>CM057450.1:1283908026-1286408026 GCA_016271365.2 Neoceratodus forsteri
GTGCCACAAGAGTGATGTCAGAATACTGTTGTACCACAGTAGCTACCATATGTTTCCAGAGTGGTACAACAGCATAGAATACTGTGTCTTTTAAGATACTTAGTCAGTTAGCTAGTTAGTTAGTTGGTTAAATAGCTGTTTATTTATTTATTGAGTTTTGTTAATGTGGTAGGCCCATTGGAACAAGAAACCCCTTTTTCAGAGGTGGCCCAGAGTTAATTACAGAGAATACAAAACAGTATGGATTATCCAAGGTCAGACAATGCATGGTTTCATAACCTAGGTGTGCTGAGTCAGATACATGCCAGCACATGGAAACAGTATATGCAAGGGTATAGGAGATTAGTATACAGGCCGGCCATATTGCATGTCAAGGCATTAACACAGTAATATATGTTCAAGATGGTGGAACTCCTTGTTGGAGTCTGTGGTTCACAGTCCTACAATGGATGTGTTTAAAAACAGATTGGACTCCTACATGGGAGCACAAAAATATGAGTACCCCCACTATGCTTAGTGGCAAGCTACTAAAGGGTCTCTGACCTACAAGCTTGTACATTTCTATGATTCTGTGAAGATGGGTACCCATTCAGTAAGCTGTGCAAAGAACAAAGTACAATAGAGAGGCCTAGCACCACTAAGTGCAAAACCAGAGACATGGATGAATGGTAGCAGCTCCAGGTCAGCGATTGCAGGAACACAAACTGCACTCAAGCAAATATAACTTGAGGCCATTTTTAAACCCTCCAACTGTGGAGCGGTTTTGGATGGAAGTAGAAAGAGTGCTCCACAGTGGTGGAGCTGAGCTGGCAAAGGATCTCACCACTGCACTCAACCTCACCCTGTTGTTTTCTAGTAAAGGGCATCCAACTGCCCTCAGCACTCTACATTCTGGTTTAGGAGGCAGGATACCTCAGAGACAGGGTGAAGTAAGACCCTTTAGGATTTTATAAATTAGACAGTGGAGGGAATATTCTTGCCTGACCTCCAAGAATAGCCAGTTAACAGAGGAAAACATTGCAGTGATGCATCCTAGGTTGGGCACCCAGGGTAAATCAACCAATCTTGTTAGAGAATACTTTGAGTTTATTGAGTTCAGCACTTCTCACAAAGTGAAAAGCAGGGCCCCACTGTAAGAGGGAGGAGCAGTGTACTCCTGGCAATAACTAGTTGAGATTCCTTAGTGAGGTCATTGCCTAGGTAGTCTAGCAAACCAGTTTTCTGGTTTAGGGATTTAGTGAGATACCAATATGTGCTCTTAAGGAGACTTCTTGATCAAGGTATAAGTATTTAATTGCCTCTACCACCTCTGGTTGGTTACCCCTTGATGTAGACAAGTTTAGTAGGTGCTGCCCGGATACACCTAGATGCCTGGGGCTGAAAAGGATGGCTTTAGTCTTTTTGGCATTGAGAACCAGTTGATTTGATGAGAACCACTTTTCTAGCATCAAGAAGTCTCAGGCAAGAAATCGGTTGATGAGGGTGACATTGCTGGAGCTCCTATACAGTACTGTATCATCAGCATAAAGCTGAAGGCGCACCCCTTCATAGTGACTAAGTCACTCATTCACAAATAGTGGAAATAGCACTGTGCCAAAAATGGACACCTGAGGGACACTGTAAGTTATGGTTCATAATGTAGATTGCATACCTTTCCATTTCACGTTCTGAGCCCTGTCACTCAAGTAATGAGTGACTAACCAGAAGGATGAGTCATGTACAGGAAACCTCCTGAGTTTTTCTATTAGGAGAACATGATTAACTAGGCTGAATGCCTTAGTAAGATCTATGAAGATCGCTCCAGTCTTACACCCCTGTCTATGTCAACCAGGATATTTGTGGTCATCCTAACCAGAGCAGTGTCAATGCCATGGAATTTTCTGAAACTGTGTTGCCAAGCAATCAATCCATATATATATATATATATATATATATATATATATATATATATATATGCTATCTGGTTCATCGACGCTGATCACGTGGTGAATGGTAGAACTGAATCATGGGTAATGTCACCACCTTGGTGCTATCGAATGAAGCAGATCATGGCCTGTGTGGACTTTTCTCCTCGAAGTCAACTAGGAAAAAAAGGAAGCAACATTTTTAGACACATAAACAATTGCTAGTTATTGCTAACTGCTACTGACTGAGTGGAATTCCAGTTTGAAATGCTTGCAGAAACTAGCAATTGCCAGTGTGACCACTGAATACTGAATTGAGCGAGTATTCCATTTTGTTATGCCATCTTTATGACGCATTCAAGAAGGGTTAACAACAGCCTGCTGTCATATCGATGGCATAACAAGGTTGTAATCTGCTTGGTTTCAGTTAGTAATAAGGGCTCCCCATACTTTATAAGTTGTCATACAGTGTAATGTAACCAAACAGAGGGAAACTGATAAAAAACAATAGCAAACAACAAATACATAACTAACACTGGAGTACTAATGTCTGTGGAACTAAACAGGGGACATGGGATCAGACTTAAGGCTGTCAGTTACAAACTGTGTGTTCAGTCATCAAAAAGAAGGGGAATATGAAGGGGGGTAGGTATAAAGTTTCCTTGTAAAGAGGCTGTCAAAACCCCTAAGCAGACTATTATTGGGAGACAAGTTCCTCACTACACCTTAGCCATTTTACAATGTGTCCAATAGTTAATGTAAGTGGGTGTCCTATGATGAACCACAAAAGTTAACCTTTTCATTTCCTAGATCTAAGATACAACCCCCAAACCAGTCCTCATACTGTGGTACAACAGCCTGTAATCACTTTTTTGTGATGGTTTTATAGATTGCAGCAAGCAAAACTTTCCAGAGATAAAAGCCCTCCTGACACTCAAGCCTCAGTAGATTCAAGCCTAATATTAAATGATCCCTCAATGGGTTGACTGCAGGTTCAGAATTTGATATAATTTTGTTTTAACCGATTCACCAAAAGGGAAAAGCTTAGGGCAGTACCGGAATATGTGTGGAGGGGTTGCAAATGTCTCTCCACATTGCCTCCAGAACTCAAGAGTCACCAAGGGGTCTCATTTAGCCTGGACATGAGGGATCATGAAATATCTAAAATGAACCCTCCACACAAATACTCTTCGTCTTGGGGAAGAAGAAGTCAACCAACCTCCCTCCTATAGCCCTCTTCACTGCCTTTCAGATAAAGAAATATTAAGGTCCTGCTCCCACTTTAATCTGAGAAAATCTGTGAAATGGGGCTGGTCATGGAGGTAGGTCAGATAGTGTAAAGAGATGGCCCATTTCCCCGTTTCAGAATCCCATATCATTTGGAAAGTCTCTATTCGGGCAACCTCCTGATTTTGTAATGTAGCTGCCTGAAGAAGTGTATTAATGTAATCCCTCAATTGAAAGTGCCGAAATCTATCAGAGGCTCTCCGGCCATATTGTTGAGCACAGTCCTGAAAACGGTGGATCCCTCCACCTTGAATTAAGTGCCCTTCAAAGAAGAGCTGCCTGTGTTGTTGTGCACAGAACCATGGGTCCATTCTAGCTGGTTCAAATGAAGTAGCCTACACACACCATTTATAAAACCATCTCAACCTCTTCAGTTGGTCACCTAAGCCCTCTCCTCCAATCCTCCAAGACCATACCCAGTTTTCAAGGTGCACTTGCTTTAGCATGTTGATTGAGAATAAAGTCAAATAAAAGGGCTTGGAGAAGGACACCAAGGTCTTCAGAGAGATCTATATCCTTCCAGTGGGCCTTATAGTTGATATTTCCCCAAAGCAGAGCTATTCTCATTTGCAGCAATCCAATATGCTGCTGGCAATGAAATTCACTAGACTCCTTTCATTTTTGGAGAAGAAGCATGGACTACCTCACCCTAGGCTTTGCTCCCTTCTGAACAAAGTTGAAAAGTTTGTGTTGCCATACCTGGAACACTGTCTCTGGAATGGTACCTGGGACACATTGCAATAAATAAAGGAATCTTGGTAGGGCATTCATTTTGATAGCTTGAACTCTACAATACAAAAAAAGTAGTAGGAGAATCATCTACCTCCAGAAATCTACTGTGAGTTCCGTTATCAGAGGACCATAATTATCAGAGAAAAAAGTATCTGAGTGCAGGCCAAGGTATATGCCCAGATATTTAAGTTTGGGGAGATCCCATCTCATGGGGTTCTGGCGACTTAGGGCAGCTGAGACTAAGTGATAATAAAACAGGATCTCGTTCTTAGTGGCCTTAACCATTTACCCAGAGAGAAGGGGCTTAGAGGTTAACAGCAGATAGGGATTTTTTGGTAAAGAAGTCCAAGACGGTATTTACATTTGGATGAGTTTTAATTGTTTCCTGTTGTCTGTTGGACAAGGTTGTCTAATAAGCAACTTCATAAAATTCTGAGAAATCGCTGGTAAAGAAAATCCTAGGGGGATTATATGATTACCTACACTGCAGATTCCTCAAAATGAAGATGTCAGCAATCATAAAAACACCTCAAGTCAACTATTTTGTTGAACTACTGAAAATGTTGGCAGCTGATGTAGCTATTAAAAAAAAATCACATTAAATGTGTTTAACTTTATTCTGTTGTATGCTGTTTGATATTTATTTAAGCACGGCTCAAGACAGAGTTAGAAAATAGCAAGTTAAGCCAGCAATAAGACACGATGAGGTGTAGGTTATGGCCTGTTAAGAACACGCCCCAGGTGCATTATGAGGCACGAGGCACTTGCGCCGAGTGTCTTTTGCACCTGGGAAGTGCTCTTATCAGGCCATAACCCACACCTTGGAGTGTCTTATTGCACTTATAAAATGGACCCCCACAAGTAATTATTTAAGAAAAAAAAAATAATTAAAAGAATCGCTAAATATTTACATATTTAAGGTTTTTACACTGAAGTGGTAAAATAGTCACTCCTATTCAGGTAATTTATGTACTGTGTGATGGCAATGAATGGTGCTAACCCCCCCCCCCACACACACACATACATATTGGCATGGTTGTACTGCACCCTCTCCAGAGACTTTTAATCCCCCACCTGAAAACTGAAGAAGCCCACTCTGATTACATTTAAGGCTGTTAAAATGTCTCCCCGGGAATAACTCATCAGTTTTGTGTACTTCTTTCCGTAACCCCATGGCATTTAGTAGTGTGGCATCATGTCTCCTGAAGAACTAGGAAAAGGAAAGGTTCTTCATATCAGCACGATAAACGTTTGGAAATTGCGCCTTTAGTTTTTTTTGTTTTTTTTTATTGATGCCTGGTTCAGACTGAGCGAGCATGTCTCATGCCGGCCACCATAGAGAGCTGTTTCTGGGTTCGCAGTTTTGAAAGGGTTCCCATTATAGCAATTGAAAAGACCCAGTGCAAAGGTATCTGTTTGTTTGTTTGGTGTCAAAAGGGTAACAAAGGTGGGGCTGAACACATAGGTGCATGGAGGGGGAATCGAAGGAATGGAGCAGAAAAGAGAGCTGGACAAATGACAGTCTGCAGGAATGGAGTAGAGGACCAAGCTGAAGAAACGACAGTCTGTGGGGCAGCCATGGCATCGGTTACTGGTGCAGATGTTGTTCCTCGGAGACAGTACTGATTAGTTTCTCAGTTTTTTTGGCAAAATGAAGTGATAGAAAAAGGTGGAGTATACTTGGTTTTGAGTGTGTGTGGGGGAAGGGGTGCTTCAGGTTGCCAATGGTAACCGAAGTCTGATTTTAAAATGGAGAGCTTGGCGGGTGGCACAGTGATATCTGTTGTTCTATATCCTGGCTGGCTGAAGAGGTGCCAGTTGGCACAATATGTCCTGATAAGGACACGGCCAAAGGTACCTCTCAGCCAATCAGGATGTAGAAAACTCGAGACCCATTTTATAATTAAACATATACTGTACTATACAACATACTGTATGGGTAGCCACACACAACAAGGCTGATGCTTCCATCTCAGGGTGAGATGACATCATACAGGCCTCCTGAGCTTCACTCTCATGGTCTATGATGTAATTTCACCCCTCAACAGAAACATAGCCTTTTTGGGTGTGGTTGCCCATACACTCTTCTCTATGTTTTGCAAAAAGATGACAACTTGTTGTGGGCACTGCCAATGAGTAGCCACTTGTTTGCATCCCATTGCCCAGGTTCCCATGTCCTCCTTTCACTTCCCTTCCAGGCTTCAGGGGTCTGTCTATACTACTCAGCCCAAAATACAAAGCAGTACTAAATCCTCCTATAGCAAAAAGGTTATTTGTTTGTTTGATTTTTTGTTTGTTTGTTATTGCAAACCTTGTACTTAATACTATCAAACTGCCAGGCAAAACACACACAAATAAGCTCAGTCCACTTCCCAGCACACACCCTCACATCTTTACTCCACAACTTGTTCCCAGGGACCTGTTCCATAGCTTATTCTAACACACACACTCAGGAAGATGTTGTTTTTCAATGTGTACAAGTTAGACTTTTCTGCAGAAAAAAAGTTCTATCTGTTGTTTCCTTTTATATAAAACAAAATTTCTGTTAGTGTAATTCCTCAAGTCAAAAACCTATGTATACTAGGTGGTAGAATCAGAGATTCCTGTCTAGCTACAAATCAGTCAAACAACAGATGCACCAGTAGGCTGTCTCACTGCAGCCAATCACTAAGCTGACACCACAATTAGGCTTTGTACAGTACGGTGTGACTGCCTCTCTGGTAACATTGTGATCTCAGTTGTGTGCAAACAGAGTTTCACCTGTTCACCCATTTGATTGATTCAACTGGTCTCAATAATGTGAACCGGTCAAACTCAAATTTTGCAGTTTAGCCCAAAACTTTGAATTGTTCAGTTCCTGAGCACAACTGAAGCTGGAACTCTAGTTGACAGTATTAGAGATCAAATTTTGTGCTTGCACAGTACAGGTTTTTCAAAACATTATTCTAGTCTGCTTCAGTTGTGGGTGGTTGAAGAGCTTCTGTTGGCTGTGTTATCTGCTATTATTTAATGTAAGTTAATGTAGAGACTGGAGTCATCGTGGGGCATTGTTGCTAGCTTGGTCAATTTAGATAGCTCTGATCTTTTCTGTTTTGGGCCAATTGATGCCTTACAGAGTAGGCTACTTTATTTAAAGGTGCTTAAAGGTCTTTCTCTTGTAAAGGGTATATGTTTGTTTCAGAAGGAGAGTGCAACACCAGCCAGGGCTGTCTGTGTAAACTGCATTCCCATTGCTTTCCATGTGGGAAAATGGATAGTGTTTTTGTTCATGCAAATGTTTAGATACATTTTTGTAAACATTTTATAACTTGTGTTTGTATTTGTACTGTTATTCACAGGTATAATTTATTTAAGAAACTCAAAGTTCTACCTATGCTTTCAGAAGCTTAGATGAAGGTTAAGCTAGGAGTGTGTGAATTATTCCTTTCTTCACACGAAGTCCCCTCAGAGTTGACATTTTACTTAGTGAAATGTCTGCTATTCAGGATTAGTGAAAAGTCAACAGAATCAGTGGAATCTGTAGCATTCAATGAACTCTGCCAAATTTGTCATCTGAGGAATTTCACAAAAGTAGAATTTTTAAAATGTTATCCGCTCTTGGATAAACCAAAATGTTCTTTCATGTTACTTCAGTTACTCTTTTCCTTAACCCTTGCAGGGTCATGGATTGATATATCAGTCCAGAATTCCTATATGTTCGAATTCTCTCAGCAGCCTAAGGGTTAAATATAACAAACCTTCAAAATATAATGATACTGTGTAATGGTCATTTTAAATATTTTTGACTGTATGGTAGTATATCACAACATTACCTCCTGGAGCACCAGGTCAATTCAGAATAGATTCTGTAAGCAGCATTTATGGTTTGTGTATACCCACTCCTTAATACTTTAATCCAAACTACCCATGATAAACACTGATACAGTACAGTATATGTCACTTTCTCACCATCTTTCCAGGATTTTCTAGAATGCAATAAGATTAAAGACATAAATAGCCTTTTAGAGTCACCAGCATGTGTTATTGAAGAATGACATATATAGGGAATACAAAATGGGTTGCACTAGAATAACACATTTATCTCCACTAGTGAGTGGTAAGACCCATAACTCATGAGTGGCGAAGCCACACATTAGTTATGAAAGTCTAACCACTCATGTGGAGATAAATGTGTTATTCTACTGCAACCGATTATGTATTTGATATATACCACACCATTTGTATTGTTTTTACTGGTGTTTTACTTTGTTGTAGCTTAAAACTGATTTTCTTTCTATTGTAATTTATCTATCTGTCCCATTGTTGTCTGTATTCTATTTCCACATTTTAAGTGGAAATAGCATGTTCTAAGTTAAATCAATTGTCTTCTAAGTGAAATAAATGGTTTTCTAAGTGAAATAAATGATGTTCTAAGTGAAAATAAATATTTATCCCCAAATAATGACTTATTTACCCAATTTTGTCACCACTGATTTAGTGGGTGTGTGTGTGTGTGTGTGTGTGTGTGTGTGTGTGTGTGTTTATATAACGGGGGTGAGAGCAATATTAGTGTGATAAACTAGGTTATTTCCACTGGATTGTGATATCTGACAATGACATCACCGGAGTTAAAATATCTGACAAATATACATACTCTGCTGATGTCACCACTCACTCACTCACTACAGCCTGCAAGCTAAATTGAACTGCTTCACAAATCTGTTTCTCACTGCTACTTGCAAGTAACTCAGTTAACATTGCAAAAGACATTCAGCTGTTTCCCACAGTGTTTATAAAACTCCTAGCCCATTACTATGCTACTCTCATTTTCAAGAAAACCTGCATTCTAAATGACTGTGCCTCACAGTTTCTGTTTCTCACTGTTAGCTGAAACTAACTCAATTAGCATTTCCAAACACATTCACCTGTTTCTCATAGTGTTTCTAACACTCCCAGCCCATTCAGAACACACACAAACAGTGCTCTCAGTATGGCCTAGAGGATAGAGTAATGAGCTTTGAACAAGCTTGATACATCCAGCACACCAGACCTGGGTTTGATCCTCATAACCTCCACTTACACACTGTGTGACTCTAAACAAGTCACTTAACTGCCCAGTGCTCCAAAGTCACCTTCAAAAACTTACCCAGTTACTAAACAATAAAATAAAAGAGCCCACAAGAAAACATAACTTTACTTCTGAAGCTCTCACCCCCATTGTATAAATAGCACAGATAATGTGCAGATTGTGTGCTATGAGAAATATTCTTACTCCTGCAGCGTGAGCTCTGGATACTCTCATTCATGCCTTTGGCACTTGTGAGTACCCAGAGCTCACTCTGCGGGAGTGAGACTATTATCCATATCACACTCTTGTCCATTCGTATTCTCTATTTATATGTGTGCATATATATATATATATATATATATATATATATATATATATCACATTCAAGGCATCAAGTACTATTATTACATTTAGTAAATTATTTGCAAGCAAGTCTTATGCTGCCTTAAAACAGGCATTTGATGCCAAGGTGATTCTTTTATATGGTTCAGAATTGTGAGCCTTTAGTAAGGTTATTAGAGATCTAGAGTCTGTCCAAAATATGTTTTATAGAGAAGTATTTAGCTTATGTAAGGATACATCAATAGCTTTTCTGAGAAATGAATTCAATTTAAAATCTCTTATACTTATGGCACAAATTAGAGCCGTTAAATTGTTGAAGAAAATGGTTGCCATGCCTGATGAAAGAATTCTCACTTAATGTTGGCAGGAGGCAAGGACCAACAATAGAGCCCTGAGATGGTTTTATCAACTAAAGAATGGGTTAAAAAGAGTGGAGTTATCGAAATTTGGGATATGCATGTCTTAAATGAGGTCACTCAATGTGTTGGTTTAGCAATACAGAGGCCTGAAGACTCCAATTTTCAAGTGGAATTTGAGAAACATACAGTAGTAATATACCATATTGTGAAGCACATTATCTGTGGAAATGTCCCAGAAAGAAGGAGAAATTCTTAAGATTTGTTGAAAAGTCATTGCACAGGAATTCATACTGCAAATTTTGAGCAGGTATCATGAACACTCATACCTTTGATGGTTGGGGTTTATATGGGGAAATGGATCATTGTTGTAAATGTGACATGAATACAAGACTGATGGTATCACACTTGCTCTTCATTTGCCCCTTAGTAACGAATGCAAGGGTAGATGGGTCCTACCTATTTGGAGATACATGTCATCATGTAATGACAGAAGTAAATTAATGGAATGCATGTTTTGTGATATCTTTAGCCATATCTTTGCTATGGCAAATTTTGCTAACACCGCACTTCATTCTGTTTAAAGACTGTAAAGGGATACTGGGAATAACTGTTTTTAAATGCACTGAAATTGTTTTAAAATTATTATATGTGATAACCCTGTTTTACCCATACCACTATTACTTCTAAACTTTAAACTTGTTTATCACATTCATGGCTGGCATTGAATTACAGCTCAGCTCAGGTCATATCAAGGAGCATGGCTTTGGGGTATGCAGTGTATTGGTCAGTACTACATTTTGAAGACAGGATTGCCATCTTTAAAAAACATTTTGTTTAACTTGATTTCATTGACTGGTAATAGAGGGCTATCACAGATTTTCCTGCTTTGTGCCTCATGCTGTAAGGGAGTAGGTTGTCACACAAAGTTTGTTTGTTGAATTTTGTTGACCCGGTAAGCCCACTGGGCCTAGAAGTCCCTTTTTCAGGGGTGACTGGAGGGGGGGGGGAAGATACAGATGATAAGCAATTGAATTTGAACCAGATTAAGCTGTTGATAGTATTTTTAGTTAATGAGGGAAATTTGGCCACGATACCAGGGGAAATTACCCTACTCTTTTCGATAAGTGCCATGGGATCTTTAACATCCACCTGAACTACCACCAATCCAGGAAGATGGGAACCTCGGTTTAATGTCTCATCCGAAAGACGGCACCTCAGAAGTGCAGCACCCCTCTCATGCTGCACTACAGTGTCAGTATTGGGATATTAACCCAAGTGCCAGATGTGGGAACTGAACCCACAGCACTCTGATCTCCCAGCCTCAGAGGCGAGTGTGCTACCTACTGAGCCACTGACACTGTACTGATTGATATTTAAAGGGAGAGATATTTGTTCCTGACACTGAAGAAATTCTCCAACTCATTTCAAGAAAACAGGGCAGACAAAATGGGCCTATCAGTCCTTTTCTGCTGACGCATTCTATGTTTCTATGACAAGTGTCATGGGATCTTTAACAGCTACCTGACCTACCAGCTGAGCAGGCAGATGGGACCACATTTGAACATGTCATCAAAAAAATGCATTTTTGCTTCATATTTGCACAAATAGTACACAAATGCAAGTTAAGTGGTGTACGTTTTAATTCAAGGGTTTCCTAAGGTCGCCATTTATTGGTTTCAAACATGTCACTCCAAAAAGTACTAGATATGACTTCTGTGTGTGTGCTGCATTTAGAGACAGAGCAAGACAGAAAACTCCATCCATATTTTGTAAAAAGATGAAGAACCTGCCCATAGAGACATTACTCAGTCTAGGCAGACTATTCTGCATAGTACTATAGCATAGCGATCTAAAATCCCCAACCTGCACAGAATTCTGATTTGTACATGGTGCACATTTCTATGAACTGAGCCCTTTTAATTAATCATTAAGAAAAATAAATGCCTTTTCTAGTCTTACTTGCTTCGCGCTCTATTGTTGTTAGGCATTCATCAATGCAGGCTGACATGTCACAAAAAGCAGTTACTCAAAGCTAAAATTAAACAGTCAAACTGACAGAACAAATAGAAGGCAATTTGCCATTGTCATTAATTGCAACAGCTCTGAGCTTACTGACCAGAGGCTGAGGCATGCAAGTGGAAAATAAAAAGTCCCCAAAGTTCTTTTATGTAAAGTGAAGGAAACCATTTAGTTTGGCACATTCCCTGCACATTCCTCCAGCCGGGCAAACATAACCACACCGTCACTCTGGCTGCATCTCCATTCAGGATGGTGGGCCCTTGGAGCAGTCTGTCAATAAGGGAGGATGGTTAAATATTTTCCATGTTTCTTTGCCTCCTCTGTTTGCTGTTCTTTTTGTTATGCTTTCAGTGGACTATTGGCTTTGCCTTTTGTTCACAAATGGGGATGATATTTGATGGCTTCTCCTCCATTTACCTTCTGTGTGTATCTGGGAGCTTCATCGGGAAGTCAAAACGAATGTCAGTAAAGTCAGAGAAATAATCAAACCATAAGGTTTAATTTAAAAAAAAAAAGTTCTCGGAGCCAAAATTGGGCAACCGAAGGCTTGATGAGCTCTCTAACTTGCTGTTTAACTGGTACCAAATGTGTGCACAGACTATCATAGAATCACAAAGCAGCACGACAAAACTGTTGTCCAAATAAATTGCTTTATTCAGTCACTCTTTTGGTGAAAAAGTTAATACTGGTACAACTGATGAACTCACCTGTCTTGCTGTTTGAACTAAAATTAAATATGTTACATTCCCAGTAAAAAATGCATTGTTACATTTTAGTACAGTATGCGTTTTAAAAAATAATATGTCAGCATTACTTCACTGATCAGAGCTAACGCATTGAAGAATACATTTTTTCTTTTAGTTTTTTAGTTTCAGTTTTCCTTTCTTGGGTTTATACCACATTATGGCAACTTGTACAGAAAGCGTGCCTTTGGCTGCCACCGCCTTTTTTTACAATATATAATAGCCCAGCTAGGATGCAATATTTTGCTTCTAGTGGTGTCTGACTGCTGCCAAATTTCACTGTCAGCTGGATTGGAGCACTGAGAGATTCAATGACTTGCTCAGGGTCACATCAGTATTTGGCTCTAGCAGGGTTTTAACCTGTGATTGCCTGCTTCCAAGCAATTGCTCTAACAACTAGATCACACTGCCTCCACTGGTTACCATTTCTACAGACAGGGATGTCAAAAAATGGCAATCATAAGGCCCACAAGTGTCTTATAAAATGCACTGCATGTAAACAAAATAGGAAAATGTTAATTTTATGAAAGCAATAAAAAATGTAAATGACTTTGTAGTCTGTGAAGTAAAAATTAGTTCCTTTTCATGTTTAATAGCTGCCTCCAAACATTTTTAGCAACATGACATATAGACTTTAAAGCATGATACAGCAAAATAATTGAGAAAATTCAGCCACGAGTGGTTAACTGCAACCCTGTACAGTCTTGCTAGTGTTAGTTAGAGTGCAGGAAAAAAAAAACAGAGCAGCTCTGTTTACTCACACCTGCCCGCTCGGTAGCCAGTTGTGATTCTCTTTGGTTTATGCCATGTTGTTTCAGTGTATACTACTGAGATATTCACTAGCAGCTAGCAGCAGCAGGTAAAATTCATGGAAATAAAATGCTATTTTGGTGGGCTGATCAGTCTTCCCCCCTCTCCTCAAGTCATACTAAGACATGAAAGCCAGTGACTGAGTGGGAGTGGATTGTAAGCATGAACGCTTTTTTTTTTTGTTAAATTAACAGGTTTGTTAGCACAGTCTTTAAGAAAAAAAAAAACAATGAAAAAAGTGATTGAACAGGCAAGCCATAAAACCACTGGGTTGTGGAGTGGGACTGCAATTGGGAGTACAAGCAGCCTGAGACTGTGATTGGGGTTCTAGGCAAGAGGGCTTCCTGTGTGTTGACAGGAACCGAGAGACAGCGACGGAGCCAAGAGAGCATGTTAAGTCTACTGAGCAACGAGTGAGGCCTTCTTACTCCAAGTAAAATAATAATTTATGTGTGGGGTTTTAAAATTGTATCTTTTTATTGAGAGCCTTCCCTTGGCTAAGGGGTGGGTGGAGGTGAATTTAAAAAAAATGATGTATGTTGATAGTCTGTAAAGTAAAGGCAAAGTATTTTTACCTTACAAAAATGACTGCCACACATGTTATTTTTTAAATAACGTTTGAGGGCACTAATATTGACATGTGCTGTGTCCTGATTGCTGAAAGAAGTGCAGAGCCATGAGTTTCTTTTCCCGATCCACGTAGCTTCAGAATATTCTCAGCCAATCAGGACCCAGTATTTTCCTTACCCATTGTATATGTAGAATAATAGAATCTAAGGTGGAATCTAGGAACTGACCAGTTTATGTTATACTCATAATAAAGACCTAACCCTGTATTGACTGTGAAGTCCCAAATCATATATCCTATTGTGAAATATTTGCTTTCTTACATATTGTATGCCAGTTATAATGCAGGACATGGATCCTTTTCTGAACATGTACTGTTCTGTAGTTGATCTCTAGTGCCTGTGTTATATCCACATTTGTGACTTCTTGTAAATTCTTCTATCATGTTTCTTTTTCTTTTCACCTGGATTGTGCACGATAATGTGCAACACCTTAGTTGAGGACACATTCCCATTATTAAAATAAATAAATAAATACACAAAATAATATGAACATACAAAGATATGAAGAAGCCAGCAGAAAAAGGCCATTTGGTCTATCAAGTCTGCTCGTATTGCAGGGTCCACAGCTTGAGCTACTGTCCCTGCCCTCCCTCCCCACTCCTCCCATCCTCCCTCCTCCCTCCCATGATCCTTACCTTCCTCCTTTGCCTATCCCAGCCTCTTTTAAAGCTGCACACTGTCTTCAATGAGATGACCTCTTCTGGCAGTGCATTCCAAGTGTTCACTACCATCTCTGTGAAGAAGCACTTCCTGACCTCCCTCCTAAACCTCCCACCCTCCAGCTTAAGACTGTGCCCATTATAATATTTTTATGCACACAAGGTGTGTGATACCAAATAAAATTACATGTGCAAAGCATGAGCAACTTCTGATTATATCACACACCAAGGGAGTGTAAAAAAAACCGTCAGCAACCAATAGTTTCTTTTATATAATTGCTGGTTTGGATTTCACAGGCATACTTTGTTATAAAGAACTGTGCTGAATCTGTAAGTCATTTACCCAGTAGAAGCTGTTTTTAAGTACAGGTTAAAAATCTGTTATTGTTTCATTTATACAGGCATTTTAGTAACCTTAGTAAGTGTTTCTGCTTTACGGTCTGGTAATAAGTGCAATTTTAGAATTGTGTAATGTAGTCCATTACCCTCTCAGCCACAGAGTTCTGTAGCAAAACATGCATGCATTGCATCAACAATAGGAGACTAGAACAGGGACATAAACTGCATCATATACTTGTAGTAAAATGGTTCTTACCAGCATTATGTAAATCAGAAACAGTCACTAGGAAAACTAAAACGCCTGGATATCTAGATCAATAACAGAATTTGAACCAGTATTTGAAACCAACTTCTACTGGGAAAAATGACTTAGCAATTCAGTGCAGTTTTGCTTTAAGGATTCATTTTACACAGACAGCATAAAGACAAGTGAACTTATTGCTGAATTGCCTTACTGGTGTGTTTGTTCAAGAAGTATGTGACTGCAGGGGTTTAGACTCAGGCAGCAGGTGCATGAGCCAACCAGGGACAAGTCAGTGGTGGACTTGGTATAGATCGATGGGAACAGAGTAAAAGAAATACAGGTGGAAGGGCAGCTGGGTTCCAGTGACCTCCACATGGTATGGTTCAGCAAGGAGACATTGACTCAGTTAAGCCACACAACAGCAAGAGTATTAGATTTCAGCACGGCAGATTTCACTGACATGGGTAGATGTATGTGAGCAATCCTGGTGATGGGAGGGGTAATAGGGGGGCGGAGGAACAATGGGAGTAACTGAAAGGAGCCATAGTGGAGATAACAAACCAATGTGTTTGGATAGTGGCCAAAGGGAAAAGAAGAAGGAAACACTATGGTTCTCATTCTCTTAAGAGGTGGGGGACAAAGTCAGGGCTAAAAGGCTGAGTTTCAGGAAATATAAGGGGAACCAAAGGGAGGAGAACAAGGAGGTGTACCTTGAATGTCTAACGGAAGCAGGGAAGGCTGTTAGGAGGGTGAAGACGCAGATAGAACATGGTTTAGCAAGGTCTGTAAACAAAGGGGATAAGGCATTTTATAGGTACATCAGTGAAAGAAGAAAAAAAGTAGGGGGGGATTGTAAGGCTCAAAGGGGAAGAAGGGAGAGTGTAAGGGAGGGGATCGGGACAAGGCAGAAAAACTGAACAAATACTTCTGCTCAGTATTCACTAAACAGGAGGAGGGTCAAGGACCACAGTTGGGTTGTAGAGGCAATGGGGAGGAGAAGTGGACACCAGTCCATTCACAGTGAGTTCTGGAAGAACACACAAAGCTAATGATGGATAAGACCATGGGGCCAGACGGCTTCCACCCGAGGATATTAAGGGAGCTGCAAAGGTAACTAGCAGACCTCTGGTGGTCCTATTCACAGAGTCACTCAACACAGGTGTGGTTCCAGAGGACTGGAGGAGGGCACATTTAGTCCCACTGCACAAAAGCGGCATTAGGGAGGAGACGGGGAACTACAGGCCAGTCATCTTCACCTCAATGGCGAGAAAGATCATGGAAACACTGATGAAAGAAAGGATAGTGGCACATCTGGAATCCAGTGGTGCTCAGGATCTGAGGCAACAGAGATTCACAGCAGGAAGGTCATGTCAAACAAATCTAATAGATTTTTTTGATTGGGTGACTAGGGAAGTAAATCAGGGAAGGGCGGTAGGTGTCGCCTACCTAGATTTCAGCAAAACCTTTGATGCTATCCCACATAAAAGGCTGATTAACAAGATGGGTAGTTTGGGCATGGGAGACAAGGTGGAGAACTGGGCTTGAAACTGGTTAACAGACAGGAGACAGAGGGTGGTGGTAAATGGGTACAATCTGGGGAAAAGGGGGTGACCAGTGAGGTACCACAGGGATCAGTACTAGGACCAGTCCTGTTCAATGTCTTCACTAGTGACATTGCAGAGGGGCTAGAAAGAAAAGCCTGCCTGTTTGCAGATGATTCCAGGATGGATACTCCAGAAGGGATGCAGAAAATAAAGAGGGACCTGGAGAAGCTTGAAAGATGGTCAGAGATGTGACAACTGAGATTCAATGCAAAGAAGTGTAAAATAATGCATCTGGGTGGAGGGAATCCTGGGGAGAGCTACAGATTAGGGGGGAGCTACTGTCATCAAAGAGGAAAGGGACCTAGGGATTATTATCTCTGATGACCATAAGGGATCAAAGCAGCGCACAGAGGTGGCAGGGAGGTCCAGTGAATGCTGGGGTGCATAGGCAGGGGTATCGCTAGCAGGAGGTGGGAGGTGGTGATGCCATTGCATAAAACATTGGTAGGGCCTCACCTGTAGTACTGCATGCAGTTCTGGAGGTCACACCTGCGCAAGGACATAGATAAGGTGGAGACTATCCAGAGAAGGGCAACAAAGATGGTGTAGGGCTTGCACCACAAAACATATGAGGAGAGACTAAGGGACCTCAATATGTACTCACTGGAGGTGAGGAGAGAGTTGGGGTACATGATTGAAACTTTCAAGTATCTCAAGGGCATAAACAAGGTGCAGGTGGGGGACCTTTTCCAATGTAGAAAAAGTACTAGAACATGGGGTCACAATATGAAATTGGAACAGGGTAGATTAAGAGGTAATGTGAGGATGTTTTTCCACACAGAAAAGGTAGTCGATGCTTGGAATAGTCTGCCACAGGAGGTAGTGGGGGCAAGCACAATGGAGGGGTGGAGGGAGGGGTTTAAGCATGCCTGGAACAGGCACAAGGGAAGCTTGAGAGGAGAGGGAGTGATGAAAAGCCATTGATCACATCGGGTCAGTGGTCATATACAATGTTTAGGGCCTACAAGCAGACTGGATTTGCCTAGTGGTCCTTATCTGCCAACAATTTCTATGTTTCTATGAATTTATGTTTTCACCTTTTTTCAATTGGAAGTAGATGTATGTGTAGCATGCAAGAAATGAAATGGTGTTTTCTTTATGGATTAAAAAAACACCAATTTTCAAACCAGAACATATTTGGTTGCATGAATGTCATTATAACTACATGTGTATTATGGACAATGACAGATATTATGGTATTTGAAAGTGGTAATGGTCTGGTTAATAATCAGGCTCACCAGCTGGACTGTTGGCACAGCAGTAGTGCTGCCACTCACAATGCCGGCAACCCGAGTATGGAATGAGCTTGGGTCATCAGGGGCCGGCCATTGGAAGGAGGATCAAGAATCCTTGGGGATACTCTCCTCCTCCAGGGTAGGTGGGTCACTATTCTTGCTGAAATTCTATGCTGCCAGCTGGGTGACCAAATGTGACAGTGCAGCCAAGGGGGCACCGAGAGGGAGACAAGCAGGCAGGAGATCTGGAGCGCAGTGCGCAATAGTGTGCACATGCTCCTTGGACCTCCCATGCATGTCTATGTCTCCAGGGATGGGAAGAAAAAGGAAAACAAATTGCTGCCAAAACTGACAATGGCCCTGGTGGACCAAACATAGACTGATTCAGGAACCCTCAGTGACTGTCTGACAAGAATTCATGCAGGTATGGGGTGGAACTTGCACCTCCTTTCCCTTCAGGAGGGGTCTTATGCTGGGATACATGGAGGCAGGTCAAAGCAGGGGAACCAGGGACAGGCAGAGTCAGGCACCTTGGGGTCCTGGTGGGATAGTGGAGGTAGTGGCATCAAGGGGGCATAAACACAGCACATAAACAAATGGTCACTGGTAATTACTGTATATTTAAACAAATAATAACAGGAAAAAGAAAAATGCTAGGACATGCTAAAGGAACCACGGCATGTACCCCGCACAGTGAGACTTTTACAGTGACATACGTCAATGCCGACAGCATTGACATGTCATTGAAAAAGTCCACCTAGGACCCGGAAACACTTTCCCCCCGTCTTGCACACCCTCCACAAATCAACTCCAACTCGGAGTTGGAATCATTTAGAATGGGGGGGTGCAGGTGCAGATCCCCCACGTGGGGGAGTTCAGGGGGTGAAGCCCCTAGATGTAAACACACACAGTGTTCCCAACAGCTTTATGGTAACCACAAAGTGTGGCTGACTGAAAGCCATTGCTGTCGGGTCCCATTGCAATGAAGTAATCGACGGGACGTCATAGAGCCAGGAACCACAACTGTTGCAAACACCTTGAGTACTGTGTGAATGTCTGGGGTCCTAAGTACAAAATGGACAATGAGGCATTTGAGAGGGTAACATGTAGGGATGGCAAATGATCAGATATGGAGGACAAAATCTATGAGAGAGGCCAGAGGACCTAAACCTGTTTACCTCTACAGAAGAGGAAATCAAACTGAGATACAGTCTCAGTCTTCTTAATAGTCAAAGGTATAGACAAGACCAAACAGATAGATGGTTGATCAGCTGTGCTTCAGCAGGACACAGGGACATGCCCTCAAGCTCATAGGTGCAAAATAATGTGGAACAATTAGGAGGCCATTCTTCTCCCAGAGGATGTTCACCCTGAAGAACACCCCACCAGAGGAGACAGTGAAGTTGAAGAGAGTACAGGTCTTCAAGATAAGGCTAGGCACATTTCTGATTAGCAAGAGAATTAAAGGGTACCCAGGGTAGCAGAATGGGCAATGTTTTTCTATAAACTAAATCATGTTTTCCCTGCACTTTCTACTTGGTAATCCCTGCTTTGGAAGTGAAGGATGGGGTAGACCTAATGGACCTAAAGTCCCTTCTTTTTTAATATGTATTTGTAAATTTATATTCTTTCATGACATAATGATCATTCACAAATTATGTTGCCATAAATTAGTAATATACTGTATAAAGTAGTTAGAAAGTCTTGAAAGGAAAGGAAATTAAAAAAGGTAAAGTTCCCAAGCTGGCAAGAGACATTAGTATTACAAAGAAACATTTCAATGTTTCTTGGGTTGGCATTACTGAGTAGTAAGAGGTTTGCTAGTATCTGTCAGAATTACATAAAAGAGCATTAGTTCATTTTAAACTTTACAGATTCTAGTGCATAACTCGTATCGTTTATCAGTGTAAAACATGCCCTCTAACTATTCTGCTTTATTAACCTCCATGTTAATCATAGAGTTAGGATTCAATAAAAATAAAAACATATACCTGAAAACAAAAAATAAGGATTCCCTAAGTAAGGTTTCAGAAGATATATTCTCTAAATAAGGTGTCCAAATATGAACATATGCTTGGCATCAGCCAATAAAATGTATGTGAAGTGTGTTACATTGTCTGCTTTTTTTCATTAATCAATCAAAGTATGTCTCTCAAGGTGGGAGATCATAACTTTTATTCTTGGATGTAGACAATCTTTTCACTATCACAATTTACCTGAGCAAACTTGTCTGGTCCTTGAAAGATTTTCAGCTGTTTGTGTTAACACAGAGGTGTTCAGATGTCTGTGGATAAAACAATATTTGTGCCATTTAACTGGAGCCAACATTTTGCAGGGTATTTTCTGAAAAAGGGTACCCTCAAATCTAGAGCATCTGCATTTTGGGGCTATGCACTAATGTGCCACATATCTGTGGTACGCAGGCAATCATACACCTGAAAGCCATGCAGCAGGGTCTAGCAGACCCACGGTGGCATTCACAACAGGTGCACTAGCACCTTGCATACAGGATTCCCCAGCTGGCCTTGCAGCTCTGCACCAGGGGTGGTCCAGGGGTGCACAATGGGGCATGCCCTCTCTGCATGAATTCACAATGGCAATTGTGTGTTGCGCCAGTGCAGGTCATGCTGTGTGAGTGGGGACCCTGCCATATATAGTTATTCACCCACCGAAGGTTAACAGTGTGGCACAGTGGCACCAGGATCCCCCTTCGCACATCAACACCTGCTCGCTGTGCCACCTTGGAGGACTGTGGTACCCCTTTGGGTGAATGCCCAGTGGATCCACTTTGTCGGGCTATGCACTGTCCCAAGACCACCTTCATATGCACAGCAGGGGATCCACTCTGGGACCAGGGAAGGGCATCTGATTGGATCTGTGCAGCCATGTTTCTCACCAGTGCTGCTGTTCACTGGGGGGTGGGGCCATGGACAGGCAGCCAGCAATGGAGAATACCAGCTGATGCAGACCTGTCCACAGGAGTGGGGCAGCACGGGTGGGTTACGTGTGTTTCATGTGTAATTCTCACCCATTAGTGCATAGGGCCCAGCATGAGAGAAATTTCTTCCTCATCTACTGGGATATATATGAAATGTCCAGATAAATATAACATTTCTTTTCTTGCAAGTACCGTGCCCCCTTATACTAAGGGTAATACTAAGGACTGCAGGAGCTGAAAAGGCATGCTTGCAGTGGTAGATCCAGCATTAATAAAGATCCTGTGGCAGCAGTACCCTTCTTAGACCTCTGCATGGAACAGAATCTATCGAACATAATATGATATATTTCAACATAACAAAAATTAATTGCACCATGGCCCACTACCAATAGTTAACCATGTTCAGTACTAGATAATAGAAATAAAAGTTTTCTGACTGCTTGCTGGCAGCCCATTTTCTTTTAGCCTGTCCCTATTCATTATTGCTGCAGGACCCTTGTTAAATTTTGGTTCTGACACTGCATGGATGCCCATGTGAACAGCTCTCCTGCTAGTTCAGTGGTACTGAGATATCTAGATTTTCCATTTTTTTATATATGTCTATCAATTTTTTTTCCAATTCTGATTTGTTTTTGCTAATTATTATGGATACAGGTAAATTGTTTCATACACAAGTTACCCTTTGAGTGAAGAAGAATTTCTGTCTGTCTGTTTTGAAGGAGTGTTTCTGGTTCTGAAGGGGGTTCCCTCATGTTTCTGCCAAAGCAGGTTTAATGGGTCACTAATTATATCATAAATAAGAAACATGTCACCCTGTATTCTCCTAGTATAAAGGTACATAAGATTGAGTACCTCTCAAATCTAGACTCATAGGAGAGATTATGTAAGCAATCAGTCATTTTGATAGCCCTCCTTTGAATACTTTCAAGTTTGTTGATAACACTTTGCTTATATGGGAACCAAAACTGTGACCCATTATCTAAATTAGGCTGTACATACACCCTATATAAAGGTAAGATGATAGTAGGATTTCTACTGTGGATGCTGCACTTTATAGAACATGGGACCAGTTTAAGGGCTGCAGAGGGTGGAGCAGTGAATACCTCCTGCTATGGGAAAAGGGAGACTTTTCCAACCAAGCAACAGGGTACAGTTGCTTCACAATCACCTCTGCATCTGTGAAGCATTCCACACTGCACTACTTATCTTCAGTTGGCAGTCACGATGGAAAACGGCACAGTCTGCCATGTCCAAGATGGCTACCTAACTCTATTGCACATGCGTAAGTATTCGCACATGTGCAGTACTGGTTGTGGACATCTTGGACATGAAGCGAAGACTGTGATCCTATAGCCTACCGGACAAGACTGCCTGCTTTTGTTTCTATATGTATAGTTTTCCTCCGCCCATCCGACACTCCCTCTCAGCATCCCCCCAGAAACATAACGGTGACACTGTGGGTGTCCAATCCCCCAGTGTCGCAATTGCCAATCACCAATCATCTTTCTTTTTTTTTTAGTAACCCCCCCACCCATCCAATACCGCCCATGCTTGGTTATTTGTGTGTTTTTTTTAGTAATATATATATATATCCCACCCACCCAATCCTCACACTCAGCACCCACCACCCGCGCCCCCCAAACCCATACTTATCCATAAGGGGTCCAATGCTGTAATCCTCTCTGGACCACAAACACATCTTCACTCTTAAAAGCTGGACTGCAAACTGAAGAATTGGGTATGTGGTTCAATGTATTTCAATGGTGTTTTGAACTTAGTGACATAATTTGCCCATTTTTGCATATTTTTGGCCCAAGTTTTCAACATGCCTTTTTTGGGAGCCCACCTCATGAAACATTGCACTGACATTAGGCAAATCTGTACTGAAAGGTGATTTCATGGACCCTGTGCAAAATCACCTTCTGGGCAGGAGATGAAATTTTTTGCTGCCCTTGTTCATGAGGTGGGGTCATAAGAAGGTTATATTGAAAATTTTGTGTAAACATATTAAAAAACAACAAAGTTATGAGTCTGCATTGAATTTTGTGAATGCAGGCTTGTAACTTTGGTAATTTTCTATATTTTTATCCAACATTCTAAGGCTGCAGCCCTTTCGGCTCTGGCCAGAGTTTGTTGTCTCAGCCACTACTTCAGAACATTGTTTAGTGGAGATAAAAGCACTGTTTATGTAGACTCCAAGTTCTTTTTCTATTTCTGTTATTTTTAATTCATTCCATTATAATTACTAAGTGTGTTTAAAAGTCCTAATTCCTAAATGCAAAACTGTACACTTTTCAAGACTGAATTTTATTACCCATTTTTCTTACAAATTACCAAGATTAAATTTTATCACCCATTTTTCTTAGGGATCAATTACCAAGACTGAATTTTATCACACATTTTTCTTGCCAATTACTTAGATTCTATGTGTGGTACATAGCTCAGTGCTCAGATATGTAAGAACTGGGAAAGATATGGATAGTGCTTAGATACATTTGAGCTGGATTGGTTTACAGTTCAGTGCTTGTGGTACAGAAAGCTGGATAAGCTATGGCTGGTGCTCAGATAAGTTTTTGCTGGATAAGATATGGTTGCTGTTATGAGCTTGATCTTTGGCCTTTCTCGATATCCCACCTTTGAAGGATGCTAGGTAAGAGTAGGAGTAAAGGCCCAGCACAAGGTGAGATATGAGTGCAGGAGGAAGAGGAGGAGGAGGAGGCAGGGGAAGACGGAGGGTGAGTGTGACTCGCTCTAAGCAGAGGGGGTGTTAGCAAGATGCTTATTAAGAGGATGGGGAGGATCTATTCCCCCCAACAGAACATCAGGCAGTGCCTTCCAGTTCTATGTGTGGTATATAGTCCAGTGCTTGGATATGTAAGAACTGGGTAAATATGGATAGGGCTTAGATATGTTTAAGCTGGATTGGTACACAGTTCAGTGCTTGTGGGACATAAAGCTGGATAATCTGTGGTTGGTGCTTAGATACATTTTTGCTGGATAAGACACGGTTGTTGTTACGAGCTTGATCTTTGGCCTTTCTCAATATCCCACCTTTGAGGGATGCTAGGTAAGTGTAGGAGTGAAGGCTCAAAAAGAATAGAGTAATGTTGTGATTACCTCCTCCAACTCCAGAGAGTGTGACCAGTAGCATGCAGGAGAGGAAAATCCCCCTTGGGGGAAACCTCTGAGGACCCATGGCTACTCACTCACCCATCCTCTGGGCATACTAAGAGGAGAGCAATCCTATGGTATGCTAATAGACATAAATTACTATCTCTAAAGAGATCCAGAAATTGATTTATAAATCATATCCTTGAGTTCGATGGTAAGCAGAAATAATCCTGGGGAATGCGGTTCTGGCGAATGACGAGTCCAAATTGGATGGATGTAGGAATGAGATGGTATGTACTCCATGTCTATGATGGTCCTAGGTTGTTGTAAGTTGTGGCAGCTACAGATGTCCAGTTTGAATGCTGCTCAATGACCGTATCTGTGAATTCGATGACGTCGGAGGTCCATTCTGGAAAACATAGACTGAGGCAGGTGAAGGCATCCACCTTGGATAAAACAACAGATGAGTTGGTTAATCCTTGTCCAAGATAGCTGCAGGTAAGGAAGGCATGGAATGAATTATGCAGGCAGCTCAATGGTGAGATGAGATGTGTTGAGCAAGAAGAGCGTCCCCCATGCAGAGTGAGCGTGAGGATGGCAGGATCTACCATGGCACAGTTTCAGGCACAGAGGGTGAGACCCCACTTGGGTCTGCCGAGGTGATGACAGCATTGAGCAAGAAGTCTGGCCCCCATGCAGGGCAAGCACGAGAGGATAGTGGTGGAATGCACTGAACAATGCTGCAGGCCCTCTTGTGGGGTGAAGTAGGAGATAATGGCAGGAGCCCACATGGCCCACCATTGCATAGGTTTGAGTAGAGAAGGTGAGACCACCATGTGGGTCAGCCAATGTAGATGGAATGCACTGGAGCAAGCAACCAGGCCTCTTCGTGGGGTGAAACAGGAGTGAATGGCGGGACCACATGTGGTCCACCATTCCATAGGTTCCAGTAGAGAAGGCGAGACCCCCATGTGAGTCGGCTGAGGAGAGATGGAATGCATTGAGCAAGCAACTAGGCCCCCTTTGTGGAGTGAAGCAGGAATGCAGTGAGCAGGTGGCCAGATCCCTTTGCAGGGTGAAGTGGGAGATACACAGCCAGGCCCCCTTGCAGGGCGAAGCGGGAATGAGCCTGAGATAATGGCAGAACCCCACATGGTCCACCATCTCGATAGGGCTAAAGGCCTGAGAGAGGGGCAGTTCCAGCAAAACATCGTAAGACAGACACAGGGATCCCCAGGACAATGCAGAAACCGTAGAATAGCAATGGACAGCATTCGGTAGCCAGATGACTATGGACTGTCCAGGAAGAGAGCGAGCTGTAGTAAACATGCCCCCTGGAGAGAGCAGCATGGATAGTCAGGTCTGGAGAGGCACAAATGATAGTCCATGTACAATAATACATAGTACAGAATAGGCAGGAGAGGAGTGCACACCTGAGGAATTACTCTTTAAATGTCTAGCAAGGACACTGATCCAGTAGGAATGTAGGGAAGGAGATCTGATGCAGCTTATCTGACAAGATCAGTCAAAGCATAGATTTAAGCATAGCAGAGCTTCCTAGGAGGCACAGAACCCAGGAAGGCTCAATGTCCAATTTGAATGAATGTCAGGATGTGATAGGTGGGTAATCCATATCCATGATGGTTGTAGGCAAGGAAGGCATAGAATGTACATATAAAAGTAGCTTGGCTAGCAAATGTCCATGCGATGCAGAGTTGAGGGATGTAGATATCGTAGGTGATGGAGGACTGGAAGTGTTGCTCAACTGGATAGAAAGGAGAATCCTCCCTGGATGTCCAGGGAGTCAAGGCCTGCTCCAAGGAAGTGTCAGGCATAAAACCAGGGCTGGAACTGAGACAGGAAGGTGGATCACAAGGTGAAGCAATGAGTTGATGAAGTAACAGTTAGGCACATAGATGGTTAGGACTTGAGTCCCTTGCAGGTCTGGCATGTGCAGCGTTCAAACAGTCAAGCAGAAGCGTAGATCACAGGACAGTATGTGTGATCCGAGGTAAGGAGGGTGAGGCCTCTGTAGAGACAACCTGTGGATGATGTAGAACTCCATGTAGGTGATGAGTTAAGCCCTGTCATGGGCATATCAGTTACACAGAAACATAGAATTTGATGGCAAATAAGGACCGCTTGGCCCACCTAGTCTGCACATTTCCCTACCTAATGGATAAGCTGCAGATCCTAGTTAACCAACAGCCTACTTCCTCCTACCACCCACTAGAATTGCATTATGTCTGTCCCAAGCATTCTTGAATTCCTCCACTGTTTTTGACTCCACAACCTCCTCAGGAAGGCAGTCCCATGCATCTACAACCCTCTCCATGAAGAAATACTTCCTCACATTACCTCTGAGCTGTCCCCCCTCTATCTTCAAATTGTGCCTCCTTATTCTTGCATATCCCTTTTTCTGAAAGATGCTACCCTCTTGGACTTTGTTGATTCCCTTGAGGTACTTGAAACTTTCTAACATATCCCCCCTCACCCTCCTTTCCTCAGGGTTATACATGTTAAGCTCCTTTAGTCTTTCTTCATATGTCTTCTGGTGCAGACCCTGAACTATTTTGGTTGCCCTCCTCTGGACAGCCTCCACCCTGTCTATGTCTTTGCAGAGATGGGGTCTACAGAACTGCATGCAGTACTCCAGATGTGGTCTTACCAACTGTCTGTACAGAGGGATAACAACTTCCTGTTTTCTACTGGTGATGCCTCTCCCTGTGCATCCCAATATGCCCCAGCCCTCCTTACTGCCTTCTCACATTGCTTGCCCACCTTTAGGTCATCAGATATAAATACCCCCAGGTCCCTTTCCATTTTTGTTGTTGTCAGTATCTCACCACCTATTGTGTACTCTTCCCCTTGGTTTTTGTTTCCCAGGTGCATTACTTTGCACTTCTTTGTGTTGAATCTAAGTTGCCATATATTTGACCATTCCTCCAACCTTGCCAAGTCCCTACTCATCCTTTCCACCCCATCTTGTGTATCAACCCTGTTGCAGACCTTTGTGTCATTTGCATAAAGACATACATTTCCTTTGAGTTCCTCTGCAATGTCACTTATAAAGACATTAAAAAGGACCGGCCCCAGTACTGAAACCTGCGATAAACCACTAGTAACCCCGCTTCTTCACTGTGGACTCCGTTTACTATTACCCTCTGTGTCCTATTTTCCAGCCAATGTTTTACCCAGGCTACCACTGTGGAACCCATTCCTAGGCTGGCTAATTTGTTTATTGATCTTTTGGGCAGGACTGTGTCAAATGCCTTGCTAAAGTCTAGGTAGGTCATGTCCTCAGCCCCTCCCTGGTCTGCTACTTTGGTCACCCAGTCAAAGGAATCGATTAGATTCTTCTGACATGACCTTCCTGCTGTGAGTCCATGCTACCTTGGGTCCTGTGCCCCACTGGCTTCTAGTTACTCAACAGTTCTTTCCTTCAGAAGTAATTCCATCATTTACCCTACCACTGAGGTCAAGCCGACAGGTCTGTAGTTTCCTGTCTGTCTTATTCCCACTTTTGTGAAGAGGAATCAAATCTGCCCTCCTCCAGTCCTCAGGTACCACACCATCCTCCTCCCATGATTTGTTAAAAAGGATAGTCAGTGGTGTTACTAGTTCTCCCCTTAGTTCTTTTAGAATTCTGGGATGAATCCCATCAGGCCCCATTGCTTTATCCACCTTCAGTTTTAGGAGTTCTTTCAGAACCCTTTCTTCTGTGAAAGGACTTATATCAACTCCCCTATCCAGAGTGCTTCTATTGACTGAATTAGGTACCTCCCCCTCCTCTTCATTTGTGAATACTGAGCAGAAGTATTCATTCGGTATCCCTGCTTTTTCACTGTCCCTCTCTGCCCAACCACCCTCCTCTTTATTCAGCCTCAGTATCCCTGCCTTAGTCTTTCTTTGCTCCCCATTGTACCTATAACAGGTTTTATCCCCCTTCTTAACCGAGTTGGCTATCTTTACCTCAGTTTGGGCCTTTGCTATTCTAACTGCCTTCTCCTCTTCCTTCTGCTTTAACTGGTACAGTTCTCTGTCCTGCTCCTTCTGTGTTTTCTTATACTTCCTGAATGCTATCTTTTTCTCCCTAACCTTCCCTGCCAATTCTTTTGAGAACCATAGTGTTTGTTTCTTTCATGTTGATTTGTTTATTTGCTTCATACAAAGGCTTGTTGCCTCTGTGATGGCAGTTTTGATGTTTCCCCATTGTTGCTCCACCCCACCTTCTTGCCTGTTTGCTAGTGCTTTTCTGAGGCTCTCTCCGATTTTGACAAAATAAGCCCTCTTGAAGTCCAGTACCTTCACTTTTGTATGGCTTGACACTACAGCTAAGTTTTTTCATGAACCACACTGTTTGGTGGTCACTTGTTCCCAGATGGCTACCCACTTCTAGATCTAAGATCCTCTCTCTGTCCCCATTTGAGAGTGCCAGGTCTAACATTGCTCCCTCACGAGTGGATTCCAAAACTAGCTGTCTGAGGCATGCACCCTCTAGGGCATTGAGAGTGGCCCTGCTCTTGGATGTGGCTGCAGCAAAGGTGCTCCAGTTAACATCTGGCATATTCAGGTCCCCATCAGCAATACATTCCCTTTCTCTACCATCCTAAGGATGCATTCCATCATTTCCTTGTCCATTTCCTCCTCCTGAGATGGGGGTCTGTATACAACCCCTGTGCAGATTGTGGTGCCATTTCCAGTCTCCAGGGTGACCACAGTTCCTCCTTTCCTTCCTGTTTACCCTTTAGTTCCATTACTTTGATCCCTTCCCTTACATAGAGAGCTACTCCTCCTCCTCTTCCACTCTCCCTGTACCTCCTGTAGATTGTATACCCTGGTATGATGACATCTCAGTCATGGTTCTCTGTGTACCATGTGTCTGTGACTGCCATGATAGCCAGGCATCCCTCTTCCATTAAGGCCACCAGTTCAGGGAGCTTGTTACCTAGATTATGGACATTGGTACTCATTACCCTCCATTTTTTAATGGCCTTATTCCTTTTTGCCCCATCCCTGTCCTTACTGCCTTTGTCTTTTTCTCCATTTACCCTATGCCCTTCTCCCTATCAACTTCTCTATCTTGGTGTTTACCTCACTAACTACCCTGATTTTTTTGGTGGGGGGGCTAGGATTTCCCTTCTCCTTTTCAGTGCCTCCCCCCTTGGTTAGTTTAAATGCTTGCCAATGAAGCATTTAAACCTATCACCTAGGATCATGGTTCCCCTCCTGGACAGATGCAGACCATCGTGCCAGTATAGGCCTGTATCCCTCCAGGTGGAACCCCAGTCCCAAATGAAGCTGAAGCCCTGAGCTCTGCACCAGTTTTCCAACCACTGATTGAATCCCATGGTGTGGAGTACCCTAGCATTACCCATACCATAGACAGGCAGCACCTCCGAGAAGGTTACTGTGTGTGCTACTTGTCTAAGGCCCCTCCTCAACTCAACAAACTCCTCCTGTACTGCTTCAATCCCTTTCCCAGCCAGGTCATTTGTTCCTAGGTGGACAATGACATCCAGCTCCCTCCCCTGTGCTGCTGCTCCCGTGATCCTTAGGGTTCACTCCTTGTCCCTCCAAGCCATGGTGCCAGGCAGGCATCTTACCTCCCCCACCAGGAGTTGTTTCCTTCCTCTGTGGGGTTCCATACCTCCCTCCTGTGGGTCTCCTTTGTGGAGGTTCCCAGCATCCTCCTTGGTCTCCACTGTGGGTGCCTCCATAGAGGTACCACACTCTGCCAGAATGGCATATGAATTGTGGAGAGGTTAAACTGGAGGGATGCACCTCTGTTCCACCACCCTCACCCTCCCTGAGCCCACTGTGGGCCAAATGCTCCTCTTTCTTGGCAACCTCAGGCACCAGCGGTGGCTGTGGTGATCCCTGGGTGGGAAAGCAGGTCCCACAAATCCTGGACAAGTCAGCCTAGAGATGAGCAACCTCTTCTCTCAGCCCAGAGAGGTGCCTGCAGATGAGACAACACCACATCCTCCAGAACATCTCCCAGAAGACTGCTGCTTCACAGCCACTGCATTGCACCACTCCCATCATGTCTTTCTTTGTGGTCCCTTAACTGTTGTTAGTTAGTGATGGTGAGACCCTCATGAGGTTCGCCAATGCCGTATTAAGACATAGTCCAAGGAAGATAGTGAGACCTTACATGAGTCTGCCAGTAGTAGAATGGAAGGAGATAGAGCAACAAAAAAGGACTCCTCGTCAGGCATAGTAGATATGATGGCAGAGTCCCCGCATGATTCTGCCATCTCTGTAGCAATGATTGTCTGGGCTAAGGATGGAGGTATGTGCCTCCAGAATCCAGAAGTGATAGACTCCATATAAAGTTGCCCCTGTGGATGGTCACAGTAAACATCATAAGGCACAAGGCTAAAGATACAGGTATGCCAGGGCACTGAGGGATGAGGCTAGCGAGTAGAGCATCTTTGATCAACAGAAAGCAGAAGGCTGAAGTCCAAGTGGCAATCCTAGGAGAAGAGCAAGCAGCAGTAATGTATGTCCCCTAAAGTGCCAAGGAGAGATGCCAACAGCAGCAGTAGAGCAGGGGCCCCTTCGATAAGGAAGCTATGACAACAGCTCACCTGTCAGAGATACCCAGAATAACATAGCAGATGCTAAGCAGTGGCAAAAAACAGTTCACAGATAGTTGACATGACATTATCCACCCCTTGAGCTGCAGTCACCGATATACACATCCAAGATGTGGAACATGGTGGGGATTGCAAGGATCAAACTGCGAAGCAGCTGCCATTGTGCTGCAGGAGTTGGTGTTGTGAGAGGAGTCCCAGGCAACCGATAAGCCAATTTGTGGCACTAGCTGGTGAGCAAAATGGAGTTCAGCAGAGAGGTAGAGCCCAGATCCTCATCACAGAGCAACTGGCATAGTACGGCAATAATTAGCTAAAGTTGGGCATGGCTCACGGTGATGAAGCAGAGGAAGGATCTGACCAAGTGAGACAGGAATTCAGGAGGCAGTAGGCAGAGGTCTGGAGGTGTACCACAAGAGCGGCAGGAATGCGGAGAATGGCATTCTCATTAAACATCAAAGAGGGCTGGCTGGCATGAGCTGGTAGAGAAACAGTGGAGATCAGGAGTGAAGCAGAACCAGGTGTGTGATCCCCAGCAGGAGCTGAAGCAGGAACAGAATCCGGTTGGCAGCCCGGAGCCAAAGGAGTTCCAAAATGAGATGAAAAGGCAGAAATGGAGCCAAATGGAATGTACAGCTCCACGGCTGAGCGGCCGCTCAGAAAGTGAAATGGAGAGGTAAACCCCAAAAGGAGACAGGATAGCCAACAAGGCACGGGAAAGGAGAAGAAAGTGAACAGAAGTGGGGGAGGGGAATGACCAAACAAGCTAGGGAGATGGGGAGGCGAGAGAGAGAGAGAGCAGAGGAAAAGCACAGAAAACCAAGGACAAAGGCGGGGAAAACAGGCAGGGAGCAGCCACAAGGACCACACAGTATGGGAGCATGACAAGTGAGTACCACTCACTCTAAGCAGAGGGGGCATTAGCAGGATGCTTATGAAGAGGATGTGGGAGGAGCTATTCCCCATAGAACCACAGACAACACCTTCCAATTGAATTTGATCACCAATTATTCTTACCAATTACATAGAAACATAGAAGTTGATAGCAGAATGAGACCACTAGGTCCATCTAGTCTGCTCATTTATTTTAAACCTATTTTGACACTCTAGTTGCCCTTTGTTGTCAGGGCTCCCTTGTGTCTATCCCATGCTTTCTTGAATCCCCCACAGTGCTAACCCCCACAACCTCTTGGGGCAGACTGTTTTGGGGGGGACGAGCAAAGAAGCTAGGGAGATGGGGAGGCAAGAGAGAGAGCAGGGCAAAAGCACAGAAAGCCAAGGATAAAGGCAGAGAAAACAGGCAGGGAGCAGCCGCAAGGACCACACAGTATGGAGCATGACAAGCGTGTGCGACTCGCTCTAAGCAAAGGAGGCATTAGCAGGATGCTTATGAAGAGGATGTGGGAGGAGCTATTCCCCCCATAGAACCACAGAAAATGCCTTCCAATTGAATTTGATCACCAGTTATTCTTACCAATTACATAGAAACATAGAAGTTGATAGCAGGAGACTGCTAGTTCCATCTAGTCTGCTCATTTGTTTTAGACCTATTTTGACACTATAGTTGCCCTTTGTAGTCAGGACTCCCTTGTGTCTATCCCATGTATTCTTGAATACCCCACTTGGGGCAGGCTGTTCCAGAGTCCACCACTCTTTCTGCAAAGAAAAATTTCCTGGTGTTGGTAGAAAACCTTCCTCCTTTCAGCCTGAGGTCATGTCCCCTGGACCTTGAGCCCTTCTTGAAGTGAAAAAGTTCCTGTGCCTGTACCTTGTTAATGCCTTTTATGTACTTGAATGTTTCAATAATGTCCCCCCCTCTCTTCTCTGCTCCAGGTAGTACATATTCAGTTCCCTAAGTTTCTCCTTGTAGGACATGTACTGCAGACCTTGAATCATTTTTGTCGCTTTTCTCTGTATTGTTTCCACCTGGTCAATGTCCTTTCTGAGGCGAGGCCTCCAGAACTGCACTCCATATTCCTGGTGAGGCCTGACCAGTGAACTATACAGTGGTAGTATCACCTCCCTCCTGCTTGTAATTCCCCTCCCAATGCAGCCCAGCATTCTGTTGGCTTTCAATTTTGTCTTCTAACACTGCTTACTAACCTTCAAGTCATCTGACTCCCAGATCTCTTTACTGGTTTGAGGCTGCCAGCCTTTCGCCTCCTAGGAATTACTCCTTTCTTGGAGTTTTCTTTCCTATGTGCATGACCTTGCACTTTTTGGCATTAAATCTCAGCTGCCACCCTCCAGACCATTTTTCTAGTTTCTTGAGGTCAGCTTCCATCTTGCTCACTCCTTCTGAGGTTACATGTCTTGGTGTCATCTGTGAACAGACACACCTTCCCTTCCAGTCCATCAGCAATGTCTGCTATAAAAATGTTGAAGAGCAGAGGCCCCAGCACTGAGCTCTGGGGCACTCCACTGGTCACCCTGCCTTCTATTGATTTCATTCTATTTACCTGTACCCTCTGGGTTCTGCCTTGTAACCAGTTTTGTACCCATCGAACACTTCTGGACCAACCCCTGTGTGGTCATGCTTCTTTACCAGCCTTCTGTGTGGAACTGAGTTGAAGGCCTTACTAAAGTCTGGGTAGATCACATCTACTGCCTACCGTCGTCCACTATTTTTGTAGCTAAGTCAAAAACTCAAACAGATTTGTCTGGCATTACCTACCTGCTGTGAAACCATGCTGTTTTGGGTCTTGTTGGCTGCTAGTTTTGAGGAATGCTGGGATCCTCTGTTTCAGTAGTGTCCCTATAAGTTTCCCTACTATAGACGTGAGGCTCATTGTTCTGTAATTACTAGCCTCTTTGCATTTGCCTGATTTGTGAAGTGGAATCACTATTGCCTTTTTTCAGCTTTTGGGTACCACTCCACTCTTCAAGGATATCATGAATAGAAGTGCCAGAGGGACTATTAATTCTACCCCCAGTTCCTTAAGGATTCTGGGATGCATCTCGTCTGGTCCCATGGCTTTGTCTGCTTTTAGTTTATTTAGCATCTCCCATATTTCGGCTTCTGTAAAGGGACTAATGTCTACCCCTGGTCCTGGGGTGTTGTGCTTTTTCAGGGCTGGGCCATCCCCTGGGTCCTGTTTGGCAAACACCGAGCAGAAGCATTTGTTGAAGACTGCAGCTTTCTCTGGGTCATATTTGGTGCATTTCCTTTCCTCAGTAGCAATCTTTACTATCCCTTCTTTTGCCTTCCTATCTTACCGAATGTATCTAAAACATTATTTGTCTGCTCTCTTTGCCCCTTCTGCTATCTTTTCCTCTGTCTGTGCTTTTGCCTTTCTAATTTGTTTGCTAGATCTCTCATTTTTTCCTTTTGTGACTCCCAGTCTTTCTCAGTTTTGATTTATGCTGTATGCCTTCTTTTTTTCTTTGACTGTGGTAGCCACTTCCTTGAAAAACCACAGAGGATTTCTTTTTCTTTTTGCTTTGCTGACCCATCTGGCACATTGATCGGTGGTAGTCTTTATTGCTCTCTTGGGTTTCCCCCACATGACCTCCACCTCCTCAGCCTCTATTTCCATTAACTGGCTACTTATGCTGTTCCTCATTTTTTGGAACTCAGCCTTTCTGAAATCTAGCACCTTTATCTTTGAGTGGCTGGTGTCCTGCGTTATGTTTACCTTAAAGCTTACCATGCGATGATTGCTGTTGCCCATATGGCTTCCCACTTTGATGTCCTTGATCATTTCCAAGTTTTTGAGGACTAGATTAGAATGGCATCTCTCCTTGTTAGGGTTTTAACAAGCTGGTACAGTACCACACCTTGTAGTGACAATAAGAAGTCCCTATGTCTTGTTGTTGCTGCTGTTAGTGTGCACCAGTTAATATCTGGTAGGTTGAAGTCCCCCACCAGTATTACTTCACCTTTATCATTTTGTAGATTTCTTCTATTAGGCCTTGATTTGGGGGTCTGTAGACTATGCCAATTCTGAAGGGTTTTCCCTTGCCCATGTCTACTGTTAGCCACTGTGAATCAAAGTCCCCAGGTTGCTCTTTTACTTCTGTGGCTTTTATTTCCTCCTGAATGTAAATGGCTACACTCCCCCCTTCTTTTTTGCCCTGCCTAACTTTCCTGAACAGATTGTAACCAGGAATGGTCATATCCCATCTGTGGTTTTCGTGAACCACATTTCTGTTACAACCACCAAGCCCATCCCTTCTGTTTCCAAGATGTCTGTGAGTTGGAAACTTGTTGGTTAGGATCTAGTATTAGCAACCATTGCCTTCCAGGGATGTACCTCCTCTTTGGTGCAAGATTGTACCACTTCCTGGACTGCTCCAGTCTGTTCTTTCCAGCCAAGAGATAATGAAGGTTGCTGGTTTGGGTGGATGTTGGCTCTGATTTATTTTTTGGGGATGTATGTGCTCATTTGGCATCTTGGGGAGTGATGACCAGCCCACCAATGGCAGGGTTGTGAGCTGCATCATATTCCCCTTTATTTAGTTTAAACTACCTGTACAGACATCGAGTTTTTGTCCTAGTGGTACTTTACCTTGTCTGTTTAGGTGCAATCCATCATATTTAAAAAGCTCTTTCCCAAAAGTTGTTCCAGTTCCTATGTAGTGGTATCCTTTGTCTTGGCACCAGTCACACAGCTATGAGTTGAATTCACTTACTTTAATCTCTGAGACTCATTTGGTGTTTTCCTTTATCCACACTGGCAGCACTTCTGAGAGGTTAATTTGGATGGAAGGAAGAAAGTTTGTTGTGGGTCCTCAAAGTGTTTCTTGGCCTCCTGAACTGTGTGATTTGCCAAGTCATTGGTACCAAGGTGTTTTGTTATATGTGTAACATCCCCTGATTCCTGCACAATTGCCTTTATGCAGTTAGTGTCCCTACTTGCAGAGGATCCTGGTAGACACTTTACCACAATGTCGCTTTTAACATTTTGTGTTAGGTGATGGTCCACTCCTCTGATCATGAAATCCCCAATTATGAGAATTTTGCTTTTGTTTTTACTTGTGTCATTTTTATTTTGGATTTTAGCAATCGTGTTGTTATTGCATTTGGTTTTGGTATTGTTCGTTGTATTTGGAGTATTAGTATTTTTGTTTTTATCATAGTTTGTATTAGTTTTAATTGGCGTGTTAGCCTTTTTTGGTGGTTTGATTTCTTTACCTTGTGTTATTTTGTCTGTGGTTGGTAGCAGTGGCGCAAACCTGTTTTCGGTTTTGAGGGCTGGAAATGCTCCTGGTTTGTGGCTTCCTTTCTGTGTCTGCTATGATGCTTCCTTTTCCTTATCACCTGCCAGTCCCAGGCCCTGCCTTGAGTTCTGGGCCCTGGATGACATGCTGGTACTGGTGGTGGAAGTGGAGGGGGTCGGGGAAGTGTGCTATGGGGTACCCTGTATTGGAGGTTGTATATTATGGTCCAATCATCCTGTAGTTGGGCTGCAAGTTCTGCTATGGTGCAGCATGCATGGCTGGGTCCTGGTTGCCATTTGTATATCCTATTGTACAGTGCACGGCAGTTTTTGTAACTGACAAGGTCCATTTTTTTTTTTAGTTGAGAGGTAGTTCTGATTCCTGTTTCTTGGAAGGAACTGTAGATGAAAGAAAAACAGAACATTTATGTTTTTTTAAGTTTTTTTTTATTTTGTACCTTACTTCCGCCTATCAGGTGTTGTGGGTGGTGCTACATGCCTATAAAGCAGGAGCCTGCGGGAGGGTCGGATTAAAGGGAAGGGAAGGATGAGTGGGCATATCCAACTGTTCCTGTATGCTGCAGAAAACAATCAGGTAGCTGTTGAACAGATGAGGTCTAGCTTGTACTCCTGCAAGGTAAGAAGGAATCTGGTTTAGCTCAGCTAGAAGGAATCTTGTTTAGCTCAGTTATTCTGCCTTTTGACTCAGAGCAGCTCTGTGAGTCCCTGCTGTTTGTTTCTATGTTTCTAAGGTGGATTAACCCAGGTAGAACTTCTATCAAGGAATCCTGCTTCTGCACCTGTTGAGTCTGTCTTCCTCCATGACTGGTCTCTCTCCCAGTCAGTGAAGATCAGTGAAGCTCAGCAGACAGTAAGGCTAGGGGCTGGACCACACTTGATGTATGCCTCCTAGGGTTGCCTTTTGTGTCTGAGCTGTTGCTTCTGGTTGTTTCTCGCTGAGAGCTTTCTATAAGCTGACCAGTATTTCAGTAGTGGGTACAGCAGACAGTAAGGCTAGGGGCCGGACCACTTTTGGTGTATGCCTCCTAGGGGTGCCCTTTGTGTCTGAGCTGTTGCTTCCAGTTGAGAGCTTTGTGTTAGTCGACCACTGTTTCAGCAGTGATACAGCAGTACAAATTCTGATTTATACAACAACCAGGAATTCCAGGTAAGTGTTCCAATTGCTTCTTATGCTGCTAGAGCAGCCACTGGCTGGGTCTGAGCAGAGTGATTGAGGAGAGAAGTCACCTCAGTGGAGACAGGAGCCTGGACTGTGCACTCCAAGGGGGACTCCCCCAGGTAGAACTGCTGTCAAGGAATCCCTGCTCTGCACCTGTTGGAGTCTGCCTTCCCTTTATGATCGGTCTCTCTCCCAATCGTGAAGATCAATGAAGCTCAGCAGACAGTAAGGATAGGGGCTGTACTGTACTTGGCGTATGTCTCCTAGGGTTGCCCTTTGTGTCTGAGCTGTGTCTTACCTATTTTATCACGGTCTGTTTGGAATGACTCAGTTTGTGCAGTGTTGAGACATGGCCACCTTGGATCTCTATCATCAGCTACATCATCCTAAAGGGCCCACATCAAGATCTGAAATAAAAATTAGAAACAATATGGGGCCCAAGAAGGAATCCTGGGACACTCCACTAGTAACCGAGCCCATGTTTGATAGGTAGCCATTTAGAATAACTATCTGCATTCTATTATCTACCCAGTCTTCAATCCAACTGAGAAGTTGTTTATCTATTGGAAGTGCTCTTCATTTTTTAATTATAGGCTAATATTTATAGCTTAGTGGGGATCAAAGTCAAACACCTTATGGAAGTCCAGAAATACAATGTCTACTGATATCATTATCAAGTTTTTTGTTGACATTCTCCTAGAAACATAAATTAGTTAAACATGACTTCCCTTTAATGAATCCATGTTGGTGTAGATAATAATCAGGGATAGTTCTTAATATCTTCATTAGAGGGTCCTTCATGATGCTTTCCATTAATTTGCATGGTATCAAAGTGATGCTAATAGGCCTATAATTAGAGACCTCTGAACTAATCCCCTTTTTAACAAGTTCTGGTCTGAGCTGAAATGGTTGCTACTGTTGAACAGTGGCATAGAAATATAGGGTGGGTTGCATTTTAATTTGTTATATTATTGTAATATTAAAATTGCACATTTAGATCACAATAGTAGAAAAAAAAGAGAACCATAAAACGTATTTAGCCAGAACAGGACAGCAGAGAAGCAATATCTCATGTTTAGTGAGGTCCTGTTTTTATAAAATATTTTCCCAAGATAAAGCAGCTTAGATGAAACATCTGCTTTTCAGTAGAGTTCAACTCATTATTAGTGTAGGTCTTGCTTTTACACATTTACAATATATTTACCCATAATAGCACAGCTAAGATTTTTGCAATGCATTTCCCCAGACAGTCCAGTTTAGGTGCAATGTCTTCTTTAGTGGAGTTCTGATGTAGTGGGGTTCTGCTTTTATACATTTATATGATACAGTATATTTACCTATGATGGTTCCATGTCATAAGGGAGAACGAATAACAGCGACCCATCAGAAGGGTGCCGGACCCCCAGGGCGACAACTTTTAGGATAGTGTTTTCATGCAGGAGGCTTTTCCCCCCACACCCCTCTAAACTATAGATTTCTACTCCAGGAGGGACACAACTCGGGGATGGGGGCAAACCAGGGTTGCCCAAATGTGTCAGCACCATTGTTCTGTCACCCTTTTGGTGGTTCGCCATTACTCAGTTGCCCTTTGACGATTACCCTAGGGCTGTTCAGCAGAGATGACACAGAGGATTTGTATGGTTCTCCATACACAGCAAGGCTGTGTCTGAATAGAGAGGCTGCCATGGCATCCAGAGACCTTAAGAGCATTAACAGCAGTGCTTGAGAGGTTCCCTTGCTACCATAGCAACATTGAGTCAGACACAGCCTTAGTTGTGTATGGTGAACCATGCACAATCTTTAATGCTGTATGGTTTTCTATACACACTTGGTGAATGAGTTTGTTTCTTAAATGCTAAATTTGATTTATCTACCTGCCATTTATGCTGCACTCAGCACTGTCAGATGAAGTGAATTTCAAAACTCCTCACAGCACTATTGACTACTGCACTGGATCAAGCTTAACAGATGTGCTGGTTCATTCTTTTCTGTTGTGCTTCAGTAATGATGTAGCTAGTGCAGCACAATAACATCACAATGTCACTACTGCAGCATAACAACACTGTTCCAGGCAAGGATTTCCATGCACAGCATAGCACTGTTCCATCATTCATTATACAGAATAATGTATAGGTGACCATACACATCATGTTCTAGCCAGAGCTGACATGGCTGTGGCAAGCTTGCGAGCTGCAGACAGTGAGAGCCAATGCCATCTCCAAGATAGTGATAGGATGCAACTGTAAGCAAAGGGATTAACATGCACAGTTGCAGCGAATAGTAATATGCCATTTGCAAGATGGCAGCACCAACGGTACTGCACATGCACATGAGGCACACATGCACAGTTTTTGCCCTGAAATGTGGAAGTAACAGCTGAAAAGGTGTGTCTGTTATTCAGTATTGACCAATCATGGTGGAGTGGTACAAGCTCCGTTGGCCTTTCGGAAAGTAACTTCCAAAAGTCTAACGGAAGGTGCCATGATCGGCTGTTTTAAGGCCAGAGAAAGCAAAACAACTGTAGGCTCCACCCATACAAAGGCTGTGTTTTCATCCAGGGAAGTGATGCCATCATAGAGACCTCAAGAGCTTTACTCTTGAGGTCTCTATGATGTCATCAGTTCCCATAGTGGAAACATAGCCTTAGTTGCATATGGTCATCCATACACTGGTTAATATAGTATATAGTTCCACACACAAGGCTTTAGGTATTAAAAGAAAGACTACAAGATGCAATTTTTTTTCTGAAGTGTCAGTATTGTGAACTCATTTAAAACACAGGAAAGGTAAACAAATATATATAAATAATGATGGTCAAAGGCTTAAAAAGTGTTAATTATAAGGATATGGATTGGAGTTATCTGCAATGACTTAACTCTTGACTTTACCTAAGGAGAGATTTTTTTTTAAAGGATAGCCATTTAAATTGCACATTTGCCCTTCCCTGGCCACCAGAGCATATCATGACACTTTTTGCATCACTCTGCATTGGGTTGCTAAACTGTGGCAGTTCCAAAGATTTACCTGTGAAAAAGTGTATTTCATGGGGAAAATAAGGTACTTACATGGGATTACTCACCGTCTGATGAGTCGTCATGTATCACAGCAATTCTTTTGTTTTTTTCGGGTGCATAATGGTGATGGTAGTTGATGTTTACTATAATCTCTTTTTGGAAAATGCAGTTTGCACCAAACAGCTGCATAGAATTGGTGTCTGCCAGGGGACTTTTTATCGGAGGGACAGGATGTGAGGTTGTCTGGGTCTGTGGCTAATTAGGAGGTACTGTGATACAGGAACTGCTGCAACTGGCTTCCTTTGCTGCTGCTTCACTGAAGATGGTGGAATTTCTTTGTTGCTTGTGTTCAGATATTACAAAGTACAAGTCTATACTCTGTAGATTTCGATGCATTCATACAAGAGCAACTTCAATTACGTCATTGTCCACCAGGGTTTAGATGGATATTTTCCTGGTGGAGTGATTTTTTCCCCTTCAGGGAGGCTAGCTGCTATTTTCATGAATTTCATCATTCTGCAGATTGTGTTCTTCCCAATGATCATGTTTCTAAACCAGAGAGACACTCCTGGTTTGTAATTTAAATTTGGAGCTAAGTAAATGGGGGCATCTGTGTGTAGCATGTTTTTTGGGTGCTGAGAGGCATATTTTAAATTAGCAGATATTGGGTCTCTTCCAGTGTTATTAGTGTTGGCATACATTCTTGGATTTACTGGGTGAAGGTCTCTTGGATTTTCACCATTCTGGTTTTTGCCTCCCTCTTGTTATATTCTAGATATTGCAGAGAGTCAATGTCTTTTGCTGGTAGGTAGTGGCAAGTCTCTCATTTCAAACTACATTTTATTTGTAATTTATATTTTATTCATTTATCATGATAAAACATAAAACAACAGCATTCCCAGTTGAGAAACAGAGAACAATCATAAGTGTTGTACACTGTTCAGCATGAAGCCCATTCTCGATGCCCTCACACCATGTATGTGAGGTGCATAGGCATCATTATGTCAGAAAGTCATGCAGCGGAGACCAGCACAATTTCAGCAGCAGTCACGAATGGTGTGCCGGGCAGTTGTGCCCTGGATCCCTGGGCCACCCATGCAGCTACACCCCACAGGTACTCCAGGGATGTGCCATGGGGTGTGCCTGCATGACATTCAGTTCACCAAGGTGTGGCGTGCTGGTCCAGCAAGGGAAATGTTATGCCTCTGGGACCCTGCTGTAATTGCCTACATGCACCCCCATCAGTTACCGGTGGGGCACAGCAGCAACAAGTCCCTCTGTGCACTGCTACCCCAGCCCACTGGGCTGCCAGGGTGGTCTCGGGGTGGCCATTCTGGTGAGTGCCTATAGATGTGAAACTCCCAGACCCATGCCTTGCTACGCTACCCTGCACCTGTGATGCAAGGGATCTGCTCTGAGACCCAGGATAGACATCTAATTGGATGCCCAACTGCCTCCTGCACTCTGCCCCCTCAAAGCCCTGATTCAGCTGTGCACCAGGGAGCTGTGGCCACATACAGGTGCCATTTGGGTGCTTGCAGTTGTGAATCCTTGTACCCTGAGCCTGTCTGTGGCCACAGAATCCTGCTGATTGTCAAAAAAAAACAACCTTTAAGTAAAAAGCATGGTGCCATGCATAATGCTAATGTATTGAAATGGCGCTAATTAACTGAATACAGAGTCTACATCAACCAGCTAGTATAAAACTTATAACTGAGAAACTGGGGCTGCAATACCCCTATAATAAAGGCTTTACAGTGTAACAAATAGCAGTATTTCAAAAACAGGCATACCAGTTAAGAAGGATTGAAGGATTGGGGGGTCTCTGTGATCTGCAAGACCAAGCAGAGTGTCCAAAAAGAGTAACAATCAGTGAGCTCAGTAGAAACCAAAGAGCTGCCCCTCCACCACAGAAAAACCATTACAGCAAGAGATACCCTCTATAATGCTTGTACTCATGCAACAGGAGACATCCCATTTAGTCAATGACACAATGCAAAGTATGTTATTCATTTTAAAAGAGTGACTTGATAGGGACAAAATGTCACTTTTAAGGAATGTTCAGATTTAGAATCAATGTTGGACACTCCTCATGGCACAGGCAAACAAAACCCAAGAATTTTTGATCCATCATCTTATTTATCTGGACAGTGTCCCACTCCCGCTCTGAGCTCTGTTGTGATTGTTACATAATTTGACGGCAGATAAGGACCGCTTGGCCACCTAGTTTGCCCATTAACCAACAGCCTACTTTCTCCTACCCCCCCACTAGAATTGCCTTATGTCTGTCCCATGCATTCTTGAATTCCCCCACTGTTCTTGACTGCACAACCTCCTCAGGAAGGCTGTTCCATGCATCAACAACCCTCTTCATGAAAAAATACTTCCTCACATTACCTCTGAGCCGTTCCCCCTCTATCTTCAAAATAGAAACGTAGAATTTGATAGCAGATGTGTGCTTGCTGTCCACTTCCTCACATCTCAAGGGTCTGTGAAAATAAAGACCGTATCCTGGTACACAATGCATAGTTTAGCTGGAAACAAAAGTGCATGTGGTACTGCCAGGATTTGGAGTGCGCTTCGGACTCCATCAAATTTCTTTCAGTGCTGAAGCATGGATAAGAAATAACTAAAAACAAAAGAATGATGTTGCTCTCATAAAGCAAGGGATGGTGTCATTAAGCCAGCTGTAGCAGCTGATTCTGGGTAGCCATAGAGTCCAGTACTGCCATTACAATTCGGGGTGCATCACCTTTTTGCCACCCACGAAGACAGATCCAATATGCTTTAAGTATCGGCCAGTCTACAGTCCCGGAACACTCTTTCAACTGGTCTTTTAGCCTTGTTTTAAGGAACAGGGGCACATGATCACCCTCTGTGCCCTCCAGAACACCCAAAAACCAAATGATAGCAGATCTGATTTGGTTTTCCAGAATCTCCAGTCTATTTTGAGTGAGTTTTGAATCCTTGGAATATTAAGCCAAGGCAGCACTATATCTATCTGACTGCCTCTTTACATCACCCACTTCCATTTTAAGGACATCTACTGTGGTTTCTACAGATGCCAAACGGGTGGTTAGGGAGTCAAATTTTGTGTTCATAGCCAAGATTGATGCCAGGAGCTGGCACATTTTGTAACCCAGTCACTGAAGGGTTTCATTTTGTCCTGTGCCAGCCACTCTGTTATCTGTCACTGAGCACGTGCTAGGCCCAGTATCCCCAGATTTCAGCTGCTGTTTTTTACTGTCTGCTGCCACTTGCTGCTGTTTAGTTTTGATCATTATTGTCAGCATGTTGTCCTCTACCATTAGTAGCAAAACTACCTGGAAAAAAACAATTTTTAAGGAGATTAATCTTTTTTAAAATAGTTCAGTGCAGAGCTCTGTATTCAGATGTTTGCCTTGCTCAGGCTCCACAGTGCTACCTCCTGCTTAGTCATCCTTAATGCAAAATAGAGCCCAATGTTGAGAAATGGCATGTTTAACAGCACAGTGGGGTAGTGCGCCCAAGAGTCCCTGTGGAGTAAGGAGGTCTATTTTGCTCTCATTTAGTGTCTCAGCCCTATTTGGTTTATTACCTTTACCCTGTTTTTAAATATTTTTGGGGGTCGGTCATAGTGAGTACTGGTCCTTTAAATGAGATGTCCTTCCCATGGTAGACTGAATGCCCATTAACTGTGCTTGATGAGGTGTCTGTCTAAACTTCCTAATGTAGCCTGAATAGTCCCAGGCATACTCACTGCCATCTAATCTCTTCAAGTGGAATACGAAATCTACCAAGATTAAATCTAGCTCCTGAACTGGTACGTCATTCAGCTCACAAGATTCAGCACGTTGACTGAGATGATAGTTTAACTATTCTTTGGTCATCAACTGTTTTCTGAATGGTTCTGATGTTTTTTTGATCGATAATAAATGTTTGCCTCTTGCTAATCTTTTTAGAAAAAACTATGGCTGCTGTGATTTCTTTTTTAAATGTTTGGTTCAAGCACAATCGCAAAAGACATTGTGAGACTGCCAACAGAAAGCCTCTAGAGGCTGTAGCATGAGTGGATAGTACAGCCATGTGGTTCAAAGGCAAAAGTTGTGTTATCTATGTGCAGGGCCCCTGGTGTTCTGCAGCAGAATTTTCTGATTTCATGGCAGGGCTCCTTGACTTCTCGTGCAGCATTTTCTGATTTCTGTGGCATGATTTATTCATTTCTCTGGCAGAATGCAGTCCTGTCATTGGTTAAATATGATTTGATGTCATCGATGACATCATATGCTGAGCATAGAGGAGGGCTTCAGGATAAATGAGGTGGAAAACAGTATATTTATATGAAATTCACCAAAACAATGAATTCTGCAGCACTATATATATCTCGGCATGATGCAAATTATGCGGCAAATTCCGCAACCGCAGAACCGCAGAATTCCAGGGGCCTTGTCTATGTGACATCATAACAATACCACAACAACTTTTCATGATCTTTGAACTGTACCACAACAAGAATATTGCATGTGTGGAAATCCATACACAAGAGACTCTAGCCATACACTCTATCTCATTTTCAATGGGGACCAGCTTTTGCACATTTTAGACTGTTTTTTCCTGCGATAGCACAGTGAAAGATGTAATATTTTGTTTTTAGATGGGTTCTTCTTTTACACATTTTTACAGAGGATTTACCCAGGATAGCTCAGCTGAGATGCAGTGTCACCTCCACTACCCATCCAGGCAGTGTTCCCTCAGGGCTCCATCCTCAGTCCAATCCTCTTCTCCATTTTCCTGAACTACCTCCACTCTGCCTTTGCCAACTAATATATATCTATGTATGCAGATGATACAGTAATCTTCATATCTAGTCCATCAACCACAGCAGTGGGAGATCTGCTCCAGCAGGACTTCCACAACATCTTGCACCAGTTCCAATCCAGCCAGCTCTGGGTCAGCACTAAAAACTGAAATCCATAACCTATGGTACCAGCTGGAAACTGGACAGATTCCCATCCCTCCCTGTTTCCACCACATTGGTTGGCATCCCCCTTGAAGTGGTTCAGTCCTTCAAGTACCTTGGTGTGTGGCTTGACAGCAAGGTTGACTTCTCAGCCTACATTGATGCCATCTATGCAAAACTCTACCCCAAGCATGGTGCCTTGTACCACAACAAAGATTGGCTATCTCCATAAGTCCACGGGGAGCTTATTACCAACATTGTGCTCCCTGTCTTTGACTACATGTATGTGGTCTATGGAACAACACCCTCCATTTCCCATGCTGGACCGAACAGCCTCTGTAATGTCCTTTGCCACTTTGCTAAACCCCCCCTATACTCACCACTGCTCCCTCTACTCCTCCCTTTCCATCCTCTCCTACCCTCCTGTCACCAGTCTCACTACACCTCCTTCAGATCCAGACATTGATCTGGTTCCCTTTCCCCTTACCTCTCCTCACTCCTCTCTACTATCCCCCCTGCCTCATGCTCTCTCCACTCCAGAAATCATCACACTTTTACCACTCCTCACTCCTGCTTCAATTGACTTACTGCACATTGGAACTTGCTCGCCTCCTCCCTCCTCACTCTGTCTCTCCATCTCCCTCTGCTCCCTTTGGCACCAGTTGAAACTACTCCACACCGACCTACTGTTACCCATCCTTCTGATGCCTCTCCGGTTTGGAGCCCCTTCCATTCATGTCAGGCCTCCATCTGGGTCTCCCCTACCTGCCCATTCAAATCAAATCAAAACTTATTTATAATGTGCTTTTCTACATATCAAAGCACAATTACACATCAAAATAACATCAAACATAATAAATAACAGCATAAAAACAATAAAAGTAGCAGTAAACCTATTCAAACGCTAATTCAAACAGATAACTTTTCAGAGACACCTTAAATGACTCCATAGACAGACACTCTCTAATCTGACGAGGTAGAGGATTCCACAGGGTTAGGGCCATAAAAAAAAGCTCTGACCCCAGATGACTGAAGACAAACCTGGAGCCTGGACCTGGAAACAAAGCTTGGCTCAGTGTTGTGCTATCCTGGATCAATACAATGGGGATGAGAAGGGCCACATGGAAAATGGGATATTGCACCTTAACCGTGCTGTCCTAGGTCAATACCGTGTAAGCAATGTTATAGGTAGGATCACACTGAGCCAAGCTTTGTTTCCAGGTCCAACCTGGGGGAAAGTAAACTGGAGAAAAGCAAAGAACAATGCACAGTAACATTACACACAGTAAGTACAAACAATTGGTACAAAAACTGGTGCAAAATAAAGTGAGGTCACAGTACAATATGTAATACCTATACAAGTGCCAATAAAACAGCAAGGCACAGCATGCAAAATACAGTACTGTTTCAGACAAGAGACCAGTTAGTAAGGTGCATGCCTCCCCATGGGGAAAGAAAGTGCAGAGATAGTATGGAATTGAAACCAGTGTTTTTTGTATCAATAGTTTTGGGTGCATCATACTGGTGCTTTTAATGCCGCAATTATTCCTGGTTACCAATTTTCAAACAAATTAAATCATTTTCCACTCCCTCCTGCATTTACACTTTTTTGCTCTGTATTTACCCAGGGTAGCACAGTGAAGATGCAATATCTCATTTGTTGTGGGATCCTGCTTTTACCAATTTTTACACTGTATTTGCCCAGGATAGGTCAGCTGAAATGTAATATATCACTTTCAGTGGTGTCCTGCTTTGACTCATTTTTGCACTGTATTTACCCAGGACAGCACAGCAGAGATGCAGTGCCTCATTTCCATTAGGGTCCTGCATCGACCAATTTTTACACTGTATTTACCCGGGCTAGCACATAGGAAATGCAGTAGCTAATATTCAGTGGAGTTCTGCTTTGGCACATTTTTACACTATATTTACCCAGGGTAGCACTATTCAAATGCTATATCTCATTTTGAGTGTGGTCCTACCTATACCATTGCTTACACTGTGTTGACCTAGGACAGCACAGTTAAGATGCAATATCCCATTTCCCATGTGGCCCTTCCCATCCCCATTGTATTGATCCAGGATAGCACAACAGAGAGGAGATATCTCATTTTCAGTTGAATTCAGCTTTTAATATGTATTTTTAAAGGACAGGCCAGCTTAGCTGCAATATTTCATTTTCAGTTGGGTTCTGTTGTGTGGTCCTGCTTCTACACATTTGTATAATATATTTACCCAGTATAACCCAGCTGGCTTGCACTATCTCATTCTCAATGTGGTCCTGCTTTTACACATTTTACTCTGTATTTATGCCAGACAGCCCAGCTGAGAGGCAATATCTCTAGTTTCAGTGGAGCCCTGATTTTACTATATTTTTACACTAGATAGACCAGATGAGATGCAATAGCTGATTTACAGTGGAGTCCTGCCTTTACACATTCTACACTGTATTTGCCCAGTATAGCAGAGGTGAAATGTAATATCTTGTTTACAGTGGGGTCCTGCTTTTATGATATATTTTTCCAGGACAGTCCAGGTTAGATCAAATATCTCATTTTCAGTGTGGGGAGGAGTGCTGCCTTTGCTCATTTTGCAATTTATTTACCTAGGACAACACTCCTGAGATGTAATATCTCATTTTCAATCGGGTCTTGCTTTTTCACAGTTTTGCTAAATATTTTCCTAAAATAGGCCAGTTGAGATGTACTACCTAATTTTCAATGTGGTACTCTTTTCACACATTTTCAGATTGTATTTACCAGGGATAGCACAGTGGAGCTGCAATATGTCATTTTCGGTGAGGGAATTGTTTTGACCCATTTTTACAATGCATATACCCAAGATAACATAGTTGAGAGGCAATACCTCATTTTCAGTGGTGTCCGTTTTTAATGTAGTTTTCTCTGGATAGACTAGCTAAGATGCACCATTTCCTTTTCAGTAGGGTTTTACTGTAGTGGGGTCCTGCTTTGACATAGTTTACAATATATTTACCTAGGATAGACCCGTTAACCTGCAATATCTCATTTTCAGTGAGGTCCTACTTTTACCCATTTTAACAATGTATTTTCCCAAGGTAACAGCTGAGATACAATATCAGTATCTCATTTTCAACTGGATCCTGCTTTTACACATTTTGGCTGTATTTAGCCATGCTAGACCAGCTGAGATGAAATATCTCACTGTCAATTGTGTCTTGCATTTACACATTTTTAGACTTTATTTACCCAGGATAGCACAGCAGAAATGCAATACCTCTTTTTCAGTGGGGGTCCTGATTTTATCCATTGTTACAATATATTTACCCAGGATAACTCACTTAACCCTATGAAGCCTAGCCATTTTCACATAAAAAATTCTTACTGGCCTAAGCACTTTTGATACTGGCACAGAGACGTCTGCACACTATCCTTTCTGACACTCACTATGCCACATTATCATAAGTACTAACACACATGTCATACATCCTTTTAATTGGTGGAATTGGTGGAGCTTCAAGTCTGCCTTAAAGCTCATTTATTTAGTTTAGCTTTTTCAGATATTGAGTAGTATGAGCTAAGTTTAGTATTTATTAAATTATTGGTATCTGTGTTTTTATCGATATAATTTTATTTTATTATTTATTATCTACTTTTGCCGTACAAGCACTTTGATCTTTATTGGAATTGCACTTTAAAAAAAATAAATGATGATTGATTGATTGACTGAAATATGTACTTCATGATGGTAGCACCCATTACGCAAAAATTATGCAACTTGTTCATGTTTAGGGGCCACGATATCAAAATATAAATTGTGTAGTTGATGCAAGTAAAGTAGAACAGTTCTTATTTGATCCGTCTGGCTCCAGTGTGTTTTTTCAGTCATCCAGTTAACTTCCATTGGTTATAGCTCTAGGTGGTAGTGTTTACAGCATGTGTCACATTTTCATGCTTGACTACTTGTTTTTTTACTATTTCTCACTCAGTATATCATTCTTTCTTTTTTCCTCCTTCTAGTGGAATTTTTACTCCCTTATCACAAAGTAACTTAATGAAAGACCCTCTGTCATCAATATTTAATTAAAGTTTATTTGATGGCCTTTGTTTCAATGTGTAACACTTTGGAGAAAGATGTTATTTAGCTGAGAATAGGGGTCATAGAAGCAATCGCAGGATACATTTTCAGGACCTAATTTTAATGGTATAAATCATGGCCCCCTTGTCCATAAATTATCAAACTCGTATTTAAAGTGGCATCCATTTGAAATAACACTACTTGATACCTTTTCAGGCTTGCATCACATTGATAGGTTGGGTGTTGCACTGAGTGCAAATTGGAATGTGCACATCATCATTATCCCTTATCATTTTTGTCTTGTGCCCTTGCCTACCTGTCCTTGGGGCCCATGTCACCCATGACATTAAATGATGAACCCACCAACCTCTACATTTATTAAAAGCTAATTAGTAGCACTTTCTAACAATGTATGACATTTGATGAAAATATGTTACCTGCACATGAAATAGGTGCATCACCCTGTCCTATAAATAAGAGGCATGCTCCCTGTCTGTGCGTACAGTGGCCTGGCCAAGGAGGTGTACAGAGGGGTGTGCCAGGCACCATATACTCCTGCAGTACCATGGTGGCTACTGCCAAGTTGAGGTGAGTGGGGGGTTGCCGGTGCCATGTGGGGAACCAATGGACACCAGGGAGGGATTGGTTGCAATTCCAGGCCAGTGATTGGGGGGGACAGTTATCACCAGGGATGGGTACAGTTATGTTGGGGCTGGGATCAGACGGAGGGTGGGTGCCACTACCACCAGTGTATTACTCTATCATTATGGGGCTGGGAATGGAGGGAGGCTGGACACCACTAGCACCAGGGCATTATTCTATCATTATAGGGCTGGCGATCAGCTGGGGGGACGACTAGTACCAGGGATTGCTTCATATCTTGGAGTAGCGGCGAAGCGTAAACATGTCTGGCTGCCTATGCAAATGAGCCCATAATGGGCATGCAAATGGCCTCTTAGCTCCTTGCATGCCCAATTGGCTCATTTGCATAGGTCCATGTGAATATGGCAAATTGTGCTCCAGCACTATCTACTGCGGTGCAGCACTAAGTAGCTTAACACTGGGCTGACATGGCCTTATATTCAGTCGAATAGCACTGGTGTGCTTTTCCATTGAATATAGAATCATTGGGCTCCTGGGCAATGGCAAGGTGGAGTGTAAATGTTTGCACTCCGCTTTGCACAATTTTGAACATCAGGCTCTCTGTGTTAGTGCACACAATATTCTTTTTGTTGCCTGAGGCTTTTTTTGGGGGGGGGGGTGGTAATATATAAAAAGGCACCTAAATCACTGTGTTATTGCCCACTATGTGACAGACAATCTACCTAAAAGATTGTTTTAACCTGAAGGTTTTCTTTCTTTTTAGCATGTGGTAGTCTGTAACAGTTAACACTTGGTTTATACCTCAGACGTTATTGAACACTATGTGACAGACAGTAATCTGCCTAGTGTGCCACTTTGCCCTAGATTTTGTTTTGTTCTGAGCACTAATTTATTTCTCAAGTGGCACTCATCACTTACTGTTTTATTTATGTTGTCACTATCATATGTAATGAAGGCAATTGGTATGGGAAGCGATACACAGGAAACAAAAAATCAATATTTTTTTTGCCAGAGACTTTTTGTACACTTACAGAAGTGGGTGTCTACCACCAGAACAGGTAAGTGCCAGTGGTGCATCCATGAACTAGCTGTTGGGTGCTCTGTGCACAAATTTATTTCTTAAGTGGCGCTTGCTGCTTACTGTTTTAAGTATGTCACAATGTGACACCGAAACTTGGTATGGGAAGGGTTGCACAGGAAACAAGAAATAATAATTATTTTTTTTTCCAGAGGCCTTTTTAAAATAATAATTATAAAACTTCATTTATACCGCGACTTTCATAAATTCAAGGTGCCTTACAATACTTACAAATATAACAAATAAGACATGGTCCAACAATAATCTGAACTCTTAAAATCACAATAATTAACTAAAATAAATCTTTGACCATAAATGGGTCTTTAGGGCCTTTTTAAATTCCCCCACAAACGCACACTGATGAAGCGGATGGGGTAGAGAATTCCAGAGGGTAGGAGCAGCATACATAAAAGCACAAGTGCCTGAAGATTTTAAAGAAACCCTCAGAATCTCTAGCAACCCTTTGTCCACTGAGCAGAGAGATCGCTTAGGGCAGTAGGGAACCAGAAGCTCTTTCAAGTAGTCCAGGCCTTGTCTGTGTAGGGCTTTGTAAGTCAATGGAACAACTTTAAAGGTGATCCACCACTGAATTGGCAGCCAGTGCAGATCACGCAGCACCGGTGAAATATGACAGGCATGAGAGGTACCAGTCAGTGACCGGGCCACAGCATTCTGTACCAGCTGCAAGCAACAGATATCAACCCCAGGAAGCCCTAGATAAAGGGAGTTGCAATAATCGAGGCGTGAGGTCACAAAAGCATGGACCAAGGTAGGCAGATCGGTGGGCAGAACAAGGTGCTTAATCTTGGTGATGTTCATAAGATGATAAAAGGAAAGTCTGACAACTGCCGACACCTGCAAACGCAGTGTCTGCTCATTGTCAAAAATCACCCCCAAGTTCTGCACCTGTTCAGAGGTAGGAAGCTGGATACCCCCCAGAAATAAATCTAAGGGTAAGCCAGCTCCCATCCCCTCTATCTTATGAACCGGGTCCACAACCATTACCTCCGTCTTCTCCGAGTTCAACTTCAGCCAGCTTGAATTCATCCAGCACTGGATTTCGGTGAGGCAGCTATTAAAGACCGAGAGAGCTCTATCCTGGTCAGGTGCAAAAGATAGGTAGAGCTGCGTATCATCTGCATAGCAGTGAAACCTCAGCCCATACCTTCTTACAATGTCTCCGAGGGGCAGCATATACACTGCAAACACATGGGGGACAGCACTGAGCCCTGGTGAACCCCACATGACAGAGAGACTGGGCAGGGAGAATTTATCCCTGACACCACTCTCTGAGTTCTGTCAGTGAGGAAAGATCTAAACCAACTGAGGACTGTACCTGGCAGGCCACAGATGAACTCCAGGTGTGCAAGAAGGACCCCATGGTCCACAGTGTCAAAAGCTGATGAGAGATCAAGAAGAACCAAGATGGAATGGCTCTTCTGATCTCTAGCCATCAGGAGATCATTGAGCACCTGAACCAGTGCTGTCTCAGTACTATGCCTCTTTCAAAAACCAGCCTGGAATGGTTCATAGATGTCATGGATGGTTAAATGGTTTTCCAATTGTACGGCCACTACTTTCTCAATAATCTTCCTACAAAGGGAAGATTAGAGATCGGCCAGTAGTTGGCATGGCAGTCAGGGTCCAAGGAAGCTTTCTTCAGGAGGGGTGTCACCACTGCCTCCTTCAGGGAGCTAGGGAACTTACCTGTGTCCAAGGAACACCAGACAATCCGTGCTAGGACTGGGCCAATGATGTCATGACAACTATTTATCAGGGAAGTTGGGCCTGTGTCCAAACTACAGCATGTAGTGTGCATACTCTGGACAATCCTCATGACATCAATGAACTCAGGCCAGTCAAAGGAACTCCAGGAGAGACCAGGAACTGTGACTGAACACCAGTCTGTAGCTTCTCCTATAGCGGGAGCAGGCTGGAGTGCTACCCTGGTGTCGGCCACCTTATCCGAAAAGAACTGAGCGAGATCATCACACTCCACTTGAGAAAAGGCTTTTCAAACCTGGAGACAGGCTGGGTTGCACAGTCTGTCAACAATTTGAAAAAGCTGAGCTGGTCAATTTTGAGCAGCCACAATCTTCCTGGACAGGAACTCTGCCTTCTTACGTGAGATTGTGGAATGATAGAGTTGGTAATGTTTCATCAGTCTAAAATGGTCGGCATCAAGGGCAAGTAGGCGTCTGACACCAGAACAGGTGAGTGAGACAGGTTCTCCTGTACACTAGCTGTTGGGTGCTTGGCACAGTAACTTTTTTCTCAAGTGGCGCGCTGGTTGTCTACTGTTTCAAGTGTGTCACAATGTAATGCAGACACTAGGCCCTGGATATTCAAAGGGGTTGGCATGGTGCAACAGGGATGCACCATGCGCAACCCACCAATGCACCCCAGCATGATATTCAAAGGGGCAAATTGCGATCCACAACTCCCGAAATGCCAGGGTGCATTGGTAAGGTATGTGGGCGCAACAGCAGGGGGCATGCCTATGTATATGTGGCACATCCCGATATTCAGCCTGGGATGTGCAGCGCATATGCTGGCACAACCTTGCCTTGTGCCACCCGGGGGAGCACAAAATTGTGCCAGTAAAAAGAAGGAACAAGACCCGGCCACCCATTGGTGGCCTGCTATATTGCAGGGCATAACACAGCAGCCGCTAGCCATGGGTGGCCACCTGCCTCCCCAGAACATCGTCAACAAGCACCGTAATGGACCCTGGCAATCTAGTGGGTTCCCCCTCCCTCCCATGCCCCCGACCCTGGGCATTGGTATACGTAGCAACCCTGGTGGTCCAGTCATAGTCCCCACCCTGCTCATACCCATTTCATTTTATTTTATTCATTTATTCATTACAAATCGGAGTGTGTACAGATGTCTATAATTCCTGGTGGTCCAGTGGTTCCTCCCTCCCTGCCCATACCCAAGAACACCCTAACCCATAGGCATCGCCAGCCCTGGTGGGCTAGTGGCATCCCAGCTCAGCTTTTTTGAACTGTTGACAGACTGTGCAACCCTGTCTCCAGGTTCGGAAAGCCTTTTCATAATTAGAGTGTGCTGAGCTTGTTTGCTTCTTTGCAGATAAGGTGGCCGACATTAGGGCAGCACTCCAACCTGCTCCCTCTATAGAAGATGTTTCTGATCGGCATTTGGTTGCTCCCTCCGGTCTCTCCTGGAGTTCCTTTGACCAGCCTGAGTTCATTGATGTCATGAGGATTGTCCAAAGTATGCACCCTATGTGCTGTAGTTTAGACCCAGGCCCGACTTCCCTGATAAAGGGTTGTCTAGAGACTATCGGTCTGGTTCTAGCATGGATAGTCTGGTGCTCCTTGGATACAGGTGAGTTTCCTAGCTCCCTGAAGGAGGCAGTGGTGACACCCCTCCTGAAGAAAGTTACCTTGGACCCTGACTGCCATGCTAACTACACACCAATCTCTAATCTTCTCTTTGTTGGGAAGATTATTGAGAAGTTGGTGGCTACACAATTGGAGAACCATTTAACCATCCATGACATCTATGAACCCCCTCCAGTCTGGTTTTCGAAAGAGGCATAGTACTGAGACCGCATTGGTTCTGGTGCTCAATGATCTCCTGATGGCTAGAGATCAGAAGAATCATTTAATTCTCGTTCTTCTTGGTCTCTCATCAGCTTTTGGTACTGTGGACCATGGGTTACTTCTCGCACACCTGGAGTTTATCTGTGGTCTGTCAGGGACAGTCTTCAGCTGGTTTAGATCTTTCCTCACTGACAGGACTCAGAGAGAGGTGTCTGGATTAAATTCTTCCTGCCCACTCTCTCTGTCATGTGGGGTACCCCAGGGCTCGGTGTTGTCCCCCATTTTGTTCGCAATATATATGCTGCCCCTCAGAGACATTGTAAGAAGGTATGGGCTGAAGTTTCACTGCTATACAGATGATACTCAGCTCTACCTGTCTTTTTCACCCGACCAGGATAGAGCTGTCTCGGTCATAAATAGCTGCCTCACCGAAATCCAAGATTGGATGAGTTCGAGCTGGCTAAAGTTGAACTTGGAGAAGACGGAGGTATTAGTTGTGGACCCAGGTCACAGGGTAGAGGGGATGGGAGGTGGTTTATCTTCAGGTTTATTTCTGGGAGGTATCCAGCTCCCTACCTCTGAACGGGTGCAGAACCTGGGGATGATTTTTGACAAAAAACTGACACTGCGTTTGCAGGTGTCGGCAGTTGTCAAATTTTTCTTTTATCATCTTAGGAACATAGCCAGGATTAAGCACCTTGTTCCACCAGCTGACCTTCCTACGTTGGTTCACTCTTTTGTGACCTCATGCCTGGATTACTGCAACTCCATTTATCTAGGGCTTCCTGGAGTTGATATCTGCCGCTTGCAGGTAGTACAGAATGCTGCGGTCTGATTATTGACGGGTACATGTCGTACCTGTCATATCTCGCCAGTATTACACAATCTGCACTGGCTGCTGATTCAGTGGTGGATCACCTTTACAGTAGGTCTTTTGACCTACAAAGCCCTACATGGACAGCGTCCAGGCTACCTGAAAGAGCTTTTGGTTCCCTACCGCCCCAGGCGATATCTCTGCTAGGTGAACGAGGGATTGCAAGAGATTCCGAGGGTTTATTTAAAGTCATCAGGTGCTTGTGCTTTTATGTTTGCTGCTCTGACCCTCTGGAATTCTCTACCCCATCTGCTTCATCAGTGTGTGACCGTGGAGGAGTTTAAAAAAGCCCTCAAGACCTATTTATGGTCGATGATTAATTTTAATTAATTGATTGTAAACTGGAGCTCAGATTTAGTGTTATATAGATTTAGTGTTTTATAAATTATTTATTGATTACTGTTTTAAATATTGTGAGGCACCTCGGTTTGAGAAAGGTGCCATATAAGTAAAGTTTCATTTCATTTTGTTTCGTCCCCCTTCATCCCATTCCACACAGTCATGGTTCCCCATCTGATAACGATGTCCCCAGTGGTCCATCAGAACCCCCCTTCCCACCATCCACTGAGGACTCCTGCCAGCCAGCTCCCCCCTGTCATTGGTGAGTGGTCACACCCTGCCTACATGCCACTCAGCCGCCCGCTGAATGAGAGCTTACAGTACAGTCTGCAAGCCCATTGGTCCATAATGTGAACCAATGGGCTTGCACACCATAATGTACTACACAGGCACAGATCTGTGAATGGTTTCATTCACGGATTCATGCCTATCTAGTACAGTATGGTGTGCAAGCAGTGGTCCACATTAGACTAAATGGGCTTACAGACCATACTGTAAGCTCTCATTCGTGGCGGTCGGGCGGCATGCAGGCGGGATGTGGCCGCCCACTGATGATGGGGTGGGGGAGCTGGGTGGCATGGGTCCTCAGTGGGTGGTGCGGAGGGGGGTTCTGATGGACCACCGGGGACATCATTATCAGACAGGGGACTATAACTCTGCAGAAAGGGATGGAGGGGGATGCCACAAGCCCACCAGGGCTGGCAATGCCTATGGGTTACGGTGTTCATGTGTATGGGCAGGGAGGGGGAAACTGCTAGACCACCAGGGATTATGGACATCTGTACTCACTGCGATCATGGGTACGGGCAGTGTTGGGGTTACGACTGGACCACCAGGGTTGCTCCATATACCGATGCCCAGGATCGGGGGGTATGGGGGGAACCACTAGACTGCCAGGTATCCTACTGTTACCAGTGCCTGCCATCAGGCCAATGGGGAGGGGGGATGGCTAGACCACCAGGGTGTGTGGCTTCTACACTTTGCCACACTTGTGGTTGCGGGGTGGAGTTGCCCCGAGACCCCTTGGTCCACACTGCAGCCTGTGCAGGGCACCAGGTGCATTTCCTGTGCTGCCCTGTGAAATGCATGCAAATGGGGTCGTAATGACATGCTAATGGCCCATTTGCACCTTGCATGCATTACAGCCTCATTTGCCTGCCCCAGGCTGAATATTGCGGATGATGTGCCTAGCACAACTGCACTTGTGCTGGTGCATCCCCCTGCTCCTTTCTGCCACTTGCGCTGGTGCAGTTCAACTGTGCTGTGCTCAGTGCATGCGCCCTCAGTGCCATATTCAGTGGTGCTGAGCCATGGCGCAGCACCATTGAATATTGCCTGGTTCATGCCCTGGTGCAGCCCAGTTGTGCTGCGCCTAGGCTTTCGCCACTGCCTGGCGCAGTCTGAATATCCAGCCCTTGGTGTAAGAAGGTCCGAACAGGTACACAAGACACATAGGCCCAGATATTCAAAAGGGTTGCACCATGCGTAATAGGGTTGCTCCAGCGCAAGTCCGAAAATGCCCCATTCTGCGATATTCAGCGGGAGGCAGATGCACTCCCCCAAATCATGCTGAGCAATAGCGCAATGATAATGAATGTATGCGCAACTGAAGGGGGAGGAACCATGCATAAATGGCGCAGTGCGATATTCAACAACATGCGCCATGCGCAATAGGGGAGCCAGCGGAAGTTGTGCGATAGTGGAAATGAGCCAAAATAAAAAGGAACAAGGGAGAGATGGAAGAACGCTACAGGGAAGGCACATGAGGCTGAACTCTAGCCACACAAACAGGGCAGGAGGGACACACAGGGCAGGCCAGGGAAAGGGCACCCTGAACACACAGGCACAGGGAAGGTGTGGGGAGCCACAGCCAGTGCAGAAGGGGGAAGTGCCACACAGCACAGAGGCCACCACAAGAAAGTGTTCCTAGTGCAGGGAAGTAGCAGCCAGGACAGCGGGGGGAACACAGAAACAGCTGCCGGGGGGGGGTAAACACAAGCCAGGGACATGACAAGTGCCACCATCCAGATGGAGGCAGTAATGAGGGGGGTGAGAAGGCAGGCAGCATGGGGGCGCGGCCGTGGAAGGGCCCGTCGGTGGTATGCCCCAACAGGCAGTACCGAGCCCACACCATCTTCGAGCTGTACAGCGATACTGAGATCGTGGGCCAGTACCGCCTGAATCGTGCAATTCTGAGGCGGCTCTGTGAGCTGTGCAGTGATGTGATACAGGCACCCACACGACAGAGCCATGCTCTGTCAGTGGAGACTAAAGTGGCAGCTTGTATGTGCTTGCTCACCATGGGTACCTTCCAGAGACCAACAGGGGACACCACAGGCATAACCCAGTTGGCCGCGTCATGCCACCTCACCCAATTCCTCAGCGCATTGCTGCCACATGCTGCGGAGTACATCCATTTCCCCAGCACACCAGCGGAATGCACAGCAAACATACAGGAGTTCCACAGGGTAGCACGTATGCCTGGTGTGCTAAGGGCAATAGACTGCACCCATGTGGCCATCCGCACGCCACCTGGCCCCGAGGGGGACACATATATCAATTGGAAGGGCTATGCTAGCATCAACTGCCAGGTGGTGTGTGATGCCAGGGGGTGCATAACCAATGTCTGTGCCACGCACCCTGGGGGAGCACATGATGCCTTCATCTGGCACCAGTTGGTACTGTGCCACAGATTCAAGAATGGGGACATCCCCACTGGCCACTTAGTGGGTGAGTATGCAAACCACACTGACAAACATAGAGCTTGGGAAGGGCATGGTCAGAGGTGACATGGGTAGTGGCCTACATGGCCCGAGGCAGGGCGATGCTGATCACCAAACTAACCTCCACCCTCTACACACAGATGACAGTGGAAACCCACTCTGTCCCTGGCTGCTCACACCATACTGGCGGCCGGCAACCTCATTGCAGCAACGCTACAATGAGGCACATGCCACCATATGCAATGTCATCGAGCGGGTGTTCGGATGATGAAGGCACATTTCCATTGCCTGGACACCTCCGGTGGTGCCCTACAGTACAGCACCTCAAAGGCCTGTGGGCTATTCCTGGCCTGTTGCATCCTGCACAACATGGCCAATGAATGTGGAGTATCCGTACAGGTCAAAGAGGGGGACAGCGATGGGGATGATGAGGATGCCGGTGACGATGGTGATGGGCAGCCCACCTTGGGCAACGGGACCCCCGACTGCTCCAGCTGGCACAGCTGCACTGGGACACCATCACAGAGGAGCACTTCAGCCAACCCAGGTAAGTCATGGGGCTATGTGCAACCACCAGTGGCAAAGGCACAACCCACAAACATGCATGGACACACACCAGGGATGCATGTTGTCAAGGGAAGTGGCCAGGCATGGAACTGCACACACCGCCAGAGATGGACGAGGTCTAACATGGCACGTGGTCATACACACACACCTCATCAGACATGCACAAATGGTAGGAGGCACGCCGACCCAGACTGCCACCCCTAGCCACACACATGTCCACAGACCACCACGCACACTGCCTGACATTGTGCATGTGTCAGACGCTGGGCACCATTGCACAGTGGCATACAGTGCAACGCAGGCATCATCATGCACACCCTACAGCGGACAGCAGCTGGGAGGGTGTGCAGATGGAATGTGTGTGTGCGTGCAGGTCTGGGTACCCACCCGTGCATTGCCCGCTGAGTGACACAATGCACACAGGGCAGCATCAGACAGTAGCCGTGCTGGGAGACAGGTCAGTCATGTACCACAGTGCCACGGATGCATGGGCGGCCCTGCCGAGACCCACCAGCAGTGTCAGGCTGACCACTGGCCTCATGGGGTGGCACCGACGGTCCCCCAGGGGTTCCACTGCATGAACGTGATCATGCTCGTGCAGGGGTCTGCAGCACACCGAACATGCCTGTGCCAGGCATGCTCAGGATGCCCACAGTTGAACCCGGTGTTGACAAGGAGGGTGTCGCATGACACTGGGAATGGGGAGTGGACATTGCACTGTGTGGTGTCTGCGACGCATGGGCAAATAACTGTGTGCCCATTGTGGCCATGACAGCTGTGAATGCCTGTGTCTGCCTGTCAATGGCAGTGGTCACATCCTCCTGCAACCGGTCCATCCCTGCCAGGAGCAGAGCAGTGTCTCTGCTGTGCTGCTCCTCTGCCTGGCACAGAGCTGCACTCAGTGCATCTACCACCATCACAAGCTGCATCTGCTGATTGTCTGATGCTTGCAGTATGCAGGTGTGCTCATCCAGGAGGTCATCTGCCTGATCGGCATGCTGTCCCTCAGGGTGTTAGCAGCCCTGATGCTCATCACCGCTTGAGGGTGGGCGCTGCACACCAGGGCCAGGCCTGGTCATGTCCACAGGCAGTGCACTGACACTGCCCCCTGACACTGCACCCCCATGACCATTGGCCAACTGCTGATGCTGCCCCTCCGGCTGCCACTCCCCAGGGCTCAATGGTGCTGCCGCAGTGGCTGCAACAGTCCCACTGTCCTGGACACACACCAGTGCTGCCCCACTGGTGCAGACAAGCACAGGCTGGGACTGTGATGACACGCAGGCCTCCACGGTGACACCACCCATAGCCATGGCTGAGATGTCACCTGCTGTGTGGCCATCCTGTGGCACACACATGTCACTGCCCATGATGTTAGCTCCATCATCATCGGTGATGGATCCGGCACCAGACTGAGTCTCAGCATGCTGGCATCCATGGACGCTGGTATGCTGGGACACGGGCGGGGCCTCCTCCACACCTGCTCCACCAACATCAGTCCAGACGTCCAGGCGGGCCCACTGTCACCCTGACCCCCGTATTCCTGTGGAGGTGGATGGGCCCTCCTCCATCTCCATGTGACTGGCCTCAGTGGAGAAGCCCACCACCGCTGACCCATGCAGACGCTCAGGAGCTGTAAGGGAAAAAAAGTAGCATTACTGCATGTGACCTACTCTGTCCCCCCCGATAGACAGACCATGACCTACCATGCAGTGACGGGCTACCACCCGTCTGGAATCCACCACCCAGAACACCCTCAATGGTGCAACGCTGCATGTTGCCAGCAACCTGCTCTTCCTGTGGGGTCAGGCATAGCAACTCCGGCTGTCCCCCACCGCTCACAGACCATGCTGCCCTGATGGCAGCCACCTTCTCTTTAATCTTCCTCCTGTCCATGCCCATCTTCTTTTTGCACTCCTGCATGGAGTGCTGGTGGCTGGCATGCAGGTTTACAGCATGCGCCACCTCCTCCCATGCAGCAGCACAGGCCTGTGGTGTTCCCTGGCGTCCGCTGAGAAGCGGCTCCTGGTCGAGGTAGACCTCGAACAGGGCATCTGTCTCGGTCTTTGTAAAATTTGGCCTCCTCTTCCTCCCACGACTCTGTTCCTCTTCCTCCACCACACGCTCGGTCATGATTCATCCTGTGAGAATGACAGGTGTTACCTGTGACTGTGCAGTCCCATGCATGTCCCAAACACCACAGTCCACACTCCCAAATAGCATGCAACTCACTGCAATAGACTGCAGTAACCGACTATGGCCAGTGCAGCCCAATGTTGTACTTTTATAGTGCAACCCATGCAAATGAGGTGAGGCACATCTTTAAGTGGATGAAAATGCAGTGACTGCACCATTGAATGGCCGATTAGATGATTTGTATATCCCGGCTGAATATTGCGCTGTTGCACTTTGCACAATTGTGTTGAACGTGCTGAGCCAAAGGCGCAGTTCTGTGACATGCTCAGTACACACATAACTGCGCATGCCTGGGTTGATGACGCAGGCACCTGCTGTGCTGCTGATGTGCTGTGTGTAGGAGGCAATGCAGGGCATGGCCACCATTGTGCCAGTGACACTACAGTGCTGTTCACCTATATGGCTCTGTGGCACTGGGGCATCATAGGCACACTGGGACAACAGTGCTGTAGGCCACTACAGGAGGTGGCACACAGGCACCCAATTGTGCTACATGCATTGGGTTCCAGTTGTGCTGTGGCTGTCCGTGCGCCAGAGACCCTTGACCCTGTTCTCGACCTTTGCCCCCTAGGCACCATGCATCAGGCATGGGTGCACCACTATCGTGCTGTTCTGTGACAGCACGATAGGGAATGGCAGTGCTGTACCGCGCAGCATCTGCACGTGGCAGGACCACACTGCAGAGTGCCATTTTGCTTGAACCGGGCAGCAGAGATGATGCAGCTGTGGTTTGGAGCCAGATTGAGCTCACCAACCTGGTGGTGATAGTTGAGCCCCATGCTGGGGCTTTGTTTGGGAAGGCACCCCTGGACAGGGCCAGGAGTGTGGTATGGCAGGAGGTGGCCGACACCCTGGAGGAGGTCACTAGTATGGGGCAGATGGCAGAGCAGTGCCGCCACCGTTATGGGGACCTGAGTCACAGGGATCCGGACCTGCTTGCCCACCTACAGGCACGTGCCAGGAGGGGCCCAGTGCCACAGCCAGGTAGTTGCAACAACCATACACTTTTATTGTCCATACGGGTATCACGGTTGCATGTGTCCGGCACATGGGGAGCTGTCTGGTGTTGGCCATGGTGATGGTATCAGGGTGTGGGGTGGGTGGGTCTGGCTGTGTGGGATTGCACACACACATGGGGGTGGGGGGACTTTGCTACAGGATTGTACTGATGTTCCTCTCTCCATGTTTGCACCTTAGGGCCAGAAGAATGGCAGCACAACAGGGAGGGGACTGGGGGAGGTGCCACATGTTGGAGCAGAGGGACAGAATGGGTGATGGTGGTCCGTGATGTGTGGACCAGCCTGCTGATGGTGAGTGCCTTACATCCATGATTATTATTGCATGCTGTATAACTGGGCAGGCAGTGGGGCATGGCCACCATCCATTGACACCACTGCCATGCATGCAACTTGTTACAGTCAGCACTGTCCAGTGGCACTGCATGTCTGGGAGTGCATCAATGGTGGTCCATGTGTGCACCGGGCACATGGCTGTGGCACTGCCTTCACACTGCATAGCCAAGTCACTGTATGGCCATAGTGGTGCTGTGTAGGACATGGGTGGTGGGTGCGTGCAGTGGTCCACATGGCTTGACTGCCTGGGTGGGCAGGTCTTGTGGACACGGTCACTGTGGGTGGTCTCACACCATCACAGGGGCGTGTCACATGGCTGTATGCCATGCACAATGGGTGGGCTGCAGGGGGATGGACAGTCACACCTATTGACTCTGCTCCTTAGTCATAGGTGGCCGGAGACTCCTGCAGATCCAGCAGGACATTCAAGAGCTGCTGCAGGTGGCGAGGGAGACGTTAGAGCTCCTGTGCTGAATACACTGCCACGGGGTCAGGAGGAGGAGGAGGAGCTTGCATCAGTGCCAGGAAGAGGAGGACCAGGGTGGCCATTGAAGTCCCCATGCCTGACTACCACATTCCCCCCTTTGACCCACCCTCACACCCCTTCTTCCCTCTCAGTCATAACCACCCTGCCTACCCACCCCCACCTGTTATATGGCCCTTCGCACGCTGGTATATAGTTGTAAATAGTTTTACTTTGCATGTTTTCAATATATACCTTTTTATTATAACAACTGTGGTGGTCTCTGATTTGCAGCGGGCTACAGGTGCTCAGCTGCAGTGGTGTGCATGGTGTCAGGGGTGGTGCACGCATGGGCGTGTGTGTGTGTGTGTGTGTGTGTGTGTGTGTGTGTTCGGAGGTGAACCACCTATGGTGTGGGCAGGGGGATCAGTCACTGTCTGTGGTTTATGTGTTGTACTCTGTGCACAGGATGCCTGTGTGCAGTGGTCCATGCAGCTTGCACTGCGTGCATGGCACCCCTGTCAGACCGTCCATGGCCTGTGCAGCTGACACCCTTGCATGTCTGTGATATGCACGGTCTGCTGGCATGTCAGTGGTGGCTGTCCATGCTGGATAACAACTGTACCCAGCACAATGCCAGGTTGACTGCCATCACCAGTATGGTGCACGTCTGCCTCCGGTGGCACTGTGGCCTCCGCTGTTGTTGTCCCCATCCATGCTGTTGCTTGTGTCTGTTGCAGGGGATGTGCTCCAGTGTCTGTCACTTGTGCTCCGGCAGCATGCTGGTGGCATACAGCGTCATGGTGCCTGCGCAGGGTGGCTGGCACACCTGTGCAATGTAGGGGTGCTGGCCGTGTGTACACGTCAGCTGTGGCCACACGTCAGTGGCTTGGTTGACCCACTACTGTGTCCCTGTGTTGGTGTGCCCTTGGGTATGGGTGGGTGTTTGTCCATGCACTGTGTTGCATCCTGTGTGGTGCATGCCTCCATGCTACACTGTGCATGTCTGTGCTGGCTGTTGTGGCCACTGCTGGGATGGGATGTGTCCTTGGGAGGATGTGCAGGGTGCTGTACTACTGGAGGTGGGGTCCGGGGCTTGCCCTGTTGCATGTGGAGTACCTCGTGTGTGCTGACGCATGGTCGGTCTCTCAGCTCTACCTCAGGGGGGACATGCAGGGTGGCACTGTGTATGCATCTGTTGCATCACTGTCTGCTGCTGCCTGCTGCAGGGTGCCCATGGTGGGGCTGCCTTGCATGGCTCCATGGTGCACAGGGTTGCATTGTCACAGTGGGGGTGGTGGCATGCATGGGATGTCCTGCACTGTTGGGTGCTACTCCTGGGCAGGGTGTATGGGGATCATGGTGCAGGGTGTGCTCTGCATTTGGTGGAATGGTGTGGTATGGGGTGGTCGGCAATCCTTGTGTGCCGGTCACAGCTTGCCAGGGGGTGTGCTGGGGCACCATGGCCTGGCTGTGGGTTGGTTGCTGGTATCCATGGGCCGGTGGTTATTCCAGCTCTGCCCAGTTGTGCAGTGCATGGGGTGTGGTGGACGATGTCTATTCTGCTGTGTGTTCCTCTGCCCATCTGTGGCATGGGTGCTGGGCCCCTGCATCCCTGGTTGTGCTGTTGCATTGCTGCCCTGCTGCTGGGTGCATCCCTGGTTGCGCTATGACACATCTGGACTGCTCAGCTGAACATCCTTTGTTGCGCTATGGCGCATCAGATATGCTCAACTTCACCTCCCTAGTTGTGCTATGGTGCAGGTGGTACGATCTTCAATCGGCGGCCGTAGGCGCATCTTGGCCTGCGCAGTTTTTGAATATCGCGCTTCTTGCGCATGGGCACAGTGGACTTGCGCTTGCTCCTGCTGTTGCGCACTTTTTGGGCGTAGTTTGAATATCTGGGCCATAGAATATTGATTTGTTTTGTTTTTTTTTTGCCAGATGCTTTTTAAATATTTGTATAAAAAGGCTTTTAAAACAAGAATTGTTGTCTGACACAGGTGCTACTTACTGTACACTATGTGTAGGTAAGGCAGAACAAAGGTATGGGTGCTTACTGCACTAATTTATTTCAGAGCTGTAGTTTGCTTGAAATTGTTTAATTTGTCTTAATTCAGTCAGTATTATAGGTAGAAGTCTGACATTTAGCATGGAAATTGTAAGAGGTTTCATGACATTTGGATGGGGAAGGTATAGGGGCTCAGAGTCTGCCCATTTATTATTGATGTGAACATTTCTGAAAATATTTCTATGCTTACAACTTAGCCACCTTTGGAGCTAGATAATAGAACATTTATATGCATACGTTTCTTGGAAGAGTCATATAAACTGCTAAATAGAGAGGCAATTGATTTTGTAAATGGTAAGTTACAGGCATTCAACATTTCACAATATAACTATTTATTAAACTGCATGAACATTTTCAAAATATTTGAATGTTTATAGCTCCACTGCTATTGCAGGTATACACTCAAGATTTGGCATGCATACCAAAGTGAATATGTCCTGGAATCTAATTAAGCTGGATAAATGTGGTTTAGTAGGTTAAAAGTTATTGTGGATACTTCAGAAATTACTAATTGGCAAAATGTGCTAAAAAAAATTCATGAACACATGATGCATAATGCTACTAAAATTACACTTGTGGAATTTAACTTTCACGATATACTTATCATTACTGAATCACCTTACATAGAAACATGGAATTTGTTGGCAGATAAAGACTGCCAGGCCCATCAAGTCTGCCCATAAACCCTACACTTATTTGTGGCCTCTGACCCTACCTGGTCAGCGGCTTTTCACTGCACCTTTCCACTTCTAAGGTTCCCTTATGCCTGTCCCAGGCATGTTTAAATCCCTCCACTGTGCTCGCTCCCACCACTTCCTGTGGCAGACTGTTCCATTAGTACACCACCCTTTCTGTGAAGAAAAACTTACTCAAATTTCTCCTTAACCTGTCACCCTCCAATTTCATATCATGCCCCTTCGTTCTTGTACTCCTCCTACATTGGAAGATGTCTCCCCCTGCACCTTGTTTATGCCCGTAAGGTACTTGAATATTTCTATCATGTTTCCCTGATCCCTCCTTTCCTCCAGGAAGTACATATTGAGGTCCTTCAGTCTCTCCTTATATGTTTTCTGATACAAGCTCTGTGCCATCTTTGTCCCCCTTCTCTGGACCGCCTCTACTCTGTTGATGTCCTTCTGAAGGTGCGGCCTCCAGAATTCCACACAGGACTCTAGGTGAGGACTCACAAGTGTTTTATATAATGGCATCACTATCTCCTGTCTTCTGCTAGTTATACCTCTGCCTATGCACTTCAGCATGCCACTGGCCCTCCCTGCAGCCTTTGTACTCTGCTTAGACACCTTTAGGTCATCTGAAATGATAACTCCCAGTTCCCTTTATTCCTTGATGATTGTAAGTGACTCCAACCCCCATCCTGTAGCTCTCCCAAGGGTTCCCATATCCCATGTGCATTATTTTGCACTTCTTGTAATTGAACCTCAGTTGCCACACCTCAGACCATTTCTCAATCTTTCCCAGGTCCCTCCTCATTGTCTCCACCCCTTCTGGAGTACCCACCCTGTTGCAATTCTTGGTGTCATCTGCAAACAGGCAAACCTTTCCCTCCAGCCCTTCAGCAATGTCACTAATGAAGACATTAAACAGGATTGGCCCAAGGACCAATCCCTGAGGTACCCTACTTGTCACCCCCCCCCCCAAGATTGGATTCCATTTACCACCATCCTCTATCTCCTGTCCTTTAGCCAGTTTACCATCTCATGCCCCATGCCCGGACTACCCATCTTGTTAATTAGCCTTTTTATGTGGATGGTGTCAAAGCCTTGCTGAAATTGAGGTAGGTGATCCACCCCCCAATTTACTTCCTTCGTCACCCAGTCAAAAAAATCTATCAAATTTATCTGACACGACCTTCCTACTATAAATCCATGTTGTCTTGAGCCTTGGGCACCATCTGAATACAGGTGTGCTACTATTCTTTCTTTAAGCAGTGCTTCCATGATCTTACCCACTACTGAGGTGAGGCTGACCAGCCTGTAGTTCTCTGCCTCCTCCCAACTACCACTTTTGTTTAGAAGGACTACGTGTGCCCTCCTCCAGTCCACTGGAACCACTCTTGTGTTGAGTGACTCTGTGAACATGGCTGCAAGAGGCCCTGCCAGCTCTCATCTCAGCTCCCTTAAAATCCTCAGGTGTGTGCCATCTGGCCCCATTTTTTTGTCCACCTTCAGTTTTGTGAGCTCCTCCAGGGCTGTCTCCACTGTGAATGGACCCATGCCCCCCCTTGTCTGTTACTCAGCTGTGGTCCCTGCCTCTCCCATTCTTCAGTGAATACTGAACAAAAGTATTTGTTCATTATATCCACCTTTTCCTGGTCTCCCTCCTTACACTCCCCTGCAACCCCTCTAAGCCTTACAACCCCCAACCCCGTGGCTTTCCTTCTTTCACTGATGTGCCTATAGAATGTCTTGTCTCTTTTTTTCACTGTCTGCACTAATATTTCCTCAGTTTGTGCCTTTGTACTCCTTAAAGCCTTCCCCACTTCCCTTAGATTCTTTAGGTACACCTCCCTGTATTCCTCCCTTTGAGTCTCCTTATATTTCCTGAAACCCATCCTTTTGGCCCTTACCTTGTCTGCCACCTCTCTCGAGAACCACAGTGGTTTCCTCCTTCTTTTGCTTTTCTTTAATATCTTGATACAGTACATTGATTTATCACCTCCTCTATGGCTCCCTTCAGGTGTTCCCACTGCTCCTCAACTCCCCCCCTCCCCCCGTCTCCCTCCTTGCCGGGGCTTCCTTTACACACTTCCTCGTTTTAGCAAAATCTGCCATCCTAAAATCTAAGACCTTTGCCCTAGTGTGACTAGACTGTGTCTCTGTCCCTATACTAAACCACACTATGTGGTGGTCGGTGGATCCCAGTTGACCTTCCACCTGGATGTCTGTGATTCTGTTCCCATTGGTCAACAGGAGGTCCAGAATCACCTTGTCTCTGATGAGATCTATCACTAGCTGTCTGAGGTTTGCCCCTGTAGGGAATCCAGTATGTCCTGGCTCCTGGCTGAAGCAGCTGGACAGATAATCCAGCCCACATCTGGGATATTGAAATCATCCAGCTGCAAAGCCTCCCCTTTTGTAGCTATCTCATGAATTTGATCCACTAGATCCCTATCCACCTCCTCCCACTGCACTGGAGGTCTGTAGATCACCCCCGTTTGGACTGCTATGCCGTTGCCTGGCTCAAGGGTGACCCACAGTGCCTTGGCCTCCCCCTATCTTCCTTGAACCTCTGTTGCTTTTATACTCTCCTTTACATATAAGTCCACTCCCCCAGCCCCACCCCTTTTTTACTCCTCCTATCTCTCCTGAATAGAGTATAACCTGGAATATTTGCATCCCAGTCATGATTTGTGGTGTACCAGGTCTCTGTTACTGCTGCTATGTCCAGGTCTGCCTCTACCATCAAGACCTCCAGGTCTGGGATTTTATTTCCCAAGCTATAGGCATTTGTAACCATGGCCTTCCATGTTCTGCTGCCAGTCCTCCTTCTAATACTATGTTTGCCCCTCTGCTTTTTTCCCCCAAACCCAGTTTTCCTCTTTACACTGCCTTTCTCCCACTGCCTTTCCCCTTGTTTCTGGTACCAGTGTCCCCGTCTGCAACTATATGATCCTGTTTCTCATTCCTGGTTACTCGAACCTGTGGGGGTGGGCTTTTTGAATCTCCCTGCTCCCATTAAACCACCCCCAAGGCAAGTTTAAATGCTCATCAAAGAAGCATTTGAATTGCTCACTGAGGACTGCCATCCCCCTCTCTGAAAAATGTAGTCTATTCCCCTTGAACAGGGCTACATTGTTCCAGGTGGGTCCCCAGTCCCCAGTGAAGCCATACCCTTTCTCAATGCACCAGCCCTTCAACCACTCATTAAAGCTACCAATGTGGAGATTCCTATCCCACCATACCGTGGTCAAAGACAAAAAAGTCACAGAGCTTGCTACCTTCTCCAGGCACCCTCCCAACTCTCAGAAATTATCCTGCACCTGCTGCATGCTCACCCTATCCTTGGAAAGGTCATTCATTCCCAAGTGGGCATCAACCTCCAGTCCCCCCAGCCACCAGTTTTGTGATCCCCAGGATCCGCTCCTTCTCCCTCCAAGAGGTGCATCTGGAAGGCATTTTACCTCCCTCACCTCCCTGCTGTCTGTATCTAGAACCATCCCCTGGACAATTGAGTCCCCCAACAGGAGTAACTTCTTCTTCTTTCTTTGGGGTCCTCTTCCTCCCACCTCTGGATCTCCCTCATGGAGGACCCTCACATCCACCATGGTCGCAACCTTGGGTTCCCTTGTAGGGTCCTCCTGCAGAACATCATAGGAGTTCTTTAGCTGGACTGAATGGGGTAGTTGCCTCTGACCCCCCCTCCTTGAACCTCCCCAAACTCACCATAGTCCATCCTGCCCTCTGCCTGGGTAGCCATTGTGGCAGTGGCTGGGGACATGGTGGCCTCTGGGTGGGGGTTAAGGTTCCCAGTACTCCAGCCTGCTCAGCCTGGAGACTAGCTATCTCCACTCTCAGCCCTGAGAGGTGCCTGCAAATGGGGCAGCACTGCAGTAAACAGAAAGGTCTCCTGAAGATTGTTGCCCCGCACCCAGTGCACTGCATCATTCCCTGTATCTTTCTTTTCTGGTTTATTCCTTCCCTTATACTCTGTGCCCTTTGGTTATTGCACTATCTGAATTTTTTTATGGTACTTTCTGTTTGTAGGCAGGAAGACATACTATGCCATTGACCCACGAGAGTGTTATGGAAGGCTGATATGCACAAGCCTGTGTCAGGAGCCCAAAACTGACTGCCTGACACTCAGTATCCTGACACTTGGTATTTGCCTGTGGTGGAGTTTGTAATCCTAAATAAGGGAGGGTGCAGTGGGTGAAGCCCCCCAAAACATGAAAAAAATCCTCTGCTATGAGCAAGTCCTGTGTGTCGGGATACTGAGTGTTGGGCAATCAGTTTCAGGCTCCCGACACTTGGGGTTGTGCTTTTCAATCTGTTGTAGTATATCTGGACCCACACCCCTATATAATGAGGATGAGACCTGGGGCAAGTGGGATGAGGGGTGGCCAGGTGGGAGTACCCCCTGACTGCTAGAAACAATCAGCCACATACACCTCTCTCTCTCTCTCTCTATGTGGCTCCTCTCTCTGCTGGTCACCGATGAGAGAAGCAGGCTACATACTCCTAGCCTGCCCACTTCCCACTCCATCGGCATCTAATAGTTTACCAGCCTGTGTGCAGGTATTAAAAAGCTCCTGGCTATGATTTTAAATGCTGCTGCCTTACCACCGCTCTCTCCCCTGATTTGCTGAGACTGCACCTATGTCAGAGAGAGGAATCTGCAACGGTCGCAAACAAAAAAAAAAAAAACAGCGACCCAACAAAAATATGCAGAGAACACAATATACATGCAGCAACCAAATAAATCAGTAAATGTTTACCACAGGAGCAGTCCCCAACCACAATGCACCACTGATGAAAAGACGAGATGTTCCTTGCCAAACCATGTTTCAAACCACAAGCAACCTAAGTGTAACAGACACAGTCAGGCACAGAATGCCGTGCTAACTTTAGTGAGTTTAGATATCAAATACAGTAAAATGAGTTGGGATATCAAGAACAGTAAAACTCTGAGGAAATTAACAAACAGAACAACCTGTTACCCCCAATTCTCAGATACTTTCGCCAGCAATACTAGCCCAACTCAGCCCTGTCATGGTCCTGTCTGTGCAGCATCCAGTGAACGTCCTGACACCCCAGTATGTTCTGCTTGCTACATCTTGGCTCTACAATACCCCTCCAACATCCCTGCACCGGTGATGCCCAACATCATGTTCCATCATTACTAAATATATTCAGTTACTTCTGTCACAGTACCATAAGTTGCAACTAGTTGTTAGACTTAGCATCACTTGGTCCCACTGTTTTTAAAGAGTAAAAATATACATTGTTATCTACAGGATTGTTACAGAGACAGCAGGTGGCATTACACAGAAACAATACGGCACATGCATGTGCTTCCAAAAGTCATTATGTCAGTGAACTCTATTAGTTATCTGGTGTATTGCAAGAATTCAGGGTAGTGCACAGTGATGTCCATGGCTATTCTTCATGGTTCATCACTCACAATAGTGACCTAACACTTGGTACCACTATATGTTTACTATAGAGCCTTCTATGAATGCTACATTACTGCCACTTTATGTAGCCTTTAACTTCCTCTACAATGGCAACTGAAGTGTATGACTGTACATTTACAGGTATGGACATGGCTTGGAGAAAAGTATCTCAACATTCCACAGTTTCACAAAACCTCGTGAAATTCAACTTTAATTATTGATGTTATTTTGGCATCTTTGGCTGCTTATTACTAGGCAAGCCTTTGAGCAAGAAACTATAGAGATGACACACACATAGCCTCTTTTTTTCCCCATATTCTTTTTTCTCCCAGCTAGCAGCTCATCTCTCAGGAATATACCGTGTTCTCAGGGATATTTCCTGATCAGGCTGAATTCAGCCATCATTCAGTTGGCTGCTGGGTTGTTCTGCAGCATTTTTATCCCCTTCCCAACTCTTCTGATGGTGCCTTTGTCAGCCTCACACAGCCACAGCTTCCCCTGCAGCGGGAGCAAGCTCCCTGACCTAGCCACAGGTGTGGAACCTGCTGCCAATTCTCCCTGACCATGATGAACTGCTGAACAACAGCTGTCTCAGCCATGGCCTGCCTCTGGACTTGTCTTCCTGGGCTCACTTCTCAACATAAGTGGTCAGGATGGTAATGTGACACCCTGCTGCTGAGCCATGGGGCAGCCTCAAAGTCTAATATTTAGGTTCTGTGAACCTAAAACATTGCGACATTATGTTCTCTAGTTTTAATGTTATAGGATCTTAAAATTCTTCTGTTTACATAATTGTAAAATGTAATTTTAAAATTTCTGAATATCTGGAGGCCTTAAAGCCAGATGGATCTGAAACTTGGCAAACTTCTGTATCGACCATGGGAAACTAATTGTTCCAAATCTGGTGGTGTGGACAAATATGTTTTAAATTAGATGAAAATAACTGAAATCACAATTTTGGCAAAACGTTGTGACATTTTCATGGAAATTTCATGGGAGCGAAACCATAATTTTGCCAGAATAGATGATAAATTTTGCCCAGTCCTAGTGCGTACCTCTGGTTTTAAGCACCAAGTAACTAAGTCTTGTAATTTTTGTGCCAGCTTTCTAGGTCATGTTCCAATCTTGAAACCCAAGGTGCACAGGTTCCATTGGTAACTCTCTCCAGTTATTCTGACTTGGTCTAAGATCAACACCTTTACCTGATCATAGTCTCTGGCTGCAGCATCAGTTAGGCTTCTGTATGCAGCTTGAGCATCTCCAGTCAGGTATGGTGGAATGCAAGTAGTTCAAGTTTCTCATGACCAGGCAGTGGTACTGACAACTCTCTCAAAAGTCATAATGTAGGTCTTGGGGTTGTCCTCAGGACCCATTTTTGTCAGCATGGGGTTGAGTACTACAGCAGCTGGATTCCCTGTGACCTGGAGCTGAGACACAATTCCTTTCTGTGTTTGTAGCACCTGCTACATAAACTCCTCCTGCTGTTGTTCTCTCTGCACCTGCTACTGGTCCCTCTGTGCCTTCATCTGCACATGCTGAACAATCCAGTTTCTTTGTACTGTATCTGGACCTCTTGTGTCAATTGTTTGTCTTTCTGAGTCTGCTGTTGTGTTATCTGAGCCTGCTGTTGAGCTTGCAGAGCCAGCCAGCCCCTTTGTATCTGGGTCTGTTGTGCTTTCTGTTCTGCCAGGCTTACAGTCCTTTCAGTTCACCTTACCCCTATTTAGACAAGGGGAAGTTTGATCCTACTGCTAAAGCCAACCACGTGTGACAGGATAGAGAACCGGATAACCTCTGGTGAACACTTTCAAAGATAACACTCTGGACACCAGTTTAAATTAAATGAAATCTGCTTTACTTTCAGTAAGCAAAAACAAACAAACAAAAACAAAACCCAGCTTGGGCTCGATATTCAAAAATGACCACACCCGCTAACAGGGTTAGTTGATGCGCTATCCTGTATTTGCTCTGGCACTCCCTGACAGCCCATATTCATAAGCCACAGGAGCACCAGTGCAAACCTGCAGCATCAAAGTATTAAAATATCACTGCATCTATGCAAATGAGAGGGTTCCTTCATGAAGTATCTTGACAGATTTGCAGTGGCAGTAAACAGCCACCAAAACCACAGTTTACTGCCAATGAAAACCCCCTCTTAATGGGGCGTCCCCACCCTTCTGAAGCAGAGTGGCTATTGTGCAGTCACTCCATCACCAGTTCTGTGATGTACAACTATCCCTGTTGTCTACTGGCACCCCCCACCCCGATCCTGTTTTGTTGTAGTACAACTATCCCTGATGTTTAGTGGTACCTCCTCACCCATGATCACCTCCTCTACAACTGTAATCTTATCACTGGTGGTCCAGCAGAACCCCCTCCCCTGATCATCTCTTCTATAATTGAAAACTCATCCTTGGTTGTCCAGCAGTACCCCACTCTCCCAATCACCTGTTCCCATCCATGCTGTAATTCCTTGGTGTCCAGTGGCTCTCTCCCCTGATCACCCATTGACAAAAGTACAAAGACTCAGTGGTGGTCCAGTGCCCACTCATCCATCCCAACCACTCACATACCACCACCCTGCACCCCCCTCACTCAGATGTCTGACATTCAGTGAAGCCTGATATGGCAACTGCCATAGCCATCCTCTCACCTCTGTGGTCAGCCATTGTATGAGCTGTCAGTGAGTGCACATACAGTATTTATACTGTATGCACGCTCACTGACAGATCATATGGCAGCCGGTCAAGGAAGTGAGAGGAAGGCTATGTCAGTCACTTTATCAGGCTTCATTGATCTTGACAATTAGGGGCAGGTGGGTTGGTGGTATGTGAGTGTGCAGGACAGTTGGAGGGGACACTGGACCACCATTCAGTCTTTGTACTTTTGTCAATGGGTGATCAGAGCAACAACTGAACAAAAGGGAATTAATATATGGATGAGAATGGGTGAGTGGGAGGGTGTTTTTTTTGCCACTGGACCACCAAGGATGAGTTTATAATTGTTGAAAAGGTGATCGGGGTGGAAGTACTGTTGGTTCACCAGAGATGAGTTTACAATTGTAGAAGAGGTGATTGGGGGTGGGTGGGTTCCACTGGACTACCAGGGATGAGTTTGCAACTGTAGAAACATAGAAACATAGAATCTGATGGCAGATAAGGACCTCTTGGCTCACCCAGTCAGTCCATTTTTACCTACCTACAGTATCACAGAAGACCCCACTTGACCTCCAGTTCTTTCTCCCACCCCTTCATTTCCACTAAGATTTCCTTGTGCCTATCCCATGCATTCTTGAACCCCACCACTGTTTCCACCCCCACAACCTCAACTGAAAGGCTATTCCAGGAATCTACCACTCTTTGTGTGAAGAAGTACATCCTCACATTTCTCCTGAATCAACCCCTTCCAGCTTCATAGCATGCCCCTTGTTCTTGATCACCTTTTTTTCTGAATAATACTTCCTTTCTGTAACTTATTTACTCATGTGAGTTATTTAAAGGTCTCTATCATATCCCCCCTCTCCATCCTGTCTTCCTGGGTGTACATATTGAAGTTCTTTAGTTTCTCTTCATAGGCCTTTTGATGCAGAGTCAGCACCATATTAGTTGCCCTCCTCTGGACCACCTCCACTCTGTCTATGTCTTTCCAGAGATATGGTCTCCAGAACTAGACACAGTACTCTAGGTGGGGTTTTACCAGTGATCTATACAGATAAGGGGATATGGGGTTGGGGTGCCACTAGACCCCAGGGATACATCTAATGCAATGGAAGGGGGATCGGGGTGGGGAGTCTCACTTGACACAGGGAGTTCATCAGTCACACTGCAGGATGGGTGCTAAGGGGCTGCTGTGCCCCATGCAAATGAGCCAATAATGGGCATGCACATGGCCAGGGTTAATGGTAAATATTGCCCAATAATGCAGCGACTTTTTACAGAAATTGTGGGGGTTCACTATATATGCTCAGTGCTCCCTAATAAATCTTTTCTTGCATGCTGCAGCATGTTTTGATCACATAAATTGTTAGATAAATATATTGCTACTTGTATGTACTTTCAATATAAAGAAAGGTTAGTGTTTTTGAAATGAATTGCAAATTAATCATTATGTAACTTATCTTCTAAAATCTAAAGACATCTACCTCATGCAGTGATAACTAGGGTATTTAATAATTCAGTCTGTCAGTACTGAATAAATCTTGAAAAATATGTTGCCAGTTTTAAAATGTAACACGATGAAGAATGTTCAACAACTGCTTACTTTGGGGTAGCAAAAAATAAACAGATAACTGGGGTGACTAATCAAATTCTAGTAAAACAACTTTTTATTTTTGATAAAATAATTGCTGAACTTAATCAGCACTGTAAATCAAACATTTTGAAATCACAAAGTATTAAATCATACCAATAGCTTTTCGCTACATCATATAATAGTTTGTATTACATGGCACTTTTGCTTTACTTGGGTTGCAATGATTGTTTTCTATTTGAAGATAATTGTTTAAATATACTTCACCTGTGTTATCAATGTGTTTTTATTAATGTTAGTCAATTTTCTGTAGGCGTTGTATGTGAGCATGTAGTTGTGGCAGATTGTCAAGTAAGCGATCAGTGTCACTAATTCCCTCAGAAGGACATTCAAGTTTATAATCAAGGCCATCTAAACCCCTCAGACATTTGAATTAAAATATACCTGTATTTATAATGAAAGTATGCATATCAGGAAAATTTACCCTACCATTCAAAAACAAGCATTATAGTTAATGATCCATTTAGATGAATGGGACACTTTGTATATTTTCTCACACCTATCTTTCAGTTCCTGTGGCAGTAGAAGATTTATGATGGTCTGCTTCAACACATTTTAAGGGCTTAAGTCAACATATGCATGGCCGGAGGATTTTGAAAGCAAACCAGGGAAGTGAATCAGATGAACGTACCGTCACACCTGGACCCATTCTCCAATTGCACTGTACTGTTTTGGCCGAATCCCAATCTGTTTACCAAATTGTCAGCATATTGATTATAGTATTTTTTTTATTTCTTTGTGCCCCCAGTTTTTTTTTGCAGTTAATCTATTTATTAATAGATATTTATCATTTACACATGTACATAGTACAAAATCAAATATGAATGATATTACATTTAGTATACAAAGTATAACAGATGGTAGTATATAAAATATAATGTGTTGCCAAGATACCAATGTACTAGTACACGTAAGTGGTGTCTTAAAAGGGTTATATAATCGTATATTCGAGATTATTTTCTCTTTTTACTTATTCTGTTCACCCTTTATTGCAATTAATAATATAGAAAAATACCAAGAACAACATATTCTATACTAAACTAGAGCTGCATAGAAAGTTAGTTTAAACTCTACATCCATATTAAAGATATATCTGAAAGTAAAAAAAAAAAAAAAAAGAGAGAAAGGTAATATCTGTTATATCTTCTGAGTTTGAAGAAAATTTAAATAGTCCTGCCAGCACAAGTAGTATTCATTGAGTTGGTCTACTATCAGGTATGAGATTCTTTCCAGAGATGCAATGTGAGTCAGGTTGTCAAATATATCTTTTAAAGTAGGTATAAATTGAGTTTTCCATTTGATTAAAATTAATCTCTTAATCTGCATAAATAAGATCTGGAGCCATCTGAATTGGTATTTTGTTAATTTTGCATTATTATTCCTTATTCCTAACAAGCAAAATTTAGGATTGAAAGTAATATCAAGTCTAATAATTTGGGTGACTAATAAATGAACAGTGTGCCATAGTTCAGATATAGGTTTACAAGTCCATAATATATGTAAAGAGATCTCCATTTGGTGCATCACATGCCAGCACTTATTGTTAAGGGCTAGACCTATATTGTATAAGTGAGCTGGTGTTTTGTACCATAAATGTAGAATTTTTGATTGAATTAACCTACTACGCTTATCTTTAAAGGAATTGTGACAATTTCTCCAACAGCTATTCCATTGAGAGTCTGTAATATTTATATTTAATATCCAATTCCATTTATCTCTTGCCAAAAGTGATTGGTTTGGTAATATGTCTCTAATCTGCTTATATATTTTGCTGGTTAAGCCATGAGAGATATTAATCCATGTATTTATATATGAAGTTAATACTTTTGTTTTCCTAAGTTGTTGAAGATCAGAGGGTATGGCCGTGCGTATTTGTAAATATTTCCAAAATTCTTCTTTAGGAATGTTCCATTTTGTTTGAATATTATTAAAAGAGTTTAATGAATTGTCATTATCAGTTAGAATATCGTGTAAAAAAAGGATATTCTTATATCTCAAGATTTACAATATATTGGTTTGTTTTCTAATATAAATCTTGGATTACCCATATTAATGTAAAAGGTAAGGGGAGGGGTCAGATTTAAGCCAATTATGCATTTTAAACCAGTAATGAACTGATGCATTAATTGTGGGATTTTTTAGTTTGGAAGATAATGGGAAGTAGATGTTACTATTAGGTGTATATCCTATAGATAGAGCAGTTTCCATATCATACCATAATGGAACGTTATGATTAGGTTTTATAAACCATTTAATAGTTTGTGACGCTCTGAAAGCCCACATATAGGCCATATACCAAGGTAGGCCAAATCCACCTTGCGACCAATGTAGTCGTAATTTGATACGATTAAACCTCGGAACATTTCCTTCCCATATAAAGTTTCCTATAGATTTGTCAATGTTTTCCAATAAGGAAGGAGATATCTTAAGAGGATACAAGCAAACAAATATAGGATTTTAGGAGTAATATTCATTTTAATTACCGATATCTTGCGAGTAGGGATAATTTCAAACTTTCCATCTATCCAAATCTGCTTTAATTTTAGTAAGTAATGGCGAAGATTGTTTTCCATATTTTATCGAAATCAGTTGAAATTTTAATTCCCAAATAGGTGATATAATGTGGGGCCATTGAAAACCTAAATGTATATTCATATTCGGTGTACAGTATTTATTCAATGGCAATATTTCTGATTTTTGAGTGTTGATTGTTAATCCCGAAAGTCTTGAGAACAAAGCAAAAATGTCTTTAAGTAATTTTCCAGATGTGTTTAAATTTTCTAATAGAATTAACATGTCATCCGCATATGACAAGGTTGTATATTGTATGTGACCGATGTTAATACCCTTAATTTCGTTGTTCTGTCTAATAAAGGCAGCAAAAGTTTCTAAGGCTAGAATAAAAAGTGAATGTGAGAGGGCATCCTTGTCTGGTACCCTTTCTAATCTGAATGCCTGTGATAGAGTAGAATTAGTGAGTACTCTTGCATGAGGATTGGTATAAGAAGTTTAATCCAGGAACAAAATTGTTCACTAAAGCCAAAAGCGAGACAATACTTGAAGAAAATTCCAACTAAGAGTCAAAGGCTTTTCAAAGTCTATTGCTATTGTGCTGAGGGAGATTTAAGAGATTTGGCTTTATAAATAAGATTTATTAATGAACGTAAGTTATCAGAACCCATCCTACCTTTGATAAAGCCCACTTGAGACTTATGAATTAGTTTCGGGATATATGGTTCTATACAATTTGCTAAAATCTTAGTGAAAATCTTTCCATCAGTATTAAGTAAAGATATTGGGCGATAATTAGCTGGATTAGTTGCATCCTTATCTTTTTTTGGAAGGATCGTAATTATTGCATCTGTCATAGTATACGGTAGTTGGCCTAATAAAGATGATTCATGAAATACTTTGCATAATAAAGGACACAATTGTTCTTCACAAAGTTTGTAAATTTCCACCGGGAAGCCATCCCCACCTGGGGACCGTCCATTTTTGAGAGAATGAACTGCCTTTCTTATCTCCTCCACTGTAAATGGCATATCTAAAGATTGTATTATCTCTTGAGAGAGACATGGGAGTGCTATCTTATCTAAGAAAGAGGAAATGTCCAGACTTGGCGGTGTATGGAGTGAAGAATAAAGTTTTTTATAAAAAGATGTCATTGTCTGATTAATATCAGATTCATTAGTTTGAATCTTCCCTTTATCATCCTTTAAAGCAGCTATATAACGTTCTGTCTGTTGCATCTTAAGTCTGTAAGCAAGAATTGTGCTTCCTTTCTCGCCTCCTTCCCAAAATTTGTGTTTTATTCTCAGTAAAGCAATTTCCGTCTATCTAGATATTAACTCATTGATTTGCATTCTTAATTGTAAGATTTCATAATGCAAATTCGAGGAAGATTGGGATGAGGATTGCTAGAATATAGTTTTGCTTTGTTTCAAGTAATTTTTCAAGGTTATTAATTACTGTTCCTGAGCTTCCGCCTATGGGCTGCATAACTGATTATTTTGCCACAAGTGTAACTTAATGCTCCCATATTGTACTCATAGATGTGTCTCTTGGGTCATTAATTTGTATAAATTCTTCTATTTGTGTTTTAATCCAGGGGACAAATTCCGGATCCTTCAATAATAAGGGGTCTAATCTCCATGCAAAGGATTTTTGGGGAAGGCCCCATGTGACTAGAAGTTTAACTGGAGCATGATCTGATATAATTAATGGTAGAATGTTGACATCAATTGTATTTGCAGTTATTATAGGTGAGGTTAATAAGTAGTCTATTCTACTGTATGTCTGATGACGTGAAGAATAAAACGTATATTCTCTGTCTCTAGGATGGAAAGTTCTCCATATATCTGATAGGTCCAAATCCTGCATAGATTGAGTGATAATAGATAAACTTTTAGGGTGACTGTCTAATGAACCATTGCTTCTATCCATATATGCTTCTAAAGTAAAGTTAAAGTCCCCTTCAATTAACATCGGGAAATTGTACATATTCGATGTAATAAACATTTGGGATAAACTCTGAAAACATTTAGGGTCATCTGAATTTGGTGCATAGATATTGACTATGGTTAATGGCCCTGATGGGGTGTTAAAAGTTATAATAAGCCATCTGCCATCAGTATCTTTCTGTATATTAGAAGGTGTCCATCTCAGATTTTTATGTAATAGTATGGCCACACCTCTTTTTTTTGTAGTAGCCGATGCTGCATACACTTGACCGACCCAATCTCTTTTTAATCTGTCATTGTCTGCATCTAATAATTTAGTTTCTTGTAATAACGCAATTTGTATTTTGTGTTTTTTGAGATAATTTAGAATTTGTTTGCGTTTATTTGGTGCATTGAGTCCCTTGACATTCCAAGTACAAAATGTTAGATTGGACATTATGTATTTAAGTTATTGACCAATTTAAGTAGTAAGTATATATCAAGGGATTCTTATGCAAAGTAATATGCAGCAATGATCTATAGAGCGAATTATAATATATATTGTAACTTGTCCTCATGTTGCAGGTATTTTAACTATTCTTAAGTTAACAAACTTACATTTCTCTTTTGAAGATTATCTATGCAGCTCTCTCTAACATTTGTAGTCTTAACAAAATTAAACATCCACAACAAGTAAGTATAAAATAAATTGTCATCTCAGATATACAGAGTGGAAAAGGTCAGTCCTAGAAACAGCCAGATACAAAAGACCAAGACCACCTCCCTGTATATCAGGACTCAGCTTTATATCTGGAAGAGAGGAAATCCCAATAAATAAAAAAAAAGAACAGAGAAAAGGACTAATCCAATCTTCCTAAGAGTAATAAACAAATTAATATGATCAAACAATGTCTATGTTGTATTGATTAACGTAATCCTTTAATTAGGATTATAAAAGATATATAATTAGCTCTATTAAAGTTGTAGGTATAATTCCCTAACCTAACTGAATCTACCATCATCTCTGGTAAGGAAAGAGGAAGAAAAAAAATCTACATTTATACCAAAAAGGTATACAAATTTTACATCATGTAATCTATAAGAGCTGAATTTCCTTCTGCCCATCTGTATTAAATATTGTTGCTACATTATGACACATTAATTTCCTATATCATTGGCAGAAATTAATATCAATATGTAAAAAAAAAAATTAAAATAAAGGGATCCTGGTATAAACAATAATCAATAAATTCAATGCCTAAAATTTGGCAAGCCGTAAGAATACCCTATATAAGTAATTTATATTAAATGATATTACATCATAGAAATTTTGTACCAGCCTACTTATTAATTATATATTTATCAATTAAATATAAGCAGGCACTCTATATAAATGATCTGTAAATAAATCATATTAAGCCAACTTATGCATCAGGGTACAATGTTATGCACACATTTTTTAGATCAGTTATGGAATACTGTGAGATTATATTAATATAACTGACTCATCACGATCAACTAGTAAAGAAAATGCCATATTTGTCATAGTTTATAATCCAATAATTATGAAATTGTTATTGGCAAATATCAATAGCAATGTTCTCTTGTAAAAAAAAAACTTCCTTTATACTATAGTGAGTTTTAACTTATGTCAAGCAGTGTCTAGAATCTAGTCCATACAGCCACTTACAACTGTTGCTATGTCATTAGAGTTTCAAAGTCCCAAAGCTCTGATTAATTTCCATACAATCGAGGTATTAAAACTATTATATTATATAAATCAACGATCTCAGCTATAATACTTTGGTAGCAGTTAAATATGAAAAATGAATTAGGTTGCTTTACGATGTTCACCCCAGGTGTCCAGGTAAAGGAATGCTAATTCCACATCCGCCCTTATTTCAGTGTTCTTTCTTTAATAAATCTTGTTTACCGACAGGGGATATTTCCACTGCTTAATCATGTAATCCAGCATAATCACAATCTGCTTCTTCTTCCTCGATAAACCGAATTCCGTTTCTAAATATTCGCTATGGGAAAACAGATATTTCAGTGCGGCGTAACCACTTTGCACAATAATGCCAACTAAGATGATGAGACTTAAAACAGAAGTGGCAGTATCCCCAATCATAAATTGAGATCTCACTCACTCACTAATCTTATGATTCGCTGTGGTTCTAATTTCACATGCCCCTAATTAGACCATTCTTGTATTGAGATTTCGGTTATAATCAGCAGGCGATTCCTCTCTTTACGGGAAGCTATCCCATTTATTTCCTCCAAACCCATATTTTCAGAGGTATCAGTTCAAATATTTTTTTGTTAAATTTTGGTTTCTTTATTGGTGTCTGGCGATTGATTAATCAAAGAGCATTTATGTAATGCTGAAAGAATGCGTCCGTGTAACTGCCTCGTCTCAGTCCAGGTATAAGAAATGACAATTTTATGGTCCCTTAACTGTAATTTAGTTGCCCTCCAGAGTTAATTACAGGTTTCTCGTGTAAGACTTGCTTTTGTACTGTCTTGCGCTTTTAAATGTATAGCTAGCAGTACCTAACTTCTAGTCCCGCCACAGCCACTTATTTATGCAGTTGCTTCTGGGGAATATGGTTTATCTCATAGCTTTATATAGTTTCTAAACTTTAAAGGTATTGGGACTAATGTACTTCTTAAATCAAAGCTCCACTTATAATACCCAGCGATGGCTAGATGAAATTACTAAATTGAATTCACATCGCATAAAAATCACTTTGAGTGTTTAATTGAAGCTATCATTTTTATATTTGTTTTTGCTCTCCTTCTTCTTTGGAGGTTCATTGTTTTAGTAGGGATTTTTTCTTCCATAACTTGCCACGAAGTTTCAACTTGTGTAAACAGCCTCTTTCTCCCATCAGCATGCCAGCATCTATTTCTGTATCGTCGCATTGGGAGGGTAGATGTTGCAGTACGGCATACTTGTTCTGCATCGTAACACCAGTAAAGGTAATAGACTTTGAAAAACATTTAGAGGCATCCTTAATGATGGATTTATGGTTGCTCTCGTTCATCGATGAAGTAATTTTTTGCGATTTGGGTGTTGTTTGCCCATGTTGAGCTTTCTCCTTTGATGAGCTATCAGTTAAAGTTAACATAGGCTCCCTTTCATTGTGACAATCTGTTATGCTTGTTCCCTTTGAAGCCAGGTTTTCAGAGGCAAAGATTGCTGGTTTGTTTTGTTGTTTATTAGCTTCTTTTTTAGTGGTTGCAGAATAGTTATTCAAAAATGACATAAGGGAATCAGAATCATAAAAATCCTTTGTTGAACTTTCTAAGTAAATCCGCATGTTTGCTGGGTATCTTAAATTGAAATGAATTCCCATCTGGTGCATTAGACGTCTAGCATTAGTGTACGCCTTGCGTTTCAGAGATAGTTCTTTTGAAAAATCTCGGTAGATATATATTTTGTAGTCCTGCCATTTAAGTTGACCTATTTCTCGTGCTTTCCTCAAAATTAGCTCAACGCTGGCATAATTAAGAAATTTTACAATGATAGGTCGTGGTTTTGTTCTGCAGATGGCTTTGGGCCTAGTGAGCGATGGCTCCGTTCTATAGTTAGATCTTCATCGGGTTGAAGACGCAGTATATGTGGTAATTCTTGCTGTAGGAAACTAGTGGTATTTTTGTCTTCCACTCCTTCAGGGAAACCAAATATGCACAGATTGTTTCTACGAGTTCTGTTTTCTAGGTCTTCCACCTTCATATGTAGCTCTTTAATTACCCAGTCCTGAGTTCTAATAATAGCTTGCATTTCTTGTATATCTTTTTCGTTGAGACGAATTTTATTTTCTGTGAAGGCCAGTCTGGAATCTATACTTTCCATCATTTGTGTGTTATATTGTGTAGCAGTTTTTATATCTTGCATATCAATAGTTTATTGAGCATGCTTTCTATTTTTTCCAACGGATTAAATTGTTTGTCAGAGTAGGCCATAGCTATGTTTTGTAGGGCCTCAGTGAGCTCTCCAGAAAAATTTATAAAATTATAAAAAATATCTTGCCAAATATAATCCTGGTGGTACTAATATCCTTCCTTACTTTGTTCTCCTGTATTAGATAATATTCATGACCTTGGATGACAGAGGATGATGTTAGATTCAGTCAGTCAGTGAAGAGCTCTGTAGTTAAACCTCCATCTTGCTTGGTGTCAGGCCACGCCCCCAATTGTCAGCATATTTAAGTATCTTTCCTTAATAATTCAAGTATTTGTATATAGTTGCAGTCAAACATTCAGTAAAATTGCAAGAAGTTGCTGATTTTGTGTGGAAAATAGTGAACATTGAGGAAATAATAGAACAATTGCTGGTTCAATTTTCTAGGGCTCCTGCATATGGCCCCTTAGCAACTTACATACCTAATGGACTCATTTGCATGTTGTTGCTGAATATAGCCCACAGGGGTCTTGGCACTATCCCATTTTTGGCAGCACTATCCCCTGTGGGTTATATACAGCCTAGGTTCATGATTGGGCAGCACAGCTTCACTTAGCATTGCGTTGACACGGTTGATAGTTGGATAGTGCAGTCCCCCTAGATCAGGCACCAGCACAAACACAACACAAATATTTGTGTTGCATTTGCATTTCTATTTCAAAAACTGGGACCCTTGTATTCATCTTAGCACACAATTTGGTTCAGGTTCTCTTTGTCTCTACTTGCATTTAACTGAAAAAGGAAACTCCTTCTCCTTGTTCACCCTTCCCCCTTTGCTGGGCCCAGGTGTTACTTGTTAACAGTCCCCGCCCCCCCCCTGCCGAGCAACATCCACCTCCCAGAACATACAGGGCAGTTAGTTCTTAAAGGGCTGACTTGAAAGTAATAGGAGTTTGGTACAAATTCCACCACAACCCTAGCCAAAACCTGCATTGCCTGTGTTGCAGGGTTGGGAGCATTTATAGGTAAAAGGAACATGACAGATATGTACTCTGTCACAGACCCATATGGAAAAGAATTATATTTTGCTAATATGTAAACTATATCTGAATATACTGCATGTAAATGTATCACAAACATATTCCAGATATATGTATATTTTTCCAAATAAGTTTTAGATATTTGCAGAATTTTGTGAGATATGTCTTATACTTGACACTGATCTGTTAAATATATATTTCCATCATGCTATATTTTGTTTTATTTTTTGAATGTTTTTATGGACACTCAAATGAAACATTGTTCTTTTTGTATGCAAATGTAATTCTACTCTGTAATTTCTACTGTAAGTGTATGTTAATAAACATATATTTTCAATATGTAAGAGATATTATGTTCTGAAATAAATAACATATATATTTTGAATAGGTTTTTACTGCTAAGCATCTGGAAAATGTATTGAATGTATGTGGCATGTATCCCCATAGTATACTAATAATATGTATTAAATGTATGTTTTACATAGCAAATAAATATATTTTTATAAGTAATAATAGGGTAATAGGAGATATACACATACAAAGTATATACAGACTTAAACAGATAATTATACAAAGACATGTACATCATAAAGACAATGTGAAATAGGCAGAGCAAACAACAGCAGTATTGTAGTATTCATGATTAATTCATCTCCTTTTTGTCTGGGTATTTTAAGATATTTTTACAATATGTATACTTGCAAAATATTTCACATATACATCAACTACACAAAAAAGTAATACTACTAAGTATTCAGGATGTATCAGCAGATATATAAAACATATTGTGCACCTGTAATAAATATATCATGGGAATATACTTATGGCATACAGTAAATATGTGTACCACATTTATTTTGCACATAAATCAGACATATAATGAAAATGTATTTTAAAATTTAATAAAAGATGTATTTGAGCTAGCCCAGTGGTGCTGAAGGTTGAGGTGCTGGATGCCACACCTCGCACCATGCCAGCGACCCAGGTTCGGGAACGGACTGTGGTTAGTGGGGGTCAGGGGGGAGAGGGAGGATTGAGGGTCCCAATGGATACTCTCCTCCCTCTGGGGAGGAATACCAGAGGTGCTACAAGCACCTGACATCCCAAGAGAGTCAGTGGAAGCACAGGCTCTCGAGGGCCTGGTGGCTCCACTTCATGGATCGAGGAAGGGGGACGCTGTTAGGTGCTTGGGAGGAGACATGCATCAACATGTCACCTGTCTGGATGTATGTCCTTGTGCCAGCGTTCCAGTGGGTTGGGACAGGGAAGGTCCATAGAAAAGCAGAAAAAACCCTCGGTGGTCCTAGATGATGACCGTTCCAGGCCATCCAGCCACCGACTCAAGGGACAGACCCCACTGTGCAAGGTGCAAGGAGGAAGGGGCAGTCTAGGGGCAGATTCCATGACCAGGGGGCTGGACTGATATGAGCGGCCTGAAGGAGTGGCTTGATGAGGGCAGGTAGGAGAGATAAAAAAGAAAGTAAAAAAAAAGATGTATTTGAAATAAACATTAATAAATATGTTTAAACTATATTTATTTTCCATATGAGGACTTACAAGGGCCCAGTACCTGATAGGTGGCCTGCCTGCTTGTCTGCTTCTCTACCTAACTGCCTAGCAGTTTCTTTCTTTCTTTCTTTCTTTCTTTCTTTCTTTCTTTCTTTCTTTCTTTCTTACCAGGAAAGGCACACTAGCTGAATCTCATTTCCAGGTGTGACCAGGGAGAAGGGGGTGTGGGAGTAGGCAACAGGCAGTAACAAACATGCAAAGTACAATAACAACAGTTATAAGTGTGAAAGCTCAGTTAGTAACAGTTTAACAATTTTATTAATGTATTGCAGATTCAAATTACATAACCTTTGAGCTAGAGAGCTCATTTACAAAGGTTCCATGTCAAAAATCAAGGTGCAGAGACACTTTAGAGTTACACAAGTACAGCAGTTCCTCAGTGAATCAAACAAAGTTGTACAGACAATTGTGAGTAGTACATAAGACAAAGAGGTGCAGGTGCAATAGGACATAAAGGTGCAAGTAAGCAGCCAAGATGGTGTTGTCATGTTTTATTTAAGTGCTGCAAGTTGGAAGAGAAACTTAGGCGAGGTATTGGAGGTTGGAGGGAGGATGTGCTGCCTGTCTGAGAGTGGGAGGCTGGGTATAGCAGTCACATCCACCAGATTGGGATAGGAGGTTCCGGAGTGCCACTTTGAAAGGGGCAATTTTATTGAACTTGTGAAGGGTGTCAGGGAGTTCATTTAACCATCTGAGCACCTATAAGCTAGGGACCATTGTGCTAGAGTGGTGTGTCTGATGGGGACCCCGAAAGCATTTGTAATTCTACTTCTGGTATGATCAGTAGTTTTAGTCAGTTGGAAAAGCTTCTTCAGGGTGGCAAGGGTTAGGTTTAATTTGGCTTTTTTTGCCAGCAGACATATTTGATACCTGATCCTGCTGTGTAGGGGGAGCCAGCCAGTTTGAAAGTATAGGATACATGTATGTGTTAGTTTGGCTGTTCTGAGAGTAAGCCTCCAAGCCTTGTAGAGTACCAGCTTAATCCTTTTTAGAGCTGTATCTGTTGCAGCCCTGTAAATAACCAGCCCATAGTCAGTTCAGGTCAGTAATGAACTACTGATGTCTAGCCACAAGGCATTGGGTGTCATAAAGTTCCTGTGCCTATAAAGTTCACCTAACTTAATGCTGACTGATTTGACAACATGGTCTTTGTGAGGCTTAAAGGAGGGGGTCTCATCTAAGTGCACTCCAAATTACTTAAATGAGCTTACTTGTTCAAGTTGCACACCATCACAACTGTGTATTGACAGTGAGCTTGCCTTTTTTTTCTCGTGGGGTGTAGAGAACAGCATGCTTTTTTTTTATAGTTTAGCAGTAGCTTATTTTGTTGGAACCAGTGTTCTAACATTTGGAAGCTGTCTTGGAGTTCCTTATTCAGTTGGCTCAGTTGTTTGCTCCTAGTAAAGATTACCACTTTGTTGGCTTACAGTAGCATGTTAAACAAAAAAAAACAGTGAATATGCACAGGTTGCTCACATTATACAAGAGTAGACAGCACAAGAGCTAGAAGCTGAGTTAGGGTGAGATGAGCCCTCCATGAGAGGGCTGATGGGCAAGAGTATGAGGATGCCAGGAAAATGGGAGTCACTGCTATGATGGGACATTGGAAGCAGAGGAGGAAAAGGGAGCAGAGAAGTTAGGAGAGGGCATGACATATTTTAGCCCCTAACAGAGAGGGTGGGGCCAGTAGCAGGGGGAGTGAATCTCTCCTGCCTTCCCTCCTGGTAAACACTTTTGGTGTGCCTGACCTGGGAGAGTTCTCCAAATGTAATATAGGAAATATGGTAGTTCCCCAGAGAAAAGGCGAGAGAGTGTATATACAAAAGTATTCAACAGTGGAAGATGAAAATGATATTGAAAGTTATGACAGGCGTAGGATTGTGAAGGTAACAGAGAAGGTAACACAGGAATAAGGGTGATCAGGAAAGCTTCAAGGAATAGCACAAGCAAGAGGGAGGAAGCAGACAGGGAGGGAGTAAGATATGGAGAGCTATATGCACCAATGCAAGGAGTCTGGGAAATTAAATTGCAGACCAGTAGGACATCATGGTGAAGGTTACCCTGGATTAAGTGGCCATTATGGAGTTGTGGTGCACTGTCAGACATGACTGGGACATGGCCATACTGGACTATTCTCTGTTCAAGTGAGACAGAAATACAGGGGCACCTGGAGGAAAATCAAGGGCTGATAGTGCTGTAAGCCATCCTGGAGACAAGTACTGGGGCTGCTATATGTACAGGAATGATATACAAACTTCCAGCACAGGGACAGGAGTTGAATAAGGCACTTTGTAAGGACATCATCTGGATGGCAATTAAGGGGGATGTGCTTCTAGTTGTGAACCTGAATCTGCCACATGTGGATTGGAACCTTCCAAATGCAGCTTCAGCAAGGAGCTGGGCTATCCTTGACTCACTGCATAAGGCCTTTCTTGGGCAACTATTCAAGGAACCCACTGGGGATGGGGCAATGGTGGACCTGGTGCTTACAAATCAGGATGGCATTGCAGACATCAGAGTAGGAAGCCCTCTAGATGCCAGTGATCACCATGCACTGTAATTTAATATTAAGATTGGGACATAGGCAAACTGCATGAGGACAAGTGTCCTGGACATTAGGATGGCAGATTTTAAAGAAATAGGATACTGCCTCAGAAACTGCCTCATGTGGGGGGATTGCCAGGGAGGGGTAGAGGAACAGTGGGGAAAAATAAGGGAAGGCATAATTAAGGCAACCAACTCTGCATGAAGGAAGTGAGCAAAAGTAGAACTGAAAAGAGACCATTAGGGTTCTGATGGGAAGTGGACAAGGTGGTAAGTGAAAAAAGGGTGGTATTCAAGAGGTATAAGGAAACGCAGAGGCAGTAAGACTGGGAGGTACACCAAGTACAGATGAGGAAAGCAGGAAAGACAGTGAAGGGAGCAAAGGCACAGAGAGAGGAAAGGATAGTCAAAGGGGTAGCTAAAGAGAATAAGACTTTCTTCAGGTACATAAGTGAGAAGATAAAAGTAAAGGGAGGGACAGTGAAAATAAAGAGGGTGGCAGGGTAGACTACACAGAAGAGAATCAAGAAAAAGCTGACATTCTGAACAGGTACTTCTGCTCAGTCTTCACAGTAGAGGGAGGGACAACAGACCACCAGGGAGCAGCAGGAAAAGGGTGGGGAGGTGGACACAAGTCCATTTTCAGAGGAAATAGTCCTGAAGGGACTTGCAGCTCTGAAAGTGGACAAGACTATGGGAGCAGATGGGATACATCTGGCAGTACTTAAGGAACTCAGGGAGTTGCTAGCTGCCACACTTGATGACCTTATTCACAGTTCACTGGAAACTGGCTTGATTCCAGAGGACTGAAGGACAGCAGACATGGTCTGTTTGCATCAGTAGGGAAGAGGCTAGCAATTATAGACCAATCAGTCTCACATCAGTGGTGGGGAAATTAATAGAAAACTTGTTAGAAGAAAGGTTGGTAGAACATCTTGATTCCAGTGGGCTACAAGACCAAAGGCAGGAAAGATTCACAAAGGTGGAGGTCATGCCAGAGGAATCTGATTGGTTTCTTTGACTGGGTGACTATGAAAGTAGAGTAGGAGAGGGCAGTGGACATAGACTATCTGGAGTTTAGCAAAGCCTTCAACACTGTGCCACACAGGAGATTGATAAAGATACTGAGATGCCTAGGAGTGGGGCCCAAAGTGATGAATTGGGTAGGGAACTGATTAATGGAAGTTTAACAGAGGGTGGTGGTTAACTGTACTCATTCTAATTAGGGGAGAGTGACCAACAGACAGCCAAAGGACTCAGTACTGGGATTAGCCTCTTCAATGTCTTCATAAGTGACATTGAGGAAGAATTGGAAGGGAAGGTATGCCTTTTTGAAGATCACGTCAAAATCTGTAATAGGCTGGACACTCAGGAGTGGTGGAGAGAATGTGAAGGGACCTTGGGAAACTCAGAAAGTGGTCAAGATCATGGTAGTTAGGGTTCAATGCCAAAAAGTGCAAAACCGTGCAGCGTGGGCATAGGAATCCAGGAGCTGAATATAGGGTGGGGAGGGTACTGACAGTCACTAAGCAGGAAAGGGGACTTAGGGTTATCATATCTGATGACTCATAGTGGCCAAATAGTGTGACAAAGCAATGAGTATGGCCAGTGGGATATTGTGATACAGAGGGAGAGGTTATATTGTTGAAATGAATACAGACAGCTATTTTGGTTTATCTGGAACACAGGGGGTTAACCTTGAGGTGCATTTTGACCTCCACAAGCTTGTTTGCAGAATTGTTTGCAGGAAATCAGCCCTGGGACAGAAAGTTTTAATTGGTTGTAAATGTTAAGAAGACTAATGCTCTTTTCAGATTGTTCACAGGAAAGAAATTGACAGTTATAATACAGTTTGTGGAACACAGGTGGTATAATTTACAAGAATAGGATGCAGAATGTAATTGCCAGGGAAAACATTCTGTAAAAAGAGAGCAATGTTTTGTTTAGAGATACAGCGAGCTGAGGATTTCAGAGACTCTCAGATGGAGGACTTCTCTTTGTTTGCCAAAGTTGGCTATATTTACTTCAAGCTCCATGTGAAGAGAAGGTCCTTTTAGTTTCAGACTGGAATTCCAATTTGAGTAAGCTAAATCACCAACGTCTAGCTAGGGACCTTCAATTTAATCCCTAGCTTTCTAGAGCCTCAATGGCTACTAACTGACACCTTTTATACCGTGCTCCCAGCAAGGATTTTACACAGGCGATCCCTTTTCACCAGAGGAGTTTATTGGTGAAAAGTGGGGTTTAAACTTGTGAAGGGAGGAGGGATAGGAGAAAAGGCTGTCGAGGGGAGTCTGATATAGGAGGGACTCCGTCTCCACCCTCCTGGGGAGCTGGAGGAATGCAGGAAAAGGCTGACTGGTAAAGTGCAGACCAGGGGAAAACGGAATCCCCATGGGAACACAAGCAGGGAAAATGGAAGTATAGGGAAAGGGTGGAAGGTAGTCCTGCTAAATGCCAGGAGCTTTGGCAATAAAATGCCTGAGCTCCAGGTGATGCTAACTGAGGGAGCGGTGAATGTGGCTGCAGTCACTGAGACCTGGGCCACCGCAGGACACGACTGGAACCTGAACCTGGAGGGTTACACTATGTTCAGGAAGAATGTGGGAGGGAGGAAGGGGAGGAGGGGTAGCAATGATAGTCAAAAACTGCATTGCCATAGGGGGAGTAGAGGAGGCAGAGGGAACCATGAAGGTGATTTGAGTCACCTTGATAACAAGGGGGAGGGGGGCAAGAGAGTAAAAATAGGAGTGGTGTATAGACCCCCTGCGCTGGCGGAGGAGCTGGAGGAGAGTCTGGTGGCAGATGTTGGGAGACACTGCAGATTGGGCAGGGGAAGGGTGGTGGTGTTGGGGGGCTTAAACATGCTAGGAACAGACTGGGAGACTATGACATCCTCAGTGGCCAGAGAACAGAGGTTGTTGGATGTCTTTCAAGACGCGTTCCTAACTCAGCAGGTGGGGGAACCGACCAGGGAGGCATGGGTACTGGATGTGGTCCTGGCAGACAGTGACCAGATTGGGTCCCTGGAGGTAAGGGACCCATTAGCAGGGAGTGATCATGCCATGGTCTGATTCTGCCTGGACCTAGGAGGGGTAGAAGGCTGCACAATGATGGAGGTAACTGACGTTGGGGGGGGATTATAAGGAAATGGGAAGGATCCTTAAGGAGCATTTGGATGTGATTAGGTCAGACATGGACGCTGACAGTAGGTGGGAAATCATCAGAAGAGGGGTGTAGGATGCTACCAGCACCTGTGCAAGAGTAAGACGAAAATGCGGTAGGGCCCAAAAACCCTGCTGGTGGACCAGGGAGGTCCAGGAGGTGGTGCGGGGAAAGAAGGCAGCCTATAGGCAATTCAAGTGCTCAAGTAGTGAAAGGGATCAAGGGGAGTACAAGCTGATGGCTAGAAGGGCCACTAGGATGGCGAGGGCAGCTAAGTCAAGGAAGGAGCAGAACCTGGCCAGGAAAATTAGGAGAGGGAACAAGGGGTTCTTTAGATATGTTGGGGAAAAACGAAGGGTGAAGGGGCAGATTAACAGGATTAAAACAGGGGAGAGATGGGCACAAGACTTGGGGGAGCAGGCTGAGGTACTAAATGAGTACTTCACCTCAGTTTTCACCAAGGAAAATGAGGGTGCTGCATCATACATGGGAGGAGACAGTGATACTGAGGAAGGGGGGACCCTTACCGATTGGCAGGTCTGGGGAGAGGGGGAGGCATCACTGGCAGGAGAGGGGAAGGCTAAGCAGGGAGAAGAGGTAACGGAAGTGGAAATCACAGCAGAGAGAGTGAGGGAATCCCTCAGGCCCCTTAAGACGGAGAAAGCACTGGGGCCAGATAAATCACATCCCAGAGTGCTGAAGGAACTTGTGGATGTCCTGGTGAAACCCCTGGCAGGGCTTTTCACCATCTCTCTGAGGACAGGGTGGGTGCCCCAGGACTGGAAGGTGGTGCATATGGAATCTATCCACAAGGGGGGATCAAAGGAGGTGGCAGAGAACTATAGACCTGTCAGCCTGACATCAGTGGTGGGCAAGGTGATGGAGGGCATTGTCAAGGAGAGGTTAGGGGAGGACCTGGTAAAGTCAGGGTGCCTGGACAGTAGACAGATTGGATTCGTCCCGGGAGAATCATGTCAGACAAACCTAGTGGAGTTCTATGACTGGTTGACAAGTGCCTTGGACCTGGATAGACCAGTGGACATCCTCTTTCTAGACTTCAGCAAGGCATTTGACTCTGTTCCTCACAAGGGCCTGTTGGTTAAGCTGGGAGAAATGGGGGTAGGAAGCCAGATGATCAGATGGATAGGCAATTGGCTCCAGGACGGTTGGTGGGATAGTCTCATCCCCAAGGAGGGTCTTTAGTGGGGTCCCACTTGGATCATTCCTTGGGGCCCTCCTGTTCAACGCCTACGTCTCTGACATAAGGACAGGTATCAGGAGTGAGATGAGTCTCTCTGCGGATGACTCAAAACTGGGAGCGGTGGTGGATGGGGAGGAGGGGAGGGTGGCCCTACAGGGGGACCTGAAGACTCTGGAAAGATGGTCTAGAAAGTGGAAGCTGAGGTTCAATGCAGGGAAATGCAAGGTACTGCACCTGGGGGCTAGGAACCCGGGCCAAGTGTACACCCTGGGGGGGGGGGATTCTACAAGTCTCGATGGCTGACAGGGACCTGGGGTGGTGGTGGACATCAAGATGAACAATCGGAGACTGTGAGGCAGGCAGCAAAGGCCAACAGGATGCTGGGATGCACCGCTAGGGGGATCACCTCCAGAAGGAGGGAAGTAACATTCCCTCTGTATAACTGCTTGGTGAGGCAGCACCTCAAGTACTGCATGCAGTTTTGGAGGCCACACTTAAAAAGGGACATTAAACTCCTGGAGAGGGTCCAGAGGAGGGCAACCAAAATGATTTGGGGTTTGGGGGACAGGACCTATGGGGAAAGACTCGAAGAGCTAAATATGTACACATTGGAAGAGAGAAGGGACCAGGGGGACATGATAGAGGTCTTCAGGTACATGAAAGGGGTAAATCGGGGAGGAACAGTCAGGGTGCTTTGAAGGAAGGAGGAGGGGGCAACTAGATGGCATGGGTGGAAGCTGGAGGAGGGAAGATTCAGGGGAGAAAGGAGGAGGTGCTACTTCACTGAAAGGGTGGTGGAACCATGGAATGCACTGCCCAGGGGGCTGGTGGAGGCAGAGATGGTGGAGGGGTTCAAGAGGGGGTGGGACAGGTACAGGAGAAGAGTTCTGGAAGCAAAGTCCAATGCAGTGAGAATATCCAGAACTGAGAAGGGAGAAGCCAGAGAAGGCGAGGGGGGCAGCAAGGTCAGCTCCAAGGGTGGGGGCTGACCAAACAAGCAGACGCGAAAGACCCTTAGGCCTATTCTGCTGGCATTTTAGTACATTAGTATGTTAGTATGATTAACTTTCCAGTGCTTTAGTGGCTAATTGACTTACTTTATACTGTGCTCCCAACAAGGATATTACAGACGCGTTTTAAAAGGAGCATGTTAAGAAGGAGCACCACAACTCCCCAAACTCAAGTAAATCCAAAAATGGCATGCTCAGACCTTATGTTACTCCACACTGGAATTCACATTTCTTCTAAGGGGTGTTGCTAGGTTGTGGCAAACAACATACAATCCAAAGATACTAGCACACACCACACCCCCCCCACATAGCATAGCATAACATTTAAACTTTTCACTGCCAAAGTTGGCTATATTTACTTCAAGCTCCATGTGAGGAGAGGGTCCTCTTAGTTTCAGACTGGAATTCCAATTTGAGTAAGCTGAATCACCAATGTCAAGGTGGGGCCCTTCGATTTAGTCCCTAACTTTCTAGTGCCTCAATGGCTGCTAACTGACGCCTTTTATACTGTGCTCCCAGCAAGGATATTGCACAGGTGTTTTAAAGGGAGCATGCTAAGAAGGAGCACCACAAACTCCCAAAACTCAAGCAAATCCAACAAGCATTTATCAATGCCGAATGTTTGCTTGCTGGCATTGGCATTGGTAGTGTAGAAGTTACAGAGCTGCATAATAGGAATGGCAGCGAAGTATTGAACTGAAGCCAACCCCACCACCACCCTGCAGAGAGTGACAAGCATTGGGGTGTGCCTTTGGGTCGTCAGGCATAACGACCATGCCATTTCACTACACCCTACCCTGCAGACACTGACAAGTGTCACGGTGTGCCTTGGGGTCTTTGGCCCTTATGCGCACTCAATTCCATCAGGAAATACGGTGAGATGGGTGCGGTATAGGAGAATGGGGTGAAGTTTGAGCCCGAAGAGTCTGAGGCACACCTTGATGCCTCTCAGTGGCTGCAGGGTGTGGGTGGGAGTGGAATGGTATGAGCATTACAGGCAAGAATCCCAAGTCACACCCCTGATGTCTGTCATTCTCTACAGGTGGGGCGTTATGGTCGGAAACCGTAATGCCTCAGGCGTTTGTTGGTATTTTCACTCCAAATTTTCAACATGGTTTTTTTGTGACCCCCACCTCATGAACAGTTAGCCGAAAACTGCTTTTGCACAGCGACTATGGCAATTGGCACCACAGGTGCAAAAACACATTCCGAACAGGATGTGAAAAATGACAGCAGTACTGTGTATGAGGAGGTGTAAAAAATTGCAATGTTGAAAATCTGCTGTGAAAATCTTAAAAAAACTGCTGAAGTCAGTAGCGTGCGTAGAAACTGTGCAACGCACACCCATAATGTAACCAGTTTGGGGATTTTTTTACAGCAGATTGTTAACACAGGCATTTTGGGACCTCCGATCATGAACAGTGTCAGTGCGATTTTCTTTATCTGTCCCTAACAATGATTTCCCACAGCGACCACACATTTCTGGGCTGAAAGTGTGAAAACACATTTCCGCCATGTTGTGGAAAATGACAGCTGTACTGTTCATAAGGAGGTGTGGAAAAATGCCACTGGTGAAAATCTGGACTGAAAATATTACAAATTCATGAACTTACGAGGGTGCGTGGAAACTGCGCAATGCTCACTCGTAACACGGTCATTTTATGGAGTTTTGTCACCAAATTTTCAACATAGCCATTTTAAGACCTCTGCTCATGACCAGTGTCACTGTGATTTTCTTAATCTGTCCCAAACATTGTTTTCGCACACCGACTGTACCATTGTGCGCAACATGTGCAGAAACACATTTTGGGCGAGATGTGAAAAATGGTAGCTGTACTGCTCATAAGAAAGTGCGACAAAATGGCAATGTTGAAAATCTGGTGTGCAAATATTACAAATTCGCAAACTTGCCAGAGTGCATAGGAACTGCGCAACGTGCGCTCCTAAAACAGTCATTTTGAGGAAATTTTTCACCAAATTTTCAACATAGCCATTTTAACACCTCTGGTCATGACCAGTGTCTTAATGTGTCCCATACATTAATTTCACACACCGACTGCACCATTGTGCGCTACATGGGCAGAAACACGTTGTGGGTGAGATGTGAAAAATGACAGCTGCACTGCTCATAAGGAGGTGTGGTAAAATGGCAATGTTGAAAATCTGGAGTGAAAATATTGAATATTTGCTAACTTATGAGCATGCGTAGGAACTCTGCAACGCATGCTCATAAAACAGTCATTTTTAGTATTTTTTCACCAAATTTTCAACATAGCCATTTAAGACCTCTGCTCATGAACAGCGTCACTGTGATTTTCTTAATGTGTCCCGTACATTGATTTCGCACACCGACTGTGCCATTGTGCGTTACATGGGCAGAAACATGTTTTGGGTGAGATGTGAAAAATGACAGCTGTGCTGCTCATAAGGAGGTGTGGTAAAATGGCAATGTTGAAAATCTGGAGTGAAAATACTGAAAATTCGCAAACTTATGGCGTGCATAGGAACTGCATAGCACCGTCAGTAAAACAGTCGTTTTTGAATTTTGCACAAATTTTCAAAATAGGCTTTTGAGAGCCCACCTTATGAACACTGGCAGTGTCATTTCATTAATCAGTCCCGGAAGGTGATTTCGCACAGTGACTGCTAAATCACCCTTCGGGCCCGAATAATGCCATGACAGTGACAGCATTCATGAGAAGGGGTCCCAAAAACCCCATGTTGAAAATTTGGTGCAAAAATTCCAAAAAATGCCCGAGATATGCAACAAAGTTGAAAAAACCCTATCTGTTATGTTATACAGCTTACGGCATTTCCTCAGTTCGCGGTGGCTTTGAAGAGTGCAGGCGTGTTCCTGGTCCACGAAGATCATCGTGCGGACTCCGGAGGTAAGTATGAGGTGGGGAGGGTGGGGAGGCAGGAGTGCAGTGGGTAGTGCGGTGTGGGCAGGAGACTGCGAGGGACCGTTTTTAATTTACAGGTTTTTTCATTCTATTAAGATGACGCTGGATGTTTCTGCGCTGGGGTGGGCTCCCAGCATGACAGCTGGAAAGGCTGTTTGGGGTGCTGGAGCCGAGGGGTTGGGCACCCTGTCCGACCATACAGATGTGTGCCACGCTGAGGTGGGCTCCCAGCATGGCACCAGGAAAACTTATTTGGGGAGGTGTGGAGCCAACGGGGCATTGGGCACCCCCTTCGGCTATACAATATGTGCATCGGGGGGAGGAGCGCGTCAGCACACAATATGCGTGTGTGTTGGGGGGGAGCTCTGCTCACTGAAGCGGAGCTCTCCCTTTCAACTGTATGCCACTGCATTTTCAGCTGTAATAGACAGCTGGAGCAGTGACTGGTGCACTGCGACCGTGCCTGCAAACACACTGACTGAATTGGAAGAGGCTGACACACCTCTGGAAAACTCGGATGGTGGCACTATGTTTCTTGCACATGCGTGCAAGCAAACATAAAAATAGCATGTTCAAACTGGAATTCCAGTCTGAAACCAAGAGGACCATCTCCTCACATGGAGCTTGAAGTAAATATAGCCAACTTTGGCAGTGGAAAGTTTAAATGTTATGCTATGCTATGTGGGGTGGGGATGGTAGTGTGTGCTAGTATCTTTGGATTGTATGTTGTTTGCCACAATCTAGCAGCACCCCTTAGAAGAAATGTGAATTCCAGTGTGGAGTAACATAAGGTTTGAGCGTGCTGTTTTTGGATTTACTTGAGTTTGGGGAGTTTGTGGTGCTCCTTCTTAGCATGCTCCCTTTAAAACACCTGTGTAATATCCTTGTTGGGAGCACAGTATAAAGTGAGTCAATTAGTAACCATTGAGGCACTGGAAAGTTAATCACCTGTGTAAAATCCTTGCTGGGAGCACAGTATAAAAGGCGTCAGTTAGCAGCCATTGAGGCACTAGAAAGTTAGAGACTAAATCGAAGGGCCCCACCTTGACGTTGGTGATTTCGCTTACTCAAATTGGAATTCCAGTCTGAAACCAAGAGGACCCTCTCCTCACATGGAGCTTGAAGTAAATATAGCCAACTTTGGCAGTGGAAAGTTTAAATGTTATGCTATGCTATGTGGGGGTGGGTGATGGTGTGCGCTAGTATCTTTGGATTGTATGTTGTTTGCCACAGCCTAGAAGCACCACTTAGAAGAAATGTGAATTCCAGTGTGGAGTAACATAAAAGGTTTGAGCATGCTATTTTTGGATTTGCTTCTCTTTGTTTGAACTGTCTGTATCAAGAGCTATCCTGCAGAATTTTTTTTTTTATTTCATTGTTATTGATAATAATAAAATACTAATTGTGAATTGTATAATTTCTCCTGGTTTGCCTATGTTTCTTGACCTATGCCTCAGTGACATGTATGAGATACACCCAAGGGTGCTGACTGAGCTAGCAGTTCATGGTGTCACCTCTGGCAGAACACTGTATGAAGTCAATATGTACAGTAACAAGGACGTTGCAGCAGACTGAGGACTAAAAAGGTGGTCATAGGAACACATATAGAGCACTTCCAAGGACAAACTCAGTCTGAAGTAAAGATCATCAGGTATATTTTTCCAAACACATGAACAGAGAGTGCAGTACAGGTTTACCCCAACACTTTGTGTCTTAAACAATGATGATTCATCAGGTAGTATAGCCTTGTTGAACAGAGCTTCAACTTATAAGATGTCAATGCCAAACAAATTTAAATAACTGCATTATTCATAAGATTGTGGGCAGACTGTTGTTATGCGTTAAGACAGATACAGTTGGCTTGGCATAGAAATCTTCAATTCATGAACGTTTATACAAGCACCAAACTTGACAAAATAGAAGACCCATCTTATTTAAAAAAAATCTTATAAAACACCAGCTGTTGCTCCCTTTCATGGACTATGTAGCCCCTATTAATGCCTACACTGACACTTGGGCTTACACCTAAAAGGCAGGCCGGGTTGTCTGATGACCCCATGCCAGGAAGGAACACAAGAGGGGAGGGGTGGGGGAGGAAAGAGCAGGTAGAATGGGTGGGGCTAGTGACATCACCAAGCAGGTGGAAGGTGTAATATGACAGGGCAATGCCACAGTCCCAGGGATTGGCTGGGGGTGGAGCCCCAAGGGTTCCTGACCAGGGGTCCTGGAGGGGTATATCAGGCCAGGACACAGGCAGTATGACCTCTTTTGCTGGGAACGTTTCTTGAATAGAACTCAGCACATCGCTGGAGCATAGCATAAGATGATGTTAAACATGTGCTTGAAATGATCTTTAAGGTGGTTTGTAGTAGGGCTTGGGTTAGCCTGAATGTGAGCTCAAAGGTTTTGTATGTGTTGGAGCAAGGTGTTTGGTGTTGAGAACTAGGCCTGGGGCCTGAAAGAAAACAAAGGGTACAAGAACGCAGATTGTTGGGTTTGTTTGTTCCAAGTGCATAGCGTTTAGCTGGAAGAAAGCTATGATTCTTTGTTACTCAGCAGCATAGGAGTTTTGCCTAGGAAGGTTGTGGGTTTAATCCTTGGTGGGGAAGGGGAGATTTCCTTAAAGAAAGATCATTCTGTGGTAGTTGCTGTGAAGGATTGTTGGTGTTTTTCCCTTTCACTACACAAGCTGATCTGTTCAGGTGTAATAAAAAAAACAAATAGAAGCAGAGAGAAGCAAAGAAACAGCCCCAAGAAGGCAGGATCTTTGGGGTGTTTGTGTTTTAAGTCACTGGGGATGACAGTGTTCGGTGTTTTCAGTGGGTCAGGCAGGCAGGGCTCATCGCAAGAGCCTACTCTCAGGGAGTAATTGCTTGGAAGCTTCATTGTAGTAGTGTAAGCATGGTAGCTGAGCTCACAAGGGATGGTGTGTTCCGATGGCGGATCGGGGTGGAATGCAGAAGAAAATGTAGCACGAGGGCCACAGGATGCACTTAGGGTATTCATGGCAGTAATCCTGGAAGTCGGGACGGTGTGGCATGCATGGGGGTGGATGCCTCCTGTCTGATGCGATGGAAGCTAGGCCCAGAGAGGCCACATGGCTGTTGCAGCCTGCACCGGGGAGGGACAGTGTTTTAAATTCTGAGAGTATAAGGGAAGAATGCGAGGGGCAGCGGATAACAATGAGGAGGAGCGGTGTGATTTGCTCCAATTTTTTATTTTATTTCTGTGGTTTGTGTATGCCTTGGGTGGCTTGCAAGTAGTAGATGGAGCTAGGGCGTGTTTTGGGGCATTTCACATGAAGCCTGGGCAGCATCGGGAAGCATGACCCTTGTTTATGCAGTTGTTTGCACTGATGTAGGTGCCAGCCACTCATCTGTAGGGGTAGGTGTGGTGGTGCAGCCGAGGTCAGTGGCCAGAGAAGGAGGGGTAGGCCATAAGCGAGGTGCGAGAGTGCCAGCGTTGTGAGGTTCAGCAACTGTGGGGCACTTGCACAGCATTCAGGGGTGGCTTTTCTGAAGTGAGCAGCATTTGTGGTGTTGTGCAAAGCTGCATAAGAAATATCAATAAATGTAAACACCCCATGGAGAGGAACAAAAATAAGCACTCTACGCCTGCCAGCCGGATTGGAAGTTGGGGTAGAGGGTGGGGGAGCAGCGTGGCAGGACACTAGTGGCTGGGAGTAGCTGGTGATTTGGATGAGAGCACATCGGAAATCCATGCAGGCCCAAGGAGATCATGGGGCCTAGTGTGGGTAAGCACGTTTGAGCAGAGAAAAGGGTAGTTTCTCTGAGCTGGATGGGGATAGGTGGTGGGGCCCACCGCGGGCTGTTTTTGCTATGTCACGGGCACAGCTTTAAAGGCTTTCAGCAGGTGGTCAGGGCCCCTTTCAGTAATGGAAATCTGAATGCACCGCAGCTTAGTCACGAGGCCCGGTTGCAAAAGGATGTGGGTGCAACCAGGTGGTGGCACAGCCACCAGTCCAGTGGGACAGGGATTAATAGAGTGGGCAGGAGACAGCATGGTCTCTGGGGGGGGCGGTTTAACAAAAATAAAATAAATAATAAAGAAAAGGAAAATAGAAATAAGATAAGAGAGAAATGCAGACTAAGGAGGCGGTATAGTGTTGGCATGGGCAGGGGTAGTGCATCTCCTGCTGGATCAGAAGATGGTGAGGCCTGGCACCCAATTGGGATGGGGCCTCATAGCATGATGGCTGGCACCCACTTACAGGATTATGGGGATGCAGCACTGCACTGAGGGTGCCATGGACAGATAAGCAAGCAAAGACCTCCCTGTCTAGTACTGTTACTGGCATTTAAACCCTTGAATGGCAGTGGCAGAGGGGTATAGTAGGGTCTATGATGACGGAGCCGTGAGCGGCCCACCAGGGGGTCTGGTTCTGATCAAAAGGGGGGTGTATGCAATTTGGCCCAACGGAATACCCGGCCAAGTGGCCCAAGGGCCCAGTACTTCATGTTACAGACAGGGTTGTTTTTTGTTGGTTATATATAAGCCTGAGCATTTGTTTTTGGCCCATCTGCATACAGTGTCAGAGGAGAAAACATGGTACCCAAGTGAACCCTGATGTCCAGCGAGAGGATGATGTAAGAAGCATCAAAATTGATGGGGCAGATGTCTGAGCTGGTGGCAGCAGCAAAATGGAGAGAGGAAGAGGAGGAGGCACTAAGAAAGTGTAAGGAGAGAGTGACAGGAAAGACCGGGAAGGGGAAAAGAGGGAAAGAGACCCAAACAGGAAGTGCCAGTCCCCTCATGCATCCCAACACCCCTGCCCACACCAGAACCAGATTATGGGAGTCCGGATGGGGGTAAGAATGATGTGTACCTCATGGATGAAAGCGGTTTGAAGGATTATTTAGAGGGGTTGCTGGGCAGCATGAGGTGCATGGGGATCAAGAAGATGGAGTGGCCATGCAGGTCTTAAAAAGTAAAAGGTCTGGGGCAGAAATGGGGGGGCCAAAATGACAACCAAGAAACTGTACAAGGGGCCTCTGGGCTGCTCAGCTGAGGACCATGTACCGACCTCAATCAAAGAAAAAATCTGGAAAGGGGAGCATGTCGACAGCTTCAGGCTGGTGGGTGAGGACGCAGCCACGAAATATGAACAGAAGGTGTTGGTAGGGAAGTCTGAAATGGTGGTGGCCCTGGCAGTGGTAGGCCACAAGACGGAGGAGGCAAAGTGCAAGGGAAAGACCATCGACAATTGGCAAGGGGGTTTCATCATCTGCAGCACATTAGTGCTGGAGCAGCAACCAGAGCTAGCCATCCCTTTGCTGATGTACATGCCCATCATCAGAGATGCATACAAGGCAAAGGTTGGATATGGGTGGCTCAAATACAATGAGTCATTTTGGAAGAGAATTGCAGCAAGAAGGGGATCTGAGATGGGACTGCACCCACTCAGAGCTGTTGGTGAGGACCCTTTCTGGGGAGGGGGGAGCAGATAAAGTGGGTCACTCTTGCCTCAGGATCCAAGACCTGTTGGGGTTATAACAAGGGCACCTGCACATGGGGCAGCTGTAAGTTCCAGCATGACTGTTCCAAATGCGGTGGGTTGCACCCGGTCTCCAGCTGCTGAGAGAATAGTGACAGAGGGGGACTGAACGGGGGACAGCACTATGAGCAGTCCTTTCAGGGTGCCCAGAGGGTACAAGGTAGGGCTCAAGGGGGTAACCACAGGGGGCAGCACTATGCCTCCAGAGGTTGGCATTAACAAGGCCCCCAAGGGGGGGGTGGGGTTACGCACTGGCACGTACTCCCATTTCCCTAGTGGTGATGGAGGAGTGGACCGCAGAATACCAGAATAAAAGGGGGTTGGAGCTGCTCTGGGAGGACTTCCGGACAGGCTTCCCACTGGGGTTTCAAGGGGGGCAGGCAGATATGTGGGCCAAGAATCTCAGGTCTGTAAAGGGGAAAGAGGAGATAGTTGGAGCAAAGACAGAAAAGGAAATCAGGCAGGCCGGGTGGAGGGCCACTGGGGGCCCCATGCATGCATTTCTGAGTTTCCCATTGGGTACTGTCCCCAAAAAGGTGGAAGGGGAATTCCGCCTGATCCATCACTTATCCTACCCTGAGGGCTCGACAGTGAATGAGGGCATACCGGGGCACCTTAGGGTGGTGTCTTATGCCTCGCTACAGCAGGCCACAACACTGATCAAAGCAATCAAGGGGCATGGCTAGTGAAGATGGACATTGAGTCAGCATTTCGACTCTTACCCTTCAAGCCCACGGATTGTGACCTTTTGGGCTTTCTATTCCAAGGGGGCATATATTTCGACAAAGCCATGCCCATGGGGTGGTCAGTGGCTTGTTCCACCTTCAAAGCATTCAGCACCTGGGTGCAGTGGGTATTCTGGCACAGGTATGGGCACAGGAGAGTGGTGCACTACCCGGATGATTTCATCCTCATCGGGGAATCGAGAACAGAGGCGCAGAGCATGCTACGGGATTTTAAGGTAATGTGCCAGTGGATAGGGATACCACTGGTGCAGAGCAAGACGGAGGGCCCCACCCAGAGACTAGAATTCTTGGTCATAGAGGTGGACATGGAGGAGGGCTGTTTCTGGCTTCCTGGGGAAAAAAGTGGCATGCCTAAAAGGCCTGCTAGCCCAGGTTATGGGGAGGAGGAGGGTGCCGCTGGTACAAATGCAACAACTTCTGGGGCACCTTAATTTCGCCTGCAAGACCATCAGCCTGGGCAGGGCATTTACAAGGAGGCTAGGAAGGGCCACGGGGAAGGCTAAACTACTGCACCACTGGGTGGATGTGTCAAAAGAGGTTTGGGAGGACTTCTAGGTATGGCAGGAGTTTCTCGACAGCTATGGGGTGACATTCTGGCAAGAAGAGTGGGAGCAGAAAATGGATTTGGAGCTGTTCACGGATGCTTTGAGCACCCTGGGAATGGGGGCATACTTCCAAAGGGAATGGATGTTGGAACCTTGGCTGGCATCATGGGCAGAAGGGGGAGTACTGAAGGAGATCACATTCTTGGAGATCTTCCCAATATGGGTGGCCCTGGAAGTGTGGGGTTATAGGATGAATATGAAGTGCATCTTGTTTTGTTGTGACAACAAAGGGGTCATGGAGGTTATTAATAGGCAAGGGGTGGATGGAGGTGATAGGCAGGCTACTCAGGCACATGGTATTGGTGGGGCTGCAACTGAACCTATCTTTCAAAGTGCAGCATATTGAGGCATTGAGGAACAAAGTGGCTGACAGTCTTTTCCATTTACAGATTGACAGGTTTCAGGAGCTGAGGCCTCAGACAGCACCACACAGGACCAGGATCCTGGACAGGTTGTGGAAGGCTGAAGGGATATAGCCCAGGGCACTGTACCATGGTTCCTGGTCAGTGAACACTTTGAGGGCCTATGAAGCAGGGAAGGTGAGATTTCAGGAGTTCAGAAGGAAACACTGGTGGGATGGGGATGAACCGGCCTGGGAGGAGCAGGTAAGGAGGTTTGTAGTAGAGCAATGGGAAGGTGGGCTGGCCCATGCCGCAATGGTGGTGCACCTGGCGGGCATCAGTTGGGTATATCAGGACAGGGGATGGCATGCTATAATGGCCAGCAGTATAATAAAAAGGATGGTCTAAGGCTGGCAGAGGGGTCAGGTGGCCAGGCCAGATGGGAGGCACCCCATAAGAGGGCACTTGCTCGAAAAGATCTTAGGAGCAATGCAGAAGGTATGCACCTTGGCCCAGGAGGGGGCACTATTCTGGGCTGTGTTTGCAGTCATGGCAGCAGGGGCATTCCAGGTGGGGGAAGTGGTGGCCCCACAAAAAACAGCTGCTGAGCAGGCCCTGCAACACGAGGACATCCTGTGGGGACATGATGGAGTGCTCATTTCCTGGCCAGGTCTAAAACAGACCAGAAGGGGAAGGGTATCAAGGTGGCATTGGTGAGGCAACCTCAGTCCACCAGCTGTGCAGTGAGTGCACTGGAGGCATACGGGAGCACTTGAGGGAGAGCGGGGGGGCCTTGTTCAGACACGGGGACACGGGAACGGTTCTCCGGTCACTGGCTTTCAGGTGGGGCGGTGCTCAGGACGGTCCTGACCTTCATCTGGGAAGACCCCGGGGAATTTGCCCCATAGTCTTTTCAGACTGGGGCAGTAACGGAGGCAGCAGAAAAAGAGGCTTCAGTGGAGGAAGTAAAGAAGGGGGGCCGATGGAAGTCCAACTACTATAGAAGATATGTCAGGTATCGACAACAGCAACTCACACTGTTTATTTTGTTTCCATGGCAGATTCCAGGAGAAAAATTTGGACAGTGGGGCATTCCTTCATTTATTGGGCTGAAAGGTTTGCAGTCACCACCTCCAGAGGAGCAGAACTGCGATACAATACCTAGCACACCAGGGTGCTATGGAAAGGCATTAGGGGGATGAGGTGGGCACAACTTCTTCCACTGATGGAGGAGTTAAGTTTGCAGTGGGACTCACCAAATTGCCTTATTATACACCTGGGGGCAATGACTTTGGGGGGCCTGCCATGGGGCAATTAGAGCAGAACATTTTGGGGGATTTAGAAAAGCTAAAAGGGCGGTGGCCGAGGGTGACAATTGGATGGTCCAACAGCACATCCCAGCAGGTTTTGGGGGGGGGGTCAATGATGTCCGGCTGATTGAAAAAGTCAGGAAGCGACTGAATAGAAGGGTGGCAAGGGCAGTAATTGAAATGGGTGGAGTGCACCTGCAACACAAGGACATTTCTTTCGACCAGGCTGCAGTGTACAGGTCTGACGGAGTGCACCTGTCGGAGTTTGGCATGTGCCTATTCCTGAGGCCAATTGGGGAACTAGTGGACAAGATAGCCAAAAAAGATTTGAGGTACTAGCCCACAAGGGGGGAGCCCCTCCATCCATCACAAGCTGGAGGAAGGGCAGTGGAAGAAAGAAAAGGGGGAGCAGGGGGAGGAAAGGGAAGGGGAGGATACATGGGCTGGGGACAAGGAACCCAGACATGGTGGTAAAGCAGGGAGGGGGATAGGTCCAGGCGCCGGATTCAGAAGTGTCCAGGCCTGGAGGGCAAAAGTCTGGATAGGTGGAACCGGCCTGGTTCTGGTGTGGAGGAGGGGGGCCAGGTTCACAGTGTCCGGACCCTGAAGGTCAAGATGGAGAAACAACCAGAAGGGAGAGGCCGTAACCAAGAAACTTTGAATTAATTATTATGTGTGGAATTTGAAATAATAACATTTGTAGATGTAAATATTCTATGTGCCAAAAATAAATATTGCCAATGAGCAACCAAAAAGTTAAAATAAGTGTAGCGTCTCTTATTCCTGGAGAGGGTTCAGGGAACAATAAGGCAATTATACAACTAACTACAGTGTTCATCAACATCTTCTGGTTTGCACTACTGACTTCCTTCCAAACTCACAACACTATAATCGCCACTGAGGACTCTCACCACAGGCATGCAGACATTATATTTGGGCTGTCAAATGAACAAATCTTTGCATGAGTCTGTACCAGTCCCTTATCAGTATTTGTTAGACAAAAAACTACCCACTTACCTGGGATGGGAGCAGGATGCAAGATGGACCTGTATGACTTTTCAATTTCACAGCACAGGCAGCTAAGGTTAAACTTGGTGCTCAGTTCAGAAACAAAGTTGATTACTCACACATAGCATCAACTCACAATCAAGAAACTGACACACTCTGATTGCATTGCAGGATAATCATTTATTACTTAAAAATGGTATTTGAGAAAGTGCCCGATTTGGCACAAAACCATTTGGCAACTGGTGGAGGTGAGTGAGTGATTGTCTCTGTAAAATGACTGCTTTCAAGTAATAAATAATTATATTATATGGGTAAGTGTTGGTGTGTATGGATTTCCATATGATCAAAATTCTTGTTGTGCATGGGAAAAAGTTGTTCACAGTTCAGAGGTCAAACAAGTTGTGCACAGTTCATACTGTACATCACAAAAAGCTGCTGTGAATGGTTATCTCCTGTAAAGCCCCCATGACAAAATAATAATTAATATAGTTACTGACTATGAGTGATGAAAGATGGGTAGGAGGGGAGCAGATGGGTCCCACTTTCTTTACTTTTGATATCCAATAAAACCATATACTATAAAAAATAAAACATGGGCAGCCATGCCCAACTCAGTTTATGTTTCAATTCTGGGGCTGAAATGACATCATGGACCTTTTGAATATTACTCTTAAGGTCCATATGATGTCATCTCAACCCATTGATGGAAACACAGCCTCATTGTGTACGGTTACCAGTGTATTATTCTCTATAGTGCACATAATAAATTATTATTGTATATTTTACATGCTTAGGGCTCTAAATGTTTACATATGCTAATCTTGCCTGTATATTTATGTAAAATTTGTATGAGTTTATCCAATTTGTTGCCTATTACATAAGTATCTTATTGTACCCTGTTGTAGATCAATTACTTTGGGATGCATAATTGATAATGTGATGCATACTCAATCCCATACATCCATGGTTTCTATCCTAACTTTGTCTTCTAACAGCTGTTCATTAAGGTCCCCAAGCATAAACCTGACTAGTTACCTCTATATGGTGCAACACCTATAAAGACCTTACATCCAGCAGTTCTGCCCCTGTATTTGGAATTACATCCACACCATCAAGTGCAATTGTTTGACTTACCAACTGTACTGTTAAAAAAAAATGCTTTGAAAGTACCTGCTCCAGTAATACATCTGCTCTTGTTCTTAAATGGTAAGATTTCTATACTGGTGGCATGACTCTCCACCTAGCAACAATTTGTATTCTGTAACAGTTTATTGATTTATTTTGTTTGCCTATTACCAACATCTCTTTTCTTTCATGTTGCTGTATTTTTAATACTTATTCGCTGTCATACTATTGGCATAGTATTGGTACCATACTTTGACATATTCTTTGTAAAGAAAACTTTGTTAATGCACTTGTTAGGGTATCTTAGTGCCACAAAAGTATGGAAATGTGGTGTTAGGGTTTCCAACCTTAACTCCCACCCCACACCTCCTGAGCAGTAAGAGGAAAAATATTAGGGTTTGGGGTCTCCAGAATCTTGGTGAATTAGAGATGGGTCTTCCTTGGGGTTTATAACCCTTATGTCTACTATTCCCTAAGCAAATAGCATCACACATGGTCTCCTTTCTTCACGAAGGGCCCACAGGGCCCTATGTGAAGAAAGCTATAACAAACTGTGTTGCCAACATGTGGAGAGACATAAGTCTCTAACTTTGAAGAGTGTATCAACATGAGGCACTGGCTTTGAGCAGCACCTTTTGCTTAGGAGTGGAGGCTATGGGCTGGTGGGGAGGGGCAGCGTTAGAGTTGACAACCCCAAGGAAATCTCCACTCCTCATTCACCAAGAATCTGGAGATCCCCAAACCCTAGTGTTTTTCTTTTGTGAACTACCAGCTTATCTCCATACTCCCCCCCCAAGGCCATTGAACATATGGTATCTGACCAGCTAACGGAATACCTGGATAAACCCAACATCCTCTGCCCCCAATTCACTGATGCTATCCACAGCTCGTTGGACAACAGCCTCCTAACCAGGTCACTCTTCATAGACCTGACCATGGCTTTTGACACTGTACATCATAAACTATTAATCACATAGCTATGTTCTGCTGGGCTCTCACCTGAGTTCACTACCTGGTTCAAGAGTTATTGGAGAACTGCTCCCAAAGAGTGAAAATAGCCGATGTTCTCTCAGATGCATGTCCTGTTCACTCAGGAGTTCCTCAAGGCTCCATTCTTGGGCCACTTCTTTTTAGCCTCTTTCTGAATGATCTTCTACAATCATGTCCTGCACAAATCCTTCTTTATGCTAACAACGCCATCATCTTCTCTACTCACAAGGATCCAGGCCACCTTCAAAAGAATCTACAGCTTGCCTTCACCTCGATTGAAACTTGATTTAGTACACATAAATTGGTTCGTAACTATAAAAAAACGAAGTCCATGCTCTTCTGCAGCCCACACAACAAAACACAGACTCAATCCCATCACGATCAAAAACTGCCTTGGTGCAACCCTTGAACAGGTTCAGTCCTATAAATATCTAGGAGTTACCATCGATTGTAACCTATCATATGCTGCTGACACTGACAACATTGTCAAGGCTGCCAACACTCAAACTGGCCTACTCTTCAGGCACAGGCAATGCCTTACCTCAGATGCCTTAAGGAGTGCAGTACAGAGCTCAGTAATCTCAATAATTGACTATGGCCTGATCATCTACGGCTCTGCCTCTGCCACTGCCCTCAGGTGCATATCCATTGCACTAAACAAAGCTTGCCATCTCATAACCGGCACCCATTGCCTCACCCACATGTGTGATCTCTATGCACAGACTAGGTGGCTTCAACTCTCAAACTGAATCAAGTACCAAACCTGTCTTATGTCAAAGAAAATAACACTAGACCTTGCTCCCCCAGATGTCCAAGCTCACCTCTGCCCAGTGCAGACTACTCACATCACCAGTGTCTCTGAATCCCAGCTACTGTATATCACGCATTTCTGCACCACACAAGGGCAAAGATCCTTTGAGCACAGAGCTCACAGCTGGTTCAATGGTCTCAACAATGAAATCACCTCAATGCCAAAGCTTGGTCCATTCAAATCCAGTCTCAATCACATCCTGTCTGCTTCTAGTTCCTGTGACTGTCCTTCCTAATTGTTCTCCCCCTCTCCTCTTTGCTCTTTCCACCTAGCACTTAACCCTCTCCCTCTTCATCTCCCTCTCCCATACACCCACACATCCTCCCCTCCCCTCCCCTCCTCTCACCCTCCTTCCCTACTCACTTGTAGCACTTTAATTGATATTTGACAAGTGCCTATGGCCGCACCCCACTAGTGTGTCTCTCTTACATACCATGTTAAGGCAGTTACCAGACCTCCTTCTGGCATTTTGCCACTGTATTGAATGTATAAAACTGTATGTAACTGCTGTAACCCACTGTTATACTGCTATTCAATGTCTTGTTTGAATTGTGCCTCATCTCATCTGGAACCTCTGTAAAAAGAGCCTTGGCTCAAAGGTACGTGTAATCCTAGATTCAAATAAAATAAAATAATATTTTTTCTGCTTCAGGGGTGGTGGTGGGGAGTTGGGGCTGGAAATCTTAGCATAACATTTCCCTACTTTTGTGGTGCTGAGTTACCTTAACTGGAGCATTAACAATGTTCTTTTACAAAGAATTTCCTTTCTTTTTTAGATTGTGGAATCATATCTTTGTGAACAGGCGTAGATGTGCAGAGCCTTTTGGACCATGCACCATTGGAAGATTCCATTCACCTACAGAAGTGTAAGGCCTGGCACATTCACTCTTTTTTTTTTGTTGTTGTTATTTAATTTTGTCTCCATTCTTAAGATAGTCATTTTATGACTGTCCTTATAAACATGACACATAGCATTTATAGTATATTAGCAGAAATGTCAGTTTGCACCAGAAGTGTAAAAAGACATCTCATCTAGGATTTAAAACATGACATTTATCACGTTTATGAGATGGTGTGGAAAAATGGCTATGTTGAAAGTTTGAAGTCAAAATATTGAAAATTAGTGAAGTTATGATTGAATGTTGAAATACTGCAATCTTCAGTCATAATCTTAGCATTTTATCATATTTGCACACCAAATTTTCAGCATAGCCTTCTAATTAGTTCAAAGTTCAAGTTCAAGTTTATTGCAGGAAAGACTCCGTTGAGCAAGCTCATTCACAAGGAGGTCCTGAGGCACATACACATACAGTTCGCAATTACATAGACAGGAGATATAAAATGTAGAACAACAAAGAAAAAATATATAATACAAGAGGTATGCACAATAGAAGTCCTTATGCTATATATGCAGTACATTCCAGCTTTAACCTTGCCCTAAATTATGCAACACATTTCAGCTTAATAAATAGAGGGCCAGTTGATACCTAGGAAGTTTTTTTTTTTTTTTTGTATTTATTTAACCAGGTATAGCACACTAAGCTGAAAGCTTTTTTAAAAGAATGACCTGGGAGCACAAGGAGGTTAAGTGACTTGCTCAGAGTCACACAGTATGCAGGTGGAAGCTGTGGGATTCAAACCCAAGTCTGGTCTGCTGGATATCACCAGATTTGCAGCTCAGAGCCTTAGACCACTGCGCTATACTGCCTCCTATTGACTTGGCGTAGGGGGCCTAGTAGCACCTACATATGTCTTTTAATTTAAAGATAGCTAGTGTTTTGTAGGAGTTAATTGATACGATGCTGGTTAGCTTCAGCATGGCTTGTAGTTGGTCCCAAATGTTTGGGAGGGCGTATGAGACAATTACCCAACCTCATGAATTATACCACACAGACTATTTGGAATTCTGGTCTGAAATTTTCAGGATAGAAAGGGCTTGCCCCAGAATGGTGCCTTTCATTAGTTTGGCGAAAAATATTAATTTGTTCACAAGTTATAAGGATTTGAAATTTTGGTTCTGAGCATGCTCAGTAGGGTATTAAACATCAATCCTAAAGACCCTACTGAGCATGCTCAGAACCAACATTTCAAATCCTTATAACTTAGGAATGGATTACAATTTTTTTCACCAAACTAGTGAAAGTAACCATTCTGATTCAATCCCTTTCAATGCTGAACATTTCAGACCACAATTTTAAATCATCTGGGTGCTAGGTGATGACAAAAAAGAACAGCAAAAATAAAATGATTTTTTTCTAAAAACACACTAAATGGATCTTGGAATCCACACATCTGAATGGAACAAAACTTTACACATCAAAAGACTTTGCCCCACAGACTACCCATGCAAAATGTCATGCAAATCCATTGAATAAGGGTGAAGTTATTAACATGCAAAGTTAGGGATTTAGCATTAAACAGACTACTTAACCCTAACAATAGAGGTGCTACTGCATCACTAATATATATATATATATATATATATATATATATATATAGCACAGGGGGTCTGGAGTTTTGATCTGAAATTTTCAGGGTAAAAAGTGCTTGCCCCAAGATGATGACTTGCACTGATTTGATGAAAAATATTAGTCCATTCCCATGTTATAAGGATTTAAAATTTCAGTTCTGAGCATGCTCAGTTACGTATCAAACATCTATCCAAAAGACCTTACTGTGCATGCTCAGAACTGAAATTTCAAATCCTTATAACTTGGGGAAAAAAAGAAATTTTTTTCACCAAACCAACAGAAAGAACCACCCTGGGACAGGCCTGTTCTACCCTGAAAATTTCAGACTGAAATTCTAAGCTGTCCAGGTGCTAGATGATGACAAACTGTAAAAAAAAAAAAAACATTTTTTCCTAAAAACACATTTACATGGACATTGAAATCCACACATCCAATCAGAATGAAACTTTGCACATGAAGAGATGTTACTCTCCAGACCATGCATGCAACATTTTGTGCAAGCCAGTTGAATTGTGGCAAAGGTATTAGAGTACAGAGTTAGGGGTTTAACATTAAACAGCCTACTGAACCCTGACTATAGTGGCACTACTGCACCACTACAAAACTGCTGATTGTGCTTATTTGGAATTTGCCTGTAGCCATTGTTTTCTGATTATGATTCATGATCTGTCTTTATCCTGATCATTGCAACCTTATGTGACCTCCCATGTTGTGCCTGAAAATAGACAATTACTTTGCCTAGTGCACTTGCCTGGTAATCAAAACTAAATACATAAAATTGGTCCAATGCTATCTGCATACTGCAACACTGCCCATCTGAGCATGGGTCATTACTGAAAAAAGTTCTACTAGACTAACCCACCTACCTGGTCAACATATAAATAAATAAAACATAACATATTTTGGTCTCTGTGCCATTTTATAAGATGATTTTGAAAAATACATGCTAAATTTCTGTAACTTTGTTTTTCAATATTTACAGACTAAACTTCCACTGTTTTCACATCAGGTATTTTGTTGTTATGTCACATATTTACATAACACAATGGTTCATTTGAGACAATACGAGAGCATCTCTAAACAGCATGAAAGCTTGCTGATCTCATTATGTTGCGGTACAGTGCATTTTTCTTGCTGTATCTAACTTGCAGTAACTATATATTTTTTCACTTCAGCAACTTAAAATATTTTGTGATCAGTTCTGCAGTATGCTGCACTAATGAAGCAATATTTCTTTTTTCCTGAATTATGCAGAAAAAAGACTAGCATGAGTGTATATTGTAATATATAACGATAATCATGAGACTCAGATCATAGCTCAGCAGCAGGGGGCTGTGCAGGACTATGAAGCTTCAAAGGAGTCAGCCCTTCTTCCTCCATCCATTAGTGTCCCTTTGTTCGTCTGCTCTTCTTTTTATGTTTCATTAGTTTTCATGTGGCTGAAGTATTAAAGCAATGTGTCTCTCAGCTACAGTAACAAGCTTATGTGATCATCCAATAAATTAGGAGGTTGTTAACATAAGCACTCTTGTGGGCATTATCTGACATTATGCTATATAAGTAATAAAATATGACAGTTTGTAGGTTAAACTATGGTAACCACACACACTGGAGTATAGTGTTTGAGGGTCTTACAACCACAGGAAGTACAGTAATTCCAGATGATTTCCTACCCTTGTGTCTTATTGTGTTTATAAAATGGCAGTATGGTAAAAATGTACAAACAAATTGCAGAATAGGGTAATTAAATGTTTATTTAAGAATACTCTTAAGTAGATAGTCTCATTACTTCTTAAAGGTAGACAGTTTAATAATTTATAGATATGAATGTGAAAATGCACTGGTGTGCCCACTGATGTGGGATAATTAGACAGTCAAGCAGGTTGGCACTGGTATTTTCTTCCAGTGACTTAGGCTAATGCAAAAGTGCATTTGCCATCCTGTGCTAGCCAATTAGCAGGCAGGTTTCTTTGTTCCCATTTTATAAATGCATGTAGACCCTTACATCCAGTTAGGAATCAGATACTTCAATTTCCTACAAAAAAAAAAAAAAACAGTCTTCGTTTTCATAATAAAATGACAGCAATGATATGGTCATATTTGTTTTAGTATTTACCTGTGCTGACTTGGGTCACCCATGAAATTGGACACTTAATGCTTAAGGGCCTTTCCTGTAAATCAATCAATCAGTTACCAAGTAAACTAGAAAATAATGTGTTTACTCATAGACAGAACCACCACCAGTATCCTCAGACCCTATCCAAAAATAATCTTTTATGATATTTTAAATGCTCAAAATTATTCCATTTATTATAAACTTCAGAGATTAAATTTTGAGCACAAGCGCTCATTTACAAAGGTTCCATGTCAAACACATAGTCACAAAAAGTAAAACAAACAAAAAAAATTACAAGTACAATTAGTATTTCCAGAGGAAATGCAGTTGAGTCAGGCTCAGAGCATGTAAGACAGAACAATATCATAAAGTTTTGAAAAAAAAATCCATACAAATTGTTGTATAAAAAGACACAGATTATGTACAGAGAGAAACCAAATAAAACTTTTTAATGGTTACAGTTGCATTGGACTGCACATGCAGACCACAAAGATCTCTTAAACTGATTAAACTTGGAACGATTCAGCAGTAATTATATTATAATAACCAGGGAGCATTTGTTTCCTATGAGGAATCCTGGTTATAATTTGACATTATAACCACCAGGTTATAACGGTGAACATGTGCCAGGTTTCCCAAGCTCCACACATGCACCATCTGTAGTCTTCCCTTCATCATGCCATACTTCATCTCTCGCACTTAGACTCCGCAGTAACTAAATGTTAAAAAATATATTAAATTAAAACAAAAAAAAAACACTCTTTCACTTTTGGGACACTTTTTGGAGGAACCACTTTACAAGAAAAAAAGTAATTGTTAACACAACCACTAGAATCTGACTGCTGACCTAGCTTCAACCTGACCATGGCTGCACAGTGATGTGTATCTATTTTATATAATTGCTGTGGTGAAAAAATGCTCCCCAGCAATTATATAAAATAAAACATGAAGTGGTGTGTAAAATGTGAATTGTAATGCCCCCAGTGTTAGATACTTAAATAAACACCTTGAGCTTCACTCTTAGAGTTTATGTAGCATCCAACACCCTGTGTGTGCGTAGAATTCTCATTAAATACACCACCTCATGTATTATTCTATATTTAATAGCTGCAACATTTGAACTGTTAAGCATAGAAATGTAAGTAGTTTTTTTATAAATAAAAGCACAGAGTCCATTCAACATGTATTGATCCTAATGATACAGTTCTACTGTGATGCTACATGTCTTTCTATTCATGTCGATATAGTATGTTGTTACAAATGACAGGACTTAAAAAATGTTGCAAACCTTTTTTTATATCGATATGTGACATTTTCAGTTTTTTTATATTGATATATGGTCCCTGTAACACTATCTTATCAATATATCTACTTAGCTGACTCCAATCTTCCATTTAAAAAAAAAACAGTCTCTAGCACTAAAGGTTCCAAAGTTATCACATTTTAAAGAACTTATCTTTTGAAAGGTCCAGCTATGCAACTATTGTAGCTAGTATCCTATTTTTCTTTTAAATGAAAGCTTGGAGTTGGGCCATTGAGAATGATCTTGTATGATACTGTTTTTACGTGTTGATACTATTCAATATGTCACAATACTATTTGACCTAGCTTTTTCAGTATATTATTGATAAATGTTTTTCACTTGTGACACAGCCAAACAATGACAAATATGTAATATTGATACTGTTTTTGTAATGATAGACTGTTTCAATAGTATTTTTTTGTTTCTGAATTCATATATAAAATTACATGATTGTTTTAATTTTGGTATTCTGACACAGCATTTTTTTGTGGATGCTAATCTCCTCAGGAGGTGGGATGTGCAATGACATCAGTGGGACAAACCCTACATCCATCCCACCTCCTCATGTATCAGGCGCAAGTTGCATCAGATCCCCCAGCCTCCTCCAAGGGTCCGCACTTTTGCACCAGACACTCAATTACACACACCCTCCCCCCAAAGAAGGAGAGCAGTCCATGAGACACTCAATCCTCCCCCCTCTTGCCGGCCCTCCGATGGCCCAAGTCTGGATTTGAACCCAGGTCACCGGTGTCACAGGTACAAATCCTACCCCTGCACCAACAGGCCAGCATTTCCAGCTAATTTTAAAATTTCTTGTCCAAATGTCTCAATGGTTTCAAGACTTGAAGATCCATAAAACATGGGTGCGTGTACCAACTTTTTGCTCTCAAGCTTTAAAGGGGACTGAGTTATATGAAGACTAGTTTTGGAATGGAGCAATATACTTTGAAGCCTTAGTGATTTGGAAGGCTCTGAACGATTTGACAATGAACGTGTGTACAAAATATGTTTCACACATCTATGACACATGATAACATATAGTCTACTATTGATAAAAACAATAATAATATATCCTTTCTATAAAACATTACTATGTCAGAAACCTTTTCTGCTCATGCTGTAAAAACGCTGAATCAGATACCCAGTGAAATTAGGTATAATTCATCTAAATCTTCCTTTACAACTGAACTTCAAAGTGTTTTCTGCAATCTGATGAATGTACAACTGTTTGAGATGCCTTTTTTTCTGTATTTTGACTTTTGTATTTTACAGTATATGTACTACAGTATATTGTGTTGTATTGTTTAATAGTTTGTTGTTTTTGGCATCTAAACTTGCACAAGGACACTCTTGAAAATGTGCTCTTGGCTCTGGAGTCTTTCTGGTAACCAAAAATTAACAAATAGTTTGCCAAAATTTACATTTCACTAATTTCTATATAATTTTAGACCACCTATTACTATTAAATTGCACCAGATATGAAACATTTAAACTATTATACCACATGCATATGTGTGCAATATTTCACATTTCAATCTCTAAAGAGGACCAAGTTATAAGTACGTAAATGGTTAGAAAATTTTCAGTAACATTTTGCAGGTATAGAAGCACCTGTATCTTTCAAACTAGAGAATACAAAACCATTAAATTTGTCAGGTCCATAGACCTTAAAATGAGGTAAATTACAATTAGTGTGCAATGATTTTCTTTTGAATCCTTTGAATCCCTGAGGTTTTTGATGAATACTGAAGAAAACATTTTACACAGGGACATTTTCTAACTAATATCCAAACTCTTGTATCTTCTTAATTCTCGTTTAGTTTTCCCCTATGTTTCCCTCCTTTATGGAGCTTGTTCACAGGATATTTTTCTTTTTTAATGCTGTTAAAAAACATATTTTCAGTATGCGATTCATGGATTCATATATTTCAAAATAATATTTTAAACGTTTACTAATATCTGTTAATATCTGCTAAATTCCATACCAACAAAGTGTTGCTTTTCCACCTAGTGCAGTAAACTATATTGGTTATTCATTTAACATTTCATTCTTCTTCTCTTTAAACAACCTGCAACACATTATAATATTTAATTAGTTAAGTATCTTATCTTTAAAGCATCTTTACTAATTTATATCATGCCACCATCACCAGGTCAATAAGATAGTTATTTTTGTTAAAAGCCTGACAACCCCATAACCAGTGAGACAGCATACCTGATTATTTAGTTTTTGACTGGTTCACAAATATTTTGATGCTATTTTTGTTTTTCCCCTTACCGTGCTTGATCTGCATTAAATACAAATTATTTTTTTATTTATTTCATGTAGACCTTGTAGCTGTGGAGGGGTTGTGAGACAACAGATGGACGAGACACAGAATTTCAGGTTCAACACACAATCTCTGTGTGATGTTTATTTAAAACACAGGACATAACCTTAAGCAATGGCATATCTCTTCTTCAACACATCAGTTTGCAGCAACAGACTATGCATGTCCTTCTTCTGCACTTAATCAGCACCTACTGACCCATTGATCTACTGATCTACCTCTTTAGTGAAAATTATTTTATTCCTTTTGTTGGTCTTGTGTGTTTGGGTAATGGGAAGCACAAAAAAGAAAAAAAAAGCTAGAGACAAAGAACATCAGTGCAGCAGCACTGAAGCAAGGGTTACCCCAAAGTACATTGGCAATAAAGCTAAATTTCAAAGAAACACAACATCACACATACCCCCATAATGCAAAGCATAATGGGATGTATATGCAAATTGCCATGACATTTTAAGCTGGTTCAACTTAAAGCAGGAGTGCATGGTGCCAAAGGGCCTCTTGAACAATCTGTAATTTATATGCATTTTAAATAACACAATGGGGGTTTTCTGATATCTCTACCCTGGTAACCTAATTCTATAATACAGTCACCTAAGTAATTTTTAATCTTTATAAAAAAACACCTAGAGCTGTCGTATCTTCAACATTTACAGGTTTCATACACATAAGGCATATAAAATAAGGTATTTTATGACATAGTGCTATTACATACTAAATCCAACAACATAAAACACAGCCTGCTGTTTTAAGTCAGCTCAGAGGTCACCACAATAACCTCCCTGTATGAGGACCTGAGAGAGAAAAGGAAAATTAAAGAAGACACTATAGCATAGTCAAGAAAGGGGAGGGGGCACCCATAGGTGACCAACCTTATAGACTAGAAATTGTAAAGGATAGATTAGGCTAAGAAATAGAAGAACTGTTGCAGCAGAGTTAAGAAAAGGTCAGTCCCCAAGAGTGGTAGGATCTCCCTGTCACATATCCCCCACCTTAAGAAGGAAGCAGTTATTTCAGACTACTTACCACCTTCCTGTCACCAGGGGGGCTGGATCTTCCACCTATCCATCTTCAGAAGCTCCACCTCAGGGTCCCTATTAACATTTGCCATTTCATTTTCCACCATTGACATAGTGGTTATCATCATTCTTTACCCTGAGGTGTTAACACATTTTTCAACAGAGACGAATGTTACCTTCCCTGTTCTATCTCCTTTTAGGGACAGTCTGTCATATTTCATTGACATCAATTCCTGTACCCTATCTAGACATGAAATCAGCATTTACATACTTTGCCTCTGTCCTGTGGGGCACAGTAAATCAATAGGGCTGAAGAGCTAAGTACCACCACATTATACAGGGATTTTTTTCTCTCATTTGGTGCAACCAGAAAAGGGGGTTATGATCAGTTACAACCTTAAATTCAGCCCCCACAAGTAATATTTCAGAGACTCAATAACCCACTTCAGAGCTAAGTATTCTTTCTCTATGGTAACATATCTTCTCTCCCTCTCACGTAGCTTCCTGCTGATATACGCGATTGGATGTTCTTCCCCATCTATTTTCTGAGATAAGACTGCCCCAATACCATTCTCTGATGCATCAATTTGAACCTCAAACACTTGGTTGAAGTCAGGGCTTTTCAATACAGGAGCTGTACCTAGAATGGCCATGATATTCCTAAAAGCCTCATCACGAATAGGGATCCAATGAACCTTATTCGGGTACCTCGTTTTAATGAGATCAGTCAAAGGACTGTCAATGACTGAGGAATTAGGAATAAGTCTCCAGTAATAACCAGCCAGGCCTAGAAAAGTTCTCACATGCTTTTTTGTGGTAGGTATTGGGCTGTTTGCTAATGCTGTAACCTTCTCTACCTCAGGCTTCACTTGTCCATTGCCAAAATGAACCCTAGGTATCTTGTTTCTGTCTTTGCTAGGGCACACGTAGTAGGATTAATGGTCACTCCTGCCTCCTTTATTGCTTGCAATACCTTAGACAAGTGTCTAACATGGTTTTCCCAGTCAGGGCTGAATATGACCACATCATCCAAATAAGCCACACTGTAGTCAATGTGTGGTCTTAGTATGTGGTCCATAAAATGCTGAAAAGTGGCTGGAGCCCCATTTAGTCCAAATGGCATTGTGACAAACTGGTATAAACCAATTGGGATTCTAAATGTGGTTTTATCTTGTGCATCAAATGCCAATGGGATTTGCCAATATCCCTTAGTAAGGTCAAGGGGGGAGATATACTTTGCATTGCCTAGCCTGTTAATGATGTCATCTATTAGGGGCACTGGATAGCCATTGAATAGTGATGCATTGTTAAGTTTTCTAAAATCAAGGCATAGACATATCCCACCCTCCTTCTTGTCCACTATGACCAAAAGTGAAGACCATGCAATCTTTGAGGACACACTTATGCCTAACTGCTCCATTTTTTTGACTTCCTGAATCACCTCATCCCTCACCTTCATGGGTAATCTGTAGGGCTTTTGGTGTATGGGCTTATCTTGCATGGCAGTTATGGTGTACACAGTTTCTTTGGCCCTCCCTGGGATATTTGAGAATATGGGCTCAAATTCTTGTAATACCCCTTGCAAATCTTTCTGTTGCTGAGGCTCCAATTCAGGGTTTATCTGGATTTACCCCAACTGTCCTGACTATCCTAACCTTTTACAGGCAACCTACAGCTCTGACTCCCTATTTTAGGATGGATATAAAGGGAGGGGTTAGACTTCTCATGCCATTTCCTAAGGTGGTTCACATGGTCAATTTTCTGGGGGGGGGGTGTCTCTTTCCTGGAATGCTAAGCTCATAATTCACTGCTCCTATTTGCTTCAGAATGGTGAAGGGGCCCTGCCATTTCATGAGTAGTTTATTCTCTGTGGAGGGAAGGATTAACAACACTTTGTCCCCTGACTGAAATGTTTTAGTCTTCAAACCCTGGTTGTATCTTTCCTTCTGCAAGTCTTGCTTCTGTTCCAAACTCTGGTGTGCTAAGCTGATATATCTCACCAGGTGTTTGTATAACTGAGTCATGTACTCTATGACAATAAGATGTCCCACCTTCTTCCCTTCTTCCTGGTGTTCTTTAACCAATCCAGTGGCCACCTTGGGTTCTTCCCATACAATAATGAAAAAGGAAAGGAAACCAGTGGATGCTTGAAGGATTTCTCTGTAAGTGAAAAGTAAATGGGGAGGCACCTATTCCAGTCTCTACCCTCTTCTTTTACATACTTACTCAACATCCTCTTTAATGTCTGATTAAACTCTCTAAGGGGCCATCAGTCTGTGGGTGGTGTGGGGAAGTAGGCACTGCTACCGCAACCAGTAGATGGCACAATTCTTTTAGCAGGTGTGCATTAGAATTACTCCCCTGATTAGTAAGTATTTCCTGGAGGATTCCCATGTGGCTAAATACCTTTGCTAGCTCCTCTGCTATCCTTGAGGGGTGACAGTTCTCATGGGGATAGCTTCTGGGTAGTGGGTAGTATAATCACATATGACCAGAGCAAATCTGTTACACTTAGAGCTCTTTTCCAGTTAGCCCACTATAACCATGGCTATCCTGTCAAAGGGGTTAGTCACAATAGGGATGGGTTGTAGTGGTACTCTATCCCTTTTTCCTGCCTGAGCTACCTTCTGACACTCAACACATGCTTTACAATACTCAATTATGTTCTCATTGATAAAGGGTCAATAAAACCTGGGTAATATCCCATTCAGGGTGTTATCTCTGTCTGCATGGCCTGCTAAAGGGATGTCATGTGCCAGATACATGATTTGGGAGTGGAATTTTTCTGGAACCATTAGTTAGTCTACTACAGTACCTCTCCAGTTCTGGAGTTAGTGTATTCTCTGTACAGTATTCCATTTTACAACAAACTGAGCGGCACCTTTCTCCACTCCCTTCCCCACCTGTGGAAAAAATGGTTAAGTGAAGGGTCTGCTTTTTGCTCATGCTGCATTTCACATTTAAAAGTGTGCCCTAAGTCTGGCTGTACACCAGCATGAGTATCAACCCAGTCCTTCTTTAGCTTCCTCTTCTCCACCTTAGTCTTACGGTCCTTGCCAGAATCCTCCAAAACATCATCATCAAATGGGAACACACATGGTAAATGTCCCCACTTTACTTGAGCTCTGGTGGTTATAGCAACTACAGCAGAGTCCTGGGTGGCATGACAATCTGTAAATGAAGTAAAGTCTGGGTGGTCATGCTCGATAACAACTGACACAGGTAGGTGAGGTACCAACCCCACTTCTACCTCATGTGTCTTTTCTTGAACAGTCATTTGTATGGTAGCTGTAGGGTAGCAATGGGTGTCTCCATGCACACAGATGATCTGCTCACACAAGAGTCTGACAGCTCCCTGAATCAATCAGTCCCATCATCTGCTGTGATCCAATCTGCACAGCAGCCATAAAGTGACCCCAGTTCACTAAGGCTACATGCGCTGTCTCTTTCTTTATATTAGGACAGTTTCTTACATAATGTCCCTTCTTTTGGCACCTATGACATACAAGCTCTGCTACAGGAATTCCCCCCATCTCTCTGCTCTCCCGTCTTGTTTCACTGGGGATGGATTTTGACAGTTTATAAGTAAAAGGGTTCCTTACCAGGTTGCTGGTGGTTGCAGCTGCTGTTGTGCCTTGGAACCCTTTGGGTCTGGATGGTCAGGCTGCCAGGAAGTCTTCTGCCAATGTGATGGTTTTATCAATGGAATCAGACTTATGCTCCTGAACCCAAAGTTGTACATCCTGGGGTAAAACTTTAATAGACTGTTCAGTAATTACCACCTCCAGAAGATGGTCTTTGGTCTTGTTATCTGGCTGCAACCATTTGTAGCAGAGTTCCTTGAGATGGGCATAAGTCTCTTGGGGGTATCTAGTGACTGCATTTTAAGAAACCTAAACCTCTGGTGATAGGTTTCAGTATTTATGTCATAGCACCTGAGGATCTCCTGCTTCACATGGTCTTAGTCCTCTGCCTCTTGGGAGTCCATGTGGTGATAAACTAACTGGGCACTCCCTGCCAGGTGCAGTGCCAGTGGAACTGTTCCCTTGGCCATGTGCATGTTTGAGCGATCCTCTCAAACATTGTGAGGCAATCTTCAATGTCATCACTGTCCAAAAGTTTAGACAGTTTAATGTCTTTTGGGCTACTGGCTCTTTCTGTTTGGCCTACATTGATGGCATGCAAGACCCTCATGGTATCCACCCATCTGGCATCTTGACTTCTCCACTTAATGTCAGTATCTTTCCACTCAATGCCTCTATCTCTTTACATCTGCACCTGTTTTATGCAGAGCCATTTCAACAACTCCCCTACATCCTTATATGGAGTGTCTTCAAGAGGAGGCAGTTTCCTCTTTTCTTCCTTGTCCTCTTGCATCTTATCATCATCTTTAGGCTTGGCCTTCCTCCGAGATCCCAGGTCCAGTCCCGGCAGCAGCTCCACAGACTTTCTTCTCCGGATCATCCTCTGGCAACTCCTGGTGCATCGGTCCACCAGAGATATCTGGGTGATATCTGTGGAAAACATCCCCCTAGCCCAGTCCAGATGTATCCAGCAAGTTATCCCACTTCTGATACCAAGTCTGTGGAGTGGTTGTGGGATAACAGATGGACCAGACACAGAACTTCAGGTTCAACACACAATCTTTGCGTGATGTTTATTTAAAACACATGGGATAACCTTAAGCAATGACATATCTCTTCTTCAATACATCAGTTTGCAGCAACAGACTATGCACATCCTTCTTCTGCACTTAGTCAGCACCAACTGACCCAATGATCTACGGATCTATCTCTTTAGTGAAAATTATTTTATTCCCTATGTTGGTCTAGTGTTTTTGGGTGATGGGGAGCTCAAAAAAGAAAAAAAAAACAAGCTAATGACAAAGAATATCAGTGCAAAAACACTGAAGCAAGGGTTATCTCCAAAGAGCATTAGCAATAAAGCCAAGTTTCAAAGAAACACAACGTCAAACATACCCCCATAATGCAAATCACTGTGACATTATAGGCTGGTTCAGCTTAAAGCTGGAAGACATGGTGCCAAAGGGCCTCTCAAACAATCTGTAATTTACATGCATTTTAAATAACACAACGGGGGTTCTCTGATATCTCTACCCCAGTAACTTAATTCTATAATACAGTCATCTAATTAACTTTTAACCTTTATGAAAAACATCTAGTGCTGTGGTATATTCAACATTTGCAGGTTTCATACACATAAGGTATATACATTAAGGTATTTTATGACATAGTACTATTGCATACTAAATCCAACAACGAGGGATACAGCCTGGTGTTTTACATCAGCTTGGAGGTCACCATAGTAACCTCCATGTATGAGGACCTATAGCATAGTTAAGAAAGTGGAGGGGGCGCCCATAGGTGGCCAACCTTATGGACTAGAAATTGTAAAGGATAGATTAGGCTAAGAAATAAAAGAAATAAAAGACCTGCTGTGACAGATTTAAGAAAAGGTCAGTCCTCAAGAGTGGCAGGATCTCCCTGTCACAATAGCAGAGTTCAAATTAATTTACTGATGTTCTTTTTGTAACTAGCTCAGGACAGTACCTGCACTGGTTTTCAGTTTCATTTGTCATGTTATCAGGAAAAAAATGCCATTTAAGTTCTACAAGACACCAAACGCTGTCTTCCCTTCGTCGTCTTGAGCATGTTTTGAAACACCCATGACACACTGTGTGAAGTCATCACCAAGTGTTCACAAGTCCTGCGAGTTAAGTTGCTTAGCAACTGTACACTACCCCCACTCTGATGAGTAGTGAACAGGGCTTTTAAAATGGGCTCTTTGCCTTACTGATCCATGTGTGGCGCTTAAAAACAAAATCAAAACCTGTTTTTCTCAAATTCATGTAACTGTCTCATATGGATTTCATACAATTTACTATTAGTTACATTATTGCTATTCAGAGCTTGAAAGTGTGCCTCAACACATCCAGGGGAAGAGGAGGAGAAGGAAGTCAGTGTTTGGCATCTTGCAGAACTTAAACACCATTTTTTCCTGATAACCTGACAAATGAAACTGAAACCCATTACAGGTACTGTACCAAGCTAGTTACAAAAAGAACATCAGTAAATGAATTGGAACACTGGCTATAAGGTCTATATGAAATAAATAAGAAAATCATTTATATTTATTGCAGATCAAGTAATGTAAGGCAAAACAAAAATGGCACAAAAAGATTTGTGAACCAGTCAAAAACATAGTAATCAGGTACGCTGTCTTCCTGGTTATGGGGTTGTCAGGCTTTTATCAGAAGTAACTATCTTATTGATCTAGTGACAGTGGCACTATATAAATTAGTAAAGATGCTTTAAAATTAAGATACTTTAATGTAATGTAACATGCTACAGGTTGTTTAAAGGGAGAGGAATGAAATGTTATATGACTAAGCAACAAAGTTTACTGCACTAGATGAAAAAGCACCACTTTGTTGGTATGGAATTTAGCAGCTATCAGTAAATGGTTAAAACATTATTTTGAAATATATGGAATCATGAATGGCCTAACAGTATTAAACAAGATAAATAACCCATGAACAAGCTCCATAAAGGAGCAATAAGTAGGGGAAAAATAAACAAGAATTAAGAAGACACAAGAGTTTGGATATTAATTGGAAAAGGACCCTGTGTAATGTTTTCTTCAGTAACCTTAAAAAGAAGGCTGTGTGTGTCAGTATTTTTAATATAGTAGATAGTGAGCCCTTATTGTGCAGAAAACAATAAAGTCTCCCAAGCTGTTTTATTACAGTTCAATGGTCAAAAAAGTTGTAGTATAGTAGCTACATCACTACTATACTACAACAAATTTTCCAATTTTATGTTTGCTTGCACGCATGTGCAAGAAACATAGTGCCATCATCCAAGTTTTTGGAGGGGTGTCACCCCCTCTTCCAATTCATTCAGTGTGTTGGCAGGTGCGGCCCCTGTCTGCCAATGCATGCTGGAGCTGTCTATGACAAGCTCCAAAATGCAGTGGCATACAGTTGAAAGGGGGAGCTACGCTTCAGTGAGCAGTGATAAGATATAACTTGCTCATGCGCAGCTCCCCCTACACACACACACACACACACACACACACACACACACACAGGCACACACCCACACACGCATACTGCGTGCTCCCCCCCACGCACACACTCTCTAGCCGACGGGGGTGCCCAATCCCCATCAGCTGGGCTGCGCGCCCCCAAAGTTTTCCAAATGCCACGCTGGGTGCCCACCCCAGCGTGGCAACTCAATGGTATAGCCAACGAAGGTGCCCAATCCCCCATCAGCTTCACTGTCCCCCAGGGGTGCCACGCTGGAGCCCACCCCAGCGTGGCAACAAATGCCATGGCCGGATGGGGTGCCCAAACCCCTGTCGGCTCCAGGCCCCCAGTTGAGTCCTTCTGCTATGCTGGGAGCCCACTCCAGCATGGCAAACGTCCCGCATCGTTTTTTTTTTTTTTGTAAATACCTGTAAAGAAAAATGGTCCCACGCAGTCTTCCTGCCCCTCCTACAACCCGCACCCACCCACTCGCACCCTGCCTCCCCACACCCCCTCACCCCATACTTACCTCTGGACCTTGGCGTGACGTATCTTCGGTGGACCGGGAACACATCTGCACTCTACAAAGCCGACCGCATACTGAGGAAATGCCGGTAAGCTGTATAATGGGATAGATAGGGGTTTTTCAACTTTGTTGCATATCTCAGGCATTTTTTGAATTTTTGCATCAAATTTTCAACATGGGGTTTTTGGGACCCCTTCTCATGAATGCTGTCACTGTCATGGCGTTATTCAGGTCCGAAGGGTGATTTTGCAGTCACTGTGTGAAATCACCTTTCGGGACTGATTAATGAAATGACACTGCCAGTGTTCATAAGGTGGGCTCTCAAGAAGCCTATTTTGAAAATTTGGTGGAAAAATTCCAAAAAACGACTGTTTTACGAGCATGCATTGCACAGTTCCTACGCACGCTCGTAAGTTCACGAATTTTCAATATTTTCACTCCAGATTTTCAACATTGCCATTTTACTACTCCTTCTTATGAGCAGTACAGCTGTCATTTTTCACATCTTACCCAAAACGTGTTTCCGCCCATGTAGCGCACAATGGCACAGCCGATGTGCGAAATCAATGTATGGGACAAATTAAGAAAATCACAGTGACACTGTTCATGAGCAGAGGTCTTAAAATGGCTATGTTGAAAATTTGGTGAACAAATTCCTTAAAATGACTGTTTTACGAGCGTGCATTGCGCAGTTCCTACGCACGCTTGTAAGTTTGCGAATTTTCAATATTTTCACTCCAGATTTTCAACATTGCCATTTTACCACACCTCCTTATGAGCAGTACAGCTGTCATTTTTCACATCTTTCCCAAAATGTGTTTCTGCCCATGTAGCGCACAATGGCGCAGTCGGTCTACGAAATCAATGTATGGGACACATTAAGAAAATCACAGTGACACTGTTCATGAGCAGAGGTCTTAAAATGGCTATGTTGAAAATTTGGTGAAAAAATTCCTAAAAATGACTGTTATGAGCGTACGTACGCAGTTCCTATGCACGCTCATAAGTTTGCGAATTTAATATTTTCACTCCAGATTTTCAACCTTGCCATTTTATTACACTTCCTTATGAACAGTACAGCTGCCATTTTTCATATGCCGCCCAAAATGTGTTTTTGCACATGTACCACACAATGGTACTGTTAGTGTGCGAAAGCAATGTTTGGGACAGATTAAGAAAATCACAGTTACACTGTTCATGAGCAGAGGTCTTAAAATGGCTATGTTGAAAATTTGGTGACAAAAGTCCATGAAATGACTGTGTTACGAGCGAGCATTGTGCAGTTTCCATGCACCCTTGTAAGTTCATGACTTTGTAATATTTTAAGTCCAGATTTTCACCGGTGGCATTTTTCCACACTTCCTTATTTACAGTACAGCTGTTATTTTTCACAACATGGCCGAAGTGTGTTTTCACACTTTCAGCGCAGAGATGCGTGGTCACTGTGGGAAATCATTGTTCGGGACAGATAAAGAAAATCACAGTGACACTGTTCATGATCGGAGGCACCAAAATACCTGAATTGACAATCTGCTGTAAAAAAAATCCCCAACCTAATTATATTACGGGTGTGCATTGCACAGTTTCTATGTACGCTCATGACTTCACCATTTTTTTAAATATTTTTACTGCAGATTTGCAACATTGCCATTTTTTACACCTCCCCATGAACAGTACAGCTGTCATTTTTTACATCCTGTTCGGAATGTTTTTGCACCTGTGGTGCTATATGCTGTAGTCGCTGAGCATAAGCAGCTTTCAACTAACAAACTGATATTCCCCCTGTTCATGAGGTGGGGTCACAAAAAAACCATGTTGAACATTTGGAGTGAAAATTCCAACGAATGCCTGAGGTATTAGGGTTTCCAACCATAATGCCCAACCCTGTAGAGAATGACAGGCATCGGGTGTGAGTTGGGATTCTTGCCTATAATGCTCATACCATTCCACACCTGCAGCCAGTGAGAGGTATCGAGGTATCCATTCTCTCCATTCTCACCCATCTCGTATTTCCTAATGGAATGGGGTAAGACAAGGCCCAAAGACCAAGGAACACCGCGACACTTGTCAGTGTCTGCAGGGTGGGGTGTGGTGAAATGGCATGGCCGCTTATGCCTGGACTACCCAAAGGCACACCCCAATGCCTGTCACTCTCTCTGCAGGGTGGTGGTGGGGTTGGCTTCAGTTCAATACTTCACTGCCATTCTTATTACTCAGCTCTGTAACTTCTACACTACCACTGCCAATGCCAGCAAGCAAACATTCAGCATAGACAAATGCTTGTTTTTTCTTGAGCCACTGTACTGTTTACATGAAGAGTCAAGCATGTTCAAAGTCCTCTGTTTTTTTTGCTCCTTTCATCGAGAGCACAGCAATCATGATGGCAGCTTCTGATTTTTCAAAACCCTAAGTGATTGGGCTAACTTAATACTAGAACTAAGAAAACAGGTGAACAAGCCCAAAAACTTATAGTTCTCTTTTGTTTTTGTAAATAAAATAACTGTTATGACACCAGTAAAGACTTATTCAGAACTACTTGTGTCACTGTCTGAATGTGCTTAGTGCCATGTCAGTTTGTTTTCTGTGCACAAGGGCTTACTATATACTATATAAAATAGCAGACAGTTAACACAAAAAAGTCTGAGTTTCTATTTCAGTGATTCTATGACATCATAGACCTCTCAAGCTTTAATCTCGAGGTCTGATGTCACAGAATCCCCTTGATGGAAACACAGCCTTGTTGTTCATACTTACATACCTGTTATTCTATATATCTTGCTTTAAGGATGTCCATGTTATATGCTGCCAAAAATTGCAAAACAACATCAGTACTTAATAGCCAAATTTCATGGGCCTTCGTGACAACTGTGGAATAGTATGACGCACAGTCAGGAGCCAGGCAGACCTCCCTCAAAGCAAGCAAAGAGATCATCTCCTGCCTGAAGCAGGTGTGTGCAGGGGATGAAACACATCATTTTCACAAAAGAAAGAAAGAAAGAATGGCAAAACCGGAGAACGTACTGTGGAATTTCGAATCTCCGGTGCACAGGCAGACTAGTTAAATGGGAGAGACCCCTTTGTGCATTTGATGATCCAGCTTTTTGGCATGAACTTTCAAAAGACCTTCCACCAGCTACTGCACAGGGTTGGTCCCTGCCATTCCTGTGATGCGGCTAGTTTACAGGGTTGAAAATAACCTGAATTGGAGCCCCGTGGCTCACAACTGGGAGGGAGTTACAAGCTCCAGCAGGGGTGATGAGGGCGACAGCGGAACAAGCAGGCCCTCCCCCCTTGCAACCAAGTGATCATTGGAGGTAGAGGTGCCAGTGCACAGTCAGGAGCCAAGCAGACCTCTCTCAAAGCAAGCAAAGAGATCGTCTCCTGCCTGAAGCAGGTGTGTGCGGGCAGTGAAACACATCGCTTTCACAAAAGAAAGAAAGAACGACAAAACCATAGAACGTGCTGTGGACTTTTTGAATCTCCAGTGCACAGGCGGAACAGTTAAACGGGAGAGTATTTTTCTCCCGCCCACCTGCCCCGTTCCCTCCTCCCCTTAGATGCTCAGTGGCCACTCCCCCAAACACTGTAGGTCCTCCCTGTAAGCAGGGTTCAAATTCAGTCCTTGGACCTTGGGGACAGGAAACAGGGTGATTGTGCAGAACCACCCAAGCATCAAAAACTGGGAACTCCCACATGTGATATAGCCTGCAAAAACTAAAACTGTCCAGCACTGCAACTGTAATAGTTTAAGCTAAACAGGAATGCTTGTAAAATACACATAGCACTTTTAGGTCTTCACACCCAGAAATGCATGGTAGGTTGACTCAAGTGGTAACTGTGGTAACTGCTTACCCATGCAAGTAACAGAGCCACCAGAAACTAAAAAATTGTCTGTTCTGTACTGAAAATGCAATAGCTTAGTTCAACAGGAATGCATGTAAAAGACACTCAGTACTTTAAGTCTGTACACTCATTAATGCATGGAAGTTGGATAGAAATGATAACTGCTGACCTCTACAACTGGTTCCAGCAAAGGAAGAGGAGAGGAGACTGAGCCTGTTATTTGCAGAATTGAGAGATCTACCCAGTTAGTGCAGAAACCGCCATAGCTCAGGGCTAGCGCTAATTTCTCTAACTAATTGTTTGAAGGAGTAATAGCAGGGCAGCCTGAAAGTGCACAGCACTCCTAGATAACAGAACTAGGTGCTGCCTGCTTTGGCAACCGGGGCTAGCGCTAATGTCTCTAACTAATTGTTTGAAGAAATAATAGCGGGGCAGCCTGAAAGTGTACAGCACCCCTAGATAATAGAACTAGGTGCAGCCTGCTTCTGTAAACCTCAGCAGCATCAGGCGAGGGCTATAGTTAGTGTGAGTGTCTAACTAACCCAAAATAGGAGTATTGACCGAAATAGCACAGAGATTATCTACTAACATAGTTGTGACTAAAAAAAGAAGAACTAGGGATTACTTGCTGTATAAACAGTAAGAGTGCAGCATTGTCCTCCACCAGTAGAATCCCTGTTTTTCAACCCATTCAGCTCCATTTCAGGGGCCTAGAGAATACTCTCCAAGAAAGCAGTAACTGACAGTGTGCCTAGAGAGCACTCTCCAGGAGAGCAGCAAGGGCAAAGAGTGTACAAATTCAGGGCGACACTGCTTCTCAAGCATGTCCCCCAAAGATAGACCAATGTATTCCAACCCGCTCAGTCCTGGGCTGAGTGGAAGAAGGAAGCACGGTGCCCAGCTGCCCATCAGAGGAGTGCTCCTGGTAACGCTGTATATACTGTCCCTCATTTGGGTGGATGGGAAGATAGGTCTGGGTGATCCAGACAGCAGGAAACCCTCGGACAATGACCCCCTTCTCACTTACCATTATAACACTATATCCTTCCCCAGCATACGACCCTTACTGACAGCACATGAGCTAGTAAGAAGGGGGGTATGCTATGAATCACTCTCCCTTCTAAGAAGGAGGATCCGGAGTAACCTAATCCCAGCTAGCAGCCAAAAGCTAACAGACCTACTAGTGACGCTACTTCTCCTTGCAGGAGATGTCCAGACAAACCCAGGCCCCACCACTGTGAATATCTTAATATCATCCCCACAGAACCCTCACTGGATATCCATCAAGGGCCTAAAGATCGGACACATGAATGTCTGCTATCTCAGACCAAAAATGCAAGAGGTGCAAGCATGGCTTGACCTCTACAAACCAGATATTCTAGCAATATCAGAGACCTGGCTCAAGGCCTACATTCTTGCCCATGAGATTATGGCCCAAGGATACACCACATTCCATAAAGACAGGGAGGGCAAGAGAGGGGGTGGTGTACTAATCTATACCAAGGATGGCCTTCCGGCTACGCACATAACTCTAAAGCAGAATGCCTGTCCTGATAGTGAATCCATATTCATAAGGGTCATCTTTGGCCAACACAAGCACCTCATAATAGAATGTGTCTATAACTCCCCAAGATGGCTCTTCGATCCCTAGAGCACATCACAAGATCCATGGCCAAAGAAGTCTCTACAGAGCTAATTATTCTGGGAGACTTCACACTCAACTGGGCTCACCATCACAATAAAGACCTCCTTTCCCTGACACAAGAGGCAAATCTGGCAAAGGTTATCACAGAACCCACCAGGCTGAACCATAAGAATGGGAACCACACCACCCTGGACTGGGCACTGGTGCCAAACCCCAGCAACATCCTGAAAGCCGAGATACTGTCAGATGCCCTGAGCGACCACTCGCCAATATTCTGCATCTGGAGAAATAGAGGGACTAAGGTCCAGCCCCGAATACTGACTGCACGGGACTACTCTAATTTCATGGCATTACAATATAATGACTACCTCAACAACCAGGACTGGAGACCTATCAGGAGCCTCCCTCCTTAGATGATCTGAAGTCACTAGAAGCTTGGCTAAGGATGAACAGGCTGGTCCTGAACACAGGCAAAACAAGGGCTATGCTGTTCGGTCCCAGCTCCTTGGGACAGGAAAGGACCAACTCCTTACAGCTCACAGCACATAATGGGACAAGCATTGAGGTACTGGACTCCCTAAAGTACCTAGGTAGGTCTCATACTTGATCAGGGCCTTAACTTCAAGAAGCACGTGGAACACGTGACCAAGTCCATCCACCCCAAACTGGGTATCCTATATCGGTTAAACGACCAGATTATACCTGAAGCCAGGTTATCCATTGCAACCAGCGTCCTACTCCCCATGCTGACCTACGCTGCCCCTGTAATACAGGGAATGGCCAAGCTGGAGTTTACCCAAATACAAGTCCTGTACAACAAGATAGCACGTTTTGCTGCCCAGGACCACCCTAGAAACCACCATTGTGACACACTCGCCAAATTACAGTGGCCCACCTTTGATGCTCGCCTCCAATACCCACTCCTATGCCTGGCTTACAAACTCCTCTGCACAGCCACCCCACCCAGTCTGACAGCGACCATCACCACCAACAACCCTCAGCCCCTTAGGTCGTCTTGGCGGATGCTACTCATAACACCTACGACTCGGATCAATGCAGGAGGCAAGTCTTTCACCTTCACTGCCCCCTCCCTGTGGAACAAGCTCCCCCCCTGGTGCAGGAAGCATCCACTCTCCCGAACTTCTGCACCAGGCTCAAGGCGCACATGCTTGAAACCAGCGTATGCCACTGTCCAAACACTTGAAATTCCAACCCCACAGTCTCTCTAAACCCCAGCTCTTGCAAATTCTCTTTTCTGGATTGCCTTGAAACCCATCAGATAACCTTCGCCCAAAGGATTCTGCCTGGTTACAGTACACATAGATAACATCCAATACTTAGGCTTGGTACCTATGCTATGGATGACTGTAACCTGTCCCACTGACATGTATATTCTATGTAACCTTTTTGTCTATGTAACCTACTCTCTGTATGTACAACCACATGTAATGTTCTCTCCGGGTCGCCCCTGAAAAAGGGACCTTCCGGGCTCAGAGGGTCTACCCGGTTATCAAAATTTAAAAAATAAATAAATACATTTTGGTAAAGCCATATCCATAAATATTTCCCAGCCCCAGCTATAAACCTGACCTGCAAAGGAGGAGAAAGAAAAAGACTGGTGAGAGTAGTAAAAAGATTGGATTCATGTAGACTCTGTTGCAAAAGCAGCAAAAGAGTTGGAGGTTCATTGCAGGGCCTTTATGCTACTGCAGGTAAGGTCATTTGTCTTTCTGTAGTGCAGGTTTGCCTTTCTGTAGTGCAGTCAAATGATTATGAGCCATAACTAAGCAGTGCATGTAGAGGGAGAAGTGGACTCTTGTGTGCATTGTGATAGGGGGTACAACTTCTGCGGACATGAGGATGTCACTTATTGAATTAGAGATGCTCCTAAAGGAACATTCCTAGGCCTTCAAGGATCTGGGACCTGTGATAAATGAGTGTAGCATCAATTAGACAAGCTAACATTTGCTAAGATGCTGTTAAAAAACAGAGGGTCATCTTTTTCTGTCAAGTTAGAGGGTATTCCGGGGTTAGGAATGTGTGCTGCTACTGTGCCAACACAGTGGGTGTACTGGTCAGGTCAAGGGACATGAAAATTGGGGGATGTAAATTAAAGGATGGGGTTTAGGGGGGCATCAAGTGCAGGGAGTCACCAGTTGCAGGAGGTAGGTGCATGGGATTACAATGAAATGGATAGTTGAGCTTGGGTAGCACTTATGCTTCAGTTAGAGCAAAGAAGCATAGAGGGACAACAAGTCCTGCTTGACTGCAGGTTATATAAAAATTGCACCAAGTAAAATTGATCATCCTGAGAACTTGATGTACAATATGTGCAAGTCCTGGACTTGGAGGCACTCAGGAAAGTGTAATGGGGAAGGAAAATGTCGTGGGGCACCAAGAAGGAGGAATTCTGACTATTCCAATAGGATAGGTTTGATAGGAAAAGAAATATGTGAACTCTCATTTGAAGGAAGAGTGTCATAGTGAAGAACAAGGAGGCTATCAGAGGACCAGCAGTTCCACTGAGTCTACCTGTTTAACCTAAGAGAAAAAAAAGAGGGCGGGGGAAATATAGTCACCCAGGAAGAAACTATAGGACTACAAACAGCTAAACTCAGCTTATCAAATGAAGTAGTGATATATCTGCTGTGTAAATGTTAAAATCTACAAGTGGAATTTTGGAGGTATTACCTATTATACTACCGAAATGTTTGAAATACGTTGGCCCCTATGCATGATTCTGCGGCGTGGCTATGCGCACTCTGTACCTAACGCACCCCCATGCTAGATGCATTACCAGGGGCATGCAGCTGCAATGCACCTGATCCCTCTGGCCCATGAACTGCACCATGTGGGGGGGCAGGGTAGGGGCATGCCAGCACTACACAACATGCACAATGGTGCATAGTGCTGGCTGTGGGATTCAGAGGAGGGTGCAGGGTATACCAGAGTGAACCCTGTTGTATGGCCCCTTCGTGCCCCATGCACACACACTGTTGCTGTCTGATCTTGATGGAAAGCCCAAGCAGCCCCCTGTGGGTCCACTGTGGACATCCCTGATGGCCATCCGGCACCTCCCACCCCAACCTACTGCTGTTTTCTGGCACCTTGTTGGCTGCCCCCCCCACCACTCACCACACTCATGGAGTTGGCCCCAGCGTAATGCCCACCCCCTGTCATGCCCACCTGATGGCCCCCCATGGCACTGCACACCCACTCCCAAGCCCCAATACCTGTGTTCTGGTGCAGCTCCTGAGATGGCCAGTGGCACAGCCCTCCACTCAAAGCCACAGGCCATCTGTCATAGATGGGCTTGCATCAGCTGCATGCCCCTGCATATGTCAGATGACTGGCGGCTGTGGCAGTGAGTGGACGGCTGTGCTGTTGGCTGTCTTGGGAGCAGCACTGGCACACAGGTACAGAGGCCATGAGTGGGTGTGCAGTGTCACAGTGGGGGGGAGTTGGTGCCACTGGGGGGGACTCCGGCCAGCTGGAGTGATCACAGGCATTTGCAGTCACCAACAGCAGGGGTACTGCGATGGTCTTGGGCCACTGTGGACAGGGGCATGAGGGGTTAGGGTTGTTTTTACTGGTAGTGGCCCTGCAGTGTGGCAGGTGGGTGGGGGCAAGCATCCAATGGCCCGACACAGAGGCATGTGTGCGTTGGTCTGGGTGCCTGTGTTGGGCATTCACGGACCCAGACCCGCGCCTCTCCAAGCAAGGGATCCACTTTCGGCCCAGGATGCTCATCCAATTGGATACCTGCCTGGGACCGCAACTCCACCCCCCGCCACCATGTGTAGTCATGCATGCAGGGGGGGCAGGGCCACAGACAAGTGTGTATCTGTAGTGCATACCCCCGGGTGCACACCTGTCTGCAGGTGCAAACCTATGTGGGTTGGCTAAGCGCCTGTGGCACATAATTCCCACCCATTCATGCATAGGGGCCATTGTCAGTAATAATTATAGGTACTTTCACTGTAAATGTAAAACTACTAACCATGTTTTCCTGTTTTTGTTAAACACCAGGTTATGACACTCCCCACTGCCTCCCAACCTGGTTCAAGACAACACTCCTAGTGTACCTACTCCTCTGTTTAGCCATTTCAGCTATGCTGCTCCATATTCTTTCTCTCCTCCTTGTCTCCCTCTCCTCCCTTCCACTACCCCTTCCCTCACCCTCTGCCCCTTTCCCTCACATCCTCATCTCTCTCTCCTCCCTCCGCCATTCCCCTGTCATTCTGGTTATTATCTCCAACCTCCACCTTGGCTCCACCTTTAAGCTATGTGGTGCCTTCCATCCCCTTCCTCCTGCTTCTGCCCCTCGACCACTCTCCCTCTGATCAGCTACTTGGCTCACTTAAGCTCCTTATGTCCCTACTACTTCTGGTAATAGGCAATACTTAATTTAATTCGGGCCCCTCCTCCCCCTCACCTATGCGGCTCCCCAGAAGATTGCAGGTTGACAACTTTAACATCTGCACCTTCCTCCTAAAACTGGATAATTTGCAGCATTTCATGGTTAGCCTCCAGCCAGATGTCCTTGTCATCTTGGAGTCCTGGATCTCCCACAAGGTCCAAGATTCTGCAATGTCTGTCCTTGGATACACCATATCCAAGCAGGATTGCCCCAAGAGATGTGGTAGTGCTGCAATCTACCTTTTCTCTGACATCCAATTTCATCAGTGCTATCATACTATTCTCCCTCTGCCTCTAATATGCTCCTCCTCAAACTTACCCTCCCTTTCTCAGTCCTCATTTTTGTTGCAGAGGTGTTCTGTTGTACTCTCTTGGCCTGTACCCTGCATCAGTCACTGAATTCCTCTCATAAATCTGCTCCCGCGCCTCCTCCAGAGAGTTGCTGATATTTAGTGATTTTAACATAAATTGACTCTCTCCTCAGGGCACACGCTGTGTCAAAATATTAAATCCCTTCAGTTATCTCAACTGATTTCAGACCCAGCCTGTCCTTATAAATCCCCAAGCCACACTTTCCAGGTCTCGGTACTCTCCTTTCATCAACACCAAATTGTGAATGGAGATCTTCTCCCAGATGCCCTCAGCTGCCACCACATGGTCTACTGTGTGTACAAGATCCATCTAAAGCTCCCCCAAAAAATCATCCTCCTTTGGTCTTTCAGGTTGCTGGATTTTTCACCCCTCCATACAGACTTGTTGGCTGCTGACTGGTCCCACATCACAACAGATACCAACATCAACACAGCATTCAAATCATTCCAAATATATGGCTGTTTTTGACCACCATGCTTCCCCCAAGGAAAAACAGGGTTCAGAGCTCTCAGCTTCCCTGGATCTCTTTTGAACTGCTGGCCTGACTTTGAGCTCATGACCTAGCCTGGTGGCACTATAAGATTACTGGTTCCCCTGCTGTCCTATTTAATTATGAGGCATTTTGCAGTGCTTGCACCAAAGCCTTCTGGCTTGCTAAATCTGAGCACTTTGCATCCACACTTCAGAAAAAAACAAAAGCACCCCTCCAAGTTCTGGAAAGTTATCCACTTCCTCTTTTCCCCCCGACTCACTCCTCCCTCACGTCCTCAAGGTTGGCAACTCCCACATCACTGACCCTGCTGCCATTGCTTCTTCCTTCAACATATTTCTCACTACCTGCATCCTTTCTTTCCTCCTCCCTATTCACCTCCTTCCCCTCTCCTTTCCCTCTCCTTCTCCTTCTCTCCTACCATTCCCTCTACCACTCTTAAGGCCCTTCTAGCCATCGCTATCCCTATTACCCTCCTCCTTAACCTGTCTTCCTCTGCCTTTGTCCATGATCTCTGAAACAGGCTGCTGTCATCTCCCTCCCTAAATAGAGTGATCCCTCTATCCTGGGAACTATTGTCCCATCTCTCTCCTCCTCACCCTGGTCAAGCACCAGGAACATCTTGCTCTCTCATAAATCTTCTCTTTCCTTGTTTTTCACCCATTTCCAGTCTGTTTTAAGGAAAACCCACTCCACTTTCACTTCCTCCTTCTGCTCACTGACTCCATCCCATCCAGCATCGACCAGGGACAGTTCACTTCTGCCATCATCATCAACTTGGCCAAGGCCTTCAGTACTGTATCACATCCCCTTCTCCTGGACAAGCTTAAGGCAGTGGGACTATCTGCCTTCTCGCTCAGCTGCTTCCATGCCTACCTTGAGGGCAGGTCACAAGCTGTCCATATTAAAGAACCGTACACCCCCCTTCCCCACTCTCCATCTGCTCAGGCATTCTGCATGGTTTGGTCCTGGTCCCCATAGCCTTATCCATATTCCTAAATGAACTCCTCTCAGCGTGTTCATCTTCATCCATCCACACGTATGCAAACAATGGTGTGCTGCTTGCTTCTAGCTCCTCTGCTACTGAACTTGATGTTCATCTCTAACCAGATTTTCTTATTGTTCAGCACTGGTGCTATTCCAACCATCTGTCCCTCCATGCCAAGAAAATGATTTCCACAACCTTTGGCTCCCAGCAGAGGCTAACCAGGTACACTCAGTTGTGCCAAAGCACTGGGGTAGTTTGACTCTTGCTCCAGCACTGCTAGGAATTGACTGCAATAAATATAGCATTTGCTTTTTGCACTACCACTGTGTGTCATAGCCATATTTTGGAGCCTATGAGTGCTGCATTTTGGATGTGACATACCCTAGACAACACTCGGATTGAGGATTCCTCCTCCTTCAAGTACTAAGGAGCCTGGATGGACCATAACCTCAACTTCTCACTGCATATCTGAGGAACTGGCTGAGGGAGAAGAAGTTGAAAATTTTTGTTAGTGGAAGTAACACTTCATCAAGGGTGAGGGACACCAGCTTGAGGTCAAGTGAGTCCCCACCAGTTCTGGATTTGGAGATTGCATTAGAGACATATTTATGGACCTCATGCACCCTGACTACCTTAAAGTAGAATGGTGGGCAGTTGGAGGAAGGGGGTTGTGGGCTGCAGTAGGAGAAGGAGGGTGGTCATCATAGAAGAAGTTCAAAGGGAGAACACTACTGAGTTCAGAGAATGCAGTATTGAAAGTATTTGCAATTGTGGTAGGATCAAGAATTATGCCACCATCAATGACCAACATAGTAGGTGAGGTTTTTGGCTGCTTCCCAGTTACTTCTTTAAGATTGTCCCAGAAGGATTTTCCCTTACCCCAGGTGTTCGTGAGGATATCTCTGTAGTATGCATTTTTCTTCTGGTGGATTGATTTAGTGCAGTTGTTTCACACCCGTTTGTAGTTCTGAATATTGGCTTGATTGTCAGTGGCCCGTGCCCAAAGCCAGAGGAAGTCCCTTGCTTTCAGATCTGTAAGTAGTTCAGCGGAGAGCAAAGGACTGCAAAGGACTTTGATTTTATGCCTTTTGAATGGGCATAGGTGTCACAGGCAGCATTGAAGGAGTTCAAAAAAAATCCAAGGCTGAGTTGACATTAGAAGTGTTGAATATAGAAGACCAGTTGAGCTGACAGAGGTGGGATTTGAGGTGTTTCAACTGACCACATGGGAGGACTGTACTATTGATTAATTTAGGGGGGCTTGCAGAATTTATTTGACCATTTGCAAATGACCAGGGAATGGTCGCATCGTGTATCTAGAAGAACGGGAGGGATGGCTGGTCAGTATCCAATCTAGGAGAGTACTTGCACCAGTTTTATAATTATGTCTGGTGGTGGAGACTACCAACTGTGTCAGGTAGGCTGCTGAGATGGCATCCTTGATGACCCCTGAGCCAGTGGCTAGCCAATTAACGTTAAAGTCACCCATTATGATCCACTCTGAGTTGAGGGTTTGGCACAGATGAGGTCCAAGACTGAGTTGAGGCCTTTACCTTGTTCTTTTGGAGGAATGTAAACAGCAGCAACAGTCAGTGCTTTGTTGTGAGCCCCCAGCAGAATTTTAATAGGTAGGATCTGTGTAGAAGAATCTGAGAGGGGGGAAGGTAAGTGGTGACCCAGCAAGGTGTGCCAGTATTGGAGCAAAATGCTCTTTTGATTTTATGTTACTATTAATAGAAACACTAGCCATGGAAAAAACTAAATTACAAGGGGAAATAAATACCTTGGAAAATGAGATTCATAACAGTACAGAAATTAATCAAATGAAAATCTTGCTAGAACAAATTGAACAGTCACTTAAAGACAATGACAATCATATTAAAGGTATCAAATTAAACCAGCAGGAACATCTGCCAGAACTAGACTCATAGTGAATTCCCTGCAGGGGGAGGGCCTCAAACAACTGGTACAGCAACCCACAAGAGACAGGGCTATCCTAGATCTAGTACTGACTAACAAAGAAGGGATCACAGATCTCCAGGTAGAAGGTCACCTCGGGGCCAGTGACCATCACATGGTATGGTTCAATTTGGCTACTACATCTAAATCATCCCATTCCAAGGCAAAAATATGGGACTTCAGAGGAGCTGACTTTGATAAGATGGCCAACAGAGTTAAGCTAGCCCTGGCAAAAGAAACACAGGTGAGGAGGTACAGGCAAAGTGGGCAAGCATTAAGGATACAATACTTGAAGCAACATCTCATTGTGTTAGACAGAAAAGGAAGTGCAAAAGAAGAAGGAAACCACTTTGGTTCTCAAATACAGTAGCAGAAAAGGTCAGAGCCAAAAGGCTGGCCTTCAGGCAATATAAGGAACACAGCGGATGAAGATAGGAGGCATACCAAACTGCCCTAAGGGAAGCAGGCAAGGCAGTAAGGCAGGCAAAGTCCCAAACTGAGGAAACACTAGCACGAACAGTAAAAGAAGGTGACAAGACTTTCTATAGATACATTAGTGAAAGGAGAAAGTCCAGAGGGGGTATTGCTAAGCTTAATGGAGAAAAGGGAGCATGTGAGGAGGAGGACCCTGTAAAGGCATCTATCCTAAATAGATACTTTTGCTCAGTTTTTACTGAAGAGAAGGTAGGGCAGGGCCCACAGCTCAGCATCATGGGCACAGGGGGGAAGGAGGTGAGCACTACTCCCTTCCACAAAAGGGTCCTACAAGAGCTTGCTAAGCTCAGGGTGGATAAGGCAATGGGACCTGATGGCATACATCCCAGGGTACTTAAGGAGCTAAAGGAGGAACTAGCAGAGCCATTAGCAGAATTGTTTAGTGAGTCTCTGAGCACAGGAGACGTCCCAGAAGACTGGAGAAGGGCTCATGTGATCCCGCTCCACAAGAGTGGTAGCAGGGAGGAGGCGGGGAACTACAGACCAGTCAGTCTTACCTCAGTAGTGGGCAAGATTATGGAGGCACTCCTTAAGGAAAGGATAGTGCAACACCTGGAATCCATAGGGGCACAGGATCCAAGACAGCATGGGTTTACAAAAGGAAGGTCCTGTCAAACTAATCTCATAGATTTCTTTGACTGGGTAACCAGAGTGGTGACCAGGGGAGCAGTTGATGTCGCTACCTTGACTTCAGCAAAGCTTTTGACACTGTTCCACATAGAAGATTGATAAATAAGCTAGGTAGGCTCGGGTGGGTCAGAAGTTGGTCAACTGGGTGGCAAACTGGTTGACTGGCAGAAAACAGAGAGTGGTGGTAAATGGTATACAGTCAGAAGAGATGCAAGTCACAAGTGGGGTACCTCAGGGATCAGTCCTGGGGCCAGTCCTATTCAACATCTTCATTAGTGACCTCGCAGATGGACTAGAGGGTAGGCTTGTCTGTTTGCAGATGACACCAAGATCTGCAACAGAGTAGATGATCCAGATGGGGTGGGCAGAATGAGAAGAGATCTGGATAAACTAGCAAAATGGTCAGAAGAGTGGCAACTGGGATTTAATGCAAAGAAGTGCAAAATCATGCACATAGGGAAGAGAAACCCTGAAGCCACTTATAGGCTGGGAGGGAGTTGCTAGAGTCACAAAGGAAGAAAGAGACTTGGGCATCATCATCACTGATGACCTAAAATCATCCAAGCAGACCTCTAAAGCAGTAGGTAAGGCTAGGGGGTGTTAGGGTGTATTAGTAGGGTATCACAAGTCGTAAGAGGGAGGTAATAATCCCTCTGTACAAGACATTGGTTAGCCCCATCTGGAGTACTCGTGCAGTATTGAGCCACACCTTCACAAGGACATTAACCAAATTGAGGCAGTCCAGAGAAGGGCAACAAAATGGTGCAGGGACTGCATCAGAAGACATATGAGGACAGATTAATGGAGCTCTATATGTATACCCTTGAGCAAAGGAGGGAGAGAGGTGATATGATCGAGACATTTAAACACCTTAAGGGCATAAACAAGGTGAAAGAGTCTAACATGTTTAAATATAAGAAAATAGCAGGACAAGAGGACACAGCATGAGATTAGAGGGAGGCCGATTAAGGGGGAATGTGAGGAAATTCTTTTTCACAGAAAGGGTGGTAGATGCATGGAACGGCTTACCACAAGAAGTGGTGGCTATGAATACAGTGCAGGGCTTCAAACAGGCATGGGATAGGCATAAGGGAGCAATACAAATGACTATGAATAGATAGGTCACTGACAGAGCAAAGGCCGATGGCACATTTATAAGGTAGAAAAAGAAATGGGCAGACTGGATGGGCCTTGCGGTCCTTATCTGCCGTCAACTTCTATGTTTCTATGTTTCTAAACAAGTTTAAAAGGGACATCATAGACTATAAAGAGGGCAGGGTCTACAACTGGAAGACATTTGGCTATCAAGCCACAGTATATGGTTAGATGAATCAGAAATATCAGAAAATACTATAGATTCTGAGACCAAGGAATACTGAGCCTACAGGGGTAGAACAGAAATAAGATATAGAAACAGATGAAATAGAAGACCATATGGCAATAGAACATATTACAGAAGACCCGACAGAGATAGATATAATTACAGAAGTGCATACCAGGAAGACTAATGTGATTCATATATACCACAGTGGGGACATAGTGGCAGACAATATGAACAGGATTTTTCCCCCATCAACAACACCTCGACAGCCATTCACATCTGGACTTACAAGAGAAAAACAGAGAGGATGAAAAGTAAAAAGAGACACAGGAAAGGTACATGTAACCAGGTCCAAGAACACCATGAACTAGTAGTATTCAATTTATCTGACAGAGTACTTACAGAAACAAATCTACTTAACAAGGGACTAAGTTTCTGCATCAATTAAAAATTAAAACCATTTGAATTAAAACTGGATCTAGAAAGATTTTATCAGAAATTAAAGATTAAAAACTATTTTGCTAAAAGTGAAAGTACGGAGATAGAGGGAAACATTCAGAATGAAGAAAACTATGACTTAAGGCAAGCATTAGAAGTAAAATCCTCTTTTGATCCAGTAACAACGCAACCTCCCTACATAACAGCCTTCATAAAGAAAGTAGATAGGTAGGTGGAAAATATAATAAAAGAAAGTGAAAAACAGAAACCAAAGTTTAATTTGAGCCCAGAGGAGGAACAAAGTCTAATCAGTCTAAAGGAAGACAGGACCATCATTATTAAGGAAGCGGACAAGGGTGGAGCTATAGTAATAATGCAGTATTAAGATTATCAAAAGGAATGTTTAAATCAATTGCAACATGAAAATACTTATACTTTGGTACAGAACATACCTTTGGAAAGACTACAAACCAAAATACAAAAAATAGTACAATATGCAGAAGATCAGAAATACATACAAAAATGGGTAGCAGAAGCATTGATCAGTAAACATCCCAGAATATCTTTGTTTTACTGTCTCCCTAAAATTCATAAAAAACCATTACAACCTCCAGGGATACCAATAGTTTCAGGGATAGATTCAATTACTGAACCACTTTCAATTTACTTAGACCATGGTTGTAAAAACTTGATACCAACTTTTTCAGCTTTTCTTAGAGATTCAAAACATTGCATACAGTTACTGGAGGAACTGAACTTGAGAGATATTCATACAGATACTTGTATTCTAGTAACTTTTGATGTCAAAAGTCTATATACGAACATACCACACACGGAAGGCTTACAAGTCATGGAATACTTTTGTCACAAAGGTCTGAATATATCCCAAACAAATAATTTTTAATAAGTTTATCAAAAATTGTTTTAGAAAATATTTTTTTTTATTTGAAGATAAGAGTTACCTCCAAAATACTGGAACTGCAATGGGAGCCATGATGGCACCCACATACGCAAATTTGTATATGGCACACTTTGAATCCCTACATATTTTCAATGAAGAGAATGAGTACAAAGATTCCATCCTTATGTACAAATGTTTTATAGATGATATATTGATTCTCTGGAAAAAAACAGCAGAAACATTTTTGGAATTTTAATACATACGTTATCTCACTATACCCATATCTACAATTCACTTTAAACTACAACAAGTCAGCAATACCGTTCTTGGACTTAAATATAATTTTTGAGAACAATAAAATAGTTACAGATATATAGTGCAAACCAACCAATAAAAATACTACATTACATGCCACTAGTTTCCACCCACCAGCATTAAAGAACAGCATCCCTTATAGTCAGATGCTACAGCTCAAAAGAAATAGTGGAAGTGAAGCAAGACTACAGAAAAATATGGGTGAACTTAAACAAAGATTTTTGGCAAGGGGCTACAACCAAAATATCCTAGCAAAACCAGAAGCACGAACCAGTCAACAACATCACTTAGATCTCTTGAGAGACAAACTAAAGGAAAACAATAAAGGGAAATTAGACTTTACAACATAGTATTCAGAACATTATGAAAAGATAAAAACAGTAATTTTCAGTAATTGGAACATTTTACAGAGTACAAACGGTGGACACATAGTTTTCCAAAAGAAACCATGGATTACAGCAAGAAAATCCAGGACAATAAAAAATGAATTGGTTAAAACTCAGCAGTACATTGTCAGAACAACACATACAACGTGGCTAAGTAGAAATGTAAAGAGATTTTTTTTCCAGTGATAACTGCACTCATTGCAATAGTGCAATAAGAAGCAAAGTAATGAAAAGAACTTGTCAAGACAGAAGTTTTGAAATAAAAGATTTAATTACTTGTAATTCGGACCATGTTATGTACTATACAATCTGCCCATGCTCCTTGTATTATATAGGAAAAAATACCAGGCCACTGAAAATGAGAATTACAGAACACAAGAGCAAGATCAGGAGAGGAAATGAGAGAGCACCACTGGCCAGACATTTCATAACCTGCAATAATCAAGTTTCAAGCCTTTTAGGATTGAAAAAGAAGGAGACGGAAACACAACTTCTGAAATGGGAAGCATGGTGGTTATACACATTCAGGACTTATGTCAGAAGATATGGACTTAATGAAAATGTGACATGGACTTCTTTCCATTAATTCTTAATGTTATAGTAACTTGCAAGAAATCATTTATAATTTTACAATGTTCACATTTCAATCAATAGATTATCACTATTTTTTACCCGTAGATAGACTCCCTTCCTTCCACCTTCTCCCACCTTTACAATATTTAGAGGTATTACTCAAAATTTCTTCCCCATACCCCACAATATATTTGCACAAATTATATAATAGATCACCTCTGATTTTATATCAATCAGGGTCTAAAAATAATTTACCATTAAAATCTCCAAAATCTCCCTAATTTAGTTGCTCATATTTACCAAATGTAGGATTAAATAATAACCATTCCATTTCCCACATGAATCCAACTCCCCTATAGTGACATTCGCCCCTGCCCACCCCTCAGGCTGTTTTCACTTACTTAACCCCAATGGGTTCAAAAATGTTCCCTTTACAGAAATAACACCACACACAGAGATCATACTAGGCTCAACTCTGGAAGAATTTAGAACAGCCAGATATAGACAAAAAAATTAAATGAGAAAAAAAAATCTTACAGCCAAGACAGCTTTAAACAAGAGCTGGGGGGGGGGCTGACACAACACTGATAGCGTCAGTTTCCTAGTGACTGGGCCACCCAGCATGTCACTCTGGTGACATCATCATCATGCCTTATATTTGAGAGGTGATCACATATGGCCAAGCCCCTTCAGCTCTACACTCCAGAAGCAGGAGACCAGTGGTGTCCCCAATAATGGCGGCGGCAGTTTTGAAAAAGTTTTAAAAATTTGGACCAAATGTTTCTCACCAGCATAGCCACATGGTAATTAGGATCTTTACTGATACACTAAAGTATCTACTCCCTCGATTGAGCTGCACACTATATTTATTTAATCACCCAGTAAGAAATGATTTATTATGTTTGCTTGCACTCATGTGCAAGAAACATACTGCCATCATCTGAGTTTTCCAGAGGTGTGTCAGCCTCTTCCAATTCAGTCAGTGTGTTTTCAGACATGGTCGCAGTGCACCAATCACTGCTCCAGCTGTCTATGACAGCTGAAAATGCAGTGGCATACAGTTGAAAGGGAGAGCTCTGCTTCAGTGAGCAGACCTCCCCCTCAACACGCACGCACGCATATTTTGTGCTGGCGCATGCACCACCCACGCACATACTGTATAGCCGAGGGGGGTGCCCAATGCCCCGTCAGCTCCACGCCCCCCCAAAAAAGCTTTCCTGGTGCCACGCTGGGAGTCCACCCCAGTGTGGCACACATCCGTATGGCCGACGGGGGTGTCCAATCCCCCGTCAGCTCCAACCCCCCAAACAGCCTTACAGCTGCCATGCTAGGAGTCCACCCCAGCATGGCACAAGCCCATATGGCCGACAGAGGTGCCCAATCCCCTGTTGGCTCCAGCCCCCAAACAGCCTTTCCAGCTGCTATGCTGGGAGCCCACCCCAGTGTGGCAAATGTCCCGTGTCATCTTAGTAATAAAAAAAAACCTGTAAATGAAAAAAACGGTCCCTCGCAGTCTCTCTGCCCCCACCCACACCCACCCACTGTGCACCCTGCCTCCCCACCCCCCCTCACCCCATACTTACCTCCGGAGTCTGGTGCGATGATCTTCGGTGGACCGGGAACACGTCTGCACTCTTCAAAGCCGATCGCGAACTGAGGAAATGCCGGTAATTATATAGAGAATAAAGAATGGGGAAGTGTGTGTTATAAGAATTTAATGCTCACCCAAGGTGTGGGATGCTACATAAACCCCAAGGGAGAAGCCTGAGGGGTTTATCAAAGTATCCCATGCCAAGGGTGAGCATTAAATTTGAATATGACACACTTCACCATCTTTTATTTTTTATAATTTGCTGGTGAGCAATTTTTTCCAGTTTGAGTGCTGTGACACACACACACACACACACACACACACACACCTCCTTTTCAATCCCCCCCTCGCACCCCCACCCATTTCGGCTTCAGTTTAGTTTTTGAGGGCACACTGCAGCAGCCCCCACACAGCAGCTCTAAATGCAGCAGCAGCTTCTACCTCCCACTTCAGATTCCAGAGCTGTCCCCTTCCCGTTCCCTGTCCCTCTCCCTCTTGTCCCTTAGCAGCCACACAACAGTACAGCAGCCTCCAGGTCACACTTTATAAATAATTCATTTTTATTTTAGTTATAGTTCAAATCGCAATTGCGAGGGATCACGCTTGCCTCTTACTATAGAGAGTCAGCCACGGACCGTTCCTGCTGTAAGTGTGCCTCACGGTCATCATCGCCTGAAGCTGACGAACCGCAGGATCAACCAGATACTTTAAAAAAAATATAACGATAGGATTAATGGTAGGATCAACCAGATAGCACAAAAAAACAATGATTTTGAAAAAGTAAGGGTCTTGTTGTTGCAGCTCCTCACTAATAAAGACACGGAGCTGCCATGTTTTAAGATTTGTTTAGCCCGCCCATACAGAAAATGGGAGCCAGTGAGGGATCACTCTCTTTTAAAAGACTGAGCACGTGAATGCCGTAATAACCAACTAGTTATTATGGTAAATATCAACTGCTTGAAACCATTGAAAAAATGCTCACCAGTAATTATAATGTAATAAATAGGGTTTTTTCAACTTTGCTGCATATCTCGGGCATTTTTTGGAATTTTTGCACCAAATTTTCAACATGAGGTTTTTGGGACCCCTTCTCATGAATGCTGTTACTGTCATGGTGTTACTTGGGCCTGAAGGGTGATTTCGCAGCCACTGCATGAAATCACCTTTCCAGAATGATTAACAAAATGACACTGCCAGTGTTCATAAGGTGGGCTCTCAAAAAGCCTGTTTTGAAAATTTTGTGGAAAAATTCCTAAAAATGACTCTTTTATGAGCGTGCATTGGGCAGTTCCTACACACGCTCATAAGTTCACGAATTTTCAATATTTTCACTCCAGATTTTCAACATTGCCATTTTACCACACCTCCTTATGAACAGTACAGCTGTCATTTTTCACATCTCACCTAAAATGTGTTTCCACCCATGTAGTGCACAAAGGCACAGTCGGTGTGCGAAATCAATGTACAGGACACATTAAGAAAATCACAGTGACACTGTTAATGAGAAGATGTCTTAAAATGGCTATGTTGAAAATCTGGTGAAAAAATTCCTAAAAATGACTGTTTTACGACCGTGCGTTGCAGGGTTCCTACGCACGCTCGTAAGTTCGCACATTTTCAATATTTTCACTCCAGATTTTCAACATTGCCATTTTACCACACCTCCTTATGAGCAGTACTGTTGTCATTTTTCACATCTCACCCACAACGTGTTTCTGCCCATGTAGTCCACAATGGTGCAGTCGGTGTGCGAAATCAATGTATGGGACATGTTAAGAAAATCACAGTGACACTGGTCATGAGCAGAGGTGTTAAAATGGCTATGTTGAAAATTTGGTGAAAAAATTCCCAAAAATGACTGTTTTAGGAGCGCACGTTGCGCAGTTCCTACGCACGCTGGCAAGTTTGCGAATTTGTAATATTTGCACACCAGATTTTCAACAGTGCCATTTTACCACACTTCCTTAGGAGCAGTACAGCTACCATTTTTCACATCTCGCCCAAAATGTGTTTCCTCACATGTAGCGCACAATGGTACAGACAGTGTGCGAAAACAATCTTAGGGACAGATTAAGAAAATCACAGTGACACTGGTCATGAGCAGAGGTCTTAAAATGGCTATGTTGAAAATTTGGTGACAAAACTCCATAAAATGACTGTGTTACGAGCGAGCATTGCGCGATTTCCACGCACCCGCATAAGTTCATGAATTTGTAATATTTTCAGTCCAGATTTTCACCAGTGGCATTTTTCAACACCTCCTTATGAACACTACAGCTGTCATTTTCCATAACATGGCCAAAATGTGTTTTCACACTTGCAGCACAGAAATGCGTGGTTGCTATGGGAAATCATCGTTCGAGACAAATCACACTGACACTGTTCATGATCGGAGATCCCAAAATGCCTGTGTTAACAATCTGCAGTAAAAATATTCCCAAACTAGTTACATTATGGGTGTGCATTCCACAGTTTCTATGCACGCTCCTGACTGCAACAGTTTTTTTACGATTTTCACAGCAGATTTTCAACAATGCCATTTTTTATACCTCCCGATGAACAGTACCACTGTCATTTTTCACATCCTGTTCAGAATGTGTTTTTGCACCTATGGTACCAAATGCCATGGTCGCTGTGCAAAAGCAGTTTTTTGCTAACAAACTGATACTGCCACTGTTCAAGAGGTGGGAGTCACAAAAAAAAACATGTTGAAAATTTGGAGTGAAAATACCAACGAATGCCTGAGGCGTTAGGGTTTCTGACCATAATGCCCCACCTGTAGAGAATGACAGGCATCAGGGGTGTGACTTGGGGTTCTTGCCTGTCATGCTCATACCATTCCACCCCCACCCACACCCTGCAGCCAGCGAGAGGCATCAAGGTGTGCCTATGGCTCTTTGGGCCCAAACGTCACCCCATTCTCCTATACCGCACCCATCTCACCGTATTTCCTGATGGAATGGGGTGTGCATCAGGGCCAAAGACCCCAAGGCACACCGTGACACTTGTCAGTGTCTGCAGGGTAGGGTGTGGTGAAATGGCGAGGCTGTTATGCCTGACGACCCAAAGGCACACCCCAATGCTTGTCACTCTCTGCAGGGTGGTGGTGGGGTTGGCTTCAGTTCAATACTTCGCTGCCATTCCTATTATGCAGCTCTGTAACTTCTACACTACCAATGCCAATGCCAGCAAGCAAACATTCGCATTGACAAATGCTTGTTTTGGTATAGAAATAAACCAGGGAAAATTTTAGAAACCCTTGAAAGATATCTTTACACTATATGGTATTCCAATGTAGAAAAGATAAAAAAGATTCTTACATCGCGTTTTTCTTCTTCTCCATAACACAGAGACAAAAATTCCCAAATTGAAGAACAAAGAGTTACATTTGGTTCTAACCGAATAAAAATTTCAAGGTAACTAGTTAATAGAAAGTTCTATATTTTTGGGAAGTTTTTGACTTTAAAGTAAGAAATATAAATAATAACAGCAGCCTACTCAAACTACAGAAAACAGACAAAATAATATAAATTCTAACTAAAGCACAATATTGTTTGTTTTATCAAGGCCAATCCAGGACACCTGCTGAATTACTTAATACAAGCAAAAAAGAACGTTTACATCAGGTGTGTTCCCCTGCACTTAAAATATTTCTAAAGCATTTTCTTATCACATTTTGTAATATATTGGAAGAATATCTGAGCCTCATCCACTCACTCTAGTATTATACACACTTTTTCTTTCACTAGAGCACTTTTTGAAAGGTCTAAAGAAGGGACAGGATTGTTCAGAAAACAATTATCAATTGGAAATGTTTATCAGTGAAAAGTGCACCTTTTTATGTAATTTTGAAGTGGAGATTCTTGTGAAAGAAGATTGTCACATGTACATATTGTCTTGAACTAAGCTACAAAAAATGTAAAGAAATACAAGTAAAAGAAGAACTAATTTGGAATCAACACAGGGTTGAGAGTCTTTTCTTTCTATTGATTACATCCATGATTTTTACTGGTTTAAAGACACTCCCCTCTCAATGTGAATGAGACTCTATGGATAATAAAAGGGAACGGAGGGAGCTTCAATATTGCAACATAACACTACTGACCTGAGACATATTTAACCAAGTGATCTAGAAGCAAAAGGCTTAATCCATTGTCAATCTGTTGAGTCATCTAGTCCCTCTTAGATGCAAAAATTAATTCCATTGTAATTTGGGATTTAAATCCAAGTTTTCTTTAATGAAGGTCATCATCTGTATGAAACTCTGCGGGGGCAGAGGGGTATGTGGGGGGTAGCCAGTGAACAAGATGACTGAAATTGGGTGCCTTCAAAAACAGAGACTCAGTTATGGTGCCTGTGTTCAGGGCTACCTGGAAGGAGCGGGCAACCAGATACTGGGGTGGGTGACATACGATGACAGAAAGTACACATGTATATGTGTGTGCAGGGAGGCAGAGGCAGGAGAGGGATGGAATGTGGGAGGGGGTGTAGTGAGCAGCTGCCGAGCTGGTCCAGTGGTGTGCTGGGGGGGTGGTTGGCTGGGAGGTGCTGGGTGCGGGGCTCGGGTCCAGTGTGTTTTTTTTTTTTTGCCAGAGAGCGGTTTCAATATTTTTAAGTTTTTTATCCTCCCGACGTGCACCCCCCTAGAGTTGAGAATCCATAAGTAGGAGGGTGCAGGGGTGAAGACCCCAATGGGGGTTGTGGGTGGCACCACCCCCCACATTACAAACAAAACCCGTAGGTCTCAGGCACCCCTTTTCTGCTCTCTGCTAGTGTGCATCGCCAAAACTCATTTTTGGCAATGTACGCTTGCCGTAAAGGCGATCGCTATTCTGCGATCACCATTATGAAATTGGACCAGTATGGGGAGATGGTGGACCTGAGAAATATTAGTCTGGAAATGCTGTCCAAAGGAACAAAATTCCCTGATTGTTTGATAAGTGCGTCCACGTGAAAAGCCAAATTGTCAGTTTGAATTGATTCAGTTGCTGGATAATTAAAAACAGCTTAAAGGAAATATACCAATATTTCTATCTTGGGATAGTCAAAAGCAATTATCAGGGCAGAACCCAAAGTCTTCTGCCTCCATACCCCCATCATGATCATCATTATATGCAGTATGTCACCATTCATTTTGGATTCAAAGACCTGTACATTTTTTTTTTATTAAAATAAACACTGTGCTCTATTCCAACTGTGAAAATGCTTCTTTTATCAACAAAGCAAAAAACAATAGAAAAGATCTACTGCACCAGCCTGTAGAGCAAGGGATCTATTAATACAAATGTTCATATATTGTAGGTGTCAGCAAGGCTCATTTGGTAGCACATTCACTTCTGGGCCAGAAGGTCATGGGTTCTTGTCCCTCACTAGATTTATGCTCATGCCATAAAGGTGGCACCTGAACTAAGACCAGTATTAACAGGATGCTGTACTGTAGGAGCATGCTGTCTTTCAGATGACATGTTAAACTGAGGTACTGTCTTCCTTTTCTCTAGTTCTTGTTTAAATGGATGTGAAGGATTCCATGGCACTTCTCGAAAAGAGCAAGAGAATTTCCCCAGTGTCCTGGCGAAATTTCCCTTATTCACTAAAACATCACCAACAGCTTAATTTACTTCCATTTCTGTTGCTTTGCATCTGTATCCCCTGGGGGAAAGCTGAAAATAGCACTGTCTAGCCCTCCTTTCCCAGTCAACAGCAATAAACGAAATAAAATGCACTAGAAGCCACTTGGCAGTCCCAATAAAGAGTAGTCAATGCATTCTTATGAGAAGTCAGTTTGCCTCAGTCCTACCCTCACTCCACTGTACAGTACCTCCACACAATAGCCAAGGGCAGTATTGCCAATGATTTGGGGCAGCAGGAGAAGAGTTATTTAAAATGTAAAGGTTAATAAAGTTTAAATGTTTAAAGTGAAAAAGTGCCGTACTGCTGAGCCCACACAAACTGATGTGCTTTCATCATACAGATGTCTTTTCACATCTGTCAGCCCGTGCATCACTGAGTGGGTTTGGGGAAATGTTAAAAAGTATAGCAGAACTGGTAAAAGTGGATCGGATTGGATTGGAGTTGGATACAAGATGAAGCACTCACCTGCACAATTTAGAAAAGAGCGCCAGCTCCAGCTGTTCATTCTGTGCACAGACAACTCCAAAAAAATGTCTCAGGCTGCAGTAGGGCAGTGTTAAAAAATATTAAAATATGGCGAAGCTGGGAAAATGATTTGGAATGGATCAGAGTTGGATACAGGCTGGAACACTGCCTGCACAATTTAGAAAACAATGCTAGCTCTGGCTGTTCAGTCTGTGCACGGACAACTCCAGAGAAACTGTCTCAGGCTGTGACTCTGTCTACAACTCTCTTAGGCTCCTGAAGCTGCTAAAAAAACACAGGCAAAGAAACTCTCCTCTCTCATGGTAGGTACAAACTGGGAATGCAGGCAGTGGGGGGAATTAACTGCCAGAAAGCAGGAAGTAGGGGATTAGTCATTATCACTGAGTCAGAGATGCAGATTGACACCTAATCAAGGGCTGGGCCATTCAGCCAATATATGTGAGACTCAGTCATACCAGTTAACCAGGCGGGGATTCTTCCCACTTAACAGGCACTAATCAGCATTGAAGTCTATGGCCACTTATTCGATTATGTGGCTTCTACTATACAGGTTTGTGTGCTATTTTACCTGGTGTGCAAGCCTATGAGTACTGTAAAGAGAGAACACCTGTGTTTGGGAATACCTCCCCCCCCCAACTGCTTGCACCACTGCTCTACCCCATGTACAGCAGCATGCTGGTGATGGGAATCAACTTACAAGGTGGATCTGAAGCTAGCTACAACAGGCTTTTGGAATTCAAGGGAGCTCATAAATTACACCTGCAGGTGGGTGATGGGGGCAATCATAAATAATGGGCACATTTTTCAGTATCCTGAAGGGTGATTGGCGGGGCAACATAGAGTTTCTCAACACCTGTTCCCAGCCCTACTATATGGCATCAGAAGCTTATAAAATTATAAAAAAAAAATTAAAATAAAAAATGGCAGGTGGAATAGAACCGTCACAGTCACTAACTACTATATCTCATCACCCTGTATTTGTACAGAGCAGTGTATCTAATCCTGCATTGACCCCGGCTTCTGACTGGAAGCCCAGTATCTGGACATGATGAATAGGGCCCATAATCAACACTCAACATTTGAACAAAAAAATTGCATAATGAGTGTGTGCTTTAAATAAAGAACACAAACTGTAACTTCTTCCTACCACTGTTTACAAGAAGCCCAACAAAGAATTCAGTTGCCATGGGGAAACAGTAAATTCCCTCATTTTACACAGTATTTCTGGCAGAATTCCAGAGGACGTGCATAAGGCCTTTACTGTGCATCACAAGATCTGCTTATTAATTCTCTTGGTCAGAGCCATTCCCACCTCTCCTTGCAAGAAGACAGTTTTTCAGACTCCAGTCATGATCTCTCAACCCTAGCACTTCATCCCAGCATTCCAGCTGGAAGGCCAGTCATGGCCTAAGTCTCTTTTAAATAGGAGGGGAGGATATAGAAATTTTAAATGTTCAACCTGCTTCTTGGCCTGATCCCAGCTGCCCATCTCCCAGTGTAATCAGTAAACCCTTGTTCTTGCTCCCCCAAAACCTGAAAGGCACATATCTGAAACTACCCAGTCACACTGCTAAATATAATATGTCCATGACAGTATCAGACAGGCAGACTCTATCCAGACCATACAATCCAGGGGAAACCTGCCTGAATTGTTGGGTACACCTATTTCTTCTCCAGCTGTAGGCATGTAGTGTTTAACCTCCCTGCTGATATAAAACAGCTTCTGTTGACTGTTTGATTATTCCTAGCTTTCCCCAGCCATCTGGAGTCCCATACCTGGGGATCATGGAAATTAGATTCCAGTGCCCAGAATGAGCCTAGGAGGCATGTTTCAGCTCAGTTTCCACAGACTCAAATGTACCATGATGGGCTTTTTTTTTTTCTGGCCATGTCCAATTTTAAAATGTATTGAGGAAACCTGGTCTTTGTAGCAAAGGGTCATATTTTACCTTTGTAGGCAGAGATCCTGACTAATTACAACAGCCAGCATGTTTATTTCCTACAGAGAAATAGAAACAATTTGGGCAGGAATCACAAAGAAAGCCAAAAATCCCACAGCTGCGGGAATGCAGTTGCATGATATTCATAAAGAAGTTTTGAGCAGGTGCTGAATTTCATTAAATCCCCACAGCTGCGGAAATTCAGCAAGTGCTTAAAATCTGCAACTGCGGATCTGCAGCTGCAGAAATAGCTTAGGAGGCACAGCAACAGTGAACCTCATTAGCTGGAGCAGCAGACTTTAACATTGCTGCCATAGCATGAAGCTGAAAACACCCACAAAGAGACCAGTAACCAGTCCCTCAGCTGGAACCACTGCAGCACCACAGGTACCAGCAATACCATGGCACTAGGGTGGTTGACTGATACTGCTGGTCCTCCCTCCCTGGGGTGTTCCAGTTGCCTGCAGGGGCAGCACTTGCTTCAAGCTGGTCAGGCTCTACTGCCTGTGGGGCTCCGTCATGGGCTGCACTGGGTCTGGTGATTGTTGCCTGTTGCCATGGCATGGCAATGTGTGCTTTTGTTGCTGTAACATCAGCCACTGTTATACTATCTGGTATGCTATTACCTGTGCCTCACCTCCACCTTAATTGATTCCAGTTGTAGGGACACTACTGCAGTTTGCTGAGGGAGAGGTACACCTCATTCCACTGTGTGTAACATTTTTTCAGCAACTGCAGAAAAAAATGGTTGTGAATAGCCTTTCAGGGGATGTGCTTACTTATCTCACACCTTTTTTCCTCAGGGACTTCTGCAGCTGCACTTTTTTCCACATTCCGTAGTGTTTCTTTCCACAGCTGCGGGAGGGTTTTGCGAATAGCACTCAGTGCAAATTCTCCTTTGTTTCCGTAGCTATGGGAGTTTTGGGGACTTAGGGAAGGTTTTGCACCTTCAGAAAGTTTTGTGAATCCAGCCCAAAGTCACTGTGTAGTGAATAGTACACATTCACTTCAATAAATAATTTGTCTCCTTTATACAATACTTTTGCTCACAAAACATAACTGAAGTGTAACAAATACTAGTTATGCATTTTCTATTGGTTTATTTTAAATTTTTAGAAAGTTTTCATACTAGGATAGCCTCATTTAGATGTGACATATATTTTGCTAGAGGGTCCTGGACAGACAATAGCAAAAGCAGAATTGGTACTTATAGCATATGCTGAATGCTGTGCTAAGAGAGATATAGGGATTGTTAGAAAATGGGTTTGAAAACCCTCCACTCTGCTTGGCTGTTGCACCCCTGAAATCTATGATTATCGTCTGGCAGTTTGACGGAACCCCATTATGGCAGTTTGAAGGAATCCCAATCAATGCACACTGTTAAAGCTTTTCATACAGTATGTCAGAGCAGTTCATGTTTCAAGAAAACAGAACCCCTCAGACTGAAAAAATAAAAAAAAAGCACACAGTTTAAAAATTAGCTTCTTCTTTTTCATAATTTTTCTCTATTAAACTTGCAATCCCTCTTGTATAAATGCAATAAGCATTCCTGGGTATGCAGTTGTGCTGTACTAAACATCCATCCAGCTAAAGCAACTCAGCCTCTGGGCATATGTTTATCACAGCATAACCACACACCTGTTTTGTCTTATTACTGGCTTGCAACATAGCAAGAAACAATATGGAAAAATGCTATTTATAGCAAATTGCCACAAAATACAATGTATACATGTCCATCTGATAGATCTGGAATAGGCTAAGTTAGGTATGACAGAGAGACAGAGAGAATGATACAGAAAAAAGGGGAGAGAGAGAGAGATGAGGGAAATTATGAGAGAAAGATGTAGTAAGGAACATGCAGTGGAATGGGGATGGGTGGACAAGTAGTTTTGCTCCATAAGTAAATGAGTTATGTGTTATGAAAAAAACTCGCCTAAAAACATACTTCTTGAAATGAATGGGGACTGCTTCATCACTTGCAATACAGTACACTGACACACTGCATCTTGTACAGATAAAAAATACATATTTGCCAATGTAAACACATTCTCTGCCTCACAGCAGGAAGATATTCACTAATATTTGAACTTGTTATTAGGGCTGTGTAGAATGCAGAAGTGTAGCATTCCACACCTGAAATGCTTTTCAGAATTTCTTTTTTTTTATTCCTTGGAATTCCAAAAAGCATCTCTGTGTAAACCGAGGAATCATTTTCCACAGATCACATAAACTGTGGAATACTTCTCTGTGAATTACAGAAAAAGAATCCACAGTACATGTAAACTGCAGATTATTAATCTGTGCAAACCATTTTGCATATGAAATGTCAGAATTCCACTACCAACAGAATCCTGTGGACTCTTTTATAATTCTATGGAATTTCGTTCTGTCAGAATTTGAACATTCCACACAGACCTACTTGTTATTAATCTTGATTTACAATCTTTCTCAATTGTTTTTAGAATCTTGACTCCTTTTACATAGATACATAGATAACGATGACAGAAAAAGGTCCATGGGCCAATCTGATCAGCCCAGCTTAACTATCTACTCACTACTGCCCTTAGTGGCTGCCCCCCCACTTATGTCTGCCACCACTCTTTTAATTTATCCCATATACCTGTTCCATCCCTGTTTGAAGCTGCTCACTGATTTGGCCTGTACCTCTTCCTCCTTTTTTTTGTATATTATTAACTATTGAGTAATATTGTGCTCACTGATTGCAATCCCCACACATCTTTGGAAATGAGGCACCTTTGCATCTCACAATATGATCATTTTTAAATGAATATATAAAGTATGATCCTTCACTATAAATTAAAAGCTACTTCTATATTTTTAAATGACAAAAAAATGCTTACTTTGTGGTAAAAGAGTTAATATTGCGTTTTTTTAATACTACGGTACATGAAATTCACTCCAGTCAGTCCTTTTTTATCAACAATTGAAATGAAGGCATTTGTGACTGCTAGCCCATGAAGTCAGTCTAAAACATACAGCAATGAAAGAAGGGAACCCAAGTAACAAATCAAATGACAATCATTCCTTCAATGTACTTAGCAAACCTATGCATGTGAGTGTTTCCCTCTTCCTGTGTTGTTCTCAGGTCAGTGTTTAACTATAAACAGGATATGGGGGACGTGCTGAGATGCCTACAAGAACCGCACCTCTATCCTCACCTCAGTAGGCATGAGTACATCCTGTTCCCATCCACTTAACAAAAGCTCAGCCAAATGGCCTAGCTATAGTGGACTAAAAGAAAATAGTTGAGAGAAAAATAAACTATTTAAAACAAACAATGAACTCATAGTACAGGACAGCATAGTTTGGTCAGCACTACAACATAATTACAGGAAGTCATGTGAGATTTTACTTTCAGTTAGAGTCTACTGCCATAGGATGTAAGCATTGTAAAACAATTCTAGAGATGAATGCATGAGTTCAGTTTTAAGCCAAGTACTTTAAAATAGCCTTGTTCATCGTATGGTTCACAAAATATAATACGTAAAATAATCTGTCCACAGGCATATACATATAGGCACATATATAGTTCAAGTTCAGAGTATCAAGTCATTTTATTTTGTTCCTTCTACAGGATTTTGTATTTTATTACTGTTAGTGACTGCCATGGATACTCGGATAAGCACATTTGTTTTTAAGAAAAAGCCAGACAGTTATTCAGATTGTTAAAAGTAATAGTAGCAGCTTTACTAATTGTACACATACATATTTTACTGCTTAGTCCATCTAAACATAAAAAGGAGAATGGATTATTATCTTAACGCTCCTTTATTGCAGTGTTTCCAAGGCTCCCCTCTAACCTCAGTGAAATCATGCCTTACTAGTAAATCATTTAGCTCAGCCTGTCATTCTATACCATTGTGGAGAGACAAAAGCTACCCATTTAACCCACTCCCTCCCCTCTCAGCTGATCTACTCTGCAGGGATAGAATGGATGACAAAAGAAGGAGAAGGGTAATGTGGCTGTACGGATTGATTTCATGCAGTGTGGAGCTGTTTTTCTCTTTCTTTTTCTGTTATTCAAATCAGTAGCCCTTAACATGCTGAGATTGTGTTGAAGACCACATGTTTGTCAACAGAGATTATCTGCCTCAGTAACCTGAATGAAGGCTGTCATTGGTATGACTAGACTCACACACACACACACACACATCAAGAAAAACACACTCTGAAATAAATAGATAAAAGACAGACAGGATAGCTTGATAGGTTAAGTAGCCTGACAAAAAGTTTGGTAGCGCAAGTTGGTTAACATAATGCAAAACTTTCTCTATAAAATAGATACATTTCTATCATTATTGACACTGTCATTAACAGATGAAGTTATAGAAAAGGTCTTTTTTTTAGCAGACAGATAGACTGTGCCCTATTACTGACATATGGAGACTTCGGGGAAAAAAAAAAACATATTACTGTATGAAGATATAGCCTATGTAGAAAACTATAGTTCCAAGTGCACACACAGGCATTCATAAACACACACACACACACACACACACACACACACACACACACACACACACACACACACATATGCATGCACGCACACATGCACACACAGTGCATGCATGTAACAGATGTGTAAACCTCAGAATGCTAGTAGTAGCAAATATAGCACAATGAACTGGGGAACATCTATAGCTGATCACCAAGGTTTAGCCCATGAGGTGAGGTAAATATATAATAAGATAATGGTCTGTTTTCCCTCCTCTCAGTGCTCACATCATTGTACTAAATAACACATTACTTTATACACAAGCAGATAACAGTGACCATAAATCACAAGATGGGTGCATCTACTGAGAAGGCAGATGGGTTGACTGGATGGACCACTTGTGCCTTTTTTTCTGTCTTTTCCATCTCATGTGTCTATGCAAATCTTATAGTTTTGGATGAGAACAACAGTTTCAATCTAAAAGCTCAAGCCAGTTCAACCTGTTCATATTAGCATAAGAAATATTGTGAACCAGTTTTCAGTTCCTGTTTAGTTATCTGTGCAAACATTATACTTTTTCAAGGACAGTAAATCCCTCAAATTGAAAGGGGTATTACATTCACTTGCACTTGCATAAGGAACGTCTTGTTACTAATGGCATTTTAGAGGTGTGTCACTGTCAGGCCAATTACAGCTGAAACTGCAATGGGCTTGGCAGTGTAGGCCAATGACCAGGCACTCTGGTCATGGCAGTAGTTCTGCTTGCTGATGCGGCATGTTCTGTAGTTAAAAGAAATGAATCGCTCCAATGAGAGAGCACTTCATTTCCTTCTGTAGCCGTAACTCCAGGCATGTGCATTACAGTTGACACTAATCCACTTGGCCGGAGTTATGGTTATTGTCGGCTCCTGCTGCCCGCCACACTCTTTCTCCCTGGTCCTTGCTCCTCTGCCCCATCTCCTGGCTTCTACATTAACCATGGTGTGGCTTCACTTATTTGCTGCTCCTGCCACCCGCCGTACTCTCTCTCCCCGGTCCTCGCTCCTCTGACACCCCCAGGCTTCATGCTGCCAGCCGTGGAGTCAGGATTGTGGCACCCCTTTACCTTGGTGTGTGGTGGCACCCCTCCCATTTATCTTGCCCCCTTCCTCCTCATTACCATGGCACACTGGGGAGCCCACTCCCAGTGCCCCTATTCATGTGTCATCATCCCTCACAGATCATACTGGGAGGCCCACTCCCAGTGTCCCAGGTGAGGCATTTCTTCCCCACCCCCCAACAGTGTCAGACACTGGGGAGCCTACTCCTAGTGTCCCCAGTCACATTCCCCACAGCCAGCAGTTTGGGACACTGTGGAGCCCATTCCCAGTGTCCCAAAACATAAATTACCACCGTGACCCCTTTCCCTGTCGGACACTGGGGAGCCCACTTCCAGTGTTCCCTGATGTGTACTCCCCAAAACACTAGGACACTGAAGAGCCTGCTTCCATTGTCCCATCTTTAGTGAAAAACCTGAAAAAGAAGAGTCCCCCAACATCTTTTTCTTTTTTTATTCCTGAAAAAAAGAAAACAATCCCTCATTGTCTCCCCATCCCCCTTCCCCATTCTGATCCTCCCCTATACTTACCATTGGAGGTTGGTGGCTGTCATCTTCTGTGGAGCAGAACACGTCTGCACTCTTCAAAGCCAAACCGCGAACTGAAAAATCAAGGTAAGTGCCGTATAATGGCTGTCAATGACGTTCTGAACTTATGTTGCTATCTCAGCCAATTTTAGGTATTTTTGCACCATATTTTCAACATGGGCTTTTTGGGACCCACCTCATGAACACTGGCATTGTCATTTCATTACTCGGTCCAAAAAGGTGATTTTGTTGTCACTGTGTGGAATCACCTTTCTGGACTGAGTAATGAAACAACAGCACCACTGTTCATGCAGTTGTTTCCCAAAAAGCCCATGATTAAAATTTGGTTCAAAAATACCAAAAAAACACCTGAGTTACATGCGTTCGTTGAAAATTTTCTACGTACACTCATAACTTCAGCAGTTTCTAACACTTTCACTCCAAATTTTCAACATTGCCATTTTTTCACACCACCTAATGAACAATATAGCTATTATTCTTCACATCCTGCTCGAAATGTGTTTTCACATCTGTGGTGCAGAATGGTGTGGTTGCTTTGTGAAATCACCTTTTGGGACCAATGAATGAAATGACAGTGGCAGTGTTCATTGGGTGGGGTTCCAAAATGGCCATTTTGAAAAAATGGTGAAAAAACTCCTAAAAATGCCAGAGTTATACACAGTTGTTGACAATTTTCTATGCACATGCGTACCTTTAGTCATTTTCAATATTTGCACTGCAAATTTTCAACATAGCCATTTTATCACACCTCCACATGAACAGTACAGCTGTCATTTTTCGCATCCTGCCTAGAATGTGTTTTTGCACCTGTGGCATAGAATGGCATTTTGCCACTGATTTAAAAATGTTCACCTACAGGGTTCATGAGGTGGGGTGATAAGAAAACTATGTTCAAAATTTGGGGTCAAAATATAAGAAAATGACAAAGTTATACCCATTCTTTGCAATTTCAGTAAGTACTCTCTTAACTGCAGAAATCTTACATGTTTTCACCCCAGATTTTCAACTTAGCCTTCTTATTGCCCAAGTCTGAGTATGTAGCAGCTATCATTTTTCAAATCCTGTCCAAAATGTGTGTTTCCACCTGTGGTGCGGAATGGCAGTCTACTTGTGCAGAATTATGTTTTGGCACTGATCTGAAAATGTTGTCTACCACCTACATGTGCTGGGGTAATAAGATGGCTCTGCTGATAATTTGGTCACAGATCCAAGGAGGGATGGGTGCACAGGGTCTGAAGGACCCTGTGCTGCCACACAAAAGTAAGGAACATGGTGGAGCATGGGAGGTTAAGGCCTGAATGAACTAATGGCATTTTAGAGGCGTATCACTGCTGCGCCAATTACAACTGAAATTACAATGGGCTTGGCAGTGTAGACCATTGACCAGGCACTCTGATCATTACAGTAGTTCTGCTTGTTGACATGGCATGTTCTGTAGCTGAAAGAAATGAACCACTCTAATGAGAGAGCACTTCATTTCTTACTGTAGTTGTAGCTCCAGGCATGTGCATTACAGTTCACACTAATGCACATGGCTGGAGTTACAGTTATTGTTGGCTCCTGCTGCCTGCCACACTCTCTCTCTGGTCCTTGCTCCTCTGCCCCAGCTTCTACGTTAACCACAGTGCGGTTTCACTTATTGTTGGCTCATGCCACCTGCTGCATTCTCTCTCTCCACTTGTTCCTTGCTCTTCTGAACCCCCAGACTTCTACGTTAGCCACAGTGTGGCTTCACTTACTGGTGGCTCATGCTGCCCGGCACACTGTCTCTCCCCAGTCCACTAAGGCCAGTGGGGTCATCTTCTCTAACTAGCAGTTCCTTGCTGCATTTGTGGTGCAGCTTCCACCATGCAGCAACCACTACTCTCAGTGCTGCCTCCTCACTCCTCTGAAGCCAGTACCAGTACCAAACACCACTGCAAATACCTGCATGTGAACATTCAGCATTGGCAAATGCTTGTTTTTTCTCGTGAATCTTGTGTTTCAGCTATACAAATGAAAGTGTGAGGCTTTCCAAATCTCATTGTTTAGATATATTACTGGGAATCGGTCTCTATACTCTACATGCCATGTGCACTGTTCTACCCAAAAGACAGCAAAACTGTGCCATGTGATACAGGAATTCAAAGCATATCACCTTTTTAGAGGTAAGAGACAGGTATAGGTAAGAGACAGAAGAAGATCACCCATGTTCTAATGCCCTGCACCACTTGTGCTTACCAACTGCCACCAAATAACAGGTATGTAAGGAGTGTTGTCAGTGTTCACCATTCACCTCCTTCCATATACACCTTATCAGGAGTTATACGTGGTGCTACGTCTAGCTAACTTCTCCCAACAGAAAGTGCTGCAGATCTAAAGGAGAGGGTGCAGAAAAACAGAAATAAGAAGGGTGAGAAGCCAGTGAGCAATGAATAACTTTGCACTATGTGAATGAACAATAAACATCTGGAACAAAAATTAAGGCTTATTGACCCAACATGCCAATAATTAACTTCGAATGAAGAGCAATAAATGCAAGGTCATATGATAGCAATACTCAATTTTCCCATCATTATATGTTAATAATCTACTACTATTCTGAATATGTCTTTCTTGATAACTGCCAGGTACCAGTTCTTCTGCTCCAGCCCATGCACTTTACTTTTCTGTAGACATGCTGCCTATATAGTATCAATATGCCTCTGTCTGGACTACTGCCAGGCCTAATCAAACATGCTCTAGTCCACGCATTGTACCTCTTTGCAGACACATAGATGACAGTATCAAATATTTTTTGTACTGCTCTCAGGCTGAATCCCACTTTTCCAGCCCAACTCATTAATTCATGCTCTTACACAGTGTGAGTTCTCACTCTGTAGATTAAAGTCTATGCATGCAAGGCTTTCACATTGACTGTAGCATACTGTACATAAAACACTGTTCCACATACAAGTAATCGCTTCCTCTTGAGTCACTATACTGGCAATGTCCTTTCAGTATTAAATTATACATCCCCCTAAAAGAAATAGAAGATGAGATGTTCATGGAGTGAGGCACTGGTCCCTTTCCAGACATATTAAATCCTGGTTCCTTGGTTGCAGACTGGTTCTTCGTCTTAACTGTGGAGAAATACTGGTAGAAGCAGAAAAGCAAAAGACTGCTCTGCATTTCCCTATTGTTCATGCTCTGGGATACAAGCAATCCACTAACCCTGTTTGCAATTCTTCTCTGAAGAGGGGGTGGCTAGCCCTACACACCAACTGTCTCTTCAAGTCATTCCAGGCTGATCCCCACTGGTAAGACCATCACTTCCCTGGCTCAGTGTTCCAAAGTATTGTCTGTGTCGTCTCTTTTATTAGGGCTGTGTGGATACCTTGTTCCAAATAATCTGTCTAATTACACAAATATATGAGTATTTAGTATTTGTATTCGACTTCGAGTGTGGGAGGGCAGACAAAGCTTTTTCTCCTCACCAGGTGGCTAGGGTTAATCTACTGACCCCCCTCCCACCTAATTGTGATATTTTCCCATTCCAGCTCCTCCTCTTGATCCCTGTTCTTGATTTTGGGTGGAGGGATAGTAACAATGAATACTGGCTAGTCAGTCATTCCCCTTCTGCAGCACACCCTCATCCCTCCTGCTCTTGAACTGGCGTCTCCCTACCTGCCAAGCCACTCCAGGGTGCACTGCCACCTGTGGCCACCCAGGTGTCTGTGTAGCACTGGAACAGGCTGCTCTCCCTCCCTGGAGCAGCGGTAGCACTACCACTGCATCCACAGGCTGGCCTTTCCCCCTACTTTTATCATGGGATCTTTAACTTCTACCTAGACAGCAACAAGAGATGGCCAAAGGGACCTTGGTTTCACTTCTCATCCAAAGGACAGCACTTCAGCAGTGCAGTACCCCCTAGTGCTGACTTGCAATGTCAATACTGGAAATTAGCCCAAGATTCTAGTGAGGAACTAGACCTCCTCATCTTCTGATCTTCCAGCCCTGAGAAGACCATGCAAACTATTCATAGATTTCATAGGTTAATACAGAGCATTGAAGAAATGAACCCATTTAACTCGCCAATATCTGTTACCCATATTCTCTGATCTTATCATCCATACAATAGGCATCTAACTTCCTTTTAAATTCTACCATGTTATTACTGCATACCACCTTTTCCTGCTAGATATGCACCTACCCATGCAATTTAATAAGCTGTTAGCTCTTTTTGTAATAATATGACAGTGATTTTAAAGGTCAAATCATCAGAAATTATAATGCTGAGGTCCCTTTCTTCGGTTACTTCCCTAAGTATGTGGTTACACAGTTTATATTTTACCTTGGTGTTCTTATTTTCTAGATACATAACAGAACACTTGTCTGTATTAAACTGCAAACTATGTTTTGTAACCCAGATTTCTAACTCTATTAAGGCTCTCTGTAAATTCACTGAGTCATCCATAGTTTCTACTGTTGTTCCCATACTGGAGTTCTCAGCAAACTTGGTTACCCATACTCCCTCCTCACTACCCATAATGGCAATATATAAATTTAATAGACACGGTCCCAGAACTGATCCCTGATGGGCTCCACTACTGACATCTGCCATCTCCGAGTAGACTCTGTGAATGCTCACCCTCTGCTTTCTCCTAGTCAACCATGATACACTCTAATTTGTAATATTTTCATGTACCCCTGAATCAATCAGTACATCAATTAATTCACTATGGGGGACCTTATCGAAGGCCTTTGTAAAGTCCAGGAATATCACATCAACCGGCTTCCCCAGATCCAGGGCATGGCTGACCCAACCATAAAATTCGAGCAGATTTATAAATCTGTGCTGGTTTTGATCTATCTTACCAGTTTCCTTTATATGATTACATATATAGTCCCCACTATGCCCTCCTTTACTTTGTCCAAAATGGAATTAAGGTGCACTGACCTATAGTTCTTAGGATCACTCTTGGTGCCCTTTTTATAAATGAGAATTACCATTGCTGTTCTCCAAGCATCTACCATGCCCCCTCGTCAAGTGATTTTTGGAAAATTCTAGTTAGTGGATTTGCCAATTCATTGTCCAACTCTTTTACAACCCTAGGGTGGACATCATCTGGACCTTGTGCTTTTCCAGGACCTAATTTGAGTAGCCTATCTCTAATAGCCTTTATGTTCAATGTAAAAGGTCTGCCAGCTACTCCATTTAGTTTGCCCTTGTTGATGTTAGCCCTGTTAAGTACTGAAGAGAAACAGTTATTCTGCATCTCTGCTATCTAGGCTGCCTCTGTAATGTGTTCACCTTGTGAGTTTACTTAAGGCCCCACATGAACCTTTCTTCCTCTTTTGTTATTAACATAATTAAAAAAAGGACTTCTACGTAGTTATCCTTAGTTTTTGTTGCCAGACCATGCTCAAAATCCTTTTTTCATTCTTAATCGCTTGCTTGGTTTTCCTAAATATTCTTCTATACTGTATCCATCCCATGAGTTCCTTGCTTGCTTTAGTTCTTTAGAAAGGTTTTTTCTATTTATCAATTTCCTTAGTTTGTTGTTCATCCAGGCTGGAATTTTCCCTGCCCTATTATATTTCTTTCTTTCTTTCTTGTATATAGGTTTTACTCTGGCTGTTAAGTTTCTCAATCAAAAGATCCCACAAGGTTTCCAGTGTACTGCCATTACATTTTTCTTTCCAGTCCCATCTTCCCATGTCCTTTCTCATACCGAGAAAATCAGCTCTACCACGGCATAATGTTCCAGTAGCCCCTTGTACCCTAATGGTAGGCTCATGAAATCTGAATTCCACAATAGCATGGTCACTGTTACTCAGAGGTTCTGTCACTATAAAGTCCCACAGCATGCCACCCATGTTACTGAGCACTCTGCCCAATATTGTGTCCCCTCTTGTGGGATGTGAGACATATTGTTCCAATCCCATTTGTCCAAATGCTTCTAAAAATTCCTCTTCAGTCTGAGTTGATCCCTTCTGAATTCCCCAGTTGATACCAGGTAAATTAAAATAACCCACTAAAACAATCTTGTCAGCCGGGTTTAAATTCTCCATCAGCTTGCATAAGGCAACATCCTTATCTTTTGTCTGTGAAGGGGATCTATATACTATACCAAGAATCAATTTAGCACTTTTATTTGTAGTCAATTTAATCCAGATTTCCTCCTGGTCAAGATTTCCCATTTGTAATTGCTCTGAGTTGATGGTATCTGCCACATATACAGCCACTCCTCCACCCTTCCTATTCCTCTGTTCCTTGTTGTAGAGTGTAAAACCCTGTATATGTCTATCCCAGAGGTCTGTACTGTCCCACCAGGTTTCAGTCACTGCACACATTTGGACTGATTGAATGCACAATATGTATTTTAATTCATCACATTTTCTTACCAGACTCTGTGCATTAATTAGTAGACACTTCACTCCAGTATTTCCTTTTTCATGGTGTAGTTATGAATTACTGGTTTATTTGTCATGTATCTTGCACCTCCCCCATTCGCCTTTACTTGGTTTAATCTTCTGAAATGCAAGCGTTTAACCTGTGTGCTAAAGTCCTAGTCCCATATCTGCTCAGGTATAACCCATCACCGCCAAACAGTCTGATGTCCTTAAAAGCATCCCAGTGACTTAGAAACCTGAACCCTTCCCTAAAACACCATCAGTTCAGCCATCCATAGAAATCAATTATGTCTCTGGTTTTTGCGCTCCCAGCCCTAGGCGCAGGTAGAAGTCCCAATATAATCACATCACTGCCCTTCTCCTTCAAAGCTTGTCCCACTTCCTCAAAATCTTTCTGTGTATCTGTTAGTTAGTTTTCTTGTAGCATCATTGTTTATACTATTGAGCCACTAAAACCTCAGAATGTATAGTATACTGTATATACAGCCAGCTACAGTTTCCTTTATGCACCTAATGAACAGCAGTACATTTTTTGTGAGAATGTTATGCCATTTTAGACAATTTGTCTCAGAGGGGCACTTAAGGAATTTTCTTTACTAAAATTAAACATTTAAAACTCCTTTTTCTAAAACATCATATGTTTGCCATCATTGTGGCTATATAGCCCTAAGCCTTAGCTTGAGACACATCCTCAGGTAAAGGCAGTGTCCTGGGCTTCTATATCAAAACCAGCATAAGTCACAAGACCTGCACTCTGAAAAATCCTGATCAATTGAATTCACCCACCACCTCCCTATCTATTAAAATTGTCCTGGGTGATAACATTTTTTTTCCTCTTTCGTGCATGTATCTGTCTCTAACCCCCCCCTTCCCCAAATCATTACTGATTCACTCCCAAAAATTATCATCATCTGGGATTTTGTAACATACTGTAGACTGGCTCAATTCCTCAGATACCAGCAATTTAAAAGGCTGGGCACCAGAACATCACCTTACACAATTGAGCCATTTAATAACAAGATAGGATAATTCAACCAAGAAAGGTATTTGCATTGAATGGAGTCATTCAAATTGATCAGATAGCATTACACAAGCTAGCATATTCTTCTCAGAAACTACTGTGTCTAAAGGAGCAAGCCCAGTAGGCCCTGTCTGCAACACATCAGAATTCCAGCATAAATGCCCCAAGACTCACTGAATCTGTACAGAGAATTAGGTAACATCAGTTGGGAAAGGCTGGCATGTTCTCCAGACATTGAATCTGCTTGGCCTTTCTTTGCTTCCTAAATCAAAGGTGTCTGCGAGAATCTATTACCATGAAACTCACTGGAGCTACAATGGGTAGTACAGATGAATTACACTGGAACTACTAAACTGCTTTACAAAGCAGGACAAAGCTTGGTCTATGTTAAAATCTTTTCATGATGACCAAGACTGGGAAGCCTACAGATGCCTTAGAAATCTAGCCATTACAAATACACAGAAAGCGAAGGTGGAGTACTGCACCACATACTGGGAGACTCCCAGTGACTCCCAGAGATAAGTACCCTACTGGAAAAAATTATGCCCAGACAATTTCTCACCTGATATAGGAGGGCAACTTAATCTCAGGTAATGCAGAAATAACTGACACCTTGAACAAACACTTTACAAATCTTAACTTTCCTCTACCTACAGCACACTCAAAAAAATACACCTTATTCTTCTACCATGTAGAGTATATGCTTTCCACCAGAAAACTTAGCCAACCTTATTCTTTTTTTTTGGCTGCCCAGCCTCCCCCATAGTACAAATAGCCCCTCGCAGCCCTGTCACCCATTTGATCCAGGGCTTTACTTGGTTTACTTGGTTTACTTGGTTTATGGGACAAAAGAAGGCAATTGCCTATAAGTGTTGTCCTCCACATAAGTGGATTATTGTAGATGACCTTGTTCGGTCAACCATTTATACAGTTTAGATTTAAAAATCGAAAATGAGGGAGAGACTACAATGTCCTGGGGAAGAGTATTCCATAGTCTCGGAGTTCTTATTGAAAAAAAATTTTGTCTATTATTAGTTTTACATTTAGCAATATTAAGCTGTCTATTATTAAGTCTAGAACCAGTTTTCCTATTTGTGAACGAAATACCACCTTGTTTCATTAAAATAGGATTTTGGATAATCTTGAAAAGTTGAAGTAGGTCACCCCCGTGTTCTTCTTAATTTAAGCGAGTGCAGACCTGTTTTATGAAGTCTAGTATTATAATCTTCATGAGCTAAGTGTGGAATAGATTTTGTAACTTTTCTTTGAATCTTCTCCAACCTATCCACATCTCCACGAAGATATGGACTCCAAAATGGAGAACCATAGTCCAAATAGGGTCTAATGTGTGATCTATAAAGTGGGAGAATACATTGCTCAGTTCTAGAAATGAAAATATTTTTTATTCTACGAAAAAGTGAATTTGCTTGATTTGCAATTTTATTACAGTGAGACACTTGAGTCAACTTGTTATTTACTAGAATCCCCAAATCTTTTTCAAAACAAGCGGTTTTAATGACAGAATTATTCAACGAATATTCTTGTTGGGGGTTGTTTTTACCAAAGTGCAGGACAGCACATTTGGATGTGTTAAACTCCATTTTATTTGATGCGTTGCCCACTGCTCAATTTTGAAAGGTCTTTGAGTAATGTTTGTCTGTTTTTCACATTATTTACTGCTCCACCAAGTTTGGTATCATCGCAAATTTCATCAGTAGATTAGTCGACTGGATTTCCATGTCTCTGATAAAATACCAAACAAAGTCGGACCCAAACCGAGCCCTGTGGCACCCCACTGGCCACAAGCCACAGTCAGACAAAAAGCCATTAACCAAGACCCTTCATGACTCCGCAGTCAGCCAGTTTTTATCCATAACACAATATTTGTTGAAAAACCTAATTTGAGTAGTTTAGAAATGAGTGTATTATGAGACACTTTGTCAAAAGCCTGCTGAAGTCTAACAGAATAACATCAGATGGGATATTTAAATCAAGGTTAAGACTAATAAAGTTGTAAAATGATAATAAATTAGTAGTGCATGAGAAACCTGTTCTAAATCCTGTTGTGTAACATCTGTAAGATTAAGGGATATTATTTTTCTCTAATAATGATTTGATTACTCTTTCAAGCAATTTACAGGGAATGGAAGTTAAACTTAAAGGCGATAATTGTTAACTAAGGAATAGGAACCTTGTTTATGAATAGGAGTCACTATGGCCTTACGCCAATCAGCAGGAACTTCAGATACACATAGAGATTTATTGAAAATAATTGATAAGGGAGAGTAATTTTATCTATAGTACCTAAGAGGAATTTTGGGTGAATTCCATCCGGTCCCGGACTGGTAGTTTTCTTAGAGATAACAATAGATTATAGATGTCCTTTGTTGGACAAATTTCTCATTACCAAATAGGGGTGAAATGATTGTTGTGGATTTTGAGGGATCTTGGGTAAATACTGAAATGAAATAGTTGTTTAATGTAGAGGCTATAACAGAATCAGAATTTATTATTTTATTTTCGAACATAGGGGCCAATTTTTTATGGTTTCCTTTCTTACTATTTAAATAGGCATATAAAGATTTATGTGTATCCTTTGTATGTGCTATACAAATTCTAAATTTCTTTTGCCAGTTACTATTAATTTTTGAGTAATCTCACTGAATCTCTGTATTGTAGAAGTAACTCATTATTATTACTCGAGAGTAAGTTACTATTTTTCAAACGTGCAAACAATGTATGCTTACGTCGTATTTGTTTTTTAATAGAGGAATTAAACCATAAAGGTATTTTTCCTTTATGGTTATAAGTACATTTATTAGGAACATATTTCTGCTCAACTGTGAGTATCTGTGTCATTAAAAAATCCCACGCCTCAAAGGTATTGAGGGGTGCTAAGACGTTTTCCCAGTCAATATTATCTAAGTAGGTATTTATTTTATCAAAATTGGCCATATCATAATGTTTAATTGTTTTATTTATGGGTGATGATGACAAGAAACAGATATGGAAAGGAATATAGATTTATGATCACTGTTACCCAAGGGATCAGATAAATATAGATTACTAACCGAATATCATGACTGGTTAAGACTAGGTCTAAAATGTTATTGCCCCTAGTGGGTTCTTTAACTAGTTGAAACAAACCCAAATCGATTATAGTAGTAAGGAAACCTTTTTCATTGTTATTGGAGCCCATTAATGTATCCCAGTTAATATTTGGAAAATTAAAGTCTCCTAAAAGGAGGACTGACCCCTTACTGGTGAACTGAGTTATGTCTTCTAGTAATTTTGCATTCTGTAAACTATCAAGTGAGGGGGCACGGTAACAAGTACCTACCAAAATTTGGGGGATGCCTATGGGTTGGATATAAACCCAAACGCTCTCAGTATTATATTCAATAGGAGATTGGAATGATGGAATATTGTCTTTTACATAGATACTGACTCCACCTCCAGACTTAGTGTCTGGTCTATTTTAAAATAGTGTTTGAACCCTAGAATCTCAGCAGAACAGTTTTGTAGGAATTTCCCCAGGTTTAAGTAACTGCATAATTGACAGGTCCAAGAGATGTGCTTTAAGTTCCAATTCAGCTTTTTAACTGCATTCAAAGATCGGCATTAAGGGATAGGATGTTTAAATGAGATTTTAGTGGTTTAAACCCCTTATCAAGAGTTTGAGACAATTTACCAAACTCCCTTCCCTAATAGTTTAAATGAGAGTTTATGTATGAGACAATTTTCTTCCCAAGTATGATACTGCCTCTTCTACTGAGGTGAAGGCCATCCCAGCAGAAGAGGGAAGGGTTAAGATGGTAATCCTCCCAATGGGTTAGACACAAAATACCTTGTCTTAGGCACCACTTCCTCAGCCATTCATTTATGGCTTTGATTTTAGAGTTAACAAATTCACTAGCTCTTGGGATAGGTAATATTTCAGAAAGGCAGATATCACAACCCCTATCTACCAATAGGTTGCAGAGGGAAACAAAGTCCTGTTTTATATCTTGCAGAGATTGCTTGGTAATGTCATTTGTTCCCACATGAACTACAACCAAAGGGTTTTCTCTTGCAGATTTTAGAATAGGTTTAAGCATAGAGGTAATATCAGAGATTCTTGCTCCCCGGTAGCTTAGACTTGAACGATTTTCCTTGTCGGGGTTACAAACAGTCCGGTCTATGTACTTAGTAATAGAGTCTCCAAGTATGTAAATTTCTTTCTGATTTTTTAGTGTGCCTAATGGAGGGGAAGAGTGATGAGGGGGGTGGAGTGTGGAAGCGTCCGGTGAATTAGTGGAAGATTTAAGACCTGTTGAACTATTCTCAGTGGTTCTGCTAAGTTTCGGGCTAATTTCTATTGAGCCTTCAGTAAGGTTGGACAGTAGCTCAAATGAATTATGTGTAGGAATATCAAATAAAACCGGGGGGGGTTAAGATATCTGATACTACATTAAGTTTAGCTCTGGGTTTTTTAGACCGAAGATTGATCCTACTAGTTGCAGACTGATGGTCAGATGAAATCATAGGAGTTGAAGTGGAGGATGGTTGTCCTTGTGTTGATTCATAATCAGATTTAAGCTTCATGACTACAAACTCACCTGTTGTTGCAGTAGGTTCAAGAACAGCTTCTACCATATTTACTGCAAGCGAAGTATTGGCCTCAACTAATATTGACATTTGGTCAATATAGTCTTCCAGGGCTTTAATCTCAGATTTAGCACACGGTTTAGGTTGGAGTCTCTCAATTTCGTTTTTTAATTCATTTACTAGAATGCACTTATCACATTTAAAATCAACTATGTGTTTACCCATAGCATACATCTTACATCACTTCTGTTTGCCCTTGGCCTGAGGGTCTGTCCAAAAGTGCCCAGTTGTTGGTGCAGGAACTGTGAGGGGTCAGGCATCATTCTGTTTCTGGGAGGGTTTCCAAATTTTTACCTGGAGGGAACACCACATGTGGTATGTATATGATGTTTAAGATCCACCTCTGTGAAGACACCCCCTGCATCCGGTGTGAGGTCCCTCCTCTCTGTGTGACCATGCTGTGAGTGGCACAGATACCTCCATACAGTAGATGAGCAGCAAGGCCCTCAAGGTAGGAGGGCTGTCCTGGAGACCCTCAATCCTACCTTCCTAGCTGGCTCTTGTGACCTATATCCATTTTCAAACTGTGAGCCATCCACACGACTGGGTTGGACCACCAACCTTATTCTTAAAATAAATATTACAGTCAGAGGTGCTGAAATTCCTAAAAGGACTTGACATCTCCAAAAGTGTTGGAGCAGACAGGATAGAACATCATCACCTAAAACTGGCAGCTGAGCAGTTTGCATTTCCAGTTATTGTGCTATAAAACTTTTCCCTCCTCTCAAGACAAATCCCTAAAATATGGCAAAAGCTCTTGTAACCCCATTTTATAAATCTGAACTGGCTTTTATTACCTGATAATACTGACTCTTAGTCACTACAGAATGCTGTCAGGCATCCATGCCAGTCCAGTGGTTCCCCCCCACCTGATCTCCAATTACAGTGTAAATGGTGCCCTAAGGCATCCCTGGTAGTCCAGTGGTCTCCCCATCTCTCTGATCCCAACTTGTACAATACACCTTAAATCCTTTAACGAGGACCTATCGAAAGGCATGTCTGATGCCAGCAACTGTGGTAATTCTAGCTCCAATAGTGTATATTAAAGTTGATGCAGTTAAAAAGTTTGAGGTTGGAGCTTGGGATTAGGCTGGCAATCCACCATGAGGTGAGCTATTGTACCATCTGTCCCAGCTCTTGCCTCTCTGCACCCCCTTGATGATTTTAGTTGGCAAAAGGGTTAATTTTCTTGTAGTTAGTCTGTTGGTAGGTAGATCAGAATATGTTAGATGTGAACTGTTTGGTTTCTAGGTAATGAATCAACAGCCAGTTGTGTTTCAAGCAATGAAGTTTTAAGATTTGGTCACATTCTTAAACCCCATATTATAACTATTATTCTAGGTAAAAAATATTCTAAAGTTGACATTGCAATATTGGGAATGAAACACATGTAAGGTGTTTAACATATAGTAATATTTTGACATAAACCAAACATTGTGTATCTGCCCTGCTGGTGCAATATAAGATCAATGGGCTGCACTGACATATTGAGCATCTGCATTCATGAACAAACTTTGAGAGGCTGGGGTGAGGAGTTGCAGAGGGAACTGACCTGTCCTACTCCTCTTGTTCTTGTTTGTGACTCAGAGGGCAGCACAGGTCCCAGAAGCAGTAATGCTTATTGTGTGGGGCTACTGATGCTGCAGGGGGCCGTCCTGCTTCACTGGACAGTAAAATTCATCCTCTTCCTCCTGGGAAGGATCAGCAGCATCTTTATGAGACAGCTTTGGGGGGAGGCCTCTGTAAATAACACTCTGTATAGCAACCTTTAACTCCTTATTTCAGCCCCACTTACACTCTATGGCAAATCTCTGTTGTTTATTTTATCATGCAAAATAATTCCTGTGTGTGTGTGTGTGTGTGTGTGTTTATGTTTTCTCGCTGGTTAGCAGTTTCTAATGCTACCTTAGTTTAAATTTAAACCCATCTTTAGACAAATAGATGGAGGGTTTTGTTCAGCATATCCTTCTGAGACTCTTCCACTTTATGTGACTGACTGCCAACAGCATGCAGTGTCAAGTTCAAGATTTTATCATGGGGGGTGTTGGAGAGGTGTGCATACTTGATATGCAGTTTTGTAATATTTTGTAATACTTTTTATTATTTGCTATTATCTTTTTCATTATATCTTTGTCAGAAAACACAAAATGCAATCTGTAGTTTTGAATATATATTTTCTTACAGTTCCAATTAAATGAAATGCAGCAGCAGCAAGCAAGCAAGTTACAATGGGGGGGGTACAACCAACCCCTTTGCCACCCCTTAGATCTGCCACTGACAGTATGGGAGTAATATTTTAAAGAAGAGATGGGTGAGATAGCTGTGACCTGGTTCTGGTTCTGGCCCAGATCTCTTGGAATTTTCCAAGATGGTCAGAGGCAGTATAAAACAGCCAGCCTTGGTGCTGGAAGGTCCCAGTCTGAATATAAGGTGAACAAAATATGAGTGTATAGGTAACTTTTAAGCTGCCAAGCTTGGATTCTGACTTGGATAGCTGGGACTTGTACACAGAGTATGTGAACGGATCTGAGTTAGACCACCTTGTAGAGGGAGAGTGGGTCACTGATTACTCTGGGTAGTGGGTAGGGACTCCCTATAAAATAATACCTGTTTCCACAGCATACTTATTCATAGCTGTTTTTCAACTGTGGTGGTGGGGTGGACGTGGGAGTCATTGAGTCCAATCCAACCTTAAATTATTGTGCTACTGTGTTGCTATACATCCTATAAACCTTTTAAGTTACATGCTGCCATCTTCTCAGGACCTCAAGCAATTACAATGCATATCTCAAGGGTTACTTACCCAGGAAAAATAAACTTGAATAGTAATCATTCTCTTTAAGATCAAAACACATAAAATGTGATATGTGAATTTTAGTGTATGAGTTTGTTTATTATTAGTTTTTTTTAATTTTAGCAAGAAGGTGTGCTGGGTCACTAGGTCCAGCTAACAGCCACACATGGAAACAAAGAAAAGTGTACGTACTCAGAATAAACAATGCAGTTACAAACAAATATGTGCATGCTCCCCCTCCGTCTCTAGGGGTAGCCTGTGGTAAATTTTGTGGGAAGGGGGTATTGTACAACCCAAGCAACACAGTCCAAAGACAGTAAGATTGTGCTCATTACCTGGTTCCTCTGATGGCAGTGAGTGGGCCTCGCTTGAACAGAGAGCAGGAACACTTCTCTAGATGTGAATGGTGAGCTACAGGGGCAAAAGTGATTAGCAGGCAGAAATTGCACAGTTCAAATTGATTAAATCCACTGTCCAATCTGGAATCAAAATGCAACAAACAGGTTTAATGAACAAGAAAGTTAATGAACCACTCCATGGCATACCTCTTAACCTTTCGTCCCCCAAATATGGAACATTGCCTGTCAAAATGTGGAACAAATGGGCAAAGTGTGGAACACTTAATCAAATCTTTACCTAAGAAGCTCAAAACACTGTTAAAATGTTGAATTAAGGTTCAGAAAGTCTGTTATTAATTGAATAATATATTTTTGCATAATTTACTATGGATTTTTGCTTTAAAATGTTGACTTTGAATGTGGAACAAGTCCTCACAATGTGGAACAGGGAGCTTTTGTGAAGTAACATGAGGAACATTCCTTGTAATGTGATACAGTTGAAAGGTATGCTCCATGGAGCATGGGAGTAAAATATACAGTGGAGGCATTCACAGGTGGACACCTTAGTTTTCCTGCAACAGTCTCTTTTGCCAACAGACTGAATTATTTCATGCAGTGAGTCCCTCCAGCTGACAAGGCTACATTCCTGACCACAGCAATACAGCGGGCTGAAGCAGGCCACATTTAGAGGTAGCTTGTACATTGCAGCACTTCCATTCCATGACCCTTCTTTCCATCCAAATCCTTACGCAGGCCTCTCTGGCTCACTTTCCATTCCTTAATTCTCAAACACTAGGCACTCTCTAGGGACTGACAGCAAGAGATGTTTCTACTGTCCCAATCCCATTTCCAAATGTGGCCTTCCTATACACTCTGTCCACCGGGGATGAGAGGTACCTTACACTTCATGGAGAATTTCCTGCACTTTCAGGTGTTAACTCAGTCATAATGGTGTTCTTTAGCAAGAATAGAACCGCCGAAGGCCTTCTGGACACCCAAGGACTGAAACCATGTGCATAGAATGGCTTCCCAGGGAATTCTGCATCCTGATCTGGAAACCAAGAGCACCTCTGTCCTGCAGCAATTTCAATTTCAGGACTGTCTTCACCCAGGTGACTAACTGCCATGCCACATGGAACACCTGAACAGACTGCCACCCTGCTGGGATCCCAACCAACCATTCCCCACATGGAACTTTCCCTGCCTCCACAAGTTGACCAGCTTGGGAGTCCCAACCCTGTGGTGGCCACCAGCCAGGGGAAAAGGGGTAGTGCTGCTACCACTGTGCCCTCAGAAATCCAGGCTGCCACCTCTGGACTGTGCCCCAGGCCCACCCACAGTACACACTCTGACTCCATGATCTGCACTAGCCCATGGGTGAGACTACTTAAGTTATAAGGGTCCAATCGGTGCTTACCCAACCAGGTTGCCGAAGTTCACTTGGCGGGCCTCCATACTTTATTACTCTTTCAGGGCTTCAGTTCCCAAATGCACTGACAGGCCCTGAACCTTCAGCTCCACTTCTTCCCCCTCACTCTCATTGCCTGAAACATGGCACATCTCATATGTGGATCTTCAAGGGAGGAGGGCCAGAGTGGCAAGTGGTTCACCCTGACCCTGCCGAGGCCCTCTGGCTGAACTTAAGGGATGACCCCCTGGACTCTTCTCTCCCTGGGTCCCCCCCCCCCATGGCACCAAAATCCTTCTCTCTCCCTCTATCGCCTCTCTCTCTCTCTCTCTCTCTCTATATATATATATATATATATATATATATATATATATATAAACACCCCAAGGATGGGGCCCTCCTGACAGTAAGCTGGCCCCACATCTCAGATCTAGTGGCACCAAGCTCTCTGTCTCTGTCTCTCTCTCTCTCTCTCTCTCTCTCTCTCTCTCTAGCTACACCTAGCAACCAGAATTAACTAGTAAGTGCCCAGATGGTGCTTACACTTCCCCTCCCCACACAAATCATTCAGCCTCCTGGTGAATACCTAACCAGCCCACATCACTGACCCCCCAGAGGAGAGATATAACCACTTTCACTCCCACCGGGAGTCTGAGCACTAAGCTGGTATCACCACCGGAATGGTGGAAATTCATGCACTTTAAAACACTTACTTTCTTAACACTTTAAACTTTATTACATCATACTAGGGCTAAATGGTGACCCACCACTGGTTCCCACAGACACCAACCAAGTACTGCAGCAGAGATGTCCCACCCCCCCTTATCACTATAACTCCTTATCACTACAACTTACTACTACACTGCATTCCCAAAATTGATTTGAAGGCACTGCTGCCAGGAATGGGCACATAATTTTAGAAATTTCTCCAAAACATTCCTTAAACCTTTTTATCATAATAGCATAAGCCAGATATTAGCAAATTGCAATATACTAGCTTTTCAAAACAACATTAACCAGATTTAACATTTCCTAACTCCAGAACGGTCATACAACCATTTACACTCATACTCTCCTCCACGTGCTCTCAGATTCACACTACCAGCAGGCACAATAAAAAGAGAAATGTCACTTTTAAAGCAATGGAAGAATCAAGCCTCATAAACATATTTAAACACTAACTAAAAGGGGTTGATCTCATCGAGAACATGGAAGCCCCAACTTGATTAGTCCAGCATTGTTCCCAGATGCACAGTCAGTGCCAGGGGGAAGATTTTAAACAGTTTTTGGCTTCTTTTTTCTAGGATAGGACAGTGTGGTTCAAAAACACTCTAAGCGAAATATAACTTGGTATCCAGCTTGGTGCACTCATCACAGAAGGCATCTTCACAGATAACATAATAAATGGTTCTTTGTCCTTTGACATCCTGGACCATTGTGACGGTCTTAAACAGAGTCACTCCAGTCCATACTGTCGACAGAAAATTTGCTAAGCTTTCTTAATGGCTTCCTGCTCATGGCCAGCCAACTCAGCTGCATTTCTATGACTCTTGGTCTTAACTTTGTCCAGAGCAGTCTGGAACACCCAGTCCTCCCTTTTCTCCTCAATCACATCCCAAATGCACTCATTTACATAAGGACAATTTTCTCCAAGATATTCTTTCCTGATGTGATGACAAACCCAGCGCTCAACTTGTGACCAGTCTGAGATGCTTTGCACGCTGGTTCTGGGGGCAGCACCCTTTAGCAGCCAGACATCTGAAGTATACTTTAGGTACTGGGAGTCAGAGGGATAGAGAGTATCCATGCCCTTGTGATGCTGCATGCAAACCTGGCGCAGCTGGGGAATGGTAGCTGGAAATCTCTTGCTGGTGAAACTGCATGGTTTGGGAAAGTTCCATTCCAACATTTGGTCATCAAACACACTGCATATGCCTTATATGATGCACCAGCTGAAGGGGGCACAAGATACTCCTGCTCTTCCCCTGCACTGGAGTCTGCCTCTGAAATAACTTCCTTCACCAGTACATCATGATGCTGGGTAACTGAAGCCTCCGCAGCAAAAGAGTGGGGGGTCCACAGGATCTGTTCAGTGTGCCTGCCACTGAGAGGTGTGGGCCCAATACAGGGAACTCAAATGGCTCAATCCTACCTACCACTCCAGGGCCTCTCTCTCTACCATGGGGAGGGTCAGACACCACAGGAGAGGAGGGGCTGGGCAGATGGCCAATATCCCTCTCTCCATGGATCACTTCACTGGCAGTCGCCCCCACCTGTTCCTGGTTTTGTTAGATAGAAGAGGTAACACTAGTTAAAGTAGAGGTGGTAGCCAAAATCTGAGTGGGCTGATATTCAATAGCAGGGCAAGCTATGAAAATGGCGCCACTACCAGCACAGTTCAGACACACTGGGAGGACCTTCACCACACCACCAGTGTGCTGACATATTATGCACTTTTCTAGTGTTTTTCACTTTTGAGACAAGTCCCAGAGCCAAGATAGCACTGATGCTGGTACAAGAACCATTTGGCTTCCATCCCCCGAAGCCTCAGTCTTAGTGGTTTCTTAGCAAAGTTCTTTAGGCCATGCTGAAGTGGTGTTTTTTAAAAGTCCACATCACTCAGGCACTTTCCCACACCGACACAGTTGTGGTGCAGTTCAGGTGAGGCTCAACAAAGATGGCACTCCCTGTTCCATGCAATGTGACCCCCAATTCCAGCTTGACTACCTTCAGCCAATCAACAGGGGATCCCAACATTCTGCATACATTAAGTGAATGCTAAACAGTTCACACTGCGAAATGGCACTGCTATGAGGTGTGATAATGCACAACTCTAAAATGACACTTACCCAGTTCAGAAACATCCCTGAAGCTCCTAGAAGTCAGTCCAGGCTCAAACATGCTCCCTAAACAGTACTTTTAAATCCTGGATAAGCCCCCATGTTGAAGCCCCCTTCCCTGTCTAGGACTATCCGGATGGTGAATTTGGTGGGAGGGGGGCATTGTACAACCCAAGCAACACAGTCCAAAGACAGTAAGGTTGTGCTTATTACCTGGTTCTTCTGATGGCAGTGAGAGAACCTCACTTGAACATGGAGCAGGAACACTTCTTGAGATGGGAATGGTGAGCTGCAGGGGCAAAGGTGATTAGCAGGCAGAAACTGAACAGGTCAGATTGAATAAATCAGCCATCCACTGTGGAATCAAAATGCAACAAACAGGTTTAATGAATAAGAAAGCTAATGAGCACTCCATGGAGTGTGGGGGTAACACATATGATGGGGGCATCTATAGGCGGACACCTTAGTTTTCCTGCAACAGTATCTTTTGCCAACAAACTGAATTACTTCATACAGTGATTTCCTTGAGCACACTGTAGATTGCTGGTGAAGCTGAGGAGCTTAGGGTTAGGGGAGAAGTTACTAGGGTGGAGTAGGAATTGGTTAATGGAGCAATAACAGAGGGTGGTGGTTGGGGGGGGGATCTTGTCTCCCAGAAGGGTCATTAGTGGGGTCCCCCAAGGATCTGTGTTTGGGGCCAGTTCTATTTAATGTGTTCATCTCAGATATCGGGGTTGGAGTTAGGAGCAGGCTGAGTCTATTCATGGATGACTCAAAACAGGGAGCAGTGGTGGACAAAGAGGAGGGGAGGAGGATGCTGCAAGAGGACTTGGAGACACTTGAATGGTCGTCGCACACTTGACAGTTGAGGTTCAATGACAAGAAGTGCAGTGTACTCCACATGGGGGCCAGGGATCCCTGGTATGACTACAGCCTCGGAGGGGTAAAGCTGGTGGTCTACAGGGAAGAAAAGGATCTCAGGGTGGCAAGAGATGCCAAAATGAATAATTCTAGGCAGTGTAGGAGGGCTGCTGCGAAGGCATAGCAGACACTTGATTGCATAGCCAGAGGGATAAATCAAGGAGGAGAGTAGTCATACTGTCCCTGTACAACTGCCTGGTTAGATCGCGCCTGGAGTACTGTGTGCAGTTTTGGGGCCCATACTTGAGAAAGGATGTAGCCCTTCACAAGAGGGTCCAGAGGAGGGTGTCAATGATGATTCATGGCCTGAAGGACCTGTCCTTTGAGGAGAGACTACAGGATTTGAGCATATACTCTATGGAGGAGAGGAGGGATAGAGGGGAAATAATGGAGATCTTTCAGTATCTGAAGGGGATTAACTGGGTCAGTTGTGATGGAATACTACAGTGGAGGAAGGATGGAGTCATGAAGGGGAATAGCCTGAGATTGGGGGGGTGGGATGTTAAAGGGGGAGACAAAGCTTCACTACTTTACTGAGAGGGTGGTGGGGCCCTGGAACTCATTGCCATCACAGTTGGTGGGGATGGAGACAGTGAGAGGATTCAAGAGAGGGTGGGACAGACATAGGGATGTAGTCCGGGTGGGGGGAGTGAGGTATGTACAGGGTCTGCTGGGGGTCACAAGGGGGGGCAGCTGCAGTGAGTGGACTGTAGGCTGTTACTCAAGTAGACAGGGAGGCAGTATAATGCTGTGGTTTAAGGCTTTGAGCTGCAAATCTGGAGACCTGAGTTTGAATCCCACAGCCCCCACTTGCATACTGTGTGACCCTGAACAAGTCACTTAACTTCCCTGTGCTCCCAGGTCATCCCTGTAAACAAGCTTTCAGCTTAGTGTGCCACTCCTGGTTAAAAAATTTGAAAAAAAAAAGACTCGTTATACCTCTGGGCCTATTCTGCTGGAGGGGTAATAGACATTGTCACACTCACTATCGTCAGAGGTGGACTGACAGTCACTATCATTCTGGGCCTGCTGCGGGGGAAACCTTAACTCTTTAACTACTTTTTTTCAGCAGCATGAGTCACTGGCCCAGGGGAGGCAATGTCTGCTGGCTCAGCTTCAATAATAACTTGGCCGATAGGCAGCAAGTGGTTACAGTGCATGGTCTTGACAGCTTTGGAGTTATTCTCTGAGTGTACCTTGTATACTGGTAGATCATCCAACTTTCTAACTACTACATGAGGAAGATGGTGCCACCTATCAGCAATTTTGTGCTTGCCATGTAGTCCTAAATTGCGTAACAACACACGGTCTCCGGGCCGTAGCTCTTGAGCCTTTACTTTCTTGTCGTGCCTCTCTTTGTCGGTGAGATTTCTTTTAGCAGCCATTGTCTGGGCCAGTTGAGATGCATAATTCAATTGAACGTTCGGTTTCTGTACATACTGCATGTACTTTTCAGCTCGGACCCCATCTGGAGAGACCCCAAAACAGACATCAACTGGCAGGCGGGCCTCCTTCCCAAACATGAGGTGGTAGGGGGAAACCCAGTAGAGTCATTTTTGGTGCAATTGTACACGTGTACCAAGGTGCTAATCTGCTGGCTCCACTTATGCTTGTCTTTTGGGTGGAGGGTGCCCAGTACGTCTTGAAGGCTGCGGTTAAAATGTTCTGGTTGAGAGTCCCCCTGCGGGTGATCGGGGTGGTTCTTGACTTCCGCACCCCACAAAGAGAGAACATTTCTTTGATTAGCCTACTTTCAAAATCTCTGCTGGGGGGCATCATAGTGAATGAAGAATTTGTCCACTAGCACCTTGGCCATGGTAGAGGCTTTTTGATCTTTAGTTGGAAAAGCTTGTGCATACCCAGTGAAATGATCTGTAGCCACTAACACATTGCCAATATTCCATTGATCAGGTTCTAAACACAAACAATCTATGCAGACCAGTTCCATGGGGGTACTTGGTAGTGATATTGACAAGGGGGGGCAGCCCTCTGAGGTAGGGCTTTTCTTTGGAAGCAATGACTACAGGTGTTTACATGGTGCTCAACATGGGCCCCCATCTTGGGTTAGTAGAATTGAGATCATACCAGGTCGAGAGTCCTGTCAATACTGAGGTGCCCCATGTGATTGTGGAGGGACCTCAGTACCAAGTGTTTAAAGGCTGTGGGCAGGACCAGTTGTTGCTTGTGTACTTGACCACTATGATCCACTGTCTCTCTGTATAACAACTGAGTGAGTAACTTCAACCTGGGGCCTTCTTTTAAAATTAGGGCAGTTCGCTAGTTAGGGGAATGCAACTTAGACACGTCTTTCCCTGCACACAGGACATCAAGTGTGGGTTGAATCATAGGATCTTGGGATTGAACCCACTGAATACAGATTTTGTCAAGTTGAGGTAGTACACTAATATCTAGAGCAGAGAAATGGCAATAGGCAGGTATCAGGAGGGCCCAAGCAATCTACTAGACAGTCCACTGTGTCTGCAAACATCTGTTCATCTCTGTCAAACTTTTGGCACAATGCTGCGATGTCAGGTTCAGATAGCCTGACCCAATCATTCTTGGAAGTGGGCCTCCGTGACAGGGCATCAGCATCAATATGGTTCAGTCTAGGTCTGTATTAGGCAGCATAATCTTAGGTTGATAAGGCAGAGAGCCACCGGTGTCCAGTGGCATCTAACTTAGCTGAAGTCTATACATAGGTGAACGGGTTATTGTCGGCCTTCACTAATATCTTTGCCCCATAGAGGTACTCTTGAAACTCATCAACAATGGACCATTTTAGGACAAGGAACTCCAGCTTGTGCATTGGATAGTTTTGCTCTGACGAGATCAAACTCCTGCTGGCGAAAGCTACCGGTCTCAAACCATCCTCATGGTCTTGACATAGCACAGCTCCTAGGCCCTGCAGACCAGCATCCATATGCAGCACATAAGGCTTGGAAGGGTCAGCATAGGCGAGGATGGGGGCACTTTCAAGTTATGGGGCTGGGGCCAAGTAGTCAGTGACTCAACCTTACTAGAATCGATCTCTTTTCCTTCTGCAGATACTATGTGCCCCACATACTTCACGTAGATTTGAAAAAACTGGCACTTGTTGATGGACAGCTTGAGGCCGAAGTCTTCCAATCGGTCCAGCACGTTAAACAGTCGGGTCTCATGCTCCTTTAATGCGTGTCTGAATACGATTACATCATCTGGGTACACTAGACATTCCAGCAAGTTCATATCTCCCACCGCACATTCCATCAGTCACTGAAAGGTGGCCGGGATGCCCCAAATCCCCTGTGGCATTCTCAGGAATTCATAGAACGCCAAAGGACAGATGAAGGCTGTTTTCTCATGGTCCTCTGGGGCCATCGGAGTCTGGTAATATCCGCTGTGAAGATCCAATGCCAAGAACCATTTGCTTCCATTCAAGCAATCCAGGGCATCTTGGATATGGGGCATGGTGTACTGATCTGGGATGGTCTGCTGGTCCAGGGTTCAATAATCAACACACTTCCTCACTGACCCATTCTTCTTATGCACAACCACAATGAGAGAGGCATATGGGCTCCTCGATTCTTGTATAACACCAGCAGTGAGCATTTCCTGCGGGTGCCTCCTAACATCATCTATGTCCGCTGGGGTGAGGCATCGGGATCTCTCTCAAAATGGCCAGTCATCATCCAGGCGTATGTGATGCTGTGCACCCTGGACACACCCCATGTCCCATTCTTTTAACAAAAACACTTGGTCCCTCTGAGCGAGATTCTTGCTAATTCTTGCCTTTCATTCAGCTGGCAATGGAGAATCACCAAAGTCAACTAAGTCCGGGGTCACTCTTTCCTTTTCACCAGAGTACTTGATGATGGGTAATACAGCAGTGTCTGTGCAGTGTACTATAGCTAGAGTGCACCCTCTATTCAACCGGACCTCCCTATCTGACACATTCTGAATCTGGACCATCACTCGACGTGCATAGGCATGGGCATGGGCAGGCAAAATGCTGGGTTTAACCAATAATCCCTCTGGCAGCTTTCCATCATCCGGTGCATCCAACATTAATATTTTATTTTTCATGTCCTTTCTAATCCGAATCTCTCCCTGAATGGTGTACTGAACATTGGGAGGAAGTACCAGAAAATCAGGATCTTTCTTCCACACTATCCCCACTGGCTCATCTCCGTCGGCTTCAGTAGTCCGTTTTTGCAGATCATAGGCTCTCTTTATCATGGCTGCGATTCTCAGTGTCCGCCCAGTCCACTTAAACATAGAAACATAGAATTTGACGGCAGATAAGGACCGCTTCGCCCACCCAGTCTGCCCATTTCCCTACCTACTGGATAAGGTGCAGATCCTAGTTAACCAGCAGCCTACTTCTTCCTACCCCCACCCCCTAGAATGGCCTTATGACTGTCCCATGCATGCTTGAATTCCACCACTGATTTTGACTCCACCAACCTCCTCCGGTAGGCTGTTCCATGCATCCACAACCCTGTCTGTGAAAAAACTACCTTAAATTACCTCTGAGCCCCCCATCTTCAAATTGTGCCCTCTTGTTCTTGCACACCTATTTTTGAAAGATGCTACCCTCTTGGACTTTGTTGATTCCTTGAGGTACTTGAATGTTTCTATCATGTCCCCCCTCTCCTCCTTTCCTCGAGGCTATACATATTAAGTTCCTTTCGCCTGTCTTCATATGTCTTCCGGTGCAGACCCTGCACCATTTTAGTTGCCTCCTCTGGACAGCTTCCATCCTGTCTATGTCTTTGCGAGATTGGGTCTCAGAACTGCACACAGTACTCCAGATGGGGTCTCACCAGCTGTCTGTACAGAGGAATAATAACTTCTTGTTTTCTACTGGTGATGCCTCTCCTATGCATCCCAGTATCCCCCAGCCCTCCTTGCTGCCCTCTCACATTGCTTACCCACCTTTAGATCATCTGATATGACTACCCCAGGTCCTTTCTATTTTTGTTGTTGGTAGTATCTCACCCCCATTGTGTACTCTTCCCTGGGTTTTTGTTTCCCAGGTGCATTACCTTGCACTTCTTAGCATTGAATCTAAGCTGCCATACATTTGACCATTCCTCTAACATTGCCAAGTCCCTTCTCATCCTTTCCACCCCACCCTGTGCATCAACTCTGTTGCAGATCTTTGTGTCATCTGCAAAGAGACATACTTTTCCTTCCAGTCCCTCTGCAATGTCACTTATAAAGACATTGAAGAGGACCGGTCCTAATACTGAACCCTGCGGTACCCCACTAGTAACCCTCCTTTCTTCTGAGTGGACCCCATTTACTATTTCTCTCTGGGTCCTATTCTCCAGCCAATTCTTTACCCAGGCTGTCATCTTGGGAGCCACTCCCAGGCTGGCTAACTTGTATATTAATCTTTTGTGTGGGACTGTGTCAAATGCCTTGCTAAAGTCTAGGTAGGCCATGTCCACAGCCCCTCCCTGATCTACTACTTTGGTCACCCAGTCAAAGAAATCTATCCGATTCGTCTGGCATGACCTTCCCGCTGTGAATCCATGCTGCCTAGGGTCCTGTGCCCCTCTGGCCTCTAGATACTCGACAGTTCTTTCCTTCAGAAGTGATTCCATCATTTTTCCTATCACTGAGGTTAAACTAACTGGTCTGTAGTTTCCTGCTTCTGCCTTGCTCCCACTTTTGTGAAGGGGAATCACATCTGCCCTCCTCCAGTCCTCGGGTACCACCCCATCCTCCCATGATTTGTTAAAAGGGTAGTCAGTGGTGTCACTAGTTCTACCCTTAGTTCTTTTAGAATTCTGGGATGAATCCCATCAGGCCCCATTGCTTTGTTCACCTTCAGTTTTAAGAGTTCTTTCAGAACCCTTTCTTCTGTAAATGGGCTGGTATCAACTTCTGTATCCAGAGTGTTTCTACTGTTTGTTTTAGGTACCTCCCCCTCTTCATTTGTATATACTGAGCAAAAATATTTGTTTAGTATCTCTGCCTTTTCACAGTCTCCTCTGCCCACCCTCCTCCCCTTTATTAAGCCTCACTATCCCTCCCTTGGTCTTCTTTCGCCCCTGATGTACCTATAAAGGTTTTATCCTTCTTAACTGAGTTGGCTATCTTTTCCTCGGTTTGGGCCTTTGCTGTTCTGACTGCCTTCCCAGCCTCCTTTGCTTTAACTGATACAGTTCTCTGTCCTGCTCCTTCTGAGATTCCTTGTACTTCCTGAATGCTTTCTTTTTCTCTTGAACCTTCACTGCCACTTCCTTTGAGAACCATACTGGTTTCTTACGTCGTTTTATTTTGTTTATTTGCTTCACACAAAGGCTCGTTACCTCTGTGATGGCAGTTTTTCTTATTCCCCATTGTTCTTCCACCCCTCCTTCCTGCCCATTTGCTAGTGCATTCCTTAGGCACTCACCCATTTTGGCAAAGTCAGCTCTCCTAAAGTCCAGTACTTTTGCCTTTGTATGGCTTGACTCTGTTGCTGTGTTTATTGTGAACCATACTGTTCGATGGTCGCTAGTTCCCAGATGCCTACCCACTTCTACATCTGTGATCCTCTCTCCATCTCCATTTGAGAGAATCACTTCCCTTGTTTTTCATGACACAACTGCGCTAGTCTTCCAAACATGTGGGCATTGGCTCCAATAAGCAAGGAAATCCCATCATGCAATCCCATAGGATGGCACACTAGGGCTAGTGTCTCTACTTGTTCATCTACACCAGTTACAGTCGCAGAGAAAAACAACCAGAGCCGGACATATCTGAGGTAGGGATAAGGCTTGTCGCTCAGGCCCCATGCATGCAAACCTTCCAGAGATTGTAGTGGCACATCAGATAAGCGTTTGTCATACCAGTCCTGGAATACAATGGTCACTTGCAACCCGCTATCGAGCACAGCCTGAGCATGGATACCACTGACAGTCACAGAAGTCTCCATTGAAGGGCCCACTATTCTGGACCAGTCTGGAGAGGCAGTAGCAGAGGACTGGACAGATGATTTAGCCACAAAGAAATTTGAGTTAGGATTTCTTAGTCCTGCACTGCGGTTATTTCCGGTGCTCCTCGGCCATAGTCTTGCTTTCCAAAGCTCCCCTTGAAGTCTGTATACAACTTTATCTAGGTCTTTTGAGGACTGGCATTCTCTCTTCATGTGCCCATCCTTCCCACAATTATGGCAAAATATGCTTTCTGGGATCTGGTGTGTCTGAGACATCACATTAGGAGCTGAGACAGGGGGTACTACCGACAGAAAACCTTGGTTCCACTTCTGTCTGCAGTGTGGTGAGCATTTGGAGACATCTCAGCAATTCTCTCACTTCCATAGTCAAGACATTCATTTTTGGCTGCTTTCAGCAAGAGATGCCTGGGTATACACCCCCACCCCAATAGCAGATGCAGTCGGATAAGGATCGGGGCCTGTACCCACAGGAGCGGCCTTCATAAAGAGACTCTTTTTTGTTTCTCTGAACTCCCTCAGCTGTTCATCCCATCCTGCATGCATCCGTAGCAGCTCCTCTGGGGATGACATTTAGTTCTCAGATTCCGTCATGTCACTGCAATGATTCCAGGCCATCAGCGACTGACCCTGCACCTGGAGCAGGGGTTGCAGCAGCTATGACTGTGCAGGACTCCGAAAAGCCTTCCTCCTCCTCAACTTCCTATACCTCCTTCATTAGCACATGGAAGGGCAATGGACCAGATTTCCTTTGATGCAGTTGCAATTTGAACAACACCCAGCTGGAGTGCCTGGCAGAGCAGATTCTTTGATCCAGTCTTACCTGGTCCATTTCACTACAGGCCCAGCCTCCTTTCCAAAAAATGGTTTGTAGGATTCCCTCTAATTGATTCATGTAGGCACATAACAATTCCCCCAGCTGTTGTCTAACATCTTTAAGTTTCCATTTCAAGGCCACAACATTAGTAGTGCCCCCAAACACATTTTCAAGGGTGACTATATACTCTTGGGCTTTGGCGTCAGGGTCAGAGGACCTCAGGGAGTGAAAAGTACTTAGGGTGGGTCCCTGGAGGCTTTCCCCCAGGCAGGCCCTTTTTTCAGCCTCTGGGCATTGCCAGTTGTGTACCGCAAGAGTAGCAGAGTCTATCCAGGTCTCCAGGTCGACTTCCCCATCAGGAGTAGTGCGGATGCCAGAGAATACCTTGAGCTTGCAGTAAGGGCCATGTCTACTTGTTGGCAGGTACAGAAGCTGGTGAAAGAACAGGTGCTGCAGCAGTGTGGACAGTGAGGAGGTGACACTCCCAGGTGGCAGGAGTAATTTTTTTAACTGCCCCACAGTTTTACCCTCCTCCAATAAGAACTTGGCAAACTTCTCCTCAAAAGACTCAGATAATCATGGGGGCTCATCCTCTAAGGGATCCTTGCTATCTTTGGTTATCGCCCTCCAGGTGGCTTGGAACATTTTTGGAGTGATAGTCCGGGACACCTTTGAACTGTCCAAGGGGTTGCTAAACTCCACCAAGACCATGAGAGTTTGGGCAGTTAAATCAGCCTGTTGATCCACCACTACAGCTTTTTTTCAAACATTCAACGTTAGAAAGTGCCCCTTCAACAGTGTCCTTACTAATGCCAATAGGTACAGTATATCCAGTATTAGCACAGCATTATGGGGGGTCAATCTCTTGCCCTGTATACCACCCCACCAACTGGTGCACAGTCACTTCTGTTGGGGTAGCCATTTATGTTTGACAATAATTTGTAATTTCGGTCACTAGAAGACACAAAATCCCAGCGCTGAGCCTCTAAGATGTAACCCTTAGGTGGTGCTATCCCAAGGGCTACTACCCTTGCCTGCTTGGCTAGTAGCAGGTTAAGGTGCCTGGGTAATGAAACGGGTGCTTCCACCTGGAGGTCAGGGTTGCTAGTGGTCAAGCTAACCTGGGCACAGCCCTCTGGGACACTGTAACCCCCCCCTCTTTCCCTTCTAGTGGCCTGAACAATATACAATAATTACTTTCACAATGACCCTTATTCACCAAGCAATTACCCACACTGTTTGCACTTATCACCAGGTTGGTTCCTCTAGCTTGACCCTGAGGACCCCTGTAAAACAAGGTTAAGCACTGCAAATAGCAACTGTACAATACTTTCGGCATAAACTGGAACCACAGTCAGGTTAAATGCCAACAAAGTTAGATCTGATTTATTCAGGGGACTTGAACAAGGGAGGGACATAATCAGGTTGATTTGCTTAAAAGCTATATGAATCAGACAGTTATGCATGCAGTTCAGAGTTCCTACACAGTCACACACTTTGGGTACCCAGGTAGGAAAACAGTGGGCTAGCCAGGAACGTTGCAGCTGGTTGTGGCCCTGTGATGGAAGAAAGCAACATGCACAACACACACTGTTTGTAATCCGGAACCAGAGGGCTCAGTTCATGAAAGAAAAAGCAACAACACAATCAGATGACAACACTTTTAGATTTAGCTGTTGTTGCATGGAGCTACCCTGATGTTTACTCACGATACCCAATACTGGACACAGGCAGGATGAAATCGAGACTGCAGGCTATTGAGCTGGAGTGCCCGGAGAAGCAGGGCCCACACGAATCACCAAGGCATCATTCCTGTTCAAGGCATTGAGCAGGGGGCTGATCCCTAGGCTGGTCTCTCATCGATGACTTTCTCTGCATAGCAGGTATTTTGGCTGAGCCAGTGTAGCAGGGCCCAGGCAAATGGAAATGGATACGGATTCAGTCCGTGGAGCTGGATACAACCTCCAGCAAACAAAACATGGTTCAAACACACAATGGGGAACCAAATCACGACCCAGTACAAGCATACAACACATTCACATGTAAGGAAATAAGCAGGCAACCAGACAAATAAATCTCCGGTCACAATTACAGAGTCTCTGCACATTCCGGGAGTTCAGAGGTAGCTAGAAGTCCTGACAGGCCGATCTCATTCAGCAAATCTTCGGTCTTCTTCAGGTTAAAGCCTGGTCACAATTCAGTGGCTTAATTCGCTTTCCAAATTCGGATTTCAGTCCGAAAAAAGCACAAGTTCCCTCTCAGGGACACCAGGCAGGCATGCATGCCAAACTCAGGACTTTTCACAGTTCTTCCGTGCAAATCCACCATGGATTGCTGCTCCAACTATCTTGAGCTGTTACTTCTTCACTTCCCAACTCAGATCTAACTGAAACTGCAAGCAGTGTGGGACTTTCCCCAAGATCCAAAGGGTTCGGTTGGCTGATCTGTCTGTCAGTCACAACAAGAGCTCCTCCTCCTGGTTATTTTAGGCACCAAACACCCGAAGCTATAATTCCTACAAGTTTTGGCCCCACTAAGCCCCTGTAGGCAGACTCTGTTTTAGAGTTCCAAATGTACTAATTGGCCTATTTCAGCAGTCTAGGACCAAGATGATGGAAACAAATGGAACCGTTCATGCTACAAAGAAGGCAGGTTAGAATAAACTGCAGTATTATTACTGCTCTAACAAATAATCAGCAAACAAGTACATCTTCTAACAGAGCTCCCTCTCAGATTAATTATGACTGCAATCCAGGCAGCTCTTAAAGAGACAGTACACAGAAGCTATACAGGCACTCTCTGGCTATACATTTAAACTGCTAAAACACAGGACATCAGCCTGGCAGTGAGCATTTAAGTAAGCTCAAGAAAGACTTTTCGGGAATCCCCATTTGTAGGGGGGTTACATGAAGACATTAAATAGAACTGGACCAGCACCGATCCCTGTGTAACCCCGCTGGTCACCTCCTCCTCTTTGGATTTTATGCCATTTACTACCACCCTCTGGGTCCTGCCTTTTAGCCAGTTACCAACCCATTTTACCACTTTAGAGGCCACACCCAGATTCCCCAATTTGTTAAGCAACCTTCTATGAGGAACGGTGTCGAAGGCCTCACTGAAATCCAGGTAGGCCACATCCACCGCCCCTTCCTGATCCACCACTCTGGTCACCCAATCAAAGAAATTGATAAGATTATTCTGACAGAACCTACCCTTAGTGAATCCATGCTACTTGTTGCTAAGTCTTTTTCTTATTCACAGCAGGGCAAACTTCTTTAGGTCGGGGGTCAGAACAGCAGAGTAGGGTCATGTGATGGGCATAGACCAACAGTGCCCTGGCAGAGAGCAAAAGATAAACAATGGCATTTAAAAGCTGTAGGAGAATATCTCCAGGGCACATTTTCCTCTCCATCAAGCACCATCTGTTTACTACGGGAACAGCCATTGGGATGGGATTTTAAACAAGCATTTGTCAATGCCAAATGTTGATTGCTTTGCTGCATTGAGCTCACTCACTGCCCCTCTGTTACTTGCTCAGTCTGTTTCTCCCAGAGCTGCAGGCTGCTCTTTTGTACTGGGCTCCTCCCTGCATTGGCACCTTGTTCTGCCCTCTAAGAAATCTGCAGCTGTCCCAACATCGCTCCGTTGAGGTGGCTCACTCCCCCTCTCTCACTCGCTCATTCTGTTTCTCCTAGCGCTGCAGGCTGCCCTTTTGTACTGGGCTCCTGCCTCTGTTGGTGGCTTTTTCTGCCCGCAAAGAAACCTGCATCAGGCCTGACACAGGTCTGTTGAGCCTGTTGACTCCCCGTGTCTCACTCACTCACTCATTCCGTATCTGCCAGCACTGCAGGCTGGCTTTTTGTAATGGACCCCTGCCTGCATTGCCACTTTTTTCTGCCAACAAAGAAATCTGCAGCAGTCATGATACAGCTATATTGAGTTCACTCACTCCCCCTCTGTCACTCGCTCATTGTGTTTCTCCCGGCACTGCGGGCTGCCCTTCTGTACTGGGCTTCTGCCTGTGTTGGCACCTTTTTCTGCCCACAGAGAAATCCACAGCTGTCCCAACAGAGCTCCGTTGAGGTCGCTTACTCCCCCGTGTCACTCACTCATTCTGTTTCTCCTGGTGCTGTTGGCTGCCCTTTTGTACTGGGCTCCTGCCTCTGTTGGCACCTTTTTCTGCCCACAAAGAAATCTGCAGCAGTCCCAACAAAGCTTCATTGAGCTTGCTCACTCCCCTTCTGTCACTTGCTCATTCCGTTTCTGCCGGCGCTGCAGGCTGCCCTTTTCTATTGGGCTCCTGCCTGCATTGCTGCCTTCTTCTGCCCACAAAGAAATTTGCAGCAGTTATAATAGAGCTCCATTGAGCTTACTCACCCCTCCACTCGCTTATTCTGGTTTTCCCGCCACTGCAGGCTGCTCTTTTGTACTGGGCCCCTGCGTGCATTGCTGACTTTTTCTGCCCGCAAACTAATCTGCAGCAGTCCCAACAGACCTCCGTTGAGCTCACTCACTCCCTCTCCCTCACTCGGTCATTCTGTGTCTCCTGCCGCTGCAGGCTGCCCTTTTGTACTGGGCTCCTGCCTGCACTGGTGGCTTGTTCTGGCCAGAAAGAAATCTGAAGCAGTCCCCACACAGCTCCATGTAACTTGCTGACTCCCCCTCTCTCACTCACCTATTCCGCTTCTGCCAGTGCTGCAAGCTGGCCTTTTGTACTGGGCTTCTGCCTACATTGCCGCATTTTCTGCCCACAAAGAAATCTGCAGCAGTCACACTAGAGCTCCTTTGAGCTAGCTCACTATCACTCTGTCACTCACTCATTCTGTTTCTCTTGGCGCTGCAGACTGCGCTTGTGTACAGGGCTCCTGGCTACATTGGCACCTTTGTCTGTCCACAAAGAAATCCACAGCTGTCCTGACAGAGCTCCATTAAGGTTGCTCAGTCTCCCTCTGTCACACGCTCATTCTGTTTGTCCTGGCGCTGCAAGCGGCCCTTTTGTACGGGGCTTCTGCCTGCATTGGCGCCTTTTCCTGCCCACAAAGAAATCTGCAGCAGTCCTGATAGAGCTCCGTTGACCTCACTCAGTCCCCCGTCTCACCCACTCATACTGTTTCTCCTACCACTGCAGGCTGCCTTTTTCTACTGGGCCCCTGCCTGCAATGACAACTTTTTCTGCCCACAAAGACTCTGCAGCAGTCCTGACAGCGCTCTGGTGAGTTCGCTCATTCCCCTCTCCCTCATTTGCTCTCTTGTTCTGTTTCTCCCAGTGCTGCAGGCTGCCATTTTGTACTGGGCTCTTGTGTTGGGGCCTTTTTCTGCCCACAAACAAATCCATAGCAGTCCCAACACAGTTCAGTTGAGCTCGGTCACTCCCCCCTCTCACTCATTCGATCTTAATCTGCCCCAAACACTGATTTCCCACAGCGACCGTGCTATTCTTTGGCAGGAGTGCAAAAACATATTTTAGCCAGGATGTGAAAAATGACAGCTGTACTGTTCATAAGGAGGTGTGAAAAAATGCCACTGTTGAAAAAGTGGTGTGAAAATATTACAAATTTGCAAAGTTACAAGGATGCATGGAAGCAGTTCAATGCACGCTTGTATCACAGTCATGTTATGGAGTTTCATCACCAAATTTTCTACATAGGGATTTTAGGACCTCTACTCATGAATAGTGCCACTGTCATTTTCTTAATCTGTCCCGAACACTGATTTCCCACAGTGACCACGGTAATCTGTCCTGCAACTATGAAACCACATTTCAGTCAGTATGTGAAAAGTGACAGCTGTACTGCTCATAAGGAGGTGTGAAAAAATGCAACTGTTGAAAATCTGGCATGACAATATTACAAATCTGCAAAGTTACAAGGGTGTGTGGAAAGTGTGCAATGCACACTTGTAACACAGTCATTTGATGGGCTATCATCACCAAACTTTCAACATAGGCATTTTAGGACCTCTGCTCATGAACAGTATCACTGTCATTTTCTTAATCTGACCCGGACAGTGATTTCCCACAGCGACCGCTCCATTCTGCCCCGGAAGTGCGAAAACACATTTCTGCCAGGATGTGAACAATGACAGCTGTACTGCTCACAAGAAGGTGTGAAAAAATGCCAATGTGGAAAATCTGGCATGAAAATATTGCAAATTCACGAGATTAGGTGTGGGTAACTGTACAGCGCCGCGCTCGTAAAACAGTAATTTTTTTGGATTTTTCACATCACATTTGCAACATAGGCTTTTGAGAGCCCACTTCTTGAACAGCACTGTTGTTTCATTAATCGGCCCGAAAGGTGATTCCGCACAGTGACTGCGAAATCACCTTTGGGCCGATTAACACCATGACAGTTCAAGAATTCATGAGGAGGGGTCCCAAAACCCCCACATTGAAAATTTGGTGCCAAAATTCCAAAAAATGACTAAGACATGCATTAAAGTTGACAAAACCCTATTCATTCCATTATGCAGCTTACCTGCATTTCCTCAATTCGCGGTCGGCTTTGAAGAGTGCAGATGTGTTCCAGGCCATTGAAGATCATTGCGCTGAGCTCCAGAGGTAAGTATGGGGTGAAGGGGGTGTGGAGAGGCAGGTTGCGCAGTGGGTGGGCACGGGTTGTGGGGGGGGCAGGGAGACCTCCGAGGGAAAGTTTCATTTTTTTCAGGGTAAAAAAACCAAAAACACATTGTGGGACAGTTTATTTTTTCACAGGGGCATGTGGCACACTGGGGTGGGCTCCCAGCACGCCAAAGGGCTCTTTCTTTGGGGGGGCCAGTAGTAGCCGTTGGGGGATTGGGCACTCCCATGAGCACACAACAAAAGGGGAGGGTTCAGATTATGCTGACAGGGATTGGGCACCCCCGTCGGCAGACAATGAAAGTGGGGGGGTTACAGAATGCTGATGGGGAGTGGGCTCCCCTGTCGGCAAAATCAACAGTGGGGCACTGAAGCCGACCGGGATTGGGGCCCCCTCTGCAAATAAACATGGTGGAGGGGGTTTTATTGTTTGTGAACATGGCAACAAGCCGCCACCATGTTCACAAGCAATATAAGGGTTTGGAAGTTCCACCCTGCAATGACGGGTCGCTCCCTCATCGGAGTGGATGGCTGACACTGCAATGACAAGGCTGCCCCTGACTGAAGTGGCAAAATTGTCAGAAGTTGGTGCAAAGGTTCCAAACACATGTCACCAGCAGCATACAATGGCATTGGGGGAAGTGGGACAAGCCTTTGCAGGCTATGGGGGCATTGGCCACAACAGTGCCACACCTCCACAACCTGCTTCTGAGCAAACTGTCCCAATATGTTCCTTGTGCTGTACGCAATCAACATAAAAAGAGCTAACTGCAAACAGATAGCTTGAAAGTTTTCTATCCTTTGGAAGAGCAAATCCTCTGTGCACCTTTCCACAACAGCAAGTGCCGACTGGTACACGTAAATCAGCATTGGGAGGGGGCTTTAACAGCATTGGAAGGGGGCTTGAAACAGTCACGAGATACCAAACTCACTAGCAACTCACTGCCAGGGTTCTTGATCTGCTTTTTAACAAAGACTGGAAGCTACAGCAGGCAGCTATCGGGTGGTTACTTTAACTGATAGCGACAAAAAGGTGAATTTAAACAAAAATGGAATTAGGCTGCTTGGAGGATAGGAGGGCTTTTTGGTAAAAAACAGGAGTGATTTCAAGCTGATCAGACAATAGGGAGGGACAGCTATATTACAGAAAAAACCTAACCAGTTGTTAAGTCGTCTTCTTGTTCACAGTAGGGAGAACTTCTCCAGGTTGAGGTTGGAACAGCAGAGGAGGATCATGATGGGCTTGGACCAACAGTGGCTTGGAAGGAAGTCCCACCTTGGGGAGGTCCCACTGGCAAGATAAAAGGAACCACTCCTAATGTGACCCATTCATGTTTGTGTCCCACAGACAGTGGAACAGAGCAGGAGTGGAACATTATTATCATCTTAGGCATCAGGAGGCATCCTCAGATGACAGCAGGTTTGCAGGGAACGCTGCCAGTCCACTGAGGTAAAGTACCTGTATACTTACTGCTGCATAAGAAATAGGAATACCTGTTATGTGGGAATGGGAGGAAACACTCTGTCAAGGGTAAGCATATAAAGGAGTAAAGGTAACGTTAAAAGATGAAAACTTGGATCACCTGTGGTATGAGAATAGAGGTGACACCTTATCTAGGAAAAGGGTAAAACAGGATAAAAGAAGCAAAAAGGGAAAAACATAAAACAACTTTTCTAGGGTCAAGATACAAAGGGGTTAGGCAGAAGAAAAACAGGAAAATTAGAAGTACCCTACCTAGGCTAAGAGTATGAAGTTTCTCCAGTTAACATAATGAGTGTAGGAATAGGAATGTTGGGAGTGGTGCAGTGCAGTGGCTGTAGGGTGGCACTTTTCAGGGAGACCTTCTGGAGACTGTGGTGCTACCCTATCTGCGTGCACCACTCTGGGCTGAGGTAGGAGGTTGCTACAGTCCAGACTGAGTTGACTAGGATTTGGGGGAACCTCTTCTCCCATCCAGGGGCATCTCAAGGAAATATAAAACCCAAGAGTGTAAAATAAAGAAAAAAGGAGCGTGGGAGAAAGAAAAGGCAACAAAAACATTAACTGTAAAAAGAGAGGATAAGGAGGCAGGACATAAAGGAAAAAAGGGAGATAGAAAGTGGAGGGGTAGCAAAATGTTGAAGGCCATGTGTGCAAACGTGAGAAGCCGAAGAATTAAAATTCTGGACCTAGAGGCCATCATGGCAGAGGCAGATCTGGATATCACAGCCATTACTGAGTCATGGTACACAGGAAACCATGACTGGGGCATGTCCATATCAGGCTATACTCAGGTAAGGAAGATAGGATGGGAAGGAAGGGAGGAGGCTGGGTGTTATATGTAAAGGATGTTATCAAAGCAACGGAGATGCAGAAAAAACAGAAGGGTATGGAAGAGTTGGAGGTGCTGTGGGGCACCCTAGAGATAGTAAACGGAGCCAGTATTTCCACTGGTGTGATCTACAGATTTCCCTTACAGGGGGAGAAATTAGATAAGGTAGTGGTAGAAGCCATTAGCACAACAGCAGAAAAAGGGAAGGTTCTGCTGCTGGGGGACTTCAGTCTGCCAGATGTAGATTGGAACCTCCCAGCTGCAGTTTCAACCAGAAGAAGGGACATCCTAGACTCCCTGCAGGGGGTGTTTCTCAGACAGCTAGTCAGAAAACCTACTTGGGATGGGGCAATACTGGATTTGGTGCTCACTAACAGGGACAGAATTGTGGAAGATAAGATGCAAGGTCACCTGAGTAGTAATGATCACTGTACAGTGGGGTTCAACATAAGGATGGTGGTGGAAGTGAACCACGCAAGGACTAGGGTCCTGTACTTCAAGATGGCAAATTTAAAAAAAAATGGGTGAATGCCTCAGAGACAACCTAGCTGAGGGGGGGCTGAGGGTGAAGGAGGGTGGATGCCATGGCAAAAAAAGCAGTACTTGGCATCCTCTTTGGGACTCAGGCAATCTAATTACATTGCATACACTGCCAGGTACCAGAAATTTATGTGGGATACGGTGCTGGCACTGGCTAAGGATGCCCACCCCAGCTGGCCAAGGAGCTGAAGCATGTGTCTGCAAATGGTATAGAGGCATCTAAGGTGCAATTCCACGCTGCTGTTGATTCCAATGATGTTCATTGCAGGGTCATGGCTACATCTATCTCCATGAGGAGATTTGCTTGGCTTGGGTGTACCAACCTCTCTCAGGATACCAAGGCTAAGGCCATGGACTTTCCTGTAACTGGTAATTCTCTGTTTGGGGAGCAAACAGAGAACTACATGAAGAAAATGGATGAGTACAGGACCACTTATAGGACTGCTGCAGCCAAAGAGAAGCAGACCACTCCTCAGAGGCAGCAGTTTAGAGGCAGGGGCAGGCCTTTTTACCAAGCTCAGGCCCCCTCCTCTTCTTTCCAGCAGAGGGAGTTCTTTAGGGGAAGAGGTGGATGTGGGGTAACCAGGACCCCATCAGCTACTCAGTCCAAGCCCCCTGCCAAGCAGACATCCTGAGGTGTCAGTCAGGGTCGTCTCCCTAATCCCAGTAGTGGGCAGGCTGGCTCACTACTCCCAGGCCTGGGAGTCTATTACTTCAGACAAATGGGTCCTGGAAGTAGTGAGCCTGGGACTTGCTCTCAGTTTCAAAAGGTTCCCAAAAATGAGAGCAAAGTCTTTCAGTCCTCCCTCTCCCTTGGAGACAAAGACCCAAGAGGCAGAAGTCTCCTCTCTTCTGCTTCTGTAAACAGTAGAGAAGATACCTCTGTGTCACAGGGGAAAAGGACTGCATTCAGGATAATTTCTTACCCCCAAAAAGACAGGGGAGTGGCGACCCATATTGGATTTAAGGTACCTGAACAAACATTTGACAAAACCAAAGTTAAAAATGGTGACTCTGGGAGTAATTCTTCCTTCTCTGAGACCAGGAGACCTAGCCTCCCTGGATCTCAAAGATGCCTACTTCCACATTCCTATCAGACATTCCCACAGAAAGTACCTCAGGTTCGAGTTGCCCTCAGGCCACTACCAATTCAGGGCCATGCCCTTTGGCCTAACATCTGCTTTAAGGGTGTTCACCAAGTGTCTTGCAGTGGTGGTGGCATTCCTCAGGAGGCAGGGCATCCTTCTGTTCCCTTCTCTGGATGACTGGCTTCTAGTGGGCCAGTCCTCAGACCAAGTCAAGTCAGCTTTCAAGGTCACCCAAAGACTTCTAGAGTCCTTGGGCTTCATTCTGAATTTAGAGAAGTCTGTTCTAGAGCCAGCCCAGCTTCTCACCTTCGTAGGAGTGGAAATAGATACAGTTCAAGCAAGAGCATTTCTTCCTCTCTCAAGGGTTCAGTCTCTGGTCACTCTGGCCTCCTCTTTTCATCCTCTGGTGTCTTGTCCAGCCAGACACTTTCTACAGCTGTTGGGACACATGGCAGCTTCCACAGCTGTAGTTCAGGGAGCAAGATTTCAAATGAGGGACATTCAATTTCATCTCAGATCCTTCTGGTCTTAGAAAAAGGACCCTCTCTCCAAATTGGTTCCAGTATCTAAAACCCTGGTCCAGACCCTTCAGTGGTGGCTGGAAGAGGACAATCTTCAACAAAGGGTCCCCTTAATAAGTCAGGTCCCTTCTGTGATTCTCACTACAGACGCCTCTCTCTTGGGGTGGGGCGCCCACCTAGATCATCTCACAGCTCAGGGAACATGGTCACACCAGGAGTCCCTTCTGCATATAAATCTTCTCAAATTAAGAGCTGTCTTTCTGGCACTGCACACATTTTTAACAGTTGTCCAAGGGAAAGTGGTGCAGATCAGAACAGACAATACCACAACCACGTAGTATATCAACAAATAGGGAGGCACTCGGTCCTCGGCCCTGTGCACAGAGGCCATGAAAATTTGGTCTCAAGCTTATTCCCTGCAGGCTTCCTTGATGGCTGTGCACCTCCCAGGGAAGGACAACATTCTAACAGATGCTCTCAGCAGGATTTCTCAGGGTCACAATGAATGGACCCTGAATCCTGTCATTCATCAAGTCATTTTCAGGAGATGGGGCACCCCAGAGATAGATCTCTTTGCAGCTCCACACAATCATCAACTCCCTCTGTATTGCTGCAGGCCACCCCTTCTGGGTTCTGTTCCCCAGGATGCTCTTCTACTAGATTGGACAAACAAGTTTCTCTATGCATTTCCTCCTTTTCCTCTGATACTCATGGTCTTGTTAAAGGTCAGGTCCTGGCCTTGCAAGGTGATTCTGGTGACTCCAGACTGGGCCAGACAGCCTTGGTATCCTCTTCTGTTGTCACTGTCAGTAACACCGCCCTTGTGTTTTCCCACGCAGTACAATTTCCTCACCTCCTCTCAGGGGAGGATTCTGTATCCCAGCCTTCAGACTCTCAGGCTTAAGGCATGGCTCTTGAAGAGCTAGAATATGCCAGTTTGCATCTGTCCCAATCAGTTTCGTAAATTAAAAAAAGCAGCAGGGAACCTGCCACTAGGAAGATATACAACTGCAAATGGAAGAGGTTTGGTTTCTGGTATTCCAGTAAGCATATTAAGCCAGAGCTGGCTGACATTGCCACTGTTTTGGACTATTTGGTACATCTTTACAGTTTAGGCCTCCGGCCTACTACTCTTAAAGTACACTTGGCAGCTATGTCTGCTTTTCTTTTGGCTGGTAAGGCCTCTTACCTAGCTTCTCATCCAGTTTTCAAGAAGTTCTTCAAAGGCTTTGTTCATGTTAATCCTCCCTTCTGGGAGCCTACTCCTTTGTGGGATCTGAACATCTGTATTGCACAGCTGATGCAGCCCCCTTTTGAACCTTTATCTTCAGCTGAGCTGAAATATTTGACTTGAAAAACTGTATTTCTGGTAGCCATTACCTGAGCTAGGAGAATCAGTAAACTACAAGCCTTATCAGAGGATCCTGATTTCATTTCCGTTCATAAGGATAAGGTGGTCCTTCGTACCAATAGAAAATTCCTTCCCAAGGTGCTGTCAGGCTTTCATCTGAACCAGTCTATGTCCCTACCTGTCTTTTTCACTGATCATTCTTCCTCTGGAGAGAGGAGGCTACACAGTGTAGATGTGAAAAGGGCTCTCAGTTACTATATTGAGCATACTAAAGCCCATAGGAAGGATTGTTCTCAATTATTTCTCACTTATGGTGAGGCAGGAAAGGGCAAGCCTGCTACCAAGAGGTCTACTGCCAGGTGGATTGTCTCTTGCATTCAGTTTTGCTATTCTAAACTTGGGAAGGGGCCTCCAGCCTGAGAGCTCACTCTACCAGAGGTACAGCTGCTTCTATTGCAGCAGCTAGAGATAGACCGTTAGTGGAGCTATGTAAAGCAGCTACCTGGAAATCTGTTCACACCTTCACCAAGCATTACTCTTTAGACATTCTGTCATGAAGTGATGCTAGGTTTGGCATGGCTGTGCTGCAGATCCTGTTCCCAAAATAGATTCTCTAACTTCCTCCTCCAAGGGGGTACTGCTTGGTAGTCTGCATATAGTCAGAATACAGCAAAACTTCATGTTGTTGGAAGAACAAATTACTCACCATAGTAATGTTGTTTCTTCTAATGGTGTCTTGCTATATTCTGACCTCCATCCCTGCCTCCCCTCCTGGAACCTAGTAGTTTTGGAATGTGGTGGGGCAGGCACAGTGCTGCACCCCAGAGGTGTACTGGACATGCCTCCACCTCTTAGGGGGTTTCTTTGGTTTATTATTAAGCTTCTTGGCAAACCACTACCTGTTGTGTTCTTTTTGGGTGTTCTCGATTTAAGTCTTCTGACCCTAAAGCTTTGTATTGCCATTTGGCACAACATTTTGAAAACAATTTCTCCTTTGAGCTACTTTAGTTTAGTGCTCGTAAGAATCTGACGGTTACACTTCAGAGTACCACAGACAGAGGTCTGAAAACCGAGCTAGAGCTCAATGTTCTATGCCTTTGCATAGAGTTAACCCTTTACTCTCCACGGCAGTTCTAGTGCTGGAGCAAACTACATATGGTCAGAATACAGCAAGACTCCATTAGAAGAAACATTACTATGGTGAATAATTTTTTCATTGGTATTACAGAGTACGGGCTCAAGCCTCCTATCAATGTATTTCCTACCAGCCTATAACTTGTTCAGATGTGACTGTCCTTCTATCAAAAGAGGTGGGAGCATTTTAATATATTATAGGTGTCACCTGGTACTATCAACCTTCCAGGTTGTCAATGTTTCCCGTGTGAAATTTTTCATTCCCTACTGCACATAGAGAACACCAAAAATCTGGATATAGTGTGCTTAAATAATCCCTCTAAAAGTGGCAAGGATGGCCTAGCTGAACTTATTCATCACCTTTCTACAGTAATTAGCAGAAATGAAATCATACTGATGGCTTATTAACCTTAACTGGTTTTATAATGACTCTAAATCCCTTAAATCCAGGATGACTGTTACACCTGTTTCAGTTTTTCACTGGCATCACAAGGCAAGCAACTACTGGCAGTCACCATACCCTAACTAACCTGATAATTCAAAAGGACCGCTCCTGCGCTGGCACGTGTCAGGTGGCTGCAACCAGGAATAGGTAGCTAGCCCTAATATCAGCAATAACAAAATACTGTTGCACTCCCAGGAAAGAACTTACGTGGAGACAAAATGCATCAAAATAAATTTATTTGAGCAGTATGCTCTAAAATAAAGTCCACAGCCAAAGAACTATGGCTCTTATCCCAGTGTTTCGTCCTGTCCATAGGGCTTCATGAGGGGAACTGGCAACAGTTTTCTATTATTCCTAAATAACCTGATCCTGACAAACAGGACTGACAGGATCATGGAGGCTAGCATTCCCGCTGTTCTGTGTCTAGAATGCATGTTCACCCTCCTGCCCTCTTATGGAGATACTACTTAGTGACTATTCTAAACCTAACCAAGAGGCGTGTTTTGCTGATCAGCTCCAAACTGACTGGGCTCTTTAATAGCTCACCTCTGAAGTTAATTTTTCATTAAACTACTTGGTCTCCAAACTCCAGGCCCTACAGAACCTACGTCCCAAAAATTAAATGCAGGGTGAGGGGGTGGCCACCAGGTGGCTGAACAGAGTTCTGTTTGCCTTACTGAAGGCCAGAAACAAGTGCTGGTTGAAGCATAAGGTTACAGTGCATTCTGTTGACTGTTTAGAATATAGACAACAGAGAAATGGCTGCAAAAAAGCTATCTGCATTACCAAACGTACATACTACAAAGAACTTTCACAAGCTTTTGCTAGTGACTCCTGAAGGTTTTGGAGCCACAGGGGTTTACTGGGGGGGGGGCCGGGGGATGCACGTCACATGATGATGATGGATATGTTGCTAAATTGTATAAATTATAATAACTTTGATACTGTAGTGAATGTTTTAATTCCCACTTCTCTGACCTGTCCAAATACTCCAATTTAGCATCTGGTACTCCTGATATAGATGCTCCCGCAAAGGATCTGAATGCCCCACTGTTCAACACAAGCGCTGTAACACAGAAAGAAGCATTGCGCCTTCTGAAATCAGTCTCTCTCTCTCTCCCCATAGTAGTGCAGACCATTATGGGCTTGAAACCAGACTTCTTAAGATGGCCACCCCCTATCTTCCTTTTCCCCTAACCAAAATATTTAATCTATCTCTAACTGCTGGTGTTGTACCCTGTGTATTGAGAATTGCCAAGATTGTACCAGTTTTCAAGAAAAGAGATCCAAAGCTTTTGGAAAGCTATCAGCCTACAGAAATCTTGTCTGACCTTAGCAAGATACTTGAGAAGCTAGTGGCCTCACAAGTCTCAGAGCACCTCCACAAATATGACCTGCTATCACCTGCCAACATGGTTTTCAACAGTGTTGCAGTACAACCACCACCCTTACCCAGTTCACAAATGTCACCAAGGTAGCCATGGACAGGCGAATGTTCACTGAAACAGTATTCATTGACCAGACAAAAGCCTTTGAGCTTGTTGATCACATTATTCTCAAAACCAAATTTGGTGTCCCTTGGCATATCCCCCATGGTACCCTGTGAGTTCGGTGACCGCAATTGGGTGCCTACCAAAATGGCACCTCAATTGCGGTGCCTCACATCACAGTGATGAGGGAGGGTAGGTGACCAGATGGGTGTGTGTGCAAATATAGCGACATCCTGTCACTACATGTATACGCAGCAGAGGGGAGCTAGCACGCTGAGCATGGGGTGGGGGAGGGAGGAAGGAGGGATTGTGAGGGGTAATGCTGTGGCAAGCTGCTGAGTTGTTCCTGTGGCTTGGTGGGTAGGCTCGGGGCTGGGGTCTGAATGGGGCTGGGTTCAGGTCTTGGCACAGGTGCCTTTTGTTGTGCCTGGCCCGAATAATTTTTCTTGTGGGTTTTGCACCCCCTCCCAACATGCATCCCCCTCCCCCGCATTTGCAATCAAAATGTAAGTCCCCAGTGCCCTTTTGCTGTGCACCGGGGACTGCATCGCTGAAATTTTGTTTTTCAGCGATTTCTATTCACCTAATGGTGATCGCTATTCTGCGATCACTATTATCACATAGATCCTTCACCCACCGAAATAAACTAGTCCTCCTGGCTATCTGGCCGATAGAAAGCAATGTGTAAAATGAATTGGTAGAAATATGGCCTTACCACTGTTAATCTTGGTGTCCCATAAGGCTCCATACTTGGCCCAATCCATTTAACCACTTTTATCATTAATATCACTGTGGTTCCTGCCTCATACTCCACCCTGCTTGATTATATGGTGCTATTGACTAGATCCAAGAGCATGGTGGATATTAACCTTCAACTTAACATTGACTTTAATAAGGTTCAGACCTGTTTTTTTAACAGAACAAGCTTCTTCTAAACTCTAGCAAGACTCATTCCATATTATTTGGTTCTTCACCCAGATTAAGAGCCTGGGCGGACAACCTGGCAGTCTACTGTATAGATGGTTCCCCTCTTACTGCTGCTGATTCTTTCTGACATGGACATCTTTTTAGATCCTGCCCTTGATTTTACTTTGTACTTTGCACATTGCTACTTCATGTAAATCAGTCAATACCAGTCTTGGACTAGCCTTTAAAGTGAGGTATATTCTTGACTCCTGCTACCAGACTTGCCATTGCCCAAGGTGTCCTACTACCTTGTCTTACTTATGGGTTTGTCTCATTATCTCAGTCAAGCAAAGGTAACCAAACTAAATGGAATACTGCATGGAACAATATCTGTCATTTTACCCTGTCCTTAACTTAACTCACCCAACATTATACACTCTCTGTGAGTTTAAATGGCTGGGTGCCCCAAGGAGAAAATTCTCAGTACTGCTGAATCTGGCTGCCTTGCTTAAATATTTGGACCAGGTTTATCCCCTAACATAAAGTGATGTCCTCTCTGTCCCCAAGTGCTCAACAAATTTGGGTGAGCATGCTTTTTACTGTACTGTCCCAAAATTCTGGGACTCCATTTCGAGCTACCCTCAGGCTTTCTCAGTCCCACATTCACTTTAAAAGGGAGCTACATAAGTACTTAAGATCGAATGAAAAATACAACTGTACATAAAGCTCTGGTATTGTCCATGAGTTTGAAAACCCACTACATCATATGTAATAAGTATATTTTTATCTGCACTGTGTCTTAATGCCTGCCTTTCTAGAAATATGTTGTCTATTTTTCTAACATTGTCATATTGTTTTTTGTAACCTTTACCATTCATGTAAAACTGGTATGACTCTGTATTTTTCGTGTGGTCATTCCTGAAAATAGATATTGGGCATGATTTTCAAAGGTGGAGAAATGGCATCAAGGTGCCTGCATCAAACATAAAGGACACAAATGGCACTCTGCATTAAAAGATGTGGCATTCACAATTTTCAGATTCAGTCTGCATTGGAAATGGGGGGCCGCTGCACCAAAGTGGCACTGTACCACCCTTATGACCTACAGCAGGGTGCTCCAGGTTGCAAGGTGGCTTGCACCATGGTGGGGCTGCACCATCCCCTTTTTTTGTATTTTGGAAGCCCCACTGTGGGCGCAGCAATGAGGTGGTCTAAGTGCCTTATGGCCAGTGCCACACAATGTGGTGAATTGGAGGGCTCTGAAAGTGGGGTCCAAAGGCAGAAGGATGGGGGTACCATAGAGGGACTTGAGGAGGCAATAAGCATATAAGGGAGTGATGCACCCAATGGGGGTGCCATTTATATAACTATAATGCCATTGGGATGATACCGTGGGGGGTTCCAGTGACAAGCAGTGCCATGGTCCCAGGTGGGCACAGCTCTGGCAGGCATTGTTTGTTCCTAGCCCCTCCCTGAGGTACCATCCCATTGTCTGTATAGTTATATAAACAACATCCCAGCTGTGTGCCACATCACTCTTTTGCATGCCCACCATCCCCCCTATGGAACCCCCATACCCCTTCTGCCCCCAGACACCTCCTGGCAAGCATGTTTACCACCTCCCAACCATTCTGGCCCCTCTAGTGTTGTGCCAGGTGTGGGAAGTTGGATCCCTGCAGCAATTCCCGCAGGTGCACCAGTTGTTTGGGACTAGCCTGTGAGTGTGGAAACTCCCTGGTTTTTGACACAGGGACCCCTGATTTTACAGAATTGGGTGCAGGGTCTCTGATGCACATGGAGTTCACTGCAGCCCTAGATCACAGCAAATTGTGCTGATCTAAGTGCTATTTGAAAATTGAGCTCTTTGTATTGCCTAGTGCACCTACTGTATATCATACACAAAAACTAAATAAATTAATTTCTCCACACAATATACAATGCCAGATTTGATGTTCTAAAATGTTTATGATTATTTTTATGCTTCCACAAAAGAGAAAATGACTTGTAACGTAATCTAGTCAACAATTCTACAGTGTGTCTGTTGGGTGGGGCTGCAGTTAATCTTCCCCTTCATCTGCCAACTTTGCCACTTCTGATGTTACTACAGTTCATTAAAGCAGAGTACAGGACTACCAGTCAATGGTTCAGCTCTAACATACCTTGTGGACTTGGTTAAGCCCTAATAACTGTTTTGTCAAGCATCCTAATGATGAAGTCTATATCCTGTTGTTGAAATCTGGGGCTTATTTGCAGTATTTAGATTATGACCAGAAGTGCCTTTGATCTCATAATGGTTGAGGAAGAAACACCTATCCTTAATGGAAGGATTATCCTTGATGTTTCTATAGAAAGCCTTTAAAATGCTCACTGCAGAGCTCAGGAGTCAAACAGAAACAAAAAAGGTAAACACTGTCAGTTATAAAGTGGCTTTCCCCAAACTCTGGGGAGTCTCCAGACATCTATCACTGCTCAAGGAAAAGCCCCGGATTATCTTCTAGCCCACCACACACAGTCAAGTAGTGCTTACTCACTCTATTCCACAGCAGCACTTACTGTATCTCTTCAAGTAACAGGATGAAGCATGAATCTGGTAGAAAGGGATTTATAGTTGCAACACCAAACACCTGGAAGAAACTCCCTTTCCAGCTGAGGAATGCTTCTGGACTGCAAGTGTTCACATCAAGTGTTTGTTTTGGTCCAATACCCCCTCTCCCAGACCATGATCATGTTGCATAACAGGGTTCAGATTCTTTCTTTACTGCTACCTTTCTATGTTAGCTTGTTGTGATTACTGTTTTGATCTACCTGCCTAAACAGTTTTTTTTTTCCTTGTATACGTGTATGTAAGTATTCCTACTGAACAATGTTAACTTGTTGATTGTTGCTATCCTCTGCAGGACCCCCATGAAAATGAGATGCTGCAGCTCATGGGGTCATCCTTGCTGGAGTAATTTCAAATAAATACTGTAAATATCTAAACAATCCCAGCATACTCTTTGACACATGTTTTCTATGCATAGAGAGTTTTCCTGATTAAATAATCCAGACAAAAATGTTTCTGATTACATTAGCTAAATCATCATTAGCAGACTTGACTGTTTTAGATAAAAAAGAAATATTTACTTAGCTGGTAAGAGAGGCTAGGCAATTTGAATTGAGGATATTTACATACTGTCTAAACATATGAAACTAGAAAGAGAAGAAATAAGACCTTTATCTGACAAGTTTCTTCCCCCCCAGCAACTCAAGAGGCAGAAATAATTATTCATTTTTCCTCCAGGTTTCGGCATGCAGTAAGTGTACAACTCTAGACTGCAGCCTTCCAAAGTATGTTCTTGCCTAAAGGATTTTTTGCCTAATAAAAAAGAAATGCAATGAAATAAAGTTTGTAAAATAAATAAAATAACGAACACATCTTGAAATGAGATGTTGTAGCTCAGTATGCTTTTCCTGGTGGAACTTTTCCAAAGTTTGGTGGTGCAGCAATGTCCATCACAGCCATCGTGTCAGCCAGTTAGTACAGACAATATCCAAACAATAGTTTCTATAGTTTCTATGTTTTGCCAATGATCTGCTCCGCAACCTTATCAGTTCTGTCAGTCCCCAATAGGGCTGTACACAAGGCTGACTTTTGATATTTGCATTTGTATTTCTATTTGAAGCTCTGATATCTGCATTTGTTTGCACATTAGTGTTTGTGAAACATTTTATTTTACATGTTATACTTGTTCCTGTTGTAAATGATGATACAAGACCAAGGAATTGTGAGGCTTCAATATAATAGAGTTATTACTACAATATTCATTTATGTTATGAGCAATAGTAATCATATGTGTGTCACATCAGATTCCACCAAGACCTGCCACTGTTCTGTATGGTCTATCACAAATACATATATTTATACTTGTATTTTTATTTGTAAAAAGTGCAGTATTTGTGTGCATTAGGTCTCAAAAAGTATTTCTTTTGCACAGTCCTAGTCCCACCTGTGCAGCAAATGGGATCATGTTAGCATCCAGACTGTATCTAACCTTAATTCAATGCCTTGGATCCAGGTATTCCAGAATTCAATGCCATGCTAACAGGATTAGCACTGTACTAAGAGTTCATAGCACAGCCACCAGCCTTTTAGCATGAACACTGCTGTACTCAATTAGCATGGTGCTAATTTGTTGGCATATTAGCCCTAGCATGGTAACTGCTAGCATTGGCAGATTAGTAAACATCCCTCCTGGTCCTGGCAGGATGTGCATGAGGCAGTTAGCAGAGCTATGCAAATACTTATTTCCAAATGTTCAACCCAAATATTCATACTCAGCAGCCACATATTAAGGTATTCGTATTCAGAGCTCATTAAAAATAATTAAAAAAATTCCCTGCCCCTCTTTCCCAGCCCAATAAAACAGCAAAATGTTACCCACGTGCCCCCCCAACAGTGGTCCAATCCTACCAGCACGCACAATTTGTTGTAGTTAATTAAAAAATATTAAATAAATTCCATGATGGATGACTGTCACAACCCACCCACCTCCACAGCCAGTCGCCATCTTTCTAATTGTAAAAGTAATTTTGTAAATAAAAGAAAATCAGTTTGTCCCCATCCCCCCAGCGGCATATACTCCCCACCCTCCACCCCTCACACCCAATTCTTGCTAGGAGAAAGCAGCCAGCACAAACTCGCCCTCCTCTATGGCTAGCTGCTTCTCGTGGAATGAAAGTGCTCACGGTCTTCTGTATAGTAAAACCAGCTGACTGGTTTTACTATACAAAGAGAGCGAGAGGACTTTCATTAATGAGAAGTAGCCAGCCATTGAGGAGGGCGAACTGTGCCGGCCACCTCTCCTAGCAAGAATTGGGTGTTGGGGGGAGTTGAGTGTGAAGTAGGGTGCTGCCGGGGAAACATAATTTTGTTACAAATGAGCATGAGCTTATTCATGAAAGGCTTCCAGCTCTGGAAGAGGGAAGGTTTATCCCAGTTACCTTCTCCTAGCAAGAATTGGGTGTTGGAGGGTGGAGGTTAGGAGTAGGGTGCTGCCAGCTTGGGGGGTGGGGACAAAATTGATTTTCATTTTTTCAAAAGGAGCTATATAGTTAGAAAGATGGTTGCCAGCTGTGGAGGGAATGGGTTGTGCTAGTCAACCATTGAGAGATTTTTGTAACATTTACAAAATGATATACAATAAATTGTGAGTGCTGTGGGGAGGACAGTATGATTGGACTGTTAATAGAGAGTGGGGGGATGGGGTCACATTTAACAGGGTTTTTGGGCTGGGAAGGAAGGGGAGGGGCATTTTTTATTTTTATTTTTCAGCTGGCCAAATACTCTTTCCCGAATATGAATAGTCCCCTATTTGGGAAGGGCCTCTGAATATTCGGGAGTCCTACTATTCATGTTATTCAGGAAATAATATTCAGCCCCTGTACAGCCCTAGCAGTTAGTGGCTGACCACAGAACATGAGAGCTGGGACTGTGCCAATCCCATTGACAGGGAGATGGGCATAAACTACTAGGAGCAGAAGTGAGGTCCGCTAGACTACAAGGGATGGCAGTAGAAAATAATTATAGACAAATGAATCTTTACTGAGGGAGGGGAACCACTAGACTGTCCAGGATTATCTGTTAAAACATATTGGGATGGGATCAGGCAAGACAGTGGGCTACTAGTGGCATCAGTGCGTTTCCATATAATGCATGCTGGGATTTAAATCAAGCAAGGGTGGCACCTGACTATCAGGGATGGCATATACTGTTGTGCAATACATGACACCACAGATAGTGGGGTAGATAGGTAAATTCTCCACACAGTCCATGGAGGCCATGCTAATGTCACATGTGTCAATGAAGCCATAATAGGATACAAATGACCTCTAAGCTCCTATGGGCTGGGGGGTAATTTGTAAGGGAACCTTTAAATATAGCAAGTTAGTGCAAGTGGGCTAAGAAGTTTGGGGTGCCCTAAGTGCTTTTGCTCCTTATGCTAAGTATAGGCACGTACCTCTGTGTAGCCAGCACTGAGATGTGCTTATTGCCAAATGCACTTCTAGTGCCTTTGTTGGGCTTTGCTCTAGAGGTGCTATGTCCAAACAAGTTTGGGTGCTCACACTGTGCTCCAAACTTGTTTGAATGTAGCAATTTTAGAGCAATGCATCATTTTGTGTTCAAAATAGGTTCTTTGTAAGGCACAGATTAAGGGATTTGATTACAGGCCCCGACATGTTCCACTGATATTACTTTAGATATAAGTCTGTTCTAGTTCTACAAGTCCACCCTTTCTATGAAATAACATTTCTGAATATTCTTTCTTCTGTATGGAAAATCATGTTGCAACTTAAATTGACAGTACTGTATAATCCTCTGCTTCTGGTCCCTTTTTAATCACACATTCACAGGTCAAGGTGCAGTTTCAAGTTTCAGCTAATGGACTTTATTTCAAATACATGAAACTCTGGAGGAAAATGTTGTGTTTTGTCATATTCCATCTATTTCTACTTGCTGTACGAACACTATTATTTAATGTTAACATGATCAAAAAATTGAGAAAACACTGCAATGTTTGTCAAGGTTCAGATACTTTACAAACTGCTCTTGTTTATCCTTCCTTATCCAGAGGCTAGTAAAAAAAGATACTATAATAGAAAAAGTTTCACAAACAGTATATGGAGATGATCTATAATGGACTACCTAAACTAAACATCCAGTTGTTCAAAATGACATGCTAATGTATAAGGATAATAGCAAAATATCTGAATACCCTCATCTGCTTTTTAAAACAACAACATTTATTGGATACATTTCACAATACAGAAAATTAAATGTCATGGTACATCAAAAACTACAGGTCTATGTCAGAGTAACCTAATTCAGATTTGAAAAAAAGAGTTCAAGTTACCCTTTTTGTTGACAGAGAGCATAAAACATTTAGAGATTCACATGGATCATCTGGTTTCATTACAGAACAGTGTATGGAGGTCACAAAGTTGTACCATCTAACTCTCAGTTAATCAGTACCAATATATAGTTGCCAATACATAGGGAGGTTTTACATAAATTCACCTTAGGCACTTTCATGTTGCAAACCGCAATTTTCTGTGGATGGGTAGATGTGTTGTACTGATTAGACAAAGTACACTAGTGTACTGATGTCACTTGCAGTTTGGGAAGGGAGCAAGAGTGGTTAGCATATTACAGGAGACACCACCACTGGGATTGGGGTATTCACTCAGTTCGATGGAGTGATTCCACACTGATGGAATTAAAGATATGGAGACCTCATATTCTTATAGTTGACTTTCTTGTTTATCATCATATGGTTCAAGGACTGAGTGCCTCTTTACAACACATGGGGGGTAGGTCACCTCCATCACATCAGGATAAGATGACTGGCTTCAAGTAGGATGGCTGTGAGCCAGCTGGCCTGCATCGTAGTGAGGTATGCCTCAGAATCCATTCTCAGAAGGGCTAATTTAGGAAGGCAGAATTATTTTCCGGAGGAGAGTGGAGCAATCCAGCAGTATTCCTATATAGAAGGGTACATAGATGACATGAATAGAGTGGATGGGCAGGCTTGAGCTCTGTAACCCCCCACCATGTATCAAAATTAAACTAAACAGTTAAAATATTATTTTCCTTAAATTTTCACTTGCTACTGTTGCTTTCTTTTGATAATGCATATATTCCAATTGATCTGGCATATTTTTAAATTAAATTAACAACTTTACCCTTTTCGACTGTCTAATATAGTACGTCCCAAGTCAGACCACAGCTGACATCCTGAATTGCCTATTCTCCTCACAGAACTTTGGGCACCAAACTGCATGGTCCCTTAAGCTAACAACTGAATACAAATCATGACAAAAGCTAATTTTAAACAAGGACAACAATAATTAAACATGTTGAAAACTTCATCCTCGGATCCCAGAGATGCATATCCACTAAAGTGCTCCCTAATTGAAGGAGATAACATTTTACAGGCAACTCACAAAATAATCATTCAACTGGCAAATGGTCTAACCACTGAGCATTTTGAGCTACTCTTGGCAGAAGTGGCAACTTGTAAACAGTCTTTCAACAAGCTTGTCTTTAACTTCAGATAACTTAAGCAGGATGTTCTTAACCATAGGACAAGAGTGGGAGATGTGGAAAAAAAGAGTAAGCAGTGCAGAGGATTTAAGAAATAAAGAGGTCCAAGAGAAACCAAGTAACATCAGAAAACTTATCAAACTACAGGCAAAAGCTGAGGATCTTAAGAGCAATAATAGGAGAAATAATGTAATGGTAGTAAACTGAGATAACTCTGAGGTAGGAAGGGTGCCCAGAGGGGTGCCGCAGGAATAAGTTCTTGGGCCAGTACAATTTAATGTTTTCATCAGTGACTTTGTGGAGGGGCTGGAGGGGAAGGTATGCCTATTTGCAGATGACAACAAGATCTGCAATGGGGTAGACAGTTCAGGAGTAGAGATGTGTGAAGTCTCTGAAATTCACTCCGTGAATGAATTTGCAGAGTTTGCAGAATCTGCAAAGTGATTTTTGCACACTTCACGCAATCCGTGACCTGTGAATTGCACGAATTGTGCCACGGAGTGTAAAATGTTGTCCGTGAATTTTGTGCTGTGCCCCACAAATTTCACACTACACGATAAAAATCAGCAAATGTTACTACAAATTTTATGCAAATTGTGTGAAGCAGATTCTGGGTAGCCAGCCTGAATGTCACTAATTTAGAAAAGTGCAAATTTTTGGCTCTTCGCACAAAATTCTCAGGTAAAATTTAACTTTGCACCATCTCTATCCAGAAAGGATGGAGAAAATGAGAAGCGACCTAGCTAACCTGGAAGAGTGGTCCAAAGTGTGGCAGTGAAGATTTAATGTGAATAAGTGCAAAACCATGCACTTGGGGTGCATGAACCCAGGGCAGGATTACATGATGGAGGGAGAGTTGTTAGAAGCCACACAACAGGAAAGGGATTTAGGGGTGATCATATCTGATGACCTAAAGGTTGCCAAACAATTTGCCAAGGTGGTGGGGAGAGCCAGTGGAAGGCTGGTGTGCATAGGGAAAGGTATCACCAGCAGAAGAAAGGAGGTGGTGAGGCTACTGTACAGGTCACTGGTGAGGCCTCATTTGGTGTACTGTGTACAGGTCTGGAGGCTACATCTCCAAAAGAAGACAGATAAGGTAGGTGCTGTTCAAAGAAGGGCAACAAAAATGGTGCAGGGCCTACACCAGAGGTCATATGAGGAGAGATTGGAGGAACTCAATATGTATACTATGGAGAACAGGAGAGAATGGCATGACATGATTGAGACCTTCAAGTACCTAAAGGGAATAAATAACGTACAGGAGGGAAGCATCTTTCAGATGAAAAGATGCTCAAGACCAAGACCAAGAGGACATGACACGAAACTGGAAGAGGATAGACTAAGGGGCAATGTGAGAAAGTATTTCTTCACAGAAAGGCTAGTGGAGGCATAGAACAGCCTCCCAGCAGAGGTGACATGGGCAAAGACGGTGGTGGAATTCAAAACTGCATGGGATAGACATAGGGGAACCAAGGCAGTTCAAAAGAGGAGGTTATACCATAGATCAAGTAGGATCTGAGGCATTTTATTCATAGGTAGTGAAAATAGAGTAAACTGGATGGGCCTGGTGGTCCTTATCTGCCGTCAAATTCTATGTTTGGTCTCAAAGAAGGGATTGGAAGAAATGACCTGATTGGATTTAATAATAAAATACTGCTTTTTATTACTGGCCCCCATAACTGTAATTTGTACATCATTGAGGAGGTTCATGGGTCTCTGAAACCAAAACCAAATCACAAGGGAAGGCCTAGATCCTTAGTATTTAAATTGTTTAGTTTCCAACACATGATCTCCCTCCTGAGCTCATCAAGAAAAGATACCCCTTTTTGCCAACCAAAAAGAAACTGAAGAAAGCTAGTTTGTAATAGAGCTTCTTTTTTCCAACAAACTTAAGAGTATGGATTGACAGTTGACTTAAGGACCACATAGACTACAGGCTACCAAAATTTCAGGTTTACCCCAGAGTCAAATAAAATCTTGAAAATGGATCACTAAAGCATCCTTTTTAACTAACCGGTAACTTGAAATAGATGCTCACTTTGCACAACCATCCCTTCAAAAGCTGTCTCCCCCTGACTGATAGCCCACACAAGTGAAAATATGATAGAATATGATGATCTTCAGTTTATTTCTTGTTCCAACCAGCCCGTTCAGTTATGCAAATTTAATATCCCACTGACACCATTTTCCTGGAGAGTAGAAGGAGGTGTCAGAAGGAGTGACTGAATTTGGCCCATCCAGATGGGAGGAGCGTAAGCTGCTTAGCATTGCATTCAGCCCTGCCTACCTTTGGGAAACAACAGTCCGATGAAAAATATTTTCATGTATATAACACACTCTTGCACTGTTCCAGGTTCAATGCCGCAGTATTAAACTGGATTTCTCAGTTACTGGTAAATATCTGTTTTTTTCTTTAAATCTTTGTTAAACTGTTTGCAATTATTACTAATAGAGCATGTTTCTACTTCAGCCCAAACAGGGAAAACTTCACTTGTGTGTGTTATTCATTGAGCAGCTGATGTGTGTTTTTTATTACAGGGATAAGCTTTTTGTTAATTATTTCAGGAACCATATGTTGCCAACTCCAAGCCTATTTTATGATTTAGTGAGATTTTATTCTTTGATGCTTTTAGTCATTGCTACTTTTTGGGAATAGCAGCTACTAAATTCTGGGAACTGCACTGGTGTAAATCTATTCTCCTACAAACCACCACAATTGGAGATAGGTTCAGAAAAGTTAAGTTTCCATCCCCCAACCTGGTCCCCTCCCAAATCATGTCTAATGGGTCCTTGACCTCTGACCCCACTCACATCGCTGCAGTTTTCAGCGATGCCTTCTCCAACCTTAGTCATGTTCTCCCCCCGAATTTCCATGACCCACCTGCTCCTAGCTCACCCACTCCACACCTTGGTGCCCCCCCCTTTTACCTTCGCTACATCTCTCCCAAGTCAGATGAACCATATCTTACTGCTGCCCTTAGTCACGCCTCCTCCAACGCCGACTCCCTTGACCTCAGAATTCTTCGGCTTTCCCTTAAGGAAGTCCTTGCCCCTCTCACCCACATTTTAAACCTCTCTCTCTCCCTTGGCAAATTCCCTGCCATTTGGAAATCTGACTATATCACGCCCATATGTAAAGGTGGGAACCGCTCCTCTGTTAACAATTACCGCCCTATCTCCATACTACCCCCCATCTCCAAAGCCTTAGAGAGGATAGTTTCGGATCAGCTCACTGACTGCCTCAATAAATATAACTTACTCTGCAAACAACAACATGGTTTCCATAAAGGTCACAGCATGACTACTGCCCTGCTTGAACTAACATCTCACATCCACACTGCACTGGATAAAGGCCACATCACAGGTGCGATCTTCATTGACCTCACCAAGGCCTTTGATACCGTCCATCATTCACTACTCCAAACCTCTTTGCTCAACCTGGGTCTCTCACAGGAAGCAGTGGGATGGTTCACTGACTATCTTGCCAACCAGACCCTTCAAGTTAAAATTGGCAATACCCTATCACCTAAATCACCTGTCCTCTCAGGGGTCCCACAAGGGTCCATTTTGGGAACCCTCCTATTCAGCCTCTTCCTAAATTCCTTCCCCGCATCCTGCACCTCCAACTTATTACTATATGCAGATGATGATGTCATATTCTCCTCCAGCCCTGACCCCTTCCTACTCCACCACTCCCTCCAGTCCTCCTTTAATGCAGTCGAAAGTTGGTTCTCCTCACAGTGCCTTATTATCAACTATAAGAAAACCAAGGGTATGCTATTCACACACCCACAGAATTCCAGGACTGGGCTCTTCCCACAAATACTATCAATGTCCCAGACTCCCCTGGAATTTGTGCATTCGTTCAAATACCTGGGCATCACTTTGGACACTGGCCTTACCTATCACGAGCATATACATCAATTATCTAAGGCCCTGAATATCAGGCTAGGGCTCCTGCACAGCTATAAACATTGCCTTACCCCGGAGGCCCTTAAGCTTGCTATATCCTCCTCAGTACTCTCCCTGCTAGACTATGATCTCCTGACTTTTGGAGGGGCTAGCTCCTCAGCCCTGGATAGTCTTAGACTTGTCCTTAACAAGGCCTGTCATCTTATATTAGGATGTGACAGACTTACCCATACCTCGCTCTATATAAAGGATACCAATTAGCTTAACCTAGACAACAGAATCAAATTCCACACTTGTGTCTTGGCAAAAAAAATTACCCTTGGCCTCTCCCCCATTGCACTCACCCCTTTAATCACTAAGGACTCAAAAGTTAAGCACACCCGTAGCTCTGACACCCATTGTTTCTCCATCTCTTCCTGTCGCACAGCTCGGTTCCAAAGATCCTTTTGTTACAGGGCACCCTTGTGGATGAATAACCTACCCTCTTCCTTGCATTCTGATCAAAGAATTGGTCATTTTAAAATGCACCTCTGGGCTCACCTTTGATCCACAAGCAACTGCATCTGTACGTGAATTGGTGACACCTTTTCCGTCTACTACTGACAGTGGCCTCTGGCCTGCCTCTGCTTACAGCTCTTAATGTCCCCCCTCCTAGGGATGTTAAGTCCAGTTTTTTTCTCTCAACTGCCTCAAACGGTTCTAGATCTTGTATGTTAGCTTAACTGCTCCTGTTATTAACATAGCTCTACTCTGTAACAAGTACTGCACTGTGTAACTGTCCTAACTGTATTGTACATTCTGTATGTATTATATGTGATGTGGAACCTTTGTAAATGAGTCTTTGACTCAAAGGTATTTCTGATCTCTGAAATAAATAAATAAATAAATAAATAATTTGTGTTGGCAGTGTAAGAATATTCTGATTTCAAAAAGGAGGTTTAAAATAAAGTGGTACACATGCATTCTTTTGGTTTGCAGCTGAAACACAGGTATACTGATGTTTGTTTACATCTAAATCCTGATATAGAGCTGAGAACAAGGACCGTTTGCAATTCTGCAGTATTTATTACCACATCAACAAAGGTCTGATGCTTGATAGTATCCTCTTGCCAGCACAAATGATTGTTATATTAGCTGTATCTAGCTCTGCAAGTTGCTAGTATTAGGAATAGATAACACACTTGATGGAGGCTGACCACAACTGAATCCTGATTTTAAACACAGTCTCAGAATCTTGATGTAGTTCACTCATTGTATTTATTCCACTACTGATTTCAAATGACTATATGCATGACATTAACTGCTTGCACTGCTGATCTAACTAGAATGGGTCAAAAGTCAGTAGGTAATTATTACAAATGTGCCAATCACTGGTTCCTGATCAATGCCAGCACAAATCTATACAAGGTTAACAGATAGATTACCTGTCTCTTTAAAGCTATGATGAAAGGGTTTCTGTTCCAATGTTAATTTCATATATGTTGTTTTTTCTGTACAAAACAGTTGTATTTTCTGTATATGTTAGCTTGAGGTGGGGGCAGACTCCAGGGTTATTTCTGGTATGAGCAAATGATGGGTTGGGATGTATCCCACATGGGATTTAATTGTACACCTGGTTTACATGCTTTTATTAAAAAAACAAAAAAATGGAAACATATGACAACTACTTTATTGCCTATTAATTTTGTTTATTTTAAAAAGTTGATGTTTGGAGCTGTTTTTGTAGGATTATGGGATACAGGGCATGCTTCTGTTTGAGGGTTTTAACTTTATCATGTTTCCTTTATCATCTTTCTTCTAATCCTTTTTCTGCTTCGTCCTGCTCTCCATTGCTCTGTTCACCTACACCTGTGCCTGGATATCTGGGTCTTATTTGGGAACAATGTGGAATAATCTGGGAAGTAAAAACCCAATCACGATAGCTTTTTTACTTGCTCTACTGAAAGAAATAAATCAAACACTAATTAATAACACTGGTACGGGACTAAAATATGGTTATGGACAGTCAACTCAGAATAATCACATGGAATGTAAGAGGATTAAACAACCAAACAAAGCAATATAAATTGCTTAGACAGCTTCAGAATCTTAATGTAGCTGTTGCTTTCCTACAGGAGACATTCCTTAGAAAACAATATATAGATTTAATTAGAAGACAGTGTGTGGCTAAAGCTTTTGGAGGTGGAATTTCCACTAATAAGGCAGGAATGTTAATTTTGGTAGCCAGAAATACAAGATTTGATGGAGAGGAAGTGATTGAAGATCCTAATAATGGGTACTTTGTGACTGTAAAGGGGGGGTTCCATGTGAAAATAGCAATTGTATAATATTGACGAGCAAATAGGTGAGTATTTAATAGCGAGTGTTAATAACGCGACCTCACAGTACAGTGCCTTCAAACATAGCTCCTGTGTATTAATCACGAGCAGTATGCTAGTCATTTCCTCCCACCTTGCCACTCACTCACCTGTCCCTCACCTACAGAACTTTGCCACTCATTTCCCTTTACACCCTCCATAGTCACAGTGACAGGATACTCCCTTGGACCATCAGTCTTCATCGTCATCAGTGACATTGCACAGGACCTAGAAGGCAGAATTTCACTGTTCGCTGATGACACAAAGCTCTGTAACAGAGTAGACACACCAGAGGGTGTAGACAGAATGAGAAGAGACCTGCAGAAACTTGAAGAATAGAATGGTCAGGGGTTTAGCAGTTGAAATTCAATGCAAAGAAGTGCAAGATAATGCATATGAGGCACAAAAACCCTGGCACAATATATCAGTTGGGGGTGAAGATATAGCATGCACCAAGCAGGAAAGGGATCTTGGGGTTATCATCTCTGATGACCTCAAGGTAGGGAAACAGTGTGACAAGGCAGCAGGTAAAGCAAATAGGATGCTGGGATGCATAGGCAGGGGCATCACCAGCAGGAAAAGGGAGGTCATAATTCCACTATACAAGACACTAGTGAGGCCCACCTGGAGTACAGTGTACAGTTCTGGAGACCATACCTACGTAAGGACATAGACAGGGTAGAGAAGGTTCAGAGGAGGGCAACAAAGATGGTGCATGGATTGCATCACAAGTCCTATGAAGACAGGTTGAAGGAACTGAACATGTACTCCCTGGAGGAGAGGAGGGAGAGAGGGATATGATAGAGACATACAAGTGTCTCACAGGGAGGAACAGGGTGCAGGAATACACTATTTTAAGTGAAAAGATGTTCCAGGACTAGAGGGCATGGGATGAAGTTGGAGGAGGACGATTCAGAGGAAACATGAGGAAGAATTTCTTCACAGAACAGGTGGTGGACAAGTGGAACACCCTGCCAGAGGAAGTGGTGGGGCTGAAACAATCACGGGATTTAAGAATGCATGGGATAGACATAAAGGAATTCTGGAGGTCAGGGGTATGGGGCAACAGACTTCTAGGAAAACATAAACTGAACTTACAAGCTCAAATGGGCAGACTGGGTGGGCCATAGGCCCTTATCTGCCGACACTGTCTATATATCTATGTATCTATGTACCATATGGTTTGCATCTGGTTTGCTAGTCAGCAGGTAGCTGGTGTCCCACTGTCCGAGACTGGACAATTTTAAAAGAAAAAGCATTCTCCTTTGCAAGACAGCTACTAGGTGAGCATATACCATAATAAAAGGATGCCTTTATAAGCAAGTGTAATGTTGGCAAAACCGCTAACTAAGACTGCTTTTGTTTTCTCTCGGAGGTTTGCACATGCACACTTGTGTTCTGGGACCACATGACATAGCGCCAGGGATGGTGAACTTTCCCTCTAGCAGATTTTTATCTGTACTCTATCCACTGAATTGAGTTAAAAATTAAAAGTACATGGATTGTCTGTGTGACATGTTAGCTAGTGTATCTGTCAGTGTGACATTTTGAGTGTGTATATTTGACATTCAGAGCTTTACTGCAGATGTCCCTATTTAGGCTGTCATTTATTGTAAAGTCACTTGTTGCCTCAAATATTTATATAAGATTTTAAACATTTTAGTACAGTATAAGTGAGAAGTCATCTAAGTATGGGAAAGACAAAGAACCTCTGTGTGTAAACACTGAGGTAAGGGTTACCCCAAAGAGCATTTGGCTGGAAAGCCAAGTTTCAAGAAAATACAAAATCACACATGCCCCCACAATGCAAAGCATCATGGGCTGCATATGCAAAATGCATTCTGTGGTGATTTGCATATGCAGCCCATGATGCTTTGCATTGTGGGGCATGTGTGATTTTGTATTTTCTTGAAACTTGGCTTCCCAGCCAAATGCCCTTTGGGAAACTCCTTGCCTCAGCGTTTACGCAGAGGTTCTTTGTCTTTAAATAGTTTTTATTTTAATGGGTTCACCAAAATATATCCCAGGCACACTGCCTTAGGGGTAGCTGGTCCATTCCACTGGGGTGTCAAACAGACGAGGCATACTGATGAGTCCTGGTAGGACAAAACACATGTCTATGTCTTCTGTTAGCACCTTTGCAAACTGTGTGAGAGGCCTTTCGGCACCATGCAATTCTGCTTAAAGTTGGACCAGCATAACATTCTGTGGTGATTTGCATATGCAGCCCATGATGCTTTGCATTGTGAAGGCATGTGTGATTTTGTATTTTCTTGAAACTTGGCTTCCCAGCCAAATGCCCTTTGGGGTAACCCTTGCCTCAGTGTTTACACACAGAGGTGCTTTGTCTTTAAATAGTTTTTATTTTAATGGGTTCACACAATATATCCCAGGCACACTGCCTTAGGGGTAGCTAGTCCATTCCACTGGGGTGTCAAACAGATGAGGCATACTGATGAGTCCTGGTAGGACGAAACATGTGTCTATGTCTTCTGTTGGCACCCTTTGCAAACTGTGTGAGAGGCCTTTCGGCACCATGCAATTCTACTTAAAGTTGGACCAGCATAACATTCTGTGGTGATTTGCATATGCAGCCCATGATGCTTTGCATTGTGGGGGCATGTGTGATTAAGTATGGGAAGCTGTATTGCTGACAGGTTGACAGCTGAAGTAAATCCACATGTTTTTTATGAAATACACTGTCGATATTGCACTACTCTTTCATTGCAATACTCTATCATTGTAATGGCTTTAGGCAGCTGATCGTCGCTATTTCAATCAGGTGCCATTTTTGTAGGCTGTATGGCAACCAGAATAATTGTTTTGATTCACTCACTTTCGTTCAGTGGTCGCTGTATTTAAAAATCGCGATTAAATATTCGCTATATTGCTCTCACTATTACTCCATCGTGATTATTACGGGATACCAAAATGGTTCACTAGAAGGTTTCAAATTGGTCATGGTTAGTGTCTTTGGTCCTAAGAATAGTAATCATGAACTTCTAAACAGATATTTTTGAAAAACTGCAACCCATTCCTTACACAAAAATCATTATTGCAGGAGATAAAAATTACACTCCTAGCCCCTCTTGGACAGGTCAGGCAGTAACTATTCTTTAACCAAATCAGACGAGGATTTAAAGGATTTTTCAAAAAATATTACCCTGGTGGATGTCTGAAGGACCTACAGTGGAAGTATTAGGGAATATACATACTGGTCCTTCACACATAGAACAGGCGCAAGGATTGATCAGATCTTTATAAGTTTGGATTTGGTATAAGACATAGCTGAGGTGGAGATTTCATCTGTGATAACATCTGATCACTGCCCAGCTGTCTTGCAACTTCAACATGAAACAATACACAGAAAGCAAGGTAGATAGAGAACATATAATTTTGTTTTAGGAAAGGAGCACTAATAAAAACTCAGCTCTTGACCGGCCCGGTGGCACTGAGGGTTGAGGCACTGGATGCCACACCTCATGTTATGCCGATGACCTGGATTTGAGAATGGACTCAGGTCACAAGGGGTCAGCTGGGGGAGGAAGGATTAAGCATCCCAAGAGATGCTCTCCTCCTCCAGGAGGTTACTGGGCAGTGATGCCCACAGAGTTGCTGCTTGTGGAAGCATGGGAAGCAAAGTGCAATGGCTCCTCAAGGGAGTCAGGGTAGGGAGGGCACTGCGGATACTTGACATTGGCTTGCAGAAGCACGCCATATGTCTGGATGTAAGTCCTTTGTGTTGGTGCCCTCAGATAGGGATGAACCAGGAGAAAAAACGAAGGCAAAAAATCTCCTGGTAGTGAGCATCATGACACTGGGTTCCTGGTACATCGGGGCCCAGCCGACAAGACTAGAGGAGAAAGGTTCCTTCGGGCCGAGACCAGGAGAAAGTAAAAATAAAAAAAAAATCAGATCAAGCACTTTTTTGCTTTAAACAACCTAGATGATATGTCTTGGTCAATGACATGGGAAACTTTCAGATGCACATTGTGTGGTTTTCTGATAAGTCTTTCTGAAAAAAAAAGAGAGCGAGAGAAACACTAAACTAAATGACAAACTCATACAAACTGAAAATTGAAAAATAAAAAACTGTTGTCAAGGGATGACTCAAACTATAGCTGGACCAAATGGTCTAAAGCAGGGATAGCATAAAATGATCTGGTTGGGGACATAGTAGAATTTAACATTTGGAAAGTCAAATTATGATACAGTGCTCCCTCGCTATAATAAATCTCACTATAGCGAATCCATGGCTATAGCTAATGGTTAATTTGGCTCTGAGTCAAAGAATGCTGATTTAGCTGCAAACTAAGTACTGTGCCAAGCTGTCAGTGCTATCATTACTATTAAGTGCACTCACAAGAACAAGAACTGTACAAATGTGCTGTCAATTTTGTACAGTAATTGCAAATCAGTTAATTACGTGCACTTAATTAGGTACGTACGGGTACTGTTATTAAAAAAATCTTATTCCAAAAGCCACTTACACCATGCACCCATCTTACTTCCACAATGAAGATACTAGGCTATTCTGTGAAGACAAAGCTTGCGATCCTATACAGGCTCAACAGTAGAGATAGCTTAAAAAACCTGTCTGCTGATACTGGGTATTCCAAGTCCATGATGTGCACTTGGAGAAAGAAAGAGGACTCACTCAGTCAGTTTGTTTTTGAGTGATCTGAGTCTGAGGGTCTCAGCTGAAAAAAGCTGCGAATTGCAGACAAGGCTGACATTGATAAAGCTACACAAATATCAACAGCGCTTAAACGGAGTCCCTGTGTCTGGCTCATTGGTCTGAGAAAAGGTTAACCAGTTTGCATCTGACCTGTATGGTGATAGCAACACCTTCAAGTCATCAGTTGTCTGACTTTGGCATTTTTCCACACCAACACAGCATTTGACATGTGAGTATCACCGGGGAGCAATGATCCAGTGATGATGTGGCGGCAACTGAATTTTTTATGAAAGTCAAAAAATCATTGAGCATGGTGGTTACACACGTGGCAAATCTACTATCATGACAAGACCAGCCTGTGTTGGTGGTGTTTGCCAGATGTCACCTTAGCTGCCAAAAGTGAGAGTGATGCATCCAAGGGTTTCAAAGTGAGCAATGACTGGGTGACCTATTTATTGTGCAATAACACCACTGACTCTCATAAATTGAGATCACTCTGCATTGGCAAGTTTCAGTCTCTACGGTGCTTCCTCAAGTTTGCACATGAATGCCCTCCTGGTGGAATACTGGAGCTTTCGAAATGCTTGGATGACATCCAAGCTGTTTCAACAGTGGTTTGATAACTCTTTTGTGCTGTAAATAAGAGCCCAGCTAAGATCACTTCATCTGCCCAATAAAGCCCTGCTTTTTATGGATCAGTGTCCTGCCCACCCCCCCTGAAACTTCAGTAAAGTCCAGGATTGGTAGAATAAAAACTGTTTTCCTGCCCAAAAATACAACAGCCCAGATCCAGCCATTAGATGGAGGCTTAAATGCAACCTTCAAAAAACACTAGAGAAAAAGACTGCTTAGTGAACTTGCTGCTCAAGGGGATTTGGTGACTGCCTTTCTGAAATCCCTCACATTGAAAGATGTAGTGCTCCTGTCCAGTGAAGCCTGGGCTGCTGTTTCTGAGAGCACTGTTTGGCATTACTGGGATGTGATGCTCGGTCCAGCACTCAACCCCCGACACCACCACGGATTATGCTGAGGATGACCTAGATGACACTAATGAAATAGTTAAAATTGCCACTGATCTCCACATCATTGAACATCCTGAAAAAGCAGGACAGCTGATTGAGGACTGGTTGCTAAGTGATGATATACTAGCATCCACGGAACAGTAGAGCGATGAGGCAATTGTGGTTGGTGGCACATAATTTCAGTGACTCCGAAACAGCAACTCCACAAGTTGGTGAGGGAATTATGGTGAGGACAAAACAGCAACATACGTTTTCCCCCCTCCTTGAGGTGCTACGTCCTCGCAGTTAATTATTTAAGTAAGGAGGTGTAGGGGGAAAAGCACCCTGAAAAAAAAAGAAAGTCACCATTTGTGTTCTCACTGAATATCCTTTGCGATTCCGAACTAGCCATTCCGGAGTCGTTATTATCCATAAAACCTTGTGGCTACAGTCTTTCACTGCTCTAATGAGGACAGTGGGGAGAGTGAGAGAGAAAGTGATGGGGGGGGGGGGGGGGGAAATACAAACTGAATTCCTCTGAAGCAGTTAAAGGACTTGAGACATGCCTGTCCTGGATGGAATGTCAGGATGAAGTAGATTCACTGAAGGTACTGCAGTTATACCAGTTGCTCTCCTACACCCATGATCTCAATAGGAGGGCACTGGTTCAGAACAAAATCGCTGACATTTGGAAATTAAATGCTTTTAACTCTAGGAATGATTTATTTTACTAAATTAAAGTTTAAAGTGTTGAAAATAGTATCAGTAAAGTTTGATTTGCAGCATATTTACTTGTATTGTGCTGTATGTTGACAAAACTGTATATGGTGGAATGTTTTGAGCTACCACTGCAAGCTCCTATAAGCTAACTCTGTTATGGCAAATGTAGCTACTGCCCATTTCTGGAACTCATCTCCCTGTATGCAATCAGTGCTACTTGAAATTCTGTACACTTTATGTTATTCAGATTAATGCAGCATAAGTTGTAACTGTCAACAATGCAATGTATTCTGTTACTCTTCTGTTTTTTGTGGAATGTAGTTCAATATTTATCTATGTAACTCCAACTCCCCTCTCCCCCAAGTCACACCGGGAGATGAGTAACTTGTTGTCCAGTGTGCCTTACCTGGTGGAACTTATCAATAAATAAATAAATATTGACTTTGTATTTGTGTATGTAGGTAGCAAACAGTGTTCCTCGCTGTAATGAACGGCAGGCCATAAAGAACGGGTGCATCAGTTCCAATTTTGTTCATTATAGCAAGGAAGCACTGTATGTAGATAGTGATGCAAAAACCAAAAAATATACTAGCTTTAAGATTAAAGCAGAATACCAACACAATCCAAATACCTAGTGCCTCCAACCCAAATGCAGGTCTTCTTGCATTTGAGCACCAAGAAATAAACAGGCTATTTAAGGAATACTATGCACATCTTTACAAGAACCTTAATGAGGGAGTGACTATGGATATAAAGGAGATTTGCAAAGGACTAAACATCCCACAGACCTTGAAGGACATAGTTAGATCATTTAATGCCCCAATTACATATGATGAGTTAGTTCCATTTCAGCTCTGACTACAAAATAAATCATTAGCAGAAACCTAGTCAGTCTGCCCCTGTGGAAAAGAGAAAAATCAGGGGGAGGAGTCTGTTCCTAAAAACTCAGCAGCAGTAGATCTGGATTAGGAGAATTGATGAACTCACGACAAATATATATGCTTTCAGATATTGTTCCTTTTTTATTTATAGGTTTATACAACAGCACCACGTTAGTCTGTTAAAGTAAATGTCAACATTTTGAGGTGGTGCATCTTCATCAGGGCAATATGCAGTTAATTGTAGGAACACTTAAATACAATAATATATCTACAGTCTTTTATTGTACCACTCAAAATACTTCACTAATGGCCCACCAGTACATTAGCACCAATTATTTATCCCAAATACTATAATTTCAATGGAAATCGAAAATAAGCCAATGATACTACTTTCACAGGGCACATTGACAGTCAGGGTGTAATCTATCTTCAAGGAGGCACAGTTTGAAGATAGAGGGGGGATGGCTCAGGGGCAACTTGAGGAAGTATTTTTACCACAGAGAGGGTGGTGGACACATGGAACGTCCTTCTTGAGGCAGTCCCCGGGTCACAAACAGCGGGGGAATTCAAGAATGCATGGGATAGACATAAGGCAATTATAATAGGGGGTAGGAGGAAGTAGGCCATTGGTTAACTAGGATCTGCAGCTTATCCAATAGGTAGGGAAATGGGCAGACTGGGTGGGCCAAGTGGTGCTTATCTGCCATCAAAGTCTACTTTTCTATGTTTCTATGTAATATAAATCTAATACATACACTACTATAGTACTGTGTGAAATCACAGGCTATCAAAATCACTGTACCTTATATAGGCTGTGTAATGCTCTGTCAGATACATTTTAGGTTAACTACAGTTCTGAAACAATAATACTACCAAAATATTGTTTTATCTAATATATGAAGTTATCCATCTCATTATTGAAATTGCATATATGATTTGCTCCATTGAACTTTCATTAATTATTGAGTTATAATACATGGTCGAGATCTTTCCCTCTACAAAAGGCCATCATTTATTTCCCTGTATACCTGTGACTAATAGAAACATAGAAATTGATGACAGACAAGTACCACTTGGCCCGCCTATTCTGCCCATTTAGCTTGCCTACTGTAACACTGCAGACCCTATTTGATCTCCAGCTTCCCCCCTTACCTTACCACTAATGTTCCCTTTTGCCTTTCCCATACCTCCTTGAATCCCACAACAGTTTTCACCCCTACCACCTCTTCAGGGAGGCTGTTCCAGGCATCCACCACACTTTCTGTGAAGAAGTACTTCCTTACATCTCCCCTTAGCCTACCCACCAACCTCATAATGATCTCTTGATCTTGAACATCTTTTCTCTGAAAAAGGCATTTGTCTTGAATCTTATTTATACCCATGAGGTATTTGAAAGTCTCTATCATATCCCCCATTTCCCTTCTTTTCTCCTGGGTCTACATATTGAGGTCCTTCACTCTCTCTCTTAATGCAGACACTGCACCATTTTGGTTGCCTTCCTCTGGATCGCCTCAACTCCATGTGCTTCTAGAGATGTGGTCTCCAGCACTGGAAACAATACTCTAGATTCAGTCTCACCAGTGATCTATAAAGTGGAATCACTACTTCCCTCTTCCTGCTGGTGATACTGTACCCTTCCCTATGCACCCTAGCATCCAACTGGATCTCCCCATTGCCTTGTCACACCGCTTGGCCACCTTTAGATCATCAGATATGATTACCCTCAGGAATCTTTCCTGTTTGGTGATTGACAATACTCTGCCCCTGGGTTTTTGCACCTCAAGTCCATGATCTTGTACTTCTTTGCATTGAAACTTAGTTGCTACACTCCTGACCACTCTTCAAGCTTTCCAAGATCCCTTTTCATTTTTTTCACACACACAGAGAGTTTTGACCCTATTACAGATCTTGGTGTCATCTGCAAAAAGGCATACCTTCTCTTCTAGCCTCTCTGCAATGTTGCTAATAAGGACATTAAAGAAGACTGGTCCTAGTACTGATCCTTATGGCACCTTGCTGGCCTCCCTTCTTTCCTCCGAGTGAACTCTGTTTACCACCACTCTCTGTCACCTATCCCACAAATCAGTTTCTTACCCAGTTTACCACTTTTGAAGCTACTTCCAGGTAGGGCTGGGAGAGCTCAGTGAAATTCTGAACCTTATTAAATAAGAACTGGAACATGGTGGAGTTCCAATTTGTTCTGATTAGCTCTGATTACTTATAAATATTTGAAAAAATGTGAAAAAATGCATAAAAGTGGCAAAAGTTGGTCACATTTGACACTGAGGCCCAATGGAAATAATTGTATGCATTATTTGCATAAAAATTAAAGTAAAACTGCTAAACAAAAAAAGCAGTCACTTACTACTAGCCTCTTCATGGCTGGTCTGTAATGGTGGCATATCCTACTCGGGTCCGTGACATGAGTGTGCTGGGAGAGGGAGAGAGAGAGAGATAGAGAGAGAGAGACAGACAGATGCGAATACCTACATCATAGTACCACCAAGCACTGCAGGCACGGCCAGGCAGCTAAGATTTTTTTTATTAATGGTGCTGTGTTGGTATTATTTTGATGGATGTTCCAGTTAGAGCAGAACAGGCCAAAGAAATGGATATGAATGATCAAATGAGCAGCAGTAATAGCCCACCCACTCTATCCATGTGAATGATGCAACTGCATTGCATGTCCTGGTGTACTTTGGGGTATGGTATACTACCTGGACCAAGAGGTAGTAATGTTTTCTAGTACTACAACTACTTCTACTGAATCTGATCAACATGCTGAATAAATTTATTAAAGAAGAAATGAAAGACATAGTGACTACCACCCAGGCAGCCAGTCACATATCACATAGGTCAAGTGCAGTGCAGTCATAAAATAATGTTTGACACTGCCACCTGAAGACCTAATGACACACAATTGCATCCTTCCTAGTTCCACAATTGCTGCCAGCCACTGCCAAGTAATTTAAGTATGAAAAATAACATATAATAATAATCTCAGCCCAGTTACGATAAGTGAGATGTAGTGTTACAGGTTAGAGCCAGGCTAGCATACCATGCACAGTTGCACACGCAAACAATAAAGAAATTACATGACTTTAGTAATTTTTCTTTGTGAAGTAATCACAGCCAAATATGGGGAACATGAGAAATATATTTTACAAAAAGTATTCAGTTTCTGGGTTTCAGGCATCTGCCAAGCCATGCATTGTATGGAAATTAAAACAGTAATACTATAGTCAGGTCTCTAGTAAAATAATACTTTCGTAATCAGCTGCTGAAGGCAAAAAAGTGACAAATAGTAGTAGCAATAGACAAAAAGTGACAAGCAGTAGTCATGACTCATGAGGTCAAAAAGTGATAGTATAGTAGAAATAGTAGACAGCAGTATGCTACATTCCAGATCAAATGGTGGTACCTGGTACCACCAAGTATGTTTGTGACATGAAATGCAGCTGCTTGCTATATTTTGACTCTGAACCCACTGATGCTATTTTTCACGTATCTATTCTGTACTCATGTGATCATTCAAGTAATAAGGGCCTGGCTTAATGGGTCCTGATCTGACTTGTTGCAATTATTGCTAGCTCATGTAGGAGACCCTATTCACAAAAGATTTTCACCACAGGCACACATTCTTGAAAGTGTTTTGTGAATAGGGCCTATTCAGAGCACTCAGTATACTTTTTATGCAGGTATCATATTTTAAACTAAAATGAGGAATGTTGACTTTTAGAAATGTCAGTTGCTCAGCATTTTCTGGTGTCAAACAGGATCGTGGGGCAGTAATGATGTTACCAGCTGAACTAAACAATCGTTCTGAACTGATGCTAGTCGGAAGGAAATTCATGCACTTCACTGCAATGTTTACTAAAGCAGGCCACCTATTTTGTTTGGATTTCTAGTATTTCAAAGGATTAGCATTCCAGCTGATATTGGGCTCTGCCAAGTACATTTCAACAGTGGTCTGTTCTGAGGCTGTGTTATAAGAGGCAGATGAAGAAGATGTTAACATGTATATCTTGTAAGTAACTCCAGAGACATTATGCTGAGCCAAGTGTCTGTGGGACAGTACTGTGTTTGACTGGTGGTGAAGAAAAAAATTTGGCTGCAGTGGCTGAGGAGGAAGAGGAAGCAACAGTAGAGGATGGGCCACCTGATGCTGTGCTGTGTCGTGAAGAAGATTCTGAATGTGGTGCTGCTGTTGTACTCTGTTCCATGACAGCATGCACCCCATCAATTATTTCTTGTTTGTTTATCTCGAAACAAGTGTCATGATCATCACTCAATAGTTGATTCAATTTGTGTCTTGGGTCCAAGATTGTTGCTTTAATGTATACTCAGAATGAAGCATTTTACATAGTTTGTCATCTTCTTCAACTTTTTTGATCATACTTCTCGTTAGATCTTGTATTCTGGGGGCAACCTGTATGTGTCAGCAGCAGCACTGGCAGGCTGTGTGATCATGGAACTGTCTTGGGTCTCTAACTTTTCCCTAATCAAATTCAACCTGAATTTAACAATTTTTATTAGGGTATCACCTGGCTTAGAGTAACTGTGTTTACACTAACCTCTCTGGTGATTTCCTCAAGTGGCTGGAGCAGAAAATTGGAACCTCCAGCATGGCCCACTATGGTGGAGTAATACAGACATCTGCATCACCAATTTTATTTTCCAGGGTGTATTGTCTGACAGCTTTCTTTTGTTCCAGCAGCCTTTGGAACATATGAAAGGTTGACTTCCATTTAGTAGAAATGTCTTGGATCAGTCTGTGTAAAGATAAACTGTGCTCCTGCTGTATTTTTTTCAAACAAGTGATGAGCTTTGCTTGGATTACTGAAATGAGTGTATATTCTTTTAGCAGTGCTAACAAGAGCCTTAATGTCCATGCCATCATTGAGAAAACTGAACTATTAAATTTAAGCAATGCACAAAGCAGTGGATGTGATCAAAGCGCCCCTACTCCAAGGCCTTCTTTATGTTGGACCATTATCTTCAACTATAAAGCCATCTGACAGTCCCTGTGAAGTGAGCCATTGCTAGTTTTTAGAGCTCTTCATTGATGTCATGTGAGGTATGTTCAGATGAAAAATAAAACATTCTTAGAACAGTAAACTACAATGCCTCACTGTCCCCATGTGAATTATTATAACATGCCCAATGTGCCGTGACAGAAATGAAGTGTTCAGGCTAACAGCTTGTCCAGATATTGTGAGATGCACCACCCTCCCAACAGCACTGCAGAAGACGCATCTTAGTTTTTTTTACATACGACATCATAAAGATCTGGAATTCTTGTTGTTGAGAAGTATTTCTGTAATGGTATACTATATCGAGGTTCAAGGTTCACAAGCAGCCACCTGAATCCAGCACGTTCAATCACATTATATGGTAGCAAATCAATAGTTAACATTTCTGAAATCTTCTTGGTTATTGTAACAGCAACAGGATGAGTTGAGGCATATTTGGATTTAAGCACATATGTTTTTGAGACGGTAAGCTGTCTCCTTGAAGGAGAAGGATTTTTGAACACATGGTCACTTTCAGTAACAGTAGGAATCCTTTGAATAGGAGGAAGTGGGGGTTAAAATGTTTCCATAGTGCTTTGGGAGCTGCCACTGCTTTCATCTATCGGAGTTACCCCTGAGTGTAGTGAGCTATCACTGCCACTTTCTCTTCCAGACTCTCAGCTGGAGGTCTCAGTAATGTTATGATATCTGTCTAGGTGCCTTTTCAGTGCTGAAGTTCCCTGTGCTCCTTTCTTTTTACTTTTGCTGATTCATCATTTACAAATAGAGCATATTGCCACCAACTTATAAGAAGCACTAATGGAGAGGGATGACCAAATAAAAGATTATATTTCTTTAGTTTTTTTCCCAGGTAGGCACTGCATCTCAGTCAACTTTTCAGGGTTCTCCCCCAAATGGATTTTTCTTGGGCATGTTCCTCTTATAGTTTATTCCCACTGCCCTCCTCCTCCTCAGACAATAAGACAATAAGATTTCTGTCTGTTTCTTCTTTATCTGCAATTTCCATCCCCTCCAGTAAACCTTGTGCTGCCTGATCATTCTCTTCATATTTATTATTATCTTCAATGGGTTCAACCTCAGAAGACTTGGATGACTGTGAGGGACTGGCAGTAGCACAGTATGCAACTGTTCCATACCTTGGGGTGCCTCTGCAGGTGGTGCACACCAACCCTTTGGTTTTAACAACATAACATAACAACATAACTTCTTTTTTTTTACTTGGGACTGATCTGACAGTTGCACCTCTTTTGGGTTCAAGCATTCACTTGGAAGACAAAACTTCAGATGTGAAAAAATCACTTTTTGGGGTTTGATTTTGTTTTCCCTTTGCAGGCTGACTGCTGTCTTTTGCAGTGTCACTATCTAACTAAGAATGTGGCTCATCAACAATTTGATCCATTTTTTGTTTCTTATTTTAACTTGTAAAAAGATCCCAGTACCTAATGTCCTCTGATGACTCCAACCCACACCCACAGGCCAGGGATGGATTTACTGTCATGACTATACACAGCACACTGTCAACACAGCAGTCCACCACCACTTCCTTCCAAGTTTAGCTGACTGACTCCTACAGTTACTGTTTATTGACCAACTGTATTCAGCAGTGTGCTTCAGAATTTAAATTGGTGATGCAAACACATCTGGTGCATGGCCATACTCACAGTCCCACACTGGGGTTGGTTAATGCTTATACGTAACAATATCTGATAAAACTAAGAAGGATAAGGAGGAGGAATAATGGATGGAATGAGTGATGATGATGATGACACTTGTGTGTACTTTACATGTGTTGTAGTGTAAACAGACTGCTATAAGTCACAAGTTCAGAATATCCCCTGGGTACCCCACAGCCAGTAGCACAGGTGCATCAACTTGTCTGTTATTTGTCTGAAAAGTTTTTTTTAATACATGAAATTGTGAATGAATATTAACAAGTGATCATGATTGGATGGAACAAATCAAAGATTTATTTTGCCAGCCTGCCCTTGCCCATGTAAACATAGATACACTGAGGCCAGGAGAAGAAAGTACACTTATTTTGATTTGTGTGATTGTAAAATTTCTCATCCCCCCCATAGTCTCCCTCTCTGTCTCTCCTCTAGATAGCACTAGTCAAAGATTTATTTTGCCAGCCCACCCTTGTCCTGTATGCACAGTCTCACTGAGGCCAGGAAAAGAAAATAAACTTTTATTTGGATTTCTGCAACTGTAAAATTACTCATGGTTCCCCCACAGTCTTGCTCTCACCTCTGGATGGCACAGGTCAAAGATTTATTTTGCCAGCCTGCCCTTGCCCTGTACACATAGCCACTCTGAGGTCAGGAAAAGAAATAAACTTTTATTTGGGATTTCTGTGACTATAAAATTTCTTGTGGGTCCCCATAGTCTCTTTCTCTCTCTCTCTCTCTCTCTCTTTCTCCTCTGGATGGCACAAGTCAAAAATTTATTTTGGTAGCCTGCCTTTGCCCTGTACACACAGCCACACTGAGGCCAAGAAAAGAATAATCTTTCATGTGGGATTTCTATGAATGTAAAATTTCTCTTGGGCCCCCAGTAGTCTCCTCTCTCTCTCTCTCTCTCTCTCTCTCTCCTTCTGGATGGCACAAATCAAAGATTTATTTTGCTAGACTGCACTTGCCCTGAACACGCACTGCTACACTGAGGCCAGGAAAAAAAAACCTTTATTTGGGATTTCTGTGGACTGTAACATTTCTCATGCCCCAGGTCAGCCTCTCTCTCTCTCTCTCTCTCTCTCCCTCTCCCTCTGGATGGCACAAGTCAAGATTTATTTTGCCAGCATACCCTCCCTGAAGGAGCTGGTGGTGGCACCCTCCTGAAGAAAGCTTCTTGGACCCAGACTGTCTGGCTAACTACAGACCAATCTCTAACCTTCCCTTTATTGGGAAGGTGGTTGAGAAAGTAGTGACCTAACAATTGGAGAACCACTTGACCATCTATGACTTCTATGAACCTCTCCAATCCAGTTTTCATAAGAGGCACAGTACTGAGACAGCACTAGTTCAGGTGCTCAATGATCTCCTGATGGCAAGAGATCGGAAAAACCATTCCATCCTGGTTCTTCTAAACCTCTCATCAGCATTTAACACTGTGGACAATGGGGTGCTTCTCAGTCACCTGAGGTTCATCTGTGGCCTGTCAGGTACAGTCCTCAGTTGGTTTATATATTTCCTCACTGGCAGAACTCAGAGGGTGGTGTCAGGGATTTATTCTTCCAACCCAGTCTCTCTGTCATGTGGGGTTCCTCAGGGGTTGGTGTTGTCCCCCATGTTGTTCGCAGTGTACATGCTTCCCCTTGGAGACATTGTAAGAAGGTATGGGCTGAGGTTTCACTGCTATGCTGATGATACCCAGCTCTACCTTTCTTTTGCACCTGACCAGGATAGAGCTGTCTCAGCATTTAACAATTGCCTACTTGAAATCCAGGATTGGATGAATTTGAGATGGCTGAGGTTGAACTCGGAAAAGACTGAGGTGCTGGTTGTGGAATCCAGGGTGTCAGATAGAGGGGTTGGGGGCAGGTTCACCTTCAGAACTCTATCTTAGGGGTGTGCCACTCCTTACCTCCGAATGGGTGTGAAACCTGGGGGTGGTTTTTGAGAAGGGCTGACTCTACAATCGCAGGTGTCGGCAGTCATCAAATCCTCTTTTTATCATCTGAGGAACATCTCCAGGGTTAAACACCTTGTTCCATCCAGCAATCTCCCCACATTGGTCCATGCCTTTGTGTCCTCATGCCTGGATTTTTGTAATTCCCTTTATCTAGGGCTACCAGGGGTCGATATCCACTGCCTCCAGCTAGTGCAGAATGCTGCAGCCCTGCTATAGATAGGGACTCCTCGGTCGTGTCATATTTCTCTGGTGCTGCGTGAGTGGCGGATCACCTTTAAAGTCAGACTTCTGACTTATATGGCCCTACACGGGTAGGGCTCAGACTACCTGAAAGAGCTTCTGGTTCCTTACTGCCTGGGGTAATCACTCCGCTCAGATGATGAGAGGTTATTGGAGATCCCAAGGGTTTCCCTAAAATCCTCTGGGGCCCATGCATTTATTTACACAGCCCCAGCCCTTTGGAATTCTCTACCCCATCAGCTACAGGAGTACATGACCATGGAGGGATTTAAACGGGCTTTTAAGACCAATTTGTGGATCCGAGCCTACCGTACTTGACTGCACAATACTCTGTATGTTTTTATCTAATGTTATTATGTTTTTAACATGTGTTTTGTATTTTCTGTCCCAAGTGCTGTTTTAACCCACTGTTATGCACCTTGGTTTTTGAAAGGTGCACTACAAATACAATTATTATTATATTATTATTATTACCCTTGCACTGTATACACAGTCAGACTGAGGCCAAGAAAAGAATAAACTTTCATTTGGGATTTCTGTGACTAAAATTTCTCTTGGTCACCTAGTAGTCTCTCTCTCTCTCTCTCTCTCTTTCTTTCTCTCTCTTTCTCTCTCTCTCTCTCCCCTCTGAATCTGGATGACACAAGTCAAAGATTTATTTTGCCAGCCTGCCCTTGCCCTCTACACCACACACAACCACACTGAGGCCAAATAGCCAAATATATGTCTTATCTTCTTTCCTTTGCCTTTTTTCTTTGCCTCCCCGGCCCCCCCCACCCTTCCTCTCTCTCTCTGTCTCTCTCTCTCTCCCCCTCTTTCCTTCCTTCCAATTCCTGTCCTCTACCTCCCTTGTTGTTGATGACTTTCTTCCCTCACCCCAGTAAATCTTCCCTCTCTTTTTTCTTCTTCATGCCACTAGTTGACACTTATGCCAGCCAGCCACCCAAAATCTGCTACAAAAATATTCTTCCCTCCAGCTCTGCTCAGTTCAAAATACACTCTGCACTGGTGCAAGCTCTGATCCTCGTCTGTCTTCACCTGCCACAAGTCTGGGCCATGTTGTGCACTCACCATGGTTATATACCTTGAGTGTTTCACATGACTGTCCCCTTAACTGTTTCCTGATTGGATGCTGCCAGCTGCCTGTATGTGAAGTGAGCATGCCGATATCATCCCCATGGCAACAATACACTCTGCAGCACTCCACGTGTAACCATGGACCTGAAATCAGGCTTCTGCGGCAAAGTCCATATTTATCAGGGTTGGTGGTTTAAGGATTTGATCTGGGGAGTCAGATCTCAGGTTAAACAATCCACCCAGATCTGCCCAGCTTGTTCACAAGTCTCCTATGTGGAACAGTGTTGAAGGCCTTACTGAAATCTAGTTAGGCTGCATCCACCACTCCACCTTGATCTAATTCCTTGGTCACCCAGTCAAAGAAATTGTCATATTTGTTTGACATGTCCTCCCCCCAGTTAATCAATGTTGTCTCCAGTCTTGTAAGTTACTAGATTTAAGATATTCCACAATCCTTTCTTTCTGTAGTGATTCCACAAGTTTCCCCACCACCAAAGTCAGGCTGACTGGCCTGTAATTGCTGAAGCAGGACAACATCTACCCTCCTCCAGTCCTCTGGGACCACCCACATCTTCAGTGAGTGGTTGAATAGGAAGGTGCAGCCAGCTTCTCTCTGAGCTCCCTCAATATACTTGGGTGCATCCCATCAGGCCCCATCGCCTTGTCCACTTTCAGATTTGTGAGTGCCTTCAGGATTCTCTCCTCTGTAAATGGATTAGTGTCAACATCCCTTCCTATGATGCCCCTGACACTTGTCTGTGGCCCCTCTCCTTCCCTTTCCTCTGTGAACACTGAAATTCATTCAGGATGTTTGCTTTTTCCTTGTCCACTTCAACACATTCCCCTCCTTCTCTCCTTAGTCTTATAATCCCTTCCCGGTCTTTCTTCTTTTACTTAGATACCTGGAAAATGTCTTGCCCCCTTTCTTCACTGCTTGAACTATTTTCTCCTCCATTTGCCACTTTGCACTTCTGATTGCTTTCCATGCCTACCTCTGCTTCTCCTGATACACCTCCCTATTCTCTTCCATCTGTGTCTCCTTATAACTCTTGAATGCTAGCATTTTTGCTGTTACCTTCCCAGCCACCTCTTTTGAGAACCATAGTGGTCTCTTTTTCTTCTTGGTTTTACTTACTTGCATGATGCAGAGGTTTGTTGCTCTCACTATCCCCATATTTTTTGTTTTGCCCACTGTTCCTCCACTTCAGCCAAGTTCTCTCCCCCAGCCAGGGCATCCCTGAGGCATTTTCCCATCTTTGCGAAATTGGCCCTCCTGGGTCCAGGACCCTTGCCATTGTGTGATTTGCTTCTGCCACAGTTCTTATAGTATATTGAACCACACTGTTTGGTGATCACTGGTCCCTGCAACCCTGTCCCCATTAGTGAGTGCAAGGTCCAATATTGCTCCCTCATGAGTGGGCTCCTTCACTACTTGCCTGAAGAATGCCCCTTGCAGGGAGTCCAGGATGTTTCTGCTCCTAGCTGAAGCTGAAGCTGGGATGCTTCAATCTATATCTGGAAGATTGAAGTCCCCCACCAACAGCACCTCCCCCTCATTTGCCACCTTTTGGGTGGCTTCTACAAGATCCTTATCTATGTCCCCCTCCAGTGCTGGAGGTCCATAGATAATGCCAGTGTGAATAGTGGCTCCATTCCCCCATTTCTAGGGTGACCCACAGTACCTCCACCTCTCCTGTGTTCCTGTATATCTATGGCTTTTATGCTGTCCCTCACATAAAGAGCCATTCCTCCCCCTTTCTTACCCACCCTGTCCTTCATGAACAAGGTATAGCCTGGTATGGTTATGTCCCATTCATGGTTCTCATTGCACCATGACTTGGTAATGGTGACAGTGTCCAGGTCAGCCTCTGTCATAATGGCCACTAGGTCTGGGATTTTATTTCCCAGACTCCAAGCTTTTATGCACATGGCCTTCCAAATTCTGCTACCACCCTGCTTGTCATCCCCCCTTTTCTTTTTTGTCCTCCCTCCATTCCCCCTCTGCCCTCATTCCCATCTCTCTTCAATTCTGCCAGCTTGTTTTTCTTTTCAGGTACCCCTGTGGATTTGTTTCCCTTCAGATTCTCCCTACAGACTACTTCAGCCTATGGGGGCCGACAGTTTATGTCTCCCTTTTTCCTACTGCCACCTCCTCAGCTAGTTTAAATGCTTGCCAATGAAACATTTAAACTGCTTACTAATCTGTCAATTGAAAATATATACCTGCACTAATCAATCAGTTACAGCTGTATACCTGCACTAATCAACCAATTACAGCTATATACCTGCACTAAGCAACGCTATATAACTACATTAGTCAAACAATTAATGGGATGACACTGATAACACAATTAACACATCATTAGGAAGCTAGCCAAACCAATTAACAAGCTGCAAAATAAACTGGAAAAAAAAAACACTCAAAACCCACCCAAATCCAGAAATCCCCCAATCTCCTACATTCTCTCACTATACACCATTCCCTCCTTGCTGCAAGAGACCTTCAGGTGCCATTACATGATCACAAATGTGATCTCTGTAGCAGTAACCATCCTAATGTATTATATTCAACAAACAATGTATACCTATCTCAGTGGTTAAATAGGGTGAGAGCCACTTGCCCTTTGGGCTCATGGCCTTACAACACTAATTAGCCTCCTCCATGGGTGCACATCCTTATGTACCACCCTTACCTTTTATTTATTATATCTATATGTGTATATTTATGCAATGGGGTGGACATAGAGTGCGATAAATCAGTTTATCTGAGTAACTGCATACATAAATGTTGTTTATATACACAGTTGCTGCATCACACTCCATTTATATACACATTTCTTACATTACAGACTATTCATATATTTTCTATGTCGCTCCCCCCCCCCTTAGTTTTCAGACATCTGCTCACTGGCACTGCTTCCAGATATTTAACTTGCTTCAAACAGTGCTTAAAGCACCACCAATTTTGCAAACTAGCACAGATTTTCTTTTTTTTAATTAAATATGAACTGAAATAAAAAAAAAACAATTATTTTTTCCATATGTCTTTTTTACAGCTACCTCTCAAGATGTGGCTCATCTCCATGCTACAGTAGTTTGTTCTTGCTCCATCCATACTTTTGCCGTCGCCATAGAGAATCTGCCAGCCCTCCATAAAGCATGAAAAGAACTTCCTGGTTAGTTTTTCAAAAATAAACAGAAACTGCAACATAGCTTCATTGAACTGCACCTGCTGTCTCCTCACAAACATCAGAAACCTGCCTGCTTTCCTTGTTAAGATTTGGCACCATTTTCTAGATGAAATTATTCATAAACAGCCCTAAAAAACAATTGCAGAACCCATTGTGGGTGTCTGCAGCATCTGGACACTGATTCATACCTAGTGACCACCTACATTTGCAGCTATAGACATGATCAGATATTTCCTGACATTTCTGTGATATCTCTGGAGAAATTCCTTGCCTGCCAGCAGTACCACTATGGGCCATTAGAGATAATCTCTTTAAATATATCATGAAATATCTGGAACTATCTGAATGTATCTATGGCTGAAACTGTAGCATCCTCATAATAAAGTGGAGGAACAATTACAAAAGGTCTTCTATGATTTATTAAAAAAAAATAAACAATTTAAAAAAAAATTCACTGCAGTATCATGAGTAACCCTATTGCATAAATGAAATATGCAGGAGGATCAGATAACATTATTTTAGGAGTTATTGACCTCTCATAACCATCACTTATGGCTCCACCACTTGTGAGGTTACTTTAGGTCAATGGCAACTACACAAGACAAATGTTGTATCACACAGTCACGATCACATATCATAGATAGATAGATAGATAGATAGATAGATAGATAGATAGATAGATAGAGAGATGGACAGATGGATGGATGGACAGACAGACAGATAAACAGATAGACACATATTTCTATGGGAAATTTCTAGTAACTTAACCTATATCAAATGTTTTTTTACACACATTTTGGCTTAATACAGTGGTGATTATAGAAAAGTTCCCCAGGGATGAGGTATACCACTTGGCAGCTTTGTGTTAATGTGGTACACTGCTCAGCAGGGCTGCCTGCAGTGCGTTAGAGAGAAGGCAGCTGTGTGGAAAGCATGATTTAATAAGTTATTTAATTTCAATTACTGGCTTAGCCACCAGATGGCTACCCAAGCCATCACAGAAATTTTGTGTGCCTAAATTGTAATCAGATTGTAATTTGAATCTCCCCCTGTAATTAACCTGCAGGTGGCGCAATCAGTAAATATTTTCTGACACTGTTTTGTGTGCATTTTTATTTATTTTCTCAGTTGCTGCAGTTAAATGGTGCATGGTCACAACTGTCATTTCTCTAGCATTATGCATGCATACCAAAACAATAGAAATTAAAAATGAAGCACAGATTTTCTATTATCCATCGTGTCGGTAGTGATCACCAGTGTTACATTGGTAAAAAATATACTCTCAGCAAACAAAGATTATTGTTTTCATTTCTTATTTGTTCATAAAAAACATTTTTTTAGTGAAGGTCTTTTAAACAGCTAGTGTATTGGAAAGACTATTTGGATGTCTTCTTCGCATTAACAGATCAACCCTTTTTTATACAGTGCGGTATTGCTAGCAAAAATAAAGTTGGCTAACTATTTTGTTTTATCCTTTTCCATAAGTAGCCCTTCCCAAGCCTGATGGTGTCCAGGAGGTGCATGACCAGATTTTTTAAATCACAGTGGTGTCATCTAATTCACATTTGTTTAAAAACTTGTTGATGACTGTATACCTGGTTGTGTGATTGGGTCAGCTGATGAATCTAGTATGCTCTTGTATTAATTTGCCAGTAAGGGAAAGGGAACATTGTTTAACCAGGAGTAGCATGCTAAGCCAAAGCTTGTTTCCAGATGTGACCTGGGAGCACAACAAAGTTAAGTGACTTGTTCAGGATCACACAGTATGCATTTAGGAGGCTATGGGATTCAAACCCATGTCTCCAGATCTGCAGCTCAGAGCCTTAACCCACAGCGCTATACTACCTCTATTTTATTTTTTTATTTTTTTTACTTTGCATTTCAAGCCTTGTTCTGTTTTTATGTCAGCAACGTTGTCCTGTCAAGTTCTGTCTAGCTGAGTCTGCCTTGAAGTCTGTGACAGTTTCTCTTCAGTCTTTAATAAATTGCAAACTTTCATTCTTTGCCTATCTCTCTCTCTGTCTGAATTTCTCTTTTTGATGTTATTGTGTATCTAATCACTAACAGCATGCCTAAGAGATGTGTTATTTTTGGCTATAGAAACACAGTCTCCGATCTGATCTCACTCCATTTTTTCCCTAGGATGAGAAGTGTAAAATAAAATGGGTTTCCTTTATTAATCAAACAAGTTCAAATGTTTACATTAGTAAGCACTCCTTTATATGTACAGTAGCTCTAATTTTACAAGAACCGGTAAAGATTGGCCTTACAGTTATAAACTGGCATAAGCAGATAGATGGTTATTAAAAAAATTTCCAACCCATTAAATAAAACCTCAGCTAGGGTATGGCTACAGGGGTACAAATTAAGCAAATCCAAACAGGGTATATCCTCATAAGCTGCATTTCTTTTGGGTCCCCCCAAAATGGTAGTGATAGTCCTGCAAATATGGAATAGCATAACATTATGTTAAGTGGGACAACTATATAATGGTAATATAATGTATTAACAAAGTGGTGACAGATCATTGGGTGAGAGTACAAGACTTCCTATGCCTACGTACAGTTCACCTGTAGCAATAACACCAGGACATCCATGGATCTGTGCCCTGCAACATTTGTGTTTTTGTGAGTGAACAGTGAGGATTGTAAGGTATTTTTTAATTTCATACTTCACATTGCATGTACTGTAATAATGCAAAAAGAACAAATCAGCTGATCTGATTTTAGTTTTACAGCCAATCGCTATTCAGTTTAAAAAGGCATCCTGATATCTGTTGCACTGTACCGTCAGTCTGGATACAGTGAATTCCCTAACCATTTTATAATTTTTTTTTATTCCCTGACATTGCGATTCATGTCTCTAGCAGATTGGCAGGGCGTTAGAGGAGCAGAAGCTGTTCAGTACTAGTGACTATAAAATTGCAACCCAATCTACATTCCTGGTGAAACAAAATTAATAAAAAAAAAAGCAAATGTTAGAATATCATTTTTTTATACTAAATTTCAATAGTACCATTTTGTTCATATTCTTTCCAAATATAGACTCTTATGGGCATGTAGGAAAGCACTTGTGATGCACCCTTAGTGCCATCCTATACAAATTTGTTCATGTCCTATCGGGAACAGGAGGTGGTCCTTTTAGACATATTCTCAAGTGATATCATTGTACTGATGCTATGATATGTGAGCAACAGATGCTTCAAATATCCCCTTTGATTTCTTTTCCACAGGAACATCTGTCAAGCTTGCCTACATTTTGCCACCAAAATAGTTTTGATTTATAGACATGTGTGATATGAGACAGTGACAAGGAAATCAGGTGTCTCAAACTGCAAAATTATGTTATTCCAATCAGCAGTACAGCCAGCTCACATATCAAGCTTTGCCATCCATTTTAAGCTTTTTTAGCAGTTAAGTCTGATACTTTCTCAGAAGATAATTACTGTATATGGAGATACGCTCCGCTGAATTACGCTATGCATATATCTGTAAAAAGTGCACAAAATACAAAACAGTCAGGTACAGATAATAATACCTAATTCAGCCACACAGAATAAGGGACAATATTGCTGAGTGTAAAACTTAGAATTAGTATCTGTATCTGTTTCTGTAACTCAGCAGAGCAGAGTTCCATATATTTATTATTTTAGCAAGGCCCAAAAAAAATTAAAATTGATGGTGGAGTTTGCTATATCATCTCGTTGTATTGCTGATTGCAATAAATTATTTGCACAGTTTGATATACACAATTTGCTAGTACAGGGAAACTTGATGGGAGGCAGAATAGTTCAGTTTTGATTGTGTTTTCCTCAAAAAAAAATAAAGTAAGCCACTTTGTTTAAATCCCATTGTTTTCCGCTTTCTACCATGTTTGTTGTTGTGAAATAAAGATAAAAAAGTGCTGCTCATTTGTGATGCTCTGTGACTTGTGTCAACTCTTAGATGTGCCAGTATACACACACACACACACACACACACACACACACACACACACACACTGGAATAAATGTGAAAAAGTGTCTATTTTGTGGTCTTGTGTAGATGGTCATGGCAAGCAATCATTATGATTTACATTTAACTGCTGTTGGTGGTTGCTACTAACTTTATCTTAATGATATATCTCTTGTTAAAAATGTTAGACCCTGTGTGTTGTCTGGTGGGCATGGACTCTTTAGTTCATTAGTTCAGCCTTTGACAACTTAAACAGAGTATTTTTGGGCCATTTTAGGAAAGAGAGGCATTGAAAAATTGCTTCTTTTAATTTTAAAGAAGTTACACATTGGAACAATAGTCAGGTAAGGATAAACAGGAATGGTGATACCACTGAACAAATACAAAACTTGTCTAACTCAACTCAATCCACAATTGCCAAAAAAAAAGTTATTATTATTATTCTGTTTCATTTCTGATTTGTACACCTGATAGATGCCTAATAATTTATGGTTTGGGGAAAGGCACCTCCTTGCACCTTCTCCTCAAAACTCTGAATATATCTTTTACTTGCACACTGTACTTTCTTGATGGGAATCTCTTTCTACTTATTAAAGGGACTTTCATCTTTGTTGTTTTGTCATTATATACAGTATAACCTAAACCTAGTGAACGACAAAACAGCAAAAGCAAAAGTCCCTTTAATAAGTAGAACGAGATTCACATCAGCAAAGTATGCAAGTAAAAGATATATTCAGAGTTTTGAGGAGGAGTTGCTATATGTTTACACAGGATGACTCATCTGAGATGCTGTATTTTGTTTTCAGTGTGGTCCTTCTTCTATATACATTTAATCTTTTAATTCACCTCCATCTGCTTGATCTGTTTCTCAACCATAAACACTGTTGTGCTTCCTTGTGTGTGTGTGTGTGTGTGTGTGTGTGTGTGTGAAGGTGGCTGACTTACTTTGGGTTTGCTTTAAGTAATACCCTTTTTTTGTTTTCTCTGCTTTATAAGTGTATAAAAGCAGGACCCCACTAAAAATGAGATACAGCATCTCAACTGAGTTATCATGTGTATACATATTGCAACTGCAAATCATACTAAATCCTAGTGGGAAGGATCCTGATGTATATTAGTTCACAGTCTGGCTAGAAGAATCATGAAAAAAAATGTGATTAAAGAAGAAGAAGAAAGGAGGGAACTGTATGTGATGTTTGCTAAATGCACATTATAGTAACAGAGTAAAATCTAATTAAACACTGATGGTGACAGTGTTAATAATTTGCTTTGGTGAAAAAAAATTCCTAAATTTAAATAAAAAATCCATTTCCTTTCTTTTTACAATAGTTCCATGATTCTTCTGACCAGACTCTGACTAGACTCTGGACTAATATACTGTACATGAAGATCCATCCCAGAAGGATTTAGTCTTTTTTTACCTAGAAAAGAGAGAATGCATGAGCAGCAGAAATGTATTACTTAAATATATATTTTTAAAATAATATATATATATATAGACAAAAAACCTTAGTGCGCAAGCACTGAGTCAAGTATTACCCCAAAGGGCATTGGCCGGGAAGCCAAGTTTCAAAGAAACACAAAGTCACATACCCTCATATTGCAAAGCATCATGGATTGTATATGCAAATCACCACATATACATTTGAACATACAATTAATGATGTTTTGCATTATAGGAGTATGTGTGATTTTGTATTTCTTATATTAAGGAAATGGCAATGGAAATGCTAGCATTCTGATTGACTAGCAGTGTTCCATTGCCAGGCTGGTATTTCTTGATAGAGCCCTGTAAAAAACAAGTACCAGCTACATGCCCCAAAAGCAAACTGGTATTCTGGTGCCACATAAGCAGCCACCAATTTTTTTTTACTCATTAAGTGGATGACTAACCAACAAAAGGCCCCCCCCTCCAGTGACAGAAGTCACCTCCCCCACATCACCTATTGCCAAACCATTAATTAAACAAACATGTTCTGAAAATAAACAAATACTTTTAAAGTACATCAAGTTTGTGAAGGCACCTGCTTAGTCATGTCTCCTGCTCCCTTACAGCCATCCACTGTAGTACTCCAACAAGCCAAGAAGGAGTCGGCATGCCCGGACAGTCAAAGTAAACAAAAGGGCACCTCCGCTGCTCAGTCAGTGTCTCGATCCCATACATATTAAAACAGATATGCAACTAGATTCCTTTTCAGGACTGTACCTCCTGCATTCTCCACTTAGTTGCTCCAGACTTACTCTTCATTAGTTGTTTTTTTTTCCAAAAGAGAGCTGAACTCCATTGATACAACCACTGCCATCATCAGATTCCCCACCTGTTATCACTACCAGGGCTAGCTGGCAGTGCAACTCCATCTTCAACACCCTCTTGAAACTTCTCCCACTCAAAATGTAACTGCTGTATACAGCAACTTTCTCTGAGCCAATCTTTCCCCTACTACTTCAGCCACGGATCTCTTCCCTGTCACATAGGACTATAAGTCCCATGAAATTGTGGGGGAAGCTATACAGCTTAGTCACACAGGATCTTCTGAATAGCATCACCTTCTATTGGCAAGCATGGGATAGTCATGGACTACTTTACAAGAAAAATTGTTTTATTATTTTTTAACATTAATTAGACTTGATTTTAATATTTTACTTCATTTTATGAAAAATGTTACTTATGGGCCATTTTCTAAGAGCAGTAATACCCTCCAGCGTGGGCAGTATTGGGGAATAACAGACCTTCCGGGGGCTATAAGGCCTCTGGGCAGTCTGGTTTTCCCTAATGCCACTCACCCTGTTGGGTATTATTGCATGTATATGTGTGTCTGTGTGTGTGTGTGTATATATATATTTTGGATTTTTAACTCTATTTTCTATTTTCAGCGTGCATTTAATATAACCATTTTGTTTTGCTTTTAGACCACATGCTGACGCAGCGCCTTGTCTTTGTTTTTTTTTACAATATATATATATATATATATATATATATTAGGAGTGTTGTACTGAGCACTTCAACTAATTTAGAAAACTGCAGCTTGTTATAGCAAAACTTTTCAAAAGCAATAAAGAAATTATTTTATTAGCTAGAAAATGGATCCCACAAGAGCAGCTCTAGTGGCATCGTTGTACCACCCAGCGAGGAGTCAATGTTATTTCAAAACCCATGTACTGCAGTATATCTATGAGCCCTGCAGAGACATAACTTGTCAACACTGAGTCAGATATGAGTGGAGTTGCAAGAACTAGAAGTGTAAAGCCGTGCGTGGTCCTGCCTCCCCACCCTCTACCTCTATCTGCCTTCTCCTCCTGTGCATTTGAACTCTTCCAAGACCACCTTGCAGATTTCTTTCTGTAGTTAATTCCCCCCACTCTTTCCTTCCAAAGTTCCCCTTTTTTGTTCCCCCCTTTCATTTTTTTGTCTAGGTTACCAAGAATAAATAAATAAATAGCGAGTGTTTATTAGCTCTTTCATATGTCTTGATATGACTGGAGTAGCAAGTGCTAGAAGCGCAAAACAGGATGGCAATGACATTTAAGAGAACAGGAGTGGTGGCACTCAGGGAATCATTCATGCTTCATGAAATTCAATAAGGATTTGGGAAAATAAATGACTAGATCAGCTTTTCAAATGTTTCAGATCACAGTCAGTAAGTAATGAGTTTTTCCATGTGTAATGTAAACCTGAGTAAGTGAGGCAGCTAAGATCGAAGTAATGTACAGTATTTTACTAACAGTGAACCTCATGAAATATGTATACCTACAGTAGTTGTCCTATAATGCTGTCCAAAGTATTAGTGCAAACAATGAATACCAGCTATTGGTGGCTAACTGGAGTGGAGGGAGAGAGGGTTCTCTGTTTGTAAGTGTACTGTAGTGTGATTGATGTTTTTAATAAAAAAAACAAGATTTTTACTGTTTACCAATTTATTTATTCATTGCATTAATGAAAGCTACAGATTTTTCCTCAAAAGCGTGAGAGAGTGTTAAAACACACATTGGATATGAATAAAATCTTGAGGGTTGGAGGTTGGCAGTTTCAGTTCGAGTTCTACACTGGCAATGTACAGTGCCTGGAGTTTCAGTAAAAAAGTATCATTTTCATCTTCTAATTAATTACTTCATCATTTCCTAGTTGTATAGTCTAATGGCATAGAAATGAGCTGTGAATGAGAGTAGTACACCCTACGGACTTGGGTTCAGTTTCCACATCACCCAATTGGATTAATAACATTCAGAACAGTAAAGAGTATCTACTTATAACAGAAAATAAGGATACAAACATTTGGATACTATGGTATATTATCATACTGGTTTAAAAAATCCAACATTACGAGCATACTCCTGTAGGGGGAAGAAAAGAATAAAAGTTCATATAGCGGGATCAATCAATTTCACATCTGTAATTATTAAAACATTACTTCAATCTTAGCTGGCTGATTTATTCGGGACTATATTACACATGGTAAAATTGATTGCAATCTGAAATATTTGAACAGCTTTACACAGTAAAAAGATGACACTGATTCAACCTGTCACATTATCGTGACTCCTCAGTATGCGTAATGTATTTTTTTTTCATCTAAACAGTAGTATCATCACAGCTAGCAGGAACTAAAAACTCTTAAGACAAATACAGATGAAATTTTACTGCTAGATATTTATGTAGAGGTGATGGCTGTATGAATTTATGCCTGTTTCTGAGGTTTAGCCCTAACCATTAGTAATGTACAGTATGTCTTTTTTCGCGAGAGTAAGTAATAACAGGCTACATGGGTGCCTGGTTTCTTTTTCTTTTTCTTTTTCTGCTAATCGGATGGGTTTTAGAACTGTGTAAGACATTTGTGCCTTGTGCTGTATTTACTTCTGTTTTTTTTTTATTTTGTTCTGTTTTTGGTTCAGCAGCTTTTAGCAGTACAAGACAAATATGATAATCCCAAAAAAGTACACTTTGTGATTTGAAGGGGAAAAAAATAATTTTGTGCCTGCTGTCCATATACTGTAGACCGTTACCTTGACATTGCCATTAATTGTACTGCTGATGAGGAATGGCAAAGACATAAACATGTACTGGGTACATCATGAATATGATTATATGTTTTTTGTAGCATGTAAGCACACTGGTTCACAGCAGGAATCATCGGTCCCAGGGTAATAGTGTCCATAAGTGGCTAAGCTCTGACCCCTCACACACTTCAATAAAAAAAACTGTACTTTTAATTCTTAGAGGATTGCATTTTATCACTAATTATTATTAAATCACAAAGTAATCCATAAATATGTGGTATTACAGTATTAATCAGATTTGTGGTATGGTTCATGTATTCATATTATTTCTCTGTTTGCTTTATAAATTTTACATATTTTTATGCCAGAATTAGTAATAACAGGCTACATGGATGCCTGGTTTATTTTTCCTTTTCTGCTAATTGGATAATTTTGAGAACTATGTAAGGCATTTGAGCCATGGATTTACTACCTTTTTTATACTTCAGCAGTTTTTAGCAGTGCAAGAGGGAAAGTGGAGAAGTTTGTGTTATGACTGTGGACTGAGGGGACACCTTCTGTGAAAAAATAAAAAGACAGGTAAAATGTAAGCGCAAACAGTGCCACCTGGTGCATTACAACACATGGTGAGGTGGATTCCATTAATTAAAGGCTTACTACATACTGCACTAACACCCTGCTGCATTAGGGAGCTACTGCTTGGTATACTGCTTGGTATGTTGAACCTAACAAGGTATACTGAGGTACTGGGAAACTTTTCTGTGATTACCACTGTAACTCAAAACATATCATATAAGATTCCAATAATAATATATTTAAAGCAAACCACTTGATCGTTATACATTTTCTGTTACTCTGCTCATTAAAAACCCTTCAAAAAGTTCCATTCTAGTTAGTATCTTTAGGTCTATATTCTGCATTCATGGTACTCTCTATCTCTAATCAGCACTGTTTGCTTTGCATTCCCCTCCCAGGTAACAAGAAACTTTGTCAAGTGAGGTTAAGAAGTTTAAAATTTCTCTTTTTTGCCTTATTTTTACCAGTAATACTCATGTCTGACAATGTGTACGGAACACTGGTACCAGAGGTGAACAGCATCTTTCTGTTTATATGCCCCTGTTAAATGTATGTGTACTCATTATAGAGTTCAATACTCTGTAAAATATTTTTCCTTTTGCAATGCATTTTGTAATAATTATACAATTTCAAAACTTACATAATCAAGCATTTGGTTGGCGTAGTACAGTGCATGTCAGATAACAGGTGTTGACCAGCCAAGCTAGTGTGCCTGTTTATACTGGGAGCCTGGGGAACCAGATGCAGAATGCATGATGATGCAATTATGTTACACATGATGATTTTCAAAATGTGTTTGAAGATTTGAAAAGCTTCTTAAATTCATATCTGTGATCAAAATCAATTTCTATTTGTTTGTGTCATTCTTAGGCTTAGATATAGCCATTTGTACTATGTGAATTTAGGTTATGTTGAAGAGAACATTGCTGATCATTGTTGCTAGGTAACAGTGCACTTTCATTGTTTTACACTGTTATACTGTGCACGGCTGAACAGCCCAATTTAAAAATTTAGTGCAAAGTCTATTGCCAATTTCTTTTTCATTAATGTTTCATTTTTATTCCCCAGTGTAGGAAAATATCCACTTAAGAATTATGAACTATTTCAAATATAAAAAACATAAAAGATAAAAAATAATGAGTATAGGGAATCTGGTCACAAGTCTGACCTCATATATATATATATATATATATATATATATTAGAGCAAAAATCCATTTAATGCATTAGTTAGGGTTGTTCCACAGCGGCAAAAGTGAGGAAATTCGGTGTTAGGGCTGAAAACCCCCTTGGACCCCCCACCCATCCCCCAACCGGCATTGGGATCGCATTGGGGTCATCAGCCCTAAGTCTCACCCATCACGTGTGTAAAGCAGCACAAGTATAGGAGAATGGGTGAGAGTTAGGACCGATGACCCCAATGCGCACCCCAATGCCGGTTGGAGGTGGGTGGGGTCCAAGGGGGTTTTCAACCCTAACACCTAATTTCACTTTGCCACTGTGGAACAACCCTAACTAATGCATTAAATGGACTTTTTTTGCCTCTAATTTCCCTTCTTTTTGAGAATGATAACGAGAAATAGTGAATGTAATGCAGCAGCGGGAGCACATGCGGGGCCCTTTGGGTCCCGTGCTCCCGCCACGTGATGTCTTGTGGCATAGTAACAGGAACAGCAATGCAAACAGAAGCACTAACAGTGGCACACATGGTAACACAAGCGCGAATGAGAACAGAAAGGGTAACACACACTGTGGCGTAGACGGGAACGGTCTGCCACGTGATGTGTTGTCACATAGTAACATGGTGCCTGCAAACGGAAATGTCAATAGGCATGGTGATGCAAAGTGAAACAGAAAGAGAAACAGTACTGTAGACACAAATGGCAAAAAATAACAGAAATGCAAGAGCAAATGAAAACGCAAAGGATAACGCACATGGTGGCTTAGACGTCAACAGTAAGTGAAACGGGTACAGAACCGCAAGCAGAAAGGGCAATGGTAACAGTAATGTAAGCGCACAGGCTGGTTTTCCCCAAAAGCTGCATAGAGAAAGACAGTGAGTACAAAGAATGTATGCATAATAATAGGTATCGGAGCAGAAAATGAGGACTTGGAATACTAAATAGGTTATATCTCAGGAACCGTACAACGTAAAAAAAAATGTTATAAGTCATATGATTTACGACTGTCCTGGCTAGTACTGGGGGCTAAGCAATTTTCTGATGAAAAGTCTGTATCTCGCACCGTTTCCGAGATACGGGCCCTGAAAGGCGCGGCAAATGCCGTAATGTTATCCTATGGGGAAAAAAGAGAAGTTCGGAGTGCCATAACTTTGCCTCCCTGTAATATTTTTTCACCAAACCACTGAAAGGCACATCTGTGGGCTGTTGGCTGTCTTCCCTCCAAATCTCAGGAAAAAAGACCAAACAGTTATTTTGCAGCAGGGTGCCAAAGGATTCCTGTAATGCGTTGGGTGCCGTAATGTTATCCTATGGGAAAAACCGTCAACTTTGGAGTGACATAACTTTGCCACCATACACTATTTTTTCAATGAAACACTGAAAGGCACATCTGTGAGATGTCGGCAGTGTTCCCTCCAAATGTCAGCCCAAAACTCCCAACTGTTGTTTTGCAGCGGAGTGCCAAAGAATTACTGTTATTTTGGGCATAGTGTCGCAAAGTAGTGTCGCAATTTGCGAAAGCTTTTGCAAAAATTTGCGACACTTTTGTGAGTGCGACACTACTTTGCGAAAGTACTTTTTCCAGAAATCTGAAAAACATATTTCTGGGGTGTTTTACCCCAAAATAAAGACATGGCTATCATCCTCAGGGCCCGACTAGGTGAATACAAAAAGAACTAGGTTGCAAGAGGGTCTCAATTTTTAATGCCAAGCATTTTTCTGATCACTAACTGAAAACAAAATGGTGGATTTGTGACAGAAACAGGGCCATTTGCGACAGTAAAAAGTGCATTTGCGACACTGTCGAACTTTTTGTTAACTTTTCCCATTGACTTATAATGGGAAATTGTTTTTGAAGGATTTTCAGACTATAACCGAATGATTTCTTTTCGGATAAAATAATACTAATAAAACAAAATTAAAGGATTTCTGAAGCTGCTGACCCTCCTTGCAATTTATCTGTCGCCCATGATGTAATCCCCCCCCCATCCCTGGCATACTTCCCCGAATCCCGGCCCTTACATAAGAATGAAAAAAAAAAATCTAGACCACATGTTTTCAGTTTTATGCAATAATATTCCCTAGTAACACAATTTGGGTCTAAAAAGGCCTTACTGATATAGAAATAAAGATTTAAAGAGACCCGTTAATCACATCAAATATTCGTCTGTTTCTGCAGCTTAAGAAGGTGGGCATGTTATTTGAAATAAAATATCAACAACTGGGTTTTGCTCATTCGGAATTGTAATTCAAGTCTGTTCGCTCTATAATTGGGGTGTCATACTCTGTAAATGTTTGCATAAAATAATGTTAAAAGTTATGTGTATATTGACTGGCACAGAGTAAAGGGCAGGTCCGTACCTCTCCCCAATTTTGCATTACTCTGTAATTCCTAACTGCCATTTTTGCCACTGAAGAGTAAAGATTTGAATCATAAAATCGTACCAGACAATAGTTTTGCAGTCCAGTTCCCATCAGAAAGTACTTTAATCACTAAACCATTTGTTGCAACAGCTTCATCAATTGATACCAGTGTGCTTTTTTTAAGATGTGTCCCTGATTTCGGTACTGTGTCATTGATTTTGCCTCTGATTTTGAGGCAAGGGGTTAAGGGCATTAATAGGTCATGGAGTAGGGTAGGGTGAAACTGGGCAGACTAGATGGACCTATAGTATTTTGTATTTTTCTTAACCACGATATTTATGTTTTGTAGGGGTTTCAGATCCAGGTTCAGACAAGAAAATTTTTTTTATTTGCAAACCTATGTTGGTGAAGCAGCTGCTCTGTTTGTTTTCACTTGTTTTGTCCCACAGTTCGAGAGGAATGTTTCGATTCATCAACACAGGAAGGACCAAAGCGAAGTTGCACAAGACTTGGGATGCAATTAAAATGTCTGCGCTAGTCCTACTGTCATTTTCAAACCACAGCCCAGTCGCTATAAAGTGGGCCCACACCAAGACATGGTCTAACCCAAGACTGCTCCACTTAACCCCACCAGGGCCCACTATCATGCCTCTGCTCTCTTGTGATTCTGCTTAGCTATCACTTGTCTAAACCTGCACCACTGCTTTGCAAAGAATGTATGTAACCAATAAAATGAATACTCTGTACAGGTACACACCATAGTTTTGTAATGTCTGCACTACTCCACGGCAAAGGATGTCTGTAACTGCTTAGAACTGAAAATGACTTATCTAACTGCTTAGCTAACACTTAGTCTAATCACATCAAAGTATTATATTGTTTAATAATGTTTGTACTTCTGCCGTCCAACCAGTTATGTAAGGTTGTCTTTGCTGTACTACTGTCATGTCTGTATTTGTCATCTGATGGGGAGCCTTTGGAAATAAGTCTATGACCCAAAGGATTGCAATTCCAATATTCTAATAAATAAATAAATAAAATATGCAACAGAAACTTTTTGAGAAGAAATTAGAAGCGCCCCTTCCCCAAACAAACACAAACATACACACACACACACGTATATACACAAATACTACTGGAACATTTGTAACAGCGCTTCTCAGTGCTGCCATGTCTCAGTTTCTTGCTACTATTATACCACTTCGGAATGCTTCCCCCTTTCCTTCAAAATTCCCAGAGCCTCATAGTTACTCCCTTGCATTGGCCTGAGATTTTCAGGGGGGGGGGGAGAGACAGAGAGAGAGAGACAGCATTGTAGTGTGTGCATATGTCTCATTAATAGTTTGATATATAAACGTTGTCAAAATATGTATGTATTGTCATGCCAATAAAGTTATTTGAAGGGGGGGGGGAGAGAGAGAAAGAGAGGGAGAGAACGAGAGAGATGGGAGTCCCAGTTTCGCTCTCCTGTACTTATTTATCCAGGACAGACCCATGAAGATTAAACACCTCGTTTACAAGGGTGTCCAGTCGATGGGAGAAGACATGCCTGGAAAAACAAGTCAAGTTCAGGATTTTAATTTCACATTCAGTATGTCTGAGGTTAGTTCCTCTTCAGACAGTGTGGACACAAGTACACTCGAGATTTGAAATGAAAATACCTAAACACTACATAAACCACTATACTAGCGAAGAATTGGAAGAAGGACTGGCAGGAATTAAGATACATAAATTGATCCAATATGTGGTTATACGTACTGAGACTGGGGGTCCTGGTGCAAGGCAAGGTGGCCTGCTGTGTCTGCAGGCTGTGGAGCATGGTGCTTTCAAAATGTCCCGGGCTCCAGGCTGAGGGCATCTCTGCAGGGCTCACGTAGGAGGGGTAGGGGCTGGGATAGGGGGCACTGATGGAGTGCACCAGGGCATTGCCATACTGTTCCCTGTCAGCGCTGCTGCCACTACTGAGCATCAGCGGGCTCTGGTACCCACCGTCCCACCCTGGGTTGCCACTCACCCGGGGGGGGCTGGGGCAATAGGAGAACCCCGAAGAGGGAGCATGGCTGCCACCACCGCCACTGGGGTTAAAGGCCAAGCCTTCACCACCTAGCTGTCCCCATCCTGGATGGCTGCCCAAGGGGTGGCTCTGGTGAGCAGACTCACAGCTCTGGAGGTAGGGGAGGGCCTGCAGCATGGAGGGTACCCGGGTAGTAGGCACGTAGACAGGGGAGCTGACTGAGGGATGCATGAAGCTGATGGAGTCGTGGGAGTAGGCTGATTGGGCATGGTTTGGTGCTAAGGCCAAGCTCTGATACATCGTTGGCTGTAGTTTTGTATCCAATTGCGTTCTATACTCCTGCTGTAGTGCTTCCTGTAGCCCCTAGTATATACTGGCAGAACAGGGTTTTGTAACTTGGCAGTCCTCTGCCTTCCTTCCTGGTCTCTCCTGTCTCCAGTTCCAGTTGCAATTAAAAAGCTGGCTTTCAGTTTTCTCTTAGGCGAGGGCTTTGCAAAGTCTATCACCTGTGGCCTCCAAAAAATAAAAGGGAAAGATAAAGTAATTATACAACTGGCTGTAGATATGCAACTCGATACATGAAATAATGGATAGTCTCCAGGATTCTAAGGTGTTTAATGTTTAAACGCATTAGGTAACGATATTTTTAACCAGAAATTTGCTGCGCTTACAAAAGCCAAGACTACGTCCCTCCCGTGTAAAAACGTAACTGAATTTTATAGTTTTAACCTTTGTATATGGGTGTCAGGATACAGATAAGAGTTTGCAGTTGATCCTTGAGGTTCTAAATGGAAATAATTGTTTAAAGTTTAGAATTCAGAATAATGTTATATGGGATTTTTTACATGTTTGACCCCCCCCCCCACTAAAATGAAAGTAGTGGCTGGGGTGCTAGATGTGGAGTATTACTTCAATTTTTAAAGCATCCCTCCCTCCTCATACTGTGGGAAAGAAAATTCAGAGCCAGTGACTCCTAATTAGCTAATTCTTTCCTACTTCAAACTCAGATAAAATCACAGAGATGTCCAGTACACAGGCTACCAGTACGCTGAAATGCTACACGTTAAACGTTTGCTACCGAAATAAGGAACGTGATTTTAAAAAATAATCTCTTACAGTAACAGGAGAATACAGATTTCGGCCACTTCCTGATATCATGCCAGGCTTATAGCACCCCCAACCCCGCACCTCTCATGTCACATACCGGTCGATGGTTCATACCATTTCAACTGAAGTTTTTTCTTCACAGATCATAGCAGTGTTTATAGGATTATTATCGATAACTACCCTTCAAAATTAATCCCACCATCCCAGCTGAAGCTCCTCCTCTTAGCTGCATTATCTGTGAGATAAGGGCAGCTGGCAGATAAATCCCTTTTGAAAGTTGACAAACAGAAATACATAAGAATGGACTTACAGCAAAACGGCAAGACTGGCAGTGCAAGCTACAGCGCACAAGGACTGAAGGAAGAGACCGACTCTGAACACAGAGAGATCTCACTCTCCTGGGTTAACTCCTCCAGCGGTGCTGCTTGTTGGAGGTGTTTTTTTTTTCTTTCTGCTTCCCTCTACTTTTCTTCTTCGGGTGGAGTACTCCGTTGTCTGGTGGAGTTTTAGGCTGATCCTACTATTCTGGATTATGATTTAGGCTCTTTGCTCTGTTAATCTCTGCATCCGAGTGATTCCCTTGGCTCTGCCTCCAACTCTTTACTGCTGTCGAGTTTGTGACCGGCACCACGTGACCTTTGCTAGGTACAGCTCAGGGGTGTTGCAGCCCACAGCTTTGTAGTGCGTGTGTGCGTGTGTGTGTGTGTTATTGTTGGCAACCTTGAAGAATCCCAAATCAGGACATTTTACAACTTTACTTGAACAATATGTAAACATGACCAATACAGCATATTGCTTTTCTTTAAATAATCAAAACTAAACTGGTTGTTTTACTCATTTTATGCGCTTATATTCATTTTCATTTCCTTCATTAGCAGTAGTAATTTTACTTAAGTGCCCAATCCCAGAGGGTCTGTGTGTTGCACATATTCTAATTACTTCATACATCTTTAAGCCTCTACTTCTACGCAAATCTATAAAATTGATTCTGAAGTGTTTTATTCAAGGTATGTAAATGAGTGGTGTGCAGAAATTAATATTAGTGTTCTCAAGTGCAGTAATGAACTACGTGTATTACTTCTTAAATCTGAAGTTTTTGTTTGCTTATCCCCTTTGCTTATTAGGATATTTAATACCCGAGAATTCTTGGTATGATGTGTGGAACACTACTCTACTTGGAGTATCGCTGGTTCTATTCCTTCATCAAACTAGGACTGTTCCAATAAGGGGTGTATGTGTGTGTGTGTGTGTGTGTGTGTGTGTGTTGTTGCTGGGCCATAGTGAGAGAGTAGTGACCCGGTCTATGGTACTGCCTCGTACACTTGTGCCCCTACCTTTGTACAGCTCTGATGTACCTCTATTTGTACAAAACTCCTTGTACTGGGGCAGTGAATACTGCATCAGGATTGGGGTTGACACCTGACACTGTGCTCGCTTAATAGCGGTGTGTGTGTGGGGGCTAGTGCCCAGAATGTGATACAGCAAATAGTGAGTACAGCACCAAGAACTAAGGCTAGCTTTTGTAATTGCCTTCACCAATTCCTGCTGGTATATGGCCATGGGTATGGGTCAGGCTTGTCTCTGTCCACAAGTCTGCATAGAAGATATGAATCATTTACTGTACCAAGGGAGAGGGCTTTGAACTGCATTTTACTGTGTTTTCCACTGTGCACAGCCTGTATGTGTGTGTGTGGGGGGCAGAAAGCGAGAATCCACGGTTACTACTCCAGGAACATTAACTTTGGAATTATATTGTTGGCGCTGTGTGGGAGGGGTGCTGTATGTTTGTTTATTTTTAAACTGAGCCCCCCCCACTCCCTTTATAAATAAATGGTAGTTGTGTATGGAGGCTCATGTTAGAGATGGGGTGCCAGGGTCGGACTGGGGTACAGAGGGCCCACCTGGAATGAGGATACAAGGGCCCACCTGGAAAATCAATACAGGAGGGTCCAGGGTGACACACACATATCAGTATTCCACTTCAATTTGATATATTACCTCTGTGATTACATCTTACATTTATCTACAGTGTCCCAGATACCCCATTTAATTAGAAAAAAGATGATAAATACAAATGTTTTAAGAGTTCAGAAGGTGACCAGGTACCCAACTGAGGGGGGCCCACCTGGAAATTTCCAGGTATCCAGGTGGGCCAGTCCAACCCTGGGGGTGCGGGGCATAGCCCCTCTGTGCTCCTTCATAATTCTAACACTGGTGGTCCTTTGTCTGATATTACCACTGCATGTGCTTATCTTGCATTTAACTGATGTCCACTGCTGGCGCTTATATGGCGCTAAACTCATGTTCACTGCATGTGCTTATGTTGCTTAAACTGACAGCCACTGCACGTCCTGAAACTGGATTAAGCTGACACCCACTGTACGTGTTTATACTGCAATAAACTGATAGCCGCTGCATGTACTTATATTGCGGTAAACGGACAGCCACTGTATGCATTTATATTACATTAAACCTGAAACCAATACACCGACTGATATTGTGTTACACTTGCAACTAATGCATGTGCTTATATTGATTTAAACTGACAGCCACTGCATGCTTATATTGTGTTGACCTGACAGCTACAGCATGTGCTTATATTGGGTTGAATTGACAGCCACTGCATGCGGTAATATTGCATAAATTGGCAGTCACTACATATGTTTATAGTGTGTTAAACTGACAGTCACTGCATGTGTTCAGATTGTGTTAAACTAACAGCTGTACTTTATCTGCTCATATTTTATATTGTCAGACTTATTGGCACTGCATGCATTTACATTGTGTTACAATTATAATCATAGTATATATCTATCTATATGTCTTGTTAAACTGATAGCTACTGCCAGTGTTTAGATATATCGTTACACCGTTAATCACTGCTTTGCTTCTATTAATCTTGGATTCGCCACAAACGAGTCGTGGTCAGTTAGTAAGTGGCCTACAGTATAGGAAAAAAAATCTTTAGCAAAACGGGCAGGCATGAGAGGGATGATACCAACTTTCAAATGCTGTTCCCCGGCTTTCTAATCTTTTCATGGACGCCTTTCAGGAACAGAAGTTTAAAAAATATTGGAAAATAAAATGTTTCTTTGCAGCGCTTGCGATTATTGGCCTAAACATATAAGGAACTGTCACACACTGGTGACAATCTTTTAAAACTTGGAGAATTAAATTTCTCTATCGCTGTATCCTTATTCATTAAAGTATTTTTCCCTATACCGGAGTGTTTGCAATACTATATTAAATGTGTTCCAAAACTGAGCTGGGAAAGTACTGTTGCAATTTGCTAAAGCTTTCACAAAAATTTGTGACACTTTCATGAGCACGAAAGTACTTTGTGAAAGTGCTTTTTCCAGAAATCTGAAAAACATATTTTTGGGGTGTTTTACCCCAAAATAAAGACATGGCTAGCATCATCAGGCTCTGACTAGGTGAATACAAAAAGAATTAGGTTGCTAGAAGGTCCCAAATTTAAATGGCAAGCATTTTTCTGATCACTAACTGAAAACAAGATGGCAGATTTGCGAAAGTAAGAGGACCATTTGCGAAAGTAAAAATGCATTTGCGACACTGTCGAACTTTTTGTTAACTTTTCCCATTGACTTATAATGGGAAATTGTTTTTTGAATAACTTTTGAACCATTTAATATTTTTTCACCAAATCTTCGAAAGGCACATCGGAGACCCTGGCGCACATTCCTTGAAGATTTTGGGCGGTCGCATAAACCGTGCAACCTGTACGTCTGACCATAGAATTCCAGAAAAACGTAACGCATCAGCAGATCATGCTTAATAACTCCGCAGCCGGTATCCGACTAGTACGAAACTTGGCAGATCCCAAGGCCTATGGTTCTTGATTGTGTATTCTAAATGTCAGACAAATCCATCAAAGGGTTGCAAAGTTATTAAGGTGCAAAATTTTGGGGTTTAACATAGAAATGGCTCCTCAACCCTAACTATGGTAGCACTACTGTGCTACCATAATATATATATATATATATATATGTATATATATATATATGGGGGTTATCATATTTACTTCATATGGACATCTACAGATTTATGTAGAAACAGGCCAACTGTCTCCTCTTTACTAACAGTGTCACATAGATGTTGTTTATTATTAAAATTCTTAGTACAATTTTCCTCACATATCCCTACTATACATAAATATCCATAAAAGCTCTGAATACTGGGATATCACTGATGGTGTGATTATGCCCAAGGTTGCTAGATTCCTACCAACACAAAAACATAACAAAATATGTATGAGACCCACATGGACCATGGTAAGGTAGGACCCAGTGGGCCTGGATGTGTGGTGGGTACTGCTTTCCCTTACCTGGTCCCCTCTGCAAAAATCAGACACCCTGTCAAAATGGTGGAAGGGGAGACAGAACCTCATGCATATATTGTGAGTGGATGAATTCATAAGGAAATGATAACATGGAAGGGAGGAATAGGGTATGGAAAACAGGTACAGTAAATATGAGGAGGAATGACCTATGAGTATGTAAAATAAGAAAAGGGCGTCTCTTCAACAGAAAAGAGTACATAACATACAATATCAATGGAACATGGTGCATTTCCTGTAGATGAAAAATGTGTCAAAAGACATACAGTGAAGACAGATGGGATGAACATGCTTCAGTGGATATAGAAGAGCACATTAACTTTCCATTTCCTGCAAAAAAAGAAACAGTAAAAATCATTTGGTATATCTTAGATTCATGACTTTGTCATCCATAACCTATATCTATTAATCCTCTGATATGATAAGACTCAAAATAAAAAAATCTCACCCAACGAAACTTCACATAGATAAGCAACACAAAATAAGCAACCAGCTAACAATCACAATCCAATCAACCTCTTCATTGATACCATACTTGAGATCTGTGGCTTTGAAACAGTTGATACAAATGGTGTCTCTGCATAGTAACTTATTTCTATGTCACCCCCTCTATGTAGAGGAGGGACATATTCAAGTCCAAAGATGTAAAATGATGGGATGAGTGTCTTTCTTCCTTGAAACAGCTAGCAGCTGGTGATCTCATGTCATTATGATGTCTGTCCCCTTTATATTCCAAAAAGCATTCATTTTATGGTCTTGTAGTTTGGTCTAGGTGCACCTTGTCACATGGAAATTTTAATACACAAATGACATTTGAAGCCTGATGTGTAATTAGTCCTTGAATTATAATGTCGTCATCACCTGCCACATTTCTTATGTTCTTAACTCTATGTGTGTATGCACATGCCAGGTGGTGTCCACATGGGAAGTTACCTCATACTTATGGTCCCAGTACTGTTTTTTTCTGATTCTTTTCCTACTGGTATTCTATGTTGAGAGTGTACCAGGTGGTCCCTGAGTGATTTAGCTTTCTTTGCCACTGTCAGTGGTTTTTCTTTAAATATCTCCTCATCCCCTGGAGCTGCCCTTAGCATATGCCAAATTGTTGTATATTGAGTTCTTTAGTTGATTAAATTTCTCTGAGAAAGTAGTGGTAATTACTATTCTTTCTTGTATTTCCAGTTTTGGAATGTTGCAATAAGGACTCTCTACTCATATGTTCACTGTTCAGTTCTTTTTAATAACATCAGGCTATAACTCCTGTCTTTAAATCTCTGGTTCAGACCCTTGATGTGTGTGCTAACTCTGCCTCTCTGAAACAGTTCCTTTATGCCCTGATGTACTGGCTATATGGCATCCCTTCTTTCTGACATCTAAGGTGAAAACTTAATGCATGTAAGATTGTGTTGTTACCCATTTGTTTTCTGTAAAGTCTGGCGTATATGTTGGTGTCTGTCTTGAAAATGGAAATGACCAGAAAGTTAATCTCCACTTGGCTGCGTGTCAGTGCACATCTATAATGTGCTGTGCAGTCTTTAAGAAATACATGAAATGCTATTGCCCTGCCAGAAGAGTAACATGTCATCAATATATGTAGCCCACTTTATTATGTCACAGAAGAACAGGTTGTATAATGGAGAAATAAATCACCAGGTCCTGATGGTTTCTCAGTGAATTTCTGCCAGGCCTCAAGGAACTGCTTAGCCTAAGATTGGCAGAAAAGTTCAATTAAGATTGGGTCAAGGGAGATTTACCAACATCACTGGAACAGGGAAGTATTACATTAATAACCAAACAAAAAATAAGTACCATAGATTTGGTAAGAATTTCAGACAGATAACCAGTAAACTCATAATCACTATGCAAATACTCCATAGAAACATAGACAATGACAGCGGAAGAGACCAGTGGTTCATCCAGTCTGCCCAATCTCCCAGTCTAACCCTGGGACGTACTCTCCAACCAGAGACCTAGCCGTCCCCCTGCTCCCCCATTCTTCTTCCCCATTTTGTCACCCTAAGTGACCACTATACCTTTCACAATCTCTCAGCATGCTTGAAACCATCAACTGTTTTAGGACCCAGCACCTCTGCCAGCCAACTCTTCCACAGTATCTCCACCCTTTCTGTAAAAAAAAAATTTCTTCATGTCCCTCCTGAACCTCCCTCCTGTCAGTTTCCATTCATGCCCTTGTGACCTCAAACTAGCATTCAAGCTAAATAGTTCTTTGCAGCTCACCTTGTTTATTCCTTTCAGGAACTTGAAGGTCTCTATCATATTACCCCTCTCCTTTCTGGTTTTCAGTGAGTACATGTTCAGTGCCTTGAGGTGCTCCTCATAAGACCTGCCCTGTTGGCCCTGAATCATATTTGTTACCCTGTGTTGCATTGTCTCCAGCCTGTATCTATCTTTCCTGAGGTGAGGGCTCCAGAACTGGGTGCAGTATTCCAGGTGTGGCCTCACTAAAGCTCTAAAAAGGGGTAGAATTATCTCCTTTCTCCTGCTATCAATACCCCTTCTTATACACCCCACCATCCTTTTTGCCTTACCATAGAGCTTGCTGCACTAGCTCAATTGCTTGAGGGTGTCACTGGTAATAGCTTCTATATCACGTTCCTCAGCCATACTGCTAAGTCTCAACCCACACATCCAGTACTCTGTCCTGGAGTTCTTATTCCTTAGGTGCATTACTTTGTATTTTTTGGTGTTGAGTTTCAACTGCCAAACCTTAGATCATCCCTCAAGCTTTTTAAGTCACTCTGCATTTCCCTGATTCACTTGTCACTGTCCACTGCCCCACAGAGTTTAGTATCATCCACAAAGAGACACAACCTGTGCCAGATACTTCTGCAATGTCACTAATGAATATATTGAAGAGGACTATGCCCAAGACAGATCCAAGTGTTACTCCTCTCGTGACTGTCTACCCAGTTAACTATGTTGTTAGTTACACCCAGATCCTCCATTTCCTTTGGCAAGCATCTATGGCACATTTAGTTGAAAGCCTTGCTGAAGTCCAAATAGAGCAAATCTCCAGGTTTTCCAAAAGGTCCTCTTTGACCAGTGGTTCCATCAGCCTCCCTCCCATAGAGGTCAAACTGACAGGCCTGGAGTTGCTTGCTTGTTCCTTGTACCCCCTAGATGGAGTGGAATGATATCCACCAACCTCCAGTCCTCGAGGACTCCTCCTGTCTGTAGTGAGCTGTTGAATAGTCCCACCAGCCAACCATCAGCTAGCTCTGTTGCCAGTTCCCTGAGTATCCTCAGATGCAACCCATTTGGTCCCCAGGCCATATCTATCTTTAGGGCCACAAGCACTTTCTGGACCCTCTTGCTTGCAATTATTATCTGCCTCATCTCTGGGACTCCCTTGTCCACCACATTAATGCCACTCTCCAGCAGTGGTCCACCTTCCTCCCTGGTGATAACTGAGTAAAAATAATCATTAAGGATGGCAGACTTTTGTCCATCCTCTTCTATCAGCCTACCTTCCTCAGATAGCCTAATGATTCCCCTTCCTTTCTTTTCCACTAATATATCAGCAAAAGTGTTTTTTTCCACTCTTGACCCCTTCTGCAGTATGCAGCTTTGTCTGCTTTTGCCTCCCTAGCTGCCCTTTTAGCCTCCTTATTTCTCAGGAAACATTCACCTAATTCTGCCTCCTCATGCTATATTTATATTTGTAGAAGACCTTTTTTTTAGGCCCCACAGCTTCCCTTACTTTTGCCAAGAAGCACAATAGTCTCTTGATCTGCTTCCTTTTGGTTACCATTTTCATGCATAACTTAGATGACTCAAGAATGGCCACTTTTATTATCCCCCATTTTTCTTCCACCCCACCTAAATTGTTTACCCTGACTCACTTTTTCCTGACCAGTTCCCTCAGTCTGCTGACGTCCACCCTCCTAAAATCAAGGAATTCAGTTTTTGATTAGGGCTTTCCAGTCCCATGGGCCAGCTTAAACCAAATGGAGTTATGGCCAGTGCTCCTTTGTGGCTCCCTTACTCTCACGAATCCTACTGCCACCAAACTGGTGAAGAACACATCAAAAATGGCAGTCTAGTGGGTTCCTTAACTAGCTATACCAGGAGATAGTCCTGGAGTGCATCCAACAAGGCCTGACTTCTGGTGCTCATGGCTACCAATGCATCCCAATTGATGTCTGACAGTTTCTGATAACCCACTACCACTATTACCCCCTTTGCTACCCCCCTTTCAAATTCTTCTGCAAGCTTTATGCCCCTTTCCTTCCCTTGCCCTGATGATCTATAGACCAACCTCAGGCATAGTTTCTTACCCAGAATTGCTATGAGTTGCACCCACAGTGACACTGACTTCCTATTATTACCCCTGATGCACCCATCTTCGGCCACCTCAGTGCCACCCCTGACATAGATGGTAACTACTCCATCTCTACTTTTTCTCTTTCCCTCTGGGACAGTGAGTATCCTGGAACCACCAGGCCCCAATTGTTATTTTCTGTAGCCCACATTTCTGTGATAGCCACAAGGTTTACCTTAGGGTCTACCCTCAGTGCCTCTAGTTTGCTGATTTTATTACCCAGGCTTCTGACATTAAGGCATATCCACTTCTATCTGACCCTTGAATCCACTTTGCTAGTCCCCTGTCTGTGGCCCTGGTGTTTTCCATGTACTCTTAACCTCTTATTTTATTTTCTTTTTTTTTTTGGTGTTGTCACACTTTGTGCCCTCCTCTCTACTGTCTCCTCACCTGGACCATATTGTACCTTATCCCCTCTTTATACCCACTGAGCTGCTACTAGCCCCCAGCTGTGGGGGGAGTACTAAGCAGAATCCCCTTCTTCTCACCTGTTGCAGTGATTCCCCTAGCTCCAGTCTTTCCTGCAGTCAGTTTAAATGTGTGATTTAAAAATCAAGCTTCTACCTCAGTGCATTAGCCCCTTCTCTTGTCAGGTGGAATCCTTCATCCTTGAAGAGCCTCCTACTCTGGAAGTCCTCCCGGTTCCCCACAAAGTGGTACCCCTTCGCCTGACACCATCCATTAAGCCACCCATTAAATTCTTCTATCTCATCCTTCCTAATTCTATTCTTCTTCTTCTTCTTCCCCTCGCTGCCCCACTCAGTCCTCCATGTAGTGCATAACTCAAAAATTCACTGCAATTTGGGGGCAAATTGTAGACTGGCAACATACCTATCTGCAAACACATCTTCAGCAATGTGAATTTGGTAGCACTCCTTTGGTGATTTGGACCTACAGACTACCACCTGTGTAGAATTTTGTTCTGAATGAGGTGGATCTTTGTTTCTCTTTAGTCAGTATGGCTATATCAAGGCACTTGGACCATATTATCCTGGAATGGGGCATCCTAGTTCCTTCTCTTACACCACACGGCTGGTTTTGAGGTGGGGTAATGAGTCTCAGAAAGAACTGTAAAATCACCCAGCCATGCATTTGGGTTTCATAGACCTAAATATAACAAGCTTGAATAGATCTGATGTAACAGTGTGTGTGTGTGGGTTGTTAACAGCAGTTGGAGTGAATACCCAAACTCAGTGTTGAGGAGGTTAGAGTTTGCAGTCAGTTGTTGAAAAGAGATGAGTACCTTACTAATGGGATCTAAGGGGTTCCTGGGGTGGCAGAAGCCACTGGACAGCCATATGATCCAGATAACCAGGTTACCCTGTATGGATATTGAGGGGAGGTTACTAGATACAGTGAAGAGTGCTCAAAAGTGAGACAACAGTTTTAAGTGGGCACAATAAGTACAGTAGAACCCTCTTGCCATGCCCTATATGTGACTAAGATTGTTGGATGGGATGACAGTCCTGTGGGTAACCATGTTCCCTAAAAAGTATTCAATACTGCTGTATATGCATGGGACCCTTTTATGCAACCCAGCAGGAGAGCTAGGTATATTTACTTCAGAACTTGCTACATGAAATAAGTCAGGTGATAGCCAACAAGCCATGGGAGGCTTCATACCCCAATTTGGAACAGTGTGCCTGAAGCTTTCTCTAGTTGTATGGGGGGGGTAGAAATTAGTCTATAATGCAAAACAGGTGGTTAAGAAGGTTGTTGTCTACATGCACTCATAAAGGGCAGATACAGTAGGATTGTTTTGGTAATGTAATCATCTTGATAGCCTCAGTCTCATAAATAAGAGACAGCTGCAGTTTTGACCAACAATGACAATCTACCTCTAGGTCTTGGATTATAGGATGCATCTTTGCCAAGGATAGGTGGCTCAGATTTGAAGCAATTTGTATTCTGAGGTACAGCAGGAGGTGCCATCTCCTTCCCATTTAATATTGAGCCATGTGCTACATGACTGGGTGCACAGATGGTTCATGGACACGCACGTCATTTTTGACCAGTTAACAATTAGGCCTGAATAGGCTGCAAAGGAGTTTAGGATAGCCACCAAAGGGAGAGCAGATGTTCCTAAATTTGAGATTGTAAGAAGCATGTCATCAGCAAACAGGTAGACATTTTGGGTGCAGGTTCCAGCCTGGAACCCTTCATTATCATCTCTGTGCAGTAGTGCCTGGGTGAAGGGTTCCAAGGCTAACAGGAAAAGATAGGTTGAGAAGACATCTTGCTCAGTGCCTCATTGGAGAGTAATGGGGGTTGAGATCATAAGGTTAGTTAGTAAGGAGGCTGTGAGGTGGGCTTATGGTATATGGACCCAGTGCTACAATGTAGCTCCAATGCCAAAGGTACTTAGGACTTGGTGTGAACTGTCCCACTTGACTGAATCAAAGGCCTTGTGGAAGTCCACTGAGGTAGAAGCCATGGGAGTAGGAGTGGGTTTTGCAAACCACAGCAGAGTTATGAGAGTTCTAGTGTTATTGGCCCCCAGACCTGTCTTTCATAAAGCCCACCTGGGTTGGGTGGATCAAGGAAAGGATAGCTTCCTCCATCCATAAAGTTAGGGTCTCAGTCAGTATCTTCTTGTCTGTTGATATTAGGAAAATAGATGGCACAGCCCTGTATCTTTACCTTTATGGGGAGGTCTGTAATGAAAACCTCTGTTATCACTGGTGAAAGGGAGTCCTTACCCCAGGGATTCATTAATCATGTTCAGCAAGGGCTTTACAGTTTGTTCTGACATGAGCTGATATAGATCAGTGGTAACCATTTCTTTCTCTGGGATCAAGACAGCTGCAAAGACTGCATAGAGTTCATCAGCTATGAGAGGGGCATCCTGAGCTCAGCATTGTGTGTCAGAAAGATTAGGGAGGGTGGTATCTGCTAGAATCTCTCTCATCTGTGGGGATTGGGAGGGATGAGGCATAACGACAGGTCCCTCATTACACACTTATGCTGTGGTTTGTAGTAACAGAGGACTAATGCTCTCTCTGAGGGTGTTAATATTGGACTCAGCTTGTTGCTTTTAGAGTTAGTAAGTCATACATTTTCCACACTTATTGTCTATTTTCCAATATTTGTGTTTTGCTCTGTGTAGGGCATATTATGTCTTATGTTGGAGGAAAACACTAATTTTGTATTTGATGCCTATAATATATGTTCTCTGGGGTTGAGGAAGGGAAGGTGTCTTGCTTATAAGTTATATTCCAAAACAAGCATTTGTCAATGCCAAATGTTCACCACTGGTATTGCTGTTGTACCGGTTCTTGCTTGTACACATTTGTACTGTATATTTACCCAGGATCGAGCAGATGAGATGCAATGTCTCATTTTTGGTGGTGTCCTGCTTTTACATATTGTTAGACTGTTATTACCCAGGATAGGGCAACTGAGAGGCAGCATCTACTTTTATGTGGGTTCCCATATTTTGACCCCAAATGTCCAACAGTCTTTTACAACTTAACGTTATGATCAAGATAGATGGAATTTTTAAAATCCCATCCTAAAGGTGATTTCACTGTGTGACTGTGGAAATAAGTTTCGGAGGGGATTTGAAAAATGACACCTGCCATGTTCAGGAGGTGGGGCAACACAAAGGATATGTTGAACATTAGGGGCCAAAATTTGCAAAAAATAAAGTCACAAGTAAATGCTGAGACAATTCGTTTCCTCATAAATTACTTGTTTTTTCAAATTTTTACCTCAAATTTTCACCATAATCTTTTCATGGCCACTCTTTCTGAGCATGACAGGCGTCATTTGTAAAACAATAGCCAAAACATCATTTTGCACCAGAAGTGTTAAAAGACATATGGGGAAAGGTCTAAGATAGTACAGCTGTCATATTCATGATGAGATGGAAAAAAAATGGCTATGTTGAAAAGCTGGGGTCAAAATATTGAAAATTACCACAGTTACAAGCATGCATTGAAAAATTGCAACGTAGACTCATAATTTTGTTGTTTTCTCACATTTTACCCAAAATTTTCAACATAGCCTTTTTATGACCCCACACACCTTCTTATGAGCCCACCTCATGAACAAGGGTGGACAACATTTTCAAATTCCGACCAAAGGGTGGTTTTGTGCTACAAGTAGAAAAACACATTTTGGCCAGGATTTGAAAAATGATAGCTATCAGATCCATGAGGTGTTGTGAAGAAATGGCTATGTTGAAAATTTGGCTTTAAAATATTGAAAATTACCAAAGTTACGAGCCTGTATTTGTAAATTTCAATGTAGGCTCATAGCTTTATTGTTTTTAATATTTTGACCCCAAATTTTCAACATAGCCTTCTTATGACCCCATCCTGGCTCTCTGTGGTCTCCCTCATGATTCCATCTCGTTGCTTTGTGTCACCTCTAACAGCTATTGTACATAGGTTTGTGCTATATTTTTGTTGCTGCATGTATTACAATCTACTATTATTTGATTTATTTTCTTTTTTTCCCTTTGAATGAACTTGCCTTGTTGTATTCTTGTATGTATGCCTTTTACTTATATAGTGCTGTATATGTATATATATATAGATATATACAGATATATAGATATATATATATATATATATATATATATATATCTATATATCTGTATATATCTATCTATATATATATATATTCCTTAATGTATTCGTCCAGGCCCATCTTATAAATGCACTTTTGTCAATGATGCTTCACCTGGAAAGATAAAGATTAACTGATTGATTGATCTCATGAACAAGGGTGCAGAAAATTGTCAACTCCTGCCCAAAAGGTGATTTCACACAGTGAACATGAAATCACCTTTCAGGACAGATTTGCCTAATTTCGCTGCCATTGTTCATGAGGGGGGACCCCAAAAAAGGCATGTTGAACATTTGGGACAAAAATATTCAAAATTGACCAAGTTATGATGATAAGTTCAAAACCCCATTGAAATATGTTGAACCACATACCTGATTTCTACAGTTCATGGTCTAGTGTTGAAGAGTGAAGATGTGTCTGCAGTCTGGAGAGGATTATGGTGTTGGACCCCCGGTAGGTAAGCAAGGGCTTACGAACATACAAAATTTTCCAGCAGATAAAGGCCTAGAGGTCTATCAAGTCTGCTCGAATGTGCAGCTAGCACCCCTTGGGGGGTATGGGGTGATGGGTGCTGTGTGGGAAGATTGGGTGGGGAGACAGTAATGGTGGCAGGAGCAACAGACATCAATGGACAGTTTTCCTTTTCACAGGGTACATTAAAAAATATGAGGGATGGTTTTATGTATTTCAGGTGGCATCACTGGGGATTGGGCACCTCCAGTGTTAGTGTTATGTTTGCAGGGTTGAGTGGGGATGGTGGGTGCTGAGTGGAATGGTCGGGTGGGTGGAAAGTAACAGCAGTGGCAGCAACAGACATCAATGGATCATTTTCTTTATTGCAGGGTGTAATTCAACCTATGAGAGATGGTATTCAGCAGGCTGATCATGACAGATCAGCTGTGCCTGCTGTGTGGCATTATGTAGATCAAAGAAAAGAGTCATCCTATGATTGGAATGGCTCTGTCATTTGAACTACATGAAGTTTCTGGCCAGCAAGCCAGAGCAGTATCATGAGCAACCTGGTTGATGATTGATGCGACACTAACGAGTCCTTTGCAGACCATTCCGTATTGGACTGACAGTTACACGCCTTTCAAAACTAACTCTCATAGCAAAATGTTCACTGTGCATGAGTGCACAGCAAATATAATAAAAAGGTAATATTAAATGTACACTAAAAATAGAAAATAGAGTTAGTATCAACATTTCAACCATAAGTTTTTTTCAGGTAGTGTCTATAAAAAGAAAATAGCAAAGTCAGTGAACAGTTAAGGGGAAACACAGGATATATATGTGAGGAAAGAAAACAGGGGGTGGATCTAGGAGAAATATAGAAACATTTGTTGGGCTGGCAATATAGCCTAGAGGTTAGAGTAACAAACTGTGAATGACCTTGGCACATCCAGCAGACCTGGATTTTATTCCCTACAACCTCCATTGGGGTCTTCAAGTCTCTTCTGAGCAAACTATACAAAGTGACTTATTCATGCAATGATCATATTACATAAAAGTTGGTATAAGTTGGTGCATAACACGTTACAACTTGTTATAGTCTTGGCTTATATATGTCTATGTGAAATATACATGTCCTCTTGGTGAGCCAATGTTGAACTCATGTTTGGTATTTTTACTAAGTTTTCTACACTTGTTTACTTTTCGATCTTTTTGTACTATATAGCGTATATATTCTTTTTGCAGTACATATTTCCCACCTTGGCTAGCATTGTATTTATTATTATTGTATGCTGTACATAACCAATGGAGTCTCTTCCTGGTGAAATAAATAAACTAAACTAAACTTGCATACTGAGTGACTCTGAGCAAATCACTTAACCCCAAGTACTCCCAGATTGTCCCTGAAAACAGTCACTTGTGCCTAGTGGGCCTTTCCCAGTTACCAATGGGAAAAAAAACAGAATTTATCACCAGATAAGGACTGCTTGGCCCACCCAGTCTGTCCTATCTCTGGATACCTCCCCCCACTTTCCTTCCAAAATTCACTTGTGACTATCCCATGCATGCTTAAAGCCCACCACTTTCTTCACCCACTACCTGTGCTGGAAGACTGTTCCAGGCATCTTTCACTCCTTTGGTGAAGAAGTACTTCCTCAAATCCATCCTAAATTTCCCCCTTCCTGCTGCATTGCATTCCTCCTTTTTCTTGTGCACATTCTCATCTAGGGGTGTGTGAAAAAAAAACTTTTGCTGGTGGAATTGAAACGAAAGTCAGACTTTTGCTTCCGCGAAAGTTCAGTAATCCATTTCTGAACATTCACAGAATTTTCGCCTCCCCTGCAAGGCTGCCTGATTGCCTGATAATTTTTTAAATTATGGTATCCCCACCCTGGTAGCTAGCAGTCCCTTCCCCACCCCAATTACCTACCCCACCTGGCCAGTCCAGGGCAACATGCCCTTACTCCATTTAGTTACCCGATCCCCTGCCAACCACCATATACAGCAAATTACTATGTAAAAAAATCCTCCCTGGTGGTCTAGTGACCCTCCCTCCATTTCCCTAATCTGTGAATTAAAATTTGTATCCCTGGTGGTCTAGTGTACTCCTCAGCCCTGGAAGCAAAGTCCCGTCCATCCCAAACCCAAGAGCGGCAACCGTCACAGCCCTCCTCTCTCCTCCTTGGTCAGCAGCCACTGAGTTATTAATGAATGAGTGCATAATGCACTCATTCATTAATAGCTCAGTGGGCTGCCGGCTGTGGAGGAGAGAGGAGGGCTGTGACGGTTGCCGCTCTTGGGTTTGGGATGAGGGGTGGGACTTTTCTTCTAGGGATGGGGGGTACACTAGACCACCAGAGATACTACTTTTAATTCATGAATTGGGGAAATGGAGGGAGGATCACTAGACCACCAAGGAGAATTTTTTTTCATAGTAATTAACTGTATACAGTGGTCTGTGGGGGATCGGGTTACTAAAAGGGCTAAGAACGTGTTGTCCTTGACTGGCCAGGTGGGTAATTGGGTTGTGGGAGCAACCACTAGTCACAGGGATTACTTGGGCAGCTGTGTTTTTTTTAAATGGGGCCATTGGGGCGGGTTATCGGGTTGCAGGAGGGACCGCTAGCCACTAGTGATTACTTGGGCACTTGCAGCTGGGCTTTTTTTTTAATGTGGTGGGTGAGATCAGGTGGCGGAAGGCAGTAGGATGAATGTGTTTACAGAATGCAACTGTTCCTGCCTAATTCATTTAGTATGCATACACAAATTCAGTATTTTATGTAAATATTTAATTATTATATTTATTCAAGAACAGATCACATTCACAGAACAGTCCTGTCAGCAGGCACGCTGTATCAGCTCCGAGAGCTAGCACACATATAATGGTTTTATTAGAAATACATGTAGAAGAACAATACTATTTAAAATGTTCTATCATGTAACTAAATCAACTGCAAACTGTACCACCCAATGCAGATTACGTTAGACCTCGAGTTTATTCTGTTGACAGTTTAAACTGTGATAATAAAAAGAGAACAGCATTCAAGCGCTGTGTGAATGGGACCATGGCGGGAGGGACCACTAGCCACCAAGGCTTACAAATGTGGAATTCGGGTAAGGGTTGGGGAGGGTCAGTCCTGGACATCAGATATTACATTTGTTCTGCCTCTAAATAAGCAGAAATGGGCAAAATTTCACCCCAAACATTAGGAAATTTTCTGTTCCGTGGCAAGCGCAAATTCAGAAACTTCCATGAAAATTGCGAATTTTGCAGAAGTTCTTCATTAGTGAAAAGCTACTTCACCCACCCTATTCTCATCTGAAAATACTCCTCCTGTACCTTATTCACCCCAGTGAGATATTTATAAGTCACTGTCATGTCCCCCTTTCCGTCCTCTCTTCAAGGGTGTATGTATTTAATTTAATTTTTATTTTTTATACTTGTAAAGCAGATGAGCAAAACTGCCCATTTTCACAGGTGACAAGTCATATCTAAAAAAACAATACATGTAATTGACACAATATTTCAGAACAAACAACTCTATCCACATAAAGTGCTAGTGAAATACATAGAACACAGCAAAAACAAATGCATTCATACTTGAGAGGATAGTCACCGTTTTAGATTTTTTTATGAAACCCAATATAGAATTACTGTCAACAATTTGAGAAGGTATTCTACTAAAAAAAGTTGGCACCCTGAATAACAAAGATCTCTGCCCAATGGTCTTTTTAAATAAGGGTATTTTAAAGGTCAATTTATGCTGAGACCTGGTGGAAAGAGCATTTAGAGCCCTGGGAAACATCATAGAAACAGAAGGATGTAGAAATCTTATTTTTACTTTATATAGGAAAATACCCATTTTAAAACGGACTCAGTTATCAAAAGATGAGTTGGATTGTTCATATAAATCAGAACGATGGGATCGATATGGCAAGTTTAACCAAAATCTCAAGGCAGAATGCTATGTCACTTGAAGACAATTTAAGACATTACAAGAAGAAGAAGTATATATCAATATACCATAATCCAACACCGAAAACAGAAAACTATAAACCAAAAGTTTTCTAGATTCCAAGGTCAAAAATGGCTTTTTTTTTTTTTAACTTTGTCTTTCTTCCTCCTTACTATTCCATCACTCCACTCATTCAGACACCCTCTATAGTAGCCATCACACGTCCCTCCGCAGTACCCCCAGGAGTCTGTTCCTAGAGTGGTCGCCTTGCTCGATTCCCATGATATCCCGGTATAACCCCCCGGGTGGGGCGGGGAAGGAACAGCCCAAACCTCCTCTGAACAACGGCAGAGCTTGGCAACTCACATTGGAGTCTGCCCTAGTGAGCACCTGGAGATGTGGTCAGGCGTCTTGAGGAGTCGTCACCTAGGCGTGACGGGCTTCACCTTTTCCTCTGTTCTGCCCTATCCCCCTGCAGTGTTAGCACGCTGGGAGAGCCAACGAGGAGGCTGGCGTATACACTGTGCTCCTCCCCAGGCTCTCGGCTAGCACTGCCCCTTCCCATTGTACATCCCCAGTTCGCACCGCCACTCCCGGGTTCACCCAGGAGATGGTTGTATGGCATCGGGATCGACTAATAACCCTCCCCAGAGAGGGAGAACTGCCATTGGGCACTCAATCCCTTCTCTCTCCCTGCCAACCCCCGACGGCCCGGGCTCATTCCCGAACCCGGTCGCCGGGCGTGAGGAGGTGGTGGCGCCTAGCGCTCAACCCTCAGCGCCACCGGCCGGCCAAAAAAAAATGGCTTAATCCAGTATAGAAGACCTAACCTTTGCTGTAAGATTTTCTTAAGATTTTGAATATGTGGCTCAGAAGTAAACTGACTATCTAATATTATTCCCAAAGACTTAAAAACTGAAACAAGTTCAATTACATTACCCCCCTTATCTATAATAGAAGGGAGAGTAGAGGTTGCTTTCTTGTTATGGGAGAAAACCATTACCTTTGTTTTTTTAGAATTAAGCACCAAATGATTTGTTGATAACCATTCCTGCAAAAGCCCAAAATCAATCTGGAGACTGAAAAGGGCAGTCTCAGGACTGGAGCTGCAACAAAATAAAACGGCATCACCTGCATAAAGAATAATTTCTGTTTTAGTACAAATACTATGGGCCAAATTCATATAAAAGGAAAAAAAATAAGTGGCCCCAGGATTGAACCCTGGGGAACACCACAAACTGAGGGGATAATCTGAGAAATGGTTGAACTGATAATTGTTTGATGGTGTCTATTACATAAATAACTTTGATACCACCCAACAACCTCCCCAGAGAACTGTAATCCTCGGGGAACACCAGGCAGAAGGTCAAATTCAACCAGATCAAAGGCCTTGGTGAGGTCCACAAACAGGGATGCACATGAGTGCCCTCTATAGAGAACACCGTGTATGCTGCCCATGAACCCCACCAAGGCCATTTCAGTAACTGGGTAAGGCCTACTAGGCACAGGTAACTGTTTTCAAGGACAATCTGGGAGCACTGGGGATTGAAATCCCTCTCCTCATAGGGCTTTTGATGCAGACCCTGCACCATTTTAGTTGCCCTTCTCTGGACAGCCTTCATGCTGTGTATGTCCTTCCTGAGATATGGTCTCCAGAACAGCACAGTGCTCCAGATGGGGTCTCACCAACAATCTATATAGTGGTAATACCACCTCTCTCTTTCTGCTGGTGTGATACCCCTCCCTATGCATCCCAGCATCCCTCTGACCCTACCCACTGCCTTGTTGCATTGCCTCACCACTTTGAGATCATCTGATATGATTACCCCAAGGTTACTTTCATGTTTGGTGACCATCAGTACCTCTTCCCTCACTGGCCAAGTGGTGCTGAGAGTTGAGGTGCTGGAAGCCACACCTCGCACCACACACCTGTGACCTGGGTTCAGGAATGAGCCTGGTCCACCAGGGATTGGCAGGAGAGAGAGAAAGGATTGAGCATCCAGAGGACTGTTCTCTTCTCTCGGGGTGGGATCCAGGGGTAGCCCGGCATAGCAGCAGCCCCCAGTGGAGATCAGTGGCACTGTGATGCATAAGGGCTCGCAAGGCAGGGGAAGACATCAGGCGGCTGCCATCCCGACGTTGGTGGGAGTATTCATGATGCGAGCTGGGCAGCATTGCTCATCCCATGTCTGGGGCATAACTGAAGGATAAAAAAAAAAAACTGGGTTGGATAGACAATGGCTCCACAGTGCCTGACCACCACATGCCCTTAACTGGGCCTCTGCCTCCGCCCCTTGAACTCCTTACGGACCTAGGGTCTGGGGGGGGGTCCCGTGAGGAGAACTAATGTCCTTGAGGAGGTAGGGAGTCCCAGTGGGCGGTAGAGTGGCAGACAAGTTGGTACCTGAGAGAGTTTTAGGTCCAGTGGGCACCATAAAGAGAGTCAAAAAAAATAAATACCTCTTCCCCCATTTTATACTGTGCCTGTTGGATCCTGTGCCCCACTTGCATAATTTTGCACTTGTGCACACTGAAGCCCATTTGCCATTCTCTTGACCACTCTTCAAGTTTTCTCAGGTCTCTACACATTCTCTCCAACCCTTCCAGAGTTTCTACTATATTGTAGATTTTTGTGTCATCTGCAAACAGGCATACTTTTCCTTACAGGTCTTCTGTAATATCACTTATAAAGATATTAAACAGGATTTGTCTTAGTACTGAGCCCTGAGGTACCCCGCTGGTCACTTTCCCCTCCCCAGAGTGAGTGCTGTTTACCACCTCTCTCTGTTGCCTACCCATCAACCAATTTCTTCCCCAGTTTACCACTTTGGGACCCACCCCCAAACTGCAGTGTTTCCTTCTATGTGGTACAGTGTCAAAGGCCTTTGTTAAGTCTCGGTAGGCCACATCCACCACCTCACACTAATCTATTTCCCTAGTCACAAAGTAGAAGGAATCAAGCAGGTTCATCTGCCGTAAGCTACCCTCCAATAGTCTTTTGGCTTGTAGCCCACTGAATTCAAGATACTCCACTAGCTTTCCTTTAAAAATGCCTACATGAACCTTCCCATTACTAACATCATACTGACCAGCAAATATTGGTCAGCCTCCTCCCTGCTCCTGGTTTTGTGAAATAAAAGACTGCAGCTGAAGCACTGGGGACAGGACCTCCAGCATGATGTCTATATTACTCTGAATTTCAATAAAGGAATGTCTGTTTGATTTAAACTGGAGTCAGAGACTTGCTTCATCTTGTAGCCTGGAGTGCTCTAGCTTTTTGTTTCTAAAAACTCGCGCCAAAGAGGACATACATTCCTGGAAGGCAATGGTTGCAAATACTAGGAGCCTAACCAACAAACTTCCTGCACTCACAGCCATCTTGGAAACAGAAAGGCTGGATTGGGTGGCTGTAACAGATACGTGGTTCATGGAAAACCATGTATAGGATATGGTCATTCCAGGTTACAATCTGTTCAGGAAAGATAGGCAGAGCAATAAAAGATGGGGGGAGGGGTGTAGCCATTTACATTCAGGAGGAAATAAAAGCCCCAGAAGTAAAAGGGCAATCTGGGGACTTTGAGTCACTGTGGCTAACAGTAGACATGGGCAAGAGAAAACCCTTCAGAATCTGCATTGTGTACAGGCCCCCAAATCAAGGAGAGAAAGACCTATACTAGAGGAAATCCACAAAATGTCTGATAAAGGTGAAGTAATACTGGTGGGGGACTTCAACCTACCAGATATTAACTGGAGCATACTAATGGCAGCAACAAGAAGTAGGGCCTTCTTATTGTCAGTACAAGGCACAGGACTGTGCCAACTTGTTAAAACCCCAACAAGGGGAGATGCCATTCTCGATCTTGTCCTCATAAACTCGGAGAGGATCGAGGACATTGAAGTGGGATGCCATATGGGCAACAGCGACCATCACATGGTAAGCTTTAAGGTAAATACAACACAGGACACCAGCCACTCAAAGATAAAGGTGCTAGATTTTAGAAAAGATGACTTCCAAAAAATGAGGAACAACATAAGTAGCCAGTTAATGGAAACAGAGGTTGAGGAGGTGGAGGTCATGTGGGGAAGACTCAAGAGAGCAATAAAGACTGCCACAGATCAATGTACCAGATGGGTCAGCAAAGCAAAAAGAAAAATAAATCTTCTATGGTTTTCCAAGGAAGTGGCTGCCACAGTCAAAGAAAAAAGAAGGTGTATAGTATATACCAAGAAACCAAAACTGAGAAAGACTGGGAGTCATACAAGGAAAACATGAGAGTCTAACAAACAAATCAGAAAGGCAAAAGACCAGACAGAGGAAAAGATAGCAGAAGGGGCAAAGAGAGGAGACAAATCATTTTTTAGATACATTAGGGAGCACAGGAAGGCAAAAGGGGGGGATAGTAAAGATTGCTACCGAAGAAGGGAAATGCACCAAACATGACCAAGAGAAAAACGAAATCCTCAACAAATACTTCTGCTCGGTGTTTGCCAAAGAGGACCCAAGGGATAGCCCAGCACTGAAAAACACAACCTCCCAGGACCAGGGGTAGACACAAGTCCCTTTATAAAAGCCGAAGTATGGGGAGGCATTAAATAAACTAAAAGAAGACAAAGCCATGGGACCAGACGAGATGCACCCCAGAATACTTAAGGAACTGAGGGCAGAATTAGCAGCCCCTCTGGCTTTTCTATTTACGAAATCCTTGAAGAGTGGTGTGGTACCCAAAAACTGGAAAAAGGCAATAGTGGTTCCACTTCACAAATCAGGCAGCTGCAAAGAGGCTAGTAATTACACACCGGTGAGCCTCACATCTATAATAGGGAAACTAATGGAGATACTACTCAAACAGAGGATCATAGCATTCCTTGAAACTAGTGGGCAACAAGACCCTAAACAGCATGGTTTCACAGCAGGTAGGTATGCCAGACAAATCTGCTTGAGTTTTATGACTACGCTTCAAACATAGTGCATCACGGTGGGGCAGTAGATGTGGTCTACCTAGACGTTAGTAAGGCCTTCGACTTGGTTCCACACAGAAGGCTGGTAAAGAAGCTTGACCACACAGGGGTTGGTCTAGATGTAGTCGGATGGGTACAAAACTGGTTACAAGGCAGAACCCAGCAACATTTTTATAGCAGACATCACTGACAGACTGGAAAGGAAGGTGTGTCTATTCACAGACAACACCAAGATATGCAACAGGTGGACACCTCAGAAGGAGTGAGCAAGATGGAAGCTGACCTCTAGAAACTAGAAGAATGGTCTGGAGTGTGGCAGCTGAGATTTAATGCCCGAAAGTGCAAGGTTATGCATGTAGGAAAGAAAAATCCAAGAAAAGAGTATTACCTAGGAAGTGAAAAACTGGTGGCCTCAAACCAGGAACGAGATCTGGGAATCATAATCTCAGACGACTTAAAGGTTAGTAGGCAGTGTGAGAAGGCAACATTGAAGGCCAACAGAATGCTGGGCTGTATTGGGAGGGGAATCACAAGCAGGAGAAGAGAGGTGGTACTACCACCGTATAGATCACTGGTCAGGCCTCACCTGGAATACAGAGTCCAATTCTGGAGGCCTCACCTCAGGAAGGACATTGACCAGGTGGAAACAGTACAGAAAAAGGTGACAAAAATGATTCATGGTCTGCAGTACATGTCCTACAAGGAAAGACTTAGGGAACCGAATATGTACTCCCTGGACCAGAGAAGAGAGTGAGGGGACATGATTGAAACATTCAAGTACATAAAACAGAAGCAACAGTCCTCCCAGACTCCTTAAGTGATCATTCCCCTATCTTGTGTATCTGGACCAACAAATACACCAAACTCCCCCCCAAAACTATTAACAGGAGAATGCTGACCCCCGGTCATCTTGAGTCACTTAAAACACTCCTTCGTGAACATGACTGGTCACCAATTGATATAGCCCCCGATGTAGACACAGCACTTGAATACTTTATCACCTGTTTCAACTCAGCCTGTGATGTTCATGCTCCGTTCAAGAAGCATAAGATCAAGGGTGTCAATAACCCATGGATGACACTAGGCCTCCTTACACAAATGAAATCTCAAGACCAGCTCTGGTATCGTGCTAAGGCTACTGGCACCCAGACTGATATCCAGGCCTACAAAACAGCAAGGAATGCATGTACCAGAGCAATCTGCCATGAGAAGGCTAACTATTACAGGAATGCCTTAGCCAGCATCTGGAATGATGGGAGTAAATTCTGGGTGTAACCTTGCTGAAGTGACTGGAAAGGATCCCAAAACAACACCCACAATGTTGAACATAGATGGTACCATCACTCTTGACCATGTAATCATTGCCAACGCATTTAACACCACTTTTGCTGACCTTAGTCATGTGCTACCCCCTAACTTTTTTGATCCCACCACAGTCAACCCAGCTACTGTTAGTTCAGGTTTGCCACCAGGGCACCCTCCTTTCCATTTCAAAGCAATCCCGGAAAGCCTAGCTAAAAAACACATTCTTAAAGTGCTTAGAAAGTCTAGGGTCAGTGGCGATTCACTGGATATGAAACTTCTCGCCCTCACCATTGACGAAGTCCTGCTCCCACTAACCAAAATCCTCAACCGTTCCCTCATGCTCTCCCAGTTCCCCCAAAAGAGGAAACTGGCAGTGGTGACTCCAGTCCATAAAAGTGGTGACAAGACTCTCACAAACAACTACAGGCCTATATCCATCCTCCCTCCCTCCTCTATCCAAAGCCTTGGAACGGATAGTGGCTGATCAGCTCACAGAGTACCTTGTAAAATACAGCCTGCAATGTTCCCAGCAGCATGGCTTCCACAAAGGACACAGCACTACCACTGCACTCCTTGAATTCACCACACATATCCATCATGCACTGGATCAGGGCCAGTTGGTCGGCGCCTCTTTTATTGACCTGACTAAGGCATTTGACACTGTCAATCACTCCATTCTCCTCAAACAATTATCCCTCCTTGGTCTTTCAAGTGAAACTACCCTCTGGTTTCAAAGCTACCTCAGTAACCGGATCCAGCAGGTCAGGATTGGTGAATTCCTCTCGTCATCTCTACCAATCCACTCTGGAGTACCCCAAGGTTCTATCCTGGGTCCCTTGTTATTCAGCATATTCCTAAACAATTTCCCTGCCTCCTGCCATGACAGAATGTTACTGCATGCAGATGATGCAGTAATCTTCACTTGCCACACTGACCCCACCTCCCTTCAGTCTCAACTACAGAAAAGTTTCACAGAAGTGGAAGACTGGTTTTGCTCACATAAACTCATCCTTAACCACAAAAAAACTAAAACAATGTTGTTCCATGGAACCCACAAGTACAAGGACCATGAGCTCATAATTAACAACCACAAAGGCGTCACTCTTGAGCAGGTGGATATGTTTAAGTATCTGGGCCTGATCCTTGATTGCTCCCTCTCGTATACCAAACACATTGACAATATCGCTAAAACTGTGAACTCCCGTATAGGGCTACTATATAAGCATAAACATTGCCTAACGGCTGAAGCCTTGAACCTCGCTATCCAGAGCTCTGTTATCTCAACTATTGATTATGGGCTCATTATCTATGGATCCGCTACTGACACTGCACTCCGGCGCATAGCTGTAGCTCTTAATAAGGCATGTAGACTCCTTATTTCAGCTGCCCGCCTTTCTCACACGTGTGACATTTATGAGCAGGCTAACTGGCTCCAGCTATCCGGCAGGCTAAAGTACCAGACCTGCATCCTAGCTAAGAAGACATCCCTGGGCCTTATGCCCCCTTGAGTCCAATCAACATTGACCCCGCAGCGTGTCCGCCGCCTAACTAGAAAATCAAACAGTCTAACCTTTACAATACCTCGCTGTCGGACCTCTCAAGCTTAGCGTTCTTACCTTGTCAGAGCCTCCACCTGATTCAACTTGCTACCTACAGAAATCTCCAACATTGCCACGATTGGTGCTTTTAAGTGTAAACTGTGTCAACACCTCGTGGCTAGTGCCTTCTGTGATTGCTTCTTATAATCCCCTCCAGGCAGACTACCCTCAAGCATCCCTCCTCACTGCCTCAGCTCCTCCTCCTCCTCTCCTACCCCCCCCATTACTGGATATAGGATGAATCTGTCTCCTGGTAATCCCCCCTTTCCTCCTCCCTTGCTGTTTCCCATCTACCACATACCTAATGCAATGCCCTCCCCATTTCTCCCCTCCTCCCTCTCTCTCTCTCTCCCATACCACCCCCTCACCACCACTCTTCTTTCTCTTTTCCCACTAACCCACTCCTAACAAAGCTTCACTAAGCAGTCTATGACTTGTAATGTATAATTAACTCGCAACACAATTCCTTGACAATGCCTTTGGCTGCTATTATTGTAACCTTATTTGTCTTTTTTTTTTGTAAGTTCCATTGTAATGATCATGTTATGTTTTGTACCTTATTGTCCTTATTGCCTTGACGTGGAACCTTTGTAAAAGAGTCCTCGGCTCAAAGGTGTCATCTGAAATACAAATAAATAAAATAAAATAAAAATAAATAAAAGGCATTAACAAGGTACAGGCACATGAACTTTTTTCACTTCAAGAAGGGCTCCGGGAGCAGGGGGATATGACCTCGGGCTGCAAGGAGAGAGGTTCTCTACCAACACCGGGAAGTTTTTCTTTACAGAAAGTGTGGTGATGCTTGGAACAGCCTGCCCCAAGAGGTTGTAGAGGTCAACATTGTGGGGGGATTCAAGAATGCATGGGACAGACACAAGGGAGCCCTGACTACAAAGGGCAACTAGAGTGTCAAAATAGATCTAAAACAAATGAGCAGACTAGTTGGACCTAGTAGTCTCCTTCTGCCATCAACTTCTATGTTTCTTTGTTTCTGTGTTACATTGTACTACTGGGTTAGCACACTCTGTGTGAGCATCTTGGATTCTTCCAGAGACACATCTGCCTGCTGTCTACTGTGCTGGTTATATGAAGCAGGACTGCAACTGCCCTCATCCAGTCCTCTGGAACCACTCCTGATTCTAGTGAGTTGTTGAATAGGGCTGTCAAAGGTACAGCCAGTACCTCCCTGAGCCTCCTCAGAACTTTTAAGTGTACCCCATCTGGTCCCATAGCTGTATCCACTTTTCCACTTTCTGATTTGTAAGTCCACTCAGGACTCTTTCATCTGTGAATGGACTTGTGTCTACCTCCCTTCCCCCAGTGTTCCTGTTGTTCTTATAGACAATACCTACAGTAGGATGGGTTCTATGTCATAATAGCAAACGCAAAACAGCAATCACTATTATGGCGAGTGTATATATCGTCAAAAAGCAAATCGGCGATATACACATGCCGGCGGCTAAACATCCGGCAACTAGACTTCATGTCTATGCAGGGAGGGGGCGACACTCTGGATGTAACAAAAATAAGAATGGCAGTGCAGCCAGTGGCAAAAGTTTCCCACTGGTCCCCAGGCCAGAACCCAGTACATGCTGCACCAGAGCTAGCCACCCTCACCACCACACCACACGGCTAGCTCAGCAGTAGTGGGCACACTACCTACTGAAAACCCTCTTCCCTATCCCCCTTCCCCTTGCTATCCTTCCTTTCTGATTGCCCTTCCCTAACCTTGCCATAGCATAGCTTTGTTACCCTTACGGGTAGCCCATGATGGTAGCATTGAATATGAGTGACTGTTTTGACAGTCACTCATATTCACTCACTATCATCACAGGATATCGATAGGATGGCTCTCCTAGTCATACCTATAGCAGCTACCTGCTTGTTACCTCCCCCACAGATACCTCCTACTCCAACACCTGCAATTCCTTATACAAGTAACAGCCAGCTTACAGGTATCCTACCTGTATTCTGATACTGTTTTTACTTTTGTCTAATTTTAGTGGGTATTGTTTAATGTACTGATGCATTTTATTTACCTATGTATGTATGTATTTATTTTTGTTTTGTATTTCACTTTTTGTAATGGTGCACTGAACTTTCTGGGAAGGGTGCCACAAATAAATAAAGACTACTACTGCTTATATGGTCCATCGCCCTCTACTTCCACTGTGTAGACAGAACAGAAGTATCTTTTCAAGATATCAGTTTTTTTCTGATCCTCCTATGCAGTGTCTCCCCCTGCGCTTCTTAACCTCACAGTCCCTCACTTTGTCTACCTCTTATCACTTATGTACCTAAAAAAGGTCTTGTCCCCTTTTGTTTCCCCTTTGGCTACCCTGTTCTCAGTTTAAGTCTTTGTGACCCTCATTGCCTTCCCTACTTCTCTCTGACTTTCTTGGTACACCTCCTTATTCTCTTTCCTCCTGAATGCTACCCTTTTAGCCTTATCATTTGCAGACACCTCCCTTGAGAGCCATGGTGTTTGTTTCTACCTGGCTCACTTCTTTCATGCAGAGGTTAGTTGCCTTCGCTATGCCATCCCTTAATTTGACCCACTGTTGCTCCACCCCACCCTGGCACTCCCCACCCACTAAGTTGTCTCTGAGGCATTCATCCATTAAAAAATAAAAATCTGCCCTTTTGAAGTCCACGACCGTCATCTTTGTGTGGTGTGGCTTTGCTGCCATTCTTATGTTAAACCACACTGTTTGGTGATTGCTGGTGCCAAGGTGGTATCTCACATTGACATCTGCCTTACCTCTTTATGAGCACCAGGTTCAGTATTGCCCCATCACGGGTGGGTTCCCTGACAAGCTGCCTGAGAAATGCTCACTGCAGGGAGCCTAAGATGTCTCTGCTTCTAGCTGAGGCCATGGCTGGGAGGATCCAGTCTACATCTGGCAGACTGAAGTCCATCACCAGCTGCACCTCACCTTTCTCTACCATTGTGCTGATGGCTTCCCCATTACCTTATCCAGTTCCAACCCCTGTATTGAAGGTCTGTAATCCCCCAGTGGGAATTGTGGATGTGACTCCAGTCTCCAGGGTGAACCACAGCACCTCTAGACCCTCCTTTTCCACCTGGATCCCTTACATTTCTGTTGCCTTGATACCTCCCTTACATACAGCACAAACCCTCCTCCCTTCCTTCCCTCCCTGTCATTCATGAACTGTGTGTAGCCTGTGTGGTCATGTCCCAGCCATGCCTGCCTGTGCACCATGACTCAATAGTAACCATATTATCCAGCTCTACCTCTGTCATGATGGCCTGTAGGACTTGAATTTTATATCCAAGACTTCTCGCATTAGCACACAAGGCCCCCCACACCTTGTTCCTATGCTGCCTGCCACCCCTTCCTCCCCTTGTGCCCTGCCTCATTTTTGCTTCTCTTTTGCAACCTGTGTTCTTTCCCCCTTGTCCTCTACTTTTCTGCTCTTCCCATAAACCTACTCTTTGGAGGATTTTCTTCCCCTCTGGTCTTCTCTTCCTACTGTTTCAGTATGTGAGGCAAAGGTATATGCCTCCTTTTGTCTTTCCACTACCCCCTCAGCTACTTTAAATGTTCATCAAATTAACATTTAAACTGTCCATTGAGGACTGTAGGTCCCCTCCCAAATGGATGCAGACCATCACCTCTGTATAGACCTCATCCCTTCAGGTTGGTCCCTAGTCCACTGAGTAGCCAAACCCCTCTTCTCTGCACCATTCCTTCAACCATGAGTTGAAGTTCTTGGTGCTGAGTACTCTATCCTCCCTTGGTCATAGATAAGCAACACCTCGGTGAAAGCTATCATGACTGCCACTTGCCTTAAATCCCTCCCCAATCCCTGAACTCTCCCTGCACAATCCCGTCCCTGTCATTTGCTAGGTCATTTGTACCCAGGTTTATTTATTTATTTGAAAGTTTGGTGTCCATCTCTCAGAGTATGGTCAATTAAGCAACCAAGGGCATAGTTGAACCCTTGATTTACTGGGGTTCTATGTCATAATAGCGAACTGGTTACGGCGATCGCTATTATGGTGAGTGTATATCGCCAAAAAGCAATTCAGTGATATACACTTGTAGGCGACAGGGAACACACAATAAATGGTGTTTGCTTCACCCTCTGCAGCCCCCCCCCCACCCGATTTAGATTGTCAACTCCGGGGGGTGCATGTCAGGGAGGGAGCACAGCCTGGTTTAAAAAAAAATTGTAAGTCTCGCAGCTGCGGGAACAAAAAAAATCTTCCCGGCCCCCAGTCCTGAACCCAGAATCTGCTCCATCGGAGGCAGCCTACCTACCCACCACACCATATAGCTGGCTCAGCAGACCAGGCACACTATAGGGTAATAACCCTCTTCCCTATCCCTCTCCTTCCCCTCACTAGTTTCTTTTTCTGCTCGCCCTTCCCTAGCCTTGCAGTCACAGTCCTCGCTACCCGGTCATTTTGCCCACGATAATAGCACCATACCATGGGTCACCGTTTTGACGGTCACCCATATACGATCGCTATTATCACTGGATACCATTCACAGGGGTTTCTCACACTACTCAATATGTTGATCTAGGTTCCCCACACTACTAAACCTCTGGCAGCCACCCCCCATAATTACACACCTGATTCACAGGGCTTTCTCAATCTACTCGATCACAAGATTAATCTGCTGATTTAGGTTCCTATATCATCTGTTACGTTTTTAAAGACAAGTGCCCAAAACACAGCATACAAATCTCTTTCTCCAAACCAAGTATGCTGCTGCTTTCAATATGGAGAAAAATATAAATAAATGCTCATACATACCTTTAGGTTAAAACTGGATGCTTAGTAATAATAGGCAAGGTAAGGTAAAAATAGAAGCTAAAAAACAAAAGGGGGCTAATGTGGAAGGAGAGGTAAAGTAGGAGTGAATGTGCAAAGGAGTCCTCAAGTAGGATCTAATTGACTGAGCATTGTAACAAGGCTGAAAGGTAACAAGGGTGGGGAAAGGAGACAGGGATATCTGGCACAAATGAAATAGATAGGAGCACATAGCTGGAATGCCCATGAGAGTGTGCCTTCGTGCACCCTGAATGGATGTGTATGCAGGCATACCCAAACATGCAAATATACTACGTGTATGCATGCATGCAAGAAAGCAAAGGTATAAAGGGGGTTGGGGTAAATAGGACAGTGGTAAACCATAAGGTGACTGAAAATGTAAAACCAAAAACAAGCTGCTGCGTCAGTATGTGTTCTGAAAGCAAAACAAAATAGTATTATTAAATGCATGATGAAAATAGAAAACAGAGTTAAAAATCTATGTTTCAACCTTTCTTCAGGAAACATCTAAAAGAGAAAAATACAAAGTTAGTGTAGAGGAGAGGTAAAATAAGGAATACATATGTGGGAAAAGAAAAAAAGGGGAGGATCTGGGAGAAGAAGTGATAAATGGCAAGACAGAGAGAATTTGGAAAACAAAAAGCTGATGATGGGAATGACAAGGCATAACAGCAGTGAAAGAGCTAGAGAAGTCCCCAGGTGAAGACTACTTATCAGGGCCTAGTAAGAAAGCCGAAAGGTGACAAATGTGGGGAAAGGAGACAGAGATGGAGACACCTGGAGAAAATGAAAACGGATGTGTACAGATACAAACAGACTTTAGGGAAAACAAGGGATGTCTGAAAGATGCTAGTAGAAGATAAGTCTATAATTTAGACCAGAAGGCTGCTGGGAGCCAAGGCGGATGATCATCTTGGTTTCCATATTTTCTCTATGGTCAGGATCCCAGAAGCTCTGCTGGAAGACAGAAACAGAAAGATCATTGGCACTGTAGTCCCTGGAGATAAAGTGCAATACAAAGGGTTTATCCATGTCTCCATTCCTAATTGCCCTGTAATGTTCTCTGAAATGGTCAGCAAGGCATCTACCTGTCTCTCCAATGTAAATAGCTGCACACTTCCTGCAAAGAATACAATATACCACATTAGTGGAGGTGCATGAGAACTCCTTGGTGATGTGAAAAACACATGTGGGACCCCGAATTTCAGTCACACTGGAAATAAATTTAAAGGTGTAGCAGCGAATTATGTTGCAGGATTTGGTACCTGATAGGGAGGAACTGTTAGGAGTAAATAGGCTGCTTCTTACCAGGAGATTCAAAGGTGGGATGGCCGGTGGTAGGAGGCAATAGGTGGTTCTGTAAAGGAAGCACCAATGTTTGGGTCAGTTTGCAAAATAGGAAAGTTACTGGTGATGATCCTGTGAAGAGAAGGTATACTCTGATGGAATGGAAGAGAAGCACTAGAGGAATTCTTTGTTGTTCTTGCATGACAGTATCCTTCCTAAGGGGGTCAAGGTTATGGGGCATGTTACTGACCCGGGAGAGTGCTCTGTCCACTGTGCCTTTAAGGTATCCCCTGTTAACAAAAAAACTATGCATTATTTAGGCCTGCTCAGCAAAATCAACATCTTCACTGCATAACCTGCAAAGTCTAAGAAACTGAATATGGCAGGCCATTCTTGACATGTTTAAGATGGAAGGAGCTGTGGAGGAGGAAACTGTGTGAGTCAGTGGGTTTGTAATAAACTGATGTCTTCAGTCCAGTGTTCTGCACTGGCAGTTTGATATCCTGAAAAGGCAGTGTAGAGGAGGATACTTCAATAGTGTACTGAAAGGAAGGATGGACTGTGGTAATCTTGTCCAAGAAGACTTGGAGGGTCTCCCTGGAGCAGGAGGTAGCCCCCATACAGTTGTCTATGTAGCGTTTATAGAGTTCAGGCACAGTCCCTGTGAATGAGAGAGAAAACTGTTCCTTCACCCAACCCACAAACAGATTGGCAAAGCTGGGACCCATCTTGATACCCATGGCAACTCCACTGACCTGCTAAAAAAAACTGTTATTAAAAGAAAAAGCATTGAGTTTAAGAACAAGTTCTGTCAGTTGGGTTAGTGTGTGTGGGGGTGGCTGCTGGACTTCCTGCTTATTCAGAAAATGCTGCAAAGCTGTCAGGCCATCGTTGTGGGGGATCACTGTGTAAAGAGATTTGATGTCCGTGGTAAAAATGAACTGATGGGAGCCATAAGGTGACTGAAAGATGTTAGTAGAAAATGTCTGTCCTTTAAACCAGATGATTGCTGGGAGTCTATGCAGATAATTAGCCTGGTTTTTGTATTTTCTCTTTGGTCCATATCTCAGAAACTCTGCTGGAGGACACAAACAGAAAGACCATTGGCATTATGGTCCCTTAAGGTAAAATGGGATGCAACCGGTTTCTCGATGTCTCAACTTCTGACTGTCCTGTAATGTTCACTGAATCAGTCAGGCAGGCACCTGCCAGTCTCTCAAGTGTAGACAGCTGAACACTTCCTGTAAAGAATACAATAAATCACATTGCTGGAAATGCATGAGATCTCCTCTGTGATGTGAAAAATACCTGAGGGACCTTGAATTTCTGTGACACTAGAGATAAATTTGAAGGTTTAACAGTGGGTTCTGTTACAAGCCTTGGTACCTGGTAGGAAGGAATTGTTAGGAATATGGAATATATGCTTTTATTCCCCTACAAGCTTGGTTAATTCAAGACATGAACATTCTGTATCTTTGTTCCTTTGCACTACTGCGGAAGCTATAATGTCGCCTCTCATGCAGGCCTGAAAAGCCTTTCATACTGTGCCATAAGATGTCTGCAGTAGTGTCAGTCTGAAAAATATCTGCAGTTTCTTGTTTAACCCAGGAGGCCAAATAAGTATATTTTCCTCAAAGAAAGTTGACCCTTCATTTCTGACAGGAAGGATAGAGCAACAAGTACTATGGGGGTAGGGAAATAAGGCTGAGCATAAAGCAGTGGATAAAAGCCTGGGGGATTTGGATAAACTAGAAACCCTGTGGGTACTAGTAGCAACAGGGACTGGGAAACAACTGAGGACCAAAATGGTTGACAGACCACCAAGCCAAGGGGGTGGAAAAAGAACTGGGACAGATGTTAAGGAAGATGATCAAATTATTGAAGGTGGTAGTAGTAGGGAACTAGAAAATTCTGACTGTGGCAAGTAATAGGAATCAGCTCCCAGTAGACGCATGCCAGGAAGCGTTCCTAGCCCACTAGTCCAGTGCCTGACAAGGGAAGGGTCTCTGCTGGATCTGGTACCCTACAACAGTGAAATGATCCAAATTGTTGTAGTCCAGAAACCACTATGATCCAGCAACGACAAGACCATGTGATGGAGGTCCAAATAGGGACAACCAAAGGGGAAAATATTGTAAAAGTATGGCATTTTAAGAAGAAGGATTTTAACAGTATGAGAGGACTTGAGAAAAAACACACAGAGAATAGGGAAGGTAAAAGGGACAGAGGAAAATGGGAAGCATTTAAAACAAGCATTTGTCAATGCCGAATGTTGCTTGCTTGTATGTGCTGTTTAGGTATTTGGAAGTCATTGGAGTGCAAATATTGAAAATTCGCGAACTTGCGTGCGTGGGAACGTGTCTGGCGCACACACCGTCAAAACAGTAATTTTTAGGAATCTTTTCACCAAATTTTCAACATAGCCATTTTAAGACCTCTGCTCATGAACAGCATCACTGTGATTTTCTTAATGTGTCCCATACATGGATTTCGCACACCGACTGCACTATTGTGTGCTACATGGGTGGAAACACATTTTGGGCAAGATGTGAAAAATGACAGCTGTACTGCTCATAAGGAGGTGTGGTAAAATGGCAATGTTGAAAATCTGGAGTGAAAATATTGAAAATTCGCAAACTTACGAACATGCGTAGGAACTGCGCAACTCACATCGTAAAACAGTCATTTTTAGGAATTTTTTCACCAAATTTTAAAAATAGCCATTTTAAGACCTCTGCTCATGAACAGTGTCACTGTGATTTTCCTAATGTGTCCCATACATTGATTTCACACACCGACTGCGCCATTGTGCGCTACATGGGTGAAACATGTTTTGGGCAGGATGTGAAAAATGACAGCTGTACTGCTCATAAGGAGGTGTGGTAAAATGGCAATGTTGAAAATCTGGAGTGAAAATATTGAAAATTCATGAATTTACGAGTGTGCGTAGGAACTGCGCAACGCGCACTCGAAAAACAGTCATTTTTAGGACTTTTTTCACTAAATTTTCATCATAGGCTTTTTGAGAGCCCACCTTATGAACACTGGCAGTGTCGTTTTGTTAATCAGTGCGGAAAGGTGATTTCATGCAGTGACAGCGAAATCGCCCTTGGGGCCCGATTAACGCCATGACAGTGCAAGAATTCATGAGGAGGGGTCCCAAAAACCCCATGTTAAAAATTTGGGCCCAAAATTCCCCAAAAATGCCTGAGATATGCAACAAAGTTGAAAAAACCCTATTTATTCCATTATACAGCTTACCGGCACTTCCTCAGTTCGAGGTTGGCTTTGAAGAGTGCAGACGTGTTCTCGGTCCACCGAAGATCGTCACGCCGAGCTCCGGAGGTAAGTATGGTGTGAGGGGGGGTGTGGGGAGGCAGGGTGTGCAGTGGGTGGGTGCAAGTGGAGGCAGTGAGGCTGTGAGGGACCTTTTTTTATTTACAGGGTTTTTTTTTTTGTTTTTTTTAATTAAAACGACGCGGGACGTTTGCCACGCTGGGGTGGGCTCCCAGCGTGGCAGCTGGAAAGGCTGTTTGGGGGTTGAGTTGACGGGATTGGGCATCCCCGTCGGCTATAACAAGATTTGCCACGCTGGGGTGGGCTCCCAGCATGGCACCTGGAAAGGTTTTGTTGGGGGGTGGCGTGGAGCCGACAGGGGATTGGGCACCCCCATCGGCCATACAGTGTGTGCGTGGGAGGGGGGGAGCACATCATTATGCAATTTAACGTGCATGTGTGTGCGTGGGGGGAGAGCTCTGCTCACTGAAGCGGAGCTCTCCCTTTCAACTGTATGCCACTGCATTTTGACTGCTGTCATAGACAGCTGCAGCAGTCATTGGAGAACTGTGGCGAGCCTGCAAACTCACTACTGAATTGGAAGAGGGGGTGCCACACCTCCAAAAACTCGGATGATGGTACTATGTTTCTTGCACATGTGTGCAAGCAACATAAAAAGGATTTCTAGAGGCAGCAGAACATCCAGCTGGGAGGGTATCAAAGGGAAAAGGTATAAAAGCACAATGTGGTTCATGGCAGAAGTAAAGAAGGTGGCAAGAACCAATTAGAGGGGATGTTCGTGAAGTAAAAAGGAAGCCAATGGGGTAGGATAGGGAGGCAGCAAAAGGTAGTCAGTAGAAAGGTCAGGAAGGTCAAGATGGAGCTGGAACTCTGGCTAGTAATGGGGGTGAATCAAGGGAAAGAGACATTTGTCAGATGCATCCTAGAAAAGCAACAGATCAAAGAGGGGTACAGTGAGGCTTAAGAGAGAGGAAGGAGGATGACAGGGAATGCAGAGATACTGAACAAATATTTTTGCTCAGTATTTACGAGGTAGAAGGATGGTTCAGTGCTGGAATGTTGGGTAAGGAGGGAAAGAGATGGGGCTGGTGCACTAGCAGCATGGGCAAACTAATTGAGGAAATATTGTTCAAAAAGCTAAACGGGTTGAAAGTAGATATATATATATATATATATATGGGACCCGATGGCTTCTACCCTAGGATGCCCAAGAAGGCTGCAGAAGTGATAGTAGTGCAACTTGCAGCCATATCCAACACCTAGCTGGCTACATGAGTGGTCCTAGGGACTAGAGGATAGCATATATGGTGCCTCTACACTGGAGAGCAAAGAAAGAAAAGACAGGAAACTTTAGAAAAGTCAGCCAGACATTTTTACCTGGAAAGGTAATGGTCGATACTAATGGAGGAACTAGTGGACTTCCTGGAGAAAATGGGCTACAGGACCCCAGGCAGCATGGGTTCATGGGGGAGGTCTTGGCAGATTAATCTAACTGATTTCCTCATCTAGGTGACCATAGTGGCTGATAAGGGACATGCAGTCAATATAGTATACTTAGATTTAAGCAAGGCTTTTAACCCAGAGATCTACAGGAGACTGGTCAAGAAGCAAAGGGACTTAGGGGTGGTGGAAAAATTGTCAGCTTGACTGGAAGGCTAGCTGAGGGGAAGGACATACAGGGTCATAGTAAATGGGGTGTTCTCAAAAGTAAGGAAGGTTACAAAGGGATTACCGCAGGAATTGGAGCTGGTCCCTGTCCTTTTCAATTTGTTCATTTGTGGCATGTGGGATGTCATTAAGGGCAAGGTCTGCATCTTTGTAAACAACACAAAGTTCTATGCAAGGGTTGACATTTACTGTAGGAAGGGATAAGGGACCTCAGGGAGGACCTGGACAGGCTGGAGAGCTGGTTAAAGATGTGACATTTATACCTCGACTTATAAAGTGTAAGGCAAAGTGCACTGGGAAAAGGAACCCAAGAGTGCAGTACAAAATGGGCATGGTGGTGTTACTGGAAATCCCCACGGAGGAAAAGGACTTATGGCTCATGATATGAGAGACTAACATTCACAGCACACTGTAACAACACTGTGTGAAAGGCAAACAGGATGTTGGGATGTATACGGACGAGATAAGCAGCAGAGGTCAGGAGATTATCCTTCCACTGTACAGATCATTGGCGAGAACACATTTGGAGTACTGTGCAAGGCATAGGATTCCATACCTGATGAAAGACTGCAACAAAGTTAATGTTTTAAAAATGTCCTTTACTTAGGCTGCTAGACTTGCTCCTAATGCTCAGGCAGGGGTTACTGACTCTCACTAGGGCCTATGCACAACGGCACGGGAAAGGGGCTCAAAACGCAGGATACGTGGCACGCAGCTGCACACCACGCAGGACCCACACAGCACGCGGCATGCACAACCAGATCCATGAACCACACAGAGGCAGTGGGTGACCCCATGGAAGGCATGGAATTGAATGCGCAGGTGGCAGAGGAGGGGACAGGGTATGCGAACCCACTCCTTGACCCCGCCATAAAAGGAGAACCATGCCTGCCAAAGTGCACATGGGAACATGAATTCTGAACATGGAGGGGGTGCAGAACAAATGGCAGAACGAAGAGAGGGCATGGAGCAAGCCATGCACAGTGACAGGGAGGACGAGCATGGGAGGCACACGCCAGTCCCTGGACACAGAGGCCCCTGCATTGGCGGGAGCAGGTGGTCCCAGGCATCCAACTTCACTGGGCCGCAGGTCACCCGATGGTGAGCAAGATAAGTGCCAACCACGACTGGCTATACAGTGCACACAGCCTGTCCACCCCACAGACATGAAGATGCACCTCTGGCTAGAGGTGCAGGCTGCCATCAATGCCACCAGACCGGACACCAGGACGACAACGGCGATAAAACACAAATGGTGGGACCTGTGGATCGCTGTGAAGAGGTGCCTGGTGGCGGCAGCCCGGTAGCAGCATGGCACGGTAGGGAGATCACCCACAGAGGAGCCCAAGCTCACCCCAATAAAGCAGATGGTGCGGACACAATAATGGCAGTGAGCATCCATGGAGTGGATGAGGGAGTGGACACATCAGCAGGTAGGCATGGCACAGATGCACTGCACACCCATGCATGGGACGCACACAACTGTCGAAGCCTAACAACCCCTTTATGTGCCAACAGAGCCAGCCAGAGGCGGCGAACATGGTGATGACCAGCTGACGCGGATACAGCATGCCATGGATGCAGGACACATACAGCTGATGGAGGACAGAACCGCAGGTAAGCCAGGGTGTGCATGGGTTGGAACGCAGGCCTTGAAGCATGAGCAGTGCATGGAACACGGTCTACCATCTACATCCCACAGGGCAACCACCAGCCACGGCCCCCCGACAGCACTGCAGGAACAGACATGCTGGCAGACACAACTGCCATGGACACAGCAGGGGCCCATGGAGGTAGAGGGACACGGCAGCATGCAGGGCAGCCACATGACACAGGACACACAAGGGCCACAGACGGTTGGCTAACGGAGTGCACCCAGCTGCCCCCATCGTGCCATGGCATGTGTGCACACCCCATGGCCATCACAGACCTCGATAGCGGTGATGAGGGCGTGTTCATCCAGACAGCACAGTGCAGCATGGCAACATGCACCAAGGTGATCACCAAACAGCAGCACAGCGAGCTGCGGCAGCTGGAACAGGACTGCCTGGAGGTGCAACGGCAGCACACAGAGGCATTGGTGGCCTTGACAAGTGCTGTAACAGTCATGGGCAAAGACATAACATGTATCGCCACATCCCAGGTGTTGATGGAGGTGACCATCACGGGCTGGGGCACACCATCATGGCTGACAGGTGGAGGGCAATGCCAGGAGCAGGGCAATGGCATATGTGCAGCACCAGCAGATGGGTGCCACCCGCGGGAGGACAGGGACACAGGCACTGGAGTGCCAACACTGCCTGCAGCCATGCTGCTGGCCCCAGATGCTGACATGGATATGCTGGCAGGGACACTGGCAGACACACAGCCTTGGTCGGACATGGGGGCCTGTCAGGGCATTGATGGCAGGGGTGACAGACTGGAAATGGAAGGCAGCACTGAGCAGGACCCCGTGGACTCTGCCTACCTGCCAGAAGCAGTATGGTGCAGGGGCCATGGCAGGGCACTGGGGAAGACACACAGGTGGGATACACGGGCATCTGGACAGGAGTGTGCTGCATCACAGAGCATGCAACAACCATGACACTCTGGCCTGGAGTGTCACCGGGCTGTGCTACAGACATGGCCCTGGACTGTTGCACATGGCAGCACCCACACACACACATGCACAGTACACAGGACAGCACAGGGTGATGTTGGCACAACATGCATCAGGACAATGGACACTCAGTGGGGGGGCACTGTGCAGCTGGCTACCATGCCTTGTTACAGGGGCTTGTCATAGGGGCCATAGGACCTTGCCACCAAATGCCAGCCATGCCTGCAGGCATGCACTGTGGGCACTGCGGGGCCTAGGCTTGCCCTCAGACATGTCTCATCATTGGGCATGCATCGGCAGCCACAGCACCACCCAGCACAGCCAGCACAGGCACCGACGGTACAGGCACTGGGCAGCAAGGCCGCACCCGACCATGGGCCACTGTGCCTATCGGTGGAATATGCCACTGATGACTGCCACCCATGCTGCACAGCCTGCTGTGGTCTCCTGGTGCGCCACTGGACCAGCATCCTCGCACTCCAGTGGCACATCTGGGGGCTCTTAGTGAGGTATCGGAACACCACGATGCATGGCCGTGTTGTGCAGCATTACGCAGACCATGAAGACATGGCAGGCATGCATCAGACACAGCATCATAATGCCTCCGGTGTGGTCCAGACACTGGAATTGCATCTTCAGGAGGCTGATACTGATTTCCACAATGGCCCTCGTCCTCCAGCGTGTCGTGTTGAAGGCATCCTCCACTGCATCCACAGGCACCAGGTAGGGCGTCAGAAGGTACTGTTGCAGTGGATAACTGCTGTCACCTGCAAGAGAGAGGGGAGACGTTAGACATGGCACATACATGTGGCATGACCATACAGGGGCAGCATCACCTACCTACCCAGCAGCCAACCATCGACACATCCATCACGGAGCCAGGCACTGAGGCCCTAGCCATCCAGGATGTACGCATTGTGGCACGACCCAGGGTACCATGCACACACATCAGTGAACAGGTTCCCCATATCACAGATGATCTGGCAATTGATGCTGTGGAAGCCTTCGTGGTTACGATATGCCACCTCATTGACCATGGGTGGCAGGATTGAGAGGTGCATGCAATCTATGGAAGTTAGCACATTGGGCATTCCATGCATCGCGTGGAATGCCTGTTTCGTGATGAGTACCTCGCATGCTGTCTGCGGGAGATGGACATGGTCCTGCACATGCGGTAGCAGGGCATCCATGACCTGGGCCAGTGCCCTGGACACTGATGGCTGGCTCACTTTGACCACATCACTGGCGATGCACTGAAAGGACCCCATTGCATAGAATGACAGTGCACACATGACCTTGGTCTCCACGGTCATGGTCATGGACTGGTGCATGCTGTCCCGGACCATGTTGTACAGGTGTTCAACCATCAGTCATGACAGCTGGAAACGTTCGATGCAGTGGGTGTCCCATAACCCATGCCCATCCATACAGGGCTGGAACACTAGTGCCCATAGCCACCATCCGCCTCCCCTCCATCGCCTTGCGTTCAGCAGGTATACGTCTATCAGCATTCCCGGGCACATGTTGATGCCTGTTGGTACTGGCCTGTACTGGGAATAGCACACTGCATGGGAGTCACATCATGTAAGTGGCATCCAGGGTGGTAGGTGTATGGCCACACCACACATGCACCATGTTCCTGTCGGGGGCTGCCCCACACGTGCATGTGGCATTGGCTGCAGGCATGGACAGTCCCACAGGGCATGTGCCAAGTTGTGCATGCAGAAGGCTGTGCATGTGCTGTGCCCTGTTGCTGCATGCCTGGGGGAAAGCCCCTCCTACGATGTGCATGGTGCACCCTGGGGGGTGCACGTGTGCATTGTTGCACATGCCCGGGACAAGACGCACACAGGGTGCCATGTACCACGTGCATGCTAGGCGTTGGTGGCCTACATAAGGGGATGTCTCGTGCCCTAGCACATCATGCTGGCAGCATGGAGTGATACCCAGAGAACCTGTGGCACATCATGGAGGCCGAGTTCTCTGACAGTGGTGGTTATGGCACGCTGTGGCCCACCACGGCTATGCCAAGCGTATGTGTATGCCAGTGGGGGTCTGCAGTGTGCTGCCTTGGCATGTGTGGGTGTGCTGACCTCATGTGTCTTTTTCCCCCCTTGCAGGGTTTGATGGCCATTCCATGGCACATGGAGCTTCAGCGGAGGGAGCAGCCAGATGGTGCCGCCATCATGGTGGAGACACCCAGGGCACAGTACCACAGGTAGTGGATGTGCAGGCTGCCATGGCACCTTCACAGGACCATCACTGTGGTTGTTCCGCACTACGAGGGGGAGCAGGGCAATGCAGAGCCATGGACCCTGTGGAGGGTCGACATGATGTCGCAGGTAATTGAACCCCCTCACACCATGGGATACCGTTCAGGCCATCATCTTTGGGTGCCTCTGTCTGCACAGCTGTTATCCAGTCACTCTGTGCTGCCACACACACATGGCAGTGTGACTCCTGGACTTTGTCCGTATGCCCCCGGCCAGGGTCAGCCCTGCGTGTGAGCCGGGTCAGCATGGAGGCAGTGTCCAGGCATATGCAGGCCCTGGCAGCAGGGCCCTTCAGGGTCAGGGACTATGCGGGTGGGGTGCGGGGATCTGGGTGGGCCTCCCGGGTGCCTGAGTGGGTGGGGTTGCACCTGCGCTGGGTGGGTGGCCCTGGGTGGTGCATGTGCAGTGTGGCATCGGGACCCACGGTCCGTCGGATGCGGTGCATGGGTATGAGGAGGTGTGAGCCACGGAGGTGGGGGGGGGTTTTGGCTCTACCTGTGTACACTGTGCTGTCTGCTTCTCTCCACAGTGATACTCTGGACCCACTCGATGCATGATGCTGCGCCATCTGCTGATGCCTATGCTGGTGGAGGAGGGGACCAGCAGCAGCAGCGGAGAGGAGGTGGACTAATGGGCCACGATGGGGCCAGTAGTGTGATGGCAGTGTGCCATGAGAGATGGTGGCAGGACCACGGTGTGGCCATCTGATGTGCAGCCGCTATGGGCCATGTGTGGGATTGTGCATTGTGGTGGGGGGGGGGCATGGGGATTCTGACACCTGTACAGTTTTTCTGTTTGTAATAAATGACTGGCGCTCTACTATGTGTTGTCCCTGCCTCATGTGTGTGTGTCTGTGTGGGTGTGTGTGTGTTGGGGGGGGCACTGCCCAGGTCGAATGCAGGGACACTGCACGGGTGTGGACTGGCATCCTCACTGTACACGATTGTGTACTGTTCTGAGTGCCTGTCACAATCCATATGCCTTTCTGTTAACATTATCATTCTGTTCTGTGGTGTGTGGGTTGGTGTGGGCCACTGGGGAGTATCTCTGTTGAAGCCTCTGTGGTTCAGGGGACAGATACATGTCTCACCTCTTTGGCATTTACAGGACCCATCAGCCAACATTCTGTTTTGTTTGGTAGGGGGTGCCTACCATGGAGGATGTGTACATTCTTAGTGGGGAGGGAGGCCTGTTGGTGATTGTGTGTACCTCATGGGGATATCAGGCTCCACCTCTGGGCCATGGCTGTGTGTCGTGGGGCTGGCGGCAGGTGCTGGGGTGCATACCTCTCAATCTCCTGCCTCATGAATCAGGGACATGGCTTACATATATATGGAGCAATTGACTGAACTCAGGGACACATCCTCTACATTGGTGATATCTGCTCAGGATGCTGGTGGTATATGGAGCTTAGTTTAAAATGCATGTTCTATGTAGCAACAGGTCTGTAACTTTACTGTTTAACAGTATTTTGTGCTCCCAACCTCCACTGTTTGTTCATGGAAACACAAATCTTAGGGGGGACATGGGACAATTTTGAGGCATGATCAGGGCCATCCCTGTCACTCAGAGACAGTTGAGAGGTCTGCTGGTGTGGGTCGGTGTGGTTCACGAGGGATCGTGCAGGGGGGCACATCATGGCACATGGTGTCTTGGTCCCAGGGCATGGCACAGTGGTGTCCATGTGGGTTTCCTGTTGCTGTAGTGGTGTCCTGTCCCTCATTGATGTACTGCACAGACCAGCTGTGCACAGTCACGGTACCCAGCGCCTTTACTGTGTCTGCCTTCTGTGGGCCTTGGCAGTTGCCCTGGGTTCACTGGGGGCTATCCCATGATCCCAAGGGCTCTTGTGTAGTGTGGTGCTGGTGCTCTGGGGGTGGGGGTTGTGGTGTGTTGTGGCTGCAGCCATGCTGTGGCCTTCAGCTGGTCCTGCCTGTTGGTTGACTGGCTCTATTGTTCATGGGCTGCCATCCTGCAGGGGTGTGCCACTCTTGCTGTTGCGGGTGGTTTGCTCACTCAGCATCCCTGTGCTGTGCACTGCCATGGCTGCTGCCGTGAGTCATGGGCCCTGATTGGTTATGTCACCATCCACTGACCTGTGGGTGCACTGTCACCGCCAGGCCATTGCACGGGTGTGCGGGTGCCTGTACACTGCTGTGGTGTCCCATACCATGCTCATTGTCACCGCCACTGCTGTGTGTCACGTGGGTGCTACTGCTGGTTGCCTGGTTGTCTCACATTTGTGTGCCGGTGCCATGTTGGCATGCCTGTCCACCTGTGTTGGGTGCTCACGGTGCAGCCATGGCAGGCCACCTCCCACTGTACTGTGCATCTGCACCCAGCTGCTTGCCCGTCCTGTGGCCTTTTGCTGCTGTTGATGCTGCTGTTGCCTGCACTTGCCTGTTTACATCTGGCCCTGGGTACATGTGTACACGTGTTCTGCATGTTCATGCATTGGCTGTGCACAGTGGCGTGTACCTAGTGCGCAGCTCCTCCCACCCATAACCACCGCATATGTGGCTTACAAAGCTCCATGTTGCCCTGCTGTGTGGCTCCTCCCACACACGTCATGCATGCCGCTCATGATTTGTGCATGTATATTCTCCCCTACTCAGTACGCCTGCATGCTGCACATGTGGCATACCCTTCGTGCATGGGGTCCATTGTGAATAACCTCCTTTATCAAATAGGTTTGCATTTAGAGGGTTTCTCCCTCTGACACCTTAGGTTACATATTAAAAATGAACGTCAGGTCTCAAGTTGGTCCTGACAATATAGATCTGAAGTTACTTTCCTTAGTGATAAATTTAATGCCTTATCCTTTTTGTGTCTTTTTTCTTAGTTCTGTTACAGTTCCCATGTTTTGGAAGTATGTGACTGTGGTTCCCAATTTTAAATCTGGAGATCATATGAAGGCTAGGAATTACTGCCCTATCTCCCTGCTTGCCCCACTGTTCAAAATCATTAAAAAGGTTGTTCGTGAACAATTTTCGGATGACATTAAAGTGTTATCCAGACATCAACATGACTTTCATTCTAATCATAGCACATTCACTGCTGTTCTTGAACTAACTCCATTTTTGCATGGGGGCTTGAAGTGAGGAGGGGACTGGGGCTTTATTTTTAGATCTTTCTAAGGCCTTCAACTTGGTGCACCATAGTCACTTACTTTTAAACCTTGGAATATAGAGCTTTCACCCCAATCATTCTCTTGGTTTCAGAGTTATTTAACATGCTCAGCAAGCTGCGCTACAAGGTATTTCATTTCCTCTGGTTCCTATACAAACTGGGATCCAACAAGGTTCAGTTTTGGGCCCTAATTTATTTTCTATTTTATTTAAATGATTTGTCCTTGTGTTTACTGAATTCTAATTCTGTGTATTATGCTAATGATATAGTACTTTTTAGGGCAACAAATGGATTGATGTTATTGTATCATTGCACTCATATTAGTTACAAATTTGCTACTTGAAAATGCATTACTATTGAATGTTTCTAAAGTTAATTTGATGAAATTTGGCTCTTGACAAAAGGTACTTCTCTTTTCCCAGCTTGACCAATTGGTATTTATCTTAGATCTGAATTTGTTGTTTGGCGTTTATACAAATTTATTGATTAAATCAACTCACATGTGATCGGGGGCAGCTATACTGCCTTAAAATTGTTTAACTATGAAGTCTATGAACATTTTTGCCCAGCCCTTTCTTTTGTCCCTAGTCAATTGTGGCTTGCCTGTTTATTATACTGCATCCAAGTCACTAATTTCTATGGTTCGGATCCTTCATAATTCCATTTTTCATTTTGCACTTTCTTGTCCTCAGAGCACCCTTCACTCTGAACTTTATAGTTCTCTGAGTTGGTATTCATTTGATCTCAAATGTACTTATTTTATATTACTGAATTTTCACAAATGTCAAACATTTGGATCAAGTTTTATTTATGGATTTAGTTACCTCTAATATTTCTACTTATTCTACTAGATCTACCCAATGACCTAAATTAAGCCTTCCTAAATTCATCACATTTCATTGCCAAATAGCCTTTCTGTACCCTCCCAACCAGATTTAATTTTATGAAAATTTGATTCTGTTTTTCTAAGTCTGCCATTAAGAAGTTTGCAAATGCGCAGGCTGACTGACTGCATGTTGTTAATCTATGTATTATTTCCAAGTATGCCACAAACCTGCTTGTTTTCATATTATTTATACTGTACTTTGTTATAATGTATGAATTATGTATTTTGTGAATATGTCTGTATGTCTCTGGGTCACCCTTGAACATGGGTATTTATGCCCTTGGATTTGTACCTGTTGACACATTTTAAGTAAAATATAAAGTGGAAGCAGTACAGTGTAGGGCAGCCAAGATGGTCCAAGGACTAGAGGACAAGTCACATGAGGAGAACCTGCAGGACTTGGACATGCACACCCTGAAGAAGAAAAGGAAAAGAAGTGACATGATCTAAATGTTCAAGTACCTGCAAGGGATAAACAGGGTGGATGCCAAATAATTTTCTTCCTTGTGCTTAAATACAGGGATCAGGGGAAGCTCACTTAAACCAGCAGTGGGGACATTGAAGAAAGATATTAGCAAGCAGTTTTTTTAAGGAAATAGTGGTGGACTAGTGGAACATGCTGCCAGAAGTAGTGATAAAGGCCAAATTGGTAAGTAGATTTAAGCAGGTATGGGACAGGCATATGGGCTTCATCAGAAGGAGGGAGCAGAAATTAAGGGGCTTCATGGACACTAGGGCCAGTGTAAAGTACATAGGAAGGGTGGACAGACTGGAAGGGCCAGTTCTTTTTCTGCTGCCAATGTCTATGTATCTCTGCTTCCTCACACATTCACACATCCACAAACTGCAGACGGTTTCATGTTTTCAAAATTACTTGATATCAAAATGTTTTTCAATTAATCAATGGATCAATATTATGTTTATTAAAATAATCATGGTGATGACAAGTCATATGAGCTAACAAGCTTATTTCCACTGACATCCTTAATCTCAATATTTCATTACATTACTGCACAACACTAAACTGCAATTAGATGTACCTTTGAATACAAACATAATACAAATGTACCATCACAGTTACTGTAATAGTCAATAAAATCAACATACTGGGCAAGGAGATTATCTCTGGCACCCACAGGCTTTAAACTCCCTTTCTTCCAGTCACATTAATATATGGCTGAAGGGGACTGGGTAACCACAAAATGGCCATAAACGTAATGTTAATGAGTTCCACAAATGTGGTGCACTTACCGTAAAGTTACCACTACCCTTCATGCAGCTGGTGTGTTGAACCACAAATTCTACACCCTCTGAAAACTGTAACCTCCTAACCTCCATTTTAATTGGTCTCAATTGTAGAAGCTCAAGCATACAGCTTTGTACTTTCTGTTTTAGACAGAAACATAAAAAACATTAGGGCATACACATGTCTTATATTAAAAGATGTCCACACAATATATTATGCAAGAGAAATGTAAAATTACACATACACCCCCTTAATACAAAGCATCATGGGAAGAATTTGCAAATCACCATGAAATAACATAGACTGGTTCTGCTTTAAACAGAAGAGTATGATGCCAAAGGGCCTCTCATGCAATCTGCAAAGGCTAAAAACAGAAGACACAGACACATTTTCATCCCTTTCTGGACTCATCAGTGTACCTCATCTGCAACTGGAAGTGGGAACCAGACATATTTTGGTCTTACTGGGTTGGGGTTTCTTTGAGTTTAGCAGAATCCTAGTCCTTACAAGGTAATTCTGAATTTTGCCAAAATTAGCTTGAAGGGAGTTCTATAACGTGCCCCTGCTCTTGCCAGTACAGTAAAGAACTGTGCCATCCATCCAGGGGTGTCATTTAGGGGTAGCCAGGGGTTGCGGCTGAGACCCCTATAATTTTTTGCAACCCCTATGAAGCCCACTGCAACCACTAAGAACCCTAAAACAAGGTTTCCCTAGCATTTATTTATATAAATGTGGCATTTGGGGGAGTTTTACAACCTCTATGATTTTGCTGAAATGGGACTTTGCAACCCCTATGATTCTAGTGAAATAATGCTACCGAGTACAGCCTACCTCCTTCTGCTTGCTATCCCCCTTCCTATGCAGTCCATCATCCTATTTGCTCTCCCCACCACCGTTGAACATTGGGCCACTACATCAGATCATCCTGATTGATAACCCTGAGGTCCCTTTCTTACGCAATATATGCCATGACCTCTACACCCATCTTGTACTCTGCTCCAGGTTTTTTGTGTCTGATGTGCATGACTTTGCACTTTTTTGACATTGAATCCCAACTGTAAAATTTTGGACCACTGCTCTAATCTTTCCAGGTCCCTTATCATGTCCTCCATTCCCTCCATTATGTCCACAGTATTGCAAATCTTGGTGCCATCTGCAAATAGAGACTATTCCTTCATGCTTCAGCCTTATGTCCCCTATGAATAAATTGAAGAGAACAAGGCAAAGTACTGACTCATGATCCTCATCTCCCTGAGAAGTCCCTATTTAGTACCACCCTCTGGGTTCTATTCCTTAGCCAACTGAGGGATCATTGGTTAAGGATAGGTGACAGAGGGTGATGTTAAATGGCATTCATTCTAATGAGGGGAGAGTGAACAGTGTGGTGCTACAGAGCTCACCATTGGGACCAGTTCTTCATTCTCTTCATAAGTCACATTGCAGAAGAACTGGAAGGGAAGGTATGCCTTTTTGAAGATGACATCAAAATCTATAATAAGGTGGATATGTAGGAAGGGGTGGGGAGAATTAATAGGTACCTTGGGAAACTTAAGGAGTGGTTAGGGGCATGGCAGCTGGGGAGAGTGAACTGAATTAAACACTGAGTAAGCAACAAGATATGATGGTATGTGTGTTAGACAATTGCAATGCACGGCAAGGGGGCATAGTGAGGTACGAAGCTGCAGGCCGAGTACATTAAATCCCCTAGAACTGTCTAACACACATCCCCAGAATGGCTTATTGCCCTAATGAAATGTGTCTGTGTATTCTACATGGGGTTTCTAGTTTTAGCCACACATTAGACACTTCTAATGCATGACTAACAACCAATCAGATTCATTGAACTCCTTTGCCCATTTTATAATGATTGTTTTGATATGGGCTACAAACCAGTAGCACACCCCTAGAAAAATGCAGGAATTTATAAGGAATGTGATTAAATTTGATGAATGAGCAGGAGTAGAGCTTGCTAACCTTCTGATATGATTATTAGCTAGGATTTAATGCTAAAACGTGGACCACAAACCAGTAGCACACCCCTAGAAAAATGCAGGAATTTATAAGAAGTGTAATTAAATTTGATGAATGAGCAGTAGTAGAGCTTGCTAACCCTCTGATATGAGTATTAGCTGGGATTCAATGCTAAAATGTGCAAAATCATGCACATAGGGCATACAGATCCAGGAGCTGGTTATAAATGGGCGGTGGGGGAGGTACTTATAGTCATTAAGCAGGAAAGAGACTTTAGGGTTATCATATCTGATTACCTCAAACTGGCAGGGCAATGTGACAGGGCAGTGGGCAGGGTTGATTGGATGCTGCAGTGCATCTGGAGAAGCATCACCAGCAGGAAGAGGGAGGTGATGTTGCCATTGTATTGAAAAGCTCAAGAGACCCCACCTGGAGTACTGTGTCAATTTCTGGAGGCTACATCTCAAAAAGACACAAGGTAGAGGCATTCCAGAGAAGGGGAAACAAAAATAGTGCAGGGGTTACATTAAAAGCCCTATGAAGAGGGACTGAGGGATCTCAACATGTACACCCTACACAAGAGGATGGAGAGGGAGAAATGATACAGACCTACAAGCACCTCATGGAGGTGAACAGGGTACAGGAGAGGAGTCTATTTCAAATGAGGAAGTGCATCAGGACAAGAGGGCATGCAATGAAGCTGGAATGGGAGAAGTTTAAGAAGAATGTAAGAAAGTACTACTTCACTAAAAGAGTGGTGGATGCCTGGAATAGTCTGCCAGCAGAGGCAGTGGGAGCAATAACAGTGGGGGTGGAGGGCTTCAAACATGTATGGGATAGGCATAGGGGAAGACTGATAAATAGGTAGGGAGAGGGGAGGGTTGATGGACACCAGGTTAGGTCTGCAGAGACAGAATAGGCAGGGAAAATCTGGGTGGACTGGGTGGGTAAAAATGGCACTTTGTGCTGATAATTTCTATGCTTCAATTTCCTACCTATTGTTTTGGGGGCTTCTTTGTCACCTGCCACTAGGCCGCTTAACTTTTGTAGTAACCTCTCACATGACATTGTGTAAAAGAGTTTACTGAAGTCCATACAGGACATATTGACAGCTCACCACCTGTCCACCTCTCTTGTCACCCAGCAAAAAAGTATATTAGATTCATTTGGCACTACTTCACCCTGGGGAACCCATGTTGTTTACTGTCCTGTAAACCACTGGATTCTAAGAGTTCTATAATCATGCTTGCAGAAAAATACCATTCGGCCCATTGAGTCTTCCCAAGATAGCCCCCCCCCACCTCCCTTTTACCTCTCTCCCTTCTGCTCTCTATCCCCTTCCCTTCCTAGTCCAGTGTAGTTATCCCATGCTGTTTTGAATTTCTCCACTGTATCCACTTCCACCACCCACTCTGGCAATTGTTCCGTGGCTGTACAAACCACTCTAAGAAATAATGCACCCTCACGTCCCCCTTAAATCTGCTCCCCTCCAGCTTAAATGCAAGCCCTCTGGTGGTTTTGTTGTCACTCAGTCTAAAGATGCTATCTTCCTTAATCTTATTTATTCCCTTCATGTACTTGAAGGCTTCCACCATGCCCCCCTCTCCCATCTCATTTCCAGGGTATAAAGTCCAAGCTGTTCCAGTCTCTCCCCATATGGTCTCCCCTGCATCCCCTGGATCATCTTGGTCGCCCTTCTCTGTACCCTTTCCAGCCTATCCTTGTCACCCTGCAAATGGGGCCTCCAGAATTGAACTCCATACTCCAGGTGTGATCTGACCAATGTTTTATATAGCAGTATGATCACCTCCTTCCTTCTACTAGTGAAGCCTATCACAATGCATGCCAACACTCTTGCTGCTTTCCCAGCTGCTCGTTTGCATTGACTACTGGCTTTTAATGTCCATGATCCAAATCCTCAGGTCCTTTTCTTGTTCAATGATCTACAGTGCTTCCCCCACCCACCCAGGGGGTAAGTGGCTCTTGGGTTATTCTATCCTACGTGCATTATTTTGCACTGAATTGCAATTGCCACATTTCTGCCCACTCCTCCATCCAGCCTGGCTAGATTTTGCCTCATGCCCCCCACCCCATCCCCCCGGAGCATCCACCCTGTTATATATCTTCGTGTTGTCCATGAACAAACACGCCTTTCCATTTAGATCCTCTGCTATGACCCTCATGTACACATTAAATAGAACAGATCCAACACTGACCCCCTGTGGCACCCCGCTCCTCACCCCTAGTTCCCTAAAGTGCTTCCCATTGACCAACACTCTTTGGGTCCTCCCACCCAGCTAATTCTCCACCCACTTTGTAAGCCTAGCTCCCTCACCCAGACTGTTCAACTTGCTTACCAATCTTCTATGTGGGATGGAGTTAAACGCCTTCCTGAAATCCAGATAGGTCACATCCACCCCCTTCCCCGATCATACATCTTCAAACCCCCCTCAAAGACTTCAATCAGGTTGGTCTGACAAGACCTGCCACGTGTAAATCTATGTGATTGTCATCAATCAGTCCCTCATCCTCTAGGTACCCTACCAGTCTCTTCTTTCACTCTTTCAGCAGGGTCTCCATCAGTTTCTCTACCACCGAGGCTATTACAATGGGTGAACAGTTATTGCAGTAGCTTTTTCTTTAGTATGATACAGTATAACATCCATACATCTTTTGCAAGACTTGACATTAAATATTTCACAGTGTCTTCAGTGTCTTCTGTGTGTTGCATGTGGAACTCAGGAATAAGCCAGTGAGCCCATGGAACTCAGGTCTGGTCAGGTACAAGAGCAGTTGGATTGTCTCATTTAGTGACTCCAGGAAAACAACTGAAAAGAACTTAGGCTACAGTTCTAAACGTCCTGCAAAAAAAATCCCACAAATGCTCCAAAGAGAAGCATGTGGAAATGGATTTAGTTACAACTTGGATCATCAATAAAGTCTCCTTTAACCTGTTAGTAATAAAATATTTAGCACTGTTCTTTACAATGTGACCAAGTGCCCATGCTGCATAGTATTTTCTCACGTCATAGACTACAAAAGATTGAAAATAGTGAGGACTATCAGCTTAGTGCTATCTTGATAAAGTTGTTTTAATCAATAGTTAACATGTCCAGAAATAGCTTCAATACAGTATATGAGATTTGTACTGTATTTTAAGGGAAATGGGAAATTGTTTAACCAGAAAAGGCATACTAAGTTGAAGCTTGTTTCCATGTGTGACCTGGGAACACAGGAAAGTTAAGTGACTTGTTCAGGGTAACACAGTATGCAAGTGGGGGCTGTGAGATTCAAACCCAGGGCTCCAGGTTTTTCAGCCTAGTGCACTTAACCACTACGCTATATTGCTTCCTCATTTTAATGTGGAGACAAGCATAAGAAACCTAACTGGCTCTCAGAAGAATTAAGGGATGAGGTGAGAGCCAGAGCCTTGCCCAGTTGCAAGAAGAATCAAGGGGAGCAGGAGTTGGGGGATACCAGAGTAAGCTGAAGGAGACCAAGAAGGTGATCAGAACTGCAAAGACAGATGCAGAGCTGAAAATTGTCAAGGGTATCAGACAGAGACATCATTTAGGGGTCCCCAGGTGTCGCAACTGCATCCCCTATGCTTTGTTTCACGATCCCTATGACATTTATGTGACCCCTGTACTGTTGCTGCCTGTGCTGGCTGGCTCCTGCCACTCCTGGCTCACATTTTCCTTGCTCTAGCTTCTGTGCTTTTTTTTTTGTCTGACAGCTGGTCTCAGGTCCCTCCTCTGCCCCCTCATTAATTCCCCTTGCTTCCGCCAGCATCCAGAATCCTTCCCTTCTGTCCCAGTCCCAACCAATTGCGGGGTCCTGAAACTTTTTCCCCCTTGCAGTCTTTACCTCATTGGATGGTGTAAGTGTGCTCTGTTAAGGTGCCAATTCCTTTTTTTTTTTTTATCTTCCTTCGATTTTTGAGCCTCTGCAGTGCACCAGCAGCGGCATCCAGCCGCCGGCCCCCACTGACATGGAGGACAGCAGGCTAACTCGTACGCGAGGGTCTCAGTACGGCCATCACCAGACCCCCAGATGTGATTCCATGACAGGCCTCCAGGTCGGTGGGTGTGTGGCCGTCAAACTGCTCGGTCGCACCCAGCCCTATTTTCCACCTTAATTTTGTCCTGGAGCCAGCAGTGCAATGACATGCTGCTCATATGCAAGTGTCTTGCCGAACTCCTCCCCCTGCTGGTGCTGTGCCTTGTGCTTCTCCTGGTCTTCACCTGGGGCCGCCCAAGCACAACGTAACCCCATGAGCCCACCCCAGAGGAAGGAGAGCAGTCCTGGGATGCTCAATCCAACCTCTCCCCTACCAGCCCCCAGTGGCCCGAGTCCGTTCCCGAACCCTGGTGGCCGGCATGGTGCGAGGTGTGGCATCCAGCGCCTCAACCCTCAGCACCACTGGGCCGGAGCAAGGTGCCAATTCCAAAATATTGCAGCTTCACACTTAATGTGTGAGTGACCCTTGAAGAGTGAGCGCAGCACTGCAGCATAGTGACAGTTTAGTTGTCCAGCAGGCAGTCAAATTCGGCTTGAGGAGGAATGGAATGGGTTCAACTTTTTAATTTGGAGCTGCAGGGTCAGAGGAGAGAGAGAACTGTAACTTGGGAGTCGGGTTGGGATGGAGACACGGTCTGGTTGGCATAGATCCAGGCAGTGAGTCAGGAACCAGGACTACATTCCTGTGGTCAGTCAGTCAGGTCAGAAGAGAGCAATAGAGCAGACTCTTATAGCAAGCAAGCTAACTTGCAACCTTTCATGTTGTGACATGGAGGAGCTTAGTGAAGAGGACAGAACCACCATTTACTGACAGGTGATATAAGTCAAATAAAGTCTTTGAAATGTAGGATGGAATTTGGCTAAAATAGCTCTTTCCTGCAAAATTTTGTGTATAATCATCAGAGACTGCTGCTAACTGTAAAATTAATCTCCAGTGTGGCTGCTATTGTTTTACACATATAAAAGCAACATTGAGGAGGGATCTGGTCCATTGGAGCTGAGGGTTGAGGCTCTGGATGCCACACCTAGCGCCATGCTGGCGACCCAGGTACGGGAACCAGCCTGGGTCATCAGGGTTTGGCTGGGACGGGGAAGGATTGAGCATTCTATGGACTGCTCTCTTTCCATGGGGAGGGGGGATTTCACCAGCCACTGCACTGGTAACCTCTAGTGGAGGCTGGAGGCAGTACAGTGCATGGCCGCAGAACTGCAGAGGAATGAAGCTACAGCGGACGTCTTTCGGGGATGTGCAGGTGCGCGCATCAGCTGAGCTGGACATCTTTGCATGTCCAATAGCTTTGGGGAGAAAATTATGCAAAAAATCCCCCTATCGGCGGGTGAGGCGACGGCAACCATCAGTAGCCCAAGGTCACACGTCCAATGTCGGCCATTCCTGGCGCTTCTCCATGGGGTCTGGAGAGCCCGGAATCCCAAATATCGGAGGATGGTTCAGATGGGCAGTGGAGCTGCGGAGCTGAGCATGGGGACCTGAGAGATGCCCCACAGGTAGGGAGCAAAAAATAGAGTTGACAAAAAAAAAAAAAAAAAAAAAACATTGAGGAGGGATTGCACTGCAGCCCACTCCTCAATGTTGCTTTTATATGTGTAAAATAACAGCCACAGAACAGACCTCAATGGCACACCATTTGTGACACCCCCATCAGAGAATTTGCCATTCATTATAGTTCTGTGATTCCTGCTTGTCAACTAATTCCCAATCAACCTAGTTAGCTCATATCGCTAGTCCTAGGCCTCTCTTACCTTCTGTATAACCCAGATCACAAGTAGGAAAAATACACAGATTGACTGGCATGTAGGTTCCCAGGCATCACAGTCACCATAAAAAGTCCTGCTCTTACTGTTTCATTTGCATGGTAGTTGGGGAGGACAACACTACAGTCAGAAGCTTGAATTAGGAACAATAAACCTGGCTTGCATTTGTGCACTGTGCACATTCTGGAGAGGTTTGCTGCATGGTACTCTCTAATTTTCCTCACAAATAAGTGCCCTTCTGCTCGAACAGATTCATTAACAAACAAATAACACAGCACCCACTGCTTTTGGGCCATATCAGTTTGGTGATAGTGGAGAACATTGGACCACCACAGCTAGCATAGCTAAAGTGAATACAGTGTCACGTGCTTGCTGCACTGTGCTACAGCTGCACCAGGCTACTTTTGTCGTGAGTGGTGTTGACTTAGGTTTTGTCAGTTTGTTTAAGTAGGGGGGCTCTGCCACCCACACACCCCTTGTCTTTTTAACATAGGGGTGTGGGGAGCAAAGAACCCAAAATCAAATAAAGTAGTCACTTGTTTGCTGTTGATTTAGATTTTGTCTGTTTGAGTTAGGGTGCTCCGCCTCAACACCCCCTTTGTCTTTTTAACATGAGAGTGTGGGGGTGAAGCCTCCCAACTCAGATAAACTAAGAAGAAAATAACAGAAACATATAAAAAAAAAAAAAAAAAAAGCTGCAAGGCAGACACGTGCATCAAGATGTTATGCCACACAATGTACATCGGCATGCTACGCTAATAGCATAGATCTGCGGTGGTCCAATGTTCTCCACTATCACCATACCTTCCACGTCTCCCATCCCTTAAACCTTTTGCTGTGAGAAATGGTCACTGCCCACTCTTTTGTGTGAGTACAGTAGGAAATGGAATAACCCACTCCCTCAGATTCATTGCCCAATTTAACCCCTCACCCTAGATCCTTGAATCTTGTTCCCCAAAAAAATCACTTATTGTTTTGGGCATTTTACTATGGTGTTTATTGCATTTCTATTGAATCTGTCTTGCATGCATTGTATGGTGTGGGTGCTGGGTGAGTTGAACCTGCCTGTGAAGCCATAGTGGGATAGTATTGTTTCCAGAGGGAGAGTACTACACTTGTCACCTAGCCCACTTACCTTTCCCTGGGTGGAGGCAGTGAGAAACTGCATTGAATAGTTTATTTTCAACTTCGGATAATGAACCTCAACAGGAATTTGATGACTTAGGTCACTTTTTTTTTCCTTTTTACCAGGAGAGACACACTAAGCTGAAAGCTTGTTTACAGGTGCGACCTGGGAGCACAAGGAAATTAAGTGACTTGCTCAGGGTCACACAGTATGCAAGTGGGGGCTGTGGGAATCAAACCCAGCCATTCCTCATAACTTTTGTCCCCAATACTGCTGATCATTTTGGTGTCCCTGTTTTGCACTCTCTCAATTTACTTAATATTTTTTTTTGTATTGTATATACCTGTTAATCGATACATATTATATCGCACTGTGGTCCCCTTTTGACATAAAGGGCATTGACTTAAAGGGACACTATCAACCCCATTTGGCCTCAAGGTGTCCCTAGTTTAAAAAACACATGTTATGATTGTTCTCATTCAATTGAGATTGCTGATGTAGCTGGTTGCTTGATTCAGACTCTTTTTTTCTTTTAAAAAGTATAAAACTGAGTGTCAACCATATTGTTGTTACCACACCAAAACATGTTTGTTTACATTTCTTGATCAACTACAACTGCATCTTTCCTGGACTCAGGAACACCTCCAACACTATCTAGCTACTCGTTATGCAGTGGGAGTAGATGAGACCACTGTATGATGAGTGACAGCACTGTTTGAGGGTGTTTCTAATATTCAGGAAGTATGCAGTAAGCGAAGGTAAACAATCTGGAGCAAAACAAGGTTGTGTATACTATACATTCCCATGCATTACAGTTCTAATAAGCAAGGAAGCAGATTAAACAACTAGCAACATCAATGAATTTAAGAGATGGTAAGCAACCGTAAAATGTGGATTTTTACTTAGAAATAATATGATACAAAAAAGGTTGACAGTGTCCCTTTAACCTTACTGGAGTCTATAAAGCAGAGCAAGTGGTACCATGATGCCAAAAGGGGACCACAGTGTGATATAATATGTATCAATTAACAGATATATACAATACAAAAAAAAATATTAAGTAAATTGAGTGAGTGCAAAACAGGGACACCAAAATGATCAGCAGTATTGGGGACAAAAGTTATGAGGAATGGCTGGAATCCTTTAACATGGTTATGCTCAGAATCTTTTACTTTTCAGCCACAAACCTTACCTACTCCATGTACTTCCATGGAGCAGAACATGTTCCTTTAATGAGTTTCCTCAAGTGGTATAACAGTGGGTGCTAACATAGCCAGAAGTTTGAAACTGTAGAGATATACTGGTCTGTATTTAAAATAGCCTGAAAAAGATTCAGAGGTCAGGAGCACAGAGGAAATTCAGATCTAGGCATCCCACACTTAAGCCATTTATTCCACATTAGACTGGCAATTTAGTAAGGTGATGGGTTTGCTTTGAGCCTGTTGTATTTAATCAAGGGTTTACACCAAGAAAGACAATTCTTCAGAGCCACAGATGACACTTGAAACTCACTGCTAACAGTCAGGAGCTGCATGCCAACACAAGCTAGGAACTAATCGCAAGACCTCCAGTCCGATATCAGTACAGATTGCCAGCAGTGTTTCCAGTCAGGCAGCTACCAGTCCAGCTTTCCAGCAGTGTCTGCAGTCAGCTACCAGTCCAGCTTGCAAGCAGTTTTTGCAGTCAGCTACCAGTTCACTTTGCCAGCACTGTCTACAGCCAGGTTGCTAGCTACCAGTACAATTTGCCACCAGTCTCTTCAGTCAGCTACCAGTCCAGTTTGTTAACAGTGTCTCCAGTCAGCTACCAGTCCAGTCTGCCTTCGTGCAGCATCTCCAATCAGCTACCAGTCCAGCTTGCCAGCAGTGTCTAAAGTCAGCTACCAGTCCAGCTTGCCAGCAGTTTCTCCAGTCAGCTACCAGTCCAGCTTGCCTGAAGTGTTTCCAGTCAGATCAGCCACCAATCCAGTTTGCCAGCAGTGTCTACAGTCAGCTACTAGTCTAGCTTCTCAGCAGTATCTCCAGTGAGCTACCAGTCCAGCTGCTAGCAATGTCTCCAGTCAGATATTAGTCCAGCTTGCCAGCAGTGTCTCCAGTCAGGTTGCTAGTTATCGAGTCTAGTTTGACAGCAGTGTCTACAGCCAGGTTGCTAGTTACCAGTCCAATTTGCCACCAGTCTCTTCAGTCAGCTACCAGTCTAGTTTGCCAGCAGTGTCTCCAGTCAGATACCAGTCCAGCTTGCCTGCAGTATCTCCAGTCAGCTACCAGTCCAGCTCGCCAGCAGCGTCTCCAGTCAGCTACCAGCCCAACTTACCAGCAGTTTCTCCAGTCAGCTACCAGTCCAGCTTGCCAGCAGCATCTCCACTCAGCTACCAGTCCAGCTTGCCAGCAGTTTCTCTAGTCAGGTACCAGTCCAGCTTGCCAGCAGTGTCTCCAGTCAGCTACCAGTCCAGCCTGCCTGCAGTGTCTCCAGTCCGCTACCAGTAAAGCTTGCCAGCAGTGTTTCCTGTCAGGTCAGCTACCAGTCCAGTTTGCCTTTTGTGACTCCAGTCAACTACCAGTCCAGTTTGCCAGCAGTGCCTCCAGTCAGCTTGCCAGTAGTGTCTCAGCTACTAGTCTAGTGTCTCCAGTCAGCTACTAGTCTAGTTTTCCAGCAATATTTACAGCCTGGTTGATAGCGATCAGTCCAGTTTTCCAGCAGTGTCTCCAGTCAGCTTGCTAGCTACCAGTCAAGTTTTCCAGCAGTGTCTCCAGTCAGCTACTTGTCCAGTTTGCCAGCAGTGCCTCCAGTCAGATTGCTAGCTACCAGTCCAGTTTGCCAGCAGTGTCTCCAGTCAGCTACCAGTCCAGTTTGCCAGCAGTGTCTCCAGTCAGCTACTTCAGCTGCCAGTCCAGTTTGCAGGCAATGTCTTCAGTCAGCTGCCAGTCCAGTTTGCAGATAGTGTCTCCAGTCAGCTTCCAGTCTAGTTTGCATGACCCAAGCAAGGTAAGACGTCACTAGTAAATATTTCTAAGAGTAATAAAGGTAAACCTAGCTTAATGGGGGATGTCCAGTGGGCTGAGTATTAATGTTGAATATAAAAAATAACCAGGGACTTAAGTACTTTATGCAAGAATGGACATCGCCATCGACTAGTCTTGCAACCCTGATGGGTTTGGTGAAATGCTATGGAGAGGGTGGCGCGGGCAATATTCTGGACTGTTGTGACTCTGGGGAGGGGGAAAGGGTGCAAATTACTGGGCATGGGGAGGCGGTAACAAGGTAGCAAAATCTGTTTCAAATGACCCCCAAAATGAACCAAATTAAAAAAATTTGAGGCGGGGCTAGGAGGCCCCCTGCCTATAGTTTACCTTGCAACGCCTATGTTTTTTCTAAAATGACACTTCTGGTGCCATCTACATAAAGAGCAGACAGCATCACAGCTACACATCACCACTGGAATCTGAAACAGCATGTCGCAGTCAGGTTATAAGCAAAAAAATCTTTTAGTTGCACCAAAGCGCTAGCACACCGCTACAGTGTGCCCCTCCCTATACAGCCAAATGTTTTCACGCAAAACCTCGCACTTTTCAATGCTGAGGTAACAGGGGGCATTACATCCCATTTAAGCAGTGAGATTTAAAGTGATAGTACAACATCATACAGATAAATCACATAATTAATTAAAAATAACACCAAGCTACCTAAATACAAATGGCTTCTAATACTAAAAATATTTGAAAAAGTGCAAAACAGCTACTATAATAAATACAGGTGAACACGCACACTAAAAAAGTGTTTAATAAATACATCCAATGGGAACTACATCCAATATTGGACAATATTAGGTGCATATTATGAATTATATTGCTGAACTCATTCTAAATATATAAACTATATATATAATCTATAAAACAACAAGAGGGGATAGGGATAAGGAAATGTACCAGCTTGCATCTAGAAAAGTCACCCGTATGGTGAGGGGACCAAAGTCCAGTAAAGAGCAACGGCTGGCACAGGGGATACATGGAGGGGAAAAGGGGTTCTTCCAGTACATTGGGGAGCGGAGAAAAACTAAGGGCCATCTCAGCAGATTGAGATCAGAAGGAGGGTGGGTGGAAGGGTGAGGGACCAGGCAGAAGTTTTAGCAGTACTTTGCCTCTGTGTTCACTAGGGAGGGATGGGATATCTACAAAGCAAGGCACAAGGGGATAGAAGCGGCGGGAGTGGGATCAGGGAGCAACAGAAATGGAGCAAAAGGGAGGAAAGGTACCCAGGGGTGTCACATCTGGATAAAGATAAAAAGACCAGTAAGGTGGAGGACGGATGATGCCATCCCCACAAAGGGTGTGGTTGCCCTCAAGGCCCTAAGAAGACAAATCTCCTGGGCGGATGGCATTCATCCGAGTACTATGGGAATTGGCGGACATACTGGCTGCACCTGGCGGAGCTTTTCAACAGGTCACTTGAGACAGGGAGGTACCTGAGGATTGGCGAGAGGCACAGTGGTACCAATCCATAAAGGGGTCGAGAAAGTACCAGGAAACTATAGACCCATCAGTTTAACCTCGGTGGTGGGAAAATTAATGGAGAGTATACTAAAGACGATTGGGGGTTTACTTGGGGAGGTGGGAGGTCTGGATAGTCGGCAGCATGGGTTTGTGCCAGGTAGATCATGTCAAACCAACCTTGTGGAGTTCTATGAATGGGTAACATCAGAACTGGACAGGGGTAAGCCTGTGGATGTATTATTCTTGGACTTCAGCAAGGCATTTGACTCTGTCCCCACAATGGTCTGGTGGAGAAACTGATGGGGTTAGAGGTAGGCCCTTTGATGGTCAGATGGATTGAAAACTGGATAGCTGGACGCACTCAGAAGTAGTGGTCTGTGGGGAGCTCGAACCCTACAGAGGTTGGTAGTGGGGTACCACAGGGCTCGGTCCTGGGTCCAATCCTGTTTAATGCATACATATCGGACATCAGAGATGGTATAGGGTGTGAAATGAGTCTCTTCACGGATGACTCCAAGATGGGAGCAGTAGTTGAGGGAGAAGAGGGGAGGTTGGCCCTGCAAGGAGACCTGGACACCCTGGAAAGCTGGGCTCACACATGGAAATTAAATTTCAATATCACCAAGTGCAAGGTGTTGCATCTTGGTCGGGGAAACCCTAAACACAGGTACACCCTGGGAAGGGAGGTGCTGGAAGCCTCAACAGGGGAAAAAGACCTAGGGGTCATGGTGGATACATGTATGAATAACTCTGAGCAGTGCAGGAGAGCAGCTAGCAAGGCAAACAGGATGTTGGGATGCATCATGAGGGGATCACCTCTAGGAGCAAGGAAGTGATTCTGCCGCTGTACAATGGACTGGTTAGACCACACCTTGAGTACTGTGTACAGTACTGGAGACCACACTTGAAGAGGGACATACAGCCCCTGGAGGGTACAGAGGAGGGCAACAAAGATGATACGAGGCTGGGGATTTGACTTACGAGGACAGACTTGAGGAGCTCTGCCTGTTTCATTGGAGGAGAGGAGAGACAGAGGGACATGATTGAGGTCTTCAAGTACCTCAAGGGAATAAATAGGGTAAACATGGAGGATCTTTAGACTAAAGCAGAGGCATCACCAGAGGGCATGGTTTGAAGTTGGAAGGTGGAAGGGTGAGGGGAAAAGAGGAGGATGTTTTTCACTAGAGGGTGGTGGACCCTTGGAATGCTCTGCCTGGTGAGCTGGTTCAGAGATCCACAGTGGAGGGCTTTAAGAGAGGGTGGGACAGACACAGAAAGTGGATGTATCAGATGATGGCCTGTCCCGGGGGGGTGGGGATGGATGATAGGGGTTTCTGGAGCACAAGGGATGGGAGGGTCTCAGCACCCAACTAAGGATCTAGGTTCGAGCAGACTTGATAGACCATAAGGCCTAATCTGCTGGCAAATAGTATGTTAGTATGTTAGTATAAATTCTTATAGGTATGGGGATGACTGAAAGAAATCATTTAAACCTGGTACAGTAAATGACTTGGTTTTATACTGCCAAAAAGACTCTCTTTGTCTTAATTTCCTATCCAGATCTCCTCCACGGATTTGTTCCTTCACATTTTCAAGCATCTGAAAAGCAAAGCTGTGTGTTCTCCCTTTTGCTTTAACATGTTGTGCCAAACCAGATACATCATCCTGATTCAAAATGCTTCTGACATGCTGTCCAATTCTCAATTTAAAACTTCTATGTTGTTTACCAATACAGAAGCTTTGACAAGTGTCACAGGTAGCTACATAAACAATGTGCTTAGTGTTGTAGTTACAAAAACCTTCTATCTGGTATATGAAGTCAGAAACTGGATGCCTAAAGTATTCCTCTATCCTAATGTATTTGCAAAAAGAGCAATTCTCACACCTGAAGGTACCATTCGGAAGTACCATCTCTTTCTTTCCCTGGGGTTCCCAATAGGTGCTATGCATCAGAGTATCCCTTAGATTTGGCACTTTCCTATAAATAAAGTGTGGATACTCTTTTGTGACATGATCTAATTTGCTTTCTGTAGTCAAAATATGCCAATTATTTGTGATGATCCTTCTGACATAATGTGCCTGGGGACTAAAAGTGGTAATGAACTTAGGTCTCCCCCTATTCACACTACTGTCATTCTTTTTTCCTTTTTGATGTGTCAGTAACTCAGATCTATTTCTCAAGTCAGCTTTCTCTTTTCCCTTTTCCAAAACATCAGTTTTATACCCCCTTGCCTGAAATCATTTTGTAAGGTCCATAGCACTCAGGCATAATCTTCAGGATCTGAACAATTGCTGTTTGCTCTTAAATATTGCCCTGTGGGAATATTTCTAGTAATATGTTCTGGATGACAGCTGTTATATAGCAAAATTTAGTTTTTATCAGTAGTTTGTCTGTATAGTCTAGTTTCTATACCATTACCATCTTTTTTTTTAAAATAAATAAGTCCAAAAAATTAATTTCTTGTACATCAAAATAGACCTCAAATCGTAAGTTCTGATTGGTCATCTCCAAATATTTGACAAAAAGGGCTAGCTCATCTTCTGTCCCTTTCCAAATAAAAAACAAATCATCGATATAATGTTTATAAAAGTCAATTAGATGTAAAAAAAGGTTTTTTTGACACTATAAATTGCTTTCTTTTCCCAATCAGCCATATATAAAATGATATAATTGGGAGACATGGCTGCCCCCATGGCTGTTCCTCTTAATTGCAAATACATATTCTCTTTGAAAAGAAAAGTGTTACATTTTAAAACCTTTTCTGCCAATGTAAGAATAAGTTCAACAAAAGGCTGTGAGTGGGATGTTCCAAAATAAAGTGCATCTCTGAGGCATTCCAAACTCTCATCATTTGGGATGTTCATATATAATGAACATACATCCATACTAACAAACAAAGATGAAGTAGAAATAACAATATTATACAGAAAGTTCAACAAATCAGTGGTGTCACTCAAAAAAGATCTAGTGTTCATTGCCAAAGGTCTTTTGTGGTGGTCCACAAATGTCGCTAAGTTATCCTTTAAGGACCCAATGCTAGTTACTATTGGCCTTGCTGGTGGGTTATTAAGACTTTTTGGATTTTAGGTAATCCATACAAAACAGGCCTAACAGGGTGTTTAACCAATAAAAAATCAAAAGTGTCTTGATTTATTAAATTCCCCAACAAGGCTTTGTGTAGTACAACATCAATAGCCTTCCTGTAATTGTCAGTAGGATCATGATTTAGGCACAAATAAAAATCACTATCAGCCAACTGTCTCATCATTTCATCTTCATAATCTTATTTGTTACAGATTACCACACCTCCCCCTTTATTGGCAGGCGTGATAATTATACGATCATTCTTTTTCAAATTATCAATGGCCACCTTTTCTAAAACTGTGCAGTAAATATTTTGCTCTAGGAACATCCAATTCTTTAAGATCCCTTAAGCAAGCTTTCTCAAAAGTGGAAACTGCAGTGTTTTGTTGGGGGGATATAGGTAGAACTCAGTTTAAACTGAGTAAATTTCCCATAATCAGTTAACACAACAGGTGGGTCAATACCAACAGAATTAGAAGTGTCACAATCCTGTAATTCATGATTTTCTTTATGAAAAAGAATTTTCAAATTAAGTTTATGAGTACATTTGTAAATATAAATTACTGTATTAACATTTTTCAAATTTCGAGTAGGAACAAAGGAGAGGCCTTTCTGTAGGACACAAAGTTCTGTTTCAGTTAGGACTTAGTCAGATATATTGAAAACTAAGTTATTCTGTTCCTCCACTGGATAGTTATTCTGAGAAGTCAGTACCTGCGGACCCTGCTCTGTTGTCTGTTGTAACCTCTGGGTCGCCTGTAAAAATAATTGCCTCTCCCCATCCTCCCATTCTTTCTACCACTTCCCCTTGTTCCCCTCCTTGTATGTCAGCCCAAAATCTCGTTATTCTCAGACTCCGTCTGGGAATGCACTCCAGCAGTTGGATAGTCTCGCCATACGTTATTTTCGGATTGGCTGATGCAGCCATGGTTTGGAAGGGAGGGGGATGGGGAGAGTTATGCAAACTCGAGAATGTTCTTTCAGATGTTGTTATTGTGGGCATAAATGATGAGGACATATTAAGGACTGTGTCATCCCCCTTCCTCCCAAATCATGGTTGCATCAGCAAATCCGAGAATAATGCATGGCGAGACTAACTGCTAGAGCACATTCCTAGACGGAGCCCGAGAATAGCGAGATTTCGGGCAGACGTACAAGAAGGGGAACAACGGGAAGAGGTAGAAAGAATGGGAGGATGGGGAGAGGCAATTATTTTTACATGGGACCCAGAGGTTACAACAGACAACAGAGGAGGGGTTGCAGGGACTGACTCCTGACAATTTTGATACAGTAATTGATATTTACAAATTTACTCACAAACTTAATCTGAAAGTTCTTTTTCATAAAGAAAATGATAAATTACAGGACTGTGACACTTCTAATTCTGTTGGTATTGACCCACCTGTTGTGTTATCTGATTATGGGAAATTTACTCAGTTTAAACCGAGTTCTACCTATATCCCCCCAACAAAACACTGCAGTTTCCACTTTTGAGAAAGCTTGCTTAAGGGATCTTAAAGAATTGGATGTTCCTAGAGCAAAATATTTACTGCACAGTTTTAGAAAAGGTGGCCATTGATAATTTGAAAAAGAATGATCATATAATTATCACGCCTGCCAATAAAGGGGAGGAGTGGTAATCTGTAATAAATAAGATTATGAAGCTGAAATGATGAGACAGTTGGCTGATAGTGATTTTTATTTGTGCCTAAATCATGATCCTACTGACAAATAAAAGAAGGCTATTGATGCTGTACTACACAAAGCCTTGTTGGAGAATTTAATAAATCAAGACACGTTTGATTTTTTATTAGTTAAACACCCTGTTAGGCCTGTTTTGTATGGATTACCTAAGATCCACAAAAGTCTTAATAACCCGCCAGCAAGGCCAATAGTAGCTGGCATTGGATCCTTAATGGATAACATAGCAAAATTTGTGGACCACCACATAAGACCTTTGGCAATGAACACTAGATCTTTTTTGAGTGACACCACTGATTTGTTGAACTTTCTGTATAATATTGATATTTCTACTTCATCTTTGTTTGTCAGTATGGATGTATGTTCATTATATATGAACATCCCAAATGATTTTTGGAATGCCTCAGAGATGCACTTTATTTTGGAACATCCCACTCACAGCCTTTTGTTGAACTTATTCTTACATTGGCAGAAAAAGTTTTAAAATGTAACACTTTTCTTTTCAAAGAGAATATGTATTTGCAATTAAGAGGAACAGCCATGGGGGCAGCCATGTCTCCCAATTATATCATTTTATATATGGCTGATTGGGAAAAGAAAGCAATTTACAGTGACAAAAAAACATTTTTACATCTAATTGACTGTTATAAACGTTATATCGATGATTAGTTTTTTATTTGGAAAGGGACAGAAGATAAGATAGCCCTTTTTGTCAACTATTTGGAGATGACCAATCAGAAATTGGGATTTGAGGTCCATTTTGATGTACAAGAAATTCAATTTTTGGACTTATCTATTTTTAAAAAAACAGATGGTAGTGGTATAGAAACTAGACTATACAGAAAAAATACTGATACAAACTCAATTTTGCTATATAACAGGTGTCATCCAGTACATATTACTAGAAATATTCCCACAGGGCAATATTTAAGAGCAAAGAAGAATTGCTCAGATCCTGAAGATTATGCCTGAGTGCTATGGACCGTACAAAACGATTTCGGGCAAGTGGTTATAATACTGATGTTTTGGAAAAGGCAAAAGAGAAAGCTAACTTGAGAAACAGATCTGAGTTACTGACACATCAAAAGGAAAAAAGAATGACAGTAGTGTGAATAGGGGGAGACCTAAGTTCATTACCACTTTTAGTCCCCAGGCACATTATGTCAGAAGGATCTTCACAAATAATTGGCATATTTTGACTACAGAAAGTAAATTAAATCATATCACAAAAGAGTATCCACACTTTATTTATAGGACAGCGCCAAATCTAAGGGATACATCAGTGCATAGCACCTACTGGGAACCCCAGGGAAAGAAAGAGATGGTACTTCTGAATGGTACCTTCAGGTGTGAGAGTTGCTCTTTTTGCAAATACACTAGGGTAGGGAAATACTTTAGACATCCAGTTTCTGACTTCGCATACCAGATAGAAGGTTTTTGTAACTGCAACACTAAGAACATTATTTATGTAGTTATTAGTGACAGTTGTCAAAACTTCTATATTGGTAAAACAACACAGAAGTTTAAACTGACAATCGACAGCATGTCAGAATCATTTTGAATCAGGATGATGTAAGTGTTTTAGCACAACATGTTAAAGCAAAAGGGAAAACACACAGCTTTGCTTTTCAGATGCTTGAAAATGTGAAGGAACATATCCGTGGAGGAGATTTGTATAAGAAATTAAGACAGAGTCTTTTTGGCTGTACAAAACCAAGTCATTTACTGTACCAGGTTTAAATGATTTCTTTCAGTCATCCTCATACCTATAATAATTTATGTATATTTAGAATGAGTTCAGCAATATAATTCATAATGTGTACATAATATTGTGCAATATTGCATGTAGTTCCCTTTGGATGTATTTATTAGACATTGTTTTAGTGTGAGTGTTCACCTGTATTTATTATAGTACCTGTTTTGCACTTTTTCAAATATTTTTAGTATTAGGAAGCCATTTGTGTTTAGGTAGCTTGGTGTTATTTTTAATGAATTATGTGACTTATCTGTATGATGTTGTACTGTCACTTTAAATCTCACTACTTAAATGGGATGTAATGCCACTTTTACCTCAGCCTTGAGAAGGCGTGAGGTTTTTCATGAAAATGTTCGGCTGTATGGGGAGGGGCACGATGTAGCTGTGTGCTGATGTTCTTTGGTGCAAATAAAGGAATTTTTTCCTTATAACCTGACTGCGACATGCTATTTCAAATTTCAGTGGTGATGTGTAGCCGTGCTGCCATCTGCAGTGTGTGAGTACTATGCATTTTGGCTCTGTCTTTGCTTTTGCAGCTGCCTGTTTGTGTTATCTACATAAAGATGCACATTATTCACTATAGTTATGACATTACAGTACGTCTTTGTATCTAACAGTATATTGAACAGAGCAGATTCACTTCCATCATGTGGACAGCAGTTACATCCTTGTAAATGGAACCTGAATCATGCTGCCCACTGAGTGTAGCAGCATGAATGTGTGTATTGCTTGGCAACAATGCCAGTGTTCACGTCAGTGCAACTGAAAACTTATGTTAAAGTTTTGGAATCAGAGCCGGACCAGTGGTGTGGTGGGCTGAGGCACATGGTGCTACACCACCCACCACACCAGTGACCCGGGTTTGGAACGGATCAGGGTTGTCGTGGGCTGGCCGGGGAAAAGAAGTATTGCACATCTGCAGATGGCTCTCTTCCTTGGGGTGGCAATAGATTCCACTGCTTGCCTGACACCCAGCAGAGTCTGGGTGTCACAGCATCCACAGCTGCCTCTCAAAGGGTTGGGCGCAGGCACTGAGTATGTTCAACATCTTCACACTGTCCACCTGTGCCATGGCATGCATTTCTGACCCTAAGAGACAGGAAAAAAAAATCAGTCAAAAAAAAGAGGCCACAGGATGATGGTTGGCTACCCTTCAGGCTCCACTCATCTGCCCATGGCACCCACTTAGCCACAGCAGTAAGCAAGTAGCTGGGGTTAGGCCCGGGACGGTAGGTGACAGGGCCGGGGGTTGCCACCACAAGGTGGCTGCTCAGTGACAAACAAATAATAAAAAAAATAGTTTGGGCATCAGAAATATAAGGCATGGATGTAAAGCTCTGAATTTATAAGGGGATTTTCCAGTCATGTATTATATAACATTAAAGGTAATGGCATCTGCTTCTTAGTTCTGCAGTCCATTTGCAACATGAAAAAAATTACAAATGATGTCAGTGACAAGGAATTCTCATCACCTATAGCATCAAGAAAAGGTTATTACCATCAATGGCTTATTCATGTCCAGCCAAACTATATCACCAAAACCAAATACACCAGTTAATCACCTATTGCCCCAACAAGCATCCCCATGGATTTATAAAATTTTCATTGTAATTTGCATTTATTGTAACATAATTAGGAAGTTATTTTACTTAGTGAGATTTGTAAAGATCATTTGCAAAGTAATATGTAAAAACTAGGTTTTGCTTTTCCATTCTTTTCAATGTAAGGCTGACAACATTTTTTCACAAATAAGTAACCCATTATATCCCAGCTGAGATCTTATTTCCAGTGGGGTCCTACTTCTATCCATTTCCACTCCTTTTAGGACTGGTGCACAGAGTCTATGTGTCTTGCGCAAAGTCACACTGTGAGTATTTAGATTTAGCAGGTTTGGAACCTGTAGTCTCCCAGTCCCCAAACCAGTATTCCAACCAGTAGACCAGAATGGCTTATTGGGCAAGGATGTGAACTTAAGTGTAAGCTTTAATCACGATCTGAGAGATAGTAAATCATCCTGATTCCAATTTACTTGATCTCAGTAAAAGGGTTTAACTTTTTTTTTAAAAAACAGTTGCTAGCAGAGAAATAAACAGGCAAATCCTGTAAAAAGAAAATAATACATGGGCAGCTATGAACAGTAAAGTTCTGTTGCTGCTTGAGGAGTTCAAATGACATCATAGGAACCCTGAGTGTAAAGCTTGAGAGGTCCCTGATGTTATCAGAAAGAACATGAAATGCAAACATGATTAAGTTATACATAATTGCAAATGCATGTATGATTTTGCACTGTATACATTTTGAAAGATAAAACTGAAAGCAATGCAGTTTTTGTTCTTCCTAAGAAATCTTTAATTTACTTTATTATTATTTAAAAGAAAAACACAAACTCACCTTCAAACAGCTGGTGAAAACCTACCCAGGTGAGTGGTTGATAGGTTCTAGTTTTTTTTTTTTCTTAAATGGTGAAACAACAGATGGTTTTGTGTTGGGAAGGATCAGGGTTCTCTCTGTGTGGGGAAAATGAAAGTAAAATGGCAGGTGGCATGAATCTGCATTCTAATTAAAAAAGTTAGTGTACCACAGAAGAGAACAACAACATTCTATGACCTTTCAACTATGGTGCAAAAACATTTTAGTTCAGACAGAAATCCATGTACAGTGAAGGATATTCATGTACTATGTATAAATTGTAATGTTTCTGAATGTCATATATAGTGCACCAGCAAACTGCACTAGAAGCTTTTGTATGACCATCCTGCAGAAACCTCAGATCCCTGATAAGGCTGGCCAGTGTCCAGCTGGCTCAGACCTCTAAAATGACCTGCTGCTTATTGCTCCTTCAAATAAAGATTTTACTGAAACTGCTGGTTACAGCAGAAAATATTTCCTACCATGAAAACCAAAGAAGTTTGAGGAAAGAGGAAAATGATGCCAAACCAAATTTTTCGAGAACTCTCTAGAGGACATAAAAATTGAGTATGCCAGACAATATGTTGTAAGCCAGTAAAACTATCATGTTGTTACCACCTCAAATTAACATTGTGGGCCCGATTTTCAACACAAAAATGTGGCACCTAAAGGATTTGATGCAAGTGGTTTCTTACACCAAATGTTGCAGCAATCCTAATTTTCAAATACTGGCTGCATGAAAATCGGGATTGTGCCACCCCCTCCCATGCCACCCTTGTGCAAGAAGAGGTGGTGCACCAGGATGTAAGGGGGCTTGCACCACAGTGGGGCTGCAACATTCCCTTTTTTGGATTTTGGAAGCACCGCCATGGCCGTAAGACAGAGCTGAGGTTAGACCAGCCATGAGCCGGTCTAATGGCCTTGCACTAGAGGTCTATAGTGAGGTGGGGAAGAGCCTGGAAGGATGTGGAACAGGGCAGAAGGACCTGTGTGGGTGCCATAATTGGTGGCAGAGACACAGCAACAATGGCAGGGTAGAGGGAGGCACTGGGCAGATGTACCCTGGCCAGGTGGACAGAGCCACTAGGACCGGGTATGCCCTGGTAGGCACACATGGAGCCTGTCCCAGACCCCAGCCCTGCACTTGTCCTGGACCTTACACAGTCCCCAACATGTGGTGGTTGGCACTGACTGCAGGGTAATAGGTGCAGTCAGTGGATAGGCACCTCCACCGGGCAGCACAACAGTCCCCTGCACCACATGAAGCCATGCTGATGCCTTACTACACCGCTGAGGACTGTGTAAGCTCCAAAACAGGTGCCAGGGCTGATGGCACCTTAGGGTCTGGAATAAGATGCATGTATTCCTACCCGGGCATACCAGTCATAGCGGCTCTGTCCACCTGGCCAGGGCATATCTGCCTCGTGCCACCTCTGTACCCTGCCACAGCTGCCATGCCCCCGCCACCCTCTCTGGCACCCCACAGGTGCCTCTACCTGATTCCATGTCCTTGCAGGCTTCCTTCTCCCCCCACACTGCAGCTGGACCAGGGTTGCATAGGGAACGGGTGCTTGATAAACCCTCCGTCAAACCCCTGTGGTGCACCAAAGTTTTGCCACAACACTCACTGCAACTGTGGCAGCACCTGGGACTTTGGTGCAGAGACCCCCTCTGTACTAGAATAGGGCATAGAGTCCTTGGTGCACCCAGTGTTTGCCATAGCCCTTGATCAGTGCAAAGTGCGCCTATGTAGAGGCCCTTTGAAAATCGGGCCATTTATATTTGTAACATGCCACCACTATTTCCTTCACACTTGAACTAAAAACCTATTTAAAAGTAGTTTGTAGAACCAACAGTACTGCAGTTTTTTTTTTATTTGATTTATAAAGTGCTTTCCCCATCTTTCACAGAGGACCTTATATTGTTAACACTTAAAACGGAACAAATGTTAAGTACGGCATGGCATTTATATATGAATAAATCGTTGTCAGAAGTAAAACATTTTTAGAACTCCTTTAAAATTCAGTGACATGGGAGTCCTTCTAATGTGTTAGAAACATAGACACCTAAAAACATAGAATTTGATGATGAGGGAGCTTGAAGGTCTAGTGAGTCTGCCCTTCTTAATTGACCTCACCCCCACCTACCTACTATGCAGGTGGCTGTCAGCCACCTCAGTCGTTCCCTATCCCTCAAACCATGTGCCCCCTCTTTGGTCCACTTGGCCTGTCCCAACTATGATTAACCCATTTAGGGTAACAGCCAGCAACACTTCTGCTGGTTGTCTGTTCATTGGTTCATCACCCTCTCAGTAAAGTAGAACTTCCTCAAATTTCTCCTGAACTTACCCAGACTAACCTCCAATCATGCCCCCTAGTGACTGCATCCTTGTTCCTTAAAAATAGGACCTCACTATTCATCTTGTTAATACTCCTGAGAAACTTATGTATTTCAACCATGTCCCCAAGCTCCTGCCTGGCCTCAAATGAGTATGTATGTATGTATGGCTTCCAGATGATACTGATAAGGTCTGCCCTCCTAACCCTGGATTGTCTTGCTGACCCTTATGGGACAGCCAATAATAAATGTCCAATCTATGTTACCCAATGATTTCAGGCATAAGGGTGGGACCCCTAAAGGACTCAAAGTGCCTGAAGGATGGCTGCAAGGGGCAGAATATGGGGTTTGTAGTTCTGTGAGTTAGGCCACACCCACATAATGCCCCAAATAATGCTGGAAACTAATGCTTGAAGATAGTAACACCTCATACTGACAGATATAAAAGAGATAATGTGGTCTGGTGGTTAGATCACCATTTGGGGTACTATGAGATTACAGGCTCGGACCTTGCTAGAGCCAAATACTAACTGAGTGACCTTGGACAAGTCATTTAACCTCTCAGTCTTCCAGTTAACCCCGCTGAGGAAATGGGCAGAAGCAGGACTGCAGTGGACATGAGATGTTGCATCTCAGTTGGGTTAGCCTGCTTAAATAAGTTACTGTATAATTTTAGTGTTATATTATTTTAATTGTAAAATGTATGTGTTATTTTAGTCAATCTATTTGTTTTACTGTGCAGTGTCCAGATCCTCTGTGAAAGAGTGACATATAAATAGAAAAGCCTTGCTTGCCCTTGTCTAAAGTAAATAAGTCTTGCCATTCATACAGACTAGACTAAAATTTGATGTTATATATTGCCTTTTAAATAAAAAGACTGCATCCAAAAACAATTTATAAAGCAACGGGTAAAATACTGGTAGTGCAAGGATTATATGCAGCATATATGAAGTGACCATTGCGTGCTCTTAGAAAATGGCAGACAGACAGAAGACTTAGATTCTAGTGCTGTGCAGAATTTTCAAATTCCAGCAGAATGAAATTCCATGGAATTTTCAAAATTCCGCTGAAATTCTGCTGAATTTCACCAGAAATGGAATGGTGGAATTCTGCAGCAAAAAATAGTTGCAGAATGATTTTCTGTGGAAAAAAATGCTGTTCCATGGAATATTAGTCTGTGGATCTCAATATTTTCAATGAAAATTGTTGCAGAATAATTTTCCATGGAAAAAAGCTGCTCCTCAGAATATTATTCTGTGGATCACAGTAGGTGGAATTCCGAAGAAGAACCAGCAAAATTCTGGAGGAAATTCTGCTGGTGAAATGGTCATTCCATGCTAATTCCGCCAGAGGAATTCCACATTCCACACAGCACTATTGGATTGCACTTCAACATGCATAAGTCTGTCAGCATAATTACACCGTGGTGGGGCTGCCTACCCTCTCTTATTTTAAATCTCCAGAAATCCATCATTTATGCAATTCTCTGCTTTTGTTTTATGAAACCCATTTTTATAAGTGCAAAAACAACTTTCAGGGATGTGTAATTATGTCCAATAATTATACTCCTCAGGAACATTTAAAGGCACTTGGCTGTGTCTCAGTCAATTGTGTAGATTATTGGACATGCATAGGAAGCTTGCCATGAAAGCTTCCAGAATACAGTGCTATTTTGGTCATGTGCCTCTGTTCCATTACTTTTATTAGTCTGGTGGGGCTTGCCCTCCTCTAAAAAAACAGTTACAAGGGGGGGTGGGGTGAAGCCCCCAACTCAAATAAACTAATAAATAGTAACAGAATGGAGGATTTGGCCAAATGCTTGTGCCTTCTGTTAACTTTGGTTTTGACAAGTTTATTTGAGTTGGGAGGGCTTTGCCCCTCACACCCCCACTTGTGTTTTTTAAAAGGGGATGTGGAGGCACAGCCCCCAATTCAAGTAAACTAATAAAAAGTAACAGAACAGATGATTTGATCAAGTAGCACAACTTGCACTCTACGTTAATAGCATACAGTAGTAGCCACAGACATGGTCAGATATTTCCAGATATTTCAAAGACTTTCTAAAGAGTTTCTCTCTGCTGCCCCTACTGTGGAAATCCAGAAAGCAGGAGATTTCTCTAGCAATATCACAAAAGTTTCAGGAAATATCTGACCATGTCTTTGGCTGTGACTGTAGGTCTTAGGCATGTCCGATAATCTACACAATCACTGCATCGCATACCTAAAAACAAACACGATACAAGGGGATTGTTTGCCCATAATTGCATTTCATTCATGTGCTACTGCTCAATAATATCACGCACACAGCCTTTAACAGCACCCATTTTGGTACTTAAACAAAACCCCCCACCTGAAGCTTACCCTTCTAGAATGTAAACAGTCCTGTTTGTAGAATGTTTGTATTGTACAGTTTAGGAGGGAAAGGTATCCTAATATTGTTCTGAGGATCTGTCCCTCTGATCGCTTCACCTTCATGGTGTGATGGACTGTTCCCGCATTCAGATGTTTTATGGCATTTAATTAAGTAGGAAGAGTGCAGGGGAGTGCTCAATTGAAATCAAAGGGAGCATTTGAAGTGTTTTTTTTTATAAATTTTACAGGTATGTTCCAATTTCATGCAAAGCAAAGTCACTGCTCAGCTAACATGACTCTTGTTAGTTGTGCAGTGGATTTCCAGTAACAACTATGAGGGACGGATTACCAAAATCAGTCAGATAGTAGAAACAAAGGATCAGTGTAACACACTGCAGTAAGTTTTGGATAATTTAGCAAACAGGGTTCTGAGATCTAAAAGTAAGCAGCAACACATGACAGGTTATGCTGCTATTTTATTGTGTACTAACCATATGTCTCCAGGTGGGTTGTGAGGCACAAGGCATCAGTTGAGTCCTTTCAGCCTCTTGGGAAGTGTGGCTATTACACAATAATCACACACACTGGATTGTGTTATTGTGCTTATAAAAGAGTTTGAGTGTGTCATCTCTTCTAAAGAAATTACTAAAAAAAGGTAAGAATGACATTTTAGTGAAATATACTTCCGTTTTAAGGAAGACAACAAAGAGCTCATATGCTAGTAATGGGGGAGGAGCTAATAACAATAAATACAGCAAAATATATTTGAACACTAACTCTGACAACAATAAATTACATTTCAAAACAATCCTAGGATTATTAATTGAGCAGCTAACATGTTCAAAAGTGTTGACCCTGCCAGGTTGAAGGGATGTGGAGCTCTCCTTCAGCAGTGCACCCTTCCCTGGTTCCAGTACATGTGGTTTTAAGTAGTTGATTTTTTTAAATGTTTGCTTTGCCTCTACACATTTACTTGCATCTCCCCTACTTTTTCCCTTGCCATTTTCTACCTTTACCAGCCTGTTTTTGTTTTAGTCTTTCCAACACATCCACAAGTGATGGAATGTATACCATGGAATACAAGAATTTAAAATTCTGCACCATTCCAGTAACAGAATGTTCAATATCTCACACCACACCTGAGGTGTGCAGTTATTAACCCCTCCCAATACATATGCACACATACTGTGAAACAAAGGGCCTCATTTGGAGATGGGCTATCTTGTGTATATGTGTAAGAGTGAACATTAGAGAGTTCACTGTGAATCTGATAAGCATAGGTGGAGGATCTTTCATGGTCAGCAAAGAAACACTGGAAATCCAAACTGTGAGTAGTACCGTACATTTTAAATCTGTGCATATGTGTAAGGAATGGATCATGAAGGGAAAGAATATTTAGTTATTTTGTTTAATTTAAGGGAGCATATTTTAGGGCTTAGTTGAAGATTGTTAGCGAGTAAAGGTAACAGCCATGTTTTTGATTGCATCCATGTATCAAACTCTGGTTAGAGCTAAAACAGCATTAATGTGATGAGAGATACAGATTTGAAGTGTGGACCAGGTTTTAAGAAACAGCCAATGGAGTCCATGGGCCCATCAGGACTTGATGCACATGTCAACACCTTGTGAAGGAAGGCACCCCAGCCCGCCATAAAGTGTCATCTGTGCACCAGAGCACTGTTCTAACCCTCCCCAGACTGGGTTAGGTGACACATGCTGCAGCACATTCCCCCAGCCTCGGCCCATTCAGCAAGCACATCAAGCTCACATCCCAACTCAGGTCACTGTCATGAGAAAGCAATGTGGTCCCCACTTGGGCAATGTCCATTCCTGCAAACATCATCACTTCATACATTTTGGGTTTTTTTTGGGGGGGTGGACATTTTGACCCCACACTTTTAACATAGTCCTATGACCCCACCTCTTGAACCCAGTAGCTGAAAATTCTGAAATACTGGTCAAAACACCATTTCACACAGCAAGTACAAAAATACATTTTGGCCAGGATTTGAAAAACAACAACTGTCACTTGCACAAGATGGTGTGAAAAATAGCTATGTTGAACATTTGGGGTCAAAATATTGAAAACTGCCAGTGTTATGAGTGAGGGTTGACAAATTTCAATACATCTACATTACTTTGTTGTTTTTTAATATGTTGACACCAGATTTTCTTTTTTTTAATTTTCTATTTCTCCTTCTTAGCCCCATCCCGGAGCTGCACTTCTTCGGGAGACTCCTACAGTATGTACCCCCCCTCCGTGACTGACCTACCTGAATCCCCGGGGGTTCCCCCATGGAGTCATGGCTATACCCCCCAGGTGGGTACAGGGTGGGGCCCAGACACCCCGATATCTTCTAGTCTCGTTGGGTCCCCCAGTGGTCAGGCAGGCAGTCACAATCAGGGCTGGCATGGGAGCTCCATCTACCCGCGCTCCAGAAATGCTTTTTCCTGTTTCTCTCTGTGTGGTGTGTGCCCTGATGTCAAGGCATTATGCCAACATCCACCACACGGCTCCCAATTAGTCTGTCCTACCAGCTTGCTATACCTCGGGCCTCCACCCAGGTTTAGACAAGCTGTGGATCCTGTCCCTCCCTCCCCCTCGGAGAAGGTGAGCAAATCCTAGGACACTCAAGGCTTCTCCCCAGGCCGGCCCTCTAGTGACCTGAGTCAGCTCTCAAAACTGTGTCACCAGTGTCGCAAGTGGAAATCCAACTGCTGTGCCGATGGGCCAGCTGACCCCATATTTTCAACATAATCTTCTGTTACTCAATCTCATCACCCTAGTAGGTGAAAAGTTTCAAATCTCACCTGAAAGACAATTTTGTGGAGTAATTATAACATTATCTTTCAGGACAGTTAAAAAATTTCACCTATAGTATCTTGTTCATGAGGTGGGGTCCCATAAAGGCCATGTTGAAAATTTGTGGTAAAAATATTAAAAAAAATGACCAAGTTATGAGTAAACTTTCAAAATGCATTGAGATACATTAACTGGAATAACCCAATCTCCTCAGTTCCTAGTCCCAGCTTTGAAGAGTGAAGATGTGTCTCTGGTCCAGAGAGGGTTACAGCATTGGACCCATGGAAGGTAACTGTAGGGTGGGAGGGTGAGAGGCAGAGGTTGCTGAGTGCGGTGTCAGGGTGGGGTGGGTGGGGATCTGGACAGCAGCACAAGACAACAAGGGACCATTTTCTTTATTTCAGGTTTAAAATCAACAACAAAAAAAGATGTTGAGGGATAGTTTGAACTCTTCTGAGCAGCACACATTAGGGAATTGGGAGGGAGAGAGAGAGAGAGAGAGCAGGGGGTATTTACAAAAAGAGCAAGCCAGATTTATAGTTTCCAAGTGTGATTGATTTAATATATTAGCATAATCTGTCATTTGATTAGCATCACAAGTGACTCCTCCGAGTAGCACATAGCAGAGGATTGGAAGGGGGAAAGAGCAGGGGGGAAGACAGCAAAGTGAGGCAGATGTGTGGGGCACTGCTGACCCTCAAACAACACACACCCCCATACCCAGCACTTCCAGCAGCACACTTACTGACCATCACACACTCACTCTCTCTCTCTCTCTCTCTCTCTCTCTCTCTCTCTTTCTCTGTACTTTATGTGTGGGTTGGAGGAAAGAGAGAGAGAGAGAGAGACAGAGAAAGAGAGATATTGGGAAAGAGCACCCACTTATGTGCTTCAACTCCACTGAGTGGGTGGAGAGCTGAGCAAACAAAATGTTCTGTGTTTGGTATCCAATCATGCCCTTTCAGACCCCATGTTCTCTCTCCTCCTCCTCCATTGCTACTTCTCAGCATAGCTCTTGCTATGCCACCACAAAAATGAAATTGCTCATGAATCTCCTTGAAAATTACCAATCATGGAAAACAAGTTCTACCACTTTTCAGCATATGCAAATATAGTTTAATAACTACATCAGTCTTGGCAGACATTGACCAATCAAATCACTGATTTTAGTTTATATCCATTATATAATGAGATTTAATGCAGACAAATGTGCCATGTTATACTTGTGAAATAAAACCCCAAAGGTACCAAATTTTTATGGTGCCATTTCAACGATAAAATCTACAGACAGCAAAGAGGTCCCTGGAATAATTTTAGACAGGAACCTCAAATTCAAGGATCAATGGGCTGGGCTAGTTAAGAATTCTAATCATTTGCTAGGATGTATTATAGTGGAGCAGTAGCACCACTATAGTTAGTGTTGAGCAGGGGTTTCTGTTTTAAACCCCAGGCTTTGTACTTTAATAACTTCACAACTGTTCAATAGATTTGCATAACATTTTGTATATGCAGTATCAAGGGCGAGGTCTCTTGAAGTCCTAAGTTTCATTCTGGTCAGATGTGTGGATTCCGAGAACTAGATAGTGAAAAAAGTGTTTATTTTTTTGTCACCTAGTGCCCAGACTGTTTGCAATTTTGCTGTGACATTTTCAGGGTACAAAGGCCTTGGCCCACAGTGGTGCCTTTCACTTGTTTGGTGAAAAAATATTAATCCACTCCAAAGTTATAAGAATTTGAAATTTTGATTCTGAGCATTCTCAGTATATTTTGGGGGGAATAGCTGCTTGGGACAAAAAAATAATTTGATCCATGCAAAAAATATTCTTATTCATATGGAGGTAATCCTTTTTCACAAGAAAAAAATTAGTTTTCATATTCTTGCTATCTTGTTTCAGTTTCTCCCCCAAATATTTTTTGAAAACCGATAAAAATTAAATTCTGAAGAGACACCAACACATATATCTTGCTAATCAGGACCCTGTTTGGTGGATTCTGGAGTTAGCAACCAGCAAAACAGCTCCACTGCTTGTCAGTGTGCTGGATAATAAATCCAGAGAAAAAACAAGGCAAATATCCACGCCACTCAGTGGTTCCATGTCATAACAGTGAAATTATGCCCCCTACACCCCAAACTATTATAATCAATTCCGGGGGTTGGTGGTCACTGGGAGTGAAGGGGAATACATGGGAGTGGGCAACAGTATGCAGGAGGGATACCACGGCTGGGGCACCGTCGGTCAGGGGAACAAAAGGACACCTGAGGACCAAAAAAAATTCTAACAGCCAGAACTGTGAAAAAAAAATTATTGCCTGCAGGCAGTTCCAAACCCAGGACCATCACCATACTAGGCAGTGACCCCATACACCACACCAGGCAGGAAGCCTGGCAGCAGCAGGCTTCACACCTGTATTTGGCCAGCAACACTCTACAGCTCCTCCATCATTTGCCCTTGCTATAATGTCCCTCCACACTCACTATTCCCTCCCATTGCTATCCCTCCACACTCGCTACTCTGTCGGGTGCACAAATTGAGTCACTCATATTTGAGTTGTTCAGTTTGCTTTGCCCATATGACAGGATACCCCACTCAGTCTGCCCATACAAAAGATTTAATTTAATAATTTAGATTCTGGAGTTACATTTTGGAAAAATGACCCAGAAAGATGTATTTTTATATATTTTAAAATCTTTTTTTCGTGACTCAATTTTCTTTTTTTGTATGGCCATATGAAAAAAGATTCCTACATATGAAAAACAAATTTGTATTTAGTTTTTCCTTTTCAGATTCTTTTTTCACATGAAGGCATCATTTTTTGTATGAATGAAACAACTTCATGAAAAAGGATCCCTTCATATGAAAAAGGAATCTGAAAAAAAAAACTAAGACCAAATTCTTTTTTTGTATAAAGTCATCCTTTATCATCAGGTTTTTTTCGTTCATATAAAAACACTGCCTTCAAACAAAAAAAAAATAGACTTAGTTTTTTTCAACATTCTTTTTTCACATGAAGGGATCATTTTTCAAGAGCTTTTTTTGTTCATTCAAAAAAATAATTATTTTTTGTGAGTTTTTTTTTCATTGATATGAAAAAAGAATTTGGACTTAGTTTTTTCAGATTCTTTTTTCATGAGGTCCTCTCATTTATACAAAAAAGGACCTGTTCATATGTAAAAAAATTATTTGGACATTTTTTTCCACATTTGTTTTTTATTTATTTATTTATTAAGTCTAGGATTACAAATACCTTTGAGCCTTGGCTCTTTTACAAATATGTCACATTTCAACTTCAACAAGCCATAACTCCCTCAATATTTTTACTTAAGGGACAAGCTATAGATCAAAACAAAGATATTCTCAAGTACTACAAGAATCCCACATAATACCCCCACCCAAAAAAAAAAAACAAAAAAACATTTAAGGGCCATATAAAAACCATAAAGCTTAAAACATCTGAATTCCCATAGGATTACATTAGAAGTTTAACAAGTTATACAACCAAGGTAATAAATTGCTTTTTGGGAGAAATAGAACTGCAGGGCCAGAAGGGCTCTGCACTTCCACACCAACATGGATGTAATGCATCTATGGAGGGATAAAAGCACAGGGCACAGAGGGCCCTACACTTCCATAGGCAATTAATATTTATTTATTTAGCTTTTGTTTACCAGGTAAGTACACTAGACAAGTAACATGCCTATTTTCAGGAACGACCCGGGAGAGTACAACATGGTGAATACATAGTAGTACAGGATAATACAGGAACAACATAGCAGAATGTCAACTAGGAAAGAGCATTTAACAAGGTGACACAATGGTAGAGCAATTAGTTACATCCAATTCCAACAGTGGTAAAGTACACAGAGTCACAGGTTATTATGCATATTTGACAAATTAGAACTCAGTCAAGTGCCTAACTGGACAAATTATAACTCAGTCAAGTGCCAAGAAAAAGATTGAGCCTTAGGGACAGCCGAGTGTCTGTTGTGAAGCACAAAGGCCAAGATTGAGAGTGGACTTTGCTCTAGGGGGGTTTGGGACAGTCACACTCAGAAGCGAGCTTCAGGAAACCCCACAGGTGTCTACGGAAACACTGGTGGGAGGGGGCTGATCGAACCTGATCTGGAAAGGAGTTCCAGAGTCTAGGCATGCTTGCAGCAATGTCCCTGTCCCCCATGAGGGTTCGAGTGGGGGGAACTCTTAGCAACCCGGGAACCTGGGATCTGAGTGAGTAGGAGGAGTAGTCAACAGGCAATAGTAGCTGTGCCAGCCCCGGTGGGGTGCCAGTTCTAATCACTTTGCCCACGAGACATCCCAGCCCAAAGTCCAGGTAACTCAATGGAGAGAGCCAGCAGAGATTTTCATAAAGCTTACAGTGGTGGGTAAGATGGGGGGCGGCCAGGGCAAAATGGCAGATGTTGTTATACATCGTGAACCACCAGGTAAGGTGGGATTTGGCAGAACTAGCAAATAGGTGCAGACCGTAGGAAAGGGAGGGGAGCAGAACTCCTTTCACGAGAGCCAGACAAGCAGCAGGTGTGAGGTTGTATTTGGCTCTATAGGCCAGGCCCAGTTTGCAATTCACTGCTCTACTGACATTTAGAATGTGACTTCCGATGTCAAGTTGAGGGTCAAGCATTACCCGAAGGTATCTGATGGAGTTCACAGTTGGGAGGAAGGTTCTGTCCTGGCTTGTGATATCCAGTGGTGCTGGCATGGCTTTGATTTTGGGTGCTGGACCAAATAACATAGCCTGTGTTTTTTCCAGGTTGAGAACTAGTTTATTTTTGGTTACCCAAGCCCAGATATTGTTGAAGTCCTCAGATAGGTGCTGATTTAGGGTCACAATGTCCTGGCAGTGGGCCAGGATGACCAGGTCATCTGCATAAATAGTGGCACTACAGTTGGTTACTGCTGCTGGTAGATGGTTGACAAAGAGGGAGAAGAGGAGAGGCCCCAGGACTGACCCCTTGGGGACACCTAAGGTCACCGGTAGGGGATCAGAGAGGACTTTATTGAATCTGGTCCTCTGCATTCTACCATGTAGATAGCCTGTGAACCAGTTCATGGCAGAGGGGGACAGACCCGGGGACCACAACTGAGTACAGAGTAACGCGTGATCAACAAGGTTGAAGGCTTTGGACAAGTCGATAAATATTGCTCCAGAGAGTTTACCCTGGTCCATGGCTCTTCTGATACTGGAAGAGACTGAGACTAGGGCTGTGGTCATGCTATGCCTCTTTCAAAAGCCATGCTGGGCTGGGGATAGCAGTTCTTGAGCCAGTATGTAATCAGAGAGTTGCTGTCTCACAACTTTTTCCAGGAGCTTACTGAGGGAGGATAGAATGGTGATCAGACAATAATTGTCCAGAATCTTGGGATTGCCCTGCTTCAGTACAGGGATAATCCTGTCCACCTTCCAAATGTCGGGAATAACCCCCAATGCAAGGGATAGGTTGAAGATGTGGGCAACAGGGGAGGCAATGTGGTGGGTGCCTAGCTTCAGAAGCTTGGGCTCCAGATTGTCAGGCCTGGGCTTGAGTACTGGGAGAGGCCAGAGACAAGGTTCAGTGAATCAATGACAGAAACAGCCCTGAGACAGAACAGCGGTCGGGGGGAGGAAGTCACCAACCCTGGTGCAGGAGGGGGGACTAGTAGAGTTCTCTTCAGGCGGGAAGAGTGAGGAGTAAGTCGACAGGTCTGTGAAGTGAGAATTTAGGGCATTGGCAATCATGTGGGGATTGTTGCAGGAGACCCCACCAATAACCATATCAGATATCCCTGCACTGGGGGGCTCACTGACCAGTGTTTTGATGTTTCTCCAGAACTGTCTAGGATCATTGGCTGAGCTGAGTAGGGCAGACTTGCAGAAGTCACTTTTGGCAGCCCTGATGGCCTTTTTGCACTTATTTCTAAGATTTCTGTATCGTTGGAAAATTGTCTGATCGAGGGAGCTTTTGTAGTAGGCCCAACACTTGTCTCTGGCACTCATGAAGGCTAGGAGACTCCCATGCAACCATAGTGTGACAGACCCCCTGACCCTCCTTGTGACCACTGGCACATGCTTGTCCTGCAATGTCCCAAAGGTAGAGAGAAAGTGGGTGGCTGCTGTAGAGGGATCAAATGCTCCCAGCACCCCTGACCAGTCAGTTAGCCTTAGGTCCTCCCTGAATGCTTCAGGTACAAACCTAGCGTAGTTCCTTATGTGGATGATTTTATGAGGAACTTTTGGGAATGGTATTCGCCACACACAGTAGACTGGGGAATGGTCGGAGATGGAGTCGGGTAGGGTTCCTACAGTGGAGATCCTTTCAGGTCAGTTTGACAGTATCCAGTCCAGGAGAGAGCTGGAGGATCCATTTGCTGACCGTCTGGTTGACTCCTGGACAAGTTGAGTGAGGGAGTGGTTAGCAAGTAGGGACTCATACTGCTTCACATTACCACCGGCCCAGTTAAGGTTAACATCTCCCATGATAACTAGTTCATTGTCTCCAATCCTGGGACCTACCATGTCCAGGAGGTGGGTCAGGCCTGGAAGCCCTCCCTTTGGGGGATTGTTGGCACATACCACATGTAGTTTCTTGGTGTTCCCAAGTAAGAGCAAGACATGAAGAAGCTCACAAGGGGATGGGGTTGATGGCTGGAGAGCCACCTGGGTTACCTTCAGGTGGTTCTTGTAATAGATCAGGATGCCACCTCCCCATTTATTCCCAGGTCAATCCAGTCGTATGAATTCATATCCAGGGAGCGCACAAGCTGAGTCAGGAATGGAGGATTTCAGCTAGGTCTCTGTCACTCCAGATATATCAGGCTTGTAGAGTGAGATCTAGGTGACTAACTCATTAAGGTTAGGTAGTAGACTCCGAATATTGAGGTGTGCGACTTTTAGTCCCTTACCCAGCCTCCATTCGGGGGGGGGTAGAGGGGGCCAGGAAGTTAGGGCCTGGATTAGGTTTGATGTCACCAGCCAGGGCTAATATTAGAGGTAAGATCCAGAGGAGGTACCACCTGTTGGCAGTCACTCCTATCAAGGGCTTGTGTGCTAGGAGACACTTGACCTGGGTGGAGTACAGTAGACACCTGAGGTCAAGGCAGCAAGCAAGACAGCACGGTGTCTTGGAATACACCAGTAGGTTAGTGAAGGAGTAGTCTGGCACCTCATCAGAGGGAGACTTATCACAGCAGTCCCAGATAGTCATCGGGGGGCTGGAGGCTGCTTGGAAGAGAGCAAGCCCCATTAGGAGCCCAGCAAGGATGGTAGTAGTCTGAAAGAGGGACGGTCCGCCACCCTTCCGCACCTTAGGGGACTCCCTCACTTTGGTGGGGAGCACCCTGGGGGACTCCATTTTCAAGGTGGGGACAACAGGTTCCTGGGCCTACTCAGACCCGTGGTCTGGGCAGCTCTAGTGGTGCAAGCCTAGTCAGCAGGTCACAGGGTGCACCCAGTGGAGGATGAGAGCTGTAGCAAGCAGAAGTAAGCAAGTCACTCAGATTCAGATAGATGGTCAGTGGGGAGGTGCTGTAATAAAAAAAAGGTACCCAAGTCACAAAATTAACATCATTTGTCAAATAGGAAGTATGAATCAGATTAAATATATGAAAGTGAGTTGCAGTGAACATTAACAACAATGAGCACCCGACAGCAGTTCAGGACAGAAACTAAGATCAGCTCTCAGCAGGAGTTAGAAAGGTAGGGTGAGCCTCAAAACAACAGGGCAGGATTTCCCCATGTCAATGGTTTTGGTTGACCCCCTCTTTAATAATGAGATAGAAGGCACCTATTGCTATTTTAGCAGGACCTCCCCCAAACAATGGTAGGTCAAGACAGGCTCTGGAGGAGGAGCTTGTGTGCATTTAATAGGAGGAGGGAACGGGGTGGTGGGAGGGCCGAAAAAAAAGTCACTGTAAGGGGCAGTCATCTGCAGCGGCAGGGGCAGGAGAAATTTATTTTGCTGAGGAGGTCCACTGGTGCTAGGGAAGCTACCGGCACCTCACACAGGAACACGAGGCTCGGTGGGGGTGGACCTACCAGGTACAGATCTCCCTCGCCTCCCCTCCTCCGAAACAATGAGGCAGTATGTTTGTTGAGCTGAAAGAGCAGGGCACCACTCTCCCTTAATAGAGGAGAGCAGCCACGTCACTTCTGAGGGGTCCAATAGTCACAGGAGTGCTAGATGCCAAAGTTCGAAAAGGCAGGAGCATGGAAGCGTGGAAGGGTCCGTCAACAGATAGGAAAAGAACAAAAAGTCTCCGACTCTCCGATAGCAGGTCAGGGTGCCTGCAGCCTGTAGTATCACTCTCGCGGTTTGAAAAAAGTCAGTGTAAAGGGCAGTTGCCTGCAACAGCAGGGGCAGGAGAAATTTCTTTCACCGAGGAGGCCTGCCGGTGCTAGGGAAGCTACCGGCACCTCACACTTGGTGCAGGAACACGAGGCTCGGGGGGGGAAGGGACCTACCAGGTACAGGTCTTCCTCGCCTCCCCTCCTCCGAAACAATGAGGCAGTATGTTTGTTGAGCTCTCACATAGGTCAGTACAATTATACTATCTCATAAAGTAAGGAAATGCTTTGCAAAAAAAAATATTAATGCACCAGTTAGAGTTCATATTAAAGTGGCTAAAGTAGGGAAATGTGGTGTTAGGGTTCCTAACCCTAACACCCACCTCTACCCTACAGGCAGCAAAAGGAAAAAGCATTATGGTTTCACCTCTCCTGAGTCTCACCATTCTCATATATTCTGCATATCTCTGCTTCTTTACTGATGGAATGGTGTGAGCATTAGAGTTGACAACCCCAAGAAACACCCCAGGCCTGATTTGTGAAGACTCAGGATAGGTGAAACTGCAATGTTTTTTCCTTTTGCTACCTGCATGGCAGGGTGGAGTGTTTTCGGGCTGGGAACCCTAACAGCACATTTCCCAACTGTTGTCACTTTAATCCAAACCGTAACTGGTGCATTAACAAAGTTTTTTGCAAAGAATAAAAAATATAAGTAAATCACAGGAAGTGTTAATGCCCCTGTGTCGTTAACTAGTGCTCCCACTTTTGGAGTATTCTATGTAATTGTGGGCACCATATCTTAGTGCTGAGGTGGGAAAGAATGAAAGGGTACAGAGGAGTGCCATCAGGATGATTGAAAAATGAGTGGAAGGAGTGATGAGGGGAGACTGTCTGAATGGGTCTTTTTTCCCCCTGAGAGCAAAAGACTGAGGGTTTTAGTATAGAAACCTACAATGATTATGAATTACACAGAACTTTTCATCTACTCTAACTGCAAAGACAAATAATGTAAGATCTAGAGGGCATTCTTTACAGCTCTAGGGTGATGACTGACAAACCATAGGAGGTTTTTTTTGACATATAGGGTGGAGGACACGTGGAATTGTCTGTCAGAGCTGGTAATCAAATATACTTCCTTATGATCAGTCACAATCCAATTAGAGGTTTCATAATATACAGGGATTTAATTGCTAAGAGGTGGCAGTGATGGGCTAAGCCTGTTGTTGTCCTTTCCTTCTTATGCTCTTATGTGCTTATATGTGATATGTTCTGCTTGAACAGAGAAAGTACTGTAAACCCAGATTTTACAGCAGACCATCATAATACTTTATCATGCTAAAGCACAGTTAAACTTTGTACAAATATAGTATAATCATTAGTTGATTTCAGTTTATTTCTAAATAATCCCTTGAAGGCCTGTACTGACCAAGTTCTCTTGTATGCTGATGATGCAGTGCTATTTTTGAGTCACTCCAACCCTGCTACTCTAGAAGAACAAATGTAGACCTGTTTCACAGCCGTCGAGTCTTGGTTCCTAAACCACAAGCTCCTTCTTAACTACAAGATTTTAGCAAGGCATTTGATACAGTCCCACACAAAAGATTAATACACAAGTTAGCCATCCTTGGAGTGGGTCCCAAGGTGGTAGCCTGGATAAAAAATTGGCTAGACAACAGGACGCAAAGGGTAGTAGTAAATCGAGTACACAGTGAAGAAAGGAGGGTTACTAGTGGGGTACCGTAGGGTTCAGTACTGGGACCGGTCCTTTTTAATGTCTTTATAAGTGACATTGCAGAGGAACTAGAAGGAAAAGTATGTCTCTTTGCAGACGACACAAAGATCTGCAACAGGGTTGCTACACAAGATGGAGTGGAAAGGATGAGAAGGGACTTGGCAAGGTTGGAGGAATGGTCAAATGTATGACAGCTCAGATTCAATGCAAAGAAGTGCAAGGTAATGCACATGGGAAACAAAAACCCAGGGGAAGAGTACACAATGGGGGGTGAGATACTGACAACAGTAAAAATGGAAAGGGACCTGGGGGTACTTATATCAGATGACCTAAAGGTGGGCAAGCAATGTGAGAAGGCAGTAAGGAAGGCTGGGGGATACTGGGATGCATAGGAAGAGGCATCAATAGTAGAAAACAGGAAGTTGTTATCCCTCTGTACAGACAGTTGGTGAGACCCCATCTGGAGTACTGTGTGCAGTTCTGGAGACCCCATCTCCAAAAGACATAGACAGAGTGGAGGCTGTCCAGAGGAAGGCAACCAAAATGGTGCAGGGTCTGCACCAGAAGACATACGAAGAAAGACAAAAGGAGCTTAATATGTATACCCTTGAGGAAAGGAGGGAGAGAGGGGACATGATAGAAACTTTCAAGTACCTCAAGGGAATCAACAAAGTCCAAGAAGGTAGCATCTTTCAGAAAAAGAGATGTGCAAGAACAAGAGGGCCCAATTTGAAGATAGAGGGGGGACGGCTCAGAGGTAATGTGAGGAAGTATTTTTTCACGGAGAGGGTTGTGGATGCATGAAACAGCCTCTCTGAGGAGGTCGTGGAGTCAAGAACAGTGGGGGAATTCAAGAATGCATGGGACAGACATAAGACAAATTCTAATGGGGGGGTTGGAGGAAGTAAGCTGTTGGTTAACTAGGATCTGCAGCTTATCTGTTAGGTAGGAAAATGGGCAGACTAGGTGGGCCAAGCGGTCCTTATCTGCCGTCAAATTCTATGTTTCTATGTAAGAAGACAAAGACCATGCACTTTGCCACACCACAAAATAGATACAAATCACATCAACTGTACATCCACAACAACCGAAATGAAATGCTGGAAATTGTCCATACATTCAAACACCTGGGGATCACCATTGATTGCTCCCTCTCCTATTCACAACACATTGATCGGGTTGTGAAGGCTATAAAAACCAGAATGGGGCTGCAGCACAAACATAAGCAATGCCTCACTGGCAAAGCCCTCAAACTCACTGTAACCAGCTAAGTCTTGTCGACTATAGACTACAGACTATTTGTCTGTGGGCAGCATCCAATTCAGCTCTTCACAGAATCAAGGCAGCCCTAAATAAATCCTGCAGGCTGATCCTAGGTGCCCACAAACTAATGCACACCTGTGAACTCCACTCATGGACAGGATGACTTAACCTGGATAACAGGATTCAGTACCAGGTCTGCCTACTTGCCAAGAAGGCCACCCTAGGCCTTGCTACCCCTGGAGTACTTGGTCTTCTCCTAAACAGCAATAGCATCAGGAATACAAGAAATGGTAATTGTCAGACACTAAAAATTTCCTTTCGACAGGCCTCCCAAGGCCAACGGTCCTTTGCCTATAGAGCACCTAAATGGATGAACTCCCTCTGAACTGATCCCATGTCCAATACCAAACTTGGGCAATTTAAAACCTATCTAAGAGCCCACCTAGCAGCTAACAATTCGAAGTGTGATTGCAGGTGCTAATCCTTCTCCTCACCCCCTGACTACCAGGTGTTTCCAAAGAATTCCCCTGCTATATTCTTTAAGTTACTACTAGCACTTAACACCCTTGAACACTTGTTTCCCTACCCTCCTTCTCCACCTCTCCCAACGTCACCCCAGACAAGGTTTTGAGCTGCTTACCCCCCTCCATCAACTGCCCCTTACCCTATCCTACTTTCATCCCAGACAACGTCCCTGCACTGCTAATTCCCCCCCCAACCTCAATCTCCCCCTCCAGCTGTCTGTTTCACTACCTTCCTCCCCACCCTCTTTAATTTCACCCTTGACAAGGCTTCGCACCACTAATCTCCCCCTCCCAACTCCTCCTTCCAGCCTTCCCGCTGTCCCAGTGCTATCCTTCTACTGCCTTGCACCCTCCCTGCTCTGGCTTTCTTCCCTTACTTTTTTCTTTCATATTCCCCTATCCCTACCCCTACTCCCATCTATGTACTCTTCAAAGTCACCATTTTAGCTTTGTATTGCTAGTTGTCTTCATTCCATTAATGTGTATCTCATGTTACCCAAATATACTATATACTAACATACTATTTGCCAGCAGATTAGGCCTTATGGTCTATCGAGTCTGCTCGAACCTCAGATCCCTAGTTGGGTGCCGAGGCCCTCACCTCCCTTGTGTTCCAGAAACCCCTTTCATCCATCCCCACCCCCCGGGACAGGCCATCATCTGATACATCCACTTTCTGTGTCTGTCCCACCCTCTCTTGAAGCCCTCCACTGTGGATCTCTGAACCAGCTCACCAGGCAGTGCATTCCAAGGGTCCACCACCCTCTCAGTGAAAAACCTCCTCCTTTTCCCCCTCACCCTTCCACCTTCAACTTCAAACCATGCCCTCTGGTGATACCTCCCTGGTTTAGTCTAAAGATCCCTCCATGTTTACCCTATTTATTCCTTGAGTTACTTGAAGACCTCAATCATGTCCCCCCGTCTCTCCTCCTCCAGTGAAAACAGGCAAGAGCTCCTCAAATCTGTCCTCTATATCAATCCTAGCCCTCATATCATCTTAGTTGCCCTCCTCTGTACCCTCTCCAGGAGCTGTATGTCCTCTTAAAATGTGGTCTCCAGTACTGTACACAGTACTCAAGGTGTGGTCTAACCAGTCCATTGTACAGTGGCAGAATCACTTCCTTGCTCCTAGAGGTGATCCCCTTTACAATGCATCCCAACATCTTGTTTGCCTTGCTAGCCTGCTCTCCCACTGCTCAGAGTTATTCATACATGCATCCACCATGACCTCTAGGTCTTTTCCCTATTGAGGCCTCCAGCGCCCTCTCCCGGGTGTACCTGTGTTTAGGTTTCCCCCCAAGATGCAACACCTTGCACTTGGTGATATTAAAATTTAATTTCCATGTGAGCCCAGCTTTCCAGGGTGTCCAGGTACCCTTGCAGGCCAACCTCCCCTCTTCTCCCTCAACTACTGCTCCCATCTTGGAGTCATCATGAAGAGACTCATTTCACCTCCTATACCCTCCTGATGTCTGATATGTATGCATTAAACAGGATCGGACCCAGGACAGAGCCTCATGTGGCACCACCACCGACCCATCAAAGGCTCGGAAGCTCCCCTACAGACCACTACTCTCTGGGTGCATCCAGCTAGCCAGTTTTCAATCCATCTGACCATCAAAGGGCCTACTCCTAACCCCATCAGTTTCTCCACCAGACCATTGTGGGGGACAGAGTCAAACGCCTTGCTGAAGTCCAAGAATAATACATCCACAGGCTTTCCCCTGTCCAGTTCTGATGTTACCCATTCATAGAACTCCACAAGATTGGTTTGACATGATCTACCTGGCACAAACCCGTGTTGCCGACTATCCAGACCTTCCACCTCCTCCAAGTACACCCCCAATCGTTCCTTTAGTATACTCTCCATTAATTTTCCCACCACCGAGGTCAAACTGATGGGTCTATAGTTACCTGGTACTTCCCTCGACCCCCCTTTATGGATTAGCACCACATGTGCCTCTCGCCAATCCCTAGGTACCCTCCCTGTCTCAAGTGACCTGTTGAAGAGCTCCGCCAGGGGTGCAGCCAGTATGTCCAGCAATTCCCATAGTACTCTCGGATGAATGTCATCCAGCCCAGGAGATTTGTCTTTCTTTAGGGCCTTGAGGGCTAACCACACCATTTTGGCGGAGATAGCATCATCCGCTCCCTCCACCTTACTGGCCTTTTATCCTTATCCAGATGACACACCCTGGGGTACTCTCCCTCCTCTTGCTCCATTTCTGTTGCTCCCCTGATCCCACTCACTGTCGCTTCTATCCCATCGTGCCTTGCTTTGTAGATATCCATCCCTCCTAGTGAACACAGAGGCAAAGTACTGTTAAATACCTCTGCCTGGTCCTCGCCTCTTCCACCCACCCTCCTTCTGATCTCAATCTGCTGAGATGGCCCTTAGTTTTTCTCCACTCCCCAATGTACTGGAAGAACCTCTTTTTCCTCCATGTATCCCCTGTGCCAGCCGCTGCTCTTTACTGGACTTTGCTCCCCTCACCATCTGGGTGACTTTTCTAGATGCAAGATGGTACATTTCCTTATCCCAATCCCCTCTTGTTGTTTTATATTTTTTGTAGGCCACCTTCTTTTCTCTGACCGCTACCTGTACCTCACTGAACCACCAGCATGGTTTATGTGACCTTGCACCCTTACGTTTCAACTTAGCGCAGATCCTGACTGCCTCATGAAGTCCCCATTTTATGACCTCCCATCTCCTTTACACACTTGTCATTGATGTAATCCCCTTCAAGTGATCCTTGAGAATATTTCCCATGCCCACAAAGTCTGCCCCCTGAAGTCCACTGCCAGTGTCCTAGATCTCACCCCCCGCCCCCATGCTTATTTGAAACCAGACAGTATTGTGGTCGCTCCCAGTCAGGGGTCCTCTACAACCAGGTCCCTTACCAGATCCCCATCTGCCAGAACCACGTCCAGGACATGCCCCTCCCTTGTGGGCTCCATCACATGCTGTGTTAAGAACACATCCTGGAAGCCGTCCAGCAGCCTCTGCTCCTTGGCCACCTTAGAGACATGGTTCCCCAGTTTGTACCTGCATATTATGTCCCCATTACCACCACTCTTCCCTTGGTCCACACTGGGCAAGATGTTGTCCAGCAAACCATCCTCTAGAACATCACTCATCCCGGGGGGCCTATACTACACCCAGCTTGACCTTATCTCCTGTTGGGGATCGTAAGGTGACCCATAAGGCCTCCATATTTCCCTCTGCCTCTTCTACCCTAGCAATTTCTATGTCATCTCTAATGAACATAGCCACTCCACCCCCTCTGCCCTCCTTTCTATCCTTCCTAAGCATAGTGTACCCCGCACGTTTAGGTCCCAGTCATGGTTTTTGTTGGCCCACGTCTCCGTGACCGCCGCCACATCCACCCCCACCTCAAACAGCATGGCCTGGAACTCTGGCAACTTGTTTCCCAAGCTCCTGGCATTTACTAACAATCAACCCCACCCTTATCCCTGATCCCTTTGTTGAACCCCACCCAGGTTCCTTATACTTCCATCCTCCCTCTGCTCCTCCTGAAACCTCCACCCCAGTCTGTTTCCCTCCCCTTGGGTTTGAAGGCTACTCCCTCATCTGGAGGAGAGGGCTTCTGGTCAGCCCTCCCTTATCCCTTCCCCCCTCACAAGTTTAAACCCCACCTTTCTTGAATGTAGTCAGCCATCCCCTGTTTAAGGACTTCCTTCCCTAATGGGGTAAGATGAAGCCTGTCCTTGGTATACAGTCCTTTATCCTCCCAAACTCCTTTCCAGTTCCCTAAAACCCCCAACCCACTCTCTTCACCCCACTTCCTGAGCCAGTCATTAACCTCTGTGATCTTCATTTTTTTCTCCACTGAGGCCTTTGGTACTGGCAATATCTCCAAAAAGGAAATGTTGCATCAATTATCCCGACAGACTCTGGCAAGTTCTTGGAACCTTGCTTGGATTTCCAAAACGCTATTTCTCTCTAGATCATTAGTTCCCAAATGCACCAGGAAATTCAGTTTCCCTCCACAATCCCTAACCAGTTCATACACCATGAACTCTGCTCTGTGCACTGTCAGCCCAGAGATACTCACTACCTTCACCTGGCTATGGCATCCACCCCCCTGTCCCTCCCACTGGATACCCCTAATCATCGAGTCTCCCAATAACAGAACCTTAACACCGCCATCATCCTTATGGTTACCTCCACTATGGATTGTGTTTGTAAAAAACAAAACAAAACAAAAAAAAAAAGAACAACAATGTAATGTAAAACATAAAGATCTACCTAAATGTACTTTATGGTTTGTATTCGCTAATTCTGTTGTTTGCTCTCTGTAAATTTACTTTGTCTGTATTTGTCTGACGCTGAACCTAAGTAAATGAGCTTTTCGATCATAGGTATTAATTTCCGAGTACCAATACATAAATAAATAAATAAATAAAAAGTGTTCTGAGTTTCTAACTGTTGATCTTGTTGATGTGCCCTACATTATGAAGGCCACTACAATTTGAGCATGCTATCTTCCCAGCTTCAAGGGATTTCCCTTTACCTTATTGGTTAGTATAGCTGCCCTCTGGACTTCGTGTCCCAGGTTTGATTCCAGCAAGGGCCGTATAACATATGTCTGAGTAGTTGGGACAGAAAGAACAGCGTGCTCATTGGCAACATACAATAAATGGAATTCCAGGTGGCCTGGCCCCAGTCCCCTGCTAAGGCATTTATTTCTCCTTCTGTTAATTAGAAAAAAACCTTGTTGGCTAGACAAGTTCAGAAATCCAACTCTGTTGGTGTAAGAGAAAGAAGCTTAGGATGATAATATTAATTTAGTCCCAGAACTAAAGCCAAAGCCATCCTTGCTATGCAATGGCCTAGACTTCTAGTTCTCTGTGTCATTTAGTTCCAAAGTGAATCTGAAGATTTTCTATACTTCTGTGTGGCAAAATTGATTTACTTCTGTTATAGCAATTTACTTGCTGTCCCTATCATTGAGAGTGTCAAATAATCAATGGGGGAGGGACTGAGGAGAAACAATGACGGGAAGGGAGACAGGACATTTTAATAACAAGAATAGTACACTATTATTAAAATTATGTGGGAAAACCGTGCATCATTTTGAAAAATAAGCATGGCCTGAAATGTTGAATTATGTGCATTTTTTTTGTGGGACAACATTATTTTAGAAGACCTTCTATGTTCCAGTAAGTATTCCATGCAGCATCCTATCTTGGAAGGAATAGGAAAAGTGACCCTGCTTTAGGAACATAAATAATGTAAACACATTAAACATCTAATGAAAGTGTAGTACATTTTTTTTTATTATTATTCTTTTTTTTAATTTACTGGACACCTTTCTTCTCTTGAAACATAGGGTAACTTTTGTTCAGCAAAATGTGTTTTCTGTGTCTGTTTTCTAAAGCAAATGCCTGTTTTTTCTGTTTCTGCTTGAACTGAATTCCTATAGAGAAAAATCTCCTGAATGGGGTCTAGTGAGCCTTTCATTGAGTGGCCTCATCAGTGAAAATAATCAGATCATCTTAATGGGATGGGGAAGGGGAAAGATTTGTATAAAGAAAGAATCCTAAAGACACTAATTAATATGAAATCTAACACTACAATAGCTGTTTTGTCATCTCATGTCATACATCTGTTTGGCATCAGCTGAAACATTTCAGCCAAGATGAAAGCACTCAGAAACTTCCTGTAGCCAAAATACAGAGGATTACATTTTAATGGGGTGAACACCGTGGCTACCTACTAGCATACCTCTCAAATGTCCCTGATTATGAGGGATGGCCCTCATCTTACCCCTCAAAATTGCTGTGTCCCTCATCCATCCCTCATGGAAAAGGTGCTCCCAACATAGAAAATGTACTGTAAATTCAGACTTTAAAGCAGAAATTAATAATATTCTAAGATGCTAAATCAGAAATAAACTTTGTAAATATAAACACAATGTTTTCCACAGTTTTTTGAGCTTGTATCTCCACGTTTGAGGATGTAACCCTCATGATGAGGGTCAGTGTCACTCATTTTGAGTGTCCATGCCCTCATTTTAGTGGCAAAAGGGTGAGAGATATGCCTTCTAGTACTACAGGGCAGTATCTTTGTATTCTGTTCAATCACCTTTTCAAGAAGCCCCTGGTTTTAATGTTCCTATTGTAGATGGTACTAGTACAGTACATTCTATCTTGGTTACAAATTCTTTGCAATTTTGATTTCTTGACTTCACCAAAAAATATTTCCAAGTTTTAATGTTCTCAAATTCCATGACTTTGTAGGTTGCATCAATGAATTGGCTATCAATAAAAAAAAAAAATTAAGATAAATTCAAAAGAGCTGGTACAGTGGCTGGTAGGAGCAGGTGCAGGAGAATGACCATGCTCCAGTCAAGTACCCAAGGGGGGTTGGGGTGGGATGTTAGCTGCAAGAGGCCCATTCTGAGGTGGGAGAGAAACAGAGATCTTCACTACATGATGGAAAATGTGCAGTGCACAGTAAAAATGGATGAGGTGGAGGTTAACATTTTTAATGCATACTAATATTTAGTAGGACTCACAGGTAAATGGAAGGACTTAGCTAGGTTGCAAGTGTAGAGGGTTATAGTCCCCATGGGAGTATCAGAGGGAAGGAGGATTTGTTTTTTTTATGCTATAGGAGAGACTGAAACAAGTGAGAAAGTCCATGGCTAGAATTAGTATCCACTGGAGGAAAAAAGACAATTCTGGGAGTACCAGGAAACAAGCATTTCTGTTCAGTATTCCTTTCCTGGAATTCTTTTAAATAAATAAATGTTACAAAATGTCAAGTAGTACAGAACAGCAGGGCTTGGGGTTGACAAATTAAATAAATACTCAACAGCTGTGGGACTATGGTTCTTACAGAGGTTTCAATCTACCTGATATTGATTAGGAAGTGGAAATTGACCAAAGAAAGCAAGGAGGAGTTTTTTTTTTGTCAATTGTAATAGACTGTTTCCATATTCAGCATGCCAGGCACCGGTCAAGAGGGGATGCACCTCTTAATATGTTACTGAGAAGCCAGGATGACATAATCAGAACAGCATAGGTTAGGAAGCTTTTGTGTAAAGGTGATCATGATTGGATTGACATTGAAGTGATAGAAGGAAGCTACAGTACTTTACCAAAATTAAGATTAGGACACTAAATTTAAAGCTGGTAGGAAACTATGTTTTTTACCTCTAGATCCTCTCCTGTATTTCTTTTAGTGTTTATCCAACATCCTGATATGTTTTGACCTTTTTGGTTAAATTAATAACCTAATTGTGTTCCATTTGCAACTAGTCTGAACCCCTGTCTCCTCAGCAGCTGATGCCCTCTTTTTAAACTGCCTGAGCATTCTATGACATCTGTGACACCATTCCAGGCTATTTAGGTGAATAGCTTGGAATAGTGTAACTGATGTCATGGAATGACTTAGAAATATGAAAAGAAAGAGCAGTAGCTGTTGAGCAGAGTTAAACTTTATATAGATCTGAGGGCATCCCAAAGCTATATTATTTACAGTATTTTTCAAAAATTAGTCAAAGCATATCAGAATACATAACTGGCATGAAAAAGAAAATGGGATGGCAGTTTACTATGTAAAAATCATTTCCTATCACCTATAAGGTAGAGGTGTGCATTTGACAAATATTATTTCTCAAATACCAGAAATAATGCACTATTCTTTATTGAGATCCAGAGTAATGAATAGTAGTGCTGTTTGCTCCTATTCTAAGAAATACTGTTGAAAAGAGAAAGCCAACAGCCCCATCCTCCTCCCTAGCCCAGATCCTTTAAATATAGAAGCTCACCCACCCACCCTCAGTTAATGCACAAATCCCCCTCCCCCAGCATCCCTCATTGTATTAAAATTTAACTGTAGACATGGGTGGCTGGGAGAACCTGCCTACCTCCATGGTGGGCCACTGACTTTCATCGGCACTTTGTATTTATTCATTGATTGTTACCTATTCCCTACCCTGGTAGCAGCAGCTTTGTAGTAGAACACTCATAGCAGGCACAGTCACGACCCTTGTAGCATCCCCCCGCTGCAGCTTTACATATGTAGCACCCCCGCCACTCCCACATGTAAGAAGGGAAGAAGGTGACTGACACAGCCCAACCTCCTCTGTCCACAGCCAGCCACCTTCTTCTGAATGAAAACACTCTCATGCATGTCTGCATAGTAAAACCAGCTGGTTATGTGATCACCAGTCTTTCCAGATCCTTCTTCATGGCCCTTACACCTCCCCATTGTCTACTGTACCACAGATCTTGGTCTTGTCTGAAAAAAGGTATATCTCACCCAGGACACACTCCCCTGTATCACATGTACTTATGTTAAAGTGGACTGGTCCTAAAACTGATCCCTGGGACACCTTGATCATGACTTGCTTTACCCCTGAGGGCTTTCCATTTAGATCCTCTCAGTCCCCTTCCCACAAATTCAATTTTTACCAACCTCGTTATTTAATTCCCTACTTCCACATTGCTGAATTTCTGTACCAACTTTCCAAGTGTGATGGAATTGAAGGCATTGCAGAAATCTACAGTATGTACAGAACATCTACTTCCTGACCTCTAGCCGTGGTCTTTGTCACCCAGTCGAAGAATCATGTTCTTCTTGTATGACTTCCCACTGGTAAATGCATGTGAACTAGATCCTGTAGACCATTCACCTTTAGGAATCTTACTCTCCTCTCCTTTAAAATGAAATCCCACAGATTCTCTATTACAGACATCTGACTGACTGCTCTACACTTGCCTGAGTCATTCTAACCTTCATTTTGTGTAGGGGGACCACAGTCACTGTCCTCTTTATCAACTGTGTGTTTGGATATTGACATTAATATTTTGTAAATCATTATTTTATTGCCCAGATCCTTTAATGAACACTTTAAACTATATCAAACTTATTTGTTTCTGACACTTCCCTTCTCTCTAATGGTCAAGTGAATGGATCTACTACAGGATATGCTAGTTAAATAAAGATTTTGCCTGTAAAGTTTATATAGGGAACAAATATGTTTGATATAATGTAAAGAATTTACCAGTGAATATGTCCAAAAAGATATTGGTTTACAAATATTTGTGTCACTATCCAAACATAAATAAAAGCATATTAACATTCGGTAAGTACAATATATGTCCCCATTTAATCCCAGATAAGTAATATACAAATATAAAACATATTGTAAATGTATAACATTGAAAGCACAGTGATGCAAAATGACAGAACAATTAGCAATACTAAATGGAACAAATAAAATTAAACTACGAGGAGGGTCCATTCTTATTTCAAGTGTCCATCTATGGCAGGAGGAAAAAAAACAAGGATTGTCAAACAAAGATTATAGTGTCTCAGATTTACTGTAGCAAATAAAATAACAAACAAATGCTGATTCACCGGTGCAGAGACAGGGTGCCTGTTTGCATTGCCTATGATCTGAGTTTGGGAACGGACTTGGGACATCAGAGGGCTGGCCGGGGGGAGAAGGATTGAGCATCCTAGGGGCTATTCTCCTTCTCTGGGGGGAGAGGGTGGGAGTGTCCAGCACACCATGGACCTCTGTCAGAGGCCGGGGGAATCACCGTGCCAGTGCCATCATTTGTGGGGGGGGATACGGGACTTCATTGCATGTCCCCACCCCCAAGGATAAGCATATTAAAAATTCTGTCCCCCGTTCATGATGCCCCCACCTCCACCACTGCTTCTGCTGTGACTTAAACTCCACTGGGGGGGGGTCCTGCTCCTGTGGTCCCACCCTGGGGGTAAGCCAGGGCTACAGACCGTGTTCCCTTGGGAGGAGTCACCTGCCCAGCAGCCCTGCCCAGGGAGGTAAGCCTGGGCATGAGGGGTGGTGTACGGAGTTGGGGGCCAAAGCCTGGGGGAACCAGACAAAAAAAATAATAATAAACAAAAAACTAAATATGACTGACAAAAACAGAAAAATAGAACTATTCAAGATGGTCACAATAAAACCAACAGTATAGCAACACAAATACTCACTCAACAAAGTTCTAATTATATTCTATTTTCTACTTTTATTGTTCATATTTTGTTTCTTGTTGTTTTTTTTCCAATCTTTAGGGCTACAAACCCTATAAAAAGTTGGTAAAATATGAGTGTGAAGAAGATGTCTTCTATGATGGTTGGAAAAAATGGATTGGGTACAAGATTTTTGTCACTGCAGTAAATTTGGGACACCATAATCTATGGAAGGCCATCATTAGTTTCTCTCTCTTGCCCTAGTGGAAGATTTTAAATAAAACTAGACTCACCTCATAGTTAAATTTGGATAGTTTCAGTTACGTTCATAATTATTATGTTGCTTTTCTGCACTATGCATTCAACACTCTAAATTTATGAATGGGCACCGTTTTGTATAGTGCATATTTGAGATACATTACACATTTGAGATTAAATGGGACATGCAGTGCTGCCTGTCATGATCAAGCACTCTCATCACAGTTTCTGTTGCGATATTTTGTAGGGTGCTATAGGAACTCAATGTAATCTAATCAAAATTATTCCAATTTGTCACAGAGTAAGCTGTGACATCTCACACAGGGTGCATGATCCTCGAGAGTGACACTGTACAGGGTACTTAGGGAGTGTAACATATACTTTTTTAATCTTTATTATTTTGATATGAATATTTTGTAAATCAATATCTTTTTGACATATCCAATAAGGGCTTGTTTAACATATATGAAAAGTACAACTTCCCTATTTAAAATTAACAGGGCAATCTTTATCTGTAATGTCAATTATACACCATGTTTAAGTAGCAAAAAAGAGTTTGCCACCTACATCATTGCTTGGCCTATTTTAAGTAAAAAAAATCACCAAATTTATGATGCACATGGCAAGCATGCTGTGTGTATGTGTGCCTCAGTGGTACTGTGGCTGCCATGTAATATTTAGGTGGAGGGTTTCTTAGCTCAGCCGTCATTCAATAACCCTGATTGGGCCTTTTATTGGAGCACACACACACACTCTGTACCATAACTGCACTACACAGAACGTGAGTAGTGGTGCAGAATAGGGGAGTGCTCATTTCCAGAAGAAAGCACAAAGAAAGCAACAATTGCAGCACACAAAACAAGGAGTATATTCCTATAAATAGTCACTGCCACAAAATGTAGATAGCTCTGTGTCCAGTTTTATTTGTGCATATACTGTACAAAACACACGACACTGAGACAGGTAACTGCATTAGTGATCAAGCTAGAAATTAAACAGCATATATTGCTACAACTTCACCTGGGCTTCCTGTCATCCCAGTGCTCCTCAGCACTTCAGCTCTACCTGAGTATTCCTTGGGGGTAGGCTTACTGGAGGATAGCCAAGTTTAAGGACAATTATAGGATTTAAAGGCACAGTGCACACCCACAGACCGCGCCAGTCTTTCAGCGCTCTTCATGGCTGCTGCCACAGAATTTTACTAAGTATGTAATCCTATACTTTAAAATGGCCAGAAATTAACATTAAATAGCTGGTTTCAAGGTTAATACAAAACACCCTAGTGAACAGTGATAAACAAGAATTAAATTCCTTTTTAAAATCACAGGCAATATAAAAAGAGAACCTTATAATTAAATTGCATACATGTTTATTTATGGGATGACAGTAGTGGACAGACAATTGAGACAAGTTTGTCTCAATCAGACAGGTACTGCGATCATCCAAGTCCTTTAATGTAGAAACTTACATGTTGCAAGGAGATTAGCAATTACTACCCATATTTCGTTCCACCCTTCTGAATCCAGCAACCAAAAAGATAGAAATACACAAGAGGTGGACCACCAAATCTCTGTGAAAAAGGAAAATGAAAAAGAGGACAATTAGCATCAGGGTAATGGTCTACCAGTGTATTGATAGTACTGTATAACTACAGTTATCTTATTATTCTAAATTAAACTTCTATACTTTACAAGACCAGGAATCTACATTCAAAAATTGCAACATTATTACACAAACCTTTTTTGTAACCTGAGGATTTTCTGCAAGGGAAAATTACTGTGGATAAGTACTAGTAGATTATTTCAGATGCATCAATTTCAATCAGTCTAGAATTTTTGGGGAGGGAGGGAGGTTAGGGGTCCCGCTAACTAAAACATTCAAACTCAAATATGTTTACCATTAGTATTTTTTTTCTTAGATCTATCAGTTACAGGCAGTGAGGAGATTTCAGGAGTTGTAGGGGCCACTTGATACTGCTACTTATCCACAGTAATTTTTCCCTTGCACAGAAAATCCTCAGATTACAAAAAAGGTCTGAAATCTATTTATTCATTTAATCCATTGGGACTTTTAGATTCCAGACAAAATTTCCACCTAGTTTCTTGTTGTAATAGTTTCTAAGTGTGGTCCACCCCTCTCTGTAAGGGTTTGATATTGACAATGCCCATATACAGTGTCCCTCTTGGATCAGACTCATGATCCATTTCATGATTGACTCTCTACTGGTGAGTCTTTTTGCTTGTTTCTAATATCACAGAAATGTTCTTGCAGTCTTTTTGTCATGGGTCTGAGCATCCTCCCAACATATAGTTCTGAACAACAACGCATTATTTTATGCAGACTACAAAGGATGTACAGTACTACATTGGACGGATTCCCTAATGTCTACCTTAAAGCCACTTGTGGGATGTGTAAAATCTTTACCTTGTTTCACCTTATTACACATGGTGCATCACCCATATTTATAGCAGCCCACGGGCTGGGATGGGAGCCAATTTAGGGAGTGTTCAGGTTGTTTCACAAAGTGATTTCTTGTAACCTAATCCCTAACACTCCTGCATTTATGGAAAATAGTTAGCAGTGGCTCCTTCAATTTTTCTGCCAAGACACTAACGGTAAGCAATACAAGCCACTTTCTACTGATGACATTTCCCACTTGTCCTGTTAAGGCATTATATTTAGTATGAAATACAATCCCAAATTAAGGTTTTTGGTTTTTTTTATTTTTAGCGATGAGCAGTTCATCCCTATGAAGGCATTTTGCTCTTTCCAATGCCTAATTCAGGATTTCTTCCTTATAGCCTCTTTCTCTGAAACAACATTTCCTTTCAAGAGCCCGATTTTCAAATGTTTCTAGATCAGAGCAATTGTATTGAATACTCAGAAACTTGCTATAAGTCATTAAGTCAACAAGGTGTTTCAGGTGTGAAGAGTCTACATGCTATACAGAGTTGGTAGCTGGACTTTTTCAGAAACCTCTGGTATTTACTGTAGTACAGTATAGTCTGGCTATCTAGGATGATATCCAGGAACTTATTTTTTTTTCTGTTGATCTCTGAAGTGAATTTAAGGTTGATTATTTTCATTTAACCACAAGACACATTCTCTTGCCTACTGTTAACTGCCTTTCTACACACATATTATGTCATCAATGAAATGATGACATTTTATGATTTTGTCCCTGTATGGGTTCACATTTTATTGAACACTCAATCTTGTTCCCTTTTTCCAAGGAATAGCTTGGCATAGGAGGGGGCCATGCTGGCCCCCACTGCCATGTCACATGTCTGCAGGTAAAAGTGACTGTTAAACAGCAAATAGTGTGTTAGTACAAACTGTACTGCTTTAAGAATAAAGTCTATAGGCAAATTACCCACATCTGCAGTCAGTGACAGATAGCAGTATACCTCTGTCAGGCCATCTGTGTGTGTAATGGACTGGTCACATCTACTGTACATCCAGCTAAACAAAATCCTCACTCCACTGAAAACCATCAAACTGTTTCAGTAGGTCCACAGTGTCTCTAAGGTATGTGTTCAACTATGTGACTTTGTCTTGCAAAAAATAGTCGATAAATTGTAACATTTTTTTTTTCATCGTAGAAGAATTTTTTTTTATTTTCTTAGGGAGAGCATAGTACATATACATAGCAGCACATAGCACATCCAGTTAACAGTTTTCTGTATATTCACTATCGAGTACATCATAGAGTTAAGAACACAACCGATCAGAAAACCAAGCAGTGTCTCTAAGCAAAGGCAGCGAAGCAAGGCCATCCATATAAGTGAACAGACAATATCGAAAGCTAAAAAGGTGCCAAAGGTTCAAACAGGAGGTTATTATAAGGGGGAGGAATCTTTCAGAAAGAGGACTGTAGTTAGGCATCCCATTTCTTGGTGCATCTGTCCAGGCAACCCTGGTGGGCATACCACAGATGGTCAAGGGAGGCTGTCATGCCAAAGCAGCATGCCAACTCTTCTGAGGTGGTAGAGTTGGTTGATGCCAGTGCATGAGGAGCAGGTGCTTGGCCTCCATAATAGCCAGCATGATCCACTTTCAAACAGGAACAGGAAAAGCTCCTAGCGATGTCATGTCTCCCAGCAAAAGCTTTGTGTCAGCCAAGGAAACTGCAGAGCCTACTACCTGTGAGCAATCAGTAGCCACTGCCGACCAGAAGGGTAGCAACAAGGAGCAGGTCCAAAGGACATGTAGGAGGTTCACTCCTGATTGCTGGCACTGCCAGCAATTAGATTGATCCAAAAGGCTACAGTTGCACAGAACCACTGGGGTACAATACCAATATAGGAGAATTTTAAACTGAATGAACCAGCTCTTCATATCCTTATATTGCCTATGGCCATTCTGCAGATATTGGGACCAGGTAGCCTCAGGGATATTGGAGTTAAGAGCCTCAGCCCATTTGAGTCTACTCCGGGAGGAGGGATCAGTTTGAGCTTCTCTCTGAATCCTGTAAAATTAGCCAATAAGTTCACATAGGTTTAGGACCTTGTGGAGCTCAGACAGCCATCTCCATTTGCTGTCAGCTTCATAGTGCCTGGCAAGTGCTTGGAGAGTGCTGCGCAGCTGGAGATATCTCCAAAAATCAGCAGTGGGGAGCAAACATTTAGCTTGCAACTGTTCATAGGAGAGTAAGACATCCGAATCACCCACACATATGTCTTGAACCCAATATATACCTTTTGACTCCCAAGTGGGCCAACTATGGGGTTGACCTCCCACTAATATGAGGGGGTTGCACCACAGGGACACATATCTGAAAGGGGGGCCCATCCCTTTTGGGGGGGTATAAGATAGGGACATAAGGGTTCTTTAGGTTTTCTGAGTCTTGAGCATAATGGGGGAGGCAGCACAGGAGCCCTTGGTCCCCGGATGGAGCAATACCTCAGGGGGGCTGCCCTTGAGTAGGCCAGTTTCTACCTGTACCCAAAGAAGCTCATGATGCATCCCTGGTGCAAACCAATGGGTGGCCACAGACATCATGCATGCCAGGTGATAGTCTTTGAGCCAAGGGGCTCCCAAACTCCCACACGACCAATGTGCCCGAAGTTTCTGCCTGCTCCATCTCAGAGGTTTGCCATCCCATATATAGCTGAACATGAGGTGGTCTAACGAGTTCAATAGTTTAGGGGAAAGAGGGATCGGCAAGTTATTAAGGAGATACATGACCTTGGGCAGATGCAACATCCTCACTGCCGCTACTCTGCCGGGTAGGGACAACTGAAGTCTGTACCACATGTTCACCTCCTATGAGAGCTGCTCCATTAGGGATGAAAAACTGATGGATTCCAGTTCAGATCAGCAGTTGGTAATATAGATACCTAGGTAGGGAAACCCTTTCTCCGCCCAGGCAAGTTCGGTACTGCTGAGGCAGTCTCTGTGGCAGGCGGAGTTCATGGGTGCCAGAATGGTCTTTTTCTGGTTGACACATAGTCTCAAGAGAGCAGTGAAGTCCTTGAGAATAGCCAGCACAGCCGGAATTGATCGATGGGGGTGAAAGAGGATAAGCAGCAAGTCGTCCGCATAGGCCGCCACCAGATGGGAGTTGCCGTGGATTTCAATCCTGGAAATAATCGATGAGGATAAAAAGGTCTGCACAAGATGGTCTAGGGCTATGAGGGAGAGAAATGGTGAGAGAGGGCAGCCCTGCCTCGTTCCTCTTTGTAATGGGAAAGGAGAAGAAATAGTGGTATCAGTGAGTATACGTGAAGTAGGAGAGCTATAGATGGTATGCACCCACTGACAGAAAAGTGGGTCAAAGCCGTATCTCTGCAGTACTTCATACAGATAACTCCACTCAATGGAGTTGAACACCTTAGTGAAGTCGACTGCCAAGGCTGCCATAAGAATAGGCACCCAGGATGCTACCCATTTGAGACTGAGCAGCAGCCTGGTGTTGGCCACACCTGATTTGTTTTCCATAAAGCTTGCCTGTGCAGGATGTATGATAGAGGGCAACAGCTAAATTTTGTCTAGTGCCTTAGTGTCGACTGAAAGCAAAGAAATGGGGCAAAAGTTTGCACAGTTCAGGGGATCATTGGACTTTTTGGGAGAAGGGTAATGAGTGTTTCTCTCATGGTGGGTGGGAGGGGTTGGGCTTTATGAGCTTATTGCAGAGCTCAAAGTAAAAGATCTGTTATTTCTGGTCCTAAGGTATGGTACAGTTCCACTGTCATTCCATCTGGGCCCAGGGCTTTCCCCAGGGCCATGCAGGATAGAGCTTGTCTCACCTCTACACCTTCAAGTGGGGCATCCAGGCGGTACACTTGGGCGGGTATCAGCACAGGTGTCACCAAATCTTTGCAGAAATAGGCTAAGACCTGTTGAATCTGAGCAGGGGACAGGGAGGAATGTGACTTATACAGGGACGTTTAAAAAGATCTCATAGTATGGTTGATATCCTGGGGGTCATGGATAACTTTCCCAGTGGTGTCTCGAAGGGCATGGATGCTGGAAGAGGCCTGATGCTTATGCAATCTGAAGGCCAGGAGCCTGCCACTTTTCTCACCCCCATCCCAGAAGCTATACCTCACTCTGAGAAGAAGCCATTCCACCTACTGATTGTAAATGGTATTAATCTGATATTTCAAACCAACAATCCGGCGCACAAGGAAAGTATGTCTCCCCAGGGACCATAATGAGCAGAAAGTCTGTTCCAAGCCTGCAAGATCCGCTTGCAGTGAAGCTAGGGTGGCTCTGTGGACCCTGTTTTTGGCCACAGAAAAAACTATGATATGACCATGCAGGATAGCCTTGAAGGCCTCCCAAACTGTGCCCACGGACACCTCTCCGGGTGGATTAGAGGAGAAATAGTCCCAGGTTGCCTGCACAATGACCTGGCAGAAATTGGGGTCTTTGAGCAGTAAAGGATTACATCTCCACTGGGTATTCTGAGATCGCTGTCCTAGTGGAGTATAGGTGGTGAGAACTGGAACATGGTCAGATATTATAATGCTCCCAATTTTGTTCTCAGAAAGGCCCTGACCTCCAGCTACGTTGGCCAGCCAGAAATCAATATGACTATGGGTGGAGTGAACATGGGAGTAAAAGGTATAGTCAAGATCCGTCGGGTGGTCCCTCTGCCACACATCCATGAAGCCCCACTCATCCTGAAGCTCCTGAAGAGCTGCCCTGGCTTTGGGGTGTGTCTGAGGGAGGGGGTTCAATTTTTCCAAGAAGGGGTCTGAAACCATATTGAAAGGACCCCCCCCACCAAAATAGGAGTATTGGGGCCCTCTGGGGTCAGAGAGGATATGGCTTGACTGACGGCTGGTAAAAAATCTACATGATCTTCATTAGGGGCATATAGATTGGCAACAATAAGATGCCCAGTATGGGATGATAAATTGACCACCACCTACCTCCCCTGCGAGTCCCATCGGGAGTCATCAACTTTCCACTGTGATGACCACCTCACCAGTATCACCACCCCCTTAAATTTATTTGGAGCAGAGCTAGCATGCACTTCTCCCACCCATGACATCTTCAACCAGGGCACTGCCCAAATCAAGAGTTAAGTCTCCTGGAGCACAGCAACATCTGTGCAAAGGGAGCGGTGGTACTGAAGTACCTTTGTGTGTTTAATAGGATGATAAAGACCTTTAATGTTCCAGGAGACCAGATTTGTGCCAGTAGAGGGGGAGCATGATGAGGGAGCCATATCATTGCAAATAGAAAACAAAGTACTTACTCAGACAGTCAAATAAAGGTGGGTTATGTGGGGTACCAGAAGTAGGAGTAGGGGGATCAACTTCAGCGGTAACACCAGTAACGAACCTTTGGCACACAGCTGTAGAGAACACTGTTTGGTATGAATAGACTGCAGGTACGCACTAGTACTGCTAACAGGCTGACTGGAAAAAGAACACAGAGAAAGAGATATCAATACTTGTAACAACAGCTCAGGAAGTACAAAGATCAACACAGTAGCAATAACTAAAAATTTAACCTCAGAGAAAAAGTAAGCAAGTGTCACTACGCTAGTGGATTCTGGGCAGAGTGTGAAAGTAAGTGATGAAGAAAACACCACTCTCAGCTGCACAGGCCTGAAGAACCCAAAATGGTGGGATGCACACAGAACCCAGTAAGGAACAGCTTCTCTTAGGAGACAGCTGAGCTACGGTCGGGCACTGAGACATCATCAGGGGGCAGTAGGGAAAGGGATGGAGAATGGTTACCCCGGGGGGAAGGGTGGATATGTGGGGGAAAAGGGGGGTTGCAGTTATTGGAAAGGGTGGAGGAAAGGGAGAGAAAGGGAATGGGGGGGTAGCCTCTCTAGCCGAGCATATTGGTGGCGCTACCATGTCATAGCCCTCTAGAGCAGGTAGTTGGCCAGCATAGCTGACCTCCTGGGAAGAGTAAATTTCTAGCCTGGGGGCACCTGGTAGTGGCAACCTTGGCTGGGCAACAGGCCAACCCCAACAACAAAAACTGTCTCCTAGTGAAGCTCTGAAAATAACAGGAGAGCAGAGAGTCCACCCAACAAGTACAAAAAGCCCAGAACCCGGAGTCCACATTGCATAACTGTATCAGGCAGACCACCACTGCTGGATGGATGAACCCAAGCAGTCACCAGTGCAGCAGCCGAGGAGGAAATTAAGCAGATTGTGAATCTGGATATTTCAGAAAATGACAAAGATCCAGTCCATTTATTCAACCATGGGAAACTTTGGCCTGCCTGGTGACAGCCGGGTGGTTCTGAGAGCCTGAGGAAACTGCAGCAGCATAGGAGAGAGTGCCAGGTTTCACTGGGGTCACTGCATCTACTACTTCCACCAGACAGGCATCAGGATAATCAGCCCAGTCCACAGTGGGATCGGTATTCATGTCTGTTAGGTCCTGACAGTCAGGACAGACTGGAGAGATTGGTAGAGTGTGGTCCTCTCTGGAGATTTTAGCAGGTGGGGCAGCTACTTGCAGCTCAGGGGGCACATGAGTACCACTTTGCTCTCTCTGCCAGCGTCTTGGGTTGAGACCAAGCGGTCAAGGTGGTGGAGAGGAAGAAGAGCCAGGCATGGGGAGAGCTATGTCCATCTGTGGAGGAGGCAAGCGGTCAGTCGGAACAACTGCGGCTGGGGGACTGCTGTATGATGTTGCACGTCCAGCTGGAAAAGAGTCCTCCGGAAACAGCTTGCTCTGCCTATCGTTCCCCCTAGTGGCAACTTTGGCACTTGGGTCCCAGAGCCTTCTGGGAGTTGTAGTGAGGAGCAGGAGGTTAGGCCAAAGCCTGGATATCCACTTTTCAATTAACGCAGGGTAATCAGCTACTAGTTCACAACCATCCTTAGATAACAGCAGATCAGTAAATCCCCGGAATCTAAACTGAAAATTATGCCAGTAGAGAAATTTCTTGATTGGCTAAAAAGACCTCCTTCTGGCTGCAGTTTCTTGTGCAAAGTCCCGGTAAAAGGTCACTACAGAACCCTGCCATCTAACCTCCCCTAGGTCTCTGGCAGCCCTCAGGATATGTTCTTTCATGGTGTAGTGGAGGAAGCAGGCAATGATGGGACTAGGAAATTGAGTATTCTTGTCCCTTTTCCCAGCCACGCGGTGGGCCCTCTCGACATCCATGGGGCCTCTCCATCTGTCCCTGAGCAGCACTGGGAGGTTTTCATTGAGGAAGCACTCCATTGACTGGCCTTCCACCCTCTCAGGTAGCCCGATGATGTGCAGGTTGTTTTGCCGGGCCCTGTTTTCTTGGTCCTCAACCCTGTTCCATAAGGTGGCCAGTCTTTCCTCCTGCAACTGAAGTCTGTGTAACAGCTTGGCTTGTTGCTGCTACTGGGCATCTAACCTTTGCTTCGATATGTTCATTTTGTCTTGAAGTTGTCTCACATCTGTTGGAGTAGTGGAGAGGGAGAGACTAATATCATCAACCCTCACTAACAATGTTTCAAGCATAGTGGTAATATATTGTAAGGAGTCTCCCACAGAGGCTGGTGCAGCTTGTGGCTGTGCAAGTGGCAAGTGGCTGGGCAACCCGAGGTGCTACCACTGGTGAGTTGGGGTTAGACATGTCAGCAAAGCAACCATGTAAAATCGGCGAGTGGGAGAGTGAGGCACACCACAGTGTGGTCGGACAGCCCGTGAAAAAGATCTTCCCAGTAGAACAGGCAGTGATGGGCCTACGGCACCAAAGCAACTCGCGGATACCCGGCGCTGTGACTACTGCAAATTGCATTGGAATCAGCTAACAAATGCTGCCGGACAGTAGAGGAAGACTACCTGAACATAAAAGGGGCAAGGGGGTCCCAATATCTGCACATTATGGTGCCAGAGCGCTGTAGTTGTCCCGTAAAGAGAGAGCTAGGGAAGTTAAGCAGCCATTGCACTGGCGGTCAGGCCATGCCCCCTGATTAATTGCAACATTTTCTTAGTAAACCCATACCTGAGACAATGCGCCTTGCTGGGTTATTACTAAGGTTTCTATACACATTTGGCTGTTCATAATAAGTGGGAATCACAGGGGTTTCAACTGCCATACATTTTTGTTCATTTTCTGTTTTTTTTCCCCTCAAAAAGACCAGTGTCAAGTGCATTCAACAATTTTCTCTTGACCATTTGTGTGAGGTCTTCATTTAGACATCTAGAGCCGTTGGAAACATTTAACAAATTCATTATCATTTTCTCATACCCATCCTTATTCATGATAATGATGTTTCCACCTTTGTCTGCCTGATTAATTTCAGTAGAGTGATTGTTCTGCAATTCCTCCAAAGCTTTCTGTTCCTATATTGTTAGGTAGTAGACAATTTTTGTCCTGTTACTTTCAAATAGGCCAGTATTTCTTCTTTATATTAATTCAAAAACGACTTTGATGGCAGGGCTCTGGATCAGAGGATAGAAGTTAGACCAATTTCTGAAAGTTTCTGATCTGTTACCCCTAGGATTGATAACTTGTAAAACATTTGGTCCACTTAATTATGAATCAGTTAGTTCAATTAGAGAGTTTGGCTCTATTTTATTAATGCTATCTTCCATTACATTAATAAGCATAGACAAGTCAGAAATAGTTACATCAGTATTTACACTTTCATTAGTATTGTCCCACCTCCCCATTGTCCTTGTATCTTCCTCTTGTCTTGGCCAGGAAAAGAAATAAGTTAAATTCAATTCCAATGACTCCTTGTTGCGTCTGTCTAAAAAAACATTATTGTCTCCACTTTCATCTTCCAAGCTGCTGAATATCACAGCTGAAACCGTTTTAGTTCTGCTTGACCTCTTTGTTTTGACCTTACTCTTCTTTGGACTTAACCTTTTTTACCCCAGAAATATATTCTTCCTTCTTTACAATCCAATTTGTCCCATTCCAGTTTATGTTGTTTTCGAGTTAAAAGATCTTTTTCATACAATTTCAATTTTATTTTTTAAAGTCTTGTCAAATTTCTCAAAGTCAGGAAGGTGTTTAAAAATAGAGGTCTTTTTTGTAGTTCTGCAATTTATTTCATTACGTGGGAGTGCTTGCCTTTGTCATCCTTTATAATTAATTTAATTAGTTTTACAGAACTTTCTGCCCATGCCTGCTCCCAGGTGTCCCTGTTTTCGAAATTCGCTAAATCCTGTGCTGATAAAGCACATAAATGCAGCCCACATGGTGCTAGTTCTGTTTTCAGGTATGTTTCTATGTTTCAGTTGTGATTACATTATTGGACAAGTTCAGCTCAGACTGGGTCCCGGATATTCAGAGCAGTTACGCACGACAGAACTGAGTTGCACCGGCACAAGTGTGGAATTGCGCCGTGGAGCCATATTCAGTGGGAACCAGTGCACAACGCAAAATCCATTGTGCCATTGCGCAACTACAATGTATGTGGCACAAGTGCAGAGGGCATGCCCATGAATATCCAGTACAGTACATATTCAACTGTGAAACCATGGCGCAAGTGTGGAGCTAATCGAAGTTGCTCCGACCAGACTTGTTCCTATAAATACAGGGTGCAAACAAACAGACAGCAGTTGCACCAGGAGTGAGATTGAGAGGGAGAGATAAAGAGAGACAGAGAGACAGACAGACAGACAAAAGACCAGACACAGAGGGAGATGGAAAGAGAGGTAGCATGGGAGAGAGTGGCAGAGAGAGAGAGACACACACACACAACCTGTGCACCAGGGTGGCACACAGCCAGCAGCCAACCGCCGGGGGCAGTGGAAAGCAGGGGCCATGGATAATGCACTCTTCTTGATGGAGGAGGTAATGAGGGGTGTGAGGGGACAGAAGGAACAGCTACATTGCCGATGAATGCCAGTGTATGCACCCTCTGGGCCACCAGCTGTGCTTGTCTGACATACATACCATGCAGTGATGGGCTGCCACCCATCTGGAACCCTCCTCAAGGCACACCATCCACCGTGGTGCAGCACATGGTGGCTGCCACCAACTCCTCTGTCGGCATCAGTGTGGGTGCATCCACTGGCCCTCCTCTGGTGGCATTACAGGATGCTCTGATGGCAGCCACCTTCTCCTTAATCTGCCACCTGTTGGTCCCAACTCTTTTGTGGCACTCATGTGCCAACCACTGGTGGCTGCCATGCTGGTTCATATAGGTCAACACCGCCACCCGTGCAGCAGCCCTGGACTGTGGTGTGCCCATGGCACCACTCAACAGGGTCTCCCTGTTGAGGTAGGCCTCAAACAGAGCATCTGTCTCAGCCTTAGTGAAGTTGGGCCTGTGCTTCCATGCAGGCCCCCCGCTCCTCGCCCTCCTCTTGTGCCGACATGATGCCTCCTGTGGAGATGGACAGCACAGTGTGGCAGTGGCAGCATCTCCCTGGTTCATCCCATCCTGCAGTGTTGTCTGCTCCCAGGGTGCTGCAGCACCACTTACCTATCAAGATTGCTATACCGGCCCATGGCCTGTGCTGTTCCATGGTGCTTGTGAGGTGCAACGCATGCAAATGAGGTTGAACACAACAGTAATGACATGCTAATGCACCCCACTGTGCCACGCATTGACTGATGAGCTCATTTGCATGCAGCATTTGAATATCGAGATACTGCACCGTGCGTAATGGTATTGTACTGGAGCAAGTGGTGGTGCAATGCCCACGCATGCACGGTTCTCAGGCCTGCAGTGCACATGCGCACTGCACTGTCATGGTGTCAATCACACAAGATGCGTGAACAGCGCAATGTATCAGCACTGTGCAAGCTGTGCATGGCTGGCAATGCACACTTCATGCATGATGGCATGTTCCCTATTGTGCCCATGCGGACTGTGTGCTAACCGTTGACCTCTGACCCCTGGGTCCTCTCCATAACCCCATGACCCTGCCAGCCACACCCACTGTGCATGTTCAGCACCATTCTATGGGCTGGTACTGCGCAGTCTCCAGTGCATCGCATTTCCCGCACCTGTACTGAACACGTGCACCTGGTGCCACCATTTTTGCCACTGAACCTGCTATGGAGCAATAGCGCAGGCTAGAAGGAGAAGTGCCCTGAACTGGTCCCAGGTTTAACTGGCCAACCTTGTGGCCTGTGTGTAGCCCCACTCCCCACAGCTGTTTGGGCAGGTGCCCTTGCAGCAGACCAAGGTCACTGTGTGGTAGGCTATTGCTGCCAGCCTGGAGCGCAGAACCAGGGTGCCCAGAACCGGGGAACAGTGCAGGCACCGGTATGGTGACCTGTTGAGATGGGACCCTGACCAGCTGAGGAGGCTTCAGACACATGCCAGGCATGGGCCAGTGCCACAGCCAGGTGAGTCATCCCATGTTGCATGTCTGCCCTGGTGCTGTGGCTTGGCTACCTGGCATGCCCTGCAGGGGGTACACTGTCGTCATGTGCATCACGGAGTGGCATTGCCAGCTTCCACTTGCTTTGCAATGCAGCCGTGCAGGCATGCGGGACATGTCAGGCAGGGGCACACCCTGTACAAAGGGGTTGGGGGATGCTGCTGTGGTTGGTTACTGTTGTGCACCTGTCCTCATTCCATTCCCAGGACTGGAGGACCACAGGTGGGCCAGGGCTGTGGCAGTGCATGACCGGGCTGTGCACCATGATGGTGGTGAACCAGCACTAGTAGAGCCGCAGGGGGCAGGTAAGCACTGTCATGGTCCTTCGCACTGTACATGGGGGGTGGCAGGGGTGAGTTGGTGCAGGCATGCCTGCCTGTGCCATGTGCCATGGCAACTGTGTGTGGCACACTGTGAATGGTGCATGCCACTGTGGTACATCCATTGGACATGTGTGCCAGCTGTTGGTGTGGTGGGCATATGCCCAGCTGCCATGGTTGTTGCTGTGGTGCTGCCAGTGCACTGTGCCAAGTGACTGTCATGGCACAGTCATATTGCTATTGTGCGGTGGGGACCACCTCTGTGCAATATCGTGGTTCACCATGTTGCTGGCTGGCGCTGGCTCACACCCCTGCGGGTGGCTGCTATGGGCCCTCAAGGGGTGTGTGGTCCCGCTGCCCATTTGCACTGTGGGTGGGCATGGTTTCTTGGGCCATTGCACTGATTACCTGTCCTGCCCCTTGCTATAGGTATCCAGCAGCCAGTGTGGAGACCTGCGAGAATGATGTTGAGCAGGCTGATGTGGGAGACATTGCTAGTGGTGTCATGCATCCTTGAGGTGGTGGTGGCAATGAGGAGGATGATGGTGGCGGAGAGGAGGCAGAGACAGCTCACCAGGGAAGCCATACAGGGCCGTCGATAGTGTTGCCCCTGTTTTCCCCTGTTCCAACTTTCCCTACAGTCCCCCCTCCAACTGTACAGTCCCTGTTCCCATCCCCTTCCCTCGCTGTACCTACTCTTTCCCAGCCCCTGTTTTTCTGTACATAGCTTTCTTAACGATATATATATATATTCTGACATACCTGCCTGTGTCTGTGTCTGCTTTGCAGGTGGCATGAGGAGCCATGCTGCAAAGGGCCAGTGTCTGTCCGTGTGGTGTGCATGAGATGGGGTGAGTGTTGTGCATTTGTGGTTCCCTGCTTTGTGCTGTGGTGTGTCCCTCCATAGTGGTGTCCATCCCCTCGTGGTTGCTGTGCCTTAGTGTGCACATGGGGGTTCTGTCAGGGGTGTGTGGCGGGTGTGTGCGTGGTGGTGGCACACGGCCATGGTCATTGTTTGGGTACTGCCACACACTGTGTTGAGGTCCTAAGATTGGCATTGTGCAGCCTGTCCCATGTGGTCTGCCATGCTGTCTGCAACCCAGCATGTTCAGTGCCCACGGTGTGGGCTCCCTGTGTGCCTGTGTGGCATGTGTGTGCTTGGCTGAATGGTCCTGGGTGTGGCCTGCTATGGTTGGGAGGGGCAGAGCCAGCAGCCTGCCGGGGGGGGGCTCCCTTGGTGGCTGTTGGCACCTCCTGTTGCCTGCTATCTGTGCCACTGTTCTGTTCTTGGGTCCTGTGTCTGGGTGCCTGTGTGTGCCCTGCTGGTGGCAGCCTTCTGTGGCCTGTCATTGTGCTTCCATGGCTCTGTCCCTGAGTCTGTTCTCTGTGCCGTGCCCCCCCCACATGTTGCTGTGCTGCTCTGCTCCATGGTTTCACTGGAGCATCTCTGTTTGTGCCATGGTGCAACTCTGCCATATTCAGCCAGTTTGCACTGGCACAATTCGGCCTGTGCAACCTCTAAATATGGCTCCAGTTACGCCATGATGCATCGGATTTCACTGCACCAGGTTTGCACCAGACTTTGGTGCATTTCTGAATATCCAGGCCAGTGTTTTGTCTATCAGCCCAATTGGAATCTGGCCAGTAAATCTGAGGAAAAAATATTGTGGCACACATCAAAGCAGGTAAACCATCACTGCCTGTAATGTCGGCATGTAAACACATCACCGACCCAATCCTCATGGGCAGTACAATGTTAGAATAGGCCTGGTGACTACCAAGTCCACCATCCCACCCACTGAACGATGGCCCCAGGAACAGTGATGGCAGCCATCTCCAGCGTGATGGCCAGTCCCCCCCTGACCTGCCACCACCGCAGATTGCTTACCTGTATCCCATGACACAGTGCAATTAACTAGATCCTTGGTGTCTAGTGGACCTCCCCACCCTGACAGGTAGATCCCCACCACTACGTGCCTCCACCACATCCCAACAATGGGCGGGCAGCCATCACTACCCTCCACTGAGCACCACGGCTGGCCACCTGACTGAACTGAATGAATGAGTACATATATATATATATATGCGCTAATTCATTCAGTTGAGTCAGGTGGCCAGCGCGTGGCAGTCGCGTCGGAGGAGCTTGCTGGGCTGCTGCTCGCCTGTTGTTGGGGCCAGGGGTGTAGCCAGAAATTTTTATTTTGTACACAGTCTCCAACAGTTGCACCCCCCCCCAATTAAAAAATGTACACATCCTCTTCAAATGGTACCCCTTCCAAACAAGTTAGATTGTTGTCGGATGATTCTTCTAATCTCTAAAGAGGTTATACATGTATCTGTCTCCTAAAGAACAAATGTTTGAACAGAGACACTCCTCAGTGGCCTAAACTAACCCAAATACTACAGATTAGAATAAAAATGTTTACAGAAAGGCATATGATTTGTGACAGGCACTCAACAAAGTTGTACTCAAATGTGTACAGTGAGTATGCCTGCCTACACCCTTGGTTGGGGTGTGTTGGGGGGTGCATGGTGGTTGGGATCTACCTGTTGGGGGGGGTCCACTAGAAACCAGGGATCTAGTAAATTGTACTGTGTCATGGGATACAGGTAAGTAATCAGTGATGATGGGTTGGGGGGGGACTGGCCATCACACTGGGGCTGGCTGCCATCGCTGTTCCTGGGACCATCATTTGGTGGGTGTCATGGTGGGCTCAGTGGTCACCAGGCCTATTCTAACATTGCACTGCCCATGAGGTTTGGGTTGGTGATGTGTTTACATGCCGACATTAAAGGCGGCAATGGTTTACCTGCTTTGATGTGTGCCACAATATTTTTTCCGCGACGTTACTGGCTGGATCTGCCCAATGGGATCTAAAGTGATAACAATGAATGTTTATCCCTAGTTTGGCAAACTTATAGCATTATTCTTGTCGCATATTCTTGTCGCAGCAATCTAAATATTATGCTAACAATCTACTGTTCTTAGATTGTATTTCATACGCACAAAACAGGCAAGAATGCACAAGGAAATGCCAAAAAGGCTGACAAATCTGAGTTATACAGTGTTTGTCTGAACAAGATACAGTATATAAAACTATAGCTCAATATATAGAATAACATATGGGATGTTGTGTATAACAGAATTTTACACACACCCAAGTTGTGGGATGCTACATGAACCCCAAGGACGAAGTCCGAGGTGTTTATGAAATGCATCCCACAATGAGGGTGTGTGTAAAAATTGAGTTTTACACACCACCCCATATTTTATTTTATATAATTGCTGGGGAGTGTTTTCTCGCCACAGCAATTATATAAAATAAACACACATTGGTGTTCAGCTGCAGTCTGGTTGGCATGAAGCGTCCTCCACTGTCTGCGGCTGCTTAAAACTTGCCCCTTTTTTTCTTTCTTTTTAAAAAAAATGTAGAAGGAGCACCTGTGGATGGATTGAGGAGACGTGACTGGCCTGTTCTTTTTAAATTTGCTTACTGCCGAGTGCTGTTGGCAGTGGAATAGAGAGAGGTGATTCCAAGAAAAGTAGAGGAGTGCTTATGTGTGGAGCGAGGGAAACCCGGCACATGTTCAGCATTATAACCCATGGGTTATTATGACAAATTATAACTGGATTTCCCTATGGGAGAAAATGCTCCCCAGTTATTATAATACTGTATGTACCTAATTCTACATGCCCCATTCATAACACATTCATAAACACATAGACATGCCTGTGAGACCAATGAGTCTGGATATGTAAATAACAGGAACAGGAACATAAATGTTTTGACCAGTTGTTTGAAGAAGAAAATCTCAATCTTATGTGTGAATTACTTATTTTTAGTTTGATTTATGTATAAATAGTTTCATATTAAATTAAGCGGTTTTCTAGGACTCTCACTGTCAAAGCTGTTTCAGTTGTGCTATGCTAATATACACATCTTGCTTGTCCAGAGTTCATGACTATGCTTCTGTATGTGGAGGAAGGAGAGTGAAGTAGAATCTGAGTAGTTTGCTGGAACTGGTATGTAAAACTGGTATTATCTAGGAGTCAACTACATAGATATACATACTTTCATAACTCACTTGTGGCTCATGAGTTATGGTCCTGCCCTCTCAAATGGCATATTCTGAGTTAGACCTTTGAGTATTCCTTATATAATAAAGTATATTTGTGTTGCATCTTTAGCAACTGTAATGGAAAAAAATAATAAGCGAGAATTAACAAAGAAATACAAATACAATATTAAAATCAGTGTCAGTAGCTCAGTAGGTAGCACACTCGCCTCTGAGGCCGGGAGATCAGAGGGCTGTGGGTTCAGTTCCCACATCTGGCACTTGGGTTAATATCCCAGTACTGACACTGTAGTGCAGCATGAGAGGGGGTGCTGTACTTCTGAGGTGCTGTCTTTCGGATTAGACGTTAAACCGAGGGCCCATCTGCCTGGATTGGTTGTAGTTCAGGCGGATGTTAAAGATCCCATGGCGCTTATCGGAAAGAGAAGGGGACTTTCCCCTGTGTCCTGGCCAAATTTCCCTCATTCACTGAAAATACCACCAACAGCTTAATCTGGTTCAAGGTCAGTTGGTATTCATCTGTTTCCCCCTTCCCCCGGATCGTGCCTGAAAATAGGCAGGATTTGTCTAGTGCACTTACCCGGTCAACAAAATAGTGTGAGCAATATATTTTACAATGCTGTCACTCTTTGCTTGGTCAAGGCACTAGTTATGCAAGAAAACCTTCAACTGGTTCTTGAGGGAGGGGTGTGGTGAATCTCTGCCACTAATTTTTGCAATAAAGTTTTTTATCCTTGTGCATTGCTGATGTGGATTCATTCATCAAACATAGACTGGGATGCCAAGCCTGTTTTTCCATGTCATTGAGTACATTTCTTAGTTTTTGGCTCTGGTCTTTGATTGTCAGGCAGCCACCTTCTGTGAATGTTGTTTAAGAATGGAATCAGTCTACAGCAGGAGCTGAGACAGCAGCAGTACTCAACTTATCCAGGAAGAAAGGGTGGAACACTGAGTGAAAGGCCTTGGCCAGATCAATGAAAATGGCAGCTGTGATGTGCCCCTGATCCATCCCTGAGATGATAGAATCAATTACAAGCAGTAGGGAAGAGAGGGTGGAGTGATGCTTCCAGAAACCAGACTGGAACAGGGACAGGAAATTGGTGGAGGATAGAAACCAGAGAGTGTAGTGAACACAAGTTTCTTTTGCAATTTTGCAAAAGGAAGGTAGGGAGATTTGATGGAAGTTAAGTAGAAGGAAGGCCTCCCCCCCCCCCTTAGTGGAGTGGAAGAACTTTGGCCAGCTTCTAGGACTGAGGGAGAAAGAGAGGTTCAGTACGTGTGTCAGTGCATGTGCTATGGCAGGTGCAGAGATTCAGTGTAGTTTAGAATCCAGTCCATCACAACTGGATTTGCGCAGGTTTAGAGAGTAAAGGGTAGTAAGGGTTTCCTGTGTAGTAACAGGGGGAGGAAACTAATGTAAGGGGAATGAAAGGTAATGTGAGGAGGAGATGAAGAGGTTGGAATGAAAGGGAGAGCACAAGTGGTAAAGAACTCATTGAAATGAGCAGCAACAAATGAGGGGTAAATTCTACTTTAAACTATACCAAGATGTACCTGTATCTTTTTCTTTCTTTTTTTTAAATATTTTGTATTGTGTCTGCACTTTTTTGCTGTAACTTGAATTGCACATAATTTGTTTGTTGTTCCTCCAGTTTGCCTCTCTCCCGAGTCACACCTGGAATCAAGCCTCAGCTCAATGTACCTTTCATGGTCACCAGTTTTCAAACAAACAAATCAAAAGGGGTCTGACACTGGTGAACCATTTACAAGAAGGACCAGAGGGGCAAACTGTGTGAGGGAGTCAAAAATAGAGTAAAATATTTTCCAGAACTCTGAAGGTGTGTTAATGTTATTTTGAAGCATGGCCTTGAAATATTGTGATTTTGTTGCCCAGATAGTCTTAGTACAGGAATTCCTGATAGTCCCGTATAAGAGGAGGTAATGAAATGAGTGAGATAGTTTGAAATGTCCCCAGGTAAAGTCACAGGACTTACACTGATCAATGATTTCAGGGCAAATCCGGGGGTGATGGTGATTGTTGATCCTGGATTTTCTGAGTGGGCCATGTTTGTCCCATACAAAGTAGAATTTGGAATGAAACAGGAAGAGGGCAATGTTGATACCCATGGTAGAGGGTATGGCTATCCAACATGCAGCAGCAAAGTCACTTAAAACAGCAGAAGTGTTGAGTGAATTGAGGGACCTGGTCCAGACGTATTTAAGGGAGAAGGGTGGATACCGGATCTTCCTGACAGTGAATGTCATGTAGTGGTCATTGAAAGCATCCAGCAGGATTTCTGTTGCTATAGTACAGTGGGGGTGGAAGGAAAGAACCCAGCCCAGGAGGGAATGGTTGTGAAAGTGAGGGCTGAGCCAGGTAGGTTCAGTGATAATCTGTGTGAGATTTAGGGACTGAACCTTATGGATGGTCAGCCTGAAGACAGGGGAGAGTCAACTGACATTGAAGTCCCCTTGCAATGACTTCAATCTCCGGGTCGACAACAAACTCTTGCAATTTGGACATGACTTTCTCCAGATGATGGAATTGCTGGACCTGATACAAGTCATTTTTTTTCTGTGCCCCATTCTCATAGCCATACCTTGGATTTGGTATTCTCGTGGGGACTCAAAATAACCTCAAGATTGATCAGGTCATTTGGTTGAATCAGTAATGTTGTCATTTGGCCCTCCCACCCAATAGTTCTCTCACTGTGGAGATGGTCCATTTCCACCCACTAAAGGGTCTGACCCCTGAAGGACTGATGGCAAAACTGGACCTACCAAGTGTGTTGGAGGCTTGAGCAAATGGACCAGAGGAGGCGGTAGTGGCCTATAACAAGACTCTCACTGAGACTCTTGATTCTGTGGCACCAGTTTAAATATGACCCAGGCTCTCATGCTTGAGATCTCCATGGTTTGTTGGGGAGCTCAGGGAGTTGAAGACCTTGGGTCAGAGGCTTGAACACCACTGGCAGAGGTCCCATTCTGAGGATGTCAGATTGGCTGGGAAAAATCATTATATTGAGTACCAGAGGGCAATTTAATGTAAGAAAGCAGAGTTTCTCTCCAGGGAGATTGCTACAGTAAAGAACAGACCAGCTCAGCTTTTCTGGATGGTAGACAGGCTAATCCATCCTTCCCATCTCCAGCTGGTAAGAGCATTGTGCACTGCTAAATGCAACAAGTTTGCTCTGTTCTTTGATGACAAAGTGTCTTCCATCTGGGCAGGTATCTCTGCAGCAGGGTCTCATAGGGCGTGCAGTGCCAGATCTAGTGCAAATAAAAGCAATCCTTATATCTGGTGCAAGTTCAGCTCAGTACAGGTGGAAGAGGTTAGTGAGATAATATTGAAGCTGCTGCCTACATTTTGGGAACCAGACTCAGTCCCAGCGCATCTGTTAAAGAGGACAGGAAATAATTTCTAGCTGGCAACTATTTATAAACTTTATTCTCAGAAATGATATGCATTCCCTAAACTATCCATATTTCAGTGTACCTAAATAAAAAGTGATACGAAAAACTGTATTTTACATTGTTTTGTTTTTTTATGATGATGAAACAGTTCCTTACCGGCGGAACCAATAATTTGGAGTTTTAGCTATGTCAGTTTGTGCACAGAACTCTAAACAGGGTTCTAATAGGCCAACAGCTCATAATAAGCATTCTATACACAAACCGTGACATAGTAAAAACTCACAATTACTGGTTCTACGATGAGAACTGTAACAGAATACTACCCAAAAAAACAAAACAATATAAAATACAGTTTTTCACATCACTTTTTATTCACATATAGTGAAATATGGATAATTTAGGGAATGCATATCATTTCTGAGAATAAGAACCTTATAAACAGCTGCCAGTTAGAAATGATTTCCTGTCCTCTTTAAATGGATGCTTGGAATCTTTGGCCCCAGTGTTCTCTTCAATAGTCCTATGCTCCCTCTCAAGAGGGGTGTAGCCCGCTGCTTTTAAAGCAGCACTGGTGAAACCACTCTTGAAGAAACTATCCTTGGACCCGGACTGTCTCACAAATTATAGACCTGTCTCTAATCTCCCCTTTTTAGAGAAGGTTATTGAGAAAGTAGTGACCATTCAGCTCAAGGATCATCTTGCTGCCTTTGACATCTATGAGCCACTCCAGTCTGGTTTCTGGTCTGGATACAGTGTGGAGACAGCACTAGTTAAGGTGCAGAATGATCTCCTCAGGGCAAGAGATCAAGGCGATTGGTCAATTCTCATTCTTCTTGATCCCTCATCAGGATTTGACACTGTGGATCATGGGGTGTTGGACTGCCTGTGGGATCTCTGTGGACTCGCTGGTACTCTCATCAACTGGTTCTAGTCCTTTCTTACAGGTAGGATACAAAGGGTGGTGACGGGAACTTATTTCTCCTGCCCAATGCCCCTGTCTCCTATGGAGTTCCCTAGGATTTGATCCTCTCACCCTTGTTATTTGTGGTGTACATGCTACCTCTGGGTGATATCATTAGATGCTATGGGCTGCGTTTTCACTGCTATGCAGATGATACCCAACTGTATATGTTGTTTGCACCAGGGACACAAGATGTGGTCTTGGTTCTGAATTCCTGTCTGGCTGAGGTACAGGACTTGATATCCTCCAACTGGCTGAGACTCAAACCTGGTAAGATGGACATATTGGAAATCAAGCCTGGTCACCAGCAGGGAACAGATGTGAGGGGAGAAGAGACTGGACTAGAGCTTGATTCCTCCTCTCTAACCGCCTTAGGCAAGTTAAAGAATCTGGACATTATTTTTGACAGTGAACAGAGGCTGGAAGCCCAGGTATCATCCATTGTCCATAATGGTTTTTACCATCTTAGAAATATCAACCAGAGAAAGTTTGGGGTTGGAAAAAAACAAATATCTCAGCAAAGGGGTGAATTCTGAAGTAAAACTTGGATAGGTTTTGCTCAGGGGGGGCTTCCCTCTATCGAGCCATGCATGTGGTTTAATGTACTTATGTCAAAAAATAGAGTTTGAAACTTTTAAATTCTTTGATCATGGCTCACTAATGATCTTTGATCATGAGCCAGCAAATTCTTTGATAGTGATATTCTTCGATGGCGATCTTCATTCATGCGGGAAGGATGAGATGGCCAGATTTTGGGGTTGGAAAAAATCAAATCTCTCAGCCCAGGGGTGACTTCTGAAGTCAAACTAGGATGGATTTGCTCAGGGGGCTTCCCTCTATCGAGCCTTGCCTGTGGTTTAATGCACTTATGTCAAACAATAGAGTTTTATACTTTTTAATTCTTTGATCGTGAGCCTGTAAATTCTTTGGTCGCGAGCCTGCAAATTCTTTGATCACAAGATTCTTTGATTACAAGCTTCGTTACCACCTCAGTAGTGGGGAAGATCATGGAAGCACTACTGAAGGAGAGATTGGTGGAACATCTGGTTGTCAATGGACTACAGGACCCAAGGCAGCATGGTTTCACCAGGGGAGAAACATGTTAGACCAACCTCATTGAATTTTTTGACTGGGTGACTAGGGAGGTGGATCAGGGAGGGCAGTGGACATGGCCTATCTGGACTTCAGCAAGGCCTTTGACACTGTGCCACATGGAAGACTATTACACAAACTGGGGAATATGGATGTGGGCAGGACAGTAGTGTGGTGGGTAGGTAATTGGCTGGGTGGCAGGACACAGAGAGGTGGTGGTAAATGGCTGTCACCCACAGAGGAAGAGTGACCAGTGGGGTACAACAGGGATCAGTGCTGGGACCGTCCTATTTAACATCTTCATCAGTGACTATTGCTGCAGGACCTAGAAGGCAGAATTTCACTGTTCGCTGATGACACAAAGCTCTGTAACAGAGTAGACACACCAGAGGGTGTAGACAGAATGAGAAGGACCTGCAGAAACTTGAAGAATGGTCAGGGGTTTGGCAGTTGAAATTCAATGCAAAGAAGTGCAAGATAATGCATATGGGCACAAAAACCCCGGCACAATATATCAGTTGGGGGTGAGGATATAGCATGCACCAAACAGGAAAGGATCTTGGGGTTATCATCTCTGATGAACTCAACATAGGAAACAGTGTGACAAGGCAGCAGGAAGCAAATAGGATGCTGGGATGTATAGGCAGGGGCATCACCAGCAGGAAAAGGGAGGTCATATTCCGCTATACAAGACACTAGTGATGCCCCACCTGGAGTACAGTGTACAGTTCTGGAGACCATACCTATGTAAGGACATAGACAGGGTAGAGAAGGTTCAGAGGAGGGCAACAAAGATGGTGCATGGATTGCATCACAAGTCCTATGAAGACAGGTTGAAGGAACTGAACATGTACTCCTGGAGGAGAGGAGGGAGAGGGATATGATAGAGACATACAAGTATCTCACAGGGAGGAACAGGGTGCAGGAATACACTATTTTTAAGCGAAAAAGATGTACCAGGACTAGAGGGCATGGGATGAAGTTGGAGGGAGTACGATTCAGAGGAACCATGAGGAAGAATTTCTTCACAGAACGGGTGGTGGACAAGTGGAACACCCTGCCAGAGGAAGTGGTGGGGGCTGAAACAGTCACGGGATTTAAGAATGCATGGGATAGACATAAAGGAATTCTGGAGGTCAGGGGTAAGGGGCAACAGACTTCTAGGAAAACATAAAGTGAACTTACAAGCTCAAATGGGCGGACTGGGTGGGCCATAGGCCCTTATCTGCTGACACTGTCTATGTATCTATGTTAGTGAGGGCGGGATGAGATGGCCAGAATTTTGCTGGACCAGATGTCTCTGGGAGGGACCAGATATCCCAAATTTCACAACCAGATGTCTCCTCACGATCAATGATGATCTTTGGGTGCGAATTTGCGGTCGATTCTCACGATCAAAGAATTTTTAACAGTGCTAAAACTTTAAAATTAAATATCTTGGAAATGGTTTGGTTTTTTAACTTGAAATTTGGAGGGTGTTGAGGGGATATCATGTAGCTGTGAATTGTGGTGCTTAGGTTTCATAAAATGTATTTGTTATGGAGCTATTGCATGAAGCATTTTACATTTTGCAGATAGTGTTCTACATTGTGGTAGTGGCTTAAAATTTATAGGTTAGCTAGCCTTACTGCCACGGAGGTACTTTTCAGTGGTTAGGTGTGTAAAATGTAAACAGATGCAGAATTATGCCACTCCGATGAATGAAAATCTCAAACTTCAAATTAAATATCTTGGAAACGGTTTGGTCTTTTAACTTGAAATTTAGAAGGTGTTGAGGGGATGTCCTGTAGATGTGAATTATTGTGTCTATACATACATCAGAACATTAATTTGCTGTGGAGATATTGCGTAATGCAGTTTACATTTTGCGGATAGCATTCTCCATTGTGGTACTGGCTTGACATTTATAGGGTAGCTAGCCTTACTGCCATGGAGGTAATTTTCAGCGGTTAGGTGTGTAAAATGTAAACAGGTGCAGAATCCTGCTACTCCGATGAATGAAAATTTGTTTTGTTTCAAGCTGATTCCCACCAATATGTGCTCCCACCAATACATATGATATTCAGTACTTGGACTGTTATGTTAGGCAGAAATTTGCAAGTTGGTGGGAGCATGCAGGGCCCGAAAAAGTAATATTATTTGCAAAAAATTGTGTTAATGCATCATTTAGATTAAAGACAAATGTCAGGAAATGATACTTTAGGGTTGGTTTCACCCCCTTTATGTATTTCTCTTCCATTAGACTCGATAGATGTGCGGGTGTGCCGTCAGTTGTGAGGCCCAAATGTCACCCATTCTTCTTTACTGTGGCATGTCAACATGCTTATATTACGTAATGGGGTGATATTTGGGCCTCACAACCCCAATGACACACCCCAGCATCTGTCAGTCTGTGGAGGGGTACACAAAAGTGGGGGATAGAGGCCAACCAGAAAGGTCTCATTTCCTGACGTTTTGTGCTTTAACCCTTAATGATGCATTAATGCAGTTTTTTGCAAAGAATATATATGTGTGCATATATATATATATATATATATATATATATATATATATATATATATGTGATACGATGGGTGGGAGTGGGATATGGAAAATTTTTTCACTCCTGCAGAGTGAGCTCTGCATTCTCATGAGTGCTGAAGGCACAAGTAAGAATGCACATCTCACCCTGCAGGAGTGAGAATATTTTCCATATCCCTCGGTCTGCCCATTATGTCTGCGATTTATACAATGGGGGCCCTATTGTTGCAAAAGTTACTATTTGTGTGGGTTTGCATGGTTTGTGCACATTTGCACAGGGTTGCATGGGTGTAATAAATAGATTTATTCTCACTGCACTGACATCAGCAGCATTCATCTCACTCCAGTGAGAATATATCCTTTTATTACACTGCAATAGCTATCACCCCCCATTGTATAAAAAAATATATATATATCAACATTTGGACTTTGCTGATTACCATCTTAACTCTGGATTGATGGAGACATGAATTCATCAGCAAGAAAAGAGTGTAACCCCCCAAAGGTAGGGTTCACCTGTCAAGCCCCCTACAGGTTTGAGGTGGGTCCATCTGTGTAGAGATGTTGTGAAGTTTTAATTCACCGGTGAATTTCTGGTGAATTTACCCACTTTGCCAATGCAGAGCAATCCACAGATTTTTTCCATCTGCTTGTAAATTTGCTTATTAACTTCACCAGTAACTTTGCAGGTAGCTTCGTTATTAGGACAGTTAGGCAAAGTCTGTTCAAAACGAAGCCACTGGTGGTAAACAAGTGCTTGAGGTCTCACGGAAATATCTCCTGCAGATCACATACTACATTTCTGTGCACTGATTCATCCTTACTTTCACTTTGCTGTATGGGCTAGTCAGTAGAAGGGGACAGATATGCTCTTTTCATAGTAAAACCTAGCCAAAAAAAACCCATTTTTTTCAGCTTTCTTTTTCTTGGTCATCTTATTTTTACTGTACAGTCTGTGAGTCTTTGTTTAGTTATTCTTTAGCTGTTATTTTCTTTACACTGAACACATAGAAACATAGAAACATAGAATTTGACGTCAGATAAGGACCACTTGACCCATCCAGTCTGCCCATTTCCCTACCTAATGGATAAGCTGCAGATCTTAGTTAACCAGCAGCCTACTTCTTTCTACCCCCAACCCCTAGAATTGCCTTATGACTGTCCCATGCATGCTTGAATTCAACCACTGTTTTTTACTCCACAACCTCCTCCAGAAGGCCGTTCCATGCATCCACAACCCTCTCTGTGAAAAAATACTTCCTTACATTGCCTCTGAGTCGCCCCCCCATCTTCAGTTTGTGCCCTCTTGTTCTTGCACACTCTTTTGAAATATGCTACCTCTTGACTTTGTTGATTCCCCTCATATGTCTTCCGGTGCAGACCCTGCACCATTTTAGTTGCCCTCCTCTGGACAGCTTCCATCCTGTCTATGTCCTTGCGGAGACTGGGTCTCCAGAACTGCACACAGTACTCCAGATGGGGTCTCACCAACTGTCTGTACAGAGGGATAACAACTTCCTGTTTTCTACTGGTTTTGCCTCTCCCTATGCATCCCAGTATCCCCCCAGCCCTCCTTACTGCCCTCTCACATTGCTTGCCCACCTTTAAGTCATCTGATATGACTACCCCCAGGTCCCTTTCCATTTTTGTTGTTGTTAGTATCTCACTCCCCATTGTGTACTCTTCCCCAGAGTTTTTGTTTCCCAGGTTCATTACCTTGCACTTCTTAGCATTGAATCTAAGCTGCCATACATTTGACCATTCCTCTAACCTTGCCAAGTCCCTTCTCATCCTTTCCACCCCACCTTGTGCATCAACTCTGTTGCAGATCTTTGTGTCATCTGCAAAGAGACATACTTTTCCTTCCAGTCCTCTGTAATGTCACTTATAAAGACATTGAAGAGGACCGTCCTAATGCTGAACCCTGCAGTACCCCACTAGTAACCCCCTTTCTTCAGAGTGGACTCTATTTACTATTACCTCTGTGTACTATTCTCCAGCCAATTCTTACCCAGGCTATCATCTTGGGACCCACCCCAGGCTGGCTAACTTGTATATTAATCTTTTGTGTGGGACTGTGTCAAATGCCTTGCTAAAGTCTAGGTAGGCCATGTCCATAGCCCCTCCCTGATCTACTACTTTGGTCACCCCGTCAAAGAAATCTATTAGATTCATCTGGCATGACCTTCCCACTGTGAATCCATGTTGCCTTGGGTCCTGTGCCCCTCTGGCCTCTAGGTACTTGACAATTCTTTCCTTCAGAAGTGACACTTTTTAGTTCTGCTATGTTTCATCTCTTTTAGTGTTTTTTTCACTCCATCTTTTTGCTTTGTGTTTTTGGGGGGTTTAAAAGGAGTGGGACTGGTCAGGAGGACAGGAGGATACAGGCAACAGATGGGAGATGCTGTGCTTTCCACATCATGAGGGCCTGGCCCATTACTGTGGCAGTAGCAGGAGACAGCAGCAGCAGCAGCCATCCCCCCACAGTGCAACACCCCCAGCAAAAAGATGAGACAAGAGCACCACCACCATCAACAGCAAAGGAAGCTCCAGCCCAGCCTGCTGTTGTACCACCACCATCACCACCACCACCACCACCACCTGTGCACAACAAGGAGGAAGAGACACAGCCAGGACCATCTTGTTCTTCCCCTCATTGCCAGCAGCTGAAGTACCTTGTCTGGGACTTTTTGATGTTGACCCCCACTGACAACAGTGTGGTCACCTGAAAACTATGCCACACTGTATACATATACCGTAGATGGAGGCACTGCAAGGAATGGAAGGAGCATCTGAGAAATAAAGTTAGTGAGAAGGGTGGAGGTTGTGCTACCCCTGCTGGTTCTTCTCTGCCATGCAAAAGGAAGAAACATGGTATGCAGGTACAGGAGATGGCGATTGAGGGGACTGGGAGAGGGATCTGCAGTCAGACTCGGGTGCTGTGGGGGGCACCTGAGAGACTGGCCTCAGATTCTCCTCCTAAAGCTACCCATGTGGAAGTACAACAGCTCTGCAGGCAGTTAGGGGACTTCTCCCAGGAAGTTGTAGGTATGAAGGAGCAGTTGGAGGTGGTGCTGCAAATCAACAAACCGTTCTGGTGGGTTTGGCTGAACTACAAAGTGGTGATGCACCCTCAGTCCCCAGCCCATAGGCCTCCAACCTAGATATTTTTGTCTTTCTCTTTTACCCTCTGTTAAACCCTAAAATGAAAAAAAAAGAACAAACTTAAAAAGAAAAAAAAACTGTCCATCTATCCTTATTTCTCTCTGTCTGTCTGTCTTCATTTCTGTTACTGCTGCACTGTTAAACCCTAAAAATGAAAAAGGAAAACTTAAAAAGAAAAAAGGTTCATCCATCTTTATTTCTCTGTATCTGTATTTCTTGATTTCTGCTACTGGTTTGTTCTATCAATCTATTGAAATTCTTCTCTTCTCATCCATTCAAAGGAAATAAAATCTGATATCAACTCTGTTGTTGTCTTTCTTGTGCAGCTGCACAGTCCTTACACTATCACTCAAATTGTTCTCAACTACTACTGCTACATGGTGCTGTGCTGTGTGTCTCACTCCCCCTCCCCCCGTCAAAGGCTGCTCTTCCATAATTCATTGCACAACAGTAGTGCAAATGTTCCAAAAAAATAAAGTAGGGTGAATTTTGGTACAAGCACTTTAGTACACACAACTGCCAAGCACAATATATAATGTTCTCACTTCTGGAAATCCTCTCCCAAACCAGAAATCAGTAAAACTGGTAATAAACTTCTGTTGCTGCTGCCGCTGCTACTATGCTGTTTAAGTCACCCTCTCAGACAATCTGTGTTGTTAAGCACTTTAGTACACACAACTGCCAAGCACAATATATAAATTTCTCAATTCTGGAAATTCTCCCCAAAACCAGAAATCAGTAATGCTGGTAATAAAGTGCTCTTGCTACTGTGCTGTTAAGTCATCCTATTGGACATTTTGTGTTGTCAAGCAATTTAGTACACACAGCTGCCAAGCACAATATATACATTTCTCACTTCTAGAAATTCTCTAAAAGCTAAATAATAAAAAGGATCTCCTGAAAGAATTAGATCACTTTGCTGTACCACTATGGAGAAACTGTATGAACCTGTTCATTGGCCCCTTCCACATTTACAACTCCATTTATGCCAAAATGATATACAAACTAGGAAGACATTGACAGGCTATTCCAGTAGTTTCCATGGAAAAAGACACAGACCCAGATATTCAAAAGGGTTGTGCATGGCGCAAAAGTGTTGCACCATGTGCAACCCACTGATTCACCCTGGTGCGATATTCAAATGGAAATTGCACCTGGCACAATGAATGAATTCATTCACATATCTAGAATGCATAGTATGGTATGGGCTGCACACCCATTGGCTCATGCTGTGGACTAATGGGCGTACAGACCTACCGACGGTGTCAGTCGGCAGGCGGTGGGGGCGGCAGGCGGGTAGGGTGCTGCCACCGCCGCTGACTGGGGGAGTGGGTCAGTGGGGATCAGTAGGGTGGGGAGTTGGTCCGCTGGACCACCAGGGATGTGGGGGTCAGTACTGGTTCACTTAAGCCTGCGATCGGCAGACTTCGGTCCACTGGACCACCAGGGATATAGGAGTTATCTTTTTTTCACACTTAAGCCCGCAATCGGGCAGACTTCGGTCCACTGGACCACCAGGAAAATAGGAGTTATCTTTTTTTCACACTTAAGCCCACGATCGGGTGGGCAGCGGTCCACTGGACCACCAGGGATATAGGAGTAATCTTTTTTACTGAAGCCTGCGATCGGGAGGGCAGCATTCCACTGGACCACCAGGGATGTGGGATTCTATTTCTTTTTGTACTGCATCCCGCGATTGGGCTGTGGGGCACATTGCCGCGGTACAGGTGGGCATCGGTCCCCGATGGCTGCTGCCTGGCAGAGAGCCAGGCGCAAGTCATCGGGGATCAGCGCACCTGCATGCAAATGGAGCCATAATGACATGCAAATGTCCCCATTTGCACCTTGCATACATTATGGCCCCATTTGCATGTCAACTTTTGAATATCGCGGTTGTTACACCTAGCGCAATGGAACTTGCACTAGCGCATCCCCATGCTCCACTCTGACCACTGGCACTGGCACAGTGCCACTGCTTCATGCACACTGTGGGTGGCCAGGAAGCGATTTTCAACGATGTTGAGCCATGGCACAGCTCCGTTGAATATCGCCCAGTCCACGCCCCGCGCAGCCAACTTGAGCTATGCCCAGGCTTGTGCCACAGCCTGACACAGTTTGAATATCTGGGCCACAGTCTGCTGTTCTCTTTACTCAATAGCTTTGTGACCTACCAGCAAAGGTAAGCATTTTATTTCCTTTTTTTGATTGGGAGGGTTGTAACCACTTTATTTCTAACCATTTTTTCTTACTGTTTTTCTTTTTTCAGGTATTATCTTTAGACTGATAAAATCATGTTAATGTACAGGTCCAGCCTGAATCTTTTTTTGGAATTTAACCACAGAAGTAATTAGTTTTTTTTGGGGAGGGTAATTCTAAAAAGTTTTGCAGATGTCAGACTAACTGTTTTCTGTTACTGTTGCTCTAATTTCCTGTAATTTTTAGCAGGTGTCTTTTGCAATGTTGTCTGGGTGGAGAACATGGTAATGGCTTGATTGCTGGAGCAGTAGACAGTAGCACAGGAGACCTGTGAAGACAAGAAAATATTATTTAGACTCTACTCAAGTACACACTGTGGTGCTTACTACATGTTATAACCATTGTCAGCTCCTCATCTTACTATACCTGTCACCTGTGAAGAAAAAAAGAGACATTTTTTTGCCTCACTCAGCCACTGTGGTGGCAGCACAATACGGCTGTTGTTGACTCCCTGTCTTACTATACATGTCACCTGGGAATTAAAATTACAAATTATTTAGCCTCCCTTTGGCCACTGTGGTACACTGTGTATCTGTGAAAAAGGTGAACAAAAAAGAAAAAAAAGAAAATCATAAGGACACTTATGGTTCACATTAGTGCTATGGTTGTGCTGCTTACTGGCTGGAGCGTACCACTGAGATGGTGTAGAAAGATGTCACATAACGTCTCTCTGTTTTTTGAGGGCTGTCTGGCTTTGTGACTGCCTTTGCCAGTCATCTCTGTGAATTATGAAACCCGCAGTGAGACAAAAGGAAAGAAAGAAAAACATTTTAAAGTCTTTCTGAGTAAGGTGGAAGACCTTTCGTTCTCTGTGAAGGCAAGGACTGGAGTCACCCATCACCAGTGAGGATAAGGTCCATGAACAAGAGTGAAACTGACTTACCATAATAGCAGACAAAGATAGGCCTTGCTGGAGCTGAGGTCTTGCTGCCTTGATGAGCTGGCTGGCTGGCTGGCTAGAGGGTCGGCTTGAGTATCCTGTCATACAGTTCCAGATTGGACTGCTGCAGTACAGTTGTGCTGGTACCATCCCCAGTATCGACTGCAGATTCCCTACAAAGTATATTTAGTTGCTCCACATGATATGGATTGTCAATTCCAAATCCAGTATATACTATCTCTGAGCGAACATTGTATTCATTTATATGAGTGTTTAAGTCAGGGAGTTTTTTAACTTGTACCATAGGATCAAGCCAAACACTATTCCCTTGAGTCAAAACAATTTTTGCATCAGTGTGGAGGTAGTGGCCCTTGCTGTTTGTGGCTGTGTAGGACCAAAGCAGGCATGAGGAGGAGGCAGTGCTTTGTCTTGATGGCTGGAGTAGGTATTGTCTCTAGACATCATATTCAGGTGGTGGAGGCAGGTAATTGATTAGGCACAAGGAAACAGCAGCACAATGATTGGGGATGGGGAACAGTAAAATGACTGAAAATAACAGAACTGAGAATCATAAAGTAAAGGATTATACTAATGAGGGGAAAGGATGGAAACAATACATCTTTTTTTATCCTTCAACCTCATCAAGGAAGTAGCCCTCACAATCTTCCATATTGAAGTTGTCACCAATGTGAATTCTTTCTCCATTACTGCTTCATCCACCTTGGTGGTAAAAAATAATTTTGTTAATGCTGACAACACCTTTATCTTCATCACTACCGCCAACTTCATGTGGTAAGAACATGGACATGATTCTCTTGTGTGGAGTGTTCCCCTCATTCACTTTTAATAAATGTCAGCACACCAACATTTTTTGGTGACAGATTGTTGCACCTGTCCTGCACAATGGCTCCAGGTGATCTGAATAGACACTCCACATTGACACTTGAGGGTGGGCAGCTGAGGTATTTCATTGCAACCACGGTCAGTGCTAGTAACTCAGTGCTCTTTCAGCTCCAGTATAGCAAGGGCTCATCAGCAATGGTAAGGTGCCTTGTGTCCACCAAATATGCATCTACCATGCATTGTGCTGCCCATAGTCCTGCTGCCTCATCAGCCTCCTCCTCCTCCTCTTTGTCTTCCATGTCTTCAACTCTCATGATCTAACACATTCCAAATGGGATTTGTAATTTTCTCTTTCAACGTGCATGTTTTCTCAACCCGTTTCCCATGTGAGGTGGTGGTAGCAACTCCCAGTCTCTGTGGAGTTTCATGCAGTGCCTCAGATAAATGTGTCTTTAGCATCTGTGCCCCCCACCATACCCATACCATTCTTATTAGAAGATCAGTCAACTTTTGGACCCGCTCACACCCACCTTCAATTATTGATGCCAGTCCATGTTTATAGCGTGAGTCCAGCATTGAAGCAACCCCAAAATCTTCAGACAACAGAATGCTGGAAATATGTGTATTGTGGTCTATGATGTGGAGCATTTGTTCCATTAAGGCACAAATTCCACTATCACCACCTGCCTCCAGCACTTGCTGCACATTCACCAGTGTCTCCCTCAGCACACGTAGTAGTGGAATAAACTGAATGATTTCAGCAGTGTCCCCACTCACTGCCTGTGTTGCATGTTAAAATGGCCTGATAATCATGATCAGGCCATCCATTTGGTGCCACTGCTCTGTTGTCTGAAACATGGATATTCGAGCACTGTCATGGCTTGTATGTAGCAGCAGATATTCAGATATGGCTTTACACTGCTCATACAACCACTTGATCATGTTCAGTGTGAGTTTCAGCTTCTCCCTGGCCTTCTCCAGGTCACCAGTCCCCAATTAGCTGAACTGGGGGACTGGGACACTGGGAAGGCATCCAGTCAGCCACAGAAATGGCTGAAAAGACCAATGTGCCCCTGCACATGTGCGGATCACCAACCCTGCACCAGAGAGCAGAAACAGGGCGGCAGCTCCATGACTGATCTCCTCCAGCCCTGATTCAGGATAAAAAACAATGCCGGGACCAGAGGGAGACTTCCAGGGGTAAATGGGACCAGTGCCAACAGTGGGAACCAGTCCAGGGGAAATGGGATTGGGGCAGCCCCGAGGGGGCAAGCCAGTAAGCCCCTGAACAGGAGGTTTACATAATGAACAAGGGCCACTCATGACCATAGCTGACACACAGAAGGCAGGATGAATGGCTTTGTGGCCTCAACACAGGCTTGGGGTATCGGAGACCTAAGTTCAAATCCAACAAATGTTTTGCCCGGTCAGCAACATGACATGCTACTGTGGGTGCTTCACTCCACCCAGCTTTAAAAATGGTTAAAGCAGGACCCAACTGCAAAGAAGTCAATTTATCTGAGATGGCCTAACCATAGACAGTATAAAAACATGGCAAAGAAATGAAAATATTAATTCTGAAAGCTAAAACGTAAGGCAAGGCAAGTTTATTTAAAAGACTCCCAATCCCAGAGGCTCTGGCCGGCGTACAAATTTTAAAAGCATTATACACAAACATTCAAACAAAATAGAATAGAAATCACAAACTATAAATAAATCATACTCTAAACATCAAATGCTTGTGAAAATAGTAGTGTCTTCAAACGGGCCTTAAAAACATCTATAGTGGGGGCCTCTCTGACCACAGCTGGTAGTGAGTTCCACAGAGCAGGAGCCGCAACACTAAAGGCTCTGTCGCCGGCTGATTTCAGCCTTGCTCTAGGAATGGTCAGGAGGCCACCACTGGAGGATCGAAGAGGGTGGATAGAGGGAGTAGGTGTCAGGAGGACTGACAGGTAACCAGGGCCCTGTACGTGCAGGGCCTTAAAGGTGAGAAGATCCACCTTAAAAAGGATTCTCCACCTGACTGACTGGCAGCCAGTGCAATTCGCACAATATTGGTGTAATATGACAGAATTTTTTCTGCCCAGTCAATAACCGGGCAGCTGCATTTTGCACCAGCTGCAGTCTGCGGAGAAGTCCCCCCTGTGACCCCGAGATAGAGCGCATTACAGTAGTCCAGCCTAGATGTGACTAAGGCATGTATCAAGGTAGGGAGGTCCAGAGGCGGAACAAGGGGCTTAATCCTGGCAATGTTTCTGAGATGAAAAAAACAGGTATGAACCACGGAAGATATTTGGGCCTCCATGGTCAGATTCCTGTCCAGAATCACTCCAAGATCAAGCACCCAAGAGGAGGCCTTCAATGACATAGCCCCAAGAACAAGTACAGTTGCTGAGTCAGAGGCCATCCTATCACGAACTCTGTTCAACTCCACTACCAATACCTCCGTCTTGTTAGGGTTCAGTCGCAACCAGCTGGAAGCCATCATAACCCTTGCATCATCTGCTGGTAGGCAACAAAAGTGTACTGCATCCTAATGCTCAGTAACACTTGTGATCTCCTGTTCTTCATAACAGTATCTCACAATTTATTTACCAAGTTAGCTCAGATGAGATGCATTAGCTCAGTTACAGAGGGGTCCTGCTTTGACCCCTTTCTGCAGCTGGATCAACGGGAGCACTGGGAGGTGAGAACTGTCCCCATCTCTACTAATTCACAAACATCTGAAAGTTTCAGACCAAAAAAACTAAACTCATTCATGGGTCAGGTACTAGTCAACTACCACAGCTCCAATGTAAAAATGGTTTTACTTTTTTGAGTGAATGCAGGATCAAATAAATTAATCCGTATAAACAGTTTAACTTAAGATATCTACTACAGGCATAAAAAATGACTTTCAGAAGGCATGCATTCTCATTTCTCATTTTCTTGTGTTATTGAAAGCTAACAATTTGCAATAAAGCATAAAAGCTCTGATAGCCTAAGGAAAAAAGTACAATAGAGCAGTTGTGTTGCAATGATAAGAAACCATCTTAGTATTTATTTACATCTTTCAATATCCAGTATTGTATGCCTTAGGCTTGCTGTAAAGATACTCTTGTATAGAAAGTTAAGAAGTAAAGCACCTCACTAGTTTAATTCCATCTAATAAAAGATGTAACATGGAAACATAGACTTTGACAGCAGATAAGGACCACTTGGCCTACCCAGTATGGCTATGTCCCTACCTATTGGATAAGCTGCAGATCCTAGCTAACCAACAGCCTACTTCCTCCTACCCTCCACTATAATTGCCTTATGTCTGTCTCATGCATTCTTTTATTCTCCCACTGTTGTTGACCCAATAGCTTCCACAGGAAGGCTGTTCCATGCATCCACCACCCTTTCCATGAAAAAATACATCCTCAGGTTGCCTCTGAGCCATTCCCTTTCTATCTTCAAATTGTGCCTCCTTCTTCTTGCACATCTCTTTTTCTGAAAGATGCTACCCTCTTAGACTTTGTTGATTCCCTTGAGGTACTTGAAAGTTTCTGTCATGCCACCCCCCCTTCCTCCTTTCCTCATGGGTATACATATTAAGCTCTTTTAGTCTCTCTTCAAATGGCTTCTGGTGCAGACCCTGCACCATTTTAGTTCTGCCCTTCTCTGGATTGCCTCCACCCTGTCTATGTCCTTGCAGAGATGGGGTCTCCAGAACTACATGCAGTACTCCAGATGGGGTCTCACCAACTGTCTGTACAGAGAGATGACAACTTCTTGTTTTCTCCTGATGATGCCTCTGTCTATGTATCCCAGTACCCCCCCCCAGCCCTCCTTACTGCCATCTCACATTGCTTGCCTACCTTAAGGTCATCTGATATGACTACCCCCAGGTCCCGTTCCATTTTTGTTGTTGTTGTTACCTCCCCCCATTTTGTACTCTTCCCCTGGGTTTTCGTTTCCCAGGTGCATTACTTTGCATTTATTTGCACTGAATCTAAGCTGCCATACTTTGGACAATTCCTCCAACCTTGCCAAGTCCCTTCTCATCCTTTCCACCCCCCTCCCGTGTATCAACTCTGTTGTAGAACTTTAGTGCTAATGACATATGTAGTGCTATCCACTGAATATGGGAAAGGGGCACAGCGCTAGCATTAATGCTTAGAACCAGGAGCAAACCTTTGGAATATCAGTGCCCTTATCTGAAGGACAGCATTTCAACACTACATAATCCCTCTCATACTGCACCACAATGTCAGTTATGGGTTTTACCCAAAGTATCTGGTGTGGGGCAAGAACCCACAATCTTCTGATGTCCCAGCCCCAGAGGTGAGCATGCTACCTACTGAACCACTGGCTCTGACACTGACACTATCATAAATGGTTACTAGCAACCTGATGTGACAGTCCATGAATATTCCAGGCAAACTATTTATTTTCTGTTTGGAGTAGCCCCATTCAGACTTAGCATGCTACAAACTAAGTTAAACCGCTTAATAAACATGCTGCCTCTCCATTAGCTTGATATGTAAGGTTTTGTTTGTTCTGTTATTGTGATGTAGGTGCCAAATAATTACATCACAATAATAAAAGTAAATTACAATTGAAGCCACATATCAGTTCTACTTTATACGTCTTATCAGGCGAATAAATGCCTTAGCAGCTGTTTTGGCTCTGACAAAGGCTTTTTATTTAGTGAACGGATAATGTTATTTGTTGCACATAAGCTTACTCCAGCAACCTAGTAAAGAGACCATATACTTATAAATTAATTTTTAATCTGTGCCTAATTACATTGAATAGTGAGACATATTCAGCTTTATTGTGGGAAACCCCATTAACAAACTTGTTGTGTTTAACTCTTAGTTTAACTATAACAAGCCTTGACCATGGAATGCTTTATTCAATTAGTGGTCAGAAAGCGAGTTAGAGGTTCCCTGTATGGGATGGACTTATCTTTGACAACTGTAGCTAATTTGGTAAGAAGAACTGCATGTGTTCTAATAGGAGGGGGTGCAGCTCAGTCAGCTGGTTCACATCTCATCAGCATTTAAAAACACAAAATCCCTGTGGGCCTTCTCACATGCAATGAACATGGTAACATATGCGCATTTTAACACCCGCTTAACTTCAGAACAATGCAGCAGTCTTTATTGTTTTGCACAGAGGCGTAGTTCCAGTGGTGGGAATTTCTGTCTCAAAGGCAACATTCTTTTAGATGTGATACAACCCAGTAATGGACTAGACAGGGAATGCTATAAAAGCAAAAAAAAAAAAGTTTGCATTTGGGCCCTTTGTGACCACAGCACCACAAGAAAGTAACAACGCTGACTCATTTTATAGTAGAGTACAAAGTTGAAAGGCATAGAAAAACATATTATAAAAGAAGTCATAAGTGGCAGGAAACATAACCAGAAAAATGTCTCATGCCAAGACAGCCTTGTACAAGAGGCTTCATGTGTTCATTTTTCATTTGTTTGTTTGTTTTTTGTTAATTTATAAATGTTGATCTTCATGATGACCTTGTAGTTGCAGACCCAAATTCCAAGACTCTTTAGGCTCCACACAGTACTGTGTTTATTCCCCTGCTGCTCTGCATCTGATAAATAAAGTGGAACTTGCAGCCCATACTACTTTGAAAAGTGCCCAGATTATGAGTGTTTTAACAATTCAGTTCACAGCTTGCAATCCACAGAGATTGATGAGGACAGCTTGCTTGCTAGGGCCAATATTAAAACAAGCATTTGTCAATGCCGAATGTTGTCTTGCTGGCATTGGCATTGGTAGTGCAGAAGTTAAAGAGATGCATAATAGGAATGGCAGTGAAGTATTGAACTGACGCCAACTCCACCCCACCCTGCAGAGATTGACAGACACTGGGGTGTGCCTTTTGGTCACTAGCCATAATGCTCGTGCCATTTCACCTCACCTTACCCTGCAGACACTGACAAGTGTTGCGGTGTGCCTTGGGGTCTTCCGGCCTTACGCTCACCCCATTCCATAAAGAAATACACTGAGATGGGTGCACTGTAGGAGAAGGGGGTGAACTTTGGGGCCAAAGAGTCCAAGACACACCTCAATGCCCATCAGTGGCTGCAGGCTGGGGGTGGAATGGTGTGAACATTACAGCCAAAAATCCCAAGTCACACCCCTGACACCTGTCAGTCTCTACAGGATAGGGCGCTACAGTTGGAAACCCTAATGCCCCAGGCATTTGTTGGTTATTTTCTCTCCAAATTTTCAGCATGGGCTTTTTGTGATCCCACCTCATGAATAGTGGCACTATCAGTTCATTAACCGAAAGGCGATTTTGCACAGCGACTGTGCCATTTTGCGCCACAGGTACGAAAACACATTTTGGGCAGGATGTGAAAAATTACAGCAGTACTGTTCATGAGGAGGTGTAAAAAATAGTAATGCTGAAACTCTGAAGTGAAAATATGGAAAACTGGTGAAGTCACGAGCGTGTGTAGAAATTGGGTATCAGACGCCCGTAATGCAATTATTTTGTTTTTATTTAACCAAATTTTCAACATAGGCATTTTGGGACCTCCACTGATGAACAGTGGCACTGTGATTTTGTTAATGTGTCCAGAATGTTAATTTCCCACAGTGACTACACCATTCTGCACCAAATGTATGAAAACACATTTTGGGCAGGATGAGAAAAATGACAGCTATATCATTCATAAGGAGGTGTGAAGAAATGGCAATGTTGAAATTCTGGAGTGAAAATATTAAAAAATCTTGAAGTTATGAGTGTGCGTGGAAACTGCACAATGCACACTTGTAACACAGTCATTTTTTGAAATTGTTTTCACCAAATTTTCAACATAGGCATTTTGAGACCTCTGCTCATGAACAGAGTCACTGAGTTTTTCCTAATCTGTCCTGAACGTTGATTTCCCACAGCGACTGCGCCATTGTGCGCCAGATGTGTGAAAACACATTTTGAGGAGGATATGAAAAATGACAACTGTAATGTTCATAAGGAGGTGTGAAAAAAATGGCAATATTGAAAATCTGGAGTAAAAATATAAAAAATTCTTAAAGTTACAAGTGTGTGTGGAAACTGCACAATACACGCTCGTAATAGTCATGTTTTGGAATTTTTTCACCAAATTTGCAACATAGACATTTTGGGAGCCCACCTCATGAACAGTGGCACTGTCGTTTCATTAATCAGTCCCAAAAGGTGATTCTGCACAGTGACCGCAAAATCACCTTTTGGGGCTGAATATTGAAATGACAGTGACTGATTTGGAGTCAGAAGTCCCAGAAATGGCCAAGATATCCATTATACAGCTTACCTGCATTTCTTCCATTTGTGGTCAGCTTTGAAGAGTGCAGCCGTGTTCCCGCTCCACCGAAGATCGCAGTGCCAGACCTCCAGAGGTAAGTATGGGATGAAGGGTGTGTGTGGGGAGATGGGATGTGCAGAAAGTGGGTGCGGGTAGGGGATGAGGGCCTGCCAACAGTGAAGGACTGTTTTCTTTGTTTCAGGCCCCCCCCCAAAAAAATGAATGGCACGGACCATTTTCTTTCTTTACAGGTGTATGAAACAATATTGGGGACACTGGGGTGGGCTCCCAGTGTGCCCGATGCCTTTGGGGGTGTGATGTTTGCCACACTGGGGTGGGCTTCCAGTGTGGCTCTCAATGGGGGTGGACGGGGGGCTGAAAAATGCTGACACGTTTGGCTTCCAAACACAGGGATGTACACTGGGGTTGGTTCCCAGTGTGCCACACAATCTTGGGGGGGGGGGATTACACATGCCAACAGTGGGATTGGGCATCCCCGAAGTCTGCTTTCTAGGGATTGCAAGAGGCGGATGGTGGAGCCACCATTTTTATTGAAATGTTATACCAGGCAAGGCACGTAGCAGAGGTGTGTCATCGGTGCTGCTGCATGACAAGCTTGGCTCTGATTGCAGTGGCAAAATCATTTCAAGTTGGTGGCGCTGCAAAATACTTGTGTCACCACTAGCATGCTCGCTAATTGGTGAATGAGGGCTGCACCTTCTAAAGCATGCCCTGCATTCACCAAAACTGACACACCTCTGACTTTCTCCTGCTAATCTCCTACTGCCACAAAATGTTGCTTGTGTGTGCACAAGACAACATAAAGAAAGACTTTAGGATACATATCTTTTCTGCAGGTCTTTTCTTCTTCAAGCCCTGCAGAATGGCATTACCTACCCCCTTTGTCAAACCTGTGGCATTTTCACTTTCCATGGGCTGCTAAATGAGTATCTCAAAGATTGTTTTTCTTTCTTTATTTTATTTATTGTTTGGTTACCGGGTAGAAGTAGTGGATGTAAGGAGCATTTTCAGCCTCAACCTGGGCCATAGTATGGCACATGCAAAAAGCAAATACAGAAGCACTACAAATACTAGAAGTAAGGAAACACATTTATAGATTGATGAGGATGCTATCCCCTCCCACCTGAACCTCTCATTGTCCACCCAATATAAACTGATTTGTGATATAAACTAATTTGTGAGGAATACTCACACCAGATTTCTTTGTAACCCTCCTTATTGCTTGCTATGGGGTCTTCTGGGGAGAATATGAAGAGATGGAGAGATGATCCCACTCACAGAGAGATCATGTGCAGTCAGTAGCATCTGGGTGCCAATGCTCGTGTATTCATGCAGTCTAGTAACAAGAGTATTATCTCACAAGCTGACCCTGTATCTTATGGAAGAATGGCTAAACCATGTCCTTCACCTCTATCTATTTCTCTAAACAACATTGCGTATTTCAGTCTTATAAAATTTTAATATCACAGTTGGGGGGGGGGGGCTAAAACACAGGGTGCTGGAATTACGTTCTCAAGGACGAGCAATGTTCCAGTGGTAGTAGTGGGATTTGAGCCCTTGATCCCCTGGTTCATGATTCAGTGCCCTAAACACTAAACCACTCTGGCTCACTTCAGTAGAACTTCCTTCCAGAAGAAATTAAGTTTTGTTGTTGACTGGCAGGAAGCAATTAATAAATTACAACAAGAACTAAATAACATGCAACAGGTGACCAGTGGGGTGCAACAAGGATCAGTACTAGGACCGGTCCTCTTTAATGTCTTTATTAGCGACAGGGGAGCTACAAAGGAAGAAGGTATGCCTTTTTTGCAGATGACATTAAGATATGCAATAGGTAGACACTCCATGGGGGGGGGTAGGGATCTAAGAATGCTAGAGCACTGGTCAAGGGTGTGGTTAAGTTTCAGTGTGAAAAAATGCAAGATCATGCACTTTGGGCACAGAAACCCAAGGCTAGAGTACAAAATGGGGGGAGTGGTACTGGCAACCACCAAACAGGAAAGGGACCTGGGGGTAATCATATCTAATGACCTAAAGGTGGGCAAAAAGTGTGAAAAGGCAGTGGGGAGAGCCACTAGAATGCTAGGGTGTATAGGGAAAGGTATCACCAGCAGGAAGATGGAAGTGGTGATACCACTGTATAAATCACTGTTGAGACCACATCTAGAATACTGTGTCCAATTCTGGAGACCTCATCTCTGAAAGGACATAGAGTAGAGGCGATCCAGAGGAGGGCAACTAATATGGCACAGGGTCTGTATCAAAAGCTCTATGAGGAGAGACTGAGGGACCTCAATATGTACACCCTAGAGGAAAGAAGGGAAAGGGGGGAATGTAACAGAGACTTTCAAATACCTCACAGTTATCAATAAAGTGTAAGAGAGAAGCCTTTCTCAGAGAAAAAGATGCTCAAGAGTAAGGGGTCATGCTATGAGATTGGGGGGAGAGGCTCAGGGGAGATGTAAGGAAGTACTTCTTCACAGAAAGTGTTGAATGCTTGGAACAGCCTCCCAGCAGAGGTGTTGGGGCCAAAACTGTAGTGGGATTCAAGAAGGCATGGAACAGGCATAAGGGAACCTTAGCAGTATGGAAAGAGGGAAAAAGCCAGAGATCAAGTACGGTCTGTGGTGTTACAAAAGGTAGGGAAAATGGGCAGACTAGGTGGGCCAAGTGGTCCTTATCTGCCGTCCATTTCTATGTTTCTCTGTAACATCATAATATGGGCTGACAGACTAAAATGAACTATAATCCTGATAAGTACAGTATATGGTCCCGCACTTTGGTAAGAAGTGAAGGACCATACACGCCTCCTTCCTTCTACCCTGTCTGGAACATTGCTTCCTATCCCCTCTTCCTCTCCTCCAGGAAAATGTCTGAGGGCCATGCTGCCTTCTCATATCATTTTCCAAAGCTCTGGTCCTGTCTACACCCTGTCTATCCACTCAGCCTTGTCCTTCTCCTCCCCGAAGTCTCTTCTTCATGACTTTACTACCCCCTTCTGCAATTGTTTCTGACCCCCTGTCCTTGTGTTCCCTCCTTCCTGTGTTGCTGTTGTCTCCCCTTGTCCCCCCAGCATACCACTTCAGGACAGGCCGCCTTCTCTTATCAGTTACCAAGTATCTGGAACCCCCTCCCATTAGATATCTGCTCCACTCAGTCCCTTTGCTCCCTATTGCTCGTTCTCCAACTTCAAATATCCCCCTCTTGCAACTGCACCTAATCCCCCTCTCCACCTCTAGTTCTACTCTCCGCCCTTCAACAAAACCCAGCCAGTATGGTCAATCCAAGCCCTCAAGCCAATTTCCAGTCTACCCCTTGCTGAGTTTTTAGTATCCCAAACGGGCAAATGCCTTTGGCTGACCTACCTCCCTCCGACTTCTTGATTCACTAGCTGACCTATACTTGTGCCCTGCGATTGTAAATATTACATGTTAATTGGTTGGTTCTAGCACTTTCCCTGCTAAGTTTCCGGCATGGAAATGTATAGTTTAGAACTTTGCATGTATTGTGATTTGATTTCACTGTAACAAAATTGTTTATGTTAAACCATAAGCTTTGTTTTGTACTGTATATCTGGAAATGTTTAAATTACTCTGTGAGTATATATGTGTTTTGGGTCCCTGTAAAATAATTGTATATGTTTGAAGTTTAAGATGTATGTTAACTGTATAGTCTTACCTGCTTCCTGACTGGATGGCGTATACTGTATTTTTCTATACTCACTCTGTAATGTCATGATTTTTGCATTCTCCCTCCTATGTATCCCTCTCCCCCCCAGGATACATCTGGAAATGAGCTATTGCAGCTCTGTATGTCCTTCCTGGTGTAACTTTTTAAATAAATAAATAAAAGAACACAAACGCAGTCTACAGTATGAATGGGAAAATTTAAAAATTCTCTCTTAATGAGCAGGATTTTGATGTTATAATATCTGACAATTCAAATGGGGACCCCAATGCAACAATGTAGTCAAAAAGTATAATAAACAATAGTATGGCATGAAACACAGTTTTGTCAGCAGAGACGGGAATACCGTCTTGCCACTCTGCAGCTCACTGGTGAGGCCCCATTTAGTGTACTGTGGACAACTTTGGGTTCCACATAATAGGCTGGATGTGATGTGATATGACTGAAAGGGGTGCAGAGGAGAGACACACAACTGATAAGGGGATTAAAGGATGAAAAATTTGGTGTGAGATTAAATGATCCATGGCTGTTTCCACTTGAGAGGAGAAGAATGAGTGGGGACATGATTTTGGTGTTAAGAGCTTCAAGAGACCAGGGACCAAATTTGCAAAACCACAGAAAGTGGCACAGGTGTGGAGAAAAAATTGGCACAAGTGGGTCTTCACTTGCAGAGCCGCAGTTTTTCTTGCATGTGCCGGATAGTCAAACAAACAGTTGTTTTATAACTGGCTGCACAATTTATGGCAGCTTGCAGCAACTTTTTTGTGCAACTATGCCAAAATCTTACACCTCATTGGACGTGGCATAATATCCTGCACAGCTGTGCCTGCCACCTGTGTGGATCACAGGCTGAAAATGAGAGTGCCCATAGGTGAGGAGATGTGTTTCCATACCAGTGACTACAAAGTGGGACTTTTGTCCCATCATGGCTGAAAATATGGCACAGGAGTTGCAGGAATGTCCACATTTAAACAATAGACAGTACAAGCAAATATTAAGGGGACACAAATACCAGCCCAGTTTGAAGTGTAATAAGCCAAAAAAAAAAAAAACACCAATTCACTCAGAGGGTAGTGAAGTGCTGGAATAGCTTGCCATAAGAAGTGATTGAGAGTGATTCCCTTGATTCATTTAAAAGGAAATCTGGACACGCATAAGAGCAATATGGAAACATCTGGATATTGCAGCTGAACAACAGCAGACAAACTTGAAAGGTTATTAGCCTCCTTGCATTCACATATCCTACTGTATGTTCCTATAAAAAAACACAGATCAGATGTTAGTCTCAAACTGAGGGCAACAGATCTTTTTTCTTGATTGAAAAAAAATATAGATACCATGTCCCAAATTGTCCACTAGAATATAAATGTGATGAATAACACTGGTAAATAAAAAGGAATATTTTGCCTTGCTATCCAGCTGTGGTAGAAATAACATGTTATTTCCACTATGGCCCTTTTACAGTGGCTTTCCTCAGCTAATCAGGACCAATAAAATACACGTTGCTATAACCTAACTATTGCAGGATAAAGCATGCTGCTTCCAAAACCTGCTGATAGGGATACGGTTCCCATAGTAATTCTGGTTAATATGGTGAATATTCAGCATCTGTGATGCTTGAGGAGAAGTCAAAATATATATTTTTAGTCAGACCATGGCACGCCCCATACTTTTTATGTATGTATGCATGTATTTATTCATTCTTTTAAATGTATTACTAGGTTAGTGCCCAAGACAATGACTTGTCTATTTTCAGTGACAACCAGGGAGGATACAAACAGGATATTATCATAATGATACATTACAGTGAACAAAAAATAAAGTGAACAATAGCAAGAAATACATAATGACATTAGCATGGCACAGAAAAATAAGACAAAGCACTAATAATGTAGGAAAATATTAGAGATGTATAGACATAAATTTCAGATTATCAGAGACTGTATACAGAGGTCTACTGCAATAAACAGATAGGCCCAATTAGAAAAAAGTATACTTATAAGCATTAAGCAAATACTTTTAATTGTAGAACCCTGACAATACTGTCGGCAGAACTTTCAAATGTCATGACATGAACACAGCTCCTAGTTATATCAATACCAGGCATGGCCTGGACATGTCTATACCACATTCCATCTTAGTGAAGCTGTTTTCAAATGTTGAATTAATCAGCTACATTTCAAGCTGTTTTCTTTTTGCTGTACATTTTTTCTGTGTATTATGTATACTTTGTAAATATTGCATAATTTGCTTGTACCCTGTATATTTTGTATATTTTATTCCTGCACCCGCCCACCTGTGTCATACCTGGAAATTGGAAATGGATCTTGGCTTTTTCAATAAATACATACCTAACTAAATAAATAAAATAAGTGATTGTACTTAATACTGAATTTTAAATACATAATGTTAGACATAGACGTACAATAAGTGATAGGAAAGGTTACACTATGTCTAAAAATTGTGCCCAGGCCCATTTACATCTCAGCTTTGCAGACTGGATACAACTAAGTAAGAGGTTTGAAAATTGGATATAGCTATGTCCTACCTTTGAAAATTGGACACAGAAGCAATTTTATTGTATGTCCAAATGTGTACACAGCAGAAAATAGCATCATGACCTAGAATTTTAAAACTTTTCCTGTGTCTTTTGGGACCAAATTTTGGATAAGATAATTTTTGGAAAGCCCAGGGTTGTCTCCAGTATATCGTAGAACAACCCAAGCCTTGCACCCTTTTGCCATTAGGGTACCAAAGTGGTTAAATGAACTACCAGATACTTTACTAAACATTCCAAAGTTAGAACAATTTAAGAAAATACTAAAACAAATACTCACCCCAAACACCAACTGTACCTGCCACTAAGTTTACACCACAGATGCTACATATCATGTCTCCTGCCACTTGGCAACATCCCAGTTGATGCTAAGTCCCCCTTGTACCCCTAGACATCCACATCAATTACTGTGCATCACTTCTGACAATATCCTGTGACAAAGCCATAATTGTGCTTTGCTCTCATCTAGTGCATACTGGATGTATGACGTGTTCTGCTTTTGGAAAACTTCTGTATTCTGAGTATTGCATTTTGCCAATATTTTCTAATCATTTTTGCAAACTATATTTTATATATACCATGTTACTATTATGTGCTAATTCTGTTCTTTATGAAACTCAACATGTATATAGTCTCTCTAACCATTTGATGAGGAACCTTTGTAAATGAACCTCATAAGCTCAAAGATTATGTAGCCGATATAATATAGCTGCAAGGTAATGCACCTGGGAAACAAAAACCCAGGGGAAGAGTACACAATGGGGAGTGAGATACTGACAACAACAAAAATGGAAAGGGACCTGGGGGTAGTCATATCAGATGACCTAAAGGTAGGCAAGCAATGTGACAGGGCAGTAAGGAGGGCTGGGGGGATACTGGGATGCATAGGGAGAGGCATCACCAGTAGAAAACAGGAAGTTGTTATCCCTCTGTGCAGACAGTTGGTGAAACCCCATCTGGAGGACTGTGTGCAGTTCTGGAGACCCAGTCTCCGCAAAGACATAAACAGGATGGAGGCAGTCCAGAGGAGGGCAACTAAAATGGTGCAGAGTCTGCACCAGAAGACAAATGAAAAGAGACTTAAGGAGCTTAATATGTATAGCCACGAGGAAAGGAGGGAGAGGGGGACATGATAGAAACTTTCAAGTACCTCAAGGGAATCAACAAAGTCCAAGAGGGTAGCATCTTTCAGAAAAAGAGGTGTGCAAGAACAAGGGGGCACAATTTTAAGATGGGGGGCGGCTCAAAGGTAATGTAAGGAAGTATTTTTTCACAGAGAGGGTTGTGGATGCATGGAACGGCCTTCCGGAGGAGGTTGTGGAGTCAAAAACAGTGGTGGAATTCAAGAATGCATGGGACAGTCATAAGGCAATTCTAGGGGGTGGAAGTTGGAAGAAGTAGTCTGTTGGTTAACTAGGATCTGCAGCTTATCCATTAGGTAGGGAAATGGGCAGACTGGGTGGGCCAAAGTGGTCCTTATCTGTCGTCAAATTCTATGTTTCTGTAATGCAAATAATATACCTGCCGTGCTAGATAAAAAATCACCTGCTGGAATTAATATTTTTTTGTTTAGGTCTTTTTGAACATTTGCAGAAAAGTTTATTAGTACTGGCAACAGATAGAGTACTCAAGACCACATATTGAACAAGATGATTAATATGACCTTGTCTGGTTCCACTGCATAATGAAATAGGAACCACAGTTTAATACTGGTATTGTACAGAATGTATCCTGATATGCCAGAATTTGAATGGCAGGGCATTAATTGGGAGGAAACATGACACAGCTTTTGTACCACATTTGTGTAAACTTGTTTAAACCTTCTCATTAAAACAAAAAGCCCAACATTTGTTTTGAGGCAGGGTATGACATCTTTCCCCAGATAAAGCACTAACGGGCTATGATTTATCTCAGTTTCATCCATGAAGGAAATGCCGCTTCTAGATATTGTGTAAAATTTAGTCCATTAATCCCAAATTCCTTTTCAAGGAGGGCCCCACAGGAACATACTGCTCACAAATCCTGACTTCAAAATTCAGAATATGAGACAGAATACATTTCATCCTAAAATAGGAAAAGGTAGTAAACAGAAGAAAGCCCCCAAAACAAAACTGACAGGAACATTATTAGGAAATGGGGCAGTGAAATACCATGATTTGTGATTTCTTTGTAGTATGAAGGGAATGTTTGTTTGAAACCTTACAAAAGGAAATTCATGTTGGGGAAAAGAAAGAGCTTGAGAAAGCAGTCATTTTTAAATGTATTTATTTGAAATGTTCATCAGTAGCCTTGTGAGATACAATATATTGCTTTTGTGGGTGTCCTGGGGTATAGCATAGTACAAACAATTCTTAGCTTGTAAAGCAGTACATAGAAAATATGCATGGGAAACCATGCACAGTAAGCCTGTGCCTCCATCAGAGTTTTCATGACATCATAGTGGCCTTGAGAGTGAAGCTCAAGAGGTCCCTGATGTTGTCAGAACCACGAGTTGGAAGAACAGCTGTGCTGAGCATAGTTATCCATGACTACTTTGCATAGTATATGGTTTGAAACATACATTTTTTTCCTTCTCATGAAAACTTCAGGTTTTTTTATTGTTAAAAAAAAGGAAAAAAAAAGAGCCCTACCCTTACTCGGCTGCTGTAAACCCTCCCAGTGGGGGGAGGGGGTGTTCTTTTTTATAAATTGATGAAACAACAACAGATTTTATGTTAGAGAAGGGTTTGTGTTTTGTGCCTTTGAGGATATTGAAAGTATAACGGCAGGTAGCATGAATTTCCAATCCAATTTTAAAAAGCTGTTGTACCACAGAAGCGTACAACAACATTCTATGACCTTTGAACCATGACACATCTTTTTAGTTAGGATGGAAATCCATGCACAACAAGGGGTAACCGCATACTATATAAGGAGTAATATAAAGATGATCATACGCAAGAAGTCTGTGTTTCTATTGAGTGGTTGAGATAACAACAACATATGGACCTCGAGAGCAGAGCTTGAGAGGTCCATGTTGTTATATCAGTCCTGAGCTAGAAACACAGGGTGAGTTGTGTATTGTCCATAGTTTATTTTTTATAGTATAGGGTTTTAAGGCCAAGACTAAAGAGGTCTTTAGTGTGGGACCACACCTGCCCATGTGGCCTTGGGTGCTGCCTGCTGTGCCATCAATGGGAACATTTTAAGAAGTAATCAGGCGGCCAGCACATGGTACTGGAGTGACTCATCACCCCAACTTGGCCATTTCCTCCAGCTACTAGGATGTCTGTCTTGGCAGGTGGTCTGGTAGGCCTGACCAACCCAGCTTCTCTGCTGGTTCTTCTCCAATGGCACCAATTCTCACTACTGTGGCATCTAGGCAGAAGACACCAGGAGAAAGGACTGCTGTGTGACTGAACTTCTCTGCTGGGACTAAACTAAAAGATCTTTTGTATTTGGACCTTTAATTTAGGGTTAAAAAGCTAACATACAAAACAAAAAAAAAGTGTGTGTTTGGGTTAACTGAACTGAATGGGTAACTGAAAAGTCATCTAGGTGTAAATCTCAGGTGACTGAAAGGACTTAACTGCTGTGAGGTTTAAATTACTTGTAGAAAGATCTGTAAGTAGGGGAGTGGCTTAGCTAGAAGGAAGCTACATTTAAAGACTGCTTTAGAAAGATTCTGCTAATAGCTTGGCAGAAGACACCAGGAGAAAGGACTGCTGTGTGACTGAACTTCTGCTGGGCCTAAAGTAGAAGAACTTTTGTATTTGGACGTTTAATTTAGGGTATAAAAACTAACATACAAAACAAAAAAAAGTGTGTGTTTGGGTTAACTGAACTGAATTGGTAACTTTAAAGTCATCTAGGTGTAAATCTCAGGTGACTGAAAGGACTTAACTGCTGTGAGGTTTAAATTACTTGTAGAAAGATCTGGTAAGTAGGAGGAGTGGCTTAGCTAGAAGGAAGCTACATTTAAAGACTGCCTTAGAAAGATTCTGCTAATAGCTTGGCAGAAGACACCAGGAGAAAGGACTGCTGTGTGACTGAACTTCTACTGGGACTATATTGCCCTCCTTCCCTCCCCCACCCAAAGCTAGTTCTATTTTTATAGGCACAGGATTTGACTGACAACAGGAACTTGCTGTTTAGGGTCAGGAAGTGAGTGATCACAGAACCACCAAGGACCCACCATCCTAGAAGGGCAAGAGTAGCCTCCGGCCCTCTAGCTGCTGGAGGTCTGCCTCTGAACAAGTAAGTGGTCTACTGAGAAATATAGGATATTCTTGTCTCAGAACAGGACAATCAGAAGCTTAAAGGGCACACAGGCAGAAAGTAAGGAGAGAGAAAAAAACAGAGGAAAGAGTAAGGATTGCAAACAGTTAAGGGGCCAGAAATAAGACATGATTGGAGTGGTGCAGTGCAGTGGCTGTGGAGCAGCAGTCTTCCGGGAGATGTTCTGAGGATGCGGGTTGTTCCATCTGCAGGCACCTCTGGGCTGAGGGAGGAGGTTGCTCATCTCCAGGCTGAGTTGGCCAGGATTTGTGGGACCTCCTTCCATCAAGGGACCACCAGTGCCACTGCTGCTGCCTCAGAGGTTGCCAAGAAAGAGGGAGCAGTTGGACCACAGTGGGCTCAGGGAGGGTGAGGGTGGTGGAACAGAGGCACATCCCTCCAGTTGTACCTCTCCACAATCCCTATGCCATTCTGGCAAAGTGTGGTTCCTCTATGGAGGCACCTACAGTGGAGACCAAGGAGGATGCTGGGAACCTCCACAAAGGAGACCCACAGGAGGGTGGCAGGGGACCCTGCAGGGGAAGGAAACAACTCCTGGTGGGGGACTCCATTGTTAGGAAGGTAGAACTGGGCAAGGAAGGGGAGAGGGAGGTAAGGTGCCCGCCTGGCGCCATGGCTTGGAAGGACAGGGAGCGAATCCTCAGGATTGCCAGAGCAGCTGCACAGGGGAGGGAGCTGTATGTCTTTGTCCACTTAGGGACAAATGACCTGGCTAAGAAAGGATTAGAGAAGTGCAGGAAGAGTTTGTGAATTGGGAGGGGCCTTAGTTATAGCACGCACGGTAACCTTCTCGGAGGTGCTACCCATCTATGGCATAGGAGAGGCTAGGGTGTTCCGTACCATGGGATTCAATCAGTGGTTGAAAAACTGGTGTAGAGCTCAGGGATTTGGCTTCATTGGGGACTGGGGGTCCACCTGGAGTGATGCAAGCCTATACTGGCATGATGGGCTGCATCTGTCCGGGAGGGGAACCAGGATCCTAGGTGATAGGTTTAAATGCTTCATTGGCAAGCTTTTAAACTAGCCAAGGGGGAGGCACTGGAAAGGAGCAGGAAAATCCTAGTCCCCCCAAACAATCACGGTAGTAAGTGTGGCAAACACCAACATGGAGGTGTCGATAGGGAGAAGGGCAGGGTAAATGGAGAAAGTGACAAAGGCAAGAAGGACAGGGATGGGGCAAAAGGGGGTAAGGCCATCAGGAAATGGAGGGTAATGAGTACCAATGCCCGTAGTCTGGGCAACAAGCTCCCTGAGCTGGTGGCCTTAATGGAAGAGGGATGCCTGGATATCGTAGCAGTCACAGAAACATGGTACACAGAGAACCATGACTGGGATGTTAACATATCAGGGTACATAACCTACAGGAGAGACAGGCAGGGAGAAGAGGGGAGGAGTAGCTTCTATGTAAAGGAAGGGATAAAAGCAACTGAACAAAGAGTAAACAGGGAGGAGAGGAGGCACTGTGAGTCACCTTGAGACTGGAAAGGGCACCACAATCCGCACAGGGTTGTGTACAGACCCCATGTCAGGGGAAGGAATGGACAAGGATATGATGGAAGGCATTCTTAGAATGGCAGAGAAAGGGAGATACTGTTGATGGGAGACCTGAATATGCCAGATGTTAACTGGAGCACATTTGCTGCAGCCACATCCAAGAGCAGGGCAATTCTTGATGCCCTCAGGTGGCAGCCATTAGACAGCTAGTTTCGAACCCACTCATGAGGGAGCAATCTTAGACCTCGTGCTCTCAAACGGGGCAGTGAGAGGATCTCAGATCTAGAAGTGGTGCATCTGGGGACAAGTGACCATCAAACAGTGTGGTTCACGTTAACTCAGCTACAGAGTCATGCTCATACAAAAGTGAGGGTACTGGACTTTAGGAGGGCTGACTTGCAAGATGGAGAGTGCCTCAGAAAAGCACTAGCAAACAGGCTAGAAGGAGGTGTGGAGCAACAATGGGGAATTATCAAACTGCCATCACAGAGGTAACAAGCCTTTGTGTGAAGCAAATAAACAAATCAAAATGAAAGAAAAAGCCACTATGGTTCTCAAGAGAGGTGGCTGTGAAAGTCAGGAAGAAAAGATAGCATTCCGAAGTATAAGGAAACACAGAAGGAGCAGGACAGAGAGCTGTACCAGTTAAGGCAGAAAGAAGCAGGGAGGAAGTCAGAATAGCAAAGGCCCAAACTGAGGAAAAGATAGCCAACTCAGTTAAGAAGGGGATAAAACCTTTATAGGTACATCAGCGAGCGAGAAAGACAAAGGGAGGGATAGTGAGGCTGAATAGAATGAACGTGTGGGGCAGAGGGGACAGTGAAAGAGGAATACTGAACGAATATTTCTGCTCAGTATTCACAAAAGAGGAGGGGAAGTGCCTAATCCAATTAACAGAAGCACTTGATGGGGGTCGATTCCAGTCCTTTCACAGAAGAAAGGGTTCTGCAAGAACCCCAAAACTGAAGGTGGACAAAGCAATGGGTCCTGATGGAATTCACCCCAGAATTCTAAAAGAATTAAGGAAGGAACTAGTGAAACCACTGGCTACTCTTTTAGTAAATCATGGAGGATGGTGTGGTACCCGAGGACTGGAGGAAGGCGGATGTGATTCCCTTCACAAAAGTGGGACCAAGACAGAGGCAGGAAACTACAGACCTGTCAGTCTGACCTGTGTAGGGAAAGTGATGGAGTCACTTGAAGGAAAGAATAGTTGAGTACCTAGAGGTCAGTGGAGCACAGGATCCAAGGCAGCATGGGTTCACAGCAGGAAGGTCATGTCAGACGAATCTAATAGATTTCTTTGACTGGGTGACCAAAGTAGTAGACCAGGGAGGGGCTGTGGACATGGCCTACCTAGACTTTAGCAAGGCATTTGACACAGTCCCACACAAAAGATTATTAGTCAAATTAACCAGCCTGGGAGTGGGTCCCAGGGTGGTAGCCTGGGTAACACATTGGCTGGACAACAGGACACAGAAGGTAATTGTAAATGGAGTCCACTCTGAAGAAAGGGCGGTTACTAGGGGTACCGAGGGTTCAGTATTGGGTCAAGTCCTTTAATGTCTTCATCAGTGGCATTGCAGAGGGACTGGAAGGAAAGTATGCCTTTTGCAGATGACACAAAGATCTGCAACAGGGTTGATACACAAGGAGGCGTGGAAAGGATGAAAGAGACTTGGCAAGGTTGGAGGAATGGTCAGATGTATGGCAGCTAGGATTCAATGCAAAAGTGCAAAATAATGCACCTGGGAAACAAGAACCCAGGAAAGAATACACAATGGGTGGGGAGTAGTAACAACAACAAAACAGGAAAGGGACCTGGGGTAATCATATCAGATGACCTTAAGGTTAGCAAGCAATGTGAGAAGGCAGTAGGGAGGGCCGGGGTATACTGGGATGTATAGGGACAGGCATCAGCAGCAGAAAACAGGAAGTTGTTATCCCTCTGTACAGACAGTTGGTGAGACCCCATCTGGAATACTGTGTCCAGTTCTGGAGACCCCATCCTGCAAGGACATAGACAGGATAGAGGCAGTCCAGATGAGGGCAACTAAATGGTGCAGGGTCTGCAAGAGAAGCCATAGAGGAGAGACTAAAGGAGCTTAATATGTATACCCTTGAGGAAAGAAGGGAGAGGGGGGACATGATAGAAACTTTCAAGTACCTCAAGGAATCAACAAAGTCCAAGAGGGTAGCATCTTTCATAAAAGAGACTTGCAAGAACAAGGGACACAATTTAAAGATAGAAGGAGGCGTGTCTAGGGCAATGTGAGGAAGTATTATTTCACAGAGAGGGTAGTGGATGCATGGAACAGCCTTCCTGAGGAAGTTGGGATCTAAAACTGTGGGAGAATTCAAGAATGCATGGGACAGACATAAGGCAATTCTTGTGGGGGGCAGGAAGATATAGGCTGTTGGTTAACTAGGATCTGCGGCCTATCCGGTAGGTAGGGAAATGGGCAGACTAGATGGGCCTAGCGGTCCTTATCTGTCGTCAAAGTCTATGTTTCTATGTTTCTATGTTTCTATCTGAGGGAAACTCGGCATGAGCAGGGACATGTAGGTTTATGTGATTATGGATTGTGCACAACATTTTTAGAACATGCACAACTTTTAGACTATGCACAAACAGTTTTCTGGGTGGCTGGTTTCCATACAGAATAAGGCCTTACCATATAATATATATAGAATGGTGTGGGCACCCATGCCCAACAAGGCTGTATTATTCCATTCAGGAGGTGAGATGAAAACATATGGACATCGAGAGTGAAGCTTGAGATATCCATGCTGTCATCTCACCCCCAAGATGGGAATACAGCCTTGCTGAGCATGGGCGCCCATACTTTTTTTTTCTCTTTTATAGTTTTCTTGTTTGTAAGAAGGTACTATTTTGTGAAACAAGCCCACCACCTGATGGATAACCCTCAGGCATCTGGTATGTAAATATTTAGTTTTGGTTACTGGGTAAGTGCACAAGACAAATATTGCATATTTTCAGGCATGACCTGGGAGGTTACAATTGGACTATAGATGCAATATAAGATATTATTTATTTATTTATTTACTTATTATTTTATTTATTTATTTCTAAGTTTACAAATACTTTTGAGCCAGGGCTGTTTTACAAGGGTTCCTTGTCATGGAAGGATAAGCAGTTAACAACTATGGGAAACATAACCACAGCGGGAGATTAAACCATGACATAACATCAACTTAAACATTATTATACAATGGCAAAAAATTTCCTGAACTCTGATTGGTCAGACTGGGACTGGACCCGTGATGTTATCCCAGTACAACATCACAGGTCTAGTCCCAGCACACACATGGCCGCATCAAATGTCAAAAAAATCACTCCTATGGCCATTTACAAGTTGCCCACACTTGGCATGTCAGAAGTGAAGTTTGCCAGTACTGTACTTCATCATTTTTTTTTAAATCCAACCTTCTCAAAAACTTACAAAGTCACCAAAACCCCTAACAAATGGCACAAGATAAAGCACCACAAAATGTAACACAAGTATTTCCGCGATCTCTTCAACAAACAAAAAACAAAACAATGTCACATGAAGCCGCCAGTGCGATCGGCTTCACTGTTCGCAGTCGGTGCTCTGCCTACAATGCCAGAAGTCCGTGTACTCGCTCATTACTCCATTCACTCGCTTTTTCTGCAGTTTTCTCTTGCTATAAACTCACAATCCAGGAAACAGATGGACAGGATACGGGGGCTCAATGTGGACGACGACCGCAAACTTAAAATGAAAACTGTCTTCAACAGCATTCGACGACCGCAAACTTTAAATCCAAACTGCCTTCAACAGCATTGCCCACACTTCACCTCAAAAGAGTGAGCGTGCGTACATTACAGAAGCATACTGTGCTTCACTTGCTTACTCGATTGCCGTTTGCGAGGATGACAACTGGGGGGAGGGACTCGATTGCCATTTGCAAGGATGAGAACTGGGGAGGGACGCTGCAATTCTCAGAACATATTGCCGTTTGCAAGGATGAGAACTGTGGGAGGGGGGCGCTGCAATTCTGAGACCATTTTGTGTGTGTGTGGGCAATCTACAATTTCAAGGGGACAAAAGCGGGAAACGGAGATAAACAACAGAGACTCGCAATATAACTACAAAACCGAAAGTGCACAGTCCTAATGAGTGTGTCTCTGTGTGTGTGGTGTGGCGCAGGGGGTGGGCGTTGAAGTCAAGAATCAAATGCAGCACCACCACCTAATGGTAAAACAATAGAACTGCACTACTTTTCCATTATGTATTCCTACTCAATGGAAAAAATCAGTAATAAAACACATTTTAAACATATTTTCAATTTATTTTTATTAAATTTTACTTAACGAGCCATTATATTAGTATACGATTTGGTAGTAGATGTTGGATAACGTTACTTGGGTGATTAGTCGACCTGGCCTGCGGCCTCGTGCCTAATCACCCCAGGCGTGACGTTATCCCAGCACAACACACACCCTGTCGTGCATTATTGCTTAAATAACAGATACATCAAAATAAGCAGCATAATTCAGGATACAATACAAAAATTATAGAATTTATACATAGTACCATATATAAGGAACACTAAAGTGCAATGAGTTAAGAAATAGATTCATGTGTGACTTAACAAATGAGTCACAAGTAAGTGAGGGCAGCAATGAATCAGGTGAGGTAGCCCACGCTAAAAGCAGGACAAAGAGAACACATTATGTAAAAAGGATTGCAGTATGGAAACTTTGAACATATGGGCAATTTCTTACATCAGTGAGGGATGGAATTCCAAAACCTAGCAGCTAGAGTTATGAAAGCAGTATTCTCAGTAACAGTTCTCATTTTTGGAACAGAGATATGGGCCAAGTCAGTAGACCTCAAGGGACATGAGCTGCAAGGTGGTTGAAGAAGGGTGGCAAGGGATCCAGGGTCTTGGCTACAGATGACATCATATACTACTGCACTCAGTGTGAGATCCTGAATATACTGAGGGGAAAACCAATGGAGCCTAGGATACAGAGAGCAGTACTGTGTAAGGTGGTTAGTGGCAAGGGCAAAGTGACACATACTATTATAGACTACATCCCACTTAAGATGGCCTTGGCAGCAGATGAATACACTGAAACTCTGTACAAGAGTTTAGGGAGAAGGATGGCACAGGCAATTGCTAGTCGAGCCTTTGGGGTAAGATTGTGAATCACTTTGCAAGACATACCAATTCTAATGTTGACAGACTTCCACATGCCAGAACATGCAAGAGGAAGCCAGTGGATGGATCCAGAGTTACCCAAGGTATTTAAAAGCTGCACAATGGCAATATGACCACCACCATTGCATGATACCTAAAGGAGTGGGGGGTGGACAGCTTCTTAATTTGGGTGCAATACTGAAGAGAATGGCTTGCATTTTAGATATGTTCATAAACAGCATATTTAAGGACAGCCAATTCTGAACAGCATGTAAATTAGCAGAAAGGTGACTATTGATGTTATCAATATTATTTGAATTGAAGTGGAGGATAAGATTGTCAGCATAGAGAGAGTGCTGTAATTCAAACAGCTATGCATATCATTGATATGTATGGAGGCAGTATAGTGCAGAGGGTTAAGGCTTTGAGCTGCAGATCTGGAGACCGGGGTTTGAATCCTACACCCACCTAGGTACATAGTGTATGATCCTGAGCAAGCCACCTAACTTCCTTGTGCTCCCAGGTCGCATCTGGAAACAAGCTTCTGCTTAGTGTGCTACTCCTGGTTAAACAGTGTTCCCTTTACCTAATGAGGCAAAGGAGGGGTCCAAGAAGTCATACTTATGGTACACTGACTGATAGAGGAGGAGGAGAGAAGGATGGCCCATATTTAACTTTCTATTTCCTATTGCTCATGTAACTAGCAAACCAAGGGAAGGAGGTCAAAGGCAAGCCAATGTTTCAGAGTTTAGTAGGGAGCAAAGAGTGATTTACAAGATCAAAACCTTTTGTTTGGTCAATGAAGACAGCACCAGTAAACTCTCCCTCATCCATAGTAGTAACACAATTATTGGGGTACCCCTGATAAAAGTGAAGGAATTTAAGAGAAGGCATTACAACCAAGTCAAAATAGTGACTGTGTTTTTAGCAATGTGGTTTCTAGAGAGAATGGGTTTTTCAGCGACAAAGTTAACCTGGGTATTTTATTACAGCAAGTGAAGTTGGCTGCTTTGTGGGGTCATGTCATGCTGCTGTGTAGCTTAGCGGTTAGAGTCAGTGGATCTGTATCTGCTTGCTACCTCTGGAAGACTTGGGTTAGATCCTCTGGTTTCCAATTTTTTTTACTTAATTCTGTTGCACCAGGCTTTGCGCCTCTCCCTTGACTGTCTCCACTCTTCGACTTGTGCCCCCAGATAATGTTTCCTCCCTAGTTTCTTCCCTTCCTGACTTGCATCCCTGGTGATGGTTATTTAATTTAGGGGGTGTGTAGGTGCAAAGAGTCATTACACCATCGTTTTCACCATTGACGGCTATCTCTGGAATGTGCAGTCGCTGTCTTTGGACTCATTATTCCTGAGCCACCATTTTTGCCAACGCTAATATTTTTTCTTTCTTATCACATAGAAGTAATTATTGGTATGGGAAAACAGCACTGTAGTGGTGTTATGGCCATCCTGAAAGCTATGCTGGTATGGGACTAAAACATTATATTGTTGGATATAATCAGTCAGCTGAGAAGAGACAAATTTCTCAAGCACCTTATTAAACTAAGGTACAACTGCAGTAGGTCTACGATTACCTAAGATCTTGAGATCACTCTTCTTATAAAGAGGGACAATGTAAGAAAGTAATGTTTATTTATATGGCACCCATTCCAGAGGCTCAATGAATCATAAAATAAAGACAACAAATAAAACAAAACAGATCAAATAACAAAAATCAATAAATAATCAAATGATAAATATGTGCAAAACGCAATTTTATCTTAAAATGATTAAAACATGAGTGGCATCAGATCAGCGACTTACTAGGCACAGCTGAAAACTTCCTGAAACAGGAAGAGCCTTAGGCATAGAATCATAGAATCATAGAATGTGCTGGCAGGAAAGGACTGCTTGGCCCATCTAGTCTGCTTGGTCACTGGTTTCCCTCCCTTCTCCCTTGCTACTGTTCATTTTACCCATGTGTCTATCCCATACATGTCTAAAGCTCTACACTGTCTTTGCCCCTACCTCCTCTTCTGATAAGTCATTCTAGGTGTTCACCACCCTTTCTATGAAGAAGTATTTCCTCACATTCCTCTTAAACTTGCCCCGCTCAAGCCTTCATAGCATGCTCCCAAGTTCTGATACTCTTCTTCCTGTGAAAGTGACTCCCTCCTGCACTTTGTTCCCCCCTATGAGGTACTTGTAGGTGTCTATCATGTACCCTCATGCTGTCTTGCAGGGTGTACATGTTGAGATCCCTCAGTCTCTCCTAGAAGAACTTTTTATGCAACCCTGCACCGTTTTAGTTGTCCTTTCCTAGGACTGCCTTCACCCTGCCTATGACCTTTCTGACGTGCAGTCTCCAGAACTGGACACAATACTCCAGGTGGGGTTTCATAAATGAGTGATACAGTGGCAACACCATCTCCTTCTTTCTGCTGCAGATATCTGTCCTCCAGGGAGTACATGTTGAGTTCCCACAGCCTCTCCTCATATAGTTTCTCATGCAACCCTTACACAGTTTTGGTACACCTCCTCTGGACCACTTCAATCTTCTCTATGTCCTTGTGGAGGTGTGGCCTCCAGAACTGGACATAGTACTCCGATTGGGTTCTCACAAGTGAGTGAAAAGGAGGTAACACCACCACCCTTCTCCTGCTAGAGATCCCCTTCCTTATGCACCTCAGGATCTGGCTCGCCTTGCCTACTGCCCTGTTGCACTGCTCTGCCAACTTGAGATCATCAAATATGATCACCTTGTGGTCCCTGTCCCACTTGGTAACTGTAAATACCCCCTGCACTTAGGGTACAGTTACAAAATGCTGTAACAGTTCCATGTACTCATTGGTCATCGCTGACATCCAGGAGAGTCCATATGTATGTCTCAAATGCCAGGAAACAGGTCAGCTGTTAATTGAACTGCAGATTCTTAGGGGAGAATAATGTGGTGTTGAGAAAGCAGCACTCCAACAAATTAATGCCACACCAAGAGATAAAAGAGAATGGAATAAGGTGAACAGTGGGGATATAACTGAAAATGAGAGTCCCACAAATGCTGTTATGTATCCCTTAGTCGATGGGAGACAAAGAACTGGTCACTTATACCTAAAAACCCACAGAACAATGGTAGGAGGGCTCTGGGAAATGCAGAAATAGTACTATCAAACAAGCATGCACCACTTAGCATAGAAATAGATAAAGGTATACACACAAAAAGCTCTGACAAGACCATGAATACAGAAGTATCTCCACTACTTAGCACTGAAACAGAAAATGTAACACATGCAAACATTTCTGTTGAAGCCACGGATCTAGAAGTATCTCCAGTGGTCAACAAGGTGTTTGTAATTGGGGACTCCATATTACGTAGGTGTGACAAATTAATATGTGGTAAGGACAAGCTAATCATGGTTGTCAATTGCTTGCCTGGCATTAAGACCAAGGACCTTATCACCAAACTCCCAAAATTAATTGACAAAAGATACAGCAACCAGACAGTTACATTCAATGGTGACATTAACAATATAGGCAGGAAGCATGAAAAAGATATTGTGGAAGACATCACAGAGATGGGCAGGTATATTAAGAGTAAAGGAAAAATGGCAGTTATCTCTAGCATTCTACCAGTTCCAAAAGGTCACTATGAGAAAAATAAAACTATACAGCACTGGGTCACATGATGCAAGCAGCCTGATAGCAGCAAGGGCACAGAGCTCCCACCTTCAATCTGTTAAATTCAACTATTTTAAGATGATCCTGGGCTGAATATCTTACAAATATTACTAGAACAACTCTTGAACATCCTCCTGATCAACTGATCCAGATCACAATTGGCTCAGAGAGTCCGCGATGGAGGCTGAAATGTGTCCGGCTTCGATGCACCACACTCCACTGGCGACACCAGAGAAGAACCCGAAGAAGCCCAAGGCCCAAGGTGTCCAAACTGACAAAAAGTCTACGCATCCACCTACTTCGATCCCCTAACAGAGGATAGTTTTTTGCATAAATTGCAGCCATTCAAGGAAGAGTCTCGGAGAGTTGGGGATTTCGAAGCCCGCACTGCTTCCACTGAGAAATGGAAAGACAAGATGGAACCAGAAGTGATAGCCTTGAGACAACAATTACAGAAACTTCAACTAAAAACAGAAGACCTGGAGGGGAGGAGTTGCAGGAATATTATTTTAATAATCGATCTGCCTGAAGCAGAAGAAGGGCAGAACATTCAGGCTTTTTTACAAAAATTCCTACTCAAGGTTGTTGGTCCTTCCCTGATGGGTACCTCATATGAAATTGAACAAACACACTGCTCCCTAAGGCCTCAACCTCAACCACGTGCTCCTCCCAGGCCCGTGATATTGAAACTTTTAAGTTTCGTTGAAAAGCAGCATGTGCTAGACAAAACAAGGGAGATACAATCCATACAATGGGACAACACCAAGATTCGAATCACCTAGGATTTGCCCTAGGAAACGAGACAGAAGAGAGCAGAATTTCATCCTATAGTTAGCAAATTGATCGCCGCTGGCATCCACTTTAAAATGCTCTACCCTTCACGTCTGCAAGTAATGGTAGTGGGCACCTGGATCTCCTATGACACACCAGCTAAAGCCTCGGAAGGCCTTATTAGCAAGTTCCCCGATCTGTTCCAAAAGGGCTGAATATGTGGATGTCCCCTTGCCAATTTTCAACCTAGTCTGCCAAGTTCAAGTTTCTTTGTGTATTTGCAAGTCTTCTCTCCTCTCCTGTGGCTTACTAACCTGAGACTTTGTGTCCTGTGCTAGATTCTTCTGATCTGATGTCCTAGTTGAAACCGCTGTCGATGGCTCAATCCTCGGGCTGAGTTCCAGGGGGAGATCACAGGCCTACTTTCAAATCATGGATGGGCCTAAACCAAGTATCCGCACATTCGCAGTTCACCTCCTCGCGGTAACCTGGAACTCAATCGAACAGCATCAGTTGCTGGAGGAATGTTTATGCAGAGACACTGTCCACCCAGTTTGGTTCCCCCTGGTGACATGGGCTATACCCACCATGGTATATGAACAAATTCTATGTTACTGTCACATAATTTGAATATTGTTATCATTAGTAGTCTTTAGGGAGTTTATTAGTATTCCCTTTCCTTCCTTCCTCTGAGACAGTATTAACGGCTAAGTTTGCTGACTTGGGGGTAGAGGGGAGACAATGGCTAGTGTTTCTCTGCTTTCTATCCTTATCAACTGCTTTTAGATCTGGCCGGCTATTGAAGTTCCTATATGTAATTTGGGGTTATTATGTTGCGTGCGGGGGGAGGGAGGAGGAGGGTTGGAGCGACCACAAGTACAGCTTATAGGTTTTGGTATGTTTGCAAAGCTATAAAATATGGCTAATTCTAAGATTAGATTTACTACCTGGAATGTTAGGGGAGCTCGGGAACCAATTAAATGTATTCAAATTCTTAAGCACATGTCCGTACTGCAATCCAATATAATTTTTTTACAAGAGACACATCTTCTTACCCACGAGGCAGGAAGCCTCAGGAAACAAGGTGTCCAATAGATTTTTGCTGCTGGGGACTCCACTAACAGGAGAGGAGTAGTGATCCTCATCATGAGAAATGTCTCATTTCAGCCTGAAACTCCATTGCAGACCCCAAGGGCAGATTTGTCTTGGTTAAAGGCAAGCTTGACAGGACTCCAATTATCCTGGGCAGCATCTATCCAGTTGGGGGGATCCAATCTTCCTTATGGAACTAGCAAATAGATTAGCACCTTTCCTTCCTACCCCCTTGGTCCTGGGGGGAGATTGGAATGTTCCCCAATCCCAGCTGCTGGATAGATCTAACCCAGTCTCTAGACCTTTATCCCCTTCTCAGAGGGCCCTAAATGAGATGATGGACTTCTTCGGACTATGTGATCATTGGAGGATTCTAAATCCCACCACTAGAGCCTTTTCATTTCACTCACAAGAACATCTGACGGCATCCAGGATAGATTATTTTCTCATAAGTTCAGGCTTATTGTCAGGGACTCTGGAGGGGGGGTTAGAACCAATTGTTATATCTGATCATGCCGCGGTATGGCTCTGCCTCATTCCGTCTATCACACAACAGAGAGACACCTCACGGAAGCTAAGTACACAGCTCCTTAATGACTGTGGGCCAGCATGTTATCCTGACTCTGTATTTTGCATTCTGTATTTTGTACTCTGTGTCTTATGTACTGTAACCTCCCGGGTCGCTCCTGAAAATAGGAACTTGATGTCTAGTGTGCTTACTTGGTTAACAAAAGCAAATAAATAAATAAATTCATAGTTTCCAAAATCCGTACACTCATTGGACAGTTCTTAGAAGAAAGCCTGACTTCCATACCCAGGTTCGATCAAATCTGCTGTGCACTAAAATGTTATTTAAGAGGGGAATTTATTAGACTAGCATCCAAACGGAAGAAAATTAAAGAGGCTCAGGCAAAACTCCTGTTGAAGCAGATCCATATCTTGGAACAAAATCTATCTCCTACCTCCACACAGAACTCCCTTACGGAACTCTTGTCCCTTAGGAATGCCTACTCTGATCTTAAAAAAGAAAAGGCTGAGTTTGCCATTCTTAAAATGTAGACAACCTATATAGCTCAAGGTGAGAAGGCCGGCCATCTCCTAGCCCTTCGCATGAGACAACTAGATAGTTCAAGAGCTATCCAGGCCATCAAAGATACAGATGGCAACCTCAAAACTCTCCCAAGGGACATATCACTAGTTTGCAAGAAATGTTACGCCAACCTTTATGGTAACTGACTCAATCCCCCCTCGGCGCAGGAAATGGATGCATACTTAACAAATATCCCACTACCTAAATTACAGGAACCTAACCGTTCTTTACTGGCAGCCTCCATTACACCACTGGAAACATCCCAGACCATACGGAGTATGGCCCTGGATAAGGCTCCAGGCCCAGATGGCTTCCCCTCTAATTTCTTTAAAATCTTTGCCAAGGAACTATCCCCAATATTAACTAAACTTTATCACTATATACTGTCTAATGATTCTATGGACCCATTTCTTCTAGAGGCCATGATCATTTTGTTTCTAAAAGCTGACAAGCCACCCGATCAACCTTCTAGTTATTGCCCTATTTCACTGTCAAATTGCGATCTTAAAATACTCACAAAAATTTTGGCTAACAGGATTCAAAAAATATGGTCCCCATTGCTCAGCCCTGAACAAGCGGGGTTTGTCATGGGCAGGTCAGCAGCAGATCACTTCCGTAAATTGGCCCACATATGCCCTTTGTCTTAACTAGCCTCAATCCCCATGGCTTTAGTATCCTTAGATGCTGAGAAAGCCTTTGACAGGGTGGACTGGAATTTCCTCTGTTGTACTGTTAGGCATATGGGCATGCCTCCTGAGTTCATTCAGTGGCTCCAAAAGATCTACTCCATACCTACTGCAAGGATATATTGTAACAGGGTCTTTTGTCCTAGATTCTCCCTTTATTCAGGCACTCAGCAGGGATGCCCTCAATCCCCCCTTCTTTTCAATTTATACTTAGAACCTCTGATCAGGCAGCTTAAATCCTCTCCTCAGATACATGGTATTCCAATAGGCGCATATAACCTGACACTCTCTGTGTATACAGATGATATTCTCCTCCATCTCTCAAACCCCATATGCTCCCTAGACAAGGCGCTCTCTATTATAGAAGAATTCAGCAAGTTTTCTAACTATAACTTAAATCATAATAAGACCAAAATTTTCCCCCTTAATCACTATACCTTCCACCAGGACTTCAATAAATTTGGAATGAAGTGACACTCACTCAATGAAATATCTGGGTTTACACCTTACCACAGACCCACTTCGATACAAGAAATTAAATTTAGATGACCTGATTCAGAAGCTCCAACAAGACCTCTCTCGTTGGAAAGCTTTGCTTGTATCTCTCTGGGGTAGGGCAAATCTTATCAAAATGAATGTCCTCCCCAGATTATTTTATCCCCTTAGCATGGTCAACATTTCTTTCTTCCACCATATCCATACCATTATCTCAGAATTTTTATGGCTAAACAAGACACCAAGAATACCTTACAGTAAACTCACCCTTCCCAAAGCTAGTGGGGGGCTCAAATTACCTAACATCCTGTATTATTACTGGGCCAGCCACCTACACAGACTAGGTAAGTGGATGTCTTTTACTCCCAATCAGCAAGAACACGCCTACTTTCCTATGTGGCTTCAAATTGAGGCAGATATTCTCCGCTCAGCCAAATTATCTCCAGTCACAGGTCTCTTCTCACCTTTGAGGTCACTGCCAGATATAGTCCAACACTCAGTACTGGGCATTTCCAACAAAATCTTCTCCCAAATCTGCTCTTCTCTCTGTATTTGTCCAAGCAAGGATACTATGCAATCTATTTTAGGTAACCCAGCATTAAGAATTGGAAACATTCCCCTTATGGTAGACTGGCTCCCCCAGTTACAAGGGGCTCAGGTTTCTGATTTTTCTCATCCCAGTGGACTCCTTTCATCTACAGAACTGCTTGTAAAATTCCAGATTCCTCCTATCTTTATTTTCAAGATATATCAGTTGAGACACCTCCTACTACACAAATTTGGTTTGGCATTTGTTCCCTCTGGATTGAACAATCTAATCACCCAGATTCAAGAGTTAGCTGTCCAGCTACATAGTGTCTCACTGATATACAATTGCCTCCTTTCTACCTTTTTTCCCACCATTTTATCAGGCTCCATAATATGGGATTCTCTTATCCCAGATCACAGGGTCAATTGGTCTGATATATGGAGTGACCTACATACTTACAACACACAAGACCTGTTAAGACTTACCCAATATCAAATACTCAATAATATATATTATACCCCAGTCAAGTTAGCAAAAATGGGACGTCTGCAGTCATCCTCTTGTGTTAGATGCGGTAAAGTGGATGGAACATTATTACATGTTTTCTCGACCTGTGAAAAAGTCTCCCCCTTGTGGTGCAAAATCATATCCCAAATTGACCCTTTGCTGGGCTTGGATGATCTTTTTACCCTGAGCATCTGTATATTGGGGGATTTATCTCAAATGAAGGTTAGAGAAAGGAAATTTCGTATTTCCCTTATTTCCATTGCAGTGAAAAAAACTTGTTCTTAAGCAGTGGTTAGATCAATCCACCACCTCCTACACGGAATGGTTACATTAAATGTCCTTTTACTTTAGAACAGAAAAAATGATAGCAAGTCTTCAGAACAGACCATCTTCCTTCGATCATAAATGGGGCAAATTATTTGCTCTCTACCTGAACCAACAAGCCTAGGTTTTCTAGCTCCCTTCATAGGTATTATTTTACGTACTGTATAGGCTATGAGCTGAGGTTATGTTGGGATTCTAGTCGCTCCAAGGGAGGGGGGGGTGGGTGAGTCGGAGGGAATTATGGCCCTGCTGTTATATCTGTTGCATTGTATTATGTTGTGAATTTTAAAACAGAATAACGCTTTCTAAATATAAAAAAAAAAAACATACAGCACATTGACATCCAATTGTAGAACTGGTGCAGCATTGAGGATATTACATTTGTTAAGTCATGGGATGCATTTTATCAGCAAAAACAGTAGTATGCTAAAAACAGGCTTCACCTAAATTGTGAAGGCCTACAACATTAGCCAAGCTACGTAATGATGCATTACCAGAGGAACATTTAAATTGACTGGGAAGAGGAGAGGTACTTACCTACAGGATATGAAAACAAATAGGACTTTAGGTAAGAAAAATACAAATATCAGATACAAACCACAAGAGGTGAAATGTTACTTGAGTAATGCAAGGTGTTTAAATAATAAGAAGGAGGAGCTTGAAATATTATTTAGTTCTACAGGTAACATTGATATGGCATTTATCAATGAAACTTGGTGGTCCAAACATGATAACCAGGGTAAAGAAATAAATCAATACATGTTGTACCAATGCAACAGGGAAAATAAAAGAGGCGGAAGTGTTGTCATGTATATTTCAGGAAAAATCACCTTTTCCGAGGTCACTGATAAGCTTAAAACTAAGGATTGTGCAACAGAAACAAAAACTTTATGGAAAAAAGTTACACATATGACCTGTATATATCTGTCAGTTGAACTAGCTAGTGTATAATCTGAAATGTGCTTACTACTATATGTTTCCCCACCATCAAATGATGTATTTCCCACATGTTTGTTTACTGTGACAAAAAACTGTACTCCCTTTGCCATGTCTCCTTGACTGTTGTTCCTCATGTTGTATTCTCCCGGGTCGTTCCTGAAAATAGGCATAATACTTGTCTAGTGTACTTACCCGGTAAACAAAAGCTAAATAAATAAATAAATATAATATGGCTGGTAAAACTACAATAATTGAGTTGTGTTATAGACCCCCAAATGCAAGTAGTGCTGTAACAGAGGCTATAAATTTAGAACCTGAACAGACAGGTGAGAGGGAAGAGGTGATTTTTATGGGTGACCTATTTTATAAAGATATCTGTTGGGACACCAAGTCAGCAACAAATTATTACAGCAAGGAGTTCCTAATACTGACTGAGCAGTTTAACCTTGTAAAACACATACATATCTCTACATGAGGCAAAAACACTTTAGACATATTACTATGCCCACATAACATAAACATAACTACTTGCATGGTGGAAGCTCCTTTAGGTGCCAGTGATCATAAGAGCATTTCTTTTTCTTTCCAAGATACCTATACAACAGTAAAAGATTGCAGGGAAGTTTATGGTTTCAGAACAGCCAATGAACATGCCATTAAACATACGAAATTTTGCCAGCAGATAAAGGCCTAGAGGTCTATCAAGTCTGCTCGAATGTGCAGCTAGCACCACTTATTCTGCAGCTGCCCCTTCCTTCCACCCTTCCCCTTCATTGATCCTCCCCCTTGTCCTGTCCCATCCCCCTTTTGAAGCAGTCCACTGTTCTACTGGATACCACTTCTGCAGGTAACACATTCCACCCAGCCACCACCCTCTCTGTAAAAAAGTGTCTCCTCATCTCCCTCCTGAACCTTCCTCCCTCCAGTCTTATATCATGGCCCCTGATGTCCCTTCTCTCCCTTACTTTGAACAGCCCCTCTGTACCTGTCTTGTTTATTCCTTTCATGTACTTAAAGGTTTCAATCATGTCCCCTCCGTCCCTCTTCTCATCCAGCAAGTACATGTTCAACTCCCTCGGCCTTCTCTTGTATGATAAGTCCCCCAGCCCCTTGATTATCTTTGTCGCCCTGCGCTGCACCCCCTCCAGTAACTTAATGTCCCTCTTCAGATACGGGCACCAGTACTGCACGCAGTACCCCAGGTGTGGTCTAACTAATGACCTATACAGTGGCAGAATCACCTCCTCCCTCCTCGAGGATATACCCCTTGCAATACAACCCAGCATTTTGTTGGCATTTGCAGCTGCCTTCCTACATTGTGCCGAGTTGTTCATTGACCCTGTAATGAGCACCCCAAGATCCTTCTCCTCCTCTGTCTGGGCTAGCTGCACTCCCCCCAGTTGGTAAGTCCTCCTTGGGTTCTTCATCCCAAAATGCAGCACCTTGCACTTTTTGGCATTAAACCCCAGTTGCCAGGTGTCTGACCAGGTTTCAAACTTTGCCAGATCATCCTGCAACCTCTGCCATCCCCCTAGGTCATCCACCACTGCTCCTACCTAGGTATCATCAGCAAACAGACTGATCTTGCTCTTGATGTCCAATGATATGTCTGCAATGAATAACCCAAACAACACTGGTCCCAACACCGAACTGTAGAACACCACTTGTCACTACCCTTGGGTGTGAGAGCTCCCCACCCACCACCACTCTCTGTTGCCTTCCCTGCAGCCAGTTCCCTACCCATCTCACCAGCTTTGCACCCTCCCCTGTACCTTCTAACTTACTTCCTAGCCTTCCATGCAGCACCAAGTCGAATGCCTTACTGAAATCCAGATACAGGACATCCACTGCATGGCCTCTGTCCAGTTGCCTAGTTACCCAGTCATAGAACTCCACCAGGTTGGTTTGGCAGGATCTGCCATGTATGAAGCCATGCTGTCTGCTGTCCTTTAGTCCTTTGGCCTCTAGGAGGGCCACCAGCCTCTCCTTCAGGATAGTCTCCATTAGCTTACCCAAGATGGATGTGAGGCTCACTGGTCTGTAGTTTCCTGGTTCATCCTTGGGGCCACTCTTGCGGAGGGGCACCACATGAGCCATCCTCCAGTCCTGAGGTACACACCCTGAATGAAGTGAGGCATTAAATAGGTCTGCCAAGGACCTCTGCCAGCTCCTTCAGTACCCTGGGGTGGATGCCATCTGAGCCTGGCACCTTGTCCACCCTCAGTACCTTCAAATCCTCCTGAACTCTGCCCTCCATGATTTCCCCATCTGTCCCCTCCCCATTTCTGTCATTCTTCCCCTTGGGTGTCACCCTTCTTTTCCTTAGTAAATACCGAGCAGAAGTAATCATTTAGTTCTTCTGCTTATCGACCCTGCTTCCACCCAACCCCCCTTCCTAATCTTACTATGTGGTCCTTACAGCTCCTTTTCTCCTGATGTACCTAAAGAGGTCCTTCTCCCCCTTCTTAATGCCTTGTGCCAGCCTGAGTTCCGTAGATGCCTTGGCCCCCCTTACTGCCCTTGTCACCTCCTTTGATTCTGTCAAGTACTCCCTGTCCTCCCCTCTCCCTGTCTTCTTGTACCTCCTAAAGGCAGCTCTTTTCCTCCTTACCTTTTCCATGACCTCCTTGCTCAACCAGCTCAGTTTTCTATCCCTAGCCTTCTTGCTCTGGGACTTGCAGCAGGTTTTGGTTACCTCCACTATCCCCAGCTTTATGAGCTCCCACCTCTGGTTAGTGTCCCTACTAGATTGAATTCCAGCCAGGTACCCTTTTACCACTTCCCCCATCCTCCCAAAGTTGGCCCTCCTGAAGTCCAGCACTTTTGTGTCAGATTCCACTCCTTCCTTGCCCATATCCAATGTGAGCCATACTGAGTGGTGGTCACTCTCTGACAGTGGTTCCTTCATGTAAGTTCTCTCACAAAGTTCCCATTTGCCAGCACAAGGTCAAGGGTATTCTCTAACTTGGTTGGTTCACTGACCATTTGCAGCAGGAAGCTGTCCTGGAAGGCATCCAGCAGTACCTGCTCCCTTCTGTTCCTGGTTGTTGGGGTACTCCAGTCCACTCCTGGCATGTTGAAGTCCCCCACAATCACCACACTACCCTTCTCACAGGTCCTCCTGATCTGTCCTGCTAGTTCCCTGTCTAACTCCTCTGTCTGAGATGGCGGCCTGTACACCATTCCCAATCTGAGAATCCTATTCTTGGAATCCTGGATTTGCATCCAAAGTGACTCCGTACTACCCTCCTCCCCTTCCTCCCTTACACACTTCAGTCTTTCCTTCACATATAGTACCACACCCCCTCCTTTCCAAATCACCCTGTTCCTATGAAATAACCTGTACCCTGGTACAGACAGGTTCCAGTCATTGTATTGGGTGGCCCATGTTTCTGTGATGGCTGCAATGTCCAACTCTCCTTCTGCCATGAGCACCTGTAACTCTGCAGTTTTTCTTCCAGGGCTCCTAGCATTAAGGGTAACCACCTTCCACCCCCCCCCCAATCCTGCCCTTCTTTACTAGAAATAATGACTTTACTGCAATAAACTGGGTGTTGAGCTTCAAAACAAATCAGTTAACAGGGTGTGGTCGAAAATCAAATTTCACATCTTTAGGATATGTGATGCTCACATAAAGAAAGTAAAAAAGTATAACAATTGAGGTATTAAGCCTAAATGGCTTATGAGTGACATAAAAAGACTGCTGAAGAAAAAACGCAAATGTTATAATTTATATGTCCTTGACAGATCGGAACATACATAGGAGGCATACAAGACAGTGCTAAAACATATAAAAACAAAATTAAAAAATCTAAAAATAAACTTGAGCATAGTCTGGCTGCTAGAAGATAAAAAAAATAATCTAAATGAGTTCTACAGTTATATAAACTCACTACATAAATCTGATAGCAAACTTTGCTCTATAGTATCAGACAACCTATTTGCTTCAGTGTTCTCCAAAGTTGTACCTTACAGTGAAAACATCCCAGCTAACTGCATTAGTGAAATAAATATAACAGAAGACAAGATTACTCTAAAATTCAAAATCAATTATTCTGCTGGCCCGGCTAACATTTCCCCTAGATTGCTGAAGCCATTAATACCCCACATATCTAACCTCCTAAATAGTTATTTGTGTCATCGCTATTAAACAACAAGCATTTGTCAATTCCGAATGTTAGCTTGCTGGCATTGGCATTGGCATTGGTAGTGTAGAAGTTACAGAGCTGCATAATAGGAATGGCAGTGAAGTACTGAACTGAAGCCAACCCCACCACCACCCTGCAGAGAGTGACAGGCATTGGGGTGTGCCTTTGGGTCGTCAGGCATAACGGCCATGCCATTTCACCACACCCCACCCTGCAGACACTGACAAGTGTTACGGTGTGCCTTGGGGTCTTTGGCCCTTATGCGCACCCCATTTCATCAGGAACACGGTGAAATGGGTGCGGTATAGGAGAATGGGGGTGAACTTTGGGGCCGAAGAGTCCAAGGCATACCTCGATGCCTCTCACTGGCTGCAGGGTCTGGAATGGTATGAGCATTACAGGCAAGAATCCCAAGTCACACCCTTGATGCCTGTCATTCTCTACAGGTTGGGGCGTTATGGTTGGAAACCCTAACACCTCAGGCATTCGTTGGTATTTTCACCCAAAATTTTCAACATGGTTTTTTTGTGACCCCCACCTCATGAACAGTGGCAATGTCACTTTGTTAGCCAAAAGCTGCTTATGCACAGTGACTATGGCATTTAGCACCACAGGTGCAAAACCACATTCCAAACAGGATGTGAAAAATGACAGCTGTACTGTTCATGGGGAGGTGTAAAAAATGGCAATGTTGCAAATCTGCAGTAAAAATATTAAAAAAACTGGTGAAGTCACGTGCGTGTATAGAAACTGTGCAACGCACACCCGTAATGTAATTAGTTTGGGGATTCACTAAAAATACCACTGACAGTTTCATCTGGGTCAGCTGGCATTCATCTGCATCCCCCTCCCCCGGGTTGTGCCTGAAAATAGGCTGGATTTGTCTAGTGCACTTACCCGGTCAACCAAAAAAAAAAAAACTAAAAAACTAAAACTAAAAAAAAAAATTAAAAAAAAAAAAACATTTTTTACAGCAGATTGTCAACACAGGCATTTTGGGACCTCCGATCATGAACAGTGTCACTGTGATTTTCTTTATCTGTCCTGAACAATGATTTCCCACAGCGACCATGCATCTTTGCACTGAAAGTGTGAAAACACATTTCGGCCATGTTGTGAAAAATGACAGCTGTACTGTTCATAAGGAAGTGTGGAAAAATGCCACTGTTGCAAATCTGGACTGAAAATATTACAAAGTCATGAACTTACGAGGGTGAGTGGAAACTGTGCAATGCTCACTCATAACACAGTCATTTTATGGACTTTTGTCACCAAATTTTCAACATAGCCATTTTAAGACCTCTGCTCATGAACAGTGTATGTGATTTTCTTAATCTGTCCCAAACATTGCTTTCGCACACCGACTGCACCATAGTGCACTTCATGTGCGGAAACACATTTTGGGTGACATGTGAAAAATGGCAGATGTACTGTTCATAAGGAAGTATAATAAAATGGCAATGTTGAAAATCTGGAGTGAAAATATTGAAAATTTGCAAACTTACGAGCGGGCGTAGGAACTGCGTAATGCACACTCGTAAAACAGTCATTTTTAGGAATTTTTCACCAAATTTTCAACATAGCCATTTTAAGACCTCTGCTCATGAACAGTATCACTGTGGTTTTCGTAATGTGTCCCATACATTGATTTCGCACACTGACTGTGCCATTGCTATAAAATGTCTTTATAGCTGCCACTTAGCCCAGTTTCAGTTATTTGCATGTACTAATGTCACTTTTGTCATCTCTGTATAGCTATATGTATTACCTCGAGTACTGTCTGACTTGATCTGTATTCTAATCTACCTGTACTATATACTATGTACCTGTACTATATACTATGTATTATATAATCTCATCTCATCTTATGTATGTATTCTCCCGGGTCGTGCCTGAAAATAGTCAACTTTGACTAGCGCACCTAACCCGGTTAACAAAAACTAAATAAATAAATAAATTGTGCGCTACATGAGCAGAAGCACATTTTGGGCAAAATGTGAAAAATGACAGCTGTACTGCTCATGAGGAGGTGTGATAAAATGGCAATGCTGAAAATCTGGAGTGAAAATATTGAAAATTTGTGAACTTATGAGCGTGCGTAGGAACTGTGCAATGCACACTTGTAAAACAGTCATTTTTAGGAATTTTTCCACCAAATTTTCAACATAGGCTTTTTGAGATCCCACCTTATGAACAGTGGCAGTGTCATTTCATTACTCGGTCCCGAAAGGTGATTTCATGCAGTGACTGTGAAATCACCCTTCGGGCCTGATTAACGCCATGACAGTGAGAGCATTCATGAGAAGGGGTCCCAAATACCACATATTGAAAATTTGTTGCAAAAATTCCAAAAAATGCCTCATATATGCAGCAAAGTTGAAAAAACCCTATCTATCCCATTATACAGCTTACCGGCATTTCCTCAGTTCACGGTCGGCTTTGAAGAGTGCAGACATGTTCCCGGTCCACCAAAGATCTTGCGCCGGAGTCCAGAGGTAAGTATGGGGTGGGGGGTGGGAGGTGTGCAGGGTTGGCGCCGGGTGGGCAGGGTGAATGCCAAGGAACATTTTCCTGTTTACAGTTTTTGTTTTTTAACAGGAAGGCACGCAGGATGTTTGCCATGCTGGGGTGGGCTCCCAGCATGGCAGCTAGAAGGCTGTTTGGGGGCTGGAGCCGACGGGATTGGGCACCTCTGTTGGCCATATGGACTTGTGCCACACTGGGGTAGGCTCCCAGCGTGCAGCCGTAAGGCTGTTTGGGTCTGGAGCCGACGGGGACTGGGCACCGTCATTCATATGGATGTGTTGCCATGTTGGGGTAGGCACCCATGTGCCATCTGGAACTCTGTTTGGGAGTGCAGCACAACCGATGGGGATTGGGCACCCCATCGGCTCTACAGTGTGTGCGTGGGGGCGAGTACACAGTATGCGCAGCATGTGGTAAGGGGAGTACGCATGAGCAGACGATATTTTATCGCTGCTCACTGAAGCGTAGCTCCCTCTTTCAACTGTATGCTACTGCATTTTCAACTGCTGTCATAGACAGCTCCAGCAGTGATTGGAGAACTGCGACTGCACCTGCAAACACACTGACTGAATTGGAAGACGCTGACAAACCTCCTAAAAACTCTGATGATGGCACTATGTTTCTTGCACATGCGTGCAAGCAAACATAATTAAGCCCCCACTGATTGGAAATCTGCATCTGTAAACCCAGTTCCAAAGAAAGGAAGTAAAGTGGATTATACAAATTACAGACCAATATATCCAACAACAGATCCAGGTAAAATTTTGGAAGCATTAATAAAAGATATGTTCCATGACCATCTTAATAAACATAATTTAGTAGACACTAATCATCATGGTTTCACAGAAAAAGATCCTGTGTAACAAAATTGCAGTTTCTATGAAAAAGTCTCATTAACACTGGATAACAGGCTGCCAGTTAACTGTATCTCTCTAGACTTCTCCAGAGCATTTGATGCCATCCCCCATTATGCAATATTTCAGAAATTAGTATACCTGAATATAGATTACAGGATTGTATGGTGGATACAGGAGTGGTTGAAGGACAGAACGCAGAGGGTCTGTATAAATGGTTTCTAATCTACATTCAGAGTGGTGACTAGTGGGGTGCCGCAAGGATTCATGTTGGGACCAGTGCTTTTCCAGATGTTTATTTCTGATATGGGCAAACAGGTAGATAACTGGACTAGCAAGTACGTGGATGACACAGAACTTGCAGGCATGGTAGATAAGGGTCAAGCCAGAGCCTCAATACAGGTTGAACTGGATTTAATTCATAGATGTGCCTATGATTAGTGAATGAAATTTAATAGTGACAAATGCTGTGTTATGCATCTAGGAAGTCAGCTCAACAAACACACGTATTTGTTATGGGGTACAACAATCTGGGAATCCACCAAAGAAAAGGATTTGTGCATTATAATAAACAGAAATTTAACCTTTACATCCCACTGTACCACTCAGGTGGCCAAGGCTAGAAAATTACTGCAGACCACTAAGAAGCACTTTAGGAGCAGAAGTGAGGAGGTTATTATGCCCCTGTACAGAGCCGTTGTTAGGCCTATTTTGGATTATGGGAGCTCTGTGTGGTGCTGTATAAGTAAAAGTGACATTGGTAAAGTCAGTGGAGTTCAATGACAGGCTATTAAGTTGTTTTATAATAGAACAGAATTTGTCAACAGATAATGGCCGCCTGGCCCATCATGTCTGCCCATTTTTCTTACCCATTACTTGCACTGCAGACTATAGGTGTTCTGTGGCATAGCCTCTCTTCCCTGTCTCTAGGGTTCTCTTATGTCTATCCCAAGCAATTTTAAATCCCACCACCATTTTTGCCCCCACTACCCCTGTGGGGAGACTGTTCCAAGCATCCTCCACCCTTTCTGTAAAGAAGTACTTCCTCACATTACCTTCTACCTCTCCCAATGTCGTATCATGTCCCCTAGTTCTTGCTGCTCCTCTTTTCTGAAAAATGCTATCCCCATGTACTTTATTTATACCTTTAAGGTATTTGAAAATCTCGATCATGCCCCCCCCCCATCTTCAGTAAATACATATTGAGGTATTTCATCCTTTACTCATATGACTTCTGGTGCAGCCCCTGTACCATTTTATAGCTCTTCTCTGGACTGCCTCCACTCTGTCTATGTCCTTTCTGAGATGCGGCCTCCAGAACTGGACACAGTACTCCAGATGAGGTCTCATCAATGTTCTGTATAGTAGCATCATCACCTCTACCTCCTTTTTCCTACTGGTGATGCCTCTCCCAATGCACCTCAGTATCCTGCTGGCTCTTCTAACTGCCTTCTCACACTGTCTGGCCAACTTTAGGTCCTCAGATATAATTACCTCCAGATTCCTCTCCAATTTGGTGTCTGACAGTATCCCCCCCCCCATTGAGTACTCTTCCCTTGGGTTCCCATGCCCTAAGTGCATCATTTTGCACTTCTTTGGTTGACTCTCAGCTGCCAAAAACTTGACCAGTCCTTCAACTTGCCCAGGTCCCTTCTCATTCTTTCTAACCCTCCGGAGTGTCGACCCTATCTACAGTTCTTTGAGTTGTCTACAAAGTGGCTCACCTTCCCCTCCAGCCACTCTACAGTGTCACTTATGAAGGCATTAAAAAGGACTGGGCCTAGCACAAACCCCTGAGACACCCCACTGGTCACCTCTCGCTCTATGGATTGAACTCTGTTCACAAGCACCCTTCGTGTTCTACCATTCAACCAATGTCTAACAGAGTTTACCACCCTGGAGCCAACTTCCAGGTTTCTCAACTTGTTTATTAGCCTCTAATGCAGGACAGTGTGGAAATTTCTGCTAAAATCCAGCTAGGTCACATCCACCATCCCTTCCTGATCTATCTCTCTTGTCAACCAGTCAAAGAAATGTATCAGGTTTGTTTAGCAAGACCTGCCGGCGAAACCATGCTGTCTCAGATCCTGCTGTCCACTGGATTCCAGGTGTGTCACAATCTTTTCCTTGAGTAATGATTCCACCAATTTCCATACCACTGAGGTTAGGCTTACTGACCTGTAGTTGTCAGCCTCCACCCTGCTCACGCTCTTATGGAGAGGGACAACACTCGCCCTCCTCCAATCTGCCAGAATCACACCTGTTTGTAATGGTTTATTGAACATGGCTGTCATTGGTGCTACTAGCTCCTTCCTAAGTTCCTTTTAAATTCCAGGATGTGTTCAGTCTGGCCCCATTGCCTTATCTACTTTTAGTTTTTCCAGTACCTTTAGAACTCCCTCTTCTGTAAATGGGGTGGTATCTACCCCCTACATCTTCATACTTCTTTCACCTAGCTGTGGTCCCTCTCACTCCCTTTCTATCATGAACACTGAACAAAAATATTGGTTCAGGATTTCTGCTTTCTCTTGGCCACCTTCTGCTGACACCTGCCTTCCCTTTTTAGTCTCACAATCCCACCTCAGTCTTTCTCTTTTCTCTAATGGATCTAAAAAAGGTCTTGTCTCCTTTCTTAATTGCCTCGGCTATTCTTTCCTCTGTCTGTGCAGATCTGGTATGAAATCCCAACACTTATTATTCCAACAAGCAAAAGCTCGACTCTGAAATCCTGTCAGGTTCAGAATCCTGTCATACAATTTACCAACACTCGTAATCACAGCACTGCTCTCTTTGCAGTCAAACATTTTACATGCATATACATTATTAATGCTTAGGAATAAGTTTCATACAGGATTTACGGTTTTAGTTAGGTGCAAGCAAGTACAATGTGTATTGTGGCTGCTTCTGGTTCCGACCCTCATTGTAAGCCCCACCCCATTTGAAGTGCTTGCCAACAGCCAGCTCCTGTGAGCTACTGACCCTCCGGTACAGTTCAGCAAGTTAATATCAACTGGTGCAAAGATATCTGATACAGGGACAGCACAGCAAAAGGGGCAAAAGACAGCTGCCTCCTATCCTATCCTATAATAAACATATTTAACTAAAGCAAAAGGAGTTTTAGATGTTGTTATGGGAAAGTAATGTGTGCTGTTCCCATGGCAACACTTGGCAATGCTAACAACCAAAGTTTTTTTTTTCATAAGTTCACCGCTTGCCAACAAGGCACTCCAGAGGACTGAAGGATCTGCAAGGGCATTCACCTGAGGGGAACATAAAAGTTTGAGATGCAGTGCTGGGCTATTAGCTTTTCTTCATCTTCAATAAGGACAAATGAGGCTGCATGCATTTGTGTCAGTGTGGTTGCCAGAACAACAGCTAAAACTCTGAGCTTCCGAGCCACTGTATGTAGCCATTAGCGCTAGTTTACTAGCACTGCACATACCAACAGAAACATTGTTAACCAGGCAGTTATACTTTTGCTTTAGTTGCATATGTTTATTATAGCTGGAGGGAGCTGACTGCCAGTAAGCACTTCAAATGAGGGTGGGGCTTGCAATGAGAGCTGCAGTACACATTGTACTTGCTTGCACCTAACTAAAATTGTAAATCTTGTATGAAAATTATACATAAGCATTAATAATATGTGTGTCTGTAAAACGTTTGATTGCAAAGAAAGAGTAGTGTCAGGATTACAAGTGTCAGTAGATTGTATAACGGGATTCTGAATCTGATGGGATTTCAGAGTCGGGCTTTTGCTTGTTGGGATTATAAGTGGCAGGATTTCATTACGGATCCTGTCGGTGCCTTGGTTCTTCTCACTGCTTTTCCCGCCTCCTTCAGCTTTTCCAGATACAGTCTTCTATCTTCCTCCATCTGTGTTTCTTAGTATTTTCTGAATGCTAACCTTTTTTCCCTCTGCCACCTGGCTACTTCCTTTGAGAACCAGAGTGTTTTTTTTTCTTCCACTTTGTTTTACTTATTTGCCTATCACAAATGCTTGTGGCTTCAGTAATGGCTCCCTTATGATGTGCCCATTTCTCCTCTACTTCCCCCTTTCAGACCCTTCCGCCTAGTGCTTTCTTCAGACATACCTCTAGTTTTGCAAAATCAACCCTTCTGAAATCCAGGACCCTTGCCTTTGTGTGGCTGGGTTCCTTGACTGTTCTCATGTTAAACCACACCGTACTGTGATTGTTGGACCCCAGGTGACTTCCCACTTCTACATCTATAACTCTGTTCCCATTGGTGAGCACCGGGTCCAATATTGCTCCCTCATGGGTGTGCTGTATCACTAGCTGTCTGAGTCCCGTCCTCTGCAGAGCTTCCAGGATGTCTGCTCCTTGCTGTGGCTGCAGTGTGGGTGCTCCAATTGATATCTAGCAAATTGAAGTCTCCCATCAGCAGTATTCCCCCTTTTGCTGCCATTTTGTGGATGATTTCCACTAGTGCACTGCCCAATTCTTCCCCCGTGCCGAGGTCTGTAGATCACACCTGCTTGAATGGCAGTACCATTCCCTGTCTCCAGCATGACCCATAGTCCCTCTACTTCCTCCTGTATGCCATGTACTTCTGTAGTTTTTTTTTCCTCCTTAACATAGATAGCCACTCCTCCTCCTTTCTTTCTTACCCTGTCTTTCCACAACAGAGCATATCCTGGCACGGCTATGTCCCAGTCATGGTTCCCTGTGTACCATGTCTCAATTACAATGACAATGTCCAGTTCTGCCTCGGACATCAAGGCCATTAGGTCTGAGGTTTGATATGCCAGGCTGTGGGCATTCGTGCACATGGCTTTCCACGTTCTGCTACCCCCTCCTTTTTTACTTTTCCTCCCTTGACCTCATGTTTTTCCCTCTAGTTCCTTTCCAGTAGGCATGCTACTGTGCTCTGCTTCCATTTGGGTTTGCTAATCTCCTTTTGTGTTCTTGCTAGTCCTTCTTTGTTTTCCTTGATTAATTCCTGTTTTGGTGAGAGTTACAGCTAAGCTCCTATCCTCTAACATGTCCTTGACTTGGTCCTTTGCCTCAGGCTCCCCCTGTCCTAGTTTAAATGCCTGATGCTGACGTCAGATTTTTGCCCCAGTGCTTGAACTCCCTTCATATGTTAGGTGCAGTCCATCGTATTCAAAGAACTTCCTCTCCCTGAAGTCTCCCCATGCACCAATGAAGTGGTAGCCTTTTGCCTGACACCAGCTCCTTAACCACTCATTGAACTCTTTGATTTCCTTGCTTCTGATCTTTTCTGTGCTACTGCCTTTGAGACACACAGGAAGGACCTTAGAGAAGGTCAGGGAGGTTGTTTGAGTGGCCATTCGATATCCTAGTTTAATTGGATTCCATTTAGCTTCCTCTATTGACTGACTTGCCTGATCATTCATCCACAGGTGTACCAAGATTTTCAGGCCTTCCCCTTTTTTCTCCACTATCCTTCTGATGCGATGGGTGTCACATTTCGCTGAGGCACCAAGGAAGCATCTGACTAGCACCCTTTTTTGTGCATAGTCATTTAGGTGGATCTCCATTCCTCTTATCATGGAGTCTCCCCCATGAGTACTTTTTTGCCTTTTGCAAATAACATCTGTTACATAATGAACGCCTAACACATTTGAATCTAATGTTCTTGAAGATTAGATGTTTAAGAGGGGATTTGTTATTGTGTCATGACATTATGCAGGATAATTACTTATTTAGTGAATTAGGTTTCAACATTTATGAGTGACACAAAAGGTACAAGAGGCCATACATTACAAATAAGGCCCAAGAAATTCCATACTAGTAGAAGGAAGGCATTTTACACGCAGCAAATAGTCAGTCCTTGGAACAAACTCCCCTTGGAGGTAGTAGTTAATAAGGACAAATTGGAGTTCAAAAATAAGTCAGACATACACCTTTTGAAAGGAAACAATCTCTCTTATTACAGTTCAAGGACAGGAGCACTTATGGGCTCACCTCCTTTCTTTGCTCCTACTCACTTTAGTGTGCACCTTAGTAACTGATTTTATACTCAGCTCCTGGGTTTCCCCTCCCTCCCTTGGTGCATGACTTGGCACTGTCTGGCACTGAATACCTGCTTCCATTCCCTAAACCATTTCTCTAGTTTCGTCAGATCCCTTTGCAACCTCTCCACCCCCTCCTGGGTGTCTACTCTATTGCAGATTTTTGTGTATTCTGGAAATAAACACATCTTCCCCTCCATTTATTCAATAATGTCACTGATGAAGACATTGAAGAGGAAAGGGCACAGCACTGATCCCAGTGGAACTTTACTAGTCACTGTCCCATTCTTTGACTGACTGCCATTTACCACAGCCCTCTGTCTTCTACATTCCAACCAGTTGTTTACCCAGCTCACCACCTTCTGCCCAACCCCTAGGCTGCTAAAGTTTCTTTATTAGCCTTCTGTGTGGTACAGTGTCAAAGGCCTTACTGAAGCCTAACTAGGCCATACCCACTGCTCTCCTCTGATCCACCTCCCTAGTTACCTGGTCAAAGAAATCTATGAGATTCGTTTGACATGACCTCCCAACCTGTGAAGCCGTGCTGCCACTCTTCCTGCAGCACATGTGTCTGCAGGTACTCTATCAGCCTCTCCTTCAGTAAGGACTCTATTAACTTACCCACCACTGATGTGAAACTGACAGGTCTGTAACTGGTGGCCTCCTCCCTGCTGCAACTCTTGTGGAGAGGGACCACGTTGGCCGTCCTCCCAATCCTCTGGAACCACCACAATCTCCAATGAAGCACTAAATAGTGTTGCCAGAGGGGTGGCCAGCACCATGTTTAGCTCTTTAAGGACCCTTGGGTGGATCACATCTAGCCCTATCACCTTATATTCCTTTCGGGCTTCCATCCCTTAGCTGACTCTTTCTTCTGTATATGGACTCCCCCCCCCCGTGCCTGCTAGTGCATGTTAACCTGTCTCCCCCTTCTCCCCTTCATTCCACTGTGAAGACTTAATGAGAAGAATATTCATTTAAAAATTTTGCTTTTTCTTTGTCTTTTTCTTTGTCCTTCTCTGCACAGTCACCCCATTGTCTCCTGATCATCACTATAACACCTTTTGCCTTTCTTTTTTCTTTTACATACCCGAAGAAAGTCTTATCCCCCTTTTTGACCTCTTGTGTTATCCTTTCCCCAGTTTGAGCCTGTGCTGTCCTTACCCTTCTTCCTTCCTCCCTTTGTTTCCATATATCTATACATACACACATATATCTATATCTATATCTATATCTATATCTATATCTATATCTATATCTATATCTATAACTATATCTATATCTATATCTATATCTATATCTATATCTATATCTGTAACTATAACTATATCTGTATCTGTATCTGTATCTGTATCTATATCTATATCTGTATCTATATCCCGGACCTGTCCACATCCATTTGGGTCTCCTTGTACAGTCTGAAGGCCATTTTCCCTTCCCTTACTGCCATAGCCACCTCCTTAGAGAACCACAGTGGCCTCTTTCTCCTTTTCTCCTTATTACCTTACACCAACACATTCTTGGTGCAGTGGGAAAAGAAACATATGTAATGTGAACAAACAAATCTGTATCAGGATAAACTGGACCTTTACCATTGTTTATCAATGATATATTTATTGTTTGAAATTGAAATGGCAGCATGATAGAGCTTGAGAGATTTATAAAATGTCTTGAGAATTTTAATGAACACCTTAGATTCATCCTCATATCAAGTATGCCCAAAATCAACTTCTTAGACTTAGTAATATCTAAGAATCCAGAGGGAAGAGTGTTCACTGATCTCTTCAGGAAACTCACTGACACCAATGCAGTCCTTCATTTTAAAAGTTGACACCCCAGGCATGTGGTAACCAATATTCCAGTAGGGTAGTTCATGTTCCTTAAGCATACAGTACTTGCAACACTGGTGAGGCATAGAAAAAAGGGTTTTTAACCCTACTGAATGGTTTATGAATAGAGGCTATGATGAACAATGTGTGGTAAGGGCCAGGGGATAGATGGATGATGGGCAGAGACATTCTCTGTTAAGGTCTAGGGGCATAATTCAGAGAAGTAGGATTACTGGTCCTGATTGTGTTACTACTTCTAGTGCACATGTTTACAAACTGAGGGAGATTCTTGAAAAGACTTGGCACATCCTGGAAGTTGAGCCAGCTCTGAAAGAAATTGTGAACAAAGGGCATGACATTACATTCAGGGGAGGCATAAATTTGTCTGATGACTTGGTGTACAACCTTCATATCCCGGTGGAATCTTTACCCAGCAGAAACCACCCAAGTGATTCTTTTTGGTTTGGCAACTGTACCGTGTGTGACTACATAAAGGTGTGAGACTCATTTACCCAACTCAGCACAGAAGAATCATATAAGGTAACAAGTTTCATTACATGTAATAGTGAAGCAGTGATATAGGTGGCCACATCTACTTGCCAGAGTTCCTATGTGGGTAAAACTACTGGGAAACTGAAGGTCAGAGTCATTGGACATTTATACGGTATCAGACAAAGAAGCTTGGCTTATGTTTTGGCCTTACATATTGCTAAAAAAGGCCCAGAACACAAGTTTAAATTTAGAGGACTTGAAAAGGTGTGCCTCAACATTCAAGATGGTGACTTGGACAACAAACTGTTGTGCCAAGAGACATTCTGGCAACAGAAATTGAAAGCAGTGTTTCCACTAGACCTTAATGAACATTTTCTGTTGTCCACTTTTCTGAAATAACACGGTTATGTACTTGCACTGATTATAGTATGCATTGAGTTCTGATTTACTAGGCTGTGCATTTATTTAAGAATTATATATCAAACTGCGTTAAGTACAGATATTCTTAATATAACTAGAGATACATTATGTTTTTTTTACCCAGCCCTCCTCCCCCCAACCCTCCCTCCTGTGTCTTTCCAAGTGTTTTATGTTCTTGTCCATTTGTTTTGTACCTTCCTTCCCCCACCTCCTTCTTCATGCCCTTCCCTAGCTTCTTACAATCTATTAGTATGTTATGCTCCTGCTTCCACATGAAGGTTAGGGATTGTATTATCATACATCATCTATTACATTTTTCACATTTTGAATTAACTTACAGGTACTCTTCTAGTGTATTTCTTTCACTTTTTAGTGTGATTATTTATTGTGTACTATTTATTGCATCGGTCACATTAAAGTTAATTAATTGTGCATTCTTTGTACTATAAATGGTGGTGTGTGAATTTGCATGTTCAAGTCTTGAGAAAGCATTAGGATGATATGAAATGTTGATGCTTTATGTGTGGTGGAGGAGCTACTCTGTTTGGATCTGTTTTACTTGAATAAAGTTTGTTAGCCACGCCAAGGTTTTGTGAAGTTTTTGTGCAGGTTTGTGCAGCTGAGCTCCTGTTCGTTTTACCACCTCAGAAAGGGAGCACTGCCAGATCAGCTCAGTGAACACTGGACCCAGAAACCCTACGCATCCCCCACACAGTGTTCTGATAAACTAACTGGATCAGTCTTGAGATCATTTGTCTCGAGTGAGAAGTGAGAAGACTAGGTCCAAGACATGACCGAGTTGATGGGTCACAGAGGTAACTACCTTTGCTAGACTCTGTGATTCCATCAACTGCTGGAAATCCTTAACAAACTGTAAGAGTTTGTTATTGATCCAGGCATTGAAATCACCCAGAATCAACCATCTGGACAACACCAACACCCTCTCAGTGATGAAGTCCATTATTTCTTGCAAGACCTCCCTCTTGTGCCTCGGAGGATGATACATGAGAAGGATCCTGCAGTCTGTTCCTGGACCCCTAAGTGTGGCCACAACTTGAAATTACAAAGTTTCCCCAACTAGGATCACAGTGAAGCTCATCTCAGATCTAAAACTGATAGCCAACCCCACCCCATGATCCCTCTGAGGGAAGTGAACCACAGAGAATTCAGTTGGGACATCTGTCTCCAAACCAGGATTGGCATCGACACTCAGTCAGGTCTCCATGATGCAAGTATTGCAAACAAGGCCACCATATGACTGGGTGTGCTAAGAGAAAAGGTGCAGCCAAATGAAAAACTCAAGCACTACCCACCACTAAACACCACAATGGATATAAGCACAATAATAAATAAGCAAAATTTAATTTATGAAGTGTGCAAAGACCTCTCACCTAATACAGGAGACACCAGCCAATGAAAACTGAATTGAAGTATGATACAGAATTATTACCATCTGTTGAAGCCCATAGTGGGGACCAGTCAAGGGAAGCGAGTTCACTTCTAAAAGCAGTTAGGTCATAATTAGTGAAGTCCCAAAAGTGAATCAGCAACGGAGGAACACAAACACTATAAACCTGGGAATGATCACTAATGGCATCAGAAGAAACTACAGAACAGGTGACTGTCTGTTCTAGGAGATAGCATCCAGTCAATGAGAGTTCCATGTCAAAATGGTGATCGCAGAATAGTGATTGCCATTACGGCGAGTGTACATTGCCAAAAATGAATTTTGGTGATGCACACTCACAGCGAAGACAAAAACAATGCCCAAGACCTATGGGTTTTATTTTTAATGCTGGGGGCTGTGCTCTTGTACCCCCCACCCCACAGGGGGGTTATGCCCCCCACACCCCCCTACTTAGGGATTCTCAACTCCGGGGGGGGTGCATGTCAGGGGGGTGAAAAACTTAAATAAAATTAAAGTTACCTGCTGGCAACAAAAGACCTGTGCCACGCCGGACCCGAACCCTGCATCCTGTGCCCCCCCCTGCCGATAACCCTCCCCACTATGCTGGTGGACCAGCTCAACAGCTGCCCACCGAACTCCATCCTGCATACCATCCCTCCCCTGCCTCTCTGCCCACTTGCGTGTGTATATCTGCTACTTCCTGTTGCGGTATTTCACCCACCCCAGTATCCAGTCACTCCCCCGCTAGGTAGCCATGTACACAGGCACTGTAATTGACTCACCATCTTTGTAGGTGCCCGATTTCAGCCACCTTGTTCACTGGATACAGGCAAGGTGTGTACTACAGCACCCATTGTTTGAAAGCCTCATGAGTTCAGTTATATTATTTGGGTGTGATTTTGTTTGCTAAAACTGCATTCAGTTCTACTACATGTATCATTTAGGCAATTTAAGTTGAAATCCCCAAAGAGGATGAATTTGTTACATTTAACTAAGGGACCTGCAGAGTCCAAGAAGGAGGATAACATGTTAAGTCCCCCTGCAGGTGGATTTTATACATAGAAAAGATGCAACATCTTAGCATTCCTGATAGGACAAGAGCATTGCAAACATCTATATGCATGCCATATCCATTTGTACTATTGTCAGCAGTAACATTGAGGTGCAACTTGATATAAAACATGGTAACTGTCACAACCCCACTCAGCAGGTCGGGCCTTCTGCTCCCACAGTGCCAACCTCCAAGCGCAGTATTGTGAACAGGAAACAGAAACAGGGTAACCCTCCTGTCTGTTTTGTGGGTTTGAATCAACCTTTGGTCTCAGTTCTGGAGGGATTCAAACTGTGAACCTCTTGTTAGCATACCTAATGTACAGGCTCAGATAATTCTGCTCTTCAGGGGGCCAGATATCTTTCGCCTACGGGCATCTAACCAGGTGTACAAAATGAACCCTTAAAAATTGCAATAAAGACCTCAGATAACTCTTACCTGTTCCCAGTTTGATATTACCATATAAGCTCATGCACAGTGTTGTCACACTCTTAACCATCCACGCATCACAGACAAAAACAGAAGGACCTGGAAGACACAAATAGTCTATTTAAAAATGAGGTGTTTACTTAAAAATAGATAAGAATGTAAGATGTAAAACACAGAACCATATATCACAAAAACATACAATCACTTTAAAAAAAAAATGTAAAAGTGCAATTTCCTACCACCAGACAATTAGACTTGATCTATCTAATGTATCTCTTACAGTGCTGCTAGCATGTTGTAGCTTTCAGAGTCCAAACATTTGTGTCTAAATGGAAAACAGAATACTGTTTAAAAACTGGCTTTGCCAACCTCTTTGTGTGAGGTCACCTAGCTCCTCCTTGTCAGAATATAAAACATCATACCAACAGGATGTCTTATTCAGAAGGTAAATTAAAATTCTGTGACCTCCGCAAAACTCATTTTTTTTCAAATGACTTTCTTTGATGTTATGAGCAGCTTCCTCTTTCCAAGACATCAAAGGACTTGTTATGACTCTCTGCCAGATCTCATGGAGGTGCAACATGCTTTGTATCACCATGTGAAATTAACTGAGTTTCCTCTGAACGTCATAAAAGTGTATGATCTATCTTGGCAGCTGCCAAGCTGTAATTAATCACATAAACAGGAGATCCTACATTTTAAGTCTCTTCTAGCCTGTAATTATCTCCTGGCCTTCCAGGTAACACATTGTAGCTAAAACCTGGGAAGGGGGTGTCATTCCACAGGCTGTCAGCATCTCTCATGAGAGACATTCAATAACACATTTTTATATTACAAAAATCATAGATTCATCAGAACCAGCTGTTTGAGTGTCACAGTAACCACCCTTTGACTTTAACCTGTCCCACTTTATACTATCATCTCTTGGCATAGCATGGAAGTTATCAGGTATAGTAGGCATTAGCCAAGTCTCCATGGTACCAAGATTATCTCTTTGGTAATGATTAGCCCAAAAATTCACTTTATCAAGATTAGCTATAAGACTCCTAATATTTAAATGAGAAATTGTCAGGTCTTTTATATTCTGCCAGGAGCTGGTTAATAAAATGAGGAGGAATTACAAGTGACCCAGGATTCAGCTCAATATCTCCTGCAGAGAGGAATCAGCAAGTGCCAGGCAGATTAAATGACAGACCCATCGTTGTTTATCTAAGACAGCAATATGCAAGTGCAGTCTGTTCATATATCATAAGACCTGCAATACTAGATGTGGGGAATCAAATTATGAGTATCCAAAAATTTATAATCGATATTTTAGGAATTAGATATTGCAAATTTTTCTAGATCACTGGAGTCAGTATAGAACAAATAGAAAATAGGCACAGTATCAGCAACAAATAGTGAGTTAGATAAGAGGCAAACTACAACCACAGTTCAAAGCGTTCGAGCCATTATGAAAGAAAAGTGAACTACAAATCAGTGTTAGCTGCTTATTTTTAACAACAGGGTACTATATCCCTGATAGTTCTGGATCCTAACTCCATGCAGGTGTTAGGAGTGTGCTTTTAAATAGTTTTAAGGTTTGAGGCAGCTGGTTTTGGGAAATTGCAGAGCCATGACCTTTGATGCACTTCCAGGTCACCTAGAGCATAAAACCTTAACCCTCTGCGAGTGAGGAATGTGACGTTCTACCACCTGCTTATTGTTATATGTATCATATTTGTATTTTTAGATAAATGTGTATGTGTTTGGGACTGTCTACTTGGCACACAAGTAAGCCAGTGTGCAAGAGGCTTGACCTTTGACCTCAAATGTGTCAGCGCCACTAAAGCAGCTGGCTGTCATAAAAGCTGGCTGTTGGAAAACTAATGAAAGGTTTCCTGTCCTGCCTTAAGAGAGGGCTTCCTGCCATATGCCAAGGGATGAGACTTTGTAAAATGTTATGATCCTGCAGGAAGAGACAATTTGGTTACAGATTCTTGTTAATGTCATAAACCTAAAATCATTCTTGCAAAACAGGAAACCAGCAGAGAGATCACAGGAGAGGTTTTGATGAAGGAGACCCATATTTTAAAAATTGCTAACTGTTGATTTCCACAGTAGAAATTAAGTATGGGAGGATTAAACTGTGACTTCACCAGGGGGGTTGGGAGATGGATTTTGAAATGGTCAGGCATCTAGGGAAACATTGCTTTTTATCTCTGGACTCGAGAGGGGTAAGACTTTTGTCTCTAGACTTACAACAGGCACTTCTGGTAACATCTAGCTAAGCAAGAACGTTTAAGTATTTTGCAGGTGTCTTTCTTTGTTCTGTAATTTCCCAATTCATTTTATTGACCATAAGTTATTGATGTGTATGCTCTGTGTTTGATGTTTTACCTATTTTACAATTTTTAGCAAACAATATTTTCCTTGAAATTTTGCCTGTGTTTTCTGTTTTCTTTTGCATGTGAATGCCGAACCAGTGCTTAATTCTGACAGATTTTAAGAGCTAAAAATGGCATATTACTATCTGGCAAAAAGGTAAGAATATACCTAGGTCTCATATTCAGTCAAAAGGGTACATTTTGGAACCTGGCTGGGTGCCACTGGGTGAATGATTATATTGCATTTCCCTGAAGAGAATATATATCTGAGCTTGTTAACTGGGTATGCTAGCATAAGGTTCACATTTGACCCCCAGGACTTGAGGCTGGTAGGTGATGCAGACCCAAAAGAGGCAGGAGGGTTACCCTGTTTGTCTCCCGTTCACACTATTGCACTTTGAGGTTGGCACTGTGGGAGCAGAGGGCCTGACCTGTGGAGCGCGTGAGTAACAGATTTGGTTGGCAGCGGTGCAACTTAAAAGTATTTGGTAACACGAGCACTAACAGTCCAGTGTGTCAGATTGATACTGTACAGCTCACGTACAAAATAAGGCAGTGATTTTTTTTTAAAAAAGTAAAGAGAACTATATCATTGTGCTTACAGTCTAAGTTCCCTACCTGTTTTATTTTGCGAGTTAGTGTAGCTATAATTAGGGAAGAAGATGGCTTCCAACTACAGTGAGCACAATGCAGACTACCTGAGGCAGCTGTGCCAAGAAAGAGGAGTCCAGCACAAGGGCCGAGCCCAAAAGTAGCATCTCATGGAGGCTCTTGTGGCAGCTTATGCACAAGACCTTGAGTCACAGCCTGTGACTGAAAAGGATCTAACCTTGGGTGTGGAGGGGCCAGGGTCCAGTGCAGTGTCCAGATCTGGTGAGGAGGACAGCATAACCAGTGCAAGCCAAGGGCCACAGCAGCAGGGGAAGGTCACCACCATTCAGGAGCCAGAAAGGATTCAGCTACAGATAGAGTTGTGGAGGATGGAGCTATAATTTGAGCAGAAGAAGTTCCAGATGGAGATGGAAAGAGAGGAGAAGCAAGAGCAGCTTTGGAGAGAGGCTGAGTGAGAAGAGTGTGACCGCCAGAGGCAACATGAACTGGAGAAGCTACAACTACAAACACCAGCACCTGAGCAGGTATGTGGCCTGGATTTAACTGGAACTACAGGACTGGGTTACAAATTAAATTCTAAATTGATAGCTGAATTTAAAGAGGGGGAAGATATGGATGCTTTTTTAAATTCCTTTGAAAAAGAATGTACAGTATTCAAGCAAATATTCCTAGAGAGTCCTGGAGCTGCCAGCTATCCCTGCTACTTACCGGGAAAGCTTGGGATGCATTGGGTAAAATGGACAATGAGGACAGTAATGATTACAGTAATCTTAAAGCTGCACTTTTAAAAAATATGAGCTAACAGCAGAGGCATACAGATTTAAATTCTGTAAGCTCAGGAGAAGCCCTGCCATGAGCTAGGAGGAGCTAGCCACTAAACAATGTCAGTTTTTAAAACGTTGGTTGGAAGGAATTGAAGCAAACTCTGTAGAGAAAATTGAAGATGCTGTACTGTTAGAGAAGTTTTTGGGGGCATGCCAGCAGAGCTGAAAACCTGGCTGGAGGACCAAGATCCAAAAACAGTACAAGAGGCTGCTGAACTCTCGGACCGCTATGCCAGGAGCAGACCTGATCTGAGAAGGAACGGGGTGGGTGTGGCAGCCCAGAAAGGGAAAAGCGCACCTTCAGGGAAGCTAAAACCCTCCCTGCCTTTACCAAAAATAGGTAACCCCAGGTTACAAAGAAAAGATTTACCTGAGGGAAGAAATGAATGTTGGGTTTGCAAAGAAACTAGACATATTGCAAGACAGTGTCCCAAAAGAGCAAGCAGTGCACAAAGTGGTGCTAGGAAAGAAGTGGGTTGTTTGTGTGTCCCTGAAAGCATGCCAGTAAACATGAGGGAATACATACACCCAGTCACTGTAAATAGGGTACAGACACATGGGTTGAGGGACATGGGGGTGTCCCTGTCTTTGGTTAAAGGGGATTTGGTAGAGACTGATCAGCTTACAGTATACCCAATCAATTTGTGACTGTATGGGAATTCACTGATGAGGAGACAACACTATATAGAAATATAGAATTTGATGGCAGATACAGACCACTTGGCCCACCTAGTCTGCCCATTTCCCTACCTAATGGATAAGCTGCAGATCCTAGTTAAGCAACAGCCTACTTCCTCCTAGCCCCCAACTAGAATTGCCTTATGCCTGTCCAATGCATTCTTGAATTCCCACACTGTTTTGTACTCCATGACCTCCTTAGGAAGGCTGTTCTATGCATCTACAACCCTCTCCATGAAGAAATACTTCCTTACCTTACCTCTGAGCCATTCCCCCTCTATCTTCAAATTGTGCCCCCTTGTTCTTGCACATAACTTTTTCTGAAAGATGTTACCCTCTTGGACTTTGTTGATTCCCTTGAGGTACTTGAAAGTTTCTATCATGCCCCCCTCCTTTCCTCAAGGCTATACAGTACATATTAAGCTCTTTTAATCTTTCTTCATATGTCTTCTGGTGCAGATCCTGCACCATTTTGGTTGCCCTCCTCTGGACAGCCTCCACCCTGTCTATGTCTTTGCGGAGATGGGAGATGGGGTCTCCAGAACTGCACACAGTACTCCAGATGTGGTTTTACCAACTCTCTGTACAGAGGGATAACAACTTCCTGTTTTCTACTGGTGATGCCTCTTCCTATGCATCCCAGTAGCTCACCCCAGCCCTCCTTACTGCCATCTCACATTGCCTGCCCACCTTTAGGTTATCTGATATGACTACCCTCAGGTCCCTTTCCATTTTTGTTGTTGTCATTATTTTACCCCATTGTGTACTCTTCCCCTGGGTTTTTGTTTCCCAGGTGCATTACTTTGAACTTCTTTGCATTGAATCTAAACTGCCATACATTTGCGAGTGTTCTCCTGGAGTGGGGTGAGACAGGGTGGACTGCACAAAAGGTTGCCATAGCAGAAAATTTAGCTGTCAATGTAATTATTGGCAACAATCTCAAACAGGGGATGGTGTGTGCAGTTACCCACAGCCATGCAGCAAAGGTAAATTGTAGTTCCCTGGACCCCATAGATGCCCCTGTGGAAACCACTGGGAGGCTAGTTCCCTAGCCTGTGTCTCCTGATTTGGAGGATAATGAAAAGGGAGTAGAAATTCCCCAGGTAGAAGTTAACAGAACAGCTATGGAGGGCTACTCTGAGGATGGAGATGTAACCCATAGTCAGAGGGTTAGGGATGGCAGTGATCCTGAATGCCCTGACACTAGAGCTAGGGACCCTAGTTTAGAAATGGAAAGGGACCTGTCCCATGCCTTGGGAATATGTAAGGAGTTTGCAGCTGCTCAGAAAAATGACCCTAGTCTAGAGAAGCTGAGGGCTTGGGCAGACTCTGATGGAGTATGGGGAGGTGATGAGAAACATTAAGTTTATTGGGACAATGGACTGCTGTATATGCAGGATGCTAAGACAGAGGGAGGGAGGGATGGCAGGCAGGCAGCTTGTCATTCCCCAGGGGTACCATGAGCAGTTGCTCAAGATTACACATGATATTCCCATGTCTGGTCATCTGGGAATTGTGTGCACTATGCAGTGATTGGCCCAGTATTTCTAATGGCCCAACTTCACCCAGCAGGTGAAGGAGTGTTGCAGGTCTTGTCACTGATGCCAAGAAATAGGGAAGGTGGGTAAGAAAACCTTTGCCCATAGTTGAGGAGCCATTCCAGAGGGTGGGAATGGATATTGTGGGGCCTTTAGATACCCCCAGCTCCTCCAGGAAGAGGTTTATCCTAACTGTGGTGGATTATGCAACCCAGTACCCAGAGGCAGTTGCCCTATCCTCACTGAGGACAGACAAAGTGGCAGATGCCTTACTAGGGATTTTCTCCCATGTTGGATTTCTGCAGGAGGTTTTCACCGATCGAGGTGGTTCATTCATGTTGGACCTGATGTAATGTTTGTGGGAGAAGTGTAGGGTGGTGCAGAGATGTACAACACCTTATCACCTGCAAGTCAATGGGCTTGTGGAAAGATTTAATTTTACCCTTAAGTCAATGCTCTAAGCATTTGCTGAACAGCATGGGAGGGACTGGGAGAAATGTATTCCCCACCTGTTGTTTGCATACAGGGAGGTGCCCCAAGTGTCAATAGGGTTTTCCCCCTTCAAGCTCTTATATGGATGCAGGGTACATGGGCCCCTAGACTTGATCTGGAAGGACTGGGAAGGCAAGCACACCATCCAGGGAACTCCCATTGTGGATTATGTCCTTAGGTTTAGGGAAATGCTGAGGGAGTGAGGGAGCTTATGGGGACAGCCCAGAGCAACCTGGCAGCTGCCCAACAAAAACAAAAGGTGTGGTAAGACCGCAGAGTCAGAGTGTGCTCATACACTGTGGGTCAGGAAGTCGTGGTCCTAATCCCAGTCCAGAAAGACAAGCTACAGGCCAAGTGGGCAGGACCGTACAAAGTAGTCAGATGGATAAATGATGTAAACTACATTATAGAGCTACTTGTCAACATGATGAAGCCATGTGCTAATAGGGCTGACATGGTGTTTGCACTCTGTAGTCCAGCGGAGGGAACGGATGAAGGGGACCCCCTTCTGGACTTGCTGGAAGAAAGTAAGTGGGAGTCCTCTGTGGAGGCAATTAAAATGTCACCCCACTTGATCCCAGACCAGATCCTGGAAGTAAGGGAGGTATTAACAGACTTTGCTCCACTGTTTAGCACCAAGCCTGGACTAACCCCCTTAGCAACACGTAATGTGGAGACAGGGATGCAGGTGCCCGTATGGCAGACAGCATATTGAGTGTCATGGGCTGTCCAAAAGGACATTAGGAAGGAGGTAGAGGAAATGCTGGATTTAGGGGTAATCCAGAAATACCACAGCCCCTGGGCCTCACCCATAGTCCTTGTTCCCAAACCAGATGGCTTTACTCATTTTTGTGTGGACTATCATGGACTCAGTGCAGTCACAAAGTCAGACGCCCATCTGATGCCACAGACAGATGAACTCCTGGACAAGTTGCAAGGGACGACATACCTTACAACTGTTGACCTGACAAAGGGGTATTGGCAGGTAGAGTTAACTGCCAGTGCTAGGGAGAGGTCAGCCTTCATCACTTTGATAGGTTTATTTTTATTAAAAGTAATGTTCTTTGGAATGAAAAGCACCCCGGCCACTTTCCACAGTTTCGTGAACCAGGTATTTAATGGTGCTGAGTACACCATGATGTACCTGGATGACATTGCCATCTTTAGTGCCAGCTGGGAGGAATACCTTTCCCACCTTAGGGAAGTGCTGTGCAGGATACAGAGAGTCAGACTCACTGCAAAAGCTGAGAAGAGTCAGGTGGCCATGGCTGAGGTGGCGTACCTCAGACACATTGTAGGCCGGGGGCAGCTCCATCCTAACCAAGTGAAAATAGAGGCAGTCAAGGCATGGCCCAGACCAGAAACACAGAAGCAGGTCAGTAGTTTTCTCAGGACAGCAGAGTACTATAGGAAATTTGTACCAAATTACAGTGCCCTGGCTGCTCCCCTATCTGGCCTGTTAAAGAAAAGGATGTCCAAGAAAATTACCTGGGAACCAGCCTGTGAACAAGCCTTTGTAAGACTAAAGGAGGCACTGTGCAGTGCTCCTGTATTGTCAAGTCCAGACTATAGTAGACCCTTTGCAGTCCAAACTTATGCCTCAGATGTGGGTATTGGGGCAGTGCTGAGTCAGACATCCAGTCAAGGGAAAGATCACCCTATAGTGTATCTCAGTAAAATGTTACTTCCCAGGGAGCAGGCTTGCTCTACTGTGGAAAAAGTGTGTCTTGCCATGGTGTGAACACTAAAGAAGTTAGAGCCATACCTATACAGGCAGCATTTTGAGGTAAAAACTGACCACAACCCCCTGGTTTGGCTGGCACAGATAGATAAAACAAATGGTAGGCTGTTATGATGGAGCCTTGCATTGCAAGGGTATGACATGACTGTATCACACAGGGCAAGGACAGCCAATGAAAATGCAGATGGACTTTCACGTCATTTTGAGTTTGAACTGACTTTGGGGAACTCATCCCACAGTAGGGGATGAGCCCCCAAATTCAGTCTTGGTGGGGAGGACTGTGATGCTCTGCCACCTGCTTATTGTTATATGTATCATATTTGTATTTTTAAATAAATGTGTATGTGTTTGGGACTGTCTGCTTGGCACACAAGTAAGCCAGTCTGCAAGAAGCTTGACCTTTGACCTCAAAGGTGTCAGTGTTACTAAAGCAACTGGCTGTCATAAAAGCTGGCTGGGGGAAAACTAATGAAAGGTTTCCTTTCCTGCCTTAACAGAGGACTTCCTTCCATAAGCCAAGAGATGAGACTTTGTAAAATTTTATGATCCTGCAGGAAGAGACAATTTGGTTACATATTCTTGTTAACATCATAAACCTAAAATCATTCTTGCAAAACAGGAAACCAGCAGAGAGATCAAAGGAGAGGCTTTGATGAAGGAGACTCGTATTTTAAAAATTGCCAACCTTTGATTTCCACAGTAGAAATTAAGTATGGGAGGATCTAACTGTGATCTCACCAAGGGGGTTGGGTGATAGATTTTGAAATGGTCAGGCATCTAGGGAAACACTGCTTTTTATCTCAGGGCTTAAGAGAAGTGCGACTTTTGTCTCTAGACTTAAAACAGGCACGTCTGGTAATATCTAGCTAAGCAAGAACTTTTAAGTATTTTGCAGGCATCTTTCTTTGTTCTGTAATTTCCCAATTAATTTTATTGCCTGTAAGTTATTGATGTATATGTTCAGTGTTTGATATTTTATTTCTTTTACAATTTTTAGTAAACAATACTTTCCTTGAAATTCTGCCTTTGTTTTCTCAGTTTTCTTTTGCATGTGAATGCTGAACCAGTGTTTAATTCTGATAGCTGTTAAGAGCTAAAAAGGATGTGTTACTATCTGGCAAAAAGGTAAGAATATACCTAGGTCTCATATTCAGTCATAAGGGTACATTATGGGAACCTGGCTGGGTGCCACTGGGTGAAGGATTACGTTGCATTTCCCTGAAGAGAATAAATATCTGAGCCTGTTAACTGGGTATGCTACATAAGGTTCACATTTGACCCCCAGGACTCGAGGCTGGTAGGTGATTCAGACCCAAAACAGACAGGAGGGTTACCCTGTTTGTCTCTTGTTAACACTATTGCACTTCAAGGTTGGCACTGTAGGAGAAGAGGGCCTGACCTGCTGAGCACGTTTGTGACAGGGAACATTTAGACATTTGCTGACCTGTGAGACAGCCTAGTGCTGTGAGACATGCAACAGCAGATATTCTTGAAATTGAACAAATGTATGCTGTATTGCCTGATATTTCACTGAGTGAGCTGTGTGAGGGGACATCCCTGCTGACATCTCAGAGGATGAAACAAGAAGGGGTGGAAAGCTGTAGTTCATGGGTTAGCCCCCACCAACTACAAATCAGTGTTAGATGCTTATTTTTAACAGCATGGTACTGTAGCCCAGATAGTTCTGGATCCTAACTCCACACAGGGGTTAGGAGTGTGATTTGAAATAGTTTTAATGTTTGAGGCAGCTAGTCTTGGGACAACACAGAACTGCAACCTTTGGTCCACTTCCTGGTCACCTAGCACATAACTCCCCCCCCCTCCCCGTGAGCAGGGTGAACTGAGTGGGGCACGCTCACTGCCATCACCAAGACATGTGCATTTTCACATGTCGTGTGTGTTAGGTGGTCAGGAGGCTGTGAGGACATAAAAAATTGTAAGTAAGCTAATTACAAAGTAAATTCTGCTAGTCTTTTAAATGCTGCTGCAGCTCAAGGAAGGAATTGTAAACATATCTACTGATTGAAATGATTTACTGCAAGCACTTCATGTCTGAGTATCCATGTTACTAAAATCAAATGCTGTGCTATGACTTTAAATTGATTTAGGCATGGCAACACACCGAACTAAGTGAACCTATCAGAGTTGCTGTCCTAAGCCCCATAGTTTTGCATAATTAAAGTGGATGTAGTATCCCCAGCCCCAGTAAAGTGAACAATATAAACTAATCAACTTGTTGTTACCGGACTACTGCCGGGTAACGAAAAGCACACAAAAGAAACACTTGTCAGCAGTGTAAAGAAATTAAGGATTTAAAAGCACAAATATTTCTTTCTTTCTTTCTTTCTTTCTTTCTTTCTTTCTTTCTTTCTTTCTTCTTTCTTTCTTTCTTTCTTTCTTTCATTTCTTCATTCATTAATTCTTTCAATACCTTTGAGCACATAACAACTCTTTTACATAGCTTCCACGTTAGTGGGAAGGGTGACAGACATACAACAGGTGGTATTGCATAACATTTTGACAAGAATATATTTAAAATGACAATATGACATTAACATTGTAACTAAAATTAAAACTGTGAATCAGTAGGAAATCAAAAATAACCTAATGTATCTCAAGCGCCGGTAGCAGGAGTGACTCCCGACCTATGCCAGGGGTCCTTGTTGCACCGGACACTGTCCTGCCCTCCCCCCTGGAGAAGGAGAGCTGTCCATAGGATGTTCCATCCTTCTACCCCTGGCCAGCCCTCAGATGACCTGAGTCCATTTCTGAACCCGAGTTGCCGGTGTCGCAAGCGGAAATCCAACCGCTGTGCCAGTGGGCCAGCCCATCCCAATGTGCGTTGTCAAATAGGTATAGGTAGATTTGGGTGAACAAAAGTTCAGGTAAGTGAAGATAAACAGTGGATAGAAGATGGAGGGTGAGAGGGGTGAGGTGAAAGAAGGATCGAGGAAGGAGTCAGGAAATAGGGCAGAGCAGTTAGGGTGAAAGTGGTCTTTCGCAGAGAAAGGGGAAGAAGTATATACACAAGGATGTGTCAATACTGCTGAGGTAGTGCCATTTCAGTTGAAACAGTCACAGGAACTATTAGCTGCAAGATGCTGAGTGACTTTAAATGGTCCCAATTTTGGTAAGAAAGAGATATCACTAGGCAGCGCATTAAACCATAAAGATGCTCAGCTCTATATGCAAACGATCGTTGCCTTTGTGTAGTCCAGCATCTTGGAACAGAGAAGAGTTGGCTGACTGAGCTACACGTGTGCTGGAAGCTGCAAGAGGGGTTGAATAAGTTTGTAACACCAGAAGGCAGGAGCCTGAGAAGTGCCTTTTTAGTTAGCAAGCAGGTTTGATAGTGAATCCTCCCACTTTCTGAAGCCAACCTGTTTGCGTACACAGTTCACATGTGTGGGTAAGGTGTGCTGCTCCAGTAAGAAGTCGTCATGCTTTATTGAGTGCCACTAATATTCTGTGGAGGGTAGTGGTGGAAGCTGAGCCATAGATAACCAGACCATTGTCAACAATGGATAATATGGAGCTATAGAAAGCTAGTATGAGGGCTTCAGGTGTTAGACTGTGGATTAGAATTAGAAACAAAAAGCTTGAAACAGTTTGTAGATGTAAATATAGCTACTAAAAAGGATACATCAGGTACAGATGATAAGAATGACACCACATGTAAACACATAAGAGAAGAGGCTGAATTATATGAATGATGCACTACAGAAAGGAATAAGTCCTATAAAAAAGAGAAAGGAAAGAAGAGAACAAGATCTTACCTCTGTATTAGAAAGTAAATATAAACCATTAATATGCCTAATGGATCAAATTGAACAGCAGACTAGTGACCTACTGACATTAGCAGCAGAACAAGAGGCAACACAAGGAAATGATATTGGTAATACTGAAGCAGCAGAATATAATATAGAAGGAAAATATTAAAACTGTAGAGGCAGAAGTCACAGGTTTAAATATAGCACAATTTGGTAGTGTATGAAAGCTATTATCACCTGAGTGCTGTGAAATGAGTTGTGGAGGCCCTAGTGGTACCCTTTTTGGCAGCCTCAGATCACAGGCCAAGAAGTGAATAGGCATGGAATCTGAACTATCCTCTCATCTATATGGTGGTCCCTCCATGGCAGGGTTGAGGCACACTGGTGAATCGGTGGGGTGAAGCTCACTATGATCATCTGTGCTGTACTGTCCTGTGGATAAATAGATCACCCAAAGGCCATTCAGTGGCCTATGTGAAATGAGTTGTGGTGGTCTCAGTCCAGTTCCCAGTGGGCAGGTGTACACATCACAAAACCACTAACAGAATTGGCCCTAGTGGTACCCTCATTGGCAGTCTTACATCTCAGGCCAAGAACTGAATGGGCATGGAGTCTGACCTACCCTCTCACCTACATGTTGGTCCCTCCATGGCAGGGTTGAAGCACATTGGTGAGGCAGTGTGGTGAAGCTCACACGGTGATCATCTGTGCTGTACTGTCATGTGGATAAATAGATCACTTCAGGTTCCAGTTCGTCAATACAGCACCTTTCATGCGCACTAGAAATTCATACACAGAAAAAAAAGTATTTAACAAAAAGGTAATAGGGATGCTGTAAAGTGATGCTCGGGCACTCACCTTTATCAGGTGAGTAAACTACCATTATCCTAGCCCAGATTATCCTGGACTATTGAGCCAAATTATCTGTTACCTGGGTCACTACAGTCTGACTAGGGTGGTTACCTTTTCCTGACAGTAAGATTCCACTGTTTGGAGTTCCCAGTATCAATATTAACCACCCCAGTCAAAAAACATAAAATTCAGGTGTTTTTGGAATGCCACATATACTTTAAGATTCAAGCATTTCTAGCCTAATGTAAAAAAAAATTCATTATTTATTTTAAAAGTTTCACCACAAAAGACATATTTAGCTGGTAACAATTTCTTTCAAGATGAATCTGGGGGGGAGATACAGTTCAAAACAAAAAATACTACAAGTGCACTTAAAATAACTAAAGCATGTAACAGTAATAGTATGTAAAGTACAGTTACATCATGACAAAGAGCAGTTCTGCAGAATCATCACTACCGCATTGAATACACTGAAACTAAATTGGAACCTGGGGGCAATCACACTTATTTTAACTTTTGGTTCATTGTAACAGTTATGTCCATCTAAAGGCAAATTGTGTTAAATGAATAAATACATTAACCACTGGCGACAGCCTATTAAATAATGCTTGATGACATCACAGAGGTGCAGTGCTACATTCAAACCTAAGAAGAGGGTTGGAGATTGTATTCTATTGAAACAAAATTGTAATTGAACTGTAACTTTTTTGTTGTAAGTACTATGTCCCTTGTACTACTGTTCTGATGTCCTCTTTGTGACGAAGTACCTTTGTAAATGAGCTTCTGGCTCAAAGGTTTCTAAACTGATGTTTAACTAAATAAATAAATAACTAAATAAATAAATAACAACAACAACAAGTACATCTCCATATGAAGAGGCAATTTAAAAGTTGTTCCTCTTCAAATGATGTGGCATAAATGGTTCATAAAATGTGCTGCAGCAAGGCAGCTTTATGGGTCCTATCCTCATAAGTGGCAATTATATGATTATCCCATTGTATCCCACTACATATTTCCAACTTATAACAAACTTAATATTTCATACTTAACATTTTTATTCAGTATCTTGGTAAGGAAATAATGATCTAGTTTAGTAAATGATTTTCTTACTAACATCTAAGCGCTGTTCATCAGTTGTATAATATTATCTCTCTAACTTGATATTGCTTTACCAACTTAATTGCACCATTAGAAATTTACAATGTTTCTTTCAATAATGTGCAGGCATTATTTAACGAGACTCCATAAATCACTGTCTCCAGAATGCCTATGTCATTTCCTCCCACAGGAAGTTTAGTGGGAAGGAAAGGCATAATTAAACAAACTTCCACTGAATACAATAGAAAGAACTATAAATTGAGGTTGCTTTTTAGGTCATGGGTGAGGCCTACACAATTTTCCGGTTAATTTTGTTCACTATTTATCAAATGCTATGCTTCCACTGATTTAAACTTTGAACAGTTTCTTCCTTTCATTAAACAGTTTATTTTCTAAATGTCTCACTTGAGCCTGTTTGTCATATTCCCAGAGATACAGCCACTCCTACCAAAATATTCAAACAAATGTCACTAGAACTGTACTAGTTTATTAATACTTTTGGCCAGTACAATGGCCCATCTGGGGGAGTAGATGTTGGGTGGGATCAGACTCTTTGAATATAGCCTTCCATGGCAAAGGCTGCATATACTGTAGCTTTGAAAATTTCTACTTGAAAGTGAACAATAAGGCAGCATCACCACACCTTGAAGGCAATACACAGTGTTAAGGCAACATAGCAATCTAAATTTTACAGATTTTAATATCTAATAGTATATGTTCATGGGAGATGACAAAAAGGAACATACTGTGCCATCCACTAGGATTAAGGTCTCTGCATGAGATTTAACAGTTTACTGCATGACAGATTGGAGTAACTACCCCCTTCCTATCCAATCTGGGGTTTCACAGGGCTCCGTCCTTGGACCCCTCCTTTTTTAATTTTCGCCAATGAACTCCCCTTCACCTGTGTCAACTCACATATACATATTTATGCAGATGACACAGTCATCTTCACCTCTGGTCCTTTCTCTGTAGCTGTAGAAAACCTGATTCAGCTGGACTTCAGCAATGTCCTCCATTGATTCTATTCTAACCAACTTAGAGTTAACACTAAAAAGACAGTCTCCATGACCTTTGGTATCAGCCAGAAACTAGCCAGACTCACTGTCCCCCCTGTTTTCACCACTCTGGATGGCACCCTACTTGAAGTTGTTTAGTCCTTTAAGTACCTGGGGGTGTGGCTTGACAGTAAGCTTGACCACACCCCAAATTGATGCCATCCATGCCAAGCTCCATCCCAATCTTTGTGCCCTCTATCATTACAAAGACTGCCTGTCTCCACATGTCAGCAAGGAACTGATTACCAAATTTGTGCTCCCTGTCTTCGACTATATGGATGTAGTCAATGGCTCTGCCCCCTCCACTTCCTTCACCAGACTGGATACCCTCCTTAACTCCTTCTGCTGTTTTGCATCTAACTCTCCTCCATGCACATATCACTGCTCACTTCACTCCTCCCTTTCCATCCTCCCTCTGACATGTCAACGGCAGGCCCATTGTGTTACATTCATCTCCAAATATTGGTTCAACACCCTTCCCTCCTACCTCTCCTTGTTCCTATTCCAAATCTTCCCTGCCTCCCACTCCCTCCGCTCTAGGGACAGATACACTTTTGCCATTTCTCACCCATGCTCCTCTGCTGGAAAGTCTGCATTCTCCTATAGGCTACCCTCTCTCTAGAACAAACTCTCCTCCCCCTCCATTTCTCTCCACCCTTTAACTCCTTCAAACACCTGCTGAATTTTCAAACCTCCACCCCCAACTTGCTCCTGTTACCCTTTTTCTGGTTACCCTTGAAGTCCTCATTTTAATGCATTCAAGTTTTTGGTCATGATTCTAAGCACTACTAAAGTTCACTGCACTTTGTTTAATGGTGGTATATCCAAATTCTCTTTATTTATTCTATTATTGCAACACATTACTTGTCTGTCTGTTCAGATGTTATTTTGCTACTGTCTACTGCCATTTTGCTCCATTTTGCCCTTCTCTGGGTCACACCTGGAAATGAGCTGTGACTCAATGTGCCTTTCCCAGTTATCAAATTAAAAAAAACAACAAATAACTACCATTTGATTATGTTGAGCTCCTGCAGAATCCTTCAAGACATCAAAGAAAAAAACTGTGGTACTCTGCTTGGTGCTGGAGGGCAGTGCTATTGGTTAAGCTAGATGAATACAGACCACTGACCCAACTCGTTCACCTATTGCCATCCTGGCAGGCACAGCCTTTGAACAATGTAACCATCTCCTAGTTGCTGTATCCTTGAATGTCATTTTCAGTGAGAGAGTGATCCATCTTTGCTTTAAAATAAGTGATTCTGCCTGTCTGCAGTGCCTCCTCAGGGATCCTGTTCCGAAGGTCCTCCGCCCTCTGTGTGAAGTATTGCCTCCTTCTGCTGGCCTTGTGCCTACCTCCCTAGTGTGCAGAAAATGTTCCTAAGTCACACTGGCTTAAATCAGGGTTAATAGTGTCAGCTGCTTCACATTTCGTAGTTGTTTTAGAATTCTGAAGATGGTTACCATGCCCCCTTCAGCCTTGCCAGTACATTGAAGAGTGATAAAATGATCTTGCTGTATTGCCTTGTTATGCTGCTTCTTATGCATCCCAGAATTTTGTTTACCCTGCCCATTGCCCCAGCACAAGGTTGTGACAGCTTCAGCTGACCATCTACTATATTACCCATACCCTTTTCTTGATGCACAGATTGCAGCTGTCTCAGATACCTACTTCACTGACAACCCTCGTTTTGGAATCCAAGCATAGGACTTTGCATTTATCTGGGCTGATTGTCATTTGCTACCTATCAGCACACTTACCCAGGATTTCCAAATCTCCCTGCAATATATTATACTCCCTCCATGTGTCATCCACTTGCATGAGTCTAGTGTCATCCGAGAATGTTGCCACATTGCTATCTACCCCAACGTTCAGGCCATCAATGAAGACCTTATATAACACAAGCCCAAATAGTGAACACTGAGGGATGCCATTCCTCACTGGCCTGCAATCATAGGCTATACCCTGTACTATGATGACCCCTTGGACTCAGTTACCCAATAATTACTGGTGACCCCCTTTTACATATGGTTGCAGTGCTAGTTTCAAACGCCATAATTACCAGGCTTCCCAGTTATTAAGGTGTTCTGAGATGAATCTCAACTCAGTTCTGTCCTTGCTGCAAGCAAACACCGCCTCGAGACTGCACTTTCAGGCCACTTACCATTAGTGGCTCGCACAGCTGTGGAAGTGCTTACTCTTGCACTGTCCGTCTGCTCATCTTACACCAAAACAGCAGTTTTCCGTAAAGAAAATAAAAAAAGTCCTTGCACCAGGAATTATAAAAAATAATGTCTATGCAACATTTATGTTATGTATTTTTTTAGTCCCCAGCTGTGTGTGATGCCTTCATAAACCTCTCGAGCTTTACTCTTGAGGTTTATGTGGCATAACACACCTCGGGGGAGTAAAAAAAATACTTAACACACAGTTGCATAGCCATTAGTCTCTCTTTAAATAATATAAATAATGTACATTACTTTTTAAAATTGCTTACAAAGACAAACGCTTAGATCCATTTTTTGTATGGCTGACAGTATAGCCTAGAGGTTAGAGCAAGGAGCTGTCAATGAGCTTGGTACATCAAGCAGATCTGGGTTAGATTCTTACAACCTGCACTTGCATACTGTGTGATCCTGAGCAAGTCACTTAATCTCCCCAGTGCTCCCAGGATGCCCCTGTAAACAGATCTTCAGCACAGTGGGCCTTACTTGGTTACTGAAGAAGAAGAATAAAAAAAGTACTTGTATTATGGCATAAATGTTAACAGTTCTGAAGATACTAAAGAAGTTTTCTAGTAACACTGCAATTTTTCATTAGATGCAACACACAATCAATATCCTGCTTTCGGGTGTTTGGTAAAACAGAGCATACCACATGCCCCACATGTCTTGTGAGTCACATGGAGTAGCCAAGTGCCTTCAACCACCTTGAAAGTGTGATAAGCAATAACGCACAACAGGGTGTGTGTTATGCTGTGATAAAAGCACGCATAGGGGCGTAGTGAGGCATAAGGCTGTAAGCGGAGTGCTTTACTGCCCCTAGAAGTGCATTTATCAGAGCATAACCCACACCCAGGAGTGTGTTATTGCACTTATGAAATGGGTATATGTTGAAAAATATTGTAACTTTTTTTACAAAATAGAAATATTAAAGGTCTTTCTTTTTTGAAGCAAAATAGTCCCTCCTCTCAACTGTCAGTATTGGTGCTTGAGAGTGAGATGACTTTCTGTGTTTTATGTGGCACCCCTTCCCTATTTATTTTATGCAGGGTTTTTCTCTCCTACCATTCCATTTCATTCATTGATTAAGCTGATATTGCTATCAAGCACAATCACAGCAGGTTGCTAGGCCGCTGGCAAGACCCAGATTTCCTTGTCGTCTTGCTGGCAGCATGATTCCCTCTGTGGTTGCGTGTTTCAAGAAAGTGACGGGGGCCACACTGTCTGCTAGTGGCAATGGATGATGAGAGATCACCAGTGAGTCCGACAAGGAACACACTGGTGAGGATGCTGTTTTGTACAAGTCTGGAAGGAAAATAATATTCAGGTGACTGTTGTCTGCATTGGGAGGGAGGGAGGGAGGGAGGGAGGGAGGAGGGAGGAGGGAGAGAGAAACAGAGCAGATGTTTCAAGGGCATACATGTTCATGTTGCTCGGGGAGTTGCACAGATAGAATCAGAAGGTATGAAAAAGTCTGGCAAGAGGTGGCACAAGGATATCATGGGTTAGTGATTCAATGTTGCTGGCTCTTGTTTTTTACCATGGTATAAGCAAAATAAAAGACATAGCTGGCAAGGGCTGTCAGCCAATCAGATTTCTTTACCATCTCTATCTATTTTTTAAGATCAGTCTTATCTCACACTCTAGAATGAATTATTCCACTTTTAAAATGACACCTAAATAGGCCGTTCCACCAGCACAGCAGCATGGCGTCCATCTGTGACACCAATGCCCCAAGTTCAGGAACAGATCCGGGCAGTCAGAGGGCCAGCCAGGGGGAGAAGGATTGAGCATCCCTTGGATGGCTCTCCTTCTCTGGGGGGGGGCTGTGTGTCCTGCACAAGTCAGACCCCTACCGGACGGTGGGGGCTTCACTGCGACTGCTACCCGGACTTCTTAGGAGGCGTATCGGATGCTGGTGTCATTGCACGCCACGCCTCCTTCAGGGTAGCAGCAACAAGTGAAAAAAACATTGCGGCCATCTTTAAAGAAGCTCACTTTCTGGCCCTGATCGCCAGCCACAGCACTGCCCAAGCTGACCTATACCATCCTCCACTGGCACTGGCCGACCTTGCGCCCTGCCCTGGAGGGCAAGCCAGAGAGGCAATGTCGGTAGGTGCCCCTGCCGGCAACCTTCTTCCATTGCCATGTTGGTTCATGTCAATGCAGGTGGCCCTGCCCTGAGGGCAATCCAGGGGGTATAATTTGGGAGGTAAGTCTGTGGGGGCGAGGAGGGGGTCTGGGGTGGGCAGGGCTGAGCATTCGGTGGTCTGCAGTAAGAAAAAGCATACTAAATTAAAAATTAAAATGCCACCTAAATGGTTAAAATTGGCTGAATAGGATTACAAATCAGGAAACAAGCAGTTAATTTAAGAAGGACTACATTTAATTCTTATTAGTCCACTGTTGCATGCAGATAAATGTAGTCCCTAAGTAAATAAATAGAGTAAATGGAATATTTCCATTCACTGATTTAGACACTGAATGGCAGCTGATGGCATACAACTGTACTATTTGTTGGATCCATCTGAGGAAGAGAAGCTGTCTCTGGAGCTTTTTGTAGTTGTGCAGCAAAGAATGTGACCAGTCCAGTAGGGGTGTGTATGGACCAAATGTCATTTCCAGAATACCACAAATAGTAGGCTTTCTTAATATTTGGGAGACCTTTCTAAATAGTAAATTTTTTGACTGGTATTCGGGAAAAAGCTATCAGCAAAATGTCAGTGTTACAGAACTTTGTTGACCAATCAGATGCCATTTCTGTGATTGTCACACACATTTTTGGTAGAAGAAAGGAGGTTGTTCTTAAAGCGGAAAAAACAATATAAAACCGGCACCTGCTCAAAGCATTTTACTTTAATTCAGCTCGTATTATGGACAAAAAGCCGAGTGTGCTTATTTCAAAAGGACTTTTTATTAATTTAAAACTCACTTGAAATGTGGCACAAAACACCAGAATTCATGTGGAAACAGCAAACACATGCAGCACAATAGTCCACAATATTCTTATTAAATCCACAAAACGCCACACAAGTCCATGCACAAACGGCTGTACAAGTCCCAACAGGTGTGAGCAAGAACAGAGGTCGCTTCCAACAGACGTCACCTGACGTGTTTCGCTGTTAGCTTTGAGTAAGTGAGTTTTAAATTAATTTTCATCTGTATCAGAACTGTTTCTGAAACCAGGCACTGCTTGTTCCCGAGTGCAGTCTTTTTTTATATTTTTTGTTCTTAAAGCTAAATACTTCTGAGACCCACAACATGTTCATTTTTTTGTGCTCCACAGGCTTTTTTGTCAGATGTTTCTTTAATCACTGTCAGTACAGCTAGGCTTGCCTTTGTAACTGCATTGCTCTTTATCCTTGTTGCTAAGCTCAGTTATAAAATCAGGAGGACAGTCTGCTGACTCACATCCCCGCTGCTCACTACCCACAACTCCACTGTGTTTCTTTTTCACATTTTAGGGAAAAGTTGTTTCGTGTTTTTTATTTTTGCTATCATCTGGTTCTGAACTCAGTTCCATGTACAACTGAGGAGAGTGTTGACCCTAAACTTCTCCACCTTTCAGCTTCTCCCATCATTTCACCTCTTACTCACTTCCTCAACCTCTTCTTCACCCTCTGTTCTGTCCCTCGGTCTTGAAAGATTGCCAGAGTTCTACCCCTCCACAAAGGGGGCAATCCCTCCACTCCTGGCAACTTCTGTCCTACCTCCCTTCCCTTGTTAAGCTGCAGGTGAAACTTGTCTACTCCAGGCTTGCTTAATTCCTCCACTCTCCAATTTCCTCTCCTCCTGCCAGTGTGGTTTCCAGAAACAACATTCCTAGTCTCCTCCCTTCTATGGGTTACTGACTACATCTTCTCTGTGATGGATCAGGGGTACATCGTGGCAGCCATTTTCATCAATCTGGCCTAAGCCTTTGATCCACTGGCCCATCCACTCCTCCTGGACAATGTGAGTTCTGCTGGCCTCTTAGCCCCCACTGTTGACTGGTTCCACTCCTACCTTTCAGGCCATCAGGAGTCAGTACAAGTAGGAGGAGTCCTGTCTTCTCCCCTACCAATCCAGGCTATGGTCCCACAAGGCTCCATCTTGGGTTCAGTCCTTTTCTCCATTTTACTCAAAGACCTGCCCACTGACTGTGCCAGCTCACATATTTATGTGTATGCAGATGACACAGTTCCCTACACTTCAGTCCCCTCCACCCCAGCAGTGGAAGAGTCACTTCAGCAATATTTCCTCACTGTTCTGTGCTGGTTCCAGTCCTGCTAACTCTGAGTCAACACTAAAAAAAACTGTGTCCATGACTTTTGGCAAATGCCAGAAACTGGCCAGGCTTGCCCCTCTCCCTGCCTTCTCCACCTTGGATGGCACCCCTCTTGAAGTGGTTCTCTCCTTCAAGTATCTCAGTGTGTGCTTTGATAGCAGGCCTGACTTTTCTGCCCTCATCGATACCATCCATGCCAAACACCACACCACGACCTTGGTGCCTTGTACTGTAACAAAGATTGCCTGTCTCCCTAGGTCCACCAGAAGCTGGTAACCAGAATGGTGCTGCTGGTCTTTAACAATGCAAATGTGGTTTATGGTGCCATCCCTACCTTTTCCTTTGTCAGACTAGATCATTTTGTCATTTTGTTACCAACCCCCCTAGGATTCACCACTGCTCCCTCTACTCCTCCATATTCATCTTCCAACTAGCCTCACATCACCAGTCCCACTATACTTCCTTCATCTCCTAATACTTCTCCAAATACTGGAGTGGGTCCCTACCCTCCTACCTAACCATACTTTTCTCACCTATTCCCTCTGATTCATACTCCCTCTGCTCTAGGGATCCTCATAACTTCTCCTGCCTCATCCTCTTTTTTCTGCTGAGCAGTCAGCCTTCTCCTGTCACCTTCCCTGTCTCTGGAACCTGTTCTCCTCTGCTTTCTGTCTCTCATATTCCCATTTCCCTCAGGCAGCAGCTAACACTCCTACCCCTCCTGCTCCTGTCAGCCCCCTACCTGACCTGTCTGTTGGTGCCCTATGCACCCCTGCTATGGTCCCCCTCCTGGGGTCAGTTGATGTCGCCACAACTGCTGCACTGACTTGTTTCAAGCTGCTTTGATCATTTTATTGGGTCACTGATGTTGCTCATAGCAGCAACTTCTGCCACTCTTTATTGTTCTCTGCACTTGCACCATGTTGAATTGTATTCTGTTACATTTTATTTTTTTGGAATGCTTTATTCCTGCTGTGTATGATTTATTTTATTCCTTTTATCTTTTCCTCATGCTACATCTGGAAATGAGCCTCAGCACAGTGTGCCTTTTCAGGATACCAACTTTCAAATAAATAAATACATTTTACAAAGTTTGTTTTTCCCTGGGGTGAGATAAAAATGAGGCATGCTGATGATTCCTGAATAGGACAAACATACGTCTTCTTTTCTCAGCCTTTGAAGATTGTGTGAGAGCCCCTTTGGATCCATGCATTCCTGCTTAAAGCAAACCCAGCCTAAATGTCATGTTTTACACTCTGTGATGATGATGGCAACACAACTGAAGGAGTTAGCAAATTCAGATACCTTGGGTTGCTTCTAGACTGCCACTTCTACCTTAACACACATGTAAATCTGCTAATTAAAAAAGCTCACCAATGAATTGCAGTGCTTTACAGAGTGATGCCTTTTCTCACCAAGGATTCCAAAACCCTGCTAGCTGCCAGTTTCCTAATTCATTTATTTGACTATGGTGCCCTAATTTCTTACCCCCCCCCTTACCCAGAGTAACTTCTACAAACTCCAGTCTAGCTATCATAGCATTCTGAGATTTGTTACCGGTCTTCCCCAGGCTTACCCACCACTGCGACTTCTATAGGATCTCCAACTGGCCCTTCCTCGAGGACAGACTCAACTGCAAATTACTCACTTTCTTCCACAAATTATCTTTGGGCCTGCTCCCTTATAGCATCTCATCCTTCTTCCCCAAGGCCTCCGGATCTCGGACCACTGGAAGGTCATCCTCCCTCTCCTTCTTCATCCCTTTCTGTTGCACCACCAAGTGCAAAAACACTCTCTCCTACAAGGGTGTTAAACTCTTCAACTGTAACTCCCCTTCTCTCATCTGTTGCCCCTCTATATCTTCTTTTAAACACTATCTAAAGTTGCACCTCCCTCTTGCCACCACCTGCAAGTTTTCCCACTTCATGGTGATCCTTCCCGGGTGCTCTTTCATCTCTACCTATCCATGAGGTTTTTGGTCCCTTTCTTTACAGAGGCAGAACACCAGGGCTGAGAATTTTTCGGGCACTTTTGACAATGCACTTTGGATTGTTTTCTGTAGTTCTGGCATACTTTTTGTACTCAATGTGTATAGGTACCTAGTTTATTCTTATTTCAATGTTGTTACCCCTTGAATGTGCTGCTCACAATGTGACTTTATGTTGTTTTTTGTCCTTTACTGGATGCTTGTGAAAATGGGCAACTTTTGCTCACATGCCTATCCAGTATAACTAAATAAACATAAAAAAAATATATATATATATATATATATATATATATACAATGATTGTTTACATTATGAGGGTATGTGTGATTTTGCATTTCTTTGAAACCTGGCATGATTGTATGCATATATTTTGTAACTATGTATTTTGTGTACAACACACAAATAGATATTGATTTAGCTAAAGTCCATTGGGGGATTTTCAAACCATTTGATGCAGTACATGTGTCCGTATTTCAGATGTGTACAGCATCCATGTAAATGCATCAGGATGTGTGTTATTCATACATCCTAATGCAACACTTTATGTGCTTCATGGCACTGTTGGCCACAACTGTGGTACTTGCATTCATTCTCTGGATGCAACTGCAGAATGTGTGCCATAAAGTTAGCTCACATTTTTGGGTCTAACTTTTCTGATGGAAGAGTACAAAAGCATCTGCTAAAAAACAGTAATCCTTGCCCCACCTCCTATTGCCGTCTCTAACTGGTAAATATTAGAAATCCTATCCAACTAATCATCATAATTGTACAGGCTCTGTAATAGGTGTATCTTTTAAATCTGACATTATGACATTATCAGAACTGTAACATGGGGGGTGTGGATAACCAGACTTGAATCCCATTACATTATGATTTCAAATACAAGATTTCTTAGTTTTGAATCCTCATGATTAAGTGCTTAAGATTAAATGATTATTGTTCTCAAATGTTCCTTTATTATATTTTTTCCAGTGTAGCTCTTGGACAATGTGGTCAAAACTGAATAAATGCTCCTGAAAATTTGCTATAAGGTCACTTTCCTCATCCTCACTGTACTATTATAAATTCACTAGTGCTTTCTAGACTTGCCCAACAAAGTAAGAAAATAGCAATGTCAAATACTCCATATTGGATCATCTGATAACTGTTGGTATTAATCATATGGAAAACACAATGTTTGAAGCAGTTATTTTATAACTATCTTGATGTTTATTAAAGCATCATGTGATGTTATTTAATGGACACAGCTGATAAACTGTGAATATTCAGCAGTTTAATGTAACATTGTTTTTATGTATATAAATTTGATTATGTTGTTTGCACTAAGGCCCAGATATTCAAACTGCACCACAAAGTAGTGCAATACCAGGAGCAGGTGCAAGTACAGTGCACCTATGCACAACACGCGCGATATTCAAACATTGCGCAGGGCTAGATGCGCTTGCGCTACACAACTGAATATCGCAGCAACTGCACCATGGTGAAACCAGGGATGCGCAGTGGCACAGGTCTGGTGCGTAATAGCACAACCAGGGATGTGCAGTGGAGCAGGGTAGCAGTGCATCAGCACAGCCAGGGATGCTCAGGGACAGGATGCAGGGGTCTCCCACACATGGAAGATATGGACTGAGGAGCACACAGCAGAACAGACAGTGCACCTCACATCCCATGAATCGCCCAACCAGAGGAGAGCTGGAAGAACCACCGGCCCATGGAAACCAGCCACAATCCCACAGCTGGGGCATGGTGCCCCAGCACACCCCCTGGCAAACTGTTACCAGCCAACAAGGAGGTCCATCCACCCCATGCTACACCATCCCACAAATGCAGAGCACACCCTGCACAGCATTCCACAGACACCGTGCCCAGGAGCAGCGCCCAACACTGCAGGACACCCCATGCATGCCACCACCCTCACTGTGACAATGCAACCCTGTGCACCATTGAGACATACAAGGCAGCCCCACCGTGAGCACTCTGAAGCGTACGGCAGCAGACATCGATGCAACAACTGCAGACACAGTGCTGCCCTGCATGGCTCCCCCCCAATGTACAGCTGAGAGACTGACCATGCATCGGCACACAAGGTACCACACGTGTGACAGAGCATGCCCTGGACACCACCACCAGTGGTACAGCACCCTGCACACCCTCCCAAGGACACACCCCATCCCAGCACTGGCCTCAACAGCCAGCAAAGAAGCCCACAGTGGTGCATGGAAGCATGCGCCACACAGGATGCAACACAGTGCATGGACAAACACCAACCCATACCCAAGTGCACACCAACACAGGGACACGGTAGTGGGTCGACAAACCCACTGGTGTGTGGCCACAGCAGCCATGTATCCATGGCTAGCACCCCTCCATGGCACAGGTGTACCAGCCACCCTGTGCATGCACCATGAATTTGTATGCCACCAGCATGCGGCTGGAGCACAAGTGACAAACAATGGAGCACATCCCCTGCAACAGACACAAGCGACAGCATGTAGGGGGAACAAAAACAGCGGAGGCCACAGTGCCACCCAAGGTAGACGTGCACCACACCGGTGACAGAAAGCAACCTGGCATTCTGTCGGGTACAGTAGTTGTCCAGCATGGACAGCCACAACTGACATGCCAGCAGACGGTGCACATCACAGACATGCAAGGGTGTCAGCCTGCACAGCCCATGGACGGTCTGACAGGGGTGCCATGGACACAGAGCATGCACCATGGACCACTGCACAGGCAACCAGTGCACAGAGAACAACACACAAACTACAGAGAGTGACTGATTCCTCCACCCACACCATAGGCGGTTCCCCTCTGGACACACACACATGCCCATGCCTGCACCAACCCTGACGCCATGCACACCAATGCAGCTGAGCACCTGTAGCCCGCTGCAAATCATAGACCACCACAGTTGTCATAACAAAACAAATGTATTAAAAATAGTCAAGAAACACAACTATTTACATAGATATATATACGATTGGGGGGGAAGGGCCACAAACCAGGTGGGGGCAGGTAAGGGGCAGGGGTGAACAACTGGAAGAGGGAAGAAGGGGTGTGAGGGTCCATCCAGGGAGGTAACGATCATCTGGGGGGCATTGAGGGCCTAACATCCCCCCCAGTCTTCAGTCCTGTGGCATCTGTGCGACCCTCCATCTCCACACACCATGCCTTTCTAGCCGCTGAAGGATTTCAAGGGATGCCCTTGAAAGCTGCAGCAACTCCTGCAAGGCCCTCTCCAGAGTGATCCAACATCAACCACCTAGGACAAGGGAGCAGAGTCAATAGGTGTGAATGTCTATCTCCCTGCAGCCCACCCATTGTGCATGGCATACAGCCATGGGTCACGCCTCTGTGATGGTGTGTGACCACCCACAGTGATCGTGTCCATAAGACCTGCCCACCCAGGTGCACACAGCCATGCGGACTGCTGCACACACCCACCACCCAAGTCCTGCACAGCACCACCATGGCTGTACAGTGACATGGCTATGCAGTGCAAAGGCAGTGGCACAGCCATGTACCTGGTGCATGCGTGGACCACCAACGATGCACACCCACACATGCAGTGCCACATGATAGTGCTGAGTGTACCAGGTGGCGTGCACATCAGTGGCATCAATGGATGGTGGCCATGCCCCACCGCCTACCCCGCAAGACAGCATGCACAGAATATCCATGAAGAAAGGTACTCATCTGCATTTGCAACATCTTGGAGCTGATGTAGTTGGGCCCTCCATCACGTGGCTGTTGCCAGGCAGCCTCCTAATCCACATGTGCCCATGCCTCTCAGGCTTGTCGCATCTCCTCAGGGCTTAGGGTGCAAACATGGAGAGGGGAACATCAGTACAAAAGAGTAGCAAAGGCCCCCCGCCGGTTTGTGCGATCCCGCACAGCCCAGCCATGCCGCAACCCTACCATGACCAAAACTGCCCACACTGGACAGCTCCCCCTCTGGGGTGGACACATGCCCACCGCGAAACCCAGAGAGATGCTACCAGTGTATGGATGGAGCACCTACCTGGACATGGCACTGCACCTCGCCTGGCGCCTGCCCGTAGATCGGCAAGCCTGTCTGGGTCCCTCCGCCGGAGGTCCCCATAGCGGTGGTGACACCGCTCTGGAGTCCTGGAGATAACAGTGGCCTCCTCCAGTGACACTGCCACCTCCTCCCACACTGCACTCCTAGCCCTATCCAAGGGCACATCCCCAAACAGGGCCCCAGCATGGGCTCTACAATGGCCACCAAACTGGCCAGCTCAAGAGGGCTCCACAGCACTGCTGTCCTGCCTGTCATGACCAAAGCAGCTAGGATAGCAAAATGGTGCTCTGTAGCACACGTCTGCCATGTGCAGATGCCGCACGGTACAGTGCGGCCATTCACCATCGCGCTCTCACCGAACAGTATGATAGGGGTGCACCTAATGCGGATGCATGGTGCCTAGGGGGAAAAGGTCGACCGGAGGGTCAAGGGTCTATCACACACGGCCTGCCACAGTGTGATTGGAACTCCCTGCATGTAGCGCGGTCGGGTGCCTGTGTGTGATGCCCTGCAGTGGCCTATCACGCTGAGGCACCATGGTGCCTATGGCGCTCCAGGGCATGAGCGCTATATGTGTGAACAGTGCACTAGCACCACTGGCACAGTGGTGGCCATGCCCTGCACTGTCTCCCGTGCTCAGCACGCCATCAGCACAGCAGGCATCAGCGTCAGCACCCCTGGGCATGCGCCGTGCGATGCCTACTGTGCACGTCACAGAGCTGTGCCTTTGTCTAAGCACGGTCAACACAATTACGCAAGGTGCAACAGCGTGATATTCAGCCAGCATATGCAAATCAGCTCATCAGCAATTCCATGGTGCAGCCACTGCATTAGCATCCACTTAAAGTTGCGCCTCGCACCATTTGCATGCCTTGCGCTATATAAATGCAAAATAGGGCTTCAGAGGTCATTGTTTGGTATTGCAATCTATTGTGGTGGGTTACATGCTGTTTGGAAGTGTGGACTGTTGTGTGTGGGAGATGCATGGGACTGCACATTCAGAGGTAACACCTGTCATTCCCACAGGATCAATAATGACTGAACATGAGGAGGAAGAGGAACAGAGACGTGGGAGACAGAGGAGGCCCAACTTCACCCGGGCAGAATCAGATGCCCTGTTTGAGGCCTACCTCAAGAGGGAACTGCTGCACAGCGGACAGCGGGGAACACCACAGGCCCATGCTGCGGCATGGGATGAGGTAGCATGTGACGTCAACCAGTATGGCAGCCACCAGCGGTCCGTTCAGGAGTGCAAGAAGAAGGTGGGCATGGACAAGAGGAGGATAAAAGATAAGGTGGCTGCCATCAGGGCAGCACGTGCTGCAACTGGTGGTGGACAGTCGGATGTGACACACCTGATGTCACAGGAGGAGCGGGTGGCTGGCAGCATGTGGTGTTGTGCCCTAGTTGGCATTCCAGGTGGTGGCTTCCAGATGGGTGGCAGCCCATCACTGCATGGTAGGTCCTGTTACCTTACAGCTCCTGAGCGTCTACATGGGTTAGTGGTGGAGGGTGTGTCCACTGAGGGCGATACCCTGGACATGGAGGAGCACCCGTCCACCTCCACAGGTGTCCGAGGGTCAGGACAACAGTATACCCACCTGTCTGTCCATACTGAAGTTGGTGGTGCCGGTGCGGAGGAGGCCCTGCCCGTGTCCCAGCATGACAGCGTCCATGGATGTCAGCATACAGTGACATGGACTGGTGCTGGATGAGGCACCGATGATGATGGAGCACACATCATGGATAGTGATACGTGTGGGCCAGAGGATGGCCCCACAGCAGGTAACAGCACGGGCATAGCCATGAGTGGTGCCGCTGTGGAGGCTTGCATGACATCACAGTCCCAGCCTGTGCCTGTATGCACCAGTGGGGCAGCACTGGTGTGCATCCTGGCAAGTGGGGCTGTTGCGGCTGCTGTGGTGGCACCGGTGAGCCCTGACGAGTGGTGGCCGGAGGGGCAGTGTCAGCAGTCGGCCAATGGCGACATGGGGACAGTGTCGGGGGGCAGTGTCAGTTCACCGCGTGTGGACGTGCTCCGGCATGGCTCTGGTGTGCAGCACCCATCATCAAGGGGTGATGCCCAGCACGGCCAGGAACACCATGAGGGACATCATGCCGATCCGGCGGATGTCCTCTTTGATGAGCACAGCCAACTACTACAGGCTTCCATGGATCAGCAGTCATGGCTCGTTAGGGTGGTGGACACACTCAGTGCGGTTCTGCGCCAGGCAGAGGAGTGGTGCAGCAGAGATCAAGGTCTGCTTCTGGCAGAGATGGCCTGGCAGCGGGGGATGTGACCACTGCCATTGACAGGCAGATACGTGCATTCATAGCTGTCATGACCACATTGGGCACGCAGTTTGTTGCACATCCACCGCAGACACCGTGCAGTGTCATGTCCACCCCCCCATTCCTGGTGTCGTGCGACACCCTCCATGTCGACACCGGGTTCAGCTGTGGGCATCCCAATCATGCCTGGCGCTGGCATGTTTGGTGAGCTGCAGATGCCTGCTCGAACACAGTCATGTTCCCACAGCGTCACACCTGGGGGACCGTCGGTGCCACCCCATGAGGCCATTGGTCAGCCTGTCACATCTGGCAGGTCTTGGTGGGGCCGCGCACGCATCCATGGTGGCCGTGGCACTGTGCCACATGATTGACCTGTCTCCCACCATGGCTACTGTCTGACGCTGCCCTGTGTGCAGTGTGTTGTGCAATGTGTGATGCACGGGTGGCGTGCCTGGCCCTGCACACACACACAGTCCATCTGCACACCCTCCCATCTGCTGGCCGCTGTGGCGTGTGCATGATGATGCCTGTGTTGCACTGTCCACCAGTGTGCAATGGTGCCCAGCGTCTGAGACACGCACAATGATGGGCACTGGTTGTGGTCGTCTGTGGACCTGGGTGTGACTAGGGGTAGCAGTCGGGGTTGGCATGCCTTCTACCCCTTGAGCATGTCTTGTGGGGTGTGTGGGTGTGTATGCGTGTGTGACCACGTGTCATGTTAGGCCTTGCCCATCACTGATGGCATGTGCAGTTCCTGGCTCAGCCAATTCCCTTGCCACCATGCACCCCTTGGGTTCGTCCATGCATGTTTGTGGGTTGTGCCCTTGCCATTGGTGGTTGCACATGGCCCCATGACCTACCTGTGTTGGTCGAAGTGCTCCTCTGTGATGGTGTCCCGGTGCAGCTGCGACATCTGGATCAGGCGGAGGTCCCTTCACCCAAGGGGTGGCTGCCCATCACCGTCTGTACCGGCGTCCTCATTGTTCCCATCGCTGTCCCCCTCTTCAACCTCTACTGCTATCCCACAGTCATTGGCCATGTTGTGCAGGATGCAACAGGCCAGGAATAGCCCACAGGCCTTCGAGGGGCTGTACTGTAGGGTACTGCCACATGTGTCCAGGCAACAGAAACATGCCTTCAGCATCCCGAACACCTGCTCCATGACATTACGTGTGGTGGCATGTGCCTCATTGTACCATTGCTGCAATGGGGTCGCGGGGCGCTGATATGGTGTGAGCAGCCAGGGACGGAGTAGATAGCCACTGTCACCTGTGTGTAAAGAGTGGACATTAGTATGGTTGGTCAGAGTTGCTCTGCCATGGGCCGTCAAGACCGGTACCCATGGCATCTCTGACAATGCACCCCCCCACCACGGATGTCCATGTCATCCTGCATGATGTGCATACTCACCCACTAGATGGCCAGTGGGGATGTCCCCACTCTCGAACCTGTGGCACAGTGCAGACTGGTGCCAGATGAAGGCATCATGTGCTCCCCCCAAGGTGCGTTGCACAGACATTGGTTATGTGCCCCCTGGCATCGCACACCACCTGGCAGTTGATGCTGGCATAACCCTTTTGCTTGATGTATGCTACACCATCCTGGCCTGGTGGCGTGTGGATGGCCACATGGGTACAGTCAATGGCCCTGAGCATGCTAGGCATACGTGCTACCCTGTGGAACTCTTGTATGTGTGCTGTGTGCTCCGCCTGTGTGCTGGGGAAATGGATGTACTCCGCAGCATGTGGCAGCAGTGCGCTGAGGAATTGTGTGAGTAGGCATGACACGGCCGACTGGGTTATGCCTGTTGTGTCCCCTGTTGGTCTCTGGAAAGTGCCCATGGTGAGCAGGCACATGACATCTGTCACCTTTGTCTCCACTGACAGAGCATGGCTCCATCATGTGGGCACCTCTAGCTCATCACTGCACAGCTCACAGGCCACCTCAGGATCGAGCGGTTCAGGTGGTACAGGCCCACAATCTCTGTGTCACTGTAGTGCTCAAAGGTGGTGTGGGCTTGGTACCACCTGTTGGGGGCATACCGTCGATGGGCCCTTCCACGGCCACACCCCCCTGCTGCCTGCCTTCTCACACCCCTCATTACTGCCTCCATCTGGGTGGTGGCACTGGCCATTTTCCTGGCTGGTGTCCCCCCCGGGCAGCTGTTATCCCGTTCCCCCCGCTGTCCTATGTGATGCTCCCCCTGCACCAGGTACACCTCCAGCCTCTGGCTGTCCTGCCTACTGCCAATGCCCTCAGTCCACTGTGGCACTTCCCTGTCTCTCCTGCACAGTGGCACAGGCTCCCCACTCCTGTCCTGTTCCTGTTTGTTCCCAGGTGTGCTCAGTCTTGCTCCTACCCAGTCCCACTCACTGCTACCCTCTTTCCTGTTGCTGTCACCTTGCTCCCACCCCTGGCTTCCCTGTAGCGTTCTTGCACCTCTCTCTTGTTCCTTTTTATTTTGGATCATTTCTGCTATCACGCAACTTCTGCTTGCTCCCCTATTGCGCAAGGCACATGCTGTTGAATATCGCACTGCACCATTTATTCATGGTTCCTCCCCCTACGGCTGCGCATACATTCATTACCATTGTGCTCTTGTGCATTGCAACTTGTGCAGCACAGTTGCCTCCCGCTGAATATCGCAGAATGGCGCATTTTCATACTTGCGCTGGCGCATCTCTATTGCACATGGCGCAACCCTGTTGAATATCTGGGCCTGATTGTAATGTCATAATGGCCTAAATATGAATGACTAAATAAAAAACTAAACTGGACTGGTAGAATGTTTTAGCTTTCCTTAATCTAAGTTATTATTGAGTGTACTATGATCTTCAGAGCAGTCTGTTTCTACATTTTCTACTTTACTTCTCACAGATTATTTTCTGTAAATGGAGAAAAGTGCATAATGAAGACAGAACACTTTTAACATTGAGTTGAAGTGTCAGTGCAATAGTTTTCAGTAATTTTTGCCAATATTCATAAAATTCCAAAAAAGTGAAAAATAGTCTTTTTTGTGGAATTCATGGGCAGAAAAAAAAATTACCCAGCTCTGCTGCTAGGGATTTATTATTACTATTTTAAAACTGTCTCTGGTCATCCTGTATCATTCTGTGGTGGAACATGCAGAGACGCCTAGACTGTTCACTAACCATAAGCTGTGGATGCACAGAGGACTTCAGTTTCTTGTGATGCAGTATATGCCATTGGGCTTTGTATAAAATTGCACACTGAAAATTACAAGTATTGACAAAAGTAAACACTGCTGTGGTTACATAGGTTCTGTCTGCTATTATAATTGTTCATCACTCATTTTGTTATTAAAATCTAATACATTTGATAACAACTCATATTCTAAACATAAATGATGATGGGTGTTATTATTTGCAGCATAAGCTACAGTGATTTTACTTATAGCTTGTTCTACTAACAGTTAGATGAAACAATGCTGAATTTATTCAAAAGAGTTTTGCATATATACTTTAAATATTTAAATGCTATAACTCACAGTATACATGGAATACCCAATTTTTATGTTTGCTTGCATGCATGTGCAAGAAACATAGTGCCACCATACGAGTTTTCATAGGTGTGCCTCCCCCACTTCCAATGTCCTGCTCCCTTTTGCAGGCTCAGCTGCACCGTGCCAATGAATGTCCGAGCTGTCTATGACAGCCATTCAGATGCAGTGGCATACAGTTCTAAGGAAAACACTGCCGCAGACAATTTGCATACTGCCATTGGCAGTATACAAATTGCCTATGTTACACTGCATCTGAACTGTCATAGACAGTTCCTCCCCCACCTAACACATATGTGCACACTGAGCCCACCCCATCATGCTCATGTGTTCCCCTACCAGCGTGATGGCCAATGGGGTGCCAACCTCATTGGCTCTGTGGTCCCCCCAAACACACTTCCAGGTGCCACTCTGGGGAGCCCAACTCAGCGTGGTAAAGTCAGAATGATGATGGGGTGCCCAATCCCCGTCAACTCCACTGAACTCCCCCCCAACAAAAACAGACTTCCAGTTGCCATGCTGGGATCCCACCCCAGCATGGCAAACATCTGTATAGCTGATAGGGGTGCCCAATCCCCCGTCGGCTCCACTGGCCCCCCCAAAAAAAATTTCCAGCTGCCACGCTGGGAACCCACTCCAGTGTGGCAAAAGTCATGCGTCATCTTCTTAAAATGAAAAAAAAAACACCTAAAAACAAAAAATGGTCCTTCGTTGATTGTCTTGTCCCCTCGCCAACCTGTGCCCACCCTCTGCACATCCACCTCCCCACACACCCTCGACCCCATTCTTACCTCCGGAGTCTGGCGCGATGATCTTCGGTGGACCAGAAACATGTCTGCACCCTTCAAAGCCGACCGCGAACTGAAGAAATGCCAGTAAGCTGTATAACGGCAAAAATGTTTTTTTTTCAACTTTGGTGCATATCTAGGCCAATTGGTGGGATTTTTTCACCAAATTTTCAGCATGGGGTTCTTGGGGCTCCACCTCATCAACTCAATCACTGTCATTTTGTTATTCAGTCTCGAAAGATGATTTTGCGGTCACTGCATGGAACCACATTTTGGGACCTAGTAACAAAACAACAGTGCCACAGTTCATGAGGTAGGCCCCCAAAACCCTATGTTGAAAATTTGGTGAAAAAATTCCCCAAAATGACTGTTTTACGAGCGTGCGTTGTGCAGTTCCTATGCACGCTTGTAAATTTGCAAATTTTTAATATTCTCACTCCAGTTTTTCAACATTGCCATTTTACCACACCTCCTTATGAGCAGTACAGCTGTCATTTTTCATATCTTGCCCAAAATGTGTTTTACATGTAGCACAACAATGGCGCATCAGTGTGCAAAATCAATGTTTGGGACAGATTAAGAAAATCACAGTGACACTGTTCATGAGCAGAGGTCTTAAAATGGCTATGTTGACAATTTGGTAACAAAAGTCCGTAAAATGACTGTGTTGCGAGCTTGCATTGCGCAGTTTCCATGCATCCTCATAAGTTCACAAATTTGTAATATTTTCAGTCCAGATTTTCAACACTGGCATTTTTCCACACCTCCTTAAGAACAGTAGAGCTGTCATTTTTCACACCCTGGCCAAAATGTGTTTACTGCACTTCCAGCGCAGAAATGCGTGTTCGCTTTGGGAAATCAGTGTTCAGGACAGATTAAGAAAATCACAGTGACACAGTTCATGAGCAGAGGTCCCAAAATGCCTGTGTTGACAATCTACTGTAAAAAATCCCCAAACTAATTACATTACGGGTGTGCATTGTGCAGTTTCTACACAAGCTCGTGACTTCACCATTTTTTTTTATATTTTCACTCCAGATTTTCAACATTGCCATTTTTTACACCGCCCCATGAACAGTACAGCTGTTATTTTTCACATCCTGTTTGAAATGTGTTTTCACACCAGTGGTGCCAAATGGCATAGTCGCTGTGCAAAATCAGCTTTCCGCTAACAAACTAATATTACCACTGTTCATGAGGTGGGGGGGGGTCACAAAAAACCCATGTTTAAAATTTGGAGTGAAAATACCAGTGAACGCCTAGGACATTAGGGTTTCCGACCATAACGCCCCACCCTGTAGAGACTGGCAGGCATCAGGGGTGTGACTTGGGATTGTCACCTGTAATACTCCTGCCATTCCACCCTAACCCACACCCTGCTGCCAGTGACAGGCATCAAGGTGTGCTTTGGACTCTTTGGCCCCAAAGTTCACCCCATTCTCCTATACTGCACCCATCTCATCGTATTTCTTATGGAATGGGGTGAGCATAAGGCCAAAAGACTCCAAGGCACACTGTGACACTTGCTGGTGTCTGCAGGATAGGGTGTAGTGAAATGGCATGGCTGTTATGCCTGATGACCCAAAGGCACACCCCAATGTCTGTCAGTTTCTGTACAGTGGTGGTGGGGTTGGCTTCAGTTCAGTACTTCACTGCCATTCCTATTATGCTTCTCTCTAACTCCTACACTACCAAAGCCAATGCCAGCAAGCAAACATTCGGCATTGACAAATGCTTGTTCTCAGTGAGTTTGTTCAGATTGGATATGGTTACTTCTCAGTCTCTCATCACCTAAATATGGGCCACTATATCAAACTTTTGAGTGTGAAGCTTAGAACTCTGTGGAAATGTGTAATCATGTCGACAACATTTGGTGTTCGTCCAAGGACCTGAGATCCAGGGGGCCGGGCTTGTTGAAGGTGCCACCATCCCCTTTAATGTCCACTGGTCATCAGACTTTTCAATGGCTGTCCCAACCCTTTGGAACACATTCAGTACAGTCTTTTAAAAATGCATTTAAGTACTACCTTCTCCCACTAGCCTTGGAGTAGTTAGTTGAGAGTTTTGCAATACTCCATCTGCAAAGTATGTACAATACTGTATTGTAGGACCACTATATTTACAGTATGTATGAAATGGTATGTCTTGTTTCATGCATGTTTTATTTATGTCTTGTACTATTTAAAGTTTTATTGTACAGGTACTCAGAGCTTCAGGGGGTGCTTTAATAAGTATAATAAACAATTTAGTTAAAGATGTTTCACATTCATTGCTGTGACATTTTGTTTTAGAATGTCAGCATAAAATGGTGGACAGCACCATCTGAATGTGAGATAGAGGGTAATCGGTAAAGTAGAATGTTGGAGTGTCTTTTTGAATTTGGGGTATTGGAGAGGTATGCTGCTGAGGTATCCACTCATTTATCCTGTGAGAGAAACCCTATTTGTCTAATTGATGTATAGTATGCCTAGTAACATTACTGAGTACCAGTGCACCCTGGTGCTTTAACAGTTTAGTAAAATGAATAGATGCCAGTGAGCAGCATACAGCTTTTCTTAAACATTAAACTGGTGCAAACTGATTTAATTTGCATACTGTATGTGTTTGGCTATGAGGTCTGTGTTTTATTTGGTTGACTATGCTTCAATGGAAACTTTTCAAAGGACTAGGGTGAGGCAAAGGATCAGATTTTTCATAATCACTGATTATAGTAAACAAAGAGGGTGAGAAGAGTAAAGGAGTGTTGACTCAACATATGAATACACCTGTTGTCTGTCCCAGGGTTGCATTCCTAAAGGAACAAGATATTGCATTATCATTTGCATAAATATGCACTTAATGATGTAAGATTTTGAGGGGTGATGTTGAGATTTCTATAGCCAAAGGCCATAACTACTACTAGTTGTCAAAGTAACATCCCTCCTAAAAGTGTTTGTAACAATCTTTATGTAACATGGTTGGAGACACAGGTATGCAAAACATGCACTCTTTCTATTAATACAAAAAAGGTCATAATGCTTTGACTAATACAGCAGCTTCATAAAATCTGTTTTGCTATAACTTTAGACCACCAATGAAACAAAAATTAGCAAACGTGGCTAATTATCTGGGAAAGGATGCCACCCTGAAAAGCTAGAGTACGTATTCAATTTTCTAAAAGGGCTGCTAGGATAATGTCTAATGCTAAATAGAAAATTAATCAGTAATTCAGCTTCCATATTCTGCCTGAGTGTTCTCTGAGGCCTTACTTAAGTATTTTGAAAGTAAGGAACCACATACACAGTAATGTGTGCTTGTATTACAAGCTCCATCTCATTGTGTGTCTGTCTATTAATTTTTCTGTCCATTCATCTTACCACTTATCTGTGTCTCTGTCTATGTAGGGCTAGATATTCAAAGGGGTTGTGTCTGGCACAACTGAGTTGCACCAGCGCAACCCCAGAAATGCGCCCCAGAGCAATATTCAAAAGAGGGAATTGTGCAGCGTAATTCCCAATGCACCAGGGCACAAAGATAATGTATGCGGTGCATCTCCAGGGGGCATGCCCATGCACATGTGGTACATCCTGATATTCAGCCCGGGATGTGTGGCACATATGCCAGCACAACCCTGAAATGCACCACATACTGATGCACAAAATAAGGCTCAAATGGTAGCCACCCACAGGAGAGCTGCCACAATGCAAGGCACATCACAGCAGCCGCCAGCCGTGGCTGGCCTCCCCCCCAGTGCACTGTGCACAAGCACCCTATAATGTGTCTGGTGGTCCAGTGGTACCCCCACCCCTCCCGTAGCTCTGATTGTGGGTATTAATAGATGAACTATGTTCCTGGTAGTCTAGTGGTACCCCCTACCCCTCCTATAGCTCCAATCATTGATCGTAATATAAAAATACTTTTCTGGTGGTCCAGTGGCATCCCCCACCTTCCCATCCACACAGGACCCCCATCCCACCCAGCTCCCCCTCCATGATCAGCAGGCAGCAGCCTACCCATCCACATACCTCTGTGGCTGCCTGCTGAATGACAGTGTACAGTATGGGCTGCAATCCCATTGGTCACACTGTTTACCAATGGGCTTGCAATGCATATGTAGTGGTCATTCACAAATATGTGAATAAATTACATCATTCACATTTGAATAACTATTACAGTATGCATTGTAAGCCCATTGGTCCACAGTGTGACCAATTGATTGCAGCCCATACTGTACACCGTCATTCTAGTCACGGAGGTATACGGTGGGTATGCTGCCGCCGTCATGACAGGGAGAGCTGGGTGGGCTGGGGTCCTGTTTGGGTGGGAGGTGGGCGTGCCACTGGACCACCAGGGAGGTATTTTTATATTATGATCAGAGATTGCATCTACGTGAGGGGTGGGGTGTGCCACTACACTATGAGGGATGTATTTAATCTATTAATACCGGTGATTGGAGCTATAGGAATGGTGGGGGGGGTACCACTAGGCTACCAGGGACATATTAATCTATTAATACCACTGATCAGAGCTACAGAAGGGGTGGAGAGTACCACTAAACTACCAGGGACGTATTTAATCTATTAATACCGGTGATTGGAGCTATGGGAGGGGTGTTGGGTACCACTAGACTACCAGGGGGTGTACCATTCTGTGCTACTGGTGAGTGGTGGCATGGGATGGGGCAGGGGTTGTACTGCAGTGCCTGTTCCTGGGGCATGCTGTGCAGGGTGCCATGCAAATTTCACTGGCCAGCCCTGTGTAACTCATGCAAATGGGACCATAATGGCATGCAAATGACCCTGTTTGTGCCTTGCATACATTATGGTCTAATTTGCATACTGCTGGTTGAATATCAGGAATCTGCAAACAGCATAACTCTGTTGTGCTGACGCAGTTCCCATTCCTGGCATTCAGCCCTGTCTGGAGGGGATGTGCCAGCGCAGCATATTTGTGCAGTGGACATTACCTGATATATTTAGAGGAGATGTGCTATGCCTCAACTCTTTTGAATATATCCCTGAGTTGTGCCTGTGCAACTCGGTTGCACTGCGCTACCACATGTGCCATTGCCAGGCGCACTTCTGAACTTCGGGGCCATAATGTACACTGGGTAATTTCCATGAGCTCCAAAGACTAAAGGTTAAATGAGACCATATGGTTCTGGTACAGAAAGAACTTTCACACAGAATTAACCTTTGGTGTAACTACCTCCATATTTTCAAAATGCTGATATAAAAGAAAAATAATACTGATACTATAAATTTACTCACACTAAAATGTAATGTACTATCATAATCAAAAACAACAACAATCCCTTATGTCTGCTGACTACTCACACATTTATTATTCAAGAGTCCAAAACAACTGGACCAAAAAGGAGTCAACATGTGAAACATAATTCTAACACAAATCGCTACACAAATAAGTGTTATAGTATATGTATATATATATATATATATATATATATTTATTTATTTATTTATTTTATTTAGCTTTTGTTGACCAGGTAGGTACATTAGACAAGCTATATGCCTATTTTCAGGTATGACCCGGGAGAGTACAATGAAAATACAGGTTCAAACAAGGTGCAATAACAACAAGAGGAGCAATGTACAGAGTAACAGAAGAGACAGGTGAACATAGATAGTCTACAGTAAGCAGTAATAGATTAAAATATTTGCATACAGATAAATAGGCTAAGATATTCAATGGTGATTATATTGTACGAGTGACTCTTTTACCATAGCCACATAATTCCTGAATGGATAAAGAAGCAAATCACATGCTTCCCGAGTTAAAGGACAGTAGGCAGTGTCAGTAGAGCCTGCAAGAGGGATCCCAGGGTTGGGAGAGTCCAGTTTAGAGACCTGGTTAAGGTGGCTTAGGACACCTATACACAGAGGCCAGTTTCAGGTGCTCCCACAGGGAATTCCCGAGACTCAGGTGAGAGAGGGAGGAACGAATGTGGTCAGGAAGGGAGTTTCATAGCATTGGAGCACACTTAGTAAAGTCCCTATTCCCCATTAGGGTACGAGTATAAGGAACTTTGAGCACCCCCAAGACCCTGAGACCTGAGGGAGTAGAAGGAAGATTCAGCAGGCTTGAGAAGCTGCGCCAGCCCCGGAGGGGTGCCGGTTCTGAGCACCTTTCCTACAAAGCAGCCCAACCCATAGTTCAAGTGATTGGCCGGAGAAAGCCAGCCAAGTTTGTCGTATAATTTACAATGATGGGTGAGGTGAGGGGCTGTCAGGGCAAAATGTCAGATGTTGTTGTAGGTCGTGTTCCACCAAGCGAGGTGGACCTTGGAGGTACTTGTGAACAGGAGAAGGCCATGGCTAAGTGAAGGGAGCAGCACACCTCTGGCCAATGCCAAGTGGGTGGCAGACGTCAGATTTTTCTTTGCCCTGTAGGCAAGACCCAGTTTACAGTTTACGGCTCTGCAGACATTTAGGATGTGACTCCCAAGGTCGAGTTGGGGGTCAAGTGTTACTCCAAGGTATTTTATAGAAACCGTGATAAGGAGGAGAGTGCCATCCACACCTCTGACACAAAGAGGGGTAGGGGAGATCTTGATCTTGGCTGCTGACCCAAAAAGCATGGCCTGAGTTTTTTTTAGGTTAAGGACCAGCTTGTGAGATGTTACCCAGGACTGAATGTTCCCAAAGTCCTCACTTAGCTGAAGGTTGAGAACCTCAATGTCCCTGGAATGTGCAAGGATGACTAGATCATCTGCATACAGGGTGGTGCTACAGTTGGAAGCAGCAGCAGGGAGGTTGTTAACAAATGCAAAAAAGAGAAGGGGGCCCCAGAACTGATACCTGTGGGACACCTGAGGTCACTGGAGTGGGGTCAGAGAGGACCTTGTTGAATTTGGTCTGCTGTAGTCTGCCCTGGAGGTAGTTTCTAATCCAACTCAAGGCAGGAGGGGACAGGCCAAGGGACTGCATCTGAGTACAAAATAATGCATGGTCCACAAAGTCAAAGGCCTTGAATAAGTCAATGAATATGGCTCCAGAGAGTTCACCCTGGTCCATGGCTGCCCTGATGCTAGTTGAGACAGAGACAAGGGCTGTGGACATGCCATACCCCTTTACAATAGCTGTGCTGTGCAGGAGACAGCAACTCATGAGCTTGGATGTACTTTGTGAGCCGTTCGGCCACAACTTTCTCTAGTAGTTTGCTGATGGCCGATAGGATGGCACTTGGACGGTAGTTGTCCAGGACTTTGGGGTTACCTTGCTTCAGAATGGGGACAATCCTCACCACTTTCCAAATGTCAGGGATAACACCAGTGGCGAGGGACAGATTGAAGATATGTGCCACTGGTAAGACAATGTGGGGAGCACTCAGATTCAGAAGCCTGGGCTCCATGTTATTATGGCCAACACTGGAGTGAGGGGAGAAACCAGAGAGAAGTCTCTGCATCTTCATGACAGACACAGCCCCAAGATAAAATAATGGATGAGAGGAGTGTACCTCTAGATGGATGGAGGCTGAGGGGTCACTGATATTCTCTTCAGCAGGGAAAAGAGAGGTAAGTGCCAACAAGTCCGAAAAGTGGGAATTAAAAGCATTTGCAATCGTAAGTGGATTATTACAGCTTTATTTATTTTATTTATTTCAATTCTAGGATTACAATTACCTTTGAACCCAGGGCTCTTTTACAAAGGTTCCACGTCAAGACATTGGTATCACATGACAATAGACAAAATTGTTACACAAATAAGGGTAAAGGATATCAAATTAATTTTGAACAGACATGGAGAGGGTAAAGTGGAAAGGAAGAGGACATGAGGGGGGGGTAGAAAGAAATGGAGAGGCAAAGGCAGGAGGTAAGAAAATGAGAAGAGAGGAGAGGTGGGGTAGGTAAGGATATGGAGGGGGTGGGGTGAAGCAGCCAGGAAGTGGAATGGTCAGTGTTGTAGAGCGGATGGGGAGAGGCCAAACTAGGGCAAGTGCGTTATGTAAGGAGCTAGATATAGGAAGAGCGGTAGCGGAGCAGTGTTACATAGACATTATCCATGACAGTCGCAGATGCTGGAAGTGACCAGGGTGTTTCGGAGCCTGGATTTGAAGGCTCCTAGCCCAGTGGTATTGATAGCATCATTGTCAAGACCGTTAAATCAAGTGGGTGCCCTGTAGACAAATGAACGCTTGCCAATGGCTGAGCGGCAGCTAGGGATACAGAAAAGTTGTGGCTTTGATCCCCTAGTAATTCTGGAGCTGGTTTTCATTTGAAGGAGTGAACAGACCCCGGGAGGGGCAGTTCCCAACTGTATTTTCTTAGCAACCACGCAGGTTTGGTACTGAATTCAGTTATCAAGTTGAAGCCAGTTAGCTTGTGAGTAGAGGTCACAGGTGTGTGTGAGCCGTTCGGCCCCAATGATGAGTCGACAGGCCTTGTTTAGGGTGGTAGTAATCCTTCTGAGGGCAGCGGTAGTGGCAGTGCCATAGATGACAAGACCATGGTCAATCTGGGAGATGATGGAGCTTTGAACTGCAGCAAAGAGGGCCTCTTTAGTCAGGTGCCGACGAAGCCAGTAGAGTAAGCCCAGTCTAGTATTCACAGTTTTAGCTACATTGGTTATATGGGTTCCAGAGGACAGGTGTGGGTCTAAGGTGATTCCTAGGTATCTGAAGGAGTCAACCTGCTCCAGAAAGTCCCCAAGGCAGGTGTTTAAGGAGAGTTGGTGGTGTTTGTGCTTGTTTTGGTGGCTGGTGAAAATCATGGTCTTCGTCTTTTCTGGTTAAGAATTAACTTATGTTCTTTGAACCAGCTTTCAACATAGGTGAAGCCATGTTGAAGGGTTTGTTGCAGGTGGCTTGGGTCATGATGAGAGGCAAGAATCACTGCGTCATCTGCATAGAGTATGACTTGCTGAGAAGTGGAGTCAGGGAGGGAGTTGAGAAACAGGCTGAACAGCAATGGGCCCAGGATGGAGTCTTGGGGGACATCGGAGCGAACCTGTTTAGTGTTGGAGACCACGCCTGATATTTTTACACATTGGGACCTGTTGTCAAGATAGCTATTGAACCATTTCATTGATTCTGCGGAGAGGCCAATGTTCAGTAGCTGATGAAGCAGGAGGCGGTGGTGGACAGTGTCAAAAGCCTTGACAGGTCGATGAATGTAGCTCCAGTTAGGCGCACTTGATCAAGGGAGTTGTGTATGGCCCCGTGAACCTCAAGAGTGCTGTGGCAGTGCTGTGTCCTTTCTAAATCCACAGTTGCGCTAAAGGATGTTGTACTTGTCCAGATGATCAGTGAGCTGGTCTGCTACTATCCATTCCAGGGCCTTAGAGAGGGGTGGCAGGACAGAGATAGGTCGGTAGTTCCATGGGAGGTCTGGTCACCACCTTTATGGATAGTGTGACAGTTGCTGCCTTCCATTTGTCAGGAATTGGCTGAGAGAGAGGAGAGATTAAAGATCCTGGGAGAGGCCCCAGAACCTCGCCTAGAGTGAGGGACAGAAGTTTGAGGTCCAGTGTGTCAGCACTTGCTCTAGTGTTTTTGATGGCTTTGGAAATGTATTTCCTGATGGTATTTTGTTTACTGCTCTGAAGTAGAAAGGGAGACAATTTTAGGTGATGACTGATGGGTGGGAAGAGGGGGGTCGCTGTCATTGAAAAAGTCAGGGGGGAGGATGCTGCTGAGGTCAGCGAAGGCATCATTAAAGGTGTTGGCTATGACTTTTAGGTCCAGGATAGTATACCCGTTTATTGTGATAGCAGTAGGGGGTGATTTGGACTCCTTCCTGGTAACATCTTTAATGTTATTCCAGAATGCTCTTGCATTTCCCCATGTGTCAGCGAGTGCAGTCTTGTAGTATTCAGATTTCTGTTGGCGTATGGATTTGGTGCAATCATTTCTAGCTCTTTTGAAATGTTGGATGTCTGCCTGTTTTCCTGTTTCTCTGGCTAGTTCCCAGAGGTGGTCCCTGTGTTTCAGCTTCATTAAAAGAGGGAACCTGTGAGCCAAAGATTGCAGAGAGGCTTAATTTTTCACTTTTTTGGCCAGGCAAAGATTTTACAAACTTCATTGAAAATGTGTATGAATTGATTAAGGGCTGTATTTGCATCAGTGGCCAGGTTGATGGGGGACCAGTCTTGATTTAGTAGGTGTGATTTTAGGTGGGTTAGCTTCCCACGGGGTAGGACTCTGCTCAGGATGACCTTTGGTTGAGATTTCCAGAATTTATTTGACCAGGTGCAGCTGATGGGGCAATGGTCGCTGAGAGAGTCAGGCAGTACGGTGAAGCTAGTGATCCGGGAGGGCTGAGTAGTCAGGATCCAGTCCAGTAAAGTGCTGGTGCCGGTTTTGTAGTTCATTCTAGTTGTGGAGTCCAATATCTGTGTGAGGTTTGCTGATGTGACCATGTCCCTGGTGTCGCCAGCATCGAGTCCCAACCAGTTTGTGTTGAAGTCACCCAGTGTGATGACTTTGGAGTCGGGTGGGAGTGATTTGATGTACTCCAATACTGCATGGAGGCCCGGTCCCTGTTCTTTTGGGGGGATATAAATGATGATGACCGAGAGGGCTTTGTGCTGAACTCCAAGCAGGATTTTGATATGCAATAGCTGGGCATTTGGTGTTGGTAGGTCAGTGTGGGCAGTGTGCCCCATCAGGTTGTCTTTTAGGTAAAGGGCGCAGCCCCCTCCTCATTTTGATTTTTGGTCAAGCCTAAAGATAGTGTAGCCAGGGATGAAGATTATATGATCAGAAACCAAGGGGGTGAGCCAGGTTTCTACTACCACCAGGATATCGGGCTGGTGGGCATTTGCGAAGGCTTGTAGTTGATCAAATTTAGATAATAAGCTGCAGATGTTCAGGCAGATAATGGAGAAAGTGCCAAGGCGCTTGGTTTGGGTGGAGTACATGGCAGCCTGAGGGCCAGGGTTGGGGTGAATGTTTCCAGATAATAGCAGGAGTAGGAGAATGAGTTTCAGGGTGGCCAGGCGCAGTTCCCTGCGGGAGAACTTGTGGTACTTGATTGAGGAGGGTTTGTTTGCGAAGTTTTGTGCATGCAAAACAGGAGTGTAGTGAGCTGTGGTGAAGGGGCACACTGCACCCTGGTATGAAGGTGTGGCACAGTGGTGGTGGTGCCCTAGGGGTGAGAAAGTTGTCAGGTAGTGTGGTGCAAGTGTGGCTATAGCAGAGATTATGCTTATAGCTATGTGGGGGGATGGAAACAGGATGGAGGGAGCTGGAGCAATGGGGTGAGGGCAAAAAGGAGGAGAGGGAGGCAGGGGATAGAAGGGAAGGAAGGCATAGTTTGTGGAGGGGGAAGACAGAAAGGACCTGCGAGGAAGGCTGAGGTAAATGTACTACAATGTGAGGGTAGAGGAAGCAAGAGAAAAAGAGGGGATTTAGGCAGGTGGGCAAGTGAGTTGGGGGGGGGAGTTCAGGCACCCAGAGCAGGGGACAGAGAGAGTTACAGGAGGGCAGTAGAATTAGGCAGGAAATATAACTCAGCAAAAATACAGTCCTCCAATTCGACAGTGCACAGCAGAAGTAAAATACAGATAGAACAGTAGTCGGATTCAGCAGTAAACAGTGTACACTATCAGCAGATAAACAAATTGTTTTTTAGCAACCACCGGGCAGCTATGCTCGGGGCAGAAAATAACAGTCCAGCCCCCCAGTCTGTAGGAGACCAGGAGATAGTGAGGTCGGTGCCGTGACAAAAACTGTGGCAGAGTGCAATGCTAGTCTATGGGCACAGTAGCCCTGAGCTTGGCCACGGAGTCAGCGGTCACTGCAGCCAATCGTGACCAGGCAGAGAGGGCATGGACGAATCGGGTAGAGCTCTGAGCATGCTGGGCCAATGGCGGCACACACAGCTTTCCCGGCCTGAGGTGGCTTCCTTACCCATCGCCGTGGATCAGGGAGGCGGCCAGAGTTTACAAGAGCCTGATATGGTGGCTGAGTGGCAGAGCTGCTGAGCCTGATAGCAAGGGTGCAAGGTTTGAAGCCTGCAGTGATACCATGGATATTATTTTAGTAGGCTATGGGGGTTAGAGGCTTTGAGATCCTTAAAACCTATAATTAACAACAGTCTGAATGTGATGGCTGAGTGGTAGCGCTGCTGAGTGGAAGAGTAAAAGTGCAGGGTTTGATGCCTGCAGTGGCACCAAGAATAACATTTTGGCTGAGTATGGGGGTTAGAAACTTTGAGAGTCTTAGAGTGTAACTGATAATTATCTGATATGATGGCTGAGTGGTAGAGCTGCTGATCCTGGTTACAAGAAGTGCAGGGGCTTGAGGCTTGCAGTGGTCCCAAGAGAGAAAAAAGAAATATTTTTTAGCAGACTATGGGGGTCAGAGACTATGAGAGCCTTAGAAAGTAAGGGTAAAGTAGCAAAGATATGGTGGTTAAGTGGTAGAGCTGCAGACTCTGACAGCAAGGGTACTGGGTTTGAGACCTGCAGTGGGAGAGAGGGCATATATTTTTCTTTCTAGGTAGGGAGAAGGAAGGGTTAAAAGCTAAAAATAGAGATAGATATTGGCCTGATTCATTGGCTTAGTGGATGCGCTACAGATTTTGAAGTGAGGAGTACAGAGTTTGAGACTTGTGAGAGAACTAAAGGTGGCCCAATGAGAAAGGAGGGAATAAAGATTAGAAGAGAAAGGCAGCAGAAAGGATTTGGAAAGAAGCAGCAGTGCAGCAACCCCTAGTGGTCAGAGTATATAAGCTGCAAATGGGAAAGTGGACACTTAGTAAAAACTAGGGTAGGTCAAGTCATGTGACCTGTAGGCAGCAATAAATGGAGTGACACCCCTGGGTGGGTGTGGCAGTCCACACACAGTGTGGATGGGGTAAAACCTCTCCACAAGCAGGCTGGAAAGAGGCTTTACCTCTTAAGGCTCTCAGCAATCCCCTGTTCCAAGCTCCTCCACTGGGCAGCTTGGCCCACCAATGATCATATCAGATACCCCAGAGTTGGAGGAGATGCTGACTGACTAAGTTTTTTATGTTCCTCTAGAACCTTCGTGGGTCTCTAGCAGAGGTAAGCAGGGCAGATTTACAGTATTCACTTTTTGCCACCCTGATGGCTTTTTTGCACTCATTTCTGAGCTTTCTATACTGTTGGAAGATGGATTGATCCAACGTACCTTTGAAGTGAGCCCAACACTTGTCTCTTGCATGCATGAGGGCTAAGAGGCTCCCATGTAGCCATTTTGTGGCAGACCCCCTTACTCTCCACCTAATAAGGGGGGCATGCTTGTCCTGCAGGGCACCAAAACAGTGAGAAACTGGGAGACAGCAGTAGAGGGGTCATTGGCACTAAGCACTCCTGACCTGTCAGTGATCCTCAGATCCTCATGAAATGACCCCAGATCAAACCTAGAACAATCCCTAACATGAAAGATTTTGTGGGGAATTTTTGGTGAGGGGAGTTTCCACACACAAAACACCAGGGTGTGATCTGAAATGGAGTCAGGTAGGGTTCCAGTGGAGCTGATCCTCTCAGGATGATTTGATAGGACCCAGTCTAGTAGGGAGCTAGTTCCTCCATTAGCAGACCATCTAGTGGGTTCCTGGATAAGCTGAGTCAGGGCAAGACTTGCCAGCAGAGGTTCAAACTGCTTGGAATTTCCTCTATTCCAGTTTAAGTTCACATCTCCCAGGATCAGAAGTTCATTATCCCCAACTTAAGGACCAATGGTATCCAGGAGATGGGAAAGCCCAAGCAGACTACCCTTGAGGGGATTGTATGTGCATACAACATGCAGCTTCTTTGTATTTCCAAGCAACAACACAGTGTGCAGCAGCTCACAGGAAGACAGGGATGACTGCTGATGGGTTGCCACAGACACTCTAAGTTGACTCTTATAGTAAATTAGAATACCACCTCCCCACTTTTTACCCAGCCGATCTTGTCTAATAAATTATAGCCAGGGAGCACACATGCCAAGTCAGGAATTGAGGGTTTCAGCCAGGTCTCTGTAATGCCAAGTATGTCAGGCTTACAGTGCACTGCCCAGGCCGAAAGTTGGGCAGTAGACTGCAAATGTTAAGATGAGCAATTTTAATCCCTTGCTCAACTTCCAACACTCAGGGAGTGAAGAGGCCTGATAGGCTGGACCTGGGTTCAGCTGGATGTCACCAGCAAGGGCCAGTATCACCAGAAAGAGCCAGAGGAGATACCTTATGGGGGGAGGGGTACCTCTGACCAAGTGCCTGCAGGCTGGTTGTCTTCTCACATTGGCAGTACAGAGAAGGCATCTGAGGTCAAGACAGCAGGTAGGACAGGGAGGCAGTCTGTCATGAGCTAGGAGGTTAGAGAAGGTGAAATCAAACACCTTATAGAGGACAGTATGACCCCATTGGTCCCCAGACAACCTAGAAGAGTCAGTGTCCATTAGGGAGAGAGAAAAAGGCCAGAGAAGAGACCAATGCAGAGAACAGCACGAGGTGAGGAGGGCATGACACCTTCCCTGGCAGAGCTAGGAGTCCCATTACAGATATGAGCTCAGCAGTGGCCAGTGACACCCAACTCAAGTGACAGCAAGGACTGGAGGGGCAACAAGAGAGGAGTCAGGCTAGAGTTCATAGTGCTTCAGCACAGCTGGAAGGACAGGGACTGCCTGAGGGTGTATAAACCTTCAGCTTTGACAGTCAAACAGTGACCCAGAAGTATTGCAAAAACACTCACCCAGGAGATGACAGACAGTTAGGTATATGCTATCAGGAAACCTTGAGAACACTAACATTTGCTGTTGATAGCCCAGCAAAACACCCAAAGCAACATCCCAGGGTCATTTAAGAGAGTAGGCAGAAGTGTGCAATGATCAAATGGTACAAGAAAAAGTAAGCTACACGATGCAACAAACCCCATGCAATGTGAGATGGCAAAAGCTAGTGAAAAAAAGTCTAAGACAGAAACACTGATTTTCCAGCCACACCCCTATCCTGCTAATAGGGTCAATAGTCATTTAAGGGAAGGGCTTACAAGCATTTAAGGGGAGGAGGGAACGGGGTGGGTAGGCGGGAAGAAACTCAGTGCCCAAAGTCTGTGTCCGATTTGGGGAAGGAGGGGGTCCCAGCGAGGACCAGTCCACACCTCCAACCCCGATGCCAAAGTTCCGACTGCAGCGACTGGTGCTGAAGCGCTGCTATTTACACTGCACCAGCAGTTTAAAGTTGGTGCCTTTTTTCTTTATTCAAAAATCTCTCTCTGTGGTCCGACTCCTCGCAGCAGGAGCCCCTCGGAAAAGTACAGTGCCCAAAGTCCATGTCCTATTTAGGGAAGGAGGGGGTCCCAGTGAGGACCAGTCCACACTTCCAACCCTGATGCCAAAGTTCCGACTGATATATATATATATATATATATATATACTATATATATATATATATATATACAGGTATATATCTTCTTTGCAAAAAACTTTGTTAATGGTTAATGCATCAGTTAGGGTTGAAGCAACAAAAGTAGGGAAAAGAGATGTTAGGATTGAGCCCCTAAGCCCCCCATCCTACCACCCCACCCCCATCCTCCACACACCAATAGGCATCAGGGTTGTTAGGGCTAACTCTCACCCCATTCTCCTATGGTGTACCATGTCAGCCTGTTTACACATGGACTGGGGTGAGAGTTGGGCCTAATGACCCCATGGCACACCCCAATGCCGTCGGTGTGTAGAGGGATGGAGTGGGTAGTAGGGTGGGGGGTTAGGGCTCAACCCTAATTTCTTATTTCCCTACTTTTGTTGCTTCAACCCTAACTGATGCATTACAGTTTTTTAAATATATATATATATATATATATATATATATATATATATAGGAACATACAAAATGCCAGCAGAAACAGGCCACATGGTCTGTCGAGTCTGCTGGGTGTGCAGCTAGCCCCTCAGCTTGCAGCTGCCCCACCCTCCCTCCCTCCCCCACACCACCATTACCCCTCACTGTGTCCCAACCCTCTTGGAAGCAGCCCACCATCCTACAGGAAACCATCTCCTCAGGTTGTGTGTTCCACTTGTCCACCACCCTCTCCATGAAATAATGTCTCCTGATTTCCCTCCTGAATTTTCTTCCCTCCAACCTCAGTTGGTACCCTCTAGTATATCTCCCTCTTCTGATCTGGAATATCTCTCCTGTATTCACCTTGTTTATCTCTTTCAGATACTTAAAGGTCTCAATCATATCTCCCCTATCCCTCCTCTCCCCCAAGGAATACATGTTAAGCCTATTCAGCCTTTCTTCATAGGAATTACCCTCCAAAGCCTGGATCATCTTAATCGCTCTGCACTGCACCCCTTCCAATAGCCTGATGTCTTTCTTCAGGTATGGGCGCCAGTACTGCATGCAGTATTCATGGTGAGGTCTGACCCATGACCTGTACAAGGGTAGAATCACCTCCCTACTTCTACAGGAGATCCTCCTTGCTGTACAGCCCAGCATCTTGTTGGCTTTGGCTGCTGCTCTCCTGCACTGAGCTGAGTTGTTCATATTCCCCATTATAATCATCACCAGGTGCTTTTTCTCCTCAGTGTTCCCCAACTGTACCCCCCCCCCCAGCTAGTAGCTCCTCCTCTGGTTCTTAGTTTCAAAGTGCAGTACCTTGCACTTCTTGGCACTGAACCCTAACTGCCATGTTTCCAACCACTCCTGTAGTTTATTCAGGTCTCCCTGCAGTCCCCTCCACCCCTCGATGTCATCCACCACAGCTCCCATCTTGGTATCATCTGTGAACAGACTGATCTTGCTCTGGGTCCCAACTGAGACATCTTCTATGAATATCCCAAACAGCACTGGTCCCAGTACTGATCCCTGTGGCACCCCACTTGTTACCACCCCAGCGATGAAAGTTTCCCCTCCACCACCACCCCTTGCTGCCAGCCCTTGAGCCAATTAGTGATCCATTTGACCATCTTAGTACCCACCCCAATATATTCCATCAAGCCTTCCATGTGGCACAGAATCGAAGGCCTTGCTATAGTCCAAGTACAGGACATCCACTGCATGTCCCCTGTCCAGTTCCCTGGTCACCCAATCATAGTACCCAACCATGTTTGTCTGGCAGGACTTGCCTGAGATGAATTTGTGTTGTTGCTTGTACTGGGGACCATTGTTCTCCAGAAATGTTACCAGTCTCTCTTTAAGGATTGTCTCCATGAGCTTCCCCACACTTGATGTGAGGCTCACCAGTCTGTAGTTACCTGGATCATCCTTTGGACCTCCTTTGTGAATAGGTACTACATGGGCCAATTCCCAGTCTTGTGGCACTCATCCTGTGTTCAGAGAGATATTGAACAGGTCAGCCAGTGGTCCTGTCAGGCACCCTGCCAGGTCCTTGAGTATCCTATGGTGAATGCCATTAAGCCCAGGTGCTTTGTCCACCAGCAGTGCCCTCAGTCCTTCCAGTACCCTGGCCTCTGTAATTTACCCATCAGTTCTTCTACCCATCCTTAATGCCCTGTGCCAGCCTCAGCTCCCTGGCTGCCTTGGCAGCTCTGACTAGTCTTGTACCCTCCCTGGACTTCCTTGTGTACTCCTCCCCATCTTCCCCCCTCCCTGATCTCTTGAATCTCTAAAAAGCTCTCCTCTTGGCTCTCACCCCCTCCATTATCTCTTTGGTGAGCCAACAGGGTTTCTTTGCCCTTCCCTTCTTATTCTGTGCCCTAGTACATATCCCAGTGGCCTCTGCCAGCCCTGTCTTAATGATACCCCATTTCTGATTAGCATCCATGGATGGCTGGATTCCGTTCAGATGGCTTATCAGAATTTCCCTCATCTTATTATAGTCTACCCCTCTAAAATCAATCACCCTGGTAACCGAACCACCCATTTGCTTCCCCATGCTGAGTGTGAACCACACAGAGTGGTGGTCACTCCCAGCCAGAGAGTTCTCAACCTCCAGTTCCCCCTACAACTTCCCCATTTGATAGTACTAGGTCCAGAGTCCTTCCCAACCTAGATGGCTCATGCACCAGCTGCACCAGGAAGCTATCCTGAAATGCCCCCAGTATAACCTGCTCCCTAGCACTTGTGGTGGTTGGTGTGCTCCAGTCTACCCCAGGTAGGTTGAAGTAACCCACCACCACTGTGTTCCCCTTTCTGCAAACCCTCCTAACTTGATCTGCTAACTGCCTGTCCAGCTCCTCCCCTTGAGTTGGTGCCCTATAAATTACCCTGAACCTCCACACCCTGCCCCTTGGATCCTGAAACTGCATCCACAGGGCCTCTGTCCTGCCTTCCTCCCACTCTTCCCTCATGAACGTTATTCCTTCCCTTACATAGATTGCCACCTCCCCCCTTTCCTGTTTGCCCTGTCTTTTCTGAACAGCCTGTATCCAGGGATCATCCTATCCTAGTCCTGGTACTGGCTGGCCCAAGTTTCTGTAATGGCCGCAATGTCCACCTGCCCCACTGCCAAGAGAGCCTGGAACTCGGTTACTTTGTTTCCCACGCTTCTCGCATTTAGTGAAACTACCCTCTGTCCTGTTCCTTCACTTTCCCCACCTCAATTTACTCCCCCTTTTGCTCCTACCCCCATTCCCTCCTCTATAGCTTGGAGGGTAGGCTCATCTGGCTCCCTTCTCTGGTAGCCTCGCCTGCCATCTGACCACTTGCCACCCTCTTTTCCTATTTAAAAGCTACCCTTGTCACTATGTACTCCTCTGTCTCCTGGTTCAGTATTCTCTTCCCCTTCCCACTCAAATGTAGCCAGTCCCCCGCATACAGGTCATTATTGTCCCAGGCTGTGCCCCAGCCCCCTACTAACCATTACTGCTTGGTATGGCACCATTCCTGCAGCCAGGTGTTGAACTCCCCTATCCTTCTATTCCTCGCAGTAGTTGCACAGGGTACTGGAAGCACCTACGAGAAGGCCACTGTTGTCCCCACCTCCTCACACAGCTTCCCCAGTTCCACGAATCTCCCCTTTACTACCTCCACTGTCTCCCCTGACAGGTCATTTGTACCCACATGCACCACAACATGCGGCTTCCTCCATCCCCTCCCTGTGCACTTGAGAATGGCCTACCCTGCCCTGCCTGCCGTCAACCTGGGAATATACACAACTCATATTAGACTATGTCTTTCCCTTTTACTTCCCCATCTGACCCCTTTCAGTATGGAATCCCCCAACACTAGCACACCCCCTTCTCCATGTCCCATTACTCTCCTCCCCATTTTCCTCCTTGTCCCTCTCCAATGTCTACCCTTCCTTGCCCACCTATTTCTCTTCACTTCTCCCCTCTTACCCCTCCCCAGTCTCCACCCCTGACTTGTGTTTCCCGATCTCCCTTGATCCCTTGCTATCATCCACCTTCCCCGCTACCTCCCTTGGCCCCCGCCTTCCTTTAGCTATGCACCCCTTGCCTAACCTATCAGCACTGCCCCCCCTTTATACCCCTGCTACCACCACTATCCTTTTCAGGTGTGCTGCTCTCCCGCTGCCCCTACTACCCTCCTCCCAATGCCTATCTCCAGAGCACTCTATTCCCCTTCCCCCTGTCCCCCCTTCTGGTGCTCCTTTAACTCCCCATCTTCGTCAATTGATGCTAGCACTGCAAATCTGCTGCCTGTCACTCCTGTAGTGCTCTGTGCTGTCTTCTTCCCCCTGTCCCTTGACCTGCTTACACCTCTTGACCCATTGTCAGATGTGAACCTGCCCCTTCCCCATCCCCTCCCTCAATTTGGTGTTCTTCTCCTGATGTGTCCCCCCTGTTTCACCCTGGGAGAAGGCCTCCTTCCCCGTTTCTCCTCCCCTCCACTCTCACTCTCTCCAGTTCTCTAACAAGCCACTGCTTTCTTCCCTCCAGTCTCCTTAGCCTGTGGCAGATTGGACACCCTCCTATTCTCCATAATATGTTTATCCCAATAGCTGCCCTACATCCATTGCAGCCTACTATTCCACCCATGGTGCCCCCTCTTGTTCCCTGCTGTCCCCTGTTCCACCCCCTGCCCCATCATAGCTGTTCCTCCTAGTGTATCCCTCCCTGTAATGTTCCATTATCTACTCCAGTGTTAATATAGATCTTGTAAACTGATGTTGTTTAATGCTGCCATTCGTTCTCCTCAGTTGCTTAGACCACAAGTGTACCTTGCTCTTATGTACTGTGCCCCCTCCTCTGACTACCAGTACTCCCCTGAAAGGATACACTCCCAGGTGCTCACCATTGTCCCTGATAAGCTGGGAACCTTAGTGCCTGCCTCTGGCCATGCTGTCCACCAGTAGTAAGGCATGAGCATTGTAGGAGCCACCAATAGCCAAGCTGCACCCCCCAATAAATCGATACTATTCAGGGTAGGGAGGGATTAGTGCAGTCCCCAGCTCTCATGAGATTCAGTCTGTCCAGGCCCTTATCCCTCAAGTCCCTCAGCCCTTCTCTCCTCCACCTCTCACCTTCAAGGTGCTGTATTCACTCCCCCTACAGCAGCCCTCCAAGCTCCATTGCCCTCCTGCTGCTCACCCCTGTCCAACCCCCTGATTCACCTTCTTGCCCTGCTGGATGAAACAACTCCTCCACCTAGGCCAGTGAGCCTACCCGTGCATCAAAGCCAGCTCTCCAAATCTCACCCTGCTGGATGAAAAACAAAACACCCTCCCCACAACCAGTGAACATTTTACATCAAGAAAATAAAAATAAAAATATCAGGCACTTTCCTGCAGCCCTCTGTGTCCTCCTCTCCAGTCCTCAGTGATATATATATAGAGTTAGAGGCAAAATCCCCATGCACGTTGTTAATGATAGCGATAGTGAGACTCGCTGTTGGAAATTTTCACCATGCATTAAAGCGCATTGGGATCGCCAGCCCCAACTCTCACCCCATGACATGTGTAAAGCAGCAAAAGTATAGGAGAATGGGTGAGAGTTAGGACCCATGATCCTAATGCGCACCTCAATGCCGGTTGGGGGTGGGGCGGGGTCCAAGGGGGTTTTCAACCCAACAGCTAATTTCCCACTTTTGTCACTGTGGAACAACCTAACTAATGCATTAAACAGAGTTTTTGCCCCTAATTTCCTTCTTTGAGAATGATAACGAAATAGTGAATAGTAAAGGTAGGATGGCGTCTTTGGGCTCAAGGCCTCCGCCACATGATGTGTTGTGGCATACTAACAGGACAGCAACGCAAACAGAAATGCTAACAGTGGCGCACATGGTACACAAGCGTGAATGAGAACAGAAAGGGTAATTACATGGTGGCGGACGGGAATGGTCTGCCACGTGATGTGTTGTCACATAGTAACATGGTGCCTGCAAACAGAAATGTCAATGGGCATGGCGATGTAAAGTGAAACAGTAAGATAAACAGTACTGTAGACAGAAATGGCAAAAATATCAGAACGCATAGCGCAAATGAAAACGCAAGGATAACGCACATGGTGGCGCAGACGTCAATGGTAGGTGAAACGGGTACGGATCTGCAAGCGGAAAGGGCAACAGTAACAGTAATGTAAGCGCACAGGCTGGTTTTCCCCAAAACCTGCATTGAGAAAGACAATGAGTATAAATAATGTATGCAAAATAATGAGTATCGGCGCAGAAAATGAGATCTTGGAATACTAAATACATTATATCTCAGGAACTGTACGACGTAGAAAAAAAATTTAAAAGTCATATTATTTACAACTGTCCTGGCTAATTTGTATCTTAGCCCTATGAGGGGGCTAAGAAATTTTCTGACAAAAACTCCGTATCTCGCACCGTTTCCAAGATAAGGGTCCTGAAAGGCGCGGCGAACGCCGTAATGTTATCTTATGGGAAAAAAAGAAAAGTTCGGAGCACCATAACTTTGCCTCCCTGTAATGTTTTTTCACCAAACTACTGAAAGGCACATCTGTGGGCTGTTGGCTGTCTTCCCTCCAAATTTCAGGAAAGTAGACCAAACCGTTATTTTGCAGCAGGGCTCCAAATGATTTCTGTTAAGTGTCAGGGCGCCATAATGTTATCCTATGGGGAAAAACTGTCAATTTTGGAGTGCCGTAACTTTGCCGCCATGTGATATTTTTTCACCAAACTACTGAAAGGCACATCTGTGTACTGTTGGCTGTCTTCCCTCCAAATTTCAGGAAAAAAGACCAAACCGTTATTTTGCAGCAGGGTGCCAAAGGATTCCTGTAATGCTTCGGGCACCGTAATGTTATCCTATGGGAAAAACTGTCAACTTTGGAGTGCCATAACTTTGCCGTCGTGTAATATTTTTTCAATACAAGACTGAAAGGCACATCTGTGAGATGTCGGCTGCGTTCCCTCCAAATTTCAGCCCAAAACTCCCAACGGTTATTTTGCAGTACAGTGCCAAAGAATTGCTGTCATTTCCCTACAGACTAGAAAATTACTGTCGCAATTTGCTAAAGCTTTCGCAAAAAAGTTCGACACTTTCGTGAGCATGAAAGTAATTTACAAAAGTACTTTTTCCAGAAATTTGAAAAACATATTTCTGGGGTGTTTTACCACAAAATAAAGACATGGCAAGCATCCTCAGGGCCCGAATAGCTAAATACAAAAAGAATTACGTTGCTAGAGGGTCTCAAATTTAAATGCCAACCATTTTTCTGATCACCAACTGAAAACAAAATGGCGGATTTGCGAAAGTAACAGGCCCATTTGCAAAAGTAAAAATGCATTTGCGACACTGTCGAACTTTTTGTTAACTTTTGCCCATTGACTTATAATGGGAAACTGTTTTTTGAATAACTTTTGAACCGTTTAATATTTTTTCACAAAATCTTCAAAAGGCACATTGAGGACCCTGCCTGCACGTTCCCTGAAGATTTTGGGCCGGTCCGCAAACCGTACGACCTGTACGCGCGACCATAGAATTCCAGAAAAGCGTAAACGTGCGCATAGATCACGCTTAATAACTCTGCAACCGTATATCCGATCAGTACAAAACTTGGCAGATCCCAAGGCCTATGGGTCTTGATCATACATTCCAAATTTCAGGCAAATCCATCAAATGATTACAAAGTTATTAAGGTGCAAAATTTTGGGTTTAACATGGAAATGGCTCCTGAACCTAACTATAGTGGCACTACAGTGCCACTATTATATTATATATATATATATATATATATATATACACACATACATTCATTGCAAAAACTTTGTTAATGCATCAGTTAGGGTTGAAGCAAAAAAGTAGGAAATTAGATATTAGGTTTGAGCCCTAACCCCCCCCAACCTACCCCCTCCTCCACACACCAATGGGCATTGGGTTTGCCATGGGATCATTAGGCCCAACTCTCACCCCATTCCATGTGTAAACAGGCTGACATGGTACAGCATAGGAAAATGGGGCGAGAGTTAGGCCTAATGACCCTATGGCACACCCAAAGCCTGTTGGTCTGTGGAGGTTGGGGATGGGGTAGGGTGGGGGGGGTTAGGGGCTCAACCCTAATGTTTCATTTTCCTACTTTTGTTTCTTCAACCCTAACTGATGCATTAACAACATTTTTTGCAATGAATTTCCTAACTTTTTGAGAAAGTGTAATGTAACTGATATTTGGTATGTGTTGGTGGGAGCACGTGCCCTCTGGGCACCACGCTTTGACCAAGGTGCCCATTTGTGCATAACAATATGCATCTGTGGGAGCGTGGGCTTTCTGGGCCCTGCGCTCCCACTTACACATAACAACAGAACTATACAGTAGCCCTATAGGGCTGAAAAGGAACCCTTGTAACACTAATCTGCCAATATCTCAATAACCATACAAGCTATGAAAACAATTCCACTGCAGTTGTAATCATGACTTGAAAACTTCCACTTGTGCTTAGAAGGTGGACTAAGCTGCTGTTAGCGAAAAATCCGTAACTCGCATCTCTTCTGAGATACAGGCACCCAAAGTCACTGTGGGCACCACACTGTTATTCTATGGGGAAAGTCGCATCCTTGTGATGGCATATCTATGGAACTGATTTTCATTTTTACACCTAAATACATAATTCACATGTCTGGGACACCCTCTTTATACCCTGCAAATTTCAAGCCAAAAGACCAAACTGTTTATTTATAGTGCACTGGCAACATTTTTAAATTCCTCAATCATGAGGTGTCAAAATCACCATTTGCAAGAAATCCTTGATCATTAGATTTTGGCCATCTGGTCTGGAAGTCGCAAAAGGGGATTTTGTCAGCTCACGAAAGGGGATTGGCTCATGAAAGGGGATTTTGACAGCTCACGAATAGGGATTTTGTCATCTCATGAATGAGAAATTAAAAAAAAATCCCATTCCACAAGCTGTCAAAATCTCCTTTTGTGAGTCTATCCTCTTTACTTGAGTTATCAAAATCCCCTTTCCTCAAACCAATCCTTGTTCGCGAAGGGTCATCTGGTAGAAATGCAATCAAAGGATTTTGTCAGCTCGAGGAAATGGGATTTTGTCAGCTTGCAAAGGAATTCAAAAACCATTCCCCTTTCACAAGCTGACAAAATCGCACAAACCAATCCTTGTTAGTGAGATAGGGCCATCAGGTCCTAAGTCACGATCAAGGATTTTGTTACCTCGCGAAAACGGATCAGCTCATGAAAGGGGATTTTGTCAGCTTGCGAAAGAGCATTGGAAGCTAGTCACGAATGAAGAATTTCAAAGTTTAAAACAGCCATTTTTTGGCCAAAATGAAGGAAATCAAAGGCATGGGTTTGTAGAGGGTGTCACCCTGAACAAAATTCATGCTTCATTTGCAAAAGAAGCGAGCCGTAGGGCAAGCTACAACATTTCATTTGGAGAAAAAAATGAAAACAAGATGGCAACTCATGAAAGGGGAATTTTTCCTCAAGAATGGGGATTTTATAAATCCCTTTTCGCAAGGTGATAAAATCCTCGATCATGAGCCCAATCCCCTTTCGCAAAACATACATATGAATCTTAGACTGAACTGACCATGTTCAGAACCTGAAAATTCAAAATTAAATAACTTTGGAAGGGGTTAATATTTTTCACCAAACCAATGCTGAGTTATTCTTTGACCAAATCTCTTTCTTCCCTGAAAATATCAGACCACAGTACCAAATGGTGTGGCTGCAGTACAATGGGCAAAAATCAGCAAAAAAGTGCAAATAAGTGAAAAAGGCATATTTTGGAGCTTTGCTGCTTGAAAACTGCAGGTCCAATCAAAACACAACTTGGCAAATCAAGAGATCTGCCATACGAGACTGTGCATTCCATATTTTATGCAAATTCGGTGAACAGCTGCAGAAGTTATTAAGGTGCAAAATTTGGGGTTTAACATTAAATTGCCTACTGGTCCCTAACTATACTGGTGCAATCGCGGCAGTATAATTTTATATATATATATATCTGTTAAGTGACATGTTAAAAAAATGGATAAAGTTTGGCAAAATTCTGAATTAGAAAGTGCACACAGAACTGTATGTCAGTGATGTTTGCTGTGTATAGAATGCTGTTGATATAAAAAATGTTGGACTACTACACATATTGCTGTATTGACTTTTTGCTTATACTCTAACTATTATGTACAGTAAATACTGTTCTGTATATGCTCTGTTATTGTACATACTTACATTTAATGTTCTGTTATTGTCTACTTATGCACTGTTTATTGTACATGCTGACCTGTTATGCTCTGTTACTGTCTCCTGTTGCCCATTCTCCCCGGGACGCATCTAGAAAAGAGGTGTTTCAGCTTGGTATGTTTTTCCTGGTGAAACTTCTGAAATTAGTAATAAAGAATGCAGCCAAATTGTTAGCAGATTCTTGTGGACCATGAATTTTGCAAAGATTCTGGTCATTGTTACGATCACTTGATGGGGAGAATGTGTAACACAGATGTTAGGTAGGAAAGAGGAAAATCCACCAACAGAAAGTAATGTAATTTTATTTAAAAATTCAGTTGTGGGGCAAGGTGATACTGTGACAAACAATTGCTTTCATTTAACCCTGTGCCAGAATATATTCTTTGAAAACCCAAGCTGAGGTATACATTTTTCCTACCATCACAGAAGTCGCACACTTCTAACATTCTAATGTTTATGACATAAATAAGCAGAAAATGGCTTATGTGCAGCTGACTCAGTCCTTGTTTTATCTGATTTAAAAAAAAAACATTCAGGGATGGTCTAAGAGGAAAGTAATGTGGATAAACTATTTCTATTGTGTCTGATCATAGCACCATTGTTGTGTAAACAGGTTTTAACTGTAACATGATGCAGGTCTTCTAAAGTCCCACCTAAGGAATTGATTTTAAGATAAGCACATGGGAAAATAATATCCAAACAGTCCTTGCAACTAATCTTTCTCTCTCTCTCTCTCTCTCTCTCTCCCCCTCTCACTCTCTCTCTCCTCCTCCTTATATAATTTGTATTTTCATGTTTGAATACTTATTTTTTGATTTGTCAAAATTTAAGTTTCACTCACCTGGATCGAAAGCCTTAAGACAAAACATCTTAGTTGCAAGGAGGTCCTGTGGAATATTCTGTAGAAGTAGCAGATCACATTGTTTACTGAAAGAAACAAGACCAGTGCTAGTAGCACAGTCAGATAATTTGACTAGCAACAAGGCTTAGCAATAGTCGAAAGCAAAGAAGGATAATGACCAGAACAAGAAGATACCTTCTTTTCTGCTTGAAACTATTATTAAGTTTTGTATCTATTCAGATTGTTAATGACTTTTATGTCTTTATAATGCTTCACTGCTTTTACTATCTTTGACGCAACACTTTATATGGATTAGTTCTCTGTTATACAAATGTGCTACATTCACTAATGTGTGCAGTATCACTTTAAATTTGGGAACTTTAAACACGCTGCACAGGGAGACCTTTGATGAAGACCAGGTGTATTTTGGGTGGAACATTAGGTGTATTCTTGGTTTTCCATCATCGTGCATATACAGTGAAGCTCTCTAGGATGAAATCTAATTCTGCAACATCCTGCAGTAGGGTTACTGTAGGAAACAAGGCAATGCCAATGAGAGTTATCCCTTTTGTCATGCAGGAAACTGTGACACTACTTCATCCTGGTGGGTTTGAGTGTTTTACATATGAGCACTGGAAGTGTCTTTTTATGGCACAAAAATAAAGGCAACCGATCCCTCATTGCTGTTTTTCTGCTCTGGCAGTTGCACTATTGTTCTGCCTGTGATTACGTTCTATATAGCTTGCACCACTAACGTCCTGGTTGTGACCCCCCCATCTGCTTCTGTTTGTTTATGTTGATGACACATAATTTTGAATAAATTGAATAGTTGAATAAAGACTGTCAGAGTCTTTATTTGATGAGTTTCAGCTGCTGCACAGAGTCCAAGAATCTTCCCCCACCTATGAAGAAATGAGGTTTAAAGGTTTTTGAGACTGTTAATTTGAAACATCAGATGACGAGAAGCAAGCAATGGCAAACATTGTAAACAAGTTAATGTAATGCACTCTGGGAATCGCAATTTATATGATACCTCCAACAAAGAGTTAGACATAATGGACCTCAGATGGAACATAACAGTTACAGTGTACAGTTAGTTCAAACCAACTCCTGGAGTCTTAAACACAGTCATAATTAAGTGCCATAAAGTGGCTGAGACAACAGCTTTGAGCCACTGTTCTAACTTGAACCACATTATGCAATATACAAAGAGATTGTAAGCTATTCCCTGAGTCAACACAATGGTCATTGCACTGGCACAAGGAAAGGCCAGGTCCAGCATGTTAATTAATCCCTGTGCTATACACAAATGCTTCCTGGCCCCCAGAACACCCATCCACATGCCACAGTGCCTTCAATCCTTGTGCGACTGTGAGAAGCAATTCCACAAGGGTGGTATATGTGTGTGGGGTGGCCCTAGCTGGACTCGGTAAGGGAAGGCTAGCGAGGGACCAGTGAAAGAAAGTCACTCATGGGGAAATGAGTTGGAGAGGGGACTTCCACTGGTTACCATGGATATATTTCTAAACAAGGAACTGCCAAGGGCTACTTAATCACCAGTGATGACAGGCCTATGATGCCATTATTTAAAACAAACAGGGATCACAAACAGATTAACGGAGGGTTGGTTGGGTGTGAGGGTATGACTGAAGTGGTAATGCCTCATGCCACAGTCTCTGGCCATAGAATTGTACCATGTCACTGGTGCAATGTTATGCACAGACATCCCTGGTGCTAGCACTTTTAATCATCTGCATTGTTACTAATTTTCCCTAGGAGACTCCTCCCCTATTGGCTATATCCACGCTTTGTATATGAAACAAATACTGTATACTATGTGCTCAAGGAACAGCTGAGTGCTTGCTAAAACTTATATACACAAATAGGCATTGGTAACAGCACCCCAGGAGCAAAGCAGAAATTAATTTCTTGGCATACAAAATACTATATAGTATGCAAATAGAAAAATTGTTATTGTGTAGCCATGTAAAACCAACACATGCAATACCCCGGTGCTTAGACTCGGAAAGTGTCTTTGTCAGGTGGTGGGGATCAGTAAATGGTGCATCATATTTATGGTGAAATTTTAAAGATAAGTTCCACATATAAAACACCATTTGAGCACATCTGCTAACTAACTACCAACATAGAAACATAGAATTTGACGGCAGATAAGGACCGTTTGGCCCACTTAGTCTGCCCATTTTCCTACCTAACAGATAAGCTGCAGATCCTAGTTAACCAACAGCTTACTTCCTCCTACCCCCCCACTAGGACTGCCTTATGTCTGTCCCATGCATTCTTGAATTCCTCGACTGTACTTGACTCCACAACCTCCTCAGGGAGGCTGTTCCATGCACCCACAACCTCTCCATGAAAAATACTCTCATATTACCTCTGAGCCGCCCCTCTATCTTCAAATTGTGCCCTTGTTCTTGTACATCTCTTTTGAAAGATGCTACCCTCTTGGACTTTGTTGATTCCTTGGGGTACTTTGAAAGTTTCTATCATGTCCTCTCCCTTCTTTCTCATGGTAGACATAAAGAGTCTTTAGTCTTTCATATGTCTCTGGTGCAGACCCTGCACCATTTTGTTGCCTCTGACAGCCTCCACTCTGTCTATGTCTTTATGGAGATGGGGTTTCAGAACTGCACACAGTACTCCAGATGGGGTCTCACCAACTGTCTGTACAGAGGATAACAACTTCCTGTTTTCACTATAGATGCCTCTCCCTTTGCATCCCAGTATCCTCCCAACCTTCCTTACTGTCTTCTCACATTGCTTGCCCACCTTTAGGTCATCTGATATAATTACCCCCAAGTCCCTTTCCAATTTTACTGTTGTCAGTATCTCACCCCCCATTGTGCACTCTTCCCCTGGGTTTTGTTTCCCAGGTGCATTCTCTTATACATAAAACAACAATATCATTTAATTCAATCCCCTTCCCCTACTGGAATGGGAGCATGTTCAGTACCTGTAGAACTGAATTGTTGCAAGTTAATTAGATGGGCTATATCAAAATGAGTTCTCAGTGGAGTGTCTGGAGAAGCATGTGTAATGGCTCTTATATACTCTTGGAGCTGTTTGTATAGTGGGCAAACAGTGCACCCCACATACAACTTTAAACAGGCACAAGTGATTACATACTGTAAATAACAGAAGTAGGGCCTTACTATTCATTTTTGCATTTTCTTTAATGTTTATAATTTTTTTGATTCTTTTTTCTTTTATATTTTAAATTCTTTTTTTTCATTCTTTCTTCCTCACCCTCCCTTTTTTTTGCACCTACAGTATTTATCTTTTATACACATCTTAGTCTTCTTTCTGACTTTTAAAGCAGACGGTAAGAATGGCTACACCGTCACAGTCCCAGTAGTAGCTACTGTCATGGAGAGGGGCACCTGCATCTTGCTGCTGGTATGGAAATAAAGTCTACATTATTTACCTTGCTGCATCGTGCTTGAATTATTGCCTGGACAGTGCTGGTGTAGCCACTCTTATCATCTGCTTTGTGAGTACCTTTCTCTTTTGATTGGTTCCATCCTGTTGCTTTGCAGCTGCCTCTGTTGTTGTGTTTTCTTTCTGACTTTATTTTTCCGATTTTAGTTCTTGTGTATCATTTATGTTTTTAATATTGCTCTTCCATATAAACATTTTCTATGTGTTTGATTCTGTTCATGTATTTTGATATTGCTGCTTTATGTATCAAATTTTATTTGTTATAGTGCACTGCTCATTTTTATTCAGTACACTGTACAATAAAACAACATAAAAGATAAGCAATACAGCATCTCATAAACAAATCCAATTAAAAGTCTATAAAAGCTTGGTCAAATAAAAAAGACTTCAGCCCCCTTTTAAAGATTTCAATACATACACTATTGCACAGTGCATGAAGAAGGGAGTTCCAAAAAACTGGGGCTGCAAATGAAAAGGCACGTGCTCCTGAAGATTTTAAATGAATCTTGGGAACCTTCAATGAGCCGTTGTTACTGGAGCATAGGGGGTGAACGGGGTGGTAAGGAATCAGGAGGTCTTGCTGGTAACCAGACCCCTGGTCCTGCAGGGCTTTATAGGTCAGCAAACTGACCTTGAAGGTGATCTGCCACCTAAATGGCAGCCAGTGCAGACAGTGCAGCACAGATGTAATGTGACATGATCTTGGTAGACTGATAGACAGCCTGGCCACAGCATTCGGCACCAGCTACAAGTGGTGCAGATCCACCCCCACCAGCCCCAGGTATAGGGCATTACAGTAGTCCAAACATTAGGTCACAAAGGCATGAACCAGTGCTGGCAGATCTGCCGGGGAATCAGGTGTTTCACCCTGGCAATGTTTCTAAGATGGTGTAAAAATGTTTTGACTATGGCTGACATCTGAGATTTCAGCATCAGCCCACAGTCAAGAACCACGCCAAGGTTCATTACCCGATCAGAGTTAAGCAACTGGGAGTCCCCAAACCTTAGCCCTGAGACTCGACCAGGTTGCTCTCTCATTTACCAATGACCAGGTTCCAGCATTAGAACCTCTAATCTGGATTAGATTCTCTTATCTGGATTCAACTTCAACCAATTCACACTCATCCAGTCCTTGAATTTCATCAAGGCAGTTGTTAAGCATTGAAACCGACCCTTGCTGCTTGGGCACAAAGAACATGTAGAGCTGAGTATCATCTGCGTAGCAGTGAAAACTCAGCCCATACCTCCTTATAGTGTCCCCTAGTGGCAGCATGTACACCGCAAACAACATGGGGGACAAAATGGAGCCCTGTGGGACTCCACAAAGCAGAGGCAAGGGGGCTGAGATATAAACCCCCAACACTACACATTGCAATCTACTTGTAAGGTAAGATTTAAATCAGCCGTGGACTGTTCCCACTCGCCCACAGCATACCCACAGATGCTCCAATAGCACCCCATGGTCCACAGTGTCAAATGCTACTGAGGGATTGAGAAGAACAAGGATGGAATGTCTCCTTCAATCTCTTTCCTCCAGGAGATCATTAAGCACCTAAAACAGGGTTGTCTCAGTGCTATGCCTTTTCCTGAAACCAAACTGGAGAGGCCCATTGATGTCATAGATATGTATCAGAGAGTCACTTGGTAGTTAGTTAGCACATTTCCTCTGATGGTATTTTATATAAAGGGGAGGACAGAAGAAAACAGATCCAGGAGTATGTAAGGTCTACTGTATCTGCTTCACCAAACAGTCCACTGCAGATGTGCTTTAATGGTGAGTTAAATGTGGAACTATACCGTTAAAGTTTCATCATAAATATAGTGCACTATGTACAGAGCCCCACCTCCTGGTGGATTCATTTTGAATCGAAGCTCCATGGTTTTATGAAATAGTCATGGCATACCACACAACCTTAACACCACACTTAAGGAGTCACTTTTTGAATAAAATTTGATTTTAATTTCCACCACAGGAGATAACCATAAACACAGGAGTCAGAGACTCACAATGAACAGTTTCTTCTAATGTTTGACAAAATCATTCACTTTGTCAAAGATAGTGCCGACTAGTGAAAAAGTGCTTATATAGCCCTAGACCTCAGTTACATGATAAAGTGCATATTGTCACAAACCCACTCAGCAGGTCAGCTCTCTACTCCCAAAGTGCCAACTTCTGAGTGCAGTCTTGTGAACAGTTAACAGAACAAGGTAACCCTCTTGTCTGTTTTTGTGAATTCGAATCAACCTTTGGTCTCAAGTTCTGGATGGATTCAAACTGTGAACCTCTTGTTAGCATACCCAATGTACAGGCTCAGATAATTCTGTCTTCAGTAGGGCCAGATATCTTTTCCTATGGGCACCTAACCTGGTGTACAGAAATGAACCCTTAAAAACTGTAATAAAAGACCTCAGATTTAAAACGGTTTCCTTTTTCCAGTTTGGTATCACCATTCAAGCTTATGTATAGTGTCTGCTTTAATCATATATACTCTACTTGTAAAAGGAAAGAAATCAAAGACAGACCAAGTAAGTTCTAAAAATAGAGTTTTACTAAAATAGATAAAAAATATGTAACACATAAAATACAGAACTATTATATCACAAGACATACAAATCTCTTAAACAAAACAGGTTTTAACATTGCAATTCCTACTATAAAACTTAGATATGTCTCTCTAAATACCTGCTTAAAGCACTCACAGATGTTTCTTTGTCAGAGTCTAGATAGAGGTGTCTCTGAAGAAAAGAGAATAATGTTTAAAAGCATGTTTTCCCCACCCTTTTGCATGAGGTCACCTAGCTCTTCCCTGTCAGGATATATAAAAAAATATATCTATACAAAAACAGGTTGTCTTTTCAAAGTATTAAATTCTGCAGTACTTTGCACCCATGTGTAATAACCTGGGTTTCCCCTCCAAACATCATAAAATGGATACTGATTTCCCTCTTAGCAGCTAAAGCTATAATTAACTTAGAAAAGTCTGTAATTAGCTTCTGGCCTTCCAGCTAACACCTTGTATCTAAAACCGTGTGTGTGTGTGTGTGTGTGTGTGTGTGTGATCTCACATGCTGTTCCAGCATTTCTCATGGCAGACAGTCCACCGCACATTTTTATATTACAAAAAAAAATGATACAGGGGTCAGAACCAGCTGTCCAAGTGTCACACATATCATTTAGAAAATCTGTTAAAGTGCTATTACATATTTAATATGAGAATACAGTGAATTGAAGCAATTATTTATTTCCTTCTTTTTCAAATTAATAAAGTGCACTTAACATAAACTCAAACACCAACAACAGTATAAAAACTCATCCACAGTTTTTTAGTATTTTACTTATTTTGCCATGTTATAATTCTAATACTTGTTTGTAATATAACCTGTTACCTTTTTCTAAGGCTTTCAAAGGGCAATTCCAAAGTTAGAGAAACAGAGGGATGAGTGTGAGAGCAAAATTAATTTGATTATTTCATATACACTTATGTGTTTGCATTTCCATTTAATTTTAACAATTGTCTGACTTATTAGGGAAACCTCCTGTATTCATGCATAGCCTAGTATATACAGTATATCATGGCTTTTTTTTTTGTAAATTTTTTTAAAAAAGGGAGTTAAATCTAAGTTCAGACACAAACAATAGTTACATGCCCTTCCAAACACAGACTTTGCATAATATTGTCGAGCCTTTGCTTCATCATGTTTCCAAAAATAAATACCCCCCCTTTATTTATTTTCCTTTCCTACTCCATTTAGAGATACTTCCCCCCTCATCCCAAAAGGCTTTTTATGGTCTACTGCCTTTTGTATACTTAATACATCCTACTATGTTCTCTTTCTTTGCCAGTTTGCCCTCACTCTCAAGGCATGTTACAGTTGTTTGTGTTCGAACCTAGATTTAACCCTCTTTTTTAAAAAATTGTGCAAAAAAGCCATGATATATATACTAGGCTATGTATGAACACAGGTGGTTTCCCTAATAAGTCAGACAATTGTTATACTTAAAATTAAACAGAAATGCAAACAAAATGCAAACACATAAGTGTATATGAAATAATCTAATTAATTTTGCTCTAACACTCATTCCTCTGTTTCTCAAACTTTGGAATTGCCCTTTGTAAGCCTTAGGAAAAGGTAACATGTTGTATTACAAACAATTATTAGAATTATAACATGGCAAAATAAGTAAAACACTGAGAAACTGTGGATGAGTTTTTAAAGTGTCGTTGGTGTTTGAGTTTATGTTAAGTTCACTTTACAAATATGAAAAAGGGAAAAATAACTTTTTAAATTCACTGTATTCTCATATTAAATATGTAATAGCACTTTAAGGGATTTTCTAAATGATGTGCGCTTTACCATGTGACTTACGTCTGTGGCTTTATAAGCATTTTTTCACTAGATGGCGCTATCTTTGACAAAGTGAATGATTTTGTGAAATGTTGGTAGAAACTGTTCGTTTTGAGTCTCTGACTCCCTGTGTTTATGGTTGTTTCCTGTGGTGGATATTAAAATCAAATTTTATTCAAAATGCGACTCCTTAAGTGTGGTTTTAAGGTTGTGTGGTGTGCCATGACTATCTAGTTCATATTGCCTCTGGTCATAAGAGCACCCAGTTCCTTGTTGCGGCCTTGTTTTGCAATGACTCCACGGTATTATGTGTGTTGCTTTTGCATGGCTACACAATAACAATTACTCTATTTGCAAGATTCAATTGGCTGTAGTATTTTGTATGCCAAAAACTAATTTATCCTTTGTGTATGGCAGTTTTGATGGGTGGTGGATACAGGTGGCTGCAATACAAGGTATGGGGGGGTTGAAGCCCCCCTAAAATTACATTTTTGTTCAGCAAATTAGGACATTGTTCTTGACTGATAATGACTTAATTATCAATGTCAATAAAGCCCTTCCTGCTAATTAGGTCTAGAGCATCCCCTGGTTGTGAAATAAGGAGCCCCTTGGCACCCCTAAATTCCACCACTCCCAACTATGTATCAGACCTCTGGTTGTTGAGCAAATAAAGTTCACCTAAATTATTTTGAATAAAGCAACAGTTCACTAGCAAAAAATATATTTTCACCATGCATGCTTACTGAGTTGAAAACCAACCAACTTATCAGCAGTTGTCAGCAGTCATACAATGTTTATTTTAAATTACATATGTCAATGGTAGTGGCATATTAGAGCTGGCTTCAATCAAACAAGTTCCTATAACTATGATAAGAGTTGATGGATGTTTAAATGTCTCTGTTCTGTGTCAATTTAGATAACATTATCAGGGCCCCTGATTTACAGTGAATGACGTAGGCAAATTATGTCTTCAGGATTTGAAATTGCATGTTTGCAGAAGTGATTTCTAATTAAATTTGTAGATTTTTCAGGATTCTTCTTTTTACCTTGTATGATGTGTATAAATATAGAAAATATATAGAATGCAAGAAAGCTGAATATTCACAACATTAAATAAAGCAAAATAAAAATAATACTAGAAATGATTTTTAGTATAGCTAAATACACGTAATGCAGCTGTACTTCTCTGGTTTGAAATGCCAGAGTTTGCGAAATTCGGTGATATTTACTTGGAAGGCTTTGCCTTGAAGTTCAATGGCGGGGACATAGCTCCTCCCCCATCCTCTACTTAAACGTCCAACTTCCGCTCCTTCAGCTTCGAGTAAGTCGGACTCACTCCGGTGCTGTGTGGCTGTGAAGCTGGCTCTTTTTCTCTCCCTCTGTGCCTCTGGTGCCCCCCAGGTGCCTTCCTTGGCCTTCATCTCCTGTTGTTCATCTTGCCCCCCAATTTTCCTTGTTTTTCCCTGTCTTTTTGCTCCCTCACTCTTTCCCTGTCTTCTCTCGTTCTGTCCATACCTTTTGTTCTCCTGTTCCTCTGTTTTTTGGGGGGGGCTCTCCTTCATTCTGAGACAGCCTCTGAGCCAGCAGTGCTGCCTGAGCCCGACCGCAGTGTCTCTCTGGGGTTCATGCCAGTTCAGCCTGTTCCTCTCTCCAGGACTCCTTACTCTCTTGCTGTGACTTTCACTCTTACTATCTGCAGCACTCCTCATACCGCCTACTCATGGCCGATGAACCAACAAATGTCTTCCTCCCACGGTCCGCCCTGCACCACTTCCCTGGGCCGGGGAACATTCTGGGCTTCAGCGCCGCTTGACTTGTGATCGGCGTGCTGCCACTGTGCCGTGCTTTCCAGCCCCTTCCCTTGCTGCTCAATGGTGTGGAGAACCCTGGATTGCTTTCTTTTTTCGGCACCTGACAAGCCTGCTGCAGTGGCTTTGTGCAACTTGGGAACCATCTCTGCCATTTGGATTCCTGCTGTCCTCCTTGCCAACATTTTTCTTCACTCAGACTGCAGTGCCTATTAGGCATGGACTTCTCGTTCACCAGACATCTACCTCATACACGATGGGGGTTCCTTCCCTACCATACTTACCTCACATTTCGCTGCTGTTACCTAAGAATTAATTTTTGAATTGTTAAGGTAGGGCTCATCATTTCTGTGAAGTACCTCATCTGCTTCATTGCTCATATGTACTAGTTCCTTCCACAGTCATATATGCTAACTTGCTCAAACTGTTATATACTCTGTATAGTGTGCTGGTATTCTTGTAACCGCTACCACAGGACACTCTTCATACGGAGTAAGATTTTGGCATCCACACCTGAAGAAGGACATAATCATTTTGGAAAGGGTTCAGAGAAGAGCAACTAAAATGATAGAGGGGCAGCAGGACAGATCATACATAGAGAGGTTGGGGTATCTGGGGATGTACACTCTGGAGGAGAGGAGGCAGAGAGGGGACATGATTGAGACATTCAAGTACTTGAAAGGAATTAAAAAAATGGAATGTGAGGGCCTATTCAATAAAAGGGCAACACCACCACCAGGGGGCGCAACCTAAAACTGTTGGGGGGAAGGCTCAAGAGGGATGTAAGGAAGCACTTCTTTACAGAGAGCGTGGTGACAGCATGGAATGAGCTGCCACAGGAGATGATGGAGACAAAGTCAGTAGAAGCCTTCAAAAGAGCTTGGGACAAGCATAAAGGAAGGTCAGGTGGCCTTGTCTGGGAAAAGACAAAACTTAGGGGTGGAGAAGGGAGTCAGGGTAACAGATGTAAACTTCAGGCAGGAACAAAATCATATTATTTTAAGCAGACATGATAGACTGAGAGAGCTCCTTCTGATGGTTATTTTCTTATATTCTTATGTTTGTTTCATACACCAGTCCTTGGGGCCACTGTAACCTCCATTCCTGCATCCCCATGCTTGTCACAGCCATTACTACTGACTGGAGAGCCCAGAATGTCACTCTACTTGATGCAGGAACTTTACCCTGATGTTCCAGGATCTGTGCCCCCTCTTTGTTTATCAACTGCCTCATTGCCTTCTACTTCTAAGGAGCAGCTCCTGCGGCATCCCTCCTCCAACAGACCTGGATGAGGCTGCTATACTGCAAACCTAGCTCATGTCGTCCAGACAGCCTACGTGGGGGCCAAGCTCAATTTTCTCACTTCTACTCCTTCTCAGACAGACCTACATGGAGGTCCTACCAGTACAGCTAACCTACGTGGAGGTCTAGCTCGACTTACTTACTCTACTCCTTCCCCAGGCTGACCTATGTGGAGATCCTGCCAGTCCTGCTCACCTACGTGGAGGCCTAGCTTGACTCACTCACTTCTACTACTAATCTGGCAGACCTACGTGGAGGTCCTGCCACTCCAGCTAGCCCACATGGGGGCCTAGCATGCTACTCGATCACCTTAAAACATGTCCTTTAGCGGACCTCCTCAGGGTCCGCTTGTGTGTCGACCTGGGAGCTTCATCACACAGCACATAAGAGCAACCCCGAATCATGTGATCCTGTGGCCTTGGTGGCCGACCGCACATGTCACTATTCATGGTCTCCTGGCATGCCATTCTACTCATCCAGTCATCCTGCATGGGATTCTCCAGTTCAGCTCGGCCTTCATGGAAACCTCAAACAGCTCATACATCTATGCTTTCTACTGTGCTGGCAGACCGCTGGGTCCTGCCATCCCAACAAACCATGCCCACAAGAGGACATCTACTGATTGCTCACAAATGAATTCTATACTACAGGTGGATCCACATGCGGTCTTGTCCTCCTTACGTTGGACTGTGTGCTGCTACTACAATGGTAGACCATGGGGGTCCCACCATCCTTAACTCGACTGAGCAATCTATGATGATGGCGGACCACGTGAGGTCCCACCATCTCAACACTAGACACCCCATGAGGAAGCCCTACTCATAGCTTAAACATACTTCACATCACTGTAGGCAGACTCACGTGGGACTTTCACACCCTTACTTGGAGCATTTCATATGGTAGTGATGGCGAACTCACATGGGGGGGTCTTGCCATCCCAAGTCCTTCGTGCCCTTGAAAAGCATTTCTCCCTCCTCAAACATATCTCCATCTTCACTACAGCAGACCCTGTCGGGGTCTTGTCTTCCTTAGACTGAACACCTGAGACTGCTCAGTTGCTCAAGCATTCAACTGCTGCATACCCTGGACTTGCATCAGATCCATGCTCCAGCTAGCCCACATCCAGGTCTACTCTACTGCATAATTCAATTATGCTTCTACTGCAATCCACCTTCTTCTTGTCCAGTTCCAACCAAGTTTCTACACCGGACATCTCCATAGAGTATACCTCAGTTCTTGGACATCCAGAGACAGTTCTTCTTTCTGACAAGGTACTCAATCGCAACCTGTTTCACTGGATTTATGGTGCCGTGCAAGCATCCGAATAGCATAGATTCTTACCTCATCATTGTTCCCTGCTGGGCAACACTTCTGACCATTTCTTCCTGTATGATTTATATGTCCTCAAACTATTTGCTATGTTGACAATCATTCTTTAACTATGCTGACTGTACATGTACACTTTAGAACTGCTTTGCTTACTGCTACTCTAGTCAAGGATTAACCATCGTCCTTCATCCAGACATCATTTCTAGCTGGATCATCACCTGCTGGAACCGTCATCTTCAGCGTTGACTTCTTGCTCATCATCGACTTCAAAAACAGGACTGGGAATTCTACCAGTAACATTTAGCTTCTCCTGCATTTCTACATTTACTGTACATTGACAGCTGCCCAAACTTCTTGCTAGACCAAACCCAACTCTGCTCCCTGTCAAGGAAATTATTTACTGATCCTACCTCCACTTCCCTTCTGGTCTTCCTCTGAGGACATCCGTCTCCATGTGGGTCTCCAACACAGTAGCTACCACTATGGCCTATGGTCTCAGCATTGTCCTGGGATAACTTTTTCTAATTAGTGCTTCACCCCACAAAGGGGGCCTGATGCTTGTTTGATGCATTCCTTCTCACCTCAGCCTACCTACATGGGGGTCTCACCTTCTTACTGTAACCTATGCACTGGCAGGCCACCTGGTCCCACCACATATCTGGCCTCACCCCGCAATAGGGCCTGGCTGCTTGCTCATCTGCATTCCATCTCATCTTGGCCAACCCACGAGGGAGTCTCGCCATCTCTACTAGAACCTATGCAATGGCGGACCACATAGGTCCACCATGTTCCCAGCTTCACCCTGCAAGGGGCCCTGGTTGCCTGCTCAACTGCATTCCATCTCACCTCGGCTGACCTACGTGGGAGTCTCACCTTCTCTACAGGAATCTGCGCAATGGTGGACCACACAGGGTCCTGCCATTATCCTGCTTTGCCCCTCACAGGAGCCTGGCTGCTTGCTTAAATGCATTTCATAGTCACCTCAGTCGACCCTCATGGGGATCTCCCCTCCCCTACAGCAATAGTGGACCACATTGGGTCCTGCCATTATCACTGATTTGTCCTCATGGGGGCCTGGCTGCTTGCTCAGCGGCATTCCATCATCACCTTGGCCGACCCATGTAGGGGTCTCGCCTTCGCTGCTGGATCCTATGCTCCTCACCTTCTTCTCCATAGATATCATGGACTTGGATTAACCAGCCTCGTATGCCATCATCTCCATGTTGGACTTTCATCCGCCAGTATCTCGTCCTTCAGGATTACTCTGCTCACCATCGAAATCAAGGATATGCCTGTACTACTAATAACCTGGATCTATTACTAAGATAACCAATTCAGTATTTTAGTCTAAATAGGATTACTCTCCTTTAGTACGTCCAGAGGATGGGCAGGTCAGTAGCCATGGGTCTTCGGAGGTTTCCCCCTAAGGGTGTTTTTCCTCACCTGCGTGTAACTGGCCACACTCTCCGGAGTTGGAGGAGGTAATCACAATGGTAACTAATTTCTTTTTGGGTCTTTAATCCTACACTTATCCAGCATCCCACCAAAGGTGGGATATAGAAAAAGTCCAAAGATGAAGTTTCTAATATCAACTATATCTCATCCAACTCAAATGTATCTAAGCATCAACCATATCTCATCCAGTTCCTACATACTACAAGCACTGACCTATGTACTAATCCAGCTTTAATGAACCTAAGCACCAATCATATCATCCAGCTCTTACGTATCACGAGCACTGAGTTATGTACCACACATTGAACTATATGCAAAAAGTCAAATTCCAGGATTTTGCATTTTTTCTGTTAAAAAAATTAAAATCAGAGGCCATGGGCTTTACAAAGCAATGCTGTGTTGTCTTATTATTCATTTTCTGTATGCATCTATTGCAGTTTTGTTTGTTGTTAAATATTGCTTAATATTCATTTATTCTTGTATTGCTTCTGCAAATGCATATCATTTTGCAGCTGGATTTATCAGTGCAAATGCAGCCATGAAGCTGGTTCCTGTTACCATGATTTTGTTCTTCCTAGCAGTATTTCTTAGGCTGTATACAGAATTACTTTCAATTAGCCAATAGAAAAACATCAGCCAATAGAAAAACACACTGTCTGTGTCTGCTAATGGTATGAGTGAGGGGAAGGGGTATGTTTCTGACTGTGCTGAAGTTGGTGGGTAAATAAGAAAAAAAAAAAAAATTACCCTATGCATTAAAGGAGTTACTTCTAGAGGCACAGAGTCTGCAGTCCACTGCTTTGAGTTATTACTGCAACTGGTTCCACCAGCACTGGAGCACCCCTGCCTTGTGCCTTAGTGCAACCAGCATCATGAAGGTTGGTGCCTTATAACCACTTTTGTAAGACTAAGCAGCAAGTTCCACAAGGTCGTTGGAGCCCTTATGTTGACTACCATGAGCACTAGGTGGCTGGTCCCACCCAGGCTGGCTCTGGTATGGCCTTGCTCAAACCATTGATGAGACAGTAAGCCTCAAAGTGCTAAGAAGCTTGTGCTGTTTCTGCTATCGCTGTATGCTTTTATTAGGCATGTATCTAAATATTTGATTCAATTTTGTTCAAGACTGGAGTCCTTCCCATTTGCATGAGGGTTAAAGCCCCCACCCACTGCCATTAATTCAGCTGGTTCCAAATGGGTTCAAACACACCCTACTTGATACAATGAGAATTAGTGTAGCTGACTGTACCAGTGTTGGAGCACCACAGTCACCACCACCACCTGCTACCATGAGCAGTTTAACTGCCAGTCACACCAGCACTGGAGTCCCTGCCAATTACCAAGCATTGATGCAGCCAGTCCACTAACACTGGAGCACCTCACCTGCTACTATGAGCATTAGAGCAGATAGCATCTCACCTGCTACTATGAGCATTAGAGCATCTAGCCTCATTAGCACTGGTGCTTCCACCTGCCACCACAAGTATTAATGCAGTCAGTCCCACTAACTCTGATGCCCTTCACCTGCTACCGTGAGTATTATCATAGCCAGGTCCACCAGCAATGGCACTGCCACAGGCTACCACAGGCATTTGTACAGCAAGTCCCACCAGTACTGGTTCCGCCACCTGCTACCACAAGGATTCATGCAAACAGCCCCACTAACACTGAAGATCCCCACGTTCTACTGCAAACAGTACAGCAAGTCATGAAAAATAGAAACAGAATCTAGTGGCAGAAAAAGGGCTCTATGGCACATCCAGTATGCCCAGCGCTACTTACGGTTGGATGTGAGGGCCCTAGTGGCCATTCACTCCTTCATCCCCTCCTTCTACTGCCACTACCAATCACATATATCTGCCCCACTGATGTTTGAATCCCTCCACTGATTTAGCACAAACAACTTCCCTTGGCAGTTGGTTCAACCTATCTACTGCCCTTTCTGTGAAAAAAATATTTCCTGATGTCCTTCTTATACTGTGTCTTCCCCTGCCAGCTTCACTGATTTCCAGCTGGTGCTCGTGTTTCTGCTGAAACTGAACAGCTCGCTGCAGCCCACCTTGTTTGTTCCATGAAGGTACTTGTACAGTACATCTCTATCATATCGTCCCTACACTTAATACCATAAGCACTGCATTAGTGCAAGCAGCCAGTCCCACCAGCAGTGGTGCCCCCACCTGCTACAACAAACATTAGTGCAGTCTGCAGTTAATCCAACTAACACTAGAGCCCCTTAACTGCTACTACAGGTATTATTGCAGCCAGTCCCACCAGCAGTGGTGCCCCCATCTGCTACAACAAACATTAATGCAGTTAATCCCACTAACACTAGAGCCCCTTAACTGCTACTACAGGTATTATTGCAGCCAGTACCTCCAGCAGTGGTGCCCCCATCTGCTACAAAAAACATTAATGCAGTTAATCCCACTAGGACTGAATCCTCTTAACTGCTACCAGAAGTATTATTGTGGCCAGTCCCACCAGCAATGGTGCCCCCACCTGTTACAACAAATATTAGTGCAGTTAATCCTACTAGCAATGGATCCTCTTAACTGGGTTCCATGTCATAACAGCGATGACGCAGAACCAACAATCGTCATTATATGGCCAGTGTAAATGCAAAAATTAATTTGACGATGCACACTCTCGGCGAGAAGCAGAAATAGGCACCCGAGACCTACAGGTTGTTTTCTTAATGCGGAGGCTGCCCTCCTGGGGCTTCACCCCCACAACTTCCTACTTATGGTTCTTAACTCAGAGGGGTGCATGTCGGGGGGGAGGGTGAAAAACTTAAAAAAAGTGAATGCTGCCTTCTGGCAAAAAACACAAAAATGTGCCGCGCTGTGCCAGACCCAAACCCTTCACCCTCCACCTCCTAACTGACCACCTTCCCACCACGCTATGCAGACCAGCTTGGCAGCTGCCCACCATACCCCTTCCACATACAATCCCTCCCTGCCTCTCCCCCCATGCTTATGTGCGTGCGTGTATACGTGTCCCTTATCCATATGTCTTACACCCCGGTATCTGGTCGCGCCCCTGCCAGTTAGCCCTGAACACAGGTGCCATAATTGAGTTGCCATTTTTGTAGGCACCCAATTGTGGTCACCTTGTTCACGGGTACCCACTTAACTGCTGCTAGAAGTATTATTGTGGCCAGTCCCACTAGCAGTGGTGCCCCCACCTTCTACAACAAACATTAATCCAGTTAATACCACTAACACTGGAGACCCTTAACTGCTACTACAGGTATTATTACGCCCCCACCTGTTACAACAAACATTAATGCAGTCAATCCTACTAGCACTGGATCCTCTTAACTGCTACCACAAGTACCTGTCTACTCAGGCGTTCAGCAGGGGTCAGTGTTGGGTCCCCTCCTATTCAGCTTATTCTTGAATTGCCTCCCCCAAGCCAGTCAAGGCCACATCCTCCTTTATGCAGATGATGCGGTTGTCTTCTCAAATGGCTCAGACCCCAGTGTCCTTGAGTAGCAACTACAGAGCGACTTCACCAGTGTAGAGACGTGGTTCAAAGATCATAAATTGATAATGAACTACAAGAAAACAAAAACCATGCTGTTTTCCAGCTCTCTAAACAAACACAAAAACTACCCACTATCAATATGCAGTAGTGGCAGGGTTTCCCTTGAACTTGTTCAACACTTTAAATACCTCGGCATCACTATTGACAACTCACTCTCCTATACTCTCCACATTGACAACGTGGCCAAAACTATCAACAAGTGCATAGGGCTACTTTATGGTCACAAGCATAGCCTCTCTCCTGAAGCCCTCAGCATAGCTGTTCACAGTTCTGTGAGTTTCCTGGTGGACTATGGGCTGCCTATATATGGTTCTGCCACAGATACTGCTCTCCAGAGCATAAAAACTGCACTCAACAAAGCCTGCCGGCTCACCTTAGGTGCGCACCAACTGACTCATACCTGTTATCTCTATGCCAGGGCACACTGGCTCACGCTCAATGGGTGACTAAAATATCAGTCCTGCCTTCTGGCCAAAAGGATCTGCCTTGGTCAGCTACCGCCAGGCATCCAACAACTTCTGGTTCCCAGCAATAATCTACTGCACACCCATAACTCCCAACACCAGTCCTTCCTAACTCCAAAATGTCGAACAACTCAAGGACAAAGGTCCTTTGCTTACCATGCACCACTGTGGTTCAGCTCCCTCCAGGAGAACAATGCACACCTGCCCACACTGGGTACCTTCAAAACTAACTTGAAGCTCCTTATGATACACGAATCTCAATGAGCTTGCCATCGTTAGCACCACCTTTCCACCCCCCATCACTACTTCCATTCCCTGCCTCCTCAACCCTTCCCTTACTCCCCTGAGTAGGCCCTCCTGCTCCCCACACACACCTAGCACCCTCTCCCTCTGCTTCCACTCTAGTCACCTCCTTCCGATCCCTACTGCTGTACTGATATTGCGCTCTCTTTTTGCACATTGCACTTGGACTCCTCCCCTTCATCCCCTTTTTTCTTTTTTTTCTTTAGCACTTAGCAACGCTCCAAACAACCTCTTGTTTGCTGACAACTGACTGGTTTCACCACTGGGCACTGTAAATTGTCTGTTTTCCTGTGACCTGTACTGTGTTTGATATATAATCCTGTTTGTTTATCTTTGTATTTCTGCAATCCTTTGTATAATTTCACCTATCTGTTGTACTGAAAAGTCCTGACGCAGAACCTATGTAAAGAGCTCTGAGTTCAAATGGGTTTTCCGAGTACTGAAATAAATAAATAAAGTATTATTGTGTCCAGTCCCACCAGCAATGGTGCCCCCACCTGTAACAAAAAACATTATTGCAGTTAATCCCACTAGCACTGGCACTGGGGCCTCTTAACTGCTACCACAAGTATTATTGTGGCCAATCCCACCAGCAATGGTGCCCCCACCTGCTACAAGAAATATTAATGCAGTTACTCCCACTACTGCTGGATTCTTTTAACTGCTACCAGAAGTATTATTGCAGCCAGTCCCACCAGCAGTGGTGCCCCCACCTGTTACAAAAAACATTAATTCAGTTAATCCCACTAGCACTGGCACTGGAGCCCCTTAGCTGCTACCACAAGTATTATTGCAGCCAGTCCCACCAGCAGTGGTGTCCCCACCTGTTACAACAAACATTAATGCAGTTAATCCTACTAGCACTGGAGTCCCTTAACTGCTACCACGAACATTAGTGCAGCCAGTTCTGCCGGCTCTGGAGCCCAGCCATCACCTGGTACCACAAGCATTAATGCAGCCACTCCCAACAGAACCGTAGCCCCTCATAAGCTACCAAGTATGTTAGTTTAGTCAGACCCACAAGTATTGGAGCCCACTGTCTACTACCATATGCTTTGGTGCAGCCACTCCCACCAGCACTGGTGTCTCCTGCCTACTACACATGTGTATTAGTGTAGCCAATTCCACAAGCACTGTGGAACCCTACCTGTTATAGTACCACAAACATTAGTATTTGTATTTTGTATTTTATTGCATTTGGAAGAACTTTGAGCTCCAACAGCCCTTTTTCAAAAGTGTCCAAGTCGTAAGTAGTTACAAAAACAGACAAAATAACAGAGGGAACAATGCATATTGAATAATACAGGTTTGTACAAGTATGTAAGAGACATAAAGGAACATACAGGTGTAAGACACACCAGGTTGTGTTAAGTGTCAAGTACAGGAACAATTACGTTTCTTGAGGAAGAAGACTGATGTTTTTGCTTTGAATGATTTTAAAGAGGTGAGCAAGGTTACATCCAATGGTATAGATATCCATGCTTTGATAGATCTGGATACAAATGACCATAATTCAAGGACAGCTTACCTCGATCTGAAACTAATCTCGCTCTCTCTGGAAGAAATCCTGTCTCCCCTTACCCATATCCTCAACCTATCACTCCGGCTCACAGTATTCCCTCAAAAATGGAAAGCCGCAGTAGTTACCCGTGTACAAGAGTGGAGATCGGGCCATGCCGGAGAACTATAGACCCATCTCTATACTTCCACCACTCTTGAAGGCCCTGGAACGAATTGTCATGGACCAACTTGGTGAATACCTGGACAAACATAAGCTCCTATGCCCTGAATAGCATAGCTTTAGGGCAGGGCATAGCACCACTACAGCCCTCCTGGAATTCACGGGCGTCATCCATAAATCTCTCTATCTTGGACAGCTTGCTGGGGCAATCTATATCAATCTAACAAAGGCCTTCGATATGGTCAATCATGCCCTCCTAGTTGACCAACTCACTGCTACAGGCCTTGCCCCGGGGCAGTCGCATGGTTCCACAGTTACCTGCACTGCCACTCCCAGCAAGTCAGGATAGGTATTGTCCTCTCAGACAGCAAACCTGTCTGCTCAGGCATTCTGCAAGGGTCAATACTGGGTTCCCTCCTATTCAGCTTATTCTTGAATTGCCTCCCCAAGCCAGTCAAGGCTGCATCCTCCTTTATGCAGATGATACGGTTGTCTTCTCAAATGGCTCAGACCCCAGTGCCCTTGAGCAGCAACTGTAGAGCGACTTTACCAGTATAGAGATGTGGTTCAAAGATCATAAATTGATAATGAACTACAAGAAAAAGAAAACCATGCTGTTTTCCAGCTCTCTAAACAAACACAAAAACTACCCACTATCAATATGCAATAGTGGCAGGGTTTCCCTTGAACTTGTTCAACACTTTAAATACCTCGGTATCACTACAGACAACTCAGCATCCTATACTCTCCACATTGACAACAAGGCCAAAGCTATCAACAAGTATATAGGGCTACTTTATCATCAAAAGCATAGCCTCTCCTCTGAAGCCCTCAGCATAGCTGTTCACAGCTCTGTGAGTTCTCTGGTGGACTATAGGCTGCCTAAATATGGTTCTGCCACAGATACTGCTCTCCAGTGCCTAAAAACTGCACTCAACAAAGCCTGCTGGCTCACCTTAGGTGGGCACCGACTGACTCACACTTGTGATTTCTATGCCAGGGCACACTGGCTCAAGCTCAATGGCTGACTAAAATATCAATCCTGCCTTCTGGCCAAAAAGATCTGTCTTGGTCAGCCAGGGGTCCAACAACTTCTGGTTCCCAGCAATAATCCACAGCACACCCATAACTCCCAACACCAGTCCTTCCTAACTCCAAAATGTTGAACATCTCAAGGACAATGGTCCTTTGCTTACCATGCACCACTGTGGTTCAACTTCCCCAGGAGAACATTGCGCGCCTGCCCACACTGGGTACTTTCAAAATGAACTTGAAGCTCCTTATCATACGTGAATCTCGATGTGCCTGCCATCACTAGCACCACCTTCCCCCATCACTACTTCCATCCCCTGCCTCCTCAACCCTTCCCTCTCTCCCCTGAGTAGACCCTCCTGCTCCCCCCACACACCTAGCACCCTGTCCCTCTGCCTCTAATCTAGTCATCTCTCTCCAATCCCTAATGCTATACTGATATTACACTCTCCTTTTGCATATTAGTGTCAGTGTCAGTGGCTCAGTAGGTAGTACACTCACCTCTGAGGCTGGGAGATCAGAGGGCTGTGGGTTCAGTTCCCACATCTGGCACTTGAGTTAATATCCCAGTACTGACACGTGCAGCATGAGAGGGGTGCTGCACTTCTGAGGTGCAGTCTTTCGGATGAGACGTTAAACTGAGGTCCCATCTGCCTGGATTGGTGGTAGTTCAGGTGGATGTTAAAGATCCCATGGCACTTATTGAAAAGAGTAGAGGAATTGTTTTATTGCAGAAAACCAAAAAACATCAACACAAAGTCACAAAGAAAATTAGAAAAGCATGTTATACGAAAAACAAAACAATCTGTACAATCATGTAGCGAAAAGGGAACAAACTCCATCAAATCCAATAAACATGTTTCCAATATTCATGAAATAAATGAACCATCAAATGATGCAATTCAAAGTCTTTTTGAGTTCTTAATGCCAATTCAATGTGATGTAAAACAACTGCAGGTAAAGTATTGGTATGTTGTAAGGAAAATAAACATCTTGCCTGCCACATATAAAACTTAATACAGGCAAAAATCACAGAAAGGGTACTTGGATGATATCTAAAAAAAAAATGGAATAATCCCTAAGAACCAAACATTCATATGAGACATGACAAGAGAAACCCCAACCCCACTTGGTAAGCAAAACAGACCAAAATTGACGGGCATAATGACATGTAAAATAAAAGTGAGACAAAGTTTCTTCCAAGTCAGTACATTCCACACGAATACAATGTCTTTCAGAAACAGCTTTATGATTTAGGTTACCCTTGACCCCCAATCTACCATAAGCCAGGTCACATCCCACATCCAGTCAGGTATCCTTCTATCTGCAAGAACTTTTAAAGCTAAAGGTACCTTAGTAGGAAAACACCTAGTAAAATCCACCTGGACTAAGAAATTAGAGGACATAATTCTAATATATAATCCCTTTCGGGACAGCCGATGAACCTCACTCTGAGCCAGGTGCCACTGACGTAGCTTAACAGCCACTAAATGTAGAAATGATTGCGCCCCATAATAAGACTTAACAATAGGTGCCTCAGTCAACCATCGCGTCAGATAATCCTGAAGCAAAAAAAATGTCCATAAGTCCCAAGGATGGGGTTAATATTGTGTGAATTCTTTAAATGTAGCATTATTAAAAAAAGAAAAGTAAAAAATTAATGAATTTATCATACCAAGTCCACCAGCTTTAATCGGTAAATATGTAAAATCACGCTTGACCGGGTTCAGTCGGCTCCCCCATAACATTTGAAAAAAGATACTATAGAGACGGGTTTCATAATGTCTGGGTAAAGGAAACACGGAACTTAAATATAAAAATAAAGGTAATAGAAATTTTTTAACAATCAAAATACATTTCTTTTTAGAAAAAGTCCAGGACTTCCATAGCTGAACCTTTCCCTCGCCTAATTCAATGCACGGTTTCCAATTAAGGTCAGCTAGATCGCCAGGCCCAAAAAAATACCCTAATACTGTATTTTAATCGGCCCCAATGAAATAGCTGTTTGTCGATATAAGGTTCAAAAGGTCCTTCCCCCAAAAAAATTCCTGCGCTCTTATCATAATTTATTGAGGTCCCTGAAATAAAGCCAAACTGTACTGCTATGGACAAAGTGAAAAGACCTGAAGCAGAATCTCGTAACATAAGACACACGTCATCAGCATAAACAACCAATACCTGAGGCGGAACATCTAAAGCAGGTGTCTGACCCAGGATACATGGATGATGAAGAAGTTCCCGTATTAAAGGGTCCAGTACAAAAGTATATAGTAAAGGGCTAAGCCAACATCCCTGGCGAACCCCTCTACAAAAATCAATCCCATCCCCCAAAATACCATTAAATAGAGGAAAGTTCTGAGCATTATTATACAAAAGCCCCACCCAAGTTCTAAGCCTATTCGAAAACTAATATTTTTGTAGAACTTGAAATAAAAACTCATGGGAAGCCTTATCAAATGCCTTAGCCTGATCCAAAGAAAGTAAATATCCTGATAACTTCCTCATTCGACTACACTCATAAATATTTCTTAATAGAATCAAATTCTGATGAATATGCCTACCATAGATAGAACAAGCTTGGTCAGGATGTATCAGGGTGGGAGCCAAACATTGAAGCCGAAGGCACAAAATGGCAGAAAAAATCTTGTAATCAGTATTTAACAAACAAATTGGTCGCCAATTCCCAATAATTAGTTTATTGACTTTTTTAAACAAAAAATCATCAAAGCATCTGAAAAACCCGTAGGTAAGGTAGTAGTAATAAGGATTTAATTCAACACCTGTATCAAAATACTGCTCATATCGTCCAAAAAAATTTATAAAATTCATTAATAAGGCCATCAGAACCAGGTGAAATTCCATTTTTTAAACGGTACATCTCTAACCGGACTTCATCCTGGGTTATGGGCATATCTATAGTTTGTGAATCAGTAGGTGATACAGTGGGCGGCTGAAAAGAAAACATCTCATCCCAAGTACCTGTAGGTTTAAAGGCCTGACCATGTTGTGCCTTCAAAAAATGCTGAACAATGTGCAACATCTCTATATCAGTGGATTTCAGAACACCCATAGAATCATAAAGGCCAGTCATGAGCTTTTTATCCAAAGCTTGTTTACAACCTAAAAAAGGGTCTGAAACAGGGGATGACTTCAATCCATAAGACAAATCTTCATGTATGCGGCAAGCCTTCTCATAATGAAATTGTCTCATTTTAGTTTTAAGTACAGCAATGTGTTCCTGGATCTGAACATCTGATGAAGTGGGAAGGGATATTAATTAATAAAATTGGGATCGATGGCCTAAATAAGAAATATAATCCTCAGTTTGAGTAGTGGTGTTAAAGAGAGTACAAGTGTGTTTAAACTCAAGCTTGGTTTCAATCCACCACTCTCCCCAAGAGTCATACAGTCCAGCAACTGATCGCCGCCAGTCAAACGCCTGAGACAAAGCTGACTGAAACCGTTCCTGAGACAGTAATATAGTGTTTAGCTTCCATCGTACAGGAATGGCAGGAAAATGAGGTGGGATACTGGAAAGTGAAAAGCATACCAGCAACAACATATGATCTGAAAATTCACAAGGATGCAAATGAAATGAAAATGGTAGCAAATAGCGGGAAGCAAAAACAAAATCAATCCTAGTAGCAAAACTGCTACGTCTATAAGTAGGCCCAGGATCCGAAGGAAGCGCTCTGTAGACATTGGTTAAAGAGGCTTTCAAAATTATGTCCTGTAGAGCATGGGAATCACAATATGCCTTTTGTTATATCTGGTCTTTAAATTTCAGATCTAAGCTGCAATTAAAGTCACTCCCCCATATGATGTGTCTAGGGGAAAAGAGATATTGCTCGATGCCACGAAAAAGATCCATCCTGGCTGATTTAACCTGGGGAGCATAAATGTTTATGAGACGAAGGGAATAACCTTTGTATGAACAATCTAGGAGCAAAGCTCTACCAGGAACCAAATCCTTAAGTCTGTGAACTTGTACAGTGGTATGATAAAAAAGTATACCAACCCCATCTGCAGCATCAGAACCATAGGACCAAAATGAAGGCCCATGAATCCACAACTTCTTTGTATAATTCACATCAGACAAAGAAGTAAAACGTGTCTCCTGCAGGAAAAGAATATCTGCAGGTAAGGACTTACAAAAATGTAGGAGCCCAAGATGCTTCCTGGAATTCTTGGTAGTACAAGTATTTAGGGAAACTACAGTTAAAGAAGCCAGGGAATCAGGTTAAAGTTTGTCCTTTCTACACTTTCTACCCGACTTTTTCTTTGACTCCAATAAATCAGGTTCCCCTTCATCATCCCATTCCATACCTGAGAAAGCCCCAGATTTAACAGATATGTCAGACTCAGAATCCCCATCCTGGTCCTGCAGCACCCAGAAGGAGTTGTTCGTAGGAGGGGTAGTCAGCTTAAGAAGCAGTTTAGTATGTGATCTTGTTACCCGTCTTGGGTGAGGTTTCTGAAACTCCGGGTCTAAGGGAATGGGGGGGCATGAATGGAAGAAAGTGTACTGGGATGTAAAAGGCCGGAAACCACAGGGAGCTGTGGACTTGAAAACTCCTCAGTGTCAGTAGGTTTATCAGCAGGCTGAGATACACTGCCCTCAGGAGGTGCCGCAGGAGATGGGCCTGGGACAGAAGAATCTGAAGCAGGAGGAGCAGTATCCTCAGCAGTAGGCCTAAACCAACCTTGAGCCTCAGAAATTAGGTTTTTTTTATCAAGACCCCCTGAATTATTTTGGCCAGCATATGGACACTGATGGTATGCATGACCTTGGGCATCACAGAGGTTACAGTGAAAGACATGACAGGTGCCACTGTCATGGTCCAACTCCCCACACAAAGCACATTTTATCTTGTCACAAGCACTACTCAAATGATGAGCACTACCACACTTATAACAAGCCTTGGGCTGACTGGGGTAAAAACACACTCCTCTATCTTTACCCAAGAAGAAGCTGTTAGTAACATGCTGAACTGTATCCCCTATGATGCGCAGTTTAATCTTAAATTTCCAGCTTCCAGTCCAGATTCCCTCCCCATCAATAATAGACTCAGGAGGCCCCAACACAGTGCACTTACTCTCCAACCAGTACAAGATATCCCCCACATTAACCCCCTCATTACGAAACATAATGTGGATAGTCTTAAACAAGGGCTTAGTAATGGGAATAGACCAAAATGGAGTCCATAAAGAAGTTGATTTTAACGATTCGTATTTCTGCCAGAATTTGTCTCGGCCAGTAAAGGACCTAACACTAATATCAAAAGTGTCCTCTCCTCGAATATCAATAAGTGCATATATGTCTGAGGCCTGAAAATTCATAGAGTTCTCAAGCAGCCTTCTGGCGACATAAAAACGATCAGGATGTTCCTGAAGACACCCCCCCCCCACCGTACCTGAGTCATACAGCATTGCACTTGGAGCCTGATCCAGTCTGTTGTTCCGGAAAAGATCTGAAAAGCGGGGACCAGTATGAAAACGTTTCCGATGGTGGGAGAGGGGAGTATTCGGTAAATCAGTATTAGACTCCACAGTAACAACTGGGGCAGAAGAAATCAAAGTCTTACCCCCTGCAGCCAAAGTAGACAGATCTGGAGGTTGTGGATCCACAGACTGATCAGTCGCAATAAACCCACGTGTCTCCATCGGGGTAAAAGTAACCCAATCCGAATCTGGAAGCCAGCACCCATCCTGAAGCATCCAGCCAGCATCCAACAAGGCTGATTCCTTACTCCAGTCCTTTGTAGGAAAGGAGCCGGCAGACGGGTTCAACTTCTGCATTCCTGAACGCCGAGTCTCCGACGCAGGAGTCAGCAGTTTCTCCTGTACATCGTTGCTAATCAAAGCAACCGCTGTCACAGCCATCATGTCAGCTAGTAAAGCTGCATCTCGCATAGCCCCAGAAGGAGCAGTCAGTACCGCAGAGGAAACAGAGGGAATGTCTCCAGCCAGCAAGCCTAGTTCAGGCAGAAAAGCTCTCACTGCACGGATCGCACCGTGCACATCTCCAGGCAACTCCAAAGGTGCAGTATTCAAAAAAATCACATCTCGGGATTGTTTTAACTCAGGCACTTCACAAGACCACTCCAAACTCGCAGTAGGAACGACGTCCATCTCCGTGGAGTGTTCAGCACAGTTTGCCATTCCAAAATGCAGTACCAGCAGCTCCCCCTACTGCCAGCAATGCAGTAGGGGAATTTCCCCGGTGTCCTGGCCAAATTTTCCTCATTCACTGAAATTACCACCAACAGCTTAACCTGGATCAAGGTCAGTCGGCATTCATCTGTATCCCCCTCCCCAGGGTCATGCCTGAAAATAGGCAGGATTTGTCTAGTGCACTTACCTGGTCAACAAAAGCTAAATAAATAAATAAATGCTGCACTTGGGTGCCTCCCCTATACCCCCTTTTTTCCTTTTTCTTTAGCACTTAGCAACGCTCCAAACAACCTCTTGTTTGCTGACAACTGACTGGTTTCACCATTGGGCACTGTAAATTGTCTGTTTTCCTGTGACCTGTACTATGTTTGATATATAATTCTATTTGTTTACCTTTGTATTTCTGCAATCCTTTATATAATTCACCTATCTGTTGTACTGAAATGTCCTGACATGGTACCTATGTAAAGAGCTCTGAGCTCAAATGGTTTTCCGAGTACTGAAATAAATAAATAAAAAATAAAATAAATAGTTTTCCTAACAGACATGAGCAGTCCATTGTCCTCCATGGAATGAGTAGTGAATTTATGTCAATTAGGATGAAAACATTCTGTACACCAGGAGGCATTGGGCATACTGTGGTAATGACCTTTTGCATATTGGCACTGACTGTAGGAATGATCTGGGGTGAAAAGGGAGCCAATCAGAAGTGGAGTAAAAGTCCTAATGGTGGGTATTGGTTTTTAAGTTAAACACAAATCTACAGCCATGTTTAAAGATGACACAGATTTTCTCCAGGCCGAGTAGACCATTAAGCCATAGTCTACGATAGAGGAGATGATGAGAATGGAAACTAGTAGTTTTTTAATTAACTGATAAAATTTAGTCTGTTTCTCTGTAGATCTGGCCAGGGCATTGGTGGATGTATTTAACCACTGAGTCCGCGAGTGGGGAAAAGGACAGTGCAGCATCCGAGCATATTCCTACGTACTTGAAGACCAGAATGATAGGACCCTCTTTAGGCATAGTGATCCACATCCCCGGGTTCCCCTTTAAATTGTGGATTCTCCCAAACAGTACTGTTTTTGTCTTTTTCTAGTTAATATACTATATTTCTATAACATACTGAAAGTTTATGCTGTGGGAAGGAGTGGGGTACTGAAATGTACTGTGGAAACTGTGAAATTGCTTGTTTATTTACATGTTTTAAAGTGGAGCCCAATCTTCCCAAACAGGAAGTAGGAAGAGGGTAGTGGTAGTCCCATAGACACAAGGTGCTAAACTACCGTGAAGCCTAGCAGCATTTTATTTTCATATTTGCTGCATTTCCAAAGTTTAAAGCCCTTAACACAGCTTAGGGCTCAGGAGCAGCATAGTTTTTAGTTTTAAAAATGCAACTTTAGTTGCGAGCAGTCCCGTGACTCCCACAGTCACTTCCGGGTCATAGGACCCATATAACTCACCTTTGCAGTGAGCAGGGTGAGCATCACCGCACGCGGAGATGCGTACAGAGACACACGTTCCGGCGGGTGTTGTCTGTGTCAGCTGGGACAACTGGGAAAATTATCTGATTATTCATGGGCAAGGTAACTGGCTATAATGAAACTGTGTGTAGGCTGTAATATGTACACAGAGGGGGAGGTTCAGATGGGGTTTAAATGTTCTAAATGTTGTATGATAAGGACTCTACAGGCTGAATTGGTGCAATTAAAACAAAGGTTAAAGGTGCAAGCAGATATATCTATGTTGGAACAGTATATTGATACTATGGTAGATAGTGTCTCTGAGGCAGCGCACTCTGAGCAACAAGAACCACTGAACTCTGCATTGAGGGTAGAGGAGGAGGAGGAGGAGGCTGTAGTTTTGGAAGACTGGTGCCTAGTACAAAGGAAGACATATAAAAAAGGCAGAAGGAACATTGAGGGGTCATCAAATGTATTAACGCCAAATAGATACAGCGCTCTTTCACCGGAAAACTTTGTAAACAATGACGAGGTACCAGATAATCCTGACTCAACCATATAGAAGGTAATCAAAGTCCACCTATAAACCAAGCTCCCCCTAGTACATGTATAACCACAGGACCCATTACATCAAGGCCACAGGATGTTTTGTTTATCGGAGATGCAATGTTAAAACATACTGATCAGGTGCTATGTAAAAATAGAAAACAGTATACCACAGTCAGCACCTTGCCTGGAGCAGGAATCAGTGATATTAAAAGACTATTTCCTGGCTTAACAGAAAACACTATAAAGCCAGTTACTTTTTTACACATTGGAGTAAATGATATTGGGAAAAGGAATATTATAGCCATCCAGAGGGACTTTGAGGAGGTGGGTCGTGTGTTACAGTCACTGGGGTGCGATCTGTTTCTTTCTGGGTTACTTCCAGTACCTAGAGCAAACTTAGCATTAAGCAAGGAGATCTATAGATTAAATGGCTGGTTAAAACATTGGTGCCAGAGGGAATGCTTCCAATATGTGGGTCATTGGTAAGATTTTCAGGGGTATCATTTGTTTGCACAGGATGGACTACACCTTAATAGACAGGATAAACACATTTTTATATATAAACTGAAATGCATAATGGACAGCCATTTAAACTTATAAATGGAGGGGGTGGAGGGCACTATTAAAAATGGGGGGACTGAAAATACTACTAAAAAACGAGAGCTAAAATCGGTAGAACCCAAGCAGCCCAAAGTAAATTTTATTTTAGTAAATGCAAGAAGTTTAAATAATAAAATAGATGAACTTCAGTATATCCTGCACACTTTGGATATACACATCTGTGCAATAACAGAAACATGGTGGAAACCTAAGGATAATTGGGGCAAAAATATACCAGGATACACCCTCTATAATATGGATAGGTTGGTATCTAGAGGGGGGGGTAGCTCTTTATATTGCTGATGGGATACCATCTGAGTGTATGGATACCACTAAGTAGGGAAGCTGTGAAGATTTGTGGGTATCAATTTCCCCTGCACACAATACGAAAATAAATTTGGTCTTGGTTTATAGAAATCCCTCAATTACTTCACTGGAAGATTCCCTATTGGCAGAATTTATTGAACATCTGTCAGACTTAAAAAGGGTTATATTGCTATGGGACTTCAGTCTCCCTGGAATAAATTGGGATACCCTGAAAGCAAATTCTAAAGTCGAGTCCAATTATTTAAATATATTTAATCTGGCTGGACTGGAACAGTATCTGGGCAGTAATACTAAGGGTAATCACGTCCTAGATTTAGTCCTAAGTAATCTGGGAGACATGATTAAACACTGTTCTGTGCTGCCACCACTGAGCTCTAGTGACCATTTAATGGTCAAATTTAGTTATGTGGGGCAGGTGGATGAAAATATGGGCAAAACCACAATATTCAGGTATGATAAAGCTGACTTTGAAAGTATGCGTAAAGACCTTGTCAAGTGGAATTGGGAGCTTGAATTTCAGGAGGCTACTTTGCCATGTATGTGGAACAAATTACACTCCAAAATAAAGAGTCTGGTAAATACATATGTGCCAATTATTAATAAGTATAATGCAGTTAAAAAATATCTTCCCCCTTGGATGACAGCTTCAATTAAGAGAGCAATTAAAGAAAAGAATATAATTTTTCGGTTGGCCAAATTAAGTGGGGATGAAGCAAGTTGGGCCAAATATAAAAAATGTTTAAAAACCACCAAAAAAAGTATTGAACTGGCTAAAAGAAAGTATGAATATAAGCTAGCAACAAAAGTTAAGGATAGCTATGTCCTTTTACTATTACATTAACAATAAAAAGGGGACACCAAACAAAATTGGCCCATTATTAAATTCAGAGGGAAATGTGGTATCCAGTCATTTGGAAATAGCAGAACTTTGTAACTATTATTTTGCCACAGTTTTCACTCAAGGTTCAGTCAAAACTGAGTTAAAGTATAATAAACCTATAGCTGAGTCTTGCATCATACTGGATAGATTTGAGGTGGGAAAAAATGTAAACTTTTGGATCAGAATAAAGCACAGGGCCCTGACGAAATACATCCAAGAGTGATTAAGGAATTGGCTGAACAACTGGCCAGCCCTGTAACAGGTTTATTCCAGAAATCTTTAAATGAAGGGGTGGTGTCGGAGAAATGGAGGCAGGCAGTGGTGGTCCCAATACATAAAAAGGGTTCTAGACAGGAGGTTAAAAATTATAGACCAGTAGCCTTACCTTGGTTCTGGGGAAAGTTCTGGAAGGCATCATAAAGGATCATATTATAGATTATCAGTACAGAACAGGTAATATTGATCAGACACAACATGGCTTTGTCAAGGGTAGGTCATGCCAGACAAACCTACTAGAATTATATGGGAAAGTAAATAAAGCCTTGCATGATGGGAATGCAGTGGATATTATCTTCCTTGACTTCACGAAGGCTTTCGATAGAGTCCCTCATGACAAGTTAATCGATACCCTGGCTAGGTTAGGCATACACCATAATATTATATGTTGGATTAAATCATGGCTGTCAGATAGACAGCACCGAGTTTGCGTAAAGGGGGAGTATTCAAACTGGACGGGGGTGACTAGTGGAGTGCCTCAGGGCTCTGTACTGGGACCCTGTTTGTTTAATGTTTATATTGGGTCACTAAGTATAACCCCTGACACATGGCTCTCAAAATTTGCTGACGATGCTCGCATCTGTATGGTGGTAAAATCTAAAAAGGATGCAGACTCACTACAAAATGCACTGGAGGATTTGGAAGTTTGGGCCCAGGAATGGGGGTCATTGTTTAATGTTGAAAAATGTAGTGTGATACATATGGGAAGAAATAACCAACAATACCTATATAATCAGGGAAAGCAACCTTTAAAGGTGATAACTGAAGAGAGGGATCTTGGTATCAAAATTTGTAATAATTTAAGTTTCAAACCACACTATAACCAGATTATAAAGAAAGCCAGCGGTATACAATTTTGTTTAAATAAGCATATCATGTGCAGAAATAAGGAGGTGCTAATGCCACTCTATATCTCACTGGTGCACCCACATCTGGAGTACTGCGCTCAGCTGTAGTTACCTTGGAATAGGGACGATGTTGCCTCCTTGGAGAGGGTCCAGAGGAAAGCAACTCAGAGTGTTACTGAGGTACAGGGTTTGGATTATGAACAGAGGATGCAGGCCTTGGATTTGCATTCTCTGGAATTTTGCAGACTTTGTGGGGATATGTGCATGCTATTTAGGACTTTAAATGATGCATCACTTTGGGAGCAACTTGACCAAGCCCTAAAAGATCAGAAGTTCAATACAAGAGCACATCCATTCCAAATATACAATGAAAGATATAACACAAATAAGAGAAAACACTGGTTGATGCTAATGGCGGCAAGGGTTTGGAATAAGCTCCCAATAGAAAGTATAGCTAGTAGTAATATGAATGAGTTTAAAATAAAGTTAGATAACTATTTATTAAAAAATAATATTTTGAGTTACTCATAAATTTTGGTGAGCATATGGACTTTATCTTCAAAAGCTCAGAGCAACCTATGAAACCTATGACAAGGTTATTTGTGGTGAACCAGCTGTACACCTAGTTAAAGTCACGCTGGTGATTTTTGTCAAGGGTTGCTATGTCCCAGTGAGTATAGAAAAAACTGTGTAATCTGGGTGCAGTAGAGTTTTGGAGTGGTCCCAGGTACCAGGGACAATAGTAACAAACAGGCTGAACAGCAGGGGCACCATAACAGAGCCTTGGTGTACTCCAGTAGTCAGAGGCTATAACCCGGAGAACACATCACCGCAACTTGCTTTTTGGGTTCAGTTAGTGAGGTAGTCTATGAACCACTCATTATCTTTAGTTGATTGGCTGAGGTCCAGTAGTTTTTTTAGTAAAAAATCATGATTTACTAAATCAAAAGCCTTAGATAAGTTAAGAATGGCAGTACCTAGAAGGTCTCCTTTGTCCAGGGCTACATGGTGCTCCTTGGGTAACTCAATCAGTTCAGTGATTGTACTATTCAACTTCTTGAAACCATGTTGTTCAGCTGCCAGTAGAGTATGTGTTCTGATATACTCCATCAACTGGTCACTGACTATTTTCTCCAAGGTCTTGGACAATGGTGATTGAGATTGGCCTATTATTAGTGACAGCCACATGGTTCCGTGATTTGAAGAAGGGGACTACATTAGCTTGCTTCCAGACATCAGTGGGGGGAACCAAATTGGAGAGAGAAGTTTCATAATTTCTGAATTAGCATAGCCTGGTCGTCATTGGCCAGCTGAAGCATTTTCATATCCACTAAGTCCAGATTAATTCTTGTTTTAGCAGAGTAACTTTGCGGATATTTTTTACAATCTGTTGGGTTATTCTTTTAAAGTAAAATTTGGGTCTGGTTGTACCAGGGAGTGCTGTAATGCCTGGAGCATTAGGTAGAGTATTAGCTGTGATGTCCTTTCCAACATTGACAAAGAGGGAGTTAAAGCATGCAGTAATGTCCTGGGGGTCTGTGGTGTTAGCACTATTACTGTAACCTTTCAGATGGAGAGAATGTAATAGCTTTTCCTGCCAAGGATACCATTGATATTTTCCCATGGCTTTTTGGGGTTGTTACAAGTCTGTAGTTTTCCTTCACGGAAGTTACTCTTTGCCTTCCTAATGGCTGACTTGCGATGGTTCTTTAGTTCTTTGAATATCACCAGATGCTGATAGGAGCTGGTGGCTTTATATGGGGTCTACTGTTTATCCCTGTCTTTGATGAGGGTAATTGGCTCAGGGGGAACCAATGGTTTGAGTCTTGTCTGACTCTTTTCTTTTTTAAGGATCCATAGAGGTCATATGCTTCTAAAATGTTGTGGAAAAGTTGTCAAAAGCCAGACTGATATCTGTAATGCAGTCAAGGAATTGCCAGTCGGTTTGGTTAAGAGATCTTCCAAAGTCATGTGTCTGACCCTCCTTCATAGTTCGAGTATAGACAAATTTTGGTAGAGGTCTTTTTTTCTAACAGTTCAACCACAGAAGATAGGAGAGTGGTTACTAATCAGGTCAAGTAGCTCCTCCACCTGACTGATTCTATCAGGATGGGACACCAGTATCCAATCAGAGTCTCTGTAGACTGCTTATAGTTCATTTGTGTGGGAATGCTAACAACGTGATATAGGTCAGACAGCTTACTTCTGTACTTCTTTTATTTGGCAGAGACAATTAATATTGAATCACCAAGAATGAGTTTCTCGTGATTTCAGTTCAAATTATTTACATGTTCGGTAAAGGAATTGAAGCCCTGGTTTACCAAGCTTAGGGGAATATTAGCAACTTCCAATTGAAATTTTTGTTGCTGTGGCCCAGGCCATTATTGACTGCTAGGAATTCACAGGATGGGTTGATCACTAACCAGTGCAGGCAGCAACTAGGCTTGAAGATGATCCTAGGCATATAGGAGACAGCCCCATCCTTCTTACCAACCATGTCCTTCCTGAAGAGGGTGTCAGATCATAGTGCAATCTGCCTCTCAGTTATTTTATGGGTTAGTTAGGATTCTGAGACAGCAATCACTTTAGGATTTTTGACATGTATTAGGGCCACAAACCCATCCAGATGTGGAATAAGCTACCCATGTTGATACGCATGCAGTCAATAAAGCACCTGTATGCACTCTGCTCAGAGGGGGCAGTAGTGGGTGGGCTGGGGTTGGGATGAATGGAGCCAAGTAGCAGTAGCAGGTAGATGGTAAAGTTATTCATCAATGCAAATATAAGACTACTGTAATTCTCAGCTTATAACCTCATTGGTTTAGGGTGGCAGTTCTACTAGGCCTATAGACATACGGCAAGTAACATCACTCAGATTACATATTGTTATGATCAGCTCCCAAAAGGCATACCTTAAAGCATACATTGCCCTTATCCACCAGGGACAGTCTATTGAGTAATGGGGCAAACATCATAGGCCTATGAAGGCCAGAGCAACTACCAGAAAGAACGCCCTCCCCACATAGAAACTGGAAACAAAGCACAGGCACCAGCTGTCAGAATTCTGCTTGGAGCACACAACAAATCTCTCACAGTAGCATCAGTATACATTCCTCCCAGAGATCAATCCTATGGCTTTTGCATGATCATTGACTTTATAAAAGGTCTACGCCAAAACTGGGAAGTAGTAATCTTAGGGGACTTGGGAAGTAGTAATCTTAATGGACTTCAATATTAACTTGATGTCTCAAGCGGCAGCCCCATGTAAGGACACCCTCGCTAATAGCAATCTTACTCAAATGGTAGACTTGCCCACTAGAATCAACTATAGGACAGGGTCGAAAACACTTCTTGACTGGTTCCTTACTAATCACCTTGGGAGAATTACCGAAAAAACAGTCCTCGCTGACTCTCTCAGTGACCACTCCCCAGTTATGTGCCGCTGGTCCAACAGAGCACTAAATCCCCCCTAAATTCATCACAAGCCAAATCCTGAAGAAAGAACAACTAGATGTGCTTAAGACCCACTTCAAACAAACTGACTGGACCCATCTCGACTCCCTGTGTGATGTGGACAAAACCTTAGCCCACTTTATATCTGCTTTCAATGCAGCTTGTGACATCTACACCCCAATATAAAAATGTAAATCGGAGGGATACAACAATTCATGGATTACCCTGGACATAATAAACATTACAGGAAACAGAGACCACCTATGGTAAAGGGTCAGGACTATTGGTAAGCAGTCTGATGTCCAGAAGTACAAATCTGCCAGAAATACTTGTACCCAAGAGATCAGATTAGCAAAAATGCACTACTACAAAGACTGTCTCATTAATTCATTGGGGTGATAAAAAATTCTGGGACAACCAGAAAGTCTTTACAGGCAGAGCCAGCAAGGCCTCTGCCTCTATGCATCTGGTAAATGGGGAAATCACCCAAGACCCAAAGATAATAGCAGATACATTCAATGTTGCATTCTGTGACCTAAGCAACCTACTCCCACCTGAATTCCTTGATGCAATAATGGACACCCCAAGAGATGAGAAATAAGCTAAAGCTGGGGCCACCACTAGACCCCTCCCCTTCTATTTTAAGGTAATTTCATGTACCCAGGCCAAAAAATACCTTCTATGATCGTAGGGAAATCCAGACACAGCAACAATTCACTAGACCTAAAACTTATATCCCTCACCCTGGACGAAGTTCTATCTCCACTTGCAAAAATAATTAACCTATCCCTCAGACTAGGACAATTCCCACAGAGATGGAAAGCTGTGGTGGTCACACCGGTTCCTAAATGTGGTGATCGAACCCTTCATACCAATAACTGTCCCATCTCAATCCTACCTCCCTCTTCAAGGCCCTAGAGTGCATAGTGTCAGACCAGCTGGTAGACTACCTTGCCAAGTACAATATCCAGTGCCTGCAACAACATGGATTCAGAAGGCGGATAGTACCACAATAGCACTAGTCAAATACTCCAGCTTTCTCCATAAGGCACTAGACAGTAGCCTGCTGATAGGAGCAATTTACATTTAACGCCTTAGATACCTCCAACCACAATGTACTGCTCAGCAAACTTCATACCATAGGTCTCTCTCCAGAAACTATTAGATGGTTTAAAAGCTACCTAGGCAACAGATCTCAGCAGGTAAAAATAAATGGTATCCTTTCAGATAGTAGGCAAGTGAGCATAGGTGTACCACAAGGGTCAGTCCTAGGTCCCTTCCTGTTTAGCCTTTCCCTGAACCAACTTCTCCTAGTCTGTACTGAAAAAGTACTCCTATGTGCAGACAATGCTGTCATCTTCACCAAAAAACCTGATCCACACACACACACACTGGAAAATAACCTCCAATATAACTTCACCACTGTTGAGACCTGGGTTTTAGAAAACAAACTCCTTTGGATGCTGATCGAGATGGCTGCCTGATCTGTTAGCTCCTTCCAGCTGGTTCTCATCCGAGCAATTTTCCGTTCAATCTGGAGGCTGTCTTTACGCAGGCAACACTATCTCTCACAATACCCCTCTGTAGTCATCCCGGTAGGTTTATTTCAGTGAAAGTGTGCCCAGTAATTGCTATATGAGTGTTGGTGCGATTGCGACTTGGGCCCGCCAGTCATAGGCCATGCAGGCCTCAGTCTCCAAGTGCGTGCTCCGGAAGCAAGCGTGTACATGGCAGCCGACTACAACTAAAGCCATTCATTCTCTCTCTCCGGTCCCATGTCACAGCTGTCATTTAGCTGCTCTGCTGACCCTCAGTCTCAGATGGGAGTTGAAACTAACTCTTCAGCAGGATTATGGCCTCACAGCTACCTCAGGCCCGACTTCTCCTGTGGGACCCCAGGAGCCCCCTCAACAGCCTCCAAATGTGGGCTCAGCACGATAATATATAACCAGCATGTTAGAAACCCTTCTCTTGAGGGTTGATGGCATCAATTACGCTCTGCAGGGTACCGTCACGGATGTCAGGAATCTACAGGACAGGGCGAGTGTCACTGAACAAAAACTGGAAGACCTGGAGGCACAGCAGCACAAAATATGGAGTTACCTACATGCACACGAAACTAGACTGGCAACCCTGTGGGAAAGAGCTGACGACCAGGAGAATCAGGGATGCCGGAATAATATACACATCCTCAGCATCCCTGAAGGCTCTGAAGGTCCCAACATGGAGAAATTTCTAAATGATGCAATACCACAGATGATGGGGACAAGGTGGAAAGGGCCAGTGGAAATGCAAAGAGCCCACAGACTGGCCAGCAGAAACAGAATGCAAGGACAGCCTCCACGCCCCATTATTGCCTACCTGTTATGATATTCTTCCAAAGGACTAGTCCTGTGGGCAGCAAGGGACATGGGGGAGATTGTATGGCAAGGGCACAGGATCTCCTTTTACAGGGATTTCTCCTGGGAGGCCGTAATGAAAAGGTAAGCTTTCATACCCATCAACAGGTCTTTCCAGGCACAGGGCTTTCATTACCACTTTAAAAATCATACCTGCCTGCAAATTTCCAAGGATGGTAAGGATTTTCTGGCATTGAGACCAAGGGAGTTGGAAGACTGGGTCTCCAAGAACTGGCCTAGCTTGAACTTGCAAACTACAGAGATCAGTTGCCTCTGGGCTCCTAATGAACACAATAGTCATAGGGGGAACCAAAAAGAAGCAAAGCTGTACCATGGGGACATTAATAATGCCTGGACTGGTCTTTCCTGCACAGACCCCCCCTAACTCGCTGGTTCAGCCTAGCAATAACACACAGCAAAGCATACTTTCTCAACACCAGTCCACCTCCTGGAAGACTGAGGGCCCTGATTTGTAGCACATTCCAGGCCGTTCTCTCAAATCCAGGCAGTGGTCGAGAAGTGGCCCGACCCAGACACATGAGGACTTATTGGTGACCCATCCTGCCAAGCTGTCCAGGGGTGACCTGCAGTTGGAAGTGGACCCTTCATAAGATCTGCCTCTGGACAGCTCCCCCATGGAAGTCGTGGCTCCTGGAGACTGGTCAGAATCATCATTGGACCCTGAGGACACTGAGGCCCAGTTCCCGATCAGGCCTGGCATCAGAACTTTTGCAGCAGCAGCTGCCTCGGGCCTTCCCAGAACCGCTGTTGAACTCTCTCCCGGAGTCCACCCACCAACCTGAAGGCCCATAGGAACACTTCCATGCTACTCTCAGGATTTGGACGCTGGGGACTTTAAGTCAACTCTGGAGGGAAGGGGAGGGGCTGGAAAAGTGCTCCATGTGTAATCTCTAATTTAGCAATCCTAACTGGAGCTCTGTTAAACTCAACCTTTGAATCTGGCAGATCCCCACCACCCGTACCCACCTGGTAGGTGTGGGTGGCAACTGCCCTGGATGCTCTTCCTGCCCATGGCTTCTACCGCAATGAGCATGTCTGATGCATGAAGGCAACATCCTTGCTCCCACTCCTTCACTTTTTGACTCCCCCTTCCCCCAGCTTTCAGAGCTGCTCTAACGCAGGCCCAATGAGTATAAAGTCTTCTGGCAAGTCTGGGTCTGGACTATGGGTATTGCCTAGTCAGATATGGGCCCCAAAGGAATGCTTCTTCTCTATACTCTCTCAGGCCTCACTAGGCTTGCATCACCATGGCAGATATGGGGCTGCACAGCTTTTTCTGGGACTGACATGACAGAACATCTCCATCTCACTGCCCCAACACCGGTATTGCAACTGCACAAAGTAGCTGGTTAACCAGCCAGGAAAGGGCAGTCACCTTGATCTCATACCAATAACTCCCAACCTTGCCAAGTGACACAGCATGGCTATATACCCTGTGTTCAAGGCATCCTTCATGTGCAAGCCCTCTGCCTTTAAAGTATCACTCAACTGTTCCATCTTTTACACATTGTGCTGGTTGTCCACTAGTTGGTTTTATTCTGTTAGTGAAGCCTAGTTGTAGTCTGTGACAGCCAGTAGAGTTGCAAACTCAGGGTTACTTGTTTTTCACTATATCTGGTTAATTGTATACTTAGTTAATGGAACATAATATTTTAGTGCTGTGTTAGATTTGTTATTAACCACTGTTTTTAAATTTCAGTTTTTTTGCCATTGCAGGTCTCTCGGGCTACTCTCCATTCCACCTCGTTGTGCTCTACTACTCCTGCTTATCTAAGGCAAATTCTCTTCAAACCTGTTTTATCTATCTGTCTCTGGCTGTTGGGGTGAGTACCTGTTTTTTGGCATTTGATTGGGGATCATGAGGCACAGTTCTGACTCAGGTATCAAGTGTATCTCATGGATGTAAAAGGGTTGAACCACCAAGTGAAATATACGAAGGTACTGCAGCACTTACACTCCTTACAGGCTGACATAGCACTCATTCAGGAGATGCATCTCACTGCAAGGACTGTATTATGGTTAAAGAAGTTGTGGGTGGGTAGAGTTATAGCCAGCTCAGCCTCTACTAAGTCCAGGGGGGTGGGCATCCTAATCTGGAAATCCTGCCTCTGGGTGGAGGAAGACGTGGTCTCAGACAAGCAGGGACGCTCTGTTGCTGCCAGATTTGCTTATCCCAGTGGGCAGGCCATCTTGGTTAACCTATATGGCCCCAACTCAGACAGCTCTGACTTTTTTTTTTTTTCATTTTACCAGGAGAGACACATTAAGCTGAAAGTTTGTTTACAGGTGTGACCTGGGAGCACAAGGAAGTTAAGTGACTTGCTCAGGGTCACACAGCATGCAAGTGGGGGTTGGGGGATTCAAACCCAGGTTTCCAGGTTTGCAGCTCAGATCCTTAAACTACTGTGCTATACTTCTTTCCTGACCTTAACCAGGCTATATTTTCCCTCACAAGAAACTTCCTGCACATACTTATAATGTTAGGGAGCAACTATAATCTGGTTCCCCCTCATATTTCAAGACAAGTCCAAACCAACTCCGCAAATGCATCCCAGGGCACGAGATGCATTACAAGAGATGATGGATGAATGGGGCTTGGCAGACATCTGGAGGAGGGATCACCCATCGGGGCGGGACTATACCTTTTATTCCTCAGACCATCTTTGTTATAGCCGTATAGACCTGTGGTTGGTGAATCCTTCTGAGGCCCACTGCATTACCTCTTCTCATATTGACAACATTCTCATCTCAGACCATGCCCCAGTCTCTTGTACCTTTCTCCCAGCAGGGCAGGTCAGCAAGGGCACCAGATGGTGGTGCAATCCCCTGCTTTTGCAGGACCCCAAATTCCACAGCATGGTGGGGAACAAGGCTAGAGATTACTTTAAGAATAGTACTGCCGGAGAGACGTCCACAGGCACAATCTGGGAGACATTTAAAGCCGTCCTACAAGGTCATATCATTTCATTTGCCACAGCCAAGAACAAGGCCAGGAAAGCAATTATCACCAAGTTGCAGAGTGAGCTGTCGGAGTTGGAAGCCAGGTACAAAGCCTCCATGTCCTCCACCCCCAATCAGTCCCTAGTCAGGGAGATTGTTAGGCTGAAATACCATATCAACACCCTGCTCCAAGAGAAGGCCGAGTGGGTGCTCATATGAGCCAAGCACACGTACCGGGAGGGGGGTGACAATGGATGGTAGATTGCTGGCCTACCAACTTAGGAAACAGCAGGCCTTCTCTCATATACACTCCCTCAGAAACCCCTCTGGTTCAGTGACCTCCGACCCTAAAGGGATCAATGACAGCATGTGGTGCTACTAATAAGAGCTGTATCAATCCAGGTCTACCCTGCAAGGTTAAGGCCGCTGCAGATAACACTAGGTTAATTCTTAACTTAAAATGGTTGGCTCTCCGTTCCCAACCTCCAATGGCGGCCCTGGCAGTGTACTTCTCTAAAGCATTCAATTCAGTAGAATGATCTCACATGCATGAGGTCCTCCAGCTCTGTGGTTTTGGTCCTTATTTCTGGCAATGCGTTAGTACCCTATACAATGCTCCGGTGGCCAAAATTCTCACAAACAAGGACATCTCTTCTCCCTTCCTCATGCACAGAGGCACACGCCAGGGCTGCCCCCTTGTCACCCCTTCTCTTTCTGGTGACTTTGGACCCACTTACAAGGAAGTTTGTCTCCACTGAGGGGATCAAGGGAATACAGGTTGGCAAGCATTCCTATCTAACCACCTCCTACGCAGATGACCTGCTACTTACTCTATCACAGCCCCAGAAATCCCTCCCGAGAGTTCTGGAGATCCTGGGTTCCCTTGCTGCCCTTTCTTGGCTGCAGATCAACCAAAGGAAAACCACTCTGGCTCCACAGAATGCAGCCTGTACTGAGGACTGTCTGCAGGGAGCAGAAGTGATGTGGACCCCTCAAGGCTTCTCATACTTGGGAACAAAGGTACCTTTTGACTGGAGGCATCTGGAAAACAGCAATTTCTCATTTCTACTGTCTCAACTGTTGACGGAGATTAATCAATGGTGCCACCTTAATCTCTCCATTCAGGGTAAAGCTGTGGTCGTCTGTATGCTCCTCCTATCGAGGGTAGCCTATTTCCTCAACAACCTCCCTATTTCACTATCGCCCAAGCTCTTTTGAACTTCAGACAGCCTTATCTCATTTTTCATATGGAAGGGTAAAAAACCCTGATGGAGCCATAATAAATTAAGGGTCCACTGGTCGAAGGGAGGCCTTGGCCTCCCTTGGCTAAAGGGTTATCACCTTGCGTATCTCTCGGCCCAAACTACTAAGTGGTTTGTCCCATCCTCATCTCACCCTCCTCTATGGGTGCAATTGGAAACTCAAGTACTTCAAGGGGCTCAGCCCAGTAGCTTATTGACAGAGACACCCTTACCACATACCAGGCGAACCCCTTCTATAGTGGAAACTGTGAAGGCCTGGCGCCAGCTCATGATCCTGACTGGCACTCCACGATCGGCCAGATCTCCCCCTCTATGGTACGCTAGGCTGTGCAACAACAGGTTGTTGATGGTGGGCAAGAAACAAATACATTGACCTAAGTAGGAAGAGTGAGGTATTTGTCTTGTTCAAGACGTGTACATGCCCGGAGCCACAGAACTTATGTCCTTTGAACAGCTGCAAGCCAAATATGATTTGCCGGCCAAGGATTTCTGGAGATACCTGAAAATACGCAATGCTATCCATAACTGCAAATCACTGGGGCATAGCTACAAGGGTGCAGGGGGTGCAGTTGCACCCAGGCCCATGAGGTTTGAGGGGCCCAAATCATAATTTTGATGTTTATTCAAAACCGGGTGGCCTTATAACATACCCTTGCACCCAGGCCCTCTGGGAATTTGCTACATTACTGGCAAATCAGTAGACATCACAGATCATAAATGGCTATGGTTGACCTCTCTCCACACAAAACCCACCTCCTGGGGACTAGCCGGTCACTTCTACAGTGCCTGGAGGGACTCCCAACCAGACCCACAGAATCCTGTAGGCTGGCCTGGGGCCAAGATCTATCACACCCTATCTCTCCTGATGTGTGACCCCGTAGTCTTCGTCTGGCCCACACTTCTTATAGCTGCAGGGTCACATCTCTTGTCACATCTAATGTCTGCCCTGGGGCTTAGTACGCTGGAAACTATTATTCTTGGTGATCTGAACTATGACTTTATCAAAAACCTCAGCTCCCTTGAAATCCTTTTGTGACACCTTGGGGCTGGTGCAACTCATTGGTGAACCCACTCGCCCAAATAAAAAGAACCCTAGTAACAGCACCCTTTTAGATGTAATTTTGGTTAACAAACCACACCTGTTCTCCCATGTCGGAACATTTTTCTCTGACATCAGCAATCACTGTTTCATCGCCAGCATCAAATCTGTGCATAATCCATAGTATGTAGCAAAGTCCTCTATCAAGGGTGTAAACTCAACTTCAACTTGTTTGCCTATCTCGACGAATTGAAACATTCCCTGTGATGGCAGGATTTCTACTTAGCTAAAATGGTTAATGAGGCATATACTATCTTTCACGAAATACTAACTGCGGCCTTAAACAGGTGTGCCCCCATGGTAAAGGTACTTGTAAGGAGCAACACTTGCTGCTGGTTTTCACCAGAGCTCAAAGCTTCCATACTAGATAGGGATACACTTTGGAAAAAAGCACGCAGAAGCAAGAATGACTTGGATTGGTGTCAGTTTAAGAGGGCACGCAATAAGTGCACCAAGCTGGTTAGAGCAGCCAAGGCCGCTTTCTATCGCACTGAGCTAGACTCTGCCTCAAGGAATCCTTCAAAATTTTGGAAAATAATAAAGGATGTCTCAGGTCATTCACTTGGAAATTCCCTCCCATCAAAAATTACATCCGGTAGTAACACCATTTCAGACCGATTGGAGATACTGGAAGCCCTCAATAATCATTTTGCAACCGCTGGGCAGGCATTTGACACATTCCCTGCTAATGCCATCCACACTCAGCAGGGATTATTGTTTCACAAGTCTCCTGCTACCAAAGAGGCCTTCTCCTTCCTGCCTGCCTCTCTAAAAGAGATTGAAGATCTATTGCTGCAGTTGGATATCAAGAAGAGTGCAGGTTCGGACTCTATAGAGCCTTACTTTCTGAAATGTGCATACCATGTGTTGGTAGTGCCAATCACGCACCTCTTCAGCTTGTCACTATCCCAGGGGAGCCTCCCCTCACAATGGAAAGTAGCCCATGTCATCCCTCTGCTCAAATCAGGTGACCCTTGCAACCTTAATAATTATAGACCGATCTCCCTCCTCCCCATTCTGTCTAACTTATTGGAAAAGATAGTGCGTGGTCAGCTAAGGGTGTACCTTGAATCCAGGAGTCTGTTAAATCCAGTGCAATCTGGATTCAGAGCAAAGCACAGCACCATAACTGCCGTAGCAAAAGTGACTAATGATTGGCTCCTTGACCTTGACAATAGGAATTTTGTCTGTGCCATTTTTTTGGATCTAAGTAAGGCCTTCGACACAGTCAACCATAGCCTGCTTCTTTCCTCCCTATGTAACCTAGGTCTGGATCCTAACTCAATATGCTGGTTTGCTGACTACCTCACAGATCAAAAACAGCAGGTTAAAGCAGAAGGTGATCTTTAGCCACTTAAACCCCTACAGAGAGGTGTGCCTCAGGGGTCTATCCTTGGTACCCTGTTGTTTGCGGTTTATATTAACAACATCGATGACAACATCAATAAGGCCAATATCCACTTGTTTGCTGATGACACAGTACTTTATTTGAGTCGTCCTATGCCAGAAGCAGCCTGTGAAGACCTCTAAGCCAAATTTAACCTATTGTAATACCAGCTCATAAGCAAAAAGCTTCTGCTTAATGCGTAAAAAACAAAAGCGATGCTCTTTTCCCCTTCCTCCTATGCAGCGAACTCCACTTGCGTGGGGGCTATCCCTCAGATTACCACAGTACTTGGAGAAAATCTAGAGTATGTGCCAAAATTTAAATATCTGGGTGTATGGCTTGATCACAAACTCTCCTTCTCTGAACATCTCGAAGAACTACAGAAGAAACTAAGACAAAGACTAGGACTATGCTACAGAATTAACCACTTCCTTACTAGGGATGCCAAGCAGCGGTTGATTCAAGCCACGTTCCTTTCATTAATAGATTGCGCGGACCTTCTCTGTGGCCATTGTACTGCCTCTGCCCTGGCTAAATTGGACACCCTAAACCACAGAGTAATCAGGTTACTGCCTCTGCCCTGGCTAAGTTGGACACCCTATACCACAGAGTAATCAGGTTCATAACGGGCCTTCCATTTTCCACACACCATTGCTCCTTGTACACTGCAGTGGGCTGGACTTCCCTTCATTATAGGAGAAAAAGAAATGCTGCTCTATGGACTTTCAGAGCGGTTACCAACAAGCTCCCCCTATACTTTTCTGATTGTATTCCCCTGAGTATGATAGGTGCCTATGATCTAAGAAGCTATTCCCTAATTGCCTTGCAATTACTGTACCTAAGGTCAAATCTCATTTCGGAAGAGCTGCCATAAGTTTCTCATTGCCTTCCTTGTGGAACAATATGCAAAAAAAACTTGAAGCTGTCCTGTTAGCCTGAATATTTTCAAGTCACTCTATTACTGCTCCATGAAGGAATCCTGCAAATGTTTCCCACATCGCTAGCTCACCTATTTTCTAGTTTCCCTCCTGCCCATCCTGCCTCCCGCCCTAACTCTGCCCTTGCCTCTCTCTCCCTACCAAAATACCAGCTTCTCTGCCTCTCTTTAGCCATGGCCAAGTTCCACCCCCTTCCCTGAAGTATGTCAGTTAACTATTCCAACCTTGTCATTTCTTCTTAAGCTGGTATCCCACTTCTTGCCTTTCTCTCTCCTTTTAAGTGAACATTCTGGCTGTAACCAGTTATGAGCCTATCTGTTGTAAAGGCCCTCTCACTCAAATGTTGATGTACATATGTATATTTTTCTTCTTTGTATAATATTGCATTATGTTTTACCATGTTACTATACTATGATTTTCGTATGACCAGGTCCATCTTGCAAATGAGCCCTGCTCAATGGTGCCCACCTAAATAAATAAAGATTTTGATTGATTGATTGATTGATTGATTGATTGATTGATTGATTTATTGACTGATAACGACTCTCGGAGCCAATTAATTCAGTTGAAAATCCTTTTTCACTGGTATCGGACCCCAGCCGCCCTTCATGAGTAGGGAATACTTCCACACACTGATTGTTGTAGATGCCAGCAAGGTCCAGCTCATATCCTCCATGTCATATGGCACTGCCCATGCCTCACCCCCTTCTGGACCGCTGTGGTGTCAGACTGCTTTGGTGTTTTGCGTGAGTCTATTGATCTCTCAGATCCCATGCTCCTGCTCAGTGACCCCTCTTCCCTATGCCAGTTATCATCGGTCCATAGGGAATGGATTTTGGTGGCCCTAGTGGAAGCCAAACAGCTCATACTGATGCAGTGGAGGCAGACTTCCCCTTCCTCTATCTCTGCTTGGAGCTCAGCCCTCTCTAGGGTGGCAGTAATGGAAAGACTTACTCTCTCCAGGCGAGGTCAGCTTGCTAGATACTATCACAAATTTAACGCATACCTTGATTCACCCCTATGTTGGACCCCTTTGCCTCCCCCCAGTAACCCCCCTACTTATAATCCTTGTCACTGAGACTCACCCCTTCTTGAGCTCTATTATGGTTGCTGCTCCAGATGGAGGCAATGTGCCCACAGTTGGACTCTGGGCTAATACCCTTGGTCTGGGTTTCCTACTTCCCTTTTTCTCTCTCTCAGCCAGTTGACTAGTTTATGTTGATGCTACACTCTGCCTTTCTATACTCTTCTTCTTCTAAGTTCTCATAACAGCACATACAGTTTGTATGAATGGTTTTAGTTACAAGGTACAGTGGAAATGGCCATAGTATAGTTTTGTACACAGTGGTCTTATATGTGTTAGGCACCAATGGAACTATACTGTATGTACCTTTGTCACTCTGATACATGTCAGTTATGTGGTTCTGTATCTGTATTTTGGAAAACTAATAAAACCTTTTATGATAAAAAAAGAAAACAAACTCCTGCCAGCACAGCAGTTCGAATTCCGCTTGCGACGTTGGCGACCCATGTTCAGGAATGGACCCGGGGTGTCAGAGGACCAATTGGGGGAGAAGGATGAGGTGTCCTGTAGACTGCTCTCCTTCTCCAGGGGAGGGTGGGGAGAGTGCCCGGCACATGATGGTCCCCTGTCAGAGGCTGGGGGTGCTGCAAGCAGCTAGCGTCAGTATGCTCAGGGAGCAGGACAGACACAGGTCATCACTGCATGTTCCCACCCCCCTTACAGTGGGGAAAGAAAACACCGCCACCCACCACTTGATGATGTCCACCCCTCTGCATTCATTGCTCCCAGGCCGACTCCCAACCTATCCCAAAGTTTACAGCCATATGAGCCAGGTGCCATGTCCCCACCCTGGGGGGAAAGCCAGGGGGTATCGGGAGTGCGGCTCATGTGGGCATGAGGTGGCAGGGGTCCATGACCGGACTGAGGGTACCTGCGTGGGCAGAAGACAAAAAAAAAGGAAACAAACTCCTCATGAATTATAAGAAAACTAAGATCATGATGTTCACAAACCCATAAAACAAATCAACTCAGTATCCTCAACAACAAACAAGTGCTACTAGAACAGGTGACCACCTTTAAATATCTGGGCGTTACCTCTGATTCTTCATTCTCCTTCTCCCTCTATGTGGACCAAGTGGTTAGGGTCGTCAATGCCAGAATCAGCCTTTTATACAAACACCGGCTTAATATGATCCCTGATGGGCTTTCACTAGCTGTAAAAAGCTCTATCCTCTCCATTATTGATTATGGACTTGTAATATATGGTGCAGCTGCTAACAACCCATAAAAGATTCCAGACATCCTTAAATAAAGCCTGTAGGCTAGCTACAGGTGCACATAGACCGATACTCACGTGTGATCTATATGCCCAGACTAAGTGGCTAGACCTGCAAGGAAGGGTGAAATACCAGGTCTGCCTCCTTGAGGAAAAAAACTCACCTCAGGTTAACCCCAGCAACAATCCAAAATCTCCTCAACCCAGCCATCAATCCACATGGGACTAGAGGTATTACTAGGAACTCCCTCCAAGTCCCCTTCTGCCACACTTCATTAGGGCAACGATCTTTCACCTACAGAGCACCCTGTTGGCTCAATGATCTCCCTCATGGCATAACTGATAAGCCTAAAATAGGGCCATGTAAGAAAAAGCTCCTCCAGCACCCTGCCTCCCTAAGTAGTTCTGATTTTCAAACCTAGCTAATCCATTCATCCTGACCTTTCCCTCCTCTGTGTTCCTAGTTACCCCCCACACTTCCATAATAATCTCCACTTCCCGTCTATCTCCCTGCCTGACAAAGTCAACCTTGGCTGCCTCCTCAATTTGCTTATTGAAATTGCATTGAAATTGTATCTACTTGAATGTTTAATATTTTGTGTATTCTACTAAGTACTCCACATTTGTATTTTACTGTGCATATTACCGTGTACTCTAATCTTTATATATATAACCATGTATTCTAATTGTCTGTTATGCATATGTACTTTGTTAGGACGTGGAACCTTTGTAAATGAGCTTCTTGCTCAAAGGTATTGCTCCAAGACAAGAAAGAAAGAAAGAAATATGAGCAGATTCTAGAGTATAGTTAAAAAAGACATTGCCAGAGTCCAGTGTTGGAGACAGGTATAGCTTTGCAGGGTGTAAAGTGTCCATACGAAAGCACTGTTCCATCCATTTAATGTTTTAGGAATGGTCTGGCTGGCACATCAGCAATTCAGTGTGTAGAATAATCATTCCACCTAGATAGGGTGTAACTAGGGTTCACAGGAAACCAGGCAAAAAAGGTATCATAGCCACTCCATCCAGATGGGTCATATATGGGTAAACTGGGAAAAAAGCAGACATGAATCAACAGACCAATCCACCTAGCAAGCAGCATACCTAGCATGCATTGAGAAACAGCCAAACAAAAGTAACACAACCAATAAACCAAGATAGTGTGTTTCAGGGGTTCACTGACATCAAACAATATCGCTCTATTGCCACATATGCTAGGTAGGAAGGGTCATGGGCACAGAAGGGCAGTTTTGAGTGAATTATAAATGACCCCAATTATCCTGGAAACAAGTATGTAGCACAGTAGCATGATAGGGTAGCAGCTGCACACCTTATTAGCAAATGACAACATAGATTACAACTTAGCAAGACATAGTATAGTAAGATTATCTGTGCCTGCATCCTATAGTTGAACATATATTGCAAGGGCTCATCACAGCTCGTTTGGTCAGCATAACCAGCTGCCAGCTGCCTTCACAGGTGATACCCATGCTAGATGCCAGCTATGACACCAGCTATGATGCCATTTGTGCTGTGACCCTTAGCACTTCAGACCACAGCACAGAGGACTATTTGAAATGCAGGGCCTTACGAGGATGAACAGTCTTACCCATAAGTCCCAGGAGTGATCCTGATTGGTCTGGTGGTAGAAGGGGAGGAGCAGCAGACTCTTGACTCCTGGTGCTGGATTTGGAGCAATGGCGGGCAGTTGGGGGGGGGCTGAGATCCATTAACAGCAGCTCTCACAACCCCAAATATAGCTCCTGGAGACATCTTTGAGTGGAGAAGAAGCAGAAAGATGCTGGCTTTTGAGTTTCAATAATAAGAGGCTTCCTAGGCCAACCCATGAGTCCCTGGAGTGATTCTGATTGGTCTGTCAGTAGGAGGGGACGTGTGGCAGACTTTTGGCTCCCAGTGCTTGATTTGGAAGAAGTGGAGGGTGTCATGGGGAGAGGGTGAGATTCATTAGCAGCAGCCCTCATGACCTCAGTCATCACTCCCAGCTGCATCTTGGAGTGGAGAGGAGGCAGAGAGATGTAGATGGCTTTTATGTTTCACCAAGTGTGGGCTTCCTAGCTCTGCCCATGGGTCCCTGGAGTGATCCTGATTGGTTTGGCCATAAGAGGGGAGGTGCTGAAGATGACTGACTCCCAGTGCTGGATTTTAAGCAAGTGGAGGGTGGTCAGCATGGCAGGAGGGAGAGATCTGTTAGCAACAGCCCCAATCATGGCTCCTAGTGGCATTTCTGAGTGAAGAGCATGCAGAGAGATGCTAACCATTGTGTTTCAAACAGTGTGGGCTTCCTAGCCACTCCCACAAGTCCCTGGAATGATCCTGATTAGTCTGGTAGTAGAAGGGGCGGCACGGCAGACTTTTGGCTCCCAGTGCTGGATTTGGAGCAAGTAGAGAGTGGTAGACATCGGGGAGGGCAAGACCCATTAGCAGCAGCCCTCAAAACCCATCTTGTAGCTTCCAGTGGCATCTTGGAGTGGAAAGGAGGCAGAAAGACTCTGGCTTTTTTGTTTCAAGAATCAGGGACTTCCTAGTCATGCCCAAGAATCCCTGTCACAATACTGAGTGGTCCAGTGGTAGGAGGGGAGGTGTGATAAACTCTTGGCTCCCAGTGCTGAATTCAGTGCAAGTAGAAGGTTGTCAGCATGGGTGGAGAGTGAGATCTGTTGGCATCAGCCCTCACAACACTGACCATAGCATCTTGGAAAGTCTTGGTATTTAGTGCAGTCGGTCCCACCAGTACTGGTACCAGGTAGAAAAAACATGAGCAGATGCAGCCAGTGCTGCCATCATTGCAGAAACCTCCACCACTACCACATGCATTAGTGTACCAAGTTCTACCAGCACTCTTGCCACATCCTGTTACCATGGCTATTACTGCAGCCAGTCCTGGCGGTGCTGCCTCATGCCACTACAGGCATTAATGTAGCCAGTTCTGTAGTCATTGGAACCCCCTTACTTAAGTATAGTCATTAGTGTAGCTAGTTTTGCTAGTGCTAATATACCTTCTACTGCCTTGTGCATTAATGTAGTCGGTCTTGCTGTCTTTGAAACTTCCTTCTACAATCACAGGCATTAGTATAGCTATTTCTGCTAGCACTGGGGCATTGCCTATTGACATACGCATTAATGCAGCTAGTCTTGCTGTCACTGGAACTCCTTACTGTTGCCATGGGTATTAGTGATCGAAGTCTTGATTGACACTTTCAGACCCCCTCCTGTTGCACATTATTGTATCCATTACTGCCAGCATGCGACCTTCCCCTCATGCTATCACAGACAGTAGTGTAGCTGATCCCACTGCCAGACTTGGAGCTCTGTTTCCTAGGTACTGTAAGTACACCTGTGAACCCTAGTTGCCCGTGTCATTTGTTTTGTACTTTCAGTGACAAATATTGTATAATTTTCACAATAGTCTCATCAGCTATAGAAGTACAAGAACTGAAATAGAACTTATATCCCTTCAGCTAACACAGCTAGATGATCTGGGGACTTTATAATCAGAAAACGGTTGATTCTTCTGAGGTATGCAATGAGGCCAGTCTTTGTGCTGCATCAGCTGGTTGCAGTGGTTAAATGGTTAACTACTTTCAGATTTTTTTTTTTGTCTACCACAAACAGCCAAGGGGAACTCGTTGCTTTGGAGAGATTTATGTTTCTGCACGTACATGCAGTCCAAGGTGCATTCCTTTCATACAGCCTCAACTGTTATTAATATAGTTTTAGAAATGCACCCCTGATGTGTTTCTTTTTCCTTCTAAGCTTTATCTTTACAAATTCCCACACTCACACAGTCCACTGACTGAGGATTTCATTCTTGCTGAACAATATATAGCAGTCATGTCTTCAAGCTATTACAAATTATCAGAGCTGACTCAGCCAATCAGCACTGAAATTAGCCCTACTGTATATGCAAGAGTTTTCTAATAATAGGAAAGCCTGATGTGCACTATACAGGGTTTTGTCTTTTGGATGGGATATAAAACCAAGGCCTTGCATGCCTGTTTGGGTGGTGGCTCAGGTGGAGTAGGAGAATGTCCCTGGTGTCCTGACAAAATTTACCCTGTTCACTAAATCCAGCAATAGCTTAACCTGGTTCAATATCAAGCAGTAACTAGTTTTTGGGCTGAATTTGGGCTGGCAGTATAGCCTAGAGGTTAGAGGAACGAGGTTTGAATGAGCTTGGTACTGTACATCCAGCAGGCCAGACCTGAGTTCGATTTTCACAACCTCCACTTGCATACTGTGACTCTGAGCAAGTCACTTAACTGCCCTGTGATCCCAGGTCGCCCCTGAAAACAGGAACTTGTGCCTAGTGGGCCTTACCCGGTTACCAAAGACTAAAATAAATAACCTATTCACTGTATAGAACAACGCTGAAAAGAGGAAAATATTTCATACCGTCCTTTCTCAGTCAACAAAGACAAAAACAACTAGCAGAAGTTACATTTACTGTAGTAGGGAGACAATACATTAATACATTATTAAGCAATTATTTGTTTACAATGGTATGTATTTTGCAATTTATTTACTCAAGCTAGCTCAATTATAGTGCAAGCTCTCCTTTTCAGTGGATCCTGCTTTTATCCAGCTTTACACTGACAACTATACTTCCTGAAACTACTATGCAAGAATCATACTTATGATTACTATAAGACTGAAGCACAGAATGGCCCAAGCACCATCATTTGCTTAGTCACAAAGTGAGCCAGTGACTGTGGTTGGGTTCTAACTTGGATCTCATTATTCACAGCTCAAGCCTGTAACCACTGGGCCATGCTGCCTTCAACATTATACATTAAGATATATATATATATATATATATATATATATATATATTTACAATCTGTCTCATTATTATGAGTGTTACCTCCCCTTTCCTTAGGGTGCCAGATCCACTCAACTTTGCCTCCTGGTCCTAACATACTAAGGGCCAACTTCACATAGGTGGCCAGCATATGCTCAGGTCGAGTGTATCCCAGCCACAGCTCCTTGCCCTCTGGTGCTTGCCCACTCAAGATGGCATCCGCAACCCACACCCACTGCACTCCACTGGTGCAGAGACACCAGTTGAGGGAAGGGGTGGCAGGGGTGCTCAGTGCTGGTCCAAACCGCAGGTATCCAATAGGATACCCTTGCTTGTTCTCAAGTGGATCCCTGACTGTGCAGGGTGCTGGGGAAGATGGGATATGGCATTTTCCAGAAATGCTTCATCCCACCGGAACTGAAAATGATGTTTATAGCCCATTGGCCAGTGCTGTGCTGCCCCAGCCCATTTTTCCAACTCCAAGGGCTGGGGACTGGTAGGAGGGAACACATTGGACCCTGGGACAGAAGATATGGCTGGGTGGAGGGGGGCATATAATTGCTAATGCTTTCACTAGGTTGGCGAAGAGGGCACCATCTTCAGCAGTACTCCCCAATATGAAGAGTATTTTAGGCATGTGGTAGTGTCAGCCTGTTGTGTTATTGCAGTAACAGGTCATTACATAACATTGCCAAATGAGAGTGAAGGATTGTCATGCTGGCAGAGTCTGAACTATGCTGTAATGACAGCAAATGAAAAATGCATTCCAGCCAATTGGTGCTGCCAACATGACCAAAAGCCAGCCAAATGTAATAGACAGGAAAGAGTCATCACACTCAACAGGAGAGATTCAAAGAAAAAAGTTAATTTATTTAAAAATCATTGCAAGTACTGATCATAGCAGCATCAGCAGCAGATAGAGCCATATGATACACTTAGCTCATAAGCTTTATCAGGAAGCAGAGTATTCAGACAAATGTTTAATTTATATAGCGTGCTTGTAAACTTATATACTGTTCAACTATTTCCATTTATTATAGACAGTCAAAACAATTATCCATGGCTTTAAAGTTCAAAATTGACCACAGACCCTATTACTCATGAGGATGAAATAACACAGTAGTTGGTTCAGTTTAAAAGGGAACCTTGAAATTACTGTATACAGATAAGCAAATAAGGACAAGGTAATAGTAATTAGTGAAAGTAGCACCTAGCCATTAGTACAGCAATATGTAGCTTAGAAAGTGAATAAAACTGCAAATGACATGGGACCGGAAGACAAAACACAATGAAAGACAAAAGCATAGAAACAGATGATACCAAGCAACAAGCTGTTCAGGGACATATAAATACAGAATTTGATGGCAGGTAATGGCCGCTTTGCCCACCCAGTCTGCCCATTTTTCCTTACCTACATTATCAAACAAAAAAGGTAACCAACAGTATCTCAGATTTATGGGTCTGGAGCATGTACCATCAAAAGAGAGGGGAATGTCAGATTCAGATCTTAAAAATGGCTCAAAATGGACTGTCACTTTAAAGGTGTTGATACAGTAGATTTAGGAGGGAAGACTCTGGGACATACTGTATATGAAATACTTATATAAAACTCAAATCCTTTTCTTTCTGGATGTACCAGATTCCCTGTTGCAATCTTATGGCACAGGTCATAATGTACTACATTTTTAGTTATTTATATTTTTTTTTTTACATAGAGAATAATGCATCTCAACTGTGTATTATGGATTTTTACATGCAAGGTGTGAATTGACACCAAGGGTATAAAAGTCCATAAACACACTGTTATCTATGTTTATTTAAGCAATCATGCACTGACAGTGTGTGTTGTGCTGGGATAACGTCACGCTTCAAGGTGGTTGGGGTACGAGGTCAAGGGCCGAGTGCAATCAATACCTGAGGTGTGACGTTATCCCAGCACAACACACACCCTGAAGGCCATATTATAATGATGGCTTGTTGTAATACAGAATAAAAAAAATAATTTCAAGGAATGTTTTCGTTAGCGTGGAAGAATATTTTTGTTTCTTAAGAGAAGATGCAAAAAAAGAGTAACTAATGGTCATCATGGTGGGCGTCCAAATTGGTTCACAGTGCTGAGACTAGACATGTGATGTTGTGCTGGGGTAGCATCACGAGTCCAGTCCCAGACTGACCAATCATAGACCAGGATTCTTTCTTGCCATTGTATAATTTTGTGCAATTACTGGTGCAGGGTGTTTATAGCATCTATTGTGAGAAAACAGAGCCTGAAACAACATTGAAAGAAAACATTACATTAATATAGGTTCAATTAGAGGATACAGAACACTTTCAAAGAATTAATTTGTAAGTAACTGTATTACTGTGCTGGTCTGCATTAGATAAACTTTGCAAAATAAATGTATTTTTTCCCACACTCGCATCTATCAGTGCCCATGTACAAAAATTTCACCAGCTCACAACATTTATAATACCTCACCCCAAACTGCCGGTGCTACCATTTCCATTTCAGACATACCCAAAATGCAAATAATTTTTTTAATCATATCCCCGACTTCTGCTGCAATTATAGTAAATAGTACTGCCTGCTTGCATCCTACAAACACTTGCTTTTTACTTTTGTTTACCTTTTTTTCCACTCTGTAAACAAACAGAAACTGCAGCCTCTCTCCCTCGCTACAACTTCTGCAACTTTGCTACAACTGCCACAGCTCCCTCCTCCCTGGACTTGGGCTACTTCCACCAACAAGAAAAGAAATAAAATATAATTCTTTTAATTAATTTAAAAAGCAAAACCAAAGACAGATCTAATAAAGGGTCAGAATGCTACAAGACTGGTATGCGGCGCTGACGGTGCATCACCTTTCACTGTCTTGAGAGTAGACATACATTCCTGCTCGTTAGGAAAACTGAAACAAAAGTGATCAGAAAATGCTAGAATAACTAGGGCTATGTGAATGCCTTTTTCTGAATATTCAACCAAATATTCAGTATTCAGGCCCAGGTATTTGGTATTCGTCTGAATATGCCATATTCAGGTTACTTTAAAAAAAGGCAAAGAAACAGCCCCCCCCCCCACCTGCCTCCCTAGCACAGATCTTATGAGCGATAGAAGATCCCAACCCCCCATTTTCAATTATCACCCAAATCCCGCCATCCCCCTCCAAGCACCCATGTTTTGAGAATTATGGATTTGTTAAGTAAAGTCCAAAGATGTACGACTGGCACAACTTCACTCACTTCCAGGATCAGCCATCAACTTTCAGTGGTTTGCTTTGCTTTTTCTTTTTGGCTCACTTTAAATAGTATTGACTGGTGTCCCCATTGGTAACAGTCAGCACCCTTCCTCACACAGCTCACACCCCTTACTGTTCTGCAAGCAAGAAGGAGACCGACACAGCCCACCCTCCTCCATGACAAGCCACCTTCTTCTGAATGTAGGCACTCATGTGCTCACTTTCTTTAGTAAAACCAGCTGATCACATTATCATGTGATTTTTCCATGTAAGCAGGCATTTGGGTGCCTTCATTCAGAAAAAGGTGGCCAGCCATGGAGGAGGGCGGGCTGGGTCAGTCACCTCTTCCCTTTGGAATTGTGAATGGAGGGAGTGAATGCAAAAGAGGGTGCTGCTACCAAGGTGGGGGGGGGCGCAGTTGATTCGATACGAGTTCTTAGTGAGCTGAAAAACCAAAGCAAAATGCAAAGTGTTGAAAGCCAGCAGCCAACCATGGAGGTGGGCGGGTTGTGCCACTTGCCCAGTGTTGGACCTTTACTTAACAAATGCATGTCTATCAAAACATGGGTGCTGGGGGGGAGGAGAGTTGGATTTGGGTGCCAACTGAAGGTGGGGGATGGGGGCTTCTATAGTGTAAAGGCTTTGGGCTACGGAAGATGGTGAGGGGCTGTTTTCCTTTCTTTCTTTTTTTGTTAAGAGAGTGTTTCATGAATAGGAATGAATAGTGCTACTTTTGTTATTCAGGATCTGAATAACAAATAATGTATTATTTATGGCACTCAGGAAATAATATCCATTGCTTGCACATCCCTATAACTGAATATGATGTCATACGTGGTAGTTACAGCATTTGAAGATAGATGCCAACCCGTGTACTGATGGGGTTTACCAGTAATTATAATTTCTTTACCCAGGATAGCCCAGCTTAGATGCAACATTTCATTTCCAGGGAACCTCTGAATCTACTCATCTTAGCAGTCAGGTGGAATGGAGCACTGTGATATGCTGAAAGTTACACAGTGAATTTTTGAGTTAAGTAGGGTTAGAACATGTAAGCTCCTTGTTTCCAAATTGGCACTCTGACCACTAGATCACACTGCCCCTTAAAGACTGTATGTATTTGTCTAATCAGCAGCAGCAGAAAACAGAGCCCACCCTGAATAGGCAGCATCCCCCCCCCCCAACAAATGCCTGATTTTAATCTTGCTACAGTACTTATTTTTATTGCACCTTTGTTCCCTGTAATTACTTTTATTGAGGTCTATATCTAGTATCCTGGGTAGATACAGGAATGTATACAGCAGGTAGCGTATAGTAGGATAAGAGAGCTCCAGGAGGGACAAGCTCCCTCAGAAGATTTGGCAGAACAAAAATAACGCGAATGGTAGAGGGAAAGGAGGGGCATGCAACCCCACACTATGACCACCTCAGCCATATTGGCCACCCATATGTTGCGTGATACAAATGTTTTCAACCATCAACTGTTGCCTGTTCAGTGGCAAATCACCTACAAGGTCAGTGTGCTGACCTATAATGCCCTACATGGACAGGGTCCATGCTATCTTCAAGAACTCCTGTATCTCTGTCACCCCCTCTGCCCACTTCGCTCCACTGATGAGGGATTTCTGGAGATTCCGAGGGTCCAGCTTAAGACTTAAGACATCAGGTGTTAGGGCATTTGTATTTGTGGCCCCGACCCTGTGGAATTCTGTACCTCATTCGGTAAGGGAGTGCCGGACTGTGGGGATCTTTAAGTCGGCTTTGAAAACTTACCTTATTCAGGCTTGCCTTCTATGAATATGGATAACAAATTGTACTGATTTGCTGTTCCTTTTTTTAAATTGTCTGGAATGATGTTTTTATGCTGCATCTTTTTACCTTTTGTACAAGCGCTTTGGTAATTAATTTGCACTTTTTAAAAACTAAAGAAGTAGAAGTTGAAATAAAGTTTTATCAAGGACACTAGATTTTGTTTTTTACCAGAAAACTCTGTAAAATTTGCAAATAGCTCCCCGGCCGAAATGAAGATTTTCATGGAATTTGGAATGTTATACCAGGTCAGCGAATCTTCAGAACTTGTATTTTTTTTTATAAGTTGCTTCCTGTACTATTTTCATTTTGCTTTATGTAAATGATTGCGCATTATGTTTTCTTTTATTATGATTTCACAGCTCCACACAGATACTAAAAGATAGACTGTAAAATCTCTGTAAAATCTATAAATTAGACTAGCAATCACTGGTGCAGTCCCAGAACTTCAGATCTTGAAAACAGAATTTCATTACTTTAATTACTGTAAATCAGTAAGCTTGACTTTTATGTACTGTATTTTAAACAATTTTAAACAAAAACTCCAGACATGACATATTTACAATTTTGCCACTGTCTCTCTCTCCCCCCTCTTCCTCACTGGGGAAAAGGAGAGAGAGAGAGAGAGAGTTAGAGGGAGGGAGGGAGGGTGAGAGAGAGAAAGAGAGAGAGAGAGAGGCAAATTTCTATATAATCAGTTATACTCTTTTCCAGAACAGATCAATGCCCTTACCATTCATCAACATGGATTTCAAAAATTGTATGGGACTGAATCTGCTCGTTCTTTTACAGATCACCTCTGATATCTTTCAGGCCATCGATCAGGGTTGTGCTACTGGGTCAGGCTTTGTAGAAAGGCATTCAACCTCATCAATCAACAACTTCTCCAAGCTAAACTCCGCAGTCTTGGCCTTGATAACAATTCTTGCTCATGGATTACAAACTACCTGTCCAATAGGCTTTAGTGTGTCAAATGGGCTGGTACCATGTCATCTTTATCTCTCATCACTGATGGGGTCAGTCAGGGGTCAATTCCAGGGCCTCTATTATTTTCTATTTCTATTAATGAACTGCCACTGAATTGCGGAGGGGCATTGGTTCAGCTCTATGCAGATGATGCCATACTTTACAGATCCTCCAGAGACATTGCCTTTATTAAATTTAACCTAGAAAAGGACTTCCAGGCATTAGAAACCTGGTTGAAGGAAAACCTGTTGGTGTTGAACACAAAAAAAAAAAAAAAATTCTGTTCTGCCAAACCTCCTTTGACCTGACTACCCAACCACCCTGGTAGTCAAGACTTCCATCGGTGAACCGTTAGAAGGGGTTAGCTCTTTCAAATATCTGGGTTTGACGCTTGACGAACACCTATCCTTTGACATGCACACAAATAATGTCGTAAAGGAAACCCATCAAAAGCTTGGCCTTTTATACTGTACTTCCCCCTACCTTACACCTCAATCAAGGAGGACTATTGCTTTGGCTACTCTTTTCCCTGGCCTCTTCTATGGATCCCCAATAATTCACTCTGTTAAGACCTCATTTCTGACCAGACTTAGACAAGCCTATCACAGGACTGAACACTTTGCTGCAAAAGGACCAGCTTGGACCCACCACTGTGATGTGCTTAGCACCCTAGGCTGGCCATCCTCTGAGGCTAAACTGGACTTCCCCATACTCTGCATCACTTTCAAACTCATCCACCTTCCATCCCCACCCATTCTCTTCAATCTGCTCAAGCTGAAACCCTTCTCCAGGACCCTTAGATCCTCCCACCTCCCTTTGCTAAAACTACCCAAAACTCGCTTAGCCATTGGCAAGAGATCCTTCTTTTCCACAGCGCCTCAAAAATGGAATAACCTTCCACATGGCTTACTTTTGTGTATGTCTCTTCCCCAATTCAAAAAGCATTTCAAATAAATTTTCTTTCCACCTCCAATTTGTAACTGTAACTAACCCTCTCCTATTACCCCATGACTCCTCTCCACCCTTCTCTCCTCTCGCACTCATCCTTTCTAACTTGATCTATGATCTTCTCTTCACCCCCACTTCTATTGACTCAACCCATCTCCAACTCTAATGTCTGTACATATGTAATGATTAACTTGCCTCGCATATGTATCTTATATTATTACCCGACTAAGAAATGTTATGAAGTTGAACACTTTCTATTTACCACTGTCTTCGCATTATTGTATTCTATAGTTAACTCCTGTATTGTACAGTTGATTTTGACTATTTTTTACTTTTGTATAGTGTTGTATCTTGTTCTAAGTATGTTCGTCCCAGTAGGCCCACCTGGTCATCAAAATTCAAATAAATAAAAAAAATTGTAAATAGCTAATGACTGAAGCTATTAGAGCCAGTAAAATAACTGAATCTCCACTTGTCATCACCTTCTGGTACTCACCACCCTCCCCATCACATTACTCACCCACAAAAGAGGATAGATGTGGTCCCTTGGCAAACAACTGTCACAGCCCTTCAGTCATCTTGACCAGTCACTGTCTATTCAGTGAATCTGCAGTTTTGCAACTTCAGTCATTAAATGGCAGCTGGCTGAGTTGTAGAGAGAGCTGTGCCAGTCATCTATTGAGAGACCAAATATATCATTTTGAGGGGGCGAGGGGAGAAGATGGTACTGACGGGATTAGGATGAGAGCCAGTTTGTTTGAGTGGTTAGAGCACTGGCTTGGAAATCCAAAGACTACAGATTCAAACCCCTCTAGACCAAAAACCTACCAGGTCATAATGTTGCACGCTTAATACTGTACGACATTATGCCTACGCGGGTACAGCATAGTCCATAAGCACTAATGGTGCAATACCCCGTATCCTGCTGAACGTGGTATTGCACCAGTAGCGCTTTCCCATACAAAGGATAAGACATCTGCTGGGAGTGGGTTCCACTGAGCAGCTGCTGTGGCTCATGGGACTGAGCCACAGCAGTAGGGAACCCAGATGCTGCGTCTGGGACCGGGTTTGATTCCTGGTCCCAGAATATTTTTATTTTTTTTTGTCTTGTGCACTCCTAAGTTGAACCCCTCCCGGAGTTGAGAATCTTTAGTGGAGGGGTTCAGGGTGCAACACCCCCATAATGGCTTGGGGCAGAGCTCCCCTACAGAAAAAAGACATGCCTAATGGCAGAAATCGCACTGTATTGGCAGCATGATTTTGACATGAGGCATAATGTCATGCAACATTATGACCCTGTTCCAAGCAAAAATGCTCACCTTTTGACCTTTGGCACATCACTTACCCTCTCAGTGCTCCTGTCCACCCAGATGTGGAAATGGGTAGAAGCAAAACCCCACAAGAGATGTTGCATCTCAATTGGGCCATCCTGGGTAAATCAACTGCACAAAAAAAAGAGTTTTTTTTCTTTTCATAGCTATTTCCAGATGAGGGAATTTTACTGGTCTTCATATGGATAATGGGGGGGGGGTGCTATAGCTCTTTCACCCTCACACCCTGACACAGAAAGCAGGAGTGGCAGGAATGACTTGTTATTGGCAGCAGGACTCATAAATGAAACAAAAAAATTCAGGTTGGTAATAAATGTACTGACCATGTCATTTTTCAATTTGGGCAAGTGGGGTATTTTGGGTGAGGGTGGGCAGTAAGGATAGATGACAGTGGTTGTTGCTGTGGTGGTGATGGTAGTGCAAGGACTGTAAGCATGTCCACTGCTAGCAGTGCCTGAATGGGTGGAGGCACAATGTAAGTGTCCAGTGCTTGGGCTATGTCCAGTGTTGGAAGGCTCTAGGAGTTATAGGAAGCAGCAGTGATACAGAGTCTGCACTCTGCACTCTGCAGTTTGCAGGGAGAAGTGGTGTGGGGTTCCAGTATGAAGGGCCCCATTCACAAAACACACTATAGGCTTAAGCCAGTTTCAAAGGCCATTTGTGAATGGCCTACAGGGCCTCTCACAAAGCACACTACAGGTGTGTGCCAGTTTGAGGAGACCCTGTGCATTCATGAATCACACTATAGGCTCAAGCAAGTGTGTGGAGAATTATGCTTTGTGAATAGCCAACAGGTTAATTCACAATGTTTGTTGTAGGCCTAAGCCCAGCCATTAAAAGATACAAACAGTGACTGTTAAATATATTTGTTAAAAAGTAAGGAAATTCATTGCAAACAAGAACATTAAAGCATCAGTTAGGGTTGCAGCACAAAGTGTCAAAAGTAGGGAAGGGATCTTCAGGATAACTACATTCGGGAACAATGTCTCTAATTATTGGTGTGTGACTGCTGCTTCTATGTCTGAAAGGACACCTGTAAGTCGCTTCCCTGTCTCATATCAATGTTTACCACCTGCGGTCACCCTATGTGGTACCCTTGTATGTATATCCAGCCTGTATCATGTAACGTGCATTTCATGTATATACTGTTATTACCTATCTGTGTTTGTACTTTAAGTGTTTATGTCACAGGACCTCCTTGTGAATGAGCTTGCTCAATGGAGTTTTCCTGCAATAAACTTAAACTTGAACTTGAACTTGAACAATGCTGAAGTTAGGGCAATACCAGTGCTGTGTGGTTGGATTGCTCAAACTCTGAGGAACAGAATGTTACAGTTTCAGCAAAAGCTCAGTGGACTTTTCACCCCAATGCTGTATATCCTTACCACTGACATTTCATGATACAACCCTAGTAACTTTGATGTCATTTGACAAAATAGCCTAAATGTTACATGCATGGTCAGGCTGCCAGAATCTCAAGACATGAAAAGTTTTGTGACAGTATCTTGTTCTGTTTTTGAGATACAGAGTGCCAAAAATGGAAAAAACACGTTTGGTTTCTCTATACTTAACATTGAGTATTTTTTGCTCTCACCTACAGCCTAGGCTGGTTGGAACTCTTTCTTGAAGTTTTTTGGGTTGAAGGGGCCATCCAAGGGTGTGCCCTTGGAAGGTTTTGTGGAAAAATATTACACCGTTTCAAAGTTATAATGATTTTTGAGTAAATGTTCAAGTTTGACTGGTAAAAACAATGTTGTGAAAGGTAAAAAAAACTATCGCAAGTGGTTATTTGCATGATTTGCTTGTCATGGGGAAAAATATCAGTTAAGTGGGCAGTCATTTTCTTCTTACTTTTTAATGTCATGAACATTTAAAATACAGAAAAAACAATCTCTTTAAAAAACAAAACAAATACTTGAACCTACTGTAGCTAACAGGTCCTGTTTAACTAGATTCGGGTGATTCTTTTTTTTTTAAAGTAGTCAGAAATACTTTTTCTGGGCCCCCCAAAATCCAGAGTTCCTAGGTTAGCGAGAGGAGCCATTCAACCACATTCTCTGTATGAGAACAGTGGGACTTTACTGACATTTGCAGCCACAGCTGGCACTCATTCTGTGTGCTGCAATGCCAGGAGTGAGTCCTGATTCCCTCTTCTGTCTGCTTCTGGGTCTGTTTCAGTGTGTGTGTGTGTGTGTGTGTGTGTGTGTGTGTGTGTGTGTGTGGTGTCCAGCAGCAAAAACTTTGCCACATTTTCCAGAGCGGAGGAGCTGGTGGGACCGACCACCATAGGCCAAGGCTGTGTGACACAGTAGCAATTAAGGATGGTGGTGTGGGGTAGGCCTAAACTGATGGCTAGGCATCAACACCCCCCCCCGGTGTGGTGCTCTGGCATGACTGCATGTCACCTGCTTCTTTTCCAGCCTGCCAATTGGCTGGTTGCATGTCAGAGGAAAAGGGATCTGTAAGCTCAATGCCATTTTGTTTGGAAGCTGTTTGGAGAGAGAGGCAGCTGTGTACATCAGAGAAGAAGAGGTATGTTTTGAAAATAAAAGAACAAGCCATCCATTTTGTTGCTCCTCTCCACTGGAGGACTAAAGAAAGAGAATGAGAGGTGATCGTATGGATAGGAGCTACAGAATGGGAGGCAGATATTTTAAGTAAGAAGAAGTTGCTCTCTGAGAGGAACCCATGGCTATGGTTCCTACTTCGCTCCTGTCATGGGGCTTTGGAACTCAGAAGAAAGAGGTCAATCAGACAAAAGATGTATTAGATGTGGATACAGGGGAGAAGGTGTAATAAGGCTGCCTGTGTGCTTGATCTGCTTCAGTTCTGCCCCTGGAGGAATATTTGATCACGCTCCACCAGTTTTCCATTGGAGATATCCTTCCAGTGTTTCAGAGAGGCCACCTTCTGTGAGGTCACAAGGAAGTGCTGAGGCTTTGGTCATGGAATAGCTGTCTTCGCAGAATTGAGAATTAGAAGGAAAGAAGTCAAGAGACCCTTCTCCTGATGTGGTGGTGGAGGCTGTAGAAGAGAAGGTAAAAAAGGAGGGTGGTAAGGAGATTCGACATCTGCCCGGCTCCTTTCCACTGGCTGCCCATTATCCCCATGGCAGAGGGAAGGGCCTGAGAATTCCATTGGGTGATCCTCAGGGGGTTCCAGTTAGCATCCCTGTACAGCAGCTGCCCATCAGACCTGTCTTTAAAATCAGAGACCTCTGCAGCTGTGAGGACTCGACCTGTAATTAAGCTGGGAGCACCTGGTGCAGTGCCTGGTGCAACTATTGAAACAGAGGAGCTGCTGGAAGAACTGGACTTTGATGAGGAAAAGCTGCTCCTTAAGAGATTCTAATTTGCAGACTATGAGATTTACAGAGCCATTCCCAGGCCTTTTCATTGCCCTGTGATTATCCTGGTCGACAGAACCCCACATTTGCCTGTCCGTGCCAAAGCCCTTTGGAGCAGAATGGATGGTTTGAACAGAAGTAATCCACTTAATGTTGTCTACTGTAGGGGTACCTGGGTGAAGCCAGAAGTTGTCAGAAGAACCAGCTTGAGAGAGTTACCTGAATGGTCACAGGCAGAAAGGTGGATCAGGAGGAGGATCCACATCTTTGGACTATCCCTATGTTTCAGAAAGAGTGTGAGATGTGATCGAGGAGGTGAGGGAAGAATGGGCATACAAGGAGGAACTCCAGAAGCTGCAGCACCACCCTGAACATCGAGGATGGCTGTCCCAGGAACTGTTTCAGAAGGCACGGGCTATGTGCTATACTGCGTCTTGGTCCAGATTAACTCTATTTAAAAATGTTGCTCTTGCTCAGGACCTGGAAGGATGCTGGATGAAATATGACATCATAGCCAAAGTCCACAGATCTCCAGGTAGAAGGCCACCTGGGGGCCAGTGACCATCGCATGATAGGGTTCAATTTGGCCACTAGAACTAAATCATCCCATTCCAAGGCAAAAATATGGGACTTTAGAGGAGCTGACTTTAATACAATGGCTAACAGAGTTAAGCTAGTCCTGGCAAGAAGAAATACAGGTGAGGGGGCACAGGCAAAGTCGGCAAGCATTAAGGATGCAATATTTGAAGCAACATCCCATTGTGTTAGAGAGAAAGCAAGAGCCAAAGAAGAAGGAAACCACTTTGGTTCTTAAGATCAGTAGCAGAAAAGGTCAGAGCCAAAAGGCTGGCCTTCAGGAAATATAAGGGAATGCAGCGGGACGAAGATAGGGAGGCATACCAAAGTTCCCTAAGGGAAGCAGGGAAGTCAGTAAAGCAGGCAATGGCCCAAACCGAGGAAACACTAGCATGAACAGTAAAAGAAGGTGACAAGACTTTCAATAAATACATTAGTGAAAGAAGAAAGTCCAGAGGGGGTATTGCTAAGATCAAAGTGGATAAGGCAGAGTGTGAGGAGGAGGACCAAGGAAAAGCATCTATCCTAAATAGATACTTCTGCTCAGTATTTACTGAGGAGATGGTAGGGTAGGGCCCACAGCTCAGCATCATGGACATGGGGGAGAGGGAGGTGTACACTAGTCTCTTCACAAAAGAAAGGGTCCTACAAGAGCTCACTAAGCTCAGGGTGGACAAGGCAATGGGACCTGATGGCATACATCCCAGGGTACTAAAGAAGCTAGGGGTGGAACTAGTAGAGCCATTAGCAGAACTGTTTAGTGAGTCTCTGAGCACAGGAGAGGACCCAGAAGACTGGAGAAGGGCTCATGTGATCCCGCTGTACAAGAGGGGTAGCAGGGAGAAGGCAGGGAACTTCAGACCAGTCAGTCTTACTTCAGTAGTGGGCAGGATTATGGAGGCACTCCTTAAGTAAAGGATAGTGCAACACCTGGAATCCATAGGAGCACAGGATCAAAGACAGCATGGGTTTACAGCGGGAAGGTCCTGTCAAACTAATCTCATAGATTTCTTTGACTGGGCAACCAGTAAATGGTATACAGTCAGAAGAGATACAAGTCACAAGTGGGGTATCTCAGGGATCAGTCCTGGGGCCAGTCCTCTTCAATATCTTCATCAGTGACATTGCAGATGGACTGGAGGGTAAGGTTTGTCTGTTTGCAGATGACACCATGATCTGCAACAGAGTAGATTATCCAGATGGGGTGGGCAGAATGACAAGAGATCTGGATAAACTGGCAAAATGGTCAGAAGAGTGGCAACTAAGATTTAATGCAAAGAATCTGTATCCTCCTCCCCGGGGTCGTGCCTGAAAATAGGCAGGATTTGTCTAGTGCACTTACCCAATCAACAAAAACTAAATAAATAAAGAAGTGTAAGATCATGCACATTGGGAAGAGAAACCCTGAAACCACCTATAGATTGGGAGGGGAATTGCTGGCAATCACAAGGGAAGAAAGAGACTTGTGCATCATCATCCCAGATGACCTGAAATCATCCAAGCAGACATCTAAAGAGTAGGTAAGGCTACAGGGATGTTGGGGTGTATTAGTAGGGGTATCACAAGTCATAAGAGGGAGGTAATAATCCCTCTTTACAAGACACTGGTTAGGCCCTATCTGGAGTACTGCATCCAGTATTGGAGGCCGCACCTGAACAAAGACATTAACCAAATACAGGCAGTCCAGAGAAGGGCAACCAAAATGGTGCAGGGACTACATCAGAAAACATATGAGGACAAATTAATGGAGATCAATATGTATACCCTAGAGCAATGTAGGGAGAGAGGTATATGATCGAAACATTCAAACATCTTAAGGGCATTAACAAGGTGAAAGAGTCTAACATGTTTCAATATAAGAAAAATAGCAGGACAAAAGGACACAGCATGAGATTAGAGGGGAGGCTGATTAAGGGGGAATGTGAGGAAGTTCTTTTTCACAGAAAGGGTAGTGAATGCATGGAACAGCCTACCTCAGAAAGTGGTGGAAATGAATACAGTGCAGGCCTTCAAACAGGCATGGGACAGGCATAACCCCCCCTGCAAATGGGGGTTCCCAAAAGTCTTCCAGGAGCTTGCCTGAATGCTCCAAGTCTGGGTGGTGTTTGGCGTCTGAGCTGTTTAAATGTGGTTCCAAGTGAGTGCTATTTGAGCCTCCACGTACTGTCTCTTTAAGAGCTGTCTGCTTGCAGACTTAATTAGTTTGTATGGAGGGGACTGTGTATTTAATGCTCAAATCCCACCCAAGCTGCTGTCAATTCACTCCATCTCAGCCATCACTACATGTGCAGAGGGAGCCTTGTTGAAAGATATAACTGTTTTGTCAGAAATCATTTAGAGTGGCTGAGAAAATGTAGTTTATCTAACCTGTCTTCATTTCAGCACTAACTGTTCCAGTGTAGCTTTTTCATTTTGGTCCTGAATAGCTGACTTGGACCAATCAGGATGATAAGGAGACCCTAAAATGGAGCCTGTGGATGAATCGGAACTTGGACTCTCAATTTTGAGCCAGCCACAAGGGGATTGTATAGGTTGTGACTCTGGGAAATGTAGTTTGGACCTTGGTGTATTTTTTTCACCAACAGAAGGAGTCTTATTGTGAGTGACAGCCGAACCAGCCAACAGAATGGTGAGGAACTCAAAGGAAATGCCCTGCTCTGTTACTGGAAAGTCAGATCAGTTGTGACAGTGAAGACAGAAGGAGCTCTGTGCTTCTGCGGTGTATAGTTTCGTGCGGGAAGTATGTGTGAGGCCCTGAGGTTCAGCCAGCAGCCATTGTAAGTGCCATTTCAGACTGAATCTGATTTGTGAGGATAAAGAAGGAAGTCTGAAGAGTGGAAACCAGGCTCACCCTGTAGAAGACTGGAGAAATTGCTGAATCGCGCTCGGTCTGTCAGGAACTGAAGCTGCTGTGTGTACTCCCGGGTAATTTGCAATAATTGCGATCAGGATCGAGGTGCAGCCTGCCTGGTATAGTACTTTCCTTTTACATATGAATGTGTGTCGTGCATGTGGGGAATCCAATCCCCCATGCTGTGTGCTGTGTGTTGAAGCGGGAAGCAAATCCCAGCTTGTCTTGGACTAAATCCAGTTGCTATCAACTGCAGTGGGGTCCAGTCACAAGCACCTTGGCTTCATGTCCTGCTGTTCTGGCAATCCAGAAGAACATCCACCATCTGGTCCTCAGCTTGGGTATTGTGAGTACAAATCAGGGTATTTCCCTGCAGCCTGTTTTTAATCACAAGTGTGTCATCTAATTCTTGTTGTTTCACTGCTTCATGGACTGAGCAATCTGGCTCCGGATTACAATTGGGTATTGTGCATATATTTTCTTCTACAGGGCCCTATCCATCTGCACCTGCCGGCCAACCCCGGGCAATGGCCCTGGCTAGCTCCCCCCAACCTGGGTACCCAGAGTGTGACTTTTCAGCCCCTGTATGTGTGCACAGTACTGTGATTTAATGCCACCAATTAACCTGATTTCCCCCTCCCATGTTACTGCCATCTAAATAAATCAGATTTATTGTTGTTATACTATGTACTGTCTGTGGTGTTGGTACTTATGGAAACAGTATTGTGTTTTGCTGTGTATGTTGTTTGACCTCATTTTACAGGGGGTCCTCAGAGATGTGCTGCAGAATCAGTCTCGAGGGTAAGTGGTACCTATATGAGTGAACAGTGTGTATACGTGTGGTATTGGGGCTGTAACTCCGGTGTACTGTGTGAGCCACTAGAGGGAATAAAAGGGGGTCTCAGTGTCTCAGAGGGCTGTGACCAAGCTAGTCTAACCACTACAAACCCTGACCTCTGGGAGGAGGCACCCACCATAGGATCTAGGCCCCTCAACCTGTCCATAGTCAAACAGGCAGGGGTAGTAGCCCTTGGGATAGCGCCACCTAGGGGTTACACAGGCATAAGGGAGCAGTACAGATGAGTATGAATAGACAGGCCATTGACAGAGTACAGGCCTATGGCACATTCACAAGGTAGAAAAAAATGGTCAGGCTGGATGGGCCTTGCGGTCCTTATCTGCCGTCAACTTCTACGTTTCTATGTTTCTCTGTTAAGATTCATTTGGAGACCTCATGATGAAGCCAGATCCTGACTTTTATTTTCCACCAGGTCGAGGTCCTGCCATTTAAGCCCTCAGAGAGACTTATGGACTCTGCCAGGAAGAAACTGTAAGACTGTGACGTTTAAAAAGTTCTAATGACTGTGATTCTAAATTGAAAATTTACAGTTAACTTTTCCTACTAATTAAGGTTGGGGTATCTAGCCTCCTCCTTGAATGTATGGGGTGTGTGTGAATGTGACAGTGTGTGTGAAAGGATGAATCTTAAGTAATTAATAGGTGTACAGTTTAAAGTTTAGGGAAGCTGTAACTGAATCTACCTCAATGTGTATATAAATTCTGAATCAGGAAATGTTTGCTATATTTAGAAATGCTTGCAATGCTTTAAGAAAGGTTTTCAAATTTGTTTCTCAATCTTTGGTGTTTAACAGATTTAGAACCTACTGGCACAGGTAAGGTAGGGTATTTTAATTTAGTGAGACAGAGATATCTGGAAGGGTCCCCTTTTGGTCAAATTTTGTAGATACTTCTGCTGGCAGTCCAGGGAGTGTGCATACTTGATCTTTTATTTTTGGGGTCTGTTTGGCTCTCTGCCACCATTACAGTGAGGGAATAACTTTCTTGGGTGGGGGGAAAAGAGTAAGCACCCCTCATTTAGAGAGGGCTTAGTGCTCACCTTTAGGGGCCCCCTCCTCCTTCCTCTGGTGCTTAGGGAGGTTTTTGGTGCACTGGGGGAAGCGTATTTCTGCTGGCTTCCACTGGGGTGCAGCAGAGAGCCTTTTATATATAAGGGCATGTAGGGTCTAGAAAAGAGAGAGATCAGTTGGTACTGCAGTATGGCAGTGTGAAGGGGTGTCCCCCCCTTCCTTAGGCAGGTCGACAGCTTTCAGTGGCGATGTTTTTTATTTTACTGAGTTTTTGTTGACTGGGTAAGTGCACTAGACAAATCCTGCCTATTTTCAGGCACGACCCGGGGGAAGGGGATACAGATGAATACCAACTGACTTTGAACCAGATTAAGCTGTTGGTGGTATTTTCAGTGAATGAGGGAGATTTGGTCACGACACCAGGGAAATTCCCCTACTCTTTTTCGATTAGTGCCACAGGATCTTTAACATCCACCTGAACTACCACCAATCCAGGCAGATAGGACCTCAGTTTTAATGTCTCATCCGAAAGACGGCACCTCAGAAGTGCAGCACCCCTCTCATGGTGCACTACAGTGTCAGTACTGGGATATTAACCCAAGTGCCAGATGTGGGAACTGAACCCACAACTCTCTGATCTCCTGGCCTCAGAAGTGAGTGTGCTACCTACTGAGCCACTGACACTGCTAGATGTGCTGAGTCCTTGGGTGGACCTCCGAGGGAGGCTCTCAAAAAGGCAGTTTGTGGTCATTTTGGGTCTTGGGTCCCTGGGAGACAGGGTGGTGAGAGCATCCAGGGACCGAGTTTGTGTCAGGCAGAGTATGACTCTGGGGAACGATTAGGTCCAGGTTGGACATTTGGCTTCTGGGGCATTTGGGGCTGCAAAGGCCATGGCAGGACCTCTGCAGGGATTTGGGCCCAGTGCAAGCAGTTCCAGTCTTGTCCTCATCTTGCAGGGTGGCCCGAAGTATAAAAGGTGGGAGTTGAAGCAGCCTTTATTCAAAATGGGGCCTGCGTATAGGGGCAGGTCCCTCCCTAGGCCTTGGGATAGAGGCCTGGGCAGGTCTTCAAGCAGGAGTGATGAGACTTTCCCCTGAGGCCTTTCAGGCTATTTCCTTTTTGTTGCACAAAACAGGCAACACAGTCTAAATTTAAAGAGAGGTGCCACCATGACTGTTTGAGGGGAGATGCAGCAGAAAAGTGAATCGGAAGCCAGTTAAGAGAGAGAGAGAGAGAGAGAAGCCATGGGGACCAGGTGGGTCCAGAACAAGGATTTTGGCAGCTGCTGAGTCGGTGAATGAGGTGCAGCAGAGGAATTAGCAGGCTGCAAGGACTTACTCCCCATAGGATGGACTAGCTTGGGTTGGTCAGAGGAGCTCATTGATCCCCTGGTGGAAGTGCTCAGTTAAAAAGGGAAGAAAGAAGCACTTGCAGGAAAAGTGTTTGAAAAGAGCCGGTGTTTTTGTGAAGTGATGCTCAAGTTAAAGTACTTACCAGTGCCAGTGAGATGTATGGAGCTTCATGCTTCTGGTACAAGAAAAGGTCTTTAGTCCTGAGACAAGTACTTGCTGCTGTAGCTTTGCTTGTAGTGAAATATCCCGTGCCTAAGAATGTCGAAAATGCTCTCCATCAAGATTGTCTGTGTACAAAGTTTTAGATCGATGGAGCTCGCAAAAATTTTTTTTCTAAGCAATTGGAACCCCTGAGCCCTGTTTATCACTTAGGGACTCAGAAAAATAATATCTGATTTGTTTGTGAGAGAATACCGGAGTCCAATGTGACTGATTTAATTATATGTATGTTAATGAAATAATCAGTCCTTAGTTTTTAGGGGTTCTGTGGGTGTCTCTGGGCCCTTGAAGCAATACAGTTATCCTGCACCCTTTTGCTCCCAGGTCTGGTGGGGGAAGAAGCCAAGAAGCGGTAAATGAAGTGTGCTGCACTCTGCTGGAAAGCTGCTAGGAGAAGAACCATCTCTTGGGACCCTTGAGACAGGTACCAGAAGATGTCTCAAGGTAAGAAAACCTATTTCAATATTATTATGGCCAGAGAAATGTCTGGTGAGATTCTATTGTATGGGATCCCCCCTTCCCCGGAACACCTGACCCTTAGACATTGGGAAGGGGGCTTCATATCTATCTATCTATCTATCTATCTATCTATCTATCTATCTATCTATCTATCTATCTATCTATCTAGCAGACCAGGGAGCCCCTTTTCCAATTTTTTTTAATTATAAGTGACCATGATGCCCACACCTGGTACTGCTTCTTGGAACCCCCCTCCTCACCAGGTCACCTGCACCTGGTATCCCAACTGTAGCCCGATACTAGGGTGCCCAATCCATTGTGTCGGAAAAAACTGAAATAAAGAAAACTGTCCCTCAATGGGTTTTTTAATCCCTGTAAACAGAAAATGGTCCCTCACTGGTCTGACACCCCCCGATGTGCAGACAGCAAGAGAGATGTGAGCTGGAGCAGGTACAGAGCAAGTGCTGCTGTAACTTTTCTCTTTTGTCCTACCATTTAAATAATTTTCCCTCATGTTGTTTGATTTCCCTGGAGTTTTTATGTTGGTGCACTTGCATAGCCAACATCTTGCGGCAGTGGAGATTTGGAGGTGCGGTCACTGTTGGGCGAATGCAGGGCACGCATAAGTAGGTGCATCCCTCATTCCCCAATCAGCCTGCACGGTGGTGCCACAACATGCATACTAATGTGGTGAGCACATCTAAGGAAAGTTCAGCTGCAATCCAAGCAAACCTCGTCAGACGCAGCGAACCTCCTGATGTGCTTAGCCACATTTTTGGCATGGCGGGCTGCCGTAACTACCCGACAAGAAGTGCTCAATCACCCTACCCGACACCATGGCCCCAATTATGTGCCGGCCAGAGAGCCTCCCGTCAGCATTAAGCACTCCCCATGTGTTATATGCGGGGGTGCCCAATCTCCTTAGCTCTTGCCCCCCCCTTTCCTTGTGTGCCGGCCGGGGTAGCCCAATCCCGTCGGCATAAATCTTTACCACCTTTTGTTGTGTGCCGATGAGGGTGCCCAATCCCCATCAGCTGCAGCAACCCCCATAAACAGTTAAGTGGTGCACTGGGAGCCCACCACAGCATACCAAATCCCCTGAGGAAAACAAACTGTCTAGCAATGTTTTTTTTTTTTACTGTATAACACAAAAACGTTCCTTCATAGTCTTCCTACCCACCACCCGCGCAACCCACTCTCCCCTACCTCCACATCCCCCTCACCCCATACTTACCTCCGGAGTCTGGTGTGTCAATCTTTGGTGGACCGGGGACATGTCTGCACTCTTCAAAGCCGACCGCGAACTGAAGAAATGCCGGTAAGCTGTATAATGGAATAAATAGGGTTTTTTCAACTTTGATGCATATTTCAGGCATTTCTTGGAATTTTGGTATCAAATTTTCAACATGGGGTTTTTTGTACCCCTCCTCATGAATTCTTGCACTGTCATGGCGTTATTCGGTCCCAAAAGGTGATTTCGCAGTCACTGTGCAGAATCACCTTTTGGGATCGAGGAACAAAATGGCAGTGCCAGTGTTCTTGAGGGGGCTCTCAAAAGCCTATATTTGCAAATGAGAGTAGGAAAAATCCAAAAAATTACTGTTTACCAGCATGCGTTAACGCCGGGTACTATGCCCACTCGTAACTTAACAAATTTGCAATATTTTCATGCCATATGTTCAGCATTGGCAGTTTTCCACACCTTCTTGTGAACCGTACAGCTGTCATTTTTCACATCCTGCCCGAAATGTGTTTTCGCACTTCCAGAGCAGAATTGTCAATGTGGGAAATCAGTGTTTGGGACAAATTACAAAAATAACAGTTGCACTGCTCATGAGCAGAGGCTCTAAAATGCCTATGCTGAAAATTTGGTGACGATACTCCATAACGTAACTGTGGTACGAGGGTGCATTGCGCAGTTTGCATGCACGCTTGTAAGTTCACAAATTTATAATATTTTCACTCCAGAGTTTCAACATCGCCATTGTTCTGCACCTCCTTATGAACAGTATAGCTGTAATTTTTCACATCCTGACCAAAATGTGTTTTTGCAGTTCCGGCGCAGAATAGCATGGTCGCTGTGGAAAGTCAGTGTTCGAGACACATTATGAAAATGACAGTGACACTGTTCATTAGCAGAGGTCCTAAAATGCCTATGTGGAAATTTGGGCGAAGGTCCATAAAATTAGTGTTTTACGAGCGTCGTTGAACAGTTTGCATGTACGCTCGTGACTTCGTGCATTTGTAATATTTTCACTCCACATGTTCAAAATTGGCATTTTTCCACAGCTCATTATGAGCAGTACAGCTGTCATTTTAGTTATCCTGGCTGAAATGTGTTTTCGCACGTCCAGCTCAGAATTGCACGGTCACTGTGCAAAATCAGTTTTCGGGGCAGTTTGAGGAAATGACGATGACACTGTTCATGAGCAGAGGTCCTAAAATGCCTACGTTGAAACTTTGGTGTCGAAAGTCCATAAAATCACTGTGCTGCAAGTGTGCGTTGTGCAGTTCCCACACAGCCTTGTCACTTTGTACATTTGCAATGTTTTCATGCCAGATTTTCACCACTGGCATTTGTGCAGACCTCCTTATCAACAGTACAGCTGCCATTTTTCACAGCCTACCCAAAACGCGTTCCCGCAACTGTGGCACACAATGGCATACTCGCTGTGGGAAATCACCTTTTGGGACACATTAACAAAATCACAGCACCATTGTTCATGAGGGGAGGTCCCAAAATACCTATGTTGAAAATGTGCCTAAAAAACTCCCACAAATAATTGGTTTGCTAATGTCTGCTGCACAGTTTGAATGCATGTTCATTGCTTCACCAATATTTCATATTGCCACTCTAGATTTTCAACGTTGCCATTTTTTACGCCTCCTCATGAACAATACAGTTGTCATTCTCCACATCCTGCCCAAAACTGTGTTTTCGTCCCTCTGTCACCAAATGCCACAGCCGCTGTGCAAGACCACCTTTCAGCTAGCAAAGTGATTGTGCCGCTTTTCATGAGGTGGCCTGACAAGCAGCCCATGTTGAAAATGCAGAGTGAAACTACCACTACACACCTACGGTGTTAGGGTTTCCAGCTGCAGCACCCCACCTGGTACAGACTGACAGGCGTCAGGGCTGTGACTTGGGATCATCGGATGTAATGCTCATGCCATTCCACCCCCCCCCACCCTGCAGCCACTGACAGGCATCGTGGTGTGTCCTGCACTGTTCGGCCACAAACTTCACCCAACGCTTCTCTACTGCACCCACGTCAACGCATTTCCTTACGGAATGGGGTATGTATAATGCCCAAAGACCCCAAAGCACACATGACACTTGTCAGTGTCTACAGGGTAGGGTGAGGTACAATGGCATGAGCATTATAGCTGAAAACCTAAAGGTACACCCCAATGCCTGTCGCTATCTACAGGGTGGGGGTGGGGTTGGCGTCACTTCAGTACTTCACTGCCATTCCTATTAAGCGTCTCTAGCTCCGGCCCTGCCAGTGCGACAACATTCAACATTGACAAATGCTTGTTTTTTAATGTGATTGATCCTGCCTTTGCTGATGATGCTGTGGTTGATGAGTGAGTGAGACCGGGAGGTGGAGCCAGAGCGTGTGTGCTGTGTGTCAGTTTAATGCCTAAGTTAGTAAAATGTTTGTGAGCAGCTCTTAATGTTTTTAGCTGCAGCTCTGTCTCTTTCTCTCTCTCTCTCTCTCTTTTTTCTTGCATTTGGTAACATGACTGGCTGATCCAGTGCAACTGGTTGATCCTGCATTTCCCTGCTCGTGCTAGTGTTCACTGAAGAGAGAGCTGGAGAAGTAGTGCTGCCAGGGAGGAGGGGGTGTGGACAAGCTAAGATGTGTCTACTATGTATATAAATGGTGTTATCATGTGTACTATATATAAATACAATTTATACAACAGGAGTGAAAATAAATTGATTTATACAATGGGAGTGAAAATAAATTAATTTCTACAATGGCTTCCAAGTCCATGCCTATTGCACAAATATATTTATGAAATGCTTGTGAGGATAAAGTCTGGAAAATATTTTCCACACTTACAGGGTGGTCAGATCTTGAGTGAGAGTATTGCCTTTATCCTTGCTGTAGGACCCCCATGCCAGAATGTATCCACATAGTAGGTGGGGATTGTTTGGAGCCTGTAGTGTGCGTGGCTCATTTTCACTTTCCGTACCCCCAATTGACTCATGCGCCAGCTACAAATCCCCAGCTCTCAGTATGAAAATGACATTCACACAGAACTTTTCTGTAGTTTATAAACAAAAAATAATTTTCTAAAAACCTCACATTATCAGTTTTCTCCACACAGCTTAAATAATAGCCACAATGTTACCTGAACTGCCTTTTCTCCCTTTCCCTCCACTGTCCTGAACATCCGTGTCAATACTCCAACTGGCACTTCACAGTTCTCAACTTCTCTGGCCACAGTGCCACATACATTTCCATTAACCCCAAAGATCTCATCCTGCCCCATATGCTCCCTTGCTAAAAGAAGCTAAGATGTGCTGATGCATTGATACATAACGTCAGTGCGCATCAGTGCGGATCACCATGACTAAGCAACCACCATGGAACTGTGTTGGGAGGTCAAGGGTGGCAGATATGATGAGGTGTGAAGGAATCTAAGGCAGACATGAGAGCATCATTACAATCCTCCACAGCATTCATGGATCCCAGTGCACAAGCAAGCACCATGCCTGCAACGTCCAGTACCTCCAGGAGTTTGCAAGACTCCACAACACCAAGTGGTGATCTGACCAAGAGACTGGATTAAGCACCCTATAAAACAACAAATTAAATAAAAAAAAATAAAACACCACACTAACAAAAGTCCTTGCATAACAGAAATTTGCCATATCCCCACTCGGGAATATCAGTGATATTTTCACCTCATGTAGCTTGACCTTTGACATCACTCATGGTGCCACCACTCATGATATCATAAGGTTAAACTGCACACAGGAAAAATATCAGTGATATACCCAGTGGGACCATGGTAGGGTTACAAACATACGAGCATACGAAAAAGCCAGCAGAAACAGGCCGTTTTGGTCTATCTAGTCTGCTTGAGTGTGCAGCTCTTAAATAAACTTACTGGAGCTGTTTCCCCTTACTCTTTTCTACATACAGTCTCCCTCCCTCCCACTCTCATTCCCTTACCCATCTTCCCACTTGTTATGACTACCCCTTTCACCCTGTCCTAACCCTTTTTAAAGCTGCCCACAGTTTTCAATTACAGTATATCTTCTCCTCCGGCAGTACGTTACACTTTGATATCACTCTTTTTGTGAAAAGTGCCTTCTCATATCCTTTTTGAATCTTCCTTCCTCTAATTTTATATTGTGCCCCCTATTGGACCCCTTTCCGCTGAGGTTGAAAATGCCATCCATTCTAACCTTGTTCATACCTTTAAGGTACTTGAGGTTTTTGATCGTGTCCCCCCCCCCTTCTATCTTTCAGTAAGTACATATTGATTTTCTGCAGTCTCTCCTCATAGCGTTTGTCTTACAGGCCCTGGATCACCTTAGTTGCCCTGCACTGCTCCCCCGACAATAATTTGATATCCTTTTCAGACATGAGCATTAGAACGGCACACAGTACTCTAAATGTGGTCTCACCAAAGACCTGTACAATAACAGAATGACGTTCCCTTTCCTGGATGTGATTTCTCTGGTGATGCATCCAGCATCCTGTTGGCTTTTGCTGCTGCTTTATGGTGGTGCGCAGAGTGCTTCAGGTCCCATGTGATGATTACACCTAGACTTTTTCCTTAGCAGAACTGGACACATGTACCCCTCCCAACCAGTGACTGGCCTCTGGGTTTCTAGTTCCAGGTGCATGACCTTGCACTTCTTGGCATTGAACTCCCGCTGCCAGATATTAGACCATTTCTCAAGCCTAGCCAGGTCCTCCCTGATCTCCTGTCTTCCCTCCTATGTGTCCACTTTCCCATAGAGCTTAGTGTCATCTGTGAATAGGCAAATTTTACCTTTGATAACATCTGCTATGTCAACAATAAAGATATTAAACAACACTGGTCCAAGTACAGAGCCTTGTGGGACCTCAGTAGTTAAAGGCCTAGGCTTCAGTAATGTGATGGAATCACTTCTGAAGAAAAGAATTGTTGAGCGCCTAGAGGCTAGTGGGGCACAGGACCCAAGGCATCATGGATTCAAGATGGGAAGTTCATGTTATATGAATCTAATAGATTTCTTTGACTGGGTGACCAAAGTAGTAGACCAGGGAGGGGCTGTGGACATGGCCTACCTAGATTTTAGCAAGGCATTTGATACAGTCCCACACAAAAGATTAATACACAAGTCAGCCAGCCTTGGAGTGGGTCCCAAGGTAGTAGCCTGGATAAAAAATCATCTAGACAACAGGACGCAAAGGGTAGTAGTAAACGGGGTCCACAGTGAAGAAAGGAGGGTTATTAGTGGGGTACCGCAGGGCTCAGTACTGAGACCGGTCCTTTTTAATGTCTTTATAAGTGACATTGCAGAGGAACTGGAAGGAAAAGTATGTCTCTTTGCAGATGACACAAAGATCTGCAACAGGGTTGATACACAAGATGGAGTGGAAAGGATGAGAAGGGACTTGGCAAGGTTGGAGGAATGGTCAAATGTATGGCATCCATTTTAACCTTGTTCATACCTTTAAGGTACTTGAGGTTTTTGATCCTTTAGTATGGTCTCCATTAATTTGCCTACAATGGTGGCAAGGCCGACTTGTTTATAATTCCCTGGTTCAGATTCAATGCAAGGAAGTGCAAGGTAATATACCTGGGAAACAGTACACAATGGGGAGGGGGCTGAGATACTGACAACAGTAAAAATGGAAAGGGACCTGGGGGTAATTATATCAGATGACCTAAAGGTGGGCAAGCAATGTGAGAAGGCAGTAAGAAAGGCTGAGGGGATTCTGAGATGCATAGGGAGAGGCATCAATAGTAGAAAACAGGAAATTGTTACCCCTCTGTACAGACAGTTTGTGAGACCCCATCTGGAGCACTGTGTGCAGTTTTGGAGACCCCATCTCCGCAAAGACATAGACAGAGTGGAGGCTGTCCAGAGTTGGGCAACCAAAATGGTGCAGGGTCTGCACCAGAAGACATACAAAGAAAGACTAAAGGAGCTTAATATGTATACCCTTGAGGAAAGAAGGGAGTGAGGGGACATGATAGAAACTTTCAAGTACCTCAAGGGAATCAACAAAGTCCAAGAGGGTAGCATCTTTCAGAAAAAGAGATTTGAAAGAACAAGGGGGCACAATTTGAAGATAGAGGGGAGATGGATCAGAGGTAATGTGAGGAAGTATTTCTTCACGGAGAGGGTTGTGGATGCATGGAACAGCCTCCCTAAGGAGGTTGTGGGGTCATGAACAAATGGAGGAATTAAAGAATGCATGGGACAGACATAAGACAGTTCTAGTGGGGAGTAGGAGGAAGTAAGCTGTTGGTTAACTAGGATCTGCAGCTTATCTGTTAGGTAGGAAAATGGGCAGACTAGGTGGGCCAAGCGGTCCTTATCTGCCGTCAATTCTATGTTTCTATGTTTCAGTAGTTCCCTCCTACTAACACACCTTGGTTTCTATGTTTCTATTGAGGAGAGGAGGGAGAGGGGTGGCATGATAGAAACTTTCAAGTACCTCAAAGGAATCAACAAAGTCCAAGATGGTAGCATCTTTCAGAAAAAGGGATGTACAAGAACAAGGGAGCACAATTTGAAGATAGAGGGGGATGGCTCAAAGGTAATGTGAGGAACTATGTTTTCATGGAGAGGGTTGCGGATACATGGAACAGTCTTCCTGAGGAGGTAGTGGAGTCAAAAGAGTAGGGGAATTCAAGAATGTATGGGACAGACATAAGGCAATTCCAGTGGGGTGTAGGAGGAAGTAGTCTGTTGATTAACTAGGATCTGCAGCTTATCCATTAGGTAGGGAAATGGGCAGACTAGGTGGGCCAAGTGGTCATTATCTGCCATCAGATCTTATGTTTCTTAGCCAGCTCTTGACCCACCCTGCCAGTTTCTCCCTGGCTTCCAGGGCCTTCAGCGTACTGAGCAGTCTCCCATGTGGCACAGAGTTGAAGGCCTTGTTGAAGTTTAGATATAGGATATCAACTGCCTGGCCCCTGTCCACCAGTCTTGTGATCCAATCAAAGAAGTCTATCAGGTCAGTCAGGCAGGATCTCCCCTGGACAAATCCATGTTGCCTTTCACATTGAAGACCATTAACATCCAGAAAGTTCACTAGTCTCTCCTTTAGTATGGTCTCCATTAATTTGCCTACAATGGTGGCAAGGCCGACTTGTTTATAATTCCCTGGTTCATCCCTGGGTCCATTCTTGTGAAGAGGCACCACATATGTCATTCTGCAGTCCTGAGGTATGCACCCTTACTCCAGCGAGGTGTTAAACAGGTTCACCAGAGGTCAACCAGGATTTCCACCAATTCCCTCATAACTCTATTGTGCATGCCATCCAGGCCAGGAGCCTTGTCCACCCAAGGGTCCTAAGGCCCTTAAAAACCATGTCCATCTGGATTGCTCCTTCTGTTTCACCACTTCCCCTTCTAAACCCCTATTTTTCCCTGTGGCATAGGTCCATCCTTTTCCCTAGTGAAAACTGAGTTAAAATACTTATCAGTGCCTTCGCCTATTTTTCACTACAATCTACCCATACCCCCTTTCTTTAATCGGCACAGGGCAAAGAAACACTGTGTGGCAATACACGGCGCAAGCAAAACAGCGGCACTCACAAACAATGATGGGTACAACAGTGACCCAACTAGGAGAGTGCAGCCCCTTTGACAATAATGGAATTTTTTGTTTTATGCTGGGGGCTACACCCCTGCACCCCCCACACCCCTGGGACTTAAAATAACCTGCTCCAGGGGTCATGGATTTCTGGGATGGGGAGAAAATCTGAAGTGGGGAAATTACTTTTTTAAAAAAAAACAAAAAAACTTTGCAGCAGGAGGTGACCTTGCAGGAACTGAACCATGTTCCCAGGTCTCCTGCTCTGCCGTGTGCTGGTACCCTAGCCACTCCACCACAGGAGCAGCTCAACCATCATCCCAGCACACAGCAACTTGATTCCTCCACAGGATGTCTGCAGAGTGAAATGTATAGCAGTAATTCCCTACCACTATTCTAACCCCTGTCACTCTAAATCTTTTTACCCAGCGAGATTCTTTCAGTGCTCTTCCTGGTGCACTGTTATGATCCAGTACCCTTTACTCTAACAATCCCATCCTTGCTACTCTTTTTCAACCTTATATACCTAAAGAAAAGACCTTTTCCCCTTCCATTATCTCCTGTGCCAGTTTTAGTTCCCTTGTGGACTTAGCAGCCCTGATCGCTCTGCTTGCCTCTCTTGACTTCTCTAGTAATCATCCTAGTCTGCACCTCTCAGAGTATGTTTGTACTTAGGAAAAGCTGCTCTCTTTTCCCTCAGTTTTGCTGCCACATCATTGCCAAACCAGATTGGTTTTTTGATCTTGGCTTTCTTGCTTTGAGCCTTTGTACACATATTACTGGCCTCAATCAGATTCAACTTAATAATGGACCATTTCTGTTCCACTTCCAACTCCAGCCCGGTTTTGGTAAGGTACCCCTCTATGATGTCACCCATCTTACCAAAATCTGCTTTTCTAAAGTCCACTACCCTCATCTTAGGCCTGGCTTTTTCCTTTCCCATATTTAGGTAGAACCACACTGTGTGGTGGTTGCTGCCTGCAAGAGGGTCCTCCACTCCTATTTCCTGGACAAGCTCAGGTCCAGTATGGCTCCATCCCTGGTAGGCTCTGTGACTCCCTGTACCAGGAAATCATTTTGGAAATCTTCTAGGAGGACCTGTTCCCTGGAGCATGAGGTAGTTAGGGTCCCCTAGTCCACTCCAAGTAGGTTGAAATCACCTGTTATGACTATGTTTCCCCTATTACATACTGTAGCATTCTGATCTGCTCCCCCAGTGCTTTGTCCAGCTCTTCATCCTGTGATGGTGGTTTATAAACCACCCCAGTTCTATCCTTTCTCCCCTTGGTGTTTTGAAGTTGCACCCACAAGGCCTCTGTCTTACTCTTAGCCTCCTCCTCCCCCCTGGTGCATATGATCCCTTCACTCACAAATAAAGCTACCCCTCCCATCTTCCCTTCTCTCTGTCCTTCCAGTAAATTCTTTGTACAGGGATCATGAGGTCCCTTCATGGTATTGGGTGGACCATGTCTCAGTGATGACTGCTATGTCCACCTCTCCCTCAGCCATCAGATCCTGAAGATCTGCCATCTTGTTTCCCAAACTCCTTGCATTTAATGACACCACCTTCCACCATGACCCCGTACTCCATTAACTTTGTCCAACCAATTTCATCTCCCCCTTCCCCATTCCATCTCTGTCACCACTGTTCTTCATCCCTCCTTCTATTTGCTGACTTAATGGGGGGAGGCCCTTCGGTTTCCCACACCTGGTGACTACGGTTGCAGCACACCCTATTGACCCCCCTTTAGTTGAAATAAATATTTGTTGATAAGTAATCCTTCAATCTACCCTTTAGGACCCTGGTGCCCTCTCTACTTAAATGCAGTCTATCTGGTGCTATAGGTCCTTATTACCCCAAGTCCTACCCCACCCCCTCACCAGCCTGTACCCATTTGACTCACACCACCCCCTTAGCCAGCTGTTAAACTCCTCAATTCTCTGTTTCCTTACAGTTCTAGCTCTAGGACTGGGAGTACTACACAGAAGGCTACTGACCTTCCTGCCTCACTGCAGATTTTCCTTACTTCCCTAAACCTCTCTTGCACCACCTCTGCCCCATCCCCTCAAGGTCATTTGCACACAGGTGTACTATAATGTGAGGTTTCTCTTGCTCCTGCTGTACACACTTAGCTACAAAAGGCTCCTCCCACCCAGCTGTTATGCCTGGCATACACTCCACCCACCTGTGGCCTGACCTTGTCCTCTTACCTCCCCATCTCATTCCCTTCACCTCTGAATCTCCAAGGATAATGATCCACCCTCTTTTCTACTGCCCCCTTCATTCTGCCTTATCTGCTGTCCAAGTCCCCTCAACCCCTCCCTTCTCAAAATATCAGTTTCAACTCTCCCCCTGCATATTCCCTTTGGTGCACCTCCCCTTGGCCCTCGCACCTCCATTCCTCCAGACACCCCACCTGTGCTATCCCCCTACAACCCAACACTGACACCCTTCTGCCCAATCCTGCACTCCACCCTCATTGCCTACCCCGTACTTCCCCTCTCACCCCCTTGCCATTATTTATGGTCTCAATGTTTTCTTAATCCTCTAGCTCCCGTCCTGCCCCCAATCTTTCAAACTGGCCAGTACTGCAAACCTGTTTGAAGAGGGCCCCCCATGTCAGAGCATACCTCTGTTCTTCCTCTCTATGGTTTTCCCCTTCCTCCATGTTCTGTTTCCTTTACCCACCTACCCTTTCTCTTCCCCTCTTGCCAAATCTCCACTCTGGTTCCCCAGGATTCTTGGAGGGGGGGAATGTCCCTGGACCCTTTGGACTTCACCACATTTCTATCCTATGCCTTACATCCATGCAGGCCCAAAGCAGCCTTTACCTGCCACCTCAGCCACTGATCACCCCCCCAGCCTCTCCTCACCCCCTTACCCAATGCCCATCTAAGCCACCTAATCTCATCCCTACATTGCTCAAGTCGTCTGCACACTGGACAGCCCCCTGCTCTCCAACGTTGTTCTAGAAGAGATGCGGCACCACCCATTGCTGACCACCCCCGTGCCTTGTCCATGCATCCCCCCCACATTTTCATGTCCCCAGCTGTCCTGTTGTCATCTCCAGTTTCTAGGATCCCACATCTTCTCTGATTAGCTTGTACCTGCCTTGCTATATTACTGAGTTGCTTTCTGTTTTTACTTCCTCAAATTGACTGACCCTATAGGGTTTTGCCACATTCCCACTTTTCTGCTTGTTCCCTTCTCTGCTCTATATAGACAGACTTAATCCCCTGTGCTAGCCAGACATATATAACATGTGCTGTGCACTCACCTCCTGTGCCCTGACCAGTGCAGCATGTGGCCTGTAGCCTGCGGTCCTCCCTGCAGACACCCTGCTGATAACTCTAGACACCTCTTAGTTACAGACATCACACTCATGCTTCATGGCACCAGACGCCCTGCCAAAGTCCCCTGACACCTCTTAGTTACAGATGCCACACTCCTGCTTTGTGGCACTCACACTTCAGGGTCACTCATGTGAGGGTTTGTTTGGCCCACTGGGAAATTTGTCAGAGAAGCAAGTGCCCGATTGGCTGTTTCAGTCACGTGGCTCTGCTCCCCTTCCATCCCCTTTGGTTGGCCTTCAGTCAATCCCACCCTTGGCCCTCCCTCTGCCATGTACCATCCGCCTCTCAAGCCACATTAAAGTCCCTCACCAACACAGCATTACAGCACAGTAATAAATGTGGAAACAAATGCCCACAACACAAAGTCAGCACTCATCTCCATCCACTGCTCTGCTTCCACACGATAACATTCTTTGGTCCAACTGAGACGGACTACCGCTAGCTGCATTGAAAAACTACAGGGGAAGCACCCACCTCTCTGTCCATGGCTCTCTGCTCCCACCCGATGGCGTTTCTGGTCCCGACCTCACTCTATGCCCGACAGGTTCTATGTTAAACCCCTAAATTTACATCTTGATTGCTTTGGCGTTGTTCATCAAAATTTCTTGACATTTTGCATGCCTTGCCTAGGAGGTTAGGTCTAAATATCTGGAAAGTTTGTGATGGCAGCTTGTACAGTTTGTGAGATCTGCATATGTCATTTTCCTGAAGAGGGAAAATGTGTTCCTTCAGTTAACATATTTTTTTTTTTGTTTGTTTGTTTTTTTTGCATTCACCTATAGCCTAGATGGAATATATTTTTTTTTCTGAAGCTTTCAGGGTAGAAGTGGCCTGTGCCAAGGTAGAGAAGGTTTTGTAAAAAAATATTTAAATGGTTCTAGGGTTATAAAAATTTAAAGCAGCAGTGCAACTAATAATGTTGTTTTCCAAAAAAGCCAGTTTCACCTACTATTAAATAAAAATATTAGCATACCTGTCAAATGTACTTGTCAAGGTACAGTACCTTCTATGTTGCACACCATGAGTCTTTTTTATCTTCTTGATCCTAACCATTGCCTGATCTACAATGTTATGTCTATGCAAAATGTGGTGGCCATCTTTTTTCTTGAGCAAAAAATAAATTGAAAAACGTATATAATAGTCAATTTATGGTAGAATTAGAAAATTGTAGCACCAAACAAATATGGAAGATGCCTGGAATCGTTTACAGTGAAAAAAAGGTAGGGTCAAATTTTTTGTCAAATTTTATTGTACTGCTCCTGTAAGTTTTTTTTTTTTGGTAGCTGTTCTGAGCATGCTCAGTAGGGTTTTTTGGATAACCTTCTGATACGACATGAAAAGTTCCATGTCACCTGACTGTTTTTGAATTCTTGCTTCTCACACATGAAAATTTTCTTTCATGTCATGACGCCCACCATCTTGCTTTCCCACAAACTAAAAGAAATGGAAAATATTTAAAAAAATATGTATTTTAAAAACACAGACACCTGAATTTAGCTAAACAGAACTTGTTCATCTAGATTGTGGTGTTTTTTTAATTTCTTTTTAAGTTAATCACGTTATTAAAATTTTAAGCCACTTACAAGACAGTATTTCAAAGTAAGAACTACCAATGGAGTTAATTAAGGCATGAATTTAATACATTACATTGTCAAGAAGCAAAATGTAACAGGCATAGTATACATAGCTTGACATTCAAGGACACCCCATCAGTGTAATGTTCATATTTTTATCTTCCGCATCTGACTTTCCACACATCAGGGAAGAATTGAAAAGGAGTATATGGAACAGGTGTAGAAAATAGAGACCATTGGTGGGATAGTGTCCCCAGGGGCAGGAGCCTCCCCCTGGGCGGGGGGAAGAGGAAGGTCTCTGAATCTCATTAGGGAGGCTTGCAGTAGCTGGAGGACAGGCACACTCTCCATATTTGCTGGTACTTTTCCATAGTTCCTGCATTTCTGTGAGAAACTCTATCCAATGAGAGGCTAATTGGCCCACAGCTACCAGTCATTCTGCTACCATTGGCATTTCTGTTCATCAGCACTTACAGAGGAGAATGTGTTTTGCCGCTACCATGATGTCTACAATCCATCTGATCTGGGGAGAGAGTTTGGGCATTGCAGGCCTAGGCTGATCCAACAGTTAAAAGGGGGCATCTAGCCACCAGATAGGGCTCAGAATAATGTTGCAAGCCTGTTGGATACCCTCCTAGAAGCCCACAGTTTTCAAGCAGTTCCATAGCATGTGGGGAAGAACAGCTCCTTGCTGTTGGCATTTCAGTCACTTATCAGCTGGCAGAAGACCTAGCCTGAATTAGACCATCAGGATGTGGTATCATTTGAGGAGGACTTTGTTCTGGATTAGCCTGCTTCTACCATCCTGACATGCCATATATGTTCAATGTATGCAGGCGCTCCACTCCTCTATTCTTACTTTAATACCCAGCTCCTGTTCCCATATGGTCTTGGACAAGAGGCATTGATCTGACTGGACATCATGCAGCATACAATAAATTAAACTGGCCTTACCACTCTTCAGTCTGTGGAATGTGTCCACCAGTGAAGTAGTTAAGCATTTGGTCTCATCTGGGGTACCACTGGCCTGGGGGCAGTCCATGCTCCTGATCTAGAGGTACCTCCAAATGTCTTGCCTAGTGAGGGCAAATTTCTTCTTCATTGTATCAAACATCTCTATGTGGTGCACATCTGGGGTTAGAAGGTCTCTTACTATCAGTATTACTTTCTGGGCCCACATGGGCCACTGGGGTGTGGACTCTCCAATCTTCAGAGAGGCATGCCCCGAAGAAATCAAGGGCTACTGGAGCTGGGTGAGATCTGTTGAGTTTATGTAAATATACTTGGGCACGCTTGGAAAAGTTGATAGTGGGGTGCCTTTTAGTATGTTGAGGAGCACTGTTGTATAGGCACGTTGCTGTCAGTGGGCTATGTGACAAGCCTTGCTAAATGTGTAACCACAGTAGTAATCTGCTTGTGGCCAGAATGAACTATCTCAGTGTTTGTGCATAACATAAGTTATATGGTAACCGAGAAAACATGGCAACCCCCATCCAGCCTTAGTCCTGTCTGCTCTCAGCTTCACACAGATGTATTTTAGTGGCTCACCCTTCCATAGGAAACTGTCAATAATCCTATCCAAATTTTGAAACCATTTGCATGATGTGTAAATAGTTACGTGGGATAAGATAAGGGTGACTAGAATGAACAGTCATGGCACACCACACAACAATGAAAAATGACAAAGGTCTGGTGAAACATTAGGAGTTTTGCTGTGGATCCCTGTATCTGTGTCTGAATAGGCTGCACTTATGTGGTGAGAATAAAAACTGTGGAATCATCATACTGAACCGTGGACATTTTTCACTGTTGTGTGGTGTGCCATGACTGTTCATTCTAGTGCTGTTTCATTTGTCATTGAGAATCCAGTCTCCGGTTGCAGCTCTGTTGTTGCCTACCTTAATAAGATATTGGTGACTCAGGGAACCAACATCATCTTAAAGGCTACAATCTTGCCCATGAGGGATAATGTCAGCAGGCCCCACCTGGTTAGTTCAGTTTTTGCTGAATCCAGGAGTGGGGTAAGGTTAAGTTGTGCCATTTTGGATATTAGAGGGTATATTGTGATCCCCAAGTACTTGAGGCCTTGCTTGCCCCAGCTTAGGCCTCTCACTACTTATGGCTCCATGGTGGTCGATAGCCAAAGAGGAAGGATTTCCATTTTGAGCTGCTTCATCCTCTGCTCAAAAGTTTTGTGAACTGTTGTAGTAGTTGGAAGAGTGGGTGAAGGGATGCCTGCCCATTATCCTGCAGGATAACAAGGTCATCAGCATGTAATAATACTTGATATTCCTGTCCTCCCACCTTGACTCTTTTGAGGAATGGATAATAGTGCATTGTAATAGCTAGGGGTTTGATGGCCATAACAAACAGATGAGGGGACAGGGGCACCCCTGTCTACTACCTTTCTGGATTTGCAATTGGGATGATCTCAGTCCATTTGTAAGAACACTAGCCTTGGGCAAGCTGTACATAAGTTTAACCCATTAAAGAAACAAATGGCCGATACCCATGTGTTCCAAAGTATAAAAGAGGTATTCCTATTTGACTGAGTTGAACGGTTTTTCAAAGTCCACTGTGCGAGCCAGAGAGGGTGCCTTCCAATTGCTGGCCACATACATAATGTTAACCAGGATGCAGAAGTGGTCAGAGCTCTGCCCTCACTAGATAAAACCCACTTGAGCTGGGTGAATGAGGCCAAGGAGTGCTGGTTCCAGCTGGGCTGCAAGGATCATTGCCAATATCTTGGCTTTGGCATTAATGAGGGACATGGGTCTGTGATTGCCTCGAATGCTATCTTTTCTTTTTTTGGCAGGACCGTTATGCCATCATCCGTCATCATAGGAGGCAGTGTCTGGGTTTGAAGCCCAGTGTGAAGAAGATCCAACTGGGTTGAACTGACCTCATCACACAGAAGTTGATAACAATTCACAAGGAAGCCATCATCCCCATGCGTCTTTCCCTAGTTCAAGGAACTTATTGCCATGCAGACTTCAGAAAGAATAATAGGTAATGGGAGTATGCAGTGGTAAGGTTTGTGCTAGGGATACTCTAGGAATAGCCAGCATATTCAGAATGGCTAGGATAGCATTCTTGTGTAGCTGTGCTGTGGAAGTATAAAACTATTGGTAAAACTGGTGCATAATCTCATTGATGGCCTTAGCCTCCGCATGTATTATATCATTATTACCTCACAGGCTCACAATATGGGTTTTTGCCTGATGTTTTTTGATCTAGTAGACTAACAGTTTTTCCAACTCACTTGCCCCCTTCCCAGTAAGAATGCTTAAGTCGGAAGAGGGCTAAGTCAGCTTTCCTTGTGAGAAACTCATTAAGCAGGAGTCTTGTGCTGATCAAGCAGGTTGTAAGTTTTTGGGAGGGTGTGTGTTGCTGTTTGTGTTCAGCAACCACTGATCCTAACTCTTATTCCAGACTCTTGACATCAGCTTTCCTCTCTTTTCTTCTGTGAGCTGCATAGCTTATAATTTTGCCCCTCATTGTGGCTTTATATGCATTCCAAACAGTAGATCTGGAGGAAGCCCCCTTAGCATTGAACTAGAGGAAGGCCTTTGTTTTCTCCTTTGCCCACTGCACACATTTTGAGTCCTGCAGAAGGAGGGGATCCAGATGCCATGATTCAGATTAAGTGTGAAAAAAGGCCCCAGAACATTGCTAAGGCCACTGAGGTGTGGTATGAAATTACGATGGTGGAAATCTTTGTGGATGTTAAGCTGATAGTGATCCCAGGGGACATAAACCACATGTCAATGTGGTGCGATGTGGAGGGAAATGCCAGATAACATGTGTAGTCCCTTTCCCGTGGATTCTACATCTGCCATTCATCTGCCAGGCTATGCTCTTTATGCATTCCCCCAGAGCCTCCCGTGCTTGTGCATGGGGCTCAGGTTTCCCACCAATGCAATCCACACATGCCTCCATGGTGAGGTTAAAATGACTCCCCTCACCCCAGCATACTGGGGCTGTGGGTGATGCAAATTCAGAAAGGTTTTGAGTGAGTCCATGAAAAGATTGTGGATCATCTTGTTTGGGACCACCAACATTGACCAATGTGATGGACCCCTGTGGGGTGTTTGCTTCTACCATCACCTAGCATCCCTCCTTGCCTGCTATTGAACCCTCAGTAGTGCACTGCAGCCATCTGGGAAGAAAGATTGATATGCCTCTCTTCTTTACTGGGGCTGTACTAAGAACCTTCACCCCCACCCAGTCTCTAAGCAGTTTCCATACATCCACTTTTGTCAACCGGGTCTCTTCTAAGAAGGCTATCTGGGTGCAAAGGAACTTTAAATGGGACAGCACCTTTTTCCTTTTGACAGGGAAATTCAAGCACCTCACATTCCATGATACAGCTTGAATATCAACACTGGTCAGTTGATTTATTTATTAAAACTCTGGTAAGACCTTGGGCATAGACCTATTTTTAAGGGTGACAAGAACATTAAACAGGTATACAGAACAGACAATAGACAAATTATGAAGCACAATATAAATATACAATTGCACAGACAGATAAAGCTATCCAGGAAAACATGTACATTGACTGCTGGTGAAAAGGTATTGTTGTGACTAGATAATGATACGCGTAATGAATTAAAAATGGATGACAAATTATAGAACTTGGTCTTTTGGCACATAGAGGTTCTCATTCTGGGGACAACAAATTGAAAGTGTAGGGAGGACTGAGTGGAGACAGTGTTAGGGTGTTTTTTAAAGATAAAAAGAAATGAAGAAGGAACAGAATCTGTGATCACCTCTTTTGCAAGGGTACATAACTGTAATGAGTACCTCTGTTCTAACAGAAGCCATCCAGCTTGTTTGTATAATTCACAGTGATGAATACAATATGGTAGTTGAGTTGCAGATCTAGCTACCTGGTTTAGAAGGGTCCTTACCTTGGACAGCAACCCCTCTCCTATTAATTGATGAAACAAAATACCATAATCAATTACCAGAAGAAGACAGCTATAAGACAAGATCATCCTTGTTGAAGGTATGAATAGTAAATTTAATCTATATAGTGAATCTTGTCTTTGATGGATTATTTTTACCATGAAATGTATTAGCTGTTCATAGGAGAGGAAGTTGTGCAGGATGAGGACAAGGTATTTAAATTCCCTGATTTGTTCAATTTCCACCCCCTTTAAGGTACAAAGGAAAAGATCTGGAACAGTGTATAGCTTCTTTCAATGATTATAAATACCATTGATTTGGTTGTCTTTGTATTCAAAAGCAGTTTGCTTGAAAGAAACCATTTTTGTAAATCAACAAAATCAAATGTTAATTGTTTCAGCATATTGAGGAAACTGGAGCTGCTTATGAGAATCACTGAGTCATCAATATAAAAGAACATCTTAGTGTTACTGCAAATGGAAGGTAATGTGTTCAAAAATAAATTGAATGAAATGGGAACCAGTATGGAACCCTGAGGAAATGCCCATTGTAACTGAAGATAGGGGGGAAGGTAGCCATTCATTTTTATAGTTTGTGTTCACCTGTGCAGGTAATTCTGGCACCAGCTAACAGCATCCATGGACATACTCAAATTATGAAGTGCAGCAAGTAACAAACTATGACTCATGAGGTGAAAGGCCTCGGAAAGGTTCTCCAAAATGGCCTCTGTAAAATGTCCCTTATCTAGAGACTTGTGTACTATGTGTGTGAAGCACAGAAGCTTATAGAGCAACAATTGATAATGCATACTTCACTGTGTACAAAGGATTCCTGTATCCTCAGGAAAGTTTCCCTGTGGGGGTTCCTGTTTTTGTAGGACTCCTACCTGGTCCTCCAGTTCCACAGTCAGCCTGTGACAAGGGTGCCTAGTTATGAAAATCAAAACAATAAAACACAGACATTCCTGCAAACAGTGCCCAACAGGGGCAAACATGTAACCCGCAAAGAAGATGTCTCTCCCCATTAGTTTGTCTCCACCAACCCATCTCACCCGTGTGCCCATCCCTAACCACCAAAAAACCCTCATCACATACAGCACAGTCATCACTCTGGAGTAGCCCAAATGCCTGAGAATTGGAACATGACTATCAGAGCTCCTTAACCCCTCTATATGGAGGTCCTGGTAAACCTTGTTAGTTATAGTGGTCAATACTTTGAGGACATTACCATCCAGGGTTTCACACTCTAGTATACAGGTAGTCTTGAATTGGCTAGGGGGTCTGTTCAAGAGAATGCTTTCCACTGCATGTGCCCAGACCCCTTACAGGATGAGGACTCTGGCACTACTAGTCCCTGCAAAATGCTGAGTGGGGGCAGGAGAAAAGTAGGAGGGTACCCCCCGGCTACTTTTTGGCTTCCAGGGGGTGCATCTCAACCACAGTCGACCACCATGTGTCTTATATGCAAAGGATGTTCCTCTGCTCAGGCCTGCAGCTTGTCTGTTAGGCAGCTGCAACTATGTTGACACAATGAGCCATGTTATCAGGGAGGAGCATCTCCAGATATTACACCTCAAGGCTTGCCATAGCCCATCCATGATGACCTGTGGTTAGGCAAGATATGATGGAACTGTAGTACGTTTGCAGTATGTTAGACCTCTGGTTGACATATTACACCAACCATTCGGCTAAGTGGATCCATGCATTATGTTTGGGTCCTGAACTGGGATGCATATGCAATCTGCCCCCCAAAAGCCAGAAGTTAGTGAAGTACCCCACTAAGTATGTCCATCCAATCTATTTTCTAATGCATAATTGTCATATCTATCCACAGTGGGAGTTAATGACTTATACCTATGTCTATGTAAGGAAGGAGTTGTACCTGGAAGCCCCTGGGTGTACCTACCCAGGTACATGCACAGGCAACTCTTTAACAGTGTAGTTCAGTGCATGACAAGGGCTGGTGAGCTGCTGGCTGAGACCTACTATAGCTACTCTGCTTCACAGTGGGGATGTGGTCAGTCTCCTATTGGATCCCCTCTATAACAAGCCATCAGCAGGTAGAACACAACTTGGCTTCCACATCAAGAACTGTTGCCCCCCCTTTGTATAACTGGCTATTTATGCCACAGTTCCACAGTGTTCCCCATAATCTGGGTCCTCTGCCAGGATGCATGTAACTATCTGAAATGCCAGACATTGCCCTGGCCTGAGGGAGTGTTACATCCTAGCCCCTAGGTTCTGTCTCCAGCCCCCCATCCCATGAGGTACCAGCCAGTGTGAAAAATCTAGATATGAAGGTGCCATTTTCCATTGGTTTTCCAGCTTGGGTCCCTCCTGATGCTTTGTGCCCAATATTCTCTGCTTCTCCCCTGCTGGAAACCTTTACAACCCCGGGGGCAAGAGCAGTCATCAAGGTATCTCAGGAGGTAAATGTTAGCATCAGACATTGTGATAAATATATAGATGAAAAAGAGAAAGGAAGGCTAAATACGGGGTGGTGTGGGATCTGTTGGCCTCCTTTTGTTGTATGGTCCCCCCCATTCGTAAATGTGTTCTTCATCCCAGAATGTGAGCAGCTCCAAGCTGCTGCTGTGATTCCTTCACAAATGTGTGCATGATAACACCGTCATGAAGGAAGCTAACATAGATTGCCACAGGCCTTCTGCACAGTAATACAAAAACTGCAGGAAACAGCTGGCTGTCAAACAAAAGCAAATGAGGAGAAGTATGAGGATGAACAACATGCACATGGTTTTCTTTTTCCTCTTTTTTTTTTTGCTTTCAATTACATAGCCACTGACAGTACTGTTAGTTAGGAAAATGAGAGTCAGCAGCAATTATAAGAACAAACACACCCCATGACTGTGGCTTCTGAATGAGAGCAGGACAGAGGATGTCTTTCATTGTATCCAAGACCCTGGCTCATTGGGCTACCTCATGACCATGCTAGCCAGCTTACTTTGGTCACCATCCACCTGAATTGACATAGAAAGCCCCACCATCTCCTCACATGTCAGAAAGCATGCAAGTTAACACAAGCCTCATTCCATATCCCACCCCGAAACATGAACTATGAATAGAACAAATTTACATTTAAAACAGACTTATAGGGCCTGATTTTCAAAAGTGTCTGTTTTACGCAAGGTGCCTATGCCACAGGTGTATGATGCAATTGGCACCTTGCATCAAACTTTGCAGCAATCTCAATTTTCAAATGCAGGCTGTATCAAATTGGGATGCTTTGCAGTCAAGCCACCATGAGCCACCCTTGCCACAGCAGCACCCATGTGCCAGGTCACAAGGGGGCTTGTACCACTGGGGGGCTGCAACATCACCTTTTTTCATATGTTGGAAGCCTCACTATAGATGCAGGAAGGGGCTTAACTTAGATCAACCATGAGGTGGTCTAAGCAACTTATGCCAGTACCACACAATGTGGCAAATTGGGGGGGATCTGAAAGTGGAGTCCAGAGGAGGAAGGGGCATGCGCTAGAGGCACTGGGGAAATGGCAGGCATTATGAGGAGTGATATGGCACCTGGCAGGGGTGTCCTTTGCAGAACCCTACAACTGCTGAGATGGGACTGCTTTGTGGGGGGTTGCTAGGGTTAACAGTGACATTGTCCCAGGTGGACTCAGCCCAGGCAGCTGTCCCATAGGTGAACAATTGCAGAGCCCTGTAAGTGGAAAACTGGAATCGCAGGTTGAGGGCTGCCAGTGGTGTGGGGAACCATTCTCCGGGCACCACCACAGTTTCCTAGTGCTCACCGTCCCATGATGTGGCAGGCTACCTCCCACTTACAGGGTTCTGCATGTGTTCAACTATGGGGCAGCTGTCAGGGCTGTGCCCACCTAGGGCCATGTCACTGTTCAACCCTGGCAACACCCCATGAAGCGGTCCCAACTGAGCAGTTGTAGAGCTCTCAAGGGGCATCCCAGCCAGGTGCCACATCACTCGCTGTCATGCCCGCTGTCTTCAAGACTCCTCCTAGGGCATACCTATGCCCCTTCTGTCCCTGGTTCCCTCCTGACATGCAGAACCCCCCAAACCTTTGCAGCTCCTTCTAATGTTGCATGGGGGGTGGAGCCCTGCAGCAATTCCCGAAGGTGCACCAAATGTTTGGCACTAGCCTGCAGCTGTGGCGACTCCTGTTTTTTTTGCATAGGGAACCCCCTTTTATAAAATTGGGGACAGGGTCCCTGATACACCCAGAGTTCACCACAGCTATAGATAAACACAAATTGCATGGCTCTAAGGGTTCTTTGAAAATTCAGCCCATAGGTCTACCCCTGTAAAAGGAGAACCTGTGTTAGCATGATACTGAAAAACAGATACCCCTGGGACATAGCTCTTTTAAGAGAGCACTGCTCTGAAAATAGTTCTTCAGGTTGACAAGCCTCACAATTAAGCCCCACATTTAGAGGGAGAATGCTTGTGCAGTTCAAGTCAGGGTAACGCTGATGATGGCAGTATTTGCAGCTTCCTGTGAGTTTGTATGTGTAGGCCACTGCTCTTCCAGCCCCAAGGATTCTTCATGATGGAGGCTTGTAACCGCAGTGATGAGACTAATGATGTTGGCTCAGGATGTTGGTCTACTGGTAGGTTTGGGTCCATCATGAGGACATGAAGGCAATGCAGGGTGCTGTAGCTCCATAGGGTGGCTGTCCATCAGTGGAGCCTGGAAAATGTGAGTGTGACGGACGAATCAGGTGATTCGTCGCTTCTGCTTCAGCTCCTACTTCTCTGCCTTTCCAACCATTCCTTCTTGCACTTTTTTTACTTGCTTCACTTTCTAGATTGGGCCACAGGTTGCCAGGAGTCCATGGACACAGGGTGAGTGGCTTTTGGAGGCCATATGAGGGAGCTTGTGTATAGTTACCTGGAGTTGTGTCCATCTGCAACTGGCGTAAACTGTTTGTATCTTGTCTGCATTTGGGGCAAAATTTGTTACAGTCTGCTTGAAGCCAGATCTTATGAATGTATGCCTCTTTTGCTTCTGGGGCATCAAATTGACGTATTTTGCCTTTCTTAGTGATATACATAGTGGTCAGGTAACACATAGCATAGGTCCATCAGGGCTCTCTGTGCTGGCGCATAGGCTTTGTGGCTGTTGGATAGTTCAAGAGAGACGTCAGAGAATATCTTGATACTGTGCTCATTCCATGTCATTACCCCTTTTTGCCTGGCCCAAGGAGTAATCTTTTCACTATTTCCAAATGCAAAAATCTGTCAAGCAGAGGGTGAGCCTGCTCCCCGGGGCTTTGAGGAGCAGTGAGGTAGCAGTGGGCCTGTTCTATTTCAATTGTCGGAGGGCAGTCCAAAGTAAACATCTCACGAAGGGCTTTTTGCAGGAAAGTGACAGTACTGCATCCTTCACTGCCCCCAAAGAATCCAACAAACTGGAGGATGTTTCTCTTGCTGTGATTCTCAAAGTCCTCAACCCACTCCCATAGCAGTCGGATTACCCTGTGTCATTCACAGAGGTGGGCTGTCACTCTCTCAGTGGTGTCCTCTGTGAATACAGTGCACTGTTCAGCAGTGTTGATCCTGTCCCCCATTTGCACCAAGTCAGCATTAACAATTTGAGCCAAGAGTTCAAGATTCTTTATTTTGGCCAGCAGTTGCTCAGATATGCTTTTAATTTGCAGCAGCATTGCCATACTAGACCCATTGTCAGCTGTTGCCATCTTGTCCTTCCCTGACAAGGATATAGTCTCTCAGCTTCACTCAATGTTTTCTTAGCCAGTCGCCTTCCGATTTAGCCCAGACTTGCATCAGAGACCTCAGTGACAGCCTGATGACTGGCATATTTTTTACTGCAAGTAAAATTTTTATCAAGAAGGATTTTGATGGATTCTATACAGAGGTAAAGAGAGGTAAAAAACTTGGCAGCCATCTTGTGAGTGCCAAGTCATGCAACTCCTGGTGTTTGTTTCTAAAGAAAACACCAGAAATTATTTTTCTGGGCACCCCAAAATCCAGGGTTCCCAGCTTAATTACAGGAGCCATCCACCAGTATTCTCTGTGTGAGAATAGAGGGGCTTTCTTGACTTGTGAAGTCACAGCTGGAGTTATGCTGACAGCTTCAGTCTGGGCAGTGAACCAGCAATAGTGCTCTCTCTCTCTCTCTCTCTCTGTCTCGTTTCTCTTATCTATCTATCTGTCTGTCTGTCTGTCTGTCTGTCTATCTATCTACTCTTTTTATTCCCTTCCCCTCCCAGTTCAACCAGTCTTCCCTCGTCCTTGCCTGAAATATTTGTAAATAAAAATATTTAATAAAGCAGACCAGGGTGCCAACCCCGGTACTGCTTGCCTAAACCCCCCCCCTCTGCAAGTCAACCCCGCCAAAATCCTTAGGTTGTGATTCCAGGGTGCCCACCTACAGTGCCACTACAGAGTTTAGCCCACACTGGGGTTCCCAATCCCCAGTGTCAGATCCATTACAAATTTTAATCCTGCAAATAAAAAAAAAAGAAAACAATTGCCCAATGTCTTTTTATTTTTGAATAACCTGTAGAAAAGCAAATGGTCCATCGGCTGTGTGACACTCCAGAACCCCACACCCCAACCCTACTCCCCACTCAGCACCCACCACCCACACCCTCCGCACACACACCCACATATCCCCCAACCACCTTCTCTCAGCTGAACATGTCTCCGAATGTAGATCCACTCTCTGATCAAAAACACATCTTGCTGCTGTAACCAGCAACTGCTGAGAATGAAACATAGAAACACAGACTTTGTCAGCAGATAAGGATTGCTTGGCCCACCCAGTCTGCCCATTTCCCTACCTACTGGATAAGCTGCAGATCCTAGTTAACCAACAGCCTACTTCCTCCTACCCCCCACAAGAATTGCTTTATGTCTGTCCCATGCATTCTTGAATTTCCCCACTGATTTTGACCCCACAACCTCCTCAGGAAGGCTGTTCCATGCATCCACTGCCCTCTCTGTGAAAAAAAAACTTCCTTAAATTGCCCCTGAGCTGCCCTCCCTCTATCTTCAAATTGTGTCCCCTTGTTCTTACACATCTCTTTTTCTGAAAGATGCTACCCTCTTGGACTTGGTTGATTCCCTTGAGGTACTTGAATGTTTCTATCATGTCCCCCCTCTCCCTCCTTTCCTCGAGGCTATACATATTAAGCTCCTTTAGTCTCGCTTCATATGGCTTCTGGTGCAGACCCTACACCATTTTAGTTGCCCTTCTGTGGCCTGCCTCCATCCTGTCTATGTCCTTGTGGAGATGAGTTCTCCAGAACCGCATGCAGTACTCCAGATGGGATCTCACTAACTGTCTGTGCAGTGGGATAACAACTTCCTGTTTTCTACACTGGTGATGCTTCTCCCTGTGCATCCCAGTATCCCTCCAGCCCTCCTTACTTACTGAATGCTGACAGCAGAGGAGTGTCTGTGTTTGTGTGGAGCTCCAATAGCTAAGTGAACACTTGCTACATTTTTTTCTAATTTTTAAATGGAGCTCCAATAGCTAAGTGAACACTTGCTACATGTTTTTCTAATTTTTAAATATTTTTGTGCACAGTTTGTGGATTGAGAAGGAGAGTATTGTTGCCTGCAGGAAGGTGTGGGATTTGTGTGTTTCATATATGTTGGGAACAGAACAGGCAGCCTGTTTGTTCTGTGGGAATCACATCTTGTGTAGGTTTCATTTTGTTTATGTAACACTCCCCCAAATAAGGCTTAGCTTAATGCCTCTGAGGTACTCCAATATGCTGTTGGCTTCCCAATTCCTCAATTTCTTCGCTGTCTGACCCAAGTCTATTATGGTGCCCCAGGTTTCTCGATTAGCCCCAGTACTTTGTTTTAGCCCAGTTTGGGCTTGGGGTGCTAGCCGCCATCTACAGCTCTCTCCTTGCTGCTTCCCTGTGAAGCTGGTGATCACGTATGCACCTAGGAGCTTTGATTTGCTGACCACTGGTGGTGGTCAAAACTGAATGGAGTTTTGGTGGTCTTGTACAGCTAAATGGGGACCAGGCAGTGACCAGAATAAGGGGAAAGAGAAGTCTCAGCAATATGAAGAAATAAAGCTTGAAATGGACATAAAATTGGGGCTTATGAATATTAGTGAGCGCCTGCATATATATTAATGAAGATCTGTCTGCCACCTAGGGGGTCAGTATATCTACGGCAGCGACAAGGAAACTGTGGAAAATAAATGTAAATGAATGACAGTGTTGTAGGGCACTGTTGGTTTATTGAACAATGGGGTTTATATAAATTAAAAGTACTTACTCTAGCTGCAACAGAACTTGATATGTGGGACTCCATATGAACTGCTATAAAAACTGTATATACAGCCACCATGTTTGTAGCCATCAACCAATCATAGCTAGGATTTATCAAAGAGACTCTTGGGACTGTGCCAGAGACGTTTGGTGTAAAAAGAAGGAACAAATTTAGGTGCCCAAATACTAGCCGATTGAAAGGCTTAGACTGTTTCTGACAGCTTGAGCAGCCAATTGGATTGCTGGAACTTGGCCCATTAATTAAGGGGGACAGTTTGAACTGGGTCAGTCTGTAGTCAGTCTGCTTGGAGCTTCCAGAGGTTAAGGAGGCTCCCTGTAGCTCTGGAAAATTCAGGGAGAGGACACTGCTTTGCCAGTCCTCTGCCTGAATGCTTACTTAAGCGTAGGACTGCCAAGTATGCAGAACAAACTAAAAGTCTTCAGAAGGGAGAGAAAAAAGAACATTTTCCTCGGAGCTAAAATTCCAGACTGAAGTGGGATCAGAGCTGAAAGACCCCCAACGAGCATTTCAGTGAGGCACTGTTTTTGCCTCAGAGACTGTGGCCTAAATTGCAAGCCTGGGGTCACCAGAATGGTCTCCAAACTGTTTGTTAGAAGGAGGACACCTGAATGTCTGTCCACCAGCTTACATTCCAAAGACTATAGATTGCAAGTGGGTAAGCTGTGCGGCCTATGCCTGAACTGTACCAAGAGTCCAGTTGGGATGCTAAATACTTCACTTAACAGACCGTTTGCTAACTGTGAGAGCAAAGCTGCTAGATGACCAGAGAAGGAAGACAGCTGCTACGGAGAATATCATCGTGGATTGCAGCCACCCTTTGGAGGGATGCCAGGAAGTGGGGGTGAGTCATGATTGCCCTGGCCCCTATGTTCTGGTCCTTGCCAGAAAGGATGAAGTCCTGTAGCCTGTAGCCACATCCTGCTTTGAGAGGAGTCATCCTGGAAATCAACCCAGTTCCCAAAGTCCAAAGTTCAGTGAAAACACCAGGGTTTTGCCCAGCAACACCAATTAAAAGTGCTTTACTAGCTGATTTGTCTTTCAAGTTCTCATTGTGGTTTAGACTGCTTTTGCAGGCCATCAGGCCTGGGGATTACAATTTTCTCTGGTTTGGCATGTCAGCATATGTTGAAAAGCCAAAAGTAACATAATTAATAATCAGTATATTATTTAAGGGCCCCAATCAGCTGCAACACCATCCAACCCACAGCAATGCTTCAGGCCTGCAACATAGTTTACACAGTAAGGTTAACTGGACAGTTCAGGAGGGTGACTGTGTTGCATCCAAATGCTATATAGTGACAAAATACTTCTGAAACATAAAGTGCTAACAAATCTGATTTTAATTTGCATCCCCTTCCCCTATTCCAATCCCCTAATAAATCAATTATTTGTTTGAATGTTATTCTGGCCAGTGAGCATATCATTATTGAGTGCTGGGTTAATGCATATAACTAAAGGGTATAGTGCTGTTGTTGAAAATCTTTTATTGCAGGTGTACAGGGTGCATGCAGACTTCCTGACTCTGTTGGTAAGTGTGGTCACTGTGAGCATATTAGTAGCACTCACCATTAATTGTAAACTAAATGCAAAGTAAAGTGTATTACAAAGCTGTATGTGTGGGTGATTGGGTGGGGCTATGTGTAGGTACAACTTCAAAGAGGGTTGTGCTAGCTTAACATCTAACCCACTGAAGGAATTCTCTGGGTGGAGACAACGTGTCAAAGCATTACTGTCAGAGCCCAGGCCACTCAACCTGCATTTAGGTAGGCAGGCAAGGGGTAGTAGCCTGTGGGAGGTGGTGCCTGGGTTACATCTTTGGAGGCCAAGTGGCCAAACCACAAAAATTCCAGTTGGACCCCATGTAGAGATTGGTGCTAAAATGGAGAAAGTTATTGACCCTAGTGTTGAAATTCCTGCTATTACAATAGCGGTATGCTGTCTCCTTGGTTGGTATGAGGCAGAAGAGGTTGACCCCCCAAAAGCTTTGTTGTTGCTAGACATTCCCCTTGATACTAATAAAAGGACTATACAGGAGGCACTCTCCAAAGTAAAATGCCTTGGTCAAGTTGTTGTGAAGAGCAGACTGGCCGATTTGATTGCATGAACACTAATGGTCCTGGTGGAGTGCGGTAACTTGGTGGACAGTGAAAGAGTTTCCAATGTTATTCACCCTGATGAGTCCAGGTGGGCTGTAGAGTAGTTACTATGTATAGTATGACATCCATAAATGAGGGGTCCCCTAAATCTGAAGGGCTAAAAGACAAGTTTGACAACTGTTACAGGCTGGGGGTCAAACTCCTGAGGACTTAAAAAAATTGAGACCCCTGGGAATATCACTTCTTCAGAGCCTACACCCACACCTGTGCCTTCTCCAGCCCCTTCACCAGTACCTTCGCCTGCACCTATGTCTGTGCTGTTACCAGTACCTATGCCCTCAGTAAACCTTGACTCTTACTGCAGGCTGTGAATGTTTTCTGGCACCCTTCCCATGCCTAATGGGGAGGATTACCTAGAGACATGGATGGACTATGCCTCACCTCTCATACAAGAGTGGCAGTGCACTAAGGGTGAGAAAAGGAAGAGAATTATGGAGAGCCTCAGGGGGCCAGCATTGGATACAATCCAAGTATTGATATCCACCAACACCAATGCTCCTACACAAGAGTATATGGTTGCATTACAGACTGTCTTTGGTACCCCAGAAGATGGTGAAGACCTTATGTGGGGGTTGAAAGCCACTAGACAAGAGAGAGGGGGGCTGTTGTCCATTCATTTGATCCGATTAGAGAAAGCCTTGCAAAGAGTGTTTAGGAGAGGAGGTGTGGCCTCAAGTGAGTTGGATCGAGTCAGGTTGGACCAGATACTAAGGTCTTCTGGTATTCCAGTTTCCTTTTGCTCAAACTGAGGTTAAAGGACCGTAAAGCTAACCCCACCTCTTACATTTCCTTGATGCATGAAGTACGAGAAGCAGAAAAGTAGGAGAAAATGTTGGATCCTTGGGTTGGTGTGACAACTGCAACCCCTTCACCTGAGAGAGGGCCTGCCCCTGATGGCCCTGGACTCCAAGAGATACTTTAAGAAATCCATGAACTGAAAACTGGGGCCATCTGTAAAACCACCTCGGGGAAAAAGCCAAAACACCCATCAGAATGTGTCTGTCAGGGGAGTAGACATACATGCCCAGGTGCTATCAGTGCATGGAGAACTAGAGATCCAAATAAATAAATTATCTGATATAATAAAGTAATTAATAAAATATGGTGTGCAGCCCCCGGCTTGGCAAGGAGAGGGGGAGGCCCAGTAATGACCCACTGCTGTCAGCTCCCTGCCCAAGTTTCAAGTATGTATTCTGCACAACCTTCTAGCCCTGGTGGAGAGCTCTCTAATGACATATTAAATGAAATTAGGACGTTGAGGTCCCTTGTATGTGATCTTGCTCAGCACACTAACCAGCCTGCACTTTGGAAAAGGATTGATGGGTACGACCACAACTATAGGCCTCCTTATGGCACAAAGTCTTACCCGTCAGCCAGTGCCCATCCTGGTGAGGAAACTGTTTGCTCTCGCCCATCTAGACCTGACATTTCGTGTAATCACTGTGGGGAAGTTGGTCATACTAAGAGAAGATGCTGGTCACCTGAAGGCTTAAAAAAGGTGAAGGCTAAGCTGTTAAACCAAGTCAGACAGAACAACCCCAAACCTGTTATTAAACCTGAATACAAACCTTTTGTAGCAAAGACATCTATTCAAATTCCTGCCAATACCCCCTGGACTGGTCGGACTTGTTGGGCCATCCATGGAAACTATGGTGCACATGGAAAGGATTCCTGTTAAAGCAGTACTAGACAGTGGGTCTCAAGTCACAATAATTTTCAAAGACTGGCGTGATCAGCATTTATATGATCATCCACTATAGCCTCTCGAGGGACTGCATGTATGGGGGTTGAGTGATAAGTCATATCCCTGTTTTGGTTATCTGAGAGTGTGGCTATCTTTTCCATCCTCTATGGTAGGTGTGGGAGACCCTGTGGAGACACTAGCCTTGGTCTGTCCTCCCTCAGGATTGTATGATGGTATCCCGGGGCAAATTGGTACTAATGCACATACTGTATGTTCGGATGCATTGCCCAGCTATGTCAGGAGAGACAGCAAAAGAAGACTGGGAGAGCCCTGCAGGTCCATGCCCTAATCAAAAAGGCCTATGAGATGCAAATGCACCCTAATGAGCATGACAAGGATGAGCCTGTGGATATGGTATGGATAAAGGACCCATCTGCCATTGTGCTTCCTCCGAATGCAGAATACAGCATCAGTGGAGAGGCGCGGTTGCAAAAGGATGTGCCCAACAAAATACTGATGCTGGATGCTCCAGAAGAGGGGAAATTGCCTGAAGGACTGCTTGTTAAGCCCAGTGTGCTCCCTATCTGTGCTCACGCTTAGCTTGAAGAGTGGTGGTCCAGATTCAAAATGTCACAGACCGAGATATCAAAGTCAAACGAGGTTGTACTCTGGCAAAAGTCTATTGTGCTGACACTGCTGTTCTGCCATCCAAGTGCCAGACTGGAAAAGAATGTTACATATCACCTGATATGTTTGACTTTTACAGATTCACCTATTCCAGATAGCTGGAGACACAGAATCAGTAAAAACCTGGACCAGAGAACCCAGGTATTCTCCCTTAAGGAATGGGATGTTGAATGCATTACTGGTGCTGAATTTCACATAAGACTGCATGATGAAATAGCCTTCAGGGGAAAGGTCCAGACTCCTAGCTCCTGCCGACATCGAAGATGTGAGGAGTCATCTGCAAGAGATGTTGGCAGCTGGCATAATACAAGAGTCACGGAGTCCATATGCCTCTCCAATTGTTGTAGTGAGAAAAAAGAACTGCGCTGTCAGAATGTGTGTAAACTACAGAACACTTCATAAAAGAACTGTACCCAATCAATATACCATGCCACACATACAGGATGCGTTGGACTGTCTGAATGGGAGCAAGTGATTTTCCATCCTTTATCTATGCAGAGGATATTACCAAATTCCAGTGGCTCCAGAAGAGAGGAAGAGAGGAAGAAAACCACATTTATATGTCCTCTGGGCTTCTACAAATTCCTCAGGATGCCACAAGGAATTTCAGGTGTGCCAGCCACATTTCAGAGACTTATGGAGTGTGCTATGGGTGACATGAATCTCCTTGAATGCCTGGTATACCTTGATGATGTTAGTGTCTTCAGAAAAATCCCTGAAAAGCATGAGGCTCACCTGTTTAAAGTACTCAACAGACTTCAGGAGTTTGGCCTGAAACTATCAATAGACAAATGTCAATTTTTCCAGAGCTCTGTAAAGTATGTAGGCCACATTGTGTCTCCTGAGATAATACAAACAGACCCCAGCAAAGTGGAAGTGTTAACTAGCTGCCCAAAGCCCAGCAACTTAAAAGAACTTCAAAGGTTTCTTAGATCCTGTGGCTATTATCGCCATTTTGTCAAAGACTACACCTAGGTAATTCGCCCATTGCCAAACTTAACTCCTGGGTACCCACTACTCATAAAAAAAGTAAGAAAAGTACTGGCACAGAAACTGCAAAAACATATTTCAGACCACAGGAGGCATTTGATCAGAGACAGACTCCTAAATGTGATATTGCTTTTGAAGAAATCATTTATTGTTTAACGCATGCTCCTGTACTTGCTTATGCTGATCCGTCCAAACCTTACGTGCTGCATACAGATGCCAGTCTAAGTTGCCTAGGGGCCATGCTTTACCAAGAGTACACAGAGGGTTTATGCCCAGTAGCTTTTGCTAGTAGAAGTCTGACACCATCAGAGAAAAACTATACTGTACACAAACTAGAATTTCTCACTCTCGAGTGGGCAATAGTGGTACAATTTCACCAATATCTGTACGGTGCAAAGATCCTGTTCAAGACTGACAACAATCCCTTAATGTATGCCCAGGCCTCTGCCAAACTAGATGCAACAGGACACAGATGGCTTTCTACTTTATCAACTTACGATTATGCAGTAGAGCTCCGTCCAGGTTTAAATCACATCAATACTGGTACCCCTTCACATAGGCCTGCCCCAACTCAACAGTGGGTGCATATCTCTGAACAATCAGTAAAAGCTCTATGCCACAAATTCGATAAAAATGAATCTCTATCCTCAGAAACTGTTAATTTTTTGGTAGATTGCTTGGGACCACCAGATACTTGCATACCAGTGGCATACTATAATTTCATAGCTCTAGACTTAAGCTCTCCACCACAGCTAACTCCAGCTGACATTCAGAGAGAACAGAACTTTGATCCCATGATGAGAAAAATAATGCATTAAAAAGGGGAGAAAATGTTTCAAACCTGCGGTCCAATGGCCCCAGCACTGCCTTGTTATTGCGAGAGTGGCTTGAACAGTTGCGTGAACAGTTATTGTATAGAGAACTGACTAACAGCCAAGGGGAGATTGTCAAGAAGCAATTAATATTGCCCACCAAGTTTAAAAAAGTTGTGCTAAAAGCTCTTCATGATAATATGGGACATTTGGGCAGTGAAAGAACTCTGGATTTGGCCCTGTCACGCTTTTATTGGCCTAAGATAGAACCAGACATTGAACAGTACATTCAAACTTGCAGCAGGTGTCTTTAGAGAAATGCCCCACCTCAGAGAGCGGCTCCACTTGTCAGTATAAGCACAAGTGCCCCAATGGAGCTTGTCTGCATTGATTATCTTAGCTGAAAGCCAGATTCAAAAAACATTGCAAATGTGCTGGTTGTAACTGATCATTTTACGAGGTATGCCAAGGCCTATCCAACTAAAGACCAAAAGGCCTCAACTGTGGCAAAAGTTTTTGTGGAGAAGTTCTTTCTGCACTATGGCGCCCCCAGTGTATTCATTCAGACCAGGGACGAGATTTCAAAAGCAGACTCATTAAAAAACTGTTATCTATTTGGGCTGTCTGAAAATCCATAACTACTAACAACAAGAGGGGATAGGGATAAGGAAATGTACCAGCTTGCATCTAGAAAAGTCACCCGTATGGTGAGGGGAGCAAAGTCCAGTAAAGAGCAACGGCTGGCACAGGGGATACATGGAGGGGAAAAGGGGTTCTTCCGGTACATTGGGGAGCGGAGAAAAACTAAGGGCCATCTCAGCAGACTGAGATCAGAAGGAGGTGGGTGGAAGGGCGAGGGACCAGGCAGAGGTATTTAATGAGTACTTTGCCTCTGTGTTCACTAGGGAGGAGATGGGATATCTACAAAGCAAGGCACAAAGGGGATAGAAGCGGCAGGAGTGGGATCAGAGCAACAGAAATGGAGCAAAAAGGGAGGAAAGGTACCCCAGGGTGTCATCTGGATAAGATAAAAAGACCAGTAAGGTGGAGGGCGGATGATGCCATCCCCACCAAAAAGGTGTGGTTTGCCCTCAAGGCCCTAAAGAAAGACAAATCTCCTGGGCCGGATGGCATTCATCCGAGATTACTATGGGAATTGGCGGACATACTGGCTGCACCTGGCGGAGCTTTTCAACAGGTCACTTGAGACAGGGTGGGTACCTAGGGATTGGCGAGAGGCATGGTACCAATCCATAAAGGGGGTTGAAGGAAACCGAAACTATAGACCCATCAGTTTAACCTCGATGGTGGGAAAATTAATGGAGAGTATACTAAAGGAACGATTGGGGTTTACTTGGGGAGGTGGGAGGTCTGGATAGTCGGCAGCATGGGTTTGTGCCAGGTAGATCATGTCAAACCAACCTTGTGGAGTTCTATGAATGGGTAACATCAGAACTGGACAGGGGTAAGCCTGTGGATGTATTATTCTTGGACTTCAGCAAGGCGTTTGACTCTGTCCCCACAATGGTCTGGTGGAGAAACTGATGGGTTAGGGTAGGCCCTTTGATGGTCAGATGGATTGAAAACTGGATAGCTGGAGGCACTCAGAGAGTGGTGGTCTGTGGGGAGCTCTCGAACCCTACAGAGGTTGGTAGTGGGGTACCACAGGGCTCGGTCCTGGGTCCAATCCTGTTTAATGCATACATATCGGACATCAGGGATGGTATAGGGTGTGAAATGAGTCTCTTCGCGGATGACTCCAAGATGGGAGCAGTAGTTGAGGGAGAAGAGGGGAGGTTGGCCCTGCAAGGGGACCTGGACACCCTGGAAAGCTGGGCTCACACATGGAAATTAAATTTCAACATCACCAAGTGCAAGGTGTTGCATCTTGGTCGGGGAAACCCTAAACACAGGTACACCCTGGGAGGGGAGGTGCTGGAAGCCTCAACAGGGGAAAAAGACCTAGGGGTGTACTGGAGACCACACTTGAAGAGGGACATACAGCTCCTGGAGAGGGTACAGAGGAGGGCAACAAAGATGATACGAGGGCTAGGGGATTTGACTTACGAGGACAGACTTGAGGAGCTCTGCCTGTTTTCATTGGAGGAGAGGAGAGACAGGGGGACATGATTGAGGTCTTCAAGTACCTCAAGGAATAAATAGGAGTAAACATGGAGGGATCTTTAGACTAAAGCAGGAGGCATCACCAGAGGCATGGTTTGAAGTTGGAAGGTGGAAGGGTGAGGTGGGAAAGAGGAGGAGGTTTTCACTGAGAGGGTGGTGGACCCTTGGAATGCTCTGCCTGGTGAGCTGGTTCAGAGATCCACAGTGGAGGGCTTTAGAGAGGTGGGACAGACACAGAAAGTGGATGTATCAGATGATGGCCTGTCGGGGTGGGGTGGGGATGGATGATAGGGGTTTCTGGAGCACAAGGGATGGGAGGGTCTCGGCACCCAACTAAGGATCTAGGTTCGAGCAGACTTGATAGACCATAAGGCCTAATCTGCTGGCAAATAGTATGTTAGTACTTCCCATCATCAAAAAGGAGATCCGCGACCGGAGAGATTTAAGCACACTTTATTGGCTATGCTTGGCACCCTGTGTTCGAAAGATATGCCCAGGTGGAGTCAACAAATAAGTGAACTTGTACATGCGTACAATTGTACAAAGAACGATGCTACTGTTTTTTTACCGTACCACCTTATGTTTGGCAAAGAAGCTCGTCTCCAGGTAGATGTGTGCTTTGGTGTATCTCCTAATGGTACCCGATCAGAAAACTACCTCCAGTATGTTAAAAATCTAAAAGCACAGTTAATCCATGCATACTAGCTTGCCCATAGCAGGGTTGCAAAAAGAAATTTGGCCAACAAAGCTTGTCACAACAAATGTGTCAAGGCCCAAGAGCTCCAGCCTGGAGACCGTGTGCTGATGCACAACTTAGGAGTTCAAGGCAAGCATAAAATAGCTGACCACTGGAGTCATATCACCTATATTGTAACTGGTAAATGAATGAGTTGCCAGTGTACAAAGTGCATCCAGAAGGGGACTCTCAGGCTGTCAGAACCATTCACAGAAATCACCTTTTGCCTATAGGCCAGGTAGTACTCTGTGAGGTTTAAGAGACTGAGACTCCTAAATGCCCTATAACCAGGTCAGCTGCCAAAGCTAAGCAACCAAGTCAGCTAACATCTGCTTCCCAGCCTTCCGCTCCTGTTAGTGATGTCACTGTGATGTCTCCAACACTGCAAACGCTAAAAATACTGACTCTGAAAGTGATGATGAAAGTGAGTTTTGTACTGCTTCTACCGATCCCCTGAACTTGAAAGATTATTCCAGGGATTTATTTCCCTCTGTTGATCAAAATAATACTTCTGAAAGTCCAATGGTTTCATCTAACCTTAATTTATCTGTGGCACCTGAACCTTCAGATAGTGATGCCAACAGTGTAAGTCCTGAAATAAATGACTCCCTTTGTTTAGTGGCGCTAACTGAAATTAGTGACAACCACAGTGAACACCCTAGTGAATCAGATAGTACAACTGCATTAAATGTGCTAAGTGAACTGTTTCATTCCAAAGAAAGTGTTGTTGATCAAGCACCCGCAAGATGTGTCCTGGATGATTCACATTTTGAAGAGGTACCTCTGACAAATGAGAATGAGTCTAATGAGCCTGAGAGTGAATGTGATGCTCAAGTCAAAGAGCCCGAAGCTGGTAATCATCAAGAAAGTACAGTGGAACCCATTGCTTCTGAAGCTGCTCTATTGCTTGACAATGAACCATGACTGATCACCCTGAATCAGAAGTATAAGGGCCAGTGCCCACTTTGCCATGTCACGCTTCCAAAGCTGTAAAACCTGTACTGAAGCTCACGTATGATACCCCAGGAGATCCTGTTAATCTGCTTGTGAATGTTGTACAAAAAGGAGTGTATGTCACAGCCGACTCCCTCCCCAAATTGTGTTCACTGTCTCTATCAAAACCCAAGCCTCCGCCCAAGCTAAGGTTTCCACCCAGTATAACAGGAAGGGGTCTATAGGTAAAAAGGGGGGGGGGCTATGGTGAAATGCACAGGTAAAATGTGGTAAAGCTGATTTAACTAAAATATGATTCTAAACTGTTGTATGCCATGTGAATTCAAAATGTCATGACATTGTCTTTAAGTTATTATAGAACGTCCAACATTTAAGTGAGACTAATCTTATAGCATACTATACTGTAAATAGTTACTATGTGATTAGCTAGGTTTGGATATGGAAAAATGCTATGCAGATATGTATAAATATGTATATATATTAGAGAGCTAGCCACATGCTGGACAGAATAAGTATATATATATATATATATATATATATACATATATATTATATATATATATATATATATATATACGGGATACGTGATGAGCACGAGTGGAATATGGAAAATATTTTCACTCTTGCAGAGTGAGCCTGGATATTTCATGAGTTCTCTCCCTATCGCCTCATGTTCGGGAGAGACGCCTGGTTGCCTGTCGATGTCTGTTTTGGGATTTCTCCCGATGGGGTCCAAGCCGAAGATTACCTGCAATATGTACAAAAACTGAAAGCTGAATTGAACCATGCCTATCAACTGGCCCAGACAATGGCCGCCAAACGAAATCTAGCCAACAAAGAGAGACATGATAGAAAAGTAAAGGCTCAAGATTTTAGGCCTGGAGACCGTGTGTTGTTGCGAAATTTAGGATTGCATGGTAAACACAAAATTGTTGATCGATGACACCATCTTCCTCATGTCGTAGTTGGAAAGTTGGATGATTTGCTAGTGTACAAAGTGCGCCCAGAGAATAACTTCAAAACTGTCAAGACCATGCACAGTAACCACTTGCTACCTATTGGTCAAGTTATAATTGAGGCTGAACCCACCGAGATTGATTCCACTGGACCAGTGACTCGTGCTGCTGCAAGAAAAAAACAGTCAGCCTGCCCCCGTGGTTGCCGATTTAACACTTCCTCCACAGCAGGCCCAGAATGATAGTGACTGCCAGTCTAACTCGGATGACAGTGAGAGTGATAATGCCTATTACCCCTCATATGAACTGAGTCAGTTGTTTCATGGAAATCCTATGTTGAATTATGGGGATGAAGGTGGGCCTTCTGGACTTCCTAACCCCCCGGCATCATCCTTGGAGCCAATGCTCCCTGAAAGTGAAGTGCAAAGTACCACGTCTGAGGATGCTGAGCCTTTGTGTATTGTGGAACTGTATGATTTGCCTGAAGGAGAGGCTGATGGTATGAGTCTTTCTGGTGACATGCCATAACTTGAAGAACACTATGAGAGTGCTGACAACCCCTCTTCAGTGTCAGAGAGTCTTCAAAATGAGCCAAGTGTTGTAGAAACAGAGACTACAGAGCAAGGGGCTGACAGTGCTCCCAGCTTGGACATTCCCCTTCATGCAGAGGCACCCCTCACAAGTGATGAAAGCTCCAAGACCATTGCTGAAAGTACAGAGACTGTGGTTGTTCACTCCAGAAAGACTGGCCGAGCTGTCAAGCCAGTGGTGCACTTCAGTTACGATTCCCCTGAGAGGCCAGTGGATTTGCCTTTCAATGCAGTCCACAAAGGTGTTTATGTCTCTCAGAACTCACTGCCCAAATTGAGCTTGATGGCCCATTCCAGGTTACTTGTTCTGCCCTCTAACCATGGAACCCCTGCCCCATCCAGCCCCAAGTTAGCTGATAGGGAAGGCCCCCCTCTTGCATTGTTTAGAGTACAAGAAGTTATTACATGATTCTGTATAGTAATGTTCAATTTACCTGTGTGAAATATGCATAATTTATTGTCAGAATGGAAATGACATAGTGGAGTACATTGAAATGTATAGTAAAGTGACAAGTTATGTCAATTGATGAATCAGATAGTACTTGTATAGCATGCTAATGGTATAAATATCTTGTATATGTTGCATTTTCAAGGTTATGATGGTACAGACTTGACACAGATGACAAGTTTTCCCAGGCAGGGAAGGGTGTAACCTCCCCCTGCAAATGGGGATTCCCAAAAAGTCTTCCTTGAGCTTGCCTAAGTGCTTACTGCCAGGCTGGTGTCCTGCGTTTTAGCAGTTTAAATGTGATTACCAGAGCCTGTATAGCCTCTGTGTACTGTCTCTTTAAGAGCTGCCTGATTGCAGCTCTTGTAATCTGAGAGGGGAGCTCTGTTGAAAGATGTAACTAGTTAGCGAAAATCATTTAGAGTGAAAATGATAGTGTAGTTTGTCTAACCTGCTTTCTTTGTAGCAAGGACTGTTTTGTTTGTCTCCACTGTCTTGGTCCTGGACTGCAAATTGGACCAATCAGTACTGGTGGGACCTAAAATGTAGCCGGACTACAGGAGCTGTCTTAATTCAAAATCTGTAGGAACTGTAGTCTGAATGTTTTGCGTCTTTCTTGCAACTGAAGGGGGAGCTCTTACTTTGACTGACAGCCAGATCAGCGAACCAAATCTTTTGGATCTTGGGGAAGTCCCGGGCTGCTTGCAGTTTTCAGTTAGATCTAAGCTGGAAGCTGAACAAGAAGGAGCTTAAGTGATTCTGAGCAGCAATCCTGAGTGGATTTGCATGGTAGAACTCTGAAAAGGCTAAGTTTTTGGCCTGCATGTCGGTGTGCTGCTCCTTAGAGGGAGAGAAGAGAATTATTTTGGACTAAATCCAAGTGTGTGTGACTAAAGTAAGCTACTGAAGTGGGCCAGGCTCAACCTGCAGAAAACCGAAGATTTTGCTGAATGCAATCGGCCTGTCAGGAGTTCCAGCTACCCCTAAGCTCCCGGTGTGTGCCGAGACTTTGCAATTGAGACCGGGGAGCGCTTTGCCTGGTACAGTAGAATTCCCTTACATGTAAATGTGCTATGAGCTGCTAGTGGGTCGTGAGTTAGTCCCCACTGTGTGAACTGTGTTCTGCTTGCTGGAAGCTGTATCCAGCCCAAAATGGACTGCATCTGAATTTGTCTCCATGCGGTCTGGGCCTTGCCAGACTGGCCCAGCCAGACTACCCACTGCACAGAGAAGCCATCGACGAGAGACCTGCCTGGGAATCGGCCCCCTGCTCCATGCTTGAACAGGAACGATGCTTCTGCTACTCATGTGGGTCCTGCTTCTCCTGGCATTCCAGATCAACCACCTGCAGTCTCGATTTTCATCCAGCCTGTGTCCAGTCTTGGGTATCATGAGTAAATACCAGGGTAACTCCCTGCAACAACAGCTTAATCTGAGTGTGTCATCTGATTGTCTTGTTGTTTCATTTCCTTTACAAACTGAGCCCTCTGGCTCCGGATTGCAGATACTGTGTACTTTGCATGTTGTGTTTTCCATCACAGGGTCCCAACCAGCTGCAACCCCGGGCATCGGTCCTGGCTAGCCCATCTCTTCTCCACCTGGGTACCCAGAGGTGGACTGTGTGGGGGATCTCAAAGCGCATGCATAATTGCTTGATTGATATAACCTTTAAGTTAATTAACATGATTTTGCCCCTTCCCTGTTCAAGTCCCCTGAATAAATCAGATCTAACTTTTCCTGCATGTAATCTGACTGTGGTTCCAGTTTGTGCTCAAAGTACTGTACCGTTGCTATTTGTTGTGCATAACCTTGTTTTACAGGGCATCCCCAGGGTTGAGCCAGAGGAACCAGTCCTGGTGGTAAGTGCAAACAGTGTGGGTACTTGTGTGGTGTACCAGGGGTATTGTGAAAGTGATTATTGTACAGTGTTCAGGTTACTAGAGGGGAAAGAGGGGGGTTACAGTGTCACAGAGGGCTGTGCCCAGGTTAGCTTGACCACTACCAACCCTGATCTCCTGGTGGAGGCACCGTTTCAGAACTCAGGCCCCTTAACCTGCTAGTAGCCAAGCAGGCAGGGGTAGTAGCCCTTGGGATAGTGCCACCTAGGGGTTACATAAATGGTAGAGTGCAGTTACTGAAAATCTTTTATTGCAGGTGTACAGAGTGCATGCAGAGTTCCAGACCCTGTTGGTAAGTGTGGTCTCTGTAAGCATATTATTATTAGCATGCACCATTAATTGTAAATTGCATGCAAAGTAAAGTGTATTGCAAAGCTGTACATGTGGGGTCACTGGGTGGGGCTGTGAGTAGGTACAACTTCCCAGAGGGTTGGGCTAGCTTAACATCTAACCCACTAAAGGAATTCTCATGGTGGAGGCACCGTGTCAAAGCATTGCTGTTAGAGCCCAGGCCACTCAACCAGCATTTAGGTAGGCAGGCAGGCAGGGGTAGTAGCCCGTGGGAGGTGGCGCCCAGGTTACATATATACTGTACAGTAGTTAGGCAGTTTGTTTATGATTTTTGTGGGGTTGTCCTTGTCAGCAGGATAAGCGAGCTTGTTGCTGTGTGGTGGCCTGTTGATTATGTGGCACTGTGACTTTGTTACTGTTTGATGGGCTTTCTGGTCTGATAATTTCTTGTTTTAAAAAAGGCATTTATTGAAAATATGATTAAGCTAGAATCAGGCTGTTGCTATGAACAAGCATTCCTGGCATAGTGTTCTAGTTCTGATAGAACATCTGGAGCCAGTTATTCAAAGCTTTGCCCTGAGGCAAATTTAGCACTGCATGGTGGGCAAAATTAGCTCGGAACCATTTGCAAGCCATATTCAGAGGAATCGTCCAGGGGCTAAATGAGTTGAATATAGCATGCAAACAAAGGTGTACAAACAGGGCTGAGAGTGCAGTGCAACAATAGCCCAGCAAATAAGACAGCACTAAATACAGCAAATGAGAGCAGTGCAAACTGCAACAGTGACCCAGTGCACACAGAGGTGGAGTGAGTGAAGGCTGAACAATGAGGGCAATGTGTGTGCTAGCAAAGCAATGGAGCACAACAACAGCAAACAACAGTGCAGGTCAAATACTGCAGAACCATGTAATGGAACATTACAGTCTTGCACGGCACTAACACGGTTGCGCAGCACTGACACGTTTGCGCGGCGAAATCCTGTTTGCCCGGTGCTAAAGTCTGCCATATTGAAAACTGCTATGCAAATGAGCCCACTCAGGTAGTCTGAGGGCAAACAGTCACATTAGCATCTCATTACAGCCTGCTTAGCATGTGGATTTCCCAATGCTATAACATGGTGCATACAGCTCCACCTGTAGGTCTGACTAGAATTACAGGATGGTAGTCACTTTCCTGTCTGAGCTCACAGCTCCATCTGTAGGTCCGACTGGGATTACAGGTTGGTAGCCACATTTCTTTTGTGTGTCACAGCTCACAGAACATTAGCTACAGTATTGGTTTGGACACAGATGCAAAGACTAATGTAGCCATGGGGAGTACCAGGAACGGGTGGTTGTACTGCATGCCAGAGGCAAATCATTGTTCCTGCTATAGTGTTTTTCAGATGGTACAGTATCATAGTAGGCAATACTGTGAGGTACACAGCAATGCCTACAGTGTGTCAGGCAACAGTGACAGTTACTATCAATACAGAAACATGCATAGTTGGAAAGTGTGGTCTGACAGTGGACACCACAGTCATACTGTCCTGTGACCCTCATGTGCTGCACCAGTGGCATGGGATCCCCACACTACCATAAACATGGCTGTCCATGTGTGCAGAGATCCTTGACAGATGTAGGGTATGTACTCCAGGAGGGAGGGGACACACATATCATCATACTGGCACACTGCTGTCAGGGTAATTACCATCAGTGGAACATGTGCACTGTGCGGATGGCCCCAGCTGTGTGGGTGGCAGTACCTACTATGTGGTGCAGCCTGGCCACCTGTACACTCTCCCCGCAGCACCCTCCATTCCGCCAGTGCAGCACGTGCTGCTGGATTGTGTTAGTGTACACCAGTGGAGAAACTGGAGGTGTGTGCTGCATGGACGTACTGCCATGGTGTCCATTTGGAGCTGGGGCACCCACTAATGCCAGGCAAGGTTAGGACAGGTGCCAGAAGATGGTGACATTGGCAGTGCCATCTGTGTGCAGCATATTTTGACCATGTATGTTTTCTGTACATTGTTCTTTATCATCTTGTTAACCATGTAAGCACACTAGGCCAAGGCCCAGTATCAGGAATGACCCAGAGACACCAACTGAGCAGCTGAGATGCAACGGTGTACAATACAGACATACAATGCACAACAGCACACAATACACAACTATCATATTAGGTAAACATTACAGTACTGTACATTACAATACATTTTAAATAGTTTGTAGCTGCAAGTGGTGTTCTAGCTCACGTGTATCAGTTACATGAATGTGCACTTCACAGCACTGTTGGGGCATTGCACTCCACAGTTTGTGTGCTTGTGCATATGGAGTGGCCCCGAGTGGTCATCCACCCACACTGCCTCCTCATTGGATGTGCACAACCTTGGTCCCTGCTGCTGCTGTTTCCACACCTCATATCCTGGGTTTGCCTGGAATTAAGATTACCTTTTCATAGGCAGTTACTAGCTCCATGCTTCGTATTGCGCAAATATGCGTTGTGCCATGCTACAGCTTTGAATAAAGTACTGTGCATGTATGCATGGTCCCACCCCTTACTTTGCCCCATGCATACATTATCTTACTGCGTCAGTACTAACGGGTTGCACCGGTGATATCTGGTCTTTTGAATATCACACACCGGCACTATTCCGGCACAATTCTTGTGCAATTGGTTTGCCCTAGGCACAAAACTTTGAATATCTGGCCCCTGAAGTAGTAGCCCACTGAGTTCTAGAATATTGAGATTTGCTGTTACATTTGGATGGTATTGGAGCAGAGCAGTGTAGGGAAAGGCAAAGAGTGGTACCCAGGGGAACGAGGGTATCAGGCAGGAGATGGCAGCAGCAAGGACCACCCAGTATGCAGGAGTATCTCTTCCTCAGAAGACCCAGCAGTCCACAATAGAGGAATGGCAAGTGGTAAGGGGAAGGGGTGGAAATGTGAGGGTAGCATCAGGGTGGGAACTTCTGAAGGGGTGCCTTTATTGAATAGATTTGTACCACTGTCTGAAGGAGGGAGGGGGCAGCAGGAGGTGAGGCAGGAGGTTGAGTTGAGTCAGGGTTGAGAGTAGGAGTATAGGGGAGGGGAAGAGGGAACTAGTCAGGGTGGGCAGGGAAGAGTAGGCAACCACTAACACGCCCCCCTTCTCTGCTCTCATCCCCTTACCTTGCCCCCTCTCTACTACCCTCCACTTTCTCCCCTCTGTTCCTGCCTACTTTGCCAGTGCTTCTCTGAAGTGGAAAAATGCTTCTTGACTATTTGAAATGTTTTATAGAAATGTTTTTGCATTATAACTATGTATCTTCTGTGTCTCAGTTCATTGTTTGCTATGTACAATATGATGTGGACCCTTTGTAAAAGCATCGCTCAAAGGTGTTTCTCCAAAACATAAATAAATAAATAACCAAGTGGAGAATGGGTGGGAGGGAGAGAAAAAGAAAGGAAAAGGAAGAGAAAAGTGGAAGCAGATGCAGATAGTCAGAAGGGGAGTGGCAGAGTGGGAGATGGAAAAACAGGTGGATAAATAGTGGATGGAGATAATAAGTTTACTAGGGATCAGGGGGGCAGTTAGATGTGAAAACAGCTAGTACCAAAGGTAAGAAAGGAAGGACAGGGAGCACAGGTGCAGGGGATGGAAGGGTGGCAATCACAGGGGACTCCATAATTAATGGTATTTACCAGGGAAGGAAACGGGACACAAATACAAGCAGAAGGGTGGTTTGTATGCCAGGGATGACAGTGGGGAAGGTGGGCCCAAGAATAAGGGAAATAGTAAGACAGGTTGGAGGAAAACCTGATTTAGTTAATACATGTGGGAACCAATGACCTAGCTAGGGAGTAGATTGATATAGTGCAAAGTACTGTAGATTCAGGGAGTTTGGGAAGATCTGCAGGGAGGAAACAAGTTCACTGGCCTTCCCAGAGATCATACCAGTACCAAGGGCCAGCACAGCCATTAAAAAGAAGAATAGAATATTTTAATGATTGGCTAAGGAAATGGTCCAGGGAGGAGATGTTCATCTGTATTGGGGACTAGGAGGAGACCTGGTCAAAGAAAGTACTCTTTTTACCAGACAGTCTACATCTCAGTAGGGAGGGTTTGACGGTACTCGGGGACAAACTGGGGGAATATATAACCACTACACTTATGTAACCCCCCCTACAAATGGTGGTCCCTAAAGTTTCTGCCTGTGCTTCCCTGCCACCCTGTGGCTCTGTCCTTCTCCTGTTCTTCCCGGGTATCTCCCATTGACCCAGCAATTTTTATGTGTCCCCAGGTCTTGTCCTACCCCTCTGGTGCCCTGCCATGCTGCCCAAGTCCTTAATCCAGCCCTGTGGGGCTCCAAATGTCCACCGCAATCTCTCACTATGGTGTCTGCCCTTAGGGCAGTGGGATCGCATAGGCGCAAGTGCTGCCTTTTATCTGCAACCACACTGTTTTGTGGTCACTACGGGGAGTGTTCCATCGGTTCTGGGATCCCCAGTGCCTGGGTGGGACCTGGTGACCATGGACAGGCCACTGAGAGGCCGCTCCCATTAAAACTAAGGGAGTTGTGCGAGTGTGTTCGATTGGGGCTCATTAATATTCATGAGCAGAGCCCAATGCCATTTAAATATGCATGAAGGCCTGTCTGTCCTCAGGGCAGCCTGTATCTTGGCTGCAGCCAAAAAGGGAAAAGAAAGTGTCTTAAAAAATAATAAAATATTGTAATTGCTGCATGTGGGGAGAAGTGTTTAAGAAGCGGGAAAAGGGTTTAAAAAAAATTCTCTGTTCCTGGCTTCTCCAGACAGTTTTTGGGACTCAGAGTGTCAGCCTGTCTGCTGCCGCAAATCAGGGCTCACTAAACATTGGCAGCAGTGACAGGAAAATGGACTGAGCAAATTTCTTTCTCTATGCAGCAGCAGCAAGTATTCCACCCAGGCTACAGAACCGTGGGGCATCGGGGCAAATATTTGGTTATCACTGGCTGCACCAGAACTTTTATTCAGGACTATGCTCATTCTGCTAAAGGGACAGTGGATTAAGCAGCCATTGCAAGCAGCCACAGCCAATTGCAAAGCCAGAGAAACAAAGCCAGAACTTGTGGGACTTTCACTAAAGCTCATGGGTAAATGCCAAGTGCTCATGGGGACTTACAGGGACCTAATTCTAGGCACCAAAACACCAGACCAACAGTGCATCGAGTAAGGTTCATGCATTATTCATTTCTGTGATCGATAGGTCCTCCAGCCAATCGAAGGCCCTGCAGCCAAATCTTACAGCCAATCAGGAGCCTTGGGAAAGACCTATAAGAGACAGTGTTTGCCAGCACTTTGCCATATTTGAGAGATTCCAGCCTGCAGATTCGAGGGGGAGCCCCCCACAGGGGTGAGGGCTCAGGCCCCTGCCTTGCTTCTGGGCCTGGGCAGTCCAGCTAAGCCCCTCCATCCAGGAGGGGGTGTTTGGTTTTACTTAAAATTAAAGTAACCTAGTTAAGTATTGTTAACCTGCTAGCCTGGAGGTTGACAGATTTTCCTCCAGGTGCTAACCCTCCCTCCCTCCCACATCTGGGAAAGATGTGAACTGAAGACCAGATGTTACCAAGCAGTGGTGAGAGCGCTGACCAGAACTCCAGTCATGAGAGGACTGAAGACACCAGGATGCCTTCTATAGTGGAGATCAACTGTGGAGGACCTGCGTGAGTACCCTTGTACCCCCTGGTGCAAGGGAGAAATATCTTGCAAGCTAGCCTATGGGCCTGCCAGCAACTGTAGTTGTTCTGTGCCAGGAAAGAGGAAATAAGTAACCTGGACCGACATTCTCTCTATCTTCTTAGTTGTGAGAGACTGAAAGTAATTAGCCTGGGCCACTTTGCCCGAAGAGACTGTTACCGCTAGAAGTTGTTCCATCCACACCTTGTCTGCTGCCCAGCTGGCCCAGCACGGGTGTATTTCTGAAACTGTGCTATGTATAGTGCCGCTGTTGCTGGGGGTACCCAAGAGAGCCCAGACAGTGGGTGCTTAGGAAAAACCATATAAATGTGCTGATATCTATCTGTACCCTGTATTTGGTCAAGATTGCCATGTTGGAGCTGCCAGCCATAGTCGCATTGCCACTTCAAAGGACATGAGACCCTAGAGTTTGTTGTGACTGAGCTTTACACCTGGAAATGACATATTTCCACTTTGTCGAACTGTGTCTGAGACCACAGACATGCTTGAGAAGTATTGGTATATAAGTGTACTGGATGTGACAATATATATGTGTTGGATATTCAGGATTTGTGAATCCAAGATCTAACCAAGGTAACCCGGACCAGTTGCCTTTTCTGGAATGTTCATTCTGCGACCTGCAGGGCAATCCCTGCCCTTCTGCCATGAGCAGGGCAACCCCTGCTACACTGCAACAAGCAGGGCAACCCCTGCACCTCTAGAAAAGAATCAACAGCCATTGTTGTTTGTTTGTTTTCCAAGTTAGCCCCCTTCCTTTCAAATCAAAGTGGGCCAACTCGACCAGCTGCAACATCCACCAGGCCTGCAACATCCAGAACTTTGATATCTGGGTACCCAGTGTATAGTGTGAGATTGCAGGGTTTCAGCTGTACCTGGGACTAGTACCAGTGTGGGGAAAATAGTATATGTAACACCATATTTAGTCAGCAGCTTAGATAGCCAGGGCTCTGGGTATCATGTTTGGTCATTTGTACTGTGATTGCCTTTTCTGTTATCTAGTAGCCACCCAGCTGGAGGGTTCACCAGCACAAAATCAACCTATTGTACATTTTGTAAATAGATATCAGCATAACCTCTATTCCTCCTGTTTCTGTATCCTAACTCCTATGTCCCCCAAAATAAACCCTGTTGTTACTGTTTTGCAAATCATTGTGTATGAGCTATTACAGTCAGCACTCAGGTATCCGTTGCCTTCTGTTCTCATGTCAGGTGACGGATATCTGAGAGAAACGGTTAAGTGGAAACTGGATGCTTTGGTCTGCAGTTTGATCTGTCTGCTGTGACTGCTTAGCTCTGTGGCTGCTTTGGTTTGTGACTGCCTTGCCTGATTTGGTCTGTGGTTTTCTATGCAATACTCTACTGGGAATGAAAAGGGTCAGTTATTTGAGAGTAAACATTGAGATCTACATAGGAGACAACAGGCAGGATGGGCAACGGAAACGGATAACGCGAGGGATGGATAAACGAGTGTAAACAAAATGGGAAATAAAAAACCATGCGGTCAAAGACGGATACATGAGAGAAACGGATAAATGAGAGCCGGATAAACAAGTGCTGACTGTATTAGACAGTGTCATTAATTGCAAAATGTTTGAAATGTGGGGAAATGCCTGTTGAGTCATGTTTTGCAGTAGCAAATGGTATTTGTGGGTGATATAACATCTCAGGGGGTTATACCAGGTAATAGCTAGCCCACGTCAAAGTATATTCTGAGCGGAGGCCCTGCACATTGTTTTAGACTTGATATAAGTTAACAAACCCAAACCCCTCAGCCTAGCTTGTAAATAGTAGGCAGGGGTGTAACATTATGAGTAGCACTGCTTAGGGGTTATGCTTAATTTAAACTTCTAAGTAGGGGGCAGAGGACATGTAGTCCCAAAGACTCTGAGAGGAGAAGGTCAATGAACCCCCCCCCACATGGATGGAAGCTATCTGGAGGAAGGAGGTGGAAGGGGTGAGGAAACTACAAAGGATGGAGGGGGTGAGGAATAGATAACAAGGGTAGATGGAGGGGTGCACACAGAGGGGAGAAATGTGAAGAGAAGAATAGAGGAAAGGGAATGAAGGTCAGGGACAGTGGTGTCTCTGAAAACGTACAGTCTTGGAAACAGATGGAAGACCTACAGGTGCTGTTAGCTGACAGGAGGGTGGACATAGCAGCAGTAACTAAGACTTGGGCAACACCACACAATGACTGGGACCTTGTGATCCCTGGATACAAACTATACAGGAGGGACAGGGTAGTGGGGTGGCAGTTTACATCAGGGAGGGAATAACTTGCATGAGGGAGGAGTCGGAGGAAGGGAAGGTGAAGGCATTATGGGTTCAGTTACAGCCCAATAAAGGCAGAAAAGTGAGGTTGGGGATGGTTTACAGACTGCCCAACTAGGATGAGGAGAGGGACAGGGAACTAAGATTGCAAATATTGGAAGCTGTGGGGAAAGGAAAGGTGGTAATTGTGAAGGACTTCAAACTGCCCAAGGTGGACCGAGGCGTACCATCCACAACATGTGCTAGGAGTCAGGTGTTCCTGAAGGACTGCAAAATAGATTCCTGACTCAGGGCATCATAGAATCAACAAGAGCAGAGGCAATTCTTGATCTGTTGCTCACAAATGGGGAGCATGTACAGGAAATAATGGTCAGGGAGCCCCTGGTTGGGACTGACCATTGCACAATGTGGTTCCAGTTCAATATGGGCAAGGAAAGCATCCCGACTAGGACCAAAATCTTGGATTTTAGGAGGGTTGACTTCAGGAAGATCGGTGAAGTGCTAAGGAGCCACCTGGAAGGCATCAGAGCAGATATGGGGTGGACCAAAGGTGGTTCATTATTAAGGAAGGAATACTGGTTGCCACATAGGAGTGTGTTAGACTCAGGTGGAAGAACACAAAGGCTAAAGCACCAAGCTGGTTCAGTTCTGGGGTCACTCAGGCAGTAAGGGAGAAAAGGTTAGCCTATAGAAGATTCAGGAAGACCAAGAAAGAGAGAGGTAGATTGGAAAAATTACCTAAGGTTGGCTAGTGAGGCAGGTAAGGAAGTCCGGTAAGCTACGGCACAGAAGGAGCTGCAGATAGCTGCAGTAATTAAGAAGGGGAAGAAGGTCTTCTTTCACTGTATAAGTGAGAAAAGGGACAAGAAGGATAGGACTGTTAGGCTTAAAAAAGGGGAGGAGTTGGTGGAGGATAACGGGGTAAAAGCAGAGATACTAAATGAATACTTCTATTCTGTCTTCACCAGGGAGAATGATGGACCTGTGCCTTCAGGAAGGAGAAGAAGAGCCATGGGAGGGAGGAGACACAGATGTAGTGACAGAGGAGGCTAGAGTGAGGGAAGGGCTGCTGGCATTAAAGATTAACAAATCATCAGGCCTGGACAAAGTACATCCAAGGGTACCCAGGACTCTGGCTAAGGAACTGGCAGGGCCACTGGCAGCCTATTTAATAGTTCACTAGAGTCAGGCATAGTACCACAGGACTGGGGAACAGCACATGTGATGCCCCTTCACAAAAGTGGTCCCAAGGATGACACAGGGAATTACAGACCAGTCAATCTATCCTCAATTGTGTGCAGGCTCATGGAGACCATACTTAAGGAAAGGTTGGTAAAATATCTAGAGGAGCATGTCTCCAGGATGCAAGGCAGCATGGGTTCATGGGGGGGGGGAGAGAGCATGGCACATGAATCTGATTGACTTCTTTGACTGGGTCACTAAGACAGTAGACAGGGGCCAAATGGTAGACATCCTTTATCTGGATTTCAGCAAGGCCTTTGACTCTGTGTCCTACTAAAGGTTGATCAGGAAGTTGCTGGATCTCAGGGTTGGGGATAAGATGGCCAGATGGGTGGAAAACTGGCTGAGGGACAGAACTCAGATGGTGGTTGTGGGAAAGAGTTATCTGGCACCAGGGAGGTCACAAGTGGGGTCCAGCAGGACTCGGTGCTGAGGCTGGTGTCGTTCAGTGTCTTCATCAATGACATTGGAGATGGCATTAAGGGTAAAATGTGCATATTCGTAGATGACACCAAGCTCTATGGGAGAGTGGATACAGCTGAAGGAATACAGGAGGTACAGTATGATCTGGAAAAGCTGGGGAGGTGGTCTGGGATCTGGCAGTTTGACATCAATGCCTCAATGCCAAGAAATGCAAAGTTATGCACACTGGAGCCAAGAAGTCCAGGACAGAGTACTACTTGGCTGGAGTCCAGATACCTGCATTAGAGGAGGAGAAGGATCAGGGAATGATGATCACTAGTGACATGAAGCAATCCATGCAGTGCAAGAAGGCAGCAGCAGCTGGCCCGGTGGGGCTGAGGATCAAGGTGCTGGGCACCACACCTTGTGCTACACCAGCGACCCAGGTTCGGGAATGAGCTCGGCCCACCGGGGGTCGGCAGAGGAGAGAGAGAGAATCGAGCAGCCATAGGACTGCTCTAATCTCTCAGGGAGGGATCCAGGGGTAGCCCTGTGCAGCAGCAGCCCCCGGTGGAGACCAGCAGCACTGCTATGCACATGAACTTGCTAGCAAGCTAAGGGGTAGACATCAGGCGGCTGTCTTCTGGACGTGGGTGGGAGCACCCATGTCTAGGGCTAGGTCAGCATTGCACGTCCCACGTCGGGGGTGTAAACACTATGGAAAAACCCTTCCTGGTCCAGATAGGCCTGCCTCCCGAGCCACACACCGCCCAACACTGGAGCTCTTCCACTGCCCCTTCTATCTCCTCGGGCCCTATGTCCCAGGGGGCTCGGGAGAAAAGTCCTGAGGATGATGGGCTCAGTGGGCGGTAGAGCGGTACTGGCCAGTGGTGTGGCCTGAGAGAGTTCTGGCTCTGGGGGCAATAAAGAGAGTTAAAAAAAAAAAAAGAAGGCAGCAGAAAGGGCAAGCAAGATGTTGGGATGCATAGCTAGGGGGATCAGTACTAGGAGAGAGGAGGTCATGCTACCCTTGTATAGGTCACTGGTGAGGCCACAGCTAGAGTATGAAGTTCAGTACTGGTGCCTACACCTCAGAAAGGACATTAACCTGCTAGAGAAGGTTCAGAGGAGGGCTACAAAGATGATAGTGGGTCAGCAGGGTAAGGCATATGAGGAGAGGTTGAGGGCACTGAACATGTATTCCTTGGAGGAAAGAAGAGAGAGAGGGGACATGATTGGGACCTTCAGGTACCTAAAAGGGATAAATAAAGTGGATAAGGAGGATCTCTTTAAGCTGAGTGGCAACCATAACATGAGAGGTCACAGTCTTAAGCTGGGGGGGGGAGGTTTAGGAGGGAGGTCAGGAAGCACTTCTTCAGAGAGAGGGTGGTGGACACTTGGAATGTGCTGCCAGAAGAGGTTGTCTCATTGAAGACAGTGAGCAGCTTCAATAGAGGCTGGGACAGGCATAAGGGGAAACTAAAGATCATGGGTAGGGAGGATGGGAGGAATAGGGAGGGAGGGCAGGGACAGTAGCTCAAGCCATGGACCCTGCAATACAAGCAGACTAGATACATCAAATGGTCTTCTTCTGCTGGCTTCTTCATATGTTCATATGTAAGTTCGTTTGGTACGAGAAAATAAGGTAAGTCCAGTTTAATGTATTTCAGTGAGGTTTTACATTTTAATCATAACTTTTTTAGCTTTTAATATTCTTACACCAAATTTTGAACATGGCCTTTTTGGGACCTCACCTCATGAACAAGGGCGGTGAAACTTTTCAAATCAGTCCTGAAAGGTGATTTCACGATCGCTGCATGAAATTACATTTCTGGTGGGAATTAAACATTTTCACCTATAGGGCATGAGGTGGGGTCATGAGAAGGCTATGGTGAAAACTTGATGCAAAAATACAGCAAAATGACCAAGTTAGTGAACATTAAAATAGTTCAACATTCACTCATAATTTCACTAACTTTTAACATTTTCCCACAAAGCTTCCAACATTGTCTTTTTGGAGCACCACCTCATAAACAATGCAAGTGAAATTTTTCAAATCCATCCTGAAAGGTGATTTCACAGTCATTTACATGAAATCATATTTCAGGTAGAATTTGAACATTTTCACCTACTGGATTCATGAACGGGGTCATCCGTTGACTATTTTGAAAATCTTGAGTAAAAATATGGTAAAATGACCAGGTTATGCGTGAATGTTGAAATATTTTAATGTTTACAAATGACTTTGCTAATTTTCAATATTTTTCCACCAAACCTTCAATATAGCCATTTTTTCACACCACCTCATAAACATGGCAGGTATAGTTTTTCAAATCCTGGATGTGACGTGTTTTCACACATGTGGTACAAAATGATGTTTCAGCCAGTATTCTATAAGTAGTAGTAGTAGTAGTTTTATTCATGAAGCACCCTTCCCAGAAATTTTAGGGTACCATACAGAAAAACAGTCAGTAAATAGATAAACACTCGTAAGTAACTTAAATAATACTCTGAAGTATATACACAGTAGCAATAGAGTAAATAAGCATTTGTCAATGCCAAATGTTGTCACGCTGGCGTTGGCAGTGGGAGTGGCGGAGCTAGAGATGTATAGTGTTGTGATTTTGTGAATGTGTGTCAAAAGGTGATTTTGCTCAGCGAGCACGCCATTGTGCGCCACAGCTGCGGAAACACGTTTTGGGCAGGCTGTGAAAAATGGCAGCTGGACTGTTGATAAGGAGATGTGCACAAATGGCAGAGGTGAAAATGTGGCATGAAAATATTGCAGATTAGCGGAAGTTACAAGGGTCTAGCGTGGAAACTGCATGATACCCAGCTTGCAACACAGTCATTGTATGGATTTCATTCTACATTTTCAACATAAACATTTAGGATCTCTGCTCATGAATAGTGTCACCGCCATTTCCTCAAAGTGTCCTGAAAACTGATTTCGCATAGCGACCATGCAATTCTGTGCTGGACATGAGAAAATACATTTCAGGCAGCTGTACTGTTCATCAGGAGGTATGGAAAAATTCCATTGATGAACTGCTGGAGTGAAAGTATTACAGATTTACAAAGTCATGAACATGCGTGCAAACTGTGCAATGCACGCTCATAAAACACTCATTTTATTGACTTGTGTTCCCAAATTTTCAACATAAGCATTTTAGGACATCTGCTAATGAACAGTGTCACTGTCATTTTCATCATGTGTCTCGAACACGGACTTTCCACAGTGACCATACTATTCTGCGCCAGAACCGCAAAAACAGATTTTCGTCAGGATGTGAAAAATTACAGCTGCATTGTTCATTAGGAGGTGCAGAACAATGGCACTGTTGAAAATCTAGAGTGAAAATATTAGAAGTTTCTGAACATGAAACTGGCGTACAAACTGCTAGCATAGCTAAGTAATACAGTCATTTGTAGAGTATTGTCACAAATTTTCAACACAGGCATTTTAGGACCTCTGCTCATGAGCAGTGTCACTGTCATTTTCATAATCTGTCCCAAACACTGATTTCGCACAGTGACCGCACTATTCTGTGCCAGAAGTGCGAAAACACATTTCGGCAAGGATCTGAAAAATGACAACTAAAAACAAAAGATGGTGGCCATATGAAAGAGGAATTTTTTCATACAATGCAGGATTCCTCTTTTGTATCAATCAGCTATCTTGAAGTGCCTATTAAGCATGCTCAAAAAAGATTTTTTCAAATTTTTAAATTGCAATAACTTAAAAACTACTTATTCTTTTTATACCAGACTAGCAAAAGTCACATCTGTCTCTTTCCACCCAGCAAATTTCATGCCAAACAACCAAACCCTCTGGACTGTAGGCAAGTTCAAAGAAAAATCCCAGCAAAGTCAATGCGTAAAAACATGTTTTTTCACCTCTCCATTACTCGGAGACCACACATCTGACCAGAATGAAGAGATCAAGAGATTTACCCCTACAGGAAGGCACATACCAAATTTCATGTAAATCTGTTCAACGGTTGCAAAGTTATTAACTTGCAAAAGTTTGAGTTTAACATTGAAGTGCCTACTCAACCCTAACTATAGGTGTACGGCTGCACCCCTATAATATATATATATATTCATGGCAAAAAACTTCATTAATGCATCAGTTAGGGTTCATATTAAAGCAATAAAAGTATGGAAATGTGGTGCATTCCCCCCCAACCCGAGCAGTGGAAGGGGCAAGGCAACAAAACCAAGCAGAGACACCCATCATCAGATAAGATAAACAACATACAACTCTCTGAACATTACACAGGAGACATCCATCATCATGGTCCACCAGCTGTATGAGGTCTGCTGCCATGCCAGTGTCTTGGGGGTATGTCTAGTGCTCCCTATAGACCTAAGGGGAGGCTGATCGAGTTATGGGAGGAATGGAGAAGGGTACAGTTGCAGTTCATCCACAGCTGCCTAGTTCCTCCTTTCCCATTATTCATTGCTGATTACTACATTTTTTTTTTGTAGTGGGGAATATAGGGCCCTTGTGGTCCTGCGCTCTCATCCATGCATAATTTTTGAGATAGTGTGCTGGTATCCTTATTTGCTCATAGTGTGCAGTGCCAAAGAAACACCTCACATTGCAATGCTGCCATATAAGAACACAGCAAAATTTGAAACCTCTGTAACTCAAAACCAAATTAATATATTTTCACGAATCCAGCAAAAGGTACATCAGTGGGGCAAATCTTTTGTACCTTGAAAATATCAGAGAAAAAAGTCCTTTGTACCCTGAAAATATCAGAGAAAAATTGCAAACTGTTTCTTCATGGTGGAGTGACAAAGAAATGACCGAGTGCACCTCACATTACAATGTTATCCTATGGGAAACAAAGCTAAATTTAAACCTGCAGAACTGCAGAGCAAAGTAATATATTTTCACCAAACCAGCATAAGGCTCATCTGTGGGGCAAGCCCTTTATACCCTTGAAATTTCAAACCAAAATCACAAATCATTTGTTAACTGTGGAGTGACAAAGAAACAGGTTCCTAAAATTCCTTTTTCACAAATTGCGAAAAGGAATCCTTTTCCGAAGTTCCTTTTTTCACAATTTGCGGAAGAAGAAAATCCTTTTTCACAAACTACAAAAAAGGATTCTTTTTCGTGATTCTTTTTTCACAATTTGCAGAAAAGGATTTTGGCATGTTAAAACAACACATTTACAGTTAAGCTAACAACAAAGTAACCCCATAATCAAATTCTAGGGGTTCTGATTAGGTAAACAGAACCATTGGTGTCTACTAAACCCCTATATTGTTTTAGTTATTTACTTTTCTTGTCACCGATAACTGAAAACAAGAAAAAGATTCTGCATTTGCAGCAAAAGATCCAACGTTTGTGAAAAAGGATTCCGCATTTCTGATAAAGAATCCTTTCTTGAGTGGGGCAGAAAGAGCTTTCAAACAAGGTATTGGGCTTACCTGTAGGTGTTTGGAGTCTTGAGATATAAATATCTAAATCATCTGTAAATTACATCAAGGCAGCAGCCATTTCATGGACTCTTGAAACAGAAAGTGATGTCACTGAGGGGCACGCTGTAATTAACAACATGCAGCTTGCCCCTCAGTGACATCACTTCCTGTTTCAAGACTCCATGAAATGGCTGCTGCCTTGATTTAATTTACAAAGTATTTAGATATTTATATGTCAGGACACCTGACACTTGCAGGTAAACCCAATAGTCCATTTGAAAGAAAGTTTTGTGGGCTTTCACATATTAAGTGAACTGGCAATGTTTACTTCCACTTTGATAACTTTGGAATGGATTAATATTTTTACACCAAATCTTCACAAGGCACATCTGTGACCTGAGACCTTTCTACCCTAAATATTTCAGACCAAGATTCAACACTGTGTTTGCACAGAGGCGTAACAAATAAGTTTACAAAAAATGGCAATTTTCGCTTGTATTGACACTCTGTATCTCTGCACCCATACATCGGACCAGAACAAAACTTGTCACATCAAGAGATCTTGGGTCCCTGATGGTACATGCAAATGTCATGTGGATTGCTTGAACAGTTGCAATGTTATTAAAGTGCAAAATTTCAAGTTTAACAAAGAAGTAAAGGTTGAATCCTAACTATAGGGTCATGGCTGTGCACTTATAATATATCTTCATATATATATATATATATATTATATATATATATATATATATATATATATATATATAATAATGGATGAGGAAGGGTTTGATATGAGAATTTAATGCACACCCGAGTTGTGGGATGCTACATAAACCCCGAGGGCGAAGCTTGAGGGGTTTATCAAAGCATCCCACAACGAGGGTGTGCATTAAATTCTCATGTGAAACACCCTCCCCATCTTTTATTTTTTATAATAACAAGCCAGCAATTTTTCTCCAGCAGTTTGTGAGACTGTTTGGACCCGCCCACATACAGAATGTTGGCCAGTGAGGCAGCAGCAGCATAGTTTGACTGGCATGGCTCATGAATGTCATAACAACCAGCCAGTTGTTATGGAAAATATCAACCTTGTCAGTACATTGAGAGAAATTGCTGACCAGTTACTATATATATATATTTATATTTATATATCAGATGAAATGCACCTATTTTAGTAAATTAAGATGATCATGGATTTAACTGTGTCCAGCATGGTGGTATAGCATCAGGAGTAAGTCATTTCTGTTTTTTATTCTGTTTAATGTTGATTCTTCACTTAACAACAAACCAGTATAGAACATTTGGGCTTTACTTGTTATATTTTCTGACTTGTTTCTTTACATGTGTTACCTATTATTGAGAAAATTGTTTCTGGAACTTCAATAATAACCCTTGGAGTGCTATGTTGCCTAACTATAATTTAAATGAGAGCATGACAGCTGATTTGGCAGGGAACAGAGACATTTTCATTGTTTTTGAAAATGACAATACTGAATTTTTACACGGGGAATCAGGAGAATCAATGCGAAATTCAATCATATGTGCATATGACCTTCCTTACATCCAGTTTCAGAACCCTCCAGCTGTCACAGCAAACATGCACAGCAGCCACAAGAGATATACAGATAAGGAATTGATTACACTTCCTCAGAATGTAAAAACTAAATTGCAAAAAATTTGATTAATGCACTAATTAGGGTTAAAGTGACAAAAGTAGAAGAATGTGTTCAACCCTAACCCCCCCACCCCCGGTAGCACAGCAGGTGTGGGGTGTGCCTGGGGTTCTCAGGCCTTAAGCTAACTCCATTTTCATATACTTTACACATCTGAGCTTATTTACAGATGGAATGGGGTGACATTAGGCCTCAGAACACCAAGGCACACCCCACACCTGCTGAGCTACTGGGAGGGGGGTGTTAGGGTTACAAACGTTAACACCACATTTCCCTACTTTTGTTACTTTGACCCTAACTAGTGCATTAACAAAGTTTTTTGCAATGTATTTATAGATACCAATACAGCCATCCTTATTTTCCAGGCTGTTAAAATTTAACAAAGTGATATTCTTCTAACAGTTTGTTAATGTTGCACAGTATGTCTTCTCTGTGTAAACAAGTAGAAGACAGTGCATGATATCTCACAACCGGAAGGAGAGGCAGCATTCGGGGAGAGTGTGTATACAATTTAAATTCCTGGTTACACCCCAGAGTACATAGCCAGGAAGCAACACCAGCTGGAAGGAAAGCCTCTTTTTTTCTTCTGGCAAGTGGTAGGATACAGATGAACAAAGTTTTGTCCCCATGTGTGTTTCAAGTCCCTAGGACACCTGAATATTGATGGCTTGCTTGTCACTGCAAAACAACTCTTCCACCAGAAGATTCTTGTGTACATTTCCATTATTCATAGAGTGTACGTTTTTTGCTGGCATTCCCAAAATAATGGGGGCCTTTTTAAATGGGACCCATATGAACAATTGTCTCAAAGCTTCAAACAGGCTACACATGTTAATGGGGCCCCCTTTGCTTTATAATTTGTTACTGGTTCTCAGCAGAATGCTTCCACTCAAAACAGAGAGCACTGGGCAGAAAATAGATTACAACAGGCGTATTGTGCCATAAGTACAGCATCAGCAGACTACAGTGTTTGCCAGGATTAAAGTTTTAGATGTAGCAAATGTGTTAACACAGTATAGGTGTCATCCTAGATTGGTAAAGGTGGTAGAGCATCAGTAATATGCAGCATTTGGAATACACTAAGTCCATATTTAATGCAGTGGAAAGATTCTCCTACTGTAAGTTTACAGAGGTGTTTTTTTTTAAACATCAGTAGTGTTCGGTGTCTGCCATGGCTACAGAAATCATCAAGGTTATCTTACATGGCATCTTTTCACTCACACTCAGTCAGCCTTCACACATTTTGTCCAGTGCTTGAATATGCAATATTTTAGATTATTATTATATATATACAGTATATATTTTTTTAGATAATGAACAGTGGGCAAAGACACCCCTTGAAGTCTGCTAGAGTTTGTCTGTGGTCCCTTCCCTCAGTGTCTGACAGAAGGTGGGGAGGAGGGTGATGTTAAGGGGATGGGTAAAAGAGGTAGATCAGGACAGTGGATAGGGCCACCCAAGTGGTGTGAGAAGTTTGTTTGGAGAGAAGGAATTAAGAGTCCATATAGGGGCTAGTATATTGAAGTTCAGCCATTTTGTTCCTTCTTCTAGAGAACATTCCCACCCTGCCACCCAGAAACCAAAGGAAGAGGGCTGAGGGCAGATAAGGAGCCTTTTATCCCATTAAGGGGATTGCCTTATGTGTCGAGAAATAATTTTCCTGTTTTTTTCCCCAAATGAGTTTTTTCTGAGGTTTTCTCCTCTTCTAACTGGATACTGTGGGGGTATGTAAGTACATCACAGTCATGTAAGTGTGGTGGAAAGGAAGTCTTGTAGGTTGCTTACAAATGGTGTAATGAGAGGAAACTGCCATCAACTCAGATGGATTCCTCTTGAGGCTAGCAGGAGGTGAGGCCTCAGCAATGGGAGCCCTATGGGCCAGTCGGGAGATAGCTTCCTTGGGTTTTGGCCTACATGATGGCAGAGGGGTGCACGGCACATGGCTCAGGAGCCACCCCTTATGACTTGGAGACCCCTTATGCCTTGGAGGCCATAATCCCTCTGGAGGTAGTGTCCCTTCTTAAAGAATGTCAGGTTGACCTGGAAGGTCCGCTGTAGGTAGGGGGATGGACTAATAGAAGGGTTGGACTGCATAAAAAATGGCTTGCTGACACCACTGAGCTGCACATGTCATGCTACTACTTTGTTGGTTCTTTATAAATAAACACATGGCTATGGCCATGTCTTTCAAAACTTTGTGTATGTCTTTTCTGTTCAGGAAAATTGGGCAAGAGACCTGCCCAGATAGTGTATGCTTATGTTGTAAACCTGAAGATTTTGTAAGGGGCACATAGCCATCTGGATTGCTCACAGTATAAATACATTTGCTTTGCCAGTCTTCACTGGCTCCATCCTAGTTTGCCAACTTGTGGTCTACTGGTTACATTCCCAGCTTGGGAAATAGAAGACTGCAGCCTGAAATCTCAGAAGGCCAAAAACTCACTGTGTAATTTTGAGTAAATCATTCAACCTCTAAGTGTGCCAGTCAGCCCAACTGTGGAAATGGGTATAGGCAGTATCTCACTGAAAATGAGAATTTGAATCTCTGCTGAGCTATCCTGGGTGAAGATATGCCTGCCTAATCATCTCACTGTGTAACTATGTCCCCCTTAAAGAATACCAATATATAGGTCCCTTCAAACTAGCCCTCAGGGAGCATATCTTCAAACTAGTCAGATGCAACTACTGATGCTTACTAGCTAGGAATCAGTGTTCCTGCTTTATATTGACTGTGCCTTATTTAAAAAAAATGCTTAATTGTCCATCCCTATGTAACCTTTTTATATGATTACCCTCCTTGTGTAATTTTGTCTAGTGACTGACTTTTATGACTTACAAGTTATGGCACTGTTGCAAGGTCTGTTTTCCTGTTCTATTTTCTGCCCAACAGATCTATATGGTTTGACTATGCCTTTATGTACTTTTTATGTAACTAACTCTGGGTCACCCCTGAAAATTGTGTTTTTAGTTCCCGTGATCCTACCCGGTTACGAAAAACAATAACCAAAATAAATCAATAAAACCAGTCGAACAATAAAAACAATAAAAAGGTATAAATTTCAAAATGCTACTTTTTGCAGCTGTTTAACAAGTTGATAACCATTTTATTTATCAGACCTGTTTAAGGAACAATTAGCCTCAGTAAGCTGTCCTTTCAGCTTTTGGGAGAACACTGGTTGGCCACTGAGCTACTAACTATTTAGTTATGGGTCTAGGCCTTTCTTCCCTTTATAATCCCAGGCTGTCGGATACAATCCCAGGACATCTTGCATCATGCAACATGACGCAAGGGTTAAAAATGAACCCCTAAAATACTGATGGCCTCTGTGCCAGTTATCCACCAAAGGTAAGCGGCCTACAGAATAAAATGGTGGCCGCCACTACAGAGACATGCACACAATTCAGAACCAGTATAATACCTAAGAAAAGATGCTTCAATTTAAAAATAAAATGAAATGTTTCAAAGTTGAACTGCTTTAACTGTTGTGAGGAAGGTAGGCTTTAGTGTATGTTTAAGACCCTTACTGTATCTATATTAAAAGTAAACATTTGGCCAGCCAAGCAAGACACATTCCAGTGCCTTGGGCCCCCTGTGACAATGGCTAATGTTGCATTATGATTTTTTTATTTGAGGCTAGAAAGGGCTAAATATAATTTTTGTTAAACTGCTTATTATGTGTTACCTTATTGAAGTTGTAGCCAGTAGTGCTATGAGCCTCTGATGTTTGCTGCAGAGGCCTTATATACAGTAGAGTAAATGATTTGCTGCACTGACTGTATTGTTTGTTTCACTGAAAGTATTAAGAATTCATGTCTGGGACTGAGCTAAGAGACAGGGTGGGGTCTCAGTTATGATTTCACAACATCTTATCCACAGATTCTGTTTCTTGACTACAACTCTGGAGTTAAGTTTAGACTAGCTCAATTCCTTTTATTATATTCTGCGTCCAAAGCATTTTCTGTATACTAATGTAATACCTTAATAGTTTCTCACCCTGTATACTGCAGTTTGCAGGGAATTATTCCTGCTAGTCTGTTATTCTGTTGACTGCTGCTGACCTCCCAGGGAACTCCATCAAAACGGAGATGCTGCATCTCATGGTGTTATTCTGACTGAAGTTATTTCAGATCCACAAATAATCACCATACTGTATAAATTCTGCAGTTTTGCAGATGTAGAGTCAGCTGCAGAGCTTGCATCCTGCCATAGAATGTACGTAGTGCTGCAGACTTCCATGTCTTAGTGACTTTTTTGTAAGCATGCTGCCAGTTTCTTACCGCTCTTTGTTTATAACCCACCTTCCAGCTCAGCATCTGATGTCATGAATGACATAGAAACATAGAAGTTGACGGCAGATAAGGACCGTAAGGCCCATCCAGTCTGCCCATTTCTTTTTCTACCTTATAAATGTGCCATCGGCCTTTGCTCTGTCAGTGGCCTGAGATGCTTCTGTGTTTCTGTTTTGTTATTCATATACATGTACATCATATGATAATCTTAGCTGATGAATAGATAGACTACATTCTACACAGAAGTGACTAAACCCTACAGCAGAAGTTTACAGGAGGAGCCCTGCCCCCAAGACTGAGAATGAAGTGCTACAGAGAACAACACCTCTCAACCTCCCTCATCACAGATCAGGGATAAGGCTTAAAATGATCGGGGATAAATGACCAAAATCAGGGACACATCTGAAAAAACAATATAATTACTAGTGACCCCCTTTATCAACCTGTTTTCAGGATCTTGAAAACACCGTAATAACCCGAAATTGAGTTATTATGGCCTTTCTTAAAACTTACTCTCAGTAGCAGTGTCACTCATCTGTAGCCTGCCACGTTATTGGCCCTTACTCCCTCTCTGGGCAGACCGAGCATATTGAAAAACATGGCAGCTAAAACTTCCCTTTGAGATCAACACTGGCTACTCCTTGAAGTAACTGTAGCCCGGCTGCAGTAAGTTATTTTTATTAATTACCTGGTTAATCCTGTCTTTAGGGGGAAACAATTTAAAAAAAAAAGCTATCTGGGTTGGTCCTGCCATTGTCGCGCTTCAGTCGAAACTACTGCTGACCAGCCCAGCGGTCTCAGGCAACGTTGTCATGCGCCGGTTGGGGTTTCTGCCTAACCCGGCGCACTTTCAAATCTCACTGCTTCCTTGCATTCAGCAATATCCTACACTGTATTGACAAAAATAAACAAACAAAAAAAAAAGAAAGTTTCCCTAGTGCACAGGGAGTGTGTGTATGTGAGACAGTATCTACTATGAGACTATGTGTGTGTGTGTGTGTGTGTACAGACTGAGATACTAAAACTCTGCACCAGCAATTATAAAAAATTAAAAATAAGCAGCTGTGTGTTTATGGATTTTTTTTAACACACCCTCGGTGTGTAATGACCTCATAAACCTCTTGAGCTTCGCTCTCGAGGTTTATGGGTCATCACACACCTCGGGTGTGTAAAAAAATCCATAACACACAGTTGCCGATCTACTATTCTCTATAATATTAGTTCCAGAAGCTGTGTACAACATGCTTCTTAGTGTGAATAGCATTTTCTTAATGAGAACTAGACTGTAACACCAATGGCTGGCATTATTTTGTGATTCAAATCACTACTCTTCAGTGACAGAAATGCCACATTTAGGAGAGACAGAAGAAATTTCTGAGGCAAAATAATGGACATCCCAGAAAATCAGGGATAGTTAAAAGGTATGTGGAGAACTAGAGGCCCTAGCTGAGAGGTGCATGAGCAGGATGTATAAGATTTTTTCTACCATGTTGTAACACATTCGGATCAAGGCTCAGCCTCAGATCATTCTTCCACTTAGAATTTCAAAAGATTGTAACCCTCCACAGAGTATTCCCTGTTGAATATCATAAGTGTCATATCATCTTATCTTCCTAGACAGGTTACCCCATAGGTTGTGAGAATGCAAGGAACAAACAAAACAAGAAAGAAAAGAAAATCAATGCGCTTTGTTGGGAAGTGATCTCAGTGGCAAACTTACAACCATAAAACAATCAAATCTTAGGGCTATAAATGTATAAACAAAAAAAATAAGGAATTTTCAAAGTGATATCCTATGTGCAATCAACTGTTTTTAACAGAAATCCATTGGGGAAATTTAAACCAGTTCTTGTTATGCATGGTTGAAGTTTATTGCAAGTTATAATTCATTACTGAAAGGCATGCCATGCCAAGACTAAGGGATTCAGTTGGGTGTTCACCTTATGCGTGTTTTTATTAGAGAGCACTGGGATGACAAATTTCTCATTGCTTTTATGCATTCCTGGTATATGAAGGTTTTATAAGCATACACATTACTGATTGGATCCAACGGATGTTTATCCTTCTTTCCCGCATATTTATAATGTTTAATCCATGTTTGTGATACCGTATATCTGATGACATGAAATGATCCTTGGCCAGTATGATTACAGGAAATGTTCACTGCAAGTATATACAGTATAAACAAAAAGAACAAAACATGTCAGCCAACTAGGAATCAGGTCATTCATAAACAGAAAAAAGTCTCCCATTTATGACTACACTGCTTTTGATTGACAGTTAGATTTATTGTTTTTACTGCAGTTTCAGGCCCAGGTTTTCTGCAGTCTACCTTGTCATGAAACTGTACCTTTGTCAGGATGTGATGCCTGTTGCTCTGCTCTGAGGTGTGCTTTTTATGTGACATGATACTGTAGCAATAATCTTGTATTTACTCTGGCTTGGCCTAGGCATTAATTTACTGTCAACAGCCTCCACTTCACCTTGATGCTCACAGCCCCATCTGTGGTCAGAACATCTACCCTGAGATAACCACAACCGTCAGTCATCACTATAGTCTGTTTGAGGTTTGCAGGTTTTTTTTTTGTCTTAAATATACCTTCTAACAACATAATTAGAAATGCACTGTCAAATGTGTGCATCATCTCCAGCTGGCAGTTCTGATCTATTGGAAAAAAAATGTGTTGCCAGGGTAAGGGACGTTCCCTCTTCTGTGTAGCTCTAGAACTTCATGGGTCATTCACCATTTTAAATCAATGGGATCTTCATACACTTAATGGGGTTGGGGCTGAGGGAATTAACCCCAAACTCTACTGTGCATATTTCCTCTCCAGCTAACAAAGGTGTGTAGACAAGGTGAAGGCCCTCTTTTTTTGTCACCTGAAAAACTATGTATCCTTTTCCTGCGTGAGAGGGTAATTGATGCCCATGTTCATGGGTCTCCTTCTAAAAACAAAAGTATCCTTCTAACAACAACAAAAAAAAGACTGAATGTGGATCATGCCATATGATTCTGTGATGTAAACTCCATGTCACCAAGAACTGAGACAAATTCATTTCACTGGTGACCAAAATCATAATTGTCAACCAGACTTCCATCAGTGAATGGCTGCCTGAATTGCTGCACTAGGATGTTTCCACACAAATGGATAACTTCATGGTTCCATGTCAGAGTTACTGCAATACTAGATTAGTTAAAACCCAGAGAGTGGTTACCTCACTGTCAGACAACACAGGTACCAAAAATAATTTGTTTACAAGGTCATTAAAGACTGGAACTCTGTGCCCCAGGATGTTCTGAACAACTCATCTACTGTATGTGTAATTTTAAAACTAAGTTTAAATCTTATTTGGGTAGCCTGACTACATGAGGTTGTAGTATGTAAATTGTATCATTTTGATTTGTTTTATGTTCTGGCAGATGTACAATTAAGTGCTTATATTGCATATAGTATTGTCTTTGTATTTTCTCATCTGTGACTGGGTCACTTTAAAAATGAACGCTTTCTTGTCGAATTGTCTATCTCCAGTAATTAAATAAAAAATAATCTACTTACACAGGAGGATGAAACATGAGTTCTAGGGTTATATAACTCTAACCCCATGCCTCAGGCAAGAAGTCAGGTCTCAAAAACCATCATATAATGACCTGTCCTGTCAATCTAAGCTTTCAATCTGTAATGGCATTCTTATGAGTCCTGACATGACAAAAAACAAAAGAATGAATAAAAATGAATACAGTAAGCCTTCACAGAAAGTCTGGGCAAATATGTGCTTACCAGGGGAATTGGTGGGTCTCTTCCATGAAAGAATGGGTAGGGAATCTTTATAAATTAGTACATGTTTTCACAGGATATTTTCATTTATCATCCATGATTATGAAGTGAAGGGAGGGGACCATGATGAACCTTCAGTCCCTTCTGACCATAAGCTACTGTTAACGTTAATAAATACTACAATTGTCAATCTTGATTTTGCAGTACATGAAGCTCACTGAAGAAGCCCAGTTCAGTTACCATATACATAAAAGTGCTACCCTTTTAACAAAAAAAAATCCTTTAGTTGGACTGTTTGTGGTTTGGTTTAGCCTTACGTTTTTCTTTTTAGATTTCTGTGGTCTGGATTTTGTCTTCTTTCAGGAAAAGGATTATTTCCCTTAGCCATAAAAGCTTGTTGTTGACTTTTTAATGGCTCATTTAGTGTATTCAGTTACTGAAGATAAACGACTGGAAATAAAATTTTCTTTCTGAATCTATGCTGATGAAGGCAAGAATATTTGGGGAGATGTACTGTAATTCATTAATTCCTAATATGGCTGCTTGCAGTAAGGTACTATATGTGTCTCGCCTAATAGAAACTAAGATTGCTGTATTAAATAAGTTAAAGGTATAGGTTAAATAAGTTTAAACAATAAATAGGACTGAACAAAAATTCTGCCAGAGGAATTTCCACTAAACTCAGAATTTCGCTTCCTCGAAATTTTGGAATGCACTTTTGCACCTTGGCAACTTTTGTGGAAATTCTGACTTAGAATAGTGGAATGAATGTATGAATTGTGGATTAATGTATTAAACTGTGGAAAGAAATCCCACAGAAGTGATCACTATCAGTGGTCAGTTCTATGGAATTTCTTTCAGCAGTCTAATGCATTAATCCGCATTCATACTTTTATTCTGCAGTTCAGTGAAACATAGAAATGTAGAAGTTATCAGCAGAGAAGAACCTCTTGGCCCACCTAGTCTGCCCTATTTTCCCTACCTGCAGTGCCACCACAGATGGTACTCAGTCTCCGGTTTGCACCCCCCTTGCCTTACTTCTAAGATCCCCTTGTGTCTATCCCATGCATTCCTGAATCCTGTAACCATTTTAGCCCCCTTCACCTCTACGGGGAGGCTGTTCCAAGCATCCACCACCCTTTCTTACTTCCTTACATTTCCTCTCAGCCTCTCCCCTCCAGCTTCATAGTGTGAACCCTTGTCCTTGAGTATCTCTTTCTTTGTAAAATTATCCCTTACTGTACCTTTTTAATAGCTGTGAGGTATTTGAATGATTCTATCATATCCCCCTCTCTCCATCCTTTCTTCTGGGAAGTGCATATTTAATTTCTCACAGCTTTTATAGGGCTTCTGATGCAGGCCCTGCACCATTTGGTTGCCCACCTTTATACCGCCTCTAACCTGTCTATGTCCTTTCAGAGGTGGGGCCTCCAGAACTTGACACAGTACTCGAGGTGGGGTCTCACTAGTGATCTATAAAGGGGTATTAGTACCTCCCTCTTTCTGCTGGTTACACCCTGTTTATGCATCCAAGCATCCCTTTCTGACTGCCTTGTCACACTGCTTTGCTACCTTCAGGTCACCAGAAATGATCACCCCCAGGTCCCTTACCTGCTTTGTGACTGCTAGTACTTCTCCTGCCAGTTGATACATTGCACTCTGGGATTCTGTGCCCCAAGTGCATGATTTTACAGTTTTTTTGCACTGAAGTCCACCTGCCAAACCCCTGGCTATTCTTCCAGCTTTCTTAGATCTTCTCTCATTCTTTCCACCCCCACCCCTGGTGTGTCTACTCTGCTGCAGATTTTTGTGTCATCCATGAACAGTCCTTCTGCAATTTTACTTATAAAGACACTGAAGTAGACTGGGCCTAGTACTGACCCTTGTGGCACCCCACTGTCACTCTGCCCTCTCCAGAGTGGATGCCATTTACCACCACCCTCTGACTTCTGTTGTCCAGTCAGCTCTCTACCCATCTTACTATTTTAGGATCCTCTCCCAGGCTTCTCAGCTTGCTTAGCAGTCTTCTATGTTGAATGGTGTCAAAGGCCTTACTGAAGTCCAGGTGGGCTATGTCCATCACTCCTCCCTGATCCGCTTCCTTGGTTACCCAGTCAAAGAACTCAATCAGGTTTGTCGATCAGTGAGGCACTGAACTGCACAATGAATGTATGAATTGTGGATTAATGTATTAAACTGCAGGAACACATTCCACAGAACTGATCACTGAACTGAGGAATAATTACATGTATTGTGGATTAATGTAGTAAACTGCGGAATGGAATTCTTCAGAACTGTCATTCCACAGTTCACGTGAATTATTTGCTGTTCAGCCAGAAAATATTGTGGAACCGGGTGAAAAATCACCAAGCACATTCAGAAGATTCTGAGTTTGCCAAAGTTAGAATTTTAGAAAATTTTGTGAAAATCTGTGAAATGTTCGCAAATTAAGAATTTACAGTTTTCACCAGCTCTAACTATAAAATTTGAGATTTGGCTGTGTGTTACTGTATTTAAACTACTAAGAAGGGAGTAGAAATATGCAGACATAGAGTTATAAAAAGAATCTGATTTTGTCTTAAGTCTGCAACCATTTCGCTCAAGAGACGTGTTCTTTGAGGGATTATGCAAGAGTTTGACCTCTCTGGCATTATTACTTAAACCTTCCCATTGCTGCTCTAGTGAGAGTAAAAAAAGGCACAACTATTACTTTTTTTAAATTGTTTGAAGATATGTTTAATTTTGCTGTGCGTCATGTACTGGTGAGCTTTGCCAAATAACATAAAGCATAGAATTTTATTTGCTTTTGCAGTGGCTTACATTGCCTTTGTGTTGCTTTGTTTGGACAAGATATAATTTTATTTTATGAGTGGAGTTAAAACTATTTGATTTTGTCTCCAGTCTGCAGTCATGTGGCTTTGGAGAAAAATGTGCTCTTTAAGGGATTATGCAGGATTCTGACTACTGTGTCATGTTCACTTGAACCTGTCTGATGCTGTTTTAGTGTGTGTAAAGACAAAAAGGCACAATTGATACATTCTTTTAAATAGTTTGAAGATATGTTTAATTTTGCTGTGTGCCACATTCAGGTTAACATTGTCAAATATTGTAAAGCACTGGATGTTAATTGCTTTTTGCAGTGGTTTATATTGCTTCTGTTTTGCCCTATCTGGACAAGATATAATTTTATTTTCTGAGTTGAGTTAAATGTATTTGATTTTGTCTGCAATTATGTGGCTGAAGGGAAATGTACTGAGGGATGTGTGCCAAATTAATTTCTGACCACATACTGTATCTGCCATGTTTCACTTACATCAGTTGCTGTTATCTTTTGTTTGGAAAGTGTGAAAAAAGGCACAGTTGATACGTTGTTTTTTTAAATAGTTTGAATATATGTTAGACTTTTTGGTGTGTTAGATGCAGTTTCAGGGCACTGGAACTTTGCAACATGTAAAGCATGTTATTTTAATTGTTCATTTGCAGTGGTTTATATTGTAGTCCCTGTGTTCTCTAATTAGAACAAGATATCATTTTTTTTTATGAGTTTTGCAACTAACATTCTCCCTGTTAAACAGATCATTTGCAGGTGGACATTTAAGGAATGAGATTTTAAATTAAGGGCCCAATCATCATATACATTTTCAACCCTCCACAAGGGTGGAGGGATATGCATGGCCTAGGGGTCGATGCATCCCCTATAGGCCTGCTCCCAATCCACCTGCATTTCCATATCGATAACTGGGATGGGCATGCATGGGGTGGGGGATGTGCTTCCATGTGATCCCCAACTGATCTCCATAGTGTGGAGGGCCAGTGGCATGGGTATACTCAATGCAAGGAAGGACCCTGAACTAGTTTGTATGTGCCCTCTGAAACCAGTTCTGGTACATCCTTGATGGGGCAGGATGTCCATCCAACATGTTGCCCTCAGCCATCCTAGCTGACAAGGAGGGCTGGGGGTCATGTCATGCACACATTTTTATTTTAAAAAAAGAAGTGTCACCATACAGTGATATAGGTATCTTCAGAGGAAATGCTGTATTGGTTAGACCCATGCACTGTGCAGAGCAGGGAATCTGCTCTTGTATTAAGTTATGCCTAATGTCCTGCCCCAGAGCGCCGCATGCCAAGGTGCTTCAGACAGCTAAGGTAAACTGGGTGGTTTTCAGCTATGCAATTTTATTTCCATATGCACAGAAGAAGAATAGCAGATGTTGACTAGATTTACTGACAGAAACAGAAAACAACAAACAATAAAGGAATGGTGAGGCCTACATAGGCAGAACCTGATACTGGACTACCTTGAGGTGATGTTTCTTGCAACAGATGGAAAAAAGGAACTGAGGTTGTTGGGGCTGGCAATGCTATTAATAGCACATTCCCTAAGGACTCCATTGTGGATTGAGTCTTAAGAGTATATGAATGGATAAAAGAGCAGGATATGAAATGTGTAAACATACATTAGCTACCTACTGGTATGTTAACTTTAAAATACATGCCCGTCATCTTACAGTCTTCCTTGTATCTCTAGTTGAATGACATAATTAAAAAGATATAAAAGACCCAATTCACCTATAAATTCCCAAACCTCAACAAGGGTAGATGGACTTGCATGGCCTAGGGGTCAATGCATCCCCTCCAGACCTGATCCTGAGCTATCCACGCTTCTATGTGAACACCAATATACCTGCACTCCAGCAGAAGAAAGACACCACAGAAACATTTACTTTTAAAGATTTTATTGCAATTTATAGTTTTTCATGGACATCTCAGACAGACAGATGTCCACTCACTCAGTCCCGGTGCTTCAGGTTGTTACACAGTTCTATGTGAGTGGTCAGAGTGGGCAAGAATGGAGAATGGGGGTGAGGATGTGCTTCCATGTGATCCCAACTGAATTTGCATAGTGTGGAGGGCCATTGGTGTGGGTTCAATCTATGCAGGGTAGGACCCTTCATATGTTCCCTCTCAAATAGCTGTTGTATGTCCTACATGGAGCTGATAGCCACACAACATGCTGCCCTCAGCCCTCAAAGCTCAAATGGAGGGATGAAGGCCATGTATTGTACAAACTGTTTTTGTTGTTGTTGTTTTTTTGTAGTTTAATAATTTTTGTTTAAGACAAGCAGACCAAAAACAACCAACAACAGCTGCAAGAAGTGCAAGCACATACATATAAAGTTGAGAAAGATACATGTAAATGAATTTACATCTGGTAAGGAACCCACAGAAGAAGTGGTCAGAGAGCATTAAAAAGTTCACTTCCAGTGGCAATTCACTGCATGGCCCTGAGCCATAAGGTCTTAACAGCAATAACAGTACGCCCAAATAACAGAGATACTTAACTGAAAACAGTAACTGTCTACCCATTGTCACCTTGTGCAGAGTTTAATATGCTTCCAGGGGTTAGGGGGTCAGGGGACATGAGTAGGCTTTGGGGGTGGCTTGTCCCATTGCTGACAGAATTTAGAATTCAGAAAGGGGCCCAAATTCGATGATATGTATTCATACTGTGGGTGGTAAAACTGGAAAAACATAATTCATTTACTCTCATGCACTTGCTGCTATAAATATCAAATTGTGCTGCCTTGTAATGTTCATTTTCTTATGTCTTGTAAGGAGATACTTTCATTTGTTTGTACTGTATAAAAACAAATATTAGCACCTCTCCCACCCAGCGTCTAGAGGTATTGGTTTTACTTCTCATCAAGAGTAGGACCATACACACCTACAGTTTACACCTTACTCCACAATCCAGGACTGAAAGAGGGGGATCACCGAATGTTGCACTTTGGCCAAGTCTTCTTTCTCTGCTGCATCTCTTGAACTCCACATTAATTCTTTTCCTCTCCAATGCAGCTGGCTTTCAACACTCAACTGCTGCTGGGCCCAGCCTGTTGGCCTTGCTGGGGACAAATGTATCACGCTGTCGAAATAATTTGTTCAGCTTCAACTAATTCAGTGGACTCACTTACTTGGGTGCTATATTGCTTCTTTACTGTCCCTGAGTCATTGCTTGGTACACAAGAATGCATACAGCATTTTCCTTGAAGTTCACATGATCCTTCAGGTCAATAAGGATTCAACAGTTAATGCTTAGCGTTTCCCTTCAGGAGCTTTATGGCAACATCTACAGTACGTCTTTCTCTTCACCTTTCACTTGATTTTGGAACCAAGTGGCAACACCTGTGTCTTTCCCTTCAAATTACTACCAGATTCTTGAACTTCGTGTCAACTTCTGTGCCTTTATCTTCACATTACTACTTGGTTCTGTTCATGCTTCTCATCTCAACTGTATTTCTGTGCTCCAGATACTTAGCATGGTGAAAGCAAGTACCACACCCGACAATGGGAACCTGCCACCATATCAAACCTAACAAGTCCTCCTACCAAACTGCTCTAGCTCCTAATACATTTGCAGTCTACTCTGCTCTATTCACAAAACAAGTTTTCCACTGAGGATTTGTAACATCTTGCTCCACCTAATGGGAGGAGGATGGCATTACATTTAGATTACACCAGTCTATGAAGTGAAAAGGCAACCAGCTGTAGGCATAATTAAACAAATATTGTTTCTAAAAACAATGTTAAAATAAAAAAAAATTGCTGCCAACTGATACTTTAATATTTTAAAATATATTTCTAAACTTACATGTTCTGTTTTCTTTTTCAGTGTCTAGGAACATGACAAATAGGACTTGTACAATTATTTTAACACCCTCTAGCTAATGTATTACTTGAATATCCAAACCTACCCTTCACACATTTTTAAAACTATAGTTTTTTACAGGCGCTAAGCTACCCAGCACTCAAGTTACAACTGGTGACCAACCAGCCCCATCATGGTTGGTCCACCTTGTGTTACTCTGTGGCTTGTCATTCATGGTGTGTTTCTCCAGTTGGGATGTACCCCTCCCTGGGTCCAACAGGATTTGGAGAGGTGAGTCAGATGTCAAGGACCAGAGAGTGTCAGTTTTACTATTGTTCACCAGGTAAGAGGAGGATATACCTATTGTATATAGGTAAAAGACTAGGTTTGCTGGCAAAGGCACCTAGCTTCACCTGAGCTCTTTTCTTCTAGGTTGCTTGTAAGGACAGAGCAAGGAGCCTTGCCAGAGCAAGGAAAGGGATTAAGGCTTATTTTGGCTAGGCAGATTTACTGTGTGTTATTATTATTTTCTTTTGTACTCACAGGGGTTGTTATTGTTTGTTGCTAATATTTTATTGCTTTTTTTTCTCTGATTCAAATTGTTGTTGCTGGGTATACTTTCTGTTGCATTATTACAGGGTGTGCCTATAGGTTTGTGCTTACAAATTACTGCTGTAATCTTCTGATTTAAATTGCCTTGTGCAAGGTATATCTTCTGTCACGGCTTTATTTTTCTCTGTAGCAAAGTGTTTCTTACAGAGTATATCTTCTGTAAAATTTTTACAGGTGGTGTTTTACAGGTTTTACAGTTTTATCTGTCATTAGGATAACCTTTCAGGGCTACTGCATTTGTTGTTGGTTGATCGTTTCTGCTCTTACCTCCTTTTTTTTTTTTTATCCATGGTTCTTTTTCGGCAGGGGAAGGGCCCAAGCCATCCACCCCCATCCCCAACCCCCCACAGTACACTCCCTTTAAAGGGTAGCACAGTCATGACTTTTCCTGTAACAAAGCAGGAAGGGGCAGATCAGTGGGGTATCCACACAGTGACCTAATTTACAGGGGCACAAGTAATTTAACATGTTATAACAAGTTATACAAAAACAAACAAACAAACAAAACACATAATCAAACTTTTGCATTCATTTTCTTCCTTCTGATTACACTGACCAGGTTATAAACCCAGCAACTTATCTGGAATGGATATTATTAACTGCAGGTACTGTGGGACACTTTTCAAAAGGGCAGTTATATAAGATTTAGGACACTGTCCTACATGTTGGGCCATTGGAGATCTAAGGGCTCAGCTCCAGTCAGCGTGGGCAGAGATTTCGCACCTCAAATCACATATTCAGGAGGAAATACATTATAAGAACTGCCCACCATTTTCCCAGCATCCAACAGAAGCACCTTGACCACAGAGGGTAGTTGGTCCAGGAGGTTGGCAGGTGGTTAGGAGGGGCAAATTGGATGCCCCATCACTTAGTGCTCTCCAACATATCACCTCCACAAACCATATAAAAACTGCAAACTGGTATCTGCCTCTATCTCCAAAATCAAACAAAGGGGCAGAGGACACTGCAGAGCAGGACACTGCAACACAGGTGCTAGCACAACAAAACTCACCCAAAACAGGAACCAAAATAAAAAAAGCAAAAAGAAAATCCAAAACACTTCTGATCATAGGAGACTCCATGATTCGGGGAGCTGATACCTATCTCAAGCCAGGAGTAATGGTCAGATGTCTCCCAGGTATATCAGCATGGAGAGACACTGACCGCATTGCTAAAATTGTACAGGAAGCAGGAGAAAACATTGACGTCCTGGTACACATAGGGACTAATGATCTTGCCAGCCGGTCAGTTGTGGAGACCAAGGAACACCTGACCAGGCTGGATGACAAACTATCATCCATTTCATCTGGCATCTCCTTCTCTGAGATCCTGCCAGTCTGGAAGAGTGGGGCAGATGGACAGAAGGTCAGAGAAGGGGAGATAGAGGAGCTACTGTAAACATGTGGCTCAAGGGCTGGTGCCAGAAAAAGGACACACATTTGTAGGTAACTGGCAACAGTTTTGGGAGTGAAAGTTCTTTTAATTCAATGGACTGCATCTGATTAAGGAGGGAGTCAGTGCATTGGGGCAGAAGTTTGATGTCTTTGCAGAATATTTAAACTAGCAAATGGGGAGAGGGGTGCATCACATGATATGTCAAATGGGAAGAACACCTCTCCCCCCTCAGCTAGTGATCAAACAGGAGTTCAGCATGTTTGTAGTTCATTTGCATCCTCAGGTAAGAAGAAAGGTCCGGCCCCCCATACAACGCACAGGGGAAATGCCAGACCTTGGCCAACAACTAACACACTGAAATCTGGCCAATGGAAAATCATGTACACAAATGCTCTCAGTCTGGGAAACAAGATCCCAGACCTGCAGACAACAATGACAGAGGCTAAACTGGACATAGTAGCCATTAACGAAACATAGTTCACCAGTAGCCACACTTGGGAGACTTCAGTACCCGGCTATGCACTATTCAGAAGAGACCGAGCTGCAAAAAGGGGGGTTGGAGTGGCCCTTTATGTCAATGAAAATATCAAAGCTACAGAAATTCAGAATACACATAAGGAGCAAGAAGAACTGTGGCTCACCCTGGAAACAGGAAATGGGACAGCCATACGAACTGGGGTTGTCTACAGGCCTCCAGGCCAGAGGTAGGATATAGACACATTACTGTTAGAAGATATACAAAACATGACAGCTAAAGGGGAGGTTCTGATAATGGGAGACTTCAACATGCCAGATATAGATTGGTCAATTCCAGCAGGAACATCTGCCATAACTAGACACGTAGTGGATTCCCTGCATGGGGAGGGCCTCAAATAACTGTTACAACAACCCACAAGAGACAGGTCTATACTAGATCTAGTACTGTCTAACAGGGAAAGGCTCACAGATCACCACGTAGAAGGTTACCTGGGGGCCAGTGACCATCACATGGCATGGTTCAATTTGGCCACTAGAACTAAATCATCCCATTACAAGGCAAAAATATGGGACTTCAGAGAAGCTGACTTTGATAAGATGGCCAACAGAGTTAAGCTAGCCCTGGCAAGAAGAAATACAGGTGAGGTGATACAGGCAAAGTGGGCAAGCATTAAGGATGCAATACTTAAAGCAACATCCCATTTTGTTAGAGAGAAAAGGAAGTGTAAAAGAAGAAGAAAACCACTTTGGTTCTCAAAAACAATAGCAGAAAAGGTCAGATCCAAAAGGCTGGCTTTTAGGAAATATAATAGAATACAGCGGGACGAAGATAGGGAGGCATACCAAACTTCCCTAAGGGAAGTAGGGAAGGCAGTAAGGCAGGAAAAGTCCCAAACCGAGGAAACACTAGCACAAACAGTAAAAGAAGGGGACAGGACTTTCTATGGCTACATTATTGAAAGGAGACAGTCTGGAGGGGGTATTGCTAAGATCAAAGGGGATAAAGGGGAGTGTGAGGAGGAGGAAACATGGAAAGGCATCTATCCTAAATAGATACTTCTGCTCAGTATTTACTGAGGAGAAGGTGGGGCAGGGTCCACAGCTCAGCACCATGGACATGGGGGGGAGGGAAGTGTGCACTAATCCCTTCACAAAAGAAAGGGTCCTACAAGAGCTCGCTAAGCTCAGGGTGGACAAGGCAATGGGACCTGATGGCATACATCCCAGGGTAGTAAAAGAGCTGAGGGTGGAACTAGCAGAGCCATTATCAGAACTGTTTAGTGAGTCTCTGAGCACAGGAGAGATCCCAGAAGACTGGAGAAGGGCTCATGTGAACCAGCTCCACAAGAGTGGTAGCAAGTAGGAGGCAGGGAACTACATACCAGTAAGTCTTACCTCAGTAGTGGGCAAGATTATGGAGGCACTTTTTAAGGAAAGGATAGTGCAACACCTGGAATCCATAGGAACACAGGATCCAAGACAGCATGGGTTTACAACAGGAAGGTCCTGTCAAACTAATCTCATAGATTTCTTTGATTGGGTAACCAGAGTGGTGGACCAAGGGGGAACAGTTGATGTTGCCTACCTTGACTTCAGCAAAACTTTCAATACTGTCCCACACAGAAGATTGTTTAACAAACTGAGTAGGATCAGGGCGGGTCAGAAGTTGGTCAACTGGGTGGCAAATTGGTTGATGGGCAGAAAACAGAGAGTGGTGGTAAACTGTATTCAGTCAGAAGAGATGCAAGTCGCAAGTGGGGTACCTCAGGGATCAGTCCTGGGGCCAGTCCTCTTCAATATCTTCATCAGTGATATTGCAAATGGACTGAAGGGTAAGGTTTGTCTGTTTGCCAATGACACCAAGATCTGCAATACAGTAGATGACCCAGATGGGGTGGGCAGAATGAGAAGAGATCTGGATAAACTGGCAAAATGGTCGGAAGAGTGGCAACTGGGGTTTAATGCAAAGAAGTGCAAGATCATGCACACAGAGAAGAGAAACCATGAAGCCACCAATAGGTTGGGAGGGGAGTTGCTGGCAATCACAAGGGAAGAAAGAGACTTGGGCATCATAATCACAGATGACCTGAAATCATCCAAGCAGACCACTAAAGCAGTAGATAAGGCTAGGGGGATGTTGGGGTGTATTAGTAGGGGTATCACAAGTCGTAAGAGGGAGGTAATAATCCCTCTTTACAAGACACTGGTTAGGTCCCCTCGGGAGTACTGTGTGCAGTACTGGAGGCAAAGCCTTCTCAAGGACATTAACAAAATGGAGGCAGTCCAGAGAAGGGCAATCAAAATGGTGCAGGGACTGCATCAGAAAACATATGAGGACAGATTAACGGAGCTCAATATGTATACCCTAGAGCAAAGGAGGGAGAGAGGTGATATGATCAAAACATTCAAATACCTTAAGGGCATTAACAAGGTGAAAGATTCTAACATGTTTCAATATAAAAAAAATAGCAGGACAAGAGGACACAGTACGAGATTAGAGGGAGTCTGATTAAGGGGTAATGTTAGGAAGTTATTTTTCACAGAAAGGGTGGTGGATGCATGGAATGGCCTACCTCAGGAAGTGGTGGATATGAATATAGTGCAGGACTTCAAACAGGCATGGGATAGGCATAAGGGAGCAATACAGATGAGTATGAATAGATAGGCCGTGGACAGAGTAAAGGCCTATGGCACATTCATAAGGTAAAAAAAGAAATGGGCAGACTGAATGGGCCTTGCGGTCCTTATCTGCCGTCAACTTCTATGTTTCTATGTTTCTATGTTTCATACCATTTAGTGATGAAAGATCCACCCACCTCCATGAAACTGTGTGGAGCATCTGGTGGCTTCATAAACTGCTGTGACTCACAGCACTTGTGCCCTCATCCTCCGGAATGAGCGGGCTCCCTGGAATACCATGTGGGATCACTGCTGCAGCAGGTGCTGGCACCAATCAACACTGGCTGCATACAATGCCATAAGCAACACTCTTTCTTACTGGTCAGTGATGAGAAAGTGCTCCTGAATCTGAGTAACTATACAGAAGAGCAGCAGCTTTTACCCATTTTTATCATTAATCCTCCAGCCCCCCCCCCCCATAAGTGGGTCATCATGGCTCCAGCTTTCCTCCAGGAGGATAGATTTTCTTAGTCCTTGATTGGCTTGTGATGGGTGTAAAAATTCTGAGCAGCCCTTGCCCACCATAAGCAGTGCATCCCCTACTCCCCAATAGTGGCTAGCAGAGTGTGTACATGTCCCAAGCAACCCTTGCCTTTGCAGAGGGCTGAGCCTCTCACCTCTTTGGTTACTCACAAGCTGGGTGCAAGTTCTAAGTGGTTGCTGCCCTACCAGCAAGATGAACCCCTCACCTCCATGACACATTCAGCTCCTACTTGACCTTAACATATGATTGTGGATTGTACATAAACTCAGCCTCCAGTGCAACACAATACCACTGACTGGTCATAAAATATCTTTTTGTAAAGTGATTTTAATCCTTCTGGTTCTTTCTCCCTAGAGAATATGTCTGAGGCCTACATAGCTCATGGGTGGAAACATAACTGTTTTCTATTTTGTTCCACCCTCTCATACAGTGGTCATGGAACATTATCTTAGCAAAGTGGCAAGCAGCCTCTGATGAAACTGGAGCTACAGTACCCTTGATTGCACTGCAAAGGATACTGACAAGTGTCTGGGAGGATAGGTGAGCAGTGGTTAAACTGAAAATATTTAGGAGGTAGAACTGTAATCTCTACATTTGTAGGTAATGGGACTGACTTCCCTAGCAGGTGGCACTCTCCATAGTATTCAAAGGAGAAAGGTGTCAGAAGAGGTGGAACTGAGCTCCTGTGATTTCCTGCCCAATTTAACCCCTGGAGGTGAATGACTACCGCAGGCAACTCAAGTGGAGCTCTAGATGGAGGAATGTAATGGATACTGTGTTAGCGCAGGTGCAATCTTAATATTTACAATCTTGATAAATAGTGAAATGACATTGCATGCCTTCTCTATATGCACACTAATTAACACTTCCATGGTAATATCCAACCCAAATAGTTCACACTTCACTGGATCAGCAGTATAGTTATTAATACTGTTCTTACACCCTGGTATCATGCATCAGAAAAGTATACATGTTTGCTCCTGGTTGAAGTGTGTAATTAAGGTAATTTAATAGCTTCCATACAGTTCATCTGCCATTAACTCTCAGGAGCATGCCAGTAATGGTAGATCAAAACACTGACACAATATAGCTTTAAAAATCTAAAGTCACTTTAAATGTACAAAAAGTTGTGTTATGTATCCGAGCCCTTCAGGTTCCCATGTATAAAATATCATGATTTGTTTTGGATTGCATTTATAATGTAAAAATAATCTTTATTTAAAAAATCTAAATGTATTTAAAAACAGCTCATTTGAATATTTGCCTGCATATGAAGCCAAATGTAAGCCAGAAGTAAGCCATTTAGATTTGCTTTGGATTGAAACAACAACAACAAAAAATTATATTGTTTTTAAATCCAAAGATAAGCCTGGCTTTCTCATTTGCATATTTACCTTCATATGAAGTCAAAAGTCACCCACAAATAATCCATCTGGATTTCTCTTCTGTGCATACCTCTCAATTGTCACACATTATGAGGTACAGCACTCATTTTATCCCTCAGAAACCCTCTGTCCCACATTGAGAAGGTAACATTCCACACTGACCACTAAGACTTTTAAGCAGACATGTATAATAATATAAGATACTAGGTTATCAGCACACATTATACATATTACTGCATTTACTTCCACAGTATTCTGGGCTTGCAATGTCATGTTTGATGATGTGTCACACATTTTGTCCAGTTGTCACACATCATGTCACACATTTGGGTGATAAAAGGTTGAGAGGTATGCTTCTGTGTAGCAGATTTTGGCACTGTATTTCAAAATCCATAAGTAATGGAACTCTGATTAGCATACTTGCTGTGTACGCAGCCAAAAATAAACCACAAATAATAAAAGGGATACCCACAAGAAATATTCTTGATTAAGTCAAACTTGGTTGCAAAATAAATAATCAGAAAAAAAATTGCAAAAGTTAGGCACTTTCAATCCACACATGTTGATGAGTTTTGTTAAAAAAAAACTGGTCTACATATAAAAAACACAAAGCTAAGGTGGTATATAAGAATAACTGTCCAGGGTTCCTTCAAAAATACCTTTCAAATCCTGTGGGAGCCTCTGTTCATTTCATCTGTTTATTTAACTTTATTAAAAGTCCACTGTCAATTTCCCTGAAAAGCTATCCAGCTACTTTGGCTGATTACATTGTGGGATGTTTGTGTCAGGACTGTTCAGTGTAGCCAAAATATGTGGCACTAATCACCACACCCTAAGAGTTTTCTTCTGTTTTTGCTGTAAGCAAATAAAATAAGAAAGAAAACAAACTTAATCTCTGGCAGTGAATGGTGCCGGGGACCTAAAGCCCTATTTGAAGGGATCAGTATCCTGTGGAGGAACAAAGAGCCTGCAACAGATAAGCCATCGGGCCTTTGTTTTTGGGTATATTCCATTTCTTTTTATAGTCCTGCTCTACCAGGTCTTTTTTTTCAATAAAACCACATCCTTCAGAAAATTACCTCTGTGTTATACTATTTATTAGGGGAGGATTTACTGTGCTTATTATTTTAGCACACTAGGGCCAGATATTCAAAACTTTACCCCGGGGCTAAATTAGCACTGCCCGGCTTGCTAAAGTAGCCTGGACCCTTTAACCTGCTATATTTAAAAGAGATAGCCCCGGTGCTAAACCTGCTGAATGTAGCATGCCAAGGAAGCCGGGCAAACTGCTTGGGGAGTGTAATGCAAACATAGCCTGGGAATAAGACAGCTCTGAATATAGTAACCAGGAAGTGCACACCACAACAGCAGCCAAGTGCACAGCAACATGAAGGAAGGCAGAGGTGAACCATGTGGCCAATGTGTGTGCCAGCAAAGGCGTGGGCTCAGTACAGCTGCAAGCAGCAGTGCATGTGAAATTACATTGTGCAAAAATGTACAATATTTCCAAAATGTTTGCTCGGCACTAACACATTTGCATGGGTTTAGCGCGGAGCTAAGACATTTGGCCAGTGCAATCACGTTTGCCTGGGGCTAAACTTTGCTATATTCAAAAGTGACATACAAATGAGCCTACTTAGGTAGTCTCTGGGCAAACATCCAGATTAGCATCTCATTATGACCTGATTTGCATGCGGTTTGCCCAGCGTTACTGCAGGGTCCCACAGCTCCACCTGTAGGTCAGTCTGGAAGTACAGAAGCTGGCTGGGTCTGCCCACAGCTCCACCTGTAGGTCAGTCTGGAAGTGCATGGTGGTAGCTGCAGGCCACAGTCACACAGTACAGCATAGCATATTGTGCCCCTGGGGACTACACAGCACAGGCACAGGTGGTGGTGCTGTATGCAACTGTCAAACTGTAAGTCATGCTACAGTGCACAGCAGACACTACAGTAGCAAGGGGGCTAGTAGTGTCAGGGACACAGCAATGTCTATGGTGCATAGGGCAGTGATGACCACTGCACAGTACACAGTGACAGGCCCAACTGGCAGGTGTTTATTGACAGTGGACATTACTGTTATGCTGTTGTGCAATCCACAGATGCTGCACCACTGGCATGGGATGCTCACAGTGACATATACGCAGCTGGCTGTGTGTGCTGTGGTGTCTGTACAGATGTGCGGTATGTGGCTGGGGGAGCACGTATGATCAGACAGGCACACTGGTGTTGGGGTATTCCCAACACTGACCCATGTGCACTGCGTGATGTGTCCCTGCCTTGTGGCCGCAACCAGTATGTGGTACAGCCTCGCCACTTGTATACCCTCCCCTCAACTCCCTCCTTGCCCACAGTGTTGCATGTTTGTGCTGGCATCTGTTGATATCCACAGAAGGGTGCTTTGCAGGTGTGTACTGTATGGCCGCACTGCCATGGTGTCCACTGGGAGCTGGGTCACCACTTACTGCTTGGGATGGCTGGGACTGGTGGAAGATGATGGCATCATAGTGATGCCATCAGTGAGCAGCATGTGTCTTATGTGTCTGGCTTATTTCTATGTGTCATACTTATTGGATAGGGTCGTGCAAAGTCGCGCAAATATCACGCAAAAGCCACGCAAAGCCACAAGGTCACACAAAGCTGGTTTGCCCAGAGTTAAGACTACCTTTGCCTGGGCAGTAATTTGTACCCCCACATGTCCAGACGGAGAATGCTTGGTCCAGATTTCATAGGCTGATACAGTGCCTGCATCAATCCTTGCAGCAAACACTGTGTGTCACTGCAGGAGTGCAATGTCAAAACTGCACCCATTTTTCTAATATCAGAAGCATTTCTGGCACTTGAACCTGCTTACAGCAGCTTGTGACAAGGGCTGCCACAAGCTACATCTAGAGGAGCACAGGAGGCCCCAGCATTGATACATGCTAGACCACAGAAAATTGGTCTAGCAGGTATCTAAATGACGCATGGGATAGAAAATACCTTGTTGTTTATTTATTTTGCATTGCTGCAGGTTGGGTGCATCATATTCTTGACGCATCTGGGGCTTGTGGTAAGGTTTCAGCTTTGAAACTCCTCCAACCCCTTATTTGAATTTCTGTATTTGTAATCACTCTATTAACCTTTGCTCTTAAGCTTTATACTTATTTTTGTCAGAAAATACTGGTTACACTTCAACGCTGTTGTGAACTGTGCACTCTAACTTGGAACTAGATTAATTTGTCAGGCTGGGAGAGCATGGTTGATAGACCCCAAGAAGCCCAAAAGCAGGCAAGACAGTTAAAGAATATACAGAAAAGCACAACCAGAGAATATGAAGGTGCATTTGCAGGCCACAGAGATGTGAGGAGTGAGGTGGAGTTCCAAGCCAAAGAGGACTGCGGACTCCCAGACCAGCCTTGGATTTTGGGGTCTCCCTTTTCTGGCATTGATCCTACTATTCCCTATACTTCTGAGGCTGACACCAGTCTTGATGTCACCAGGGTGACCCTGGTTTGGTTGACTGCATCTTGGTAAAAATCAGGGAAACTTGAAGCTATCTTGGTCTGTCACAAGAAATGGTATGCCTCCCTTCCTCACCGAGACTGGATAACAACTATTGCCAGAACTACCTGCCTGCCTTTTCTGATGAGGACTCTGCCTGGACTAGTTCCCTGTTACTAAAAAGCAAATGTTTGGGCTGGCCTGTCAGGTCAGCAGTACTGCTACCACTCATGACATGGCAACCCAGGTTCAACAATGAGCCTCAATCATCAGGGGGCGGCCAAGGGGAGAAGGATTACGCATCAAAGTGTAAACTCTCCTCCTCTGGGAAAGGGGGTCCCTCTCTCTCCAGTGTGATACTGCTATCTGGGTGACCACAGATAGCAGTGTAACTAGGACACTGTGTTGGAGGGGAGGACGTAGGCCAGACACCCATGCTGAACGTGGTTTATGTGTGTAGTTGCATTGGTCTCCCCAGTGTGCCTACAGCCTCTTGGGACAGAAATGGGAAAAGAAAACACTGCCCTGGTGCAACACATCCCAGAACCCAGCTATATTCAGGTTGGTCTCCCCAGACTCTGCTGCTGCCCAACACAAAACATGACCGGGGTGCATCCACCACCCAGGGGATACACTGGAGCTGCATGGGAGCAGGTAGCAGGTAATGCAGTCTGACTGACCAGAGTTAGTGCCAGGGGAATACTGGGGGAGAGGTAGACAGAGACACAGGTGCACAAAGAATACATTAAAAAACAAATAAATAAAAAACAACTGTTTTTTGTTTTCTGTTTTGAGGAAGTGGTTGGCCCCACATTGTCTTAAATGTGGCTATATCAATTGGGTCTGGTCAATGTGCTCCACGAGAACTCGCTGTGAAGTATTAGCTGCAGCGTCAATTATGTCCCTCACAAATTCATCCCCTTTCTATTCATTCCCACTACCCATTGAACTCAACTCCAACAACGATTTTTGTATAAGTGCAGCTTTTAAAACCCTTAACCATATTGGCTCATCTGGTGGGCAAATGGTGCCCACCTGGAGTTTATTTTATAATATCTATTGTGGGGGGAATTATCATGGAATGAATTTGCTAGGGACATGCTTAATGCCACAGCTAATAATCCAGACAGTGTTCTTGTGCAGCACTCTCAATGGAGTGAATTGACACGTAGCCATCTTAAACAGTGGACCAATATTCAGGTTTGAGAATGAACCTGGGATGTTGGGGGACCAGCTGTGGGAGGAGGATTGTGCATGCAATATTACACCACAACATTAATTGTGAAAGTCAGCTAAGTCATTAGATCTCAAAAAAGAACTGTAATATAATTCAAAGCAATTTTTCTAACTTTCTTTGCATAGCCTTAAAACATCCATTTTTTCAACAGAATTCAGCTCTTATGGTACTGTTGATCTTTCAAAATACCATGCAGACCGAATGTGTAGAAAATGTAGCGATAATTTTTCCAAAGCACCTCAAAATAAATGTAAAACTAGATACAAACCCATTTTCTGAACTTCCAAACATACCTACATGGTTCACAGACCTACAAATTCTTAATTGTATCTGTGTGAAACATCACTCTAAAAAATAATTAATGTGCACCCCACTTTGTCTTATTGACTCACTCGGGTTCAGTTAATTCATTTTTAGTGAGAGTCAAATACTTCTGTGAGTCAAAATGTGGAAGTAATTCCAATTTTGTGGAAGTCAAAATACTTCCCAGATACCACAATTGAAAGCCAATATTCTAGGAAGGATCAATTTTATGGATGATCATACAAACAGTGGTAAAATGCAATTTCTTTCAGAAAAATCCAAAATTTCTTAGCTTCTGTGCATTTAGTTTTGGAAGCTGTCCAATTTTGTTTTTTTACATTTGGAAGTCAATGACCCCCTTATTTTGAAAGTTATTGCCTTATTTTGTGGAGTCACACACTCCCAAAATGATTTAACTGAAGCTCTGGGCTCACTGTATCATTTCATTTCATGATAGAATTAATAGCAAATCAGTCATTCACGCATGAATAACTGTAGCATGATTACTTGTGCATTCATATTTTGCAGCAATCCAGATTTTATTATATCATTGCCAGTCCCTACCATTAAGTGTGCTTCCTTTTCAGTTCATACTTGAAGGTTTGTTTTGATAGAATCTTGGATAGGTGGTTTGAATCATTAATAAACCAGATCTAGATATTTCACAACAATGGGAGTTAAATGCCTTTCTTTTGCTTACTTGATTTTCAGGATGACTGAACATCCCAGTGGATGCTGTCCTGCTCTGGGGAAGGAAAGCAGCAAACTCTGCTGCGCTACTGCCACCTTTATGACCATGGGTCACAGTGCAGCTGGAGCCACGGGGGGGGGGGGGTATTGCTTGGCTCTGGCTGTGCTGGCATGTATTATGTGTATACATGCACATCAGTATGCTTGCTGTCACTTCCTGAGGGTGCGAGAACTTAAGGAGGAGGAAACTATGTCTGTGTGCAGCATTACACAAGCAGTCTTTGGCTCCACCAAGTTGACTGTAGTGTCACCTTCCTACAGACAAGGTCTTATAGGGGGAGACTGTCTCCCTGAAAGGACCACCATGAAAGACTGAGAGTTGGAAAGCGACAAGTGACAAAGATGGCATGGAAGGGGCTGGGAGATAGCCAGGTGTAGAGGGCCACATCAGAGTGACAAGGGAAGAAAGAAACATAATTAAGAAAGAAAGATCAGGTTAGCCCTGAAGGCCCAGCATGTTACATTACCATGCAAGTGACCTGAGTTTGGGAGTGAGCTGGGGCTGTTATATTGGGAGGCAGATCAAACTGCAGCAGCTGCCAATTGGCAGCACACTGTAGTTGTGCAGGATGGAGTCAGGCACCCGGTGTTGTCATGACCCCTGTAGTAGACCAAGGGAGCTTGCTCCCTCTGTAGTACATTTCTGTGTGCAGCTAGGCCATCAGAAGGCTAAAAGACGTTCCCTGGTGTTTTAGATTCCCATGTTATTGATGCTCTCAAAAACGTTTTCTAGGTTGTTTTCTGGCACAAGTACATTCTTAAATGTATGGAAATATTATTAGAATAATGATTTATCCTATTATGTCATGTCCAGCTAAGAATACATATAGGATGGCAGCAAGGAAATTAGCTCTCACAACTGCAGCAGTTGGTATCATTCAAGGCGATTTACCCAAATATCTGTCTGTCTTTGGTTACTCTGTTTATGTTATGTTAAAGTCCTTGCCATTCTGTATGCACTTTTGAATTGTTTGAACACCATTTTTGCAAGTTTTATTTTTTATTGGGATGATTCAATTATTTTTGTCCTGTGCTGACCACCTCTGAAACGGCAACTTTGAAATCAGATATAACCAAAAGAAACACGGCAATCCCTATGTTCCTTATTGTTTCTATATTCATAACCATATTCTACGTCTATCAAAAAAGGTTTATGAAAATGGCATGGCTTTGAAATGGTTTTATGTATAACAATATACAAATATTTCCTCCTTTTGGGGGGAATATCAGTTCAAGAGGGTGTCACAGTATTTGGTAATTTTTCTATTTGTGGGAAAAATGAAGCATGCCTCATGACAAATGATGTGTCCTTGTTTCACATTTTCTTTCACACTCACAGAGACATCTAAAATATTGATGTTATAACCACATAAAACAATCTGACCCCTTCTGGATTTTTTCCATAAAGAGAGATTACGTCTCACCAATGTAACTTAACAACAAGCATGGCCACCCATGTTTTTTTGCTGTGGATTTTAAATGTTTAGATGACCATCATGTGCTGGGTAAAAAATTATGACTTTGACACGGGGTTGCTGAAACACCAGGGAATGTCCTTAATACACACCAGAGGAGGAGGGAGGGATCGGCATATACTGTGTGTATAAATATATATATATATGCACATATACAGTATAGATATATATATATATATATATATTGAGAGAGAGAAAGATATACTGTACCCAACAGCAAAACAATAATATAGCTATTCCTCAAGACAGAATTGTTAGTGGTTGCAGACGCATTTAACATTGCTTCATTATACCAAACTATTATAAAACCATTTATTATGAACTGGAGATCGTAAATGGAGGAAGCTGATTGGCTGAGCCCTCTTCTTACCTGTGATGATATCTAGCTACATCATCACGGGTAAGAAAAGGTGCCAACCAACAGTTCGTTTCACCTACATGAAATCCATTCTCCTGTACATTTCGGCACCGGCAAGGCTGTACTCTAGTTCACTGACTGCAGCAGGCAGGGCAGTGGTTTTCTCTTAGGCTGCCATGCATTTAACTTAGGCTTAAATGGTCTCACGCTGGGGAAAAGAAAAGAAAACACACAAACCCTTGGTCACGCACAGCAACAGCACCGACTACCATGTTCCACTCGTACATGTCAGTCAGGGCAGCTCTAGCGCGGTCACAGTGGTTTCTCACTTTTGCGAGTGTGTTTCCCATTTAAAAAAAAAACATTTGTCATGTCACGCCACTCCCTTTCAACTCTTTAAAAAAAAATGAAAAACCACAGCAAAACAGCCTCAGAGTCTCTCACAAACCTCCTCATCCACGGCTGTTTATAAAGAAGGCAAAAATCATAAAAGCAACAGTCACCCTCGTCTTTAGAGCCCGGCGCCAACTGGAACAACACAATGGTCACTTGCAGGAAATATATTCTCATACTAGCAACTGTCTCACTCTGACTGGTAAAAAAAGAGACTGTCATACGCTGCAACTGCTCCTGATCGCCTTACTAGCTTCACACCGACCTGCCCACTCTTCTCACAGATGACAACGCAGTAGCGCACCTGCCTGCTTGTGGCAAATGCCAGTGTCTTCCTTTCACTCAGTTCGTAAATTCTGCTTCCTTCAACCTGCTGAAATTAATGGGGGGGGGGGTGCCAACCTCACAGAAAACCATAGCTCTTCCTGTGCAAATATTAGAACTTAACCAAAGTTACTCACAACTCACCGCAAATCCTTCCAACACCATACAGCGAAGAAAAATGTAAGACTCCAGACTGTTATGCCAGGCACTGCCAACTGCTTCTGGCACAGGACTAACAGGACAAGGTATAAATTTAAAAAAAAAATGCTTCTCTCTTCTGAGATGACATTCCTGAATGGTGCTACTACAGAGATCTTTTTAAGCACAATACAAAGCATGTACACCCTGCTTGCTTTCTCAGCAGATTTCATATGCAGTACTGTACAACAGCACCACCTGCTGTTTATAAGTAATAGAACTATTTTCTTTATATGTATTCCTACACCGTAATTCAATACTAAAACATTTTAAAAGTCAATTTTAAAGCATTTGTTTTTACTAATAAAACTGTAAATCTAAGAATCCAGTTCATAATAGCAATATTGCACTCCAGGGTGTGGTATATCATGGGATATCGTCACTTCTCGGATGGTTGGACGCACTCGGCTTGTGGCCTCGTGCCCAACCACCCGAGGCGTGATGATATCTCATGATATTCCACACCCTGTTGTGCATTACTGCTTAATTCTACATTGGGTACTGTAGGAAATGAACATAATACACACATGTTACTCATTCTAAACTGTTTTTTATTTATTATATTATGACATATGGTCAGGAAAACCACACAATGCCAAGGCTGTCGTGGGGGTGTGGCTGACTGGAGCGGGTAGTGGCACACGTACTCTTCTGCTCAAGGAGGGCACTGGGGTGGTGCAAGGATTGTTAGACCAGCCCTGAATGTGAGGTGGCTGGTCCAGTACCACCTTTTAAGGGGTTTGACCCCAGGAGGTCTTATGGTGGTGCTCAACCTATCAGGTAAGATGAGTGCTTGCGATTAGCCGGGAAGTTGGTATTGACCTATGATAGGATTGCTGCTGAAGCCCTCGACTCTATTGCACCAGTCCGTGTTTGACTTCTCACTTCACACTGGAGATCACCTTGGTTTGGTGGGACTCTCAGGGTGTTAAAGATGATGGTTTGAAGATTGGAGTGGCACTGGCAGAGATCCCCATCTGATGGGTATAAGCTTATTTTGATGTCTCTATTATAGAGACTACCAATCAGCAATCTCCATTAAGAAGGCAGAGTTCCTGTCCAATGTGATTGCTGCAGCAATCAACAGACCAGCTCATCTCTTCCAGACTGTTGACAGGCTATGTAATCCGGCCCGTCTTCATTCTGTGGAAGCTTTTTCATAATCTAAGTGTGATGAGTTTGCACTGTTTTTTGCTGATAAGATTGCCTCCATCTGATTAGGAATCCAGTCAATGTTTTCTATTGGAGAATGCAGTGATGAGCCTGGGGTCACAGGCATTCAGTCTGTCTGCTTTGACTTTGAACAGCTGGCGGTCATGGATGCCGTGAAGGTCGTCCAGGAGTTGAGGCCTACTGTACTTACTGTAGTTTGGATCTGAGTCAAACATGCCTTCTTGTAGGGTGTGTTGATTCCATTGGCCCCATCCTGGCTGGGATAGTCCAGTGTTCTTTAGTGAGAGGGATCTTTCCCGAGCCCTTGAAAGAGGCAGTGGTAAGACTACTCTTGAAGAAAGCGTCACTAGACCCGGACTGCCTAGCAAACTACAGACCTGCCTCAAACCCTCCCATTGTAGAAAAGGTTATTAAGAAGGTGGTGGTTCTTCAACTGGAGGCCCATTTATCAACTCATGACATCTACAACCTTCTCCAGTCAGATTTTAGGAAAAAGCATAATACTGAGACTGTCCTGGTTCAGGTACTTAATGATATCATGGTGGCGAGGGATGGATGAGATGGAGGAAAGCATTCCATTCTTATTTTACTTGATCACTCAGTTGCATTTGACACCATAGACCTTGCAGTGCTGCAGGAGCACCTGCGGGTTTGTTGTGGACTGGTCGGTACAGTCCTCAACTGGTTCCACTCTTTCCTCACTGGCAGAATGCAGAGGGTGGTGTTTGGGACTTTTTCCTCTGCACCACTGCTCCTGCCATGTGGGGTCCCACAGGGCTCCATTTTGTCCCCCATGTTGTTTGTGGTGCATATGCTACCAATAGGGGACATTATTAGATGGTACGGGCTGAGTTTTCACTGATATGCTGATGATACTCTTTTTTTTTCTTTTCATAATGTATTGATATAAACAGAGAAGTATAACATTTTTAAAGGTAATTATATAATAATAGGAGATGTTATAGACATGAGAAATTGATGGGTATTTTGACTCAATATTCATGTTATGTTTGTGTAAAATTTATCAAATTCCTGAGGTTAGAGGATTATGATATCATCTATACCAGCCATTAAAATCAAGTATAAAAGCGAGACCATTGTCTCAGTAGAGCACCCCCTGAGGAAGTGCCAGAGAGTGAAGCACTGGGGTATCTGAGACTGCAGTCGGGCAGGCTCCTGTGCTGATTTACTTTATTTACTGAAGTTTGTGTTTCATATATTGGTATTGGTGTCAATGTATGTGTACATTTGCTTTACTTAAGAGACTTCCAGAGCCATTTTTTTTTGTTTCTTATGTTTATGTTGGGTCAGCAGGCCACCAAGGAGCACATCCCCTGTTCCACTGGCACAGCTTCACTTGAATTGGATTACTGTTTGCAAATGGCAGCTGCAGCCTTGACTTCCAGCACACCAGAAGGCTAGCTGGTGGTGGGGGAGTTGGAGTATTTGCTGCAATACATTGCAAGTTAACAAGGTCAGCACAATCAAGGAACTTTAACAAAATAACCAGAGCATTTGCTCACAAGAAGCAGGCAGCAATTTAATCAATTGATGAGTGCTGACAACACGGGAATTATATCCACCAGCGATAGTGGGACTGAAGCACCTCCAGTATCCCTGACTGCAACCAAATGTCTAACAACATGGAAAGTGACTGCAAAGACTAAATTAGGACAACAGTGTAATAAAACATCTAGCTGTGAGAGTACTAGAACAGTATATTGAACTAGGAATCGCCCCTCGTTGCTTGCGCATTTCTGTTATACCCTTGGGGGGAGGGGGTTGACTTGTTTGAACACACAGAGGATTGGCAAAATGCTGTGGCACGCATAAGTCATTTATTGAACTCCTGATTAAAAAAGATACACTAGTGCACAACAAATTAAGAGAAGAAATTGCTGAAATAAAGAAAGCAGTTCAAAAGTTTTTGAAGAATCCGGAGTTCATTTCACCAAACAAGGAATTACAACTTAAACTTGATGAACACAAGAAGGATCTTATTGAAAAGAAGCAAAGAAAATTAAAGAGGGATCAAGACAACCACTAGGAGGGTCACATAATTAAGTGGCCCCAATTTAGATCCACAAGCAGAAGAGCTTACTAGAGGGGCAGATCCAGACAGTGATCACAAAAAGAAAACACTGCTAGGCCTGGAAATAAAAGAAATACAGCTGGCAACAATTTTAACAAATCAAGAAGTAAGCAGGATATTTCAAACACCTTGGGTGAAAACAAGGAGGTCTTTTTCTGATAAGGCTGGGACCAGCAGGGCCAAGGAGAAGGAGAAAGAGAAGGGCCAAACAACAGACACTAAAAGAGGAAAAAGAAAACCAGATGAGACAAAAGAGGGGTGAGGAAGAGGACAAACTACTCACCATCAGACAAGAAGTGGCAAGTCATAAACTTGATGGAGGAAGAATTCACAAAGACAGAGATCCGTGTACTGCAAAAGGGACTACGTTTTGTTCTGAGCACAAAACCAAATAAATTAAGAATTAAAACTGACTTGGAAAAATTCATCTGAAAAATGTATTTGAAAGACTTTTTTCCCAAAGGCTTCACTGAATAAAGACATCATGGATGGTTACAATATATTGGAGGAATTATTTAGTACCAAGGTGGAAATGGATATCTCTCTTTTGGATTTTTCTGTAACTGAATCTACTAAAAATTTAATGGAAGAAACTATGGGGGACTGGACTGTGTTGAACTGAGTAAACTATATTAATTTGGAAGCATTGTGTTTTGAGAACGCATAGCCAGAAGCAGGTATGTCAACAAGTGTACAGCTGTATGATGTAAATAGAGCTGACCTCAAAAAATTCAGAAAAATTTTTTTTGCCTTCTGCACCAAAATCAAAGTTTTGCCCCATAACAGGCAATCAGTTCATTAGTCTATTTAACAAGCTGATTTTTTTTCAAAAGTAAATTCTTTATTAGATGGAGATGCAAGACTGTGGAACTCAAACATGAGTACACAGGAACAAAATGCATTAAAACAGTTACAGGATAAGAAACACTTGTTTTTTAAACTTGCTGATAAGGGGGGGCAACTTGGTGGTAATAAAAGATTTTTACAGACAAAATGTTCTTGATCTGTTATCAAACGCCACAAACTATATTAAATTGCCCTTGCTCCAGTTATGGGATATAGACTTGCATTTATTCAGCTATTAGATCTAGCATTATACACCGGGGAAATTAATGAAAAAGAATACAGAAATTCCTACTACCTGAATTTCCAATCACACCAACTTTCTACATACTTCCCAAGATACATAAAAATTACACTGACCCACCCAGTAGACCCATAGTCTCAGACATGGAGTCAATCACAGACAGCCTCTGTCAATGTATTGACTTTTTTTTTACAACGAAGTGCATCTTGCCTCCTATAACATATTCAGGACACCGTGGATGGGTATCATGTCAAAACAGCTATACAATTACAGCAAAGTCAATTGGGCTACTATTATAGTGCCAATACACAATGTGCGACTGCCTGTGTTGGGCAAGACTTAAATGGAGCAACATGTTAATAATATCACAGCTGCCATATGGGCTATGGTGTGAATTGGTTGAATATTCAGTGATGTAAACAGAGAAAAGGAACTTACTCACCTCCAATGATAATCGCTTACCCCCACAATCCAGGTGCGATGTGGTGTGGTAATCCTAAAGATGGGGAGGGTCGGGGGGCACAGCCCCCCATGGGGGGTACAGAGGGTGGAGCCCCCCTGCATGACACAGGGAATGACAACATAATCATTCTTCCGACACCGCTGACGTATGAGCGTAGCGTGTTGAGATTGATTTGAGAGAGAGAGGGCTGTATGTGATATACAAGAATGTCCCAAGGTGAACAAGTTTTATTGTGGGACAATGGGGATGGGGCTGCCAGGATCCTACAAAATCACTGAAATGCATCATGTGCTTATTATGAAGTTGCTAAAATGTGTGGTTGCTGAGATGTGCAGTCTCTGTATAGACATGTGCTTTATAATATTCGCTGAAATTGTTATTGTGCAATAATATGCGCTGTAATGACATGGAACCCCATGGATGTCCTTAATAAATTCTCTGAATTTTACTGGAAATCAGAATACAATTTGTTAACCATTGATGTGGAGGCTCTTTATAGATCGCTTTGACACACAGATGGTGTAAATGCTTGTTTACACTTCTTGATGGGGGAACCCTTAAAAGAAGAAATGTCACTATGTTTGATAAAGAATGGTTTGGACTATGTGTTGAATCACACTTATTTTGAATTTGAGAGTGATTGTTACAAACAAATATGTAGTACAATAATGGGGGGATCGGAAGCCCCATCATTTGCTAATCTATTTATTGGGAAGTGGGAAGAGGATTGCATCTATAAATCAGATTTTAACCCATTCCATAAAAATATAGTGTGTTGGTACCATTTTATAGAGGACATACTCTGCATTTGGAATGGCACTGGACAGGAGTCAGAGCAGTTCTTACAATGGAGCAACAACAATAACCTTAACCTTCACTTTAACAGCAACTTCCACCCTAACATCATTAACTTTCTGGATATAACTCTCATGGCATCGAAATCTGACCATAATATAACACCAAAAGGCTTTAGAAAACCCATAGCTGCTAATATCTTTTTTATTAGCTAGCAGCAATCACCCAAGAAAAACTAATTCAATACCTTACAGTCAGTTTCTGAGACTAAGAAGGAACTGCTCTGAATTGAATGATTTTCTTAGGACAGGCAAAAGAACTTAAACAAATGTTTTCGGAATGAGGTTACTCTGATGTTGTATTAGAAGATGCCTTATCTAAAGAACCCAAATAAGCACTATCTCAAGAAACAATCTGTTTCAGCATCCAGTTTAATCATCTAGCAGGAAAGATATGGGGTATCAGCCATTTATACTGGACTATACTTCTGAATGACCCAGTTTTGGCCCTGCAAGTTGGAACTAAGCCCAGAATTACATTCTCAATCGGAACTAATATAAAGGACAGATTGGTTCATAGTCAGCTTGGAAGTGCTATGGTGGGATGAGAACCTGGCTACCAGTCAAACCACTAGGGATGCTTAAATGTGAAAATTGTAATACCTGCCCATACTATGTCCAGGGATCAAAACTTACCCCACCCAATGGTACCAGAATTGTGACAATTCATCAGTTTATTTCATGTGTAACTACATTTGTGGTTTATGCCATCTGGTGCCCTTGTAATTCATTGTACATTGTATGCACTACCCAGTCTCTTAAACTCAGAATTCAGGAACATATCAGGGATGTTTAAATTGTCAACTTTGACAATTCAGTGGCTGAACATTTCTTTCATTATCACAACAGTGATGCAGCAGGTATAAAGTTCATAGGTTTGGAGAAGGTTAAGACAGGTAAACAAGAGGGTAACAGACTACAACATCTATTACAAAAGGAACCTTTCTGGATCTTTACTCTGAATGCACGGACCCCTGATGGTCTAAACATGAAAACTGACTTTAAACCATATTTATCATATGGATTTTTTGGTATAAGGAGACCATTTTGCCATTGACACAAAATAGCCCCCCCCCCCAATCATTACAATCTAATGTATCAATGAAAATACATTATTAAAAAGTATTTGTGTTGTCTATACTGTTTAAGACATATCTATAAATATCACATTCTAAATTGAGAAAATTAGTTAATTTCAATTTTCTTTCTGTATAGAGAATATATTGATACTGTGCTCATTTCTGGTGATTCAGTGTTTTCACTCTCTCTTTTCTGTTTTATTTTTACCAGGCTGGAGATTAGGTGGAGCACAGATTTCCATGTTTAAGCATGTCAGAATGTTAACGGCTCCCTACTATGGTTTGCCTTTAGCTTTTCTTCCTTTGTTATTATTGCTTTAACATCCTAGTTTTGTTTTTGTGTCCAAGTTTTTGTATTCCCTTTTTGACTTGTATGTAAAAAATCTTGTATTGTTTAAATCTGCAAACTTTTTTCTTTTCATAATGTATTGATATAAACTTAGAAGTATGGCATGTTTAAATGGAATAACTATATAATAATATGAGGTGTTGTTACAGACATGAGAAATTGGCAGGTATTCTGACTCAATATTCATAACATGTTTGTGTAAAATTGATCAAATTCCTGAGATCAGGGGATTATGATGTTATCTATACCAGCCATGAAAATTAAGTATAAAAGTGAGACCATTGTCTCAGTAGAATGCTCCCTGAGGAAGCTCCAGAGAGTGAAGTGCTGGGGTATCTGACACTGCAGTCAGACAGGTTCCTGTGCTGATTTACTTTATTTACTGAAGTTTATATTTCATATATTGGTATTGGCGCTAATACATTTTTACATTTGCTTTACTTCAGAGACTTCCAGTGCCATTGTTTTTTGTTTCTTATACTTACGTTGGGTTGGTAGACCACTAACGATCATCTCCCCTGTTCCACTGGTGCAGCTTCACCTGAATTGGATTACTAACACTCAGCTATACCTGTCTTTTGCCCTCGAACATCAGGAAGCAGTCTCAGTGTTCAATCAGTACCTCTCTTAAATCCAAGACTTGATGAGGGCCAACTGGTTGAGTTTAAACCAGGATAAGACTAAAGTACTGGTGGTGGAATCTGGTCACCTAACGGTTAGCATGCAGTCTGGCCCGAGTTTCCAGGCTTAGGCTCGGGGACTCCCAATTGCTCACCTCTGTCAAGGGGAAGAATTTTGGCATTATCCTGGATTGTGGCCTAACACTTGAATCTCAGGTGTCGGCCTTGATCCAGAGATTTTTTTACCATCTTAGAAACATTGCCAGGATTAAACACCTGATACCACAGGGTGATCTGTCATCACTAGTCCATGCTTTTGTGACATCATGGCTCGATTACTGCAGTGCCCTTTACCTGGGGCTATCAGGGGTTGATCTTCACTGCCTGCAGTTTGTGCAGAATGTGGCAACCAGGTTGTTGACTGGCCTTTTGAGGTCAAGTTACATTATACCTGTGCTGTGCTCTCTGCATTAGCTGCCTGTTAGGTAGCAGATCACCTCCAAGGTTGGTTTGCTGACTTATAAGGCCCTGCATGGCTACCTGAAAGACCTCCTGGAGCCCTATTACCCATCCCGGCCCCTCTAGTTACCTGATGAGGGCCTCCTGGTGATTTCCAGGGTCCACTTAAAATCATCAGGTGCCTGGGCATTTTCATTTGTAGCACCAACCCTGTGGAATTCACTTCCTCATTCCCTTAGAGAAGTCCCATCAGTAAATGCCTTCAAAAGGGAGCTGAAGACATTTTTATTTAGAGAAGCTTTTCTCTCAAGCTGATTTAAGTTTATTTAGATAATTCATCCAATTTAGCACTGTATTTAAATTTTTTGATACATATTTTAATTGTTTATACAAAAATTGGTTGACTTGTACAGCACCTTGAGTCACAATGAAATAGAGCGCTTTATTAAATAAATAAACTAAACTAACTAAACTATTCCTCCTCCCAACTGACCCATTAAAAAACAGCCCACCCTTGTCCACCTTGTAAAACTAATGCCACCCCTCTCCCTCTCATTGGTACCCACCTCTGGTCCCTTATCATGATCCTCAAAATCCCTCAACGTGCTCCTCTACATAAAATAAGAAAATAAATGGGATAAAAAAATGTTCCTAGCTGGCCCACCAGCACAGTGGTAGTGCTACCATTTGTGATGCCAGCGACCTGGGTTCAGGAACGAGCATGAGCAGCTGCAGGACGAGGGGAGAGGGCTCAAGCATCCTAAGGACTGCTCACCTCTCCGGATGGGAGGGGGGACCATGGACTGGTGCTTGACTGACCCTGGGTGGAGACCCGAGGTACAGTGAGCCCAGCCAGACAGAAGGGGGCCATGTGGTGTACATTGGCACTATGCCCCAATCCGCAATGCCTCCTACCTGCTGCCAAACTGGCATCCTCACAAGACAGGAATAAGACGGGGTGTAAGGGCCCCACCTCGACCCTGACTGGGGGGTAAAACAAAGCTCAGTGGGGGATGAGACCCCTCAGAATGGTCAGGTAGGAGAGCAGGGATGTACAGGCATAAGCAACTCCCGAAGAGTGGAGTGCAGATGGCCGGTGGGAGTATAAAGAGAAAGAAATAAAAATGTTCTAAAATGCATTTAATGTTCATGCACCTGGATATTGTTTATATTTCTAGTATTAATTCTTGTGCCATAAAATTAACATTTTTTTGCCATTTTGACTGCAAATGTTTAGGGCAGCCAAGCTGCCACCCCACCTCACAACCACATGAGGGGCACCTTGTAAATGTGACCAAAAATATATTTTGGGTGGCTGATACCCCAAAACACATTTTGGGTCAAATGTACAAGATGCATCTTGTGTGTCAAGAGGTGGGATTGTGACTAGGCCACACTGAAAATGTGAACCAGAATTCTAATAATGGATAGATTATGACAAAAATAAATACACTTTCTGGAAAAAAAATAAAGTCAGTACGGGTACATGTTATTGGTATATGGTACAGGTACCAGTTATTTTTTCATTTGCACTATGTTCATCCCTGTGAGGTACTCGTAGGTCTCGACCATGTCATCTCTCGTTCTCCTCCAGGGTGTATATGTTGAGATCTCTCAGTCTCTCCTTGTAGATCTCACCTTGCAACCCCTGAACAATTCTGGCTTCCCTCTTCTGGACTGCCTCCACCCTGTCTATGTCCTTTCTGAAGTGTGGTTTCCAAAACTAAACACAGTACTCCAGGTGGGGCATACCAGAGAGTGCTACAACAGCAGCACCACCTCCCTCCTCCTGCTGGTGATACCCCACCCTATGCACCCAAGCATCCCACTAACCCTGTCCATTGCTTTGCCACACTTTACTGCTACCTTGAGGTCCTCTGATATAATAACCCCAAGGTCCCTTTCCTGTCTAGTGACTGCCAATACCCCCCCATCCTATACTCAGCACCGGGGTTATTTTGCCCTAGGTCCATGATTTTACAGTTTTTGGCAGCAAACTATAACTGCCATGTCTTTAATGACTCCTCAAGTTTCCCTAGATCCTTGCTCATTTTCCCTATAGCCTCCTGAGTGTCCACCCAATTGCATATTTTGGTGTCATTTGCAAAAAGGCATACCTTTCTATCCAGTTGTTCTGAAGTGTCTCCTAAGACATTGAAGAGCACTGGTCCCAGTACTGACCCCCGTGGTGTCCTGCTGGCCACTTTCTATCCTTAGAGTGTGTGCCATTAATTGCCATCCATTAACCAGTTTTGAACCCAAATTACCAATGTGGACCCCACTCCTAAGCTGATCATCTTTCTGATCAGCCTATTGTGTGGCACAGTGTCAAAGGCCATGCTGAAGTCCAGATTAACTATGTCCACTGCCCTTCCTGGTCTATTTTCCTGGTCACACAGTCAAAGAAATCTATTAGATTCAGTTGGCATGACTGTCACCACATAAATCCATGCTGCCTGTGGTCCTGCAGCCTACTGGATTCCAGATGCTAAACCAGCTTCTCCTTCTGTAGGGTTTCCATTAGTTTCCCTACCACCAAAGTTAGGCTGACTGGTCTGTAATTGCTAGCTTCCTTCCTGCTGCCACTTTTTTTGTAGTGGGCAAATATCAGCCCTGCTCCAGTCCTCCAGAACTACTCCTGCTTCCAGTGAACTGTTGAACAAGGCTGTCAGCAGGCAGCTAGCACTTCCCTGAGCTCTTTCAGTGTCCTAGGGTGTATCCCATCTGATCCCATAGCCTTATCCACCTTCAATGCTGTGAGCCCTTTCAGCACTTTTTCCTCAGTAAATGGACTTGTGTCTACGCCCTCCCCAATTCATGCTTTTCCTTGACAGCCAATACCCTCCTCCCTCCTCTGTGATGACCGAGCAGAAGTACCTCTTTAAAATGTCAATTTTTTTGGGTCCCCTTTTGGACATCCTCACCCTTCCAACTTTTTTATTTAGAGAAGCTTTTCCCTCCAGCTGATTTAAGTTAATTTAGATAATTAATCTAATTTAGAACTGTATTTGTATGTTTTGATATATATTTTAATTGTTTATACAAAAATGTGTTCACTTGTACAGCGCCTTGAGTCGCAATGAAATAGAGCGCTTTATTACATAAATAAACTAAACTAACAAATCAATCAATTAATCAAAGCTTTATTTGTATAAGGTGCCCTTCCTATGCTCAGGGTGCCTTTACAATACACATTAAAAAGAGAAACTCACAATATTACAGTTTAAAAACAAATAAAACATATCAGTACACACTCAATAGATTCCTGAAAATGCCTGGTTAAACAAGTAGGTCTTCAACAACTTTTTAAAACATTCCACTGGCTGGCTTTCTCGTATCTGGTGAGGTAGAGAATTCCACAGGGTAGGTACCATAAAGGCAAAAGATCTTCTTCCTGATGTTTTTAGGGATACCCTTGGCATCTCTAGCAATCCCTCGCCAGAGGATCGGAGTGAACGAGTGGGACAGTAAGGGCATAAGAGTTCTTTCAGGTAGTGGGGTCCCTGCTCGTGTAGGGCTTTATAGGTCAACTAAACTATTCCTCTTCCCATCTGACCCATAAAAAAACAGCCCACCCTTCCAACCTTCTAATCCTCAATAATCCTACCCTTGCTTTTCTCTTCTTGCTTACATATCTGGAAAAAAAGTATGCTTACCCCTTAGACCCTCTGGCAATTCTTTCATCTGCCTGTACCCTTGCTCCTCTAACTACCTTACCTGCTTCTTTCCGTCTGGCTTGGTACATTTCCTTGTCCTCCTTCCTCTACATTTCTGTGTATTTCTTGAAGCCACCCTTTTTTCTTACACCAACCCTGCCACTTTGATGGAAAACCATAACAGTCTTGTTTTTCTTCTGCCTTTGCTTACCACTTCCACATAGAGGTTTATTGCACTAATTATGCCCTCCCTTATTATTCTACACTGGGCCTCCATCACTGCCTGGCACCGCTCCACCGAGGCATTTTCTGACACATTATCCAATTTCTTCAAAATCCAGCCAATGAATTCAAGGACCCTTGTCCTTGTATGGCTTGCCACTGCTCCTTTCCTTATGCTGAAGCACACTGTAGAGTGATCACTGGTACATAGGGGACTCCCTATTGTGATGTCTGCAATGCTGTCCTGGTTTGTTAGCAGAGGGTCCAACACTGCTCCATCCCTATTCCCTAGTAGGTTATTTTACAAGCTGCCTGAGAAAAGTTCCCTTAAGGGAGTCAAGGATGGTCCTGCTCATTGCCAAAGCTGAAGTCTAAAGGTTTCAATCCACATCTGTCAGATTGAAATCTTCAACTAGCAGCACTGCCCCTGTCCTGCCATTCCAATGATGGCCTCCCCTAGAGTCTTGTCCATCTGCTCCACTTGTGCTAGAGGATTGTACACTACCCTAGTATGGATGGTGGTCTCATTGCCTGTCTCCGGGATGACCTGCAGCACCTCCAGACCCTCCTCATTTAGGTTCACTTTGGTGCACAAGCACCTCAGGGGCCGTTATTTTTTCCCCTCACACATACTGCAACACCTTCTCCCCTCCTTCTTGCCCTGTCTCTCCCAACTAGAGAGTAGTCTGGTACGCCATGTTCCAGTCATGGTGCTCTGTGTACTATGATTCTGTTATGGCAAGTAGATCCAGGTTAGGCTCATCATGATATCCTCTAAGTTTGGGATTTTGTTTTGAGGCTCCTGGCATTACTTTACATGGATCTCCATGCCTCCCCCGGCCCCTGACAAAGCTTCATAATGAAGCATTGGTTCACAACCTCAATGTTGTGATTGGCATTGTTGCAGTTTTGCACCTTTACCACACTGTATTTCTTTATGCTGTGGGAATCATAAAATTTGCCAGCAACCAATAAAGTGAGTTCATCAAACAGAAATCATGGTATATGCTATAACTGCATGCATGGGTTCTCACCAAGTGCAACTGGTCCTTTGGATCTTTTTACTGACCCAGGGTTAGTCACCCCTTCCAACAGCACTGACTTGGGGTTTCACTAGAGCATGGCTGCATAATACTTCCTCTTCCCATGCCCCTGTCTGATGCCCTGCATCTTCCTCCCCCTTCCTGTCTATGTTTTTACATGAAGTTGCTCCCTGAACTGTTTTGCCTACGTTGTTACCTGAGCTGTTTGGTAAGAGGATGACAGGGCCACTTACAAAATCTGATAAAAGTATGGTGCACTTTGTGTGTTAATGCAGGTGCTTTGTAACTAGCACACACACACACACACACACATACACGCATACACATTGACTAAGCATCCTGTCCTGCACCCACATGTCTCACAACATATGACAGTGCAGTATTCATCATGGGCAGTAACTCTATTCCTTGTCCTTTCTTATTTATTTATGATGTTAAAAACATATCTTTAAAATTTGGATTGTGCTTTGGCATGCAGTAATGTGGAGTTCATGTGGGTGGGTTGAAAACCTCAAAACCTCCTAATGCTGCATTTCTTTACTTTTGTTGCTTTAAAAACTCTTAACATGTGCATTAATGTAGTTGTGTAACATGGGTTACTTACAATAAAGAGCAATCCAATTGGACAAACACCATCAGGTGACCGTGGATTAAATGCCTATAAATGCACACTTGCTATGAATATCCCTGAAGCAATATCCCTGGACACACAGAGAAATCCCACCTGAAATCAGAAAGTGAAAAACAGCCATGTTTTTGTTGTTCCCCTGTCAGCCTATTACAAATATGGGACAATCACAGAAACTGTGCATATTAAGGAGATGATTTAATACATGGCTAACTAATCCTGTTCCAGCAATTGGGTGTCTTCCTTTGTGAAACCCATGTCGATGTGCTCTCAGTCACCCAATGTGCTGTCACAGTTATTGTGATTAGTACAGCATCTTCCTTCACCACCCGCAGCATCTCAAGAATCTGGGGCATACCTAATACTCTGATCTTGCAAGCAGATAATTATGTTCCCCATGCTGAAGCATTTCCCACTGACTTAGTTGAGAGAAACAGCATGTTGTGGCCCCCCCACCTCCACCCATACAGTTACATGTCAGCCTGTCCTGCTGAGCCTTATTTAAGCAAGCTCCAATAAATTACTTTTTATGTGATCAGGGACTGCAGGTAGTGACAGCAGGTCTGAGATATGGGAGAAAGCTGTGATCCACTGTCACTGTAAAAGTGAGAGCAGCATGGGTTCTCTCCTCTTTGTGGGTAGCAGAGAAGAAAGGTGACAGCATGGGAATGTGCAAGAGCTCCAACCCACTGTGAAAGTGTGGTGGAAGAGTGAGTGTTCACCCCTGTCACCTCTTTCTTCACTGTGTGGGGAGGGAGAGAGAGAGAGAGAGAGAGAGAGAGATGTGCTGCAGCCGGCCAGACAGACAGAGAGCAAGAAGCAGGGCAGTCCAAGGCACTCACAGTTGCTGTCAGTGAAAAACAATATGTTAGCAGTCCCACTGTGAATGTGTAGTGTGAGAGGGAGTGCACACCTCTTGCTTAACTGTATGGGGAGGGGGAGAGAGAGAGAGAGAGAGAGACAGACACTGCAGTGACAGACACAGGGAGTGAAAGGCATACCAAAATTGCTGTCGCGTGTAGCTTATCATTTCAGTGTGGGGCTCCAGTTATGCTTTGCAGTTAACTGTTGGTGAAAAGAGAGAGAAATGCAGTGGGTGTGAGCTGATGTCAGTGAAGAGAGAGAGAGAGAGACTCACAGTGGGAGCTAGCTGTGGCAAGTTAAGAGCTTGCATTTCAGTAGTACTTGGCAGCGCCTTATCTAGTGTTGTGCTATGTGTGAGCTAACCTGCTCTTTCAGTCACTCTAATATAAAAGATGCCACAGATAGAGAGAGAGAGAGGCAGACAGATCGAGAACCGTAAGGGCAAGATCAGTGCAAAGAGAGACAGAGAGAGAGAGACCAAGAGTTTGTCAACTGGATAGCAGTGCATATTTTATATATTTTAAGAACATACAAATCTCAGTAATTATTTCAGTATTCTATTTCTGGTATTTGTGTATTCACAAAGTAAATAACATATGCATGAGTTCTATGGACTACTTTTCAGCTTGGCAGGATACAGTAGCATTTTCCACATTTACCTGGCAAAAAAAAACACATTTGTGTGTTTTGTTCTTGTTTTTAAACATCACCCATGTTATAAGCACAATAACCCACTCCAGAATATGGTGTTATAGGCATTTAATCCATGACTTAGGTGCTGAGAGGGCACTTGGCCTGTGGCCTCATACCTCACAATGCACCTGTGGCATGGATTAAATGCCTATAACCCCATACCCTGTCATGGGTTATTGCTAACTCATCGCAATGAATAAGCATAACCACCACTTCAAACTCATAAACTATTTTTACATTAAAATGTTTATTGAAATAAACATGCAAGCAAATACAATAATATTCTAAAAAGTTCACTAGAAAGGAGAAAGAAAACATGCTATGCAAATTAGAACCTGTTTATATACCTTGCCTAACAACACTGAGTATAACTGCTGCCTATGAATGTAAGAGAACAAATTGTCACAACAAGTAATATAGCCCACTCATAAACTATTGTTAGTGAAAGAAAGACTGTCAGTGAAGGAAAGGAATCTAAAAACAGCTTACAGCGTCCAACAGTAAATATAGTTCAAATGTTTTATTTGATTGACATTCAAGTCAACAAACTGAAATTACATATAGGAGATAAAAGTTTTTAAATAATAATACAATTTGATAGTAGTTACAAGAGAGAACTTCTCTCAAATAGCATCATTTTACAATTCTATGAATACTACTCCCTATCACCAGGTTCACATCCAGCTTTTAGAAAATTGTTTGGTATAAATTGTAAATTAGAATTCCAGTATGCTGAAATGAATGTATCCGATATATGGATTATGTTATTTCCCCCTAGTGATCATGAGATTAAGAATCCATTTCAAGTATTGTATCATATCTATGGTAATAACATTTATTTGGGGGTTCACTAGTATCTGTAAGATTTAATTTTTCATTAATAAATTTGATTGGAAATACTATGCAATGAATATGTTTCTCTTCAGTTGGCCTTTAGGGCAATAGAGTAAAACATGTCGCAAAGTTTCCAGTTAATTTTGACCATAGTCACAATGTAAATCTTTACGTTGTTGTCTTTCTTTAGAAAATAAATAATTCAAAAACTTTAATGGGTACTATTCCAATCAACATTTCAGAAATACCACTTGATCTTTCTTATTCCCTATATGTAAGAAGTATGGTTCTAGCACATGATTAATTTTGTTTTGTGGATACCAATTGTGTAGTCTTAAAAACCTTGCACTTGATTCTCAAAAGGGGCTTAGAGCAGCAGCTTGAGCTGAAGCCCCTCACACCAGGGAACCTGCACCAGATTCTGCTACAGAAGGGGTCCCAGCACCTATGTCCTCACACTTGTGGCAACCCCTTCCATGCATCACACTCCTGGCACATGGGAAGGGTCTGCCCCAGGCTCCTTGCGGCACACACAAGCGCCCCCCCATGTCACCCATGTTAACAGAAATTTATCACCACCTTGGTTATTCATGCGGTCCCCCCACCCTGATACCAGATGCCACCCCTGTAAACACAATATACATTAATCCCCATCCCTGGTGGTCAAGTGGCCCCCCAACCCCATCCCCGGTGCTGCCGGTCTTGTTATAATTTATGTATTTCCCAATCCCTGGTATTCCAGCACCCCCCACCCCAATCCCCGATGCTGCTGGTGTTGTTATAATTTATATATTCCCCAATCTCTGGTGGTCTAGTGGCCCCCCCGCCCTGATCTCCAATGCCACCGGTGTTGTTATAATTTATATATTTCCCAATCCCTGGTGCTCGAGAGGGCCTCCTGCCCCAATCCCCAATGTCACCTGTGACTGAAATTATACATACTTTTCCCCTTCCCTGGAGGTATAGGGAACTCCCACCCCCCACCCCAGTGGGTAGTGCCCACCACCCTGCCCCCACATCCTAAACCCCAAGCCAGCAACAGGCACAGCCATCCTCCCACCACCATGGCTGGCTGTCGACTAATGACTGACCTGTCAGTGAGCATTGTACTGTATAATATAGTAGGCATCCATTGGCCAGTGGGGGCACACTAAGATTAATTCAGCCCCATCTCGAGCCACTTTGTGGAGTACTCTGGGTAGAATTGGAATGGGAGGAAAAGCATGCAGTAGTTTGCAATGACCCCAGTGGAGGGAGAAGGCATCTTAAGCCACCAACTCATCCCTGGTAAAGGAGCAGAATGGTTGAACTTTGGTGTTTTCCCTGGATGTGAATAGATCCACCTGTGGTGAGCCCCAGTGGAGGGTGAAAAGCTGAAATGAACTGCTCTCTAGTTCACATTCTTCTAGAAGAATGTCCTGGTGGCTGATCCAGCCCACTGGAATGTTGTCCTGTCCTAGGATATAAGCAGCAGCCAGACTGGACAGATGATGTTCGGCCCAGTGGAGCAATAGGAGAGTTTCTCTTAGCACAGGAGTGTGCCACATGCCCCCTTATCAGCTGATGTATGTCTTTGCAGCCCGGTTGTTCGTAAGGATCAGAATGTCCCATTTGCACACATGGGGCTTGAATTTTTGAAGAGCTAGATGAATTGCTTGCATTTCCAGTACATTGATACTGATGTGGGATTCCAGCAGGGACCACTTTCCCTGGGCAGAAAGCAGATTCATATGGGTACCCCTCCTTCTGAGGCTGGCATCTTTGGTAATTCTGACCTAATGTGGGTGGCCCAGTTTGTGGACCCTCATGATGATCAACTTCACAACTCCCCAATGCAGACTGTCCTTTTTTCTGTGTCAGAATAGCTATGGCACGGGGTCAAAATGTCGCACAGCAGAATGCTGTGTGACTTAATCGCATTGCGTGATTTATTTATTTCTACTGATCTGTGGGGGGCTCCACTCCTGACCCCCCGTTATGGGGGGCTATGCCCCCGGACCCCCCACTTAGGATTCTAGCTCCAGTGGGGTCCAACACGGAGAGTGCACAGTTCTGGGGTTCACACATAATGGCGTACGCTATTAAGTATATGACATTATGACCCGGTATGAATAGCTACCCTGTGGTTTGGACTGTGTCTGTGTGGGGACCACTGTTTGATGAAGGTTGCTTGAGTTGGACACATGTGAATTAAGGCCCAGGGAACTGTATCCACCAGGGAAACCATTGTTCCTATCATCTGCATGAATATCTGTGCTGGAAGATGGGAAGGATGTTGAAACTTCTGAAGTGTGACTTGTAGGTCCCTAAATTTCATAGAGGTTGGAAAAACCTTGCCGCTGCGAGTCTTGAAGTCCACTGCCAAGTGATTCAGAGTCTGTGCAGGGAACAGGGAGCTCTTTTGCCTGTTGATGATGAAACCATGTGCAGAGAGGCAGTGAACCACCTCCGCCACTGCTTGCATAGCTGATTTGAACCAAGGAGCTTGTATTAAGATGTCATTCAGATACGGAAAAAGATGGATCCCCTGGCTGCATAGGTGATCAATGGCTGCCAATAGGACCTTGGAAAGCACTATTGGGGTAGAGAAAAGCCAGAATGATAGAGTTCTGAATTGGAAGTGACTGTACTAAACCTTGAATCTGAGATACAGCCTGTGAGATTCCCAGATGGGGACATACAAGTAAGCATTTTGTAAGTCAATGGATGCCAGGAAATCTTCCTGATGGATTTCTCTGGTGATGGATGGCAGGGTTTCTATTTTGAAGGATCAGCTGCGGATGAAGCAATTCAGAAACTTGAGATCTAAGACTGGATGGAAACCCCCTCCGTGCACTTTGGAATGATAAAGAAGAGGGAGTAAACACCTCTTTTGAGCTCTGGTACCGGAAGATGTTTTATGGCCTCTTTTTGTAGTAAGTCCGTTATGGCTTGAAAAATTGCTTGTCACTTGGATGGGTTGGACAAAGAGGGTAGGGGACAATATGAGGTACTGGGGGCTTTGTGTTGAATTCAATGTGACATCCCTTGTTGACAATGTCCAGAAACCATTTGTCTGTTGTAGTATGGACCCACTCCCTGAAGAAATTTGATAGTCTGCCCACATGCTGGGATGGGTCTGGATTGTTTCATTCTGCTTTCTTTGTAGAGGCTCTGCTGTCATAGCTGCTGCTTCATCCACCTCTGTTGTTACATTTGTTATGAGAGGAAAACCAAAAAAATGTTTTGCCCACAAAAAGTATAGTTACGTAAGAACTTACCGTAACAGTAGATCTTCGAGAACAGCTCTTGCAGCAGGTTACACCATTAGTACTGAAGCCAGCAGGTGCCAGGACCTCACGGAAATTTTCTAGCTAGCAGTCTTCAGTGGGGACCACCATTGACGTCGGTCCTGCCCCGATATCGGGTGTAGTACATAAGAAGGTGGTCCCCCCATAATCCTCAGTTCTCCCGCCAGAGACTCCCAGCCACTGGATGACATCAGAAGAGGAGACCGAGGATCCGCCACCAGATGGCAAAGACTAGTGAATAGGAATGTCCCATTCCATAAGATGGGTGCTTGACTATGACCTACCTCATAAAAGGGGGATGGTGGGCAGGAAGGTACCTGCTGCAAGAGCTGTTCTCGAAGATCTACTGTTACGGTAAGTTCTTACGTAACTGTACTATCTTACTTTGAGATACAGCTCTTGCAGCAGGTTACACCATTAGGACTGATTTCCAAGCAATAGTGGCAATCATGCACCACTGGGAGGAGGAAAGGTAGAGACCTCGATATAACTTGAGCCTAGGACAGAAGTCCCTGAAGGATGGCTAGACTGAACCCTGCTCTTCGCCTTGAAGCAATGTCCAGACTGTAATGCCTGATAAACATATGCACAGAGCTCCAAGTAGCTGCAGCGCAAATAGCTGAGGTGGAGATGTTCTTTAATGCTGCAAAGGAAGAAGCCACTCCTCTTGTAGAATGACCCTTGACCGTGCCCGGTAAGGGTTTATTGCGCTTGTCATAACAAAAAGTGATGCACTGGATGAGCCACCTAGAGAGTGACTGTTTGGAGACAGGAGCTCCTATCATTCTGTGACCGAAGGAGATGAAAAGTTGGTCCAACTTCTGGATCTGTTTGGTTCTGGTCAGGTAGTATCTGAGGCACCGATGCACATCAAGGGTGTGCAGAAGGGCTTCTCCTCAATTAGAGTACCTTGGGAAATACACTGGTAGATAGATCTCCTGATTAAGGGTGAGAGCTGAAACCACCTTAGGCAAGAACTTTGGTTTTGTCCTTAGGGATACCCTGTCCTGGTGGAAAACCAAATAAGGCTCTTTGCACATAAGAGCATGCAATTCCGATATCCTTCTAGCAGAAGTAACAGCAACTAAAAATAACATTTTCCAAGAGAGAAAACATAGCTCACAATCCGCGGCTGGTTCAAAGGATGGCAGCTTAAGCTGCTCCAGGACAAAAGGTAAGTCCCAAGGAGGGATTGGATCTTTGATGAGAGGCCTAAGGTGGATGACACTCCTTAAGAAGGCATGAGTAGTGTCCAGCTGGGCCACCGTCCGATGGCCTATGGGGGCATGGCAGGCATAAATTGCACAAAGGTACACTTTAATCAAGGAGTAAGCCAGTCTGGAGTGGAAGAGGGAAAGCAGGTAGTCCAGAATCAGCTTTTCGGGACAGTCTAATGGCGGAAAGCCATGCGCTTGAGCCAACAAACAGAATCTACACCATTTCATGGAGTATGTTGCATGGGTTTCCGGTTTTCTGGTGGCAGAGAGTACTTCTGCCACTTCTTGTGAGACCCTGTATCTCATCGTGGCTATGTCTCTAGGAGCCAAGCATGCAGGTTCAATGAGCGTAAGTCTGGATGGACCAATGAACCCACCTCCTGAAACAATAGATGGGAGATGATTGGCAAAGGAACTGGAGGTTCCTGGGATAGCTGGTGCAGAAGAGGGAACCAAATCTGTCTGGGCCAGAAGGGTGCGATCAGAAAGAGTGTCACTTGCTCCCTGCGATGTTTTAAGAGAACTCTCTGGATCAACGGGAAAGGAGGGAAGGCATAGAGGAATCTCTACGCCCAGGAAAGGGACAACACATCTCACCAGAAAACACCAGGCTCTGGATCTAGTGAGCAAAAATTGGGCAGTTTTGCATTGGATGGGGACGCGAAAAGGTCTAACTCTGGAGTGTCCCATCTGTGAAACAGATCCTCTGCCACCTCCTGCAGAAGTTCCCACTCATGGACTCTGGCATGAGAGTGGCTCAGACCGTCTGCGATGGTGTTGTCCACTCCTGGGACATGTACTGCAATTAGGTTTGCGCCGTGTTGCAATACTCACTCCCACACTCTCATGGCCTCCCTGCAAAGTGGGTAGGAGTGAGTGCCTCCTTGTTTGTTGAGGTAATACATTACTGTGGTATTGTCTGTTTGTAGCAGAAATGTACCCGGTGGAATCTCTGACTGGAAGGCTTGCAGAGCGTAAAGGACTACACTCATTTCCAAAATGTTGCTGTGGAGAAGAGACTCCTGGGCTGTCCACAGGCCCTGAGACTGAACACCATCCAGGTGTGCTCCCCACCTGAGCCCTGAGGCATCTGTGGAGAGGGTCACAGTCAGAGACGGCGCTGTGAAGGGACCCCCCGCAGAGAGGTTCCCTGGATTTAGCCACCATTGCCAATCCTGAATTATGGCTTTCGTAATTTGGATTGGATGCTGCAGATGGTCTTGCCTTTGGTCCCATTGCACCCGTAGCATCCACTGGGTTACCCGCATGTGGAGACATGCCAGCAGGACTGTTGCAATGGCCGCAGCCATGTGTCTGAGCAGGCAAAGGACCGGTCTGGCTGGGACGGTCTTCCTCTCCAACAAGTCCCTGATGAGGGATCTGATGTGTTCTGCTCTGTCCAAGGGAAGAAAAGCTTTCCCTCTGATGGTGTCCAGAACTGCACCTATAAACTGCAGTTTCTGGGACGGCACCAGGAGTGACTTCTCATAGTTGATGAGAATACCCAGTGATTGAAAAAGGGACTGGGTGCAGTGAAAAGCCATCTTCAGTGCCTCCCTGGAGGGTGCCATGAGAAGCCAGTCATCCAGGTATGGGAACATGTAGTGGCATTGTCTTCTCAGAGACACCGCTATGACCACCATTCCCTTTGTGAATATGCAAGGTGCTGATGACAGCCTGAAGGGAAGAGCTCGGAACTGATAATGGCAGGTCTGAAACTCAAAGTGCAAGAACCTCTGGTGCGCTTGAGCAATCGGAATATGCAGGTAGGCGTCCTGCATTTCCAAAGATGCCAGAAAGGCGTCCTGCTTCAGCATGGGAATTAGGCCTGGAAGGGTCACCATGTGGAAGCATTTGTAAACGACTGAAAGGTTGAGGTCGCTAAGGTCCAGTATTGGATGGAGGTCCCCTGATTACTTTGGAACCAGGAAGAAGTGAGAATAGTACCCTAGTCCTCTCTGGTTCTCTGGGATGTGCTGTAAGGTTTCCTTTTCCAGAAGCGTGAGCACTCCCTGCTGTATGAGCAGGGCATGCTGACCCAAATATCGGGAGAGCAGGGGAGGTCTTGTAGGTGGACTGCCTACAAATTCTATATAATGGCCTTTTTTGACCAGCCGCAGAACCCACCTGTCGGTGGTGATCGATTGCCACCCTGGCAAGTGGTGTGCGATGTGACCCCCTACTTTCTTTTCCCGTTGATCCTGAGGAGGGGTGGAGGCCAAGAAGTCGTCATGCTGTGGCAGCGTTTGATCCGGCAGGCTGGGCCGACTTTGCAAATCATTGGCCTCTGCCTGGGGATGACTTGGCCTGAGCCTTGTGGGTGAAAGTGCCCCTCTGCTGTTGGCCTAAATGTTGTTGTTGCCTTTGTAGCCAGCCACAGAAACATCTCTGGTTCCTACAAAAGGAACTAGACCAAGACCTGTACATAGCTTGTACAGATCAGACTGCCTTCCCTGCGTCCTGAAGTTTGCTGACTACTCTCTCGAAGGCTTCACCAAATAGGACCTCACCGTTATAAGGGACATCTAAGATGTTCTTCTGGATGTCCGGGGTAAAGCCGGAGACACGGAGCCAAGAGTGTCTCCGGAGACACATGCCTGAGGTTGCAGCACTGGCTGAAGAGTCCGCAGAATCATATGCGGCTTTGAGCACTTGGGTCCCCACATCTGAACCCATGCAGAGGAGGTTCAAGAGCTCCTCCTTGTGGTCACCATGGGGCATCTTCTCAACCAGGTCCTGTCCCTGCTCCCACAGTGCGTTCTGGAATCGAACCATGTGGGTGAGGTAATTCAGTGACCTAATGGCTCAAGTCGCAGCCGCGTATGTGCGCCTACCCAGGACATCCAATTGCTTGGATTCCTGATCCAGTGGCTGTGTGCTCAAGTGCTGAGGTCTCTGAGACTGGTCATGCGAAGCAGTGATGACCAGGGAGTCAGCCAGAGGATGGTTCACCAGATACTGGTCCTCCCTAGGGGCCTTGTATAGGCGGTCAGCCTTCTTTGGCACTGCAGGAGTGGAGTGTGGAAGTTTCCAGGTGGCCTTGGTGACATCCACAAAGGTATCCACCAAGGGCGGCACTGCCACAGACTTCGGGTCTTTCTGCCGAAGGTAGCGAGCAAGGCGTTGTCTCTCAGGGTCGAGCTCTTCAGCATCCCACCCCATGTTCTCCTGGATGTGCCTCATGATCTCCGCGAAAGAGGGGTCATCTGGAGGAGACCTGGGTAGGTTGTGTGGGTCTGGAGAGGGAATGCTGATAGGAGAAGGTGATCTGGAGCACTCTGAGGTGTCAGATCTGGAATCCTCCCCAGATGGAGTGTACCGGCATCATCTGGGTATCTTGGGGCTGGGTGACCCTGAGGGGGATCTAGAGGGAGGTCTTCTCCTTTCTGAAGATCTGCCCTGAGGAGGTGGTGTCTGCTCCTTGGGGGTTGGCGATCGTCCTACGGGCCCCTTAGGTGGAGGAGGGGGTGTAGGCGGTGAAGGAGTAGGTGGAGGCAGAGGCGGAGTTGGAGTAGGAGGAGGACATGTGGTGACCACATCTTTTTTGATGGTGTCCCACCAAAAGGTAAAAAGTTCTTTTACCTCTGCGACATTCATACCCGATGATGGTCTTGGAGCAGGTGGCCTGTCGCCGGGCTCGGGCATCGGGTCCCCAGGGGTCTCCCGCTCTGGGGAAGGTTCCCGTGGGAGCCCAGCATCTCCGGTGTCACCCGCCTGGTCCTTGGGCTGTGTGGCATCCTCCTCAGATGAATCATTCTGACCGGCATCTGCCGGCGACGGTGGTACTGTCCTCTTCTCAGGAGTAGCTGACGTCGGTCCCCTTGTCGACGTCCTCGGGGGCGAATGCCTAGCCGGCGATGGGTGTTTAGGTGTCACCAGCATGTGGGAGCGCCGGTGGTGTTTGGCCGATGTCGGGTGGGCCGACATCGGGTCCGACGTCCATTTGAGGGACATCAGGTCCTTGGTCTTACGGGGAACCGGAGCCGATCCACGCGGAGGCTGGGAAACTGACTTGGCATCGGTGTCCCACTGGTGGTAAGAAGATTTATGGCACTCCCCGGACTTCAACTAGGCCTTAGATGGAGTGGAAGAGGCCGAAGGCCTGGAAGTCTTCAGGGGCTGTAGAGAAGAGGAGCCGTTGGAAGATCTGACCTGAACCGGGGGAGGCTGCAACCGAGCCCTGGAGGGAGATTGGTCCAATTTTGAGCCGGAGCTTCGGGAGTCCGAGGCCCTCGCAGGAGACCTGGATCTTTCCTTTTCCCAGTGCTTGTCCCGGTGCTTGTGGGTTTTACGCAATGACTCCCCCCGGGAGGAAGGTTCCTTATCCATAGTTTTCAGTTTCTCCTCCAAGAGAAATGCTTGAAGGGCCTTCTGGCGGCAGATCCTGGTGCGACTGTTGAAGTCCTGGCAGAAGAAGCAGGCCTTGGTATCATGTTCCGGGCCTAGGCAGCGCACGCAGGCCGAATGTGGATCTTTGAAGGGGATCTGTTTGTCGCAGGCACACTTCGTATGGTGACGCTCTACAGAAGTTGTTGGAGAGGACATCAGTTGATCCAAAGGCGAAAGGCAGATGAAAATCATCGTAATTCTGATGGTCGTCACACGCTAGAAAAGGAGACCGAGAGGCCGATACTGGCAATGTCGACGGCAGGAAAAGAACTGAGGATTATGGGGGGACCGCCTCCTTATGTACTACGCCCGATGTTGGTGGCGGGACCGACGTCAGAGGCAGTCCCCGCTGAAGACTGCTAGCTAGAAAATTTCCATGGGGTCCTGGCGCCTGCCGGCTTCACTCCTAATGGTGTAACCTGCTGCAAGAGCTGCATCTCGAAGTAAGATCCTCTGTTCTGTCCTTTCTTGTAGGATTGGCCATGAAATGGCTGTCAGGATCTGCCAGACCATAATCTTTCCCTGGATTGTGATTGGGGCATGCAAACCTTAGCTATTTTTTTTTATTCTTTCATGGCCTCTTTCATAGCAGAACCAAAGAGAAGGTTGTCTTCATATGAGACATTTACTAAATGAGCCTTAGAAGAGGTATCTGCCTGTTAGGCTCTTAACCAAAGCTTGTGCCTTGCAGAGGTCTGGTAGAACACAGTTCTGGCTGCACACCAAACTGCATCCCCTGAGACATCTGCTGAATAAGCTGAAGTGAGCCTGACCAGCTGGAGTTGCTGAAGTGTCACTTTGTTCTTTACTGAATCCTCTGTCAGCTGAAAAGCCAAATCTGTGGCCCAGGACAGTGGTCCTAGCTGAAAACAGGTTCACTGTCACTGCCTTCAGGGAAGCTGCTGATGCCTGAATAGCCTTCTTTAAAGATGAATCCACATTGTGATCCACTGGGTCATGGAGGGTGGCCCCGCCATCCACAGGAATGATTGTCTTCTTTGTTAGGTTTGATATCAGATGGTCAATTCTGGGCAGGTTCAGCCATGTTTCCAATGGTATCTTGTCAAATTTCAGCAGTTTGGGTATCTGTCAAGGTACTGAGTAAGTTTTCTCCAGTCACTGCCACTCTTCTTTAAGAAGGTCCTTAATTGCCATTGAAAGGGGGAATGCTGTAGATAGCTTAGATGAGGATGAAAGCTTGAAGACCGGCTTGTTTAGCTTTGCACTGGTAGGGGAAGATCCTAGGTATATCTCTGACATGATGTTCTTATTTAATGAAGAAGTCCAGGTCATCTAGATCAAAGTGTCTGGCCGACCCCGTGTTCTCATCTGACAAACTGCTCTGGAGCTCTCCCTCTTCAGGTGAGGAGGAACTGTTATCTGATGAGGAAGGTAATCTGGCCCAGTGCTTCTTCCATTTGTGTTGTCTGAGACTGTCATTAGTAGAGTCCCTAGAGTGAGGGGAATGGGGCCGCTTCTTTTTCTTGCCATGGTGGCGGATCAGTGGTTCCTCCTCGTCCAACGAGGGAGACAAGGTGAGTTTTCGAGTGACTTTATTGTGTGCATGGGTTGTGGGAGATGTCTGTGACTGCAAATCAAAAACTGTTGGACCTAAGCCAAATGCTCTATTTAATTTTTTGATTAGGACAGGGTCCAGTTGCATCATGGGCTGCTAAGGACCTCTAGTGGGTGAGAGGATGAGGCAGCAACCTCTTCAGTGGATGCAGAGTCATGAGTGGCCAGAGTCTCACACTTTAGACGTAGTGAACCAGCAAACTTGTCCAAGAGGGGGAATTCGCACTTGCTGTATTTTCTGCCCCTGGAGGACTTGTCCACGGCTTGTCTGAATATTTGCCCATAGCTTTTTCTGAAGACATATTTAGGCGGAAGTTTCTGTAGCTCTCTAATGAGGGAGTTGGCACCAGACCAAACAGGGTATCCAACCCCATAACCACCCCTCAGGAGTTGTCAAAACAGTTCCCAAACTCAAGCTTGGAGGGATTAAAAAACTCAGAAAAGCCCCAGGTTGACTGACCAACTGAAGTAGAAGGGTCCCCTAAGCTGTGGAGTGCTGGCTTAAAAACCACGGTGCTTGGGGGGGGCACCCAAAAGTATAACTTAGAGGGTTATCTCCCAAAATTGTCTATGCTGCTCAATGCCACTCCCGAGTCCAAGTTGCTGGAGAGTCCAATTGTATCTGCCTTCTGAGCAATGCAAAGTGGCAGAGACAGCAAAGTGGCAGAGACAGCGCAATCAAGCACTGTAGTGCTGATGAAAATGGTGGGTGCTGACTAAAATGGCCACTGCAGGGGTTTTCCCACGCTTAGTGCCTTACAATAGTAAAGAGGAGATCCCATTTCCTCTGGTCCCCCCCAAAAGATTCCATTTTCTCCGGCCTCCCCCAAAATAAAATCAGGACCCCAATATGTACTCACTGTGATCATCATGGTGCCTGATCCTCATGGCCGATACACCTTGGAGCTGCTGGCTGTCTGCATCATGTTTTTGGCTCCTGATCTACCATCACTCCAGTGCTGTCTTCTTGCTGTCATGGATACTGTCTGCTCTGCTGCTGCCTTGCTGCCACGGATTTGGTCTTGCTCTGCTGTGGTGTTTGGGGAGGACAGGCCGTACAGCAGCGTGGTTGAGACTGGGAGCCCTTCACATCACTTGAACAACCACCAGTGATGTGGGAAGGCTGAACAGTTGGAGTTATTCCCATTCACCTAAAGAGGATGTATTTGGTATCAACAAAACTACTATAAAAAACAAATAAACTTGTCCAGAGACTTCAGCTCTGTCACCTCATGACCGAGTGCTGTTTCAAGTGCTTGTGCTACTCTGGAGGCATGAAGTAAACTGAGGAGATCCATGTGGGGATGGAGAGGATGTCCTGCTCTTTTATTTTTGGCCTTCCTGTCTGCCTGCTGACATAGTAAGCACAGCTCAGTGGTTCACAGCCCTGCGACCAGCCAGAAGAGATAGAAATAGAAATTGACATCAGAAAAGGACCACTTGGTCCACCAAGTCTGCCCTGATGTTCACTATCTAATCTGTATCCACAGACCCCAACTGGTCTCCAACAACCCTTCATCATCCCTACTATTTTCTAATACACCATTCTGTCTAGTTCACACATGCTTCAAGCCCACACTGTTTTCACCTCTACCACTTCTGTATGCAGTCTGATTTCAGTAAAGAAAAGTTTCCTCACATCTCTCTTCAATGCCCCCCCCCCAGCTTCATCACATGCCCCTTGATCCTGGGACTTCTTCTCTCCCCTCCTACACCCTGTTCACCTGTGAGATACATAGGTCTCTATCATGTTCACCCTTGCTCACCTATCTTCTGGAGTGTATACGTTGAGATCCCTCAATCTCTCATTGTAGGGCTTCTTATGCAACCCCAGCACCATTTTATTTGTTCATCTCTGGACTGTCTCCTCCCTGTCTATGTCCTTTCTGAGGCGTGGCCTCCAAAACTGGACACAGCACTCCAGGTTGGGTTTCACCAGTGAGTGATACAATTGCAAAATCACCTCAACCTCCTGCTGGAGATACCTCATCCTATGTACCCCAGCATCCCACTAGCCCTACCCACTGCTTTTTCACACTATTGTGCTACTTTGAGGTCATCAGATATGATAACCCCAAGGTTCTTCTCCTTTCTAATGACTGTCAGTACCTCCTTCCATCCTATACTCAGAGCATGGGTTACTATGACCTATGTGCATAATTTTGCACTTTTTTGGCATTGAACCCCACCCCTCCTGAGAGCCCACCCTATTGTAGGTTTTAGTATCATCTGCAAAAAAGCATATCTTCCCTTCAAGTTCTTTAGCAATGTCACTTATGAAGACATTGAAGAGGACCGGTCCCAGTACCAAGCCCTGTGGAACCTCTCTGGTCACTCCTCCATCATTCAAGTGAGTACTGCTTACTACCACCCTCTATCTCCTATTCATTAAGCAGTCTAAAACCCAATTTACCACTTCTGATCCTATCCCTAGGCTGCTCAGTTTCTTTATCAACCTCCTGTGCAGCACAGTGTTGAAGACCTTGCTCAAGTCTAGATAATTCACACCCAAGGACATTCCTTGATCTGTTTTCCTGGTCACCCAGACAAAGAAATTACTCAGAATTACAGGGCTGTGCCCATAGTTTGCTGGGATGGTGGGCAACATATTACATATAGGGCTCATACTCTAGTGTGCTTCCTGATGATCATTTCTCATTGCTTCACCCACTTTCTTATTCCTTTCAGGAATATCATTTACACATTTCCTTACAGTACATTTAGTCTAAGGTAGCAATGTCCCTGTAGCACCTCTAAGGCTGTAATGCTTACCAGGTTGAGAGCTGCTTTAGGCACACAACTGAGCTCTGTGTCATAAGGGTGGTAGTCCCCACTGTGTGACAGAGTATGAATGGCCAATTCTACACTGATCAAGCATTCCAACATCCACATTCAGTGTTGGTCAATAACTATTTTAACCACTGCCCTCATTAGTAAAACTGTCTAAAAGATTCACTACCCTCTGGAAGATAGCATGCCTTCTAATGATATCCCTGTATTTATTACATCTCAGCTCTAGGGAGTGTTCCCATATCCTGCTGGAGCACTGGAGATCTTGGAAAGTATCTCATGACTGTAAAAAAGAGATCATGTTTTGTATAATTTCTCTCAACCTTTTACTGCCCAAATGCAAGACACAATGAGCGAATAAATGTCAAAATGTTGGACACTTTGTCATATCTTTTAGCTAGAAGACCATCACACAATGTCTGTAAGGTTTACTGTTAATTCAGCAATACAGACTAATAGACATTTATGCTTTAAATTCTCAGGGCCGGATATTCAAACTGCGCTATTTTGTGGTGCAAGCCCTTGCACTGCACAAAATAGTTGCGCAGGTGTGTGGAAAGCGATATTCAAAGGGTTGCGCTGATGACAGCTCCTTTGAATATCACCCAACCACAGCCACTGTGCATGTGATGGCAGTGGAACCCCACCACCGCAAGTGATCAGAGGAGACCAACCTATGTGGCGAGTACCATTGCGCCTGCGCAAATTTCCAGTATTCAAAAGGTGACATGCAAATGGGGCCATAATTCATGCAAGAGGCGCCGGAGGCCATTTTCATCTGTTTATGGCCCCATTTGCATGCCATTAGCATGCAGGTGCACCGATTCCCAGGACTGGCGCCTGGCGCCCTGAAACAGCAGCCATCGAACAGCCCACAGCCCGATACGTGGGCAAAGAAGTAGAAAAATCCCCCACCCCCACTGGCCCGATCACGGGCAAAAGCATTAAACTCCACCTCCCCCAACTGGCCCGATCGTGGGCAAATGCTGAAATAACCCCCCCCACCAGCCCGATCCCAGGCAGCAAAGTGTCTCCTCCCTGAACATATCACTGGTGGTCCAGTGGACCGATAAGCCTGATCGTGGGCAGCAAATGTTTAAACACACCCCCCGAACACATCCCTGGTGGTCCAGTAAGATAAGCCAGATCGCGGGCAGCAAATGTTTAAACACACACCCCCCTGAACACATCCCTGATGGTCCAGTAAGATAAGATCGCAGGCAGCAAATGTTTAAACACACACACCCTCAACACATCCCTGGTGGTCCAGTAAGATAGGCCGATTGTGGGCGGCAAATGTTTAAACACCCCGAACACATCCCTGGTGATCTAGTGTCCCCACCCACCCACCGAAGCCCCCACCACCGCTCCCCCACAGCCCGGTGGGCAGCATCCATCTGCCTGCTGCCCGCCGCCACCGACTGACTCCCTGGTGAGGGCTGCACGGCCATTGGTGCAGAGCAAGCCAATGGGCATGCAGCCCATACAGTACAAAGGCGGTCAGATTTGTAATGAATTCATTCACATATCTGGGCCTGCCTTATCTCAGTGAGCTGCGCCTGGCTCTTGCTCTGTAACCCGTGCAACCTATGATCAGTCGATTGGCGCGAAGACGACAGCGTGGGTGCTGCCCGCGGCTGCGAAGGCGGTAATGAACTATGAAGTGAGTGAGGCAAAGGGCTACTGGAATCGCAGGGATAATGACCAGTGTTGCGCTGTTGCTGCCATAATCGAAACTTATCTTACTGGACCCACCGAAGATGTTCTGAAGGTGTTTAAACATTGCTGCCCGCGATCGGGCTTATCGGTCCACTGGACCACCAGGGATATGTCTGGGACACTATGCTGCCGCGATCGACCGTCGGGGTGGGGTGGGGGACTTTTACACTTTTGCCCATGATGGGGCTGCAGGGAGGGCACAGGGAGTAGGTTGAGGGCCAGCCATAGGTGGCAGTTGCTGTGTTGTGCCCTGCAATGTGGCAGCTCACTTGTGGGTGGCCCTCGGCTTGATCCCTTTTTGCTCAAAGTTGTGCAGGCGCAGGTTGGGGGTTGCGCCTGCACAACTCTGCACAGCCCGGCTGAATATCAGGCTGTGCAGTTTATGCATGGTTCCTCCCCCTCCAGTTCAGCATGCATTCATTTGCATTGTGCTGTTGCTCAGCATGTTTTCAGTGGCACAGCTGCCTCCTGCTGAATATCGCAGGATGGTGCAATTTCGGACTTGCGCAGGTGCAACTCTATTGTGCATGGCGCAACCCTTTTGAATATCTGGGCCTCAGTGTACAATATGTGACAACGCCACACTCACTTGAACACTGAGTTTCTGCGTGGCAAAAGTATTGTCTCAGTTGTACTGTTCTCCCCGTCCCCTTCATTCCAGGATGCATCTGGAAATGAGCCTTTACCAGCTCTGTGTGTCTTACCTGGTGAAACTTCTGAACAAAATAAGTACACCAATAAATAAATGAATGAATGAATGAATGAATGAATGGACATCCTTTCTAGTGAGGGACAGTTGAGAGGTATTTTGCCCATGTTGACTTGGTTCAGGATCAGCCAACATTAAGATCCATGCTCCAGACTAAAATATCCTATGTTTTCAGGACTGTCTGCATCTTCTGTATGAATCTCTGCATGCACCTAGCTGTAGTTTTTGTTGCTTATTTTCCTAAAGATGGCTTGTTCCTTGGGGCAGTGTGGTAAGGCTACAGAGACTTATTACTTGTTATAACTAATATTTTATTAACATTTTAAACAAGTACCAAGTAACAAACATGTCAAAAAATTTCACCATCAAAAAACCTAGCTGGAGTTTTTATCACTCTTTGGAAATACAACCTAATGGACTAACAGAGAAGCGATACAGAAAAATGGGAAAAATGTAATGAAGAAAATCATAATACTCAACCGTATATCGGAACACATCCTAACAACCCCTCCCCAATATTTCAGTTCAGTTCAGTTAGTTTTATTGTTCAACTTCAAAATAAGTCATTTACAATATTTTATCAATAAATACAAACTTGGACACATATATTAAAAAGTTATACATATAGCAGCCTTCACACATTCAATAAATATCTCTCGTATATGACAAATTTATAAAGGGCATCACCTTTAATCCCCATACCATTAAACTATATCTCACATCATATTCAACTTTTAATATTCTCTATCTTTGCTACATATGTTTTTTCCTGAGTATACATTGACAAAATTGTGCAATAGCCTTTAAATGTAATGCATTTGAAGTGTTTAACAAGTAAGTAAATTGATAACAAGGTTCCATATATAGGGTTACCAAAATATCAGCTAAAAACAATTTTCTCTCAAACTCATATAGTGGGCAGAACATTATTAGATGAGTCGGGCTGTCATCATCCATATTACACTTATATCGATTTCTTTTAGAGACACCAAATTGGAATCTCAAGTATTGGCTATCAATGTATCCAAACCTAAATTTTGTAAAAGCTTTTCGATGTATAGGATTCTTAAGTTTATCTAGATATTTCTCCAAACCAAAATATATTTTTGAATTGGCTACTAGCCACCTGCTTAGCTTATAATTTCTTATCCCACTGATTTCTTTATGTGTGGAGACATCCTTAATTTTGCTTTTAATTTTATATTGTAGCTCTGCTGGATAAACAGTGTAAATTTCCATTACACATTCCAGCAGTCCATTTGGTTTAAGGATTTTTTTCTAATATATTAAAACTTGGAAATGTCAGCCTGGCTCCTCTATAGTCAATTGTTTCATCTAAACATATTCTAGATAATCTTTTTTCTGATCTGTTGTATGTTTTAATCCAATAAACTGCTAATTTTGAGTCAACATTGCATTGTATAGAGGTCTGTCCTAATGCATGCCTATAAAGGCCCGACACTGTACTCATAGGTAGCCCCAATAATCCTCTTATATAGTTTACTCATTACCTTTTCCAAAGGATCTAATTTATCTTGTCCCCATATTTCTGCTCTATATAATATACAGCTTCTAATTTTCCCATTTAAAACTTTCATTGTTCCTTTTAATGATTGACTTCCATATTTATAGGAGAATTTCTCTATTACTGGAAAGCATTTATTCATTTTAGCAGCCATTGTTTGAATATGCACCTGCCATTTTAGATTACAGTTAAATATAATCCCCAGATATGAAAAACCCTTCACATACTCTTGTTCATGTTTATCACATTTTAAAGTTGATATCTTTCCTTTATTCACATACTGCTTATTGGAAATCATATGTTTGGTTTTGTCAAAATTTATCACCAATCCTGCCCTTGTACATTCTCCATAAAAAAATTTCATACTTCTATTAATACCCATATAACTTGCCAAAATCAACACCAGATCATCAGAGTATGCTAGGTAGGGACATCGCCCAGAGGCTAATCGTGGCATGTGCAACTCTGAGTCATCCATTACTTCTAATACCTTATTAAAGAATATATTAAATAGGATCAAGGAAAGCGCACAACTCTGTCTTAATCCAGTGTTTGTTGAAAATTTTGATGTACAATCACCCTCCCTGTTGTATCGCACAGAGGTATAATTATTCTCATATAATATTCTTAATATTCGGAGCATTGCTTCATCAATTTCATATCCCACCAGGACATCCCACAATTTCTCCTGATCAATTCTATTGACACAGCTTTAAGATCTATAAAAACAAAATATAGTTTCTGTTTTTTAATATATGTTCTCAGAGAACTGGACAAGGGATCCCCCACCAGGGCAGTCTTCATTGACCTTTCCAAGGCTTTTGACCTTGTAAACCACAACCTGCTCCTTACAAAACTGAGCCAGGTTGGGTTAGACAGCCACTTCCTAGCGTGGTTCAACAGCTACCTCACAGGGAGGACACAGAGGGTAAAATGGAAAGGCTCCCTGTCGGAGCCTCTCCCCCTAACGGATGGGGTGCCCCAAGGATCTATCCTTGGCCCCCTTCTCTTCTCTCTTTTCACAAATGATCTCAGTAAACACTGTGGGGGTAGCTCAGTGGTACAGTATGCGGATGACATGGTCATATACTGCCCCTGCTCTAATCTGGGAGATCTCTGCTCCGGGCTACAGGAAGACCTGGGTTCCCTTGAGTAATGGCTTGTCACCAAAAGAATGATCATTAACCCTAACAAGACCAAGGCCATGCTATTTGGCCCAATAACCCTCAGCTGGGACAGAAGCCCACATCTCAGGCTGATGACCAAATCAGGAAAAAGACTTGAGGTAGTTGAATCGATAAAATACCTTGGCCTCACCCTGGATCAGTGCTTCTCCCTCAAGGATCATGTTGACCAGGTAACCAAAAATATTCACGCCAAACTCAGGACCTTGTATAGGCTGAAAGACCAGTTGATACCCACAGCCAGGGCCTCCATCGCCACAAGCGTCCTCCTCCCTACCCTCTCCTATGCGGCCCCGGTGATACAGAGAGCTGCCAAACAAGAGATGAACAGATTACAAGTTCTCTATCACAAGGTGGCTCACCTCACCACCCTATCCGGCTCCCGGGCTCACCACTGTGACACTCTGTCCCAACTAAACTGGCCCTCCTGGAAGGCCCGGCTCCAATACCCCCTACTCTGCCATACTCATAAACTACTCAGCCCATCCCCTCCTCCCAGACTCACTGGACTCATTTCCCAAAAGAGAAACCCTAGGCTCCTCAGAACAATGGACAGAACCCTCCTCGCAGTGCCAAGGGTTAGAACCAAGGGGGGGGTAAGTCATTCGCCATCACAGCGCCCACTCTATGGAACTCCCTGCCCCCTGGTGTTCAGGATGCTACCTCTACCCACACCTTCTGCACAAGGCTGAAGGCTCATATGATGGTCACCTCCATATGCAACTGCTAAAGTGAGAGACTCCTAAGTGGAAGCCCACCCCTTTCCCTCATATGGAAATAGCGACTATCACTGCACCCCATCTATATAGCACTGCATCCCATCTGTAGAGCTTACCCAGGAAATGTTAACTGCTAAAAAGCTACTATGTCTTACCTCTTAAATGTAACTGCTGAAAAACTACTATGTATTATGTTCCTCGCTGTCTAGTGTAATGTACCTGTGCTGTATGCTACCCCATGTATTATTTCATGTAATTCCCTGGGTCATCCCTGAAAAAGGGACCTTCAGGGCCCAGCGGGCTTACCTGGTTATCAAAATGTAATAAATAAATAAATAAATAAATATATACTTATAAACAAGATGCGACAGCACAAAATATTGATCAAGTATGGTATGTTCTGGTAGGAATCCTGCTTGAGCCTCACTCAGTATATATTTTTTTCAATCCAAGACATTATTCTTATCTAGTATGTATAATCTTTGCAAAAATTTTTAATGAAGTATCCTGATGGCTAATAGGTCTGTAATTATGTGGATCTGATTTTTCTCCCTTTTTAAAAACTGGGATTATAATATTCTCCTTCCATGTTTCCGGTATTTTACCTTCCTGTATTATATTATTGTAAATGGATTCCAAGATTGGAATCCACAAGTCAGGGTCATCCTTGTATATGTCCACAGGTGCCCCATCTGGGCCTGGGGCCTTATGCCTTTTTGAGAATTCTATAGCCTTCCTTATAACTTGCTCTGTACATAATTCTATAGATGTTTTACAGTTCTTTAAATACTATCCTTTACATCTGGTTTGCGTATATAGAACAGGTTTTTAAAATACTGTTCCCAAGTTGATGGATCTATATGATTCTTTATATTATTGGGTATTTGATCCCAGCCATACATTACTAATTTCCAGAACTGTTTAATTTTTTTTTCCTTCACTGTATTTTCAAATTGTTCCCAAATAGTCTTTCTATATCTTTCCCTCTTCTCCTTTAATACTTTTTTATATTCCTTTCTCAAATTATTCAATTTAGTTTTATTTTGTGTTGTTATATTGTTTTGAGTTTTTCTAATCCTTTTATTAATCTCCATTTTTAATCTGACACAATCCCTATCATACCACTTACTACCCTTTCTCTCTTTCATTTTGGATACTTTTAAAAGTTATTCTGATATTTTCTTTATTTCTTCATATTCATCTACTAACCCTTCTGATGATATTCATAATAGAAAATCCTCTATTATATCCATAATTCCACAATCTTGCAAGAATTGACTCGATTTATGGGGTCCCATCAAATCCCATTTTACCCCCTTTTTTGTTCTAGTAATTTCTGATTTTTTTATTTATTACTTTTCTCTTTATCTCTAACCAATACCCAAATTCTATTTCTAAAGGGAAGTGCTCGCTTTCTGATCTACTACCTACTTTGAGATCTTGAAAGTGTATAATTAGGTTCATAGAGATCCAACAGCAGTCAATAATTGATGCACCCCTAGGGCCTATGTATGTAAACGAACCTAATGGATCACCACTGGATCTTCCATTCATTAAGATCAAACCAAATCCTCCCAATTCTTTATTCAATTGCTCTCCTCTTGTATTACTTTTTAGGTCCTTTGACCTCCTTTGTCCACATAGGGCATTAAGACTCAGAGCTGCACTTGCCACAGACATATCCAGTCAGGGCTCTGGACCATGCCCCATCCTGGCATTGAAATCTCTCATTTAAATTAACCCACTCAAAGGGTCTTTAGACCTTACTTTTTCTAAAAACTTAGTAAGTACACAAATAGTATCTCTTCCCACACTTTTAGATCCCATTGGAGAAAAATACACATTTACCAAATACACTGTTTTCTTGTTAGCTATTATACAGACTGGGAGTATACATTATGACTTAATTTCTACCTCTTTATGATCTATATTGTCTTTTATTTTATACCAGGTATTAGACCCCCCAATTTTCTCCCAACTTTTTTTTTTTACTTTTTTAGCTTTTATCTAAAATGTTTTATATCCATCCAGATTATTTGTCTCATCTGTCCATGTTTCTTGTACACAGATATAGTAAAAAAAAATCTTAAATAAGTCAAGAATGACACATCTATCAGCCTGTCCCATATCCCTACCACATTCCATGAACACAATTTCATGTTGCTTGTACAATTCTCTCTAACTTTCTGATTAACATTTAGTTGTCAGTGACTTATATCTTGTAGCACCTGGAATCTGTTTGATGTCTTAATCAAGTTCTGCCACTGATAATTTCCTATAATACTTTTTACAGATAGTTCCAATTCTTCTTCCCCATACAAATTAATATTATATTTATCTGACATTTCAGATTTTCCCAATATGTATCTATAATCTGTTTCATTTCTAGTCCATATTGCTATCTGTTCATCACTATCCCATCTTTTAACTCTTTTAATCTTTCTCTGCATAGCAAAGTCTTTGGTCAAACATTGTAGTAAATCCTACACTTTCCCTTTCAAGTTATTCTTTGAGTCTAATAAAAATTTACTTATCCCAAAAATAGAAATTTGGAACTCATTTCCTTTATTTTCCTTTTCTTTAACTTCATTATAGTATTCTGGAAATATCTTTCCAATAGGGACTATACAATCCATCTCAAATCCTAATTCCCTCATCCTTTCTTTTTTATTTTGTATCCCCTTTAATACACAATACTGGTCTGATAATAAATATATCAGATCTGTGTTGATTAAGGGTCTGATTACACTAAATTTCTTCAATAGGTTGTCATGACTACCCTGTCCTTGGAGTATTGAGCTCAAGAACTGTTTTAAGTGAGTATTCAAACTCACTTCTGTTTCATCTGGAATTATTGGCACTTTGTACAGAGGTAAAACAAAGTCAGTTACTAAAGTTCTGCCCAAAATCTTTCTTAAGTTGATTTCATCAGTATTGTCTTTATCTTTCTCAAGTATCTCTTGTCCCATCAATGTGTCCTTTTCTATTATCCTTTCCTCTTTTGTATCCTAAGCAATCAATTGTTCAATATTATTTTTTTCTCCAGTTTTTTCCATCTACTTTTACCTTAACTTTTGTCTTTTTTCTTTAATTTTGCCACATTTTTTTTGTTAATTATCTTTGTTCCCAATGTTTGTAAGAATTTTTTATTTTTAGATTTTTGCTTTTCTTGTGTTCCCTAGCTGTTTCCTATGTTTTTTACCTCTGTTGTTAGCCACGGCATTTTCCCTATCACTTAATCTCTGTGATACATTAGTACCAGTAATATTGACTTCTGTTTCATCCCTTCTTCTCCACTTCCCATCTTGAAGCACTCCTTTATCCCATAGAATAGGGATTCCATCCCTTAATTCCTTCATAATACTGTTCTGATCATTAAACTCCTCAGGTAACATTATCAATTCCCTTTCTCCTGACTCGCTCTGATTAGACACCATTATAGTCGATTGTAGGGTCTCTAGATGTTTAGTGGTATATTTGGAGCTTAATATGTAGCTCTCCACAGCTATCATTACTTCTCCCTTTTTAGAGTGTTTTCTAATGGGACTTATTATAGAAATTTGAGAGAGTTGCTCAACATCAGATGTCTCCAAGATTCTATTGAGTCACTTTGTGTCATTTTGTTCAACACCATCTCAATCTTTTTCTTATTTTCTATTGCTACATCCTTAATAAATGAGAGATCCTTTTTAATCATAACCATCTGTTCATAAATCAAGGTGTTAACTTTAAAAGGATCTCTCAACACCTTTAATACATTGTTTAGTAATATTCTCCAAAGAGGGAGTAGAAGTATATGTGTCATGAGGGCTCACCCATAATGTCTCTTCAGTATTATATTCTAAGAAGTGTGCATCTCTATTATTACCGTTAATCTCCCTTTCCCTTTCCCTTTCCATATTAGTCTCACAGAAGGAACCACCATATCTCATTTCTTTTAACTTCTTTTCTATCCTATTATTGGTACTTATCATCTCTTTAATACTTTCAATGGTTTCACTAACTTCTTTAATAACTCTTGCCAAAAAACTCTCATTCTGCCAATTACTCAGATTATTAGGGTTATTTCCTTCTTTGTCCTTTTCATGTGCACTTTCCTGTGTAGTATGACTTTGCTTTCCCACCTTCAGAGGGCTTTTATCCTTTTGTTCTATAATAACATTACCTTTAATGCCCGCCCCTGTTATGCACTCCTTCTTACTATTCCACATCTCTAGGACCGATGATTGAATTAATCTTGCCTTTGAATTATGTTCTACTGTAGTGGAGATACTGTGTGTTCATATATTTGATTTTCCCCAAATAGAGACTTTTGGATTGGGGTTAATGCTGTTAAATTCATGTGTCTCTTTAACTCTCCAGATTCATTACTGATCTTCTCTATAGATCTTCTCTTTCTTCCTTTTCCTCCTTGTTTACCTGGCTTTTTGTTTGAATCAGTCAGTGATTTACCCTCCTTGATAATATTCTTACCATTGGGCTTCATTTTATACCCCTTAGCTCCCTCTCCCTCAGTTTTTGCTGTGGTCACTGAGGTCACTTTACCACTTCTTGTATTTACAGGTTTTAATTACTTTATTATTTTTCATTATTCTCTAGTTACCAATTAGAACCATACACAATTCTACACACACTTTAAATGACCGTTGACCTCTAACAAAACACCAATTTCCTGAGCTCTGTAATAGTGGATGTTTCTCAAGATAATTTTAACCTCAATAAAGCTTAATAGAGCTTGCAATTCACCAGGCCTTTCTCCCAATCTTAGGCCACAGGCCTTAGACCAGAACCGTGCTATCCATTCTAGGATCTCAGTTCGAAGTTCTCAGTTCTCAGATCTCAGGTCTACAAGCTTCAGAATCCTTCCTCCACACCATAATCCAAAGCGATCAATTCAATTTCTCAAAGTTTCAAGTCAGGCAATCAAAATCCTAAATTCGCATTATTCCTGATTCAGTTTCAAAAATTCAAATGATTTCCAATAATATTTCTGATCGATATAGTAATTCTCAGTATGGAAATTATCCTTTGACCCAAGTAAAGGTATAAATAATTGACTGGATTTTACTTCAAAAGGCAATAATCACTTTTTCTTTTTCACTGTAAAGAAAATAAGAAAAAGCTAATAGAATGCCAATGAGGAACCATACGACAGACAAATCTTTTTCTACACAGGCTGTAAATTACTGACACTCTCTAGCAGTAGTTAAAAGATGGTAAGAAGTGTGTATCAAGCAGCTAAAAAAAATCTAATTCCTAATTCCTTCAATATTATTTCTTATTTCTTTACTTACATTTCTGCATTTTTTAGTAGTACAACCTCACTGGAGTGTTTATATAGCACTGAGGGTATTCAAAGCACAGAGTCATGAACATGGCCTGAAAATCACTTCTATCTCTCTCTCCCTTTAAATCTGGACCAGTCACTGACACAGACCCAAACTGAAACCCACCTCTCTATTATTCTCCACGGAGGTCAAAGCTTTTGGTGTACCATTATCACAATACTCAAAACCATCTAGACATTCATGACAGGGATAGAAATAAGTGTTTAAATAACCTGCATACCCCCAAAAAAAGATCTACAGGTGGGCTTTATCTACTGCCACACTTTACTCGTCTTCAGCAAAATGGCGATTATAACCACAGAACACCAGCGCATGCACTTTTAGCTCCACCGTCACGTGCTGATCTTGCCCCAATGAGATCTAACTTCCTGGTTGGGATTTTCAAAAATTGTAAATCTTTTTAATTACTAAATTATAATTAAAATATCAAAAATAACCACTAATATACAAACTGAAAACCAAAGTTAGTGCTATAACCGCACTAATAATTAGTAAGGTCCTACAGCATGAAAAAATTCAGAACAAACTACAGAAGCACAAAAAAATGAAAAATACAAAGACACAAAACACACATAAGGGACAGATGTGGATAAACACTTATTAAGACTTAAAACTTGAGCTAAAGCACAGAGGGTAAATTGCAGATAACAAACATAGCAAAGAACATTTGGCAGTCCTTTGTTTTGCTTCTTTCTGGGTGGGCTTCAGGGCTGATAAGCCTCCACAGGCTTCTCTAGGGTTCTCCCCTCTAGCAGTGGGCTTCTCCACCTCAAACTCCTTGCTACCAAGTAGAGCAGCCCAGAGGCCATTGAACAACACCCCCATGGACTGCCGAGGTCCAAGCTCTTAGTTGGTCTGGAAAGGTCGATGAAATTAAAAAATAAATAGTGGCAACGGTGGCATACCTTTAATAAAAATTTATAGGCAATTCACTGACTCCTGCTACTGATACTCCTCCACAATGCCCTAGTGACCAGCATGAATCCTCTCACTCCAAGTCATCCACATGCCAGTAGTTAATCAGTCGAGAAGGCAGTAACCCCTCCCCAATAGACAACAAAATTACTAAAGTACAAAAAATTGAATAAGAGGTTGTACAACAATAAAATAACTATATGCAATGCATCCCCCCAACAACAACCATTAACTCAAAGAATCCAATATATTACATAAGAATAAGGTACCTCTTACATTAGAAAATCCAGATAAATAACTCCAGCATAATCCTAAAAATATAAACAAATAATCTAAACCCTTCAACCCAAGACATGAAAACACTGCTTGTGGGGAGGGGGAGCTGCTACATAGATACATAGACAGTGTCAGCAGATAAGGGCCTATGGCCCACCTAGTCTGCCCATTTGAATTTTTAACTTCAGTTTATGTTTTCCTAGAACTCTGTTGCCCCTTACCCCTGACCTCCAGAATTCCTTTATGTCTAGCCCATGCATTCTTAAATCCCATGATTGCTTCAGCCCCCACCACTTCCTCAGGCAGGGTGTTCCACTTGTCCACCACCCGTTCTATGAAGAAATTCTTCCTCACAATTCCTCTGAATCATCCTCCCTCCAACTTCATCCCATGCCCTCTAGTCCTGGAACATCTTTTTTGCTTAAAAATAGTGTATTCTTGCACCCTGTTCCTCCCTGTAAGATACTTGTATGTCTTTACAATGTCCCCTCTCTCCCTCCTCTCCTCCAGGGAGTACATATTCAATTCTTCAACCTGTCCTCATAGGACTTGTGATGCAATCCATGTACCATCTTTGTTGTCCTCCTCTGAACCTTCTCTGCCCTGTCTACAGTATGTCCTTACGTAGGTAAGGTCTCCAGAACTGTACACTATACTCCAGGTGGGGCCTCACTAGTGTCTTGTATAGTGGAATCATGACCTCCCTTTTCCTGCTGGTGATGCCCCTGCCTATGCATCCGAGCATCCTATTTGCTTTACCTGCTGCCTTGTCACACTGTTTCCCTACCTTGAGGTCATCAGAGATGATAACCCCAAGATCCCTTTCCTGCTTGGTGCATGCTATATCTCACCCCCCAACTGATATATTGTGCCAGGGTTTTTGTGCCCCATATGCATTATCTTGTACTTCTACTGGGGGGTAGGAGGAAGTACGCTATTGGTTAACTAGGATCTGCAGCTTATCCATTAGGTAGAGAAATGGGCAGACTAGGTGGGCCATTGTATTCTATGTTTCTATGTTCTATGTTTCTATGAAGAATACAGCCTAGCAAAAATCAAAGCTACAAAACCATTTTAGCCTACAGGCCTAACGGACAACAAGTGATACCAAAATAAGAGAAATGAAAATTAAGTGCAGAGGGGGGAGATAAGGAGCATCCCTGGATTCAACAGGATCCCAAGCTGGAGTACAAAAAGTCTGCCATATCTGCTGAAATCACTAACATTTTCCCACAGCAACATAGGACAATCTTTCATACCCCGCTAATTTAACCATTCCGTCCACCCATTCTTCACAGAAACATAGAACATAGAAACATAGACTATGATGGCAGATAAGGACGGATTGGCCCACCTAGTCTGCCCATTTCCCTACCTAATGGATAAGCTGCAGATCCTAGTTAACCAATAGCCCACTGTTTTTGACTTTACAACTTCCTCAGGAAGGCTGTTCCATGTATCCACAACCCTCTCTGTGAAAAAATATTTTCTCACATTACCTATGAGCTGTCCCCCCGCTACCTTCAAATTTTACCCCTTGTTCCTGCACATCTCTTTTTCTGAAAGATGCTACCCTCTTGGACTTTGTTGATTCCCTTGAGGTACTTGAAAGTTTCTGTCATGCCCCCCTCTCCCTCCTTTCCTCAAGGATATACATGTTAAGCTCCTTTGGTTTCTCTTTGCATGTCTTCTGGTGCAGACCCAGCACCATTTTAATTGCCCTCCTCTGGACAGCCTCCATCCTGCCTATGTCCTTGTGAGATGGGGTCTCCAGAACTGCACACAGTACTCCAGATGGGGTCTCACCAACTGTCTGTACAGAGGGATAACAACTTGAACCACTGACTACTTGATAACAACGTGAAACTAAATTTAAACACTGCCTTAGAAAGATTGTGCTAGAGGCTTGGCAGAGGACACCAGGAGGAAGGAGTGCTGTGTGACTGGATTTCTCTACTGGGACTAAAGAAGTAGAACTCTTTTACTGGGACCTTTAATTCAGGGTAAAAAAACAAAACAAAACAATTAGTGTGTTTGAGTTAACTGAACTGAATGGTTATCTGAACAGTTACCTAGGTGTAAATCTCAGGTGGCTGAAAGGGCTTGATAGCTGTGCAGTTTAATTATTTGTAGAAAGATCTAGTAAGTAGGGGGAGTGACTTAGCTAGAAGGAAGCTAAATTTAAACACTGCCTTAGAAATATTCTGTTAGAGGCTTGGCAGAGGACACCAGTAGAAAGGAGTGCTGTGTGACTGGACTTCTCTACTGGGACTAAAGAAGTAGAACTCCTGTACCGGGACCTTTAATTTAGGGTAAAAAAAAAATTAGTGTGTTTGTCTGAGTTAACTGAACTGAATGGTTATCTGAACAGTTATCTAAGTGTAAATCTCAGGTGGCTGAAAAGGCTTGATTGCTGTGCAGTTTAATTACTTGTAGAAAGATCTAGTAAGTAGGGGGAGTGGCTTAGCGAGAAGGAAGCTAAGTTTGAACACTGCCTTAGAAAGATTCTGCTAGAGGCGTGGCAGAGGACACCAGGAGGAAGGAGTGCTGTGTGACTGGACTTCTCTACTGGGGCTATATTTCCCTCCTTCCCTCCCCTTCACCCTACCACCCAAAGCTAGTTCTACTTTTATAGGCACAGGATTTGACTGACAACAGGGACTTCCTGTTTGGGAGCAGAAAGTGAGTGATCACAGAGCCACCAAAGACCCACCATCCTAGAAGGGCCAGAGTAGCTCTCTGGCCCCCTCTAGCTGCTGGAGGTCTGCCTCTGAGCAAGTAAGGGGTCTACTGAGAAATAGAGGATCTTCTTGTCTCAGAACAGGACAATCAGGAGCTTAAAGGGCACAGAGGCAGAAAGTAAGTAGAGAGAGAAAGAAAAAAAAAACAGAGGAAAGAGTAAGGATTCCAAACAACAGTTAAGGGGCCAGAAATAAGACATAATGGGAGTGGTGCAGTGCAGTGGCTGTGGAGCAGCAGTCATCTGGGGGACGTTCTGGAGGATGTTGTCCCATCTGCAGGCACCTCTCTGGGCTGAGGGAGGAGGTTGCTCATCTCCAAGCTGAGTTGGCCAGGATTTGTGGCACCTCCTCTTCCATCCAGGGACCACCAGTACCACTGCCATTGCCTCAGAGGTTGCCAAGAAAGAGGAGCGGTTGGACCACAGTGGGCTCAGGGAGGGTGAGAGTGGTGAAACAGAGGTGAATCCCTCCAGTTGTACCTCTCCACAATTCCCATGCCATTCTGGAAAAGTGTTGTTACTCTATGGAGGCACCTGCAGTGGAGACCAAGGAGGATGCTGGGAACCTCCACAAAGGAGACCCACAGGAGGGTGGCATGGGAACCCACAGGGGGGAAGGAAACAACTCCTGGTGGGGGACTCCATTGTTAGGAAGGTAGAACTGGGGGAGGAAGGGGAAAGGGAGGTAAGGTGCCTGCCTGGTGCCATGGCTTGGAGGGACAGGGAGCGAATCCTCAGGATTGCCGGAGCAGCTGCACAGGGGAGGGAGCTGGATGTCATTGTCCACCTAGGGACAAAGGACCTGGCTAAGAAAGGGATTAAAGCAGTGCAGGAAGAGTTTGTGGAATTAGGAAGGGGCCTTAGACAAGTAACACACACGGTAACCTTCTTGGAGGTGCTGCCTGTCTATGGCGTAGGAAAGGCTAGGGTGCTCCGCACCATGGGATTCAATCAGTGGTGGAAAAACTGGTGCAGAGCTCATGTACTTGGCTTCATTGCAACTGGGGGGTCCACTTGGAGTGATGCAAGCCTATACTGGCGTGATGGGCTGCATTTGTCCAGGAGGGGAACCAGGATCCTAGGTGATAGGTTTAAATGCTTCATTGGCAAACATTTAAACTAGCCAAGGGGGGAGGCACTGGAAAGGAGGAGGCAAATCCTAGCCCCCCACAAAAAAGTCACAGTAGCAAGTGTGGTAAACACCAACATAGAGGTGTCGATAGGAAGAAGGGCAGGGGTAAAGGGAGAAAGTGACAAAGACAAGAAGGACAGGGATGAGGCAAAAAGGATTAAGGCCATCAGGAAATGGAGGGTAATGAGTACCAATGCGCATAGTCTGGGCAACAAGCTCCCTGAACTGGTGGTCTTGATGGAAGAGGGATGCCTGGATATAGTAGCAGTCACAGAAACATGGTACACAGAGAACCATGACTGGGATGTTAACATACCAGGGTACATAACCTATAGGACAGACAGGCAGGGGAGAAGAGGGGGAGGAGTAGCTTTCTATGTAAAGGAAGGGATAAAAGCAACTGAACAAAAGAATGAACAGGGAGGAGAGGAGGCACTGTGGGTCACCTTGGAGACTGTAAATGGCACCATAATCCTCACAGGGGTTGTGTACAGACCCTCAAGTCAGGAGGAGGGAATGGACAAGGATATGATAGAAGGCATTATTAGGATGGCAGAGAAAGGGGACATACTGTTGATGGGAGACCTTAATATGCCAGATGTTAACTGGAGCACATTTGCTGCAGCCACATCCAAGAACAGGGCCATTCTCAATGCCATACACGTGGTAGGCCTCAGACAGCTAGTTTCAGAACCCACTCATGAGGGAGCAATCTTAGACCTCATACTCTCAAATGGGGACAGTGAGAGGATCTCGGATCTAGAAGTGAGTTGCCATCTGGGAACAAGTGACCATCAAACATTGTAGTTCACGTTAAACACAGCTACAGAGTCAAGCCATACAAAAGTGAGGGTACTGGACTTCAGGAGGGCTGACTTTGGCAAGATGGGAGAGTGCCTTAGAAAAGCACTAGCAAACAGGCTAGAAGGAGGGGTGGAGCAACAATGGGGAATCATCAGAACTGCCATCACAGAGGCAATAAGCCTTTGTGTGAAACAAATAAACAAATCAAAATGAAAGAAAAAGCCACTATGGTTCTCTAAAGAGGTGGCGGGGAAAGTCAGGGAGAAAAAGATAGCATTCAGGAGGTATAAGGAAACTCAGAAGGAGCAGGACAGAGAGCAGTACCAGTTACGGCATAAGGAAGCAGGGAGGGAAGTCAGAATAGCAAAGGCCCAAACTGAGGAAAAGATAGCCAACTCGGTTAAGAAGGGGGGTAAAACATTTTATAGGTACATCAGAGAGCATAGAAAGACAAAGGGAGGGATAGTGAGACTAAACAGAATGAACGGTGGGTGGGCAGAGGGGGACAGTGAAAAAGCAGGGATGCTGAACGAATATTTCTGCTCAGTATTCACAAAAGAGGAGGGGGGAGGTGCCTAATCCAATTAACAGAAGCACTCTTGATAGCGGGTCGATCCCAGTCCTTTCACAGAAGAAAGGATTCTGAAAGAACTCCTAAAACTGAAGGTGGACAAAGCAATGGGGCCTAATGGAATTCACCCCAGAATTCTAAAAGAATTAAGTGGAGAACTAGTGAAACCACTTACTACCCTTTTTAACAAATCATGGGAGGATGGTGTGGTACCCGAGGACTGGAGAAAGGCAGATGTGATTCCCCTTCACAAAAGTGGGACCAAGACAGAGGCAGGAAACTACAGACCTGTCAGTTTGACCTCTTTGGTAGGGAAAGTGATGGAGTCACTTCTGAAGGAAAGAATTGTTGAGTTCCTAGAGGCCAGTGGGGCACAGGACCCAAGGCAGCATGGATTCATAGCGGGAAGGTAATCTCAGACAAATCTAATAGATTTATTTGACTGGTTGACCAAAGTAGTAGACCACGGAGGGGCTGTGGACATGGCCTACCTAGACTTTAGCAAGGCATTTGACACAGTCCCACTCAAAAGATTAATAGTCAGATTAACCAGCCTGGGAGTGGGTCGTAGGGTAGTAGCCTGGGTAAAACATTGGCTGGACAACAGGACACAGAAGGTAATTGTAAATGGAGTCCACTCTGAAGAAAGAGGGGTTACTAGTGGGGTACTGCAGGGTTCAGTACTGGGGTCCAGTCCTTTTTAATGTCTTTAAAAGTGACATTGCAGAGGGACTGGAGGGAAAAGAATGCCTCTTTGCAGATGACACAAGGATCTGCAACAGGGTTGATACACAAGGAGGCGTAAAAAGGCTGAGAATGGACTTGGCTAGGTTGGAGGAATGGTTGGAAGTATGGTAGCTAGAATTCAATGCAAAGAAGTGCAAAATAATGCACCTGGGAAACAAAAATCCAGGGGAAGATTACACAATGGGGGGGCGGTAGTAACAACAGCAAAAATGGAAAGGGACCTGAGGGGTAATCATATCAGATGAACTTAAGATTAGCAAACAATATGAGAAGGCAGTAGGGAGGGCTGGGGGTACACTGGGATGCATAGGGAGAGGCATCACCAGCAGTAAACAAGAAGTTGTTATCCCTCTGTACAGACAGTTGGTGAGACCCCATCTGGAGTACTGTGTCCAGTTCTGGAGACCCCATTTCAGCTAGGACATAGTCAGGATAGAGGCAGTCCAGAGAAGGGCAACTAAAATGGTGTATGGTCTGCAAGAGAAGCCATATGAGGAGAGACTAAAGGAGCTTAATATGTATACTCTTGAGGAAAGCAGGAAGAGGGGGGACATGATAGAAACTTTTAAGTACCACAGTAGAATCAACAAAGTCCAAGAGCGTAGCATCTTTCAGAAAAAGAGGCATGCAAGAACAAGGGGACACAATTTAAAGATAGGGGGGTTCAGGGGCAATGTGATTAAGTATTTTTTCATAGAGAGGGTAGTGGATTCATGGAACAGCCTTCCTGAGGAGGTTGTGGGGTCTGAAACTGTGGGAGAATTCAAGAATGCATGGGATGGACATAAGGCAATTCTTGTTGGGGGTAGGAAAAAATAGGCTGTTGATTAACTAGGATCTGCGGCTTATCCTGTAGGTAGGGAAATGGGAAGACTACGTGGGCCAAGCAGTCCTTATCTGCCGTCAAGTTCTATGTAGTCTATGTTTCTATGTTTCCTGTTTTCTACTGGTGATGCCTCTCCCTACGCATCCCAGTATCCCCTCAGCCCTCCTTGCTGCCTTCTCACATTGCTTGCCCACCTTTGGGTCATCTGATATAACTACCCCAGGTCCCTTTCCATTTTTGTTGTTGTTAGTATCTCATCCCCCACTGTGTACACTTTCCCAGGGTTTTTGTTTCCCAGATACTTTAGTTTGCACTTCTTTGCATTTAATCTAAGCTGCCATACATTTACCATTCCTCCAACCTTTCCAAGCCCCTTCTCATCCTTTCCATCCCACCTTGTGTATCGACCCTGTTGCAGATCTTTGTGTCGTCTGCAAAAATACATACTTTTCCTTCCAGTCCCTCCACTATTAGGGTTACCACCTTATAAGAAGCCCAAAGTGGGACATTTCTTACTGAAACATGATTTTTTGCAGGACAGTACATAGCCTCTACTAATGCAACAGACTTATTTTGTCTATAAAATCAGAATTAAGGATAAGTATTGTAGTTTCTTACTTGCTTCTATTGTTTCTTATCATTTTAAGGTATTTTAGTTAACATGTTATGGTTTTCTGCAACATTTAGTGGAAAGTTGGAAAATATTTTTTCTCCTATAAAGTCAGGACACGTAGTATTTTTCATATTTGTTTGCAGGACACAGCTGCCCAAATCAGGACTGTCCTGTGAAAATCAGGACAGGTGGTAACCCTATCCACAATGTCACTTATAAACACTTTAAAGAGGACTGGTCCCAGTACTGAACCCTATGGTTCCCCTCTAGTAATCCCTCTTTCTTCAGAGTGGACTCCATTTACTATTATCCTCTGCGTCCTGTTATCCAGCTAATTCTTTACCCAGGCTACCACCCTGGGACCCACTCCAAGGCTGGCTAACTTGTATATTAGTCTTTTGTGTGGGACTGTGTCAAATGCCTATTAATCTTTTGTGTGGGACTGTGTCAAATGCCTCAAATGATGGAACATCAGTCTTACACCACCTATGTAAAAGAAGCCTCTTGGCTTCCATGTAGAGACAAATTAGACTGCATGGTAGATGTCACTGAACTCTGTATCATGATACCATCCCAATGGACTTTCAGGTGGTCCTTTATATCTAAGAACAAAATCGAATAAAACTAGACTAATAAAGTCTTAATTATTTCAGCATCTGTCTGCCTTCAGCTTAACAAGCTAGTGTACTGCCTAAAACTAACATTAGATTTTACAAGTAGCCAACCATTACCCGTTTATATCTGAGGTATTGTTTATTTTTCCTTTGTTTTACTAGAAGACTGTTTACCTGATTTTAGTAGGCGTGATGCATGGAACAGCTCTTAGCCTGGCAGCTGACATATCTTGCTGTGCTGCCCCACACTACATCATCAGCATTGTGACCTCACTGACTGTGACATCACTGCTACTGAGGAACAGCATTCAATGACTGCCAGGTGAATCACCTGTGATGTCACTGTCAGTGAGCTCTTAATGCTGATGATGTAGTGTGGGGCAGTAGAGTTAGATGTGTCAGCTGCCAGGCTCAGATCTGTTCCACACATTCCGTGCAATATTATCACATAGAAGACTTTCAGATGAGATAAAAGGAAAAGAAAAATATTTCAGAAATAAAAAAGTTACAGCTGACTACTACTTAAAATGTGTGTTATTTTCCTGTCTGCCTGTTTTGACTCCAGTAGCTCTTTAACAATACTTTGCATTCTATAAAACATCAGGCATAGGCCCATCACTTTTCCATGGGTGTTGCTTTATTACGGCTGCAGTGGGCACAGCCTGCAGATGTTTTGCATGCACAAAAGGAGTCATGTCATGTTTTCTGTCCATGGAACTGACTGAAGGTGTAAATAGTCTCCTCTACCTTACCCTCCTCCAAGAAATGTTTTCTGACCTCAAATAAATATGCTTTCATGTTAGTCAATGGTTGCAGGACACTATTTTCTTTCTTCAATGGGAGGTACAAGAACTAGAGCCTGAGTAGCGGGAGGCAGCATTAGTTTTTTTGGGGAGAAGTAAGATCCACCCCCACCTCCACCCCCACCTTGTTTTTGGTTCATGTGGGAAGGGCATGAGGTGGATATATCATGTTGGAACAACTGACTATCAGAGCTACCTGGGGACATAATTAAGGAGTGCATGAAACTGCATCTAGGCATATCCCCCACATAGACACACACACACACGGACATCATGATTTTTTTTTAACTCTAAGCATGTCAATACTTACAGCATGGGCAAGTTGGGCATAAAAATAAAATAAAAAAAAAAGATTAAGCAGGTACCTTTTCCTTTGTCAGATACATGCAGACAGAAGGTCACAAATCCTGTATGACATATTCATTATATGGAAGTTTTCCATGTAAGAAGAAATTTTGTTAATGTCATGTCTGTAGCATCATTTGTAGCCAGTAAACTATTATTTACATAGGTACTGTAAACGACTGGTTTTAATTCATAAATCCAATCTTGATAAATTTGTTTTTTAGCAGTTCTGTAAGATTTATGTCTCTCTGATGTAAGAGTGCATAGCATAGAAACAAAAGGGTTTATGTAATTGATTGTTGTTTGCATGAGAAATGGGCATGACAGTGGCATGCAAGAGTGAAGTCTAAATTGTTTCTTGGCCATTCTGAGATCTAAAGTTTAACAGTAATGTGTGAAGAGAATAAAGTCTTGTGTTTTTTGCATTTGAATAGGTTTAGTGCTTTGAAGTTAAAAGATATAAATATATGTACATAGTGTCATGGACAACTGAAAAGGAAGGAGATACTACTAAAATAAATGTCATTCTGATGATTTATTTATTTATGTGTGAGATTTTAAATGTAGTTCTTCCTAGGTCAAAGATACATAAGCTATAAATAAGGATGGATATATTAGTCAAAGCTTGTAGTAGCAAAATAAAGCAAGAAAAATAATGCATTGATTTTTTTTCTTTCAATTGTTTAACCAGGAGTGGCACACTAAGCTGAAAGCTTGTTTACAGGGGCAACCTGGGAACACATGGAAATTAAGTGACTTGCTCAGGGTCACCCAATATGGAAGTGGGGGATGTGGGATTCAAACCCAGATCTCCAGATTTGCAGCTCAGAACCTTAAACCACTGTGCTATACTGCCTCCCTAGTTATGACATTCATCTGATTTATGGTTCATGGTGTTGGTGTAGTCAGCATACTAATATAATAACATACTAAAATGCCAACAGAATAGGCCTAATGGTCTTTCGTGTCTGCTCGTTTGGTCAGCCCCCACCCTGGGAGCTGATCTTGCTGCCCCCCTGCCCTCGTGGGCTTCTCCCTTCTCAGTCCAGGGTATTCCCATTTCATTGGACTTTGCTTCCACAACCCTTCCCCTGTACCTGTCCCACCCCCTGTTGAACCCCTCCACAGTCTCTGCCTCCACCAGCCCCCTGGGCACTGCATTCCATGGTTCTACCACCATCTCAGTGAAGTGGCACCTCCTCCTTTCTCCCTTGAGTATCCCCCCTCCAGCTTTCACCCATGTCCCCTAGTTACCCCCCTTCCTTCAGAGCACCCTGACTGCACCTCTCCTATTTACCCCCTTCATGTTCTTGAAGACCGCTATCATGACCCCCTGTCCCTTCTTCTTCCAATGTGTACACATTGTAAGTAGTAAGATTTGTTTTAGTTTCTGTTCTAAGGAAGGCATACACATTATTAGGAAAATATATGGAGGTGTACATTTAGCTCTTCGAGCCTCTCCCCATAGGTTCTTTCCCCCAAGCCCCAGATCATTTTGGTTGCCCTTCTCTGGACCCTCTCCAGGAGTTCAATATCCCTCTTTAAGTGTGGCCTCCAAAACTGCACACAATACTCAAGGTGTGGCCTCACCAAGCAGTTGTACAGAGGGAGTATCACTTCCCTCCTTATGGAGTGATCCTCCTAGCGATGCATCCCAGCATCCTGTTGGCCTTGGTCTCTGCCCTCCTATAAGCCTCTGAGTTGTTTATCTTGACATCCACCACCACCCCCCAGGTCCTTCTCAGCCATACAGCCATAGCAGCAGTACATTGCATAGCAGATGCAGTAGCGGAGCCAGGTTTTGGAGCATTTGGGAGCCGGGGGGCCATTCAGTCAATCATGGGCTCCACAGTGAGCACTAAACATTGAATAATGAAGGTGGTGGGGCACCACTACTCACACTGGGGTAGCCAGGAGGGGCGACCGCCCCCCCAGCCCCCCCCAGCTCTGCCACTGAGCAGATGTAAAATGTCAATAAGTAGGTCATGCAACAGATGTGCTGAGCAGTTACTGAAGCAAGAAATGTACAGCTGTCATTTTTTACATCCTGTTCAAAATGTGTTTGAGCACCTGTGGTGCCAAATGGCACAGTCGCTGTACAAAATCACCTTTTGGCTAATGAACTGATAGTGTCACTGTTCATTCAGTAGGGTCACAAAAAGCCCATGCTGAAAACTTGGAGTGAAAATACCAAGAAACACCCAGGGCATTAGGATTTCTAACCATAATACCCTGCCCTGTAGGGACTGACAGACATCAGGAGTGTGACTTGGGATTATCAACAGTAATGCTCACGCCATTCCACCCCCATCCCCACCCTGCAGCCAGTGACAGGTATCGAGGTGTCCCTTTGACTCTTCAGCCCCAAAGTTCACTCTATTCTCTTATACAGTACCCAAAACTAAACGATGTAAGAAACCACTATGGTTCTCAAAGGAAGTGGCAGTGAAGGTTCAAGAGAAAAGGAAAGCTTTCAGGAAGTACAAGGAATCACAGAAGAAGCAGGACAGAGAACTGTATCAGTTAAAGCAAAAGGAAGCTGGGAAGTCAGTCAGGACAGCAAAGACCCAAACCAAGGAAAAGATAGTCAACTCAGTTAAGAAGGAGGATAAAACCTTTTATAGGTACATCAGGGAGCGAAGGAAGACCAAGGGAGGGATAGTGAGGCTTAATAAAGGGGAGGGTGGGCAGAGGGTGACTGTGAAAAGGCAGAGATACTAAACAAATATTTTTGCTCAGTATTTACAAAGGAAGAGGGGGAGGTACCTAAAACAAACAGTAGAAACACTCTGGATACAGAAGTTGATACCAGCCCATTTACAGAAGAAAAGAAAGAACTGAAAGAACTCTTAAAACTGAAGGTGGACAAAGCAATGGGGCCTGATGGGATTCATCCCAGAATTCTAAAAGAACTAAGGGTAGAATTAGTGACACCACTGACTACCCTGTTTAACAAATCATGGGAGGATGGGGTGGTACCTGAGGACTGGAGAAGGGCAGATGTGATTCCCCTTCACAAAAGTGGGAGCAAGGCAGAAGCAGGAAACTACAGACCTGTTAGTTTAACCTCAGTGGTAGGGAAAATGATGAAATCACTTCTTAAGGAAAGAATTGTCGAGTATCTAGAGGCCAGAGGGGCACAGGACCCAAGGCAGCTTGGATTCACAGCAGGAAGGCCATGCCAGACAAATCTGATAGATTTCTTTGACTGGGTGACCAAAGTAGTAGATCAGGGAGGGGCTGTGGACATGGCCTACCTAGACTTTAGCAAGGCATTTGACACAGTCCCACACAAAAGATTAATATACAAGTTAGCTAGCCTGGGAGTGGGTCCCAAGATGACAGCCTGGGTAAAAAATTGGCTGGAGAATAGGACACAGAGAGTAATAGTAAATGGAGTCCACTCTGAAGAAAGGGGGGTTACTAGTGGGGTACCGCAGGGCTCAGTATTAGGACCGGTCCTCTTCAATGTCTTTATAAGCGACATTGCAGAGGACTGGAAGAAAAGTATGTCTCTTTGCAGATGACACAAAGATCTGCAACAGAGGTGATGCACAAGGTGGGTGGAAAGAATGAAAAGGACTTGGCAAGGTTAGAAGGAATGGTCAAATGTATGGCAGCTTAGATTCAATGCTAAGAAGTGCAAGGTAATGCACCTGGGAAACAAAAACCCAGGGGAAGAGTACACAATGGGGGGTGAGATACTAACAACAACAAAAATAGAAAGGGACCTGGGGTAGTCATATCAGATGACCTAAAGGTGGGCAAGCAATGTGAGAGGGCAGCAAGGAGGGCTGGGGGGATACTGGGATGCATAGGGAGAGGCATCACCAGTAGAAAACAGGAAGTTATTATCCCTCTGTACAGACAGCTGGTCAGAACCCATCTGGAGTACTGCGTGCAGTTCTGGAGACCCAGTCTTCGCAAAGACATAGACAGGATGGAGGCTGTCCAGAGGAGGGTTATTCAAATGGTAGGGTCTGCAACTGAAGACATATGAAGAGAGACTTAAGGAGCTTAATATGTATAGCCTCGAGGAAAGGAGGGAGAGGGGTGACATGATAGAAACTTTCAAGTACCTCAAGGAATCAACAAAGTCCAAGAGGGTAGCATCTTTCAAAAAGAGGTGTGCAAGAACAAGGGGCACAATTTGAAGATGGGGGCGGCTCAGAGGTGATTTAAGGAAGTATTTTTCACAGAGAGGTTGTAGATGCATGGAGCGGCCTTCCGAGGAGGTTGTGGAGTCAAAAACAGTGGTGGAATTCAAGCATGCATGGGACAGTCATAAGGCAATTCTAGGGGGTTGGGGTAGGAAGAAGTAGGCTGCTGGTTAACTAGGATCTGCAGCTTATCCAGTAGGCAGGGAAATGGGCAGACTGGGTGGGCCAAGCGGTCCTTATCTGCTGTCAAATTCTATGTTTCTATGTCTATGTTTCTATGTTTCAGCATATTTCTTTATGGAATGGGGTGAGTGCAAAGTTTAAAAATCCCAAGGCACACCTTGACTCTTGTCTGTGTCTGCAGGGTAGGGTGAGCTGAAATGGCGTGAGCGTTATGGGCAATGACCCAAAGGCACACCCAAATGCCTGTCCATCTCGAGGGGTGGGGGGGGTTGGCATCACTTCAGTACTTCTCTGCCATTCCTATTCTGCTTGTCTGTCTGTCTGTCTGTCTCTCTATCTATATGTCTATGTAATTATCTATCTTTCTGTCAATTGCATGTATCACTATTTTTACCTGTTTCTAAAACAAACCTGCATATCACATTTGCCTGCACTCTGAGCACATACTTATGAAACTGTGCATATTTGTACTCCACTTCTGCATAGACCTCATACTTTCCTAATATTCCCATTATCACAAGCATAACTACGTTGCCCTTACCAAAAGTGCCCCCCTCTGAAAGTTAATATCACATTTTCTCTAACAGTCCATCATCATTACACCTGACTTCCTGCCATCAACACATTGCTTAAATATAACTTACATCACCTCATGGACAAAAACCCTGTTTCTAAAAAAAAAAAAAAAGAAAAAACTGTGTAAATAATCCCAAGGCTGAACATATGCCAGCCATTACTTTTTCATATACTGCCACCTTTTGTACCATCATGGGAATTTGCATATGTTTCCCTTAATGCTTTGCATTATTGGTGTATGTGCAATTGTGTTTTCTTTAAAATGTGGCTGTCTGGCCAATATCATCTGGGATAACACATATATCAGTGGCATCCATTCTGGGGTTCTTTTGAAAGCTTCCTATTCCTTCCATTAAAATGTACATCTCCGACGGCCCAGTGGCGAAAAGGGTTGAGGCACAGGCTTCTTACCTCAACCCATGCCAGCAACTCTGGGTTGGGAACAAACCCGGGCCATCAGAGGTTGGCACGGGGGGAGGGCAGAGCTGGATAGAGCTGCCAGAAGGCAAGCTCTCATCTCCTCTCTGGAGAGGAAGTGTGGCATCCCTTGGCTGATGGCAACCCCCAGTGGAAGCTGAGGGTAGCATGGGCCTGAGGGTGCCTAGGCATTAGGCCATGGGGTGGGGGAAAGGGGTCGGAACCAGGGCTATATGGCACATGCACACCTCCATGCACATGAGTGCATACTCCTGGGGTCCCTGGGAGAAAATCAGAGGGGAAAATATGCTGGTCAGCAGGATGAAGACTGACTCTCCACAGGCACCACTCCCGGGCCGGACAAGGTAAGTGCCAGTAATTCCAGGGGACGGGGCTGGGGGGGGGATCGATTGGATGGGGGTGACTGGCAAGGTGCATAAATACAAATGTAAAAAAAATGTACACCCCCATATATTTTCCTAATAATGTGTATGCCTTCCTTAGAACAGAAACTAAAACAAATCTTACTACTTACAAATCATTGTGTTGTTTCTCAATACCTCCTTATCAATTCCACACAACTTCACTAACTTTATTATGCAGCCGTGGTCGATCTGACCAGAATTTGTTTTTAACAACTTACAGCTCCATGTCAACTCATGCACAAATGACCCTTTGTTCTCAAGGGGTTAATTTGTCAACTTGCAGGATCAAACATACATATATAATATGAGCAAATACTTGAGGAGGAAATAAGGAGATGGTATCTTACATAAGTTTTAGGATTCTTGACATATATTGTTACAGCCAAGATGCCTGGACACCAGTCAGTACTGTTTTCTTTCTTTTCCAGAATATGAAAATCTAGCTTTCTGTCAGATGAGTATCACTAAGCGAGAGATACAAAACAATGAGGCTTTATTTGCTAATAATTATATTTAAATACTTCCCTTGATAGTTTCATTAAAGGGGGAATGCAGTCATTCAGTGTCGTAACTTGTGGTCTGCTTTGTCTCAAATGTTATATCATCTTACATTGGATCTCATTTAATCACCATCTCTCTGACATTTTTAAAATTATGATATCCTACCCATTTTTATTTGTCCGTGAGTTAAATTATTTTAAGATGTCCTCTACTAGTGCATTACCAGTCAGAAAGCACTTTCTGCTGAAGTAGTCACTAAAAGTACGACTTTGCTGTGAAAGATGAAGACTGTATTTCTCTGATTATAGCTAAAAATAAGGCAACACCTTACGTTCAGTTTTTAGAAGGTTGAAGCCTTTTTACTTAGTTGCCAAAAGGGGTATCTGCCACTCATAGCCAACATGTTTTATTGTTTCTCTGCTGACATTCATTAACATATTCAGTATAAGAATAAAGATGCTGTAGCACTAAGATTCAAACTTCACAGGCGTGTTGTGCATAATGTTCAAAGCCCTGAAGTGAACCCAAGTCACATCTGCTAGTATTTTCCAAATGTGGATGCAATCAAAATACTGTCTGTGTCCAATTGCAGATGCCTGCATCTGGGCATCATAGCTCTGACCACATTTTACATTGTCTAATATATATATCCACTGCAAGGAATTTGTTTCTAAAATCAGAAGCTAATAAAGTTGCTTCTGATTTTAGATGCAAAGTCAGATGGAAACACTATTTTCTTCTTATTTTACTGCAGATGCACATTCAGACATAAGTGAAATTTAGTTCCGGTTTTAGAACATTCTGACAGAAATATTATTTGGTTCTGACTTTAGATGCACATTCTTTTATTTATTTATTCATTCTTGGATGACAATACGTCTGGGCACAGACAGCTTATTTACAAAGGTTCCACGTCAGCGGGAAGGGGAGACAAAACATAAAAAGGGGTTAAAGAACAGTAAAATAAAGTGATCAAATATATATGTATCTATATGCAGTTTTATTATTCTAATAGGAGGAAAGCATAGATGAGTCAGGAAGGAGAAAGAAAGAAAGAAAGAAAGAAAGAAAGAAAGAAAGAAAGAAAGAAAGAAAGAAAGAAAGGAAGTGGCAGCCATAGGCCTTATCAAGCAGATCTGTGTGTTGGGGGTAGGGACAGGGGTGAGGTGGGCAGGGGTAAGAAAGGTAGGAGGTGACAGCCATGGGCCTTGTCAAGCTGGTGTGGGAGGGTAGGGGCAGGGGGTAGGTGGATTGGGTGGTAAGAAAGGTAGGAAGTCATAGCCATAGGCCTTGTCAAGCTGGTGTGGGAGGGGTAGGGGTGGGGGTTGAGGTGGACGGGGGGAGCCAGGGGCCTTGTCAAAGTGTGAAAAGGGGGTTAGCCTTGGAATTATAGAGTTAACAGCAGAGATACAGGCTTATCCAGTTGTGAGGAGAAGACTGAATGCTAGTAGATGGGAGTCTCAGGTGAAGCAGTCACAAGAACTGTTGGCCGTGAGATGTTGGCATAACTTTAATTTGAATGGTCCGAATTTAGGTAGGGTAGTTATATGACTATGAAGAGTTTCAAACCAGTGAGGTGCTCTGTAGGCAAATGAGCATTGCCCCTGGGCTGTCCAGCATCTAAGAAGATGGAGGTGATGGCTGTTTGAGATTCACGTATGCTGTGAACTACAATGGGGGCTTAGCAGGTTTGCAGTGTCTGGTGGCAGGAGGCCAAGTAATGTTTTTCTGGCTAAAAGACAGGTTTGGTATTGGATCCTCCTGGATGGCTGTAGCCAACTAGTCTTAGCATAAAGATCACAGGTGTGGGTGAAACATGTGGACCCCATGAGTAGTCTACATGCCTTGTTCACAGCAATGGGTATCTTGCACAACAAAGACATGGCTGCTCCACAGATTACAAGACCATAGTCTACAATGGATATAATAGAACTATATATAGCAAGTCGGAGAGCTTCTGGAGTAAGGCAGTGTTTATGTCTATGTAGGAGACCGATCTTGATGTTGACAGCCCTAGCTACATTATCTATATGTTTAGCATAGGATAGACAGCTGTCTAAGGTGACCCCCAGGTATTTGAAATGTGGTATTTGTTCAAGTGTAAGTGTATGGGATTTGTGCTTGTTTCAGGTGCTGCTGAACATCATTACTTTGGTATTCTTGTAGTTGAGGATCAGTTTATTTTTAGAGAACCAGTCCTCCACTTCGGCAAACCCACTCTGAAGGCGAAGTTCCAGTTGCTTGGGGTCATGGCTGCTGGAGTAGATGACTGCATCATCTACACAGAGGAGGATCCTTTGATGGCAGAAACAAGGTAGAAGATGCTGAATAGGAGTGGCCTCAGGATTGAGCCCTGTGGTACACCAGAGCGGACTGGCTTTCGGTCAGATATGATGTTGGCTATTTTCACCTGTTGAGAGTGGTCTTCAAGATAGCTTTTGAACCAAAGTGTTGTGTCAAAGGAGAGGACAGCAGTGGTAAGCTGTTGGAGGAGTAGTGAGTGACGGACAGTATCGAACACCTTAGTGAGGTTTATGAAGGTAGCTCCTACTAAGGTGCCCTTATCCAAAGATTGGTGAATAAAGCCAATGAATTCCATCAGAGCTGAGGTGGTGCTGTGCCCCTTCTGAAACCTGTGTTGCTGCGGGCATTGAATAGATTATTTTTCAAGTTAGTCCACCAGTTGGTCAGCAACAATGTGCTCAAACGCCTTGGATATTGGTGGGAAGATAGATATGGGTCTGTAATTTGCATGATGGGTCCTGTCTCCGCTCTTATGCACCCGGGTGACTAGTGCTGATTTCCAAACTTGAGGAAATCACAAATAGAATTTAATTTTGATTTAGAATGAACATTATTAGTAATTGTTTCAAAATCTTCCAAACACATGGAGCATTTTAAAAAAAGCACCAGTGCATCTGGGCATCCATCTTATGCTGAGACACTGTCACAAATGTATAGCTATCTTGAAGATGCATTTGCATTTGTCTGTTTGAAAATCCAGCCTCACGCCACCATATGCAAGCTATGAAATATGATAAATGCTTATTCATAGCCTAATTCAACTTACATCAGCTTTATGAACAGCAAGAGATAACATTCCAATGTTTTTGTTAACACAAGCCTTCTTCAAGGTGAATTCTCTGTGTAAATTCACTGCAAGCTGGAAAGATCTGGTGTTACAAAGATGAGGGCTCAATGTTCAACAGGCTATATCTGTATAAGGCACAGCTGATTTTCTTTAATACTCAAATGTTGGTGGCTATGCTTTGAAAAAATTGATAGCAGACAACCTTTTGTCATCTGCCATCTGCATCGTTTTCTGGTAAAATAGTAAATTAGAGAAGCTGCACTATGAACCCCCTAGAAAGTGATATAAGCACCAAACAAGGGTCAGATGGGGCTGAGAGATGGCCAATCAGAGGTAAGTAATATTAGTGATGGGGGGAATTAGAATAATCAAATAGAAGATTAAAGTTGTCTGACCCATCATGACTTAGACAGTTCCTTAAAAACTGTCTGCTCGTAGGAAAAGATTTACAGGTGGAAAATGGCTGCTTAATTTTTTCCCCATCAAGCTGAAGGTATCAGAAATTTGAAGGGACACTGACAATCTGGCCTGCTGTTAGGAGAATCAAAGGGAAGTTAATGACAGCAGTTTCACACTTTTAATGACAGGGTAATGCCAAATTCACTTGTTTTAAAAGCTTTTAAAGGGACACCGTCAATGTTTTTTCCAAAATTTGAACTCCTCATTACAAATATATGCTTACAGCCATTTAAAAAGCATTTCCATTATATGTGCAAGTTCAGAATGCTTTATTATTGCCATTTATGGTAATTATTGCATCATTACCTTTTTTATGATGACCCACTCTAGTATGATTGCCAGCTGCTAATGCACACTGACACTGAACAATGGCATCACTGTGCCGGTAAACCTATTGATGGACACATTTCGAATTTTTCAAACGCTATGGGGTTAAGTCAGATTTTGATTCTATAAAGTGAGTTAAACTGATTGTGCTAACTCTCATTTGAAACTGAGTGCTGTAACTATGTTTAATCAGAATTTGTAAAATAAAGCCCTGACTATGGGCATGTGCACTAGTGTTGACACTAATGCACATGGCCTAGAGTCAGGGCTTTATTTTACAAACATTGATATACCATAGTTACAGCACTCAGTTTCAAACAAGAGTTAGCACAGACAATTCAGCTCACTTTACAGAATCAAAATCCAATTTAACCCATAGTGCTTTGCAAATTTGGAACTCGTCCATGAACATGTTTATCAGAGTTGTGGTGCCATGGTTCAGTGTGAGCGTGCATTAGTAGTGGGCGGCCATACTAGAGTGGGTCATCAGAAAAAAGGTAATTATACAACAATTAAATTAAATGACAATAATAAGGCATTCTGAACTTGCAAATATAATGAAAATGCTTTTAAATGGCGGTAGGCATATATTTGTAATGGGGAGTTAAAATTGTGGAAAAACAGTTGACATCATCCCTTTATAAGTCTTGACTGTAAAAAAGAAGCTATTACAAAGTTAACATGTTAAGCAAGTGCTGTCATTTTATTTCAGTCAGGGTGGAATGTAGCTTTACAGCAGAACTGAACCCATATCTAAGTTCTCAAACATCCACCACATATTTACCCAGGGTTGGCAAGCAAATAAAACATGTACACATGAGGTGCTGTGTGTCAAGGTCCCTGCCCCACATTAAAATATGTCTTGTGGTGTGATCTTTTAACCTATACATTATTTATTAATCTTTATTTAACCAGGAAAAATCTTACCAAGACAAAATCCTTTTTACAAGACAGTATGGAACCAGATGACACACATTTATGTACCACAGAATACCCTATATTATGGCTATGATTAAACAGTATTATTAACAATACTGAATGTAATCATCTTATTACAGTCTGCAAAGGAAACCCCCATAGAAATATGCACTGTTCCTCCTGGTTGCTCAGTCTTGCATTGCCCAAGGAGGGACCTTAGAGGGGGTGGGGTGGCCATCTTCTGTAGATTTGACCTGGGCCTCAACACATTCCCAGTGTGAACACCAGTATCCTTGGAGTGTGTGGTCACTAAATGTGCATTGGGAGTCAATCGCAGAATAGTTGTCCTCTACCGGCAACCGGGTGGTGGGAGTCTATTTCTGCAGGAGCTGGCAGACTTCATCACTGAGCAGATGTTGAAGTCCCCTAAGATTCTTGTCCTGGGGGACTTCAATGCCTGGATAGACAATGAGTCCTGTCTTTTTGGATGAGAGCTCCTTCAACTGATGTCTCAGCTGGGATTGTCTCAGGTTGTTGACTCCAGGACACATACATTTGGCCACACTTCTGACCTGGTCTTCTCACTCAGACTTGACATTACGGTGGTCAAGGTTGATCCAGTCACTTGACTGGATCATCATGTGGTTGAGTTCCAGTGTAGGGCCCCCCGTAAGTTAACCTTCCCCCCCCATGGAGTCAATCTGGTGTTGTCTGAAAAATGAATTGGGGCTTTGCCAACTCCAGGAGTCACTGGTTGTCTCAAGCTTGATGATAGCTTGTGCTAAGGGTCTAGAAGCCAGAGTTGAGGTTTATGATACAGCCTTGACCAAGGCACTGAACCTGATTGCACCTTACCATGTTCACCCCTTGACCTCCCAGTGTTGCTCACCATGGTATTGTGTTGAGCTGCACCAGCTGAAGACTAAGGGGCATAGGTTAGAGCATTCCTGCAGGTGGTTGCACTCTGTGGAGGACAGGTTGGCACTGCAACTCCATTATTTGGAGCATCAGTGGGCTATTGATCCTAAGAAGACTGAATTATTGTCACAATCAATTACCGTGGCAAGAAACTGTCCAGCTGCGCTGTTCCGTACTGTTGACAGCTGGCTAAATTCCTCCTGTTTCCAGTCTGGGACAGCATTTTCTGTAGAAAGTGCAAGCAGTTTGGGCAGTTTTTTGCTGACAAAGTGGCCACTAGCAGGGCATGCATTACCTCCTTTGGTCCAGTTCTTACTGGAGGTGATCAGTTTTCTGGTCAACATCATCTGTCATGTTGGACTGAGTTTTGGCCAGTTTTAGCAAATGAGGTTATTCAAGTACTCACCAGTATGCATCCCACCACCTGTGCCCTGGACCTGGGTACAACATGGCTTATTACCAGCTGCTTGGATTTCCTAGGACCAGTGTTTGTCGAGATCGTCAATGGGACATTAAGTGAGGGAGTTTTTCCTGCATCTCTGAAAGAGGCTGTAGTTAGACCCCTCCTTAAAAAAACACCTATTGACCCTGACATTCTTGCAAACTATAGGTCTGTTTCTAACCTTCCCTTTTTGGGGAAGCTTATCGAGAAGGTGGTGATTGACCAACTGGTTGAACGCCTGGAGACATTATCCATCCATGAACCTCTCCAGTTGGGTTTTTCACCATGACACAGCAATGAGATGGCTTTGATCCAGGTGGCACATGATCTCTTCATGGCGACAGACCTAGGGCCCTATACCATTCTGGTACTCTTGGACCTATTCTCAGCATTTGACATGGTTGATCACGGGGTGCTGTTGGATCATCTGCGGAATTATGTGGGTGCTACTGATGCAGTTTTGCACTGATTTCACTCATGTTTAACTGGAAGATCACAGTGCGTGGTCCTAGGAAATTTTTCCTTAGGTTCTTTTGTGCTGCCTTGTGGTGCTCTGCAGGGTTCCATCTTGTTGCCCCTGTTGTTCTGTGTACATGCTGCTACTGGGAGAAATCATTAAGCGGTACAATCTGGGGTTTCACTGCTGTGCAGCTGATACCTAGTTTACCTGTCTTGTGCCCTGATGATCTTTCTGCCCCAGATATGCTGAGTCATTGTTTAGCCGAGATAAACAACTGGATCTCCTCAAACTGTCCATGTCTCAACCCCAGCAAGACAGATGTTATGATGACTGAGCCATGTCATGGGGGTATTTTCTTTGACGGGAGACTACCTTCCCTTGTGGTTGATGGTCATCCCCTGTTGGTGATAAAGGTGGTCAAGGATCTTGGCATTATTCTTGACAATTGGCTTGATCTTGAAAAACAGGTCTTGTCAGTTATTAGTGCCAGCTTTTTACCTTTCCAGAATATTGCCAGGATCCATCCATTCTTGACTCCCATTGACCTGCCATGGTTATCCATGCCTTTGTTACTAGTCTACTTGATTACTGTAGCACTCTGTACCTGGAGTTGTCTGGAGGTTTGATGTGCCACCTGCAGCTAGTGCAGAATGCTGCAGCCAGGATGTTTACTGGCACTTCTGTGAGGGACCATGTCACTTCTGTCCAGCGCTCTCTGTGCTGGCTGCCTGTGAATGCGTCCATCACCTTCTAGATAGGCTTGTTAACATAAAAGGGCCTACGCAGTCTGGGACCTGACTACCTTAAAGAGCTCCTGATTCTGTACTCTTCTGTCCACGCCCTACACTCCATCAAAGCTGATCTATTAGTCATACCATCCTCCCATTTAAGAAGGTCAGGAGATAGGGCCTTTGGGGTGGCTGCATCTCTCCTGTGGAATTCTCTTCCACCATATATTAAGGCTGCCAACTCAGTGGAGGCCTTCAAAACCCCTCTTAAAACTTATTTATTTTTTTAAGTTTTTAATCTGATCTGAATTCATTTATTCTGGGGTTGTTTTATTGCATCTTATTGTTATTTTGTTAAGAGCTAAGTGCCCTTGGATAGGGCCCTATATAAATAAAATTTGCCTTGCCTTGCCTAATATAAAGGTTGCAATGTTCAAGTTGCGCAATGACAACTAGCATATAAGCAGAATATAGTGATGATATGCAACTTGCAAGGTCAAACAACTGTTCACTGTGATGTTCTTGAAAACATTTACAAAGCCTGCCAAATTATTGCAGCAGACGTCCTCTTTTCTGGGTCCCCTTCCCCACAAACAGTAATCAGGCAGGTAGGGGTTTTGCCCCTGGTGGTGGTGGTGGTGGATAAGCCCTGGCTCTACCCCCAGAGGAGGAACCATTAGAGGTGCCTGCAGGCCATATGCCACATGGAGGGGGTAGAGAGTGAGGAGTTAAATAGACCTGAAGCCAGCAGCTCCCCCTCATGTTGGACTCCCTCTTCGGATTGCCCACCCAACCCATCCTTGTAAAATCAGGGTTAGGGCTGGCCAAGTTAGTATAAGGAACCAATTGACCCAACAGGGGTGACTGCACTAGGAGTTGGGGAGTGCATTTTCCTAGTTTTACCTCAAAAGGGTTTTTTATGGGTTTTTCAACTCCTCCAAAGGGATAAAAGAGGTAGGATAGCATATATCTTAAACTGTCTCAGTTATGTAACGTGGTTGCTTGGGAGTACTGTAGACCAATGGTACAGGGGGAAAAAAGGAGGACTGAGTCATTAGTCTCTTCAGGTCAGCATGAGGCCTGGAGGACTGCAAGACCTGGACCTTGGTTGGTGGGGTGTCACACTCCATCCTCATCAGGCTTGCCTGCGAGTGCAGCAGTGCCAGATGTGGGCAGTCACTGGCCACTAAGCCACATGACTTTCCCACTCTTAGGGTTTGTGTACCCACTCAGGATGTACCTCATTTCCTTGGCCCATACAAGGGGTTGACCCTTTACTGGAAGGAGTGCTGAGGCCCAAGGTGTTTGCCGATAGCTCCCAGTGGTGCATACCACTGCAATAGTGCAATATCAATAAATAAACATATAGTTGCATCCATTTCTACAAGACATGTCTGTGTGTGTGTGTGTGTGTGTGTGTGTGTATTCTTCAGGGGAATGGGTATGGGGACTACTAAGACGATGGCAACAATTTTGGGTATTGAAACCTTAGCAATTCTCAAACACTAAGAAAAGAAGTCAAGAGATGATACTCTTGATTAGCCAAGAGATGTCTTAGAGGCCCCAAATACTGTTTATCAACCATGGACTCGATTTTCAGAGCATCAGAAATTATGCAAAGTGCTTGCATCAACCACATATGACACAAGGGACACACACTGCACCGCACCTTGGGTCATTCCTGATTTTCAGCCAGTGCATGTAGTACTGGCAGGACCCCCTGCACCAAACAGCCTTGTGCTAGGCTTTCAGCAATCCACAGTCTGTACCCTGGAGCTGAGGGGTCTTACACCACCAGACAGCTGCAACATCCCCATCTGTGGTGTTTTCTAATCCCTGCATGAGCTGCAGGGGGTGGCCGTGATTAGACCAGCCATAGCCTGATCTAAAGCCCCATGTGCCATAGTGGGCTCACAAGTAGAATGGCCAGTGAGAGACTGTGGTAATAGATGGCCACCTGTTGTGGCCATGGACAACCTCCAGGACAATCAGTGCCTTATATCACCCTTCCTGCTTCAGGGTTGTCTCGTACACTGGAAGCAGCCACTAATAGAGTTAATGTGGTGCCCACCTCACACCTCTATGTGCTGCATGGCACCTGCAGCATGACACCCATCCAGTGTTCACCACATGGATACCTGCCCCTGCACACCAGGTGGGGACTGTATCCCAACACTAGGAAGACTGCTGCAGGGCACAGGGTGTCATGGCAGTTAACATTGCCCCACAGGGCATACCCTGCCAACCATTGCCCAGTGAATCATCAGTATCAGCAGTGCACTTGTCCTAGCAGGTTGCCAGTCCTAAACCCTACGGCTGCTACTGTAATTCACAGTTCCTGACTTGGCATGTGGTCTGGTCCTGATCTGTGCCATGCCAATGATGGCACTGTGAGTTCCCCTCTGGTGTGGATGGTGGCTATTAAATAATGTGACATTTCACTGCACAGGACTTGTCTGCACAGGTGCAGGTAAACTGTCCATCTCACCTGTGTATGTGCAACACTGCAATGGGGCACTGCCTCCATGTGCCCATGGTGCCTGGCAGCAGATGTTCACAGTGTACATCTGGCCCTGTCATGCAGTATGATTGTACACTTGTGGATGGAGCCACAGGGAATACTTATAGCAGTATAGTGACTCCTACTGCTGTACACACCTCTGGAATGTTGTGGGTGCTCATATGGGTGCCCATCTCTTTCCAGTGGTGGTCATCTGTGCCACCGCCACTGACTCTGGGCATGCCGTCCTACACCTCTTGCCTGTGTTGGCCTGAGTCCTCCCCCATGGCAGTCATCCAGATGCCAGCCCCTCCCAGACAGACTCTGTTGTGGTGGTGCCATCTGAACCTGTCCAGGGTCTGTGCCACCCATCACCTCCTGACCCGGCTGCCATGGTCACACACGGCCTGGCCACTTGGCCACACAGCCGGAAGGTCTCTGGCATTGGTTCCCATACTGTGAGGCCATCCAGCAGCTTGCAGCATTCCCCTTCCTTGCGCCTTTTCTTTGCCACACAGGAGTGGCTGGTCCAGCCTGGGGACTTTGGTTCTGGGACCCCACCTCTACGAAAATCAGGTGCAGGGTTCCTGACTCACTAGGCTCTGATGCAAACTGCTGTTTGGCACAGCTTGCATTAATCTAAGGTCCTGTTTGACAATCAAGCCTCATGTCTTTTTTCCTACTAATGAACTGATCAAGAGAGGTGTGGCAAGGAGCTGATGATAAAATGAATGCTTGAAACAGAGGACAAGAGTCTACCCTATTTTTTTCTGTGGCATCTTGCAGGATGAGTACAATGCATTCACAAATGTACTTAGTGAACTCCCCCCTCCAGACGTACACTCACAATCCAGCATGCCACACTAATCACAGTTACTGAATATTGCAGGGATAATGAAAGATCTGTTAATGAAGCAACATTTTGCAGCATTTATTTTATCTACATGTTAAATGTCCCCATTGTCTGCATGAGTTCAAGCAAATTCAAGAAAAACAAGCATTTGTCAATGAAAAATGTTGTCTTGCTGGCATTGGCATTAGTAGTGCAGGAATTAGAGAGATGCATAATAGGAATGGCAGTGAAGTATTGAACTGATGCCAAGCCCACCCCAACCTACAGAAATTGAAAGGCATTGGGGTGTGCCTTTGGGTCATTGGCCATAACACTCATGCCATTTCACCTTACCCTACCCTGCATACACTGACAAGTGAAGAGGTGTGCCTTAGGGTCTTAGGGCCTTATGCTCACCCCATTCCATGAGGAAATATGCTGAGATGGGTGCAGTATAGGAGAATGGGGTGAACTTTGGGGCCAAAAAGTCCAAGACACACCTTAATGCCTGTCATTGGCTGCAGGGTGGCGGAGGTGGAATGGCATGAGCATTACAGATGGCAATCTCAAGTCACACCCCTGACGCCTGTCAGACTCTACTGGGTGGGGCGTTCTGATTGGAAACCTTAATGCCCCATGCATTTGTTGGTATATTCACTACATATTTTCAACATAGGCTTTTTGTGACTCCACCTCATGAACAGTGGCACTATCAGTTTGTTAGCAGAAAGGTGATTTTGCATAGCGACTGCGCCATTTGGTGCCACAGGTGGGAAAACACATTTTAGGCAGGATGTGAAAAATGTCAGCTGTACTGTTCACAATGAGGAGTGAAAAAATGGCAATGTTGAAAATCTGGAGTGAAAATATAAAAAATTGTCAAAGTTACGAGTGTGCATGGAAACTGCACAATGCGCGCTCATAACACAGTCATTTTTTGGAAGTATTTTCACCATATTTGCACTACAGGCATTTTGGGACCCCAGCTCATGAACAATGGCACTGTCATTTCGTTATTCAGTACTGAAAGGTGATTCCACGCAGTGACCACAAAATCACCTTTTGGGACCAAATAATGAAATGACAGTGCATGTGTTCATGAGGTTGGGTCCCAAGAACCCCATGTTGAAAATTTGGAGGCAAAATAAAAAAAAATGGCTGAGATATCCACCTAAGTTGACCCCTCCCATTGATACCCTCACATAGCTTACCAACATTTCTTCATTTTGCAGTTCGGCTTTGAAGAGTCCAGACATGTTCCCGCTTCACCGAAGATTGCAGCACTGGACCTTTACAGGTAACTATGGGGTGAGGGTGTGTGTGGGTGGGGAGGTTGGGTGTGCAGAGGGTGGGTGTGAGATGGGGAGGGGGCGCCGCGCACAATAAGGGACTGTTTTATTTTTTTCAGGTACAAAAAAAATTGTTGTGGGACCATTTTCTTTCTTTACAGGTGAAATGAAACAAATGTTGGGCACACTGGGGTGGACTCCCAGTGTACCACACAATGGAGGTGTGGTGGGGGGTGGATGAACATGCCGACACGGTCGGCTTTTCTTGAGCAGTGGCACACTGGGGTGGGCTCTCAGTGTGCCACACATTGTGGGGGGTGGAGAACATGCTGACACTGGGATTGCACCCCCTGATGTGGGCTTCTTTGGGGATTGTGTGGCAGCAGCAGGAGCCGCCACCATGTTTATTGGAATGTTTAATCAGGAAAAGCATGTACGGGAGGCATGTCATCTGTGCCACTGCAAGACGAGCGTGTCTCTGATTGCAGTGGCACATTTTTTTTAAGTTGGTGGCACTTTACATAATTCTTGTGTCAGTGTTAGCATATTGGCTAATTGGGGAATGAGGGATACACCTACTAAAGAGTGCCCTGCATTCAACAACACTGACACACCTCTGCATTTCTGCTACTACCTCAAGATGTTGCTTGCGCATGAGCAAGACAACATAAAAACAAGCATTTGTCAATGCCGAATGTTGCTTGCTTGTATGTGCTGTTTAGGTATTTGGAAGTGACAGTTTCATGTCTTCCTCCCAAGACATCCACTGTGTCTTTCCGTTCAGTATTTGGTGTGGCAAGATGGCAATGTTGAAAATCTGGAGTGAAAATATTGAAAATTCACGAACTTACGAGCGTGCGTAGGAACTGTACAATGCACGCTCGTAAAACAGTCATTTTTTGGAATTTTTTCACCAAATTTTCAACATAGCCATTTTAACACCTGAGCTCATGAACAGTGTCACTGTGATTTTCTTAATTTGTCCCGTACATTGATCTCGCACACCGACTGCGCCATTGTGTGCTACATGGGCAGAAACACATTTTGGGTGACATGTGAAAATGGCAGCTGTACTACTTATAAGAAGGTGTGATAAATGGCAATGTTGGAAATCTGGAGTGAAAATATTGAAAATTCACGACCTTACGAGCGTGCGTAGGAACTGCGCAATGCACGCTCGTAAAACAGTCATTTTTAGGAATTTTTTCACCAAATTTTCAACATAGCCATTTTAAGACCTCTGCTCATGAACAGTGTAACTGTGATTTTCTTAATTTGTCCCGTACATTGATTTCACACACCTACTGCGCCATTCTGCGCTACATGGGCGGAAGCACATTTTGGGTGAGATGTGAAAAATGACAGCTATACTACTCATAAGAAGGTGTGGTAAAATGGCAATGTTGAAAATCTGGAGTGAAAATATTGAAATTTCATGAACTTACGAGCCTGCGTAAGAACCAGTAACGCAGCTCCTTCAGAAACAGTCATTTGGTTTTACCACGCTTCAACATGGGGTTTTGGACCCCTTCTCATGAATGATGTCACTGTCATGGTGGTATTCCAGCCCAAAGAGTGATTTCACAGTCACTGCACGAAATCACCCTTCAGGCCCGAATAACACCATGACAATGACATAATTCATGAGAAGGGGTCCCAAAAACCCCATGTTGAAAATTTGGTGCAAAAATTCCCAGAAATGCCCGAGATATGCAATAAAGTTGAAACCCCCCCTATGTAACCCATTATACAGCATACCGGCATTTTCTCAGTTCGCGGTCGGCTTTGAAGAGTGCAGACGTGTTCCCGGTCCACCGTAGATCGTCGCACTGGAGTCCAGAGGTAAGTATGGGGTTAGGGGGGTGTGGGGAGGCAGGGCACAGTGGGTGGGTGCGGGTTGTGGGAAGGGGTTGGGAGGCACGCCGTGGGACAGTTTTTATTTTGACAGGTTAAAAAAAAAAAAAAAAAGGCGTGGTGGACGTTTGCCACGCTGGGGTGGGCCCCAGCATGGCACAAGGGACTTGGGGAGGCATTCAACGACGGGGATTGGGCACCCCCGCCGGCCAAAGGACTACAGTGCTTGCCACGCTGGGGTGGGCTCCCAGCGTGGCACCTACAACTGAGGGGATGGAGGACGCAGCTCAGCAACTGGGGGGGACGCAGCTCAGCCGACGGGGATTGGGCACCCCGTCGGCTATACAGTACGGGGGCGCGCAAGTCTGTCTGTGTGGGGCAGGGGAGCTGCGCGTGAGCAGCCGATATCTTATCAGTGCTCACTCAAGCGTAGCTCCCCCTTTCAACTGTATGCCACTGCATTTTGGAGCGTGTCATAGACAGCTCCAAAATGCATTGGCTTACAGAGGCCACACCTGCCAGCCCACTGACTGAATTGGAGGAGGAGGTGACACACCTCCGAAATCTCCGATGAAGGCACTATGTTTCTTGCACATGCGAGCAAGCAACATAATAACCAAACTGTGGAAATTTCATGTTGAAAGTTGTGATAAATAATGACAAAAGGGCAGTAAAACACACAATGCACAGCTCATGTCATTCCTTTCCCTCAGTAATATTAATGCATAGACACATTGTAATGCTTTACTCAGTAATGAAGATAAAGCAGAAACTAGAGTCATGGGAAGTCCTGGGTGCACTAAAACATGAGAAGAAGAAATCGTTGTTTTTGGCAGTCTTCATCCATTAAGCGGGCATATTAAAACCCTTAGTCTAACAATCACAAGAAACAGCACACACTGGTGGAAAGGTAGCTGGTGCTTCCCAGGATGGCTAATCCAGGCAAAGAATCAAAAACACCTGGAAAGCACTTGCTGGACTCTCTAGAGTATACAAAATAAATTTATTGTTGCAGAGGCAAGATGCTGACTGGCAGCCACAGCACTTGGACCAAAGGATCTTTGCTGGGGGTGGCACATAGTGCAAACAGAGCCACAGGAAGGTGGGTGCACCATTACTGCTTGCATGTTCACTAGTTTGATTTAAACTTGCGCACCACTGAGTTTCCCAGTGGTGTAGTGTCCCTTTTCTCTTTTGTTTTGTTGCATCATAGTAAACAGTTATAGCACCAGTACCCCCCTTCCCCTGAGAAAAAACAGCTTGAAAACTTGCAATTTATTTAAGTTAATTTTTCTTACTCTGTCTTCATTCAATCATTTTAACATTTTGAGATGTTCTTGGTCTCATCATTCATCCAAATCACAATTAACCTGACCACTGATGATCTGGTGCCACCATGGAAAGAGATAAAGCAGTGGGAAAATTTAAATTGTAGGTACCTGACCAATGAGGGGGCCACCTTGTTGTCGGTGGTCTGGCTAATTGTGATTTATCTGAATGATGAAAATAAAAAACATTTTGACATTTTAAAATGATTGAACGAAGACAAAGTAAGGACATGGAATTAACTTAAATGAATTGCAGGCTTTCAAGCTACTTTTTTTGGGGGGGCACTGGTACTACAACTGATTGATTCTGATTTTTGCCACACACCAGGAACACCATACAAAATTTAAGAAAATGTGTAAGAAATGTAATCAAATCTCTGGGTATTAGCCAGGGTTGAACTTGCTTAATAATGTGGAATAAAGGTCATGTGCAAAGGTTTTTGCATATTGTTAATAAAGCTTGACTTCAAGTCCTTGTGTCATGATTAGAGTTTCATGAAAATTTCATGCTGTTTGGTTTTGTGGTTTTCTTTAAATCAGCATTTGTTAACTTGCTCTTCAGTGGCTGAAAACAGTTGAATTATTTCTGTCTAAGTCAGGCTTGGAGAGCGATGACATCATCTTGGAGTACTGTAGCTTGCTGCTTCAGATTCCCAAAGTCACATTTCTTGTACAATGTTCTTAAATTTTGCATGGGGTCTCCGATGTCTGGCCAAAAATCAGAATCAAACAGTTATAGTACCAGCTTTCCCCCTCCCCCCGAAAAAGCAACTTGCAAGCCTGCAGTTCATTTAAGTTAATTCCATTTTCTTATATTATCTTCATTCAGTCTTTTAACATTTTAAAGAGGTTAATGGCCTCATCATTTGGCCAGATCACAATTAGCCTGATCACTGATGACAAGGTGTCCCCCTCATTGGTCAGTGCCTATATAATACATTTTAATATGCCAATATGAGCTGAGGTCCCACCTCTTTTTCTCTTTCTTATGTGGAAACCGCTCTCTGACTAACTCTTTTATATAGTGTGCTTTGACTGATAAGAGGCTCACAGGTGACCATTAAGAGGCTTACTAATTGGAAGTAGGCCACACCTCTCCTGTTGTTAAAGATCATGTGCAAAGATTTATGCATATTGCTAATAAAGCTTGAATTGAAGCCCTTGTGTCATGATTAGTTTTCTGAAAATGTCATGCTATTCAGTTTTGTAGTTTTCTGTAAATCAGCATTTGTTAACTTGCTCTACAGTGGCTGAAAACAATGAAGTTATTTCTCTCTCTCTCTCAATCAGGCTTGTTGCTTCAGATTCACAATCACAGCAGGCTGCAGAGTTAATGGTTTGCTCACCAGGTTTCTTACAAACTCAGTCTGTGGTTTGTGTTTAGATAGATTGGCTTAAAATCCATCATTCTCTTCTTATAAAAAATTGATCATTTGAGTTTCAATGCTGAATTAAAGTAGTGGAAATATTTTTCTGTGAGAGATCAGCTTGTTTGTATCTCAGTTCTCAGATCTTTCTCATCAAAATTCAGATTTTTTCTAACTATATAACACAGGGTTGCTTTACGAATATAAAATGAATCTAAATTTTGTTCAGTCATAGAAATAGTTTGTCTTTGATGTATCCTTCATGAATACATATATGTAAGAACGGGTGCCTGTCACACTCTACTATTTCAAATACATGTACTGTGTGAACTCACAAATTTCAGTTCTTTGGTGATTTCTATGTGAAAATACATCATGTACGTGTATAAATCAAAACACTATATGGCATCCTGATGAACCGTGTCTCTTCCCCACAGTCGAGGCAGCTGCATTCTACTGCCACAAGCTCCCCTGCCTTCTACTCCACTTTTGAAGCTGCTGCAACCTGCTGCCCACTATTGTCTCCCACACTGTCAGGGATTGTGCACCCTGATACCTCCATCCCCTGCCTAAAGAATCAGGGCTGCTGCACCCTGCCCAAACAGTTGGGGTTGCTGCATCCTACTGCCCTCTCCCCCTCCCACAGTCAGGGATGCTGCACCTGCTGCCCCCTGTTCCTCTCTCCCCAGTCATGGTTGCTATGCTCTTCTAAGCCCTAGGGCCTTAGGCCCCCTGCCTCCACAATTGGGGCTGCTGCACCATGCTGCTCTAGGCCACTTAAGGTGGTGCTTTTGCTGCACTGTGCTATGCACTTGCATTGCCCCAAATGGACAGGCTACTGCACCACACACACAGTCTCACAATCAAGGCTGCTGCACCCTGATGCCCCCTGTGCAGTAGCTCTGCCCATTTTCAGCAATGGAAGTGGGTAGCAAGGGACAGCAAAAGCCCCACCTCAGGTAGCCTAGGGTAGCATGGTGCAGCAGCCCCAACTGTGGTGGCAGGGGACCTGGGACTCTAGAGTATAGCAAAAAAGAGTGGCCCTGACAGTGGAGATGGGAATAGTGGGCTACAGGTGCAGCACCCCTGACTGTTGGGGTGGGGGAGAGAGGGCAGCAAGATGTAGCAAACCCAAATGTTTGGGTAGGGGCAGCAGGGGGCAGTAAACCTGATTCTTTAGGCAGGGGATGGAAGCATCAGTGTGCACAATCCCTGACTGTGTGGGAGAAGACAGTGGGCAGCAGGGTGCAGCCTCAAATGTTGAGCAGAAGGCAGGGCACTGGGCCCAAACAGAGCCAACAACAATAGCGTTGGCAAGAGTGTGCTGTAAAATTGTGCCATTTTGTTTTGCTGGGGGCTCTGCACTTGCCCCCAGGCGTGGGGGCTCTGCCACCGCACCCCATCTATAGGATTTTCACTCGAGGGGAGTGGATCTTGGGAAAGTTAAAATTTGTGGAGCCATGGAATACTGTTTCCATGGCCCCATGTAAAAAAACAAAAACAAACTCCCAATATGTTAACATTTCGGAGACCAGGATTAAAATCCTCATCTCCGCTGCTGCTGGACAAGCTGCTCTGTGCCCCAGCCCTCCATGCCACGGGAGCAGCTTGTCCAGGTTCCTGGATTCTGCTGTCCCTGTCCATATAGTGGTACCATGGATAGTGACCAGTGGAGCGCATATGGCTAGTGCTGTAAATCCCTGCTCACTGTCCCTGGTAGCGCTATACAGACTAGCACTCCCTTGACTGGTGCCATTAATTTAGCACTCATCTGACTGGGCACTGAAGGGGGGGGGCTTGTGGGGTAGAAGACAGGTGGCAGCAGAATGCAGCTGCCACAGCTGTGGGGAAGAGACACGGTGCATCAAGATGCCATATAGTGTTTATATTTATACACATACATGATGTATTTTCACACAGAAACCACCAAAGAACTGAAATTTGTGAGTTCACACAGTACATGTGCTTGAAATGTTAGAGTGTGACAGGCACCTGTTTGTCAATCTGACATGAACAAAATGTTCTTACATGAAGGTATTTATGAAGGCTACATCAAAGACAAACTATTTCTAAGAATGAACAAACTTTAGATGTATTTTATGTTCATTAAACAACCATGTGTTATATAGTTAGAAAAAATCAGAATTTTGATGAGAAAGAATTGAGAGCTATGATACAGACAAGCTGATCTTTCACAGAGAAAGATTTCCACTACATTAATTCAGCATTGAGACTCAAATAATGAACTTTTTGTAAGAAGAGAATGACGGATTTTAAGCTAATCTATCTAAACACAAACCACAGACTGAGTCTGTAAGAAACCTGGTAGCAAACCATTAGCTCTACAGCCTGCTGTGATTGGGAATCTGAAGCAACAAGCTACAGTACTCCAAGATGATGTCATTTCTCTCCGAGCCTGACTGAGGAAGATAGAAATAACTCCAGTGTTTTCAGCCACTGAAGTGCAAGTTAACAAATGCTGATTTAAAGAAAACAACAAAACCAAACAGCAGGAAATGTTCAGGAAACTCTATTCATGACACGGAGACTTGAATTTAAGCTTTATTAGCAATATGCAAAAACCTTTGCACATGATCTTTAACAACAGGAGAGGTGTGGCCTACTTAAGCAAAAAACCACAAGATGGTGTGGGTTATAGGGGGATTTACCATGGCTGGCGTGATTTACCCATGAGGCTCAGCCAAGTGGGTAAATCCTCACCAGCTGTGGTAAATCTCCCCATAACCCACACACTTGAGTGGCTTATTGCGATTATACCTTGGTATTTTTATTTCCATAAAGAAATACAGAAAAAAGTTTTAGTTTTTGTATTTTGAAATGTATTTCTTTACTTTGTTGTTGTGCGATACAAAATAGTCCTGGGTTTTCTCTGCTGTGAGTGGTAGTGGGCTGGCAGTGGGGTAGGCACACGGGTGGTAGGGCGGAGTTGCCTGTTGAGAGCAGTAGTGGGCTGCCAGTGTGGACCACATGCATGGTAGGATGGAGTTGCCACTGCAACATTAAATATTGAGAGCTGTTCTGGTTTGGAGCCACAGAGATCATTTTTTGTGTACCTCTGTGGTGATTGGAAATGGCGTGAGGTGAAATTATGTGGAGCGGTACAGTTAGGCTGGTACTGGCAATAGTATGGAGGAGTCTGCAATATCGAGTGGAAAAAAAAGTATACCTCTCAATATCAGGGAGTCAGGTAAAATTTTTGGACTGTGGAGTGCTGCTTTATATCTGGAGATGTGTGAAACAGATTGTATGCACAGTGGCATTTTTTTTTTGAAAGTTCACGCTTTACCGTCACAGTCTACTGGGAGCCAATATGGCAGATTTAAGAGGTGATTTTTGAGCCTCGGATGACTTTATGTACTACGGATGACTGACACCTCTGCTGTTGATTATCGGGAGGATTTACAATGGGGGTAAGGTGTCAGTCTGCCAATTTCATTGGGTGTTCATTTATGTCCATGGTATAATTCTAATTAGTAAGCTTCTTAGTGGTCACCTGTGAGCCTTTTGTCGGCAAGAGAACACTACGTAAAAGATGAAGCCAGAGAGCAGTTTCCACATAAGAAAGAGAAAAAGAGGTGGGACCTCAGCTCATATTGGCATATTAAAATTTATTGTGTAGGCACTGACCAAAGAGGGGGACACCTTGTCGTCAGTGATCAGGCTAATTGTGATCTGGCCAAATGATGAGGCCACGAAACTCCTTAAAATGTTAAAATGACTGAATGAAGATAATGTAAGAAAATGGAATTAACTTAAATGAATTGCAGTCTTGTAAGTTGCTTTTTTGGGTGGAGGGGGAAAACTGATACTATAACTGTTTGATTCTGATTTTTGGCCAAACACCAGGAGCCCCCCTGCAAAATTAAAGAACAATGTATCAAGAACTGTGATAAAATCTCTGTGTACTAGCCTGGGCTGAGCTTGCTAAACCTTTAACACTGCATCTCAATCCACTGTTCAATCCACAACCCTGCTGCAGCACCTTCTAGTCAGGGGGAGCAAGAGTATGGAGACAGAATACAGCAGGTATGTGCCAATTCCTAACCAGTCATGTTGGGCACAAATTTTTGACAGGCAGTCTCTGACACTTGATTTTGTCCCACTCCACATATAGCACTCAATGCAGATTGTACTCTCACACTGGAGCTGCTGCAGGATTGTGGAAAGAACAGTGGCTTATGTGTGACAGTGATGCACCAAACTCTCTAATCAAAGTGTTCACAAAATAAAAGCTATCAAGCAAGCTAGGCACAAGAAAATTTAGAACCATGTCAGAAACTATTAGTCAGGGGTAGAGCATCTGGATACTGAATGCTGATTGTAAGATGAGCCCTTTCCTGCTTACAGCAGGTTGCTACTAAACTGAAATGCTTACTGTAATTACAATACTTGAATTTGATCTCAATTCTCAGTAGGTCACATTATTTCTTTCTCAATAAAATTTGTGATTTAAATTGCTTAGCAGTGGCTAATACTGCACCAAAAACATCTCATTGTCATCTTGATTTTTTCTAGTTGCAGGATATACAATACCAGAGAATGCAAGTGTGTCTGGGAACCCCAGGTCCAACTATGTGACCCTGTAGCTCAGTGGTTAGAGTACCATGGTGGCATTCTAGGAGCCTGGGTCCAATTCCCAGCAGTCACATTATTTCTTTCTCACTACAATGTGCAATTTAAATTGCTTAGTGATGGGTAGTATTGCACCAAAGACATCTAATTGTCATCTCAGTATTTTTTAATTTCTCTTTTACTTTCTGCTCTTATTTGTCTACTAAATATTTCCAATAATGCAGTACACATGTCAATGAATATTTCAAAAAGCATCTGACTCAACAACTGATCTCCTTATTACTAGTTATGACATCACAGTCTGTTATCATGGTCAGCATTTTAATATGTTAAAATGATAATATAAAATCAGTTGAGGACATACAAATGCTGTTTATGAACTCTTCCTAGACAGGCTACCAAGATGCATTACAAACCCTGAAAAGCAAAACTGAAAATTCAACAAATATATTCCCTTATAAATTGTAATAGCTGAAGCATCTTATTTTTAAAGCACATGCTGAAGTGCAGAGTTGCTCTTTAAGGCCAAATCAGACAAAATTAATTAATGGTGATTTGCATATGCTACACATGATGCCTTGTTTTAGAGGGGTATGTATAATTTTCTAATATTTGGACCTTGGAAACTTTTACATAATAGTACTGTAAATCCTGAATTAAAATCCAGAACTGATAATAATGCTAACCTTTTGTAGCAATGATGACCATTTGAATGTAGAAATGTCAACATGATTTTTCCTTGACTACCCAAGCTTGTCGGTCAGTTGCAGTTTTAATGGATGAACAGGTGTAATAAAAAAAAACAGATTAGAATAAATATGGTTTTATGCAGTATACTGCCATCTGCACACAATTTATCGCAAATAAATTAATAAAATACTGGCAGTGCACTTGCTGCTGTATGAAAGCAAAGAGAATAGCTACCATGCAAACAGCAATAGCTTCAACAACAATAGATAAGTGCATTAGGTTCTGTTTATTTGGAGAGTAAATGTTAGCCTTTCTTATTGGGAAATATCCCATCACGTTACAAATAGTGCAATGAGAACAATAATTGTCTTTAGGATAACTGTCAGACAGACAGAAGAGACTTTTGTTGAACTTGACAACTGAGGAAGAGCACCTCCATTCCCCAGTACTGCACTGGAGCATCCAAGCTAACTGGGAAGGAAGACAGATCTCCTGAACTGGAACCCATGGGGTTGGCACTGTGGCTTAGAGCTGAGATTAGTCTACCAGTCCAGCAGGAATGTGAACCTGGAGTTCTGCTGGTAATGCTCTGTCTTAAAATTCAAACTCTTAGCTACTCTTCTTCTCCACTAATTTCCACATTTCCTATTACTGCTGGGAAACCATGGAGAGAGGCCTAAACTAAAGACTTTTCCCTTTACAGCAAGCTTTCAGCATTCATTCAAGATTATTCATACTGCATGATGTGTCTGTGACTATTATAAGCAGTGAATTAATGAGATGGCTGCAAACAAATGGAATGCAATGTTTGCATGTTTGTAACTTATATAATAACGTCTACGATTACTGAACTAAATACGATCCTGAACTAATTGAAAACTGCTGAGATAGTGCCTGGTAAACAGCTTGCAACAACCAGACCTGTAAAAATGTGACAGTGTCTTTCTTCACTAAGGGACAATGCATTAAGTTTATAAGTTTATAAGTTAAGTATATGGGCTTGATTCTCAAAAGGAAAAATCTGACGCAAGGTGCCTGCGCCAAATGGGCATGACACAAGCGTCTCCTCGTGTCATTGTTTGTGATATCCTGATTTTCAAATGCCATCTGTACCGAAATTGGGATGATGTGCATTAAAGTTGCCCTACACCACCACTGTGGCAGACTCACCCATGTGCCAGGTTGCAAGGGCAGTTGCACCATGGTGGGGCTGCACCATCCCCTTTTTTGCAATTCTAGAAGCTCCTCCATGGTTGCAACAGGGGGCTGACTTTAGACCAGCCAGAAGGTGGTCCAAGTGCCCTGCACCACTGCCTGGCAGGGTGGTGATTTGTGGGGCCTGGAGCGTGAGCATGGGGGCCAATGGAGCCCTGGGGGCACCATGGGGTGAGGGGGGCATGACGGCAGTGGTAGTAACATGTGAAGGTACACAGCAGAGGTGCTATGTGACTTGCCACACAGCCACTTGGGCCAGGTGGGGGCATAGTTGGGCCATCATGACCGAGACCTAAGGTGACGGCAGCCCTTGCACCTGCTCCACAGGATCCACAGTCCCCTAAAGGCAATGAGTAGCAGTGGGTTCAGATTATGGAGTGCAACTGGTGGCCAGGGATGTGCCCGGGACACTGCAATATTCCCCACATACAGACCCCCCCCATGTGGTGGCTGACAGATGCCTGACTCCAATGCTGGGGACTGTGGGTCCTGTGGGGCAGGTGCCAGGGTTGCTGTCAGGTGGTGTCCAGGAAATGATGTCCAGCCATGCCCCACCTACCTGGTCAGATTGGTTGTGTGATAAGATGCATGGCATCTCTGCTGGGTGCCTCCACACATCCTTCCCACTGCTGCAGTGCCCCCCCTTAACCCATGGCACCTGCAGGGCTCCACTGGCCCCCGGTCCCCACCTTACAGGCACAGATAACCACCCCCACCTCTGCGGTTCAGCTAGGGTTGCACCAGGTGGAGAGGTGACGGATCCCTCTGTCAAACCCTGCAGGTGCTCCCAATGTTTGGTGCAGCCCTGTGGCTGTGACAACTCCCAGATCTTTGGTGCGGGGACCCCCTGTTTTATAAAATAGGGCACAGGGTCCCTGTCACAGTCAGAATTTCTGCAGCCATAGATCGACACAAATTGCATCGAACTATGAGTGATTTGAAAATCGAGCCCTATCTAAATAATTGTTTTAATTAGCAAGACCACAGTGAGAAAATGCAGTTCCATGTGATAACGGCGATCGTGGAAAGGCAATCCCCATTTGGGCAAGTGTACATTGCTGAAAATCAGTTTTGGTGATGTACACTCGCAGCAACCATCAAGAGGGCACTGGAGGCTTAGGTTTTTGTTTCTTATGCAGGGTGCTGGGCCCCGCACTTCCCCTCTACTAAAGGTTCTCAACTCCAGGGAGGTGCATGTTGGGGGGGGGGTGCAAAAGTAAAAAAAAAAAAAAAGACCTGGTGCAAAAACCCCAGAACTAAACCCGGTACCCTCCCAACCACAGACTGCCACGAACCCACCACACCATAAGGCCAGATCGATAGCCCACCACTGCACTACACCCCCAAACCCTCCCCCCTTCCGCCCGTCATGGCATGGTCCCCCCCAACCCCCTGTGTGTGTGTGTATACATAGTGACATCCTGTCTTTATATTCACCGAACCCCCTATCCGGTCACCCTCCTTGCCAGGCAGCCCTGTGCATAGATGATGTGACTGAGTCGCCCTTTTTTTTCTTTTTTTTTTACAGTTACTCCTTTTTTTCTGGGAGTCCTCTGTTCCATCTGACATCCTTCCTCTCTCAGGCACCGGGTATTAGACCCCCTTCCCAAACCCCACTGCTTACCCTATGTGGCAGGGGGTGGGGAGACCTCTCGACCCACCAGACTGGACCAATATTCCGGAGAGGCGCCCTCATGGGCCATCATAGAGGAGGACTGTTGTCATCTGTAGAAGATATTCTTTTTTTCCATTTTTCTTTGCTCCCCTTAGTGGTTATGGGGTGCAATGACACTAGTGGAGGCAGCGTGCACATTCCCGTGCGCGCCCCTCCAGACATCTGCGGTAGTCCTCCACCCACATCTTCCAACATTGGCATGCCACCTCCCAGCCTCCTCTAGGGGGCAAGCGATTGCTGCGTGCTGCTTACCCACCTCCCTGGAGAAGGAAAGCAGTCCATGGTATGCTCAATCCTTCTCCTCCTCTGCCGACCCCCGGAGGCCCGTGCTCATTACCGAACATGGGTCGCCTGCATAACATGCGGTAAGGCATCAAGTGCCTCAGCCCTCAGCACCACCGGACCGGTTATTCAGTCACCCTTTTTGAAAGCCCTCAACTGCGGTCACCAGCATCACAGGCTACCGAAAATACTACTTAAACATACTAGCCTGGGCAATTTTGTTCAGCAGGAGCTTTTCTGCCTTAACTGGTGACTGAGTATCCAGAGCTGTAATCCATGTAATCCTAATTTCATTCTGTTTTCAACAAAAGACAAACAAAAATGAAAAAGAACAGTAGGACACTAAGGTCCTCTAGTGGAAAGCTCCTTATGATACCCACAGCTAAATCTGCCCAAGGGTCTCGGGCATTTTCAGCTTTCATTCCCCTCTTTGGACACACTCCCAACAAATCTCCAGGAGTGCAGCTCACTAGGGGGATTTAAAAGGGGCTAAGGCCCACCTGCTGGAGCTTAACCAATGCACCTGTAATCGGTGACGTCTCAACTGTATACTTCTTTATCCAATTAACAGCATCCATTGAGTGGCTGTAACCATAAATGTACTTAAGTGTTATTAACAAAAGTTGTAAATTGTTGAGTGTTGTAATTCAATGTACCTTAGTATGAGACTGTAAACTGCTGTCTTATCATCTGTAAAAGTTGTACTCTGTGTATGTTGCACTATCTGTAATTAACTCCAGGTCGCCCCTGAAAAAGGGACCATTACCGGGCTCAGTGGGCCTACCCAGTTACCAAAATTAAATAAATAAATAAATAAATACATAAATAAAAAGTCTGCATCAGTAAAAGGTTAGCTCTCAGGAACCCCAGCAGAAATTCAAATGTCTTTCTCCCTCTCCTTTTCCCCCCTCCATAAACTCTGATGATACCATAGACCCAACCTAAAAATTCAACTGGGTCATCATACCAAAGCCAGAATCCTGAAAATGCAGAATACCGGTGAAAAATCACCTTCGGATCAAGATGATTCATCAGTCCTCAGAATTGTTTTACAGCTGTGAGGTGCCACGGCTGGAGGAGCCAGCCAACAGCGTGTGCCACTCCTGCCCACCTAGGATCTCCCTTACCTGCTCACAAGAGCCCCTGAGCGGGCTACCACCTCATGCTGTGAGGCGCCGTGGCTGGAGGAGCCAGCCAACAGCGTGCACCACTCCTGCCCGCCTAGGAGCTCCCTTACCCGGTATGCCTGCTGTCAGCCTCGGGGATTATCGTGGAACCCCAATTGGACGGCAACAATTTTCCTCTCGATTGGCTGCCGCTAAGTTACGGCTCTATCTGGGATTGGCTGCCTGAAGAATCCTCTCCTTTTCAAAAAACTAACTCTGGGCACCTGCTCACTGTACGCTTGTACGCTTCTGGTGGGAATTTTCTACTGAATGTGGTTGCTTATTGTGGGGACATTTTTTTAGACTGGTATACTGAATCTAAAACTAAACTTACTGGGACTGCATTACTGCCACAAAGTGTTTATTGCTACTGTTTTCCTGGTTGCTACGCTTTTTTCATCTATATCTTCCTAACTTTCTCTTAGCCTCTCTCCCTCACGCTTCACCCTATTTCCTCTCTCCCCTCACCACCCAGGGCTAGCGGTGCCACAGTAAATTACATTACTGTCTGGTCTCGCCCCCACTACTTGCCTTTTGTTTAACTTCTCTTCCAAAATCTCACCCCGCCCTCCGATTTACTTCTGCAATTTGCTTAAGCTCCTTTGCCCCGACTGTCTTTCTAAAAGGCCCCTACCTCTCTCTCTTTCAGCTCACAAGATTCCCTGATTGGGCTACCACCTCACACTGTGAGGCGCCGTGGCTGGAGGAGCTAGACGACAGCGCGTGCCACTCCTGCCCGCCTAGGAACTCCCTTACCCGGTGAACCTGCTCTCAGTCTCGGGGATTATCCTGGAACCCCGATTGGATGGCAACCCTTTTTCTCTCTACTGATTGGCTGCCTCTAAGTTACGGCTATATCTGGGATTGGCTGCCTGACGAATCCTCTTCTTTTCAAAAAACTAACTCTGGGCGCCTGCTCACTGTACGCTTGTACGCATCTGGTGGGAATTTTCTGCCCACACCACCCGCTTTGATCCCAGCCTCTATTAAATGCTCTTACTATAAGAAGCTAGGTCAACCCCTTCTCACCTATTGGTCTCAGTATGCTTAGCCACACCCAGTGCATAGCCACCACCCCTGGATTAGCCTGCCTCTTAAAGCTGTTGCTGATCAGTCTACTAAACTAGTGCAACATAACACTACTAGCCTTATATAAAGCTACTGTTACTAACCACTCCGGCCAACCCTTGGAGATATTTCCCTGTAAAAATAACACTTGTGGCTGCTCTCCTTAATAGCTGCCTCATTTTGCTTATTTATATACCACTCGATAATTCAGGTGATACTTGGCACCAAGGCCAAAAACCTTCCTCTAACTTATACCATGATGGACCCTTTTTTATAACAGCTTGGTATCACTCTAAAGGGTCGACTTCATTATGGCCATATCCCCCCAGCACCAGTCATTGACTAATGAACAGGTGCAAAGGCCTCTGACACTTTCGGCCTTAATAGCCATGTATATCCTATCCCTTCCTAAATGCGTTACTGCCCAGAACACTGCTACCAATAAAACAACTCAATCCAGAAGGAGTAAAAAAAGGCTATTTAGCAGACTAACACATTATCTGAAAAAACTACTATTACTCCTCTTACTCTGTTCAGGAAACATTGAACTAAATCCAGCCACCCTCCTGCCTGGAAACTCCTGCAGACCTACCACAATATAAAGGTATCAGCTTTCTCCATATCAACGCCTGTAGCTTATTAAAGAAGCTTGACCATATTCAGGCCTGGGTTTTTCATGCTCTACCTGACTTCCTCATGATAACTGAATCCTATCTCATGCCTTCAAACCTGGACAAATCTATCTACATACCAGGATATAATACCTAGTGATGTGATAGACCCTCTAGAGGAGGAGGGGTCGTAATTTATGTGAAGTGCAAATACACAACCACAATCCCCGACTGTACCTCAAAGGCTAAAGAATTCAAATGCTTAGCTCTAAAACTCTCCCTTTCCAAAGATAAGTCACTTCTTATAGCAGCATGCTACCGTCCACCTTCTGGAGGCATGGCATTGCTGTCACATCTCCAAAACCTACTTGACTCTTCTAACTCTGAATGTATATTAATGAGAGATTTCAACCAAAATTGGAATGATGATAGCTCAAAGAAACTAGAGAAACTTTGTGATGCAAATGGACTGGTACAAATGACAACGACTGTCACCAGACCAAATAGAAAAAATCCTGAGCGTAGCTCCCTTCTAGACCTCATACTGGTAAATAAACCATATAACATCTCGCACACTGGAGTATTTTTCAGTGACATAAGTGACCACTGTGCTATGGCTTGTATCAGACATTCTCCCCACATGAAACCAGTTGCTAAATTCAAATTCAAATGATGCCTAAAAAAGTTCTGCCAGAACACCTTCCTAAAAGACTTAAGCAACATCAGATGGCAAGACTTCTATCTGGCACCCACCCTTAATGAAGCCTATAACATCTTTCATAGCCTACTCATAGGACTAATTGACAAACACGCCCCTCTAAGAATGATCAGATCTAAAAAAAGACCTCCCGGCTGGTTTTCTCCCATCCTGAAGAAAGCACTTAAGGATAGGGATTTTTGGTGGAAAAAAGCAGGGAAATCTCACCTAGAAACAGATTGGCTAGCATTTTGCACCTCTAGAAATGCCTGTACCAAACTAATTAGGACTGAAAAAGCCAGTTATTACCAAACTGAACTAGAAAACAACAAAAACAACTCTGCCAAATTTTGGAACATTCTTAAGGAAGTCGAAGGTCAGACTACCGATTCACCCCTCCCAACCAAAATTGTATCCGTAGGAAATGCCTACACAGACAAAGCTGCTATATTACAGCAGTTCAACGAACACTTTGCCACTGCAGGGCTTGCCTTCGACACCTCGCCCATCAACAATCTCAGCCCACCAGGGGATGCTACTGCTAACCATACTACTAATCTCAACCCAAATCTACCACATCCTGCCAACTTCAACTTTCTAACAGTCACGTTTAAACAAGTTGAGGCCCTCCTCCTGTCCCTGGATATCAAAAAGAGTGCCAGTGCAGACAATATCGAACCTTACTTTCTAAAACTCGGCCACTTCTATTTAACCGGCCCCATCACCCATTTATTCAAAACCTCCCTCAAACAGGGCGAGCTACCTGCATCATGGAAAACTGCACACATCCTACCTTTATTCAAATCTGGGGATCAAAGTGATCTGAACAATTATCTGTCTATCTCTATTCTATCCATCCTCTCAAAAGTACTCTAGAAAATTGTCAACACCCAGAGAACACTTAGACTCAAATAACTTGCTAAATCCGTCTCAGTCTGGCTTCAGAGCCAAACATAGCACCGTTTTGGCCCTAGCAAAAGCATCTACCAATTGGCAAATTGCCCTGGATTCCAAGAAGCATGTAGTTGCCCTATTCCTGGATCTTAGCAAGGCCTTCGATACTGTGGATCATAACATCTTACTTAATGCTCTGGGTAATATCGGTCTCGATAGATCTGCCATCAAATGGTTCACCAGCTACCTAACCAACAGGCTACAGCAAGTGAAAGCTATAGGTGATCTGTCCCCACAAAAATCCCTCTTACGAGGTGTCCCACAAGGCTCCGTACTGGGTCCAATCCTCTTTGCAATCTATATCAACAACCTGGACTCGCACCTGCCCGCAGCCAATGTGCACTTATTTACAGATGACACTGTACTCTACACCACTAACTCATCCTTGGACTTGGCCCATGTGAACCTTCAGCAAGACTTCACCACTCTCTAATATAACCTCATCAAACATAAGCTTCTCCTCAACGCCAAAAAGACTAAAACCGTGATTCTCTCACCAAAGTCTGCCTCTGGATCTACAAATATCCCCCAGATTCTAACACTTCTAGACGAACCCCTAGAGATAGTTGATACTTTTAAAAACCTAGGGTTCTGGCTGGATAATAAGCTCAACTTCCTGTGCAACCTACATGAAATCTCGAAGAAACAGAGGCAGCGATTAGGCCTTTTTTATCGCCTTAAACATCTGCTTACCTTAGAAGCCAGGTAGAGGCTAGTGCAATCCACATTTCTACCTGTACTGGACTATGCTGACTTCCTCCACAGTCATTGCCCTACAACAACGCTCAACAAACTTGACACCCTTTACCACTGGGCCTTAAGATTTACCCTTAACCTACCTCGTCGCACTCACCACTGTTTATTATACCAGGAGCTGGGATGGCCCTCACTCTCAACCAGGAGGAAAAGAAATGCTCTCCTTTGGATGTTTAGAGCGCTATCCAATAATCTCCCTACATACATCTCGAGCTTCTTTGAATGTGCCAAGGGATCTTATGGATTAAGATGCTTCTCCGTGATTTGTTTCCAGACCCCTAGAGAGAAAACAACCTTTGGCTTGGCAGCAATCAATTTTTCTCTGCCAACACTTTGGAATACTATGCAAAAATCTTTAAAGCTTTCCATGCTCCCTAGCATCTTCACATTCAAAACACTGATATGGGACCTGTTGAAGGATAAATGCAGTTGTTTTAGATGACTCTTTACCTCAGCCACTAGTCCCTCCCACAAACCTTACACTCCGTCTGCCATCCCCTCTCTCCTAGCAAGGTATCTCCAGCATTTACTGGTTATTTTTCTCCCCTAAACTCAGCCTAGTCTTTTTTCCCTCCCTAGCCACTCTCGCTCCCCTTCTCCACCCTTATCTGCTCTCTCTCCCCCCCCCTGCTTTTAGTACAATGATACTAGCCTCTAACTAGTGGTAACAGCTAGGATGGTAATCTTACACTCATGTAAATCATGATAAGAAAATGTTGTATGTAACTATGTTAGACCTTATGTGTATGCCTCCCTTGGTCTACACCTGCTCACTGTGATGGCTACCATATCTGTGCTATGTTATGTTTTCGTTTTCCCTTTCGCTTACTGTATTTCTGTATTGTATCGTATTAATGTCCAGGACCACCTTGAAAATGAGCTTGCTCAATGGTGTTATATGCCTGGTTAAATAAAGTTGATTGATTGATTGATTGATTGATTGATTGATACTGTTGTAGTGCCCCAAAGTAGGGGGGCACCACAAAAACATACGGGGACCCTTCCCCAAGCCAGGGATTTGGATTTTTCTTTTGTTTCCTCATTCTTCCTCGCTGCCTGCCACATCCCACAGTCCCCCATCCCAGCCTTTGTTCTGTTTGCACCTTTCGGCACAGTGGGGGAGCCAAGGGCAGGACTCAGACCTGCCAAGAGACCCTCTCTCCAGGGCTCGAAAGGCCCAATCCTTGGGGCTGCCAGGTAGAACCTCCTATGCCATTCAAAAGGGTCTGGGGAGTGGCTTCAGTGGGAGATTTGCGGCTTGGCTGGCAGAGTGGAGGAGGTGGGGAGCTCATACACCTTGACATACCTCTGGTGGGCCTGTGGCTCCTCCGGTGTTGCTCTCCTCCAGCTTGAGTCCGGTGGCAGCAGCAGCAGAAGTGGTCAGTCGGTTGGAAGCATGGCTCCTCGACTTGATCTGTCCTCCTGTGGTTGCGGCAGCAGTCAGGTGGAAGAGGTGGCCCCCCAGCATGAGTGATCCTCCATTCTGCCCTTTGAGTTACAAGCAGTGGCAATGGGGATGAGCTGCAGGGGACAGATGGAGGCATGCTGCAGGGATTCTAGTCTGGGTGGAAACAAGCACCCCAGACCTTTGGTCACTCTCCAGCCTCTCCAGCAGCAGCACAGAGAAGCCAGGTGGGAGTTCAGCTCCCTGGCCACCTCTCCAGACCCCCCCAGCAGCAGTAGCAGTCCCAGGCTGTGGTAGTGAGTGGTCCATAAGCCCAACTTTGTTTTACTAATGCCACAGGTGCTGGGAAGATGGGACAGAGGAAAGGATAGGGAGAAGTGGGATGATGGTCCCAAATCAAGGGGGAGGAGAGGACCAGTGGCATAGTGAGCTTGAAGCCCCTTTCTTTTACTTTGGTGCTATTTTGCACCAGGGTTAGAGCCAAGAAACAGAGGTCCCTCATATTTATTCATTTCCCAAGTCAGACCCAGCATAAGGCTGGGCTATAGGCCTCTCTTTAATATTCATAAGTGAGGTTGGACCAGTGCAGAGAGTCCCATAGAAACAGACACAAAGGATGTTATTAACATTAGTGAAGTGGGTGGCTCTGCAGAAACAGTCTGAGGAGAGAAAGGTACTTAAAGCACAGCAGCTTCTGGAGAAGGGAAATTGCTTGATGGTCATAGGTTGCCCACAGAGTTACACTGATGTGTCCTAAGCCCCATCTGAACTTAACTGTGCTGTAGCCTGCCTGGAGCCCCCAAAAGACTGAACCATTTGCCTAAGAAATGAACTGAATTGCTTGCAGCCTGAACTGTGTTATTGGACTGTGTCCCTTGTGTACTTGATATCCAACTTTGCCTCCATTGCCAGGACCAATTTCTTCAGCACTTGACACTGACCTAAGGAGGTTCTTGGTCACTCCTCCATCTTCAGAAGACCTTCCTCCAGTGATTTCAACCCACTTTAGATCTCCACCGCAGTGTTCCAGCATCAGTCCCATGACTCTAAGTTGTAGAGAGCCACTAGTTAGTTATCCAGAAGTGAGTCAGCTTAAGACCCACCTCAGTTCAAGAGTGAGGGATCACAGTTGATGTCATGCATGACCATTTTCTTGTTGTGTCACCCATCTGCAAGTGTGCGTGTACCAGCACCTCTACGTAGAGGCTGCGCCAAGGATCACATCACCAGAAGTACTCTTGTTGGTAGGTGGCCTGGGTGCTGGGAACCTACCAGTGGTCATTGCTGCTGATTGTCCAGTGAACCAACTGTTTGATCTGGAGACCTTAGCTTCTCACCCAAGAGTTGCAGAGAACTACCAAGTTCTTGTTGTTCAGCTAGCAGTGTTCCTCTTTGTTTTCTGTTCATCTGGGGATGCCCCATTAAGGCTTGTTTAAAAAGTGTGCTTTGTAGGGTCAATTCCCACTTGCTTATCCGCCAGTGCATCACAGAGCCCAAGTGTGGTTCCTCAGTTGTCTTGTCATCTCAGCAAAGCGCACACAGGACTTGGATTAAAAGGGGTTAACCCCTTGTCATTGGTTCGACCAATTGTTGGCCCCGTTTATATTGTTTTGTTGCTTGTTTTATTTATTTAAAACGTTTCACCAGGAAGACATGCTGAGCAAAAATTGCTAGTTTCCAGATGTGTTCTAGGGAGTAGGGTACAGAGGATCAAGTGCAGCAACATGGGTGTTACAGAATGAACAAGTGCTATGCAGACAATAACATAGTTCACAAGACAATAACTACAAAACATTGGTACAATTGGTACAATTGTTTACACTGACATTGACTACAGAGGAGAATACATAAGGATATGAAGCAGTTATACAATAATTAGAAAGAACACATGATTATACAATCTCAGCACATTGTTGAACAGTATAAGTGCTTAACAGAACTACACGCCTTAGTAGCACAGTGGATGTGGAGTGGCAGTTGGACCACCAGGTGGCTAGGAGAATAAGGGGGCTTGGGGCAATTGCATGAAGGGAGGCTGAGAGAAAACACATGAGTGAGGAGAGGGAATAGGATGAGGGAGCCTTATGAAAATTAGTAAGTAGCAAATTCCAGAGTTTGGGGAAATTGTAGGAGAAGGAAACCTGACCAGCTGAAGTGGACCTGTAGGGAATGACGACAGTATGGACATTGCTACTTCTGAGGGAGTGGAAGGGGGGAGGAAGAGGAGTGACAAGAGGTAAGGGGGTATCACTTCGAACCAGTACTTGCCAGTGAAGGTGGTACAGTGCAGCAAATGCCAGTCAGTGAGGAAGGGGAGAGAAAGAGATTGCTATAAGGAGCAGTGGTGAGTGAGTGGTGGGCAGTTTAGGACAAAGCGACAGAAGGAGTGGAAGAGAGTGTCCAGTCTGGACAGAGTCTTTTTAGGGGCAACACAGTAGACTATGTCGCTGTAATCAAAAGTTGGAAGGATAATTTTCAGTAGAATTTCTCTATGGGCGGGCAAGGGGATGCTTTCACGATTCTTGTACAAAGCACCATGTTTGGGTAGCAATTTCTTGTGAATAGCATCTATGTGGACAGCGAAAGTCTAGGTGTTTATCAAGCCAGACCCCAAGGCACCTAAAGGAGGTAGTGTCTTTCAACTTGGATCCATTTAAGGTGTGGAAGGAGGGGGTGGATTGGAGCCTAGAGAGTATCTGCCTAGTGCCAAAGGTCATGGAGACGGTCTTCTTGGTATTTAGGGATAGTTGGTCAGATCATAACCACTACTAGACATTATTGAAATCCTGCTGCATGGTGGACTCCACTGAGGGAGTGGAAGGACCAGAGACATACAGGACACTGTCATCCACATACATGTGGATGGATGCAGATGTACAGGCCGAGGGGAGATCATTATGAAAAATGGAGAAGAGAATCGGGCCAAGGACTGAACCTTGTGGGACTCCGGTGTGGATGGGAAGGGATGGGGAAAGACAGTCCCTGATTCTGACTGATTGTGTTCTGCCCATTAGGTAGGATTTAAACCAGTTAGTGGCAGAAGTGGACATCCCAGTTGCTGAGAGTTTATCTAGAAGAAGGATGTGGGAGACAGTGTCAAATGCTTTGGCTAGGTTGACAAAGATGTGATCAGCCCCTGGTCCATGCCAGCTAGGATGGTATCAGCAGAGGAGATCGGTGGAAGTGGAGTGTTTTTTTGGAATCCAGACTGGAAAAGGGTGAAGAAGGAGGAGTTGAGATGAGAGGTGAGCTGGTCTAGAACCAAATGTTCTTGTAATTTGGCAAGGAAAGGAAGGAGGGAGATGGGCTGATACTTGCCTGGAGAGGTGGGGTCACCACCTTTATGTATGGGGATTACAGCGGCATGCTTCTATTCATCCAGGACAGATGGTAGCTTGAATGAAAGGTTTTACAAGGCTGCAATAGAGTGAGCTATGGCAGGGGCAGACAAATAGAGCAATTATCTCTATTATTCTATTATCTTGAAGCATTGTAGAAAAACAGTTATCTTGTTGTTCTTCTTGTCCCTTTTAAATAAATCCTTTGCATCTTGGTCCCTGAGTAAGTTTCCTGCCTCTCCTTCCAGATTTGTCTGGCCTATCTTAGAATTTTAGGGAGTCATGAACCCCATTCCACTGGAGCTTCGAACCCCTACACTGTATATACTGTGTTTGTCAAGGACTCAAGGAAGTCTCAAAAGAGATACAGACAGACAGTACAGTTTCATATCTCTGGACTTCAATGGCATAGTTTTCTAGACTATTTGGAAGACAGAAGAGCCTCTAATATAATTCTAAATTCTTTCTGTCTGATACTCCTGGATAATTTGCCTTGGTACCTCTGTTCACAGCACTGGTTCCAGTACTCACCCGCCTCACCAGATTGCATTTGGTCTTAATTGGGGTTACCTTGGGTTGTAGTGGGGGGAAGTACATCCCCCTTCTCTTGACTAAACTGAAGTAGCAGGGTACACCCACACACCCAGTTTCCCACTGATTGAGACACCTTGGGGCTGCATGGTACTGGTACTGGTCTGCTTCTCTGTTTCTTCTCAGTGCAATACCCCATTCAGCTTTTTTAGTACACTGGTTCTGTAGGCCTGCATTTTCCACCTTGGACTTCCTGCAGTGAGGTCCTGAGGGGTACGGACACTGAAGACAAGGCCCTCTCACAAACCTGGCCATTGTCTAACTTCATACCATTTAGTGCTCTGGAGGGTCAAGTGATCAGCCTACATTCTCCAAGTATTTTATGCTGAGGCTTTTAGAACTGTACTGTTCTCCTCCAGTGCCTTTTAGGGCTTACTTCATGGACTGCACTAACTTTCTGCACCATGAGACTTCTCTCCCACAAAAGTGACTGTTCAGTACCTTACTAACTCAGGTATCATAGCTACATCCTATCTGGATATAGCTTTATTTCTGATTTTCTTCTTTAGTAATTCTGCAGTGTACATCTTAGCTGCTTTCACCATTTGCACACCTGTTTGAATTTGCTTGTTGTTTAATCTGATATCTTGCTAAACTCAGGTATCCTAGATACACCCTAACTGGGTATAGCCTACATTCTAGCTTATTTACTCCAATAATTTTGTAGTGCACATTTTATTCAGTTGCTTTATCATTTTACAACTGATTGGTTTGTTGTTAATGATCAGGTAACCTAGTTTCACCCTGTCTGGTTACAGCCATAGCTCCCTTTCAGATCATTTTGCTTGTACAGTCTCATTCAGTTAACTTTCACTATTGCATACCTTTTGCCTTTATGAAGCGTTAATAGTCAAGTACCCTACTTATATCCCATCTGGGTATAGCCCAATTTCCTAGTTACCCTACATAGTTTTTGCATTCTATGGTTTTCATTTGCTTTCACCAGTGTATGCTGATCACTTTACTAGTTGCTAATTATTAGGGTGACCTAGCAACACCTATCTGGGTTAAGCACTATTTCTACATTCCTTTGGATATTTTGTTAGCCTAGTTCAGTTTTCCAAGATGCACCTGACAATTATGCTACCTGCCCTCCTTCTCGGCCTTCTCCTCCTACCCGTCTTAGCCCTACCCCTCCCTATTCTTCTCCTCCTCCCCCCCCCTCAAATCTCCTGCCCCCCACCTTCTCATTTTCCCCCTCTCTTCCCATTCACCCTGGTCTCCTTCCCTCCCCTCTCCCAGAAAATGGAGTTTCTCTACTGTTCCATCCTGTCCTTTCCCCATTCTCCCCACAACAACCTCTCCTCCCCAACATATGGGATTCAAGTTTCACTCCATCCTATGTCTCCTTATCCTGCACCTCCTCTTTTCTGGTGATGTGGAATCTCATCCTGGAACCTATCCTCTTCCCCCCACTCCTAGAGGCCTTAGCATTTTTCACCTCAGTGCAAGGAGCCTCTTTGATAAATTAGACCTACTTAATGTGTACATTTTTCAATACTCTCCTGACCCCCACTGTATCTCTGAATCCTGGCTCTTGTCCAAAATTCCTGAATCTAGTCCATAGATGCCAGAACACGGGGGGGAGGGCACAAGGACCATGGTCCTACCACTTTCTTAAGTGGCCCTATCAGTTTTTGCAGTGATACTAAGGTAGACTGTACCCCTTACATCCTTGACCTTACCACTTTTCAGACTGTTCCGGCACCAATGTACTAGTCTGGCTCTTCCTGACTGCCACCACTTAAGGCAAGACCATGGCAGATGTTGTGGTGGTGGTTCCCTCTATGTCTGTCAGAGCATCTCCTGTACCATCACTCTCAGGGAGTCTGTACTCCCCTCCCATGAGTTTCTCCTTGCTAAACTTTCATTTCCTTCCCCATTACCCAGCTTACTGGATTTTTTTATGCCTCCTCTAAAATCTCCCCTTCCTCACTGGTTGACTCACCGTCTGCCATTACTTCATACTCCTCCGCTAGTGAACCTGTCCTCCTTGGGGATTTCAACATTAATTAGTTTTCCCCCACCTTCAGGCCTGCGTCTCTCAGGTCTGAGTCCTTAAACTTCTCCCAGCTCATCACAGAATCCAATCAGCTTAATCCACACTCCTCTAACCACACCTACTGCTGAATGCCTTTTACAATGACTGCATGACATTTTGTACCAGGAAAGTCCAATGCCCTCCTTACTTCCTCAAGTATATTTGGTCAAGGTCCCTCTGGTCACTAAAAAAAAAAAGTTCTGCTGAGCGAGCTTGCTGAAACTGATTGGTCCCCCATTCTCTCTGTCCAGACATTGATGAGACCCTCTCCCTTTTCCATTCAAAATGGACTTCCATCTGGGACAAGCATGCTTCCATCTGGAAGTCCAGGGTTAAGTCATCTCAGCACCCCTGAATCATCTATGATCTCACAGATTTTTTGCATGTCCCACAAATCAAGACTGGGTCCCGTAAAAGTTATCCCACTCCTTGTCTGACCTACTCTCTTGCAGGGTGCTTAGAAGTGCTTGCACAAAGACTGTCCACGCCACTAAATCCCTCTATTTCAAAGCAAACTTCCAGAACAATCATAACTCCACAGTCAAATTCTAGAAGATGATTCACCCCCTTTTTGTTCCCCCTGCCCAGTCTGCTCCCCAGTCCTCATGGTTAATGGTTCACCTGTCTCCAACCCTCCCACTGTTGCTGATCACTTTAATAAGTTTTTCAATACTTGTGCTGTCTCCCCCAATCTTATCACCTCTCTGACCACCTCCATCCTCCTCTACACCCCTTCCCTTTCTGGGCTTTCATTTCCCCCATCACTACCAAAGAAACCCTGTTTGCTTTTTCCTCACTCCACCTGTTCAAATCAAGGCCTGATAGCCTGGACTCTAAACTTTTCCATCTTTCAGTTATGGCCATGGACTTTCCCCTTACTCACCTCCTCAGCCTCTCTTTCACTGTCTGTGCTGTCCCTCAGTCTTGGAAGATTGCCTAAGTTCTTTCCCTTCATTTCTTTATTTATTTATTAATTGTCTTGGATTACAGCCTTTGAGCTGGAAGCTCATTTAAAAAGGTTCCACATCAGTGACAGGAATTTGAATAAGTACACAAAAGACATGAGCTATACAGAAGGAATTCATGCGGATAAACAATATAAATACAGAAAAGTTTGGGAGCATTTACAAATGAGTATGCTGTAGATTGTGATTACAAGTTTACATAAGATTATATAAGTTTAGATGAGTATTGCATCAGTTACAGAGCAAAGCCACTAGCAGGTTACACTGATCCTGGCTTGAGGTAAACAAAGAGAAGAGAAGAAGTACATCATAGTCTTAGGCAAGAGGGAGGTATGCAGACAGATATTGGCAGTTGTTGATGAGGTGCACCGTAGGAGTGGCATACAGAGGGGGGTAGGAGGGGAGGAAGGGGGGTGATGGGTAGGAAAGAACTAAGGAATGGGGAAGTAGGACAAAATGAGCTAAGGTGTTGAGCTTGTGGGTGGTAAACAAGCGGGGAGAGCAGGGGTATGGGAAAAGGAGGATTATCCAAGCAATCACACTCATTCCGTGAGGTCAGGTACAGTGTTAGTTCTCTTTTAAATGGGCCTAGCTTAGGAATGTTTGTGATGGCAGGGGGGCAGTTTGTTGAGTCACAGTGGGGCCTCATAGGAGTAGGACCATTGAGCAAGTGCTGTGTGTTGAAAGGGTATATGTAGCGCATTCCTAATCTTGCCTCTGGTCAGGTGAGTATAAGGGGCCAGTTTGAGGAGCAGCTGTATGGAGTTGGGGGTCGGGACTAGAAGGTTTTTTTTTTACCAAATAGATAGACATGGTATTTTATCCTCCCCTGGAGGTTTAGCCATTTGGTCTGTGCATATAAGTCACATGTATAAGTACATCTACCTGCACCAGAACCAACCTACTGGTCTGCTGTTTTTACCATACTTAGGGCAGTTTCAGTGGCCATGCTATACACAACTAGACCATAGTCTATGATGGAGGGTATGGAGCTATTAACAATAAGGGATAGGGCTTCAGTTGTCAAGCAATGTCTGTGTCTGAAGAGCAGACCAACTCTGGTGTTGACAGTTCTGACTATGTGATCTATATGGTGAGAGTAAGAGAGGGAGTTGTCGAGTGTGATAACATGGTACTTGAATGTGGATACCTGGTCAAGGGGTTAAAGTCTGCTGTTTAATATTGTGAGTTTGCTGGATTTATTTTTGTTGCATGGGTTGGAGAATAGCATTATCTTAGTCTATTTGTAGTTTAAAAGGGGTTTGTTTGGGCTGAACCAATCCTCTATTACGGTAAAGCTATGTTGCAACTTATAGCTGAGTTGGTTGAGATACGGGCTGCTGGATAAAATGGCTGTGTCATCCACATAAGGCAGAATTTTGACTGGGCATATACAAGGAAGAGAGTTGAGGAACAGGCTAAATAGGAAGGGTCCCAGAATGGAGCCTTGTGGAACCCCAGTGGACTCCTTCCTGCTTTCAGATAGGGTATTGTGTATTTTTACTTGCTGAGTTCCATCAGCTAGGTAGCTCTTGAACCATCCAATGGTATCCAGAAATAGGCCGGGTGCATGTAGCTTTCTAAGCAGGGTGTTGCGGTTAATAGTGTCAAATGCTTTATTTAGGTCAATGTATTGACCCTACTATTTGACCGGTGTCTATCACCTTATGTATGTAGTCCATATATTCAACAAGTGCAGTAGTGGTACTATAGACCTTCCGAATCCATGCTGTTGGGGGCACTGGATGTTGTGCTCATTCAGACAGTCTGTTATCTGATCAGAGACAATTCGTTCCAGGGCTTTAGACAGTGGGGTTAGGATGGATATTGGCCTGTAGTTTGAGTGTGTTGCACAGTTACTGCTCTTGTGCACTGGTGTCACTACCGAGGATTTCCTCCTGTTTGGGAACTGGACTTGTTGAAGGGAGAGGTTTAGTATTTTTGTGAGTGCAGGCAGAACTTTGTCTAGTGAGAGGGTAATCAGTTTTAAGTCAAAGGAGTCATTGCTGTTGCAGGTTTTTCCAAGGGTGCACTGTATGTATTTTTTAGCATCAGAAGGGAAGATTTGTTTGAAATAGAAGCGAGGGTTCCGGTTAGTGGATTATTAGGATCAGATAGGGAACCCTTTGGGGCCTCCTTTTTCATCAAAGAAGTCAAGGGGTAGGATGAAGCTAAGGTCAGAGAAAGCGATATTAAAAGTGTCCACTATGGTTTTTGTGTCCTGTGTGATATTCCATTCTACTTGGAACATGGAGGTGGAGGCTTTACTGCTCTTGCCGGTGAAGTCTTTTAGGTTGTTCCAAAACTGAGGCAGAAGGCTTGGTTTGCTGGCCAAGGCACCTAGCTTCACCTGAGCTCATTCCTTCTAAGACTGCTTGAAAGGCAGAGTAGAGAAACTTACCAGAGCAAGGGAAAAGGATTAAGACTTATTTTGGCTAAACAGATTTACTGTGTGGTGGTGTTTTTAATTTTTACTCACAGGGATTGCTACTGTTTGTTGCTAACATTTCATTGCTTTATTTTTCTCTGTAGCAAAGTATTTCTTACAGCGTATATCTTCTCTGAAATTATTACAGGTGGTGTTTTACAGGTTTTACAGTTTTATCTAACATTAGGATAAGCTTTCAGGGTTACTGCATTTGTTGTTGACTGATTGTTTCTGCTCTTACCTCCTTGTTCTTTCGTCCGTGATTCTTCTTTTTCAGCAGAGGAAGGGCCCAGCCACCCACCCCCCATCCCCAACCACCCCACACTACACTCCTTTTATAGGGTACCAAAGTTGTGACATTTCCTGTGGCAGAGCAAAAAGGGGTGGATCAGTGGGGCCTCCACAAGGTGAGCTCATTTACAGGGGCAGTAGTAATTTAACTTGTTATAACAAGTTAAACAAAACACAATCAGACCATTACTTGCATTTTTTTTTCCTTCTAATTACTCTGACTAGGTTATAAACCCAGCAACTTATCTGGAATGGATATCATTAACTGCAGGTACTGTGGAACAATTTTCAGAAGGACAGTCTTACAGGATTTAGGACACTGTCCTATATGCTGGGCCTTTGGAGATCTTAGGGCTCAGCTCCGGGCAGCATGGGCAGAGATTGCACACCTCAAATTTCATATTCAAGAGGAAATACATTATAAGAACCACCCGCCATTTCCCCAGCATCCAACAGAAAAACCTCGACCGCAGAGGGTAGTTGGTCTAGGAGGTTGGCAGGTGGTTAGGAGGGGCAAATCGGGTGCCCCATCACTCTCTGCTCTCCAACATATTACCTCCAAAAAACCATATAAACACTACAAACAGGTATCTGCCTCTATCTCTGAAATCAAACAAAGAGGCAGAAGACACTACAGAGCAGGACACTGCAGCACAGGAGCTAGCACAACAAAACTCACCCAAATCAGGAACCAAAACAAAGAAAGCAAAAAGGAAATCCAAAAAACTTCTGATCATAGGAGACTCCATGATTCAGGGAGTTGATACCCATCTCCAGCCAGGGGTAATGGTCAGATGTCTCCCAGGTACATCAGCATGGAGAGACACTGACCGCATTGCTAAAATTGTTCACAAAGCAGGAGAAAACATTGATGTCCTAGTACACATAGGGACAATGATTCGCAGCCGGTCAGTTGTGGATACCAAGGAACACCTGACCAGGCTGGGTGACAAACTATCATCTATTTCGTCCGGCATCTCCTTCTCTGAGATCCTGCCAGTCTGGGAGAGGGGATCAGATGGACAGAAGGTCAGAGAAGGGGAGATAGGGGAGCTAAACATGTGGCTCAAGGGCTGGTGCCAGGAAAAAGGGCACAGATTTGTAGGGAACTGGCAACAGTTCTAGGAGCGAAAGTTCTTTAAATTTGATGGACTGCATTTGACTAAGGAGGGAGTCAGTGCATTGGGGCAGAAATTTGACGTCTTTGCAGAATATTTAAACTAGCAAATGGGGAGAGGGGCGCAGCACCCCATACATCTAATGGGAAGAACACCCCTCCCCCCTCAGCTAGTGGTCAAACAGGGATTCAGCATGTTTGCAGTTCATTTGCATCACCAGGTAAGAAAAAAGGTTTGTCTCCCCATACGACACACAGGGGTAATGCCAAACCTCACCCAACAACTAACACACCAAAATCAGGCAAACGGAAAATCATGTACACAAATGCTCACAGCCTGGGAAATAAGATCCCAGACCTGCAGGCAATAATGTCAGAGGCTAAACTGGACATAGTAGTAATTAGTGAGACGTGGTTTACCAGTAACCACACTTGGGAGACTTCAGTACCTGGCTATGTATTGTTCAGAAGAGACCGAGGTACAAAAAGAGGGGGAGGAGTGGCCCTGTATGTCAATGAAAATATCAAAGCTACAGAAATTCAGAATACACATAAGGAGCCAGAAGAACTATGGGTCACCCTGGAAACAGGTAATGGGACAGCCATAAGAACTGGGGTTGTCTACAGGCCCCCAGACCAGGGGGAGGACATAGACACATTACTGTTAGAAGATATACAAAACATGACAGCTAAAGGGGAGGTTCTGATAATGGGAGACTTCAACATGCCGGATACAGATTGGTCAATACCAGCAGGAACATCTGCCAGAACTAGACACATAGTGGATTCCCTGCAGGGGGAGGGCCTCAAACAACTGGTACAGCAACCCACAAGAGACAAGGCTATCCTAGGTCTAGTACTGACTAACAAGGAAGAGATCACAGATCTCCAGGTAGAAGGTCACCTGGGGGGCAGTTACCATCACATGGTATGGTTCAATTTGGCTACTACATCTAAATCATCCCATTCCAAGGCAAAAATATGGGACTTCAGAGGAGCTGACTTTGATAAGATGGCCAACAGAGTTAAGCTAGCCCTGGCAAAAAGAAACACAGGTGAGGGGGTACAGGCAAAGTGGGAAAGCATTAAGGATGCAATACTTGAAGTAACATCCCATTGTGTTAGACAGAAAAGGAAGTGCAAAAGAAGAAGGAAACCACCTTGGTTCTCAAATACAGTAGCAGAAAAGGTCAGAGCCAAAAGGCTGGCCTTCAGGAAATATAAGGGAACACAGCAGGATGAAGATAGGGAGGCATACCAAACTGCCCTAAGGGAAACAGGGAAGGCAGTAAGGCAGGCAAAGTCCCAAACTGAGGAAACACTAGCACGAACAGTAAAAGAAGGTGACAAGACTTTATATAGATACATTAGTGAAAGGAGAAAGTCCAGAGGGGTATTGCTAAGCTTAATGGAGAAAAGGGAGCATGTGAGGAGGAGGACCCTGTAAAGGCATCTATCCTAAATAGATACTTTTGCTCAGTATTTACTGAAGAGAAGGTAGGGCAGTGCCCACAGCTCAGCATCATGGACACAGGGGGGAGAGAGGTGAGCACTACTCCCTTCACAAAAGAAAGGGTCCTACAAGAGCTTGCTAAGCTCAGGGTGGATAAGGCAATGGGACCTGATGGCATACATCCCAGGGTACTTAAGGAGCTAAAGGTGGAACTAGCAGAGCCATTAGCAGAACTGTTTAGTGAGTCTCTAAGCACAGAAGAGGTCCCAGAAGACTGGAGAAGGACTCATGTGATTCTGCTCCACAAGAGTGGTAGCATGGAGGAGGCGGGAAACTACAGACCAGTCAGTCTTACCTCAGTAGTGGACAAGATTATGGAGGCACTCCTTAAGGAAAGGATAGTGCAACACCTGGAATACATAGGGGCACAGGATCCAAGACAGCATGGGTTTACAAAAGGAAGGTCCTGTCAAGCTAATCTCATAGATTTCTTTGACTGGGTAACTAAGTGGTGGACCAAGGGGAGCAGTTGATGTCGCCTTACCTTGACTTCAGCAAAGCTTTGACACTGTTCCACATAGAAGATTGATAAATAAGCTGGGTAGGCTCGGTGGGTCAGACGTTGGTCAACTAGGGTGGCAAACTGGTTGATGGGCAGAAAACAGAGAGTGGTGGTAAATGGTATACAGTCAGAAGAGATGCAAGTCACAAGTGGGTACCTCAGGGATCAGTCCTGGGGCCAGTCCTCTTCAACATCTTCATTAGTGACCTTGCAGATGGACTAGGGTAAGGCTTGTCTGTTTGCAGATGACACCAAGATCTGCAACAGAGTAGATGATCCAGATGCGGTGGGCAGAATGAGAAGAGATCTGGATAACTAGCAAAATGGTCAGAAGAGTGGCAACTGGGATTTAATGCAAGAAGTGCAAAATCATGCACATAGGGAAGAGAAACCCTAAGCCACCTATAGACTGGGAGGAGTTGCTAGCAGTCACAAAGGAAGAAAGAGACTTGGGCATCATCATCACTGATGACCTGAAATCATCCAAGCAGTCCTCTAAAGCAGTAGGTAAGGCTAGGGGGGTGTTAGGGTGTATTAGTAGGGGTATCACAAGTCGTAAGAGGGAGGTAATAATCCCTCTTTACAAGACACTGGTTAGGCCCCATCTGTAGTACTGCGTGCAGTATTGGAGGCCACACCTTCACAAGGACATTAACCAAATTGAGGCAGTCCAGAGAAGGGCAACCAAAATGGTGCAGGGACTGCATCAGAAGACATATTTTTTTTTTTATTATTTTATTTTTAGTTGTTTAACCAGGTATAGCACACTATGCTGAAAACTTTTTTACAGAAGCGACCTGGGAGCACAAGGAGGTTAAGTGACTTGCTCAGGGTCACATAGTATGCAAGTGGAAGCTGTGGGATTCAAACCCAGGTCTGGTCTGCTGGATGTCCCCAAATTTGCAGCTCAGAGCCTTAGACCACTGCACTATACTGCCTCTGAGGACATATGAGGACAGATTAACAGAGCTCAATATGTATACCCTTGAGCAAAGGAGGGAGAGAGGTGATATGATCGAGGCATTCAAACACCTTAAGGGCATTAACAAGGTGAAAGAGTCTAACATGTTTAAATATAAGAAAAATAGCAGGACAAGAGGACACAGCATGAGATTAGAGGGGGGCCGATTAAGGGGGAATGTGAGGAAATTCTTTTTCACAGAAAGAGTGGTGGATGCATGGAATGGCTTACCACAAGAAGCAGTGGCTATGAATACAGTGCAGGGCTTCAGACAGGCATGGGATAGGCATAAGGGAGCAATACAAATGACTATGAATAGATAGGCCACTGACAGAGCAAAGGCCTATGGCACATTTATAAGGTAGAAAAACAAATGGGCAGTCTGGATGGGCCTTGCGGTCCTTATCTGCCGTCAACTTCTATGTTTCTATGTTTCTAAACTGTTTACCATCTCCCCACATTTTACTTAAGCAGTTTTTGTAGTATTGGGCCTTGGCTAGTCTGGTCTCCCGGGTGCAGTTGTTCCCAGATGCCCTATACCTTTGAAAGACAGCAGGTTTGCCTGCAGCCGTAGCTTTGTGCCACAAGTGGTCTCTAACATTTATGAGTTCAAGGAGTTCTTGGGTAATCCAGCCATTACTGGGATTTTCTGTCTTCCTTTTTTTTTTTATGGGGGCATATATGTCGCAGACTGTACTGAAGCTATCAATGAAGAGGTCCAGTGCCTGGTCAACTTCTTGAAGTTTGTCGGGGGGGGATCAATCACGTTGTGTTAGGTGGGCTTTGAACAGGTGCAGCTGTCCTTTTTTTAAGACACGGTTAGTGGTTAAGTTAGGGGTGGATTTGGCAGCTTTATTGGACCAGAGGCAGGAGACTGGGGAATGTTCACTTAGTGCGTCAACGTGAACTGTGACATCAGTGATCCTATCATGCTGATTAGTTATAACCCAATCAATAAGGGTTTCTGTACCAGTATGGTAGTTAATCCTTGTAGGGACATTGACCATTTGGGAGAGGCAGATACTGGATAAGGAATCCTTGAAAGGGGCTGCATCCTGGGAGAGACAGTTTATGCTAAAGTCATGCAGGATTACAACCTCCCAGGTGCAACAAAGGTCTTTTACCAAGCTAATAACTTTATTGAAGCCAGAAATTTGTACCTTAGAGGGTTCATAAACCATGAGAATGGTTAGCGATTTGTTATGGCTACCAAGTAGTATCCTAATGGCTAAGATCTGTGCCTCAGAGCTAGTGTTATTTGGTTCTAGGGTGTGACCCCAGAGGGTGTCTTATATGTTGATAAGACAGCCACCACCTCTTTTATCTATTCTATCTTTCCTAAAGTGGGTGTAGACTTGGATGGTTATGGCTAAGTGAGGGATTTTGGGGGCGAGACACATTTCTGAGATTGAGAGCACATCTGGACTGTGGGTGCAGACCAATATTTGGAGCTGATCAGTCTTTGGGAGGAGACTACAGATGTTAACAGAGGACAATTTTAATCCTCTGCTACTGGTTTCCCAGATATATTTTGGTCCACAGGGGTCAGGGTTGGGGTGAATGTTGCCAGAAAGTAGGAGGAGTAGCAAGGTGCAATGTAGGAGGTAGAGTTTAAGGACTGTTTTGTCTTACAGCCTTGCTGAGTTGGAGTTTGCTGCTGCCCTTAGAATTTGACAATGTGGAAGTTAGGTTGAGTAGGTGGGATGTGATAGTTAGTTTAGTATTGGATTTGGGATGGCAAAAGAGGGTAGTGGCCAGCAGTGTGTTTTTATAGCTATTGGTTTAAATACCTCCTATTAAGCCATAGGTATTGCTGAACAACAGATGCACTTCAGGCATTACATCACTGCCCGTGCAGACATTATCCATGGGGTCATTAAGCGACAGGGCTGTTGCCAGCACGTAACCAAAAAGACAAAGGTTACGGTGTGACATAGTGATCTTTGGGGGAGGTGAGGACTGGTTATGTGCCTAAAGGGGCTGCAGTCGATGTGCAGAAGATGATCAGGTTCTGTCAGCTGACAAAAAGTTCCCACAGTTGCGCAGGTATAGTAATGGCGCTGAAATGCTGAGACCGCACATTCGAGTTCAACTATTGCCCGCAAGTGTGCTATGAGTTGGGGGTGGGGGGGCTGGAGCAAGACGTCCTTCAGGGATCCAGTGGTGACGTCAGTTGTAGTTTAAAGAATGAGTTAATTAACCTAGTGTATCCTGCTATTGCTAGCTAAATATTAGTTGTTGCAATATCTGGTGTTGCTCCTAGGACATGTGGGATGTGTTAATAGTTTTGGGAGAGAGAGAGAGTAAGGACTGGACAACAGCGTAATAAGGTATGGTGGGCTGCTCCCAAGTAGGTAGGTAGAAAGGGGTACAGGGGGATAGTGCAATCTTTGTGTAGCAGTCGGCTACAGAGGGTGGCTGGACTGCATCATTTGACTTGAAGGAGGGATGTAGAAGTTGGCTGAAAACCTTCACAGAAGGAGGCTGGAGTGCACCATTTGAGCTGCTATGGAAGGGTGTAGATGTTGGTTGATTGAATCACACACATCCCCAATAAAAGGTAGACCAGGTCCCGCCCAGTGGGGTAAGACTGAGGATGGGGAGGATGGCGAGCTGTGCACCCAGACTGGAACCTCCAATGCCAGGGGGAAAAAAGGAGCCAGTTATAAAAAAAGGCAGACCAGCTTAGGGCAAAAGTTGTGGCTGGGGTGGGTGGGCTGGAAGAAGTTAATCGGTGCCGCGCGGAGCACGGTTCTGCAGTGCGCTGAACAGTTGCAGAGGTTGTGTACCTGCTGGGGTTACTGCAGGCTCCTGTGGAGCATAAATATTGCTCCTAATGTGTGGATGGTGTGGTGGGCAGGGTGCAATTGCTTTCTTGACCTTGTAAGCCTGCTGGGGTTGCTGCAAGCTCCTGTGGAGCTGAAACACCACTTCTGATGTGGATGTTGTGGTGGGCAGGGGAGGTGCACTTGCCTTCTTGACCCTGAAAGCCTGCCGGAGTTTCTGCAGGCTTCTGTGAAGTAGAAACACTGTCCCTGATGTGGATGGTGTGGTGGGGAAGGTGCACTTGCCCTCTCAACCCTGTAAGCCTTCTGGGGTTGCTGCAGGCTCCTGTGGAGCAGAAATGCTGCTCCTGCTGTGGAAGGTGTGGTGGGAATGTGAGAGGACACTTGCTCTCACAACCCTGTATGCCTGCTGGGGTTGCTGCAGGCTCCTGTGGAGCAGAAATACCACTTCTGATGTGGATGATGTGGTGGTGGGAGAAAGGTGCATTTGCCCTCTCGAGTCTTGACCCTGTAAGCCTGCAGCAGGACAATGATTCCTCCACCCCCTGGCAACTTCCAGTTTATCTTCCTTCTCCCCTCTCTTGCAAAGCTGCAACAGAAACTTGTCTACTCCAGGCTTGTTGACTTCTTCCACATTTCAAACTTCATTTCTTCCTTCCAGTCTGGTTTTTGGAAGCACTATTCCAACATCTTCTCGCTGCTACTGGCCACTGACTTTATCCTCACTGGGATGGATCAGCGGCTCATCCTAATGACTATTTTCATAAATCTGGCAAAACCTATCATTTGGTGGCCCATCCACTCCTCCTGGACAATGTGAGCTCTGCCAGCCTCTCAGCGCCTGCTGTTGACTGGTTCTGTTCTTACCTCTCAGGCCATCAGCAGTTTAGTACTGGTAGAAGGGGTCCTGTTCCTGTCCCTACCAGTCCAGTCTGGTGTCCCTCAGTGCTCCATCCCGGGTTCAGTCTTCTTCTCCATCTTCCTTAATGACCTTCCCCTCTGCCTGTGTCAAGTCACATATTCACATGTATGCAGATGGCACAGTTCTCTACACTTTAGGCCCCTCGACCACTGCAGTGGAAATATCTCTCCAGCAAGTTTTCCACAACGTACTGCACTAGTCCCACTTCATCCATCTATTTGTCAACACTAAAAAAACAATGTCCATGACCTTTGGCAGCAGCCAGAAACTGGCCAGGCTCACCCCTGCTACCTTCTCAACCCTGGATAGCATCCATCTTGAAGTCGTTCTCTCCTTCAAGAATCTCAGTGTGTGGCTTGATAGTAGACTTGACTTCTCTTCCCACATCAATGCCATCCACTCCAGGCTCCACCCCAAGCTTGGAGCCATGTACCATAACAAAAACTGCCTATCTCCACAGGTCTGCCTGGAGTTGGTAACCAAAATGGTACTCCCAGTCTTTGACTATACACATGTGGTCTACAGTACCCTCCTCACCTCCAGCCTCGCCAGACTGGACACCCTCTGTAATGCCTTCTGTCCTTTTGCTCTACCAACTTCTCCAAACTCACCATTGCTCCCTTTAATCCTCCCTGTCTATTCTGCCCCTTCCTTCACATCGCCAGTTCCACTGTAACTCCTTCATCTGTAAATATTGATTTGGGTCCCTACTATCTTATCTAGCTGTATTCCTCTGACCTATTACTTCTGCTTCATGCTCCTTCTGCTCCAGGGATCCGCACATCTACTGTCTCCCCGACCCTTACTCTTCTGCTGGGAAGTCAGTCTTCTCATATCACCTTCCGTTTCTCTGGAACCTGTTCCCCCATCTCTCACCCTGCTGTTTCCATTAGGCTGCTACTAAAGCTCTTCCAGTCCCCCGCCTGTTCCTGACAGCTCTCTACCTGACCTACCCATGCTATGCCTTCCCAGGGGTTTGTTCCTGTTACTACAACTGCTGCACTGAATTGTTTCAGCCTGCTTTTGTTAATTTATTTGGGCATTGCTGCTGCTCATAGAACCAACTTATGGTCACCCTTTATTGTTATTTTCACTGTTCATGTTGAATTATCCACTGTTGCATGTAATTTTTGGAATGCTTCTTTACTACTGTATGCAACTTATTGTAATCCATTTCCATTTTCCCTGGATCACACCTGGAAATGAGCCTTGGCGCAATATGCCTTTCCTGATTACCAATTTTAAAGAAATAAAAATGGTATTCAGCCAAACAAGCATTAAATTCATAATTCACATTCCAGAAACATAAAATGGCTACCAGCACTAATCTCAATTTGATGTGGATGTTACAAGTATGACCAAGATTTGGTATGCAGCTTGCAAAATTCTCAACCATAAGAAATTAGTTTTTATAGAAATGGAGCTTAGAACCATAATTATCTTAACGTCAGCAGTCAGAAAGCACAATATCAGGTCTTCATTTTCTAACATATATAAAATTATAATACATTATATAGACAAATACAATCAATGTAATAGAATAGTAAAAACAAACAGGAAATATTTGCTACTGAGAATTCCGAGTCAGGTTTTCAAAAGAAATCAGGCCCTTTAAGCATGTGTGAGAGATTGCTGAACACATCATTATGTATTTCAGGTGTGAAAGCAAGGATGCAATCAGTTGAGCATTTTGCAAAACACAACCTCATTTCCAGTACCACTTAAATTCAAAAGATTGCAAATGTAACTCAACAGTAATGATGGGTGAAGTGACCCCATTTCGCTCTGCGGAGTGATTTGCGGAGTAAAGGTGAATTTGCGGAGTGCTCCGCAATGCGAAGCAGAGTACTTCACGTTATTAATGATTAACACAAAGTCCATTGAAAACAATGACTTCGCATTACTCCGCCTTCCCAAACCACTACTCCACCAATTCTTAAGGTGAAGTACATTGAAAACAATGTACTTCGCCTTTTTTTTAAGCTCCAAAAGCAAATTTTGCAGTGTTTCATGGGATTTCAGGTCACATGGGCTCTAGATTGTTCTGCACAGCCTCAGTTTGGGGTAGCGTGTGTAGGAAGCTGTAGGAGACAATCTGATCTGAGAGCTCTCTGCAATTCAAACTTTCGAAAAGCTGTTAAAAAAGACATTTTGAGTCATTTTTTTTGCTGAAACTTTAGTTCATCGATTATAGGAAACCCTCATGTGCTCATATCATTGAGCATTTATTGTTTGTGTATGGATTTTGAATGTTAATGTACAACATTTAGTCTGTGTACTGAGAGACAGTGGAAGTGTGCTTTGGGGGAGGGGCGGATCTGTGGTGTAGGTAGATTAACTTGGAGAAAAAGACAGTACTTTCTGTTTTGGTGTTATTTTTCTTGTATAACTGTGTTAATGTACACACAGTAATATTTTCAATATTTCTTGCCATTTTTTTTGTTGATTGTTGTAGTGCAGCAGTGCATAATTCTAGTTTGTTTAAAATATGTGGTTATATTACTGAAGTTTTCAATTTGCATGCATTACTTAGAGTGTGTATGAGTATGTGTGTGACTCATGTTATCAAATCAGACACCTTTTATTGTGCCACATAATAATTTCAGCAATGTGAAGCTGCTATCCACTGCAGCTGTATGACTTTTGTACTTCTTTGTGGCATCTTTACTGGTACTAGTACTAGTGACTGTTACTGCAGCAGTGCATCACACTGCTCCCTCACCCCTCCGTGGCCCTCCCCAACCAGCAAAGGTATTCTTTTACAGATTTGAATTTCTGATGGTGAGCAGTGGTTAGGTGTTGTGCTTTTGTGTCTGCATCTCTTTAGTGCACAGTGCAATCTTAATCTGTCTGTGCATTTGCATCTCTTTAGGGCCCAATCTCCATCTGTAACCTAAGTCACAGTTGTTTCTTTGACTTCCCTTCAGAGTACTGGATGGGTGTGGTGCTTAATTCTGCATGAACATTGTACTCATTAATATGCGTTTTCAAGTCAGAACCATCATCACGAGTCACTTGTGATACAAATCATATTCTTCATCATCACGGTCACAAATGCAGTCACAAATCATGATTCACAATCATTCACATTACGAATCACAACATTAATTTTTTTTCTAGTTACTTGGATGTATTGTAAGCCTGTTTTGTAGTATCTCTCCAGGCTTCACCACCCCACCATTGTACTCACTGATATGTGTTTTTAAGTCTGGGAGTTTTAAGCTACAGCTCATCAGGGAAGTACAGCTGTAGGCGGTAGGCATTCATGTTTCTTCATCATCACGGTCACAAATCATGATTCACGATCATTCACATTACGAATCACATTGCTTTTTTTTCTAGTTACTTGAATGTATTGTAAGCCTGTTTTGTAGTATCTCTCCATGCTTCACCACCCCAGCATTGTACTCATTAATGTTTGTTTTTAAGTCAGGGAGTTGGACAGTGTCTGCAGTACATATACAGACTAGAAAGAAGACTGAATGCACACATGGAGTTTAGTACAGTATACTTGCACTGCTCAGAATACAAAGTGTCAAGCATATGGAAGACAACAAAAAAAGGGCATAATTACATACAAGAGTCAGGGATGGTGGAGGAATACATTTTATAACACAGCAAGGAAGGTGTGGGGGGCACATGGTGTGAGGAAAAAAAAATAATGTGGGATCCCATGGTGATCCAGCAGCAGTTCCAGAATGGACATAATTTGCAACTGATGTTCCTCTATGTGATCCAGCTGCTGCTTCACAGCACTCACCCTGTCGTTGTTATCCTCAACAGCACTCCAGAGAACTGCCAAATCAGCCTGTGTTACATGCAGTTCTCTGGGGTCCACACATTCTACAGTCTGACCTGCTGGTGGTGGTGGGGGTGGTGGGGGTGCTGGTGGAGCAGCAGGTGCTGCTGTGGCCCTCCTCTTCTTAGGGATGCTGCAATGCACAGCTGCACCCTCTGCCACAGAATGGCCAGCAGGTGCAGGCATGGTCTGTTCTGTGGCAACCTGCCACTCCAACTGCTGGTGATTGAGCATATGAGTGCACTGGCCCTCAGTCCCCAGGTGAGTCCCCCGGGGGCCACGGCGCACCTCCACCTCACATAGGCAGCACTTGACCACACTGCTGTCCCCCCACACAGTAAAAAAACTGCCAAACAATGGAGGTGCGGAGAAGACCAGGCACAGGCAGGGGATGGCCAGATGAACTGGCAGCCGGCTGGTCACAGTGCAGAACAAGGATGGGATCCACACCTGGGCCCGGGGGAATAGGCACATCCTGCTCCAGAGAACCTGGACTTGGTGGTGGTGGTGGTGGTTCAACTGCCTCAGAGTTAGGACAGGAGGCGGTGCTAGTCCTGCTTCTGGGGGGGGGACACTCACAAGTATCGAGTGGTCCAACAGGAAAGGGTGCCCATGCCCTCCACACATGCGCATGGTACGATGCTTACCTCTACCACGCTCTCCCAGAGCTGCCCCCACCCCAGACATTCCCTCACCCTGGTCCATCTCTCCTACTGAGCTCCCTCAGTCAGAGCAATTACTACACACACAGTCACACAGACAAACAACTAACTATTTATAAAGGTAAGAAAAATAAAATTTACAGAAAGAACAAATTAAGTAAAAAACAGTACAGAAAAGACAAAAAAATGTAGCTTTTAAAAAAGCTGTTGGGTCTAAATCAAAGTTTAAATCTCCTCCTCGCTCTGATCTCAAAGTATCAGCAGTCACAAAACACACTACTCTCTCTCCGTCTGCACAGAAGAAAGTAAAAGTGTCTGCTTGTATGATTCACTTTCTTCCTGCCTAGTTAACGAGCATGTGACTTACAGTACTACAAGCCATGTGATGTGTGGGAGGGCTGCCAAATCTGAAACACCAAGTGGATCACTTAGAATCTTAATGAGGAACACAAAGTCCATTAAAAACAATGACTTCGCCTTACTTCGCATTGCCATTCTGCCTTAATGTGAAGTGATAATGACAAGGTGGAGTAAGCACTTTGCATTGCCCACTCCGTGTAGCGGATTGTCATGCGAGGTGCCCACTTCGAGTTCACTTCGCCAGCGGAATTTAAATTCACTGCATCTCTACTCAACAGTCTTGTTTAGTGTCAGAGCTCATACTAACCTCTCACAGAAACACATTGTACTGCAGCATAAGAACACCTGACATGTAGCTTAGCCAACTGGACCATACCACATTCTGCTTCCATGGATACAAGCCTGTGAAAAATATTTATTCTGCCAATGGCATTCCATTTCCATGAAATTCCCTGTGAAACATCTGCAGACTTTATGCCGTGTATAATTGATAAAATAAGATACTCTAAACCTGTTTTCCTGGTGTTTTCTGAATGTTGTTCTTCATGTTTTAGAATGTAGAACCTGTTTATTTTGGGGGGGGGGAATTTTATTTTGGAATTTACTATTCTTTACAGCTTCCCTGCCTGGCTGACTTTAGCCACTCCCTCTCCCAGGCTTGTCACCCACTGAATTATCTTCTGACCATTCAACGCCCCATGGATAGAGCTTGCTGGGCTCTCTAAGCCTGAGAGGAGTTAGAGGTGGGTCTGCAGAGAGGGAAGCCGCATCATACTGCTGCAGGTCATGGAGGTGTTTTTTTCCCCCTTTTAGTCACCTTCCCTGAGCATTTCATGGGCAAGGACTAAGTGGACATCTGTGCCGATGCATCCATTGCAGCTCTGCTGCACTTCCACCTGTGATCACCCAGGAAGTAGTCCTCCTTCCCCAGAAGAGAAGACCATCCTCTGGGATACTCGATCCTCCTCCCATGGCCAGACCTCTTACAGCTCGGGCTCATTCCCAAATCCAGGTCCCTGACATTGTAAGTGACAGACCAGCACCAGCACCTGTTGTTCTTAACATTTTGGAATGTGAAGGGCAAGGTTTGATCTGCTGCCAATGGCAAGAGCAATACCACATTTGGCATCAAGTAATTATGAGCAGAGCTTTGACAGACAGCTAGGGCTGTGCAGGATGTTGAATTTCTACTGGAATGGAATTCCATGGAAGTTCAGAAAATTCCGACAGATTCCGTCAGTTGCAGAATTTTGACATTCTGCATGTAAAATGTTTTTTACAGATTAATAATTCACAGTTCACATAAACCCCGGATTATTTTTTCACAATCCACAGAAAATTATTCTGTGGTTTACATGATCCATTGAAAGTTATTCGACTGTTAGCCCAGAAATGCTTTTCAAAATTCTGTGGAATTTAAAAATAAATTCTACAAAGCATTTTTTGGAAGTGGAATTGCCATTCCACAACAATTCTAGTGGCAGAATTTTGCATTCCACATAGTGCTATGGACCACAGAAAGCATTACACGTTGATTCAGAATTGGTCATTGCAACATGGATCACTTATTCATACTGTATCAGTGGCAAAATCCTATGTTTTACAGATAAGAAGAAATGGTGGAAAACAGTCTTACAATGTATTATAAAAAATAACATAACCCCCTTCATTCAAAACTCATTGATTCTTTTTTTTTCATTAATGACATTTTATTGGAATTTCACAACAGAATTATACATACACTGATATGATACACATATTTTATCAATGAAGACTGGAAGCTTGCCAGGTGTGCCCCATGGATATACAATCTAATGCAATTTGCAGTTGTAATACAAAAGACTTATAAAGGATCATTAAAACAGTAATGGCAAAGTTAGTGTTCGATAACCAACAAGTCAGCAGGCAAGTCATTTATCATATATATGTACAAGCAATAGTAGTGTAACCTGCGGATACCAGTTTAAGATTCTAGAAGGTTTGGGGTAAATCAGTTTGGTGACTAGATTAGTTAGTAACAGGTTGGATTGTTCCTGTTGTTGCTCTAAAGGGTTAGCAACTGGTTGTCCATTACTAAAATTGATTAAATGGTCCTGTGCTTAATGTGAGGTAGTTGGGGAAAGTAAACTAGCCATAACTCTTTTTTGGGGACCTATTACCTAGTGAGGGGTAAGGACAGGGCCTTACCACACTAATCTCCTATCAGGGAGGTTCATGATCCTGAACTCCTAAGAGTTGTTTGGGAACAGAGCTTTCAGAAAGGAGTTTGCAATATGGGGAAGTAAGGTATACCCCCCAGATATATGCATAAATCCCTAGTCTGTTTAAGTGATAACATTAGGTTTTTTGGAGTATACTTGCAATAACCGGCTTCTTTGGGTGAATAAATGCTGAGGCGAAGCCGAGCCGATTAATCCCCACAGAAGCCGGTTATTGAAAGTATACTCCAAAAAACGTAATATTATTACTATTATACCACTAGAATTTGTGGTGAAAATGTATTTTTGAGTAGAAATTATATGTAACCCGCAGCACACGTAATATGTCCTCCATGCAGCTGTGAAGTGTAATGCTGTGGGAGAAAGTAAGAAGCTCGTTTCTCACTAACTGATAATTTTAGGGTTGTATTTGTGAAAGTGGTAATATGTGAGACTTACTGCCAGATATAATATTTGTAAGTTGGTCCCGTTCAAAAGCGAGCACTAGAACCCTTTTTATTTTCCATTTCCAAATTGAATCCGTGATTTTGGACATATGCATTATGAAAGTTGACAATGCGCATGTACAGAATCACAGATTTGATTTGGAAACAGAAAATAAAAAGGGTTTTAGCACTCACTTTTGAACAGGACCAAGTTTCAAAAATTGTATCTGGCAGTAAGTTTCACATATTACTACTTTCACAAATACAACATCAAAATTATCAGTTAATAAGAAACAAGCTTGTTACTTGCTGCTATAACACTAGAGGTGACAGACGCACAGAGAAGATATTACATGCTCTGTGAGTTGAATTTTATGTGTGGGAGATTTTGTTTTAATATTGAATATAAATGAGGGTCAGGATGTAGATATTAGAGACTTTGTGTTCATTTGAAAATTAGTTACACAGGCTGAGAGTGTCTGTGAATGAGATTCAGTGTAGGAATGTGAGTGGACAGAAAGGGAATGTGGATAAATGACTGTGGGCATGGTTATAGGTGAATAAACTACTGTGGGCAGATGAATAAACTACTGTTGGCGTGGTTATAGGTGAATAAACTACTGTGGAAATGTAGGTGGTAGTTTGTGGGAGAATAACTGTCAGTTCTCCTGTATTCTGATTGGCTGACACTAGATACCTGTGGTATAATCTTGGATATATAGCATCCTTTCATAACTGGCTGTTTTGCACATTTCCAGCAGCCATTCCTGTAGAGTTGGTGGGGCATGTTCCCTCCATTGTCTTAGGATGATCTGTTTGACCATCACTAAGGCACCCATCAGCCACATAACTCCTCCTCTGGGTAGTTGGGCTTCTCCCTGGATAGGGTGATGCAGCCCCAGCAAGACCAACTGCAGTGTAAGGATTATCTAGTTGGTCAATATCTCCCTGCATTTGGACTGGATTGCTTCCCAAAAGTTTGCCAGCTTTGGACAGGACCAAACGATATGAATGATAGAACCTGCTGGCTCATTGCATCTCCAGCAATTAAGTGTGGGTAGTAAGCCCCATTTATGTAATTATTTGGAAGTTCTGTGCCACCTGTATAGGATTTGAAATTGTATTAATATATTTCTTATGCCTTTAGTGGCACTTTGAACTGAGGGCCAGGAGCTGTTCCAGGCTTGTACTGTAATCTCCTGGCCCAATTCTGCTGACCAGTTATTCCTCACACTCACACAAGGATATGGGAAGAGACTGAGGAGATGCATGTATATGTATATATATATATATATATATATATATATATATATATATATATATATATATATCATTACTCTTTGAGCCTTTCGAGTTTTGGGCCAAAGAAGGTCATCTACAATATTTGGATTAGGGCCTGACAATTCTGGACCCAGGATGGGGATCAGTGCATGGCGTAGCTGAAGGTGTTGCCAGTGGTACTGTTTAGGGAGGTGGAATTCCTGTTGCAGTTGAGTGAATGATTTCAGTGTGTTGAGATCTGGATATTGTAGATCAAAGAGGTGGCCAATTCCTGCTGCATCCCAGTTCCTCCATCTTATCAATTTTCTATTGATAAGCAGGAACCTGTTCTCCTATAGGTGGAAGCATGGTGCTGGCTGTGCATTCCACTTGCTGAGCTTGGCATACCTTGTACTGGGCATGGGCTAGGGTGGGGGAGGGGAGAGTGAGTTTCTTGGTATGGTTCCGAACTGAAGGACCTTTATCAGAGGAACTCCTGACACTGAGTCCTCACATTCTTTTTTAGTTTCACATAATTAGACCACAGAAGTTCAAAAGCTATTAATACAGATGCCTGTAAATAAAAGTGCAGGATCGGACAGCTTAGAGCTTAGGTTTCTGAAACTTGTTACTAACTTTATTTACCAACTTTTAACTAAAATATTTAATCTCTCCCTGATAACTGGTGAGTTCCCAGAAGCTTGGAAGCAGACCATCATAAAACCCATACTAAAATGTGGTTCCCTTCAAGATCCAGAAAACTATCGACCCATATCAATTTTGTCCCCATTAAGGAAAATGCTAGAGAAAATAATCAATGGGCAACTGACTGAATATTTAGAGGCAGGTGGACTTTGCTCTCTGGAGCAGCATGGCTTCTAAAATTCTTGCAGTATGGGTACTGCCCTAGTCTAATTTACCAACCATACTTTAAGATCTATGGACTCGGGATTGTTGACTGGAGCAGTGTTTGTTGACCTGTCGAAGGCTTTCAACTTGGTAGATCATGCCATGCTGCTCAGGAGACTGAAGGACATTGGCCTAGTGAACAGACCTTGTGAGTGGATCCAAAGCTATCTTTCTAACTGCCCATTAAGGGTTTGTTTTAATGGGGTTAAATCTCAGACACATATGTTACAGCAGGGAGTCCCTCAGGATCCATCTTGGGATCCTTGCTGTTTTCCTTATACATTGCTCTAATTTCTAAAATGCCATCTAAGTCTAGAATATTACTTTATGCAGAAGACATTGTCTTATTCACTAGCTCAGCAACAGCAAATGAAATTAATCTTTTCTTAAATCATGATTTTTCCACTTTAAATAGATGGCTATTATATCATCGATTAATGTTAAATACCAAAAAAACTCAGTGGCCCAGATATCCAAAAGGGCTGCGCATGGTACAACAGTGTTGCGCCATGCACAACCCACTGATGCACCCCAGCACGATATTCAAAAAAGAAAAGTGCACCGCACAAATCCCGATGTGCCGGAGCGCATCAGTAATGTGTCTGAGCACAGGTGAAGGCGTGCCCATGCATAACCTGACAGCCCGATATTTAGCCCGGGATGTGCAGAGTCATGCATGTGCAACCCCTACCTGCGGCTGCACAAAGTTAAGCCAAAAAAAAAGGAACAAGTGATGGCCACCCACAGTTGAGCTGCCACATTGCAGGGCGCAAAACGGCAGCTGCCACCTGTGGGTGGCCCCTGAGTTCCTGCCGCACCTGACGGCGCCCCCATGCCCCATTGCGGGCATCCGTGTAGTGAAATCCCCCCCTCCTATATCCCTGGTGGTCCAGTGGACCTCTATGTGCCCGATCGCAGGCATTTGTGTAGAAGAATGGTTGTAGCATGTTGTAGTCCCCATGGGTAGTTGGGTAACGTTGAGACCACTGGAGATGATGCTGTAAATTGTGATTTAGAGGAGTTCAGCTTATATCCAGCAGCTGGCTATATTTGTTTATTAGCAGCAGGAGATTTGGGACTGATGTGCAGGGATTTGGAAGAGTCAGTAGGATGTTATCTGCATAAGCCATTGACTTATGTTCCCCTCATATACGTACTCCTTTAATTTTTTCTGACAAGTGAATAGCTTGTAGGAGAAGTTCAATTGCCAGGACATATAGCAAGGGTGACAGGGGACATCCCTGTTGGGTGCCTCTACAGAGCTGGAAGGAGTGGGAGGTTCTGCCGTTGGTGACCACTTTGGCAGTGGCAGAATTGTAAAGTGTGCTTACACAATCCCTGAAGCTGGGGCCTATGCCAAAGGCTGTCAGAGCTTTAAATAGAAATGGTCATTCAACCCTGTCGAAAGCCTTTTCAGCAACAAGGGAGAGTAGGGTGGTGGGGTGGGGTGGGGGACTTAGATTTACATAGGAGATTAACCAACTGTCTGGTGCTGTCTGTGCCATTATGCTCCAAGATGAATCCTACCTGGTCTCTGTCCACCAAGGAGGGAATGACTTTCTTGGGCCGAGTGGCAAGAATTTTGGCAAATAATTTGCAGTCTGCCATAATTAGGGAGATAGGTCTATAACTATTGCATAGGGTTGTATCTTTCCCTGGGTTTGGCAGCAGAGAAATCTGAGCCATTCTCATAGAAGTAGGAAGAATCCCAGATGTACAAGCATCTGAGAGGGAATTCATCAGGGGGTCAGCAAGGATGTCTCTGAATGCTTTCAGAAAGTGTGCTGGAAGACCCCTCCCCTCATGCTTTCCCCATGGGAGTGCAATGTAAGGCTGCCTCAAGCTCAGTTGTATCTAGGGATCTATCCAGTTGCACCCTATTTTTCTATGACAGTGTTACTAGATGCAATTGCCCAAGAAAATCTTCCATTTCTGAGGTATATAGGGACTGATAAAAGGCATGACATTTGGTATTGATTTCCCGTTCATCTCTGGAAAGTGCACCATCTCTTTTCTTTACAGAGATGATCCTGGATTGCTCCTACCTCTTTTTCAGCTGGTAGGCCAGTAGGCATCCTGGTTTCTCACCTGACTCCCAAAACTATTGGTGCAGGTGGTGCAGAGTGAATTTGGTTCTCTGATTTAAATATTCATTTTGTAACGGAGCCCTATGATCTCTGCCAATAGCATTTGTGTGCTGCTGGGGAGTCTCAAAATTGTTTTTCAAGGTCTTTTAGATACTGTTGCTGACCTTTGAGGGCCTAAATTTTGGCCCTCTTTTGGTATGAGGTGTCACTGATACATCGGCCCCCGATGTATGCCTTCAAAGCATCCCAGGGTGTGGCAGCCGAGGTATCCTCAGGTTTGTTGGCTTGTAGGAAGATCTTGATATCCTCCTGAAGCTGGGCTCAGATGTTTGAGTCCCTTAAAGTGGATACATTGAGATGCCACCTGCCCCTAGGGTTTCCCATGTCATTAGGGGGCATAGCCAGGTAAAGGAGACTGGTGTATGATCGGAGATGACCGTGACTCTGACCTGAGCCTCTAGAACATCTGTTGTCAATTCCCCTGGAGTTAGTCACATGTTCATTCTATAGAATGACTGGTGTGGGGCGGAGAAGAAGGAATAGTCTCATACTTTGGGGTGTGCCATTCTCCGTATGTCCACCAATCCCAACTCTTTGGCTAAGTCTTGCAAGGCCACTGATGCTGGGGGAAGGTGCTTGCTTGGGACCTTGCTGTTACCCAGGAATTCATCTAGGACTGTGTTCATGTCTGCCCCAAATACAATCTGCCCTTTCTGCTTTTCAGACAATGTTTGAGTGATTGTCCAAAAGAAGGTAGGCTTCATGGAGTTGGGGCTATATGCATTGCAGAGGATTATGGCCTGTCTAGCTAAAGAGACTCTGACAATAATGTATCATCCTTCAGGCTCTGGGATGATCATCTCTGCTTGGAAAGAGGTGTTCCTATCTATGAGGATCATGATTCCTCCAATTTTGATGTTAAAGGACGCACTGAATATTTGCAAGACCCACCACATTTTCAGCTTGTCAGCTCCTACAGATGAGAGGTGTGTTTCTTGTAAGAAAGCTATCCCCCTTCCCTCCATTTAAGAAAGTCAAGACTTTTCCATCTCTTGACCGGGGTGTAGATACCATTTATATTCCAAGAAACCCATTTTATCTACTAACTGGCCATTGTGGAAACTTTGGTTGCCTGGTGTAAATATGCATTGCAATGTGACCATAAGATGGCCCCAGACAGGAATACTATCCAAGTAGGGAATGATGAGGGATCAGTTAAGGTGGTCAGGGTATCCAAATTGGAACCCCTTGTCTGCCTTGATGAATGAGTATGTTGCAACCAGATCAGGATAGATAAATCCAACCCTATCTTAAAGGCTGAATACCAACCTTTTATTATAATTAAGCAAATGTGGGTGAAGAGTTGCAGACTTGTGTGCCAACCAGTGGCCTCGGCATAAGCTAAAGCCAGGGGGCACAACTAGTTGCACTGAAGAGACAACAGAATACTTGCAGATCAAAACATTAATCAACATGAAACAAGTTAACATTAATCTAAAGATAAGTACCTTAAAACATTTTTGGGCTGGTGAGGTAGGAGTGAATGAGACCGTTTGGTCTCCAGTTCTTCCCTCCCCAGACCACTGTTGGCCACAGTTAGACAGATCTTATAGACAGCTTAAATAGTTGTTCCCCATACTTATGAAGCAGTTTGGGGATGCCACCAGGGAAAGCCTGAACTGCAGACCTCTTGATGGAATGACCCTAATGTCATGAGAGGGGTCATTCCAAGGAGGCAACATCATTGTTGTCTGCCCTGCGTCTAAGGGTGGAGTGTGGAGGTGGAAGGAGTGTGTTGGAAAGCCTGCAGCTAAGTTGGATTCAGCATTGTAGGAAGTAGGGAAAAGGGGGGTGGGTTAGGTTGGGGCTCAAGGGGGGTTGCATGAAGGATGAAAAGCAACAGTTAACAGACTTATGTTATCAGTATTCCCATACAGACATCTGTTCACAGGTTTTTGTGCAGATTTCTTGGCATCTTTCTGTTAGGCACATATGACTACTGGGGCATTTATGTTAAATGTCCAGCCTTGAGGAGCAAAGGAGGCATTATCTGGCCTCTGTACGGGGGATGGGGGTGAGAATATTTTATCCTGGGTGAGGAGTTCTCAAGGCTAAAGGGGAAGTTATGGGGGATAATTTATTTTCTATGCCATCTATGATAAGGTGCATGGAATCAAACAAACAGATTGAGTCAAATTCTGAACTTTCCCCTAGGGATTCCCCGAAAAAGTAGGGGTGGAGTGGGGTTGTATCTGTTCCATCCTTCCCCTTCCTCTCCTCTAGTAGAGGGCTCATGCAGGGTTAATTTTCCCCCATGGGGGGAGTAGAAAGGGGGGAGAGGAGAAGATTTGAAGACTAGGAGTTCCATCCATCCACAGCAGCCTCTCACCATTCAACACCATTGTCTGTACACATATTCGCAAGGTAATCCCCTCAATTGTATGCATCATTGCAGGGTGGTTGTATCTTGCCAATGTTCATGGAGCCTGTCATTTTCCTTTGCTTTCCAAATAGGAAGAATTTAACTAAAGATGCACATCTCTAGCCCACAAGTAAGTGGAACAGCATGGGAGGGGATTTCTGAATGAAGCATGGTGATCGCACAGAGTGGCACTTATGAAACACATATTCATAACAACATATTGAGTGCCTCTCTCTCTCTTTCTCTCTCTCTCTTAGTGGACCTCATGGTTTCACCATGCTGGAAGGTTCATATCCTGTGTCTGCCACCCAGTCGGCAAAATGGTGGCCATCAACCAAATGGTGGCGAGAGTGATGATCCCGGGGGGGCTGGAGGGTGGCATTTTGTAATGGCATAACCAGTACAGGGGCTCCCAAACCCAGGGTTCAACCTGGCCAAAACTGGACACTCAGGTAAGCATCTTTGTGGGTCCCCATAGCTCTATGTGTGGGGGGGAGACCATAAGTACTATCTTAGCCCCATCCTGTTGTGCTGACTGATCACCCCTTGGTAATGATGAAAGAGAAGGGAACAGCTGTTATGAGAGATTTTAATAGCAATAAAGAAAAGTGAAAGAATGAAAAAAGAAACAACAGTTCCCTGAGGGAGCGGTCCCAGTTAGAAATAGTGACAGTTTGGAGCTGGTCAGTTTCATCAGGCTTGATGTGTGAAACTGACAAGGGAGATATTACAAAGTATGTGGGGCAGCCTAGAAGGGGGTCCCTCTGGGAGGTACGCATTCAACCGCTGGGTTAATCAGGCTGAAGGAATGAACTCTCATGTGGGTTGTTGGCTGCTTAAAACAGATGTGGTACAGTAGGTGAGTGGGGTGAGCCACCCTTTTTCTGCATCAAATCGTTCTTGACATACATCAGAATAATACCCTCACCAAATTCAAACTCGGTTAGTGGGAAGATGCCTTGTCTTGCAAACTCGTGGGGGGGAGATGAAAGACTCCTAGCTCTGCAGCTGTCCCTTTCAACTACAACAGTCTTCTGCAGTACTGCTCTTCTTTCCCTGATCCTCACAGTTAGTAGTCATGTCACCATATAATGGGAGTTAAGTCTGAGGATGATTTGGCCTCTGTTGGGACCTGTGTGCATTATACTGGGAAGGTAAGGGGGAATGAAGGAAGACATATACTTTCAAGTCCCCGTCCCATTATGCTGCCATCCACCCCCCCCAGAAAGGAATATACTGTACATAAGAGTAACCTTAACAAACCCCTTGCTGCAACTGCTCCATGAGGAGCTCTACTTTGGCAAGTTATCAGATTGGTCCGAACTAATCAGTTTCCCCTGCCTTGACAGGTGAAAGTGACAAGAAAGACCAACTCCTAATAGTTGACCAAATGGGGCAGCAAAGAAGGGGACTCTCCCCGTGAGGCTCCAGGATTGCCCAGAGAGGTGTCAATTAAGCCAAACTCTGGAATTTACTGTAACCCATTGAACTCCTCTCTTGAGGACTATGTGGCATTGCCAGGGAGGACCTCCATTCCACACCTGGATTATTCAATCTACAAATGGTAGCTAAAAGGGTGGTTTCCAGGATAAGCAGCATACAAACAGGAATGGGGGCAATGATCCCCTTCTCTAGTCAGATTGGATCTAGGGAGAACATGGGACCCACCCTACCCATTCTTGTGCATGGTTATGGAACCAGACAATTGCCTTGCAATCTCTTGGTGGGGGGACTTCTTGCTCAGCAGCCACTGCACATCAAGTAGGGACTACCTACTACAGTGCTGCTTGCATGCCCCCATTTCCCATAATGAGAAGCCATTTACTCAAGAGTGAAAATAAATGTGAGGCTGGTAAGCCTCTGGAATCTTGCCTTCGCATCATTGGCGGGGCAAGGGGAGACGGCAAGAGCAGACAAGGCCAAAACCTTATATGCTGCTAACACCATCTAATAACAGGGGAGTTTATAAACTAATTAAGAACACACTTACAGATACCACTCCGAGAGGGAGCTTCCTCCTTATAAAATCAAGGACAGTCTGGGATAGAGTGAGGAGGTCTCAGGGGCTGAGGAGCAGCCCATTACATGGGATTTAGTTCACTCTCCCTCTCCACCTTTTGGCTTGTCAATTAGTTGGGGTTTGCAGCTTTGGCCCATGATTTTGCGCTGGTGTGAGGAGAGCTCTGCTGTTCATCTGCTGGAGACTGGGGAATGGGTTAAGTAATCAAGTCTTGTTCTTACCTTTTTGGTGCATGTTCCCCCGCTTATTCAGATCCTGTGGAGGATGAAGCAGACTCTCTATGGAAACCTCCTCCTTTGTCTATTTTTTTGTGATTTTTGTTGTTTGCCATTCAATTCAGTTTTCTGTCTGATGTCTGTTCTCGTCTGTCAGTTTCATCCTGCGGAAGGCCTGAAGGTTGCCTCTGGAGGGGGTAGAGTGATCTTGTGCCTGGCTCTGCTTTCTGGGGTATTGGTTCAGCCAATTCATCTCAATATAGTTCATCACCTCTTTAGGGGATTCAAAAGTATTTGAGATGCCATTTCAGTTGATTTGGGACTTTGTGGAATATAGGAGCCTGTAAGGCACTTGCAGTCCCAGGAAGGCCTCCCCGATCTCTGTAAAGTTCCATCTTTTCCCAGCCAGCTCTACTGAATAGTCATTGAAGATGCAGAGTCGGTGCCCTTCTCTCTCGCTACAGCTGAAATCCACTCTTTGTCTGGAAAACATAGGAATTTTGCAAGGATTGGTCTTGGTCTGCCCCCTCCTTTGGTGGTGGTGCCCATGTGCAGTGTGTCCTTTCTATCTTTCGTGAAGGCTTCCAGCTGTAATTTAGGATCTTTGGGAGCTATTTTTGCAGAAAGGTTGCAGGTCCTGATCTTTGGCTTCCTCTGGTAAACTTCTGAAATGGAAGTTGTCTCTTCTGCTGAGGTTCTCTGCATCTTCTGCCCTGTTCCAAAGGAGCTGGACAAGCTGCTCAAGATCTTGGATTCAAGCCCTGTGGTGGCTGTCTTTACCATCAATGTATGACAAGTAAGTCTCTGCATCCTGTGCCCTGCGCTAGAGGGCTTGAACTTTTTCTTACAGAGTTTTGATGGAGGATTTAAAAGTTTTTATCTCAGTCAGAACAAGTTTAAGTAAACCTTTGGTCTCCCCAATTTTCTCTGAGCTGCAGCTGCTGGTGATTCTCCCACCATGCTTTCTCGGGTGCCTTATAATCACAGTTTTTGATTGTAGATATCTCAAGTTTCTTGAAGAAATTATTGGGAAAAATTGGTGATTCGTTGGATTAGACTTTTATACAACCTCCCATGCCTGGAGTCTGGAGATTGCAGTTAGGCTTTGGATTAAATGATAAAGTCACAAAGCTTCTTCTTAAGCAGCCATACTATTATCCAGTTTGCACATGTGCCCCCAGAACTCATTGATTCTAACACCTCATTAGATTGTTGACATCAGAAAGGCACTCAAGCTTCACTCTCGTGCCACTGATGGCAATGATCTAAACTGATGTTTAGAATCAGCTAGTTTTCATCAAAAGGTAGTTAATTATTCTATATAAAGCTGATGAAATGTGGAATTTGTCTTCTAGAACTCCGTTTTTATCATGAAATACTGTATTTTATTAAAATTTTCTTTTATCATGCAACAATACCAATACAAGTAGACATATGATAGCTGACATGTAATACATGTCAGTAAAATCACTAAAATATTCTAGCAGAACAGATTTGAACTAGCTATGCCAGGATTTCTGTACATATTAAGACTAGGATGGATACATCAACAATATGCAAATAGTGAGTATAAAGAGTATAACATAGGATTTCCAAAAGGACATATCAATGCCCTATTATGCGCTTAAACTCTATCCTGAGAAAGATGAAGTTTGTAGATATATTGCATTTATACCTCCAGTTGTTGACCTACACCAACTCACCCCAGTAAGTGCCTTGAAGAGTGGAGAGAGGACCACTGAAAAATCCTCACTTGTATTTCTAATGCTGGGTGAGCTTCCAAGTTACTTTGTTCCATAGAGGGGCCCAATCTCCCATTTTATTTGTAAGTCTTCCCAAGGAAATACCCCATGGTTCTTAGGGTCAGGGCCTAGTGTCAAGGTTCATCTAAAATCTGTTCTATAACTGCTCTCTGTCAAGTAGGTGGGTTAAGTGGGAATGTGGTCAGAACTGAGCACAAGTGGGACAGAAGGAAGGGTGCCCATTTCTTTTTGTAAAGGGGAAGTTTACCCCTGGACATAAAGGATAACCTTTCAAATGTGGCTGCTCTCACTAAGGTTGAGTGCCAGGCTAAGAGAGAAGAGGGGGAAGTTTGTCTCCACTTCATAAATACTGCGTTTTTGGCTTCCATTAAGGCTAAGCTCAGCCAGTCAGTTTCCAAGGTTGAGATTTGTGGAAAGAGTGATATGTATCCCAAAATGATCAGTGCTGGATAGGGAGGGATTTGCAACCCTAGTATTGAGGAGCAGTCATTGATTACCCCTGCTCAGAATTGTGTAATCTGAGGGCAGTGCCACAGGATGTGTAGAAGTACAATGTTGGGGGCTTGACAGTGCCAGCATTGAGAGTGTGGTAGCAAACCCCATTGTTGTAGTGCTTTGGGTGTTCTGTACTAGTGTTGTAAGATTTTAAGTTGAATGAACAAAAAGGGAGTGAGAGAACTTTGTTTTCAGTTCCATAAAGCTATACCGTCATTAAGTTTGAACCATTAGCTGGGGAGACAAACAATAGTGTGTCCTATGACAATCTGCACAAAAAACATCATTGGACTCCTAACCAACGCAACATTAGAGATAATTTAAATGTACTACTCTTAAATGCTCAAAGTCTTTGTAATAAGTTCGAAGAATTAGTAATTCTATCCAAAACTGATAAACCAGATATAATAGGTATAACAGAAACTTGGTGGTCTAACGATAATTTCTGGAACAATTGAATCCCAGGTTATGACCTTTTGTCTTTAAGTAGAAGTAATACAAAGGATGGTGATATTGCATTATATATTAATACATCGTGTAACATGGCAAAGTTGAAGAACAGTAAATAAAGAGAAGCAATTGGTCAGACAGCATCACATGATATACTTTGGACAAGGCATTAATGCAGCAATAATGCCGTGTCCAAAGTGAAGTACCATAGTTAGCCACAGACCAAGAAAAGCAGTGCAGCACAGAAGCGGCAATGCTGTGTCCCACCCACCCACCAACAATCAGATCACTGCCTCTCTGTACCAGAAAGCACGGCTCGATAGGAATGCCCAGGTGGAAGTAGGTGTGATGTGCAGCACTAGAGTGGAGCAACCGGCGAGACACATCTGGAATGCAACTGAGCGTGACACAAACCACAAGGCGACATGTTGCATAGTATGCAGGGGCACAGCAGATAAAGTAGGGAACGGGAAGAAGTCATGTCGGGAAGCTACACAGGACATGCACGACACCTGGAAATGCTGCAGAAAAGTAACCAAGGTAGAAGCAATGTGAGGGATGGGAAACAGGAGGTAATCCACCCAGAGTGACACAGTAGACACACACATAAGGCGATGGAGTATGCAAAACAGATAGACGCGCACATAATGTAATGGGTAAATGACCACACTGGCGACCTCCCACAGCGCATATCAGACTAATAGCCGCACAGATGTGACTAAATCCCAGACACAAATATTGACATATAGTTTCTTCACAGTCATAGTTAGTATTAATTTCACAACATCAGCATATGAAACGTAGTCTCTGAAAAGTTCAGGAAGTGCAAGACAAAAATTGAAACAGTGCAAAATGTGTCTGTGTCATTGTATTAATAATATCAAAATAACAATCATAATAAACACCTTCTCCTGAAAGCCCTGTTACAAAAGTATTAAGCCACTCCGAAGGTGGCATCTACTGGTGGATTAAAGCATGGTTGGGCTGTTGTAGGAACTTGGCCTTTGGCCTCATGCCACAACCCTCCCAACCATGCATTAATCTACCAGTTGATGCCACCTTAGGAGTGGCTTAATGTTTACATAAGTTCTTATTTGGATAATAAAACCCCTTGTGATGTCGTATTTCTAGATTAAAAAAAAATGTTGACTCAGTCCCTCATTTGGCTATTATACAAAAACTAAAATTATGCAGAGTACAATCTCCCATTATACGCTGGATAGCTAATTGGGTAACAAATAGATTCCGGAGAGTGGTTATTGATAGACATACTGTATATCTAGTTGATCAGCAATAAATAGTGGTGTGGTGTACCACAGGATCCATTCTGGCTCCCCTCATCTTTCAAATATTTATTACTGATTTATCACACAGTTTAAACTAAGTTAATCAAATATGCTGATGACTGTAAAATCAGTAATGTATGTAGCAACACTGAGGAAATTGCTGTACTACAAAATGACTTAGACAAGCTAAGCTTTTGGTCAAGAAAATGGGGGCTACATTTTAATATATCCAAATGCTGTGTTCTACATTTTGGGAAACACAACTCTAGTAATAAATATCTACTATATAATGAAATGTTAAGCAGTATGACAGTTGAAAAAGATCTAAGCATCACTATTCTAATCTTGATTTTGACCACCCTATTACTAATATTCTAAGTAAAGTTAATAAAATATGGTGGGTAATTGGACACAATATCAAATCTAAAAAGGCCAATATACTGTGTCCTCTCTATCATGCTTATGTTAGACCCCATTTTGACTATGCTTCCCAACTTTGGTGTCCTTATAAGCAACAAGATATTAAGAAAATTGAGAGATTTCAAAGAAGGGTGACAAAATTCATTAGTACAGATAAAAACCTATCTTATGAGCTTAGACTATCTAAATTTAATTTAATGTCATTGGAACAAAGGCACATGAGAGGCGATCTTTTGTTTACCTGGTAAGTTATCAAGGATCAGTCTCTCATGCTTGACTGTGGGCTAGAATTTAAACAGGTCACATTAATACAAGAGGACACCTCCTTCAACCGGCTAGAGATAAAGTTAGATAAAAAAAATAGACCATAGTATTTTTCACAAATAATTATCAACCCTTGGAATTCTTTACCTACTTCTATAATTATTAGTGAAAACAAAAATGAGGTCATAAACAGGTTAGACAGGCTCTTACTATCAAACAATATTTTGTTATATTATAGGTAACTAATAGGAGCATATTATGGGCAACTTGCCTTTAGTGCTCCTTAAACTTCCTTAGTATGATCCTTAGTATGAGTATGATAAGCTGACTTTTGGCATCCTTATACGCTGTATGTGCCTTGTAGATGCATTTTCTCCAGTAGGCTTTGGGTATAGTCATCTGTAATTCTGATTCCCATTTATGTTTACATCTAGTCATGAGGTTAAACAGAGCATCTCTCAATGTACCATAGATCTTTCCTGAAACCCCTTGGCAGCATTTGGCTTGTGTCTGGAGTTCAGCCATGATCATTCTTGCAAGTTTGATACAATAAGTAGAACTCCCAATAAGGCTCCTCTATGCTGCAAGTACTGCCAAAAGTCACGTTTTAGCAGTTTGAACTTAGCTTGGAGTTGCTCAAATGATAACAGGCTGTTAGAGTTGGGTACTGAGACATCCGCTATGGTTTGAATGTTTTTCTTGTTCGGACAGTGGGGTAGCCATCTGGTCTTGTGAGGTTGGGGATAGGGAAGGTAATGAAATGTCCCCTAATAAATCCTGCAGGCTGCAAGGTGCTGCTCTGGAGATGAGAGAAGAGGAGTATAATGTATCATAATACTGTCTCATAACTTCATTAATTCCCTTAAAGTCTGTGACTGTAATCCCCTGTCTGTTACGTAGTGCTGGGATCTGGTATTCTTCCTTTTGCTTTCTAAGTCGATAAGCAAGTAATCAGCCCCCTTTTTTTGCCACATTCACAGAAATTTTGTTTGAAGCGCAGAAGTTGCCATTCTATTTTCCATTGGAGAAGCATGTTAATTTTGGATTTGTGTGCTATTATATCTGCTGCAAGGGTTGAAAGAAGGTGGGATCATGTTTGCACTGGGTTTCTTTAGCATTCAGTTCTGCTTGGAGAGTGGATATCTCTTGCACCCTCTTTTTATGACTAGCTGCTGAGTAGGCAATGATCCTTCCTCTCAAGAAGGCCTTGAAAGCCTCCCTGACAGTTCCAGGTGAAACCTCCCCTGTGGCATTCTCTTGGAGATAACATTTGACCTCCTGCATTACACATGCACAGAAATCCATATCTTTCAGCATTAAGGGATTACATCACCATCTGGGTGACTTTGAGAATTCCCCTTGGGGGAAGAAGGTGAAACCCAGTGAGGCATGGTCTGAGACCAGGATAGAGTCAATGAATGTGTTGGTTGAGCTGTTGGCAGCTATATTATTAGCTAACCACTTGTCTATCCTACTATAGGAACCATGAACCAAGGAGAAGAAAGTATAATCCCATCCTGTAGGATTGTCCCCACTCCACAGATCAGTCATATCACATTCCGTCACAAGAGCTTGTAAAGCCTCTTTAGCCTTGGGATGGGAGTTGGGGGTCACTATTGATTTGGCCAAGAATGGGTCATGGGCTAGGTTTAGGTCTCCCCCTAGCAAGATAGATAAGTCAGTGTTTTCCCCAGAAAGATCAGTTACAGCTCGGTTGATCCCATGAAAGAAGATGGGATCATCTGCATTCGGGCCATAAACATTAGATATCAGTAATTTCCCCCCTCCCCCCCCCAGGGTGGTAAAGAGAGTCACAGTCCATCTTTCTCGTTTGTCCGTTAAAGTTTGAATCTCCTTCCAGGGTAGAGCTTTATGAATCAACACTGCCACGCCCTTAGATTTTGAGGGTGCTGAGCTATGTGTAATCTGTCCCACCCAACTCTTCTGCAGCCAGTGGATATACTTAGTTGTGAGGTGTGTCTTCTGGATAGGGTAACCTCTGCTTTTAGGCTTTTTAGGTGCTGTAGGGCCATATTTCTTTGAATCAGATGATTTAGACCAGTCACATTCCAGAAGGCGCATCTGACCATACTGGTCCCACCAATGTTATCTGTGCTAGCTATCCTGGCACAGAGGGAGGATCATGCAGCCCTCCTGATGGATGTCACTGGGTGGAGAGCCCAGTGGTTGCATGATGGGTAGAACGGATGAGTCTACTAATATCAATAGCAATCCCAGCACCACCCGGAGGGGTGGATCCTTCCAATTAGGTATCCCAAAGTAACATCCAAGAGTTGGTATAGTAACTTGCCCAGGGTTGGGCGGTAAAACCTGTCTTTTGCTAAGCCTTCTCAAGGAAATACTTTCCCTTAGGTAATGAACCTGGTATGTGGTGACATATTATAAACACAGCCAGGCCACAGGAGCCCTTAAATGCACTATTCTGTATGGTATAACTGTAAAACTAGGAAATAGTGTTATAGGGTAAAATCTTAACTATCCACAGAAACAAAGCCACTAATCAGTTAGCTTAGTACTCAAAACTTATTGTAAAGAACACGAGTAACACTGGAATGTTTAACTGTTCCACCAGTGTATGCAGAAAGGTTGGAAGCACACAACCAGCTCTGCCACTGAGGACAGCTACAGAGTCAGTGGTATGAGTCTTAGAAGTGACCTGCCCCTACCTCTTGTAGTGCAAGGTGTTCCACCAACTGGGTGAGCCACAGACCTTGCAAGCACCTGTCTTTTTTGGACAGTATTGCCCCCCCCTTACCTATTCCAGAAAGGTCCTGTCCTGGGGAGGGAAGGCAAGCTCATTCCCCAGATGTTACTTCTGGGAGGGAAGCAGAAGAGGGGAGGTGGGCAAGCAGAGATTTTAAATGCTGTGTAAGTATAGATGGGGAGGGAAAATAGGGCTGACGAAGGTGAGGTGAATATCCACATTGTAGCTAGTCAATGCTGTGCCTACCTCCATTTATGGCACTTCAGAATTTGTAGACCCTGAAACATTCCCCATATAGAGGGAACCATGATATGCAATGACTAGGTATCACTAGCTCTGCTTGGGGAGCCCTCAGTAATAAACATGCCCTGCCCCATTCTCCTACATTGTGCCAGTGCTAGATATGAACATACATACTTCAAATAGTTCTAACCAGGACCTACTCTTGAGTAGGTGCACATAAATAGGCCCTGTCGGGGAGGGGTAACAAAATTTACTCCTGTATGAAGACTTATAGGCTCTCATAGTGTCAAATTGAAGGCAAACATCCCAAACTTCTGTATCACAGGGGATGATATCTGTGTGGGAAGCAGTGGAAGGGGGAGGGTCCCCAGTTAAAATATGATGAATGTTAGCAGTAGCCATAAAATCCTGTGAGCCAAGTAAGGCATCTAACTATGAGGAATGTCATCCTCACACAAATTGGCCCTCCTTTAAGATCTGGCACAGAGCATCTCCGTGCATCACTCTCTGTATGCTGAGGTGTAGAATGGAGGATGGGGGTGGCCAATAACCAGTGACCTGTAGCCCCATGGGGGGGATGGAGCATGCAGAGAAAAAGCCTTCCTGTGAAAAGAGGGAGAGAAGCGTTATACAGACATGATTCTTCTGAGTATATTGAGCAGCCTCGTTCTTTCCCCTCCCATGTATGTTGAGGACGCAGTCAACAAAACAATCCCCCTTCCACCTTATAGATGTCTCAGCCCCCCCCCCACCATATAGTGACACTTAGCCTTAGCCATATATCAGAAAAAGAATAGTAGGGTCTCTTCATATTGCAGCTGTTACCCCTTAAACGAGGTGTTGACACACAAAATGGCAGCACAGCAACTGTCTTTTCAAGTCCCGGAGGAAGCTGCCACTTCTGCGAAGTGTCTCTCACCGGGGTGACATATATGGTGGCCACAGCAGCACAGTCCATGTCCAAGATGTCATCTGTAAACGATGCCCAGGACGAAGGGTTTTGCTCTCGGGCTTCCTCCTCGTGCTGTTCTGGAAGCTCTGTAGATCTTCAGCCCTGCTGTGATGGGTGCACCGCTTCTCTGGTCACTTTTACAAAGGTGGATGCCAGCATATCTTCCTGACGTGGCTGTCTGGGTTGGGGATTTCAAGATATTATGACATTATATGTGAGTCTTAGCTTTTTACATAAGTATTTATTACAACCATATGTGCTTTTGCTGTAGAATGTTAGCAATTAATTTCATTGGTTATTTAACATTTTCCAATTTTAAAAATGTATTTTTTATACTCAGTGTTGCTGTTGGGGTGTTGGTCTGGTCCTTTTTTATATATAGTTTGTTGATACCACCTTTTTGTAAATAATGGGTTTGGTATAAGTATTAAGAATTAAGTCTACCTACACAATATATGTGTTATATGCCTTTAAATGCTACATTTAAATGAAGGGTATCACATCATGTGAGGACACTCCCTGAAGATGTTGCTGGGATACTGGTAGGAGTTGGTGGGGTCCTGCAAGCATTTTCCCTAGTTTCCATGCTGTGCATGGTTTGAGGTCTGCACTTTTCATGTATTAAAGTCTCACTATTTTTGAGCATATTTTATATCTCTGATGTTTCTGTTGTGGTGGGTAGTGCAGGATTCCTGGATGGTTACTTCAAGATCTTAGCCTGCTGTGATTGGGGGGAAGTCTGACTGTTGCCCCCAATGACTTGTCTCCCTGATTAGGCACCTTCAGCATGGAGGGGCTTGGGGGGATCTCTACCATCCTGCACAAATGTGCGGTTGTCATGCGGTCAATTAGCTCCTTCGCTCTGGTTGACGTGATGGCTCTGGGGACACCGTATGTCAGTTTGTCTGTCCCTATGGTCTTCCCATAGCCTTCTGGTACTTGAAATTGAAAGCCTTAGGTCTGGCCAATGCTGCTGGACTAATTTCATTAATTCTTTAGGTGATCTCCCCTCAATCAACTTCCAATTTTGTGCCACATGTAAATTTGTCAGTCCTTTGAACCGGTATTGCACACCCTTTTCCTGCAGCATCACATTCAGAGGATTGTAGGCTTTGTGCGTCAGAACAACCTCTTGGAAAATATCCTGATAATTAGAAACATCGGCTTCCTTCCAGAACACTTCACCCTTCTCCTAGATGGCTCTACAGAAACGTTCTTTGGTGGAATAGCGGAGTAGGTAGGCAATTACAGGTTGCAGGTGGGAACTTGGTGCTGTGGGTGGATCCCTGGGTCTGTGAGCATGTTCTACTTCAATGGGCCATTGCCAATGCAGGCCTGAAAGCTGTGGCAGTAAGTTGGTTAAGAACTGTTCCATGTTGCTACCTTCTGCCCTTTCAGGAATGTCAAGGTTCCAAATATTATTCTGTCTGCTCTGATTTTCTTGATCTTCAGCCCATTCCCACAACAGTCCCAGCCTTTTCTCATGTTCATCTAGTTGCCTCATTATGCTATGCTGTGTATCCTCCAAGTCCATGACATGCTGCTCCGTAGCAAGCATGTGGTCTGCCAGTACCCTCACCTCCTCTGAATTGGAAGAATTTGCTAGCTTTAGCTCTGACTTATCTGCCATCAATGTTTCCAGCAGCTGGGTGATATATCCAAGGGACGTTTGCTCAGTTGTCCTTTTGTTCTTGGGTGCTCCCCATTCTGCCATGCTGCTAAGAGGGTAGAATCAGGTTTGGTGAAAACTGCATGGTAAGTCTCAGCTCCACTGTGCAGCAAAGTCAGATTTTGAGCTGATGCTATGTTCTTTCCATGATTGGTGCCCTGACTTAAACTCCCCATAGTGTCAGATACTGCCCAGAGGGTAGATGGTCCACAGATCGCCAATTATTGTGAGAAACTAAAGTATTAAAGAGGATTGGGACAAAGGGTTCATTTTAGTCTGCCATCTGGATCAGCATCCAAGCATGCACCCCTGTCTTCTAGAACATCTGATAAGTATATACTAACTACATGATTGTAGCATTAGCAGTCTACTGTAGTCCTAGTACTTTGGTAAGTATGCTATCACTTGCTGCATCTGAATGTTTGAAGAAGGATGCCTCATACTGGTCACTGCCTGGTTCTTCAAGATCAATGGTTTGGATGTATCCCATGCTGAGAAGGCAAATGATGGCAGCTGTTAGGTGGGTGAGAATAAGCTTGATAACAGAGACTGAAGCAGCATGGGCCTTCTTGCTGCTGAATGTTTAAACATTGTTGATCAGCATGCCCTTGATAGGACATATAAGGTTAATGTCCATCCTGATCCCTGGGTAATCAAAGAGGTAATACAGCTTTTTTTTCCAAGGGATGCAGCCTGGGCTGAACATAGAAAAAAAAACAAAGTTTGTCAAATGGCCAGTTCTACAAACAATTATTAAATCAGACTAAGGCTCAACCAAAAATGCAAAATGTTCCCAGTTTACAACTGGGAAAATAGCAAACATCTCCTGAAAAGTTTCTAATCTTGGGTCAGAACTCTGTTAGAACAAGAAAAACAATACAACAGCACTTCATATTGTGAACCCTGCATAAGTCCTGGTAAAAAGACAGAGGACTCAATTCAGAAAGAGCCCTTTGATCAACACAAGGTGCATCAAAGAACCACCTTGCATCAAATGACAGTGCACCAAGGACTGTGTGCCATATTCAGAAAGATGAACAGTCTCTGTGGCAACATCTGCCACACTGACACAAGTGGTTCACTGCATCACAGATATGACACACATGGAGAGAATGCCACAATCCCAGGTGCAACAGCATGGAGTGTGAATGCCTCCAGGTGAGCCAATAGGACTATGCAGGAAGGGCATTAATGCCCACACACTGAAGCACCATGACAATGTGGGGCAGGAATGCCCCAAGGTGGGTGAAAATGGAGGAAGGAGGCATAGAGTGGGAATTGATGCACACTGCATCAGAATGATGATGCAGTGGATGAGAACTGATGCAAGATTATTTATTTATTTATTTATTTTTAATTAAGATTTATTAAGTTTATAGAGTACACAATTTCAACAGGCATTACATCTGTACTGTAATTGGATCACATAACAAACCACGTTATACACCAGAGTCATTAAGTGTGATCTGTAGTAGGATAAAGAAAACACCCCAATACCACCCTAGCCCTCCCCCCCAAAACCCATTTCCACCCCAAAGTGTGCTTACTTGAGTCAGTATATGGATCCTGTAATATAGCATCAGAGGAGTAGAGTCCAATGGTCTGAATAAAAGAACAAAGTGCTACAGAGACATAACCAAAGTGGACACTAATGTAGGTACAGAGTGTATAATTTACCCCATTTTTTGTAAAAAGTGTCAATGCGATTTCGGGAACTAGCAACAAGTCTCTCAATATTAAAACAAACTGATAAGTCTTTCAGCCACTCAGCATATGTTATGGTTAGTTGGTCCATCCAATGTTTAAGCACCAACCTTTTGACCACCATAGAAATTAGCGCCATATGGAATCTGCTCTCATGGCTTTCAACATCAGAGTAGATACCTAAGATACATATTTCTACGGTGAACAACCCTTCCAGTCCCAATAGTGGATCTAAATTGGACTGAATGGATCACCACAAAGGGGCCACTTTCTCGCAATGCCAGAAAATGTGTAGCAGATTCCCTTCAAATTGGGAGCATCTAGAGCAGAGAGGGAGAGGAAGCCTCCCTAGTTTAGCTAGTTTGACCAGTGTATAGTACATGTTGTTTAGTATATGGTATTGAATGAGTCTGAACTTGTCTTGAGTGTGGTATCTATATAGGTCCTTCCAGATTCGTGACCAGTTAGGGGTGATGTCTGGCAGAAGAGAGGACCAAATATTGGAGCCCGAAAGGGTGTCCAGAAATTGAGACCCAGCAAGTAGGAATATATTGATGAAATCCCATGGGGTTTAGTGGCTAATCCTTGGAGTTGAGAGAGAAAAGGCCTCATCTGAGAAACATGGAATTCGGTTCCAAAGTTAGTGCTAATGAAATGCCTTAACTGAAACACTTTAAAAATGTTGCTATTGGGAACATTGAGCCTAGCCATGATATCAGGAGAAGAGAGAAGGGAGTCCTGAGAATATAGATTCTCTATCAAGGCCTCATGTAGTTGAGGAAGCCAGTCTGATGTGATCATTGAACCGCCTAAGCGGATATTGTGGTTTAGTATAAGAGGCTGCGACATATCCCTCTTTGGGGAAATCCTGAGGTAGTGTAGACATTGAGCGAGAACTTTGAGGGAGGTGCTGATGGTCGAATTTTGTATTGTATTGCTGAACTGGGAAGGAAAAAGATGGTTGGAGAGCAGAGGTTAACTTTTTCTAGTGTTCGTCTTTCAATTTGAAGCCAGATCGGAGGAGATTCCTCAGCCCTGCTCAGGAGCCATCTTCCCAGCTTGAAGAGGTGGGTATCCCAGTAATAAAATATTAGGTTGGGGAGGCGAAGTCCTCCCATGTCTTTAGGGAGGCAAAGTTTAAAAAAAAGACCGTCTGGGAGATTTGCCTTGCCAAATAAATTGGGAGAGAGTGGAATGTAGATTCTGCAAGTAACATAAGGGAAGCCAGAGAGTCAGTAAATTAAGAGGGTAGAAAACTCAGGGTAGGACATTCATCTTAATGATGTTGATTCTACCCCATAAAGAAATGGGAAGTCTGGACCATCTTTAGAGGTCCAGATGGATGTTGGCCATTAGGTTGTCCAGACTGAGTTTCCTGATTAGGAGTGGGTCATTGGTAAGGTGTATTCCCAAATATTTAATCGAGTGTGGCGACCATTTCATGCCGAATCTAGTGAAGCTGGCTTTATGTGTGAAAGCATTTAAAGGAAATATCTCTGATTTGGCTAGATTCAACTTATAGTGGGATAGAAAGCCATATTGTGTGATGACCTGTAGGGCATGAGTTAGTGATGCTTCAGGGTGAGCTATATAGAGGAGGATATCGTCTGCATAGACAGAGAGAGTCAATGTTTGTTGTAACACTGATCAGACCTGGATTTGTGGGGATCACTTAATATTAAGAAGGAGAAGTTCTAGGTATAAATTAAACAAAAAGGGAGAAAGGGGGCATCCCTGTCTAGTGCCAGTGAAGAGATAGAACTGCGAAGAGGAAACACCATTACAATAGATCTTAGCCGAAGGAGACTTATACACCATCTGAATCCATCGAATGAAGGAGGCCGGAAAGTCCATTCTGGTGAGTGTAGCCCAAAGGAAGTCCCAGTTGACTCTGTCAAATGCTTTTTCAGCATCTAACGAAATTAGAGCCATCGGGGTTTGCGATGTTTGGGCAGCATGAGAAATATGAGAAAGAGTTCTAAGGTGTTCAGCAGGGGAGTGGCCTTGCACAAACCCCACCTGCACCGGACTCAGAAGGTGAATTCAAATCTTTTTAATCCTATCGGCTAAGATCTTTGTTAATATTTTAATATCGCAGTTTAAGAGAGAGATGGGGCTGTAACTTGCAGGGTCTTTTGGCGGTTTATCTGGTTTGAGGATTAGCACAATCGTAGCCTCTAATAGTGTGGGGTCCAAAGTATCAGCATTGAACATATAATCATAGAGCCTTAGGCGGAGGGGGGCTAGTTCTTTGCTGAAGGTTTTGTAAAAGTTGGAGGGGTAGCCGTCTAGTCCGGTGACTCATCAGGTGCTAAAGAAGCAATCGCCGCCTCCACCTTGAGCAAAGTAATGGGAGAGATAAGAGTCGCTTTATGGTGTGGTTGTAGGCAAGGGAGATTGAGATCTTCTAAGTAGTCTGAAATGTCCGATAGGGATGTTGGGGAAGGGTGTTTACTATAAAGCGTGCTATAGAACTCTTCAAAGATCTGGGTAATCTCCCTGGGTGTCATTTTAATAGTGCCATCCGGTGTCTGTAGCATCGGAATCAGTCTCGAACTTTATGTTTTTTGTAGTCTAAGAGCCAACATTCTACCAGCCTTTTCTCCTTGGTCAATATATTTAGATTGGATTTTTAAGATAGCGTATTCTGCGCTTTCTTTTAGTAGGTCTGCGTATTCATTCTTTAGTTTTAACAGAGGTTCTAGTGAGTTAGGGGAGGAGGTTAAGGGTAGTGAGCACTCTGTTTCTTTAATTTTGGTTAGCAGTGAAGCTGCTTGCGCCTCTCTACGCTTCTTCCTCATTGAGGCTAGTTTGATTAGCTCTCCCCGAAGGTAGCACTTCAGGGAACACCATATTGAGTCTTCTTTTGGGGTGGAATCTTTATTAAACTCCATAAAGTTAAAGATCAGGTCTTTAATGTGGGAAATGGTTTGCTCGTCTTTGAGGAGCTGAGTATTTAGTTTCCAAACAGTGTCCCTCTGAAAATTAGGATCCGGAGAGATCTTCAACCAGGCTATTGAGTGGTCCGATAAAACTATTGGCTCCATACCCGACTGGAGGAAACCAGGAAGAAGAGAGGTGCTAATCAGGATGTAGTCTATTCTAGACCATGAGTTATGTACCTGAGATAAGAAAGAGAAAGACCGGAGTGAAGGATTAGTAAGACGCCAGGGGTCACACAGTCCCAAAAGCTGCGTGAAATCCAGTAAAGCTTTTTGGACTGGGGTTGTGGGTTTTAGTGGTAGGTAGGTTCTATCAAGAGCCTAGGATGGTGGGATGTTCCAGTCCCCTCCTAATATTAACTGCGAAGGTAGAAGGTTCCCTACCTTATCTGCCAGAGTCATGAGGAATTCTGGATCTCCTCCAGCTGGGCCGTAAATAGAGCCTAGTACGATATTGATGTTGTTGAGACAGCCTTTGACAAGTATGAACCTGCCCTCTGGGTCCATTAGGTTCTCTTCTGCCAGAAATGAAATGTGTTTCTTGATTAAGATAGCAACTCCTTTACTTGTTGCCATTCCACTAGCGGAAAATACTTGAGATAAACCAGACCTATGTAGCCAAATTGATTCGGTATTTAACATATGAGTTTCCTGAAGAAGGAGAACATCAGCTTTAAGTAAATCGCAGTGTTTAAAGACTTGGTGTCTCTTAGTTTTGTCTCTGAGCCCACGTACATTCCATGTAGCTATCTTAATTGGCACTATAAGCGTTCATGGACAATTAAGTTGAGAGAATGAGAGCAATTATATATCCAAAATGAGAAATTAATAAGGCACACTCCAAACCCCCCTTGATCCCATCCCACCCTTCGCGAAAGTAATCCCCCAAACCCCCGATGAACAAGTACTAGCAGGATAGTGGTAGTAATTCTAAACAGTGAGTAAAAGGCTAGATCCTGGATCCAGAAACATCCCACCCACCCCCAAAGAACCCAACCAACTATGTACAGAGTGGCTCCAAGCATAGTCAAGTGTAACCCAGATAAGCCAGTAACGGTCACTTGGAGTCATGACCCCCTTGGCGGATCCCAGGAGTTTCGTAATCCAAAACCATCCTAGTGGGGTACAATTATGAGAACTAGAGTGTATTCTAATAAACTGTGTGGCCCGACATCCTGTAAGGCTAACCCCCATCAGATTACCCTGAGAATCGCCATGTCCTCCCATTATTAGCGCATGAGGCAGCTTCCAACAAGCATGTCCTGCCCCTGGGCCCCCTCACCGCCTTCCCCAATCCCAAGCCAGCCAGAGATCTCTTTTCCTATAATAGCCAAGGAGGATGGCCTTATGCATTATGAAGTTCCTGAGGCATCATTCGGTGTAAACATAGGGCTTAAACTCCCTCACTGTCGTTGAGCCTTTTAAATAAGACCGCTTACCATGCCATATGAAACATAGCTGATGCAACGAGTCTTCTACTTAATTGTGAGTGGGGGAAATATTTCTGTCCCTTCGCGGTCGGGCTGAGAGGATCGTGTATTCCATCTCTGACGGAATTCACTGGGGGGCATGATTTGCTGTGGGACCAGAGTCGGTCCGCAATGAAATTGGCAAGCTGCAACCAAATCTCAGCACAAGCGTTCCGGGGCTGTCCCCAGAAGTATTAGTGAGCTCGCAGCCCTCAGGGAAAGGGATAAGCAAAGCCCTCCATCAGCCAACAGGCCACACAGCCCCCCCCCCCACAATGAGAACAAGACAGGTAACAAAACAGAGTTTAGTAAAACATTAACAATGAATCAAAAGTCCAAATGTGATTATTTGTCAAGAGGACACATTTTCATCCATCCTTAAACAGATTGGGGAGCCTAGAGGTTAAATCTTTGATAGCCTGCTCGGGAGATTCAAAGGTGTATGATGAGCCATCGATTGTGATTCTTAAATTAGCTGGATACAGCATTCTGAACCAGATTCCTGCCGCGATTAGCTTGTGGACGATTGGGTGGAAGGCCACTCATTTCTGTCTGGTTTCAATAGGAAGATCTTGTGCGATTCTGATTTTGGAAGATCCCCCGATTATAGACTGCAGCTCTCTTGCTTTAGTGAGAACGTGTTGCTTTTCTGTGAAACTAAGAAATTTGATGATGATAGGGTGAGGAGGGGAATCCAGTGGGGGCTTTGGTCTCAGGGAGCGGTGGGCTCTCTCGATGTGGTACTGAGGATTTAGTGGTGAGGGCCCCACCACTTTGTGAAGAAACTTCTGCAAAAAGGTGATAACATCGGTGCCCTCTTCTGCCTCAGGTAGCCCGATAATCAGGAGATTATTCCTCCTACTTCGCCCTTCTAAATCTTCAGTTTTAAGCTGGAGCTTACGAATTTGTTGCTTCAAAAGAGTGATTTCTGGGTCGAGTTCATCTTTCCACCTCTCTTGAGATGCAATTCTGGCCTCTGAATCCATCATTCTACCTTTTAGAGTGGTGAGGTCACCTTTAATTGATTTTAGCTCCGCAGTTATATTCTCTAGTGCATCTCGGAATGGTGATAGCTCTTGTAAGAATCGCTCCTCATATAAAGGGACTACCAGGGGGTTGGAGCTGCCCGCCTTATTAAGGTTCCCGGTGCCTTGATTTCTCGATTTCTTGGATGATTTTTCAGGCGTAGTTGGTGGAGTGTGCCTGATCGCGGCCTGCTTCATTTCTGCCTCCATCGCCACGATAAAGCTCTGCGATGCAAAAATTGAGTGGATAAAATCGATAGGCAGATGATAAAAGACTTCTGGTTGCCGCTATTGTACCTTCTAGAGGGTTAAAACGATATATTTAAAGGTTTGTAGAAGGCGGTTGGTAGGAGCCCAGGACAGGTGCAGCTATCAGGCAGCTTGCATCACGTGACCTCCCTGATGCAAGATTATGCAAAAACCACTGCATAGAGCAAGACCTGTAAAAAAAAACCTTAGGATAGATGAAATGGTCACAGCAATGACATGTACAGCCCACATACAATAGCATAGGGGTGCTGGAGCTGTCCTACCCTCCCTATCTGCAGCTGGAGCCACTCCATTCTGTGTGCCACTGTGGGTTTGACCAGCTTCACCTTGGTCTAACAGATGCCTGCTGTCATTGGCTCAGTGTCGGGGTCCCATCTTTGTGAAGCGCCATTGCAACATGGTGCACCCAGGTTTTGGATGCAAGCATGGCTCAAGCCACTTTAGCACAGACTGTGCCAGTTTTGATGCAAGCTGCTTTCTTGAATTGCATTTGCACAATGTTTGATGCAAGCCGCAATTTGCATCAAAAGGTTTGGTGCAAGCCAATTGCGCCATTTTCTGAGCTTTCTGAATTGAGCCCCGAAAGTGTAAATTAATTTATCTCCCACTTCACTAACCCACTGTTAGTTGCATTTGTAAACTGGATGCTCCTACATATACTGTAGCTGTTTCTAAGCTTGACACGTCCCCAGACTTGAACCATGCTTCCTCTCTTTTGAGTTCTGACTAGTCTCCACAAAAGTGATTCAAAAAAGCATTGCTTGAAACAAATGCTGATGAAAGAACAAGTGATGATGTTATTTGGCTGAAGCTTCCCCAAATGGCTGACTAGTTCATCTGTGCACCATTTGCAGCATGTTTCAGTCTCTCACTTCCTCTGAGCTAACACCGACAAGGAAGTATGCTGGAATACTCCCATTGGAGCAAGCAGGATCCTGGACCTTTACACATCTAGTTCCATACTATCTGTCTTTAGTGTAGATTACTCAAACAGTGTATTCAAACACAACTCTGTGATCACCTGCAATCACAGAATCTTTTGAAAGGGAGTTTCAGAGTTGGCAGATGCTGACGATTTGTGTTTTGCAGTAGTGTGCACCAAACATATTACACATGAATAAAGAAAATTACACATGTGCCACAATAATGAAAGATGCATCATTTTTGTGATGCAGCATCCATGTTTTACATCCAAACCACTAGACCCTTTAGTAGATGGTTTAAGAATATGAATGGAAGTCCACTTTTAAAATACAAGTAGATGGATCCAGTCTGACAATTTCGACCTTTGTCTCTTCCACAGTCAGGTTTTAGAAAGGGACACTCCCAATATCTGTCCTACTGAATGTTATAGATGACCTCATTATGGGCAAAGGTCACTACATAGGCACTATCTTCACTTGACCTGCCAAAAGCTTTCCACTTAGTGAGCCACCAACTGCTCCTGGACAACTCAGAGCTGTAGGCCTCAGTTACCCAGTCATGAGATGGTTTGCTGACTACCTAAGTGGCCATACTCAGCAAGACAAGGGAAAACATATTTAATTTGATCCAGCATCCTTCCAATGAGGCTCAATCAAGTTTTACAATAAGACACAACAACTGTACAAAAAACAGAATACAGAATAGGCACCACAAGAGTGAACAATCCAAACAGAAAATAATTGTCAGCAAAGATGAATAAACTCAGAACTATTGAAAGGTCAGTTGAGAAAGATGTGTAGATCTATAAGAGCACTGATAAATTGATGAACCCTGGGCTTTTGCTGCAGGGCAGTTGGTAAGGCATTCCAGAATCATATTGATCTTGGTTCTTGGAAGAACTCCCCAAAAGTAGAAGGAATACAATAAAACCACAAATATAAGGTTTGAAAGGATCAAAGGGGAACCCTGGGTGATGGAAAGCAAAAATACAGACTACCGGATCAGCCATTACAAAAGCCTGTCCCCAGATTATTTTAAGTGGGACCTATATGTTAAATGGCAATGAATCTTGGCAGGGTGGAGAGGATGTGTGGAACACGCAGGCCAGGAAGGTAGCATGGACTCAGCCCGTTCATGGCCTTGTAACTTAACAGGAATTCCTTCAAGGCGATGTACCACTTGCTTGTGCAGCACAGGCATGGTATGCTTTCTAAGGTGCGTGCTAGTTCTAAACCTGGCTGCAGGGTTCTGCACTACCTGCAGGTGGTGCCTCATATCCCCAGGAAGACACAATAATTGAGCATTGCCATAGTCCCAGCATGATGTCATGAGAATGTGCACCAGTGTGGCCAGGTCCCGCTCCACAAGACGTGGTTTTAGTACAGCAATGTTTTGAAAGTGATAAAAGACCCACTTCACTACCCATGCCTCCTGGGATTTCAGGGGCAACCAGCATTTAAGTGAGGCTTCCAGATTCTTAGCCCCGTCCACAGCTCTCAGTGGCACATGCAAGTCACCCTTTATACAGTAGCTATAACTCAGAGCTTTGTGAAGTGAGATTGCAAGTGCCATATAGCTCTATTCCTATTCACCTACTTTTTCAAAATGTTTGTGAAGAAGCTGTACATAGTAGCACAGGTCATGGTCACATGTACATGAATGATACTGTTATTTATCTACAGCACAGACTGCATTTAAATAATTTTTCATTTGGCTGCTAACAAGCTGTGATCTAAGAAGCATATGCACTGACCTCAGGAACAGTAGTGAGTTTTCAAATAAGTTCCCAGTGATTTGTGCATTTCACGTTTCAGGTAGTTGTTACAGGCACTACATCAGCAATGCATGCACAATAATGCTGAACATCCTAAGAATTCTGCTTGACACAAGCAGTCTCTGCAGGCAGGTAATAAGCTGGGAATGTATTTCAGATTACTTGAATGCACTCTGTACTGTAACTCAGTGTTAATACTACTCCTAGGGCTGTGCGAAATTAAACTCGCTGGTGGAATTTTGGTGAAAGTTGGAATTTCACTTTCATTAAATTTTGGAATGTACTTTGGCAATGTTAATGGAAATTCTGACTTAGAACAGTGGAATAAATGTACAGTATAAATTGTGAATTAATGTATTAAACTGTGGAAAGAAATTGCACAGAGCTGATCACTGTCAGTGGTCATTACACATTAATCCACAATTCATACATTCATTCTATAGTTCAGTGAGTCACTGAAATGCAGAATGAATGTATGACTTGGGGTTTAATGTCTTAGACTGCAGAAAGAAATTCTACAGAACTGATCACTGACCTCAGAATAATTACATGTAGGGCACCATATTCAAAAGTGGCAGGCTGCATCGTGCAAGTGCTTGTGTCATGCAACTCAACTGCACCGGCACAAAACAATGGTTCAGTATATTCAGAAGATGCCCCGTAATATGCATTTGTGCATGTGCAGCTGAATATGCTGAACATGCGCGATCACGCAATGTGAGATGCACAGTGTAGCTGGTGCTCAGAGCCCAGTGCAGAGCATACAGAAGTGCAGAATGCAAAGCCAGTTGCGCGATGCACAGATTTGCAATATTCAGCCAGGATATACAAATGGCTTCATTGTATAAGTGCCCGAACAGCACATATGCATCTCATTACTGGAATGTAGTCAGTCCATTTGCATACCATTGGCATGTGCAGTTATGGCATTAGAGGGCATCACCACCACTCCACAAAGGTGATCAGGAGGTACTGCAGCCCAGAAGGCAGGTGAGAATGCATGGTTGTATGTGGGTGGACTGCATTGGCCTGAGTACACTGCTACATACCCTCTATCCCCTTAGCACCCACATGTGTACCAGGATGTGTGACAACTGGTCAGAATGCGTGACACAGCAGCAAACATTTTTATTTATTCAATTCTCGGATTAATACCTTTGAGCTGTAAGCTCATTTAAAAAGGTTCCATGTCAACAACAAACAACACAAATACAGCAAAACAATACAGACAGTGGTTACAAAATTACATTGGAAACAGAAACAATGTTCAACTGTTTTGTAACTAAAATTACAAAATTCAATCACATTAAGCATTAAGTAAGTTGTGAGGGGTGAACAAAGGAAAGATAGCTTACTATGGAGTGCATGACAGTGCAAGCTTGGAAGATTTTGAAAATAAGTGCACCAACGCTGCTACTTTGTGCTGAGGCATCTCATATTATCATACAATTCCACATAACAGTCGCAATGGCTGGTGTGTAATGTCACCCACTCTATGTGGGTCAGAGGGTGAGTGATAACATGAGTGCCATACCCTGTACTGTGTGACAGTTGAGAGGTTTGCAGTGCTACAACCCATTGCCATGTCCATGCCCTAGGTGGCCGCACACACAACACTGGAAGAGTCCGGTGTCCTTGGGGCATGCCCCTGCTGCCTTCAGGCTGCAGGTGGTGCCACTCCTGCCCCACACTACTCACAGTTGTGCACTGTCCACCACCAGTACACCACAGTGACTTGGACCCAGGGCCCCTGTAGTATTGTCACACTGCAGGAATGGCATCAGTTACATGTATGTGGTTCCTGGAGGTGTGGGTCTGGCATGGGCATGCTGTGTGCACCTATGGTGGTACTCCACGGGTGTGTGCCACTGGACTGTCCCTGACCCATGCCATGCTGCCACCATAACTGCCATGCATCCTGTTGTCCCAGATGCCACCATGGGAGCATGCCTCCACTGGGTAACACTCTGACTGCCATATTGGTGCAGGCCATGGCACCCAGTACACGTGATGCTTTTTAGTTGTCTGCTCCACTGGCATACTAGGGGGGTGCCTGACAAACATGTGGTAGCTGGGCATCCCAGACCTGGGTGTGGTGAGGAGGGTGGCTGACTGGGCAGTGCCAGTGGTATCACCCAGCAGCACCCAGCAGGTGCCCAGCAAGCTGGCACAGAGCAGCTGTGGCTTTGGGTACTACCATCCTGGCAGGACTGCTGTGTGTAGATACCCGGAGCACATCCTGGTGCACCTCTGAGGGCTGTCTTAGGGTCACCTGTCTTCAGTTCTGCAGCCTGCCTGTGGGTGACTGTTCGATTTGGCCATCCCCTTACATGTCGAACTTTGCATGGCACAGTTTTGTGATTCATGACACATGCACCACACATTTTGGCTGAATATACATTTGTGCACCATATTCAGGTGCCTGCCCCCTTTTTTTGTGCTGCATACATTATTTCTGCCCAGTTGCACATTCGGAATTGCGCAACACATCTCTCCCTTTTGAATATCACACTTCCGCACATTTTCTGGGATGCGCCATCCATGTCCATTTTGGGCAGTGCATCTCCTTAGAATATGTGCGCCTTATTGTGAATTAACATATTAAACTGTAGAGTGGAATGCCTCAGAAGTGTCATTCCGCTGTTCATGTAAATTATTCCGCAATTCAGTCATAAAGTTTTGCAGAACAGGGCGAAAAGTCACCAAACACATTCAGAAGATTCTGATAATTGCCAAAAGTTGAAATTTGAAAATTGCATGAAATTTATGACATTTTGTGAAAGTTCCATGAAAGCAGAATTCACAACTTCTGCCCAGCTCTAACCATTCCTTAACTAAACTCTGTATTCCAGTTACACTTCCCTGAAATTAAAAAAAGGGTATATCTGATATGGCCTAATTCTAAATTCAAGCAAAACATAGATAAAGGCTTTTTGACACACAATGCCAGCTAAAAAAAATATCATATCAACTAGCATACATATCAAAACTAAGGTTATGCATCAGAGTCTGATTGTTTAAATAAGTTCCCTGGGAACCAACCAGGTGGCACTGAGGGTTGAGGTGCTGGATGCCACACCTCGCACTATGCTGGTGACCCATGTTCGGGAATGAGCGTGGGTTGCCTGGGATTGGCAGGGTTGGGGGAAGAATCGAGCATCCAGAGGACTCCTCTCCTTCTTCGGGAAGGGGGAGACATCAGCTGTCAGTGCATGGCTGTCTCCTGGTGGAAGCTGGGAGGCAACACCACCAACGCTGCAGATGTAAGGGATGGGAGGAGGCAGATGCCAGGATGAGCGCGTATGGAGGCATGCAAGCTCAATCCATTGGTGTCATTGCATGCCTCCTCCAGCAGGTGAAACACTCCAAGAATAAATCCACGGCAGCATGAAGGCTGCTTACCAGTGCAGACATGGTCCTGCATAAGTCAGCTCCCTCCCAGGTCCACTCTACTGGTCTCCATGGTAGTGGGGTATGTACCCACTGCAAAGTGACCAGGGAAGTGGCTGGGAGGTCAGAGCTCTACCCAGGACTGGGGAGGCAGCTGGCCTAGCTGGCTAGATCTGGGGGGAGGAATCAAAGGCACAACCTCTCCCAGCCATGGAAGTATAAATAAATAATTTAAAATAAAAAAAATAAATAAATAAGTTCTCTGGTGATCTGTGGTCCCCCGGTCCCCGAAGTCCAACTTGATAAGTGAAAGTCTTCTCCCTGGCATCCACTGCCCCCCCCACTTGCAAAACCCTGGCTCCATAAATGTATATAAATACCATGGCATCCAGTGGTCCCCTGCCCTCTGATTGCTGGACCTGTAGGTCAGTACTCAAGATAATTGAAGGTACTCCCAGAAGTTGTCAATAAAGAAAGAAATACTAACAAAATTACCCATATACCCTGGCATCTAGTGGTAGCCCCCCCACTGATCCCTATCCCTGTAACAATACAAGCATTCCCTAGAGTCTGGCAGCAGCCCCTCCCACAACCTTGGACACTGACCACCCACTCTGCCAACCTCCCCTTACCTAAATTGCCAGTAAAGGGAACTGGTGGGTAGAGGTACCACTAGACACCAAGGTATAGGGGTTATTTGGTTAGTATATTGTCTTTATTGACCACTTCTGGGAGTACCTTAAATTATCTTTGGTGCTTTCCTATAGGGCCAGCAATCAGAGGGTAGGGGGACCACTGGATACCAGGGACATAATTTTATATTTCTGGGCAGGTGAGCAGAGCGAGAGAGGGACCATTAAGCACTTGGGAATTTTTATAGGCTGGGCACAAAGGACAGGAGGACCACTAACCCCCGAGGCATATACAGTAGGTAGAGCCATGCATAATGGGAAAATCTATGGAATTCTACTGAAAGTGCTCAAAATTCTGTTACATTGTGCAGAATTTCATCAAAATGTCATAGAATGTTTTACATTTAGTAATTTGGTTATACCTCAGCTGTCGTTTAAGATAGAGCTCGGAAACTTGGAACATATGCTCATTGTGCCCGTAGCCATTAACATGCTAAATATCATGAACTTGGGATGGATAGTTTCTAACATACAGATGCTCAAATGTTGTTTTATTGTTTGTGCAAAATGTTATGAACATTTTTATCTGCATATAGCTTAACCATCTATTGGGTCATGGATCTTAAATTTGGCATTATTTCTTGGTGCTAGATGTTATAGCAATCTGACAGATTTCATGACAATGTAATGCATAATCTCAAAATTACATGTGCTCAAATCTGTCGTATTTTTTTCAGGAAATTTCATGAAATAATTTCATCTGCATATAACTCAGGCACCTTTGGAGCTAGACATGTGTAAATAAGTATGGATAACATTTTTATAATGCTTATAGAATTAGCTAAATAGGAAGAGATTTAAATAGGAGATTTTTAAGTTACAGGGGTTCAAAACTTTACTATGTAAATATTTGCAAAACTTTATGAAAACTATCAAAAATGCTGATGTTTGTAATGTCTCTGATTTTGCATGCACAGAGTTAACATTTGACATGCATATTTCCCACAATGTACATCCTTTACTCACCTCAGCTCTCTCTAATACTGTATGTTAATCTACAGAACCACCTCTGATCTATGGTCCATAATCCAGATTATCCATTTGTTCCAAAATTCTCTACAGCATCACTGTTTCAGATTTAGCTCTGATGTTAGTTTTTCAAGCAAATAAATTTGCTGAATCACATCTTCCCATTCTCTATTGGAGATTCATATTATAACCATTTTCAGGTCAGCACCTTTTTAGCCACCAACATCAGAATGGTCAGCATTTTTTTTATGTGTTGATTCTGTATATGGCTAGGGAGATGATGAATCAGTGCAATCTGTGGGGAGAGAACCCCTAACTCTGGGAAAAGTTCCACCAAGGCCTGTTCTATGGACTGCCAAAATGGCCTTGTCACTGTGCAATCCCAGAGAATGTGTGTATGATCTGCTTGCAGTTCACAACAAGCTCTCCAACAAACTGTGCCATGCAGTAAATCATATTTCACCATGATATGTGGAGTTCTAAAATATCCCACTATGCATTTCCACCCATATTCCCTTCATAAGTATGAGGATGTCACTTGGTGAAGTAGGGAATAAATCGCCTCTCATTCGGTGCCTGATATTTCTTCTTGCAAATCTTTTTCCCACCTTGCCTGAACCCCTTCTATGGCTGGCTCCATCTCAATCAGGATAGATTTATATATCAGTGAGATTATATGTTCTGGCATTTGTTTTTCTAAAGTATTCACAATTATTTGAATTAATGGGTGGGCCTCTGCCAAGGACCACTTCAGTCCCAATCTTTGATCCAAGTAATGTCTGACTTGTAGGTCTAAAGTGGTCTTGTTGTCTCAGTTAGTGGGTTTGTCTCAATGACTGGAAGGCCTGAAAGGACTCATTGTCATAAAATTGGTAGATATGTTTCAGGTTTCATATTTGGCAGAGTTCAAACGTACAATCCATCCGGGCCAGGTTAAAATTCGGATTCAGAGCTAGTGTTTTCAGGTATCTTGCTGTTAATTTTATCTCTGGGTATCCTAATAAGGACCTCCAAGCCTTAACGATATGTTTGGTTTATATCAAGGAGACCTCTCTCCAACCCCCCCCCACTAGTTATACTTTTAAACAAGGCTGATTAGATTGGGTCATAGTCTTCATTTAGTTCTAGATCTTTCCAGTGCTGTGTTGCCTTCTGATCTAACCAGTGCAGTGCGAGAATTGGGCTGCCTAGCAATATCTCTCCAGATTGGGAAGTGCCAGTACCCCCCTTTTCTTACGGAGTGATTGTAATGCATATGACTTTCTCAGTTTGCCCCCACCCATATGTACCTTGAGATCATCCTACCCCATTTCTTGAATTCCATCTTATTTGGGGAAGGTGGAAGATTTTGAAATAAAAATAAAAACCTTGGAAGAACATTCATTCTAATAGATTTGATTCTGTTTATCAGTGATAAAGGCAGGTGACCCCATCTTTCTAGAGCTTCCTTAACTGCCATTACTAAAGAGTCATAATCTGCTTTATATAGACATATCAAATCTCTAGGAATTATAATTTCTAGATATCTTACTTTTTTTACAATGCCATCTGAATGGGTAATCTGGGTAGTCAAATAGGGTTCATATTTAAAACAAAGAATCTTTGTCTTGGTGGTGTTTAATTTGTTCCAGTTCTTCTATATCCCTTAATATGTCAAACAATGCTGGTAGGGAGGTCTCAGGGCTGGTCATATAAATTAGTAAATCATTGGCATAAAAATGGCACCTTATGGTCCAGCCCCCTGCTTGAAATCCCCCTAATTTGTGAATTCTCCCTTATAGCCTGAGTTAATGGTTCTGCATATAGTGCAAATAATAGAGGGGAAAGGGGACACCCCTGCTTAGTTCCTCTAATAAGTGGGAAACAGTCTGAGTACATGCCGTTTACTTTTGCTACTGCTTAGGGAGAAGCATATTGTCTGCTAATAAGCTGTCGGAGCTCTTTGGGAAATTCGAGGGTTTTCTGAAGAAACTTCCAAGACACTCAATCAAAAGCTTTTTGCACATCCATACTCAATAATAGTACTAGAGTTGAGTCTTTTTGGATTTTTTTCTAATAGATAGAGTGTACGATTTACATTATCTGATGTGCTCCTTTGGTGTATAAAGCTGGCTAGATCTGTATAATACTTGGAAGTATCTGTTCCAGTCTCTTAAACACTATAGAGGCATATAGTTCGTAGTCTTGATTTAAAACAGATATTGGTCTATATGAGTCACATTTTAATGGGTCCTTATTGGGTTTAAGTATTGTTGATATGTTAGCATATTCCCAGCTGGGGGGAGGAGAATTTACCTTATTAATATCTCTAAAAAGAGTTCCCAGCAGGGGAAGCAATTCTTTCTGAAACGTCTTATAGAATTCAACTGTGCCTAGGCTTTTCCCCAGCTTAGCATTTTTGAGACTCCTTAGAACTTCTGCCTGTGTTATAGGCCTAATTAATATTTCTTTTTGGTCTTCTGTAAGGTTTGGTAATCTAATATTCTGAAAGAATTTCTGATATTTCTCTTCATCAGTTTCGTACCTTGTGTATATAAGAGGGCATAGTATTCCTTAAAGCCCTTCAATATCTCTTTTGTTTTATTGAGGGTAATATTGGTAAAGGGATGCTGGAACTTAGTGATTGTAGATAGTTTTTGTTGATGTCGTAATCTAACTGCTAATATGTTTGAGGCTCTAGAGCACCCCCCTTAATATCTCTGCTTCAAATACGTAAGTGCCTGCTCTGTTTTATAGTTTATTATGTTTTACAGTTTCTCTTTTACTTTTTGCAATTGGGGTAAAAGGGTAGTGTCTCCCTGCATGTGGCTCGCCGCAGGAAATCCAATTCCACTTCAGAGTCTTTCTGTTCTTGATTCAGCTGCTTCTTTTTTCTAGAGGTGGAGCAAATCAATTCATCTTTAAGTATGGTCTTCATTGTATCCCAAAGAATTCCCCGTTATGTCAGGCAAGGTGTTTTCCTGAATTATTTGTGGGATCTGATGCTTAAGCAACTTCAGCAGCTGTGGGTCTCTTAATAGGGTATTATTAAGATGCTACTGTCTTAAAACAGGCTCATTTGAAGTAAATAATTCTATAATAATCGAAGCATGATCTGATAATAAAATGGGTTGCACTGGCATGTTACTTACTTTATCTACATGTTCTCGTCTTATGAAAAAGTAGTCCAAGCTGGAGCATGTGTGATAAACTCCAGAATAGTGGATGTACTGTCTACTCAATGGATATAAATGTCTCCAAACATCAAGGAGTCCCAAATCTTTAATTAACCTCCTACCATGTTTCTGCCCTGTCGTTGCATTTGGGGGTCATGGGTTCAAGCTGTCCCTACTCGGGTCCATCAGGAGATTCAGATCTCTTCCTACAAGGAGAACTCCTTGTTTAAAATCTAGTATCTTACTGAATAAGGTTTGATGCATGGACGCATCTGCCTCTGGAGGTATGTATATGCTCACTACTATGTACTGCTGCCCAAACCACGCCCCACTGATCATTGCCAACTGTCTCTCCTTATCCTGATAGGTGTCCATGACATTAAATGTGGAATATTTCGGGACTAGTATTGCCAACTCACTCCTTCTACCTGATTGGTAGGTTCTAGCAATAACCTGAGATATCCCAAACTTGGTCAATTTCTGATGTTCTATGGCTGTCAAATGAGTCTCTTGAATCAAAATAAGCTGGAGTGGCACCTCCTCAATTCAGAAATTATTTTGCTTTGTTTCACTGGGCTACTGAGACCATTTACATTTTGGGAAACCACCTTTATGATAGTTGAGTTATTCATCTTTTGGGCTACCCATATTACTCCAATTTAGTGTACCATCAGTCATTGAGGCTAAACATCTAGCTCCTTGTAGTGAAAAAGGAATGGGGGTTAAACTTTTCACCCGAACTCTATCTACAAAGTGCTCATCGTACCAACTGGGTACAATGAGCCAAACATTTTTACAATAACTAGGGACCCCTGAGCCAGAGAGAATCAAGTCTCCCTGACCCAGGGGGTCAACTAAATTACAAACAGTGACTTCCATTAGGTGAAAGAATGATATTCCATCACCGAGAGGTGGCCATAGTCTAGGTCACTAGATGGGACACCATTGTTCCCTATAAGGGATGGTTCCCTGGAGATGAATACTCCATAACTTAAGGGGTGTGGAGAAAGGGAAATTGGAAAAAATTAAGAAGAATCTGGGATTGAAATTAAGTATATAAAGGGAGAGATTAGGGTGAGTGCAGAGAAGAAAAGAAAAAAGAAAAAAATGTGCATCTTCTCCCTGACATAGTTTCATCTACCCCTCTTCCCCTCGCCCATGCAATGTAGTTACCTCAAAAGGAAGCATAAAATGATAGTATATCTTACTTCATGCCTTATAGTCAGATATGTCCCACATTGCTTAGCAAGTCATTACTTTAACTTATAAAATGCAGAATGGACCCCCTCTGGGGTAAAAGAAAATATCTTTCAAATGTTTAGTATTATATCTCATTCTAATTTCTTAATACATGACTCCATCTCTATTATGCCTTCAGGTGGAGCTCAATACCAAAGATTTATTTCTCAGCTTTGAGTTATCTCCTCAGTTTTCCCACAAGTTAGTAGAAGGGATCCGATTTTTCTTCAGCTGTGTGTCGATAGTGTGGGGTCAATCAGTGTAAATATCTTTCGGTCTTCTGGATTTCCGCTCCACTTACAGGGTGAAAAGCCAGGATCAGCCAGCCAGACCACGGTACCGAAGCTCTCCCAGGCTCAACCACACCCCTGCCCTGAGGCACGAAGGTCAGAGGGACAGATCACCCCCAAGCCCGTCCCCCTCGTCTCCCCGGCCACCTCCCTGAATCCATTTCATTTTTCTATTATCAGCCCATACTGAAGTGCAGCCTATGCAGCTGAGCAAGGTGTGCAGCAGTCCACTGGGTGAGCCCCACCTCCCAATCCCATCTCATCACCATTCAGCAGCAAATGCTATTTAGCAGAGATTAAGGCCTAATGGGGAAGCAGAAAATCAGTGGGGCCCACTGTATAGTGACCACAGGTCTTCAAACAGCTACAAATGTTTTTAAGATCTTTAATATTTATTATTCCCCCCCTCAAATGTGGCCACAACCTCACATGGGGACAATCCTCCGAGCATCAACTGGTGGCAGAGAAAACAGCAAAGGGACCCCGAGAGGATAGTCCACCCCCCCCACTGCCCCCCAGTCAGAAGCATAGCGAGGCCAAACCAGAGCCAGGACCGCTTTTCTGCCAACCAACCCTCAGCACCCCCCCATTCTAAGCATCAATTCTTGGATTATCCAGCCTAGGCCGGGTTACTCACTGTTTGAATCTCACTGTCATTGTCCTTCTTTCATGCTTCAGTTGCAGGAAAGCTTGCTAGGAGCCTTTTCAGAATGGTCAGCATTGTTTGTTGGGTCCTGGTATCTTGGGAAATTGGATTGTCCCCTCTTTTTTTCTGGTGTAGGCTGTTGTGGTATTGTCACCTGTATGGGCACAGAGATACCGCACTGCTATAAATCTGCCAAGGTCTCTGCTGCTGATTCATAACTTTCTTGCCCCAAGGGATACTGAATCACCATTTTCGATGGCTAGGGTATTCAGAACTTTAGTTTATGTTGACTTAAGGTTTGAAACAAAGGAATATAGTTCTGACGTTCCTGCATGGTCACTGGGGCATAGTCATTGTCCATGAATATTCTTTGAGGCCCATAATAAATTTTCCCTGTGACCATGCACTTCTCAGTAGTAATTCCTTTGTGGTGTATCTAAGAAATGTTATTATTATCGGTCTAGGTCTGGCATTTGGATTAGTTGGTTTAGGTCCCAAGCCCTATGTGCACATTTGATTTCCAGTTTGAAGTCAGGCTCCAGTGACAGGGAAGTCCAAAGAACCATCTCCATGAACTCTGCCATGTCTGCTCCTTCACTATCCTCTGGAATTGCATATAGTCTGATGTTCCTCCAGCGTTGCCAGTTTTCAGCATCTTCTTGGTGATTTACCATCATCTGGCAAAGCTGGACTACCTGCCCGAAGGTTTTACGTAGTTGTTCAATTTGTGCACCCTGCATTCCCACCATATCTTCCAGGGTCTCCATTTTGGTTTCTACTTTGGTAAGATCCATTTGGAGAGTCTCCTGAGCCTCCTTAATGGTATGAATTTCTGATTTTAGTCATTGAATTTCTGCTAAGATTAGGTCTATTTTATTGTCTATGCTGTTCTCATGGTTTAGTGTGCTGATGGGAGATTTTGCTCGCTTTGTTGTGGGAGCACTGTGGCTGTGATTGAAATGAGGTCTCCAAGTCCATGGCATCTGCATCTGATTTTGTGTCTTCTGGGGCTAAAATTGAAAATATGTTGGTACTGCTTTGTATGTTTGAAGTTGCCATTCTTCACCTGCTAATTTATGATAATGCTGTAGGATTTCAGCTGTTGTTTGTGAGGGTTTTTTAGTACAGCATGGGGAGAGCACTCCAACTATGCTGCCATGTTGGTAGAAAACTACATGAGAAGTGGGGCTCTACCACTGCTGTGCTACCCAGCTCAGCTGTCCATTTCACGGTGAAACTTTGCATCTAACTCCAGAACCTGGTGACCCCCTGTGCTACCTGCCTCTTATACCCCTATTCTTTAATTAGAATCCCCCAGATAAGGCTGAGTGAAATTAGCAAATTCCAGTTTTATGGAATGTTTCATGAAATTCTACAATCTTCACCTAGACTCATGGTATTTGACTTTAAGTACAGATGTTATTTTGCAATTTCTCACAGCAAGAAATTAATAAAATTGGCACACACAGTCTCCTTGTAAGGTCTAAGAACCTACCAAATTTAGTGGTATTGCATGCACTAGTTTTAAAGTTTCAGGGGTTTATAAATTTGTAGTTTACATTCTTGCAAAATTAAATTTTTAAATGTTGTGAAAGTTTGACTACTTTTAACTCAATCCCATTTAAAACTGCAAATATGAACTTTTTCAGAAATGACCATATGGTATAGTAGTTTAAATGCTTCAACTCTGGTTAAATTTGGATATGTAGTTTTAAAATTAGCAGGAACTAACTGGAATTTAAATGTTGGCAACATGTTGGGCAGACTACAACTCAGTTCCATTTAAAGATAGAAATCTGAAATTATGTGCATATACAAATGTAGTAATAACTTGTATACCTGTCAAGTTTTCTAACATTTCAATGATTACTATCAAAATTATACTATAATGAAAGAAAACCAAATTTTGGCAAAATATTTGGCTGCCTATAATTCAGCTCCCATTGAAGCTTGAGACTTAAAACATGGTGCATAGCTGCATTCTAGGCACTTCTCCATGTCCTGATACGGTGGACAAATTTTGATAAGAAATTTTAAAATTATCGCAAAATAACTGAAAATGTAATTTTGATTAAATGTTTGGCCACCGATAATGCCACCCCCTTTCAATCTACAAATCAATTTGGTACACTCATGTAAACCATTGGGTGCTGTTTAAGTTCCAAATTTGGTGTTAGTAGGATCCATAATTTTAAAATTATAATGAAATAACTGAAATTTAAAATTTTGCAAAATTCTGTGGAAATTTCATGAAGATTCTACTGAACTCCACGGTATCAGAATGGTCATTCCACAGGCATTCCAGGGGTGGAATTGTATATTCTTCACAGCTCTGGGTCTTCTTGCGAAGCTGAGGTTCGGTGACTGGGGGGGCACTGGACACCAGGGTATTTACATATGTTTATGGGTCAGGGGTTTGGAGACCAGGGGGACCACTGGACACCAGGGAGGCAACTTCCACTTATTGGGTCAGCATTCAGAGACCGGGGGTACCATGAATCACCAGAGAACTTATTTAAATAATATGGGATGGCAATCAGAGTACAGGGGTACTGTGGACCACAAGAGACATTATTTAATTAAATGGGATGGTGATCAGAGGGACCACAGACCACCAAGGAAATGAACTACAGAGTAGGGGATGGTGATCAGAAGATGAGGGGTGTCACTGGATGGTAGGGGACAGGTGTGCTTCCTGAACTGCCGGCATGCCTGTTGGCTGCACTTGCTCCAGTGGCCACTGGAGTTGCCCAGAGTAAGTTGGGATTTTGCAGGTGATAATAACACTGTGCAAAATGGCTGGCACTATGCCTTTTGTGCAGTGCTATTGTGCTGAATATTGGGTTGTGTGGGTATTCCCATCCCTGGCCCCCTTTTGCACACCCACATACATTATTTTTGGCAAGAGTACTAACCTTTTTAGTGGGTGCAACTGCCCCTTTTGAATATTGTGCTCCAGCACAAACCCCCTGCAAATGGGGATGAAATCCCTTTGCCCATTGGACAAAGATTTGAATATCAGGCCCTTGATCACTTTTGTTGAAATAATCTGTTTGGATATTGAACTATATCACATTTGTGGACCATTTTGCACCCTGAGCTGCACATACCTTGTAAGGAATCTCTCATTTATTTACCTTAGTTACAGTATAAGTTTTTAGCTTTTGGGGACTTTGTTTGTGTGAGATGTTAGAGTGAGGTGGATGGTGGTGTGCATGAGTAGATAGTGCTTTGTGTTAGTTGAGCAAATGAGTTGAATGACTGCTTAGGCAGGGCTGGGTATTTATAGCTGTGTGTATGGTAATTGTATTGTAAATTGTTGGTCATTTGGGGTTTTACGGTTCTTTTGTGTGGGATGGTTTTAAGTTGGTGGAATCATGTGCCTAGAATTCAGGGCTCACAGCCTTAGCTATTCTCATCTCAGCTGCTAGACCTCTGCCTCTTCAACAACCTCCCTGCCAGTGGTGGCATATAGATAGTGCAGGGATGTCGAAATCGTGAAGAAGCAGAATGGTAGGTGGCAGAGTTCAGAGCCTACTTAAAAGGAGGCAGTATAGGGCTGGTGAAGACCAGGAGGTACCTGAGGCAAAATGGGACCTAGAGAGAGGCCATATATGGTTTGTACCAATATCCACGTCTCCCACCAACCGGATTGATTGGGCAGGTAGCTAACAGGCCAGCAACCTCCACATGTCCCCTGCAGGCAGTACTTTGCTATGCCAGATCAATGAGGAACAAGACAGCATTATGACAGATTTAATGTCTTGTTCTCCACTTGATCTGGCTCACATCGTGGAGACCTGGCTAAGTGACGATGCAGGTCCAGTCTTGGAGGTGGTTGTCCCATCTGGATTCTTCATGGTTCACTACCTGTGGATGGATTGGGGGGGTAGCCAATTGTTTTAGATCAGAGTTTAATTTCTCTGCACACCCAGTGGGGGAAACTTCATTATTTGAATATGTGGCTTTGTATGGGGGTCCAGGTGCAGGTTGCAGGATCCTTCTTTTGTACAGCCTCCATGGCATGAATTGGATTTATGGACTTCATTGTTGAAAGGGTATTAGAATCACTAAGTTTGTTATGCTGGGTGATTTCAGTGCCTGGGTCGACAATGAACTTTCATATTTTGGCCACGGTGGGGCCAAGAGGAGAAGGGCTGTTTGCACCCCTTAACTTTCAGCCAGTTTGGCAGTCCATCACCCTGTCAGTGTTGCAGGGTGTGCAACAACTGGTGGCTTCATCCTGCCCTGGTGGTGGTCGATGACTGGAGAAATATGGTCCCTTGGGACAAGGCAGTGGACTTAGGGATATTGAATCCTGTGCACCTTCCCTGCACTGGCCACCATGAGTGACCCAAGTTACTGCAGCAGTAAAAGTATCTCCCCTCATGAAACAACCCACTTTATCACCTCTGTAAGGCCTTCCCACCCAGCACTCATACTAACCCATTTTCATCTTTATGACTATAGGTCCAATGAAACAATGGCCATGCTGTGGCAGGACACTGATCACAGAGTAGCATGACACTGACTACTTGTATCAGATAAGTACTATTTTATTTTGCTGCTTAATAGCAAGAAAAGCTCTTTTTATGCAACATATTTCTGTGAGACAGTGACTTTTATTGTATTTCTGTGTTCTTTCAAGAACATTTGGAGCTTTGTTTCCAGTACAGAAAGCAGGAAGAGTGAGTTGTAGTTCTAAGTGTCTGCTAGAACTACAGACTCAGACACTGCATCAGCTAAAACATTAGTATTGGCTCTGTTTCTTCAGCACTACATTATTGAGCACTGTACATTACTTTTAAGTTATTTTGCCCACTGATAATTAAACTTTTGAATAGTTGGGGGTACTTTAGTCAAGCCGTGACCCTGGTTGTACTTCCAGGTCGGCGGTGACTATTTCAGATGCTCCAGAGTGAGCAGGCAGGGTAAAAGCTTATTTTATTTTGCTGCTTAATAACAAGAAAAGCTCTTTTTATGCAACATATTTCTGTGAGACAGTGATCTTTATTGTAATTCAGTGTTCTTTCAAGAACATTTGGAGCCTTGTTTCCAGTACAGGAAGCAAGAAGAGTGAGTTGTAGTTCTAAGCATCTGCTAGAACTACAAACTCAGACCCTGCAACAGCTAAAACATTAGTATTAGCTCTGTTTCTTCAGCACTACATTATTGAGCACTGTATATCACTTTTGAGTGATTTTGCCCACTGATAAATAAACTTTTGAATAGTCGGGGGTACTTTAGTCAAGCTGTGACCCTGGTTGTACTTCCAGGTCAGCTGTGACTATTTCAGATGCTCCAGAGCGAGCAGGGTGAGCGTGAGTAGGGTGAGCTGCAATTCTGTGCTTGAAGATGTGCACAAAGATACATGCATCATATCACATGTTTTGGCATGTTTGGGTGAGTATGTGACTGCAGGCTATAGTGTATTAAAACAACAAGTAGGCCATGGGGGTGTAACCTGCAATATTTGATAGATAGCACCTAAAGTAAAAAAAACAAAAAAACCAAAAACAGTTTATATTTCTAATATTAATTATGGAGCTGATAACTACAACAGATGGACATACAGGAGTTAAATATTTATCATGCACAATGTTCCTAATAACAGAGCAAGGTATAAAGTTACAAGCATACTGTATACATGTGAAAAATGTGAGCACATATCAACCATATTACCAAAACAAAAAAAGGACCATACAGGTTATGTGCCATCAGAGGAAAAGGCATATTGATGAAGAAGTCACATCTAATTCAGATGATGACTGGTTTTTGGTTCAAGGTTCTAAAGCACCAGAAAGAGGTAAAAAAGGCACACAATTCATAGTTCCCACAAGTAACTTCTTTGATCCCCTGAATTGTATATTCAATGATGTGACCAACCAAGATGAACCCACTATGGCTAGCCCCCTAGTTAAAGAAAAGGAATACGATCAATTAAAACCTAACAGTAATTGTGAGGTCAATAAACCAGAACACGTTAACAATATTAACAAACAGGCAGCTGAACATCAGAACAGCTCCACATGTCTGATAATGAATGATGACCTAATTCAGCTAAACTCCCCAATGGATACTGCAAATAATAACTTAAGATGAATTGTAGTAATAGGAAATTCTATCATAAAACATCTGGATAGACCGTTTTGCAATCCTGATAAAAGTAACAGGATGGTATCAAGTTATAGGGGAGCCAAAATTGAGGACTTGACAACCAGATTAGACAATATTCTACATGATTCCGGAGAAACTCCACTAGTAATTGTACACATAGGAACAAATGATGTCTCAGCCCAGCCTTTACATAAAAATAAAACAAGACTGTGTTGCAATAACAAACAAGATGATTGAGATGGAATGTTCTGCAATACTCTCTGAAATTCTACCTGTGCCAAAAGCAACCAAATATTACATGGGGAAAAAAATCAATCGACTCATGTCTTCAAAGGTGGTGTCTATCACAGAATGTTAAGTGTCTTATGCACCAAGAAGAATTTCATAGACATCAAGAGTATTACTGTGTTGATGGGCTCCATCTTAGTAGAAGAGGTTGTCAATTACTTGGTAAAAAATTTCTTAAAGAAATCAATGTGGTTTTAAACTAGACAATAGGGGGATGAGGAAGACATCTTCTCCCCCATTTATATTGACCAATAAATACTCAGTTAATGGGAGGCCAAAAAAACAAACAAAAACTTCACATGCTTTGACAAAGGAGACCATTAAAGTTGCCTTAATAAATGCTAAAAGTCTGAGAAATAAAATTGATGAGCTCAACAACTTTTTGGTATCCAAACAAATAGCAATATGCGGAGTGGCCGAAACTTGGTTCCAGGATATCGATTGGAATACTGAAATACCTGGATATAATAAACTAAATAGAAATAGGAAAACAACACAGGTGGAGGGTTTGCTCTATACATTGATGTAAAATATACTGGTACTATATTAGACTGTCTACCAAACACTACATCTGAAATTCTCTGTGCTGAAATTAAAACTCATAATAAAACAATAGCAGTATGATTATGTTATCACCCACCAAATCTGTCTACAGATGAAACCCACCTATTTTTAACAGAACTTAAAAAGGTAGAGGTTGATGGAGACTACATGCTTATGGGAGATTTTAATTTCCCCTCTATTTAAGTGGGACTCACTTGAAGGACATGGATCATGTGAAAACAGTATTATTTACTTAACAATTGCCAACAACTTAGAGCAACTGGTTAAAGAGAATACTAGGGAAAATAAAATACCTGACCTGCTATTTACCAACATACTAGCAGGTATTACAACACCTGAAATTCTACCACCCCTAGGTGATAGTGACCATCAAATAGTGGCATTTAATTCTGACACTATAAATCAAACTGCCAAGGGTATTACTGTTGTTAAAAACTTTTACAAAGCAAACTATAAAGAAACTAGAGATTAGCTAGCATCCTGGGATTGGGAAAAGGACCTCGAAGGATTAGATCTCCAAACAGGGGGTATTACTAATAATAAGATCTTAACATGTATAAACAGGTGGGTTCCAATAAGGAAAAAATACCTAAACTTTAAAAGGATACTTTTATGGTGGAGTAAAAAAATTAAAAAATTAATCAACAGGTAAAAGAAACTGTATAAAACATTATCAAAAACTCATAATGATTTAACTAAAATAAACTATAAGTCTATTACAAGACAAATTAAATCCCAAATTTGAAAGGCAAAAAAAGCTGTTGAGCTTAAATTAGCCACAAACAAATTAGACAATAAAAAACAATTTTCTATTACATAGGTTCCCTGAAAGGTTATCAGAAAACTATTGGTCCAATTGTAACATCATCTGAAACAATTTCAAGTGAGAAAGACATGGCATCTGAACTTAATAAACATGTTACAAATATATTTGAAGCAAAAGAGAAGTCAACAGGAATACAATTTACAGACTCTATAAAAATTGAGGGCTTTACAATACAAGAAGTATCATTTTTTATTAATTCAATAAAACCACATGGTTCTGCAGGCCCTGATGAGATTCCATCAAAAATCTTAAAAGAAATAGTCCAAGTACTGATAGGACCCATTGTAAAACTATTTAATACATCATTACAAACTGGCAAAGTTCTACCACAATGGAAAGAGGCTAAAGTCGCTCCCATATTTAAGAGTGGTGACAAAACAATAGTGAATAACTATAGACCTATTAGTCTTACTTCTGTGATCAGGAAACTAATGAATGACTTATACAGCATAGAATAATAAATCATATTAATCAAAAAGTTTTAGTTGATATATCACAACATGGCTTTATCAAAAATAGATCATGCCTTACAAATTTATTAAAATTCATTGAACCAGTAAGTGCAGCAATCGATAACGGTCTGTCTGTAGATGTTCTGTTCTTAGATTACAGTAAAGCATTTGATACAGTATCTCATAGAATACTTATTGAGCATCTAATTAAAATTGAGGTCAATCCCTATATTATTAATTGGATCATTTCATGGTTGGACAACAGGAGGCAGAAGGTAGTAATTTGAGGACATGGATCTGATTCAAGTATTGTCACTAGTGGTGTACCACAGGGCTCAGTTCTGGGCCCTGTTTTATTTAATATACTCGTTTCATCCATGCAGGTTAACTCCTCAGCCTGGATGCATAAATACATGGACGACAGCAAAATTGGTACAGTCACAACTGACACTAATTTATGTAAACAATTTAGGATAACAATAACCAACTAAGTTCCTGGGCAACAATAAACAAAATTAAATTTAACAACATCAGATACAAAATAATGTACTTTGGACATAATAATCCAAACTACATATACACACTTGACAAACACATAATACAATCAACAAATTGTTAAAGAGACTTAGGTGTTTACATTACAAATGATCTGTCTTTTAATACACATATTAAATATAAGGCCAAACAGTGCAATAAAATGTTAGGTTGTATCGTTCACAATATAAAGAATAGAGATAATAAAGTAATCATTCCCTTATATAAAAGTCTGGTCAGGCCACATTTGGAATATTGTAATCAGTTTTGTGCCCCACAAACAATAAGGGATGAGAAAATCATAGAAACAATTCAGAGGAAAACTAAAAAAAAGATTACAAAAATGAAGCATGTAAGTTACAATGAAAGACTAAAGAAGCTGTGACTGTTTTCTGTGAAATATAGAAGGTTACTGGGTGACCTATGTATGGCTTTCAAAGCTAGGAATAATCAATTTCTGAAGGAGACCATTGGTATTACTAGTCATGTTAAAACTAAACATACTAGATTGCATTTACAACAAATGAAAGGCAATAAAAATATGTCAGTCAAAAGAACAAAATGGTTTTCCCAAAGAATCATAAATAAATGGAATACTTTACCCCAGGTAATAATTGAAAGTGACACAATAACCACATTTAAGAACAGAATAGATGAATATATGGGAAGTTACAAATATGAGTACCACCCATGATTTGGTGGCAAGTTCTCTAAGGGCTAACGCCCGTCGAACTTGTAAACTGCACTATGAACCTATGAACCTATGTTTTTACTACCTTGTTTGCCCTAGTTAGTTACTAAAGAGCTACAGATACTTTGTGACCCCATTGCTATTCTTATTTTACAGGTATAGCTGGATGTTCCAGGTAAGAAATCTTTAATTATCTACACTAGGATGATAAGTTGTAGTAGTACAACTTCCAAGTATTAAGACATTGTTGGGTTTTATTTGCTAGGTGGCTGATGATACAAAGCTTGAAATACAGTATCTCCACTATTCTGCTTATTTCATTTCACACAGATCCCAGTGGGACTATGCATGAATGAGGATAAGGTTCCAATATCACAAAAAGAAGGAAAATTCATTATTAAAAATATGTTAATGCAGATATCAGGTTTGAAGAATGCAAAGTGTACAAAAAAAGGAAATGAAGACATTAAGGTATGGAGTCTCAAGAGTCTTGTCGAACTGGTGGTGTGGTGTTTCTTGGCATTCTGAACCCAAATGCTCACCCCTTCCCTGAGCAAACAAACTTATACAAAATCTGATACTTTTCACAGGACCCTCTCCAAAGAAAGTTCTTTATAATATTGCTCTCATGTTTCATTATTCATAATTTTTTAACTCAGTCAGGGCCCACGTCCTGGGTGAAGTGAGTTATAACTGATTATGTTGGTCACATGTAGCAAGACATATTTGGGTGCCCCCAAACACTATATATCTGTAAGGCTTTGCTTGGACCCATACCATGTACTTCGGGCAGGAGGCTAGGTGCTGGGGGGAAGGTGGTGGACATTAGGGTTGATAACCCCAAGGAACACCACACCACTGATTCACCAAGGATCCTGAGACTCCAAACCCTAGTGTTTTCATTTCCTTACTTTGTGTGCCTTGCATTCTTCAACCCAATATTAAAGTAGTTTTTTGCAAAAAATATCTATCTATCTATCTATCTATCTATCTATCTATCTATCTGTAAACATTATAAACATTTTCTTTGCAAAAAACTGAATTAATGGGGAGTCACATTATGTGTCACTGTTGGCACCAGCTTCTTTGCATGGCTCTTCACACTCCAGTCCTTTTTTGTTTTAAATTGCATGTTTTTGCCTAATATAATAACTGGACATGGATATTTCAGCAGAGAAAACTACTAAGATCATCTCAGTGCAAGTTTCTGGGGATGAATTGGACATCAGCCAGGAAAGAGATATTGTTATACAGTACATGTGCCACCCTCCCCTCCATAGCAAGTCTTGGAGCCTAAGTGGTTGAAGTATGGCATCTCTCCAACTATGAGCTCCAGTCCCACATTAGACACTCTGACAGTGGAGCGCTTCTTGTTAGAACTTTCCCTGCTCAAAGAAATGATCATGGACATGGAAGGGGAATTAAGGGCCATATGTCCAGCACACTGACACAGAAGTTTGAGTGAGCTCTTTGGATGATTGGAGAGCTCAGATTGACCCAGAACTCAAAGCTGCACCAGCTGAAAGAACGGCTTGAAGATCAGGAAGGTCAGAGCAGAATGAATAATTTGGTGACCCTTGGGCTACCCAAACATTGTTAGGGGAAAGATACCTTGCTGTCTGTTCAAAGATTATGTGAGAAAGTTGCAGATCCCTTCCCAAACAGACTGCAATATATAATTGAGCACACTCACAGAGTGTTTAGACTGATGCTGGGGGTTGGAGAATGCCCTAGCTCAATCATACTTATTTTTTTTTAATGTTTTAGATAAAGTCTGTAGAGGTGGGAGAAATTAGCAAATTCTGAATCTGTGGAATTTTTGTGAAATTCTGCAAATGTTCATGAAATTTTGGGAATTTTTCAAAATTCTTTAATTTTTATTTATTGAAATCTTGGATTAAATACCTGTGAGCAGAAGATCTTTACATAGGTTCCATGTCAGAAGATAGCATTGTCAGGAAACAAATTACAAGTGGCAGGTTGCTTTGCAAGTGTCTCCAGGCACAATCATTGAACTGTTACAAAGGCAGGTAAATTGGTACAAAGAAAATAAAACACATGCAGCATTGTGGATAAATGACAATAATTATCGCCAGGAATTTCACCAATAGCAGGGAGTAAACAAAGACAAATTCTGTAGGCAATGTGCTTAGAGTGCCAATGTCAGTTGGATACATAGTACAGGAGACAAGGGGAGTGCAGAAAACCTAGGGATGAGATACTAAGCAGCCCATTAGGCATAGTCAGAGGTGGAGGGGAGAATGAAGAAGGGGAAGAAGGTTATAAGTAGGAGGAGTCATAGGCGAAGGGGAGAGCTCAGAGGGCCAAGGCATGGGGAAGAGAAAATGGTGTGACAAGTGGGTGGGGGGAAAGGGAGGTGGGTGCAGAGGGGAGAGGGAGAGCAAGAGGGGAGGGACAAAAGATGAGGGGAAAAAGCCAGCTCGGTGGTGCTGAGGGTTGAGGCACTGGACACCACACCTCGTGCCATGCCAACAACCCAAGTTTGGGAGTGAGCTCGGGTGCTGGGGGTCGGCAGGGGAGGGACTGGATTGAGTGCCTGATGGGCTGCTCTCCAGTCCTGGGGGGAAGGTGTTGGGGAGCTCAGTGTTCTGGCAGCCCCTGGTGGAGACTGGGGGTGCTGCAGTAGCATGGAACAGCACATACAATAGCGTGCCTGACGCTGGCAGGGTTGCCGTGCGCCAAGTGTCAGGAGTGTGCACACGCTGGGGGGAGTGGAACAAGAACAGAGGAAAAACCCAGATCATGGGTCAGGTGATGTCAATGGCCCACTTGCCCTCCGCCGGGTTCCACCTTGGATGGCCTTCCAGTGTCCTCCCCCAGGTGCCTACCTGCAGCTGGAGTCTGAGTCACAAGGATCCCAAGAGCCGTTGGGCTACCCTCCTTGGGCTGGTTAAACCGAGGGTGCCAGCTGCAGGTGGGGGGGAGAGAGGAGGTACAGTCCGGAAGGGGCCTCAGGTGGGCAGGACAAGGACCAGTTGCCAGAGAGTGGTCCTCATGAGCAGCGACTGGAGCGAAAGAAAGTTGAAAAAAAAAGATGCGGGGAAAAGGAGGCAATAGGATGATGATGTAATAACGAGAAGTGCGAGAAAGTGCTAGCAATGGAGGATAGAGCTATGCAAGACACAGTGGCTGGCATAAGGATATATTATTGGTCCAAGCAGAAGGATCTAGTGGTAGCAGTCACAGGTGGCCAAGGCAACAAGGTGTTACCTGAGCTTGCATTTAAATGAGCCAAGCATAGGGGTATTAGATAGGTCAGATTGTAGGGAGTTGAGCCATAGAGAAGCTCTGTGAGTGAAAGTATGCTGACCAAGGGAGGTGTGGCACCAGGGGACAAGGAAAATCTGGTTGCCAGAACTTCTGTTACTATGCAGTTTTAACGAAGGAGTAAGAAGGTTTTGAACTCCAGGGGGCATCAAACCTAGGCTGACTTTTTTTGCAAGCAAGCATATTTGATATCTAAGTCTGCTGCTGAACTGCAGCCAGTTAGCCCGGGTATATAGATCACATATGTGGGTCAGTCATACAGCACTGGTGAGAAGGTGGCAAGCTTTAAGGATGTTTTGATATGGCAAAGGGCTGTGTCTGTGGCTGATCCATAAACAACAAGGCCATAGTCAGCAAGTGAGACAACAGAGTTATGTATAGCCAGATTCAGTGCCTCTGGGGTCATATTGTGCTTATGTCTATATAGTATCCTAATACACACATTAATTGCTTTAGCAATGTTGCCTATATACTGGAAGTCGTACAAAGTGGAATCAGTAGTGATGCCCAAGTATCTAAAATGCTGAACAAGTTCCAAGGGGGAGCTTGCATGATTAATGATGGTTTGGGGGAAGGCCTTATGTTTGCTTTGGGAGCTGGAAAACAACATGGTCTTTGTCTTTTTGTAGTTCATTATGAGCTTGTGGTCCCTGAACCATTTCTCAGTGATTGCAAAGCCCGATTGTAGCTGGCCCTTTCGGTGCTTGGGATGGGCGTTACTAGTAAAGATCATGGCGTCATCGGCATATAGAAGCATATGGCAATGACAGGAGTTTGGGAGCTTATTAAGGAAAATACTAAATAGGAGTGGGCCCAGTATGGAGCCTTGTGGGACACCTAGTAATGTAGTTTTCCCTTGCAAAACTTCTGCAACTTCACTGTACTGCAGTGTGTGTCACTCCTCTGCCATATAGTGATGTTGGCAGTACAACCCTGAGTCTGCAGCAACACTAGGCTTGCTATAGAAGCTCTGGTACACCCTGCAATTTTTAGCAGCTGTGAATGCAAAAACCAACTGCAGAGGACAGGTAGTGAAATACAATTCCAGAATCAATGCAAGAAGGGGTAATTTATGCATGAAAGTCAAAAGGACTGGGAAATGTGCTGACAGCAACACAATCTTCTCTCAGTCCCCATGCTTTGTTACAGAAGCAAAAGTAAGTTAGTTTTACAAACAAACATACTGACAAGGCATTTGGATTTGGCTAAATGCATTGCTAACAGGGTGTCTTGGTGAAGAGGGACTATAGTATGTACACCTAGTAATGTAGTTTTCCCTTGAAAAACTGCTGCAACTTCACTGCACTGCATTGTGAGTCACTCCTCTGCTATATAGTAGTGTCAGCAGTATAGCCCAGGGTACACAGCAACACCAGGCTTGCTACAGAAGCTCCAATACACCCTGAAGTTTTTAGCAGCTTAGAATACAAAAATGAACTGCAGAGGACAGTAATGAAATACAATTCCAGAATCAATGCAAGAAGAGGCAATCTATGCATGAAAGTCAAAAGGACTGGGAAAGGTGCTCTTTAACATGTTAGACTCCTACTTTCAAGCCTTGTATCATGTAGTTTTGGAGCATGTGTAATTTTTTCCATTGGTTTTTTTTATGCTCGTAATAAGCCTGTGTTAAGAGGAGCAGGTTCACCTCAGTATACCTTCCCCAGATGTAATAAAAGGTTGTGACTCTGTAATGGAGAGCTAAGAACTGGATTTTCATGTTTGGATACATCTTTTAACATTGTGGTTCCCAAAGGTAACTTTTGCATCTAGAATTCATATATTGTTTCTTCTCTACCTGGTTATGCTACAGGTTGATCGTGGGAATCCTTGGTGTCTTTTTGTGTGCATTAGGTACTTGTAGATGACTACAGATAAGTCTTTTCTTTATTTATGTAAAAAAAGAAATAAAGACTTCTAGATGGCACAACTATTTTTGTTAGGTAATGGGCCCACTATTTTTAATGCCTTCTGCTACAATTGGAAAACTGGGTAGCTGCACATAGAGCTGCTCTATGAGTTTGGCCATCAGTCTTTAATAATCGCTTGCAGATTAAAACTGGTATATTAGATTTTTGAACTAGACTTTGTTTCATTCAATTTTGGAGCATTAGTCTTTTCTGTCTTTTCGTTCAAAAAATGCCCATGCTAAAAGTATTTGGCATTCACCTAGGAATGTCATAGATGAATTAGAAAACATGTAAGTCTATATATGATGGTTTAGATCCATACTCCCAGGCTTTAATGTTTGTTTCATATGTTGGTACCCAGCTGGAATTTTTGCAGTAGAAACAGCATATTACTTTATGATACATGGCTGTTGCTAGGTTGTTTGGCAACAGTTTATAGTCAAAATGATGCTTCCAAATACTAGTACTGGGAGACAGATACTTTGTCATTTCATTTCAGTGGTTCAGTGATACCTGAAACAGAATCACTGCTTGTGCTCATTGCTAGTTTTAGTATTGTTTTGTTGTATGATTGGTTAAAGAGGTCGTGAACAGTGATGTGTTTAGAATTCTGTCAGTAGTGGAGTTGCTAATTTGTTGTTCCAAGTCCAAAGTTGACTGCACTCCTGTAACTAAAGTCTAAATGAAGTACAAACTCGAAATGAATTTAAAACATTTATTTTGTTAGTAAAGAGTCATGCTCAAAGTGATCACACAACCACTCGGACCAGAGCTTCAGGATACAACCCTTCGTCAGGAGTTTGTTGTTGTAGTGTGCCCATTTAATTTTATTATTGCAGCTAATTCTTACTTTTTGCCTTGTGAAAGTTCAGGTCCTGTATGATTTTGCTGCTGAATGAGAAATGGACTGGCCACTGCATGCTAGTGGTAGTTACGTGGGAGGAGGAAAGCTGTCAATCATAAAACCATAACTCTTAAAGGGACAGTACATCTAAATTGTTAAGTGAGCGATCTACATCTCCATTAGCCTGTTTTTGTAATACACTTTTAGGCTGTGTTGAACTCTGCACTTTTATAGTTACTGGTATTGACAGAATATTTTTTTCTCTTTTTTTAATTTTTAGAAGCGGAAGAGACAGCATGGAGCTGTGAAGCCATGAGGAAATAATCATCAATATCACAGAAGCAAATGCAGTTTCTGAATGAGAGGGGACAATTATGTATTGTATTCTAACAGTGTCACCATAAATGGATGGATGCGTAGAATGGTAATGGACAGTGTTAGTCTATGCGTATGTGGTTTCTGTTATTCTCTCACCATGTAACTACCACCAACATGCGATGGCCAGTCCACTTCTCATTCAGCAGCAAAATCATACCAGACCTGAACTTTCACAAGGCAAAACGTAAGAATTAGCTGCAACAATAAAATTAAATGGCCACACTACAACAACAAACTAGCGGTTCCACTACTCACAGAATTCTAAACACATCACTGTACACTAGGGGCAGGATTCACAAAGAAGATGCGCTCAGTGCATCTCGGCTGCCCCGGCACAGGGGGGAGATGCACTGAGTACATATTGGGTGATTCACAGAGGAGGCGCAGGGAGATGCACTCAGCGCATCCCCTCTGTGAATAGCACAGATGCGCCCAGCCCAGGATGCCCCGGAATATCCCAGGCTGCTCTTGTGCAACCCCCATGTCAGACTGTGAACCCATTGGGGCAGGGCATCTCAGGATGCCCTGTGCCCAAAAACATAATTCACAGCCAGGGACATGCAAATTAGGCCAGTAGGCATGCATGGAGCAATGGGGCCATTAGCATGCCATTATAGCCCCATTTGCATTGTGCATACAGGGATGCCCCAGCAGAATGTGCCGCCTGTAGCCACCTCCCTTCCCTGGCCTGACCCCAACCTGAGACATGCTGCTCCCGGTGGCAGTAAAAGAAATGATGCACCCCCCCAGCCCCCATCCAATGTCGCTCCCCACGGCAGTGAAAGAAAATGACACCCCAAGACCTGGCCAATGCTGCTGCCAGTGGCGGTAAAGGAAGGATGACACCCCGAGCCCCAATATGATGCCACTTCTGGCGGTGGTGAATGAAAGGAACCCCCCTCCCAGCCCCAATTCCTCAGTAAAGCCGCCATCCTCAGCAGTCAGCCGGTGCAGACATCCTTCCACCGTACCTAACCCACCCCTCTCCCCCTTCCAGCAGGGGTCCCACTGTCCATGGCAGCTGAACCCACCCACATACTGCCACGTACCCGCCAACAGAATCTGCCCGAGAATGACAGCACCGTACAGCCGTATGCTTCAGGCTGTATGATTGCTGCCATTCTCAGATAGCTCTGTTGGCAGGCGGCTGTGGTGGTATGCGGTGGGCTGGAGCTGCCCACCGACAGTGGGACCCTGCTGGGGTGGGGAGAGGGGTGGTGGGGGTAATTGGGGATGTCTGCAGCGCTGACAGCTGTGGATGGTGGCTTAACCGAGGGCTTGGGGCTGGAGGGGTTCATCTTTCATTCACCACCACCAGGAGCGGCATTGTACGGGGGCTCAGGGGGGTCAACAATTCATTTACCACTGCTGGGAGTGGCATCATACGGGGGCTTGGGGGGTTCATCTTTCATTCACTGCTGCTGGGAGCGGCATCATACGGGGGCTTGGGGAGGTGGGGCACACTGGACTGCCAGGGTGGGCGGGCTGCCATGCTGCTGCCTGCAGTGCAGCAGCCTGCCTGCAGGTGTCCACCTACTTAAGTCTAGATTTTCTAGACTTATCTTTCTATGGCGCATCCCCGGACTTGCTCCGGGGTTGCGCCACAGAATAGGGCTATAAATGGGGTTGCGCCTGGTATGCATGGGCATGCCCCCCCATCACAGCCCCTCCAGATGTGCCCCATAGCATTACTGGTGGTATGCGGTGCATTTGGGATTACCTGGTGCATCGGGGTTCCACTGGTGCATCAGCACCCTGCCCGAATCACCCTTGGGCACATCTTGGGGATGCCCCGGCACATCTAGGATGTGCTGGGTGCATCCCTTCTGTGAATCCTGCCCTAGTTCTTTAAGCAGGTCACAGAGAATGGAACTGCAGGGTTGTCCTTCTTTATATGACTGCCTTTTGGAGTTGGATAATATATTTTGGGGGGCTATATTTGATGCATGTGTGGTTTCTTTAATCTTGTCTTTCTCCTTGATTGCTAAATGCAAAACCAAAGAAGTCAGATTAGTTGAATGAAAGACTGCGAAGTAAGGGACAGTCCTTACAAAGGATAATGGCACCTAATTTAAAAACGGACTGAGATATGACAATGGATTGTGGTTTGAATATTATGCACTGGGGGTTAATCTGGAAGTGTATTGGGTGTTTTATATCTTTACAATTTTACAAATTGTGTATGTAGTCCATTTCCGTATGCTCTGTCATCCTTGGTTAGCACAAGTTTATACATATGTTTTAGATGAGCATCTAATTGAAGTAATTTACAAGATTGACATCATAACTCAAGTTAATGATTAGTTCATCTTTATGCGTATGTATGAGATGACTATTTAAGTAGTGTAACTTACAAGGCTGCCGTAACCTCTGACAAAGCCCCTGATTGGCTAGGGAGAAACATTAGGTCAGCGGATGCCTCGGCACCCGATGCTCCATATGTTTGCACACTGTCTGGATTTTTTTCACTGGCAATGAAATAAAATTGAAGTTTTTTTATGTACTTCTAAAAAGTTTTGTTTCATGTGTCTTACATAGCAAGTGGTGAGTGGTGTTCTCTTGTTTCTCAGAGTTGTTTGTAGTGGAACTGGCACCACTGTCCCTCTGCTCAATGTTTCTTGTGTGCTTGTAAAAAGAAAAAATATGCTACAATCAGAAAAAGGGGATGTTTTCCCAATAGATCATCCTCCTGTTGAAAACTGTGCCATCAAAAGGCTGTTTTAGCACAAAATATTTCATTTTATTCAACAGGTATAGAGACTAATGTACAGAATGAAACTAATATTTTTGGATCTGCTTTGCAAGGTATTATATCTTACACTCAGGAGTATGCCCATGATATTTTCAAAGCTAAGTACCTCTCAACGGAATACTGAACAAATCAGAAAACAGCTTTCACAATGCCGATGACATCAGAGTAACCACGTGCAACACTGGAGCCAGCAGTTGAAATCAGACAGAAACAGTTCTTATTACAAACAGATGATTTCAATGCAATAAGAAGTAAACTGATGTTGCATACATCGAATATGCAATAGGCTCACCCAAATTAAGCATGGAACCGCCTTCCTGAGAAGGTTGTGGGGTCTAAAATTGAGGGACAATTCAAGAATGCATGGGACAGACATAAGGCAATTCTTGTGGGGGGTAGGAAGAAATAGGCTGTTGGTTAACTAGGCTCTGCAGCTTATCCAGTAGGTAGGGAAATGGGCAGACTAAGTGGGCCAAGCGGTCCTTATCTGCCATCAAAGTCTATGTTTCTAAGTAAACAGTTTATCATCCCTTTTTGTCAGGCAGGACTTTTATAACTCTCTCATAGCTCCTGCCCCCTCACTTATGAAGATAAATTGCACATTTTAAGTCAGCTTATTGCATATCTCCTATGTGTAAAATATCACACAAACAATAAAAACAGGGTTGTGTTATTCTCTTGGGATAGCTAGTTCTCCTGTGCCAAATTTTTGAAATGTGCCACTTCTGCTGAAATCAGCAACAGTTCAGAGTGGTTTAAATCCCTCTACAGCCACAGGCTCGCTGTGCGACCTATCCTGGATTTCTTCATCCCCCCATGTTGCAGTCCTCCTACCTGTAGAATTGGGCAGAAATGGGACACCACCATGAAATAAGATGTTGCATCTTAGTTGGGCTACTTGTGGTAACTAAATTAGGAAAAAAGTTGAACAAATCCATGTTTCCTCTAGTGTTAAATGTTTGAAATACAGTACTTTGGCAGGAATGTGAAGACTCAACAGGTGTAGACAACCTGTGCTTACAGAATCTTAACAAACAGGCCTGTCCCCTTTTGGCAGGGATCCGAGTGTCTTTTTGAATTTTCAATAAAATTAAGGCAGGGTCTTGAAGGAAAATGACAAATTTCATGTCCTCATCAACAGAATGAAAAACAGTGAAACTCCAATCTTTCATTTTGCTCTAAATTGTTAAAAAAAAAATATTTTTTAAGACAAACTCTAGCAGTGAAGTGATGATTTTCAAGCTACTGTATATGTGCTGAGGGGATGATTACTAGACTGGGCTATGTTCCTTCACAGCTCTGCTAATCTCCACTAATGCTCTCTCATGCCTCATTTAATTTCACTCTCGGGGCTCTTTTAAAAAAAATTCTTTCCCCGATTTCAAACAAACACCCTCATTGTTTGAGATTCCTTTACCCAGAGAAGGCCAACCTCAGATATCCTCACTTTTTTCCTGCTCTGTAAACCAGACAGCCCACTTACTCATTCATATGGTAACCACGCATAATGGCCTTCACATTAATTAACTAATTTTGGGCCTTTATGCTTCCATAGAAGGTTTTCAATCTCTCCTGTGCTTTTCAGGGCAATTGAACTCACTTTTTTTTTCTTGAATAGGCAAGAGAATATGTGGAAGAAGAGTCGAGGAGAACACGATCTCACTAGGCCTTTCCTTTCATGCTGCTGCAGGGCTGGGCCAAAACAACATCAGCAATTCTAATTTAGCCAGCAGCGGATGGGAATCTACTCAGAAGGCCTGCAGATTAATTTATGTCAGATGTGTGACTGAAGAAAGGAGTTCATTTAGAAACAAGCATGCCATTGCTGCAGGAGGCAGTGGGCCTTCTCTCAGCATGCTATCAGATAGATTAGGCACTTCAGCTTGCTTTAGAAGTAGCAAAAGGTATCCCATGTATTTAAAAATATTACAAAAACAAAATTCAAACTGAACATTTACAAAGGGCCTAGACTAAGTTTTAAAAGTTTTACAATGTTTTAAAAGAGACATACCATGCAAAACTGTGCATCAGCAAAATGTCAGAGGCAGAAGACTGGGTATCAACGTTCCAAACAATGCTAAGCATGGAGAATTGTGGTAGTGTTACATAGTATATGCACATGCATCACTGAAGTCTGCATGCTAAAAAGCAAATTAAATGGCTTTGCATGCAGTGTACACACATAACTACAACCCCTTCCCTGAGTCACACCTGCATACAAGCCTTGGCTCACTGTTCCTTTCCCAGTTACCAACTTCTAAATAAGTAAATGTGCAGTACCACTGCCAAACAGTACAAACCTAAGTTCATAGCCCTACAGACAAACCTTCATTTTAAGAACTTCTTGGTGATTTTCTTTCTGCTGAAAGGGTTGTGTGGAATTGCATTTTCCACCAGTGGAAGAGTTCCTACAGAAATAGATGATTCCACCACCTGAGGCAGATGTACCAGTCACTATAAGGAGAATCCAGGCGGAGTGGAGATTTTGCTGGCAGAATTCAGATTTCACATGGTTAATGAAGAAAAAATGGGCTGGAGCAATCAGCATTCCATTAGAGTAGTTCACCTTTTTAATATATTAATTAGGCCACAGTCCATGGAATGCTAAAACGTTTCCAGTTCCCCAGCAAACATTCTGAAGGATGGAATTTTTTGATTTCAACATTGATTATAAGCAGTGGTGCAAGTGGTAGACAAGAAGTACAGGCACTCAGACACTGGCAAATATGAAATGCAGAATGAAGTTCCTCAGTCTGAAGGATAACTGTATAGATGCTATGGGATTCAATTAGAAATATTGAAGTATTTCTTGAAAAATATCACTGTTGTAAAAATTAAATTTTGTGATGGAACCCCTGATTTCAAGTCACAGGCCCAGAAACTGTCATTATTTTGCTGGCTTAAGAATTTCAGTTCCAGTACCAGTGGGCATAAGTACAGGAGCTCAGTTCCGACTGCAAAAAAGGTACAGGAACTGAGTTCCTATGTGTTCCTGTTCATGTTCATCACTGATTAGAAGGTTTTCAGATTATGCTTATGCCCCTTGAAATACCACTGTTCATTGTCTAAAACCGTGCTGTATTTGTTATTGGTCCTGTTAATTTATTAATTGTGTGAGTTGCACTGCATTGTATTGCACTACGGGCTTGTTTTTCAAAGAGTTCTTAGAGCAATTCAAGTAACGTCGCTCTGGGCTGCAGCAAACTCCAAGTGCACCAGGGACCCTGTGCCGATTATAGAAAAATCAGGGTCCTGGCACCAAACTCCCCAGGTTTGCTGCATGCTGAAAGCTGCACCAAATAGTTGGCGCACATGTGGGAAATGCTGCAGAGATCTGACCCCCCGCCCGGCGCAACACTAGAGGGGCTGGGATGGGTGTGGGAGTTAGTGGTGACTGTTCTGGACAGAAGGGGGCCAGGTGCAGATGGGGCATGGGAGGTGGCATGGGGGAGTTGGAGAGACAGCTCTGCATTAAATGAAGTGCTGTGGCACCCAGTGGGGTGTATTTGTTTTTGTATGTAGTTTTGTATTGTCTATCAATTTCTATGCGAGTACCACAAAGTACTTATGAATGATACTATACGGGAGGGGAGGGTTCCAGGGACAGAACATGAGATGGCACCATATAGGCACAGCCCTGGCAGCTGCACATTCTGTCCCTGCCCCCCCGTACAGAATAATTCATAGGTACAGTACTTTGCAGTACTCTAATAGGTACTGATGAAAATACATGCAAAAGCAAACACACAATGCAAGGTGCCACAGCACTCCCATTAATGCCTAACTGTCTCTCTGACTCCCTCTCTGCCACCTCCTGTGCCCCCTCTGCCCCAGGTAGCTCAGTGTCAGACTCCATCTCACTGGTGCACTCCACTTAGACCACCTTCTGGCTGGTCTAAGTGCTGACCCTTGCTGCATCCATGGTGGGGCTTACAAAATCATAGAAAAGGGGATGTTGCAGCCCCTTTCTGGCACAAGCCCCCTTGCAACCTGGTGCACTGGATTGTTTGATGCAACCTTGACACAAGGAGGCTTTGGTGCAGCTGTGTCAGGATTTGACACACACTGCATTAGAAAATCGTGGCTGCCGCAAGTTGTGATGCAAGTTGCCTCATGTGCCAAAATCTTTAGATGCAAGTCCCTTGCGTTGTTCTAATCTCTTTGAAAATCTGGCCCTTGTGTTTTCCATCATCCCAACTGTGCTGCATACTGCTCCATCCTATGGTGCTGAGGCCGGTTGCACAAAATGTGGCTTAAAATTAGCCTAAAGACATGGGGCCGGATTTTCAAATCAGTAAGAACGCTGCAAGCCCCCGGTGCACCAACCATATGGCATACAGAGCTTGAGGCATTCTCCTGTCAGCAATCAGGATTTTCTATTCCTCATGCCGACCATAGGTCCTTAGACCACATTTATGTGGTCTAGCCTGTGCCACTCCCTGGGGCCTCTAATACAGAGCTTGCGCAAGATATTTGGTGCAAACTGTTGTAAATCATGGAAAGTGTCGAAACTACGCCCAGGAATGGAAAATCAGGCATAGTTGCGGCAATGTGGTGCGGCGCACTGGTGAAACCTAAGTCCCATGGTGCAGGGCAGGATGTAAGCCCTGCGCCATGGTTTGAAAATCCTGCCCATGGTCTCACAACTTAAAAGTAGTCTTGTCTAAGTCTCGGAGGTAAGACTGCCGCACGAAAGAAAAACTGTCTTGACTTACATAAGACAGGTCTTGGCCTGATGTTGCCTAGCAACATAGGCTGAGCTTTAAACTGGAATTTTCTGTATACTGCTGAAGGGGAATAAAAGGGTGGCTACCAAGAGCAAGAACAAAGGGGTATGTTGCTGCAGTTGTAAGTGTATTAAATAGGGCTGGGCGGACTGTTCTGCAGGAGATCCAAACCCCCAGATCGAACCCACAATCCACTGACCTGGATAAATATGGACTTCACCGTAGGAGTCCAGTTCCAGGTCCATGGAGATGCCATTTCTGCGATATTGTTGTCTGTTGCCATGGGGATGCCGTCGGCACATACAAGTGGCCAGTGACATCCAATAAGGCAACAGAAGGTCACGTGACACACTCACAGTATATAACTATGCTGAATGAGCCACTTGACCCAGAAGAGCGAGGAGGACCAGAGAAAAGCAGGAGCAGAGATGTGCTCAGCAGCAGAGAGAGAACAAAAGCACCAGAAACCAAAAGAAAAATTAAAACCACCACCACCAGAAAGAAAAATCAATTGAGGAGGGGAGGGGAAGGAACAACAGAAAGGGAGAGGGAAAGAAACAGATCATTGGGGGTGGGTGAAGGTAGGTCGGGGACTCGGGGACTTGGGACTGGGGAGGTAGTGGTGGACAGGGGGGGATGCAAAGTATACTGTATTGTGTGACTGACTGTGTATGTGGGCAGGCTTGCAAAATCTTTGACTTGTGTTATTCCATCCAGATCCAGAGGAGAGAGTGTGACACTACTGGGGGCCCAAGAGAGATTACAGTTACAGAAACTCCCAAATTAAAGTTTTTTTGGTTTTCTTGGCCTCAGACAGTGTAGCTGTGTGTACGAAAAGGACAGGCTGACAAAATCTTTGACTTGTGCCATTCCAGATCCAGAGGAGAGAGTGAGATACTACTGGGGGCCCAAGAGAGATTACAGTTACAGAAAATCCCAAATTAAAGTTTTTTTTTTTCTTGGCATCAGACAGTGTAGCTGAGTGTACTGAGAAAGGGCAGGCTGGCAAAATCTTTGACTTGTGCCATTCCTGATCCAGAGGAGAGAGGGAGAGGGAAAGAGTACTGCAACTCCCAGAGAAATTTTACATACACATAAAATCACCAATTTTTTTCCTGGCTTCAGGGCGGCTGTGTGTACAGGGCAAGGGCATCAGAGTGACAAAATAAATGTTTGACTGTGATGTCCAGAGGGGAGAAAGAGAGAGAGAGAGACTGCAGTGTGGCCTACAATAAATATAACAGTCCCAGAAATCCCAAATATTTTTTTTTTCCTGGCTTTAGGGCAGCTGTGTGTACAGGGCAAGGGAAGCAAGATGGCAAAATAAATCTTTGTGATGTCCAGAGGGGAGAGAGAGAGAGAGACTGCAGGGTGGCCCACAATAAATGTAACAGTCCCAGAAATCCCAAATACATTTTTTTTCCTGGCTTCAGTGCAGCTGTGTGTACAGGGCAAAGGCAGCGGGGTGGCAAAATAAATCTGTGACTTGTAATGTCCAGAGGGGAGAAAGAGAAACTGTAGGGGGCCTGATGATAAAGGTAACAGTCCCAGAAATCCCAAATAACATTTCTTTTCCTGACTTCAGTGTGGCTGTGTGTACAGGGTAAGGGCAGCAAGGTGGTAAAATACATCTTTGACTTGTGTCATCTATTTGCATCTGTCTGTCTCTTGCTCTCCATCTCTCCCAGCACACTCAAGTCATGGACCAGAGCAGGATATGCCGCCATTATAGGCCAGCGATGAAGGGGCTAGTAGTGACATTGCTTTTTTATTTAGCAGTTTTACTTTAATTTTTTTTATACAAATAATCCATTAAATTATTTCCTTTGGGCCTCTGTGTCAAATGTGAGTGACTTCAGCCACTTTTATGCATTTTTTTCATATTTTTTCAAATATTGGTCTATAAGTCAGAACTAATCAGAACTAATCAGAATAAATCAAAGCTTCACTGTGTTCTGGTTCTTATTTAATAAGGGTCAGAACTTTACCGAGTTCTCCCAGCTCTAGTATTAAACAGCACTGTAGAAGAAACTGTTAGCACTACTGGTGATAAAAAATTTTAAATGTTTTTTGTTTACTGCCTATTTTGGTCTTTGAACCCATAGGTTATATGTTTCCTTTTTTTGATGTTGTTCTCAACACAGAGGCTCACCAGGGATCCTCTCAGGGATGCTGCCCCAATGCAGTTGCTCACAGTGCTGCTTTTCTATGGGCTTCCTTGGCCCCTTTTAAGCATTCTGAGCCCCCTGTATTTCATATCCCCCATCTCATACTCAGCCCCCATCTCATATTCAGCATCCCTTATCAAACTCAGCTCCCCCCTCATTCTCAGCAGCTGTTGTCTGATGCTCAGCCCCATTCCATACTCAGCACCCCAGTCTCATAATTACCCCCCAGCTGATGCTCACTGTTACTCAGCCCTTTGGGACCAGGACCAACAGCTGTGGCGTGGTTCCCCTTGTTATTCTCCTGAGGGAGCACCTGCCCTCATCTCGTCTCTGACTCCTGCAGGCATTATGTATTTAATGAAGCCCAGATAAGCATTTTAAAGTTAGCTGTGTTGCAGCTTGGCAGCACCCACTGCCTCATATGAACATACGAATGTGCCAGCAGAAACAGACCACCCGGTTTATCTAAGTCTGCTCGAGTGTGCTGCTAGCACCCCTAGTTTGCAGCTGCCCCACCCCCTCCCCTTTGTCATCCCAATGCCGCCCCCCACTTCCCCCACCCTCACTCTCCCCTGTTCCCTGTCCCATGCCCTTTTAAAGCTGTTCACAGATTTACATGATACCACTCATTCTGGTAGTGTGTTCCATTTTGCTACCACCCTCTCCATGAAATAGTGTCTCCTCATTTCCCTCCTAAATCTTTCCCCCCATTCTTAGCCCATTCCCCCTGGTGTCCCTCCCCCTCCTTAGCTTAAAGACCCCATCTGCCCCATCATTACTGATTCCCCTCATGATGCTACTCACCCCTGACCTGTAGCTAATGCCCCCAGGGCACTTGTAGCCACGTTGTGATTCAGCCGAGGAGATTTCAAAAGACACAACTTCAGTTGTCTTTATGACAGCCTCCTGGGCCTCTTCTGATTCCTAGCCCCTCAGGGCAATTACATTTTCTGCCACAGCAGTGGCTCAGGTAGTTGGAGGGAGGCTTTTCCACCCTGGTCTCCTCCGCCTCCCAACAAGTTCCTGTCCCCTCCTCTCCCGCCTGCACAGAGTAGGCCATAGCCTGAGCTCCATATGGACTGGAAGTAGAAAGCACAGCCTGGTACTGTCAATTTTTATGTTGATTGCACTCATGCGCAAGAAACATGTTGCGTCAGCTTTCTCCACAAGCAGGTTGTGGAGGTGTGGCACTGTTGTGCCCAATGCCCCCACAGCCTGCAAAGGCTTGTCCCGCTTCCCCCAATGCCATGGCACGCTGCTGCTGACACTAGTTCAGCCAGCGTGCCACAACTTTCTAAAAAATCGGCTAATGCAATCAGGGGCCACCTCATCATTGCAGCGTCAGCCATCCGCTGCAACGAGGGAGCGACCCGCCATTGCAGGGCGGGATGTGACACCCCTGATATTGTTTGTGAACATGGCAGCGGGTTGCCACCGTGTTCACAAACAATATAACCCCCCCCACCGTGTTTACTTGCCGATGGGGGAGCTCACTCCCCATCAGCATTCTCTAACCCCCCCCCGTGTTGTTCCTGCCGATGGGGTGCCCAACCCCGTCGGCATAATGATGCCCCCTGTTCCTGCTATGGGTGCCCAATCCTGTCGTGCATAATAATAATACCCCCTTCCGCTTCTATACAGCCGAGGTGCTCAATCCCTCGGCTCCTGCAGCTCCTCCCCTTTCCTTGTTTGCCGATCGGGGTGCCCAACTCTGTCGCCCACAACGGACCCACCCACCACTACAGGTGCATGCTGGGAGCCCACCCCAGCATGCCAAAGCACCTGTTAAAGAGGAAAACAGTCCCCGGATGTCTTAATTTTGTTTTTCACCCTGTGAAGAAAAACGGTCCCTCGGAGCTCTCTAGGCCTCCCTCCCACAACCTGCACCCACCCACTCGCTCAACATGCCTCCCCCACCCCTCACCCCATGCCTCCAGTCCGTGGCCGATGATCTTGGTGGTGTACATGCACTCTTCAATGCCGACCGCGAACTGAGAAATGCCGTAAGCTGTATAATGTAATGAATAGGGTTTTTCAACTGTAGTGCATATCTCCGGCATTTTGGAATTTTTCACCAAATTTTCAACATGGGGTTTTTGGGACCCCTCCTCATGAATTCTTGAACTGTCATGGTGTTAGTCGGCCCTGAAAGGTGGTTTTGTGATGCTGCGGAATCACCCTTGAGGCCAATTAACAAATGACAGTACAAATGTTCATGGTGGGCTCTCAAGCCCATATTACCATTGATGAGGGCATCAAAAACGACTGTTTATGGCGTGCATTGCGCAGTTGCTATCTTTCAGATAACTGCAATTTGCAATATTTTCACCAGATTTTCAACATTGGCATTTTGTCACACCTTCTTGTGAGCAGTATAGCTGTCATTGTACACATCCTGGCTGAAATGTGTTTTCCCACTTCCGGCACAGAATAGCATGGTCGCTGTGGGAAATCAGTGTTCAGGACAGATTAAGAAAATGACAGTGACACTGTTCATGAGTAGAGGTCCTAAGATGCCCTATGTTGAAAATTTAGTAACGATACTCCATACAAAATGACTGTGTTATAGGCGTGCATTTACAGTTGTACACTTATGGCACATTAACCGCGAATTTATAATATTTTCACTCCAGATTTTCATCATTGCCATTTTCCCAGACCTACTTATGAACAGTACAGCTGTCATTTTTTCCATCCTGGCCGAAATGTGTTTTCTCACTTCTGGCGCAGAATAGAGTGGTCGCTATTGGAAATCACTGTTCGGGACAGATTAAGAAAATGACAATGATACTGTTCATGAGCAGAGGTCCAAAAATGCCTATGTTAAAAATTTGGTGATGATAGCCCATCAATTGACAGTGTTACAAGTGTGCATTGTGCACTTTCCACGCACCCTTGTAACTTTGCAGATTTGTGATATTGTCACACCAGATTTTCAACAGTGGCATTTTTTAACACTTCCTCATAAGCAGTACAGCTGTCATTTTTCACATCCTGACCGAAATGTGTTTTCACAGTTCCAGTGCAGAATAACGTTGTCACTGTTGGAAATCAGTGTTTGGGACAGATAAAGAAATGACAGTGGCACTGTTCATGAGCAGAGGTCTTAAAATCCCTCTGTTGAAAATTTGGGGACGAAACTCCATAACATGACTGTGTTACAAGCGTGTGTTGAACTGTTTCCACGCACCCTTGTAACTTCGCAAATTTGTAATATTGTCATGCCACATTTTCAACAGTGGCAGTTTTTCACACCTCCTTATGAACACTACAGCTGTCATTTTTCACATCCTGGCTAAAATATGTTTTTGCACTCCTGCCGGAGAATAGCAGGTCACTCTGGGAAATCTGTGTTTGGGACAGATTAAGATCGACTGAGAGGGGCGAGTGACTGAGCTCAACTGAGCTCTGTCGGGACTGCTGCGGATTTGTTTGTGGGCAGACAAAGGCCCCAACCCAAGAGCCCAGTACAAAAGGGCAGCCTGCAGCACTAGGAGAAACACAACGAGAGAGACACTGAGGGAAGGGGAGTGAGCGAACTCACCGAAGCGCTGTCAGGACTGCTGCAAATTTCTTTGTGGGCAGAAAAAGGCATCAGTGCAGGCAGGGGCCCAGTACAAAAGGCCAGCCTGCAGCTGTGGGAGAAACAGTAAGAGTGAGTGAGACAGGGGGACTTGGTGAGCTCAACGGAGCTCAATCAGGACTGCTGCGGATTTCTTTGTGGGCAGAAAAAGGCGCCAATGCAGGCAGGAGCCCCGTACAAAAGGGCAGCTTGCAGTGCCAGGACAATCAGAATGAGCGCATGAGAGCGGGAGACTGAGCGACCTCAACAGAGCTCTGTCGGGACAGCTGCGGATTTCTTTGTGGACAAAGGTGCCAATGCAGCCAGGAGCCCCATACAAAAGCGTAGTCTGCGGTGCCAAGAGAAACGGAATGAGTGAGTGACAGAGCGGTAGTGAGCAAGCTCAACGGAGCTCTATTGTGACTGCTGCGGATTTCTTTGTGGGCAGAAAATGCGGCAACGCAGGCAAGAGCCCAGTACAAAAGGCCAGCTTGCAGCACCGGCAGAAACGGAATGCGTGACTGACAGAGGGGGAGTGAGCGAGTTCAGTGGAGCTGTGTCGGGACTCCTTCAGATTTCTTTCTGGCCAGAAAAAGCCTCCAATGTAGGTAGGAGCCCAGTACAAAAGGGCAGCCTGCAGCACCAGGAGACACAGAACAAGCGAGTGAGTGAGGGGGAGTAAGTGAGCTCAACGGAGCTCTGTTGGGACTGCTGCAGATTTGTTTGTGGGCAGAGAAAGGCAGCAATGCACACAGGGGCACAGTACAAAAGGGCACCCTGCACTGGCAGGAAAACCAGAATGAGTGAGTGAGTGAGCTCAGCGGACCTGTATTGTAACTGCTGCAAGTTTCTTTGGGGGCATAAGAAGGCAGTAACCCAGGCCGGAGCCCAGTAGACAAGGGCAGCCTGCAGTGCCAGCAGAAATGGAATGAGTGAGTGAGAGAAGGGGAGTGAGGCGCTCAATGGAGCTTTGTCGGGAGTGCTGCAGATTTCTTTGTGGGCAGAAAAAGGCACCAACAGAGGCAGGAGCCCAGTACAAAAGGGCAGCCTGCAGCGCCGGGAGAACCAGAAGGAGTGAGTGAGAGGGGGAGTGAGCGACCTCAGAGCTCTGTCGGGACAGCTGTGGATTTCTTTGTGGGCAGAAAAGCCACCAACACAGGCAGGGCGCGGTACAAAGGGCAGCCTGCAGCTCCAGGAGAAACAGAATGGCGAGTGAGAGAAGAAGAGTAAGCCACCTCAATGGAGCTCTGTCGGGACAGCTGCGGATTTCTTCCTCAGCAGAACAAGGTGCCAATGCAGGCAGCAGCCCCGTACAACAGAGCAGCCTACAGCACTGGGACAAACAGACTGAGCCAGTGACAGAGGGCCACTGAGCGAGCTCAGCAGACCAACGCAATCAACATTCGGCATTGACAAATGCTTGTTTTTTTTTCAAATTTCTATTTTCACCTCCCATCCTGCACCCGGTCTCCACTCCTTGAGGAGACACATATTGGCAGTCTCTCTGCACCGCGACCTGCCTGATTATATCCCGGCAAGTCCCTATCAAGCCTTGGCTATACCCCCAGGTGGGTACAGGGTGGGGCTGCTACACCCGAGAATTTTGCAGGTGTTGGACTTACCAGGACGTCAGGCAGGCATGGGCAATCAGGGTCTCTGCTGTTTGAGATCTCTGTCATCTAGGAGACTGGGCACAGTAGTTTCCCGTGTTCCTGGGGGAGTGGCATGCACCCAGGTGTCATGGCATCACCACCAATGTCGCCACTCCCCATTCCCTCAAGTTGTAGCTCCAATGCTTACTGCCTGGCTGCCGAGAGTGAGCGAGTGCCAAGCAAGGACCCCCGCTCCCTCTCAGGAGAGGAGAGCAGTCCATCGGATGCTCAATCCTCTCCCTCCTCTACCAACCCCCGACGGCCAGGGCTTGTTCCCGAACTCGGGTCGCCGGCGTAGCGCGAGGTATGGCGTCCAGCGCCTCAACCCTCAGTGACACCAGGCCAGCCTGGCACTGTCAGTTTTAGTGCACTTGCTCATGCTAACTGCAGCAGCCACCCCAGCACATCCTCCTCATCTTCACACTCCTCCTCCCTGTCTGCCAAAACAATATCGGTGCCCAGGGCTCCACTAGACCCCAGGGAAATGTTTTTAATTTTAATATATTGGCCACCAGAGAAACCAGTACCCTAGCCCACCAGGAGTATTTTTTAAATACCTGGCACCATGTGGGACAATTCTAGCACCCTGGACAACCAGTGCTAAATTATTTTATTTATTCTAGGCCACTAAAGCAAAACAGTCCCCACTAACCCACCTGGGTTACTACTTTTAACTACTGGCCACCTAGCCACTAAGCCATCTAGGGGCAGGAATGGATTTTTGCTGAGCCCCACACCAGTGACATTTTTCTCCTCTTTTTCCCATTTATTAATGTATTTTCTTTCTCTATATTTCTGTCTTCCTACTTTGTCCTATCTGTAACTTTTTATCTAAAGCTCCATTTTATGTTTGCTTGCACGCATGTGCAAGAAACATAGTGCCATCATCGGAGTTTTTGGAGTTGTGTCAGCCCTCTTCCAATTCAGTCAATGTGTTTGCAGGTGCGGCTGCAGTTCTCCAATGCCTGCTGGAGCTGTCTATGACAGCTCCAAAATGCAGTGGAGTACAGTTGAAAGGGGGAGCTACGCTTCAGTGAGCAGCAATAAGATATCGCCTGCTCATGCGCGCTCCTCCCACACACACACACACACACACATATGCTGCCGCCCCCCCCACGCACACACTGTATAGCCGACGGGGGTGCCCAATCCCCGTCGGCTCCACTGTCTCCCCTCCCCCGAGTACAGGATGCCACGCTGGGAGCCCACCCCAGCATGGCAACAGATGCATGGCTGACGGGGTGCCCAATCCCCCATCGGCTCCACGCCCCAACCAGCCATTCTTCTGCCATGCTGGGAGCCCATCCCAGCGTGGCAAATGTCCCGCGTCGTTTCATTAAAAAAAAAAACAACCTGAAAATCAAAAACGGTCCCTGGCTGTGTCTGTCCCCACCCAGCGCCCACCACTTCGCACCTGCCTCCCCACCCCCTCACCCCATACTTACCTCCGGACTCCGGTAGCGACGATCTTCGGTGGACTGGGAACACGTCTGCACTCTTCAAAGCCGACCGCGAACTGAGAAATGCCGGTAAGCTGTATAATGGGATAGATAGGGTTTTTCAACTTTTTGCATATCTCAGGCATTCTTGGAATTTTGGGCCCCAAATTTTCAACATGGGATTTTGGGACCCTCCTCATGAATTATTGCACTGTCATGGCGTTATTCGGGCCGAAGGGTGATTTTGCAGTCACTGCGCGAAATCACCTTTCGACCGAGTAATGAAACAACACTGCCACTGTTCATAAGGTGGGCTCAAAAGCCTATGTTGAAATTTTGTGAAAATTCCAAAAATAACTGTTTTATTTGGCCTGCATTGCGCAGTTCCTACGCCTCATAAGTTCACGAATTTTCAATATTTTCCTCCAGATTTCAACATTGCCATTTTACCACACCTCCTTATGAGCAGTACAGCTGTTATTTTTCACATCTTGCCCAAAACGCAGCTTACCATACGCATAATGGCGCAGTCGTGTGCAAAAATCAACATATGGGACACATTAAGAAAATCACAGTGACACTTTTAATGAGCAGAGGTCTTACAATGGCTATGTTGAAAATTTGGTGAAAAAATTCCTAAAAATGACTATTTTACGAGCGTGCGTTGCGCAGTTCCTACGCACACTTATAAGTTTGTGAATTTTCTATATTTTCACTCCAGATTTTCCACATTGCCATTTTATTACACTTCCTTATGAACAGTACAGCTGCCATTTTTCACATGTCGCCCAAAATGTGTTTCTGCACATGTAGCGCACAATGGTGCTGTCAGTGTGCGAAAGCAATGTTTGGGACAGATTAAGAAAATCACAGTTACACTGTTCATGAGCAGAGGTCTTAAAATGGCTATGTTGAAAATTTGGTGACAAAAGTCCATAAAATGACTGTGTTACGAGTCAGCATTGCACAGTTTCCACGCACCCTCATAAGTTCATGACTTTGTAATATTTTCAGTCCAGATTTTCACCAGTTGCATTTTTCCACACTTCCTTATGAACAGTACAGTTGTCATTTTTCACAACATGGCCGAAATGTGTTTTCACACTTTCAGCACAGAGATGCATGGTTGCTGTGGGAAATCATTATTCGGGACAGATTAAGAAAATCACAGTGACACTGTTCATGATCACAGGTCTCCAAATGCCTGAGTTGACAATCTGCTGTAAGAAATCCCCACACTAATTACATTAAGGGTGTGCGTTGCACAGTTTCTATGCACGCTTGTGACTTCACCAGTTTTTTTAATATTTTTACTGCAGATTTGCAACATTGCCATTTTTTACACCTCCCCATGAACAGTACAGCTGTCATTTTTCACATCCTGTTCGGAATGTGGTTTTGCACCTGTGGTGCTAACTGCTGTAGTCACTGTGCATAAGCAGCTTTTGGCTAACAAACTGATATTGCCACTGTTCATAAGGTGGGGGTCTCAAAAAAAACATGTTGAAAATTTGGAGTGAAAATACCAACGAATGCCTGAGCTATTAGGGTTTCCAACCATAACGCCCCACCCTGTAGAGAATGACAGGCATCAGGGGTGTGACTTGGGATTCTTGCCTGTAATGCTCATACCATTCCACACCCTACAGCCAGTGAGAGGAATCGAGGTATGCCTTGGACTCTTCGGCCCCAAAGTTCACCCCATTCTCCTATACCGCACCCATCTCACCATATTTCCTGATGGAATGGGGTGCGCAAAAGGGCCAAAGACCCCAAGGCACATCATGACACTTGTCAGTGTCTGCAGGGTAGGGTGTGGTGAAATGGCGTGGCCGTTATGCCTGATGACCCAAAGGCGCACCCCAATGCCTGTCACTCTCTGCAGGGTGGTGGTGGGGTTTGCTTCAGTTTAATACTTCACTGCCATTCCTATTATGCAGCTCTGTAACTTCTGCACTACCAATGCCAATGCCAGCAAGCAAACATTCTGCATTGACAAATGCTTGTTTTCTCTACTCCTATGCTGTCATATACCCCTTTCATATCTCTCCACTGTCTGTCTCTGGTCTCGCTACTATATTTTCTCCATATAAACCTGAAAAGGTCTCACAGGACGTTGACTCCTTCCCCATCAGATAAGTATCACTTTTTGTCTAACTTGTTTTGTCCCTCCTATTTGCTCCCTAAAAACTAAGGATCCTTTGTGACCCCTTTCCTATATTTTATTTTACAGGTCCTACCTCTTGCTCCCCAGTAGACAGGTAAAAGACCGTCAACATGCTGTATTACCTATACTTGGTGAGTTGAATGTAACGGTGCTGCTGCCCCCATTACTGTGTGTGTGTATATGTGTGTGTGTGTGTGTGTGTGCGCATGCGCACATGCTTGCAAGATGCATCATGCACAATGATTTGTAAATAGCTAATAGTTTTATGACTATGATGGGGGAATGGTGCTGTTGTCAATATCCTGCCTTGTAAAGCTCTGTGTGTATGTGTGTGTGTGTGTGTGTGTGAGACAGCTCACAGTAGTAGTGGTGAGTGAATATCTTATTTTGAATATTCTGTGAACATTCGTATTTGGGTCCCCAAATCCCAAATATTCAGAATTCAGTATTCATATTCATTATTCGTGTTCTGGTGAGAGTGGAAAAAGCAGTAAGAAACAGATCACCCAACCTCCTCCCCAGTACAACAGTCTAAAGATCACAACCCCCCCCATCCCCCACAAGCACCCACAATTTATTGTTAAAACAACCTCCCTGCCTCCACAGCTGGCCACCATCTCTTGTAGTGTGTTTTTTAAAATAGCTCATATGAAATAATCCCCCACGCTCAACCCCAACAGTAGCACCCAACTCCCAACCTCCTACCCCCCCCCGGCACCCACATTTTCTTACTATGAAGAAGCCCCCAGGTGTGGGAAAGTGACCGACTCATCCTGTCATCCTCCACAGCTGGTCACCTTCTTGTGAAACAAAACACTCCCATGCTTGCTTGCATAGTAAACCAGCTGAACGCATCTCTTGTTTTACTATGCACGCAAGTGCATGAGTGCTATCATTCACAAGAAGGTGACTGGCCATGGAGGAGGGAGCATGAGTCCATCACCTTTCGGCGTGGGGGTGCCTCTTCACCATAAAAAAATGTGGGTGCTGGGGGGAGGAGGTTGGGAGTTGGCTGCTGGTCTTGGTGTGGAAGGGTGCATCATTTGATCTAGTTAAAAAGCACAAAGTGCTACAAGACATGGTGGCCAGCCATTTAGGCAGGCGGGTTGTGCCAGTCGCCTATCAAGGGATCATTGTTTAAACAATAAAATGTAGGTGCTGGTGGGGGAGGGTGGGTGGGGATGGGGTTGTAGATTTTTAAACAGTTTGGCTTGAGAGGATGGTAGGAGCTGTTTTTCCCTTTTTCTAAGTATTTTCCAACTACAAATAACAGTGCCACTATTTGTTACCAATGTCAAATAGTGCATTATTCATGGTATTTAGAAAATACTATTCATCCCTTGCACACCCCTACACTGTAGTTTGTTGATAGCTGAGAGTTTGTGTTTGGATGGTGAGGGGCACATGTGAGAATGTTAATATTTGGCTACTTCCATGTGTGTTTGTGTGTATAGGAGGCAAAGGCCTCATCACACTATTGATAGCCGAATAATTGCACGTTTGCAGGTTGAGAGATGTAGGGGTAGGGGGGAGTGGATGTTCAATTCTCAATAGATAGATTGTGTGCACGTGTGTGTAAGTGTGTGTGAGTGTGTGATCCCTGACAGTAATCATATCTCAATGTAATTATTGCTTTAATTTGTAGTAGTCTAGCATCTTGCCACTTTTGCACATTTTTTTGCATTATGTAGCCCTTTTACAAATAGTGGTGGCCATTTTTTTAGCTATCCCCTTATAACAAGATATGAACTATGTGGGCATGATTTTCAAGCTGGAGCTGTCTGCCCCATATTTTAAAGCAGCAGTGCAATGAAATTGGGCAAAAAAATTGATCTACATTTTGTACCCACAGAGTCTTAGGTATGAGTTATGGGGATAGGTCAAAAATTTGAAAGATAATTGGGCCCCTAAGTATTCTCCCTGCCTTCACAGAGGTCATGCTGATTCATATGGGGTGCTGAAAGCGCTACATCAGTGTAAATAAAGAAATACACAAGGCACATCATTCATATTATGCAGGCATGGCTAACAGTGTGATGAATGTTATCATTTTTTGTTTGTATGGTTCCTGTTGAACAACTGTATGTTTTAATGCCCAAACATTGAAATTTAAAAAGCATTATAAAATGTAACATGTGTAGTGCCCAGCTGTATATGGGCAGTATCATGTCCCCCTTTCCTACAACAAAAACCCTTCTCAATACACACCAATCCAGCACCCTCAGTACCTTGCTATAGCCCTTATTGTACTGGCTGATTTGCTTGAGGGAGTCAGTGATGATAACTCCCAGATCCCTCTCCTCAGCTCAGGTGGCCAACCAATCCTCCCATGCATCAAAGGATTCCATATATAGGTTCCTTTTCCCTTAGCCCATCACCTTTGCATTCCATGGCATTTGAACTTAAGTGTATGGCATGCATTCCAATGTTTTTCACAATGTAAAATATTTTGGCTGCAGCAGTGGCATGGAGGAATAAGGCACTTGCATCTCACTTATTGCCGCACTTGTGACCCAGGTTCGGGTATGGCCTCTCGCTGATGGTTGTCAGCCAGGGGAGAACATTTAGCATCCCAGGGACAGCTTTCTCAGGAGGGGTGGACAGGCTGTCATGGCCTTTTGCTGTCACTGGGTAGTGGCCCAGTGGCAATGCAGACTCTGATAGGCTTCAAAGGGTTGGGGCTGTGGTTCCATAGTGTGTGTGCACATCCAAGTGCATGCACTGGAATGCCACCGCCACTGGGGGAACTGGAGAGAAATGGAAAAATGACAGTTAGGCAGGCTTAATGAAGCCCCCGCCTGGTTTTCTTGGCCAGTCCCTGGCTCACATCTGGATTGTGCTCGTGTTGGAAGAAAGGCGTCCCTCCCTTCTCTGGTCTCACCATGAGGAGATCCCATGGGGAATTCAAGCCCTTGGAACTGGGGAAGGCAGTAGCTGGTTATGGAAGCAGGATGGGGCTAAACAGCTGCCCACCTGAGCTGATGAGCTTAAAACCCTTGATGACGAAAAAAAAAGGAATATAAAATATTTTCTGGGACTTCAGACATTTACCTACACTTCATACAGATCAGCTCCTACCCCGGGTTATTAAAATCAACATTCATCCTGACTGCTGTGTGGTAGAGGGACTGCTGCTGACATTGTGGGGGGGGGGAGAGTAGCCTTGCTATCGGGAGTAAAGTGCAGACTGGCATTTGCTATGTATGGAATCCGCTGAAGACAGACTCTGAAAAAATGAGCTCAGCACCTGAGCTGCTCGTAGCCCACTATTGGTGCAGTACTGGGAATCCTTTGCTTGGGGTTGAATACCTAGTCTGAGAAGGAGCTATTGCCCCTTCTGCTAGTGGGGAATCAAACTAGTGGACTGAGAGCCACACTGTTGTGTTAAAAACATAGAAACATAGACTGACAGCAGATAAGGACCACTTGGCCACCCAGTCTGCCCATTTCCCTACCTACTGGATAAGCTGCAGATCCTAGTTTTACCAACAGCCTACTTCCTCCTACCTCCCACTAGAATTGCCTTATATCTGTCCCATGCATTCTTAAATTCCCCCACTGTTGTTAAAGCTTGCATGGTTTTACTATAGTTGGTTTCTTTTTCTACAGGTTCCAGGTTTTTGTGTAGTTAAAGTGCAGAGGGGGGTTGCTTCACAGAGCAGTCAAAAGTGCAGGAATGGTAAAACCACAGCCAGCAAACCTAACAGTTGCCACTGAAGTGACAGGGAATGTGGAGGAATAGAAGTGGGTGGAGGCACATCTGCAGTTGAGAGAGTTGTGGGACCAGGATATAGGCTAAACTTAAAATGGCAATAACTGCTCAACCTGACCTAGAGTAGTTCTGTTGGCCTCTAGAAACCTGGTGTGCTAATGGGATTTGGGGGTTGAGAAGCTGAGAAGGCCATTCAAGGGCAGCCAAGTGGGAAGGCCTGGGGCCATACAGGCTTCCCATATATTTCTATAAGGTTTTTAATAATGAGCTGCAGGAACCCTTGGTGGGAATGTTTGAGGAGGGAATGACAGGAAAGGGGCTGCACCCCTTAATGCTGTCGGCAACCATTGTGGTTATCCCTAAATGGGGGGAGGGCCCACTACAGTGCTTCTCATATCACCCCATCTTCCTCTTCATAGGAACATAAGAAAGTAGCTAGCAGAAGGATACGTCTTGGTCTATCTAGTCTGCTCAATTTGTTGTAGGGTTTTGTATTTTACCCCTACACCTGTGTCCCTGACCACCTCCTTTCCTCTCCCCCTTCCTTGGTCCCACGACTTCCCAGTGTTTGTCCCAGGATCTTTTGAATGATCCCACTGTCCTAGTTGCTACCACCTCCCCTGGTAGCTTGTTCCAGGCTGATACCACCCTTTCTGTGAAGAAGTGCTTCCTAACCTCCCTCCTGTATCTTCCCCAAACCAGCTGTTGGCTGTGTCCTCTGTTGGTGGTGTTCTCTCTCTTCCTGAAGAGACCCCCACACTGTACTTTGTTTACTCCCTTCTGATACTTGAAGGTCTCTATCATGTCCTCCCTTTGCCTCCTCTCCTCCAAGGAGTATATCCTGAGGGCTTCAAGCCTCTCCTCGTATGACTTGTCCTGCTGTCCCCTGATCATTTTAGATGCCCTCCTCTGCACCCCTTCCAGCAATTTAATGTCCTTTTTTAGGTACAGGTGCCAACACCTCACTCCATACTCCAAGTGAGGCCTTACCAGTGAACTACATAATGGCAAAATAATCTCTCTGTGCATGCTACTGAAATTCCTTGCAATGCATCCCAGCATCTTGTTGGCTTTTACCACTGCCTTTTTGCATTAAATGGATTGCTTCAAATTGCTAGTAATTACTACCCCTAGGTCTTTTTTCTCTTCAGACGCAGCTACATGTAACTTTCCTATGCAGTACTGTGCTCTTGGGTTTCTTGCCCTGATGTGCATCACCTTGCACTTTTTGAGATTAAACCCCAGCTGCCAAATCCCTGACCATTTCTCCAGTCTGGCTAGGTCCTCCCTTAACTCTTGTATCCCCTCCTGGGTGTCCACCCTCCCACAAAGTTTGGTATCATCAGCAAAAAGGCACATTTTGCCTTGAATGCCCAACCCAGTGTTACTTATAAATATATTAAACAGTACCGGGCCCAACATCGACCCCTGTGGAACTCCACTTGTGATCTCCTTTGTACTGGAGGCTGCCCCTCACCATCACCACCCTCTGTGTCCTGCTCTCCAACCTTTTTTCAACACATCTTACTAATTTCTCCCCCACCCCTAGCCCCCTCAGTTTTTCCATCAGCCTTCTGTGTGGTACCTAATTGAATGCTTTACTAAAGTTCAGGTAAATGATGTCTATTGCCTGACCCTTGTCCACTACCTTCGTGACACAGTCAAAAAAACTCAATTAAATTCATTTGACGTGATCTGCCCACCACAAATCAGTGTTGCTTACTATCCTGCAGACCATTCTCCTCCATGTGTCTCACCAGCCCCTCCTTCAGTATGGTCTCCATAAGTTTGCATACTATCAAGGTTAGGCTAACTGGCCTGTAGTTGCCCAGATCCTCCTTGGGACCATTTCTGTGGAGTGGCACCACATTTGCTGTTCTCCATTCGTCTGGCACTACTCCTGAATTCAGGGAACTATTAAATAGAGTTGTCATCAGACCTGCCAGTTCCTCAGCCAATTCCCTGAGTACCCTGGGGTGTAACTCATTTGGCCCTAGAGATTTATCCACTCTCAGTGCCCTCAGTCCCTCCCTCACTTTTTCTATCCCAATGACCCTTATTGGATCTGCCCCAGTTCCCTCCTTTCTTACCCCGGCCTGTGGCATTGGTCCATCCTTTTCTTTCGTAAAGACAGAGCACAAGTATTTGTTTAATACTTCAGCTTTTGGCCTGTCTTCTGTTACCCATTCATCCCCTTTCTTAAGTCTGACAATGCCATCCTTCTTGTCCCGGTTTTCTTTTATGTAGCTAAAGAAGGCCTTTTCTCCCCTCTTTATCCCTTCCACTATCTGGAGCTCTTTCTGTGACTTGGCCTGCTGTACCTCCTATTTTACTAGCTTGGCCAGCCTTTGAAATTCCTCTTCATCCTCTACCTTAGCTGTTCTTCTACATTTCCTGTAGGCTGCCCTTTTTTCCTTTATTGTTCTAGTGACCTCCCTGCTGTGCCAGCTAGGCTGTCTTGCCCACTTTTTCTTCTCCTTCATTTTTATGCAACTGCTTATAGCATTCTGAATGGCTCCCTTAATGGTTTTCCATAGCTTTTCCACCTCCATTTCCTCATCTATGCGCCCCAGTTGCTCCCTAATCATTTCCCTCATTTTGTTTAAGTTCATTGTTCTGAAGTCCACCACCCTAGTCCTTGTTGGGATATCCTCCTTGCCCATGTCTATCTTGAACCACACTGAGCTGTGGTCACTTCTACCTAGGGGTTCTCTGATGTCAATTTTCTGAACATGTTCCCCATTGGTAAACACCAGGTCCAGGATTGCTTCCCCTCTGGTTGGACTCATCACCCACTGTGTCATGAAGCCATCCTGTATTGCATTAAGGATTACTTGACTTCTGGCACAGGATGTGGCAGAAGTGTCCCAGTCTATTTTGGGCAGGTTACAGTCCTCTGTCAAGACTACTTCCCCCTCCCTGCTACATCTGTCAACTGTGAACACAGCACCCTGTCCATCTCTTCACCCTGGTTGGGCAGTCTTTTATATGACCCCTAACCTACTCTTCTTTCCCCTGTTGCTCTGGAGCTGTAGCCATAATGCTTCACTGTTCCCCTTTTCCATTTCCTCCTCCCTTGCACACACTATCCCCTCCCTGATGTATGTCGCAACTGCTCACCCCCCTTTTCCTGCCTCTGTCTCTGCTGTATAGCTTATATCCTGGGATCAATAGGTCCCAATCCTGATGTGCTGTGTCCCAGGTTTCCATAACAGCCACAATGTCCACTTTACCTTCAGTTAAGAGGGCATGCAAATTAGCCATCTTGTTTCCAATACTGTGTGCATTCAGAGATATGGAAGCACCAAGTATTCCATCAGCGAGAATGCCGACCTCCCCCACAGTGATGACACAATACCAACGCAGGTATTGTGCCGCCTTTTGACTGGGCGTTTTCTGTGGGGGGGCTGTGCCCCCACACCCTTATTTGGGGGGCTCTGCCCCCACACCCCCTGGACTCTAGGATTCCAACTCCAGGTTGGAGTTGGTCCAGGGAGGGGGCAGATCACTGGGGGAAAGTGAAACACGGAAAAAGGACCATTACCACGAATGTTGCTATAATGGTCTTTTTCCGTGTTTCTCCGTCTGGGTGTCGACGAAACGGGGTGATACGCAAAGATACCACCATCCAGCTTGTCCCCGCAGTACCCTCTTTTTTTGTTTCTCTGGGTTGTCCTTGTCGGTCCCCCCCATCCCCTTTTTGTTTGTTTTTTTACCATTTTCCCCTTCTGTCCTGCCATTCCTGCCATCATCGGAGGGAGGCTTTTTGGCCTCTCCATTTCTGTCTCCTCCCCCCCCCCTTAGCAATTTAAACCCAGTTCTCCTGCCATGTATTTTCCCAGCATATCCTTTAGTGTTCTTTTCCCTTCCCAGTTAAAGAGAAGTCTGCCATGGCTGTATAACCCCTTGTTTGACCATGCATCACCCCCTTTCCCTATAAAGCCGTACCCTCTTCTTTGTACCAACCCTTAAGCCATTCATTGAATTCAATTATTCTCCTTTTTCTTGCTGTGCTGGCCCTGGGAACTGGGATTATTTCAGAAAATGCCAACGTGTTTACTGACTCCCCAGATGACCTTGCTATGTCCCTAAATATCTCCTGAACCATCTCCACCTCTTACCCAGCTAAGTCATTGGTACCAATGTGCAACATCAGGTCTGGTTTTCCCCCTTTCTCGCTTAACAGCTCCTTGACACTGAGTGGTATTCTCCTTGTCTCCATCCCTGGCCTGCTGGCTACTATTGTCCTATTGTGTGGGTCCTCCTTTTTTCCCCACTTTACACCTTTAATAATTGAGTATCTGAATACTATCCTTTTTGTGATGCTAGTGTGTCCATTCCCCATTCCCTTATCCTCCTTTCTGATGTTCCTACCGCTTGCCTTTATTTCATCTTGTTCCTTTACCTCAGTTGTTGTGCATGTTTCAGTGCCCCTTCCCATCCCTGTATCCCTACCCCCGTGTGGTCTCTCCCCCCGTTCCTTGCTTCTACTTTGCTTTCTACCTCCTTACAGGTAGGTACTCCTTTGTAAACCAGGCCTTCTTCCTGGTTCTTCCTCCCCTTTGTCTTCCTTGCACTCCTTCCTTTACTCTCCCCTTTATCCTTGGTTTCTGCCTCCTGGTTAATCCCAGGTGCAGTGTGTTCATCCTCCTCTACCTCCCCCTTCTCCACCCTAGCTTCCTGTGTTGTTACCGCCCTTTGTCTCCCTTCCACCAGCACCTTGTACATATTAGAAGTAGGTACCTGGACGAGTGAGCTACTTTGTGTTCCCCCTATTTTTCTTAAGTTGACATTTTTCTGGCCCCTACTTCCTGCCATTTGCCACTCCTCATCTCTGACTCTACTAGTTTTATAAATGTTGCTTTACAGGTTTTTCCTAGGTTCCTGTGTATCTCCCTTTTTTTCCTCCCCGCACCTCACTATGTTGCTTCTTTCCGCCTCGAATCCTTCCTCTGGAATCCTCTGATAATCTTGTCTACTTGCTCCTGACATGCCCTCCAGCAACCCAGTAAGCCATCTTATTTCATTCCTTAAAATGTCATAACCCCTGCACACTGGGCATCCTCCTAGTTTCCATAGTGTCTCCATGAACACTGCAACTCCACATATGTTATATCCCACTATCCTTCCCCAGATGCCATGTTTAGATAGCCATTCCCCTTCCTCTCTCCTATACAGTTTCTCTTTTCTATTCTTGTACCCCCACATGTTCACCTTATTCCTATTGTAATTTTAGTTAAACTTCCAGTATAACCTTCCTTCTTTTAGTTAAACTTCCAGTATAACCTTCTTTCTTGTATGTCACTCTAATACTGTGTCTTATACTTCAGTCTAGTACCCTGGAATCCTTGGAGCTTGGAGCTTCAAACCATTACACCATGATTTCTAGTCTCCTTAGAACTGCAATATTTCTGGCCAGCATTACATCATAATTTCTAGTCTCCTTTTAGCTACAATATTTGTGGCCAGCAAATTTACCTTCACTGCATTGATACCTATGAGCTGTTTATCCCTGGAATAATTTCAGTATTACACTGTACCCTTATCCCTGGTATAATTTCTGTATTACTATTACACCATAATTTCTAGTCTCCTTAGAGCTGCAATATTTCTGGCCAGCAAATTTCCCTTCCAACTATTACACCATACTTTCTAGTTTCCTGCAGTGAGCTGTTTATCCCTGGTATAATTTCAGTATTACGCTGTACCCTTACCCCTGGTATAATTTCTGTATTACGCTGTACCCTTCAATTACAATATTAGCATGTACTACAGTCACAGCATGTGCTGTACCCTTCTTCTAGACATCAACATGTTCTGCAGCCTTAATTAACACAATGTCCCCCTCACCAATTTAAAATGCTCCTACACAAATAGCTACTATCCGTCCACGCTCCCCTTTCTTAATGTTTTTCTTTATTAATCCTCACCAAATTTAGCTGCTCCCATTCCCCATGCATTACCATCTCAACAAGTACTGTACCCTCCTTGTACAACTTTCAATTTAGCTGCCCTCATTCCCCCTGCATTACATTTAATAAGCACTGTACCCTCATTTTACAATTTTAGTTTCCCCTACCACCATTTAAAGCATATAATTTATTTGTCCCAGTAGAGATCACTCACCTGCTGTAGTGATGAGCTCCTTCAAGCTAAAGTCACCCTACACATTTTATTGTCCCTTCGGAGTTCACTTGCTTGAAGAAAGTTTTGTTTCCATGATCAGCCCCTTTGAGATGAAGTTTTTTCTTTAGTCCTTGCCTCAGTGCTCCTCCTCTTCTGTAGTAGTCCTTGCCTCAGTGCTCCTCCCTTCTGTAGTTGTCCAACCCCTGTGCAGTTCTCTGAGCTTTTAAGAACTCTAAGAGGTGGGGATGGCAGGGTGGGCCATATTAAGACAATGGATCTGCTGGCAGGGCTGCCGCTCCGCTCCTAGAGTGAGGAAAGATGGAGTCTCAAGTCACCTCTCCCCTCAGGTCCTCCAGCTGCTTGACTTGAATCAAACGCAGGTTGCACTTTTTTAAAAGGCCACCCGGCTTTTGTGCTAGTCACGGGCTGCCCTGATTGGCCTCTTCTCAGCTCTTGTCTGCAGCCGATTGGTACCGTCAATCTCCTTCTTCCGCAGCCAATTGGTCACTGCAGACACCTCTTTTGTGGCTGTGGATGCCACTTGTTGCCCTCTGAAGCAACTGGCTGGGGTGCCACTGATGGATCTGCTGGCTGGGCTGCCGCTCCGGTCCGCTCAGCTGCTCTGCTTCTTGAGTGAGGGGAAAAGGGAGCCCCAAGTCACTGCTCCCCTCAGGTCCTCCTGCTGCTTGACTTGAATTAAGCACAGGTCATGCTTTTTTAAAGGGCCACCCTGCCTTTGTGCTAGCTGAGGGCTGCCCTGATTGGCCTCTTCTCGGCTCTTGTCTAAGGCTGATTGGTGCCACCGATCTTCTTCTTCTGTTACCAAATGGTTGCTGCAGATACCTCTTTTGCAGCTGTGGCTGCCACTTGTTGCCATCTGGAGTGGCTGGCTGGGGTGCCCACCAAAGGGTCTGCTGGTGGGGCTGCCACTCCAGTCTGCTCCACTTCTCGAGTGAGGGGGAAAAGGGAGTCCCAAGTCACCTCTCCCCTCAGGTCCTCATCATGGCTGACTACAACATTTTAGCTAAAGTAATGGCAACAAGACTGGAACAGGACTTAACCAGCATTATTCATCTTGATCAATCAGGCTTTGTAAAAGGCTGGTGAGGGAATGGAAACATCCACAGAACACTGAATGTGGTCTGGAGGTGGAAAGGAGTGAAGAGAGCTCACTGGGGTACAGGCTTTTGGATGCCAAACAAGTCTTTGATCGCATGGAGTGGGGATACCCACATGAAACACATGATGTGGGATAAGAGAAGTATTTAGAAACTGGATCAAATTACTGTATTTGAACCCCACAGTGCAAATAATGGTTAACAGCAGCCTAACTAAACTCTTTGAGTTGGGATGGGGGATGGGGGACCCGACAGGGGCGCTACTTCTCTCCACTGTTACACATCATGACCCTGGAACCTCTGGCTATAGCACTGAGGGAACATCCAGAAAGAGAAGGCCTAAGGGTGGGAGAGGTGGAGCGCAACAGAGAAGCATAGAAACATAGACGCTGTCAGCAGATAAGGGGCTCCTGGCTCACCCAGTCTGCCCTGTTTTCCCCACCTATAGTGCCACCACAGATCCTACCTGGTCTTTTTCCTCCCCCTTATTTATTACTAAGATCCCTTTGTGTCTATCTGTGTCTATCCCATGCATTCTTAAATCCTGTAACTGTTTCTGCTCCCACCACCACTGGGAGGCTGTTCCATGTGTTGACCACCCTTTCTGTTAAGAAGTACTTCCTCCCATTTCCTCTGAGCCTCCCCCCTCTTCTATCTTCATAGTGTGACCCCTTGTCGTCGAGCATCTTTTTCTGTGGAAAATGCTTCCTTCTTGTACCTTGTTCTTATCAGTGAGGTATTTGAATGTTTCTATCATATCCCCCCTTTCCCTCCTTTTCAAGGGAGTACATGTTTCATTCTTTAAGCCTTTCCTTGTACGGCTTTTGACGCAGGCTATGCACCATTTTGGTTGTCCTCTTTTGTACCACCTCCACCCTATCTATGTCATAGCAGAGATGGGGCCTCTAGAACTGTACACAGTACTCAAGGCGTGGCCTCACCAGTGTTCTATACAGGGGTAATATTATCTCCCACTTTCTGCTAGTGCAAGATCTTGCTCTTTGCGTATCATTTACTCCTTTATGTAAGAAGATCTGAAAAGGCCTCCCCAAGATCTCAAAACTGCTAAGTGACTATAGGGATCTGTCAAGGTATAGGGTTAATTGGGGAAATGTGAAATATTGCATGTGGGGGGTGTAGGGTTATTAACCTAATGACACTGGTCTAGCCCTACAGGTTGTTGATAAATTGAAATTCCTGGACATCTTCATCCCCAAAAGGTTATCAAAAATATACGAGAGCAGCTACCCACCTCTCCTGAAGAAAATCATGGAGGACCTAGAAAGAGGAGTATCCCTATCTCTAACCCTAATAGGGCATGTACACACTATAAAAATGTGTGTCTGCCACACACTGCTTTATATAATGCAGCTACCCCTCCTTGAGGGGCCTCCTGTATTTTCCCAGGGTTTGGCTCAGGACTTCTGGTGATCGAGCTTTCAGAGTATCTGGGCCAGCCCTGTAAAACGCGCTTCCACCTGCAGTCTGGGAGGCCCCTTTGATTGGTGTTTTTAAGCAGAGGCTCAAGGCCCACCTTTTCAGCCAGGCTTTTACTGAATGACTTATTTCCAACCCTGTCCACTCTATAGTTAGTCACTATAGTTAATTTCAATTACTGAATGCTGATTTTAATTTCTGTTGTTTTGGAGATGTATTTGTATGTATTTTGCTATGTAATGTATGCACCCAGAGCTTCTGAGATTGGGCGCCTTAAAAATAAAATTGCCTTGCCTTGCCTACTTGTAAAGGTACACCAGCGTTTTCTTAGTAAAGTGAAGAGCTTATTCCATGAATTCGTATGGAAGGGTAAGCCAGCAAGGTTAAGGGTGACCACACTCCAGGAATCTATTAATGAACAAGGGCTAGCCCTGCACAAATGCAGCATTATCTGTGGGCAGCACAGCTGACATGTCTGGGTAATGAAGTGAAGGAGGAGAGACTGGCCTGAAGAAAATTAGAAGAAATGGAGCGAGAGGACTACTCACTGCAGGAATACATCTTAAATCCAGGCCTGAGGGGTGAAGGGGAGGAGATAGGCAAGAAGCTCAAAAATCCATTGACCAGCCATACACTAAACACTTGGTCTGCTTTCCATACCTACACAGGTCACAAGTAGGGGTTGTCACCTCTTGCCCTCACAACAGAGGCTTTTAGGGGCCGCTGGGTGCACACTGTGTTTGTCCAGCAGGGTCTCCTGCAGTGGACCAAAACAAAGGGAAAAGGGAAATTGTTTAACCAGGAAAGGCACACTAAGCCACAGCTTGTTTCCAGGTATGACCTGGGAGCACAAGGACGTTAAGTGACTTGCTCAGAGTCACACAGTGTGCAAGAGGGGCTGATGGAATTCAAACCCAGGTCTCCAGGTTTGCAGCTCAGTGCCCTTAACCACTATGCTATACTGCCTCCAGTAAAGCAAACTCCTCGTCATGGAAACAAACCCCAATTTCTGTGTTACAGAAAGTGATACTCACCACTATACTAACAAGAGAAAGAGAGCCAAGTACTGTAGAAACATAAAAGTTGACAGCAGATAAGGGCCACAAGCCTACCACATCTGTCCTGTTTTGTATCTAGTAAACCCCAGATTAGCCTAATGGTTACTTCCTTAGTGTCCTCAGGCTTCCTATGTGCCTGTCCCATGCCTTCTCAAAGCCTGTAACTCTTTCTGCCCCCACCACCTCAGCAGGCAGACGGCTCCATCTATCCACCACCATCTCCATGTAAAAGTACTTCTTCACGTTTTCTCTAGTAAGATTGAGTAAGATCAGAGACTTGTATGCCAGGAGTCCTGGTGGACTTTACAAGCATACTTCTGAACTGCAATGAATTATTCATAGCACTATGATTTTCACACTCAAATTTACCCTTGCTCCGCATAGGTTTACTGATATTCTTAATGATGTTAGATCTATATCTGGACACACAAACTATTAAATCATTGAAGTAAGTTGATAGAAACATTCATTATCACTAACTATATTGGGTCCACTATTTGTAGACATATTATTGTTTAAAATAAGAAAGTGCTACACATTTTGGCCATTTGCTATGATTTTTGAAGGCCAGTGCTATGATTTTTAATGTTGGGAGGTTGAAAGGTATGTTTACAAGCTTTAGGGAGAAATCTGTCCTTCCAAGGACCACGTACTCCATATATCTGTGTGCAAAGGGGCCTGTTGAGGGAATGGGGGGAAGGAGCCGCTCCAGATCTGTCACTAGTGGAGAATATATTAGTGGCAGCTAAGCTGAGGACCAAGTCTCAGGCATCCTACTTCAAGCTAATACAAGATCTGGCAGAGCCACTATGACTTTAAATGCATTAACTAGATAAGGGTGTTTCATGGGCTTAAACATAAACATGAATTGCTATTGCATACACTAACCGAATCAAAGTATGGTACATTGAGAAAGGGCAGATATAAAAATAATACCACCGTCTGTATTACAGTTACCTGTACGTTTCACATTTTTTTCCTATGCACTGTTGTAGCAATCAACTCAACAGAACCAGACCATCATATACATGAAGGTACTGTACCTTAATTGCAAACACTGCTGAGGCAACTATGTGTTTGACAAGGTAGAAGATAAATACAATGTTGAGACATGTTTTTGAAGGCATTTGATGTGTTTAATTGATTTTTTTAGAGATTGTTATAAAGTTCAAGCACATTCTTCGTATACTATAAAAGTGCATATACCCAAATGTCAATGTAAATCTTATACATTTCATTATAAGTTGTTCTCTCGAAGTAATATCTTATTGTGCAAGGCTTAAAAATGGGTGTTAGGTAAAAGTAAATTGGGGTAGGTGTGTTATTGAGGGTATTGCTTAGATTATCTTTTATTGCTGCTCCACCCCTGGCACACACAATATGAAAATCAACAACCCCTTGTTATGAAGCAACAGGAATTATTTAGTACAAGGACAGAAACAAGTAGGAGACTGAGTAAGTGGGTAGACAAGCATGAGTATGGTAAGTCAAACAACATTTCAAAAAGTCTTACTATTATAATAAATGTTTTACAAATGCATCTACACAGTTGACAATTTTTGTAAAAAAGTAATAACAATGGGAGTTATTCCACTTATGCCCACAGGTGCCACGCATGCAGGTGGAGGCATTTGAGGCCCAGATGCACCAGTCTGCCCTGCCTCTGAGTCAGAAGATCAAGGCAGAGAGTCAGAGGTACTGGGGTTCCATTGATAGCCGATGAAGCAGAGGGAACCGAATCTGATTAGGCCAAAGAGGGGCTATTAGAATCATGTGAGCCTCTTCCACCTGTAGCTTTAGGAGAACCCTCTGAAGCATTGGAAAGGGATGAAAGGCATACAAGAACCTCCCTGTCCAGCAAAGAGACAACACATCTCACCAGAAAACACCACACCCAGGAACAAGTGAGCAAAAATTGGGTAGTTTTGCATTGGATGGGGAGACCAAGAGGTATGTCTCTGGCTGACCCTACAGGTCAAATAAGTTTTCAACCACCTCTTGATTTAGCTCCCACTCATGAGCTCTGACAGTGGTGTGGCTGAGACTGTCTGCCAGGATGTTGCTGTTTCCCATCACAAGGAAAGCAGTCAGGCAGAGGTCATGCTGGACTGCCCAGTACCACACTCACATTGCCTCCCGGCATAGAGGATTGCCCACCTCCCCTGGATCTTGGCTGACATATTCTCCAGTTGCCATGCCAGGGACCTAGCCTGGAAAAACCATAGGAAAACTGGCTCCACTGCCTCTTGGCAGCAATACTGGACCATCCGCAATAAATGTACCAAAGCCATAAGACAGGCTAAAAAGCATTTCTTCCACGCGGCCCTCACTTCCAATCTAAACCACCCTTCCAACTTCTGGAAAACTATTAAACCCTGCTCAATCCACCTATACAGCCCCATCCCTTCCCTCACTATCCAAGGCAAAAACATATCGAAGGCAAGTGCAGTTGCCTCTGCTTTCAACCACTTCTTTACCAGTTCGCTAAATCCCTACTCCTAACACGTCAACCCTGCCACCCATTCCAGAACCCTACACCCCCGCCCCCTCCGCTCCTTATTCTCCTTTAAACTGGTCTCCCCAGCTGAAGTTTTAGCCATCCTCACTTCCCTTGACCCCAACAAAGGGAAATGCCCACTTGGCCTGGACGCTAAACTCTTACATCTCTCTGTCCTGGCCATTTCTGCCCCCCTTGCTGACCTCCTAAACCACTCCTTCTCTACAGGGCAAATCCCGGCAGCCTGGAAGGAGGCTCTAGTCATACCACTGCCCAAAGGAGGTAACCCAGCTGATCCAGGGAACTACCGCCCGATCTCCCTCCTCCCCACCCTGGCCAAACTTCAAGAAAAGTTAGCTCTAGCTCAAATCACACAATTCCTTGATGCAACCTCCTTCTTCACCCCCTTCCAGTCAGGATTTAGGAAATCTCACTCCACCATAACTGCACTCCTAAGACTATCAAATGATATTACCTCAGGAATGGACAAAGGGTTCATCACCTCAGCCATATTCATAGACCTGGCAAAAGCCTTCGATACCGTGTCCCACCCAAAGCTCATCACCAAACTGCATGATGCTGGCCTCTCTGGTCAAGCCATCAGGTGGTTCCATGCATACCTCTCTGGCAGGTCTCAATCAGTCAAAATTGGTGACCAAATATCCCCCCCACTCCCAGTCACAATGGAGGTCCCCCAGGGCTCTGTCCTAGGCCCACTTCTTTTCTCAATTTTCCTAAATGACCTACCGCTATCCTGCCCTAACTCAGCTATCCAAATGTATGTGGATGACACTGTCCTGTACACCTCAGGCCCCTCAGCAGAGGCCCTGAAATCTACTCTCCAGCTAGATTTCAATGCAGTCCAAACTTGGCTTAGCTCAAATCAACTCGTCCTAAACTCCAAAAAGACCGTATCCTTAACATTCGGCACACCGCATAGACTCTCCAGGATAGCTGAGCTGCCCACCTTCTAAACACTGGACGGCTCCACTTTGGAAGCCTGCACCTCCTTTAAGTACCTGGGTGTATGGCTGGATCACCACTTGGACTTCTCTATCCACATAGACTCCCTGCAGAAAAATTGCACCCAAACTGATAGGTGCCCTTTACGTAACAAAGGGTGCCTAACCACCCTATCAGGAAAGAGCTTGTACTCAAAATGATTCTCCCTATATTTGACTATGGTGACGTGGTCTACGGAGCGGCCTCCCCATCCACCCTAGCACTCTTGGACCCCCTCTTTTACTCCTTCTGCCACCTGATCCTAGAATGCCCCCCTACCACCCACCACTGTCACCTATATACCGCCCTAAGCCTCCACTTGCTGCATACCAGGTGACAGCTCCACTGCGCTAATCTCATAGCAAAACACCGGTCAAATTCCCTCCCCTTCCCTCCTACCTCAGCTCCACTCTAACCTCACAACCCTCGCCAGCTTACCCCTTGCGTGGCTCTGACTCTTATCTACTCCACATCCCTTTCATGCGCACCTCAAAAGGCCAGTCAGCTTTCAAATACAGAATGCCCTCCCTCTGGAATAATCTCCCAAGTGTAATCAGGCAGGCCTCCCCCTTCCCTCAGACCTTGACCACTCTCCTTCAGGCACACTTCTCTGACACCTGCACCTGTAACATTCTGGATAGAGCGGCTAAACCTAAGTATCCACTTGGCACCTAGGGGTCATATACCAACTATCATGCTGCATTGTTCTAAGTAAAAATATGTGTAATATCTTTCAATGTTAATGTCATGACTTAAATCTCCCTAGAACCATTATGTTTCTCACCACTGCTGAATCCTACTGTATCAAGCTATGTAGTTAAGCATCTATCCTATTGTAACAATGCCTACTGCACCAATGTTTCTCTAAGCACTACTATGTATTGTTATGTTATGTACACCCAGGTCACATCTAGAAATGAGTGGTTTATTTCCTGCTCAGTATGCCTATCTGGTAAATCTCGTTAATAAAAAAATAAATAGAGGGTACGAGCGAATGCCTCCCTGTTTGTTTAGGTACCAGACCACAGACATATTGTCGATCTGAATCAGGAGTGTCCCTGGACTTAGAAGAGGCTGGAAGGCCTGGAGGGCATACAGTACTGCCCTCATTTAAACACATTGATGTGTAGAGATGCTTCCAGCTGAGATCATGTTCCCTGGGTCTGATGGTTTCCTAGGTGGGCTCTCCAGCCTTGACATGAAGCATCCATTGTAAGGGTCATGGTAGGAGCAGGGGGTTGAAAGAGAACCCCAGTGGAGAGATTGGGCAACTCCTGCCACCAAAGAAGATTATCTTCATATACCCAGACACTAGGACCCTGTGGTCCAGGTTGTCCAGCCGCTGATCTCATTGGACACAAAGACTCCATTGGGTGACCCTCATATGCAGTCTGGGTAGAGGAACTGTAGGGATTGCAGCTAGCATCAGCCTGAGAAGACGGAGGATCAACTGGGCTGTGATCCAGCATGAGTTGGCTACTAATCTGGTCTGTTCCTACAGGGTCTCTGCTCTGATCAATGGGAGGAAGGCCTTACCCTGGACCATATTCAGCACTGCCCCAAATGAATTGTAGGCACTGGGAGGGGAGAGGTGGGACTTGGGATAGTTGGCTGTTATGCCAAGTCTGGAAAAGAGGTCCAGGGTGAAGGAGAGTGACTCCCTCAGACTGCTCTGTGATGGGTCTGATAGAAGCCAATTATCCAGATACAGGCACAGTTATATCCCTCTGTGGCATAGGGCCACACCACCACTGCTAGACAATAGGTAAAAACCCAAGGTGCTGAGAATAGGCCAAATGGGAGAGCCTTGAACTGGTAATGTTTCCCCTGGAATGCAAACTGAAGAAAGTGGCAGTGGGCCTGGAAGACAGGGATGTACAGGTAAGCATCCTGCATGTCCAGCACACAGGGGTAGAAGTCCCTGGATGGTGAGCATGCAGAACCTCTTGTACTCGACATACAGGTTGAGTATGTTGAGGTTCAAGATGGGTCTTAGCTGACCTGTCTTTTTGGGCACTAGGAAGAAATGGAAGTTGTACCCTCTTCCTACCAGAGCCACTGGCTCTATGGCTGACTTTTGCAGAAGATCCTGGATCTCATCACCTATCAGAGATAGGTGCCTTGCAGGATAATGGGAGAGGCCTGGGGGGTACTCCAGAGACCTGTCTAGGAACTCTATAGTGTGACCTCTTGCTATTAACTGAAGGACCCAAGAGTCTGTGATTATGTCATGATGACAGCTCTTGACTCATCTGTCATCACAAATGGACGCGACACCTCTGGAAAGAATTGTATTAGGCGACCTTAACTACAACTGGTTATCTAATGGATCACTACCCCTAAAACAATTCTGTGATTCCCATCGGTTCTCCCAACTTATAACTGAACCAACTCACATCAACAATAAAAATCCAGTGAGAAGCACCTTCCTGGATGTCCTCCTTGTCAACAAACCACACTACTTTTCTCATGCCGGTATCCTTCCAGTGGATGTTAGTGACCACTGCCTTTTAGCTGGCATAAGAACCATCACTAAACCACTAACTACATCAAAGTTCTCTACCAAAAGATCTAGATGGAACTTTGACCCTCTGGCCTACTTCAACAATCTTAAAAACTCTCTGCTTTGACAGAGTTTCTACCTGGCTAAATCAGTAAGTGATGCCTATGATTTTCTCCACAAAATCATAGCCAGTGCCCTAAACAAACATGCTCCTTGGACCAAAATGTGAATAAAAACCAGAACCTGCCATTGGTTCTCACCGGACCTGAAGAAAGCTTTACTCAAAAGAGACCAACTATAGAAAAATGCCCGGAAATCGCATGCCGACGCAGACTGGTGTCTCTTTGGGACAGCTAGGAATACCTGCACGAAACTCATCAGAGAGGCCAAGGCCAATTTTTACCAAAATGAATTGCTCTCCTCATCCAACAGCCCTACCAAATTCTGGTCCACAGTAAAGGAACTGTCTGGCCATTCACCAGGTACTGTACTACCTTCCAAAATTACCATTGACAATGTCACTATCACTGACAAATCTGAGATTCTTCAAGCCTTCAACAACCACTTTGCCACCGCAAGCATGGCATTCGATAATGCACCAGTAAGCAGTCTTCGTCCGCAGCTCAAAGCTCAGCCGCCTGAACCAAGTAACAAAAATATGATCTTCTCCTTTTCCCCAACTACCATTAAAGAAGTTGAAGATCTTCTGCAGCTAGATATTAGAAAAAGTGCAGGAACCGACTCCTTTTGACCCATACTTTCTGAAAGTGCATACCACATACTTGCCACCCTATATCACACCTATTCAACCTTCGCTAGTCCAAGGCTCTCGCACGAATGGAAAACTTCTCATGTCATCCCACTATTTAAAGCAGGGGACCCAAGTGACCTAAACAATTATAGGCCAATCTCTCTTTTACCTATACTTTCGAAAATGATGAAAAAAATTGTGGATATACAGTTGAGATCATTCCTTGATGACTCTTCATTGCTTAATCCTATGCAGTCCGGCTTTAGAGCAAAGCATAGTACTATTACTGCATTGGCCAAAGTCACTAATGACTGGCAATGGGACCTTGACAATAAAAAATGTGTTTCTGTGGTGTTTTTAGATCTCAGCAAGGCCTTTGATACTGTCGACCACTGCCTACTTCTCTCCACCCTAAAAACCATAGGCATGGACTCAGTCTCTTTGGATTGGTTCCAGGACAACCTCTCCAATAGGCAGCAACAAATAAAGGCAGAGGGAGAGCTCTCTCCACTCAAACCAATAAAAAGAGGAGTCCCACAGGGATCCATACTGGGCCCTCTACTGTTCGCCATCTACATCAACAACTTGGATTTAGGAATCAAGGAAGCCAGTATACACCTGTTTGCCGATGATACGGTGCTCTATCTAAGCCATGACTCTCCTGGAGCCACATGATCAGAACTACAAAATGAATTCAATACACTGCAGAACCAGCTTCTCTATAAAAAGCTACTACTAAATGCAAAAAAAAACAAGGCCATGCTGTTTTCACCGTCTAGCACTGGTGCCTACTCTGCTGCTGCTGGTACATTTCCTCCCATAACCACCTTACAAGGAGAAAAACTTGAATTTGTACCTAAATTCAAATATCTGGGCATATGGCTAGACAACAAACTCTCCTTTTTGGAGCACACAGAAGAACTGATGAAAAAACTTAGGCAGAGGCTTGGCCTCTTTTTCAGAACTAAACACCTCCTGACTACAGACGCAAAAAGACAGCTTGTTCAATCTACATTCCTCTCATTAATAGACTACGCTGACATTATCTATAGCCAATGCTCCATCTCACACCTTGCAAAACTGGATGTCCTGTACCATAGAGCTTTAAAATTCATAACTAATCTCCCATCCTCCACACATCACTGCTTTCTATACGCAGCAGTAGGGTGGCCTTTCCTGCAATACAGACGGTGTAGAAATGCAGCCCTCTGGACACTTTGAGCCCTCACCAACAAACTCCCAGATTACATTGTTGCCTGTCTCTCCTTAAATCCAATGAGTAGCTATGACCTATGAAGCCATTCGCTAATTTCTTTGAAAATCCCCAGGATCAGTAACCATTTTGGTAGGGCCGCCATAAGCCATGCTTTGCCCACACTCTGGAATAAGATACAAAGATCATTGAGACTTAGTTCTCCTGTCAGTATTGCCCTGTTTAGGACTATTTATGACAAAACGTTCACAGAAATCTGTAAGTGTTTCCATAGTCCCTAGCAGTCCTGCTGATGGTTCCCTCTCTGGTTTTACCACATTCAGCCATGAACCTAGTTCTATCCTTCCCTATTTAACTAGTCACTAATCAGCTGCCATACTGGCCCTCGGAACTCTTGGCACCTCTTTCTCCCTTACTACTCTCCTGCCGCCACTGAAGCAGGAGATACAGTCTTCACTATGGGTCCTTCTGTAGCCTAGGACCCTCACCCAAGCACATAAACAGTTTCTGAGGGCTGAAATGTTAATAATTGTACCTTTCTATAGAGGCATTAATAAACATGATACCTTAACTTCTATGTAAATGAAGGTTGTAAATACCGCAATAATGTTATGTAATGCATGTAGGTTCTTATGTGAACAATTGGAATGTATGTATCGCACCTACCATGTTGCTGTAAGTTTGTTTGCCTCCTTTTGCTCATTTTGTATACTGCACCTTAATATATGTATGTATAACTGTCCTTGACAACAGCAGGTCCACCTTGTAAATGAGCTTGCTCAACGGTGATCGTCTGGATAAATAAAGATTTGATTTATTGATTGATTGATTGATGTCCTGTGACACCGGAAGGTGGAGGGCAAATTCCCCCCCGCACTGGTTCCCCTAGAAGATCTGTAGGAGCCGGGGGGGTCCCCCACAAGTCAGGAGGCTGAGGGGGAGGGAGTCGGCATCTCCTCTGGGGGGCTTCTGGGACTTGGCAGGGGGAGTAGGGGTTCCTGATGCTGGATACCAGCATTTGGCCTGCGTTTGGCAGGGGTCTCTTTGGTCTGTTGTCTCTGTTGCCAAAGAAAAGGCTGTTTGCCCTTGTAACCCCCTCGGTACATATAGCGGACATCATGAATGGATTTACCTTGGTTCTACAATTCAGTGATAATATCCTTCCTTAGCCGTCACCTCTGAATAACACATATCTCCTGAGATGGGCATCCAGGATTGAGGTCTGGATGTGTTGTGCCAGGCCAGCAATCCTGAGCCATGAATGTCACCTAATGCAGACAGAAATGGCTGTGGTGTGAGCAACTGAGTCTACTGTGTCATAAGTGGCCCGGAGGGCATGATGACAGAAGATTTCAGCCATTCTCACTGTCTTGGGAATCTCGGCCTTAAGCTCCTGGTCCTGGATAGCTTCCATCTTTGACTTAAGTGAGGACAGGGAAGATTTCTGATAGGAAACCATATGAGCCACATAATTAAGGGACATGAGGGTGCATGTGGAGAAGGAATGGATCTTGTGACTGAAATTGTCCTGTTGCTTAGACTCCTTATCAAAAGGAGAGATGCTCAAAGGTTAGGTTTAGAGGACTGGTCATGGGCAGCCATGATAACAACTGAGTCTGCATTAGGATGGCCAGTAAGATGTGCAACCCCATCTAGTGGGGTGGTACACTCTGTCTTCCTTTTTTGAAACAGCCAGAATGGAGGAAGGCTATTGCCAGATAGTGGATGTCAGGTCTTCATGGGGCCCAGTCCAAGGCAGTATGGGCATAGGAGCTGTGTCAGTCATGTCTAGATGATCCACAAGCCTTTTACACTTTGGATCCTGTTCCTGGATAGCCCAGCCACAGACATATTGTATAGTTGTCAGGAGTTCTGCAAAGGAAGGGTCCTCCAGAGGGGACTTTGGGGACTCCTTAGGCTGAGGCTCTATAGGTGTATGCATACCACAGCTGGAGAACAAGTTGGAGTCAGAATCCAAAGAGTGCCTGCTGGGGGCCTGAACCCTTTTTAGAGGAGTGTCCTGGGTTTTATCCCTGACCTGGTGTCTAAAGGAGCCTTCTCCAGAATGGTGGGAATCCACAGGAGAGGCTTATCTAGAGTTTGGAAAGAAGGCGGGAGTAGAGGCTGCCACTGGTTTCTGACAGTCAAGCTCCAAGGCTAGTTGAGTCCTGTCCTCCTGAATCAGGGTCTGAAACACTGTCTGGATATCAACTTGAGGCTGGCTGTGGAGGCAGAAGCTGAGGCTGAGGAAGAGGTGGTGGAGGAGGAGGCTGGAATAATGGATAGCCTGGCATCTGATATTGAGGGTATCCATGAGCCTTATAGGAGTAGAGAAAGCCAGAAGGAGCATAACCTTGATTTGACATAGCCCAGCGTCTGGTACCCCGGTGCATAATGGAGTTGATGACCAGACATTGGATACCCTGGTGAAGAGTATATTGGGTATTTTGGGGGTGAATAGTCTGGAACATTGCCCATAGGTCCAGCCAGAGGTGGTGCTGATGGTCCAGCAGGAAATGGGGCTGAAGGCCCGGCAGGAGGTCCAGAAGGACCAGGCATCAGTCCCGTAGGGACATTCAAAGGGGCTGGCACTGGATCAAGCACAGGAATGTCCAACACTGGAAGATTCTGTGCCTGGAGGCCTGATTGAAGGCCGTCCAGCATTTGAGGAATGGCCGGAGTGCCAGATATATCCTGACCCCACAAACGGTCACATTGCCAAGGGTCACTTGTGGTCAGGGTGTGAGTAGAACCCGACAGAAGGCCCACCATTGTCTGGGGAGTAGGAGTCCAAGATGGTGAAACCCGATTGTCCAAGGGGCTTGAGTTGAGGAGGTCCCAATGAAAGGTCCCCGGAGGGATTAACAATAGGTCCAGTGAGTGAATCAGGAAGAGACTGACCCAGGGAAGGAGGGGGAACCTCCAGATTAGTGCCCACCTCTGGCTCTTGATCTTCAGGCAAGCCTGGAGGATCTGGTTGTGTCAGTGGGAGTGACGAACCCTCAAAAAAATGTTGCATGTCCAGCAGTTGGCTCAGCTCAATGTCGAGGGTATACTGTGACTCTGATGGGAGAGCCCCAGCTGTGCGGTTCACAGAGGAACTGGGGCATGACTTATCAGCCATGGCAGTGCAGATGTCAGAAGAGCAAACGTCCAACATATCGGCCTGGGCCATGCAGACAACAGCGCAGCTCGACTCCAGTTTACTGGCTGTAACTGTGCGCTCCTCGGTGGGGCTGGGGAGCAACTTATTGACCTGGCTGCTGGTGATACATCCTGAAAAAGATATTGGCCTAAGGAGCACAATAGGGGTTCTGTCATCCAAGAAGAGCCCTGACTGCACCATGAGTAAAGCAGGCAGGTAGGCCTTGGTCTGATCCACCGGAGCGGTAGGAGACCTGGCACTAGGGGTACTTACTGAAGTGGAGGTCCCTCCGGTGTCAGTGGTGCCCGATGTTCACCGCCAAGTGAATGGACACCTGTCCTGGTCTTGGTGCCTCTTCTTGTCCTTTTTCTTCTTTTTGGGTTCTGGCATTGGAGAAGATTTTTCCCTCAGATTCTGCAGCTCCTTTTCCATCAAAGCTAGGCACTTCTCCAGCAAGTGGACGTTGAGCTTTTTTGGTGCCTAATCTGTGTGTCATGGTTGAAGGATTGGCAGGGCGCACAGTCCTTGACCCAGTGTTTGGGGCCGTGGCAGATCATGCAGCGGGAATGCTCATCAGCATGCAGGATCTGGGTGCTGCAGGACTTGCACTTCTTATCGATGCATCACCCAACTGTTCCTGTTCCTTAATTGTACCTCCAACTATATCCCATGCTGTAAATTTGTCACTGTTATTTATTTACTTCTCCTTTTTTCTGTATATACCTCACGATCTCTGTATTAGACCTATTTATACTGTGTTTTACTATGTGATTGTTTGGCTTGGTGTTCTGTTCTCTTTTTATGCTAAACTGGACATTTGTGTAAATGGGCATTTTTGCTCACATACCTTTCAGTATAAAATAAAGACTGATTGACTGAAAACTGGACTGACAGACCTGAACCACAGCACTTCTGTAAAAATCCAAACCGGCCATACTGGGTGCAACTTGTACAAATACTGCTGGTCTGGTCACTCTGATTGCACTGTTCAGTCTGACTTTTACGTATCTGGTCTGCTCTTGGAAGTCTGTTTTTCAACTCTTCCTTGACATGATTGAAAACAGAACCATCAGGACCAGACCAGATAGGTAAAAGCCAGACCAAATTATATGGAGTGAGTGGATCAGTAATATTTCCACAAGATGTGCCCAGTCCTGATTTTACAGCTCTGGTCCAGGTCTGGTGATCTGGATTTTACCCATACCCCACTGCATGTGGCTTAGTGATGTACTGTACAGATGGATAAAGAGTCTAACCCATGGAAGGCTGAAGTTTCAGAAAATCTTTATGCTAAAAATACCAAGAATCACTCCCCCACCCCCAAATCACACACAGTCCTCTACCAAAGTCATGCTTAAATATTGGTGCCTCTATATCCACACCATTAAGCTTTTAATGCCATCATGCCTATTCTGCTCCCATGAGCTTCCCTATCCATGAAATCCCATTCTGCTTGTGGCAGCACCCCCCCCAAAAAAAACAGCTAATTTTTTTAAGGGAGCAGCTCTTTACACCACATCAACTAAATTACAAATTACTGCTAAACTCCTTATTTTTAAACATTTTGTTGAGAAAGTTTTGCTTTAGTATATCCATGGTCAGGAAAACTTAATTTGTAAAAGAAACCAAAGCCCCCATTTATCAGTTCATTTAATCACAATACAGCATGTTATAAATTGATCAGATTCTATGCGTAACACAAGTCAAACAAAAATTAGACACACACACGCCTACCTATTTGCAAGTGAAGCAAATGTGGTTACTATCATTCAGCTGTAAACACTTATAGTCACAAATTGCATGTTAAGAACATTCTGTAGAATATAAACTGTAGCCCAGAACTGCCTGCCTGAGAAAATGAAGTTGGTGTATTATATGGAAACAAGCAACACTGGGACTCTAGCTATGGAATGCCCTGCAAAGTTACAGAATGACTGCTCTTAGGATGGTGGTGCCAAATGGCTTAATGAGGTGTTGTGTTCATAGTGGCTTAGGGAACTGCAGAGCATATTTGTTATGCAGAAAGCTCCAGGAAGTGTTTAACCAATTCAACTTCCAATAGATTTCTATGATGTCTGTATTATTCATTGGTAATCTGACACAGAATGACTGCCAGAAGATAATGAGTTAACTTTCTGCGGGCTCAATTAACTCCTCAAGCCAGAGGAAAAATAGTGCTCTATATCTTCCTATACACACACACACAGGTAGCATAGTAATGAGGCTTCAGCGGTGGAATCTATTTTTAACACTCTAACATGTAGTTTGGTAGCAAAAATGACATCAGCCCTTTTCTGAATGCAAAACGCCTGCTGGGCTATTCCCACAGTCATAAAAAGGAGATAAGCCCCTCCAAAAATGAGGACTACATGATGGCATGGGGAGGAGACACAGGTAGAAAGACAACCCCAGCAATCTAGAAACAGGCTATTAACCATGCTACGACCTGTCCCCAGGCCAACAGACTGAGTCAGTTGCAATATAACTTCCTATATAGGGAAAGGGAACATTGTTTAACCAGGAGTAGCACACTAAGCCGAAGCTTGTTTCTAGATGCAACCTGGGAGTACAAGAAAGTTAAGTGACTTGCTCAGGGTCACACAGTATGCAAGTGGGGGTTGTGGGATTCAAACCTAGGTCAGCAGATTTGCAGCCCACTGCCCTTAACCACAGGGCTACACTGCCATATAAGCCTACTAACAAGAAATAGGCCTGGCACATTGTAGACTTAAAAGAAAGTCTCTAAGACCAATAGACTGTGAGACAATTTTTGTGCAGAAGACTTTAAGTTTTTAAGCCTACCTTGCTTTTGAAAGACCAAAAACATGTCTTAAACATAGACTTCACTCTTTTGTGCAACCGGTTCCAGATCCCCCTGAAAATTCCAAGGACAAGGATAATCAAAGTATGTATGGTACTGAGTGGTACTAGGATATGGATGTGTCACTTTTGTATCATAGAAGACACACACACACACACACACACACACACACACACATATATATATATATATATATATATATATATGCATGCTAACAATGGATACACAGATGCTACAAATACAGATCCATACATGCACACAAGAACATGCTTACACCTCACACAATAAAATAGCACATCCCCTACAGTACACAAAATCTGAATTTTAGCCTGATCAGTTCCTGAACTATAGCCTCTGGAGTCAGCATGATCTTTTGTATACACAAACAAAATGTCTCATGAGCTGTGATTGATGAGCCTCTACTACTTCCTTTTCTGATTGCTTACTCTCAATGAAGTAGGATAGTAAAATGTTCTATTATCTTTGTTTCTGGGTCACTAAAGTTCCATGGCCTGAAAACCTACTCCAAGCCCTGGAAGCCCTGTCATTGACATCAGCAATGACATCTAACAATTTCTCTCATACAACATAAATTTTTGTGAAAAAGAAAAAAAAATTACCCTAACAGGAATCAAACCCAGCCCCCAAATCTGGTCCTTGTACTCTGCTATGGTGCTATCATTTCCAGTGGTTAGACATAGGGTTTCTAGACAGAGATGCATGCTATGGAATGCATATCCTGCACTTAGTGCAGATTCCCCCCATACACAGTTACAGTGAAGTTTCATAAAGAACGGTTTGCCTACTGGAAGGAATGCTTCCCAGCAAGTGGTATTCAAACCTACACAAGTCTCAAAACCTCAGTCAGAACTAATTAAGTTGACTGAAACATAGAATTACAGTTCCAGGGTCTGAAACCCTGCTTCATGCCATGCTGAAACAATATCACTGACATCAGCTATTTATTTAATACAGCATAAATTGTAGTGAGAAAGTAAACATATACACTACCAGGGATTGAACCCAGGCTTGTATAGGTCTGAAACCCTATGCCAAGACCTAAAAGCCCTACCACTTGGGATCAGCAATGGCATCATGCAGCCGAGTTATTCAGAGTGACTGTAACCTTAAACTTTACCAAATGCTGAAAAAAAACACAAATTACCACAAGAAGACCTTATAATCTACGCTTGCTGATGCCTAAAAACTGGGGGGGGGGGGGCTTCCAGCTCCCTGACTCCCTAGTCCTGGGATAAAATTCAGGAAGACCTGAAGCTGGACACGGATCGTACTGAACACATTTAAATCAAAATGCTGACTGTAAAGTACCTAAGCAATCCATTGCTCAGGCTGAGAGGTAACAAGCCTGATTCTGAATATGTATCTGATCTGATCTGCATCACATGCACTGAACTACTTCTTTCGGTATTTATATGCATTGCATTTTAAATATTGTAGTAATTTGCATGTAACACATAGAAACTTTACAATATTGTAACCAGGCATCCCTTGCAAAAGAGACCTCAATCTGAATACTGTGTGGTAAAATAAAAGTTGGATACATAAAAAAAATGAATATTCTTAGAAATGTTTGCTATTTTGGATATTGTTTAAAGAAAACATACAATTAGCATTTGGATTTTTTCCATTTTAAGCTGATAAGATATACAGTATTTTAATTTACAGTCCAGTAAATCCTGAAAACAAAATGAGAAAGAACAGACTAGTGGTAGATAAACACAAGCTAGTTTCAAAAATAAAAAAAAATACTATTAACGTTGCTAGCATTTTCTTTTATTCCAGACCAGTCCTGTCTCAAAACTATGCAGAAGGTTTACTAACTCAGTTCCCGGTCTCGTTTTTTTTTTTTTTGTCAAGTGGGATTTCTTTAACCCTCTGAATAGATGATTTAGCAGACCTCTCATTTTGCACTTTTCCCATGGAGTCAATGGTGACACAAGTATGTCTGTGACTTTACAAATCATGTAAGTAAGGATTAAGACACGAGCAAAGGATGGGTCTACTGTGGAATTAATCCATGGTTGGGGGGGTTGGGCCACGATGCCGAAGGCCAAGTGGGTCCAACCAAGCAACCATGGATTAATTCCACTGTAGACCCATCCTTTCTAGTGGCTTAATCTGCTTGTAACATGGCTAGCAATTTACTAGGTTACTCTTTATCATTACTATTACACAACAATATTATGAATAAGAAACAGGTGTCAAAATACCACTTTTCTGTCACTCACTACTGTCTCTATGACCTTCTATTCTCTTCAAAACATGTGCATGCATGTTCAACATTAGGTATCTATTCATATAGTGATGTGCTTTCCTGTACCTATACTGGAACTGGGTTAAATATGCACCCCGGACATTCACATTGCTTGCTGTATGCGCTTCTCTTTCTCTCTGTGTTTTTCTCTTCCTTTCAGCTTCATTCACTAACATTTTGGTGTTCTTTGCTGCTGCACTCTGGGGATTTCTCCGGATTTACATGTCCTGATGCACGGCGCGCCACAGCTCACGCATGCGGACACTTCTGATGCACCTCAGCCTACTTCTCCGATTACAGGCATCTGATACTACTCGTCTTTACAGTTATCGTCTAATTCTCTACGGTTCTGGTGGCTGTTCTACTATCACAGACTGCTCTATGTGCGATTTCTTCTGCATATAATTTTTTCTGACCCGCGCTTTTCCTACTGATGTTTCCTGGTTACCGCTACCACTCTGTGACTTCTGTGCGATTAGTTACTTGGTTGCCACTAGAGGGCGATGGAACACGGCATTTCCTATTCTGCACTCTGCCGGTCTGCACCAACGCTGTTAACCTCCATCACCATGCTAACCGTGGTCTAATTATTTTTGCACGCACCTGCTCCCTACCATGATCTACCATGGTATTAGACCATGGTTTCTACTGTACCACATGGTGTGTTTGCACCTATCTGAGTGCTTCATTTCATTTTTCTTTTTTATGCCATGTTACAAGATGTATTTGATATCCAACATGAAGTTTATCAATCATGTCAGATGTATTTGATATCCAACATGAAGTTTATCAAACACATTACTCCAGGTTCATATTTATAAAAGTATACAACACATCCTCTAATTGAGGATCTCTGCTATAAGGCTATCCAACTATAAGGTTACTTGAAGCTTGTGGCTCCCATTAATGTTACTTCTGAGTGTGCTACTTTGTTCACAATTACTGTCAAAGGTCAATAATGCACTGAGACTGAGTAAAAGTCCTAAAAATGACACTGTCAACCCCTTTAGGCCTCAATGTTCCTTTAGTTAAAAAAATAATGATTAGTCACATTCTCTAAAAGTTGCTGACGTAGCTTGTAGTTTGATTCTGATTCCCTTCTTATTTTTAAAAGTGAAAAACAGATTGTCTACAATACTGGTGCTACTGCACAAAAACATATCTGTTTACATTCCATGATCAACTCTCACTGTATCTTTCCTGGAGTTGGAAACACCTTCAACATAGTCTAGAACCTCATGATGCCAGAGGAGGAGAGGAGACTATTACTTCATGAGTGGCTGCACTGTTTTGGGTGGTTCCTAATATTCAGGAAGTAAGCAAGTAGAGTAAATCAAGGATGTTAAACAAAACAAGGCTGGGTATAACTACATCATTAGCCTTCATTTCTGTTCTATTAAGAAAGGAAGCAGATGAAACAACCACTAACATTGATGAGTTTTATAGATAGTAAGTAATCATAAAATGTGGGTTTTCATCTGGAATAGTATGGTATAAAAATGTTGAAAAGTGTCCCTTTAACATATGAGTGCCACTTTCATATGAACAAGACCAAATGAACAACTCATACAAACAACAAACATACCATAAGCAGAAGGAAATAGTAAAGAACACCTGTATCCTGGGCCACACTATATAGTATTTGAGAAGCACATCCCTACTTCTGCTGACCAAGGTGCTGTACTTGGAGCTGCTGGCTGCAGTCCTCTGCCTGTTGCACTTCTATGGGAAGCTGCTGACTATGCTCCTGCAACCTAAACAAAGGCACCGACAAACACTCCTACCATGCATTCTGATGCTCCCCACTTGCCAGACGACCTGACATCCCAGCACAAGTTCGAGTACAACACACACCAGCAAAAAGGCAACCACAACCATTACCAAGGGTATGAAGCACCTGTTTAACTCACCCCGCTATAATACAAGACTTGGTTAACCCTATTGTCTCTAAGCCATCCAAGCAGACCACTAAAGCAGTAGGTAAGGCTAGAGGGATGTTGGGGTGTATTAGTAGGGGTATCACAAGTCGTAAGAGGGAGGTAATAATCCCGCTTTACAAGACACTAGTTAGACCCCATCTGGAGTACTGCATGCAGTACTGGAGGTCACACCTTTGCAAGGACATTAACCAAATTGAAGCAGTCCAGAGAAGGGCAACCAAAATGGTGCAGGGACTGCATTAGAAAACATATGAGGACAGATTAACGGAGTTCGATATGTATACCCTAGAGCAAAGGAGGGAGAGAGGTGATATGATCGAAACATTCAAACAACTTAAGGGGATTAACAAGGTAAAAGAGTCTAACATGTTTCAATATAAGAAAAATAGCAGGACAAGAGGACACAGCATGTGTTTAGAGGGAGGCCAATTAAGGGGTAATGTGAGGAAGTTCTTTTTCGCAGAAAGGGTGGTGGATGCATGGAACAGCCCACCTCAGGAAGTGGTGGATATGAATACAGGCAGGGCTTCAAACAGGCATGGGATAGGCATAAGGGAGCAATACAGATGAGTATGACTAGATAGGCCATTGACAGAGCAAAGGCCGATGACATATTCATAAGGTAGAAAAATAAATGGGCAGATTGGATGGGCCTTGCGGTCCTTATCTGCCGTCAACTTCTATGTTTCTATGTTTTAAGTATCTGGAGCCACTGGGGAAGCCCGTGAAGGCTTGTGATGGGGCTTCTACCAGTGTACAGCAGGCACCATAGGGGGAAGAGTTCAGACACCACCTTACACATACATGTTTACAGAGTTTAGGTCTCCACTGAGGAGCATCTCTGAGGGCCCCCGATCCCTGAAGGATTTCAGCCTGGCCCTGGAAACTGACAAGAGGACAAGCTCAATAGAGCAGGCAGGCCAAGAAGACCAGTGAATAGAAAGGAGCTCAGTCAGGAAGCCTGTTCTCAACATATGTAGGGCATTGTAGGTTAGCAGTCCCACCTTGAAGGAAATATACCACTTCACTGCAGACAGTGCAGTTCATGCAGGACTAGGGTCGCATAACACAACCTAGATAGGCTGCTCAGTAAAAGACAGGAAGGAGAGGTGTACTGCAGATTAACCCCAGTGCTATAACAAGGGAAGAGAAGCACAAACACCACAGAAATTAAGCACTCAACCACTTCAAATCAACTTCAGTTTTTTACTTCTTGTAAATACTGTGAAATACAAAAATAATACACAAAAAAATACAAAAAACACCCCAGCACTTTAAGGGCAACAAACACCTCTAACAAAGAGGTATTCAGAGACCGTGAAGCATTGGGGTGTTTTTCCAGGTCCTCCTTGGGGTCAGTTTTTTATTTTTATATTTCACAATATTTACATGAGTAAAATCTGAAGCTAATTTGAAGTGGCCAAGTACTTCATTTCTGGGGTGTTGAGTCTAGTTAATAACCTGGCTTCTACATTCTGCACCAGCGGTAGGCAAGATAGGATGCTTCCACTGACCCTGAGGTAGAGGGCATAGTCGGGCTTGGGCATCACAATGCATGCACCAGTGTTGCCAGATCCTCATGGGGAATAAGTGATTTAATTTGGCTGATGTTCCTAAAATAGTAAAAGCCACTCTGAGCTACAGCTGACACCTGATCCTCAAATGTAAGACTGTCATCCAGAATGACAGCCAGACATTTCCCCTTAGTGGAGGTTTCAAGCCTAGTGGACCTGAGTTAGAGCCCCATCACCTCTTCTGCAGCCACCACTTCTCCCTATTGCCTAGGTCTGTCACAGGTGCCTTAGTCTTATCCAGGTTGATTATCTGCCAACTAGATGCCATCTAGTCCTGGAACGTGACCAGACACAAATTTAGCACCTCAGCCTCATCAGGCATCTTGGGAGCAAACGAATGATACAGCTGTGTATCATCTGCATAACAGTGAAAACTCAGTCTGCATTACCTAATGATCCTGCCAGCGGTAGTATATACAGTACACTAAAGGCAATATGAGTGAGAGGACTGACTCCTGAGGAATGCCACAAAGCAGGGGCATGGGAAGTGAGGAAAAATTCCCCATGACTACCTTCTGTGCTTGAGCCCTAGGGGTAGAAATCAAAGCAGAAGATGACTTTGCCAGTTAGTCCACCATACTCCTTCAGCAAATCCAACAGCAACCCATGGCCTACAGTGTCAAATACTGAGGAGAGATTGAGGCATATGAGAATTGACCCATCTTCTCTATCTCTCGCCCTGAGAAGGTCATTGTGCACCCTGACCAGCGCAGTTATGGTGCTGTGCCTTGACCTAAAATCGGACTGGAGGGGATCATAGATATAAAGATCTGTCAGGTGCACCTCAAGCTGCAGCACTACAATCTTCTCAATAACCTTGCCCAAAAAGTACAGGTTTGAGACAGGTTGTTAATTTGCCAGTTTATCTGGGTTCAAAGATATTTTTTTTCAGAAGGGTCTAGACAAGTGCAATCGTTAATGCAAATGGAAAGATCCCATCTGAGAGACAGCACTGAACAATCTCAGTAAACACTGGACCAAAATGCCCAACGCAACTCATTATAGTTGTGTTGGGCCAGAGTCCAGTTCACAGAAGGTGGGTCACAGTTCCATGATCACCCCACCAACTTCTTCCACTGCAACTGGCCTAAATCCATTTCAAAATAGATGAAAATGTCTGTGATGTGCCAACTCATCCCCACAAAGTTCCACAACCTGTTTGGGGAGATCCCCATCTGTATGGAAGGCGCCTGTCCAAGAATAATCAAGTAAAGTTATTGCACTTCATGGATGAACCAGCCCTAACAGACTGTAGTCAAATCAGATGAAGTAGCCCATTTACAGTCTGTAAGAGGTGAGCCATTTGCTGGCCCAGTGGCACAGAGGGCAGTGGTGCCATGCATCTCACCTCTCCCATGCCGGTGACCTGAGTTTGGGAGTGACCGTGGGGTGCCAGGGGTCAGCCAGCGGAAATGGCTGGGACAAGATTTAGTGGCTGCAAGGCAGCTCTTCTCTCCTGGATTTGGGAGGTAAGCCTTCCCGGCCCTTGGCTGCCACTGAGTGGAGGCTCAATGGTAGTGATGGGCAGATGCTAAGCTGGCACTGAGCTGAGTAGATGGAGTAGGGCTGTTGTCGAGTCTGACATGCATGCACATCTCCACACGCATATGCGACTGTGTTTGCTGAGGCCCCAAGGAGTAAAGGGGAGAAAATTGGAAGAAAAACTCCCTGGTGACAGGATGATGACTGACCTCTTCCAGGCCCAGCATGCACAGTCCTGTACCAGAGGACAATTATGGTAAGGTAAGTTCCTGAGAAGCTGAGTGATGGTGCTCTGGGGGGGGTCAGAAGGTGGTAGCCGAGGGCAAGCAGGAGAATAAATAGAATAAGGAAAGAAAAAAGAAAGAGGTGAGCCATTTGATTCCTCCCAGCAGTAGTCTCCCTCAACAAAAAAATCTCCCTTCTTCTTGGTGACTGCATTTTGGTATTGATCATATGATCATTCAAAGCCAATTTGTCCTCTGGTACCCTGAATCTCCTCCAGAATTGCTCCAACTTGAGACCCTTGATTTTCAACTTCATAAGAATCCCATCAGACCATGGAGGGCCTTGGCATTAGACCAAGGGAAGTGCATGGATAGATGCTACTTCAAAGGCCATGAAGATAGCCCTATCATAAACCATGAACACCTCCTCTAATCCCATCTCACCTGCCGCCAGTACACTTGAGATGTCCAGTACTGCCTGGAATTCCTTTGACTGCAACCATCTTAAAAGGCAGCATTGGACCATCTCCAGAGGGGATGGACTGCTGAAGGGGTCCCAAAGAAGAACTAAATTATGCAGTGATCCGACAAGCTGATCAGGTTAATCTTGAGATTATTAGTCTCAAGCCCCAGGGAAAAAAAACAAGTCCAAGGAGTAAACATGTTAGTGGGTTGCAGAAGTAACTACTTGCATGAGGCCCAGTGATTCCATCACTGGGAAGAAATTTTGCCTAAAATACCACAGTTCAACATCGACAAAAGTATCAAAGTCACCCAGAACCAACCATCTGGGTGACTCCAACACCCTGTTGGTGATGAAGTCCATAATTTCCTGAAGGAGTTCTCCCTCACACCCCAGAGGCCAGTAAAAGAGGAGGATCCAAAAACCTGCCCATGGGCCCCAATGCATTGAAAAATATTCAAATGGTCAGGCTTCTCCCACTGGGTGCATGGCCAAATTCAACTCAGATATAACAGAAATGGCCACCACACCACCCCCTGTGATCCCTCTGCAGGCAGTTTACCACGGATAATCCTGCTTCGACTGTTGCTTCCAAAATTGGGATGGCATCATCACTTAGTTAAGTTTCCATGTTGTAAGCCAGACTGACCTTGGAACCAGAAATGAATTCAGAAATTAAATCTGCTGCAATGACAATCTTGTTCCTCATCGACCTAGCATTGCATAGCACTGCTCACAGACATAATACTTATCAAAATGTTTTGTGCCTTATATGCAAATATGAATGTCAAATATCAGCAAAAGCAAATAAATTCTAATATAAATCATTCAGTCAAGTTTTAATCCCTTTAGGAAGAGGAACTGCAATGTTTGATATAGTATACACATTTACATAACTAATTTGCATAATTCAAAAGCACAATTTATAAACCAAAACAATGGTTATTTCTATGTTTGAAATCATTTTGCCTTGACAAAAGTATTTTGCCAGCTTTTATGAAAGGTTTTAAGCAGAAACCAGGTACTTGTAGAAACTCACCATAATCATAAAAGGAATCCTTTAATGGAGATATATAAATTGATATGAGCCCTAATAAAAGAAATAAGGAATCAGATTAAGCATAATTTAAAATAGCATGTTTATATGGAATAGGTATCATAGCTGATGATGTCACTAAAGATATCTAAATCAAGGCACAATACATTTCAAAACTATAAAAAGAAGAAAAATTTATTTTTTAAATTAATTACAGTACTCATGACCATGGGAAATCATGAAAAATCATGATGATATGTGATCATTATTTATCACAATCACCATTTCTATAACATGATGGTTTTTGATTGGCGACCATTTAATGTTCATGTTTAATCATTGTTATTCATGATCACAATGATGGTTTTTGAAGCTTGATCATGATTTTGCACATAATTGATAATGATTATTAATGATACATCATTATAAAATCATCATCTTTTCAGCTGGACACTTGGTATGGTGGGAGTCCTGGTGTGGGAGCCAACCAGGTCAGGCCTCGGTCTATGTCCCATATTGTATTGCCCCCCCCCCCGTCATCTCCTGGTCCTCACTGTCCTATTGATATCATCCTCAATAGCTGTCCCAAAACCCAGTGATCAACCACTGCACCTCCTTACAATTCCCACTGCCATACAATGACTATGTGCTGTCATTGGCAAGGGGAGTCTTGGAAATTCAGGAGCTGGGATGGGGAGTTGTGAAGCCTAGGGTTTACAAACCCCTCTCACATCATAATGCCAAAAAGAAAACAATGATGCCCCAATATACACCACCCCAGTTAAAGCCTCCTTCTTTAGTTATAACTAAGCAATACCCCACAATCCCCCTCCTCCCAACCTCACTACTCCCAGACATGCACAACCTAATAAACTATACAATCACACACATACTGTACATACCATTAAATAAATAACATTAGCAACCTCGAACACTCCGTCTCTCCTACAGACACCTTATACCACACACACCAGTAACACATCAATAACAATTTCAGTGCACCATAATTCAAGTCCTTGGTGTAGTAAGTCCAAAATATATTTCCAATCTGGGCATAAATTGCCCTGTTTATGTAAGATAGCACCCAAAGTATCAAGGGCACTCAGTCTCTTCTAACCAGAGAGAGAACCAAATAAAGCTTGAAAAAAGTGATGAAATACTAAGAGTCAGCTCTGCCACTGCTGAATCTTAGAAAAGTTAGCTTTGAGGTACAGTAGTAAAAGGAAAGTAACTGAGCTGTTCATCACTTCTGGACCCCTTCTCCAATGGTCAGGCTCCTATCACAGATTTTCGATTACAAGCCCAGCCTCAGATCTGGTTTGAACCCTATTGGATACCACTGGTCCCAGTTCCACTAATGGTGCTTCAACTGGGCCCTGCATCCTCTGCTGTATGTTGCCCACTCTGGACTCCTTCACCAGCTGCTTTTGGCACTGCACACATAACCTTTGGCCGCAGCTGCATCACTTTCATCCACAACAGCTGAAATCTCACTCGGGCATTGTAGCATCTTTGACCACAAACTGCACATGAGCAAACAGGCTGCACCGTGGACATCAGACAGCTTGTCACATGCCTCATGCTCACTACTATTTGAATTTATTAATTGTACAGTGCCCTGAGCCTCAGAGATAGGGCACTTTATAAAAAAAACCACAGAGCACTACACCAGAGCACTGCAAGCAGTTAATGTTTTGTTTGAAATTACACCAAGGGACCATACTGCATTTACCTTAACTAAAAACAAAACACTGACACTCCTAGCCCTTTTTCCCTATGCCACTAAACTGCTTCTAAAAATCCCACTACTACACTAATGTAAAATTTAAGATTGTGCTGATAATAAAATCAGTTAAAAGCAAACTGCAGAGAAAGTAGATGTTCCAAAGAACCCTTTTTTTTTATCAGAATCTACCAAGCATAGGCGGTGCTACACTAGGGCACATGCCCCGGTCAAAAAATGCTGTGCCCTCGTTTGTGACCCGGTACTCTGAGTCTCTGCTGCAGTGCTGTATGTTGGAGCTTAAAACTTGCTTACTTGCTGCCAGCTGCACCCCGGTCCCCAATCATTCATGTTCCAACTCCCCACTCTGAGTGCCCCACCGTTTGTCACCACCCATGCAACAACCACCGACTCCCATCCTGTGGGCTGTGTGGCACTTAAATTCTTCAGTACAGTCCCTGGCCCTGTTCTGTTAGTTTGTGGTTGGAGTCTGACTTTTGCAGCTCTGACACACATCTGCACAGTGTCTAAGGTCAGCTCACCAATACAGCCAATCAGCTGTAATAACATTCAAGAGAGCTCCAGCTGCATTATGCCACCTCTTTATTTATTTATTTATTTAAGAGTTTTACCAGGGAGGCACACTGAGCAGAGTATTGCTCAATTCCAGAAGCACCCTGGGGGTAAGAAACAAATGGAAACACACTGACGGATTTGTAGATTGGTAGCGAACAAGACTGCACATCAGTACAGACCAGGTAAAATACTAGCAGACAATTTACATTTGACATTTAGCATTTGCAGACAAAATTGCAGGGCAGTAGGAAACAAAACAGTAAAGCAAAAAGATATTCACATAACATTTCAGAGCAGGCTAGCAGTATACAACATTGCTAAGGTAAGTGCAGTATTGTCATGCAGTACAGGGTGCGAGGGCATCGCCTGACTGCAACGATCAGGGATCACTGATGAAAGGACAGCCAGTACAAGGAGCATGTGAAAGAAATTTTTATTTTTTTTTTAGTTACCACAGGAACAGGTGGTGGAGAAATGGGCTCATACGAGGGAGTTGAAGGGTTCGGTAGAATGCACCTGTCAGGTGCCCTCTGAGAGGGAGTTCCTTAATTTAGGCATGTGGTAACTGAAAGCTGCCTGACCAGTCGAGGGGGCCATATGAGGCTCTGTCCCTAACAGTCAGCTATTCTGATGGTCAGACCACTCAGGTCCATGCTATGGCCTGTATAATCCCCTCCCGCCCTCTGGGTGTTCTTAGACACACCATAGTAGTTGTCTGCTGAGCGAGCAGTGTTAGCACCAGCCTGGGATTGAAGCCAACAGGGGATCACACACTGATGCCACCAACGAGTCCAAGGAGTGCCATAGTATAAAAATTAGATGCTGCCTCACCTGTCGGCTGCCTGAATCAGATGCCATCTGGCCATCCACACCCAACAAAACTGGAACCGTATTGGCATTGCTTGCAAGCTGTATCACAGAAGACCCCCCCCCAACCCAGCAGTACAGCCAACCTTAAAAGAGCTGTACTGACTCTGTTGTGTTTTATTCACAAAAGACTAGAGCATAGGCCAGTCAGTAATAGGAGAGAGCAGCAGCAGCCAGCCACCCTGTCTAGCCAGTAGCTGCAGCACAGAGCAAGCCCCTCAAGTAAAAAGCCGGCCAGTAGCAACAACAGCCAAGAGTGAAGCTGCCTGCAGAACCAGACAGACAGGGTCCTGACTGCTTGTGACTTTTTGTTGAGCGATGTGGCTGGGTTTATTTGAACATGTCTCAGTACTATGTGGAAGGGAGGCGCTCAAGGGAGAGAATAGAAGGCTCTCTAACTCCTGGCCCTGCTACTGCATGTGGGCAATCCATTGGGGACCAGTTTGGGAGGTAGATACCTGCTGAAAAGGGGCAGGATGGCCCTTCTGCTTCTGGCTTGGGGGGGTGGCCCTGCTTCTTCTGGCTGGGGGATGGTTCTGCTTCTCTTGGCTTGGGGGTGGGGATGGCCTTGCTTCTTCTGGCTCGGAGAGGGGTCAATAAGGCCCTGCTTCTTCTGGCTTGAGGTGGTGGCCCTGCTTCTCCTGGCTTGCAGGGGATGAATGTACTTCTCCTGGTTTGGGTGGCCCTGATTCTGTTGTTAGAAGAAGCAGGGTCACTCCCCACCAACCCCACCGAGCCAGGAGAAGCAGGGCCATCCCCTGTATAAAATAAAATGGGAATGGTATTTTTATTTCCGAAACATAACAATCATCATTTGTTCAAATACCCCAAGAGGCAGGAGTCCATGAATATGCATGCATGCTTTCCATTCCTGTTTCTATAGGTGCCCTGGCTGCCATTGAAGTGCCCACCCAATGCCCTGGTAACCAACAGAAGCTGGAGCCACCACTGCTACCACGCTGTAAATGATAGCCTGCTCAGTTTGCCGGCCATCTTCCATCATTGTATGCTTGAGGAAGGAACCAAAAAACAGGATGGGGGGTGCATTATGCTGTTCTAATTGCACTCCCAGCATTGTAGTGAGGTACAAGGTCACAGGTCGAGTGCTTTCAACCCCTGGAAGTGTGATTAGAACTGTATAATGAAAACTCAAAGTGTCTTATTGCCCTTATAAATTTCTTTTACATGGCAACAGAAATTAAAAATACTATACCTTATGTACAAAGAACCTCCAGCTCTACTCACCATGATGCACAATGTATAGGGCCAGGATATGCACATTGCAGGTACCCAGTGAACACCAGCGAATGCACAAATGACTAGTGCCTGCTGTTCACTCCTACCCAGTGTCATCCATGCTGGTTCCTGCATAACTGTGTGGCTGGTCCAGGCAGATGGAGGGCTATTAGTATGCCCGCATTTGGCAGGCAGAGCGCAGCATGAACAATATCAGATTCACTCTTCTGGCCAGTGTCAGGGAGGCTTTCCATTACAGCAGCTAGAGGGCTTCCATAATAGATGCATACCTCCTGACCAGAGTTTACAAGGGAAGCTCTTGCTCCGCAGCCACAATCCTAGCTTTCCTCTATGCCAGGAAAGGGCAGATGATGCTGTGGGACACAGTTGGCAAAAATAGGGAAAATGCAGTTTTGCCACAGGGGGCATGGCAGGCCATATGCTGCCATCATGTACCATGAGCCCCTGGTCCCACAGAACAGGGGACCCCCTACTGTGGTGGTTGGGGCTTCCAATTGGAACCTGCAGTCTGGCTCAGGTCTGGTTCACTGGCTGACCTATGTGTGTGGACATATGTGGCCATGTTTTGGCCATGCATTGGGCTGGCTGGGGGTAGTGCATATCAGCCAGGTGCATCCTGGGGGTGCCAGCTCCTTGGTGTGTGGTTGCGCAGCCCAGTATATGCCCCTACTAATGCATAGCAGGACCAGTAGTGCATAGGACCCAATATGTTTAGATATGCAGACATTAAAGAGTGTACCTTCATTTTTGATAAAGTAGTCATCTGCCTTTCTGAACCTGCTGTGTGTGTGGGGTTGGGGATGAGGTTGTTGCTTTTGGACAATTGTTCTGTTTTGGTCATCGCAGTTGTAGGTTTTTATCTGGTACTTTGAGTGCCCCAGTGCCTCCCCAACAAACACACATGCACACATCCACAGATATACATAGTAACTTGTTTGCTTTTTTTATTTCTCTTTTAAATCTTTATTTTTTTATAAAGGAGAAATGTAGACAGAATGTAGACAGCATGAAAAGTGTAAGCTCCGATACAACACCAGCTGGTACGTTAGGGTGTGCTAAGGGAATGTGCACTGTTTAAAACAAGCATTTGTCAATGCCGAACGTTCACTTGCAGGTGTTTGCAGTGGTGTTTGGCATGTATGGTGCTTTACCCTAATGCCCTGTGCGATTGCTGGTATTTGCACAATAAATTGTCAGCATGACCTTTTTGTTACCCCCATTGTGCGCTACATAGGCGGAAACACGTTTTGGGCAGGATGTGAAAAATGACAGCTGTACAGCTCATAAGGAAGTGTGGTAAAATGGCAATGTTGAAAATCTGGAGTGGAAATATTGAAAATTCGCAAACCTAGGAGCGTGCGTGGGAACTGTGCAACGCACGCTGGTAAAACAGTGATTGTTAGGAATTTTTTCACCAAATTGTCAACATTGGCAGTTTAAAACCTCTGCTAATGAACAGTGACACTGTGATTTTCTTAATGTGTCCCATACACTGAGTTGCACACCGACTGTGCCATTGTGTGCTACATGGGCGGAAACACGTTTTGGGCAAGATGTGAAAAATGACAGCTGCAGTGCTCATAAGGAGGTGTGGTAAAATGGCAATGTTGAAAATCTGGAGTGAAAATATTGAAAATTCACAAACTTACGAGCGTGCATAGGAACTGCACAACGCAGACTCATAAAACAGTCATATTTAGGAGTTTTTTCATCAAATTTTCAGCACAGGCATTTTAAGACCTCTGCTCATGATCAGTGTCACTGTGATTTTCTTAATGTGTCCCATACATTGAGTTCGCACACCGACTGCTCCATTGTGCGCTACATGGGCAGAAACACATTTTGGGCAGGATGTGAAAATGACAGCTATACTGCTCATGAGGAGGTGTGGTAAAATGGTAATGTTGAAAATCTGGAGTGCAAATATTGAAAATTCGCAAACATACGAGCGTGCGTAGGAACTGCGCAACGCACGCTCGTAAAACAGTCATTTTAGGAAATTTTTCACCAAATTTTCAACATAGCCATTTTAAGACCTCTGCTCATGAACAGTGTCACTGTGATTTTCTTAATGTGTTCCATACATTGATTTCGTACACTGACTGCGCCATTGTGTGCTACATGGGCGGAAACACGTTTTGGGTGAGATGTAAAAAATTACAGCTGTACAACTCATAAGAAGGTGTGATAAAATGGCAATGTTGAAAATCTGGAGTGAAAATATTGAAAATTAGCGAACTTACGAGCCTGCGTGAAACTGCATAGCACTGCGCCTAAATAAAACAGTCAATTTTTGGAAGTTTCACGAATTTTCAACATGGGTTTTGGGACCTTTCATGAATGATGTCACTGTCATGGTGTTATTCAAGGCCGAAGGTGATTTCACAGGTGACTGCGCGGTGCCTGAAATCACCCTTTGAATGGCTCTTCCTATGACAGTTTATCATTCATGATAAAGGTCCCAAAACCATGTTGAAATTTGGTGCAAAACTCCAAAAATTATTGAGATATGCAATAAAGTTGAACCCCCCATCTAGCCCATTATACAGCTTACCGGCATTTCCTCAGTTCGCGGTCGCCTTTGAAGAGTGCAGACGTGTTCCCGGTTCACTGAAGATCGTCGCGCCGGAGTCCGGAGGTAAGTATGGGGTGAGGGGTGTGGGAGGCTGGAGTGCGTAGTGGGTGGGTGCAGGTTGTGGGAGGGTTGGGAGGCGCCACAGGACAGTTTTTGTTTACAGGTTTGAAAAAAAAAGCGACGTGGGCGTTTGCCATGCTGGGGTGGGCTCCCAGCGTGGCAGAAGATGGCTGGGGGCCGAGGAGCGATGGGGGGTTGGGCACCCCCGTCAACAAACTATGCTGGGGCACCGAGGAGCCAACTGGGGATTGGGCACCCCGTCGGCAAATAAAGCAACGCGTACTCATGCTGGGGTGGGCTCTCAGCGTGGCAGCAGGATGACTTTGGGGGCCGTGGAGCTGACGGGGATTGGGCACCTCGGCGAACAATGTTTGCCACGCTGAGGTGGGATCAGGCGTGGCACGAAAAGCTTTGGGCGTGACAGGCGTGTGTGGGGGTGGCGGCGTGGCCGAGGGGAGCGGCGCTCAGTGATGACAGCGGTGTTTTCTTTGAAGCAGAGGAACACCGCTGTCAGACTGAGCTGCTGCACCTATTGGTGCAGGATCACGCCAGCCTGCTCGGCGCAGTGCATTGGCGGGAGAGGCACACCTCTAAGTGTGCTACTTCCAAAACGCCTCATGAGCGCCGCCAAAGCAAACGTAAAAAGAGTTAAAAGTGCCTGTTAAGACGAATTATAGGGGGCTTGGCCTGCTGGGCAGCATGTCAGACATGCTCTAATAGAGCTGTCTCAGGCACAGAATAACAGTGATTTAAGTATGTAAACCACGGGATCCACTACTAAAACCATAAGAAATCTCTACCTGATATCTATGCCATCAAAGCAGCAGCTGAAACTTCACTGTAGAACAATGCCCTGCACATGAGGTATGAACCAGATCTCTGGCCTCTGCTGTAACTGAAGCTGCGACTATATCAGAACTGCAATACTCTGGCTGGAATCCTGGCTATTCTGGTGATGATGTAATCAGAGATGAAGGCCAGTTTTACAAATCTAGAAGTCCAGGTAAGCCATATCCAGGGCATCATAACTGGCCTATTGGAAACCATAGCAGTCCATGCATCCTGCATTGAGGAGCTGGAAAAGCAGGTGGGTGAGCTTGAGAACACAGTGGCAGATGTGGGCAGAGACAGGAACAACTTGAAAGCTGCCCTAGAAGAGCTGTGCGCCTGATTGGATGAACAGGAGAAGTGGGCTTGGAGAGCCAATCTCTGTATTATCTGCCTGCCAGAAGCAGTGTAGGTTACAGGGCTGGAGAGGGAGCTACATTGATGGTTGGGAATCTACCTAAAAATGGATCTGGCTACATTAAGTTTTCAGGTGGAAAGGGCACACAGGGTAGGCCCTAAGCCCAGGCAGGGAGAAAAGCCAAGACACTGCCTCATAAAACATCTGTGGTACACAAAAAAAGAAAAAGTCCTTAAAGCTGTGAAAGTAAATAGCCTATACTGTTCAGAGGGATGCAAGTGTTAATGTACCAAGATTTCAGCCAGGAGCTGCAGTATCACTGACACCTATTCGATGGCATCAAGTCAAAGCTCCTCAATAGAGGCTGGGAGTTTGCTTTTCTATACCTTGCCAAACTGAGAATCTCCAGATCAGGTCAGGCAGCCCTGTTATTCACAGACCCCATCACAGATGAGAGATATGTGGAGGAGATAGATGCAGCTTCTGAGAGGAAATCCTAATCCCATGGAACTGCTCAAGCTCAGAGATGAGCCCTGTTCTATGTTTAACTTTACTACAGTATGTTATTATTCATTTTATTGATCAGACAAGCTCACTAAATAATTAAATACCTATTTTCAGGTACAGCCTGAGAGGTTACAGTAGGGTAATATGAACGTGTGAGTTACAGTACAAATGATAACCACAGGAACAGTTAATAGGCATAAACAGAAGTGGTATCAGGTCAGTATCCCACAACTGGAACTGCATGGCAATAATCACGCAAGGTAGACCGCCCATGTATTCAGAGCTACATGGGTAGATAGCGGAAGGGAACTACCTGTCCCTTCCTACTTATCATACCCCTGAGGGATCTATGCCTGTTACTCTATGCGTCATTAAGGAAATGCCAAGTAACCATGAGCTGGGGGCCTGGTTGGGCCACTCTCATGCTGGAGTGGCTAGGGCAACAGCACACAGTGTAATCGGGATACCTGGGACCACAGTTAGGTTCCCCCAAGTCTCCCCATGCTAATACTTTTGAGGGCTTTAAAAAAACAAACTTCCCCTCTCCTGAATTTCTCCCCATCCCTGAAGTCTACCCCCTTCCCCTGGAGTTAATTATTTATGTTACCCCACATGGGTGGTGCGGGGGTCAATGCCCCCCACAAAAAACATGAAGTCCCCATTGTTTTCAATGAGCACGCTGTTTGGGGTCGAGTCAGTGTTTTGTTCAACTCTGTTTGTGGTCAGCACTGTGTTGCATGCAGTGTTTGTAGCTGCACTGTTTTTCTTTGCAGAGGAATGACCCCATGCCAACAGAAGCAATGGCAAAGTACATAAAATAAGTACAACAGGAACAGTATAATAGTAATACAAAGAAAGCAAGATCAAGGTATATAGTATGACTCAGTACAGTTAGAAAAGGCAATATAACAATTTGGCTCAGCACTAGCAAAGTCCTAAATTAAGAGCAAAAATGCACATAGAACAAGGAGCACAGCATGGCCAACATGGAGAACCCAGTAGGAAATATTTAGGTCCACAAGTCATTGGGTCTAGGGAATGGTCAGTCACCCCAAGCAAGTACAGACTGAGGAGTCTTTCAAGTAATTCCATAAGGATCTTTTAAAGAAGTAGTGAGTGGACACATGCTGAACAGATAGCAGGAGGGAGTTCCAGAGCCAAGGAGCACATGCAGTAAAGGTCTGATCTCCCATGGTGATAGTTTTAGGAACTGCAAGCAGAGACAAGTCACTGGATCTAAGGGGGTAACCAAGGTTAGTAGCCTTTAACTTCTCAGCAAGGATGGAACAGGTGGAGGTACAGTGTCCCTTATTTACAAAACACCCCAGCATGGTCAGCTTTTTAAGGAGATATCCAGCCAAGTTTGTCATAGAGCTCACAATAATGCAATAATGTGTGAGGCAGATTGCAAAGAGGGTGAAATAACATACATTATTATTCTTTGCAAAAGATTTTGCTGATGCACCAGTTATGGTAAATTAACACCAGAAAAGTAGGGAAACTCACCCCTCCTCCCCAGTCCATACCCTCCTGTCCGAAACACAAGGTACAGCTCCAAGTCAGTGCCTCATAATGATACACTCTTCAAAGATAGAGAAGCATGCATTGTTGTAGCTTTCCACATGCAGGGCCCTGTGTGACATTGGTTGCTCAGGGAATGGGGTGGACATTAGGGTTGGGAACCCCTAGGAAGACCCCACCACTGATTCGCCAAGTCTCCAGAGACCCAAAACCCTAAAGTTTTTTTCTTTTGCTACATGGGGTGTATCATAGTATCATAGGTGTCCAGAGTAGAGAAGACCGAAGTCCATAATACGTGCATTATGTTGATAATCCCCTGACACAAGAAACCTAACTCAATAGCCTTTTGTGCTACTTGAAAGTAGGTATCTGTCCAGGTTATGCTTAGATTCTTTAGTTGTCTTTCTTATCACTACTTCCATAGGTAGGATAGTCCAGATTTGTTGTACTCTTACAGAGAACAAGTTCTTCCTTTTATTTGTTCAGTATCCCATGCCTTTGATTTGCAGATGGTGTCCTCTCATGTAGTATTTGTGTTTTTTGGCTGCGAGGCCCAACTGGTTCCAGACTGATGTATCAGACAATGCCCTAAAGACTAAACACATGTCCCCCCCCTTAGTCTTCTGTACTCCAAGGAGTACATTCCAGGTCCATCAGTCTGTCCTCATGTTCCAGCTCACTAATGTTTCTGACCATTTTTGTTGCCCTTCTCTGGACCCTCTCAAGTGATTTTATTTCAGTCCTGCCCGCAGGGGCCCAGAACTGGGCACAGTCCTCCATGTGGGGCCTCACCAGGGAACTATACAAGGGCACCACAACCTCCCTTTTCCTGCTGCTAATGTGTCTCCTGATACAATTTAGTATACCATTTACCTTTTTGGTGACCAAGCTGCAGTGCAGTTTGCAACTTAAGTCGTTTATTATTCTGACCCCCAAGTCCCTTTCATCCTTTACTTCCCTCAGAGCTTTGCTATTTAAATGGTACGTAAACTTGTAATTTCTAGTCCTGAAGAGCATCACACAACACTTATCAGTGTTAAATGATAATTTATGTGTTTTTGCCCAACCCTCCAGGTTACTCAGGGCTGATTGAAGTGTGTCCCTATGTAAAATATTTTCGGCTATATAGCCCAGTCTGGTGTCATCTGCAAATTAAGAGACCCAGGCTTCATTTCTGAGTTTCATTGTGGAGATATATATGCTGAACAAATAGGGCCCCAAAACAGAGCCCTGTGGGACCCAACTTGTTACATCTGTCCAGTTGGAATATGTCCCCCTGATACACACTCTTTGCTTTCTATTTGAGAGCCATGATGTTATCCATTTGGTGATATTACCCTCTATTCTATAGTCTATTAATGTGTCGACTAGTTCACCACGTGGGACTTTGTCAAAAGCCTTGGAGAGGTCCAGGAAGATGACATCTATCGATTTTCCTTTGTCCAGAGCACTGCTAACCCTATTGTAAAACTCTAGGAAATTTGTTTGGCATGATCAGCCTTTAATGAAACCATGCTGTGTGTGGTCGATGTTTCCTTTTGATTGCATAGTTAACACGATGTGTTCCTTAATAATCCCCACCAGTATTTTGCCCAAAACAGCTGTCAAACTAATGGACCAGTAGTAAGCTCCCTCATGTCTTGACCCTTTTTTATGGATAGGCACCACCTCGGTCTGTTTCCATACCTTCGCCACTTCGCCTGTTCCCAAGGATCTATTAAATATGGCTGATAATGGCCAGAAATCTCATGTGTGAGTTCTTTAATCACTCTGGGGTGCAATCCATCAGGTCCCTGTGTTTTATTTGGATCAATCTTTAACAATTTTTCTTTTACATTTTGGAGGTTTACAGCAAGACGAGAATCTTCCAATTCTGTGTTGTGGATTTTTAAACCCTTGGTTTTGTCATTGAATATTGTAGTGAAATAGGTGTTGAAAAGGTCAGCTATTCCCTTATCCTCAGTGACAGTTGCACTGTCTAGCTGTTTTAATGGTCTGACAGAGTTAGCTCCACCTTTTTTATTTTTGATGAAGGAGAAAAAGGATTTGTAATTATCCTTAACTCTGCTGGCCAATTTAAGTTCATGATTCTGTTTGGCTTCTGTGTGGGAGCTGGGGTGTTAGGGTTGGAAACCCTAATGCCACATTTCCCTACTTTTGTGGCATTAAGTTACCCTAACTGCTGCATTAACAACATTTTTGCAAAGAATTTCCTTTCCTTTTGAGATACTAGAATCATATCCTCATTCATGACGGTCTCTTCAGATGAAGATGCCATTCTCCAAGGGAAGACCATGTGCCTACATAAGTAAAGGGCCAGTGATGGATGTGAAGAATTCATGGGGCTGTCTGGTGGGCTATGGAAGTGTAGGGCCCTGTGGTCCTTGCACTTCTATGTGGCAACAGATGCAGATGAATAGGGCAAAGAGTGTATCTGTCAGCCAATGTACAGGGCTATCTGCCACCCAATGATGGAGAGGTGCAGGGCCATATACCAAGAAGACAGCTGTCTTCACTCTGTGGTATCTGTACCTGTGCAGACAGCCCTGCACCTTTCATTCCCTGGCTGGTGGGGTGTCACATAACAGCTCCATCCTCCCACCCTCACCCCATCCAGCTGGGTCACTGAGCTCACCAGAACTCAGCTCACCAGCACACAGTCACAAAACTTACCTGCTGGGGTCAAGACTGACACTATGTACAAAGTTTTTTAACATATATATATATATATATATATATATATATATATATATATATATATATATATATATATATATATATATATTTTATTTGGCCACAGATTTTCAAGATACTCATTTTATGAGTCACCTTATAAATGTGATCTGTACAATTTATAGTATATTGGATGCAATGTCATTTTACACCAGAAGTGCGAAAACACGTCTTGTCCATGGTTTAAAAAATGACACCTATCATATTTATGAGGTTGTGTAAAAATATGGCATGTTGATAGTTTGGAGTCAAAATATTGAAAATTAGTAAAGTTATGAGTGCATGTTGAACTATTGCAATGTTCATTCATAACCTGGGCATTTACGCATTTGTGCATCAGATTTTCAGCATAGCCTTCTTACTATATTACCCCCTCATGAACCCAATAGGGGAACATTTTCAAATCTCCCACCCCAAAACATCATTCTGCATGGCCAATATGTCATTCCATGTAACAGGTGCTAAAACACTTGTTGATCAGTGTCTCAAATGCACTCAGCAGGTTAGGCCTCCTGCTCCCACAGTGCCAACCTCTGAGCACAGTAATGTGAACAGGTAACAGGCAGGGTAACCCTCCTGTCTGCTTTTGGGTCTGAATCACCTTAAGTCTCAAGTTCTGGGGGGATTCAAACTGTGAACCTTATGCTTGTGTACCCAATGTACAGGCTCAGATATGTACCCTCTTCGGGGGATTGCAGTACAATCTTTCACCAGGGACACCAAGCCAGGCTTCCAAAATGAACCCTTAAAACTCTATAAAAGACCTTAGGTATATTCTTACCTTTTCCCAGTTTAGTAACACCATCAAGCTTTTGAACAGTTTTTGTCAGTCTTAACCCTCTATACGTCATATGCAAAAAAAGAACTGTCAGATGCCCAGGCAGTCTTTCAAATAAAGATTTTACTAAAAGATGATAAAAATATGAAAAATGTAAACACAGAACAATATATCAAAGAGCATACAATCACTTAAAAGAAAAGCCAAGAAAACTATAGATAAACTCCTACCAACATATAGTTTGATTTTTTTAATCTAATGTATCACCTCTTTAAGTGCCTTGTATCAGAGAGCTGTGTGTCCGTTCTAGAGTCCCAAGATGGAATATAACTAAACAGTTCAGACACAGTATAAACTGTGTCCCTCCACATCCCTTGTGTAAGTCATCTAGCTCCTCCTTTTAGAATATTAAAAAAAAATACAAACAGGATGTTCTATCAGGTGACATCAGCAAAAACTCATTTCCCAAATTATGAGTATTTTGATCCACCAATTCCCTTGAAGTTTTGCAACCCTACAATCCCTCACCTAAGTGTGAGATGGCTGGCAGAAATCAGTTTAATGATGTCCTGTTTCTGAAGTCATAAGGTGTATATTTTAGTTTCCCAGCTTCAGAGCAGCAACAGGTCATAACACAGCCATAAAATGCAATTTCTCAAAGAAGTTAATTGTGTTACAGAGATCTCTGTCAGTGTAATATATGTAGCTTCACTGAAACCTGGGGGGGGGGCACCCATGGAGCACAGGCTGTCTTATGTGAGACAATCACATACTATATTTTAATATTACAAACAGCATACAATGATCATAATCAGCTGGCCAAGCGTCACAGTCAGGATTTGAAAACTGACAGCTGTCATGTTCATTAGGTAATGTGAAAAATGGCTGTGTTGAAAATTTGGGGTCAAAATATTTAAATTGCCAAAGTTACAAACAAGTGTAGAAAATTTCAATGTATGCACATAACTTTGCCATTTTTACATATTTCGACCCTAAATTTTCAACATAGCCTTCATATGACCCTGCCTCATGAAAGAGGGTGGTAAACATTTTCAAAACCCACCGAAAAGATGATTTTGTCAAGCAACTGAAAAATCACCTTTTGGGCCTGATTTGTGTAATTTGACCACCATTGGTCATGATGTGGGATCCAAAAAGACCATGGCTCCGATATTCAGACTGCGCCTGGCAGTGGTGCAAGTGTGGGTGCAATGCAACTGGGATGCACTGGGGCTAGGACCAGTTGATATTCAACGGTGATGCTCCATGGTGCAGTACTGTTGAATATGGCACGGACCACGTACAGTGCAGTGGCACTGTGCACGATGCAGTGGGACGGTGCTGGCATAAGCCACAGTTAGGGAGCACGGGGATGCACCAGCAAAAATGCAGTTGCGCTGGGTGCATCACCCATGATATTCAGCTGAGGGCAGGCAAATGAGGCCATAATATATGCAAGGCACAAATAGGGCCATTTGCATGTCATTATGGCCCCATTTGCATGCCTTGCACAGGGCAGCCCTGCAAATTGCACCTGGCACCCTGCACAGCATGATGTGTGCACAGTGGGGGTCTCGAGGCATCCCCTGCCCTGTAGCCATGATCACCGGTAAATCCCTTTAAATGAATTCCCTGGTAGTCTAGTAGTACACCCCCTGAGTCTCTGATCACCAGTAAATACCTGTAAGTGAAGTCCCTGGTAGTCTAGTGGTACCCTCCTCCCTCTCATGTCCCCAGACACCAGTAAATCCCTATAAATTAAAGCCCTTGTGAACTAGTGGTACCCCCCCTACCCATTGCTGTGATCATGGTAGAATTCCATAAGATAATTCCCTGGTGATCCAGTGGCACCCCACCATCCACCACACAGAACCTTCATCACATATTTGGGACTGTCTAGTACAATATGCCCTGCACTGTGGACCAATGGGCTTACAGCTCATGCCGTACCTGTCATTCGGCAAGTAGCCAGGAGGTATGCGGGTGGGTTGCAGTTGCCTGCCGATGATGGGGGAGCAGGGTGGGCAAGGGTTCTGTGTGGGTGGGAGGGGTGGGGGTGCCACTGGATCACCGGGAATTATCTTACTGAGTTCTACCATGATCGCAGCAATGGGCGGGGGTACCACTAGTCCACCAGGGCTTTAATTTACAGGGATTTGCCAGCAATCAGGGACATGGGAGGGAGGGGGTACCACTTGACTACCAGGGATTTACATGATGGACACTTTACCGTGATTGAGGACATGGGAGGAAGAGGGGTACCACTAGACTACCAGGAATTTATATGATGGGTGCTTTACTGTGATTGGGGTATTGGGAGGGAGGAGGGGGGACCATTAGATGACCAGGGAGCCATGGGTGCTTGTGGACAGTGTTCTGGGTGGGTTGGTGGCCACCCACAACTGGCGGCTGATGTGTTGCACCCTGCAATAGAACAGCCAGCCTGTGAGTGGCCAGGATTTGTTCCCACTCTTCAAGGGCTCAACTTTGAGCCCCTCTATGTGGTGCAATGCAGGGTTGCACCAGCATATGTACCACACATCCTGGGCTGAATAGCGAGATGTGCCACATATGCATGGGCACTCCCCCTGCATCTACGCTGCATACAATTGCATTGCGCCCCTGCGCATCGGGATTTGCACTGCACCTGGCAGCCTTTCCAATATCCCACTGGGGTGCAATGCAGGGTTGCACTGGTGCAACTCTGTTGCACCATGCACAACCCCTTTGAATATCCAGGCCCATGTTGAAAATTTGGGGTCAAAATATGTAAAAATGACAAAGTTATGCATCAAAGTTAAAAAACTCCACTGAACTAAAGTTTTGACCTTAAGGCTGCAAGCAGTTCTACCTTTTTTTAGTACATGCAGATCAGGTCAGCTTTGTGGTGGGGACAGATGGGGTGGATAATATTAGACGCTTAATTAATTTGCTGTGGGTAGTGGAGTCTTCACCGGATTCGGTCACTGGGGTAACATTAGACATGGAGAAGGCATTTGACTCCCTGAAATGGCCATATTTACTCACTGCCCTTTGGGCTTTTGGAATTGGGGAGGGCTTTGTGAGGTGGGTGCAGACTGTTTACTCAGCCCTGCAGGCTTCAGTGGTTATGAATGGCTGTGCGTCCACTGCATTTCCCCTTGGGAGGGGCACAAGGCAATGGTGCCCCATATCTCCAGCAGTTTTTGTGTTAGCACTTGAACCTTTGGCCCAAAAGTTGTTTGAAAGTCCTGTCATATCTGGGATATCATTAAGTGAGGAAGTGTTCAAACCCATGTTATTTGCAAATGACATTATTACTCTCCGGAACCTGGCCCAGTCAATTCCAACTCTGGTTAAGCTTTTGAATCATTTTGCTGCCCTCTCATGGCTCCGGAATAACTGGGAAAAAAATGGAAGTGTTGTCTTTGAATTCATGGTGTGCCTATATTTCGTACTCGTTGCAGGGGCTAGACTAGGCTCAGCATCTGGTGAAGTACCTTGGTATCTTTATTTTACCTAACTGGAAAGAGTGGGTCCATTTTAATTTTTCTCCTCTGCTAAAGTTTTTGCAAGAGGATTTTGGTAGATGGAGACATTTCCACTTGTCTCTTTTGGGCAAGTCCCACACTTTGCAAATGATGGTCCTTCCCCGGGTGCTTTACCTTATTCAGTACCTGGCCTTGCCTATTCCTGATTCCATTTGGAAATCATTGAGTAAATTGATTAGGCACTTTCTGTGGGTGGGAGGGAGGGAGGTAAGCCTTGCATTTCACTAGCATAGTTAATAGCCCCTCTGGCTAAAGGCAGACTTTGGGTACCTTTGTTTAGGGGATACTACTTGGTGACTAGCCTCAGACAGGTCTGGATGTGGCTCTTTGTGAATCAGTGCAGGGATTCAACCAGGTGGATTCCTTTGGAAGAGCAGTTATTTCAAGGGAAAGCACCTGAATTGATCTTATGGGACCCTTTGAGTACCCGAATGGGTTGTATTCCATTCATGAATATATGCTTGGGATCTGCGGAGCGGTTGCAAAAGTGACCTCTTCTGCATGGCAAGCACCATTCTCTTGGTGGCCCCTTTGGAACAACCCTAAGCTGCTGGTAGGGGGGTCGCCTATCCTTTGGTCTCAGTGGGTCAAAGGGGGGATCCAAAGAGTAGCTAATCTATTTCACCTGGGGACGGTACTGTTTAAAGACTTTGCAACCCTCGAGTCACAGACTTCATTGCCACAATCCCATCTATGGAGATACTTTCAAATCTGTCATCTGAATTCTACTTATATGGGTTCCCAACTTTGTTTGCCTTTACGGGGGATTTGGGATGATACTGTATTTTGGGGATGGCTGGTAGGGATGCTTCAGTGCTTCAACCCCTAAGATTGGTCATATTTATAATGGTCTCCTGCAGGAATATGCTCCTTCAACCTTAAGCTTGAAATCTAGATGGGAGAAACAGCTCGGTTCCCCTATAGCTGAAATAGATTGGGGTTGCTGTTGGTCTAATTTGTCTGGTTCCTGTAGGTACCTCGGGGGGAGGCTCGTGCAGTGGATGACCTTACAATTATGGTACAGGACTCTGGCTCAACTAAGGAAAATGAATCTTGCTACTCATTCTGAGTGTTGGAGGTGTTATCAATATGATGGTACTTTGTTGCATATTCTCTGGTCCTGTCCAAGACTGTCAAAGTGGAGGTCGTTATTACAGTCTAGACTTTCTACAGTGCTCAATTGTGAGTTTACCATGGATACCTCCCTCCTGGTCTTAGGTAATACCGATTAACTTCCTATACAACATAGATTCCTCTCTCTTTAGTTTATGGTGGCCATTACAGAAGCCAAATGTATAATTTATAGGAAATGGCATTCCGAGCAGTTCTCCTCTCTGGAGGAATGGGAAGACAATATGCATAGGTTGGCTACTCTGGAATGCTTATTGTACTGGGCTGCTGGTAAAGCCACTCTATATCATCGAGTGTGGGGATCTTATTTGAGCTGATTCTTCTTATTGCTGTTTCAGACATTTGGGGCTATTAGATTGAGGTTTGTTATTTTTTTTAAATTAGGCTGGGTTGTGTTAATTCTTGGACATGCATAATGCCCTCTCCACTTATTATTTTTGTTTGACTATGCATAGAAACTGGGACCTCCACCTCATCTCTTGCTCCTAGTATGTTGACCCCTGTTGTCAGCCTATAAAGCCATTTTGTTCTATTTCACCTTTTCTTTATCTCTATTCTGGTTCATATGATTTTTTGTTCTTATACTGTGTTAAATCATGGTCATCTATTTATCAGAGTTATAGAATTTACATTCTTATCACTTTTCCCACAGAGATCCATCCAAGGAGAAATAACCTGCATCCTTCATGAGTTTGGTCCCTCCTTACCTTGCAGGAGAAAATTGTGAAGATTTAGTTGGTTATTGATGTAGATGTCTATGTAGATAAACTGCCTCATTTCTGAATGTTAATTGGTTGTTAATTCATAATATGTTTTTCATGGTTTCTACTATTTGTGCAGTTGCTGGCTGTGTTGTGTTTTTCCTTGTCTTGTTAAATAAATTCCTAAAAGTTGAATACATTTTCTTTTTTTGTATACCAACATTTTATTGAAAGACCATCAAAAAAACAAGAGAATAACCAGACCACAAATCCTAGTCCAAGTTTTAACACATTAAAAAGAGAGCAATATATTCTATCATCTAAGAATATACTACCGTAAAAATAAATGTTTCCAATATACTCGCCATTAAACATATTACAATATATTAAAGTTATACTTTTAGGCATGTTGACACTGCACATAGATCCTTCTTAACAGGTGGTAATTGATAATATACCAAATGAATATTCTTAACATTTAACATTGACATTTTTTTTAACATTAACTTATTATAACATTAACATATTTTAACAAGTACATCCACTTTCCCCCTCAAAAGAATTCATCCGTGTGGCCTTTTTTGTCAAAGTTGAAGTACACTCTGTCACATCCGTAGTGAAAATGTTCCTTGAGGTTACCCATTTGTCCCACCCTCTTCAGAAATGCTTGAAAGCATTTTTGCACCAAAAAATTACCTTGTGAAAGGAGGTCACCTTAGATACGGCTTGCTTCCATCTAGACATGGGGGGAACCTCAACCAACTTCCAGTGTAAAAGTAATACTCTCTTGGCCTCCAATGCAGTGGCAGAGATCAGACCCTTATATTCCAACACATTCAAATCTAAAGTAAAGGGGTCCCCAAAAATCCAAAAACAGGGGGATTTAGGAAGATCAAGTTGTAAAGTGTCCTCCAAACCATGAATGATATTCTCCCACTAGCCCTTTATTAAAGAGAAATCCCATAGGATATTAAATATTGTTCTGAACTTCTGAGAGCAGCGCCAACATTGATCTGAACCCAGAACTCCCAGCCTTACCAAATGTACCAGGGTACGGTGTCACCTACTTAGCATTTTCTTCTGCAATAACTGGAGACTAGGATCAGGGGTGGCCTTATGTGCCTCTGTCCAACAACATATCCACATCTCTGGATCCAGAACAATACCTAAATCCTCCCCTCATTTAAGGTGATGGGAAACTCAATCTGGTAGAAACATCTTCTGCATTTCTTTCTATAGCAAACTGAGATGACCTTTAGGTGCTTTAAACAATTTATGTGCATAGTTAACCACTGGAGCTTGTTTCAGACATGAATCTTGAAAGAATTTAGGAAGTAAAGTATGTCTCAATTGAAAGCATCACCACAAATAAGTTCAGGGAATTTGATATCTGTCTTGTAAATCAGAAAATGATACAAAAATATCTGTTTTAAGGTCAATTATATCCCCTATGACCTTAATGCCTTTTAATTCTCAACTGTCCCATGAAATCATTTAACCACCCACCTTAATATTGGGGTTGTTCAACAATAGCTCATACCTGCCTAAAAATGAGGAGTCCCATCCTAACAATTTACAATATCTACCCCAAGCCCAACAAGAAAAACACATTGGGAAGGTAGCTGTCTTGAATAAAACTTTAGGAGTTGTCAGAGAAACAACCAGTGGCATATCACCCACTAACTCCTGCTCAATATCCACCCATGGGGAGAGTTCAACGAAAATAGGAGAAACCCATCGAAGTGCTTGCTTAACCCCCAGACAAATATGATACTCCCATGACCAAGGCATGTTCCAACCCTCAACTACCTGGGGTCACTTAAGATTTTTCTGCTAAAATCTAGGAGGTTGTCCCTCCTATATAAAGTCTGATAACAGCCTATCAAGTTTAGCCCAGAACCCATGAGATATTTGAAAAGGCAGATTGCTAAGCTTATAAAAAAGCCAAGGAAATGTCATCATCTTAATGGTGGCAATCTTGCCTGGGAGAGACAGACCCCAGCTGTTTCCACCTCCAGAGGGTCCAACCGTAGTTCTTCCAAAACTGCATTTAAATTTTGAGAGCACATTTTTTGAAGATTACTAGAGATGAACAGGCCCAGATATTTTACCCCCTCTGGTGACCACATCTTAGAATAGTGCCCCATAGAGGCCCAGCTTGGATCCGCCTGATACAAAGGCAGTATCTCCATCTTGCCCCAATTAATCCGTAGTCCAGAGATTGCGTTAAAGGAGCCTATGATTCTCCAGGCATCAGGGAGCAAAGTTTCAACCTTCGTTAACATCAACAGCATGTCGTCAATTGAATAAATTTTCAATAAAAAAAAAAAACATTCAAATGCACTGGACTGCATTTACCTTAGTTTCTCATATTGCATTTGGTGGCTTCAGCAGCAAGATGTGTCTTTGATCAGAGTGTGGATCTTTACCATGGGACATGTTCAGATGATTGAGGGTGTATGGGGTGGTGGGTACTGATTGTGAGGCTGAGTAGGGGAGTCAGATCAGTGAAGGACTGTTTTCTTTTTTGCAGGTTAAAAAAAATGTATTTCAGCTGACAGTCTGGGCAAACGAGGGTGGATGACCAGGAAGGGGGGGTCTACAGAAGTAGTACTTGGGGTGGTCACCCCAGTAAGCTTAAACATTAAAAAAAATAAACATTGGGAAGTGCAGGTCACGTGGAGGAGGGAGAAAGAAGTGATACCGGGAGTGGGCACCCCGGTCTGCTTAATAAAAAATAGATTAGATAGATAGATAGATAGATAGATAGATAGATAGATAGATAGATAGATAGGAAGATAGAAGGAAAGGAGAGAGAGAAAGAAAAACAGAAAGAAAAGAAAGAAAGAAAAAGAAAGAAAGAAAGAAAGAAAGAAAGAAAGAAAGAAAGAAAGAAAGAAAGAAAGAAAGAAAGAAAGAAAGAAAGGTAGGTAAACAGTATGGGGATTAGGATCTCACTGCTCTCATTGTAGCATGCAGCATAACGTCTAGCTGCAGAACTCAAGAAGTCCTGCTGTTCTCATACAGAGAATGCAAGTGAACAGTTCCCCTCCCTAAGCTGGGTACATTGGATTATGGGATACCAGAAAAAGTATTTATGGCATTTAAAAAAAAAAAAGCAGAATCTAGCTTTTTTTAAAAACAGATAATTTTAATGTATTTTCAATGTTTATGAATTTAAAAAGAGGGAAAAAAATGGTAGCCGATCTGATCGCTATTTTTTTTTTCATCACGAGAGGTAAATCATAAAAATAAGCCCTTGCAAAAGTTTTTTTTAATGGTCAAACTTGAACAACAACTCAGAAATTGTTATAGCTCTAAAATGGTGTAATCATTTTTCATCAAACCTTCGAAAGACACACCCTTGGCACAGACCCCTTAAAACCTGAAGATTTCATGAAAATAATTTCACACTGCCTAGGCCTACTGAGACTAAGAAATACTCAATGTTAAGTAGAGTTTTTTTTCTTTATTTTTGGCACTCTGTATCTCAAAAACCATACAAGATGCTACCACAAAACTTTTCATGTCTTGAGACTCTGACAGCTGGACCATGCATGCCAAAGTTTGTGTTGTTTCATCAAAAGATGCCAAAGCTATTAAGGTGCAGATATTGTGGGTTAACACTGAACAGCCAACTCAACCCTAACTATAGGGGTGCTACCCCACCTGTATAATACATTATATCCCATTTAGACAAAAGGGACTTGGCAGCATTGGTGTAAGTAAGGAGTCCATAGTTAAGGGAGGGTAGTAGCACTCCCTTAGTGAGGACCAGACAGGCAGCAGGTTGTGAGGAACAGCCTGGCTCTGTAAGCTGTATCAATCTTCCCATTAATAACCCTGCATACATTGGTGATATGCAAGGAGAGATCCAGTTGATGGTCAAAGGTGACACCAAGGTACTTGAAGGAGGAGGCAGCAATCAGGGGAAACCTATCAATTCTGGACACAGTCAGGGGTTCAGGGCATGACCTGCTCTTTGCCTGAGAGTCAAAAATCAGGGTTTGAGTTTTCTTTAGGTTGAGGATAAGCTTTTTAACAAATAGCCAAGAGTGAATTAGGTGTAAGTCCTCATTTGATTGGAAATTGATGATATTGATATCAGGGGAGCTAGACAAGAGCACCAGGTCATCTGCATGCAAGATGGTGCTACAATTGACAGTTATGCAGGGATGATAATTTACAAACAGGGAAAAAAAGAATAGAACCCAGGATTGAGTCTTGGGTTACATCAACTGAAACAAGAGTCAGTTCTGAGAAAGTTCGATTGCATCAGACCACCTGCTGTCTTTATGTAAGTAGTTATCAAACCAGGCAGCGAAAGGTCAGACAGTCCAAAGGAATGCAACTTTACACAGAGAAGACTGTGATCCACCAAGTCCAAAGCTTTGTAGAGATCAATAAAGATAGCACCAGTCAACTTGTTCTGATGCATGGCCACCCTAATCTCAGATGTGACCTCAGTAAGGGCAGTGAAGGTACTTTGCCTCCTCTGGAAGCCATGCTGTGCCAGAGATAACAGGTCATGCACACAAAGATATTCAGTGAGCTGGGATGCAACAGTTTTCTCCAGAAGTCTGCTAAGGGTGGGCAGGATGGCTATGGGGCAATAGTTTGCTATGCATTTAATGTTCCCTTTCTTTAATACAGGAAACACCTGAGCAACCTTCCAGATGGCAGGCACAATACAGGGATGTATTAAATATATGTGAAATGGGTAGGGCAATAAATGGGGCAACAAGGCGGAGGAGCTTTAGTTCCAAGTTATAATGACCAGGACTACCATAGGGAGAGAGACCAAACCAACAACCTACCAACCTCACCAACAGGAACAGTGTTGAGGTAGAAGGCACAATAGGACATCCATGGAGTAGGGGAGGTCACAGTCACATCCTAGGACATAGGACCTGAGAACAGGATGGTGAAGGCTGAGAGGTCTGAAAACAGTTCATTGGAAGTATTAGCTATAGTGCAAAGGTTGCTGCAGTTAACCCCATCAGTGAGCATATCATTGAATCGGTAATTAAGAGAGCCACCAATAATGTTTTTAATGTTGTGCCAAAAACTTTAGGTCTTCAGAAGATGCCAAAAGAGAGAATCTATAAAATTAATTATTGGCTGAGCAAATGGCTTTCTTACATGAATTTCTAAGCCGCCTATATTCAATGAGGTCAGGCAGAGCTTGTGAGACCTTACATCTGGCCCACCACTTTGCCCTGGATTTCATGAGAGTGAGCAGGTCACTATGAAGCCAGTTAGTAACAGTGTCCCTAACTCTCCTTTTAATGAAAGGTGCATGTTAATCCTGAATTGCAAAGAAAATGGTTATAAAATTAAGCAATGCAACTGGGGCTTCAGCAGAAAGTAAGACAGTAGACCAGTCATTGTGACGGTCAATCAGTTTTACCCAGTGTTTTCTCCTCCACAGTATACCTGAAGGCTCAACGAGCCAGCCCTAGAAGAACCAATGCCCAGCCTGTGTGGTTCTTTGGAGGGTGGGCCCAAGAACCCCAGCCAGTGTTTAGTGCTCTTGAGGTGAGGAAAGCCAATACACCTGAAACTGATGCCAGGGCCCAGCATACTGGGCTTGGGTGGGCAGGAGGGTGTCCTTGGGGGGGGGGAGGACTGACTTTATCTGCCTTGTGTTCCCTAAGTATTTACACTCTGAAAGAGAGCCTTGCCTCCCACAATTCAGGAAAGCACAAGCAGGCACAGCATGACTTTGGTCAGTTGATCTGCTAGCAGAGTTTCAGCACTAACATACTTGATAATTTGTTCTATGTGATCACATTCAGCTGTCCTATGGAGGAACCACTAAAAATTGTGCCAGAAGGCTAGACAGTGTCTAGGGGCACTGGTACATGTGAGCTTTATGGCGGGAACTTCCACTCGAATGTCTGTGCCCTGCAATCTATCTGTCTGCACAGGTGTGCTAGTATATGATTGATTGTACAGCGTATCACATCACTTGTGCACTTCGTGGGCTGCTGCAGCCTAACCTGTGTAAATATTTCTTGATATTCACCTAGTGAATGGTCCAGCTAGGACCACAGGCCTTTCTATGCAGCATTACAATTTAAAAACTCTTCATGGAGTATAGCCACCACCATCCTCTGCTCAGTGGGGCAGGGATTGGATCTGCCTCCGACTGCATCTGGGGATGCAAATTAAAGGCAGAGGGGATCTTCCCCACACCTTTCACCAGTTCATGCAGTCATGCAGGATAGTTTTGTGGGGGATTTTAAGGCTTTCCCCTGATTGTTCTGACTGGACCACCTGAGTGCTGTGGGGAAGAACAGAGAAACAAGCAAAGGTTGTAAACATGTTACAAATAATGAAACAAGACTGCACACCAACTGGTACACATCAGGAAGAACAACTTAGATGCTCTGAAGTCAGTTGCTCCAACTTTCATGTAACAGTGCAGTACATAAATTCCTAGTGAGCCAGTTGCATGGGAGAAACTGCCCCACTGGTGACTGGCTCACTAGGAGTTTATGTACAGCACTGTTAAATAAAAGTTTATAGTGTATAGTTAGGGCTTGTTCTGCTAAAAATTAATTGTAGCTGAAATGCTGTTGTACTACAGTTCAAAGGTCATGGAACACAGTAATACCATACTATGGTACAACATCTCAGCTGGTTTTGAAAGTGCACGAGCCAGCTGTTCATCAAAAGAGAAAACCACTTTGTGCACATCACAGAAGTCAAACAGAAAATTAGCTGACAGGACAGCGGTAGTGATTTTCTCAAAAGTGCCCTGTGGAAGGCTCAAGGGTTGCCAAAGGATGCTCCAGAGACAAAATATTCTTCACTTCTTTATTTGCAGGAAATTAAATGAAATACTCCTTGGCAAAATTACAAAACAAATCAAACTGTTTGTTATCAAAACAAAGAAATCAAAAGAAAAGTCATCAGAAATAAACATTAGGTCAGTAGTAGATACTACTTCACCTAAGAGGTGCTCACACTTCAACACCCAAAACACATCTGATTTCAAAGACAAAATTTCTGGCATATAAAGGGTGCTATGGGCCAGGATTGGTTCCTGGCAAAACTCAATCAACAAAACACTAACTATTTTTATAAAGCATTTCTTTTTATACATTTTATGTTTTCACAATACCTTTAAGTTATTTTATTAAACAGACAGAAGCAAATTTTCACAAAAGAATGCATAGATAAATATTTGAACCTTGCTTTGGAAACGCCGTCAGGATCTGCCCCATCTCTTCTGGATAAAGTAAAGATGAAAGCGGACGGCCGGCTCTTAGATACACAGAAGAGATGCGGGAAGCTGCGGCGTCTCAAAACATAGGGTCACATCCCATAATTAGATGGAGCAACAATTCCCTAAGACAGGCATCCTGCCCGACTCCGAATTTCAGGTATGCTCATTCAGGTTAATACACACAAAAGGCAAGATGTTTAAATCACCTGGATTCCAAGAAAATAAAACGGGAGTAAAACAGCAGCATGAATGTACGCACATTTGTGCAGCAACAGAGGTCGGGAACAAAACGGCTAGCGATTAAATGCTTCCATTCTCAGGGAAAGCGCCGAATCATTTCCCACAGAACTTTTATAAGGGGGGGTTAGAAAAATAAAAAAAAGGCCCTAATGATTGGAAAACCCTCCAGATAGTGTCTTGAGTTATCAAGGGAGAGACCTTTTTGTGGCGTTTCCCGTATGGTCCAAACGGAGCTTTTATTGAAACCACGGACTATTTAAACGCTTGGTCTCAAGATTCTACTAGAAAGGCTCTTATTATGATTCAGACTTATACGAATATCTCCTTCAATCATTAATTTAAGAATTTGAGTTCTAATACTGGGGGGTTAACCTTGAATAGAATTGCCCTGATTTACCGAAATTTGTAATGCTCTCACCGTCACACAGGTTCCTCGTTTTTTTCTCGTCTCTACAAACATATAACTATACGATTCAGAGGGTGATAGATGGCCAGTCTATACACCAACTTTAGACATAACAAACAAAAACACAGAAGGACAGCATTCACTCTACGAGACAACGTAAGACATAAACATATAATAGAACAAAAAGGAAAGGGGCGTTAATGCCTCTTTCACATACTCCTCCCCCTTTTTGATCCATATTAAAGTATTTTGTTACAAGAAGGAAGTGGAACCACAGCCCACCCACTCCATGGTTCCACCCCGGGTCCCTTATAATTTATTTATTCTAACAAGTAACAGGAAAATTAACATCTTCCATGTCTTTTGTCTGCATCACCCCGGGGTTTATGGCAACAGGATCATTCATCCCATATCTGGATAGGAAATCTGCATTTCCATTTAATATCCCCTTCCGATGTTTTATTGAAAAATGATAAGGCTGTAGTGAAAGGTACCACCTCATGATTCATGAATTTTTATCTTTCATATGTTGCAGCCATCATAATGGATTATGGTCCGTCCAAATTTCAAATTTAACACCCCATAAATAAAAACGTAAAGCTTCAATAGCCCATTTAATAGCTAAACATTCCTTCTCAATAGTGGCATATTTAATCTCACGTTCATGTAGCTTTCGGCTAATATACATAACCGGGTGTTCTTCACCATCTATAATTTGTGTTAGAACTGCACCTATACCTTGATTAGAGGCATCTGTCTGTAGTATAAAAGGATGAGTGAAGTCAGGAATATGGAGTACTGGTGAAGAGCACAATTGTGCCTTTATGGAACAAAAAGCTTCTTCACATTTAGGGTTCCATATCACTTTTTTGGGCTGTCGCTTTTTTATTAAATCAGTTAATGGTCCAGTTATAGTCAAATAAACCGGGATAAAACGTCTATAGTATCCAGCTAAGCCCAAAAAAGCTCGAACATCTCTCTTAGTTCTTGGTCTAGGGCAGGAAGCTATTGCATCAATTTTAGTTCTTTCTGGCTTTATGCACCCACGCCCTATTAGGAAACCTAAATATTTAGTTTCTTGCATTCCCATGGTGCATTTTCCAGGGTTTATAGTAAGACCTGAGTTGGAAATAGCCATAAGAACATTTGATACATGTTTTAGGTGATCTTCCCAAGTAGGACTAAATATCACCATGTCATCAAGGTAAGCTGCACTATATGTAGCGTGAGGGGCTAGGATCTTATCCATCATCCATTGGAAGGTGGTAGGGGCACCATGAAGTCCAAAGGGCATCACATTAAATTGAAAAATGCCAATGGGTGTACTAAAGGCTGTTTTGTCTTTGGCTTCATTATCTAAAGGTATTTGCCAATATCCTTTAGTAAGATCAATAGTGGTAAAATATTGTGAGTTACCGAGATGATCTAGTATATCATCTATACGGGGCATGGGGTAACTATCAAATTTAGAGAAAGCGTTTAGACGTCTGAAATCTAAACATAGACGTACTCCCCCTTCTTTCTTCTGCACCACCACTAAAGGAAAACTCCACTCACTGTGGGAGGGTTCTATAATTCCCAATTCCTGCATTTTCCTAAGTTCATGAATCACAGCCTCCCTTACCTTTTCGGGAAGGCGATAGGATTTTTGATGAATCGGACTATTCTGTGTTAGAATAATATTGTGTTTTTCCCCTTCAACTCTTCCTGGCGTTCCTCTAAAAGTGTTTTTATACAATTGTATCGTAGCTAACATTTCAGCAGTCTGTCGAGGTGTTAATTCGGGGTTTATTTTAATGTTTTTAATGTCCCCATTCATTTCTAATCTCTGGTATGCAATGTCTAGCTCGCTGCTCCCAGTTTCAGGGTAAACATACCTGTGTAGGTTGGGTACCCTCTCCATCCAAGGTTTCAAAAGATTAGTGTGGAAAATATGTTTTTTATTAGTTTTGTCATGCATGTATATTTCATACGTGACAGGCCCCATTCTTCGAATTACTTTATAAGGGCCCTGCAACTTCATTAATAATTTATTTTCAGATGATGGAAGAAGTAATAGTACTAAGTCTCCTTCAGAAAATTCTTTAAACCTTGTGCCTTGATCATACAGTTTCTTTTGTGCAGCTTGTTGTTTTTGATTATTTACTTGTGATTGCTGAGTATATTTCTTTATCCGTTCCCTTAAATGCTGTAAATATTCAAGGGGGCACTTCTTTTGTGTACCCTTACTATCCTCCCACCATTCTTTTACAATATCTAAGGGTCCTCTTGGATTCTCCCATACAATAGCTCAAAAGTGGAGAAACCAGTAGAGGCTTGTGGCACCTCTCGATAAGCGAACATTAAATAAGGCAGGTATTGGTCCCATTGCCTGCCTTCATCCTGTACGAATTTCTGAATCACTTTTTTCAGGGTTTGATTGAAGCGCTCCAGCAGCCCGTCAGTTTGGGGATGATATGGAGTAGTTCGGATTGCTGCAATACCTAAGGTCTGGTAGAGTCACTTCAAAACCTGACAGCAGAAATTCGTACTCCGGTCAGTTAATATTTCTTGAGGAATGCCTACTCTGCTAAATATTTTCCCTAATTCTTCAGCAATTCTAGGGGCGGTGATAGTTCGGAGAGATATCGCCTCCAGATATTTGATGGCATAATCACATACTACCAGAATATACTGATTACCTTTTGTGCTTTTTTGGACTGGACCTACAATATCCATTGCAATTCTTTGGAATGGAGTACAAAATAGGGGCATAGGTTGCATTGGAACTTTGTCTTTCCTTATCACCTTTGCTACCTGTTGACATTCTGGGCAACTCTTACAATAATCTGCAACTTGTTCATGTATTCCAGGCCAGAAATATCTAGTTAGGAGTCTACTTAATGTACGATCCCTCCCCAAATGTCTGGCTATCGGAATATCATGAGCAAGTTTCAATAGTACTGTACGATATTTCTCAGGAATTAATAACTGTTCAACCCTTTCTTGTGTTCTAGGATTATCACATAATCTATACATCAAGCCATTTCTCAAGTTATATTTCCTTTCTCCTCCAGGAGTTTTTTCCTGGGAGGTGAAAAGTGACTTTAAAGACTCATCATTTCTTTGAGATTCTGCAAAATTATCCTTCTCCCCTTTTGTTATGTTCCACCCTGTTTTATTGTCAAAATCAGTCTGGTGTTTAGTAGTCCACTCTTTCTTCTCTTTCCTCCTTTGTCTCCTGGATTTTCTTTCCTTCCCATGTTCACCAAATATGTCCTCATCAAAAGGAAAATGTTGTTCTAATGGTGCCAAAGGTGTCTGTGATCTGGTTACCATGGCACTTAAGTTACTAGACATCAAGGCCTGGAAAGAAGGGCAATCATGCCCAATGACCACTGGGAGGGGGAGGTTGGGCACCACACCTACTTGCATGGTCTGTGTCTGACCCTGTATACTGAATTCTATGTTTGTTAGAGGATAACAATGGGTGTCGCCTTGTATGCAGGTCACTTTAGTAGTCGAGCTATTCAAAGCAGAGGGCGTGCTTAATAATTGGGGGTGTATCAGGGTTTGTCTACTCCCTGAATCTAGCAGTCCAGTCACCGTATGCTGCCCTATTTGTACTGGTATCATAAACTGTCCCCAATTAGCCAAGGCAAGATGTATTTGTTCAGGCTTCCACTTAGGGCAAAATCTGGCTATGTGTCCTTTTGTTTTACACTCAAGACACACAATGTCCGGGTTATTCCTTCTTCCTATTCTGCCAGAGCTATGTATGGTGACACTAGTAGTATTTCCTCCAGTGGTACTATGAGGTTTTGTTGGGTGTCCCTGTGTCTGTGATAATGTGTGGTAGCTTCTCTGTCTCTGAGGTCAGGCAGCAATATAGTCCTCAGCCAATCTTATAGCTGTATCTGAGGCCTCTGGCCGGTGTTCCTTCACCCATAATTGAACATCGGGGAGAAGAACCCAGACGAATTGTTCTAACACTATAGTCTCAATAATTTGGTCTACAGTATGGGTAGTAGGTTGCAACCATTTGACACATAGATCTTTAAGTTGAGTAAAAGTGTCCTGAGGGTTATCAACAGTAGTATAACGAAATGATCTAAATCTCTGTCTATAAGTCTCGGTATTAATATCATACCTTTTTAATATGGCTTGCTTAACTCGTTCATAGTTGTTAATGTCCATCATCTCAACTCGGCTATAGGCAATCTGTGCCTTTCCAGTTAGATAGGGCGCTAGGCGAATTACCCATTGGTCTCTGGGCCAATTGCAGGCCGTCGCCACCCTTTCAAAAGTTAACAGATATGCCTCAATATCATCACTGTCAGACAACTTAGCCAGTTTGATATCTTTCTGTCCGGCTCTAGGAATGGCTGGAGGCCCTCCAGTCCCCATCGATTGGAAGGCTCGTAGTGTCTCATTCCATCTGGCATTGTACTCCCTTCGATCCCGGTCTCTCTGTCTCTCCATTTCTAATTGTCGGGAACAGAGCCACCTCAACAAATCCTGTGGCTCCTCGGGTAGACGTTCTTCTTCAGCCCCTCCAGTCGCTTGTGCCACTCCTTCCTCTTTTGGTTCCACCATCTGGTCAGTGAGAGGAATTTTTCTTCTGGTCACAGGTTCTAGACTGGGGAGTAGGGGCACCTGAAATTTGGCAGTTACTGTTCTGGTCTGTATTCTCCACTCAGGCTGTTGCTCCTTTTGCTTTACTTCCTCTGGATCCTGGAACATCAGAAATCTGATTGACCTCGATACAGATCCTCCAGTTGGTCAACCCCAACTAGCCTTTATCCCACTTCTGACACCAAGTGTGGAAGGCTCAAGGGTTGCCAAAGGGTGCTCCAGAGACAAAATATTCTTCACTTCTTTATTTGCAGGAAATGAAATGAAATACTCCTTGGCAAAATTACAAAACAAATCGAACTGTTTGTTATCAAAACAATGAAATCAAAAGAAAAGTCATCATAAATAAAAATTAGGTCAGTAGTAGATACTACTTCACCTAAGAGGTGCTCACACTTCAACATCCAAAACACATCTGATTTCAAAGACAAAAATTCTGGCATATAAAGGGTGCAATGGGCCAAGATTGGTTCCTGGCAAAACTCAATCAACAAAGCACTAACTATTTTTATAAAGCATTTCTTTTTATACATTTTATGTTTTCACCATACCTTTAAGTTATTTTATTAAACAGACAGAAGCAAATTTTCACAAAAGAATGCATAGAAAAATATTTGAATCTTGCTTTGGAAACGCCGTCAGGATCCACTCCATCTCTTCTGGATAAAGTAAAGACGAAAGTGGCCGTCCGGCTCTTAGATACACAGAAGAGATGTGGGAAGCTGCGGCATCTCAAAACATAGGGTCACATCCCATAATTAGATGGAGCAACAATTCCCTAAGACAGGCATCCTGCCCGACTCCGAATTTCAGGTATGCTCATTCAAGTTAATACACACAAAAGGCAAGATGTTTAAATCACCTGGATTCCAAGAAAATAAAATGGGAGTAAAACAGCAGCATGAATGTATGCACATTCGTGCAGCAACAGAGGTCGGGAACAAAATGGCTAGCGATTAAATGCTTCCATTCTCAGGGAAAGCGCCGAATCATTTCCCACAGAACTTTTATAAGGGGGGGTTAGAAAAATAAAAAAAGGTCCTAATGATTGGAAAACCCTCCAGATAGTGTCTTGAATTATCGAGGGAGAGACCTTTTCGTGATGTTTCCCGTGTGGTCCAAACGGAGCTTTTATTGAAACCACTGGACCATTTAAATGCTTCGGTCTCTGTGCATTCTACTAGAAAGACTCTTATTATGATTCAGACTTATACGAATATCTCCTTCAATCATTAATTTAAGAATCTGAGTTCCTAACACTGGCGGGGGTTAACCTCGAATAGAATTGCCCTGGATTTACCGAAATTTGTAACGCTCCTCACTGTACACAGGTTCCTCGTTTTTTTCTCGTCTCTACAAACATATAACTATACGATTCAGAGGGTGATAGATGGCCAGTCTATACACCAACTTTAGACATAACAAACAAAAACACAGAAGGACAGCATTCACTCTACGAGACAACGTAAGACATAAACATATAATAGAACAAAAAGGAAAGGGGGATTAATGCCCCTTTCACATGTCCGAAGAGCAGCAAAAGTTAATTGAGCACCAAATTAAGCACACTCAACAAAAAATGGTAACTGACTTAAAAGTCATTACTTCCTACTTAAATGATGTTCAGGAATTTCATCAGATACATACCATTCTGGTAAAATAATTAGGCCTCCTACTGGCAGACTTTATCTACCAAATAAAACAGATGGCTCTGAATATGAGCCTGCTACTCTAAGTGACTTTGTTGGCAGTGTGGACCGTAACTTAATTAAACACAACTATAGCCACTTTATCTTTCATGGAAACAACACATCATTTAAACAGACACTGGACACCTTAGCAGCAAACCAAACTATATTAAAAAAGTTAGACAAAGGGAATAATCCCAATAAACCTGAGCCACTGACAGACACAGATACAGACATCCTGTACACAACAGGAACTTCAGCGCTCCATTACCCAATCACCCTCTTGAACATGCTGCTTTTTAATATCAACTTGTACTTTACGTACAAGTGAACATTACAATCTGAAATACGGTGATCAGGAACTATGCCGATTGCCAAGATTCCTGTGGGAAACGTTACATCCAGTACAATGAACGACAAACTAAAACCTGCACTGGTGAGAACCTCAGAGAAGTGTGGCCAGTGAAGCCCAGGAGGTATGAACATCTGCTAAATCCCGGCAGAGACACCATAGCAGCTTACCTAAAATATGCCAGTCACAGACCCCAGAAAATGCAGTCACCAGACAGACCATTCTACAGTATCTTGCTCCTAATATCAATCACATCCCAGGAAAACCAGACTCACTGTGGTTCAGTGCAATGACTGTCGGCAAACACTAACTCAGATCACTCATGAAACAAATTAAAATTGATGATGGGCTAAAATAACATACCACTCAACAAGAAGGACCTCAAAACAGAAATTAATAGATTGTAATGTCCCCCCACTGAAGTGGCTCAGATTTCTGGCCACAGAAACCTTCAATCAGTAAATAACTATTCTGTCTTATCCAAAGACAAACAGCGAATAAATTCATACAGCTTTGCAGCACCTACATCTGCTGCAGGAAACACAGAAGGAAAAAAACAAAGCAGACCTGGATTTGCAACAAGCAGCTCCATTGCCCCAGTTGCAACTTCTGCCAGCAACTCTGCACCACCGGAGATGACTACCTCCGTTGCTGATGACATTGTACAAGCCAACATCAAAGGCAACCTGAAAGCAATCACCAATTTGGTGATCATTGTATATTCCAATAGGCAGTCAACATCAAGATTGTCCACAGTCATACCAACACTTCAAAGTACTGAATCCAGATGATCAAGTCTTCCTCTGACTCCGACTAAGGTAAGCCCCTTCCTTCTTTCAAACCATGCGATAATACATCAGAGTACGAACAACATCCTCGGATGTGGAGGAAGAGCAGAAATTAACAGTCTAATAAAAAAAAATATATTTAATAACAAACTACAAACTGTTCAACTATAAACCATCCAACAATATTTCAGAAAAAGGAAAACCAAATATAAAAAAGGAACAGAAATGGCATATAGTGTCGGGGGAGGGACAGTTCAAACCACTCCACAATTTTTTTCTTCTTTTTCTCTCTCCATGGCCTCCAATTCACAGAAAGCCAACATGATATCCAAAGATCCACACTGAAGTCCCACAGATAAGACTGAATACTTATGGACAAAAAAACAGTTGTTCCTCTTACATTCATTAGAAAGTGTTTTTACTGTTCTATTGTTTACCTGTTTCTGTTATCGTTACTTCGTTCAAACAGTTTGAGATTAAAATGCTTCAAACATTTTAATGTCTCTTCATTTCACTGATTTTGTTTGGGGGTGAGGGGGCACTATACACTATAAAAAATATTGGATGGGCAACTGTGCCCAACAGTATCCCATTATGTAGGTGACTCAAATAAAGCAACTCAATTTTGAGCAACTCAGTTTGAGCACCTGTGATGTGAGCTACTGTGATAGGATAGTGAGGCGAGGTTATAGCAAGGGTTTAGGAGAAGAACAATGGGTGAAAAGTACAGCAAATGGAAAAGGGAGGTAAAGGGAACGGGTATATGTGAGGTACTTTTTTTCAAGGCAGTTCCCAGCTGGCCGTTTAGTCTGGTGGTGAGAGTGCATGCCTGCAGTGTGGGAGGACATGGGATTATGGCTGGCTAGATGTGCATTCACAGTAGTGTTTTTATGTGTTTTAGGGACTTAAAAATGTTTTATTTGTTCTGTTCCCCAATCTCCCAGTGTTGTGCTCAGTGGTTCCCCGCCCTCCTGAATGTGGTGCCCCCCATGATGACTTGAGTCCCCCCCAAATAGCCCCCTCTCAAGTTGTCTCCAATACCCCAGTGTCAGGCCTCCCCCCCAGAGTTGATAATTATAAGAAAGAGGGGTGCAGGGAGCGTAGTCCCCCGCATAAAAAACTTAGTATGGTACCACATCCCAAGTGTGTATTGCAGACCATTGCTGATTGTGGGTCCGCTGTTGTGCACAGTTGCTGCTTCTGTTTTCGGCGATGTACAGTACACTCATCGATGTGGACATCACAAGTATTTTTTCACTATTATGACAGAATCGTGCCCAACCAGCCTGAGCTTCCACCTTGGGGTTATGATTCTGTGACCTCTCAAGCTTCACTCTCGAAGTCACAGGGAATCATAACCCCTCTGTGGCAGCACAGGCTAGTTGAGCACAGTTGCCCATTCAGTATTTTCTATGTAGCAGCTGACTTTGAAGCATCTGTGTTTTTCCTCCTAGTGTGTAGCCATTGGAGTACAGTATCATTACATTATTTTGTTTTATGTGTGTGGGGGTTAGCCATCCCCAAGCCTACACCCCCCTGTTTCTACTGAGTGCAGTCAAAGCATTTTGATGTACATTGTAAACATGTTAACTGTGCTCTCCTCCTACTGTATCCATGTCCCACTTGGTCTTCCCTCCCCCTGGCCTCCAGCTGGTTATTTAATGGATTATGGTGCACAGGGTTAAGGCTTCCATTCTAGCATTGCCCTCAGACATGTGCTTGTTTCCTCTTTATTTATATTGCTGCCCTTGTTATAATGTTAAGGCTCAGTCTCACTGTCTGGCAGTACCATGATACCCTGAGCAAGAGAGGATGGGCACAAATACCATTTTGATACAGGGCTCCTCCTTAGCCCTACCTGTCAGTATTGCCTTTTAAGCTCTTTAGTAGATATTTCACTCTTTTACTAAATGTGCCTAACAAATCATGGTTTGTACTGCTGTTAACTTGCAGGGTACTCTTTACCAAGCAAGGGAAAGCTTGACAGTGGGGAGGCATGAGCCTGTTTATATTCTTGTCATACTATTCCTTTTTTTTTTTTTGCATTATTTATTTATGCTCTTCCTGCTCGCACCAGCCACTCTCTCCTTCAGGTTGCCATGGACTGGATTCAGCCTGGGCAACCTCCATCCCCACCACCCCACATTGCAGCCTACCCAAGAGTAACCCAATGTATCCCTTCATCAGGTGGGTCCCCTCCCTACAGAGGGAATTAGCCTTCCAGCCTGCTTTCTTGGCCCTTGGGTGCTGTCGGGAAGGCCATCAGGGGGCTCTGGTGGCAAGGATTCAGGCGGCCATCATTCGAGTGGCTGGTGTGCCTTTTCCATTTTTTCCACCCCTCCCACCATATTCTCAGCCTATGGTGGTGGCCGACCTTGGTGGGGGCATGCAGGAGGCATGTCAAGGCCACACATCCCCCAGCATGCACCCAATCCACCCACAGGGACCTAGGCAGAGCCCACCATCCTCGGGAGAGAAGCGTTCAATGGACACTTGAAAATCCCTCCCTCCCTGCCAACCTCCACTCCTGGTACATGGACTTGGAGAGCCAACCAGGGTCACCAGTGTGCTGAGCGAACCCCTTCAGTCAGCACCATGGAGCCAGCTGTATTCACTGTTCCTTTAAATGTTCAATGTTTTTTCTCCTTGGCATGTTTCATTCCTCTCAACTTCATGTGGGCTCTCTAAGCATAAGGGTTCACCAATGTGTTCCCTCAGTACAGCCAAATGGACAAGGATGCTGTGATTTCCAGCCAGAATGTGAATGACCTGAAAAATGTAATTAAAAGAAGGAAGGTGTTAGGGGTGATTAAAAAATTGAAAACCCAAGTGTTACTTATGTAAGAAGAACACATGAACAAAACAGAGTCTGAAAGGACTAGCTGCTGCTGTGTGGGGGTGGGGGAGTGGGTAGCAGTCTGCTTTTTGTCTAAGGCCAGGAAGTGTGACTTTATGGCTACTACCAAGAGTGTTACAAAGCTGGAGTGGTATATATGCTCTGGACTGTGTCACAGTGCTTGGCGGGGGGGCCTTCAGTGGGGACCATTTATGGCCCTAATGTTGAGGACCCATGCTTCTTTAAAAAATTGACATTAGACATGGCAGGCATCCTAGGTCCATGGATCCTTGGTGGGGACATAAATTGTATTACAAATACTGCCTTTGACAGGTCAAACCCAAACCCAGTCCCTGTGTCATGTATCGTCTGGGTGCTGGGACCCCTGGAGGCTAACTTTAACCTGCAGGATGTGCGGAGGCACTACCATCCAAGCAGTAGAGAATGCAGGTTTTTGTCCCGTGCACATCAGTCCTATGATTCATCTAGACAGAATATTTCTGGAGGTCAGTCCTCTCCCCGGTTCATCACCACCTTGTACTCTGCAATGCTGGTGTTTCACCATGCTCTCCTGACTTTAACCATTTCCTCAGGTCAGATGGCCACCATGGGCAGTACTTGGCAGCTAGATCACACTGCAATGGACAAAGACTTTATAGACCACATGTCCCATTCCGCTAATGAGTTCTTGACTCACAATAAAAATGTGGTCACACTACATAGTGTCAGGTGGGAAGCTCTACATGCATTTACCAAGGGCCAGGTTATAGCCTATGCTGCTCAGCAAAACAAGTGGGGAAAGCTGAACTCAAAAAGTTGTAGGGAAAAATTAAAGTATGTGAAAAGGCACATATATATTGAGGCCCACTATTCTTTCAGAAGCTTAAATGGAAATATAGTACAACAAGTAGTGACAAAATTGAGGGAGAGATTCTGTCTGCCCAGGCAGACAGCTATTTTGAGGGAGACCAGGGGAAAATATTTAGCTTTGCAGCTAAAAACGTGGGAGGGATAGAAGGCTATGTCACTGATCTGGTCTGACCAGGGGGAACTTCTATCAGACATTGTTAAAACTGGAGAAGCCTTTTGTGCATTCCACAAGTCCCTCTACACCCGAGGTATCCCATATGATCCAGCAATTTGCCACTTTTTTTCTAGAAGGCAGACATCTCTCCCATCACCTCAGCTGTACTGGACTGCCCCTTGAGGGGGACAGAGCTACTGCTGGCCATTAAGAGTCTGAGGGGAGGGAAGGCCCCAGGGTTGAATGGTCCGTCCACAGATTTTTTTTAAATACTTTTCATCCATCCTGGTTGACACCCTGGCAGACATACTGCAGGAAAGCCTACAGACAGGGTCTCTACCCCTCAACACGATCTGCCATGATTACTGTGCTGCCTAAGCTGGGCAAGGACCAAACCCTGTGTGCCTCATACCAACCTATTTCATTATTAACAACTGACTATGAAATAATTGAAAGGCTTCTAGTATCCAGGATTGAAAATGTTTTACCTCAGTGTGCACATCTAGACAAAGTCGGTTTTGTTAGGGAGAAATAGGGGAAGAACAACATCCACAGAACCCTACACATCATTCATACTTGGTCTAAGAAGTCGGCTGTCCATGGGGCAGCAGTCCTTGACCTAGATGCTGAAAAGGCCTTCGACCATGTGGATTAGTTCACATTTCTACTCCTCGGGAGATAATAGCTTAGGTCCTCAGCTTGTAGGCTGGATACAAGCGCTGTACACCTCCACCTCTGCCCATATCATGGTCAATAGCTCCTCAGCTTCAGTTTTTGAGTTTGAGACAGGCACCAGACAAGGGTGCCCTGTCACCCCTGTTGCTTTATGTCATTGTGGTTGAACCCCTTGCTGCAGAGATTAGAAATGCAGCAGACATGGAGGGTTACTTGGTGGGAGGATATGAACATCAGGCTGCACTATTTGTAGACAACCTGCTTCTCTACCTGCAGAACCCAGCCAAAGGACTCCCCACAATTCATGCTCTTCTCAAAGAATATGGTCTCCTCTCTGGGCACAAAAGTAACTGGACAAAAAGTGAGATCCTACCAGTGTGGAGAAGTTACACACAGAAATGATTTCAAATAACAATATAGCCTCCAAGTGGTCGATACAATTAAGTATCTAGGGATGGTCATTCTTTCTAAATTGAATAAAATATTTAATAAGAACTATATACCCTTGCGCCAGCCCATCAGTGCAATGGTAGAGCCATTGCATACATTGCCAGTGACCCACATTCAAGAACGAGTGCAGGTCATCAGGGGTCAGCCTGGGAGTGGAAGAGGGAAGGTTACCAGTTCCACTGCCCTACCACCGGTGACCACAGGTGGCAGTTCAGTCAGAGTGACATGGGGAGGGGGGATGCATGCTGGTGCCATACTAAGCACAGTCATGTGCGTGCGTGTGTGCACATGTGCAGCCCTGCTGCCTGCATCCTGAGGGATGGGACCAGAAAAGCAGTAAGCCCCAGCAATGCAGGGTGAATACCAGCTCCCCACAGACCCTGCACTGGCAATGCAGCTCTAATCCAATCTGGGATCTGATCCACGCGGCACAAGACCTAGTCCATTGCCCCTTCCAAAAGGGCAAGTCAAGTAGAGGATGGAGTTGGAAGGCAAGCCCATGAGAAGCCAGGTGATGGGGTCGTGGGAGCCGGTATGGAGGATGGCCTCACCAGTGAACAGGGAAAAACCAAAAAGAACTATAGACCCCTTTTGAATAAAATCTCGGAGGACCTTGACTGCTGGAGGGCTTTACCTCATCCTTCCTAGGCAGGATCTGCACAGTTAAAATGTTAGTTCTCTATGGGCACCTTTACCTATATCAATCACTACCTGTGCCACTTCAGGCAGCTGGACTCTGCCATTTGTAAGTTCTTGTAGAATGGGAAAAATGCCTGCATTCGAATGAATATTGTTCAACTGCCTGTGGAGGCTGGGGGAACCAATCTGCTACACTTTCAGCACTATTGCTGGACATCCCAGCTGGCTTTCCTGCCCATGGGTGAGGGCCAATCTTACCCATATTGGGTGGCCCTTAAGGAGGAAAAAGTGGGATGTGACTCTTAGAAAAGGGTGTTTGATCCCAGCAATGGAGAGCCACAAGATGCCCCAGTTAGTAACCCATTCACTGCCAACACTGTGAATATCTGGTAGCTGCATACAAGTTTCTCTCCATTCCACCCAGTATCTCTCCAAATGCTACCATTCAGCTTCCTTGATAGGCAGGGCTAGCTGCACTGCACAATACACCAGGGTCTGCTTTGATGGTCTAAAGGGGGTCTGATAAACCTAAGTCAGCTTTACACAGGTGGATGGCTAAGTAGTTTTGCTGACCCCAGAGCCTAATGAGGACTGGATGCAAGAGACTTGTTTGTAAACCTGGTTGTTGGAGGGTGACTGGGAGTAGCCCTTGATAAATCCTGTGGGAGGAGTGACTCCTCTCCTCTGGAGGAGGAAGTGCTCAGGCCCCAACCTTGTGCTAAGCCTTTGTCCATATTTTATAAAACACTCTGGGGGGGGGGGTTGAGCTGTCCACTTACAGTTTGTGTGAATGGGAGCATGATATGCACACCCTCATAGTTTCAATGATTTGGGCTGTGGTAACTCAGCACTTAGCTTGTTTCTCTAGGAGCAATAAACTGCACCAGGTTCAACTGAACTTTATGTATGGAGCCTACATAACCTCAGTCAGACTCCATAAGGTCCAGCTAGACTAGTATTCGCTTTATCCAAAATCTGACAGGGTTGAATAAGGCCCTGCCCCATTTGTTATGCAGAAAGAGTTTAAATGGAAGGATCTGTTCTATCCTCTTCTTTTCTCTGCTGCTCCTGTCACTGCATCTCTTCTTTTCTCCGCTGCTTCTCTTCTTTTCTCTGCTGCTCTTGCCAATGCATCTCTTCTTTTCTCTGTTTCTCCTTCTCTTTTTGTTGTATAGACCACCATTGAAAAGAGGCCGTCAAGCTCTCAGGTTCTGTCACTGCTTGTTCTTTTTTTCCCCATCTCTGGTTCTGGCAGAACAGTCTCAGTTTGGACATTTGTTTCTGCTTCTAGTTTGGCTGCCATTCTTCTGGTAATGACTCCTGGGCTTGCTGCTGCAGAATCCATACGTTTCTGCTATGCTTCCCTGGTACTAGGTCTAGTACAGACACACAAAAATCCTGTCTTAGAGTATGCATGGCTTAAATCCCACATCAGACACCATCTGTCATTGAAGCACAGGTCAGAAATCATAGGAAACCCAGGACCTGTTTCAAAATTCATAAATAGAGTTTTATATTTCTCAACAACAGCAAAATAAAAAAAAATGTATTTCGGATAACTATTTACAAAGGCAGTAGAAACAGAGAACACTGAGTCCTTCTTCTGAGGGTATCTCTTAATTCCTACTTTCAGTATCTCAGTCTCTCACTCTCCTTGCCTCTCTAGCAAAAGCATTGCTGCTCTTTTTATAAGTCTTTGCCTGGGAACTCGTTAAATGAGCCGGCTTCCACAGAATGTTCTTGTAAGTTTACAGAATGTTCTTGTCAGTTTTTTTCCTTGCAGTTGCAACAAAACAGTACATGGTGTCCCAGAACTGATCTCTTGTTGACAGCTCTACAAAGGGCTTAAAAACAACTTCTCAGGTTATTTGTTTATTTCAGATTGGGATTAATACGTTTGAGTCAGGGACTCATTTACAAAGGTTCCAGGTCATACAGATAAAGAAGACAACAAGCAACACATAGGTTACATAAAGGTTACGCAGATTCCATAGTAAGTTTACATTGCACGTTACAAAGGGCATACATTATTACATAGGATTCAACGGAAATTAGTGACCCTAGTAACACAGGACACAACATAACTAGATTAGAATTCAGTGTGAAATTGAGAGAACTGTTTCCAGTTAAGATGCAAATTGTAACATAATGCCATAACAGAGTAAGTGCAGAGTACAGCTATGGGACTAAGGATCCAAGTCTTGCGTGCCTGTGTAGCAGGCAGAGGAGGCTTTGTCAGTGCATGGCATAGGAGAAGGAATGTGGAGGGGAGGAGGAATGTGGCTGGGGTGGGTAGAGAGGAAGAGAAGTAGGAGGAAGAGGAAGAGGAAAAGGAGGAAGGGAATTGTCAGGGGTGGACAGGATGAATCTTGGGGGCATGGGATGGAAGGGAGTGTAGGCAATAGGAGGAGGAGGGGGAGGTGCAGTGGGGGAGTGGAAAGGTGAGGTCGGAGGGAGGGAGAGAGATGTGAGGTGGGAGAAGGAGGAGGGGCAATGGTGGAGAGGGAGAGTGCATTGTACCAATTTAAAATAGGGTCCAAGAGAGTGATATGAAAGAAGGTATGAAAGGAGCCACGGATCACTGCTTAGGCAAGGGCAAGATAATGTTAGAGTTTGTTAAAACATTCCCAGACATTCTCTATGACTAAGTGGGCTAGGATGCCCAATTTGAATTAGCTAACCTTACTATACTTGATCAAGTTCTTGGGGAGTTCATTGAGCTACTTTGGTCCATGGAAGGAAGAGGATCTCTGGGCTCATGCTGTTCACTTAAATGGCACCACCAGCCCCCCCCAACCGCATTTCAAGTCCTAATAGTAGGTTGAGCGATTTTGAAGAGGCAGAAGGTTAACCTAGGGGTAAACCCTCGCAAGGACTTCTTAGCAAGCAGGCATGTTTGGTATTTAACCTATGGTGAAGAGGGAGCCACCCTGTCTCTTGACAGAGGGCACAAGTATGTGTCCAGTGTTCTGCCCCCCTGTACCAGGTGACATGTTTTGTTAAGTAGGGGTTTTACTTTTTTAAGGGCAGTGTCAGTGCCAACACCACAGATTACACTGCCGTAGTCTATGATGGATAAGACTGAGCAATTTGTGATCAGCTTCAGGGCTTCTAGGGTCACAGAATGCTGGTGGCGATAGACTACATCAAGCTTAGTGTTAGCAGTTTTAAAGATATGGTCCACATGGGTTTCAAATGAGAGGGTGTCATCCAGATGCGCCCCAAGATATTTAAAGGTGCTAACTTGCTCCAGCGTGTCACCTTTGAGACTCTGGACCTGTAGAGGCCCCAAATTCTTCCTTTTCTGTTGAACAAAGAAGAGCATGCTTTTTGTTTGTTTTTTATAGTTGAGCAAAAGTTTATTACAGGAGAACCATTGTTCAAGTCTGTAGAAATTGACTTGTAGTTCAGCAGAGATTGTGGCCTGATTTTTTCCTTTAACAGAGATAACCGCATCATCAGCATACAGCATGATGTGTGCTGGGCATCCTGTGGGTAAGGGGTTAATAAAAACACTGAAAAGGAGTGGCCCTAGTATTGACCATCTGGGGACACCTAGGCTCACTACCCTTGGCTCTGAGAGATTACCTTTGATTTTGATGCATTGAGTCCTGCAAGAGAGGTAGTTGTCAAACCATGCTACTGTGTCACTGGACTGACCTTTTGACAGGAGGTTTTGGAGTAGGAGTTGATGGTTAATGGTGTCAAATGCCTTCATAAGGTCTATAAAGATAGACCACTTTGCCAGACCATCATCAAAGGCATGGTATATTTGGGAGGTGTAATCAACCAGGGCAGAGAGGGTGGAGTGATCTTTCTGGAACCTGTGCTGCTGAGCACAGAGTAGGTTCTGTTTGGTCAGATACTCTGTGAGCTGGTACGAGACCACACGTTTGAGGGCTTTAGATAATGGAGGTAGAATGGAGGTGGGCTTGTAATTGGACAGGTTTGTTGTATCTCCAATTTTGAAGACTGGGGATGACAAGTGCCTCCTTCCATTTGTCAGGGAACATACTTGATCTTAGAGAGGCATTGAACACTTTAGTGAGAGGTTCAGCTACCTCGTTTAACCCATTGAGTTCCAAACAGTTTTTTGCAATTATTTCAACTGTAAAACTATATACAGTTTTAAATAAAGGGACCCCAGTATCAGTGACATTTCCACATAAAGATTCACATATATTTTTATACCCGCAGATATGCAAGGGGGTAGAAAAGATAGAAATAGCAAGGGAAGGCAGAGAGATAGCGAGAGGCAGAGAACTTCAAAACTGTCAGAGTGATCAGTTCCTAGGTCTCATGAGAAAATTTGGTTGCATAACCAGACAGACAAGAGATAGAAAAGAAGAGCATAGAACAGACCCTTGTATTTAAACTCTTTCTGCATAACAAATGGGGCAGGGCCTTATTCAACCCTATTGTATACTGAAGTATCCAGTTCAGTCAACCTTGGTAGAGAAAAAATATATTAAGGGGGTAGCTCTCTACCAATCAAGGCACATCAAACAGATCATACAAATTGATAGGAATAGAGCCAACTCACCCAGTGTTATCAATATTATGTTTTCTTGCTCATGTTATAAAGCTGATAATGCTGAAATTCAGTGTCTGTGACAGTTCCCAAATGTTTCAGACTTTAGTTCTTCATCAGTGAGAAACGCTGTATCTAAAATATCCAGAAACATAAATAAATATTTAGTTTTCCATAGTAGTATATATTCCATTTCTTAATTAGTGACAAAAATTAGTTTATAATCAAGACCTGATTCCTCATCATTTACTTTTCTAGTTCATCATACATAGTTAGATATTGGTCTTTAAGAGGTATTTTGTTTCCTGTAAGAATTCTGAAAAAACTCCAAATGAATGCTATTAGGTTGATTCAAATTGTAATACCTGATTCAAAATATTCTTACATATTCATACACATCTGGCTTGCTATCCTTTATGGTAAGTATTACAACAGTAAACTGAAATCATCAAGGTACAGGTTCCCAAATCAGAATGCTTCATTATATTGTCTAAAGCAAAAGTACATTTCCACAAGTTCACTCATCAAACCACTTTATGGCTAAAGCATTTCCTCTCCTTAACATTTCACAAATGTATAAAAGTATTCTGATAGTTACCAGCTAAAAAAGACAAAACAAACAAAAGGTTTGCATCTGTAGCACTTGTAAGGTCATTTTCTAACCCAAGTCTTTCTTATTTTCAAACTCTCCGTTCAAATCAAAGGGCTCATAAAGTTGTATTCTTAGGTGCACATACTGGTACCTTTAAATTATAGTTTGCTTCATAATGCACTGCAAATAAAAAACGCATATAAATAAACCTAACTTCCACCATAGTAACCCTTAATTATTCATTTATTTTGATGGTTTTATAATTCCTTTCATTCTCACTATATTCAAATCTATTCTGTCCTGGTTCTGCATTTATCATTTGTTGTTTATTTTTTTAACGTAAAATGACTCCTCTTTTTAATATTTTCAGTTAGATAAAATCTACAACCATTTCATTATTTTTGTCTCAGCAATTTGTTTGCAATGCATGAGTTTTTTTTAACACCAAAAATATTCAAGAGCACATACCTGTACCTTGTGTAGTATTACTAGTTCCCGCAATGTTCTGTTAAAGATATAAACAGAGAACCTCTTCTCAATACTTTCAAAAGTATTCAATATCTCAGTTATGCACACAATAGCATAGATTTAAAAGAGATAAAATGGAGGTAAACTTACCTAATAGTAGTAGTTCAAGTTGTTGTATAGGGAGAGCTGTTCACCTATGCTCTCTCTTAAAAATGGAGGTGAACCAGAGAGTCTGATGCACTTTTTAAAGTGGGTGTCTCTTCTGGGAGAATTGAGTGCATGGGTAAGCATGTCAGGTCATATGACCTGCTCGCTTAAACCCTGAGTGCCTGACCTGCTTGTAGTAGCACCTAGCAACAAACAACACTAGTTGTAAAGCTTGCTGTTTCCTGGACATAATTCCTTTGAAAGTTAACTGTTTCTTTGTCTTTTTTTTTCCTTTGTCTAGAGATCCAACTTCTTACATTGAATAACCTTTTCTCATGAACTAAAGCGACTAGACACAGCAATTCTCCCATCACAGTGGGAGGTCATCCAAATGTCATGAGCACATCCCTGGAGGAGATTTGTACTGGGGTCAGATTTTTCTCAATATTTATTCCTTCATTGCAGTACACTAATAGTGCTTTAGAGTGGGTTGTAGTAATAAGACAATATATTGAATCATAGTATACTTAGAATGTTTTTCCTATACTGAATGACCTTGTCCTTAATGTTTGACCTCCTAGTATATATCCATCCAAACTTATTTTTTTTTTGTTTAGAACATCTAATTTATAATGTGTTTCTCAATGTTTAAGCTTGCAGAAAAATTATAGTGGCCGGAGGTGAATTGTATCATTATAGGCTGTATCCTACTTCCATCTGATATTTACTATTTATTTATTTATTTATTTATTTAACTCATTGTCACTGCCTCAAAAACATTATGTAACCATCTCAAATCAAATTATTGGTTGAAAATCAATTGAATCATTTAAACCAAAATGGGGGTTGTTAGCCTCAAATTTGTCTATATAAAATGCTTCTCTAGTTAAAATTTGTGTTCTGTAGTCTTCTCCCTGTGGGTTACGTTCCACCTTCTCTATGCCAAAAAATCTCAAATATGGCAACCGATGTTGTGCATCTACAAAGTGCAGGGCTACTGGTGATGTGAAGTCTGTCCTTCTAATATCCAGGTTGTGCTCCCCTATTCTGGTATTTAAAGCTCTGTCTGTCTTTCCTATATAAATCCTATCACACGGGCATTTAAATCAGTAAATAACACTTCAGTGGAGCAGTTAATAAACTGTTGAATATCCACATCCTCACCTTTAGCTGTGTTTCTTATTCTATTTATTCTATAGGTATTATGGCAATGTGTGCAGTGGCCACATGAATAATTCCCCTGTACTATCCAATGATGTTATAAAATGTGGAGGCTGTGTCTCAGGTACGTTATGCCCTGTTTTTGAAAGAATATTTGCCAGGGTTCTTTTCCTCTTGGCTACCACCATAGGTGGATTGAAAATACCTCTGCCTCTATAGCTGTAGCATTTAGTACAGCCCAGTTTTCATGTATTGTTTGTTTGATCTGTAAAAAGCTGTCATTAATCATTGTAGCAGACACTATCCTATGTTCTGTTTCCATGTGGGTCCTAGAATTTTGTTCTCTACCCCCTTCCACATAATACAATTTCTCTAGGTTTATCCTGTATTTTTTCTGTGGCTCTAATCAGAGTGTTCTCATCATACCTCATCTCTTTAAACCTTTGGTACCTATCTTCTTCTGCTGTCTCATACATCTCTGGGTCACTACAGTTTCACTTTGCCATTACCAATTGCCCATACACAATGGATTGAATAAGATGTTTTAGATGAAAACTGTCTGCATGAAGCAGAGAATTTTTGTCTGTTGGTTTTCTGTAGATCATAGTTACCAATTTGTTATTTACTTTATGAACTAATAAGTCCAAAAAGGACACTTCTGTCCTGTCCGCCATCATTGTAAATATCATGTTGTGTATCCTAGTGTTTAGGTAATTATTAAAATCTGTCAGTGTTTCTTCAATCTCTTTTTTTTTTTTTACTCAATTTATGCTCCTTCAAGCCTGGGCATCTTTCCAGGGGAATGCACTCTATCCCAGCCACCACTCCCTTGCCTGAACCCTCATTAGTGAAGAGACTCCCCCAACCACCCAGGCAGATCTAACCTCCCAGATCACCCTCTGGGGCAGGACCGTCCTCCCGTAATGGCCTGTCTGAAATTATGGAGATCCTACCTGGTGTGTGTCAGGTCAGCCTTGGAGTCCTCCAGTTGATGGACTGGCAGTCAGGATATGGGCTGCATCCCTGGCATCCATTTCATCTCCACAAGCAAGATAAGGGATTTTCTACTTTTTTCTGGTTCCCCTCAGGAGTGTCGCATGCAATGACATCCACGCACAGCTTTCCTGCTGTTATCTGCTGCACTCCCACCCCTTCTTCTGGCTGGCATACCTGCATTACCCCCGATCTCCACCGGGGGTCGCCAGTATGCCAAGCAGCCCCAGATCCCTCCCCAGAGAGAGGACAACAGTCCTCCAGATGCTCGATCCTCTCTCTCCCCTGCCAGCCCCCGATGGCCCGGGCTCATTGCTGAACCCAGGTCGCCGGTGTGGCATGAGGTGTGGCGTCTAGCGCCTCAACCCTCAGCACCACTGGCCTGGCCCATTTCTTCACTCTCTGACCAAATAAAAAGATGTCATCAATAAAGCAATGGAAAATTCTAATGTGGTTCAAAAATATATTTTCTGCATAAAATATATTTTTGTTCTCGAATTCGTTCAAATGCAAATTTGGATAGGACGGGGCCATACTGGACCCCATCGCTGTACCTTGTATCTGTAAAAAAAAATTCCTTTTCAAATTTAAAGAAGTTCTGATTCAGAACAACCTCAGCCGTTTTAGCTAAAAGGCTATTTGGGGGGGGGGGGTGTTGCATCCATCCTTTGTTCATCAAGTGTTTTCAATAATGCTTGACATCCTTCCTGGTGTGGAATGGATGTGTATAAATCCTTTAATCACAGGTAACCAAAATACATTGTTCTATATCTAAATCCATACAATTATCATTCTCAACTAGTGAAATTATATCAGATGAATCCTTTATATAAGTCCATGTTTATTCTACTAGTGGTCTAATATGGTAGTCAATATATATCAACAGTGTTTCCAGTACAGAGTTAATCCCAGAGACTATTCTGCTCCCCGGAGGGTTTTTTAAATCTTTATGTATCTTAGGTAAGATGTAAAAAATGGGAATTGAAGGGGTATTTCTAAATAGTGCATTCTGCTCCCACTCTGTAATCAATTTATTATCATAAGCCACTTTTAATAAAGTCTTAAACATGTTTGTTACTTGTTCAGTAGGGTCCCTCTGGAGTTTCAAGTACATTTTCTCACCCCTAAATAATTTTAGGCAAATTTCTTTGTATTGAGTATAGTACGTAATGAACACTCACCATCTCTTATCCTCACTTTTTATAATAATACTGGAATCATTTTCTAAGTTCCTCAATGCCCCACATTGTGCTGCTGTTAGATTGAAATGTGTTCTCCTGCTCATGTTTTTCTCTTGATTAATCAATGCCTCTATATCCCTATTTACCAGGAAATGTGTGTCTCAATTGTGTGTGGCATTCCCTGTTGTACAAATATAGATTTTAAATTTAAAGGGACACTGTCAACCTCTTTGTGTTTACATTTTTGTCAACATTTGTTGTTATGAAGAGAAGCTGTGGTTTTGAATGTGGATATCACTAAACATGTTTTTTTCACAAAATGATGTAGTTGTTTTAAGTAATTTCGCAAAACTGTAATTGGTATCCATATTGGTGGTATAACACCAGTGGCCATGGGTTTGTTTACCTTTGTGCGTGTTACAGACGATCGTTGATGCTCACTCACTGTGACCGTGGTAACGAGCTGCTCTCACAGTGCAAGCTGATATTTATCTTTCCTTGTGTGGCAGTGTCCTGCAGATTAGACATCATGAGGCAGCTAGCTGATCATATCTTGAAATGCAGACCTGATTTTTTTTCATCTGACACATTTAGTTCTTATGCTGTCTGTCCTAATATACTCTGAGAGGAAATCCCTGTCAATGCCAATTTTTTGTGTTCTAGTAAACCTCGGGTGTACCTCCGTTTTATTCAGCGACCTACATGTACATTTCTGAGGCCTCTGCTAGTCAGGAACAACACGCACAAATGTAAAAATCTCCTAATTTGCAAGATAAGGTCATTGCTGTTATATATTCTATGTTTCTCAATTTAGAGCTGCTCTACGTTGCCGCTAATTTGATCAAATTGTAATACAGTGGTTCCTCTATGAAATGCAGATCAAGTTCAGTATGGATAGCGATGTGTTGGCACTGTATGTGAAAACCCACAGTAAGAGCAAGCAATGGTCATTTGATGTGATACTTCTATCTCTTATACTTATGTGGATTTATTATCCATGTTATTCTGTTTTACTCTGATTTTTGTTCTTATTGCTTAGTTGTATAACATTTCTCCTTCCCCAATAAGCCCATGAGAATCTGCAGATGTCAGTGGATTTATTAATAGTGAATTTATGCTCACAGCGGTCTCCCCCCCAAATCCCCAGATGATTAAAATGTCAGAATACATTTGTGTAGCCAATGTCTTACATGGTCCACAGGGAAGCCTTATTTGCTTTGTTCGTCTGGTAATATTTTTTCATTACATGTAGACAGTAACCCAGATACAGCAAATTAATGTAGTGCTAGATAGGGACCATATGCATTCATGAGTCTGCTAATTTCCATGTGAGCATCCATGACTTCATAGGAGAGAGACCTCATTTTTGTCAATTTGCATATTTAAAATGCTTTATTCTCTGATGCACGATTGAATTCCTCACACTCTGTGACACCTGATTTGAGGTTGAATCTCATACCTGATCCCATGTAATTTTTGCAGTATTCCCCGAATTAAAAGTTATCTTTTGAATTTGAATTTCAAATACTATGCCAGAGTGAACGGTTTTGTCTCTGCATTACTTTGTAAGGGGCAATTAAGAAGAGGTATGATGAGGGATCAAATGTGCGAATCTCCTTATTTATCATTGTATTAGTCTCTAAAAATACAACAAACAGCCTACCTCTGTCGGGTTCTGTTGTTTGCCATTGCCCTTCACCCCCACGCCTGTTACTGTTGTTGGCTATGAAAAAGGGATTTATAACATCAGTGTGCCTAGCGGGCAGCAAAGCTATACAGATAAATATATGAACTGTTGCACATACTCAGATCTCTTAATGTTGGTTATATTCTTGCTCTTTTGTATCATTCAACTATTTATGTTTACCATGGCCAATATATGGTGTATGTATGCAGGTATTACTAATTGATCATATCATGATTTAAAATGTCACTAGTAATAGTTTTATGATTTTTTATTCAGTTTTTGTGCAGATTAGTGTATCTCTTTAAAGAATTAAGTGATGTCACTTATACCAAGTCGTCTTTTAAAGAGGGTGCTTTTTTTTTTGTAATTATTTTTATTCCTATGCTGAAGATGAATATGTTTAGGAGTATGAATAGGTACTCATCAGCAGTCATTGATTATCAGAGAATTGACACAGCTTGTAAGCTGCCAGGCCGATGAGTTCATTGGCTGTTCACTTATGTCCATGCTTGTTATCTTGTCCTCTGACATCTGCAATCTGTTTTTAAATTTATTGATACCTATCCTTTTCTCCACCGTCATCCACATGCATCACACTTACGGCACAGTCTTATGTAAAATAAAGTAGTTCTTTAGTATTATTCACACACTGTTGCATACTTATGTTTTATTGGAATTGTGTACTCCCAGACTGCGCGCAGGACTCCCTATGGAGTTTCATCAGCTATCTGTGCGGAGGAATGATGACTTTCTATTTTCAGTTGGTGATGTCTATCTCTGTGCAGTCCATTTTTCTTCTCTGGCCTATGTAATTGACTTATCACATATATTGTCCACTTGTAGGTAACATGATATGATATATCTCCAGGTCTCTTACAATTTATTTTTTTTTTAGCAATAAGTCATGACCAGGTGCTACACTGACAGTCTGGTAATCACCCATTGGGAGTATGATGCGCCACCAATCAAAATGCTTTATTTGCTGTACATATATTATATGTGTTAATGGCACATCACCCTACTCAAGGATTCTAATTCTAGGGTGGTGCATGTCAGGGTGGGGTGGGAGTGGGGTGAAAACACGTAAGTCATAAAAGCTTAATGCCATTCGCAATACAAATGATCCAGTACCGGCTCCCAAATCCTATACCCTGCCATTCTGCAGGTGGAGTGCACATAGAGGATTCCCACTATGAAGCAGCGGTCCTTTCTGGGAGGAAGGGATGAGTAAGATCGATGCCCTGCCTATTCACTGGCCACTGAGTAGACATGATGGAACAAAGAGTCTATTTTGCTGGTTTTGTAGTTTGTTACTATGTTAGTATCTGAGGCATACTGCAATCTGAGAACTCCCATCTGTGGTGTCTTCCACTTGGGTTTAGATTCAGCGTGCGTTACAAGTACAGTTGAACAGTCATGTTACTGTGTCTGTCCATTGTTTAATCAATAAGCCTCGAGGGGGTGTGGGTTTTTGGGGGCTGTACCATTGCTGGAGTCATTTGCCCAAGAGGCACAGCCGAGTGGGTAAATCTTCCCCAGTAGTGGTAAGTCCCCTGATTAACCCAGATCCCCTGAGTGGCTTATGGCGATTATTCCAAGGTCAATTTTTGTACCACCATTTCCACTACTATTTGCTCATCATCCAGTGATTATTAGAGGATTTACAGTGGTGGCAAATTGCCAGTCTGACCATTTCATTGGCTGTTCACTTATGTGCAAGGTATAATACAATGTCATATCTCCTGTTTGTGTAAAATCCCTGTCGCAGGTGGCACACACATACATTACTGAACTAAAAGGCACCCCACTGATCATCCAAATCCCTGTAATAAATACCCGTTAACACCACTTTTGCACTCCTTCCCATTAGACAGGTCTCTTTACTCCTCATAACTGTATGACTCTTACCCACTGTATCTGACTTATTTGACATTCTTTTGTAAATGACAACGTTAATGTCTTGCTGAAGTCCAGGTAGACCAAGTATCCTCTTCCCCTCACTCTCCTCACCCCCTTCCCCTATTCTGGTCTACTATTTGTGCCTTGCATTCAAAATACTATATATGGTTTGTCTGACATGATCTTGCATTAGTGAAAACATGCTGGCTTATGTTCTGCATACCACTGCCACTTAGTATTCAACCATCAGCTTTTTAGTCATCATATTTTAAGGAGCCAGTATGGTGCAGTGGGATAAGACTCTGAACTTCAGATCCGGAGACCTGGGTTTGAATCCCACAACTGCCTATGTGCATACTATGTGATCCATGGCAAGTAACTTAACTTCCATGTGCTCCTAGGTCGCAGCCTGAAACAAGCTTCTGCTGAGTATGCTACTCCTGGGTAAACAATGTTCCCTTCCCTAATCAAAGCTTCCATTACCATCCCCAGCATATACCAGTTGTATAACTATGTACAATTGTCACTTAACCTGGTTTAATTTGTATCATAGATTTATAGATTCATAGAAGTGTGACGGCAGAAAAGGACTGAATTAGGCCCACCAAGTCTGCCCCTTTGCCCAGCTATTTGCTTGGACCCGTGCCTCCCCCCTTAACACTCCCATGTGGCTGTCCCATGCTCTTTTGAATCCCTCCACTGTTTCATCTCCAATGACTGCCTCTGGGATTCTGATCCACTTTTCTACCACTCTCTCTGTGTAATAGTATTTTCTAATGTTACCCCTGAACTGCCCTCCATCCACCTGCAGGCCATGCCCCCTCGTCCTCAGATTTCCTTTCATCTTGAAGATGCTCCCCCCTGGCATCCTGTTTATACCCTTAAGGTACTTGAAAGTCTCAATCATGTCCCCCCTCTCTCTCCTTTGCTCCAGGGAGTACATGTTCAGATCTCTCAGCCTTTCTTCATAGGATAGGTGGCCTAACCCTTTTACCATTTTTTTCACTCTCCTCTGAACCCTCTCTATCTTCCCCACATCCTTCCTGAGGTATGACCTCCAGAACTGGACTCGGTACTCCAAGTGTGGTCTAACTAAATGGGTGTACAAGGGTACTATGACCTCCCTATTCCTACTGGTGATCCCCCTTCCGATGCATCCCAGCATTCCACTCCCCCATCTACTGCCCTCCTGTACTGCCCTTCCACCTTCAGGTCCCTGGATATAGTGATGCCTAGGTCCCTTTCTTGTTCTGTCTCCTCCAGATCTCTGCCCCCAATATGGTACCCTGCCTTCTGATTTCTGTAGCCCAGATGCATGATTTTACATTTTTCTGTACTGAATTCAAGCTGCCACCTTTTTGACCTTGCCTCAAGACTCTCTGCATTTGTTCCACCCCTTCCTCCATATCCACCCTATTGTAGATTTTGATATTGTCCGCAAACATGCTCGCACCCCCTAAAGGCCCTCCATGATGTCCCCTATGAATACATTGAACAGTAGGGGCCCTAACACTGATCCCTGAGGGTTCCCGCTTGTGACCTTGCCCTCCCTGGATGCCACCCCATTTATTATGACCCTCTGCCTCCTTTTCCCCAGCCAGCTTCCCACCCATTTGACTACCCTCTGCCCCATTCCCAGTCCTGCCATTTTACACAGCAGCTTCCCATGGGGCACTGAGTCAAACGCCTTTCTGAAATCCAAATAAGCTACATCTACCACTCTACCTTGATCTATTTCCTTGGTGATCCCAGCAAAAAACTCTATCAAATTTGTTTGACAGGATCTGCCCCTAGTAAACCCATGTTGTCTTGGATTCATCAGGCCGTTTGTTTCCAGGTAGCTGGTGATCCTGCCTTTTACTAGCTTCTCCATGAGCTTGCCTACCACTGATGTCAAGCTCACGGGCCTGTAACTTCCCACTTCCTCCCTCCCTCCCCCCTTATGCAGAGGGACCACATTTGCCTGTTTCCAGTCCTCAGACACCACCCCCGTTTCCAGGGACCAACTGAAGAGTGCAGTCAAGAGTACCGCCAATACCTTCTTTAGCTCCCTTGACACTCTTGGGTGCACCCCATCTGGCCCCATTGCCCTGTCCACCTTCACGCAGCCCAGTTCTTCCAATATTTCCTCCACAAGAAACTGCCTCATCTCCACCCCTCACCAGCCATTTCATTTCCTGCTCAACTGCTTTCTTCTCCTTCTTCCTCCCTTTTGAACACAGAGCAAAAATAGGTGTTTAGTAGGTCTGCCTTTTCTCAGTCTCCTTGTAGCGCCTCCCCCTCTTTTGTTCTTAAGTGGAGAATCCCCTGCCTAGTCTTCCTCTTTTCATTTACATATTGAAAGAAAGTCTTATCCTCTTTTTTGACCCCTCTCACTATTCTCTCCTCTGTCTGTGCCTTTGCCCTCCTTACCTCTACCCTGGCTTCTCTCTGGCTCTCCTGGTATTTTACCCAGTTCGCTTCTGTCTGAGCTGTCTTGAACCTTCTAAAGGTTTTCCTTGTTGTCCTTACCTTTTTTGCTACTTCCCTCGTATACCACGGAGGTTTTCTACTCCTCTTATTTTTACTCTCTCTCTTGGCACAGACATCAGTGCTCCCTACAATAGCTTCCTTTATCTTCCCCCACTTTGCCTCCACCTCCATCAACTCCCCCAACCCCTGCAATGCCCTCGCCACTATTTCTCCCATTCTACTGAAGTCTGTCCTCCTGAAATCCAGGACCTCTAACTTAGACTGGTGAACCTCTGCAGTGTTTCTCATTTTAAACTTGATCGTGTTGTGGTCACTTGTAGCGAGATGTTCCCCCATCGATAACTCTTCCACCCTTTCCCCATTTGTCAGGACCAGATCAAGATTAGCTCCTGCCCTGGTTGGCTCCCAGACCAGTTGATTTAGGAGGGCGAATTGCAGGGAGTCCAATATTTCCATGCTGCTGGTTGAAGCAGCCAAAAGGGTGTTCCAGTGTACATCTGGTGGGTTTAGATCCCCCATCAGCACCACCTCCCCCCTTGCCGCCATTTTCACAAACTTGTCGGCCATACTTCTATCTGCAGATTCGTGCTGCACTGGGGTCTGTACACCACCCCCATACACACTGACTCCCCCGCTTCCACACTGCCAATGAGACCCAGAGTCCTTCTGCATCTCCCCACTTACCCTGCAATTCTGAATCTCTGATACCCTCCTTTACATAGAGTGCAACCCCCCCACTCTTTCTCTCCCTGTCCTTCCTGAACAATTTGTACCCTGGTATCTCCATTTCCCATCCCTGCTCATGGTGGCACCATGTTTCTGTTACCCCCACTATGTCAAGGCCCTCCTCTGCCATTTTTGCTGTTAGATCAGGGATCTTTCTGCCCAGACTTCTGGCATTCACTCACATAGCCCTACATGCCCCTCTCGCCTCCTTTCCTATATGTTTGTCCCCTTTACCCTATCGCTGTGTGTATAGGGCTTTCTGTCCCCCCCACCACCTGCCTCAACAGCCAGGCTTTTCCCTGCCCTTGTTTAGTTTAAATGGTAGCATCTGTCCACACAATCATCCAGTTTACATCTGAGCAGTGTCTTCCCCTTCCCGTTTAGGTGCAGCCTATCCGGGGCATATAGGCTCGTGTCACTCCTTGTTGACCCTCAATCTCCTATCACACCATACCCCTTCTGAGCACACCAACCTACGAGCCAACCATTGAATTCCTCAATATTTGCCTTGCTTCCATGCTGGCCTTGGTACAAGTAGCACCTCCGAGAAGGATGGGGATTTGAATTTAAATGAATATCATTTCATAATGTGCATTGTGACTTAACAGTGTATTATACTTCTGAATAAAAGTATTGATACAGTATTATATCTATTTGGTAAATCATATAATGTTATACATCTCTTTTTACAGTTTAATCAAACAATGTCTTTGAGTCCTTATCAAAGTGGTAGGCCACCAAACTTACTTCATCAGAGAAGAAAAGAAAGCGTACCACTCTCGAGCGAGAACGTGCTAGGAGAAAAATAATGTTAGGCAATCAACATCTATGTTGGGTGGATCTGAGAGACAGTCTAAACTTGGCAACTCACTGTGATCTAGCAAAGCTACTACTTGATCTGTACGTATGAAACTAAGTTTAAATATATCAAATCCACCACATTGGTCGCATATATCTCTATGTAATGAAAGAATGTATTTAACCATGTAAACACAGCTGTAGACGGCTGCATATGAATAACTTATAATAGAGAGGATAATGTATGCACAGCAGATAACAACAACGAGGTATTCACTTCGAGAGGTTACCATGGCGACTAAGTATACCTTGAGAGTGAAGCTCGAGAAGTTTCCTGTTGCAAGGTAACCGCGGAAAGTGAATTTAGCATTGTTGTTAACCGATGCCCATACATAGTCTTGTATACTTTATGGGCATCAGCTGAACATTTCTTGCTCATGCCTGTGATTATTTCATACTCATAGTGAGAATTGTGCTGTTTCTCATTTCCTATCCCCCCCAATCATGACAAGAAAAAGTCCCGCTTGATCCACGTTCTCCCACTGTCACAGACCAAAGTCTTCAAATTAAGTATGGCATAACACACATATTTCAAGCATCAGGACTGTCCTTTCATCAGTGCTGGTGTCTTTATTTGAAAGAATCTCACTGCTGCACCCATTTTCCATTCATTCTTGGTAGTGGTGACGGTAAATGTATATCTGTCTTGACAAGGATTTTTTTGTAATTAATTACCTGCTATGTCTGATTTAAGGTATGAATCAAATGCTCCTAATTTGGACACTAGATTTTCACTGGGGAGTTTGACAATAACAGCTGATAGTAGTTTGGACCACTGTTTTGGAGTCACAGATGCAAGGTTAGTACAGATGAGAATGTATTTGACATTGATAAATATTTGATAATGTAAGACTCAGTATCGCCCTGAAGAGTACTTTCAATTTAACTATTACTATAAAGACCGCTGGAACTTGAGAGTAAATATCGAGTGGTTTGCAGTTTGGTTTGTTGTCAACGAGACTGTGATTCTCTTTGTCGTGGGTAGTGAGTGATGCACTGTGCTACATACCTTTTCGTATGACACTAAACAAATAGAAAATACAGGACTGGCAACTATATGCAGAACCAGTGTGTATTGCCACATCTGGGTTCTGATTCCCATTGTCCTCTTGAGCATTGTACATGATGGTGCAAGGAATCGGAACTCTTCTGTGTGCAATGTGTAAGGGTCTGATTCTCTACTCAGACCACATGGCACAAGATTATTATGTATATTTTTGTTGTGATTCATATCACTGTATGCACTGCAGCCATGCGTATTCAGTGCTGTGTTATAACTGTTTGTTATTTTGAATGTCTTTTATCCACAATTGTCTTGAATGTAGATCAATTCTGTCTACTCCAATGCAACAGTCAACCCCAAAAGTAATTAGAAAACAGGTAGAAGAGCTGACAGAGTGTGACCACAATGAAATAGATTCACGACCCCTGAGGTTTGAAAAACTTTAGTATATTTGCAGATGTGTGGTGCATTGCAATAGTAAATAAAATTCTTCAATATGTTTTTTTGGAATAAAGTGCAAATTGTAAAATTTTTTTTATTAATTTCTTTTTACAGTGAATCCACTGATTCTTGTTGTGAGACTGCCACTGTACAGATGGATGATCTTGCTGAATACTTTGGATACACAGTTGATGATGATAAACATCCAGACTATTATTTTATGCATAATTCAATGTACGTAACATTTATGGGCATACGTGTGAATTTTAATTTAACCATATTTTTTGTATGATATTTACTATGTCTGTTTTGTTCTGCTTTAAGGATTCTGGACCCTGTTGAAGATGACTCTGATTCAGAATACTGTGAAAGTAAACACAACTTTGATCAGGAAAACTCTGGTTCAAGTTGCAAGGAATGGTATTGTCACTGAATTATTAATTATTCACCGTGTGCACTGTGGCATACAACTTTAAATTAATGCATTAATCGCTACTGACTCTTTACATGTTCTTTAATTTAAAACAGTGTGGGAAATGTTAGTTACCTGGAGAAAATTTCAGTGGCTGAAGAGACAATGGGGAATGATCAGGCATCAGAGGATGACGCTGAAGACATAGACGATTGTCAATCTACTGGCGATTGTGCACATGTACTTGCCGATCAATGAATTTTTCTAATTTATGAAAGTTCCATCTTGATCCTTGCTCAAAAATTATCCATACTAAACTGTGGGTGATGTGGTTCAGAAGTTCATCTTGAAGTGCAGTATTCTTCATCCATCATATGTTTTATATGGGTATGTAGTCATCTAAGTGAATGACTGTTTGTGTTTAACTTGCAGCGTCCATGATCATAGCAACTTAGGAAAATAGAAATGCGGCAGAAGAAAAGGACTGCCTGGTCACCCAGTCTGCATAGTTTGCCTAAATGTTAACCTTTGCATTACATGTAGTGCATCACTGTCTATACATTGCCCCCCCCGAGTACATATTTGTATCTCTTGTCAGTGACCATATTTTATTGGAAGAAAAAGGCTCTCCCCTGTGTCACTGTAAACCTCATGAATGCAATTGTATTTGTTGTGATGCAGCTTACCACTTCATTAGTGTATGGTGGAATGCTATAATGCATGGGATTGCATGCATTGAATATGCTTGTTCTGCTGCAGTAGTGACATAATTATGTTGGGATGTCACTAATGCAGCAGAACAACTTGGAATGCTGCCATATATTTTCTGTCCTCTATCCAGTTTAGTTGGAAGTTGTTTTTTTTAACTGTAACTGTTTATAGTGATATAGATTTTTTTCATATGGTATAACGGAGGATTAATCACAGTCATTTGATGTGTTTTGGCAACTGATGTCACAGGATTTCCATACCCCATTTTATGACTGTAGTTATTCATAATCTTGCTTTCTCTGCATAACCATGTGCAAGTATGTAATGTCGCGCATAATGACATTTTCTTTTTTGCCACTACAAAGATGTGTAAATGGACATGAGGAGTTCAGATGGGAATCTCAACCAAAGATTAAAAAACAGACTTACGCTGGAGATGTAGCCCTATCTGCTGCTATTATGATGTCAGGAAATAATTTTGGAAAAATAGCATTACTTGCTAAAATCATGAACACGCCGATAATGAGTTCAACATAATTTTTTCAGAATCCAGCATCATTTTGTCATGCCTGCTATTAAGCAGCATTGGGAAAACATGCAGCATAAGATATTGAATGAAATGAATGGCAGAGGTCTTACTCTGTCAGGCAAAAGGACATACATGTGCCATCACTGAACTATATGTGTTTGTTTTAAAGTTACTGCCATTTGAATACAGTTATTACTGACTTGTAACTATGCCGATAAGCAATGCATTATGTATATAGATGGGATTTATCATGCATCATATACTAGTACAGATTCATCACATAGGATTTATGTCAATGCATAATGCATAAATAGGTATTACAAATACCAATAAAACACTAATTGTTTCATTCATTTCCCAGGGGATGGAAGAATGGACAGTCCAGGTTACTGTGCACAGTATTGTACATACACGTTCATGGAGTACACCACAAAGCAAATAGGCCCAGATATTCAAAAGAGTTGAGCCATGCACAATAGGGTTGCACCTGCGCAAGTCCAAAATTGCGCCATTCTGTGATCTTCAACAGGAGGAAGTTGCGCCCCCGAAATCATGCTGAGCAACAGCGCAAAGATAATGAAGGCAAGCACAACCAAAGGGGGAGGAACCATGCATAAATGGCGCAGTGCGATATTCAATGACTCATGCGCAATAGGGGAGCAAGTGCAAGTTGCGCCATAGCGGAAATGAGCCAAAATAAAAAGGAGCAAAGAAGAGGCACAAGAACGCTACAGGGAAGCCACATGAGTCAGAATTGTAGCCAGACAGACAGGGCAGGAGGGACACACAGGGGAGGCCAGGGAAAGTGCACCCTGAACACACAGGCACAGGGAAGGTGTGGGGAGCCACAGCCAGTGCAGAAGGGGGAAGTGCCACACAGCACAGAGGCCACCACAGGCAGGTGTTCCCTGTGCAGGGGAAGTAGCAGGGAGAACAGCTAGGGGAATACAGTAACAGCTGCCGGGGGGGGTGAACACAAGCCAGGGACATGGCCAGTGCCACCTTCCAGATGGAGGCTGTTATGGGGGTGAGAAGGTGGGTGGCAGGCATGGCCATGGAAGGCCCACGTCGGTATGCCCCCAACAGGCAGTACTGAGCCCACACCAGCTTCAAGCTGTACACTGATACTTAGATTGTGGGCCAGTACCACCTGAATAGGGCAATTCTGAGGCAGCTCTGTGAGCTGTGCAGTGATGTGATGCAGGCACCCACACGACGGAGCCATGCCCTGTCAGTGGAGACTAAAGTAACAGCCTGCATGTGCTTGCTCACCACGGTGCTTCCAGAGACCAACTGGGATACCACAGGCATAACCCAGTTGGCCACGCCACGCCACCTCACCCATTCCTCAGTGCACTGCTGCCACATGCTGCGGAGTACATCCATTTCCCCAGCACACCGGCAGAGAGCACAGTAAACATACAGGAGTTCCACAGGGTAGCACGTATGCCTGGCGTGCTAGGGGCAATAGACTGCACCCTTGTGGCCATACACACACCACCTGGCCCTGAGGGGGCCACATACATCAATTGCAAGGGCTATGCCAGGATCAACTGCCAGGTGGTGTACGATGCCAGGGGGCACATAATCAATGTCTGTGCCATGCACCCTGGGGGAGCACATGATGCCTTCATCTGGCACCAGTTGGCACTGTGCCACAGATTCAAGAAGTTGGGACATCCCCACTGGACTCCTAGTGGGTGAGTATGCAAACCACATGGACAATCATAGGGCCTGGGGGGGCATGGCCAGAGGCAACATGGGTAGTGGCCTACATGGCCTGGGGCAGGGCAGTGCTGATCACCAAACTAACCTCCACCCTCTACACACAGGTGACAGTGGATACCCACTCCGTCCCTGGCTGCTCACACCCTACCGGCGGCCCGTGACCCCATTGTAGCAACACTACAATGAGGCACACGCCACCACATGTAATGTCATTGAGTGGGTGTTCGGGATGCTGAAGGCATATTTCCATTGCCTACACACCTCCGGCGGTGCCCTACAGTACAGCCCCTCAAAGGCCTGTGGGCTATTCCTGACCTGTTGCATTCTGCACAACATGGCCAATGAATGTACAGGTTGAAGAGGGGGACAGTGATGGGGACGATGAGGACACCGGTGATGATGGTGATGGGCAACACCCCCTTGGCCGATGGGACCTCCAACTGATCCGGCTGGCACAGCTGCACCAGGACACCATCATGGAGGAGCACTTCAGACAACCCAGGTAAGTCATGGGACCATATGCAACCACCAGTGGCTAAGGCACAACCCACAAACACGCATGGACACACACCAGGGGTGCATGCTGTCAAGGGAAGTGGCAGGGCACAGAAGCACACACAACCAGGGATGGGTGAGGATTAACATGCCATGCAGACGGACACACACACACGCACACAGACAATGCACCAAACGTGCACAGAGGGCAGGAGGCACACCGACCCAGAATGCCAACCCTAGCAACACACATGTCCACAGGCCACCACACCCACTGCCTGTCCATGAGCGTGTGTCAGATGCTGAGCACCATTGCACATTGGTGTACAGCACAATGCAGGCATCATCATGCACACGCAACTGTGGACAGCAACCGGGAGGGTGTGCAGGTGGACTGTGTGTCCGCATGCAGGGCTGGGTACCCACCCGTGCATTGCCCACTGAAACACACAATGCACACAGGGCAGCACCAGACAGTAGCCACACTGGGAGACAGGTCAGTCACGTGACATAGTGCCCCGGCCACCATGGATGCATGGACGGCCCCGCTGAGACCTGCCAGCACTGACAGGCTGACCACTGGCCTCGTGGGGTGGCACCGATGGTCCACCAGGGATTCCACTGCATGAACATGACCGTGCTCATGCAGGGGTCTGAAAGCACACCGAACATGCCTGCACCAGGAGTGCTCGGGATGCCCACAGCTGAACCCGGTGTCGACAGGGTTGGATTCGCACGACACCAGGAATGGGGGGGTGGACAGTGCACTGCATGGTGTCCGCGATGCATGGGCACCTGACTGTGTGCCCATTGTGGCCATGACAGCAGTGAATGCCTATGCATGCCTGTCAATGGCAGTGGTCACATCCTTCCGCAAATGGTCCATCCCTGCTGCGATGCTCCTCTGCCTGCTCCAGGGCCACACGCAGTGCATCCACTGATGTCGCAAGCAGCATCTGCTGCTGGACTGATGCTTGCAGTAGGCAGGTGTGCTCATCCAAGAGGTCGTCTGCCTCCTCGGCATCCTGTCCCTCAGGGTGTGCACGGCCCTGATCATCAGCACCCCTTGAGGGTGGGTGCTGGGCACCAGGACCAGGTCTGGGCATGTCCACAGGTGGTGCACAGATGCCACCGCTGAACCCTGTACCCCCAAGCCTATTGGCCGACTGCTGATGCTGCCCCTCTGGCTGCCACTCCCCAGGGCTCATTGATGCTGCCGCAGTGGCCGCAACAGTCCCACTGTCCTGAACAGACACCAGTGCTGCCCCACTGGTGTTGACGGGCACAGGCTGGGACTGTGCTGACACGCAGGCCTCCATGGCAGCACCACCCACAGCCTTGGGCGCGAAGTGCCCTGCTGTGTGGCCATCCCGTGGCACACACCTGTCACTGCCCATGACGTTAGTGTCATCATCATAGGTGACGGACTCTGCACCAGCCCTAGTCACAGCATGCTGGCATCAGTGGATGCCGACACGCTGGGACACAGGCAGGGCTTCCTCCACACCTGTTACAATGACATCAGCGTGGACAGCCAGGTGGCCCCACTATCGCAATGATCCACGTATACCTGTGGAGGTGGATGGGCCCTCCTCCATCTCCAGCTGACTGTCATCAGTGGACAGTCCCTCCACCGCTGACCCATGCAGATGCTCAGGATCTGTAAGGGAAAGCAAAGTCGCATTATTGCATGTGACCTACCCTGCCCCCCCATAGACAGACCATGACTTACCATGCAGTGATGGGCCACCACCCGTCTGGAAGCCACCACCCAGATCACCCTCAATGGCACTGCGCTGCATGCTTCCATCAAGCCTCTACTCCTGTGGGGTCAGCTGTACCACCTCCTGCTGTCCCCCACCTGTTGCAGCTCATGCTGCCCTGATGGCAGCCACCTTCTCCTTTATCCTCCTCCTGTCCGTGCCCATCTTTTTCTTACACTCCTGCATGGAGCGCTGGTGGCTGCCATGCAGGTTCACAGCACGTGCCACCTCCTTCAATGCAGCAGCATGGGCTTGAGGTGTTCCCCGCCATCCACTGAGAAGTGGCTCCTGATCCAGGTAGGCCTCAAATAGGGTTTCGGTATCGGCCTTGGTAAAGTTAGGCCTCCTCCTCCTCCCACCACTGTGTTCCTCCTCTCCAACAACTTGCTCGGTCATCATGTAGCCTTTAAGAATGGCAGCTGTTACCTGTGACTGTGCAGTCCCATGCATGTCCCTAAATCCACAGTCCACACTCCCAAACAGCATGCAACTCACCAATAGACTGCAGTAACCGACTATGGCCACTGCAGCCCAATGTCGCACTTTTATAGTGCAACTCATGCAAATGAGGTGAGGCGCAACTTTAAGTAGATGCAAATTGCAGTGCTGCACCATTGAATGGATGATTAGATGATTTGCAAATGATGTCTGAGTATCGCGCTGTTACGCTTTGCGCAATTGTGTTGAATGTGCTGAGCCAATGGTGCAGTTCGTAGTACACACCTCACTGCACATGCCCGGGTTGCTGACGCAGGCGTATGCCGCGCTGATGACATGCTGTGCATGGTAGGCAATGCAGGGCACAGCCACCATTGTGCCAGTGGCGCTATAGCGATGGTCACTACATGCCTCTGTGGCACTGGACCATCATAGGCACACTGGGCCAACTGCGCAGTAGGCCGCTAATGGCGGTGGCACACAGGCAGCCAATCGCACTACACGCATTGGGTTCCAATGGTGCCGTGCGTGTCCATGCGCCAGAGACCCTTGACCCTGTGCCCGACCTTTGCCCCTAGGCGCCATGCGTCAGGCATGGGTGCACCTCTATCGCGCTATTCGGTGACAGCACAATAGGGAATGGCAGCGCTGTACCGTGCAGCATCAGCACGTTGGGAGCCGCGCTGCAGAGCGCCATATTGCCAAATTGAGCAGCGAGAATGGCACGCAGGAGGGCAGCCCAGTGGTCTGCAATAGAGCTGACCAGCATAGTGGCCATTGTGGAGCCACACCATAGGCCACTGTTCAGGGAGGTGCCCCTGAACAGGTCCAGGACCCAGGTGTGGGAGGAGGTGGCCACTGTGCTTGAGGAGGCCACAGGATGGGGGAAGAGTACTGAGCAGTACTGCCACAGGTATGGGGACCTGCGGTGGAGGGAGCCGGAGCTGCTAGCATGCCTGCCAGCACATGCCAGGAGGGGCACGGTGCCACGGCCAGGTAGGGGTTACGTCAACACACTTTTATCTTCCGTATGGGTAACACTGTTGTATGTGTCCATCACATGGGGGAGGGACTGTCCGGGGTTAGCTGTGGTGGTGTTCACAGGGTGTGGGTTGGGTGGGTCTGGCTGGGTGAGAGGGCACACACCTGGGGGCAGGGGGACTTTGCTACAGGATTGTACTGATGTTCATCTCTCCATGTTTGCCCTACAGGCCCGGAGGAATGCCACCGTGCCTGTGAACTATGGCAGCAGGAGGAGCAGGGTGCAGCAAGGCGGGGTGAGGGTCCTCACTGCCCACTGGACCGGCCCGATGAAGGAGAGTGCCATACCTCCATGATTACTATTGCACGCTGTGTGACAGGGTGAGCAGCGGGGCATGGCCACCATCCATCGACACCACTGCCATGCACGCGACTTGTTACAGTCAATACTGTCCAGTGGCAATGCATGTCTGGGAGTGCGTCAATGGTGGTCCATGCGTGCACCAGGTACATGGTTGTGCCACTGCCTTTGCACCACATAGCCATGTCACTAAACGGCCATGGTGGTGCTGTGCATGACTTCGCTGGTGGGTGTGTGCAGCATTCCACATGGCTGTATGTGCCTGGGTGGGCAGGTCATGTGGACGTGATCACTGCGGGTGGTCACACACCATCACAGAGGTATGTCCCATGGCCGTATGCCATGCACAGTGGGCAGGCTGTATGGGGTTGTGCATTCACACCTATTGACTGTGCTCCCTTATCCTAGGTACACGCCATCTCAGGGAAATAAGGGAAGTGCTGCAGGAGATACTCCAGGTGGTGAGGGCTTCGCTGGACATCCTCCACAGGATAGACAACACTGGGGTCCTGTGGAGGTACAGAGCTCATAGGAGTCAGAGTGAGGAGAGGCGCTCCCACTAGGGATCCATCAGTCCCTGTATTCCCCTACCCCCCTGGACCCGCCCTCACACCCCTCCTTTCCCATCCCATTTGCCCACCCCTGCCCCTACCCACCTCCACCTTGTTTGTTGCCCTCCCCCCAACCTTGTATATATTTTGTACATAATATTGTAAATAGTTGAATTTTATATGTTTGTTCAATACACAGTTATTTTGATATGAATACTGTGGTGGTCTCTGATTTGCAGCGGGCTATAGGTGCTCAGCTGCAGTGGTGTGCATGGCGTCAGGGGTGGTGCGGTCATGGGTATGTGTGTGTGTCCGTGTAGAGGTGACTATGGTGTGGGGGTAGCTATCAGTCAGTGTCTGTGGTGTGTGTGTTGTGCCCTGTGCACTGGATGACTGTGTGCAGTGGTCCATGGTGCATGCTCTGTGTCCATGGTGCACCTATCAGCCCGTCCATGGCCTGTGCAGCTGACATGCATGTCTGTGACCTGCACGGTCCGCTGGCATGTCAATGGTGGCAGTCCCTACAAGGCAGCCACTGTACCCGTCACATTGCTGGGTTGCCTCCTGTCACTGGTGTGGTGCATGTCTGCCTCGGGGTGACACTGTGGCCTCCACAGTTGTTGTCCCACCTCCATGCTGTGCCTTGTGTGTGTTGCAGGGGATGTGCACCACTGTCTGTGGCTTGTGCTCTGGGCGAATGATGGTGGTGTATGGGTCCACAGTGCCTGCGCAAGGGTGGCTGGCACTCCAGTGCCATGGAGGACTGTGGGTTGTGTGTACACAGTTTACATGGGCCCACACTGGGGGTTTGGTTGCCCCACCACTGTGTCCCTGTGTTGTTGTGCCCTTGGGTATGGGTGGGTGTCTGTCCATACACTGTGTGGCATCCGGTGTGGTGGATGCCTCCATGCACCACTGTGGGTGTCTGTGTTGGCTGTTGTGGCCAGTGGTGGGTCGGGTGTGTCATTGGAATACTGTGCAGGGTGCTGTACCACTGGTGGTGGTGTCCAGGGCAAGCCCTGTCCCGTGTGGGGTACCTCATGTGCCGATGCATGGTTGGTCTCTCAGCAGTACCTCGGGGGGACAGTGCATGATGGCACTGTGTCTGCCGTTGTTGCATTGCTGTGTGTTGCTACCCGCTGATGGGTGCTCGTGGTGGGGCTGGCTTGCATGGTTCTGTGGTGCACAGGGTTGCAGTGTCACAGTGGGAGTGGTGGCATGCATGGGGTTTCCTGCAGTGGTGGTCACTGCTCATGGGGGGGTGTCTGGGGGTCACGGTGCAGGGTGTGCTCTGCATTGGGGGGATGGTGTGTCATGGGGTGGTCAGCCCTCCTTGTGTGCCAGTCACAGCTTGCTGGTAGGTGTGATGGGGCACCATGGCCCGGCTGTGGATTGTTTGCTTGTCTCCATGGGCCAGTGGTTATTCCAGCCCCTCCCCCAGTTGTGCAGTGCATAGGGTGTGGGGTGACGATGTCTGTTCTGCTGTGTGTTCCTGTGCCCATCTGTGGCATGGGTGGTGGGCCCCTACCTCCCTGGTTGTGCAGTTGCATTGCTCTGCTGCGGGGTGGCATCCCTGGTTGCGGTATGGCACCTCTGGACTGCTCAGCTGAACATCCTTTGTTGCGCTATGGCGCATCAGATCTGCTTATCTTCCCCTCCCTAGTTGCACTGTGGCGCAGGTGGTGCGATATTCAGTTGTCAGCTGTAGGCGCAGTTTGGCCTGCTCTGTTTTTGAATATCACGTCTCTTGCGCATGGGTGCAATAGACTTGCGCTTGCTCCTGCTATTGCGCACTTTTTTGGGTGCAGTTTGAATATCTGGGCCCTAGTGTCTGTCAAGGTAGTAAATAAACATGAAACCCAGCTGAAGTCAACCACAATGGAGAAAGAGGGATTCCAAAGAGCTCTCTGAGATTTGCAAGACAAGAACATTGCAGTTTCTGAAATAGTTACTGATGCTCACACACAGATTTCAGCATTAATGCATAAATACCATATAGTGTATAGTGGAATGTTGTTCTGTATATAATTCATCCCATTCAAAATGCTGTTCTACCACAGTTCTGATGACATGGAATGCTGTTCTTTCCTACTGTGGTAGAACAGCATTCTAGAACCTATAGAGACTGCATGAGTCACTTTCATTTTGCTCACCAGTAAGTATGATATGAGTATTGTCCTATGCGCACCTATCATGTTTTGATAACTTTTATGTATCAACAGGCAACACACACCATCATATTAAACATTCTTATGACATGTGGCATGGTGCAAAGAACCTGGGAAAAAGGATTACTGCTGTATGTAAAAACAGTATTGGTTGTGTAGCCTTGTGATCAAGTGTCATGTGGACTGGGGAGGGTTAGGCTCAGGAGGCGGGGGAGCAGGCAGAGGTACTAAACAGGTACTTTGCCTCGGTATTTATGGAAGGAAATAGGGGATCCATTCAGCTGTGGGGGGGGCAGCTGAGAGGAGAGCACAGATGGAGATGAGAGGACCAGAAGAGGCTGGGACGCCAGGTGGGCCAGGCCTAGAAGTGGATGGGTGCTTTGTTGAGGGGGGCTTAGGGAGGGAGAAATCACAGAGGACAGCGTGAGGAAGGCCCTACGGGTACTGAAAACTGACAAGGCACCGGGATGGTGATGGAGTCATGGAATGCTTTGCCCGGGAGTCTAGTGGAGCAGGGCACAGTGGAGGGCTTTAAGAAGGTTTGTGTAGAGAAGTGGGAGTGTCTGTTGCTGTACTTTCCTGTCGCTAAGTGGGTGCAACAATGGCATTAGTCTGATATTTTGTGCCCAGTATTTCAGCAAATGATGAAGCAGGCTGGGCACAAGGATAATTGCCTGTCAATAAGGCAGGTTCGGGCTGGGCCTGTTTATTTGGTGGGCATATATTGAGAATTAATGTACAGCTGTGAAAGGTGAAATGGCAAATCAGATGCCTCCAAATTAAAAGCACATTTTCTAAAACTGCAAGAAATAACTTTAGGGTGTGTATTTTCCATTAATAACGACCCACGTTATTAATGAATCTTTTTAATTTTTTAAGGCAAGCCAACTGAAGAACTGCAAAGTGATATCTGCATGGAACACTGACATAGTCAATCATTTTTGGTACAGCTGCTGAGAGGCGAATTCAGTGTCTGAATTTCTGGTAGGTCCTGATAAAGTGCTAGTGTACTGTTAACTTACCACAATAGAAATTCTGATTTTATATTTGTCATCACATAACAGGGTATGTGGAACTCATTAACACATCATGTGGTGAATGAACATGAGTGGCTTTTATCAAATTCACTGGGTCCGGCTGAATGCAGACACGGGCTGCTAGACCTGGAGCGCAAGAAGGGATGGTTGATCAAAAGTTCTCCAGCCCATTTGGAGCTATGTAGAGTCATCATGGACAACAGATTCTTAAATGCTGTTCCATATTATTTGAACTTTAGGTACTATTTTTTATGACTTAAATTGGAATATTAATATCGTTTACGAACGTGTCTCTGGAAGTCTGTCTTTTCCTATTACTGTTACAGAACAACGTGTGAGCTGGAGCAATTCCATCAACATTTATTAATGTATGCATCTAAACAATGCTCATATATGTTTCCAGTGTATAGAGCCAGATGTCTCCTAGCTGCAATTGACTACAACAGCCACATTGTTCGTGATCTGATGCGCAACAAAAAGGGGGAAATAATGTAAGTATCAATCATAGCAGATAACGAATGTGCATATTAGTATTGCCAAATATGTTTTTAGTTATAACCGTTGAGTACCACTGTTTTTTATATAGTGTTCGAGCTGCATGTTTGTTCCTACTTTGCTAAGTAAGCAATTATACCCAACAGTGTGTGATGGTTTATTTATTGTAAGCATAAGCATATATACACGTTCGTTGATTTGAAGGGGAAAAATAGCCCCTGCTATAATTGTGGAGCTGGCAGGCCTGTTACTCTTACAGGAACAGCAGTGAGGACGTTCCCAGTAGGCAAAGCCGGTGATGATATAGGAGGGGGATTCACTGGCATTGGTGGTGCTTCTGAGGTGGTAGCACATTTCTTTGGACACTCAAGCCTCCCCCTCCACGCTGGTCCTCAAACTCCCACATCTGTTCCCAAACACTGGTCAGTGGTGTCACTAGCAGGAATCCAGTTCAGACAGTTAAATGATAGGAAACATAGAAACATAGAATTTGATGGCAGATAAGAACCGCTTGGCCCACCTAGTCTGCCCATTCCCTACCTGATGGATAAGCTGCAGATTCTAGGTAATCAAAAGTTTACTTCTTTCTACCCTCCACTAGAATTGCTTTAAGCCTGTCCCATGCATTCTTGAATTCTCCCACTGTTCCTGACTCCACAACCTCCTCAGGAAGGCTGTTCCATGCATCCACAACCCTCTCTATGAAAAAATACTTTCTAACATTACCTCTGAGCCGTCCCCACTCTATCTTCAAATTGTGCCCCCTTGTTCTTGCATATCTCTTCTTCTGAAAGATACTACCCTCTTGTACTTTGTTAATTCCCTTCAGATACTTGCAAGTTTCTATCATGTCCCCCCTCTCCCTCCTTTCCTCAAGGGTATACATACTAAGCTGCTTTTTGTTTCCTAGATACATTACCTTGCACTTCTTTGCATTGAATCTTAGCTGCCACATATTTGACCATCCCTCCAACCTTACCAAGTCCCTTTTCATTCTTTCCATCCCACCTTGTATATCAACCCTGTTACAGATCTTTGTGTTATCTGCAAAGAGACATACCTTTCTGTCAAGGTGCTCTCCAGTGTCACTTATGAAGACATTAAAGAGGACTGGTCCCAGTACCGAACCCTTTGGTACCCCACTAGTTACCATCCTTTCTTCATTGTGGACTCCATTTACTATTACCCTTTGCGTTCTGTTGTCCAGCCAGTTTTTTATCCAGGCTACCACCTTGGGACCCACTCCAAGGCTGGCTAACTTGTATATTAATCTTTTGTGTGAGAATGTGTCAAATGCATTGCTAAAATCTAGGTAGGCCATATCCACAGCCCCTCCCTGGTCTACTACTTTGGTCACCCAGTCAAATAAATCTATTAGGTTCATCTGACATGAGCTTCCTGCTGTGAAACCATGCTGCCTTGGGTCCTGTGTCCCACTGGACTCTAGGTACAAACACCAGTGACAGTACCATTATTTACAATGTGCAAAATGGAATTTGTGCTTTCTCAATCCTGGCAAACCAATGTCCCTGGCCATTGAATAGACCCACTCCCAACTTCTCCATCCCTCCCTGGTCTTACGCAGTGTGATTGAATATAAGTGCATTGACAAGGGGAATGCCATGTGACTGTGTTCCATATAAGTAATGGTAATTTAAAAAAATGTATTTATTATCCAAAATGTCAGATATTTACACCTGTATGTAACATTTTGCAACGCATGTAACAAAAGGCAATTTAGCATATGAAAATAACACTATAGCGTTTATTGTTGGTTACACCAGAATTAATTTGTGATTCTCTAAATAGGTTACGGTTCTGTTAGAAGTTGATATTAAAATTGAAACATGAGTGCATCAGAAACTGCCACTGTGGTTTGAATAAATGATGTTATACCATGAATATAGTTGATAATTAATATTTATCACAATAGATATACTTTAAAACAGACTTTAGCATGTCAATAAATGTGTTTGGTAGTAGTGTCTAACTACCTGAATTTCAGGTAAAAAGATGAGACATCAATATGTACAGGTAAAGATGAATTCAGCAGATTCATTTACCTGCACATATACCGTACAACAGCATTACCCAAGACGAGATGGGATAAAGCCAGTGTACTGACCAAAAGGATCAGGATATGTGTTTCGCATACGCCACACCACACAGCTTGGAATAACAACTCTGTTGCCCTGTCCAAGAAGATGATATCACCAAAGAACGTACTGTCTACATGCAGTGTGTCTTCTGGCATGGTTTGCATCTTCATCTCTTGCTAGTGCAAACACTTTCTGTCGATACACAATAGCAGTCTGGAGCAGGCCGGGATCAAGTACATACATTTCCAATTCCTAGTTATCGAATTAGAAACAATAATATGAGTAAATACACATATTAAACTAGTGACTTTACAACATTACCTTGAAGTATTTAGCAACCATTAACATTAATACAGATAGAACAGCAAAAGGAGGATGAAGAAACATTCCACATCGGGAATTACATACAATGTGAGGAAGTAATGACAAGCCATTTATCACATATGATCAGTGGCCACAGTCAATATGGGCATACAGAAAGACTAGATGTGCATAGCAGTCATTGTCTGCTGACAACTTATATGTTTCTATATTACAGAAATGATATTAGGTTTCATTATAATGGTAGAACATATGGGAGATGGAAAAGTAAGAGTAATGGAATGTAGGATGGCTATCTCCGGATGTACTGTACAGTAAAATTGAAATGTGAAGATGCAGAGAATCACAATACATGCCACTGTCACATCATCAGGTCCCCTTCATGATCCAAACATGAGGACAACACCAGGTCCGGGTGTGGTAAAAAACACCACACCACACGGTGATAAGAAGATTGGACAAAAGATTCAACTTCATCCTCATGTTTGGGTCATGAAGAGAACCTGATGCTGCGATGGGGCATGCAACAACAGTACAATAATGAATAACAGTATATCTGTTTGCAGTACTCTTTGGACCATGATGTGCTGTCAACAGGACAGGGTAGCACTGACACGTCTCAACACACACGTAGAAGTTGCTTGTTAAAATATTATAATATTGTAATTTCCCAAACCCATGTCCTGCTCAGTTGACTTCACTAGCTCCACTCTTCCTACTGTGTTTGTGGCTTGCATGTATGTATGACTCTTGTACATAACTGCACACTTCCTTTGCTTTGAAGTTGCGATATCCACGCTCGAGAATATGGTCAACTGATAGTCAGATAACAATTATTGAGTGCTCTACAACTAAGACTCATTGGTAATGTTGGTGGTAGTTCAGGTGGATGTTAAAGATCCCATGACACTTATCGAAAAGAGTAGGGGAATTTCCCCGGTGTCCTGGCCAAATTTCCCTCATTCACTAAAAATACCACCAACAGCTTAATTTGGTTCAAGGTCAGTTGGCATTCATCTGTATCCCCCTCCCCCGGGTCGTGCCTGAAAATAGGCAGGATTTGTCTAGTGCACTTATCCGGTCAACAAAAGCTAAATAAATAAATAAATAAATGTTGATGCACATAGGCCTGGTAAATATCCACAACATAACTTCTCACTTCAGTAGGCATTTCTCGACAGTGACTGCATATACACCAATGAGGGGAAGCATTTGAATACATCCCTGGATGACGGTCACCATGATTGAAATTCTGACTCTCTATAATATTAAATATTAGTCCAGGTTGCTGAACTGCCCACTCAAGCATAGTTTCCTGCATTCTCTCTATGTTCATATTGTTGATTAGACTCTAAATTTAAAATCAAATAACAATACAAAGTAATGTACTCTTAATATTCATACCAATATTAATATTGTTTCTTCATTTACAATCATCTGTCTGTGGTTTTATCTACAACAACATGGACAAGTGTATATGTAACAAAATGTAAGTGGAATTGATGTTACATTAACTTTGGACTCTTATTATATTAACATACTAAGAAGAGACCAGATTAGACACCCTCCCTTCCATTACTGCAGTCGCTTTTGAACCCATCCACTGTTGCAGCTTCAACCAAGCGCCCAACCCAACTCATTCAATTGCTACACCACCCCCTCCACAAAACTCGGACACACACACACACACACACACACACAATCAATGGTTCTATCGAATAAATGAATTGCACATTATTAAGTTATCAACTAGCTTACAAACCATCACACACCCAGACCTGGGGAGTGCAGAATTTCATTGTCAATCTCTTAGTATATAACCAGCTAAACTCATTCAAATTAATAAACTGTCATATTGCTTAATCCTGTTAATTAATCAACAACCTGTAGTAAGTCAATCCGCGCACATCTTCTGACTTCAGGTAGATTACTGGGTCCATTAAAAAGGCATCGACCAGCTCGTCTGCCCCTTCGGATGCTAGCACCACATTCAGATCTGGAAGACACAAATTACTGACTTTGGATTTGCACACCACTGTTGTTTGTGATGTCTTCATTTTGAATATTTACTTCTCAACGGCCTCTGGATCTTACTTTTGAATGTCGAGAACTACTACAAGATTGGCTTAGCTGTCTTCCACGCACAGTTCCTGTCACAGCAGTCATGCCAATAACAGTTTCTTAAGTAAAACAACATGTAAGACTAATCATGAAGAACTTTAAAAAAATGCCAATATTGTGATCTGAGCACAAATGTACATTACTTTTTCAAGGCAATCTTTCCAACTACTTTACTGCACATACATTACTACATTATGCGATCCATACCACAGGCAACTATATTAGACATATGTGCTGCACCTTTCTTCCATCCAGAAACACCCCCCCAAAAAAATAAAAAAAAAATTGAAAATTAGTCTTTATACTTGGCAGACAATCTCTTCGTGTCTGCTTTCGGACTACACCTTCTACATTCATACTGATGTTTCTATGCCAGATAAAGTAGCAGCTGTTTTCCTACAATATTAAAATTGTACATTCTAATGGCATAAAGATTTTCCAAGGTAATCAGCCTGTTAGAGACTGGGGCTTATTAATTCCCAGTCTCTGTTGACTGATACCGGACTGGGTAGTTGGTGGCATTAGCCAATCAAGAAGGAGAATTCTCCCTGCCCATTTTCTAAAATCACCATAAGACACTCTGGGGATCTTGGTTAATGGTGGGATTTACCATGGCTGGGGCAGATTTAGCCACTCGGCTGTGCCTTGTGGGCAAACCACCCCAGCCATGGTAAATCCCCAGTTATAAAATGGGCAGAGGATTTCAAGCAATCTGATTGGTTGTTAGCCATGCATTAGATGTGTCTAATGCACAGCTAAAACTAGAACCCTCATTTAGAATACACAGGCCCATTTTAGAAGTGCAATATGTCAGTCCGGGGATGTGCATTATACAGTTCAAATGCACGGCTAGGGGACTGGACGCACTCAGTCTGTGGCCTCGTGCCTCACTTCGTCCCCATAGCTGTGCATTAGAACTGTGTAATGCACACCCCATCGCATCTTATTGCTTACATAACCCACACTCCCTCATGGCTTATTTCTTAAATGACTATCACCATCCTGTCTATAAGTGGAAGGCTACCATGGCATTTTTTTAAAGACAGTTGTTACAGCTAACACAGCAATATACTTTCTGACCCACCACTGGTATGGTTAAAATCATACAGCAGGGTTTGGCATAAACCTGGAGACTAGACATACTTGATTGAATGTTGCTGGCTTATCTGTATCTATAGACAAGAAAATGTTCTGGTTCTGATAGGCAAGCTTCCCTAGACAGAATGCAAAAGGAAAGCGCCTGTCTTTCAAGGGGATGCAAGCATGGCATGGATTACTGCTGGCTCAAGTAAAAAAAACACCTCTCAGGAGAAGGACAGTCAGATAGGTATAATAGAATGAGACATGTGATGTACTGGAATAGGACAGGTGACACCTTTGTAAAAAAAACTGACCATGTACTAATTGAAGTTAAGGCAAGATGGGAGCCATATTTTTATTCAGCTGTGACCATTCAAAATAAACATTTATGGGAAACTAGAAAACACAGACTCCACGTGTCTCTCAGGCTGCTGCCTGTTGAGACTGGGAAGAATTGAGGAGGGGTTAGGGGGTGTTGGGGAATGGAGGGTACATCCACCTGGGGAATGGAGGGTACATCCACCTGTCCCTGACAGAGTGGCAAAAGACATATTTCTGGAGGACAAGCAGTGACATGGCAATTTAGGAAAAGGATGGGTGCACCTCACGTCAAGATTGGACCTTCCTCATCTTCCTGGCTCAACATGAAAGACTCCACAGCAGTAACCATACGCAGCAGTCAGGCACATCACCTAAAACAAAAAAATATGCCTTCTCAAACAGTCTCACTATCCCAACCCTACCTAACACATAAGCCATGCACCTTACACTATTTCAAAACACGGGCAAACTATACGACTCCTGACTCAGAACAGTCACAAGAGAGGTACACCAACTAATTCACCTCTCCTGAAGTACAGAAAACAAAAAAAAGATTAGTAGAACAAAGTATATCAGCTCAATTTAGAGCTCTTGCAAGCAGCATCCCAGCGTGACCGACATCATCGATGTAGGAGAGGCAGCTTGCTCCACTGGTCCTAGATAGAAATGGAAGTCAGATACAAATGTGGAATATAAATAGAGAGTCAATACAAAAATCAGGCAATGCACTCTTAATACTAGTAAACATATATGCACTGCAACCCATCGTCTCCATGCTCAAATGTGGAGTGCACAATTAAAGCAAAACAATAAAATAAAATAAAATAAAAAACTCACACCTGACTAGACAATTTCACTCTGGCTATGCAACAAATGTAACCTTTACCATTTCTTTGTGCCTACAAATGAACATTCACATTCCCAACCACACAATTCATTATTAACTACACATCTGATGCAGTTTTCAGTGCTTATGAGTCAATATTAGGGAATGCCTACATCTGCCATGCCGTTCATATAGCAGCAAGAGTAAGAAAACATGCTGCAAAAGAATGCCAGTATATAAAAGCTTGAGTTGGGAGTACTAACTCTCACTAATGATGCCTGCATACACTTCAGCTGGTTATACCCTCTTCTAAGATATACACAATGCTAACAGAGGTCTGAATAGTGATCGGTTATGGGATTTGGGGGGGGGCACGAGCATACCAAGTGATAGTCGAATTGAACATTACCAGCAGGTATAAGCTCAATGAAACATTTTACAGGAGTAGGGGAGAAAGAGCTAAATAGTCTGAATATGATAATACAGGTTCTGCAAAAATGTCAGCATGTGTATACAATGTCACTTCATTTACGGTTTCAAATAACAAGCCTGCAAAAGGTGCTGCGAATCAGAATAAATGATTATATGCATTATATCAAACAGTGATGGACAGGTTGTACAGGTTCACTCAGATAACATACACCGTAATGCAGGCAAGGCGATGTGACTGACATTTACCTCAGATTCAGGCATATTTGCGATCCTCGGGTTGCCGTGACAACAGATACCTTCAGCCAGGCGCGTTCGGGCACGAATTGCATCCGCATGCACAAATGTACCAACTGAGCTGTGCATGTGACAGCATCAGTTTGCTGAGTCTGCAGGAGACGAGTACACCAATTTTGAAAACGAGCTGGCAAATCATGCACATTTCATGCCAAAGCAAAACAAACACAATGTAAGCAAGGCACATTATCCTTCACCATAAACGCGAGCCATAGCCAGTCAAGTCAAAAATACAGACATTTTTAAAGCAAAAATCAAATCAGATCACATCATTACAAACACTTTATTTTAAGTTGACAGTGCCCCTTTAATCTCCTACTGAGTTCCATCTTTTTTTCTTGTGTAATTAAATCCTTTGTATTTTGTTCCGGTTGTGTATCAAAAAAGTACCCAAGTCTTAATTTTCTAAAAAATCTGTTCAAATCTAACTTAAGCTCAAAATCATCCAGGGGACTATGTGGGCAAAAGGACATTCCCTTGGAGAGTACCTCATGTTCTAAATTTGTCAATGTTCTCTCAGAGATGTTAAAAAACAAATTGTTTTTGTTGGTTTGTGACTGCAGGGATTTCTTTTCTATTGGTCCCCCCGTGGTCTCTTGTCTTTTCTTTTGTCTTCTTAATCTGTACTTCTTCCTGCATCTGTATCTCTTGAAGGTCCTGCTTCTGCCTTGTCTCTCCTGAACTGTTCCCTAGTGTTCTGGATATATTGATAGCCTCTCCTGCCGTTGTTGCGATATGGTCTCCTCCCCCGCCCCTCTCCTCCAAAAACACCCACGACCCCCTCCCCCTTGGACAACTGTATTGCCTGTTTCTTTCTCACTCCCTGAAGATTGCCTGGATAATTCTGACTCCAAATTGTATTTATGTACCATCTCATAGTTACTGGATTTCTTATATGTATACACTTTACGTAGTTAATTAAATCTCGCTTACATTTACTTAATTTTGTAGTCCTTAATTCTTCTTCAAATTCATTCAAGTGTGCTGTCACTTTGTCTAAATACACTTTAAATTCATCAATGTTTTACTTCTTTTTCACTTCTGCCTCATTATAATGAATCTCAGACTCCATTCAGGCCAGTTCCTTCGTAATTTGATTCTACTATAAGTAGCATAAAATCTCTGGAACACCGATTTCTTACACCATCCCATTTTGTATCTAATTCCTGATCAATGTAACCCAAATTAGCCTCTATAAAGATTCTTTAGCCCCTAGGTATTCTTCTTTGCTGCAAATATTGGGCCATGGTCAGAGTCTGCCACTCTCATTTTACCTGTTTAGCTTCATATATATTATATTGGTTTTTCACGGATCTGACAGGTGTGGAGCCTTCAAATTCCCTATTAGACTAGAAATTCTGCAAGGCTATCTGTTCCTCATTATCTGTAATTGATAATAGCAATAACCTGTTGTCCGTAATTTTATCTAGTTGATCAAAATTAATCATGCTGGCTTGCAGTATGTTATCCTTGGAGATGGGAAAGATGTGTCAGTTTACAGAATCACAATAAAGCATACATGGTCTGTAAGTCCAAAAGTAGAACATAGCAGTGCTCCCAGATCTATGGGGATTCCCGTATTTTACGGGGTTTGTGTACTCAAAATGGGCTACGGGAAGGAATTACTTATTTTTTAAAATATACAGGATAAATCTGGCTCCATCCGGGAAAAGTCGTGGCCGTGAGTCTGTGGGTTTATCACGGGCGAGATTTAACAGAAGCCTGCCTCCGATTGGTTCAGAGACCACAGTCATGCTCTGATCATGCAATGACTGTGGTCTCTGATTGGCTTTAGTGTTGTTCTTTGATGTAGAGTGAGCCCCGGGATATTTAAACTGGCTACGGACCCCCTGTGTTTCCAACACCTACTAGGATCGCTGCTGCTGCTGCCTAGAGAGAGAGAGACGATCGTCCAGCTGCTCGCAGACACGTGTTTTTGTTTTCACCCAGAGACTGGACCCCCAAGAATCGGGTCGTGAGACCGATCCTGCACTTTAGGCTTCCCAGACACCTGCCACCACCAGTGTCCTAACCTCTGTTTTCCATCGCACCTGCGTTACAACTTGCAGGCTTTAATTCACTGGTGCAATCACAGTGCAGAGAAAATCCATCCCTGAAATAAACTACCCTGGACCCCGGCATCAAGAAACCCTGACCCTACACACTTTCCTCGGTTGCAGTCTGTGAGCCCGGCCAGACCGCAAGAAGAATCAATATTATCCAGATCCCTGAGCTGCCTTCTGTCATGACTTCACCGGATCTATAAAGGTAAGAAAAAAATATGTATAAATTAATATTATAACCAGTGTCTGTGGGATCATAATTCAAGCACCCCTGTGCTGCTCTGATTGGGACAGAGTGTGTGTGTGTGTGTGGGGGGGGTGACTTGAGATGTAATCATCTCTAGTTTTTTTTTTTTTTTTAATAAAATTATTAAACAGTTCCTCAGTCACTGGAGGATAGGGGGAAATATTCAGTCTGTCCAGTGTCTTCCTTACACTACTGCCCTCACTAAAGGTGTTGCTGATCACTACTCCTGAATCTGTTCCATGTTACATTACAGTACTCTCCCCACCCCCATGCCAGTAAGGTAGTATTTTATATCAGTGTTCTTTTTCCTAAATAATTGACCTTCCATTTCTCAGGGCTGACATTCTTCTGCCATTCTGCTTTCCATTTGCTTAATGTCATCTGATAAGTAGATGGGACAGAGTGTATGGGGGGGTCACTTTTAGGAGATTAACTTTTTTTTTTAATATATTATATTACTAGTACAAACACCCAATAATCTTGCATCAGTGATCTGTGCTGCTTTGGCTGGGACATGTGGAGGATTTCTAGTCTTTGTGGCATACAATTAATAGGAGTTTATAACATCTAATAGGAACAATCTTGCATTTATTATACAATGTAAGCATACAGGAAAATCTACAGGAATTTCACCCAGGTTTTACAGGGAAAATACAGGAAAATTAGGGTCTGCTACAGGAAAATGCTTTGGCCAATATGGGAGCACTGACATAGATCAAAGTTTGTGGTGTGGATTAAGTCTTGAAAAGTCTGTTAACATCTAATCTGGTGGCCCCCTGGATGAAGCATCCACCTGATGCCAATGAAAGGCAATACTGAAGTATCCAGTTCAGCCAACTTCAGTAAAGAAAAAATATTTTAAGGGAGTAGCTCTCTACTAATCAAGGCACATCAAACAGATTAGACAAATGTATAGGAATAGAGCCAACTTACTCAGTGTTATCAAAATGGTCTTTTATTGCTCATGTTATAAAGTTGTTAATGCTGAAATACAGTGTCTATGATAGTTCCCAAACATTCCAGACTTTAGTCCTTCATCAGTGAGACACACTGTATCTAAAATATCCAGAAACATAAATTAATATTTAGTTTTCTATATTAGTATATATCGATCTCTCAGTTAGTGACGAAAATCAGTTTATAATCAAGACCTGATTCCTCATCATTTACTTTCTTAGTTCATCATACATATTCAGATATTGGTCTTTCAAAGGTATTTTATTTCCTGTAAGAATTCCGAGAAAAATCCAAATGAATGCTATTAGGTTGATTCAAATTGTAATACCTGATTCAGAATATTCTAGCATATTCATACACATCAGGTATGCTATCCTTTATGGTAAGTATTACAACAGTAAACTGAAATCATCAAGGTACAGGTTCCCAAATCAGAATGCTTCATTATATTGTCTAAAGCAAAAGTATGTTTCCACAAATTCACTCATCAAACCACTTTATGGCTAAAGCATTTACTCTCCTTAACACTTCACACATTTATAAAAATATTATGTTAGCTACTAGCTAAAAAAGACAAAACAAACCAAAGATTTGCATCTGTAGCACTTGTAAGGTCACTTTCTAACCCAAGTCTTTCTAATTTTCAAACTCTCAATTCAAACCAAAGAGCTCAAAAAGTTGCATTCTTAGGTACACATACTGGTACCTTTAAATTATAGTTTGCTTCATAATGCGCTGCAAATAAAAAACGCATATAAATAAACCTAACTTCCACCATAGTAACCCTTAATTATTCATTTATTTTGATGGTTTTATAATTCCTTTCATTCTCACTATATTCAAATCGGTTCTGTCCTGGTTCTGCATTTATCATTTGTTGTTTATTTTTTTTTTACTGTTTTAAATCCCTCCTATCCTTAATATATTCAGTTAGATAAAATCCAGATCCATTTCATTATTCTTGTCTCAGCAATATGTTTGCAATGCATGAGTTTGTGTTTTTTAACACTAAAAATATTTGAGAGCACATACCTGTACCCTGTGTAGTATTATTAGTTCCCGCAATGTTCTGTTAAAGATATAAACAGAGTACCTCTTCTCAATATTTTCAAAAGTATTCAATATCTTAGTTATCCACAAAAAAGCATAGATTTAGAAGAGCTAAAATGGAGGTAAACATACTTAACAGTAGTTCATGTTGTACTTTAGGGTGTGCTCTTCACCTCTGCTCTCTCTCTCTTACAAATGGAGGTGAACAAGAGCATTTGACACACTTTTTAAAGTGGGTGTCTCTTCCAGAAGAATCAGGTGCATGGGTATGTGTGTCATGTCATATGACCTGCTCGCTCAAACCCTGAGTGCCTGACCTGCTTGTAGCAGCACCTAGCAACAAACAACACTAGTTGTAAAGTTTGGTGTCTCCTGGACATAATTCCTTTGAAAGTTAACTGTTTCTTTTACTTTTTTTCCTTTGTTTGTCTAGAGATCCATCTTCTTATACTGAATAACCTTTTCTCATGTACTAAAGCGACTAGACATGGTAATTCTCCCATCACAGTGGGAGGTCACCCAAAGGTCATGAGCACATCCCTGGAGGAGATTCGTGCTGGGGTCAGAATTTTTTTCAATATTTATTCCTTCATTGCAATATGCTAATAGTGCTTTGGAGTGGGTTGTAATAATATGGCAATATATTGAATCACAGTATACTTAAAATATTTTTCCTACACTGATTGACCTTGTGCTTAATGCTTGAACTGTTAGTATACATTCATCCAAACTTATTTATTTTTGTTTAGAACATCTCATTTATAATGTGTTAGTCAATGTATAAGCTTGCAGTAAAATTACAGTGGTCAGAGGTAAATTGTTTCATTATTGGTTGTATCCCACTTCCATCTGACATTTATTATTTAATATTTATTTATTTTACTTATTGTCACCGCTTCAAAAACATTATGTAACCATCTCAAATCAATTTATTGGTTACTAATCGATTGGTTTATTTAAACCAAAACAGGGGCTGGTAGCCTCAAATTTGTCTATATAAAATGCTTCTCTAGTTAATATTTGTGCTCTGTAGTCTCCTCCCTGTGGGTTAGGTTCCACCTTTTCTATACTGAAAAATCTCAAATATGGCAACTGATGTTGTGCCGCTACAAAGTGCATGGCTACTGGTGATGCTAAGTCTGTCCTTCTAATATCCAGTTTGTACTCCCCTATTCTGGTATTTAAAGCTCTCTCTGTCTTTCCTATATAAACACTCACACAGGTATTTCAAACAGTAAATAACCCTTCAGTGGAGCAGTTAATAAACTGTTGAATATTCACATCATCATCTTTAGCTGTGTTTCTTATTCTTTTTATTCTATAGGTATTATGGCAATGTATGCAGTGGCCACATGGATAATTCCCTTTAATATCCAATGATATCATAAAATGTAGTGGCTGTGTCTCAGGTACTTTATGCACTGTTTTTGACAGAATATTTGCCAGGGTTCTTTTCCACTTGGTTACCACCGTAGGATGATTTGAAAATACCTGTGCCTCATAGCTGTAGCTTTTAATACATCCCAATGTTTATGTATTGTTTGTTTGATCTATACAAAGCTGTCATTAAACATTGTAGCAAACACTATCCTACGTTCTGTTTCCATATGGGTCCCAGAATTTTGTTCTCTACCCTTCCTACCTAATAACATTTCTCTAGGTTTATCCTGTATTTTTTCTGTGGCTCTAATCAGAGTGTTCTCATCGTATCCCCTCTTTTAATCCTTTGGTACATATCTTCTTCTTCTCTCTCATACTTCTCTGGGTCACTACAATTTTGTTTTGCCCTTACTAATTATCCATATGGAATAGATTGAATAAGATGTTTTGGATGAAAACTGTCTGTGCAAAGCAGAGTATCTTTGTCTGTTGGTTTTCTGTAGATCTTAGTTGACAATTTGTTATTTATTTTGTGAACTAATAAGTCCAAAAATGGAACTTCTGTCCTGTCCACTATCATTGTAAATATCATATTGTGTGTCCTAGTGTTTAGTTAATTATTAAAATCTGTCAGTGTTTCTTCACTGCCTGTCCAAATACAAAAGATGTCATCAATAAAGCAAAGGAAAATTTGAATGTGGTTCAAAAATATATTTTCTACACAAAATATATATTTGTTCTTGAATTCATTCCTATACAAATTTTCATAGGATGGGGCCATACTGGACCCCATCACTGTACCTCGTATCTGTAAAAAGAATTCCTTTTCAAATTTAAAGAGGTTCTGATTCAGGACAATCTCAGCCATGTTAACTAAAAGGCTATGGGGGGGGGGTGTTGCATCTGTCCTTTGTTCATCAAGTGTTTTCAATAATGCTTGACATCCTTCCTGATGTGGAATGGATGTGTATAAATCCTTTAAATCCCAGGTAACCAAAATACATTGTTTTATATTTAAATTCGTATCATTTTCATTCTCAACTAGTGAAATTATATCAGATGAATCCCTTATATAAATCCTAATTTGTTCTACCAGTGGTCTAATATGGTAGTCAATATATCAACAGTGATTCCAGTACAGAGTTAATCCCAGAGACTATCGGCCTCCCAGAGTGTTGTTTAAATCTTTATGTTTCTTAGATAAGATGTGAAAAATGGGAACTGAATGAGATATTTCTAAATAATGCATTCTTCTCCCACTCTGTAATCAATTTATTATCATAAGCCACTTTTAATACAGTCTTAACCATGTTTGTTACCTGTTCAGTAGGGTCCATCTGGAGTTTCAAGTAATTTTTCTCATCCCTAAGAAATTTTAAGCAAATTTCTTTGCATTGAGTATAGTCCATAATGATCACTCCCCTTCCCTTATCCACATTTTTTATAATAATACTGGAATCATTTTCTGAGTTTCTCAATGCCCCAAGTTGTGCTGCTGTTAGATTGAAACATGTTCTCCTGCCCATGTTTTGCTCTTGATTAATCAATGCCTCTATATACCTATTTACCAGGGAAATATATGCCTCTATTGTATGTGGCATTCCCTGTGGTACAAACATAGAGTTTAAACTTAATCTCCTATTGAGTTCCATCTTTTTTTCTTGTGTAATTAAATCCCTTGTATTTTGTTGCAGTTGTATATCAAAAAAGTACCTTAATTTTTTTTTAAATCTGTTCAAATCTAACTTAAGCTCAAAATCATTCAAGGGACTATGTAGGCAAAAGAACATTCCCTTGGAGAGTACCTCACATTCTAAATCTGTCAATGTTCCCTTAGAGATGTTAAAAATGAATTGGTTTTGTTGGTTTGTGACTGCAGGGATTTCTTTCCTATTGGTCCTCCCTGTGGTCTCTTGTCTTTTCTTTTGCCTTCTTCATCTGTACTTCTTCCTGTATCTATATCTCCTGAAGGTCCTGCTTCTGCCTCGTCTCTCCTGAAGTGTTCCCTGGTGTTATGGATATACTGATAGCCTCTCCTGCCTTTGTTGTGATATAGTCTCCTACCCCTGCTCCCCTCCCCCTCAAAAATACCTACAATCCCCCCCCCATGGACAACTGTACCACCTGTTTCTGTCTCACTCCCTGAGGATTGCCCAGATGATTCTGACTCCAAATTGTATTTATGTACCATCTTATAGTTATTGGATTTCTTATATGTATACACTTTATTGCCTTTGTAGTCATTTAAATCTCACTTAAATTTCCTTAATTTTGTTGCCCTTAATTCTTCTTCAAATTCATTCAAATAAGCTATCACTTTGTCTAAATACACTTTAAATTCATCAGTGTTTTGCTTCTTTTTTACTTCTGCCTCATTATAATGAATCTCAGTCTCCATGCAGGCCAGTTCCTTCAAACTGATTCTACTACTGTATAAGTAGCATAAAATCTCTGGAACACCAATTTCATACACCATTCCATTTTGTATATAATTCCTGATCAATGTAACCCAATTTAGCCTCTATAAAGATTCTTAAATGCCTAGATATTCTCTTTTGCTTCAAATATTGGGCCATGGTCCAAGCATGCCACTCTAATTTTACCTGTTTTTGCTTCATATATTCATGTTGGTTTGCCACGGATCTGACCGGTGTGGAGCCTCCAAATGTGCAGCTCAGTAGAATAACTTTCTACGCATGGTGCTCACATGTTCCCATATCATTTTGTTTCTGTTTTGGTGCTCTGTTCATGCCATTATGTCATGAGATGTGGGCAAACACAGAAACATAGAAATTGTTGGCAGAAAAGGACATGTAGGCCCATGTAGTCTGCCCTAGTTCCCTGCCTATTACCACTCCCCTGACCCTATTCAGTGTCAGGTGTCCTGCTCTCCTCCCTTTCCTTTACTTATTATGCCCATGTGCCTATCCCACACATGATTGAAACCCCCCCTTGTCTTCCCCATCACCTTCTCTGGTAGGCAGTTCCAGGCATCCTCCACCCTTTCCGTGAGATATACCATCAAGATCATGACAAAATAGATGCACGGTCGAAAACCACACAGTCAAAACAACGTGCACCGTGTGGAGTTAATTCAGTAAAAAACAGATTCTGGACTGCAACCAGGGAGATGCAGTGCCATGGTCAAAAAATGTAATAAATAGGCAAAAGAAAAAGGTAGATCAATACATGCTATGTTGCAGCATTTTTCATAAAACGTAACTCCCAACAATGACAAAAAACCGAGGACCATGAAGCACTTCAGATTAAAAAGTCTTCTTTATTTCTTGCTTCAAATATATACAAATGTCAGTCTATCCAAGTGCAGAAAATGGTGACAAAACACACAAAGTCCTTACAGTGTTGGCATAAATCAGCTGCACCGACCTACATACTGTGAGGAACTGGAACCTGCTCCAGATGTGTTTCACTCAGTGATTGAGGTTTTTCAAAGGATGACAAGTAACCCCTCAAGTGTCCCTTATAACTCCCTTGCTTAAAGAGACAATGTAAAATTAAGCCATCAAACCATCAGTGCAATGAGTTTTGTTCTCATACATATGAATAGCATAAATAAGACTCAGACCATACCTGTAGCAATCAAGTTAAAAACAAACTATGCTCCTTAAATTACATAAATAAGGGCACCAGGGACATGCTTAAAGAAAGATTTTGAGTGTATGCACCATAACAAGGAACACAAGATTACTGCTGCCTAAGGAACATCCTTGCAATGGATGGCTACATAATTCTTTCTAAAAACTTGCCATTTTGTGAGCTCCCAGTTGAAGGCTGGATAGGTCACCAAGTGCAACACCTGTAAATAGAGTGAAAACGGTGATATCAATACATACTATAAGTAGGAACACAGTGATTCTTCACTTTTAATGAAGTATTAATAAAGAAGACTTTTTAATTTGAAGTGCTTTGTGGTCCTCAGAATTTTGACATTGCTGGGAGTTACGTTTTATAAAAAAACACTACATCATAGCAGCTGTCAGTCTCCCTTTTTCCTTTGTGGTGTGGAGTATTTATATCAGTATGGTTTTTGACCACATGCTTTTTGGGGTGCCCGTGCAATGCTCTTTTTGACAATGGGGATTTTGACCATGTGATTAACATACAGAACCTTTCTGTGAAGAAGTATTTCCTCACATCCCTCTTAAACTTGCCCTCCAAACTTCATTGCATACCCCATTCTAGTTCTCCTCCTTTTCTGAAAGAGACTCCCCTCCTGCACCTTGTTCACCCCATCAGCTGTTTATCTCAGCACTGAAGAGCTATAAGATGCCCCCAGTTAGTACCTCCTAAATGCCCTTTGGGACTGCTGCTGGGAGCTGACCCCCATTGATGCCTCAGGGAATGACCTGCCTTTATGCTCAGACACCCTTATCAGCACTAGGAAGTCTATTACCCAAATTCACTGTCTCCTGATCCATCTACCATACAGCAATGGGCACACAACATGCAGCTTTGCCTGTGGCTGGAGCACAGCCAGTTATCTGCCAGTGGAGCTATGGAACAATTTTAATAAAATGTGAGGCCCTCTAATTGAGGCAATTGTGGATGGTCTGTTCCCCCATGATGAATTCTGCTAGACACTGGACTGACCACAAGGTGGGACAGATTTTGGTGCACCTCTTGTAGAATGGGCAGGCCATTGGCTTGCTCCTACCCCATGCCCAGTACTGCTCTGCCTCCCCAGCTGCCTCATGACTCATTCTCCCCATAGCCCACCTCTGCCATACCAATCAAATTGCTTTCTCTTCCCATTAGATATTGGGTTGGACTATAGGTGCACAATGGGGTAATAAACTCCTGTACTGCATTCTGATCTGTCATTGTATGCATAGAATTAATTGACTCTGAACCGCTGTACAACTCTTCAGACCAATTCTGTATATTTTTTCTAATTATGTTATGTTTCATTGTTTGAAACCAACAAACATGTCTAAAAAAAGATGAATTAATTATAAATTTCAATAATGAAGATAAAGCATAAAGTAACTGAAAATATTTATGTACTTATTTATTTATTTATTTGAAAACTGGTTACTGGGAAAGGCACACTGAATCATGGCTCTTTTCCACATGTGACCAGGGGGAAGGGTTACTGGAGGAAACTGAAACATAATACAGTACCTTACATGATGCAGATAAAGTGCAGACATGTAGCAGTAAGAATACGTGCCTGATACAAACATGTAACATAATAAAGTGCAAATATGTTGTGGAAGCACAAGTGCAAGTTGAAAATTGAGACTGGCATCAAAGCAGTACAAAGGCAGTCAAAACAGTGCACTAGGAACAGTTGTGTAGAGGGGAATAGAAAAAAACTAAAAATACCAAAATCACTGAGGGGTTCTCCTACAGGAAACAGGTGCAGGTGAGTAGAGGGAGGAGTTTCAGCTGTCATGTGAGGGTCTCTAAGGAGGTAGAATGATGAATAGATTGAGGGAACTGGTTCCAGAGTGATGGCAAGTGATAAGAGAAGGCAGATTGCCTAGAAGAAGAATGGGGGTGGGGATGGGGAGAGAGGAGTGGAGAAGATTCACTGGTTCCTTCAGCAGAGGGAACATGTAACAGGGGGAACTGGAGAGAGGAGTGAGGAGAAATAGGATGGCAGGGAGCAATACCAGTAGTTGAAGATGAAGGAAGTGCTATGGTATTGGCAATGTGATGGTAGGGGATGGACAGGGAGGATTAGAGGTAGCAGCCATGCGTATCTGGAGGGGAGTTAGTTGTAAAGCAACAAAAGGCATTGCAGAGGTGTCCAATCTGTCCAGGGAAGTGAAGGGAGCTGTAACATAGACCACATCTGCATAATCAAAGACTGGGAGCACCATTGTGGTGACCAGCTCATGGAGGACTGGCGGAATAGACTTGTTATGGTACAAGGCATCAAGCTTAGGGTGGAGTTTTGCATAGATAGCATTGATGTGGGCTGAGAAGTCTAGCTTACTGTCAAGCCACATACTGGATGACACTGTTTCATGAGGGTAGCCATCCAACATGGTGAAGACTGTGAGTCTCAAGAGCTGGGTCAATTTTTGGCTGGTACCAAAGGTCATAGTCACTGTTTTATTAGTGTTGAACTTTAGATGGCTGGAGTGGAAAAAGTGCAGGCTGTTGCTTGAAATCCTGTTGGAGAAGGTTTTCCACTGGAGCTGAAGAGGGACCAAAGGCAAGGATGGATGTGTCATCTGCATACGTGTCCATAATGTGACAAACATGCATGCAACCAACATGTAGCTATAGTGTAATTACCCTGTTGCTTGCAATTATTGATTAGTTACATTGAAAAGGACACTTAAAATAATGTAACCAATGTTTGCTTTGGTCACTTTTAGTTCAGAGAGCAAAGAGAACCTACAATATTTACTACTGAATCTGTTTAAGTCAGATTTTATTTGATTTCATCTGATAACATATATGTTTATTTATTTATTTATTTATTTATGTATTTGAAAACTGGTAACTAGGAAAGGCACACTAAGCAGAGGCTCATTTCCAGGTGTGACTAGGGAGGAGGGTTACTCGAGGAAACTGAAACATAATACAGTACGTTACATGATGCAGATAAAGTGCAGACACTTAGCACTAAGAATACTTAACTGGTACAAACTCAGAACATAATAAAGTGCAAATTCGTTGAGCAAGTGCAAGTGCATTTTAAAAATTGAGACTGGCATCAAAGCAGTACAAAGACACACAAAAGAGTGCACTAGGAACAGTTGTGTAGAGGGGAATCCAAAAAACCTAAAAATACCAAAATCACTGAGGGGTTCTTCTCTGGGAAACAGGTGCAGGTCTGTGTAGGGAGGAGTTTCAGCTGTCGTGTGAGGGATCCTAAGGAGGTAGGATGATGAATGGATTGAGGGAGCTGGCTCCAGACTGATGGCAAGGAACAGTAGGAGGCAAATTGCCCAGCAAAGGAATGGGGAGGGGGGTTAGGAACTGCAAAGGTTTGCTGTTCCCTTAAGTGGAGGGACCATGGAATATGGAGGACTAGAGGAGTGACGTGAGATAGGATGGCAGGGAGCCAAACCAGTAGTTGGAGATGAAGAAAGTGCTCTGAGACTGAAGACGTGAAGGTAGGAGGATGATGGCAAGGAAGGAGTAGAAGGAGCAGTGGTGCATATGTGGAGGGGAGTTAGATGCAAAGTGACAAAAAGCATTATAGAGGGTGTTCAGTCTGTCTAGAGACATGGAGGGGGCTATAGCAGAGATGATGTCAGCATAGTCAAAGACCGGGATCACCATTTTAGTGACCAGCTCATGGCAAATGACAGGGATAGACAGTCTTTGTTACAGTACAAAGCAGCAAGCCTAGGGTATAGTTTCTTATGGATGGCATTGATGTGGGCTGAGAAATCAACTTTACTGTCAAGGCACATCCTGAGGTACTTGAAGGATGACACTGCTTCCTCAGGGGAACCATCCAGCATGGTGAAGACTGGGAGTCTCGAGAGCCTGGCCAATATTTGGCTGGTACCAAAGGTCATAGACATTGTTTTTATCAGTGGTGACCTTGAGATAGTTGAAGCAGAACCAGCGCAGGATGTTGTTGAATTCCTGTTGAAGCAGGTTTTCCACTGAAGCTGTAAAGGGACCGGAAGTGAAGATGACTGTGTCATCTGCATACATGTGTATATGTGAGCTGACACAGGCTGACGGGAGTTCTTTCAAAACAAAATCAAGAACAGGATGGGGTCTAAGATCCCTGTGGGACCCAAACCTGGATGGGGAGGAGAGGTTATAGCATGCCTCCAACCTGAACTTGAAAGTTATATAGAGGAGGAGTGAAAAAAACAAGCATGTGAGTAGGACTAGCTCTGTGTGAGAGCAGGCAGGAGTGATCCAGGTATCAACAGCTGCATTTAAAAAAAAGTTACCTGTTAGTGAAGGAGCCAATAGTAGTAATAGGTCAGAAGGAGTTTCATATAAGGGAAAACCTGGCATTTTTTGGTTACTAGGAGTGAGTATGGATGTAGTGTGGATGTCAATGAGTGATGGAAGGGAAGAGGAGATCTGTGTGAAACTCAGGGTGAGATGGAAGGGAACAGTTGTGATTGCAGCAATGGCAGGATCTATTATTTATGAAGGATCCCAGCTGCAAAAAAGAAAAATAAAATTCAGAAAATCAGAAACTGCAGACTGTAGAGGTCATTCAGCTGCAAATTTTGTATTGGAGGAGTTGCAGGACTTCTGGGGCTTGAGTGAAGGGTCCTGGCTCTTCATGTTACCACCCACCTGGATGCTGAATGCATGTTCTAAGGTCTGGCTGTACTGAAGTGGCTGAGTTCTCGCTGCTGCATGTTACTGCTGAGCCTGTTCTAAGGTAATTACTACAGTCAGGGAGAAGTGCATGAGAAGGAGCTGGTGGAAAGATGTGGTGTCCTGGGAATCCCAGCGACCCCATGTAACAGTGATTGACCAGAAGTTGAACTGATGATGTGGTAATGATGTGATATTATGATGACCAGAAGAGTGGCTGAACATGCTAATATCAGAATGTGAAAAAATTTGAACTAAGAAAAGGTACACCAGGTGTAGAATTAGTACATGGGGTGGATTTGGGACCACGATTCTTGACCAGGAGTTTGGGACATGGATAAATGGTGGATCATGAGTTATTTGGTAACATTTTACCTACAGCTATTGGTGGGTGATTCCAGACCTTCCCTATACAGAGGCACCATCTATTTCCTAACAAAAGAGTAAAAGGCCATGGGACATATTTAATGACATCTTAAAAATTAGGCATGGTTGATGCTTGGTCTGCCAGTATTTTCAGAAATAACTGGTATCTTAGTTCCTATACTAAATGTGTGAGGCCATTTCTAATTGGTGAGTCTGCCTTAAGGGGCCAGCAGCAGCAAGGTGTTTGCCTTGACTCATGCTGTGGAGCAGTAGCAAAGTACTCAGGTGTTTACACTTTCAACTTTCTAGTTTATATCTATTTTAACTTATCATACCCAAAAATAGAGACAATGGTCTCGGAATTGTGTAACCAGGATAACATTTCAGATGGACCACTAAAATGAAAGAAGAGAATATTTTTGAGATTTGTCTTTATGTTGTAACTATATCTATATGTTAAGTCTATATGTGCCATGTGCTTCTCAAGAGGGTGATTAGGATCCAATTGGTTATAAAACAGTGTGCAATGTTGACATATTAGGGTATTAATATGGGGATGATTAATGCATTGTAATAACTGGCTTGAGTGTTTTCCCTTAGAAGGAACTGGTTATAATTTTCCATTATAACCCGTGGGTTATAACGGCGAGTACGCAACAACTGCTCCTTCTCCCTCCTCGCCCTGCACCTCAGCACACACTGTCACTTCAGAAAGTCACACAGAAACTGAGAAAGAACTCAGCTGTGAGTACAAAGCGGGCACTGTTACCCACTAACTCCACATACAAACACACCCTGCAAACCCAAAATACCTTCCCCAAAAATGCAGATTTTAAAAAGAAACTACACTACCCCTTCACAGCATTTCAAGACAGTCCCTAACTACTTTACTAACATCCTCGCTCTTTCTCTAATCTCCATAGCAATGGGATTCCTGACCTCAACCTCATTACCATATCTCCATGGAAACATTGAGGAAAAGAACAAGAAAACCTCGAACAAACCATAAACTGGACTGAAAAAGACTTTCTGGACATAAAATCACGATTTATTTTGAACAAATTTTAAACAATGTTAACAGTTAAACCAAGCTTTTCTGTTTATGTTATTCTTACTGCTATGTTCCCATTTCAAAGTAAAAAAAAAAAGTTGCCTCAAAACTACTTGAAAACGTCTCTGTTATTAACTGTTTTTAAAGACCACTATAAATGTTTATTGCTCTCTGCTAAACCAAGTTATAAAAAATATTTAAAATTTTCCATACAGTGTTCAATTAAAAACTTTTCTCCATCACAACTCTTTTTTTCATCTTTGTGGCGAAAAAACACAAGCCAGGAATTACACATAACAGTGTGTGATGACCATATAAACCCCTCGGGCTTCGCCCTCAGGGTTTATAGAGCATCACATACCTCTAGTGTGCATAAAATCCCCATAAACCACACTTCCTCATGCATGATTCTATATATAATGTACTTCATGTACTTTATTTCTTGGTTTTTATGGAGGATAAGTAATATACCACAGCCTATGTTTTGAGAACATCGATGCAATGTCCCTCATTTGTGTAACTATTAAAGTGTTTTCTGTGGAACTGGGATGAGTTTCTTTGGTGGACCAAGGAGTTACAGACCATAGGACTTTTATTAGTGAGGAACGCTAAGTGGTAGTGAGGGGATGCACTGGTCAGTTATAGGGGTACTGTATTAATAATGGACTGCTAAAATCAGGTTGAGATTCATTTGCAAACTTGGAATCTCTGAGGCAGGATAGTAATAGGAAAGAAATAGAAATAGAACATATGTCAATGTAAAAACAGCATGGTGGAGGATTGGCTCCTACAAGTAGTAGGCTCTCATATGCGGGCAGTAGCTTTAACATAAAGTATTATACTAATATGTGGGCTTCCACTCAACTAAGTACAGCCGACTTGGATGGGGTGGTCCTATAACCAAACTCATTTTTGTTGGTTACAATATTTTCCTGGGAGCCAACAGGGTGTAACTGGAACATAGCCAGACACTCCAGTATATTTAAAGGCTCATTGCCATTTAAAGTTTCCTTTCCAGAATCAGACACTGCACTTTTAATAGGGGTACATACTAATGGATTTAATTTTGTTCACATGAGGTTTTCTCTTTTCATTGGTAGCCCACTGCAGTTCCTAAATAAATAGAAGTGAACACTCCTTAAATGCATGATAAGGCCTTCACAGATTTAAATATTGTATTTCCTATGTTTGGAATAAAATACGAGGATTATTTAAAAATGTAAAAAACAATTATTCCAGGTACTAATCTCCTGGTTTCAAATAAATATATACTGAAACTCATTTTGCACCTTAAAGGTGATACACCAAAGGGACGATTTACTGATTACAAAATATGTCTCCTCATGCATGGTATATCTGTATATTGTATTTTTTCAATTAATTTTTATTGCCAATTTGTAATAACCCACAGCTGAACAAATAAAACCTGAACCCTGAACCTGTGTATTTTACTTAAAGTAGTTTTCATATGATTAGAATTTCTTGCTACAGTGTCAGGCTTTATAAAAATGTCTGCACTTGTATATGTTGACATTCTTAAGGGTGGCACAAGAATTTGTTTGGCTGCTGCATACTGCTTGTCAGGGCTTGTTTTTATTGGTGCATTGTACATTTCTAATGTACAGGTATTAACTAATCAAGATACAGGATTTTCCCTAGCTATTTTATAATGATATTTATCTTTCATTTGTTTTACCAATGTCACATACCTACTAGTCTACAGATAGTTTGTTTTGAATTTGTTAGTGATATCTGCTGCTGTAAGTGTCCCCCACGACCTTCTTGGAAACAAGGCATGTTGTCTAAATTTGGATTTTTAGTTGGATATTTTGTTGTGCAGAAATTCTTAATAAATAAATGGGGTATGCCATGTTACCTGATGAAAAGGCAGCTCTTAGGCCTCTAAAGCATCATAAACTTTTCATTAGCCTTATAAAGTATTGCATATAACAAACTAAATAAAGGAAGAAACAATAGCTTGCTGACCATTTTTGTTTTTTATGCAAATTTAAGAGGTGAGATATATACAGTGGTTCTATCGGTTGGTACAGAAAATCTCAGGGGAAAAAATATACAAAACACATAAGAACACATAAGACAGAAATTCTTTACTCTTGCTCCAGGCCAGTCATCTATCTAGAGTGATGTGGCTTATTGAAGAAATGTGTTCCCTACAGTTGTCTAATGGTTTTCAAGCCAAGTGGGATTGGTTTCACCCTCTCAATAGGTGGCCTCACAGAACATTCATTGTTTTTGACTTTTGCCATGGTGTCAGTGGAGATAAACTGCTGAAGTTCCTAACCCCAAAACATCTGGGTGGGTTTTTCAAACTCATAAACAGCCCAGGACCTAATTTGCATCAGGATTCCTTGACAGTTAACCCTGTGAGGTTTGTGCAACTTTCCATGGTTTTGCTAGTTTGTTGCATGTATTTTTCATGCAAGTTTAGTACTGGGGTACTTTTGATCCATTTTAACAGCAATAAGTTCACCCCCCACCCAAAAAAAAAACCAAAACAAGACAGTGATCCAGAGATAGTAGATGTGAATCAGTTTTATCTAATATTTGCTTATGAGCTCCAAATATTTCTTTATTATAAAGAGTCGCTCTGCACATTAGCAAGTGTTTTCATAAACATAATGTTTCAGCTATTACAGTTCACTAGAGAGCATATTTTGTTTCATTTTCATTTTCCTTTCAAGAGTTTTATAAAACACCTTAGGAGTCTGTCTAGGAAATTTGTATAAAAAGCATTTAGGTGCCCTCAGCTAAATCATAAGGCTTGTAATGCTTTAGTTTATGATATCATAGTGCTTACTATTAGAAATACTTATAGTGCTTTAGTTTATGATATCATAGTTATTGCTATTAAAAATACTTATAATGCTTTAGTTTATGACATCATAGTGCTTACAATTAGAAATACTTATGCTTTAGTTTATGACATAGTGCTTACTGTTAGAAATACTTACAATGCTTTAGTTTATGACATCATAGTGCTTACTACTAGAAATACTTATAATGCTTTAGTTTATGTTATCATAGTTCTTACTATTAGAAATACTTATAATGCTTTGGTTTATTACATCATAGTTCTTACTATTAGAAATACTTATAATGCTTTAGTTTATGACATCATAGTGCTTACTATTAGAAATACTTATAATGATTTAGTTTATGACATCATAGTGCTTACTATTAGAAATACTTATAATGCTTTAGTTTATTACATCATAGTTCTTACTATTAAAATACTTATAATGCTTTAGTTTATGATATAGTTCTTACTATTAGAAATACTTATAATGCTTTAGTTTATGACATCATAGTGCTTACTATTAGAATGGACTGTGATGCCACAAATAGCAATTGCGAGGTCAGATGGTGACAGAATATTTTTTGAAAGGCACAGTAAAATAAGTACTGCATAATCTGGAATATTTAATAGACTTTAGTAGATTCAGGGGGAAATTAAAACAATAGAAAACATCAAAGTTAAATATAACTTTTATACATGCTGAATCATAGTTTTAGCAACTTGCACCTTAGCTACTCTGTGCTTTAGTCAACAGTTTCTCACTTTTTGCACCAAATAAATTTTAATTTTACCACAGTTTTTCCATTTTCTGCAGAAAAATTATTGTTTGTATCATCTGACCCCAAATCCCATAATATTCCTCCAACAAATTGGTTTAATGACATTCCATTATTTATTACACAGACATTTTCATAGACATCATCTGTTCCAGTGTCTTTTCCTGCCCTAAACTCATAATACTCTACTTGTGACATCAATATGGCATCTATAGCAACATATTGTGATGTAATACGCAGAGAATTATGACTTCAGGGCAGGTAAACATAGTTGAAACAGATGACATCTAAAGAGAAAAGTCTTGTTTTAATGAAATTGTCTTAAGGAACAAAGAAATGGTAGGTCCTGAAATCCAGTTTGGGCAAACATTTGTGTAAGTGAGTTCTGCTGATGAGAACACTGAATTGTTTTGCAGGACTCCTAAAACTGGCCTTTGTAAGCAGAGATTGCCATCTTGGTGGGCATGAGGATTACCTGAGTCATGGATGGTGGTTTTGTCCTTCGGTCACAATTAATCACATAGATTTTCAAAACCACTGTATTTGTGGTAAAAGCATTTCAATCCTGGTCACATTTCAGTTGCACTCCTTCATTGGCCATTTGGGAAGATGCTACGGGATAAGAATAGGGGAGGTGTAATTAGCATTTCATATCAAATATATATACTGTATATATATCTGTATCTGTATCACTGTCCCGACTCACGTTGCTTCTGCTCCTCTGCTTGAGTCACTGCCTGACACACTCCTCTTTTGTTCCTTTTTTCTACCAAGAATGCTCGTGTTGCAACCCTTGAAGTACCACTATGAGTGGGTCCTCCAATGTGTGATACTTTATGGACTGTTCTACTACTGTCTTCTTTTGCACTTGTAGCAGTTTCCACTGAGGCAGGAGGTCTATGACCAAGCCCACTCCACTTTGTTTTCTTTTTTGATGAGACTGGATGATCCCCTACCACCATCTACTTGGCCCTCTTGTTTCTCCATTTCCCAATGCCTGCTACAGGACTCAGCCACCCTAGTGAGGAAAACATGTTTTTGTATTTTTTTCATGTCACTTTTATTTATTTAATTTTCTAAATTTTATTTAGGTTTATTTATCAATTTTTATTTTGTTATTTTTATGGGATGCCACCAAGGACAACCAGTGGCCAGACATTGGCTCATTGCCAGCTGGTACATACTTTCTGCCCACTACCCAGTTCATACAGTAACAGTGTGTCTCAGAACAACACACAAAAACACACACATACACACACACATTGCTACAGGATTCAGGAGGAGGATGAGATGAAGGATCTTTAGTAACTTGCGGAATCTTTTTATTTCTTTAACTTCTTTTGAGGATGCCACCAACTTGCCAACTACCAGTTGTCAGTGTGTCACTGACACACTGACAACTGGTACACACTTGCTGCCTCAAGTTCTACAAGAGTTGCCTCCTCTTCTTTGATCCTTAATGATACAATGAAAGTGTTGATTTGTCTGAAATTGCTCAGTTTATTGTTATTGCACTTGTATGGAATTGGACCATTGTAACTGTATACTGTTATGGTATATAAATCGTACCACCTGTTCTAATTGCTTGTCTTTGCTTATGTACATTTTTGCCTCAGTATAACCTAGCTTATTCACTGTATATTTCTTTCCCTGTCACCATATGTTGAGTGTGCGTGCATTGTACCTCATATGTACAATTGTATCTGTGTTGATTTTGCCACCTTGTGGCCCCAGGTCATGACTGAATATGGTCCTCTGGATCTGTGAACCTACCCAGTTACTAAAGATAGAAAATAAAAGATGCACACATGAAAAGAAAGAAAAGATTACTTGCTTCCATCAAATTATTTACCCAAAATAATCTTTTATTTTGAACAAATTGGACAGCAGACACATTTGAAACACCTCTGAGAAGGAGCCTTGGCATCTTGCTTAGTAAAGCTTCATCAAGAGGCTTCCTGATGAACCTCTATTGAGCGAAGGGCCTGGGCTCCTTGTCAGTGGTGTTTCAAACTTGTCTGTTGCAGCATTTTTCCAAATTAAAAGTTTATTTTGGGAGATAATCTGATGCAAGCCAGTCATTATTTCTTTTTTTCCTGAGATCTCATTGGACTTGAACCCAGGATCAGTGCACTTACCCAGTTACCAAAGACATAAATAAATGGTGGCTACTTACCCCCAAGGCTGCATCAATGGGCTGGCACTGCAGTATGCTTGATGCCTCTCAGAACTTTGGTGTGCACACTTGTAGTCCACCACCCAGATCACACTATAACAGTACAGCTCAGGATGACACACACAGGCTGTTTCAGGACTCAGGGGGAGAAGGAAAGAACTTCAGCAACTTGATGGAATATGGAGATTTTTTTTAAGGGGATGCCAAGAAGGTTCCAACCTCTAGTGACATACTGCCAGCTGGCACACACTTGCTGCCCACTGTGCAGATCACACCACAACACACCTCATGATCACACACACACACACACACAGACACACACACATGCGCATCTTCTGGACTCAGGAGGAGGAAGGAACTGCTGCAGCTTGGGGGACTGTGAAGACTAGAAAAAAATGGTAGAAAAGGAGCCGACTCACCAAACTCCATAAATTTATATTTTTTATTTTATTTTTCTGAATATCAGGTAAATCTCCAAGGTACAGTATTAATATATGTGCACATAAGTACACCACAACAAACGTTTCAGATTCACACCTTCATCAATGTAATAAACTGACCTGTTGAAAAATTATATATATATATATAGAGAGAGAGAGAGAGAGCTTAGTAACACTGCTTTTAACCATTTAAATCAAATTATAACTGTTAGCTGACTCAAAGGGCTCACCTTAGAAGGATTTAAACTATTCTTTTCAAATCACTTTATACGTTCTACGTAGTATTCACACCCTCTGTCTGGAATAATAGAAATTGCTAATTGCAGATCCGGTGTGGAAGGTTTGAGCTTCAGTGTCATGTGACCTTTAGCTACAAGCCAGGATTTTGAAGTTTGAGCACCAATTGTATATTTCAGAGATTTATGTGATTTATTACAACCCTTTACACAGCATTCCGATATGGATCTTATGTGTTGGGAAATGAATATGCATTTGTAAGCCTTGAAAGACACATGATGTGTTTTAAAACTTTTACATGAACTGAAGTTTGTGAAAGCTGTTTACAATTCAGGTCCTTGAAGTATAAGCTTACATAGAATTTTTGTTTTCAAGTGGCACATCAGTCAAGTAATTGAATACTGATGTTTTTCATGAGATATATTGGAAAGCTGATGTGATGTTTATTTACTTTTAAATGAAAGCTTCATGGTTCTTAACCATTTCTACTATTCCAGACAAGGGGTGTGAATACTACGCAGAATGTATAAAGTGATTTGAAAAGAATAGTTTAAAATCCTTCTAAGGTGAGCCCTTTGAGTCAGCTAACAGTTATAATTTGATTCAAATGGCTAAAAGTGGTGTTACTAAGATATATATATATATATAAATAATTTTTTAACAGGTCAGTTTATTACACTGATGAAGGAGTGAATCCGAAATGTTTGTTGTTGTGTACTTATATGCACACATATTGATATTGTACCTTGGAGATTTACCTGATATTCAGAAGAATAAAATAAAAAAATATATTTATGGAGTTTGGTGAGTCGCTCCTTTTCTAACAGTTTTTTCTAGTTTGTTTGTTGCCGTCTGGTAGCTAGCCACTCCTTCATAATCATTTGTCTTTATTTACTGAGGTGGCTGTACTGGAACTTCTTCTTTTTGATGAACTGTGAAGACTACCACAAGAAAAGCAAACATTTATCAATGTTGAATGTTTGCTTGCATTATACAGTAGCACGGATTTGTAGCGTCCCTGATGTTGTTGCAACAGCTCTGAAAAACATCATACCTAGACACCATTTAGCTTATATTTCACCTTTTTTTAATTGTCATCCTTATTTGTTTATTACTAAGGACATTAGCATGGAAACAGGATCCCTGCTCTCTTTGCTCTGTCTGTCTACTTCTGCAGTCACAGTTCTGTTTATGACATTCTGATCCTTTGCTCTGGTGACAATTATGTTATTATAAACAGGGCATTATGACATCATATGTAGACAAGCAGCCAAAGCGTTTAAAGTCTGTGGGACAGAAATCTTGTTTTTATGTCACTTCCCTCAGTAATAATGACTGAATGGTACAGCGGGTTAGAACAGTGCATTGAGACACAGTGAGGTTATTGGTTGCCTCCCCCCTGGGCCACAAACAATATTATCTAAGGAAATCTGTGCTACAGTAAGCTTGTAGCCAGACTAGTAATATGGAGGGTAGAGGCACTGAACACCTCACTTCCCGCAACACCAGCAACCTAGATTCAGGTAAGATCAAATTTGGTCGGGAGTTAGCAGGAAAAGGATGATTTAGTATCCATCGATGGAGCTCCTGCTTCGAGGTAGGGGGCAGTATGTACTACTGCTTGGCTTCCATCTAGTGGAAGGTAGGTAGCACTGCAGCACTCACCAACATTGAAAGTCAAGGGGTCATTGAAAGCATGCACCATCTTTATGGTCTGTGTGTTAGCCATTGCCTGCTGCTGGCTCTTACTCAAGGGAAGTAACAAGTGGAAAGTAATTCATATCACCCTGACATTGGTGGTGGGAAAGTTAATGGAGTCACTGCTGAAGGAAAGCATTGAGGAAGATGTTGAATCCAATGGGTTATAAGACCTGAGGCAGCATGAGTTCACAGGGAGGAGGTTATGTCAAATGAATCTGATAGATTTCTTTGACTGGGTGACCAAGGAATTAGATCAGGGTGGAGCAGTGGATATGACCTACTTAGATTTCAGTGAGGCTTTTAACACCATTCCACATAGGAGACTGGCAAGCAAGCTGGGTAGCTTAGGAGTAGTTCCAAAGGTGGTAACCTGAATAAGAAAATGATCAGGGGATAGGTGACAGAAGGTGATGGTAAACAGAGTTCAATCCAGGGAAGGAAGAGTGACCAGCAGGCTGCTTCAGAGATCAGTACTGGAACCGATCCTCTTTAATGTCTTTATAAGTGACATGGCAGAGGAGCTTGAAGGCAAGTTCTGCACTCTTTGTGGATGACTCCAAAATCTGCAATAGGATGGCCACTCCAGGAGGGTTGAAAAGGATGAGCAGAGACCTGAGAAAAATACAACAGCAGTCATGGGTATGGCAGCTGGGTTGCAATGTAAAAAAGTGCAAGATAATGCACTTAGGGTACAGAAACCCAGGGGTGGAGTACAAAATGGTTGGAGTGGTACTAATGATTACAAAGCAGGAAAGAGACCTAGGGATAATCATATCTGATAACCTAAAGGTGGCCAAGCATTGTTACAAGGCTATCGGGAGGGCTAATGGGATGCTGGGGTGGATAGGGAGGGGTATCATCAGCAGAAAGAGGGAGATGGTGTTGCCTCTGTATAGATCACTGGTAAGACCCCACCTAGAGTACTATGTCCAGTTCCAGAGACCAAATCTTCAGGAGAACATCGACAGTGTGAAGGAGGTCCAGAGGAGGGCAACTAATATGGTACAGGATCTGCATGAAAAGCCCTATGAGGAGAGATAAAAGGACCTCAGTATGTACACACTGAAGAAGAGGAGGTTAGAAGGGGGATATGACAGTGACTTTTAAATACATCACTGGGGTAAATAAGGTACAGGAGGAAAGTATTTTCCAGAAAAAAAGGTCCTCAACAGCAAGGGGACATGCTACAAAGCTGGGGGGGGGGGTAAATTCATTAGAGTTGTGAGCAAGTAATTTTTCACAGAAAGAGTGGTGGATTCCTGGAACAGCCTTCTAGCAGATGTGGTGGAAGCAAAAACAGTGGTGAGATTCAAGAATGTGTGGGATAGGAACAAGGGAATCAGAGGGATGGGGAAGGGGAGATTACGCCATGTATCAAATAGGGTCTGCAGCACATAATGAAGATCAACAAAAATGGGCAGACCTGGTGGGCCCAGTGGCCCTTATCTGCTATTACATTCTATGTTTCAATGTTTCTACAGTGGAAAGGAAGGTGGGAGGGAGAAAGAGCTGCAGATCAAATATGGTCTGCGGTAATCATAATATTGGTAAGCAAGAATGGCAGCCTAGGCAGGCCAAGTGGTCCTTATTTGCCATCAGATTCTATATTTCTGTGTTTCTATCTGCAGGATGATACTGTGATCATAAAGGCACCGCTCCACCACCATCATCCATGTACCAAGTCGCACAACAAGGTAAGAAATAGATTGGGTAAGTTCTGGAGGTGGGGGTGAAGAGGTGGAGGTTTGACAGCAGGAGGCTGATGGGGAGAGTCAGGAGGATAAAGTCCATATAAAAAAAAAGATTGCAAAAATATCTGAAGGAACATAAACAATATGTAATTTAAATCAACTATTGCTGGTGTTTTCGGTTCATTATTGACATGCTGTCAACATATTTGAAGCTATTATATTGCATTCTGCAAGCTTTTTTTCCCCAACTGCTTAGTGCTTTCAAATGAGTGCTTCCTGTCTGTAAAATAGTGGGAAACACACCCACACACACGCCACACACACACACACACACACACACACACACACATGCACAGTGTGATGCTTGATGTATATCTTGAAAGCCTAATAATGTCTAGTAGCTGGCTAATGGGCAGAAAACCATTGTGATTCATGGGGCTTTCTCCTTTGAAATACAAGAAGTTTATGCCCATCAGCCAGCTAAACACTGTCATTGTCAGCCTTCTCGGCAATGTCTTTTGAGAGGCAAGCCTCCTGCATTTCTACATCCATTGGATTATACAATACACACCTACACAGCACCCTAAACTGCAGTAGCAATACGTTCGCTTTGTGTATGTGCTCAGGCAAACAAAAATGACTTCACATTTTTTTTGTTTTGGGATGTCACCAAGGTGCCAACTACCAGTGGCCCACCACTGGCACACTGCCAGTTGGCACACACTTGCTGCGTACTGCCCAGATCACACTACAACAGCACACCTGAGGAAAAAAACACACACAGTCTGCTTCAGGACTCAGAAGGAGGAAGGAGCTGTGGCAACGTGGGGGAACATGAAGATTGACACAATAAAAAAATGATTTTTAATGGGATTTTTGGGGATGCCACAAGGGGCCAGCAACCAGTAGCTGGGCACTGACATGCTGCCAGCTGGCACACACTTGCTGCCCACTGCCCAGATCACAGTGCAACAGCACAGCTCAAGATGATACACACACAGGCTGCTTCAGGACTCAGGAGGAGGAAGGAACTGCAACAGCTTGGGAGAACATGAAGACTTCCACAGTATTAAACAAGCATTTGTCACTGCCACATGTTCAGCACTGGTACTGCTGCTGTACTGGGTCTTGCTTCTGCTCATTTTTACTATATAATTACCCAGGATAGAGCAGATGAGATGCAATATCTCATTTTCAGTGGTGCCCTGCTCTGATACGTTATTAGATTGAAATGAACCAGGATAGGACATCTGAGAAGAAATATTCTGCTTTTAAGTGGGTTCCCACATTTTGACCTCAAATGTCCAACAGTCTTTTTGTGACCTGATGTTATGATCAAGACAGGTGGAATTTTTAAAATCCCATCCAAAAGATGATCTTGCTGTGTGACTATAGAAACATGTTTTGAAGGGGATTTGAAATATGACACCTGCCATATTCAGGAGGTGGGGTAACTGAAGGGATATGTTGAACATCAGGGGCCAAAGTCTGTAAAAATAAAGTTATGAGTAATTGTTGCAACAATTCATTTCCTCATAACTTAGTTGATTTTCGACATTTTTACCACAAATTTTCAACATTATCTTTTTATGACCATGCCTTCTGAGCATGACAGGTGTCATTTATAAAACAACGGCTGAGACGCCATTTTATGCCACAAGTGTTAAACACATTTTAGGTAGGATCTGAGAAATGACAGCTGTCACATTCATAAGGTGGTGTGAAAAAAATGGCTATATGGGAAAGTTGGGATCAAAATGTTGAAAATTATCACAGTTACAAGCGTGCATTGAAAAATTACAACGTGGGGTCAAAATATTGAAAATTATAAAATGGGCTCCCAAAATAAAGAAGTCTCAATGGTCAAAATTAGGGATGAGTGGATATCCAACCTGATAAACGGAACTGGTCAGATTTTACACTTTCTGACCCTATCCAACCTGATCAGATACTGCTGTATATATCAGGTCGGATAGTGGCTGATTCAACAGGGACTTCTGAAACCGGCATTACGGTTTGATGCTAAGTTTGGACTTTGGTTTCCCAGCTGAGAGAGCTGTGCAGTGTAAGACCTGGTTTGCAGCTTTCTAATTTATATTCTCCATAGAAAGTTTAAAACTGGTGCCAAGTATCCCTCATGTGTGGATTGGCTGGCGCTTCCTCTGATGTCACCACTGCCATTGTCACCAGTCTATAAGCCCAGTGTGCTGTTGCTCTGAAAGGTTTGTCCCTAAAGGCGCTCTGGACTCTTTTCTTACAGGCAGAAAGTGTTTGCTGAAAAACAATCTGTGGGTGTCTGCTGACACCACTTTGATGCCCGGATGGAATGAAGGAGAGCTGAGAGAACTGCACTGTGTAAGACCTGGTTTGTGGCTTGCTAATTTATATGCCCCGCAGAAAGTTTAATCTAGTTTAATGTTAATAGAATCTCGATGGGCATGTGGGCTGGTGTGAAGTCGGTAGTTTGGGTTGAATAAAATGTAGTGGATTGCATGCAATTATTCGATGCAGTAGCGAGAGCACAAGAGAAATGCTACCAAATGCGTCAACTGCAGGACACACACCCTGTATACACTCTGAGAAAAACTACTACTATCTGACCTGATACATAGATACATAGATACATAGACAGTGTCGGCAGATAAGGGCCTATGGCCCACCCAGTCTGCCCATTTGAGCTTGTAAGTTCAGTTTGTTTTCCTAGAAGTCTGTTGCCCCTTACCCCTGACCTCTAGAATTCCTTTATGTCTATCCCATGCATTCTTAAATCCCGTGATTGTTTCAGCCCCCACCACTTCCTCTGGCAGGGTGTTCCACTTGTCCACCACCCGTTCTGTGAAGAAATTCTTTCTCATGTTTCCTCTGAATCATCGTCCCTCCAACTTCATCCCATGCCCTCTAGTCCTGGAACATCTTTTTCACTTAAAAATAGTGTATTCCTGCACCCTGTTCCTCCCTGTAAGATACTTGTATGTCTCTATCATATCCCCTGTCTCCCTCCTCTCCTCCAGGGAGTACATGTTCAATTCCTTCAACCTGTCTTCATAGGACTTGTGATGCAATCCATGCACCATCTTTGTTGCCCTCCTCTGAACCTTCTCTACCCTGTCTATGTCCTTATGTAGGTATGGTCTCCAGAACTGTACACTGTACTCCAGGTGGGGCCTCACTAGTGTCTTGTATAGCGGAATTATGACCTCCCTTTTCCTGCTGGTGATGCCTCTGCCTATACATCCCAGCATCCTATTTGCTTTATCTGCTGCCTTGTCACACTGTTTCCCTACCTTGAGGTCATCAGAGATGACAACCCCAAGATCCCTTTCCTGCTTGGTGCATGCTATATCCTCACCCACCAACTGATATATTGTGCCAGGGTTTTTGTGCCCCATATGCATTATCTTGCACTTCTTTGCATTGAATTTCAACTGCCAAACCCTTGACCATTCTTCAAGTTTCTGTAGGTCGCTTCTCATTCTGTCTACACCCTCTGGTGTGTCTACTCTGTTACAGAGCTTTGTATCATCAGCGAACAGTGAAATTCTGCCTTCTAGATCCTGCGCAATGTCACTGATGAAAATGTTGAATAGGACCGGTCCCAGCAGCAGTCCCTGTGGTACCCCACTTGTCACTCTTCCTCTGTGGAGTGACAGCCATTTACGACCACCCTCTGTGTCCTGCCACCCAGCCAGTTACCTACCCACCACACTACTGTCCTGCCCACACCCATATTCCCCAGTTTGTGTAATAGTCTTCTATGTGGCACAGTGTCAAAGGCCTTGCTGAAGTCCAGATAGGCCATGTCCACTGCCCTCCCCTGATCCACCTCCCTAGTCACCCAGTCAAAAAATTCAACGAGGTTGGTCTGACATGACCTCCCCCTGGTGAAACCATGCTGCCTTGAGTCCTGTAGTCCATTGACAACCAGATGTTCCACCAATCTCTCCTTCAGTAGTGCTTCCATGATCTTCCCACTACCGAGGTGAGGCTGACTGGTCTGTAGTTCCCTGCTTCCTCTTTGTTCCCACTTTTGTATAAGGGGACTACATCTACTGTCCTCCAGTCTTTGGGTACCTCCTGTTTCCAGTGATCGGCTAAACAGGATAGCCAGAGGTTCAGCCACCACCTCTTAGTTCTTTAAGGACCCTGGGTGCACCCCTGCCTTGCTCCATTGCTTTATCAACTCTTATTACTTCCAATTCTTCAGGACCCTTTCTCGTAAAGGGACTTGTGTCCATTTCTGCACCATTCTCACCCTTGTACTCCTTCAGACCCATTATCCCCCTCTTCCTCAGTAAAGACTGAGCAGAAATACCTGTTCAATATGTCAGCTTTACTGTTGTCATCCTCCACGCAGCTCCCATCCTCCCCCTACAGTCTCACTATCCCTCCCTTTGTCTTTCTTTTTTCACTTATGTACCTGTAAAAGGTTTTGTCCCCTCTACCCACTGATTTCATCGCTGAAGTGGTATTGGAGTCTCCCAGATGGTTAATTCTGGGGGGACTTCAATGCCTGAGTCGACGATGAACTCTCACCATTTGGTCAAAACCTCCTCCAATTGATGGATTCATTGGGCCTGTCACAGGTTATTACCTCTGCAACCCATGAGGGGGGGCTCACATTGGACTCAGTGTTGCATCTGGGGATAGAGATCTCCGATGTGGAGGTGGAGCCAACTGGTTTGTCTGACCATCACGCCCTGAGGTTCAGATTTACAGCCCCTCGAAATAGGCCTGCTCCTTGGGAGTTAGTACAGTTCCGTCCTTTAAGAGGGGTTACCTCAGAAGGCCTAATGATGGAGCTGGACTTCTCAGGATTTCCAATGGATAGCATGGACCCAGGGCCCTGGTCCTGGCCTATAATAGGGCTGTGGTAGGGGCCCTGGATGTCATTGCTCCCAATTCATGTTCATCCCCACACTCTTCACCTGGGGGATCCCTGGTTTGATGGGGGGGTCCGCAAGCTGAAAAGGCAGGGACGAAGATTGGAAAGACGCTGGCAGGAAAACCCACCTGGAGGTGGATAGGCTTGGATTGTTAGAACATTATAAAATCTACCAATCAGCAACTTCCCATAAGAAGGCAGAGTTCCTGTCCAGGGAAATTGCTGCAGTGAGGAATAGACCAGCCCAGCCCTTCTGGACTGTGGACAGACTGTGCAATCCAGCCTGTCTACAGGCCAGTCGGAGCGTTGTCACAAATACAATGTGAGGAGTTTGCGAAATTCTTCACTGACAAGGTATCCATCATCAGGGATGAAATCTGCCAGCACCCATCCATTGGACCGTGCATTGATCAATTGGGTGGTAGTAATGCCCAGTTGCCTTGGTTCATCTTTAGCCAACCGGCAGTCATGGACATAGTGAGGATCATCCAGACTCTGTGACCTACCTACTGTAAGTTGGATCCAGGCCCTACTCGCCTGTTAGTGGGGTGTGTAGATGTCATCGGCCCAGTCCTGGCTGGGATAGTGGTGGTTTCATTAGAGAGAGGGATCTTTCCAGATCCCTTAAAGGAGGCGGTGGTGTGCCCCTTTTGAAAAAATCCTCTCTTGACCCCAACTGCCCGGCAAATTACAGACCAGTCTCTAACTTACCCTTTGTAGGGAAAGTTATTGAGAAGGTGGTCACTCTGCAGCTGCAGGTTCATTTGTCTAGCCACAATATCTATGACCCTCTCCAGTCCAGCTTCAGGAAAAGGCATAGCATGGAGACGGCTCTTGTTTGGGTTCTAAATGATTCCTGATGGTGAGAGATCAGAGAACCCATTCCATCTTGGTTTTCCTGGATCTCTCAGCAGCATTTGACACCGTGGCTCATGCGGTGCTGCTCTATCGCCTGTGGTTTTTCTGTGGACTGAGGGGGCAGTCCACAGTTGGTTTTGATCCTTCCTTGAGGGCAGATCACAGAGAGTGGTGTCGGGGATTTATTCCTCGTCCCCACATTGGCTGCCCTGTGGGGTTCCACAGGGGTAGGTGCTGTCCCCCATGTTGTTTGCGGTGTATATGCTTCCATTGGGGGACATTATAAGGTGGTATGGGTTGAGTTTTCATTGTTATGCTGATGACTCTCAGCTCTACCTGTCTTTTGTGCCTGAACAGGAGTCTGATTCCATCACAGTGTTTAATAACTGCCTGCTGGAGATTTAGGAGTGGATGAGTACTAGTTGGCTTCAGTTGAATTCAGGAAAAACTGAGGTATTGGTGGTGGACCCTGGAGTGAGGACAACAGGGGTTGGGGCCAGAAAACCCTCAGGTTTATATCTTGGGGGGGGGCCCGCTTATGGCCTCTGGTCAAGTGCATAACTTGGGTGTGGTATTTGATGAGTGCCTGACCCTAAGGGCACAGGTGTCGGCCGTAGTAAAGTCTGCCTTTTTCCAGCTAATGAATATAGCCCGAGTGAAACACTTGGTCCTGCCTGAAGATCTTCCTACCCTAGTCCATGCCTTTGTCACCTGCTGTTTTGATTACTGCAATGCCCTCTAGCTAGGGCTGCTGGGGGTGGATATCAAACTCTTGCAGTTTGTGCAGAATGCTACAGCCAGGTTGTTGATGGGAGTTCCTAGATCTAGCCATATAACACCTGTGCTGCATGAACTGCACTGGCTTCCTATACAGTGGTGGATCACCTTCAAGGTCACTTTGCTGACCTATAAGGCCCTACACGATTTGGGACCTCACTACCTGAAAGAGCTCCTGGTGCCTTACTGCCCCATCCATTCACTACGATCCTCTGATGAGGGATTGCTAGATATACCCAGGGTATATTTAAAAACATCTGGAGGAAGATCGTTTGCCTATATGGTACCTACCCTGTGGAATTCTCTACCTCATCAGATACGAGATTGCCTGACCGTGGAAAGTTTTAAAGAACAGTTAAAAACATTTCTCTTTAACCAAGGATTTGTCAGGATTTGATAACTAAGGATTATTTATGGTTATTATATTTATTGTTTTTATATGGTTTGTATTTAAAGTGTTTGAATTCCTGTAAAAGAGCCCTGAGCTTGGGAAGGGCCCTTTAAACAAATACGTTTTTACTTTACTTTTTTACTTGCACAAAAGTAAATCTATTGTTTCTACATATAAACCTGCTTTTTCCAACTGTAAAAAGTTAAAAAGTAGCCAATTGTTTAAGTACAATAAGACACTCTGGGGGTATGCATGGAACAGATTTTACTGCACTTCCAGTGGCGGAAGGCACTCAGCCTCTGGCCTTGTGCCTCACTACACCCCTGGGCATGTGGTAAAATCTGCTGCATGCACACCCTGTCATGTCTTTTTGCTTACTTACCAAAGTTATCAGCCTACGTTGGTAAATTTCAATGTAGGATCATAACGTTGTTTTTTAATATTTTTAACCCCACACCAAAACAAAGTGAAAAGTTAATTAATGACCCTCAGAGCAATGAACAACCCAAAAACCAGCTTACAATGGATTTAGGTAAAAATGTATCGCAAACTTTTGAAAATTTGGATTTTGTAAATAAAAAAGTAGGGGACGTGGAATACGATAAAGGATTCAATCAGAATCAACAAAGCGATAGTAAGTGAAATAGAACACATAAGGGAATTTAAGGATAATTTAAGTGATTCTCCAGATCTCTGCACACAAGTATCAGGACAGGATTCAAACTGCCAAACAGATCGAACAGATAGAGACAGGGACTTGGACTGGGATTGCACCCAATTAATGAGTCCTGAAGCAGTCTGCATCCCTGTTCTAAACAACATAACCAGAGATACAGCTAAAGCTCTAAGGGATCCTTATATGGCTAACATAATGTTATTGGAGCAGCTGTTCTATATAAAACAAGATTTATCATTTATAAAGGGACTCTGCTTAGAAAATAAACCAGATATTAACAACCTAAAAAGTGATTTTAAAGGTAATTACTATGAGAGAAATCAGCAGATGCCATCAGACTTAGAAATAGAAACAAAAATCCCTGAGCCCACTAACATAAACCATAATACCATTGCAGATGATAACTCTGTAGTAAATAATGGAAACATAAAAGAAAAAAAGAAGGATGATAAGGATGATAAAGAAGAGGTTGAGGCATTGGACACCACACTTTGTGCTATGCTGGCGATCTGTGTTCGGGAACGAGCTTGGGTCGCCAGGTTTGGCAGGGTTGGGGAAGAATCGAACATCCAGAGGACTGCTCTCCTTCTCTGGGGAAGGGGGTCATCAGCAGTCAGCATGTGGCTGCTCCCTGGTAGAAGCTGGGGGGCAACATTGCTGATGCTGCAGTAGCTAGGGGTGGGAGGAGGCTGACGCCGGGAGGACAGCCTACGGTAACATGCACGCTCCATCCCTTGGCATCATTGCACGCCTCCTCCAGCAGGGGAACCACACCAGAAAAAATATCTGGCAGCATGAAGACTGCTCGCTGGCATTGCTGCAGTCCTGCGCGAGACAGCTCCCTCCCGGATCCGTCCTCCTGGTCTCCGTGGTGTGGTACATACCCACCACGGAGCGACCAGGAAGGGTTGCGATCAGGAGGTCAGAGGCAGCTGGCCTAGTTGGCTGGATGGAGGGAGGAGGAACCAAAGGCACAACCTCCCCCCTGCTGTAGAACTACAAAGAAATTAACGGAAAAAAAGAAAGTGAAACAACCATCTTAATCATATTTTTTCAAGCTGTGTGGGGGAGCAGGTTCCATCCAATTAAAAGAAACATTACATACTTACAGGTAGCACAATGGGGATTGGGGATGATTAACCCCATCTCCTTCATCTATAGCATTTTCTTTCATACAAATCTAAAGCCTCTGCTAGTTTATGAAGGAGAATGATGGACTACCTTTTTATTACAATCTTGTGCATAATGGTTCCATCGGTGGGAACAAGATACCCTCAGAACCTTAAAAAACCAATGGCAACACCATAATTCATAAGAGAAGTTTTTATAAAACTTAAACAATGGAGGATTACTACCTTTATGATAGCACCAAAACAGAGAAAAGTAATATATGGTTGGGTACAGACAACACATTATCAAGAACAGTAACTTTCTGTAACTGTCCAGGTCAATACACCCCATCCTTACAACATTTATCCAAAGAAAAAAGAATACCTAAAAAGATGTGGGACTTTGATTAGCTCAGTTGCCGCTAAAAAAAATTAATGTTAAATCCAACCACAAACATAAGCAGCTAGAGGAAAGGTTTTGTAGTAGACAAAATTGCATCCAAGAAATAGAGACTATTCAACACCTGTATTTCATCTACTCATATAGTATAGGATTTGGAGATCTTTTATCAGCAGAATGGAAAGACCCTTGGTTTAAATCTGTGACATATGAATCTCCACTATATGGCCACTACACAATGTACAAATAAATGGAACTAGAGTACCCTTCATGTAGTCCTAACAGTAATTAAGTGGTTCATTTGGAATATTAGAAGCCTGTATACATTACAACAAAAGCAGATTGGTCACATAGAACTTATTGCAAAAATTAATTATGAATTGCATACTATATATAATATGGAAGCCCGGTAATTGATGCAAAGGAGCCTTACGGCTAACTTGAGAAACATGCCATGGATAACCAACTCGGATGTGCCTGTAACATAAGTATTAAGGGCGGTGTGAAATGAATTATTATAGTGTAAGATTATTCACAGGAACAGTAATAATTTGTTTTGCTCACCAGTGTATGATAATTGGTTTTCATTTTAGTTATACAGGCCTGGCTGATGTTGGCAACCTTATTATTTTTTTCTTGCAAATATTATTTATTTATTTATTTTGTTCTGCTATGCTGCCGTTCCCTCTGCCTTGGTCACAGCCCCCTCTGCTCCCACTCCCACATTAGCCGTGACTTCCTGATACCCCCTGGCTTGCCCCCCAGGGTGAGGTTGTGGCACCATCCCTAAGTGCCGCAATTGACAGGATAGGTCAGGGAGCCAGCCTGGGAGCTCATCAGAGTGGAGGGGCAGGCATCATCCAGGCAGCAGGCAGCTGATTTTTTCCCCCCATATGCGGGAGCATGCAATGATGACCAGCGTCTGTCCTGCCCCATGTATTACATTAAGATGCTAGCCACTGTAGTGCCCCTGGCCTCCACCAGGGGTCTATCAAGCACCTGACACATTACCCGCCCTCCCCCTAGAGAAGGAGAGCAGTCAATAGGATGCTCGATCCTTCTCCCCCTGGCCTGCCCTCCGATGACCCGGGTCAATTCCCAAACCTGGGTTGCTGGCGTCACAAGTGGAAATCCAACTGCTGTGCCAACAGGCCTGCCATTTCTTGCAAATATTATAAATCCTCTATGTTTTTTAAGTCACATCTCTACGGTTTTTGCTGGGGTTTTTCTTTCATGGGTGGAAAGAGTGTACTTGTTCACAGAAAATGTAAAGCTATGTGTGTGATGTATATATATTGTTTGATTTCTTATCCTTCAATAAACTCCATTCCTCTTGCAGTAGGGGGAATATTTAGCTGTTTCGGACACCAAGATGGCCACTTCTGCAATCAGTGAGATGAAAGCAATGGAGGTTCAGGTGTGGGTCTCCTCCCTACCGCAACATCACTAAAGGCCAAAGATCTGGATGATATTCAGTTTAATTGTGTGCCAGAAGAAATGGAAACAGAGGAAATCGTGAGTCAGGAGCAAACTGAAGACGAACCGGGACTATCTATTAATGACTTACTCAAAAGTCTGTTACACAGCCACACAGCGAAACCAAGAAGAAATAGTCCCTCATGACAGCAAGTTTCACAATCCAACGATGAAGAAAATGAATGAAGCAACACCTCAGGCACTGTCAATGAAAACTGTCAGGATGCTGACAAACTGGCCCAGCTGAATAGCTGTGCTGTAGCTTCATCAAAGGAGCCTCCGGCCTGACATGTGGAAACTGAAAGTAAGACGGCTACTGTTCCTGCACATTGAAAAAAATATCACAAGTGTTCCTTCACAGGAGGACTCATTAGGAATGGCAAATACATGCGCTGAGCAGCTTGGCCTAAAATGAGTTTCCAGTGAGAAGGACAATCACTTAGAAAGCCTGATTTGGTCCATGGAGACTACGTTGGCTGCGGCGAGTTGGAATAGTTCAATAGACACTGGTCAGTGGGTCTTGGGGCAATCCCCAATATGCATTACAACAGTGGGAGACATTCCAAATGTTTTGTCCTCAAACAGCACTACAGACAAACTCAAAACAGATTTTTTAGAGCTGCCTGAAGAGTTTCAGCTCACCCAAAACCCAGAGCTCTTATTATATAAAGATCCTCCAGGGCAACCTATAACTGACAAAGTAAATCTTCATAGCACTACACAGCCCCATCTCACCCCCTCCCACAGATTTAGCCTTGACCCACCTACATCCTTTGCCCCTTTGTGTAGTTAGCTTCCCACCCCTTTGGGGCCATTACTAATTTTTTCTCTCTTTGTCCCTTTCTCCTCAGGGGATCAACAGCCTGCACAGGTGCAAGGCTCCCTCCCTGGCATTGCCACCAGCCCGCTCCCCCACTTCACAGATACGGCACTGTCTGATTTTGAATTTTGGCAACTTCAGCCAAAGACTCCAGCTTCCTGGGTAGCTGCTTGGCTCCTGTGGTGATCCCCCCCTTAGTGCTGCTGCTTCAGCAGCCACAAATTTAATCTGAACTGCACCTTATTTTTGAACAAGACTGGAAAGATGTGTTGGAAATTTTTTCCAGCTGAAGGTTACCTTTTTGAAAAAGGGCTTGAATTGCACAACTCCAAGCTGCCTCCCAAGTATCTACTGGAAGTCAAATTTGTGCCCTACCACCCATACCTGGCCTTTATTAAATGTTCTAAAAGACCCTGCACATGCCCCCCAATCAGGCCCAGCCTACCTCCTTATGGTGCATGAAGCAATTGATGGCTTAAAGCTGCACCAGTGTTTTAACTCATTGGCAATAAGGCTCCAGTCTTCAAAGCAATATCTTTATGTTACATTCTAATGTGGGTTCACTCTCCACTTGTCCTTTTAAAGTGGTACTTCACCTCCAGTCCATCTAAGAGTCAACCAACCCCTTGATGAAATGATTAGCTATACTTGTATGGGGCTGCTATTTCTCCTACTGGTCATAGGTTCAGATGAACAGTGATATGTCCCTCCACCTTCTGATTCTGTACACCTAGCCCAGACCAGGCTGGTTATCTGAAGGCACTAGTCATTACTTCCTCATCTAGATGCTGCCCTATAAAGCATGCACCACTTGCACCTCCTAATTTCTCTAATCAAGCCACCATCAAGGGCAATGCCCCCCCTACCTGTTCCCACCTATTAGTCTTACTAAACTCTTGACCATCCTTGGAAAGCACAGCTCCAGAAGGGTAAGTCCTGATTGACCATCAGAATAAAAACAAAAAAAGCTATCCTGGTGCTGCTTTTCCTGTCTAGAAACGTAAACCCTAATCTGGGACCACTAAATACCACAAGTGCGAATAGCACCTGGAATGGTGGCCTAAAAATCACAACCATGAATATATGTAGCCTTCTCCCAAAACTGGAACAATTCCTGGCCTGGATGGCCTTGCACTGCCTGGACTTTATTTGTCTCACTGAGACTTAGTTATCCTCCTGTACAAAGGATAATGAAATCGCAATGGCTGGATACCAAGCCTTTAGGTGTGATAGGAAAACCAAAAGGGGGGGGGCTGGGTGTCTTATTTACTTTTCGGAGACTTTACAAGGGGTTGTTCTCCTCATTACATGCAATACAGATGACCACAAACAACTTGGAGTAAAACTCCTTTTTGATCCAATCCATACATTCCTGGTCATTGCATCAGTCTATCTCTCTCCTTAAAAGGCCACTGAAGGACTCAATAAAGTCCTTGTGGCCATAGCTAACTTTATGAACTCATTATCACAGGTGACTTTAATATAAACTGGCTCAGTAAGGAGGCAACCCCCCAGAAGGACATTTTGGCTGGCTCACATCTAACATAACTAGTGATGGAACCTACTAGGAGGAACCACAAAACAGGAAACAGCACACTGCTTGACTGGTTGCTATCAAGCTCACCCAATAGGTTATCTGAGGTCAGTGTCCTAGCTGACACCTTGAGTGACCAGTCTCCAGTCACATGCTGGTGGTCCAACAAATTTAAGAAAGCCCTGCCTATTATTGTGGAGAGCAAAGTCCTAAAAACAGGACAGCTCACTCTTTCAAAGAAAACGTTTGCCCTGATTGATTGGTCACCCATTGACGCTATGCACAATATAGACCAGGTGCTAAAATTCTTCACAGACAAATATAACAGCATCTTTGACAAATTTGCCCCACTCAGGGAATGAAAGATTTGTGGCAATAATAATAGGTGGATAACTAGTAATCTTCTGGATCTCATGAGGGAAAGGGACAATCTTTGGTTAAGATCCAGATCCACAGGGGTCAAAAATGACTACCAGAACTACAGGGAAGCCAGAAACAGATGCACATAGCTCATTAGACTTGCAAAGGTTAATAATTATAGGGACCAGCTGGGAAGAAATTATGGTGATGGGAGGCATTTTTGGGAGAACATTAAGAATCTTCTCAGGAAAGGCAACATGAAACCACCCTCTATGCTCAATATCAATGGTACTAACTCTATGGATCCCAACACAACAGCCGAGTTATTTAATTGCACCTTCACAGATCTAGGCTCAGTTCTTCCTCCAGACTACCTGTAGAAGATGGAGGTGAACCAGTACAGTAAATCCAGTGGGAAGGAGAACCCTAACTTCTATTTTGAACATGTAACAATGAAGGAGATCATGTCGTATGTAAAACAAGTCCTGGGGAAAACCCAGTTAGCGAGTGACAACTTAGATATGAAGCTTAGATATGAAGCTGGTTGCCCTTGACATTGGCATACTGATCTCCCCCATTTCCAAAATCTTTAATTAATCGCTCGCCTTGGCTGCATTCCCCAGCATCTGGAAGCAAGCCATGGTGACCCCTATTCTAAACAGTGGTGACAGATCCTGCATTGCTAACTACCAGCACATATCTATCCTTTTCCCTCCATTTAAAGCAATGGAAAGGATAGTAGCTGATCAAATCTCTGACTATCTACAAAAATACAAATTGCAGTGTCACCAGTAGCATGGATTTCAGAGAAATCACAGCACTGCTACTGCCATGGTATACTTCACTAAATGTGTGCACCGAGTGTCGGATGAAGGTGAGATGGTGGGTTCAATGTTCATTGACCTAACAAAGGCCTTTGACATGGGTCAACCACCCACTCCTCCTGAAACAGCTATGGTCCCTGGGAATAGCCTCAGTTGCTGTTCACTGGTTCAGAGATTACCTAACAGATCACAAAGAGTTAAAGTAGGCCCAGCTGTCTCCAGCTCCAAACAAGTCACCATTGGAGTACCCCAAGGTTCAATACTTGGACCACTGTTGTTCCTGAATGAGCTCATTGAGGCCTGCTACAGCAAGTGTATACTGTATGCTGATGATGCTGTCATCCTCAGCAGCATCTCTCATATCAAGCCACTGCAGGATGAGCTGCAATTTACTTTGCGCCAACTGGAGGGCTGGTTCATTTTTCAAAAACTCTTAGTTACAAAAAAACAGTTGGCCCAGTGGCGCTGAAGGTTGAGGTGCTGGACACCACACCTTGTGCCATTCCAGTGACCCGAGTTTGGGAGCGTACTCTGTCCACCGGGGGTTGGCTGGGGGGGGGCATAGACTTGGATCGAGTGACTGGCAGGCAGATCTCCTTTCCTGGGGAAGGGTGGTTTGCACTGCACAGCTTTGGTGGCCCCTAGTGGATTGGGTCTCAGCTGATGCAGTGCTTGTTCTAAGAGAGGTAAGATGGCAGTGGCGGATGTCTTGTAGGTTATTGCGGGAGCACAACCGTGCTGTGCTGGACATCACTGTGCAGCTGTGCTGCCAGGGAAACATAAGAGAAAGACCCCCTGCCATTAGTAGGCAAAGGTGGGTCCAGTGGTTATGGCCCCATATCTCCTGCTGGGCACCAGGACATCCTCCCTGGTCCCTCCTCCAGTAGCAGCAACTCTCCAGCACTACAGATAGATTGCCGGTAAGGTGTGTGGCGGTCCTTCCTTGGGTGACTCAGATCCAAGGGATTATTGTAAGTTGCACTTGGAGTCTCCTCAACCAGAGTAAGGAGGCCTGGGCTTCAGGCTGGATGGGCAGAGCCAGCACACTGAGCGACCACACCAGAGAGAGGCTAATAGGTAAGGGAGAATAAACAGAGTTTGAAAAAAAAATTACAAAGAAACAAAAGTTATGCTTCTCTCTAGCCCACAACTTAAGAAGAGACACCCTTCTCTATTTATCACCAATGACAAGCTTATCCCACTCCAGCAGGTGCAATCTTTTAAGTACCTACGGGTTACAATAGATGATACCCTCTCTTATACTCAGCATATCAACCTGGCGGTGAGGGCAGTTAACACCAAACTCTGGGTTCTATACAGGCATTAGTAAAGCCTCACACCTACTGCACTCTGGCTCTCTGTCTCCAGCTCAATACTATCTGTTATAGAGTATGAGCTGGTTGTTTATGGTACAGTCACCAACACTCTTCAAAGGATAGTCATAGCCCTAAATAAGGCATATAGGCTTACCCCCAGGGTAGATCGTTTCACTCACACTTGCACACTATATGAGCAAACAAATTGGCTCACCCTCAGAAACAAAATAAAGTTCCAAACTTTCCTCCTTGGTAAGAAGGCCCTGTTGAGACATACACCTCCCTTGTATCTCAGATATGCTGTCCCCAATAGAAAATAAGCACAGCACCAGAGGCAAAACACAGAGCTTGCTCAGAGCCCCAGTTCAAAGAACAGCACTTGGACAATGATCTTTCTCCTGTAGAGCCTTCCTATGGCTTAATGAGGTCCCTGTGGCCTCACCCAATACTGCAAACTTGCTGGCATTCAAATCTGAATTGAAACAGTTCCTAGTTAGCAAGAGCACTTATGAGTGTCAGTAAAGATCCTGTTGCCTGGTGCTGACTTCCAAGCCCCTCTTTGCTGTGCCACTCTCACACGGCACCATGTGTCAGTCTCATCCACAGACTCCAAGAATCAATTGAATCCATGAAGGACCACCCGGCCCCTTCTTTCTCTTGTCCTTCTATCTGTTTGTACTGCTACTACATACCCCCAAGACTCTACCACTGGTCAATTCCCAACTCCCTCCCCCCTCACTGCCTCATACTTACCCTAACCCTTGGGATGCTAACTCCCTGGGTCACAGTTAAATAAGTACCTTGCTGCCCCTGCTTACAAGCCCTCCCATCTATGGGCACTCTGTCCACACTGACCACCCGTTCTCCTTTATGACAAGGCCGTCCACTTGACTGCTACCTACAACACCTATCACCCTGTTGATTAGTAAATGTTAATTTTCTGACTGTTGGTATAAGGTTAGCTCTATTGTTTGTATAAAGTGTGATGTGCCATCCTTGTTTCATATGTTTGTAATGTCTGTAATGTGTTTCTTGATGTGGAACCTTTGTAAATGAGCTTTTGCTCAAAGGTGTTTTCTGAACAATAAATAATACAGTACAATACAGTATGGACTTCCAGCAGTCTGTTCCTTCTACTAGCACTGCTGACCTTCTTTCTACTAACATGCCATCTAGAACTTCTCGAAAATGAAACCCAAGGCCTTATGCCTCATTATTTCATAATCCAGTGTTTCCTGCAAAATGTCACAGTGCAGTGCAATTATACTGCAAAGGTGGCATGGAGAAACAGCCTGACAGAATGTTTGTGGCCAGGACATTGTTAAAAAATGCTATGAATTTTTTTTCTTATGAAATTTATGCCCTATTTCATGCCTCAGGATAGTCTGTTTTAGATATTAGTTTCAAAGTGCCTGCTGGGCTAGAAAGGTTTTGGGTTAAGTATTATAAACTAAAGCAGACTCCTCTCTGGGTCCCCTTAGAGGCAATTTCCCTAACTAAACCAGCAGTAAAAAACATCACTGTACTGTTTCAAAATGAAGGGGTTAGCATGTCATTCCTGTTTTTTTGGTTAAAACAGAAATGTTCAGTTCTAGGGGACCCCGAGGCAATTTTTGATTCTAAGTATATCTGGACTGGGGGGTGAAGTGTAAAGGTAATGCTTAAAACTACACCAACAGGCCTGCAACACTTACCCAACAGTTTTTTTTATAGGCTGTGACAGAGGGGTACTCTTTTACCCAGGACAACCCAAGGCATGTTACAAATGTGGCTCAACAGAACACCTGAGTAGTGCTTGTGATAGGATTGGATGTAATATCTGTAATGAACTGGGCAATACTAGTATGCACTGTAATAATGGTAGAATGTGTAATCTTAGTGAAGAAAAAGGCCACTCTTATCAGAATTGTCCTTGGGCTGCCAGAATCACACTGGACAAGATGACGAGGCAGAGCAATGCCTGTACGTTGCTAGAGCACAGACTGTCAGAATGATTGCAACTTCTTCTAGGGCTTGAGCCCCCCTTATGCCCCCCACCTCTAGGCCCCCAGAAGAGGATCAGATCACTAAACGAGTACAGTCAACTGTACCCTACTCAGTATCAAGGGCTCCCCACCTACTGACCCCTTCTTCAGGAGCCTACTCCTCCTAGTAAGGATTTTGAGGTGAATCAGGTAAATGGTAGTATACAAAATCAGGTAGAAATCTCAGAACAAAGAACTGTTTAGGAAGAGCAGGGAAAAGAAAAAATCCCACCCATGGAAATTGGAAGTAAATTGCCAGATGTAGACCCACCAAAGAAACAAAATTTGGAATCCTCTGGAACTGTAGAGAAAATGCCCCCCCCCCACCACCTCCCAGAGAAAAAAGAATGGCAACAAAAAGAAAGCAAAACTGGGGCCAGCCTATATAAAAACTGCAGAATGTGTACCAAGTAGAAACAAATAACAGATTTGAGACCCTGCAGTGGGAAGATGCAGTATCAGGCACCTGCTCTGCAGGGTTCTCCCTCATATCTGATGCTGAAGAACTGGTTGAGGAAAAAAAGAATAAACCAAGAAAAGCAAAAGTAAAAAAAAAAACATGTTACAGAAGGGAAAAAGGCAATAGTACCATTAGGCCATTGGTAGCTCTACTGTACCTTTGTGACAGGGCCCCTTCATGTTGAAACTATTAATGTCAGTAGTATCAAGAATGAGAAGGGAGGCAAGATTTTTCCAGCTTGCGAACTAATAAGGAGTCAATTTATCTCCTCCAAGACACTAGGCTCCATACTCTCCCTGAACTCTTTAAAGCAAAAAAAATATATGATATGGAGGACTCTCTTATTGGTCCCTGGGGAATGATACCTGTTTAGGTCTAGGCATTCTATTTGTAAATATAGATGTCACAATTATTAAAGTCATTGACCTGCTCCCTGGCACAGTACTTATTTTAGACTCTAAAATCAACAACTCTTTGTTTCGAATTATTAATATATACTGTCCACAATCCATAGCTGAACAAATTGAACTATTTAAAACTGTTCAACCCTATCTGTATTCCTCTCACTCCATCATTCTTGGGGGTGATTTTAATTGTGACTTGTCACTTAAAGACACAGGACAGAATACAAAAACTGAAAAAATATTATGTGACATGAATTTCTTAGCTGATCTTGTTAAATCTGCCAGACATATAGATGACTACTACAAAGCCACTTTAAAGGCTCATCCAACCTTTCATAAAGGCCATCTGGCAACACATACAGACTTCTTATTCTTATCAGGAAATTTGCAAATCAAGTGGCTGAATTTTCTGACCATAGGTACTTACAGATAGGAATAAATGACTCTCCCCAGACTTCCCATGGCCCTGGCCTATGGAAAGCTAACTCATCTGTATTGGACCATCCATCTATAGTTCAAGAATTACAGTATTTCTTTGAAGCTAGAAGATCAGTATTTATAGTTTATGAAAACTATATTACTATAACTATAACTACCATTATGGTGGGAAGATACTAAGTATGATTTAGCAAAACTATTGAAAACACTTATCAAAATACACAAGCAAAAGGAGTATATGCAATACTTAAAATATAGGACACAGCTCCAAAAATTAATATCATTGGCATATGAAACAAAATTTAATTAAACACAGCAAATAAAGAAAATAAAACAAGAAATGTTTCAATAGCATGAAAAAACAGGCTGATACCCTTAAACTCCAGCAATCTTCCAATACTCAAGGAAGCCTTTTATCCATTTGCCCCTACAAAAATTGTGCTTGCAGAATTCAGAAGACAAGAATAGAAGCCGTGTATGATGCTCAGAACCGGTATCAAACAGACAACAGTGCCATACAAGGAATTGTAACACAATATATGGTAGAGTTGTTTCAAAACTCCTTTCAACCTAGAAATAAGCCAGACCATTTATTTTCTGATATCTGTATAACCTACATCCTAGTCTTGGAAGTTAAAAGCTTAACAGTAGACATTTCTGAGACAGATTTATGCTATCTTTTCTTTAAAATATGTATATAAAAAATTGGTAAAGATGGTCTTATGAGTGCAATTTATAAATGTTTAGGCCGTCAATTACAAACAGAACTCACTTTGGTGTTTAATTTTATTCTCCATTCACAAGAACTCCCATGGAGTATGAAACAAGACATCCTAATTTACTTACATAAAAAAGGTGATAGGTGGAACATACAGAATCGGAGACCCATCAATATGTTGAATACTGATTTTAAAATATTGGTAAAAGTTATTAATAATAGATTACTTTGAGTCTCAAAGGATCTTGTCAGCACTGCACAGGCCTTTGTCATTCCTGAAAGACAAATTTCAGACCATTTAATTCTGCTAAGAGAAATTATGGAAAGAGGGAATAAGGGTATCATACAGGGTTTCCTGATCTCATCGGACCAGCATTGAACCTTTGACTTTGTAGACCAGGATTTTTTATGGTACACTCTAGGAAAGTATGGCATTCCATTTCAGTTTATACAATGGTTAAAAAGTTTCTACAAAGGTGGCATAGTTACGCCAGTTACTAATGGATGGTGTGGGCCCATGATAACTATAATGAATAGTGTCAGGCAGGGCTGACCTCTTAGCCTTCTGCTTTATGCATATTACATAGAAACAAAGAAACATAGAATTTGATGGCAGATAAGGACCGCTTGGCCCACCTAGTCTCCCCATTTTCCTACCTAATGGATAAGCTGCAGATCCTACTTAACCAACAGCATACTTCCTCCTACCCCCACTAGAATTGCCTTTTGTCTGTCCCATGTATTATATTGATCCTTTATTATGTAAACGTAATGACTCTGCACAGTCAAACCCAGTACTTGTAGAAAAAGTAACCCACTCCAAAACAAAGTACTAGCTTTCGGAGATGATATTTGTTTATTGCTCAGGGATTTAACATCTATGCAGGTGGCCCTGGATACATGTTCGAACGTAGGTAAACCATCAGGAGCCTCTTTAAATTTAGAAAAGTGCAAGGATAAATATTTAGGAAACACAAACACTACCCTTACTCAGATAGCTGGCATTGAACTTCTGACAGAATCCATTACAGTTCTCAATAGCCAGTTTCATACAGGAACTATGGACAGGCTAAAATGGGAACCTAAAATTGAGCAATGTAGAGCTTTAGTAACTAAATGGAATGTCTGGATCATGGGAAAGAAAAAAAGGATTTTTATGATAGACATTTTTACTACCATTGTTTCTATTTGTAAGTTGTATATTCCCCCAACCCAGACCACTAGAGACAGCCATTTTAAGTATTTTCTTTCAGGCTTTGTGAGGAAGTAGCCTGAACTCTACTAAAAGAAATATAATTTATCTGTCAATTAAACAGGGTGGATTGGACGTGGTTAATCCCATTGCTTTCTTTTACTGAATGTTTTTTTACATCAAACTTTAAGCCCTTATTATGTAATAAAAACAAAGGTTGGAAGCCTCTTTTCTATGAGACAAGTCAAAAATGGTGGTAGAAAAGGGAACAAGGCACACTGACAGTTATCAAGCAGGCTGAAACAGCCCCAATGTATATTAGGGAAGTCGTTTCATAATTAAAAACTTAGCACATACATAGTACACAGATCATTACATTACCAAGAAAACAACTTTCTAGGCATATTATGGACTCGAATTTCCAAGAACTCTCTGTTTCCCCAAAGTGTCCCCTTGGATTATTATTGTCTCTTCAGCTATTGCTAACAGAATCAATAATCCCTGTTCATATGTGGGACATACATTGGCTGTGCTGTCATGAAAAGCGAAACGTAAAGGGCAATCAAAAACATAAGCAACAGGATGAAAGGATGTGTATAAGATTAACATGTATAGATGAGATAGAAACCATGGAACATTTGTTCTTTACTTGCCAGTTTATTTCCCCTTTTTGGACTTTAATGGCAGAAAAATGGAAGCAACCTGATTTTAAGCAGATAAATTGTAATGCACTGGTATTCGATGCCCTTGGACCCATATGGGGGAAATGGAATCTAAGCACTTTAAGGGTGATTTTTACCATCATCAAATGGCATATTTGGAACAATAGCTGCCTATATGTTTTACAGCAGAAACAAACCACAAGGGTGGAAAATTTATATAAAATAACAGAAGCAATACAGAAAGTCTACCGGCAAAATGAAAAATGTACCACTGTTACAATGGAGAAACTTACCTTGGGTGACTGATGCAGATCAGCCCAGTACATGATAGAATTAGGATATTTATTCTTTGGATATTCTGTAGTGCTCCATTTGTATTCTCTGAAAGACAATTTTGGTTGTTTATTTTTTTGCTGTTATTTGTATTGTGATACCACTGTCTTTGATTTATTGTAAAAGCTTCTTTCTAATAAAAATCCTACTCTTTTTGAGACATGCCATGGATCATTAACATACACCTGACCTACCACCAGAACAGGCAGATGGAACCTCGGTTTAACATCTCATCTGAAAGATGGCACCTCAGAAGTACAGTACCTCTCCACATGCTGCACTACAGTGTCAGTATTGGGATTTAACCTAAATGCCTGGTGTGTGGGGATAGGACCCACAGCCTTCTGATCTTATAGCCCCAGAGGCGAGTGTGCAACCTGCAGAGCCACTGACCCTTTAAGGAGGGATAGGATAGAAACAGACCAAAGATTTAGGACAAAGACATGATGGGGCAGGAGGTGGACACAAGTACTTTTACTGAAGAATGAGTACTTAATAAACAATCAACATTAAAGGTAGACAAGGCAATGGGCCAGATGGGGTGCACCTGAGGATACTAAGGGAACTGAAAGAGGTGCTGGCTGCACCTCTGTCCACCCTTTTCAACCTGTCATTGGAAATAGGAGAGGTATTGATGGCACCTGGATTGATGAAGAATCCTTACATATTGGACATGACTTCCTCCAATTAATGACATCACTGGGCAGTTGCTTCTTTGACTCACCACCATGGCCTTCCTTTAACTTGGTATTCTCAATGGGGCTTGAGGTCACTGATCTCAGGATTGATCGTGTCACTTGGTCCGATCATTGCACAGTGTCATTCTCATTTGGGGCCCCCTCTGGTAATCCCTCCCCTTTTGAGATGGTCTGCCATCGCCCATTGAGGGGATTGTCCCAAGAGAGAGACCTTTGGTGGTGGTAGACTTTTCTGGTGTGAGTGCTGCATGTGTGGTTGGCACAAGGGTGGTAGTGACAGCCTATAACAGGGCTGTGTCCAAGGCAATCAATGCCATTGCACCAGTCTGTATACAACCCAGGGCTTCTCACTTGAGACCACCATGGTTTGATGGGGCTCTCAAGGAGATGAAGACCATGGGTCAGAAGTTGGAGTGTTGCTGGCAAAGGACCTGGTCCAAGGAGGACAAACTGGCTTTCAAAGCTCACTATGGTGACTATCAAAGGGCAACTGACCATAAGAAGGCACAGTTCCTATCCAAGAAGATTGCTGAAGGGAGTTACAGACAAGCTCAGCTCTTTTGGACTGTGGAAAGGCAACTTTAACCTGCCTGTCTATAGCCAAAAACAGCATTTTCAATCGCTTTGTGCAAAGAGTTTGCTCAGTTCTTCTCTGACAGAGTGTCCTCTAGTCAGTCCAGGATCTCCCCAGTGTGACAAGATGAGTACCACAGTTGTGGGCATCATGGAAACAGAGACATTCCTATTGTCTGGGGGTAGTTTTGGCAAGTGAGGGTGGTTGAGGTCGTTGAGGTAATCTTGAAGCTGCAGCCCACCTTTTGTGAACTGGACCCAGGCCTGAGCCATCTCCTAGTGGGATGGCCAAGTCCAGTGTTCACTGAAAGAGTCCAGTGTTCACTTTTGGAGGGGTTTTTTCCCAGTGCCTTAAATGAGGTGCTGGTGAAGCTCCTTCTGAAGAAACCATCTGATGTCTTGGCAAATTATTGATCCATCTCCAACCTCCCATTCCTGGGGAAGGTTGTTGAGAAAGTGGTGGCTCAGAAGCTTGAGGTACACCTCAAGGCCTTTGACATCTACAAGCCATTCCAGTCAGGATTTTGGGATCGGCAGAACAATGAGACAGCACTGGTCAGCGTGCAAAATTACTTCCTCAGGGTGATGGATAGAGGAGACCAGTCAATTCTCACTCTCCTGGATCTTTTCTCAGTATTTGACACCGCAGACCACATTGTGCTTCTGGATCACCTTAGAGAGTATTGTTGGCTTGCTGGTACTGTCATCAACTGGTTTGAGTCCTATCTCGTGGATAGGACACAATGGGTAGAGATAGGGAATTTCTCCTCCTGTCCAAAGTTCCAGCCATGTGGAGTTCCTGAAGGTTCGATCTTGTCACCGATGTTGTTTGCAGTGTACGTGCTGCCCCTGGGTAGGCTCATTAGATGCTACAGTCTGGGTTTTCACTGTTATGCAGATAATAGCCTGCTGTATATGTCTTTTGTCCCTGGGTCAAATAATGCCATGGAAGTGCTAAACAACTGTCAGTCTGAGATCCAAGACTGGATGTTCTCTAACTGGCTAAAACTGAACCATGGCAAGATGGAGGTACTGGCGACTGAATCGGGTTGCAGCCATGATGTGGGTGCCACTGGGGTGGTAACAGGGTTGTTCCTTGGGCCTATTCCATTGATGGCATCCACTAGGGTGAGAAATCTGGGCATCATCCTTGATGACAGGCTGAGGCTTGATGTGCAGGTGTCATCTGTTGTCCAAAGTGTTTTTTTACCACTTAAAGAATGTCACCCAGATTAAACCACTAATTCTGCCTGATGACCTGCCCGCACTGGTATATGTCTTTGCATGTCGAGGCTAGACTACTGCAAGGCTCAATACTTCAGGGTCAGTGGAGGGAACCTCCATTGGCTGCAGCTGTGGCAGAATGCAGCAGCCAGGTTGCTGATGGGCCTGCCCAGGTCCTGTCATGTGACCCTGTTCCTGAGGGATCTGCACTGGCTGCCTGTCAGATGGAGGATCATTTTCAAGGTGGGCTTGCTCACCTATAAAGCCCTATACAGCTCAGGCCCTGGCTGCCTGAGTGATCACCTTACCCTTGCCCTTGTGGTGCACTCCTTTCACTTCTCCATTGAGGGCTTCATAGCAGTTCCGAGGGCCAGGCTGAAAACATCAGGGGACCCTGCATTTGAAGTGACCAGCCTGGTCCTCTGGGATTCATTCCCCAGACCCCTGAGGGAGGCCTCATCAGTGGAAGCTTTGAAGATGGGTCTGAAAGCCCATCTTTTAAAACAACATATCTTGATTAACTGCTGCTGATTTTAGTGTTATTTATTTACTGTTATTATGAATTTTAAATTATTTGCTTGTTTGATGACCCTGTATCTTTTGCTTTGTATAATCCTGCCATTTATTATACCTCTTGTAAGGTGCCCAGAGCCCCTGGGATTGGGCACCTTAAAAATAATGGTTGTCTTACTTACTACTTACTTATTAAGACACTAGAGGAGGGTGGATGTAGTCCCACTACACAACAGTGGAAATAAGGAGGAGCAGGGAATTCAAGGCCTAACAACCTGACATTGGTGGTGGCAAGGTAATGGAATTGCTATTAAAGGAAAGGATTGGGGAATGCCTTTTTGCCAATGGTCTAAAAGATCTGAGGTAATATGATTTCGCAGGGGGAAGATCTTGCCAGACAAACCTGATAGAGTTCTTTGCTTTGCTGACCAAGAAGGTGGATCAATGAGGGATGGTGGACATGCCCTACTTAGATTTCATCAAGGCCTTCAACACCATTCTACATAGGAGGCTGATAAGCAAGCTGGGGAGCCTACAGCAGGAGGGGCCAAAAGTATTAAAATGGGTAAAAAGTTGGCTTAGCAATAGGAGTCTGAGGGTGGAGGTAAATGGCAACCACTCTGGAGAAGGCAAAGTGACTCATGGGGTGCCACATGGATCAGTGCTAGGGCCAGTCCTCTTCAATGTCTTTATTAGTGACATTACAGAAAATCGGTAAGGGAAAGTATGCCTGTTCACAGATGATGCATAACTCTGAAACAGAGTAGACACACCAGTGGGGGAGTAGAAAGAATGAAGGACAATTTAAAAAGTTGGAAGAATGGTCACAGGTTTGGAAGTTGAGTTTTAACACAAACAAAGTGCTAAATCATGCACATGTGGCACAGAAACCTGGGGTTAAAATACCAACTGAGTGGAGAGGTATTAACAGTCACAAAGCAGGATATGGACCTCGAGGTGATCATTTCTAATGACCTAAAGGTAGCTAAACAGTGTGACAAGGCAGTGGGAAAAGCTAGCAAAATGCTCAGATGCATAGGGAGAGGTATCACCGGCAGAAAGAGGGAGGTAATAATACCCCTGAATAGATCACTGATGAGACCCCACCTCCAGCGCTGTGTGCTGTTCTGGAGGCCATATCTCCAAAAGGACAGAGATAGGGTGGAGGTGGTACAATGAGGACAACTTAAATGGTGCAGGGCCTACAACAGAAGCCATATGAAGAGAAGCTCAAGGATTTAAATATGTATTACCAGGAAAACAAGAGGGAATGGGGAGATATGATAAAGGCATTCAAGTACCTCACAGGAATAAACAAAGTATAGGAAGGGAACATTTTCCAAAGGAAAATATGCAAGAGGACAAGGGGACATAATTTTAAGCTGAGGAGAGGCTCAGAGGAAATGCAAGTAAGTACTTCTTCATGGAGAGGGTGGTGGATGCTTGGAACAGCCTCCCAGAGGAAGTAGTGGGAGCTGTAATGGTCACAGGATTTAAGAATGCATGGGATAGACACAAGGGAATCTTGGAAGCAAGAGGGGGGTGTAAGCCAGAGTCCAAGTAGGGTCTCAGGTGGCACTATAGGTAGGGAATTTAGAGCAGATTAGATGGACCAAGTGGTTCTTGTCTGCTGAAAACCTCTCTGCTTCTATGTGTCTGTGTTTCTATGGTTATGATTTGTTTCTTAGCAATAGGTAAACCAAAAAAGGAGGTGGTATAGTATTATATATGAATTCCAGTTTTGGGTCAAATGAAATTTCTCATAAAATCAAGACATCAACATGTACTGAGACCATATGGGTTAAATTATTTGCAAAATTTTCCAACTCCTTTATTTTTGGTCTCTGTTATCGTCCACTGAATATAAAAGTTGATATTACATCAGACATTATCTAAGAAATTGAATTAGCAGGTGACATTGGTAAAATTATCTTAACAGGGGACTTAAATCTCACTGATATTAGAACCATGCAGCAGCAATGTCTGCCACAAGTAGGCAGTTTACCACTGTCTGTGAACAACTTCATATGCAACAATATGAACCAGAGCCAACAAGGAAAGATAACATCCTTCATATTGTTCTGGGTACAAAAAATCTTAAGCTCAAAAACTGCAAGACTGGATCTCCCCTGCGTAATAGCAACCACAATCTAGACAAATTTGATACTGATTTCACTCATAACAGATCCTATGGTGTATTTTTTTTATCAATTAAATCTTTATTGAAGCAAATAAAAATATAATACACATAAGAGTACATAATGTGAAGGAAGAAAAATCCAATCATAAAGAACACATTTCATGAAACATACAGGATCCTAATATAAATGATTCCACTATTAAAATATACCTAAGTAAAAGGAAAATTAACAAATCAAATATTATATCTCATAAAGGGCATCAACAGTAAATAGTTAAAAGCTAACCAACAGGTACCAATATATTAAAGATTCTATAAAAAGTTTCTTATTAAAAAGAAGATACATAAAATAATTACTTACTTAAGAATATCTTATATAACATAACACAATTAGTAGAGTATTTACTATTAAGTGATCCTCAAAGATATCAGTTTACCCAGATCTATTGTAAGTTTTTATTAAATGAAGTATGTGCATATTGCTTAAGCTAGAGTGTAGTGTAGAAAGAGTAAAGGTAATAGAATAATATGATTTCATGAAGTGGGAAATAAGCATCAAGAAGAGAAGAGAGATAAAAAGGGAAGAGAAGAAAAGGAAAATGTGGATAGGAAAGATAAGAAAGAAGCTCTGTCTTACTGTAGTTAATACAACCAGATTGGATAGTTTAAAATACATGAATGCCTAGCAAGTTAAAACCTAAATACCTAGAATTGTGCCATTCAAGAGATGAGATGATATTTCCTCACTGTCTCAAGGATACTCCTTCCAATCAGGTATACACTGTACCATACCTTTTAAAAAACATATGTCCCATTCCGTTCATAAACAATGCCATTCTTTCAGACCTGATTAACTCTAATAATTGAGCTTTCCATTCAGTAACAGAAAGAGTCCTATCCTCCAGCCAATACTTGAGTATTATATTCCTAACAGAATCTCCAATTAGAAGTAATGAATGTTTCAATTCACTAGACCAAACTTTATTTTCATCAAAATGCCCCGATAATACATGTCTCAGGACTAAATGAATCATGTAAAGAAGGAGTATTTTAAAACACTTCCCAAACCCCATCCCATAGTGTTTGTATTGTTGGGCATTGCCAAAACATATGAAGTAGTGAACCCCCTCCCTGTATTACATTTAGCACAAATAACGTCTACCTTAATATATATTTTGTACATATGCAACAGTGTAAAATAAAGATTGTATAGAGTTTTAAACTGTAGTAACCTGAGATTACTAGTTCTGAAAGACTTAAGTGAAAAATTCCATACATAATTCCAGTTCCAATCATTTGTACTTACCCCACGTTCTCTACCGCACCACCTCCTTGGATCCTCTAGAATGGACCTGGAATGAAACAAAAGGAAATTATGTATTGAGGAGATGGAGGGAGATCAGTGTAGTACACCAAAAAAAGTGTTTAGTTATATCATTGGATTCGGTCTCAAGGATAGCTGAAGCTAGTAACACCTCTTTAACTTTCTGAAAGTAAATTTCTTCATTTGCCTGCATGTCGTATTTAATAGCTAGAGTATTATAAGGTATTAGGGCACCTGTTTCTAAGATAGCCTCAATTTTGTGTATACCCTTCTGTTTCCATCTCAAATTAGAAAGGCCAGTACCGTTTACCATTAAGTTACTATTGGCACAGAGTGGCTGCATCTTAGAATTAGGAAGGTCAATTTTAAGCAGTCTCTTGATGTTTCCCAGTATTCAGAACAAATCTGAAATGACCTTAGAGCCTTGAACTTTATATTTTTTGGCAAAGAGCAAAGTAACTAAATCTATACCTGCAATTCTGCATAGATTGGATTCAATTTCCATCTTTTCTGGTAAATAATCATCTTGAGTTTTTGAAGTTAACCAAAAATGGAGTTGAGCAACCCTGGCTGCTAGATAATAAAAGAACATATCCGGAACCTTGAGACACCCATTTTCTTTATGTCTTGTTAATTTGTGATATGATAATCTAACCTTTTTATATTCTCATATAAAACTGGATACATGTGAGTTGAGTACCTCCATTGATTTTTTATTTAAATGTACAGAAATCATAATACAGTATTACAACATTCTAGGTAAAATATTCATTTTATTTTCATCTAAGCAACTCCAGGTCCCTAAAGGCAATTTATTCTATTTGTTTATAGAAGCTAGCATTTCTGTTTAGAGGTTTGCAAAGTTTTTAGACTCTGTCTTTGGTAAAGTTCTGTATATTTTAATACCTAGATAATCTATGCTCTCTGAAGCCCAAGCAAAACCAAATTTAACAATGTCCTCTTTATTGCAATATTTGTTAAGTGGAAGAAAGAATGTTTTGGCAACATTTAGCTTAAATCCAGACTTTTTTCCAAATTCTTGTAATACCTTTATAATACCAGGAACAGAGTCTGCAGGCCTAAATAAAGCAATAAGTATGTCATCTGCATTAGCAGAGACTTTAATTTCATTCCCCCTGGTAACAATACCTTCTAGTGCAGGGTCTGAGTTAAGTCACCTCACTAAGGGATCCATAGTTAAATTAATAATGGTGGCTGGACAACCTTGTCTTGTACCTCAAGTTATTTCAAACGGAGGGGATACAATACCATTGGTAATGATCACAGAGGTGAGATCTTTGTATAGAAGGTGAATCCATTTCACAAATTTGTTGGGGAACTTATAAAGTTTTAACACATTAAATATATGTGACCATGCCAGCCTATCAAATGCCTTCTTTACATCCAAAGATAACAGGCTGCATGGGACAAAAGATTTGTTTATTACCTCTAATACATGAAAGAGTCTCCTAGTATTATCAAAGGAAATGCATCCTTTCATGAATCCCATTTGATCTGAAGCAATAAGTGAGGGGCAACCTTTTTTAACCTACTCGCTAGCACCTTAGCCAGAATTTTAACATCTGTGTTAATTAATGAAATTGGCCTATAATTATTGCAGTCCTGTGAATCCTTCTCTGATTTATGTATCAGGGTTATCAGCCCCCTGGTTTGAACTTTTGATAGTGTATCTCATTCAAGTGCTTCTGTAAATATTTCTTTCAGTAAGGGGGTTACTTCTTTTGAAAAAGTATGGTAAAAATTAACAGAAAAGCAGTCCGGTCCTGGGATCTTTTTTTTTTTTCCTAAGGAGTTAATAGCCTAAATGATTTCATCAATGGATATACAGTATCTGAGTCTATTTTGGTGGCTGCTTCTATTCCCAGCATAGGGATCTCTATATTATCCATACACTCTGAGAGAGGTAGAGTGTCAAGAGAAGGTTCTGCTTTATATATTTCTTGATAAAATTTAAAAAAAATATTTATTAATTTATGTCTAGTTAAGATTGTATTATCCAGTCTAGACTTAATGGAATAAATTACCATAGTGCCAGTGTTCTGTTTCAGATGTATGTCAATAATTTTGGATGCTCTTGGGCCGATATCTATATAATTAAGTTTTGCTTTTCTAATTGCAAACTCGGAGTCTATCCTGATTAATTCATTATATTCCATCTTACGTTTGGACCACGGCTCCCAGATGTCAAAGGAATCAGAATCAGAAACGTTCTTTTTACTTGTTCTATTTTGGCTAGAAGTTCTGATTGTTTATTCAATTTATTTTTCATTTGTTTGGAGCATATACCAATCAGTATTACCCTCAGCCAGCATTTAAGAGTATCCCACAGGTTGCCCCATGATGTATCCTCTGGCCTATTAGGATATAAGAAGTCTTCTATTTGAGGCCAATGTCAGAAATAACTGTCAGATTATTTCAAATCAAATTATTTGTACACCATCATTTAGTCCTTTCTGAAATATGTTCTCTAATGAATTGTAGGATGACTGGGGAGTGATCAGAAATTACAGTTTCTTTAATTTCAGCAGATACCACTCTTTTAACAAATTCTTTCTCTACAAAGATATAGTCTAATCTTGAACTGGACTGGTGGCAAATAGACCAGTATGTATACTCTTAACTATTTGAATGTAATATTCTCCAAATGTCAGTAAGATGTAAATTAGATATAAGATCTAATGTATCTTTATCAGATTTAGTATGAGCCATTCTAATATGAGCTCTCTCTAATAAAGAGTGTGAAGTAGCATTAATATCCCCAGGCACAATAATGGTCACTTTGGGAAGGTCAATGGTTTTGCTTTGTACTTTGTTGAACACTTTGTGACCTTGTACTGTAGGTCCATACAGATTTACTAAAGTAATAAGTTCCTCTCCCATTTTGCCATACAAAATCAGAAAGTAGCAATTTGGATCTTCTATTTGTTTAGTAACTTGTAAATGTGTTGAGCTGTTAAAAAGTGTCAGAACCCCAGCTCGTTTTGAGTGATTACCTGCACTAAAACCCTGACCACCCATTCCCAATGCAATAAATTATAACATTCAGGCTTAAGAGGTGTTTCCTGAAGAAGTGCAATGGAGGTACCAAATTTGTATAAATGTGGCAGGACAGAATATCTTTAAATTTTATTGTTTAACCTCTGACATTCCAAGTGACAAGTGTCAGTTCATCCGAGCCAATCCTTAAATAAAGTACTAGTATCGGGCAGATCTACAGTAACAAAAATAAGTAAGATCCCACATCTTAAATGGCTACTAGTCACTAGAAATATTCCACACTCAGTCTGGTCTGCAGAACACATTGTATAAATAGAGCAGAAAGAAATAGAAAGACATAAAAAGGTACAGGAGAGAAATAAAGATACAATGAAAACAAGCCCATCTATACAATTTCTAGTTCTGACTTTCTTTATTTCAATATGAGTGTAACAATTCCCAAAACCATTCCTGAATGCAAGTTTGGCAAAGTGCATAGCACCTCACCCTAATGATCTAATTATGATCTAATTATTCATTCATTTCTTTTAGTCTTTTTTTCGTGGGTGCAAATAATAAGCAGACAGTCAACTTTTTAATTATAGGATATGCAGATAAAGTGTAGTAAAAGTACGTTCCTAAGAAGAACAGACTGTTACTTTTCACACAGATAATAATAGACAGTAAAGGACCTCTTGTAATTCGCAGCCATGGATACCTATTCCTGGTATTGTTTCTGTAGTAATAATATTTGAAATCGATAAACTCAGCCCCTATTCACAAGAGACAAGTAACTTAAAAAAAGGAAGCAAGTATTACAGTCACCATGTGGTCCACTTACATTGAGATGTCCAGTATGAGACGCAATGTTCTGGGTCATTTTTAATCATTGAACATTCTTAAATGAGCAAGGTACCAGTGTTCAAATCAGATTGTGCAAGAATTGTTAGTAAAAAAGAAATTACTTTACTGACATCCCTCGTATTACGAGCAAGTTGTCTTGAGTTGCAGTGTGATCTGGAGAGTTCTGCCATTTTTACCCATAAAGCTCGGCTGTAAACTCATCCCAGCTCCCGCGAGAATTGTGCCATTTTCATGGAACAAACAAGCAGCACACACTGTCAAACATTAGCATGAGCCAAGGAGACAGATCCAATACCATAACTGCCAGCACAAGCTCAGTTTTGAATCTGCTAAGCTCTTGCAATTGACAATGGTTGAAAATGAAAAATTCCATGCAGAGCACTGAGAAAGACTGCCTTTACACAAGCTAAATGATCTGTAGTGCTCACAACAGAAGTTACAACTCCGATTCACCTCAAGACAGGCCAGCATCCTGAATATATTTGGCAGTCAGCCCTCAAATAGTAAAAAGAAGAAAAATTATTAGATAAATGTTTAATGTGTTTCGGCTATCAATAATCAGGGTGGAAACTCTTCCATCAAGTACCCAATAATGTTTCAATAACTCTTCACAGTTCAATGCTAAGTTGCCTAGTGATGCAAATGGAAGGGGTAAAATCAAGTTAAACAGAAACCAAGAACCAATACTCTGTTCTGGGCAGGCCACTCTTTATCTACTAACATGATACACTGGATTTACAGAAGCAATCAAATGAACCTAGCTGGCAGACTCTGTGCCACCGAATATTATCATTGTTATGGTTCTTAATGAGTTTAGACCGTAGTAACCATCTGAAAATGAGACATCAACCCCCCCCCCACAATATTGCATCATCATATACAGGTATTCATATTTTATTATGCAATAAGTATTATAATAAGAACATTTAGGGTACTCGGGAATAGATTTAAATCAACATCCTAATAACAAAATAGCCAAGAGCAACAAACTCTTTAAGGGCAGGACTGAATCAAAGTATTCTGGTGTTGGTGGAATGGATTGCCTGAGGAGGTGATCATAAGCAAAAACAAACAACAGTTTAGGCGACGGTTAGATAATTATATTCCGGACAGTAACATCTTACAGTATTATGAGTAGTAGGGCAGGAGCATATCAAATGGGCTTACCACCTCCTGCGCTCCTTATTTCCTTAGTATGAACCTTAGTATGGTGTATGAGGGCACTAGATTCAAACCACCAACTCTGTCACACATTATCCAAAGTCAGCATACATTTACTATAATGAAGAAGTGATATACGAGAGTCCATTGTTAATTTAGTGATCAAAACTTCAGAAAGAGATTAGACATCCTTAGACATTGAATTTAAAATTAGAGAATATATGTGGGAAGTCTTTAGGTAGTCCCTGCATTGCTGCTGCTGCAATACCATTGTATTTAAAAGTGCCAGACAGAGCCCAAACCTTGAGCTTGGTGGGGAAGAGTAGCCCATATGTGAGACTTGCTTCTCTGAGCCTTTTTTAATTGGAAAAAAGGCATCCCTTTTTTTTTAATTGTCTCTGGTGGGAGATGGTTGACTACTTTAATAGTGCAGCCTTCAAAGCTGATGGTAGTGGTGTCATGTAAAACACACTGAATGTTGATCTTTTGTTGAAAATCTAAGAAATGTAATATGAATGACCTGTTTTTTTTGGTTTTAGATGGCATAGGTTTCAATGAACGATGTGCCCTTTCAATAAAGTGTCTGGAGGCACCAGCTGAAGGGCCAGCAATGTTAAAGAACAGCCTGTTCAAAAATTCAATTGGGTCTGAACCTTCAATCCCTTCTGTTAGCCCAAAGATCATTAAATTGTTCTCCTACTTCTGTTTTCTAGGTCTTCAATTTTAGCAGTTAAAACAGATAGCTTCCTAGAGTTAGAAATGCACTCAGCTTGTTCTTTAACATTAAGATCTTCTATACTATTGATTCTGACCTCAGTATCCGATATTTTTTTACTATGGGATTCCAGTTCACTCTTTTATATCATCAGACATTTCATTTAATGTTAATTTAATGCCACCTATCTCTTGCATTAATAGTTGAAAGTGTGCTACTGTGAAAAGACCATCTGTTACTAATATTTTTAGATTCTGAACCAGTGTGACCCCCTGATCCATTTGTAGTATACTCTGCAGGTAATTTTTGAATGTTTACCTTAGTCTCATCCACCATAGTAATCAGGTTTGGTATAGACATTTTTGTGGTAATTTTGTTGTGGTAATTTTAACTTGGTAATGGTGTGTAAAAATAACTGATTTAATGTCCTCCCCTGTGCTGAAAGAAGAGTACAATACCAAGTTTGACATTTGCAGCAGCATCAGGTAGCAAAATAGACTTAAATGAACTTCAAGGGCTGGGACCACGTAACGTTATCAGCATTGAAACGGTTAATGTCAGAGGTAGATTTTAGCGCTCTCACTAACATTACTTGGGACCGGAAGATTGAATTAGAAACCAAAATTACCACAAACTAAATACAAAATAAAAAATAACATTCACCAAAGTTACCTTTGACAGTCGGGAGAGAGCCTGCAAAAGAGCCCAAAAGCACATGTCCAACCTGTTAGTCGGCATTCGATCGAATCAGATCCCATGGTGTAACTGAGATTTTTATAAATATAAAAAGGCAGATGAAGAAAAAGTCTTTGTAGAACTATCTAAGGTAAATTGGGAGGTACTTTTCAATAATTGCACTGCTGAAGCAATGTGGGATAAGTTAAAGAACAGTATTCTCCAAACTGCTAATAAATATATCCCTAAGATTAAAAAAATATAAAAATAAGGGATTAAGACCAAAATGGTTAACAAAAAAATTACCTGATTAATATCCAAAAAGAAAAACATTATACAAAAAGTATAACATATACAAAACATATGCAAGCTGGGAAGCTTTCACACATATCCAAATTCAGTATAAGTGGGAAATTAAAAAGTCTAAAAGTAACTGTCAAAGAAACCTTGCTAATCAAGCAACTAAAAATAATAGTAAGGTCTGTTTTAGTTCTATAAATTCATTAAAAAAGACCTCAATGTAAGGTGGGCCTCATGGCCTGTCAGGGGAATGTACTGCGTAAGAAGTGGGTTGGCACAAAAATGGGGTTAGAAATCTCTTCTATATTCTGTTTATTATATTTTTAAAGAGACCTGCACAAACGAGAATGACTTTTTATGAACACAAAAAGGGAATTCATTCAAAAATATGGTAATGAAAATAATTTTACTTTTGTGACTTTTATTAATTTTGTTAATTTTTGCCTCTGTACTATCTATGTCCAACAACTACACAGCAATATAAGCAAGCAATCATTCAGCATTGACAAATGCTTGAAGACAAAGGGTCAAAAGTTGGAGTGCTGCTTGTAGAGGACCTGGTCTGAGGAGGATAAACTGGCATTGAAAGCTCACTATGGTGACAAATAAAGGGCAATCGACCACAAGAAGGCAGAGTTCCTATCCAAGGAGATTGTCACAGGGAGGAACAGAAAAGCTCAGCTCTTTCGGCCTGTAGACAGGCTACTTCGATCTGCCTGTCTACAGCTGAAAAGAGCATGTTCAGTCACGCTGTGTGAAGAGTTTACTCAGTTCTTCTCTGACAGAGTGTCCTCTATTCAGTTTGGGATCTCCCTAATGGGACAAGATCAGTCCCACAGTGGTGGGCCTTGCGGAAACAGAAGCACTTCTGTTGTCTGGGTGGAGTTTTGATCAGTGGGTGTGGCTGAGGTCATTGAGGTAATCTCAAGCTGTGGTCTGCAGCACGTAGCAGACTGGTCCCAGGCCTGACTTGTCTCTAGTGGGATGCTGAAGTCTGTTGGTCCAGTGTTCGCTGAGATAGTCCGGTGTTCGCTGTTGGAGGGGTTCTTTCCCGACTCTGAAGGAAGCTCCTCTGAAGAAACCATCACTCGACCCTAACATCTTTGTGAATTATCGACCGATCTCCAACCTCTCATTCCTGGGGAAAGTTGTTGAGAAAGTGGTTGGTCTGCAGCTCAAGGCACACCTTGGGACCTTTAATATCTACAAGTCATTCTAGTCTGGATGTAGTGCTAGGCATAGCACTGAGATGGTGTTGGTCAGGGTGCAAAATGACTTCCTCAGGGTGATGGATAGAGCAGACTGATCAATTCTCGTTCTCCTGGATCTCTTCTCAGTATCTGACACCACGGACAACATTGTGCTTCTGGATCATCTTAGAGAGCATTGTCGGCCTGCCGGTACTGTCATCAACTGGTTTGAGTCATATCTCTTGGGCAGGATGCAATGGGTATTGATGGGGATTTTCTCCTCCTGTCTGAAGCTCCTGACTTGTGGAGTTCCTCAAGGTTCGATCTTGTCACATATGTTGTTTGTGGTGTACATGCTGCACCTGGGCAAGCTCATTAGACCCTACAGTTTGGGTTTTCATTGATAGAGCAGATGATACTCAGCTGTATATGTATTTTGCTCTCAGGAAAAATAACGCCATGGAAGTGCTAAGTAACTGTCTGAGATTCAAGACTGGATGTTCTCTAACTGGCTGAGACTGAACCCTGGCAAGACGGAGATACTTGAGATCTATCCTGGTCTTAGTTGTCATGTGAATGCCCCATGGTAGTAATAGGGTTGTTCCTTGGGACTACTCCATTGATGGCATCTACTTGGGTGAGAAATCTGGGCATCTTCCTTGATGATGGGCTGACACTTGATGCACAGGTGTCATCTGTCATCCAAAGTGGTTTTTACCACTTAAGGAGTGTCACCCGGATTAAACCTCTAATTCCACCTGATGGCCTACCCGCACTGGTGCATGACTTTATCACGTCAAGGCTAGATTACTGCAATGCTCTATACTTTGGAATCAGTGGAGGGAACCTCCACCATCTGCAGCTGGTGCAGAATACAGTAGCCAGGTTGCTGATGGGCCTGCCTAGGTCCTGTCATGTGATTCCAGTCCTGCGGAATCTGCTCTGGCTGCTTATCAGATGGAGGATCATCTTCAAGGTGGGCTTTCTCACCAATAAGGCTCTATACAGCTCAAGCCCTGGCTACCTGAGTGACCCCTTGACCCCTGCCCTTCCCATCTGCTGCTGCTCCTCCACTGAAGGCCTCCTAGCAGTTCCGAGGGCCAGGTTGAAAACTTCAGGGGACTGGGCATTTTAGGTGGCCAGCTCAGACCTCTGGAACTCATTCCCCAAATTCCTGAGTAGCGATGCAGTGAAGTTTTACTTTGCTGGAGAATTTTCAGCAGTCACCAAATTTTCCTCCATGTATCAGTTTGCAAAGTTGTCCCACTTAATGAGAATTCACCATTTGTAACTTCATCTTGCTTTTGGGTTTTATAAATGCAAGTTGCACTTAAAAAAAAAGCAAGGAGAAGTTACAAATGGTGAATCTCCTCTGCCAATTGCTGCTTCATATAAAAATGATTAATTAAATCCCTGGTGTCTACTGCCCCCGCTGATCACTGGCCCAAACGTAAAAATATATTATCAATTAAATCCTTGCTGTCTAGTGCCCCCCGGCCAATCACTGACTCCAATGTAAAAAAATATGTATTATCAATTATTTATTTTTTTAGTTTTTGTTAACTGGGTAGGTACACTAGACAGCATAGCTGCCTATTTACAGGTACATAGATACATAGATGCATAGACAGTGTCGGCAGATAAGGGCCTATGGCCCACCCAGTCTGCCCATTTGAGCTTGTAAGTTCAGTTTATGTTTTCCTAGAAGTCTGTTGCCCCTTACCGCTGACCTCTAGAATTCCTTTATGTCTATCCCATGCATTCTTAAATCCCGTGATTGTTTCAGACCCCACCCCTTCCTCTGGCAGGATATTCCACTTGTCCACCACCCGTTCTGTGAAGAAATTCTTCCTCATGTTTCCTCTGAATCGTCCTCCCTCCAACTTCATCCCATGCCCTCTAGTCCTGGAACATCTTTTTCGCTTAAAAATAGTGTATTCCTGCACCCGGTTCCTCCCTGTAAGATACTTATATGTCTCTATCATATCCCCTTCCTCCCTCCTCTCCTCCAGGGAGTACATGTTCAGTTCCTTCAACCTGTCTTCATAGGACTTGTGATGCAATCCATGCACCATCTTTGTTGCCCTCCTCTGAACCTTCTCTACCCTGTCTATGTCCTTACGTAGGTATGGTCTCCAGAACTGTACACTGTACTCCAGGTGGGGCCTCACTAGTGTCTTATATAGTGGAATTATGACCTCCTTTTCCTGCTGGTGATGCCCTGCCTATACATCCCAGCATCCTATTTGCTTTACCTGCTGCCTTGTCACACTGTTTCCTACCTTGAGGTCATCAGAGATGATAACCCAAGATCCCTTTCCTGTTTGTGCATGCTATATCCTCACCCTCAACTGATATATTGTGCCAGGGTTTCTGTGCCCTATATGCATTATCTTGCACTTTGCACTGGAATTTCAACTGCCAAACCCTGACCATCCTTCAAGTTTCTGCAGGTCCCTTCTCATTCTGTCGACACCCTCTGGTGTGTGTACTCTGTTACAGAGCTTTGTGTCATCAGCGAACAGTGAAATTCTGCCTTCTAGGTCCTGCGCAATGTCACTGATGAAGATGTTGAATAGGACCGGTCCCAGCACTGATCCCTGTGGTACCCCACTGGTCACTCTTCCCTCTGTGGAGTGACAGCCATTTACCACCACCCTCTGTGTCCTGCCACCCAGCCAGTTACCTACCCACCACACTACTGTCCTGCCCACACCCATATTCCCCAGTTTGTGTAATAGTCTTCTAGGTTCGAGCCGGAAATTAAATCCTTGGCGTCTAGTTGACCCCCCACTCTGTCAGATAGTGCCCCACCACCCCACTCCTCCCCCACCCTGACACCGAGTGGGCAACCAGCACAGCCATTTACTCTCCACCATGGCTGGCCACCCAACTGACCTGGAATGAATGAGCCTGTGTTTGTACAAGTATGCGCTCATTCATTCCAGGTCAGTCGGACAGCAAGCCATGGTGGAGAGTGGAGGGCTGTGCTGGTTGCCCTGCCCAGAGTTGGGGTGGGGGCACTACCTGACAGGATGGGGGGGTCCACTAGACACCAGGGATTTAATTGATTACATTTTTGATTGGGCAGCGATCAGTGGGGAAGGGGACCCAGTACTAATAGTAAGCATCTACAGAGCACTAAACATCTGGATAATCATAGTACAACACACAGACCCTCACCCAGGGACTTGGGAAACTGGCAAATTTAAGACATCTGAGTTACAAGAATAATTTATTATGGCACTATGGTTTGGTGACTGTAATAGCAGTGCTGCTACTAACGTTTATCTTCCTTTTACTTTTGCATGTATAATCTCTACTATCAAAAATGAAGAACTCATTCAATTTTAAACAACCGACTTTCAAAAAACAAGTAGGTGTGCTCATTAATTGCATGTTTATTCTAAAGTTTTCCAAAACCTGACCTTGACAGTTTAACTTTTATGTAAAGTGTGTCTATTTCCAGTGGCTAAATTGCCACATATTCATTCTCATACTTGCTTGACCATCCTGATACATGTCTGTTAAGGGATCTACAGTGAGACCCATGAGAGACAATACTGTGGGCAGGTCTGAATTGAAGCCCACATCTCCAAAAGGGCCATAATCATTTGGTAGCAGTGCAGAGAAGGGCCACCAGAATGGTGCAGGGCCTACTTGGAAAGTTGTATGAGGAGACTGGACAGCCTAAACATGTACTTACTGCAGACAAGTAGACACCAGGGATTGGAAGTCTGTGCCACAAAATGTTTCCAGCATTCCCTTTAGCTTCCTTTCATCTCCTACTGACTTGTTCCTACTTAGCCTCCGTCCCCATTTCTTCTCATGTCATTTTGCATCTTAGACTTTCATCTCTACTGCCCTTTATCACCTTCCTACTTTACTTCCTGATTTTTAATTGCTCCACAGTGGATATAAATACTGCTTATGTTGCTCAGTTTTGCTATTCACCTGAAGAAGGGACCTGTGTGGCCCCAAAAGCTTGTGTATAATTCTATCTTTGTACAAGACACTTCTTGGTCCAATAAAAGGTATCAAACCTTCCATCTTCTTCTGCAACAAAGTGTGGAATTTTGCCCATGAAATTCCACACTTCACGGTCGAGCCACACTCCACAAATTGGTGAATTTCATGAATTATGTTTCAAAAATTGTACACAATTCATGAATTGATTGGCGAAGTGCATTTTGCTGACTTTGCACATGTCTGTCCTTGAGGGAAGCCCCATCAGCAGAAGCTTTTAAGAGGGGTCTGAAAGCCCATCTTTTTAAGAAGCCTTTCCTGGTTAATTGCAGCTATTTTACTGTTATTTATTTACTGTCATTTATTTGTAACCCCCTGCAAATGGGGGTTCCCAGAGGTCTCCCAGGAGCTGGCTGAGTGCTCCTAGCCTGCATGGTGTTCAGCGTTCAAGACGTTTATCAGTGAGTGCTTTTAGAACCTCTAGTACTGTCTCTTTAAGAGTTATCTGCTTGCAGACCTAATTACTTTGAATGGGGGACTCTGTGTTCTCCTGCTCAAGTCCCACTCGAGCCGCTGACAAGGTGCTCCATTTTTGCCGTCGCTAAGAGGGCAGAGTGAGCACTCCCCAGGGATGTAGCTGTTTGCTAATGATATGTTAGTGTAATAATGAAAATGTACTTTGTCTAACCTGCCTTTCTTGCAGCTGGGACTTTGTGTGCTTTGCTCCTCCATTTTGGATTGGAACTGCAAACTGGATCCAATCAGGAGGGGGGGTGCTTAAAATGGAGTACTGAGCAACCAACCAGGATAAGGACTCTATCAGGAGCTGGCTGCCAATGGGAGATATAGCCAGTAATTCTGGGAAGTGAAGTTCTGGACTGTGGTGCCTTTTCGCACCAGTGGGGGAAGTTATAAGTGACTGGTATCTGAAGATCTCCAATTGGGTCGGGTGGTGCCCAGTTGTAATTCCCTGCCCAGTGGCTGAGAAGGCAGATTTGTTGTGGCCGTGACTGAGGAAGGAGCTCCGGGCTTCTGCGCTACCGAGTTTCGCACTGGAAGTGCATGTGGAGGCCAAAAGTTGGGCGGCTCATTCGCCGTGGTGATTTGGACTGAATCCACTGTGTGCAAGGAACAGAAGAGGCTGTGTGGCCTGCAACCAGGCTTACCCTGCAGAGGACTGGAGAATCTGCTTCATCGCACTCGGTCTGTCAGGAGATTGAAGCTGCACTGTAAATTCCCAGGTTAGCAGTAAGTGCGATCGGGATATGAAAGCAGCTGCCTGGTATGGTGACTTTCATATAAATGTGTGGAGTGTATCCTGCTCACAGGCCCATGTTCCTCACTGTGTGAAAGGTGTCCAGCAAAGGTCATGAGTAAAAATCAGGGTATCCCCCTGCCAGTTGAGTAATTGAATTGCAAGGGTTTCAACTAATCTTTTCCTTGATACACGAACTGAGCCTACCGGCTCCAGATTACAAATTGGGTATTGTGCAAATGTTTTCCTCCTCAGGGCCCCAACCAGCTGCACCGATCCAGCTAGCCCCCCTCCATCCTGGGTACCCAGCAACAGTGACTCGTAGGGACTTTAGCCCTGTGCACAATGCTGTGAACATTAGTGTGACTGAATCAATTAACCTGATTTCCCCACTGTTCTTGTTACTACCCTCTAAATAAATCAGATTTGGTTGTTTAGCAAAGTTACACTTCTTGAACTGCATGTTTGTGTTGAAATACTGTACAGTGACTGTTGTATTACTGCATCTTACTTTACAGGGGGTCCCCAGAGTCAAGCTGATTGAACCAGTCCTGGGTGTAAGTGTATACTGTGAAGGTACTGCTGCTAAATTGTGTGGGCCACTAGTGGGAAGAAAGGGGGGTTGCAGTGTCCCAGAGGGCTGTGACCAGGCCATACCAGACTGTCTTAACCCCAACCTCTGGGTGGATGCACCCACCATTGGACCTAGGCCCCTTAACCTGTTAGCAGTTATGCAGGCAGGGGTAGTAGCCCTTGGGATAGCACCACCTGGGGGTTACATATTTATTATGGATTTTAAATTATTTATTTGTTTGATGTCCTGCATGAATTCCTTGTATAATCCTGCCATGTTTTACACCTTTTGTAAGGCAACCAAAGCCCCCAGGATTGGGTGCCATAAAAGTAAAGTTTTACTTACTTACTTTTTTATTTACTTACAATATTTGACCAGGAAAGGCACATTGAGTTATAAACAACTAATTTCCAGCTGTGTCCTGGAGGGAACAGGACAAGAACATTTACAAAGATCATAAATATAGTACAGTGAACAGAGATAAAGTAGTAGAATTGGAAGGCTAAAGCATGTACAGTAGTTCAATGGAGCGGAGCAACTAGCCACATCCCAGCTTGGCCCATTTAAAGGCCGGTCTTCCTCTACCCTCGAGCATTTTTTCTTCGCAGTCAGAGGCTCTGTCTTTCTGCCTCTCAGCTGCTGCCACTCCTTCCCTTGGCTCCCTTCCTTTTGCTCACCCCCTGTCTCTCGTCCGGCATCTCCTTTTCCCCACCTCATTCCCTCCTGCTCTGTTGCTTTCTTCTTCACTTGCCCCATGGCCTTGTCCTATCTGCATCTCTGCATCTCTTTTGTTTCCTCCCTCCACCCCACATCTTCATTTTTTCCTGGCTCTGTGGCCATTTGTTGCTGTTCACACTGCATCCCTGATGCACAAAAATTCCCCCTTGTACCTGGTGCTTTTTGTCAGCCCTTGGCCCAGGATCTTTCCTGCTTCCTGCACTCCTCACTCTGCCTGTGGTGCTATGCTGACTCTCACCTCTGTATCACCCGCTGGTGGTTTGCCAATTTCTGCTGCTGCATCAGTGGTCTGCTTGTTCTGGGTTCTGGGAATGCCTCTGCTTCTTTTGAGGTTCCCGATGATTTATTTTTCTCTAGGGCTGACCCAGCATTCCTGGTCCCTGCTCACCCATGGACATGTTTCCACAGCACTCAAATTCATTCCACACAGGTATGCGTGGCCATATTAATTACCTTCTCTGTACTTTACTCCATGGTGCCCTGCTGGCATGTCATCCCAGCTAAAGCTCCCAGACAGCATGTCAGCCCCTTTCAGCCCTCGGGCCAGTTCCAGCTGCTGGTCCTTAATCAGTTCTTGTTCTCTTATTTGACTGACTTCATTAGCCATTTGGTGTTATGATGTCTCTTTGTGGCTTCCCTGTTTTGCCCATGGCAGGGGACTGTTTTGTCACAGTGGGCATCGTGGCTCCAGGCAGCAGGGACAGCTTTAACATTTTATATATTTCATCGGTCACTGGCTCATCCAACCTTCTACTGCTGCTCCACATAGCCTTCATGGTATAAGCGCATTCAGTATTCAAGTCAGTCCTCCCTAACTGATGCCCACTGCCTCCATCTCTCACTTTCGTGACAACACAATTGGTCAACAGCGACCCTCACTATACCAGCAGTCATTCTTCTGACGACCCTTACCACATCAGCCTTCATCAGATTATTTCACTCCCTACTCATGCCACTAACTCTGGTTTTCTCCTACCCTTACTGTACCAGCCCCTTCCTGTATCAGCCCTCATGCTTATACCAGCCTTCTCGGCATTAACGCAGTAAGCATATCAAGTCAAGTCTACCTGTCTTGAACCTCACCTCCTACCATATCAGTTTCACGGCCTCCCTAACCTGCTTCACATCCTACTCCAACCTCATCGCCGGCCCCGGATTTTGCCCGGCCCTACCGTTCTCCCATTCATAACATTCAATTCATTCACTCCTAATTTGGCTTCCTAATGGACTTGGTTGGCATGCGTTCCTATGGTTGACAAATGTGGTAGACCCACATGTGAGTCCTCAGTGCTCAGTCTGACCTATGACAGGTCTCTCCATATCAGTGATCATACAATCATGACCCACGTGTAGGTTCCATGATGCGTTACTACTACATTCTCCATATTTTTGGTGACATGCTGACTATATCCATTACTTCCAGGACTCAGGGCTAGCCCTGTGGCTAATGGTCTCTCTCTGCACCCCAAAGTCTGCATCTTGAGCATGTGAAGCTTGGAGCAGGGTCCTTCTCATCTGGTCTACAGTTGGAAATGTCCTCTCTCCAGGTGGACCTTCAGTTATCAGCCGTACCGACAACACCTCTGGATGTAGCATTTAAGACTTCAGCAGCTGAGTGGTGGTTCTCTCATGAGAAGGGCCCCTTTAGCTGCCTGAGCATGTTCAGAGGCACCGTCTAAAGCTATTCTCTCTACAACTGCCTTTGGTTCACTCACTTTGTTCTTAGATCTGTAGGCTAGAGGAGCACCTCAGCGGTTGTTACTCTCCTCATCCTGCCTTGAAGGTTGGCACCAAGTGCCCCGGTGTTGCAGAGTTCACTCGCAACCCTGAATGGTGTTTCCATTAGAGGGATAGTGTGACAGTGTTCTCTGAAATTGCAATTCCCCTGAATTGGTCTACTAAATTGCAGTAGCAGAGCAGTCACTAAATAAAACTGCCCCAAAGTCTGGAGGGAAGGCAACCTAGGCCTTGGATCCCCAGAGGTTTCCTCTCAAAGGGTTTTTTTCCCTCTTCTCTGTGCCAATTATCATAATACATAGATAGGCATAGTTATATTCCCTAAGTCACATAGTAAGATTTCTGCTGGTGGATGGAGCAGAAGGCAACCCTGTAATCATCCCTTCTCTCCCTCTTAGCTGTTCCCTCTCTCTTTAGGAAGCATGGTCACCATTCACCTATCATTTCCTGCCTACTTTACTCAAACCAGACTACCAGCTGCCCCATGCTACCAACTGACCTACGTACAGGTCTTTGATCCCGAGAAGCATTCAGCGCTTCGTATGCTTGCTCAACGCTCTTTTTGGGCTCCCTCCTAATGTTTCTTTAGCGAAGGGAATCACTCCCATGGTACCTCTAGGGGTGGAACCCTCCTTTAGGATTACTTGCCTTCATACCCCTACAGGGTGGTATATCCCATGGATAGAGAAGCAAACAGCCAAAGATTATTTACATTAAATAAGCATAACACTATACCAGTTGCATAGGCACACTGAATTGGAAGGCTAAAGTCTGTAGTTCAATGGGGCAGAGCAACAAGCCACACCTCCACTTGGCCCATTTAAAGGCCGATCTTCCTCACTCTACCCTCAAGTGTTTTTTCTTTGCCCCTCCATCCACACCTCCTCCTCCAGCAGTATGCCTCTTTCTCCCGTGGGCTGCTTCCTAAGGTAACTTTAGCCAAGGGAGTCACTCTCATGGCACCTCTAGGGGTGGAACCCTTCTTAAGGGTTACTTGCCTTTGTACCCCTACAGGATGGTATATCCCATGGATAGAGAGGCGAATAGCCAAAAATTATCTATGTTACACAAGCATAACACTACACCAGTTGCATGGACACATTGAATTGGAAGGCTAAAGCTTGTAGTTCAATGGGGCAGAGCAACTAGCCATGACCTTGCTTGGTCCATTTAAAGGCCACTCTTCCTCACTCTACCCTCAATCATTTTTTTTTTGTCTCTCCATGCACCCCTCCTCCTACAGCAGCACACCTCTCTCTCCCATGGGCTCCTTCCTAAAGTAACTTTAGCCAACAGAATCACTCTCATGGCACGTCTAGGGGTGGAACCCTCCTTTAGTTTTCCTTACCTTCATACTGCTACAGGGTGGTATATCCCACAAATAGAGAGGCAAACAGAGAAAGCATATCTACATTGCACAAGCATAACACTATACCAGTTGCAAAGGCACATTGAATTGGAACGCTAAAGCCTGTAGTTCAATGGGGCGGAGCAACTAGCCATGCCCCAACTTGGCCCATTTGAAGGCCACTGTTCCTCACTCTACCCTCAACCATTTTTTCTTTGCTCCTTCATCCACCCCATCTCCTCCAGCAGCATGCCTCTGTCTTCCATGGGCTCCTTCCTAAGGTAACTTTAGCCAAGGGAATCACTCCCACAGCACCTCTGGGGTGGAACCTTCCTCTAGGGTTACTTGCATTTGTACCCCTACAGGGTGTTAAGTCCCACAGATAGAGAGGCAAACAGCCTAATATTATCTATGTTACACAAGCATAACACTACACCAGTTGAGTAAGCACCTTGAAATAACTAGACAATCATGGTACAAGGACATATGTGACAAAACATATGATACATGTGATACACATTGGAAACTTTGTTAGAATTTTGAAGGCTTTTCGGTGAACTAGGAAGGGATGAGTGCAATACTTGAGCAAGGCCTTATATCAGAAGTACTGTGGTGTTATAATGGAGAACTTTGTATAGAGAGGCTAACTTTAAATTTAATTTAGATGTTACTGGGAGTAATACTGTGCTAAATTTAGCTGAGATTGACCAAAACAAAATTCCCTGTAGTGGAATAATTGTACAGTTTGGATAGAGTACAAAAGTAATTTGGTCACTATCCCTCTTTGCACCGCAGGATAAACAGACAATGTTCCTGAGTAGCACCTGTGCCATCACAGTTACATAACAGTTAAAGTAAACATTGAAAATACCACGGCAAAAAAAAAACAAAAAAAAAAACTTCTGTTACTTACTTTTATTGAATGAATCTTAGAAAAACTGGAAAAAGAAATTTTCAATGAAGACAGAATGTGATTACAATAAAACACACAACATATTGCTGACATATTAATAAATGCATGTTTATTTTCTGAGCAAAGATGACCACAGGCATATTTTTTTCATTTGTAATGTGTTCCGTATGGCTCTTCATTAATACTAATAGAGAGAACATCCCATCCCCACACACATCCGACTCCAATCTCTGCATTCACGGCAGCTCATGTTTCGGCCACATTTCCCAGAAACTGAAAACTCAGCAACTTATTAATTCTTGTGACAACCACCACTAATGAAAAACAGCTTCATAGCTCATTCCAGCTCTCACAACCAGAAGTATTCTGTAATTAAAAATAAATGGAGTTCATTTCTGCTGTAAAGTTGACTCTCAGCCTATAGCATGCTACAGGCAAAGCTCCCTGGGATTTTCCTGGTGCCAGTGGATACATTTCTCATAAAACATCCAGTCTTATGTGGCATCTAGGTTTGGACATGGTTTGCATGCTTTTGCTTGGATACTAGCTTTGTTTTTCTTAGAGCTCTTGTGACATATTTGAAAAAGTATTTAAAACGTTGGGAAGTTTACAGTTGTTCTTCATTTTGGGTTTCCATTTCCCCCACTTTTTTTTCAGGAAACTATGCCATGTTCCAACAGCTGCAAACTCAGAGATTCATAAATGATGTTCAAAATTACTGTTTTATTCCACAAAGGGGTTCTTCACCAGTAGAACCTTCAGTTGCACACTGTGTGACTCTAAGCAAGTCACTTAACCTCCCTGTGATCCCTAGCTACATCTGGAAACAAGCTTTGGCTCATTGTGCCTTTCCCAACCAGAAATTCTAAAATAAAAAAAGAAGGGTCCCAAAAGTGTATCAAGGTTGCTGCCCAATGTCACATGCATAACACTAACTAAATTGCTATTTTTTCTTGCAAACACAATTGTGTTTTGGTTAGACTAAATCATTAGCTTTCAGGAAATCAAACAGCATAACTGCCACTGAAATGATAGAGAAATATATTTTAAATGACACAGCTTTTTAAGATAATTACCTGTGCCACAACATAGAAAAAAATAGTTTTTTAAGAGATGAAAAATCTAATACACTAATTATGATAAAAAAAATACTCAAGCCTGCAGTTTTGTTTTTCATTTTCTAGAGCTTTGAGTTAAATTTTCAGTGCAATTATGTTTGCAAGAAAAAAGGTAATTTTCTTAGTTAGCAGTGTTATGAATGTAGCCTTGGGCAGAAATGTTTAGTACTTTATCGCTGGAGAAAGTCCCAATCCCACAAAAATTATTATGGTGAAACATTAAGAGATTTGTACCTTGTTTGTCCAGGATTACTCTTTTTATTGCAATTTATTGACTCAGGCTAATCCAACTGTGATGCAACATCTCATTATCAATTTTCAATGGCCCAGTTTTGACATTTTTTTTTACACTATTATGCTTTACATTCAAATGGTATTTTGAAAATAGTTACAGCTCCTTTAGATGAAAGAATTGTTAGTTACCAACCTCTACTCCAGTATTTGGCCTTTTGAGAGACATTTTGGTTGTGAAGTATGGTAACATTGCTGGGCTCATCATCATTGTCATAGGGACTCCCTGAAATCAACCAGTCTGCCACCTTCTTGTTTCAAAACTGACCTTTTATTTTGAGCAGATTACGTGATACATCATTTATAATTTCTACATTTAAACCATCCTCATGTCATTACATAATCCTTTACATATTATTTTACCATTCTGTCTTGGGGTTGCCCCTTTATTCACATTTACATCATGTCTTGGGGTTGCCCCTTTATTCACATTTACATCATTAAACACTTATTTACATCTTTCTGCAATCTTCCTGGCTCAGGTGTAAATGACCCTATACCTCTTCACCCTCCTGGTTCTCATCCCTGGGTTCAGGTGTCCCACCTGGTCCCCAGCCCTGGCCCCTCTGGGGTGACTGCCCCAAGAGGGACCCACCCCTGACCCACCCAACATCCCTCCACCTGGGGCCCCCAACCTCTTTCTTTAAAAGTGTTACTCTCATCAGCAACCAATGTCTCCATGGACTTTACTCCTGTTGCCCTCAGTTGGCAAGCCAATGTCCGAACTGTCCAATCTGCTTGACTTCCACTCCTATCATTGCTAACCTCTGGGTGGGTGGCTGGGCTGGGGGGATGGACTCTGACAAACTGCAGGAAAAGAGGTCTTCTCCTTTTCTGCAGCCCCTTATCTACCCCATTTTGCCCCTCCCTTCTTCTCTGTGCCACCAATCCCTAATGCTGTCAATCACTGTTGTCAAGCCTTTCCCCCATGACCTCATTTCCTCCTAAACCAGCCCACCCTAGTTTCCATCTTTAGCTCGGCCCTTCCATCCATCCACTCTCTCTCCTCCCACTCCCCTCCTCTAAGTCCTACCTTCTGATTCCAGTGAGCCCTTGACAATCTAGGTTGCCCCTTAATAGGGCAACCCCATTCATAATTATGTCACTGCTGGCCCAGAGGAACACAGTGTCTTTGCAATGCACTTGTCACCTGGGAAACATGAGATTATAAAATGTGTAAGAGAAAACAAGATCTTTAATTGGTTAGGTGTGATCACATGACTGCATTATTCCAGTACAACAGTACAGGTCAGAAATACTTAACGTTCTGAACCTCATTACTCAGTCTTTAAAATAAAGATCAGAGGGACCATTTTATATTCACAAGGCAAACCAGTGTGTACATAATTGTGGGATAATGACACTTGCTATGTGTGAAAGGCACTCAGTGTTGCTTCATGCCTCACTTCCTGAGGCATTCCATCATCCCACAACATCACACACCCTGTCATGCATGATTGCTTAGTTTGCATACCAGCCCTGGAATTCCACCCTGAGGCTGGTTGAGCTTTGGGTGCATCTTGGAGCTGGGGAACTCCTCTCCCTGGGAATGGAGACCACCTGCAGGCTGGCCAGGGAGTGGCAATGCCATTGGCTTGGAAGACAGCTGATCATCATTTGCACCAGAGGAATGGTGCAACTATTCCAGTCTTTGATCATTGGGAGTGAGAGATAGATGACAGACAGGGAACAAAATTGAAAACAATGGAATAAAACATAATCCAATAAAAATCTCCCACATTTGAGAAATAATCTGCAAGTGTAAAACACACACAGTTCCCCAGCACCCCCCACCCCACCTCCATATGGTACTGTACACATTTTCTGACTTTTAATAAAGGGTTGGATACCCATTCCCTCATTTTCAGTGAGCACACAGTTTTGAGTACTACAGCCCAAGGGAATAAGTAACTTGTTTGGGTCACATGATGAAGCAATGGTTGGAGTGTGATTTGAACCTGAGATCTCCAGGTTTACAGTTCATTAAACCACCAGATTGCATTGTTTCTCTTGTATGTTTATATCAAGTTATGAAGAATTCAGTCAGTTTTCTCTTAAATGTTTTACCCTATAAAACATGGGTGTGTCATCTGTGACTGGTGCCCACATTTTTGAGTTTTTACTGCAACAATTCAGTAATGCATAATTGAATGGTTTGACATGGCATGGGCTGTTCTGTCAGTTGTGAAGTCTAAACACCAGTATGAGGCACAGGTTTGATTCTCCATTTACAAATAAAAAAGCAAATCCAGATGGAGCTGATACAGAGATGTTTTGTAATAATGTTGTAAAAGGACTATTGGTTTGCGATTTTCCCTATCTCTATAATGTACCACATAGATGATGAAGTCAACAGTGCTTTAACAATACCTGCACTCTCACAGAGGCATGCATGGGATTTACTCAAGCACAGCAAAATCAGTGAATGAGTTTCCAAGCATCAAAAATATATATATTTTTTTGGTTTTTTCATATAGCTTTTTCTCCCATTATAGCCCTGCACAGTCATGGCTGTGGTGCTCTCACAGATGATCTCATTCCACCCTGTAACTTCAGGGCTTCCTATAGCCTGCATCGGTGCCCCATTTTCTGATTTTCTCCCCTTTAGTCCCAGGACCCAAGAACACGGCCACACATGTGCTTGTAGGTGTGCATGCACTCCATGGCTCCGGTAATGGCCTTTTCCTCCCACCCGGCCTAATGCCTTGTCTCACTTGTGGCTTGCTGCTGCCACCTAGCCTCCACCTGGTGACAGCCAGGAGCCAGGGAAACCTACATCTCTCCCTGGGAGAAGAGAGCTGCCTTGCAGCAGCTCAATCCAGCTCCTCGCCCTCCCCCACAGCTGACCACTGATGAATCAGGCTCGTTCCCACATCCAGATCACTGGCATGGGAAAAGGTGAGGCATCCAGTGCCTTAGCCCTCCACACCACAAGGCTGGCTCAAAAATGCATTTTATTAATAACTGAAACATATAACAGTTTTATAAGAATGAGAAACGTAGCTACAACAGGGAACTGGGTTCTTAACATTAAATGCAGTTACAGATAATAAAGAAATATGTGCACTTACCACCAAAAATGCCACAAACAAATGATTTCTGTGTCAGTAATCTTTACTGAGGTGCCACTTTCTAAAATTAAAAAGCCCTCTAAGCTGCTGTCCGATGCATTTGCATGTTAGTGCTTTATCAAAGACATAGGCACTTGGGCACTGACACAATAAATATGGGCCACCGAAAAGGATTGTGATCCAATTATTCTGTGCATGCTGCAAGGACCAGGATGTAACAAACAGGAGAAAGTGCTTGTGCAATACATGAATACAGTATATACAGTATGTAAAAACTTTACAAACACAGATGAAGACATTTTTAATTCATCTGTATATACTTGTTACACCATGAATTAATAGCTTAAGTTATTATATCCTTAAAACAAATGCAGCTTCCTTTTCATAGCTCTTGTTTCTGAGTGCAATGGTTTCCAAGTGAACAATTCAGAGTATCAGGCATCTAAAACAGAGAAGTCAAACAATTAGCGCTAGAGAAAAACAGATTTAATAGTTTATATATGGTGCTGAGTTAAAAGTGGCATTAAGATCTGGCCACTGTCTAGCCCCCAATCTCTAGCTCCAGTATGCTTCACGTTTTCGAACAAGGTTATCATAATCTTCCTGTCTCTGACTTGGCCACACTTTTTCTATTACCCTGAACACAAAATTGGGATTTTCAGGCTCTGTGGCATCGTGCACATGTGCTACTGTGGTATACTGTAATTTTTTTAAATTCTGAATCACTCACAGTGTTCTCCCACTCTAGCCTGAGATTTCTGATAGTTTTTCCAATATAATACTGTCTGTATGCCCACAGTGCCAGATAGAAAACTCAACAAGTCTCACAAGTTATCAGGTCTCTGATTTAATAACTTCTACCTGTTTGTGGGTTCAAAGAAGTGTTACCTGGGGACACAGCATGATAAGTAGAGTAGAGCACCTACATGAATGGCATCCTTTGCTTCTATTGTTCATACATGAGACATTCTCCCCTCTTTTTCTGCATACTATGTACCAATTTATCTTGTAAAGTATTGGCCATCCTATTTGCCATTCTAGGATGGTTGTGTTACAATTGCACCCAATGCTTTGTCACCTTTTATGGTTGCTTGTGCATGCATGTGTAGCAAACATCTTGCTACAGTAACCTGGTTTCAGAGGTGTGTCATTGTAGGGTCAAATGCAGCTCAGGCTGCAATGGGCTGTACAGTGACAAACTGAAAATTAGCAAGGCTGATCATGACACTGTTCTCTGCTTGCTGAGTGGAAACTTTGCATAATTGAAAGGAGCAAGTAATTCCTATCACAGAGTGGTTGGTTCCTTTCATCTGCTTGACACCACCAAGCAAGCAGCAGGACGGCGTCACAGTCAGTTGTGATCTATGTATACTTTAGGCAGAGGCAGTGGCACTGACAGCTAATAATAACACTGCAGCCCTATTTCAGTGTGGCATGGTTCCCCTGAGGTACTGCTCTTTCTGCTCACCTTGCTTATGAAGCCGTCACTGGGTTTAGACCATACTCTTCCCAGTAGCACCACAGAGCACTATCCTGATCTGTACCTTCTATCTGTTCTCCCAATATTAACATTGCCACCAGGATGTGACATCCCATTCTGACCCTTTACTGTAGGATTATTGATAGGAGAGCCAGCAATCACTGTAAAGCTGAAAATAACCTAAAGTCCCCTGAAATGTTTGTCTACTGTTCATGACCTGCTGAGACCCCACCTAAAAGTCCATCCTGGGTTGAGCTTGCATGACCTGCTGAGAAACTCCTAAATCTGATTTGTGCCCCCCTTATGTGACTGGGTGCTGAATCATCAGGGTCAGACTTGGTCCCTCGATGTGCACCCCCTACATGTGTGGCACTGTGTTTCCCAATCCTCAGTGTCACACTTGGTTCTCTGTCTTTTTTTTAATGAAAATTTGAAAAGCAGAAAACTGTCCATCAATGCCTTTGTGACCATCCTGAGCCCCCTGACTCCCCACTCCACCCCAATCCCTCACTTAGCACCAACCACCGCACACCCCATTTCCCTCACTCACCTAAAATAAGCCCAGCACTGAAAATCCACTCTGCAATTAAATATGTCCTTCTGCTTCAAAATTGACCAAGTCATTGCATTTTCAATGTGTTTTGAAGTTTTACTCATAACTTTGTCATTTTCTTACATATTTTTTTTTTGCCAGATTTTCAACATGGCCTTTTTTGGACCCCTTCTGATGAACAAGGTAGGTGATATTTTTCAAATCTGGCCTGAAAGGTGATTTTACAATCACTTTGTGAAATCACCTTTCAGGCAGGGTTTGAAAAATTTCACAGAGCAGATTCATGAAATAACATCATAAAGAGGCTATGTTAAAAATTTGGGTTCAAAATCTTTAAAAAAACTCAAAGTTATGAAGGTTTGTTGAAAATTTCAATGTTAACTTATAACTTTAGTAATTTGCAACATTTTGACCCAAAATTTCAACATAGCCATTTTTTCACAGCACCTCATGATCGTGACAGCTGCCGTTTGTCAAATCCTGCTCAAAAGGTTAATTCAAAGTCACTCCATGAAATCACCTTTCAGGCAGGATTTGAAAAAATTCCAATTACCAGGTTCATAAGTGGGGTCTTAAAAAGACCATGTTGAAAATTTGGTGTCAAAATCTTAAAAAAACACCAAAGTTAGGAAGGTATGTTGAAATGTTCCACCGTTCATGCATACTATTGATAATGTTCAATATTTTGATCCTGAATTTTCAACGTAGCCATTTTTTTCATACCATCTCATGAACAGGACAGGTGTTGGTTTTAAAAGCCTGGATAAAATGTGTTTTCATACTTGTGCTACAAAATCACGTTTCAGGCAGTATTTTATAAATGACACCTGTCATGTTCATGGAGGGGTTATAAAAAGACTATGTTGAAAATTTGCAGTCCAAATGTTGAAAAATGAAGACGTTATGTGCATGGTTGGCTGCTGGCCAAGCAGGTCATTTCTTGTTCTCCTGTGCCTGTGACATGAGTTCAGGAATGCACTCAGGGAACTATCTGGCAGCATGAGGATGGGACCAGCACTGTCATAAAACAAGGCAGCAACTATGGCTCTACTCAAACGCGCATGCCAGGTACTAAAACTATAACTGACAGTCACAAACTAAACCAGCACTGAGTAGCAGGTTAAAACGTATATACTTTATTCATACAAAAACAAACATCACACTTACATGTGCATTGTAGGCAGTGTAAAATACAAACAGAGAGTATAGCAGGAGCCTATATATGTTTTAACCTGCTGTTCAATGCCAGTTCAGTTTGTGACAGCCAGTACTGTCAAACACCAGTGCTCTTAGCCTGGTAAGCTATTGAGCAGTGTTTTGTCACAAAGGCAACACCCTGTGATGGGCTGTGGAGCCTTCCTTCACAAGGGGTTGACGTGTGTGTCATGTGTGTCATGGCCTGACGGGGCCACATTCTGTGTCAGAATTCGGTTGGCACAAAAAATGGGGCTTGAAATATCTCCACTATTCTGTTTATTCCATTTCTAAAGGGACTTGCAGAAAGGAGGATACAATTTCATGATCACAAAAAGAGAAATTCATTAAAAAAACTATGTTAATATAGACGATTTCCCTATTATAACTCTTACTAATTTTGTTAATTTTTGCCGCTGTGCTATCTATACCCAACAGCTACACAGCAAATAAAAACAAAGCAAACATTCAACATTGAGAAATGCTTTTTTAATTATTGCTTCAACATATTTTTGAGTGTACTGAATATGTGGTGACAAAATTGATTCTTTCAATATGACTGTCATGTTGCCTAATATAGAACCTTAGAAATTGTCCCTTGGGGATGTTGGTGACTGTGTGGCATTGGTGGCAATTGATGAACAAAGAAGGGTATTTCTATCAATTAGTTTATGGAAGATACTTGTTATTACCCCTCCCTAAGCAGCTGGTTTTACTATAAGAATTAGCAAGTACATGAGTAATTTCTTTTCTTCTGAACACAGCAAGTCATGGAGCAGGGTGATTTGTGTCAGTCACATTGGGACTTCAATATTGGGTGTTTGGGGGGAGGAGAATAGGATTAGGGTACTGCCAAATGTAGGAGAAAGGGGGATATTAGGGAATTAATTTGTTTTTCATGAACAAGCATTTTCATCCGGATAGGTGGCAACTGACCAGGGAGGCAACTGGGTTGTACCAGTCACCAACCAGGAAATTATATTATTAAAAATTGTGGTGCCATGGGTATGAGGGTGGGATTATGGTGTTGATAGAGGGTTGGTTATGGGAGTTACATTATTTACTGGGTTTGGGCTGGGGAGGGGTGTGGGCATTGTGAAATATAAGCAAGGGTGGAGGGTGGGTCTTTTTAGTTTAGGACCAAATAACAAATATCCGAATACCAAATACCTGAATATTTGGCTACCAAATACAGAATATTCAGCAGACTATTTGTGAAAAACTATTCACACAGCCCTACTTTGAACCCTAATTTTTTTTTTGTGCTATTTCTTTACTTTGTCTACTTGTGATTTTGCAACCCTAATAAATGCAATGACATTCAGTAGTTGCAATTAATTTCCTTATGCTTGAGAACTTAGTCCTAAACTGTTTTGTACAGGGTCCTTCAAACCCTGCACAAATCAGGAGCTAAATCCTATCTTGCTTCACACAAGACCATTCAGGTCCTGCATGAAGGAATGCACAGGGTGTTTTGGTCCTGAACTAATCAGAAGTTGTGTTCTGCAGTACCTTTCCTCACACAGGGCCCTTCATGCCCTGCACAAAGCAGGACATGCAGGGCCCTTTGGGCTCTATGCACAAGAGCATTTGAGCCCTAACTTGCTTTCAACAAGGTGGGCCCTGAACTAAATATAACATCACACTAATTTGTTTTGGGCCCTGCACAAAGTATGCATGTGTTCTAATTTACATTAGGACTTAATTCATTTTTCACATCCAGTTTGCAGCTTTAAGCATTTTATTAGTGTTGGACTTAGAACATTTTTCATAAGCATTTTAGTTATTTAGTTCTAAAAAACTAAGTCCAGAAATGTTAATGAACTTTACCCACCCTCTAGCACCCATGCCACTGTTCTCCCCCCACTGGCAGTCCTGTGTTTAATTATCCATTGACATGCTCTTCTACATTCAACTGGTTCAGGCAGCAGGTGCCCAGTCCAACTGCCAGAATCTCTCCTTCTGCCCAATCTGTTTAAAAATAATTACCCACACTCGCCCACCCTCAGGCATTCATGCCTCTCTCCTCTCTCCTCTCCTCCCACAGGCACCCATGTGTTTTATGATCCCATCTCATGATTCTCCAGGTCCAACTGGTACCAGTCCCCTAGTGTGACTCCTCAGTGTCCCCTGATGTGCTCCTTTATATACAAAGAAACAAAAAAGCAAGGGGATAAAACAAAGCACAAAAATTCACGACATATTTTTATTTATTTATTTATTTTGTCATGTTTTGTATTGTTAATCATAACTTTGCCAATTTTGGCCAGTTTGAGCACAGATTATCAGGCCAGTCATATTGTTAATGCACCCAAAAATGTGTTCTGGGGTTCACCATCAAAAACACTTTCTAGGTCAGAGTTACAAAATTACATTCAAGTGGTTGTGGTGTGGAATAGTGATATGGCCACCTTGACAATGTGGGGACCAAATGACCAATAATGGCCAAGTTATGGGTAAAAATAGAAAACATGAAATGAACCTATTATAAATACTTATTGCAAAAAAAATACATTAATGATTACATTACAGTTACACAATCACAAAAGAAGGATATAATATGTTAGGGTCTTGAACCCTAATACCAGCCCCATCCTGCACCCTCATTACCAAAGGACAAGCTACAGATCCTGGATCATGTCCCATGGGTCTACTGCTTCGAGCTATAGGTTTGGAGCCTTTTATGATAAAATCTCATTTACTGTCTACTCCAACTGCTCCCTCGGCCTGTCTTAATTTTTCTCCCAGCACATCCCTCATCTTAACCCTTTTGAAGCCTGGTACCCTGTTCCTGAATTTTAACCACTCTACCTTAAGTTTCATTACAATCCACAATGTTCTTTGATTGCTTGATCCCAGTGGTTCCCTCACATATACTTCCCCAATGCTGTTCTTGTTTATAAGGCTAAGGCCAAATATGGTCCCTTACTTAGTTGGTCCCATGATTTTTTTGGCTCAGGAATACCTCCTGCATTCCATCCACTAGGGCCTGGCTTCTTGCACTTGCTGCAGTGGGGTACTCCAGTCCACATCTGGCAGATTGAAGTGTCTCAATATCAAAATCTTCCTTAGCTCTGTCATCCTGCAAATTTTATTTCACATTTTGATGTCTGCCTCCTCCTTCTGTGCTGGTATCATATAGACCAGTCCTATCCTCATTACTCTTCACACTCCTGGCATTGCTTGAATCCAGATAATCTAGTTAATTTCTTTAACCTTGCCCCCATCCTGAATCTCTGAGGCCAGGATCCCCACCTTCACATATAATGCTGCTCTGTCTTCCCTAATTTTTATCCTATCCCTCCTGAACAATGAATATCCTGGTACAGTACCTTCAGATCCCAAAAATGCCACCGTGTCACTAGTGCTGTGTGAAATGTGGAAATCTGCCAGCAGAATTAATGTGGAATAACCATTCCACCAGCAGAATTTTTATCAGAATTTCACTGGTCATTCTGCGCAATTCTGCATGCTGTGAACTGCATACTTACATTCTGAAGAGCAACATTTTCCTGTGAAAAATCATTTCACAACCATTTCTGTAGAAAATATTGAGATACACAGAATTTAATTCCATGGAAATAGAGTAGAAAACTCATTCCACATTCTGCTGCAGAATTCTGTTGTTCCACTTCTAATAACATTTGGCAGAATTTTGGTGGAATTTGGGGAAATTCTGTTAAATTTCATTCCACTGGAATTATTCAATTCCACATACTACTGAGAGTCCCCCATGTCTTAGTACCCCTCCTGGCCAGATCATCTGTGCCTGCATGCACTATTTTATGCAGACTCCCCCATCTGTCTCAGTGAGCTCCAGCACCTTTTTGCAGAGGACATCTACTGTTGCCCCTTGAAACAGGGGACCTCCCTTAGCACTTCTGGTATGGGAGGACTGAAAAAAGAACATAGCCATGATGTTTTGTACTGCATCTGAGGCTTCAAGTGCACTGTATGTGGTTTGAATTGATATACAGAAATCAAACAATTTGGAAATTTGTTCTCATCTTATATTCTTTATGCTTTTCTTTGCTGGGGCATCCTTGCAAACACATCCTTTGAATCCTCATTCTCACAAGACATTATGGGTATGAAAATCCTTGTGCACATCAGACTGACAAGGCTTCACCAGAATGGACATCCACCTTTTTATTTATTTATTTAGTTATTAAATTTTGATAACCAGGTAGGCCCGCTGAGCCCCGAAGGTCCCTTTTTCAGGGGTGACCCGGAATAACATTATAAGGTGAGAAACATTGAGGTGCATGGTTACAGAGTAGGTGCAGATAGTTGGCAGGTTACATTAATAGATAGCATTTTCCAGAAACATTAAGGTGTACAAGCTGCAATTGTATGATAGGAAAATTATTATAATAGTTAGTTAAGGTCACTAGCGATAGTGCTGAGCAAAGAATGAACAAGTGAGGTGGCTGGCATAGGTGATGGGGGGGCTATCAGGTGCCATGACAATGGCAAGTGCTGACTTCAATCATGTGGGCCTTGAGCCTAGTATGGACGTTCAAGAGTGAGGGAGCTTCCTGTATTGCAGGTGGAAGATTGTTTCATAGGGTGGGGGCAGAGTAGGAGAAAGACTTGCCACCCGCGTTGGTCCTGACCCAGGGGACTTCCAGCAGAGTCTGACCTGAGGTCCCAAACCTCCAAGGGTTGTGCTTGAGAGTAACAGTTCCTACTAGGCTGGGTGGAGCAGTTGGGCTGAGTAACTTAAACACCAGACAAAGCAGGGGATACTGGAGGTGTGATGCAAATGAAGGTCACTGTAGTTGGGCAATCATGTCACAGTGGTGGCTTCTAGAGTGACCCTGAGTCATGAACTGAGCTACCTTGTTGTACAGTATCTGCAGCCTGTTGACCTCATGCTTGGCCATGTCCTGTATCACTGGGGCAGTATAGGTCAGAGTGGGGAGCAGGACACTAGAGGCAACTGAGAGCCTAGCTTCAGGCATAAGCTGGTCCTTTAATCAATACAGGGTGCCAAGTTTACAGTCGATGGTCCCAGTCACTAGGTCAACGTGGTTCTTAAAGGTGAGACCACAGTCAATTGTGAGCCCTAGGTACTTTAAGGAGGCCACTACAGCAATGTTATTGCCTGAGAGTGAGTTAAGCTGTAGGGAGTTGGTCCTATCTTGTCCAAGGGATCTGGGACCAAACAGCATGGCTTTTGTTTTGCCCGGGTTTAGGACCATTCAGTTTGTTATTAGCCAGGCCTCAAGTGTAGTTAGGTAAGCTTGTAGGAGGGGACCAAGATCTGACAGATTGTCCAAGGAGCAGTAGATAACTGTGTCATCCATGTATTGAATGACTGATCTACTCCCACAGTGGAGGTTTAGGTTGTTCATGAACAGAGAGAACAGGAGGGGACCGAGGATTGAGACCTGCGGTACTCCCCCCTTTGTGGGCAGTGGGTCTGACAGTGCACCCATCCAAATGACCCTCTGTATGCGGCCAGATAGATAGCTCTCGAACCACTTGAGGGCCAGAGGGTCTAGTACAATCTTATCTAGCTTTTTTAGTAGGAGGTTGTGGTCAACAAGGTTGAATGCCTTGGGCAGATCTATGAATACAGCACCAGTAGGCTTCCCTTTGTCCATTGCACTGAGTACGTCAACTGTGAGGTTGGTGAGGGCAGTGTCTGTGCCATAGTTGATTCTAAAACCATGTTAGGAGGGGGCTAGAAGCTGGTGAGACTCCAGGTAGTCATGGAGTTGGCCATATACAAGCTTTTCTTGCAGTTATGCAAGGGTACAGAGCAAGGAGATAGGCCTATAATTGCTTATGTGTTCTCTGGGACCACTCTTGTGGATGGGAACCATATTTGCATGTTTCCACTGGTCCGGGATGGTTCCTTCCAGCAGGGACCTATTAATCAGCCAGGTCAAGGGTCTGGCAAGGGATTGGGCTCCATCCTTAAGGAGCCTGGGATTGATCCCATTGGGTCCTCTAGAACCTTTGATTTTTGGGGCCCTCAGGAGAGTTAGGACCTCCTTTGTCTTGACCAGTCTCAGGTGAAATGAGGGTCAATTATGGCCAGGGGGCTCAATCATATTCGGTGCCAAGGTTTTGGGGGGGTAATCCTGCCTTGTATCCATCAAGGTTGGTGAAGTGAAGATTGATGGCTGTGGCAATTTGTAGGCCATCACTTACTAGCTGACTGTTGACCTCAATGGGGCCTGGTTCAGCCTTGGTGTTGCCCATGATCAGCTTGTTAATGTGGGACTACAAGAGCTTAGGGCTGCCTAAATTGTTTTTTGGAGGTGAGTGACGTACTCTCTTTTTGTGAGTTTAGCTGCCCCTTACATTTGTTTCTTAGGGTTTTGTATGCCACAAGATCAGCAGGGAGAGAGAAGTAACTGAACTTCTTCCAGGCCTTGTCTCGACTGATCAAAAGAATTTTACAGTTAGGGAGATCCACTTATAGCAGGTGCCTTTTGATCTGAGTTATTTTCTGTGGGGCAAGGAGGTTGGCTGCCTTGATTAGTGAGTTGTAGAAGAATTCCAAAGCCTCTTCCAGGATAGGAAGGAGCATAATGGGGCTCCAGTCTAGGTTGCTGAGGTGGTATTAAATTGTGCTGCCATGACGTATGAGTAGTTATGGGCGGTGAATATTCTGGGTTGTATCTTGGGCGCTCTATTCTTACAGATGTAGAATATAGGGGAGTGGTCACTCAGGTTGTCAGACATTAAGCCAACTTTCTGGATATTGAGAGGGTTGGACTCCAGAGCCCAGTCCAGGATGGTGTGGTTCCCCATATTATAGTTAAGTCTAGTAGGTTCTGAGATAACCTGTACCAGATTTGCCTCTTGGGTCACGGTCATGAGGGCTTTGTTTGGGCATGGGCCCAATTAAGGTTGAAGTCTCCCATGATAAGGAGCTCTGTTGAGACATCTTTGACCATGGTTTTTGTGATAGCCTCTAGGGATTGGAGAGCAGTCTTGGGAGGGTTGTAGACACAACCTATGGTGAGGTGCTTTGAGTGATCGAGGATCACATGGATAAACATTGATTCGACATCTTGGCTGATATCCTGGTTCAGGATTTGGTGTGACACCATTAGGATGTCTTTCACATAGATTATTACACCACCCCCTATCTTGCTCTCCCTGTCCTTTTGGAAGGTGATGTATCCCTGGGACATGATCTCATGACTGAGGATGTGGGCCTTGGGCCAGGTCTCTGAGATGGCTAGGATATAAGGCTTGTAGAGGTCAAGCCAGGCTATCATTAGCCCCTTGAAGGACATCCAGTGTGGGTTCTGGGGAGAAGATATTAAGAGATTGGCCATTGGAGGGCCAGGGTTAGGCTGTATGTCTCCCACCATGAGCAGTAGTGCCACCAGCAGGCAAAGTAACTTCAGAGCCTTCTGCATGTAAAGTGGGGTGTCTCATAGTATATTCCCCTTCTTACCAGCTCATGGGCTATCAAGAGGGCATTTGAGCTGGGGTGGGACATGCCATTATAGTGGCCCATAGGAGGGGTGTCATAAATAGGTCCCCTGAGGTCTGGGTCACCTTGGCCTATGATCCTGTCCACCCAGGGGAGGGACATTATGTAGAGTGCTGCCTGGAGTACTCCCCTATTGGGGAGAGAGGCACAGGGCTTTTTTACACCATGCTATATAGGGTATGGTAGGCCGATGTCAGGGGTCAGCCCCATGGAAGCCATGTTTGGAGAGCAGTGGAGCCCTGTGATAAAAGCGGGTGCAAAACTTGCCAGAGGGCATTTTTTTTTTTTAGGAATGGGCTAGTGCTCTGTCTAGAAAAGGTTAACAGACAATTCATGCTTACCTTATCACCTTACAGCATCTAGAATAAGTGGACTACATTGTTTGTATGATGATGAGGGTAGGAGGAGGGTGGAAGGGAGAAGGCTGAGGGAGTAAGCAAGCACTGTTTAGAGAGATATAGTGGCAGCATGCTGTTTACTGAGGATTTGGCAGTGGTGATGAGTTATTGCGGCCACTAGTGGTGAGACCCAATAAGCTGCTAATGGTAGATTGTGCAGACTGTTTTTTCTGCTCATGTGATGCAACCTCTATAGATCTCTTCTCACCAAGGGTGGTGGTGAGGGTGGTGGGGTAGCCAGCAAGTAGTGCCACCGGGGCATCACGCACACACGCACAGTGTAAAATGGCATTCTGTGCAGCCCTGAGGCGTACCTGCTCCAAAATCACTGTGGTAGTGCAGCGGGGGCCCGACTTGTGGAAGAGCAGGACTTTTTACCTCTCTTTATGCTTCTTAACCCCTACTGAGCTAGACCTCCTACAGACAGCCACCAGCATCACCTTCCTGTCCAGTTGAGGCCCTCTTACCTGGGTCCTGAGTAGTCTGCGCCACCCGTGGTACACAATGAAACAAGGCCCCCCTGACTGGTTCCTTGGGATGAAGTTGTCTACAGCTCCTTGGCATCCTCCTCACTCTGTCTGGTCAACCTCTGGTAGACACAAAGTCTGGAGCATGCTCAGACCTGGGGAGAAAAGCCTGACTGTGGATGTGGGAGCAACAGGGGCATGGTCCTCCAGATCAGTGGCTATTTTTCTGTGTTTTGGACCCCAAAAGAAGCAGACATGTGATGACATCATGAGTGCAGCTTTGCATGCTCCCCTGAACAGCACATTGACATCTGCTGCTCCTTGACTCCAAAAACAGCCGGTACCAAGCTCCCTTACCACTATCCCATACTACGGGCCAGGTTAATGCTGGGCTCCATTTCTCTCCATCATGGATGTAGAGCTGTCACATGGATGCATGACCCCCCCCCAGCTGACTCTGCAATGCACCAGGTTCATTCCTGAACCAAATTATCAGGGCCACAAGTGGTAGCAGTACTGCTGTGATGATGGTTTGGTCAACCATCACCATTTAAACAGGCTTGTACATCTGATCCAGTATAGGCCAAGAATTTCAAAGTACAGACATGTGCTTTATCTTTCTTGGTACTCCTTAGTGTACAGCAGTCATAATCTCAACCAGGCATCATGTCAGAATGCCAATGCAAATATCCATTTAGAATGCTCAGAGTGAGTGGGCTAGAGAGACAGTTTGTAAGGAAAACAGTATATGGGATCCATAATAGCATGCTAGGAGAAAAGAAATATCTAAATAGTTTGATTTAGTGCATCACTCCAAACCATGCCCATACTTTGAAGCCTCATTGCCAGAGCATGGCATTAGGGTATGTAAATCCTTTTGCAAATCAGGCTTGACAATGTTTCACCAGAACAGACATCATGAACATATGAACATAATAAAATAGGCAGCAGAAAAAGGCCTCATGGTCTAGCAAGTCTGCTTGAATTTGCAGACACCCCAGTATTTACCGAGGGATCTGCCCCCCTTCCCGTTATCCACTTTCCCTTCCATTTGATGTCTCCTCCCCCTACCTTATTCCTTCCATGCAATGTTCCCTTTACATTGTCAAGCCTCTCTTGAAGCAGTCTACAGTCTTCAGGGAGAGAACTTCCTCCGGTAACCCATGTCATTTTGCCACCACCCCCTCAGTGAAAAGGTGTCTCCTTATTTCCCTCTTGAAATGTTCTCTCCAGTTTGAGGCAGTGCCTCATAGTAGTCCTGTTTCCATAAAGGCTGAAGAGACCCTCAGAGTTCCCTCTGTTGAAACCCCTATGGTATTTAAAGGTTTTGATCATGATGTCATACCTCTCCCTTCTATCATCCAGGGGAGTTCATGTTGAGAACTCAGTCTCTACTCATAAGGCCTGCTGTGTTGTCCCTGGATCATCTTGTTCACCCTTCTCTGTACCATTTCCAGTATGTTGATGTCTTTCTTTAGGTAGGGGCTCCTATACTGCACACTGTACTCCAGATGCAGCCTAACCAGTGACATGTACAGTGGCAGGATGACCTCTGCCTTCCTACTGGTAATTCCCCTGGATATACATCCCAGCATCTAGTTTGCTTTGGCCACTGCTCCCCTGCAGTGTGCTGAGTGCATCAGGTCACTCATAATGATCACACTTAAATCTTTCTCCTCCTCTGATTTGGTGACCTGCACACCTCCCACCCAGTATGTGGTCTCTGAGTTCTCCACTCCATGTGCATTACCTTACACATGTTGGCACCGAATCCCAGCTGCCAAGCACCTGACCATCTCTCTAGTTTAGCCAGGTCCCCCTAATGCCTTGTCTCCCTTCTTCTGGGCCCACTCTCCTACAAAGCTTGGTTTCATCCACAAAGAGGCATATTTTACCTTTTATTCCATCTGCAATGCCACTGAAGAAGATGTTGAATAACACTGGACTGAGAGCTGTGCTCTGCAGGTCCCTGCTAGTGACTGGTCTAGCATCCAAGAATTCATCCCTGGCCACTATCTTCTGGTTTTTATCTTGTAGCCAGTGTTTTAGCCACCTAGCCAGTTTTTCCTCTACCCCCAAGTCCTCCAGCTTACAAATCAATCTCCTGTTAAGAGTAGAGTGAAAGGAGATGCTGAAATCTAGATACCATATGTCCATCGCTTGGACTTTGTCCACTGTCCTTGTTACCTAGTCAAAGAAATCAAGTCGGTTGGTCTGGCAGGACTGTCCTGACATGAACATATGCTGCCTATTGTGATGGGGTCCATTTGCATCCAGAAGATTTGCCAGTCTTTCCTTCGGAATGGTTTCTATGATCTTCCCAATTATTGAGGTCAAACATACCAGCTAATAGTTATCAGGGTCATCTCTTCACCCACTCTTATGTAACAGTACTTATTTTGCTGTTCTCCAGTCTAGGAATACCACTCCAGTTTCTAGAGAGGTGATAAGCAGGTCTGCTAACTCCCTAAGAACCCTTGGGTGTATGCCATCCAATCCTTGGTACATATCCACCTTCAGAGCCTTCAATCCTTTCCTCACTCTTTCAATTTCAAACTCCCCATTAGTGACTTCTCCCCCATTACCCCTCTTCTTCCCCTGTGGTACTGGGCTGTCCTTTTCCTTTATGAAGACTGAACAAAAGTATTTGTTAAGTACCTTTCCATTTTCCATGCTATCCTCCACCCATCCCTCCTCCTTTTTCAGCCTGACTATCCCATCCTTGATATCTCTCTTGTTCCTAATGTACTGGAAGGAGGCCATATGAGTCTAAACTCCAAGACCAAAACTTGTACTCCCTGGAACAGAGAAGAGACAGAGAGGATATTATAGAAACATTCAAATTCATCAATGGTATAGACACTGTTTAGGTAGACAAACTCTTCCATGCAAATGGAGAGGCACGCACAAGACGGCACAACCTACGCCTGAGAGGGAGAAGATCAGAAGCAATATCAGGAAGTACTTTTTTACGGAGAAGGTAATAGACACATGGAACTGCTTGCACCAAGAGGTGGTTGCAGTAATGATGATGAATGCATTTAAACACACATGGGACCAGCACTACATTATAAACAAAAACAGTAAAATATAGGGGAGGGGGTTAGGTTCATGAGCTGACTAGATGGGCCACTCAGTCCCCATCTGCTGTCAAATTCTTATGTTCTTATATTCATTTTGGTACACTCATTAGTGGCCACCAACAGCCTTACATTGATGATGGACCATTTCTGGTCCACCCCCCCATTTCTTTCCTGATCCCACTGAGGTGCCCCATCCAGAATATCCCTCATCTTTCCCTAGTCTGCCCTCCTGAAGTCTAACACCCTTGTCTTACTTACAGTCCTCTCCTTGCCCCATGTCCAAGTGAAACCACACAGTCCTGTGGTCACTTTCTGCAAATGGTGCTTCCACCCTCATGTCCTGGACATGGACACCATTAACCAGAACAGATCCAGTATAGACCCCTACCTCACCCTTTTAAACATCTGATCAGCACAGGATAAGAATGACAAACATGTTTCTTTGTATCCTTTATGGATCACACATGCAGCACATTTTCCAATCCGCCTCTCTGGTATGCTACTGTATACCCAAGTGCACTAAATGCCTGACATGCTCAGAAACTAAGTTGATATTTGATTGGAAAGAGCAACTCTGTTGCACTGAAGAGTTTCAACAAAAAGAAATGTGCCTGAAGTTTGTTGCTTTTGTCTTTAGCTGGAATAGATTTAAAAGCCTATATGGAGGGTGACTTTTGCTTTGACAAAGGCTTGCTTGCCTACTCCATACACAGTGCGTGGTATTCCCACGCCTGTTTATTGTGAAAGAAATGGCTGCCATCTTATATTGACTCCATGTTGAGATATCTCTTTACCAGTCCTAGTTCCAATAACACCTGCCGTCATAAAACATTACTTGAACAGACGAAGTAATCCCCATAAATATGCAGCAATTACCATTCAGTGGAGATCAAGAAACAACCATTGGATGCCAATGGGGCTAACTTTATCCACTTTTAAAATCTTTGCACCAGGCTACCAGAGCAGAAACAGCTGAAACCTAGAGAAGAAGAGTGAAACTGTTCTAAGGTGATGTTGCAAGAGACTGACCAGCTGTTCCACTGCTGTTGATAGAAGAGAGTGACAAGCTAATCCGTAAGTGATGCAGCACAGTAACTTGAACAAAGGCATTTAGCTTGAAAAGATAGATTTTCTAATGCTACAGCCTAAAGAGATTAAAGCTGCCACAGATACGGACTTCATACTATGAGTCCTAAAAGTCCAGACACCACATCTTATTTAACAACAATTTTTAGCATACTGGGCTGGCAATATAGCCTAGAAGTTAGAGCAATGAGCTTGGAATGAGCTTGGTACATCCAGCAAACCTGGGTTTGGTTCCCACAACCTTCAGTTGCTTACTGTGTGACTCTGAGCAAGTCACTTAATTGCCTCAAAAGCTGCCGGGTCACCACTGAAAAGGGGCATTTGTACTTAAGTGAGTCTTACCTGGTTAACAAAGAAATAAATAAAAGGTGGAGGTACAGAAGGGCTATTGTCTTACTAGGATTAAATAGATATACACTCAGCAACACTTAAAATATGTTTTATACTTCTGAAGGATAATGCAACAAGTATAAGCAACCAAACAAAGTGTGTTCTATTTCTCATAGTTTACAATACTTCATGTCTTTACTACTGATGTTTTAATCCCACATTGATATATTTTCTAGATTACCATGAATTTTTAGATTTCCTGTAATGGGTAGCTTACATACCATTTTTACATTTTAAATAAAACTTATTTTTATACTTCTTGATGACAAGTGCAAGATACGACTCATATCAAAACCTTTTACTATATATTAATATGTCCCCTGGAGCCACTCATTGCTGGATAAGAGTGGTTTCACATGTGTTCTGCTCAAGACAGAACAGCAAAGTGAAACTGAGCTGTTCTGGACTGAGCAGAATGTAAGTGAAACCACTCTTAACCAGCAACAAGTGGCTCCAGGAGACATATTATTATATTTAGTGAGTGAGTGAGTGAGAGGCCTTTCGGCACCATGCATTTTTGCTTAAAGTTGAACCGCATAATATTCTGTGGTGATTTGCATATGCAGTCCATGATGCTTTGCATTACAGGGGCATGTGTGATTTTATATTATTATATTATTGGTCGAGCATGATCAGTAACACATTTTTTTTAAAACTGTCCCAGAACATGCCTGTTTCCAGTGAATCTATGTTTGAGACACTTAAGGATTATGGGTTACAGTGCAAGTTTAGGAGGTAAATGAATGGAGAGGGTAAAGGCAGAGAATAAAAAATAATGGGGGTCACTGGTGGAGGAGGAAGAGAGGGCTAGGTAAAGAGGTTGTACAAGCTGCAGGGTTAGGAGACTTAGGAGGGGTGGGAGAGGGGAACTCGGTGGGGCTAGAGGGAGTAGTAGAGATGCTAAAGAACAAAAGCAGGTGTAGGGGGAAAGCAGAGGAGTTATGGGGAGGGGGAAGGGAGATAGGAGGACAGAGAAGGATGGCAGTGATGAATATTAGTAAATAGGCAGTGAGGAAGGAGGGTTAACAGAAACCAGTTAGGGTCTCTGGAGACAGCTTAGGCAGGGATCATCATCTGGCAAACTGGGTGGGTCAAGCGGTCCTTTTCTGCTGACAAATTATATGTTTCTAGGTGAGTGTTGTTTCTTTTTTGGTTTCTCTGCTTTGCAGGCTGCAGCTGGTGTCAATTTATCTACATTATGCACTTCATTCCTTAGAGTGAGTTCCACCATTATCAGTTTGTTTTTAACCCTGTAGTGTTATTAAGAGCTATGATCACCAGCAGCCATCACTGAATCAGACTCAATGAAAAGGTCATATGGTTGATTGGTGACATATTATATATCCTACAAATGGCAACTCACAGATATAATAAACTGTTACAGGTAAACCACATATCAATATGGGATAATCTAGTTAATGCATTCATATAATCGTACATCAAGACTATAAAATAGTACAGTCACAATCTGGATGTCCTATCCTCTAATTTTTGGGACCAGACAAATATTCTATTACATCTACTTCCTAACAATGCAAACCTGAGGGTCTTCGACACTGGGAGCAGTGGTACAAGGGGAAAGCTTAGGAAGCACACGTGGGAAAGACAGCGGTGTGAGTACCTCACAGTAGATCATTACATAAGAAATTCTTACATGACAAGAAACATAGCACAGTGTTAGTGCATTCAAAAAATACCATAGTAGCAGTGAACTAGAGACTGAGTTAGTCATATGTTGGAAGAATGGTTTGAAATTAATTTCTTTGTTCATGCCATTGTGTTGTAAAGATTTCCTGTAGTAAATCCATCAATTCACTTTTTGTAGCAGTAGCCTAAGGCAATCACCCCCTCTCCATGTCAATTTAATTTGCTCAGTTGCCATGAATTTTAAACTTTCTGGCTGTACCAAAAAATTTACACCTACTGGTATAATCCGCCTGATACTGATGATGGATCTCGCATGCTCCTGGATGTAAACATTCAATGATCTCCCAGTTCCCCCCATATATGTAAGGTTGCAGCTGCATCATAGTTAGGCTTGGCAGTATTAGATTTAACCCTTGCTGTGCCACGGACTGATATATCAGTCCAGAATTCCTGTACATTCTAATGCTGTCGGCAGCCTAAGGGTTAAATCAGTAAATGTCGATAAAAGTCGATGTCACTGCACACACACACAAACCGATGAAAAAATATTTTTGTCAATAATAAATTAAATTTACTTTGACATGTGAAGATAACAATTTGTGTTTTTATCAGTTTGAAAATACTCAGCATTTACTGTCATTAACTACACTTGTGAAAATTAAATCGATACAAATTGAAATAAATGCTTAAAAAACATTACTTTTGTGCAACTGTGAACATTTAAATTGATAAAACTCAGGAAAAAGGTTTAAAAATAAAAATCGATATTTTTCATCAAATTTATAAAAAAATAAAAATTTGCAGACGACACACACATCAGCCTCCCAGTAAGCAACCATACAGATGCAGCAATACTATAAGAAGCACTGAGTGAACTAGAAGCATGGGCTTGTGGAAAAAAGTCCTTATTTAACATCGAGAAGTGCACAGTGATGCACTTGAGGAAAAACAACCCCCAGATGTACTATACACTAGGTGGGAAGGTACTAAAGGTAGTTCAGGATGAGAGAGATCTGGGAATCAGGGTTAGTAGTTACCTCAATTTCAAACTACACTGTAATCAGGTAATTAAAAAGACCAGGATTATCCAGAATTGCATCCACAGACACATTAAGAGCAGGAGCAAGGAAGTCCTGCTTCCCCTCTATACTCCACTTGTGCGCTCTCACAAAGAGCATTGTGCCCAATTTTGGGTACCTGGGGATTAGGGTGATATAAAAGCCCTGGAGGAAGTCCAAAGAAGGGCTACATTGAGAATTAAGGAGGTACAGGGTCAAAATTATGAGCAGAGGCTGCAAAACCTGGAGTTGTAGTCATTGGAATTTCACAGGTTATGGAGGGAAAAGTGCCTGATTTATAGATCCCTATCAGTTGTACATTTATGGGATCAGCTGGGTCTTGTTCTGAGAGATCAGATATATAACACCAGAGCCCACCCCCTGCAGTTGAAAGGAGAGCACTATAACACACACAGAAGAAAACACTGGTTCTCTGTGAGGGTGGTCAAAATCTGGAATGAAGTCCTGGTTGAAGTGGTAGCTAGTAAAACCATGGATGCATTCAAGCATAATCTAGATTCTCACTTGATCAGCAATAATATCACTGGTTACCCCTAGAACACAAATGAACTTTAATGGACTCCGGTCTCTACAAAGCTCAGTAACTACCTATGAAACCTATGAAAAACTGCCAACCCTAATCATAGCACATACCCAACAAATAATGTTACTCAGTTCATGATTTGCCATACTTCCAAACTGCATCCAGTAACAGGATGTATAAAAGTTTTTTCTCTGAATTGCAAGCTTGCAGACATTACATGCCCTACATTTATAAAAGCCATTGGGCCCAGCTGGAAGCCAGGTTCTGTTGCTGGGTACTTCATTTTTGTTCAAGTAACTATAGACCAAATCTTCCTTCAATATTTTTTTACATTGTGAATGTAACATGCGATCTGGTACCAATATGAGGTGCACGTTTATCATTGCTGAGTAGGATATGCCATTTGTTCCTGAAGATATTGTCTAGTCTCTCTGACAAAACATTGTATTTGTTAAGAAATATGAGTGGAATATTCTCTTCTTGTCTCTTACCTTTAGATGTAAGGAGATTTGCTTTGTTTAGACATCTTGCTCTATCCAAAGCCTCATTTAATAGGGCCTGTTCATAGCCTCTGGCAATGAATCTCCATTTTAATTCCTGTGCTTGGCGGTTAAAATCATTAAGTTATTATACAGAGAATGAGCCTCCCAATCGTTGATTACAGTGACGTGGTCTACAGTGCCACCTCTAATACAATCCTTGCAGACTAGGCACTCTCATCCACTCTTTCTGCTGTTTTTCACTGGACTGACCCCTCCGCACTCACCACTGTTCCTTGTACCAATTCCTATCCTTTCCATCACTTAAGGACAGACACTGTGTCCTTTGTATCAACACTGCCAGTAAATTCTGGTTCAGTTCCCTCCCCTCCTACCTCTTCACCTCACTCTCCCTACCCCCGCCCACTTCCCACTTCCTCAGGAGTTCAAACATTCACGCCCTGATAGTTCCCTCTGCTGCAATGACAATCGGACAAGCGGCCTTCAGTCATCATTTCCCCAGGCTCTGAAATCCCCTCCCTCACACTATCTGAAATGCTCCTTTGTCTTGAGTCCTCTCCTATCTCCTCCATAGCCTCACGCCCTCCTCCTGCCACTGTTCCCAATCACTTCCCCCTCCTTCTGCATGCTCTTTCCCACCCACCCACCCCCAACCTTTGTAGAGCAAATTATTATGTGACTGTCAGTATACTCACACTTAGCACCTTTGCACTTTGATCTTGGTACAGCTCACAACTATACAGTGTAATTCTGTAATTGTATACTGGATGTAATGCTCACAAAATTTCCTACAATGTTATTTGGTAATTGTTTTCTTGTATTGTCTGTAAATTAATGAATTTTAATATCCACCTCCCCCCCACCTCAAGGACGCATCTGGAAATGAGCTTCTAGCTCAGTATGCCTTTCTTGATGAAACTTTTAAATAAATAAATAAAAGTGTGGAGTACTTCCTTTACATCCTGACAAATTGGATAAAGGGGATGGATGTAAATAATGGTTTCAGGCACTAACTGTCAGCACCCATCAAGCTGTTTGCTGCTGTTTTCTTCCTGTATCCAAGACTCATGAATTCCAAATTGTCATCTATGGTTAGTACTACATCTAAATAGTTGACCTTCCACCATGCTTGCATAGTGTGTAAACTTGAGGTTCAGGTTGTTCTGGTTAATAATTTTAATGAGCTCCTAAATTTCTTCCTCACTACACCTCCACACACAGACAAAATCATGACCAAAGCTGTGCCATCTGACGTGATTGTCCGTGTGCAGATTCTTTGAAGGGTCATCAATGGACTCCTGCTATCACAATCCCAGAAATAAGTTTGCATAGGAGGGTGCAGCTGACAAATCCATGGCAGTTCCTAACTGCAGAAAAAAAACATCACCATCAGTTCAAAGCAGTTAGGTATGATGCAAACTTTAATCCAGACTTTCTAAAATAAAGGAATAAGTACACCAAAAATTATCATTAAAATTACTGAGGAAATATTTGCAGGCTTTTATACCACCCATATGCCTGACTGATGTATATAGTGACTCTACATCAACAGTTTCCCATAGGTAGCTATCATCACACTTCAAATCATGGAGTTTGGATAAAATACCCATAGTGTCTCTCAGGTAGACGTTGAGGTCACACACATGCTGTTATACAAAAAAATCTATCCATTTTGATACTTTCTCAGTAATTGACCCATCCCTGAGACTGTGGGCCAGCCAAGTTCTAGAAACATAGAATCATAGAAACATAGAATCTGATGGCAGATAAGGACCTCACACCCAGTCTGTCCATTTTTTCCCCTGCCTATACTGTCACCCAGACCCTACTTGATCTCTGGCTCCCTCCCCTCCACTCCACTTGCATCCCACTAAGATACCCTTATGCCTTTTCTATACATTCTTTAAACCCACAACTGTTTTGCCCCCACTATCTCAAATGAAAGACTGTTCCAGGCACCTACAACTCTTTCAGTGAAGAAGTACTTTCTCATATCTCTCTTGAATTCCCCCCTTCCAGCTTCATTGCACATTTCCTTGTTCTACTGAATCTTTTTCTCTGAAAAATATTCTCTTATCCCTTTTTTATCCCTATGAGGTATTTATAGGTCTGTATCACATCCTATCTCACCTCAAGGATCCGTCCAGTATTGGGCACCTAACAAATAGTAAATCGATCGATTGATTGATTGATATTGAAGTCTTTTAGCCTCCTCTTATAGAGCTTCTGATGCAGACCTGCCACCATTTTAGTTGCCCTCCTGTGGACAGCTTTTACCCTGTCTTTGTCCTTCCTGAGATGTGGTCTCTAGAACTGGAAACAGTACTCTAGGTGGGGTCTCACCTGTGATCTATGCAGTGGTAACACCACCTCCATCTTTTTTTATGGTGATACCTCTCCCTACACACCCCAACATTCCATTAGTCCTAAAAACTGCCTTGTCACGCTGCCTCACCACCCTGAGGTTATCAGATATGATTGCTCTCAGGTCCCTTTACAGTTTGGCAACCGTCAGCACCTCTTTTCCCATTCTGTACACAACTTTGGGGTGTCTGTGGCCTAAGTGCATGATTTTACACTTTTTATGTTTGCTTGAATGCATGTGCAAGAAACATAGTGCCATCATCCGAGTTTTTGGAGGTGTGGCAGCCCTCTTCCAATTCAGTCAGTGTGTTTGCAGGCACGGCCGCAGTTCTCCAATGCCTGTTGAGCTGTCTATGACAGCTCCAAAATACAGTGGCGTACAGTTGAAAGGAGGAGCTACATTTCAGTGAGCAGAGATCAGATATCGCCTGCTCATGCATGCTTCCCCTACACACACACACACACACACACACACGCATGCATGCTGTGTGCTCGGCCCCCCCCCACGCACACACTGTATAGCCAACGGGGGGTGCCCAATCCCCTGTCGGCTGTGTTGGCCCCCAAAAACACAGTTCCATATGCCACGCTGGTGCCCACCCCAGCATGGCTACATGTCGTGATAGCCGACGGGGTGCCCAACTTCTCCCGGCTCCACTGTCTACCCCCAGGAGGTGCCACGCTGGGAGCCCACCCCAGCATGGCAACAGATGCTATGGCCGACGGGGGTGCCCAATCCCCCGTCGGCTCCATGCCCCCAACCAGTCATCCTTCTGCCATGCTGGGAGCCCACCCCAGCGTGGCAAACGTCTCACGTCGTCGCCATTAAAAACAAAACCTGAAACTTAAAACGGTCCTCGCTGTGTCTGCCCCCACCCGCGCCCACCCACTGTGCACCCTGCCTCCCCACCCCATGCGCTCTACTTCCGGACTCCGCGACGATCTTCGTGGACCGGGAACACGCTCTGCACTCTTCAAAGCCGACCGTGAACTGAGGAAATGCCGATAAGCTGTATAATGGGATAGATAGGGTTTTTTCAACTTTGCTGCATATCTCAGGCATTTTTTGGAATTTTTGCACCAAATTTTCAACATGGGGTTTTTGGGACCCCTTCTCATGAATGCTCTCACTGTCATGGCGTTAATCGAGCCAAGGGTGATTTCGCAGTCACTGCGCAAAATCACCTTTCAGGACTGAGTAATGAAATGACACTTCCACTGTTCATAAGGTGGGCTCTCAAAAAGCCTATGTTGAAAATTTGGTGACAAAATTCCTAAAAATGACTGTTTTACGAGCGTGTGTTGTGCAGTTCCTACGCACGCTCGTAAGTTCATGAATTTTTAATATTTTCACTCCAGATTTTCAACATTGCCATTTTACCACACCTTCTTATGAGCAGTACAGCTGTCATTTTTCACATCTTGTCCAAACGTGTTTCTGCTCATGTAGCGCGTAATGGCGCAGAGTCGGTAAAAGCAAATCAATGTATGGGACACATTAAGAAAATCACAGTGACACTTTTAATGAGCAGAGGTCTTAAAATGTCTATGTTGAAAATTTGGTGAAAAAATTCCTAAAAATGACTGATTTACGAGCGCGCATTGCGCAGTTCCTACGCACACTCAAAAGTTTGCGAATTTTCAATATTTTCACTACAGATTTTCAACATTGCCATTTTATTACACTTCCTTATGAGCAGTATAGCTGTCATTTTTTGCATGTTGCCCAAAACGTGTTTCTGCACATGTAGCGCACAATGGCGCAGTTGGTGTGCAAAATCAATGTATGGGACACATTAAGAAAATCACAGTGACACTGTTCATGAGCAGAGGTCTTAAAATAGCTATGTTGAAAATTTGGTGAAAAAAATTCTTAAAAATGACTGTTTTACGAGTGTGTGTTGCACAGTTCCTACGCACGCTCGTAAGTTTGTGAATTTCTATATTTTCAACTCCAGATTTTCCACATTGCCATTTTATTACACTTCCTTATGAACAGTACAGCTGCCATTTTTCACATTGCCCAAAATGTGTTTCCGCACATGTAGCGCACAATGGTGCAGTCGGTGTGCGAAAGCAATGTTTGGGACAGATTAAGAAAATCACAGTTACATTGTTCATGAGCAGAGGTCTTAAAATGGCTATGCTGAAAATTTGGTGACAAAAGTCCATAAAATGACTGTGTTATGAGTGAGCATTGCGCAGTTTCCACGCACCCTCGTAAGTTCATGACTTTGTAATATTTTCAGTCCAGATTTTCACCAGTGGCATTTTTCCGCACTTCCTTATGAACAGTACAGCTGTCATTTTTCACAACATGGCCGAAATGTGTTTTCACATTTTCAGCGCAGAGAAACGTGGTCGCTGTGGGAAATCATTGTTCGGGACAGGTAAAGAAAATCACAGTGACACTGTTCATGATCAGAGGCACCAAAATGCCTAAATTGCCAATCTGCTGTAAAAAATCCCCAAACTAATTACATTACGGGTGTGCGTTGCACAGTTTCTATGCACGTTCGTGACTTCACCAGTTTTTTTAATATTTTTACTGCAGATTTGCAACATTGCCATTTTTTCCACCTCCCCATGAACAGTACAGCTGTCATTTTTCACATCCTGTTTGGAATGTGTTTTTGTACCCGTGGTGCTAAATGCCGTAGTCGCTGTGCATAAGCAGCTTTCAGCTAACAAACTGATATTGCCACTGTTCACGGGGGTGGGGTCTCAAAGAAAACATGTTGAAAATTTGGAGTGAAAATACCAACGAATGCCTGAGGTGTTAGGGTTTCCAACCATAATGCCCCACCCTGTAGAGAATGACAGGCATCAGGGGTGTGACTTGGGATTCTTGCCTGTAATGCTCATACCATTCCACACCCTGCAGCCAGTGAGAGGCATCGAGGTATGCCTTGGACTCTTCGGCCCCAAAGTTCACCTCATTCTCCTATACCGCACCCATCTCACCATATTTCCTGATGGAATGGGGTGCGCATAAGGGCCAAAGACCCCAAGGCACACCGTGACACTTGTCAGTGTCTGCAGGGTACGGTGTGGTGAAATGGCATGGCCGTTATGCCTGATGACCCAAAGGCACACTCCAATGCCTGTCACTCTCTGCAGGGTGGTGGTGGGGTTGGCTTCAGTTCAATACTTCACTGCCATTCCTATTATGCAGCTCTGTAATTTCTACACTACCAATGCCAATGCCAGCAAGCAAACATTCGGCATTGACAAATGCTTGTTTGCATTGAAACCCAGCTGCCATACACTTAACCACTCCTCAAGTCTTCTCAGGTCACTGCACAATCTTTCCAGCCTCTCTAGAGTGTCCGTCCTATTGCAGATTTTGGTGTCATCTGCAAAGAGACAGATCATTCCTTCCAGATCATCTGCAATATTACTTAAAAAGATTTTGAAGAGGACTGGTCCCAGTGCTGAGCCCTGTGGCGCGCCCCAGTGGTCACAGTTCCTTCCCCAGAGTGAACCCCATTTACCACCACCCTCTGTCACATAACCCTTAAACAATTTCAAACTCAGTTTAGCACCTTAGGACCCACTTCTAAACTGCCCAGTTTTCTTATGAGTCTCCTGTATGGAATGGTGTTGAAAGTCTTCCTGAAATCTAAGTAGGCCATATCCACTGCCCCACTCTGCTCTATTTCCCTGGTAACCCAGTCATAGAAGTCCATTAGATTTTCTGATGTGACACCCCACCCCAATGAATCTGTGCTGCCTTGAGTCTTGTAACCCAGTGGACTCAAGGTACTTCATAATCCTTTCCTTTAACAATAACTCCATTAACTTCCCCACTACTCACTGATGTCAGTCTGACTGGCCTGTATTTGCCAGCCTCCTCTCTGCTCCAACTTTTGTGAAGTAGAAAAGAAGGCTGTAAGTACTCCAAATTCAGAACGACATTCTGAAGCCACCATCTCTTACATACAGCACCATCCCTTCTCCCTTTCTTCCCACCCTATCTTTCTTGAACTGAGAATGGCCTGGCATGGCCATGTCCCATTTGTGGTTTCCTGTACAGCATGACTCAGTGATGGCCATGATATCCAGGTCTGCCTCTGCCATGATGGCCCCTACGTCTGGAATTTTATTTTCTAGACTTCTCACATTTGTACACATGGCCTTCCACAGTTTGTTACCACTCTGCTCATTAGCCCTCCCTTTTATTCCTTTTTGCCCTACCTCCTTATCCCCTCTCTTTTTACAGCTTTGTGTTCCCATCCTCTTTCATTTCTACCATTCTGGCTATCTTCTCTGCTTGTGAATATTGGGGAGGGCCTATATAGTGGGTATGGTCAGATGGTCAGTCCGCATGTATTTAAACTCATCCTGTGATATGTGCCCCTCTCTATAGCTCTTTCCAAAATCTTTAGTGATTCTCTTTTGAAAATACTAATGGGGTCCCCTGGTAACCTCTGGTAGATGTCTATTTCATTCAGTAAGGCAAAAGGGGCAGCACTGGGAGAAAAAATATTTCAGAGCTTCAGCTATGCATAGATCAATGAACACAACTATATGTTTTTTGGGGGGACAAGTTCTTCCATTACTGATTGTTCTCATTTTCCCAAACATCAGCCTATTAGTATGCAACATATAGGTAGAGGAAAGCTATTTCAGTTTCTTTGATGAAGCATGTATCCTGATGGACTATCAAACGCACATATTAATCAGGCTCCCCACTAACTCCAGAAAAAAATATCCTTCCTAGACTGCATAGACTAGGCTCATAATTCTATAAATGGGTATGTGACAATATAATGCATTCTAATCTGTAACTGTTCCTGTAAATAACTTGTTAATGCTATACAATAATTAATTTGACTTCCTTACTCTTCCTGTCTTACCTTTCTCTGGTCACCTTTTTTTTTTATCTCTGACTCATTTTCTTTACTGTTGCTACCTTTTTTCATTTCTTTTTTTTCTAACTTTATTTCTGTTAATTTCATATTTGGGGCTGATGGTATCTTCATTTATTCCATCATACACATGTACATATTTCGCAGGAAATATGGCTATCATTTCATCAAGTTTCTTCCTACCTCCAGCTCAGTGGGGATACTCTGCCACACCATTTTCTTCAAAGTACCTATCAAGTCTGAGCTAGATACTTGTTACATTATCAACTGATGCCACATGCTCTGGCAGTCCATCTCAAGTGTTTACTATTTATTTTTCTAGAGTAGTTTTTCCTGATGTCTTCTTTCTGCCTTCAAAGATACTTAGTATTCACTCATACTTTCATCCTTGTGCATTAGGAAGATCCCACGCTTGGTCTGCCGCTGGAATCCCATTTAGATAAGTACTTGGATACTGCAATCATGCCTCTGCTGAGTCTTCTCTTTTCCATGGAGAACAGTCCTAGATTTACCAGCTGGTCCTCATAATCCATGTTTTCCAATCCAGTAACCATTTTGGCTGCTCTCCTCTGTACTTTTTCCAGTGTGTGTGTCACTATCCTTCCTCAGATATGAGGACTAAAGCTGCACGCTGTACACAAGATGGGACCTGACCAAGGATGTGTAAATGGGCATATAAAGTCAGCTGACTTACTTACAGAGTTTCTTTTAATGCATGCAATGATTTGGTTTGCTTTGCTAGTTACTGTGTCATACTGAAATTAAGGTTGCTGTTGATTAGCACGTCCAGATCTTTTTCTTGCTTGGTTTCAGAAATCTCCATGCCCTTCAGGTAGTATTTTTCATTTATGTTCATTTTTCCTAGATGCATTGATTGCATTTCATAACATCAAAGATCACCTGCCACATTTCTGCTCACTTCCCAAACCTGTCCAGATCCATCCCTGTTGTGATATGATTGCTATTCCCATCATGGTGCTATTGGCAAATTTGGCAATCCAGGCAGTGGTGGTGCCCACTTTCTGGTCACTTATAATTATATTCAACAATGTAGAGTCTAGATTAGGTCCCTGTGAAACCCCATTGGTCACCTGATCCATGCTGCATGGTTACCATGCTTTATACTGGTGTCTCATATCCTGCAACCAATTTTGAGCTCATTACATCACATCCCAAGCTATCTCCCACTTTGGAGATAATGATTCCGTAACTAACATTATGTGTATGAATATACTGCAATAGACAGCTTAAGGTTAAGTAGACATAGATAGTAGGTTAACAATTAGGGTATAGGAAGTAATGGACATCAGGAAGGTAGTAAATGCTAGAAGGACTGAAAAGGAAATGTAGGAGACACCCTATTTATGGGAGGGTAACAAATACATTTCAAACAGGTAAAGGAAAAGGTAGGAAGTCAATGGAAATAGAAAGGAGGCAGGAAGGCACAGAAAAGGTTCAACAGAGAAAACAGACAAAAAGGTTATGAAAGGAAAGAGCATGGAAGTGATGCAGTGCAATGGGTGTGGAGCCACAGTCTTTCAGGACACATTCTGGAGACTAAGGTGCTGCCCCATTCACACTTGCCTCTATGGGCTGAGACTAGAGGTTGCTGGAATATTGGTCAAACTGGTAAGGGTACAGAGAATCTTCTGCCCCATCCATGGGCCACCAACTCTACCACTGCTCCCCCAGAGAATGTCTACTCAGAGGCAGTGCAGTTAGATCTTGGTAGGCTCCAAGAGGGAGGTGGTGACAGGAAGGGAATGCACTCCTCAGCCTGTACCACTGCACAGCTCCTTCACCATACTGGTGGGACAGGGAAGTCAGTAGGAGGCACCCACAGCAGTGGGAAGGGAGCAAGTAGATATCCTTAAAGGGGGAGACCCAAGGAGGGAGGAAGAAGCCCCAAGCCAAGGAGGAAGCAGTTGCTGATTGGGAATGATATCATTAGGGGAATAGACCTTGGGAGTGGGGAGAGGAAGGGAGAGGGAGGTAAAGTGCAGTCCAGCTGCTTTGCTTGGAGGGATGGTGAGTGGATACAGAGAATCACTAGGGATGGGAGGGTGCTTTATATCATTGTCCAGCGAGGGACAAATGACCTGGCAAGGGACAAGGATAGGGTAGTGCAGGGTCAATTCTGGGAGCTGGGGAGGGGTCTGAAGTAGTTAAAATGCATGGTGGCATCTGCTGGAGCAGTAACTGTGTATGACCAAGGATGGAAAAGGGCACTCAGCACCATGGCTTTTAACAAGTGGTTAAAGGCATGGCTCATGGGGGAGGCTTTCAGCTACACTGGGGACTTAGGACCAGTCTGCTAGGGTATGGGCCTCTATAGGGGAGATGGTCTGCATCCTTCTAGGAGGGGGACCACAGTCCTTAGTGGGAGGTTTAAATTCTATTTGGATAAGCATTTAAACTAGCCAGGGGGAGTCTGTAATGCCAAAGGAGACAAATATTGCCTTCTCTCAGATGATAAAACAACAAAGAGTGAGAGCCTGCGGGGAGGACACTCCCCCAGGGCAGGGGTGCAGGAAGACAGGATGGGGACAAGGCAGAAGACAAGGGGGTAAAAATCAGGATAGCAAGAAGAGAACAGTAAAGGTAACAGGTAACAGAAAGCAAAGCAAGGAAAGAGGAGGGTTGGTGGAGCTTCAGGAAGCAGCACCAGCAAGGGGGAGGAAGTAGGGAGGTAGACAGGGAGGGAGTAAGGTAGGAGAGCCATGTACACCAATGGGAAGGAGTCTGGGAAATAAAATTCCAGAACTGGAGGCCATCATGGAGGAGTCTAGCCTGGATTTGGTGGCCATAACAGAGTCACGATGCACTGACAGCCATAACTGGGATGTGGCTATACCAGGCTACTCTCTGTTCAGGAGAGAAAGGGAAGGGATGAGGGAGGAGGGGCTGTACTATATGTGTGGGAGAGAACCAAGGCTATGGAAGTGCAGTGGTACCTGGAGGAAAAAGAAGGACTAGAGGTGTTGTGAGTCATCCTGGGCAGGTGCTGGGGCCACTATCCATACAGGGTTAGTATACAGACCTCCAGCACCGGGAGATGATTTGGATAAGGCACTTTGGGATGACATCATCATGACTGCACATGAGGGGAAGATGCTGCTAGTTGGAGACTTCAATCTACCAAATGTGGTTTGTAGCCTTCTAGCTGCAGCTTTGGCAAGAAGCAGGACCATCCTTGACTCTCTACTATGGGCCTTTCTCAGGCAGCAGGTCAACAAACTCACTAGGTATGGGGCAGTGCTGGACCTGGTGCTTACAATCAGGGACAGCATTGCAGACATTACAGGAGGCAGTCACCTAGGTACCAGTGATCATCATACCATGTAGTTTAAAATTAAGATGGGAGCAGAGGAAAATCACATGAAAGGAGGGTCCTAGACTTTAAGGAGCAGATTTCAAGAAAATGGGAGACTACCTCAGAAACTGCTGAATAGAGAGTAATGCCAGGGATGGGTAGAGGACAGCAGAGAAAAATAAGGGAAAGAATAATTAAGGCAACCAACCCCTGGATTAAGGAAGTGAGTAAAAGCAACAGGAAAAAGAGACTGCTATGGTACTCCAGGGAAGGGGCCATGGTGGTGAAGGAAAAAAAGGATGGCATTCAGGAGGTATAAGGAAATGCAGAGGGAGGAAGACAGGAAGGTGCACCAGGTAAAACAAAGGGAAGCATGTAAGGCAGTGAGGGGAGCAAAGATGTAGACAGAGGAAAGGATAGCCAAAGGGGTAGCAAAAGGGGATAAGACTTTCTTCAGGTATGTAAATGAGAAGAGGAAAGCAAGAGCAGTTATAGTGAGGATAAGGATGGTGGCAGATGGAGTCTGCACAGACGGGGATCAAGAAAAAGAAGACACCCTGAACATGTACTTTTGCTGAGTTTTCACAGTGGAGGGAGGTGGATGGACCACCAGTGATCAGCAGGAACAAAGGGGAGTGGATGCTGACTCAAGTCCCTTTTCATAGGAAACAATCGTAAAAGAACTTGCAGCTGTGAAAATGGACAAGGCTATGGGACCAGATGGGACATACCCAGAAGTACTGAAAGAACTCAGGGAGGTGCTGGCTGCCCTGCTGATGGTCTTATTCAACAGCTCACTGGAAAGAGGTGTGGTTCTGGAGGACTGGAGGAAAGCAGATGTGGTCTCTCTACATAAGGGCAGCGGCAAGAAAAAAAGTCTAGTAACTATATGCCAGTGAGCTTAAGCACAGTGGAGGGGAAATTAATGGAAACACTGTAAAGGAAAGGTTCTTGAATCCAATGGGCTGCAAGATCAAAGGCAGCATGGCTTCATGGGGGGAAGGGGAGAACATGCCAGATGAATCTGATTGAGTTCCTTGACTGGACAACCAAGGAAATAGATCAGGGGATGGCATTGGATGTGGCCCATCTGGACTTTAGCAAGGCCTTCGACATTGCGGCATGCAGGAGACATTAAGAAATCGAACAGCTTAAGGGTGGGCTTCAAAATGGTGATTTGGGTTACAAACTGGGTAACAGATAGGCATCAGATGGTGGTGGTGCTCAACAGCACTCACTCTAATGATGGGAGAGTGACCAGTGGGGTGCCGCAGAGCTAAGTATTCGGACTGGTCATCTTCAATGGCTTTATAAGTGACATTACAGATGAACTGAAAAGGAAGGAAAGCCTTTTTGCAGATGATACCAAAACATAATAGGGTGGACAATATGGAAGGGTTAGAAAGAATGTGTAGGGATCTTGGGAAACTCAAAGAGTGGTCAAGAGCATGGCAGTTGTGGTTCAATGCCAAAAAAGTTCAAAAGCATAAATAAGACAGTATTACAGACAATGAAAGTTCATAGTATACAAGTCAGTAACAGTCAGATAATTTGAAAATACAGGAAAAAAGTCCCAATACAAAAACCATTGCAAAACAATTCAGGAGTGGGACAGATCAGTAACAAATAGGTTTCGAACTCTGACTAGTTTTCGAAGAAGCAGAGTTCTCTGCCCTGCCCCAGGGCATTGGAGAGTCAGGAGAGGTAAACTACGAAACTCTGAGCTACATAGGATGAGGCCACTCAGGTAGCATGGGTGTGTGTGTGTGTGGAGTTGAGAACACTGTGAGCACTGGGGCAGGGAGACATCTGGGGCATCTAAGGCATAGGACCCAAGAATTAAGTATAGGATGGAGGGGGTACTGTCAATCACTAAGTGGGAAAGGGACCTTGGAGTTATCATATCTGATGACCCCAAAGTGGCAGGGCAGTTCAACCAAGCAGTGGGTAGGGCCAGTTGGATGCTGGGATGCATAGGGAGAGGTATTTCCAGCAGGATAAGAGAGGTAGTGCTGACACTATATTGCTCACTGGTGAGACTCCACTTGGAATATTGTATCCAGTTCTGCAGGCCACACCTCAGAAATGTCAGACAGAGTGGAAGCAGTCCAGATGAGGGCAACTAAAATGGAGCAGGGGTTGCATCAAAAACCCTACAAGGACAGAATGAGTGATCTCAATATGTACACCCTGGAGGACAGGAGAGAGGGGACATGATAGAGGCTTACAAGTACCTCACAGGGGTGAACAGGGTGCAGGAGGAGAGATTTTTTCAAATGAGAAAGAACACCAGGGCCAGAGGGCATGCAATGAAGCTGGGAAGAGGGGAGTTAATGAGGGATGTCAGAAAGTACTACTTCACTGAAAGTGTGGTGGACTAGTGGAATAGACAGCCAGCAGAAGTGATGGGGTGAAAACAGTACAGTGCCTCAAGCATGCATGGGATAGACATAGGGGAATACATAGATACATAGAAGTTGCCGGCAGATAAGGGCCTTGTGGCCCATCCAGTCTTCCCTATCTCTCTTTCTAATGCATAAGGTGCCCTAGATGCTACAAGCTCCCCTTCACCCTAGCTTGATAATTCCCATGTGCCTATCCCACGCTTTCTTGAATCCCTGAACCGTGGCCACCCCCACCACTTCCTGGGGGAGACTGCTCCATCTCTCCAACACCCTTTCAATGAAGTAGAATTTCCTCAAGTTCCCCCTAAGTTTTGCCCCTTTTAGTCTCATGCTGTGCTCCCTTGTTCTGCTATTTCCCTTCATGTGAAAGATGCTCCCTTCTGGTACCCTGTTGATCCCCTTTAGATATTGGAAAGGTCTCTATCATGTCCCCCTCTCTCTCCTTTTCTCCATGGAGTACATATTTAGAGCTCTGAGTCTTTCCTCATATGACTTACGCTACATCTCTGACACAATTTTTGTTGCCCTCCTCTGTCTCCATCCTATCTATGTCTTTTTGGAGATGGGGCCTCCAAAGCTGAACACAGTATTCCAGATGAGGCCTTACTAGGGAGTTGTACAATGGTACCACCACTTCCCTCCTTCTACTTGTTATACCCCTCCCTATGCATCCTAGCATTTTGTTAGCCTTTCCAACTGCTTTGTCGCACTGTTTGGCCACTTTGAGTTTGTCTTCTATGATTACCCCTAGATCTGTTTCCTCTATGGAGGCCTCCAGTGTTACCCCACCTAGTTCATACTCAGTCCTGAGATTCCCTCTCCCTAGGTGCATAATCTTGCACTTTTTTGCATTGAAACCCAACTGCCATTCCTTGGACTACTTTTCTAGCCTTTTCAGATCCCCCTTTATTTTTTCTATACCCTCCTGTGTATCTATCCTGTTACATAGCTTTGTATCATCCACAAACAGGCTAACCCTCCTTCTAGACCCTCTGCAATATCGCTTATGAAGACATTGAAGAGCACTGGTCCCAGCACTGATCCCTGGGGTAAGTCACTTGTTACCCATCCCTCCTGTGAGCTAACCCCATTTACCACCAGTCTTTGTGTTCTGTTACTCAACCAGCTTCTAACCCATGTGACCACCTCTGTCCCCATCCCCAGATTTGCCAGCTTGTGGATTAGTCGTGCGTGTGTGTGTGTGTGTGTGTGTGTGTGTGTGTGTGTGTGTGTATATGTGTGTATGTGTGTGGATTAGTCTCCTGTATGTGAATATTAGAAAATAGGCAGAGAGGAGGGAGAGTCACTGGAGACCAGTTAGGGTCTTCTGAAATAGACTAGGCAGGGGCCAGCTGGACAGTCTGGGTTGGCCAAGGTGTTCTTTTCTGCTGACCAATTCTATATTTCTGTGTTTCTGTTTGTATGTTTCAGAAAGCAGCAATGGAAAGTTAATCTTTGGCAAACAATTGGGGGCCATTTAGGAAACTGGGCTTGCTTTAGCCCCCCTTCAAAGAATCTAGCTCTGCCACTGTGCCCATATAATGCCTAGAGGAGACTCAGGCAGTTGAGAAATGTCAGCAGATATTTTAGAAACCTTGACATTTTTAGGGCATTCAGGTCCTTATTTCTCTCATCAATGATGATTGGAAGCTCATACTACATTTCTGACTCAGGTACAGAGCCTAAGCAAAAACATAAGGACAAGTTATGCTGAGCTGCTACCTGAAAAACACAGGTTCCTGAGCCAATTTGCATTACTTGCTTTGACACTGGCAGGGAATGGCAGGTTTACAAGGGCATTTCACAGGTTTGCAGTGTAATGTGGCATATTTATACTGACTGATTTCAGTGATAACTACTTGTTTAATGGATGTATGCAATCTGATGCTTGCATGTACTTTGTGATGTGCTCCAGAAGGGTTAAGGACAAGAAAACATCAATGGTGATGAAGATGAGTGATTCAGCTACAAGGAAAGGAGGTCTGTTCAGTGCCATCCAGTTGCATAGTATTACTGGCAGACTGTGGAGCAGTGGTTGAACCAGCTACAAAGGCAGCCACTCTTCTGCCCTCCCAGTCAGTAGATAAGGCATAAACTCATGGCACCTGTGTTACTATAGGTAGGCTGAGAGAAAGAGAGTGAGAGACAGAGACAGAGAGAGAGAGAGAGAGAGACTTTGAGAAATTAGACGTGGCTTCAAAAACTGAAACAAAATAAAGGCCATAGCAATTTGGTGCTGCTTCTTTAAACAGTTGATACATATATTTAATGATTCTCAGAAAGCACTGTGTTACTCATTGTTCTCCTGTAAATAGGATGAAGCACAAATGAATAAAACATTTATTTTGAAACAAGATAACACCAATTCATGAGCATGTTGCTGCTATCTTCAGGTACAGTAGAAAATGTTTTAAGAATACAGGTCACTTCTGCCTAAGGGTTGGGGTGAAAAGAAATCTACGTTGTAAGTGAAGAAGTACTGCTGTTTCTGTAGTTTGCAAGAAGAACACACATCGTCATGCTGTAGCTTGTCCAAATCAATAGCTACATCATCCCTGAAAAAAACACAGCTGTGAGAATGCAGCACCACGGTTTCCTTTAAGCCTCACCTGCCATGGTACATTAGCTGTACGTGGTTGGCATAGCAGAAATAATCATTTGGAGCAAACCATTTATTTACAGTCTAGCTCTAAACTGAAGTGGAGAAGTATATTTCCCATATCCTTATTTGCATTTTGAGGTCTATGACGTGGAGACAACCTTGTTAGTATTTAAGGCAGCAGTTCACATTAAAACGGTTTACAAACTTAATTTTGCACTCCACTGCAATGCTTAGTGTTGAGTGCTGCTGTTCATATTTGTTTCCAAGTCTGTGTACATGGTGCCACATTTTTTTTTATTTCTTTACAATATTAGAGTTTAAGTTTTGTGGCCTGGAGTTTGCCCTGGTATCCTTAGTGTCCAAATACAGCCAGGAAGCAGTGCCTGTTGCATACTCATTAAGCTTAGTCACAGAAAAAGTAATGTTTGAGAATATTGATGAAAGCCTGGTTTAGCTGACCCCCACAAGTTGGGAATGGCAGGACCCCACAGTATAACAGGGTCTATCCCAAAAGATAAGTAAGCACACGTGGTGCAGGTACAGTACATTCAGGAGGGTTGGCTTACCCTCAGATATAACACTCTTTCTCCCAACTACAGAATGCACTCAATGCCAAGCAATGAACAAATCACTTTTAAAAAAATGTAAACAGCAAAAAAATACTTTAGCAATGCTGTAAATATTTATTTGGTCAGCATGTAATTCATTTGCAGCCACCTTAAAATGGAGCTATGCTCCTTAGTCTTTCAGAATGACTGCAATGAACATCAATCAGGATTTTTCATTAAAGTTCTTGCTCATAGAATTCATTAACACACAGTCCTGCAGAATATCATGCAATTAGTCATTCAAAAGTATTCCTATTAAGATCCAAATGAACCATTAAAACATTACCTTCACCCTAAGAGACAGCACGAAAGACAACCCCTGCTCTTTGCCCAGCTTGGGCTTAGTCAGGAACATGGTGTTATGGGTCGTGTCATACCTTAAATACACTCCAGAAGCATCACATTAGTACTAACCTGCATATTACTAAAGGGGGCAGCACTCTCAACCATACTGGTGATAAAGATGTTTCAGCCATTCCCATAGATATTAAACTTAAAAAATGATATATTTTAATATACACACATACTTACCCATGTGTTATGTTTACAATTGCTCAGTACAAGCAAGCGACTAGACAGACAGACAGATTAGATAGATAGATAGATAGATAGATAGATAGATAGATATACAGTGTAAGCAGCTGGTGAGGAGAATGGAACTCAGATCTGAGGGTATTTATTTATCAAAAATGTTTCAAAGCATATCAGAATACAAGACTAGCATGCAGAGGAAAATGGGAAGGGCAATTAGCCATATACAAAATAATTTCCAATCACCTTTAACATGCCAGAGGTGATTAAAAGGGATTAAAGAAGACAGCCATTAACATACTCATTAACACCAGCACCAGATTATCCAGGTAAAAATGAATGGGAATAACATTTTCAGTACTATAAACACGGGACTCAGATTAAGATACAGATTCAAAACAGAGGTTTTCATATTAAAAAGGCATTTAACATGGCAAAAAATCAATTTCAGATGTTCCCTGTTCAGATAATCAGGTGTCCGTCAGCATGTAATTCATTTGCATAATTCAGGTGTCAGTAGTGTGGTGGGTAGGTAACTGGCTGGGTGGCAGGACACAGAGGGTGGTGGTAAATGGCTGTCACTCCACAGAGGGAAGAGTAACCAGTGGGGTACCACAGGGATCAGTGCTGGGACCGGTCCTATTCAACATCTTCATCAGTGACATTGCACAGGATCTAGAAGGCAGAATTTCACTGTTCGCTGATGACACAAAGCTCTGTAACAGAGTAGACACCAGAGGGTGTAGACAGAATGAGAAGGACCTGCAGAAACTTGAAGAATGGTCAAGGGTTTGGCAGTTGAAATTCAATGCAAAGAAGTGCAAGATAATGCATATGGGGCACAAAAACCCTGGCACAATATATCAGTTGGGGGTGAGGATATAGCATGCACCAAGCAGGAAAGGGATTTTGGGGTTGTCATCTCTGATGACCTCAAGAAAGGAAACAGTGTGACAAGGCATCAGGTAAAGCAAATAGGATGCTGGGATGTATAGGCAGGGCATCACCAGCAGGAAAAGGAGGTCATAATTCCGCTATACAAGACACTAGTGAGGCCCCACCTGGAGTACAGTGTACAGTTCTGGAGACCATACCTACGTGAAAGACATAGACAGGGTAGAGAAGGTTCAGAGGAGGGCAACAAAGATGGTGCATGGGTTGCATCACAAGTTCTATGAAGACAGGTTGAAGGAACTGAACATGTACTCCCTGGAGGAGAGGAGGAGAGGGATATGATAGAGACATACAAGTATCTTACAGGGAGGAACAGGGTGCAGGAAACACTATTTTTAAGCGAAAAAGATGTTTCAGGACTAGAGGCATGGGATGAAGTTGGAGGGAGGACGATTCAGAGGAAACATGAGAAAGAATTTCTTCACAGAACGGGTGGTGGACAAGTGGAACACCCTGCCAGAGGAAGTGGTGGGGGCTGAAACAATCACGGGATTTAAGAATGCATGGGATAGACATAAAGGAATTCTAGAGGGCAGGGGTAAGGGGAAACAGACTTCTAGGAAAACAAACTGAACTTACAAGCTCAAATGGGCAGACTAGGTGGGCCATAGGCCCTTATCTGCCGACACTGTCTATGTATCTATGTATCCATGTCCTTAACAGAAAGACACAGATTAACCAGGTCTGACTACATGATTATGTAGTAGATAATCCACTCTAGGGTGTGCAGTCGCGCTCTGATATACGCACGCCTTGGTGTGCGTTGCGTTCAACCACCCAAGGCGTGCGTATATCAGAGCGTGACCACACATCCTAGAGTGGATTATCTATTTTATAAAATGGAAATAAATATTTTTGTGGGAGAGCAAAAAAGTAGTCCCTGTGTGGCATAAGAATTAAAAAAAAAAAAAAAGGTTTGTATTTCTTTTTATTTTGATGTAGTTAGTTGGAGGAGAAAGAGTGGGGAACACTGCAGGCAGACACTGAAAGCAAGTCCCTCGGTATGAAAAAGGAAAGTAACTGCATTTTACCTTATTTTTATTGAGATTTGTGTAAAAGAAGGAGCGAGCTGAAGCTAGTGGCAGACAGGACTTTCACTTTTATCACTGACGTGCAGCATGACCGAGCGTGGTCATGATTTTACCACCCCATTTTATAAGTAATAGATAACCCACTCTGAGGTGCGCAGTCATGCTCTGATATACGCAAACCTTGGTGTGCGTTGTTACAGCAGAGTGCATCAACCACCCAAGGCGTGCGTATACCAGAGCATGACTGCACACCCTAGAGTGGTTATCTATTTTATAAAATGGCAGAATTGTTTTGGAGGGTGTAAAAATGCAGGTGTGTGGTTGCACTCTGATAATGGTCATGTGATGCATTTTATACAATCAGAACATTGGATTTGTATTTGTATTTTTCTCCCCTGTTTATAAATATATATATATTTATAAAATGGGGTGGTAAAATCATAGGTGTGCAGTCATGCTCTTGCATACGCACGCCTTGGGTGGTTGACGCACTCTGCCGTAACAACGCACACCAAGGTTTGCGTATATCAGAGCATGACTTCGCACCTCAGAGTGGGTTATCTATTACATATATATGTACACACACACACATATATATACACACGCACACACACACACATATATATATATATATTTGCAACAAAACTGTGTTAATGCATCAGTTAGGGTTGATATCAAACCATAAAAAGGAGGGAAATACAACATTAGGGTTTCCAACTGTAGCACCCCAACCCCACCATACACACACCAACAGGCATTGGGGATGTGCCGTTGGGTCATCAGCCATAATGCTCACTCCAATTCCATCAGTAAATAAGCTTAGATGGGTACAGTATAGGAGAATGGAGTGAACATTGGGGCTGATGACCCCAAGGCACACCTCTGACACTGTTGATGTGTGCAGGTTGGGGGTGGGGTGCTAAAGTTAGAAACCCTAAAGTCGTATTTCCCTCCTTTTTACAGTTTGATATCAACCCTAACTGATGCATTAATGCAGTTTTTTTGCAAAGAATTTCCTTACTTTTTGAAATAGTTTAATCGTAGCCTTATTTGCCTGTGAGAGTGCAGTATAGTTTTCGTAATGGAATAATCATATCCTTATTTGCCTAGGCCCTGCGATCCCATCCCTCCATAGATGCATATATGTATGTCACTGTGGAAGGGCCCTGTGCTTCCATTTATAGGACATCAGTGGCCAAATTGACAGCATAGCTATCTTATTACCCCACCTCATGTACCTGGTACAGAAAATTTTTGAATCCCCACCAAAACGTAAAGGATCCTTTTACGTGGCATGCAATATGAAAAAGGATTCTTTTTCATATTACATGGTCACACAAAAAGATTCATTATATTTTTTTTTACATTAAATTCTTTATTGATATTTTTCACATTTTACAACCAATAAAACAGACAGAAAACACACAGGACCATACATACATAATATAGACTGTGGAAGGTGGCATGCACTTTGCTTCAATAGATATATAGTATGGATCCAGAAGAGAATATTGAGGCAGGAGTCTATCATTATCCTGGAGTAAACCTGAAGGAGATAAGTGGGGGTGTAGCTGGTGGCAAAAGAGGTTAGGGGACATTGTGACCCCTTAGAGCTCTGGCAGCCTAGGCCATATAAGACTGCTTTTGGGGCATGCTTTGCATAAAAAGATTCATTATATTAAATTAAAACAGCATTTCAAGGCCATAACTCTAACATTAAAGTGCAGATTGCACCTAATGGGGTCCTGATCAGCAGGCTAGGTGTGGTGGTCTCTCTCTTTCTCCCTCATTTTTGTGGCTTTTGAAATTTTTTTTAAGAAAAAATGGAAACAACATGGCTGCAAATGAAAAAGGAATTTTCCCATAAGAAATGTGATTTCTTTTTCATTTCATACAGCTGTCTTTTAGTGCTTACTGAGCATGCTCAGCAATTATTTTTTTAATTTTTTTAAATTGAGTAACTTACAAACGGCTTAGTATTTTTTCACCAGACTTGCAAACGGCACATCTGTGGGTGAGTCCCTTTCTGCCCTGAAAATTTCAGACTAAAATTCCAAACCATCTGGGCTGTAGGCAAATTCAAAGAAGAGTTCTAGCAAAGTCAATGAATAAAAACATGCCTTTTTCATCTCTCTGGAACACAGAAACCACACATCCGACGATACATGACTTGTTACATCCAGATAGCTACCCTGGGTGATGGTGCATGCCAATTTGCAACAAATTAGTTGAACAGTTGCAATGTTATTAAAGTGCAAAATTTTGAGTTTAACACTGAAGTGCCTACTCAACCCTAAATATAGGGGCATGACTGTGCCACTAATATATATATATATATATATATATAAAATAAATTATGATCACCCATTTTCTTGTAGTCTAGTGGACCCCACCCAGCTGTGCCAGTGCACCCAGCACCCCCCACTCGTCCCCAGCCGGTGACTGGCACAGCCCACCTCTCACCTCCATAGCCAGCCGCCGACTGTGTGCATTAGTAGTGCTACTGCAAAGAGGCGCTCAGAAATTAATTTTTTGCATAGAATATATATATATATATATACATATATATATGTAGATAGATAGTTGAGGCACAGTAGCACCCATATAATTAAGTCTGAGTAGGCTGTTTAATGTTAAACTCCACTTTTTGCACCTTAATATTTTTGACATTGTTTGATGAAATAGCCCATCATTTGGTATGCATGGTCAGGCTGTTAGCCTCACAAGACGTTAAAAGTTTTGTGATGGCATCTTGTTTGCTTTCTGAGATACACAGCACCAAAAAAATGGAAAAAATAACCTATACTGAACATTGCATATTTTTTGCTCTCACCTACAGCCTAGATGGTGTGGAATTTTTTCATTAAATGTTCAGGGTTGTAAGGGCCTGTGCCAAGGGTGTACTTTTAGAGGGTCTCTTGAAAAAATCATTATATGGATTTAGAGTTACAAGGATTATTTTTTATTTAACTGAAAAATGTGATCTGTTAAAAAAAAAACATATCGCAACTGCTTATTTTCATGATTTATGTGGGGGAAAAATACCAATCACTTGAAGAAAAAAAAGATTGTGTTGGAAAAAATACCAGTCCATCTTTAATGGAGGAGAGAATCCCGAGAGACGGAAAGTGGCCCTCGTGGATCCTGTACACAAGTGAGTCCTCAAAGAACCAGTGGAGACCTACTGCCCCATCTCACTCCTTAACTCCATGGCTAAAGTACAGGATAGACTGGTTTATAGTCAACTGCAAGAGTACCTAGGGCAGCAACATCTACTGATGTACATGCAGCGTGGTTTAAGGAAACACCATGGGACAGACACTGCCCTGGTAAGACTGTCTACTGACATATTGGGCTCTATGGATAAAGATTTAATGACCAGTTTGGTTTTCATAGACCTCACCTAAGCTTCTGATTTGGTCAGCTATAGCCTCCTCCAAGCTATATTGCAACACTTATTTATTTATTTGATATATCGGTTTACAACCTTTGAGCCAGAGGCTCATTTGCAAAGGTATCTCGTCACATGTAAGACAGATGGAAACACAGAGTAGGTATAACAACAATTACATTAAACATGAGATACATGGTATAACAGTGGTTACATTAAGCATGTGTTACAGACATTTGTCACAGACAATATTTACAAGATTTGGAAGTAGGTATTTTCTGACATTATTTATAACCTTTGGATGACGATATTTACAACAAAACAGCAGCGAGGCATTATAAGCTTGAGAAGGCATCTAAACATAGTAGTCAGACCTAATCATGGGTTTGGTGTTAAAGATGGAGGTTGCAATCCATAATGGACTTTGTCAGAGAATATTGGATCAGAGTGGGTAAGAGAGTGAAAGAATTAGAAGCAGTTACAGGAGCGGATATTGAAGAGGTGGTTGCGAAGAGTGGTTTTGAAATGGGTGATCTTGGGTGCACTAGTGATGGTGCTTGGGAGTGCATTAAACCATGTGGGTGCCCTATGGTGGAAAGATCTCTGGGCAAGGGAGGTTTTTACCCTGGGCACAACGAGAGGATCTTTCTCTGAATTGCATGTGAAGATAGTGGGGGTTGCAGGCTGAAGAGAGGCGGTGACCCTGGGGGGAGAATACCTTGACCTGGACAGTCCTTCCTGTTGTCAGTTTTCACACTACTTGATGAATAGAACTCAACAGGTGATGTGGAAGGGTGTCCAATCTATGCAAAGATGCATTTGATGATGTCCCCCAAAGCTCGCTCCATATTGGGTCCTTTATACTCTTCTCCCTACTTGTTAATGATGTATCGGGTTACTGTAATGGTGATGTTTGCACAGAAATCCCTCACAATTTTTTTTTAAATCTACATGCTGCTTGAATATTTTGAACATCTACATAACGGTTTCCAACTCCACATACTGCACTTCAATTTTCAAAATCTAGATGCAGAGCAAGACTTTTCACAAAACATTCACACAGAAATCCTTCACAAAGATTAAAAAAAATCTACCTGATGTGTGATATTGTTCAAAATCTGCATGCTGCATGGTGGTGTTCAAAATCTACATGCTGTGTGAATGTTTCTTGTTAGTGTTTAAGTACTGCATGAATCAAAAACTTTAAGGTAGTATAATTTATTAAATACTGAATTGTTATGGGTTATACATTAGTGTTTATGAGTGAGGGGTAGAATGAGACATACAATAACCCCCATATTATAAAGGTTAGCATGGTGCTAATGGGCATAGCACAGGGCTAACTGGACTAAGCACATCTGGATGGGATGGGGGCCCTACCTAAAAAGTTACCTGGCACTGCATAACATGGATAAGGCTGATATGCACAATACATCACTGTGCCCATTGAAATGAGGGTGCTGTCTTGCATATAGGATACAATGGTATATTCAAAGGGGTTTGTAAGCACTAACAGGCCACTGAGATAATGCTAATCAATGCTTATGCAATTTTACTTTTATCAACATGCACAGAGGTGTGTGTGTGTCCTGCCCCGCAGCTGAATTGGTACCAGTGACACCTGCTTCCACCTGCCACATCCCCATTGGTACAAAACTATATTGCAGAACCTGATTCTGGCAGTCTAGTGGTCCTCCTGCCCTCAACTGATGTGGATACTGTGCAATAATTTTAATCTACACTATTAGCAATCCTAACCCTGGCAGTCTATTGGACACCCCTTCCTCACTCAACCAAGCCCTGCCAGTATTGTGGAAGTATACTAAGCCTTTCCCTGGCAGCCTATTGAACTCTCCTCCCTTGCCCAATCTGGTATCGAGGTAATGTATTGAAGACCATCCATGGCAGCTCAGCATTGCCCCTGTCCTCCAGATTACTGTCAAAGCCTCCCTATCTCCAGTGCACCCACTGAGCACCCATCATATCCACCACTCTTCAGCCCCTGACTCACCCATCCATCTACAGATGAGGAAGAATGGATACTATAGGCAGGTAAAAATGGGCAGACTAGGTGGGCCAAGCGGTCCTTATCTGCAGGCAGATTATATGTTTCTAGGTTTCTATGAGTCAGAGGCCAAAGTTGAGTGGGTGTACAGTGGGTGAGTTGTGGAGGAGGGCTTTGACAGTGATTTGCTGGGGGCAACTCTAAACTGCCAGGGATGGGCTTCCGTACATTTCTATAATCGGTGTATCTCAGACAGCTCCCCGGATGTGGGTCACAAGTAAATGAACGAGACGGGAGAGACGGTGAAAGGGAGCAGGCGTGTTTGCCACAATAAGATTTTCGAGCCCTGGTAGGGCTGGCCGTCTGCCTCCCTGGCACGGTTACTGGGCCCGGGAACTCCACGCCACCCTAGACGCCTCCTCCTGCCGCAGATTTTCACTTTCGAGCTGGGTAAAGACATCCTCTGGGCTGGGGACACTGGGATCGGCTGCTATTGGCGGCCACGCTCAGAACTGAACTGTGATTGGCCGCCGGTTCCAGACCCTGCCTTCTGATTGGTGACTCCAAACTTGTTGCTTTTCAGGGCTCGGCGCCCATTCACTTGCACTGCACAGTGCAGAAATTTTACTTTTGGACACTCGTACTGCCTGAAACCCTCTTCTTTGGTTAATAATGCTTTTGCTCTCTCTATTTCACCAAACCGCTGAATTTTTTACCTTCTCTTACTACTGTAATTACACTAAAATCATGCTGTCAAATGTTGCTTTGCTAAATTGCATTTTCATTTTTATGTCCACATTGCTATATTTCTTCTCTACAAATGGTATCTGAAATGATCGAACAATCTACCTAACAGGTTCTGCCTAGATTGAACTAGCTGCCAAACAGGTTCACCTGCTCTAGAATTTGTACTGAAGTATACCTGTCTGTTTTGAATCATTTCTTTTTTTGTTTAGAACTTTTGATGCCTGCTCTCCACTGTCCTGTACTGCACTGTCTTTATCTACTGCTCTAAACTCTCCCCTTGACAATCCTGATTCCCAGCTTTTCCCCTGACCATCTTGACTCTAGACAGGTAAACTTTTCTGCAGTCTCCTTCTTAATTTCCCTAATGTACTGCTAACCTACTCCGTTTCTTCACCCAGACTCTGCCTCACTGCTCTCACCCTTTTGCACTGACAACCTACTTTGTCCTGTCCTCCTGTCATCAAAAAAAAAAAATTATTTTATATCTTGCTCTCTCCATAACCCCTTTCCTTTCTGCCCCTCCCTACTCTCGTTCCCACTCCAGTCGCAAATTATTATTTTTTTTTTATAGCCATTTCATTTCTTGCCCTAGCTGGCGACTGAGCAATCGTTTGATTCTAATCGTTTCAGGCTGCTACCCCCGCCCCCCAAATTTACACTTTTTCACATTGTCTTCATTTTGCTAATTCCAGCTGCCGCCTCTCCCCCCGTCCCGATACTGCACCCACGTCACCGCCTTTGTCACCTCGACTGTTGAAAGAGCCTACTCACCCTAGTCTCCTTCTCTCCTTAATATCCACAGATTTTCGAGCCCTGGTAGGGCTAGCCATGTGCCTCCCTGGCACAGTTACTGGGCCTGGGAACTCCACGCCACCCTAGACGTCTCCTTCTGCCACAGATTTTCACTTTCGAGCCGGGTAAGGACATCCTCTGGACCGGGGACACTGGGATCGGCTGCTATTGGCGGCCACGCTCAGAACTGAACTGTGATTGGCCGCCGGCTCCAGACCCTGCCTTCTGATTGGTGACTCCAAACTTGTTGCTTTTCGGGGCTCGGTGCCCATTCACTTGCACTGCACAGTGCAGAAATTTTACGCCCGGCCCCCCCCCCGACCTTTATTAAATAGTCTCTTCGCCCTGCCTCCTGCTCTAAGGATCCTCCCCTGATCTTTCCTCATCTCCTGTTTCCCACAGCTATTTCCTCTGTCCCTCAACTCTGCATTTCCCTTCTAGCTTTTGCTCTGGTACAATAGCCCAGTCCTCTAACCACCTTACCCTTGTTGATTCTCTCATTATTTTTGTTACCCTGCTCTGCTCTCTGCTACCTCCTACTTTCTCATTCCCTGTTTTCCTTCTCAGAAATGCCTTTCTCCTATCAAGTTTCCCGGTCCTTTCTAATACTCTTCTTTTTTCCTCCTCTCTGCCATCTTCCAATCTCCCACCCACTCTACCCTACACCCGACTATCCACATACACCACCTCCTAGCTGGAACTATGGATTACTCCCCTATCATCACCTGTTGCACCCTCCTGTCAAGAGTTGGTTAACGATGACAAGTTACACTAATATTCTGAGCCAGTTCACCCTCTGCTTCTTGCGCCTCCTGCATTGGGACCCTAGACGGCTGAACTTTACTTACCATGACAAACAACGAAGGAGTCATTCATCACTCTATGAATTATGATGGATGTCTCTCAAACTTACGCTCCTCCTCCTCCTGATGTCTGGAAGTGTTCAACCTAATCCTGGCCCTGTCTCAACCAGTTCTACTAAATTTACCAAATCCGAAGGGGGTCTCACCATTGCCACACTAAATATTTGCAGTCTTCTTCCAAAACTGGCCGTCCTCCAAATCTTTGCTAGCCAACACAACCCAGACATTCTAGCCACAACTGAAACATGGCTGAAACCAAACCTTCCTGACTATACAATCTCTCTGTAAGGTTACAATGTTATCAGATTGGATTGGACTTCCAAAAGAGGTGGCGGTTGTGCAATCTACATAAAAGACTACCTCATGAGTCACTATAGCCAGTCATCCCTCTGCAAACACCTCAGTGCAACTCCTTCCTATCAAATTACTCCTAGGTGCACAAAATAAAGTTCTCACTGTGGGCTGTCTATATCCCACCTAATGACCCGGACTCGCCTTCAGACTGTCCTTGAATTCGTAAGTGGGCAACCTCCTGACACTGAGCTCATTCTACTTGGTGACTTTAATATCAACTGGCTTGCCTCTGATGTAGGGTCTTACAAGGATGCTTTACTAGCAGCTAACCTTACACAGATGATAAGCTCCCCCACTAGAAAGACTTACAAACCGGGGACAAGCACCCTCATTGACTGGATCCTAACAAGTCATCCTGCCCGTATACGAAATGTTGCTGTTCTCCCCGACTCCCTTAGTGACCACTCTCCTGTCATCTGTACATGGACAAATAAGTTCCGAAAGCCACCTCCAAAAACCATTTTTAGTAGAGCACTACCCTTTGGCAACCTTACGCATCTCAAGGCATGTCTCAGACAGCAAGACTGGTCTCTAATTTACAATACCCAAGATGTTGACTCAGCTCTTGACTACTTTATCACTACATTCAATACCGCCTGTGACACCTATGCTCCTGTTAAAAAGCGCAAAATTAAAGCACTCTCAAACCCTTGGGTCACGGCCAAGCTCCTGGCGCAACTCAAGGAACGGGACCATCTCTGGACTATTGCAAGAGCTACAGGCTCTCCAACGGACTCTCAAAGCTATAAACATGCTCGCAATAACTGCACTAAGGAAATCCGTTTGTTAAAGAGCTCCTACTACAAGAATGCCCTCTCCAACTCCTGGGGTAATGGGAAATCTTTCTGGGACAACATAAGAAATGTCACTGGTAAACAGACTAAGTCCTCTCCCACCCTAATGACTGTTGATGGAGTCACTACACTAGACCCTATGATCATGGCAAAGACCCTTAATGAAACCTTCACAGACCTTAGTGGGGTTCTCCCTACTGATTTTTTCTCTGAACCTGTCACATCAAACCAAACACTTCCTGCTACCTCTCCAACCAAACCTCCTTTCCATTTTAAATTAGTCAACGCCCATGATGTCTACTAATATGTTAAGAAGGCTATCTCCAAATCCCGAGTAAGTAGTGATACTATTGACCTCAAACTTCTGTCACTTACTCTGGATGTGGTGCTGCTCCCACTTACAAAAATCTTTAACCTCTCACTCTGCCACAGTCAATTTCCCAGCAAATGGAAATCAGCTCTTGTCACCCCTGTATTCAAAAATGGTGACAAGTCCCTTCCAGGTAACTACCGGCCCATATCTATACTCCCACCTCTCTCAAAGGCCCTCGAAAGGATAGTGGCAGACCAACTCACTGACTACCTTCAAAAGTATAACATCCTCTGCACTCAGCAATATGGCTTCAGGAAAGGACACAGCACAACGACTGCCCTTTTGGAGTTCTCAGGTGCTATCCATAATGCCTTGGACAAAGGTTTCCAAACCGGTGCGGTTTTCATTGACTTAACAAAGGCGTTCGATACTGTTCATCATGGCCTACTTGTCAAACAACTACAATTCCTTGGCCTCTCTCAAAGTGCTGGAGACTGGGTTAAAAGTTATCTCTCTCAACGTACCCAAGCTGTCAAAATCGCAGGAGCTGTCTCAGACCCTAAACCTGTTCTCTCAGGTGTTCCCCCAGGGATCCATTTTGGGCCCTCTTCTTTTCAACATTTTCTCAACTCACTTCCCAACTCATGCCCTGAACAAATAATCTTATATGCTGATGATGCCGTATTCTAACCTCCCACAAAGACGAAACTACTACACCACCGCCTTCAATTTGCTTTTACCAAAGTTGAAAAGTGGTTCCTTGATCACAAGCTGGTCCTCAACCACAAAAAAACAAAATCAATGCTTTTCTCTAGCTCGCAAAACAAAAAAAGGCAACTACCACTCTCAATCAATACATATCTGGGAAGTTCCCTAGAACAAGTGACTACCTTTAAATATCTTGGAATCACCTTTGACCAAGGCCTAACCTTTGCTACCCACATTGATAAGACAGCAAACGTGGCAAACCAGCGTATTGGTATCTTGTTCAGGAACCGGCACTTCCTTACACAACCTGCTTTCAGGATTGCTATTCAAAGCTCTGTCATTTCAATAATTGACTATGGCTTAATTATATATGGGGGCTGCCTCAACCACCTCTCTTAAGCGCATAACAACCTCCCTCAACAAGACCTGTCGACTGCTCACTTGTGCACATAGACGCACTCACACCTGTGAGCTCTACACTGAAACTGGCTGGCTGCAACTCTCAAACCGCCTAAAGTATCTTACCTGCCTGATGGCTAAAAAAACAACCATGGGCCTTACCCCTCCTTGTATCCAAGACCTGCTTCACCCCTAATCCTTGCATCCGTCTCACTAGAGGATCAATTCATCAACCTCTCCAGGTTCCACGTTGCCGGGCTACTCAGGGTCAGCGATCATTTGCTTACCATGCACCTAGCTGGCTAAATGTCATAAATACCCTCATCTCACCCTCTACATCCCTGGCAGTTTTCAAAACACAACTCCACTCACACCTCGCAGCCTCCAGCTTCTGTGACTGCCTTGACTAAATAACTTTACTAAATTACTCCCTTCTCTTTTATTTTTCTCTCCTCCTCTTTTCTCACCACAGTATTCTTGACAAAGGCATATGTGAGGCTCTCCCTCACTATTGACTGCTCCCCCTCTCTCCCCTTACTCTCTCAATTAGTATATTCTCTCTCAAGACTTTTTTCCCATTATCTATTGTTGTTTTGTTTAAGAAAAATATATATATATTTTTTTTCCTTTTCTCCCTGTTCTGTTACTTGTTTTTTATATTTTAAGGTATTGTGTTATTTCTCCTTGCCTGTGACAATATTCAACTGAATTGCCATACTTTGTAACTACACTTGTATTGTACCCAACTGACGTGGAACCTTTGTAAAAGAGCCTTTGGCTCAAAGGTATTAATTCCTAGAACAAATAAATAAAAAATAAAAATAATACTGAATCTAGTAAGTGGAGGAGGATCCACTAGACTGCCATTAATGGGATTTAGTACAGTTCCACAATACCAACAGGGATAGTGTGATGAAAAGAATCCACTAGACTTCCAGGGAAGGGTTTAGCACAGTTCCACAATACTGACAGGGACCAGATAAGAGAGGAGGTTGGTAAGGCTCATATGGGGGGGAGGGCAGTTAAGGCTTTGCACAATGCCTGCAGCATTTGTGCATGGATGCATTGTGCCAAGCTGCTAATGGCCACATAATTTATTTTATTTATTGATTGACTGATTGATTGATTGTTTTAAAATTTTGGTGACCATGAGAGACACACTGAGCTGCAGCTCATTTCCAGGTTGGACCAGGGCAAAAGGGTTATGAAGGTAGTGCAAAAATATGATTAAGTGCAATTTCAAAAAGGCAAGGCAAGGCGATTTTATTTCTAAGGTGCACAATTCCAGAGGCTTTGGGTGCCTTACATAATAAAAACAAAAATGCAAAATACATAAATAACATTTGTGCAGTAGTAAAAACTTTAAAACAGTGTTCTTAAAAGTCTAAATATAAAATGTGAAATAACTGAGGGTAGGGGGGAGAAGACTTAATCCACAAAAACCTGGCAGAAGAGGTGGGCCTTAAGCCTGTGCTTAAAAACACCAATCAAAGGGGCCTCCCGGACTGCAGCTGGAAATGTGTTCTACAGGGTCGGCCCAGAGACACTAAATACTCGATCACCAGAGGTCTTAAGCCAAATCCTGGGAACATCCAGGAGCCCATCGAAACAGAGGAGAGGGAGTGGGAAGAGGTTGGAGGTGACTTGAGCTCAGACAGGTAGCCAGGACCCAGCCCATATAGGGCCTTATAGGTGAGCAAGCCCACCTTGAAAAGGACCCTCCCCCAGACAGGCAGTCAGTGCAGAACACACCCCCCGGGACTCTAAGATTATAACTCCGAGTCGGAGTTGGACCGGGGGGGCAAACACCCAGTGAGGCAGTCCCGATCTGCACACTGACCACCACAGCGACGGGGGCAGATTTTGCCCGATTCCTGCAGCTGTGGTGGTGTTCACCATTGGGGATTCACTGTGGGATGATACACCCATACACCAATACAGGGAACCTCTCCCCAACTACACAGACAAGGAAGAAAAGGAATGGGGGGATGTGGGGTCTGGGAAAGAACATGTTTTAGACAGTGCAGTGAAGGGTCTAGATGAAGGTAGCTTGGAAGAGAGTTCCAGAGGGAGTGGATGGTAGGAGAAGGCTACATCCCTAGAACTGGATAGGATGTGATAAAGAGAAGGAGCGTGAGTCTCTGGAGTGTAGAAGATAGGAAGAGGGGGATGGGGGAGAGGAGGGAGGAGAGGAGAGGTAGGAGGGGAGGGAACCAAGCCAGCATTTGGAGATAAAGGTGGTGACATGTGCTGCCAGTATAGGTGAGGAGAGGGAAGGCAGTGGGAGGAGTATAGGGAACAGTGGTGAGTGTGGGGAAGGGAGTTAGAGGCAAAGCAACAAAAAGCATTGAAGAGGGAGTTCAGTCTAGACAGGGATGAGGCAGGGGCAGACCCAAAGACCACATCAGCATAGTCAAAAAGTGGTAGGATCATTTTCCTGAGCAACTCACAGTGGACAACAGGAGAGGGGGAGTCTTTGTTCTGATATGTGGCACCTAGCTTGGAATGGAGTTTGGAGTCAATATGGTCAATATGGGAGGAGAAGCCAAGTCAATTGTCCAACCAGTCACCAAGATATTTGAAGGCGGAGATCTGAAGGTGGGGACTACATCAAGGGTGGTACCATCAAGAGTGGAAAAGGAGGGGAGGGGGAAAGTTTGGCTAGCTGCCGAGTGGTACCAAAAGTAATGGACACAGTTTTCTTGTAGTTTATCTTTAGCTGGCAGGCCTGAAATCAGCAAAGAACCCTATGAAAGTCGCTCTGCAGCTGAGACACTGCCTTAGGAGTTGAAGGACCAGAAGCAGAGAGAACAGTGTTGTCAGAGTACAAGTGGATACTGGAGAAGACACAGAAAGAGGGAAGGTCGATAAGAAGGTTTGAGAAAAAGACAGGGCCCAGAATGGAGCCTTGAGGGATGCCTGCTTGAATAGGAAGGTGGGGGGATAGGACGTCTCTTGTTTGAACACATTGTGTACAGCCCGTCAGATAAGACCTAAATCAATCAACAATATGGGTTCAGAGACCAGCAGAGAGAAATTTGAATAGATGAAGAGGATGCGAGACCGAGTCAAAAGCTTTAGCTAGGTCAATAAATATGGCAGCAGTAATGTATCCATGGTCCATGCCAGTGAGGATACTGTTAGTGACGAGGAGAAGGGAAGTAATGGTAGAATTATTTTTTTCTGAAGCTAGATTAAATAGGAAGTGGAAGTCAGTGGTTTTAAGGAAATTAGAAAGTCTAGAGGATACGAGGGGCTCCTACAATTAGCCAAGGAGAGGAGAAGTGATATAGGTCTATAGTTGCCAGGAATAGAGGGATCTCCCCCTTTATGAAGCAGAAGCAACCTGGCAACTTTCCATGCTTGCAGAACAGTACCTAGAGTGAACAAGTGATTTAGTAAGTGGGAGAGAGGAAGAGTGATAGCAGTGGCAGAGGTCTGGAGAAGGTGAGGGCTGAGGCCATCCAGACTGGATTTGTGGCAGTTGAGAAGAAGAAAGAGGGTTTGGAAAACTTCCTGCTCTGAAACAGGAGTAAGGAAAAGCCCTTAGATGGGGAGGAGACAGGGGAGGCTGGAGGCACTGGGGGCCAAGTTGGAAGGGAGGGCACAAGTGGTGAAAAAGGAGTTTAGAATAGAGGCAACAGGGGAGGGGTCTGAGACAGGTGAGTCATTAACCAGCAGGGTAGGAGAAGAAAGCTGGGGAGGGAGATCCTAATCAAATAGGGAGTGGATAGTCTGCCAGAAGTTGGAGAGGGAACTGAGGTTTTGTTGTAGGGCCATTTTGAAATATTGTGCTTTCCCAGCCCTAATAGCCTTCGTGCAGGCATTTGCTATGGGCCAATAGAGTTGGAAATCAGAGGGGGAACAGGAGGATTTGTAGTGTGTCCAGGTGAGATCACAGGTCTTACAAAGCTGGATGGTGTCAGCAGATATGTTGGGGTGGTGGGTGCATCTGACTCTACCTCTGCTAGGGGGAACATGAGTATTCCATACTTTGTTTAGGAAAAAGCAGAAGAGGGAGAGAGCTGAATCAATATCAGAGGCAGAGTATACAAGCGACCAGTTAGAGGGGAGGAGATCTCAGAGGAGAGCATCAGTATTAAGTGACTTCAGAGCTCTAATCCAGTGGTAGTCAGGGGGAGAGTGGGACATTTATACCTTATAGACAACTGCATGTCATAAAGTCATAATGACATGCAAATGCCCCTGAAACATCATACATTTCCTTATTTATTTAGTTTTTGTTTACCGGGTAGGTGCACTAGACAAGGAATTTGCCTATTTTCAGGCATGACCTGGGATAGTTACAGACAAAGGTAAATACAGTACATTTCAATGAAGACAAATACATTATATTACAGGAAATAGAGCTATAAGTTAGACATTTAAGTGAAGTAGAGGAAGCAATTACAGATTAAAGGAAAACAGCTTACATATAAACAAAACAGTGAATAAAAATTAGTATAATAAATCAGTAATTTCTGCAGTGTAATACCACACAACCGGTACCTCAGTCTACTCTGTTATGCAAACCTTACTGGGAGAACATACCAGGTGGGTATTTGGAAGCACTTAGGTTAAGGAGAAACAGGCTAAGCGTGAGCCCCAGGGCTCTGGTCACATGTGCACCTGTCAGAGCCCAGGAGGGAGGCACAGAGCTTATTTTTAAATGTCTGGTGTGATTTGGAGTGCTGACAGTTAATGACAGGGAGTTCCACAGTTTTGGAGTGGACACAGCAAAAGCATGTTCACCCATTTTCGTGGCACTTTTAGATATACATAGGAAAGACTTTTCTACTGATCTCAGCAGATAGGTCTGTAATGCTTGATTCATCATCCTAGCCAAGGTATCTGGTGTACCAATTCTGATGATGTTGTCTATCATGCATCCCATGTTATAGATACAGTGTAAGGTTGGAGAGAGACAGCCAAGACTAAAATAAAGTAAACAGCGGTGAGTGTGCCTAGGTACCAACAGGGAGAGGTTGAAGATGCTAGTATAGCAAGTGTCCCATTTTTGCTGTAGCCCTTTGTTTGCACCCTGATACATCATTATGACATATGTCAGGCTAGGTCGAAGTACCCCCTGTGTGATTGCTAGTTTCACTGCTGTGTTTAGAGATGCTCTAATTTTATAGGCCAGCCCCAGTTTTATATTAACAGCTTTGCATGTATTAGCTATGTGCAGACTAAAATCCATCAAGGGGTCAAGACTTATTCCCAGGTACTTGAAGGCATCCACCACTTCCAGCGGCATACCATCCAGGCCAGGGATTGACAGGGCGGTTGCACTGACTTTGATCCTGGGAGCTGAGCCAAACAGCATTGCCACTATTTTCTTGGCATTCAGTAGCAGTTTGTTGTGTATCAGCAATGTACGCAGACAAGCAAAATCCAACTGAAGTGTGGAGTTTATAGAGGTAATGTCCTTGGCACTGGTATATAATACCATGTCATCTGCATATAGAATAGTGGAACTAGACATTTGTGGCATCCCATTCAAAAACAGAAAGAAATGCAGTGGTCCGAGAATGGATCCTTGTGGTACCCTGACACCTGTGGGAGAGAGATCGGATTTGCATTTATCAATTTTTACAAATTGCATCTGTCCAGTGAGGTAACTGTCAAACCCGGAAGTAGAGCCTTGAGAGAAGACAAGTGTAGCCAGTTTTGATAGTACTGTAGCAAGGAGTGATCCACCAGGTTGAACACCTTTGTTAAGTCCACAAAAACTGGTGTATAAACCCTTATCCATGGATAATTTTATATCATTTGTGAGTTTGATGAGTGCTGTGATTGTGCTATGCCCATTCCTAAATCAGTGTTGAGCAGTGGTGAGTAAGTTGTTTTGTTGTGTGCATTTCATAACCTGAGCAGCTACAATGTTTTCAAGAAGCTTATTTAGAACAGACAGTATAGCAATTGGGCTGTAGTTGTTCATATCTTTTGTGTCCCCTTTCTTATATATGGGGACAACTAGAGCAAACTCAGCAGAGGGAGGCTGGCTCTAGAAGAAAAGTACTTTCTCTGTGCTGTTTGTTTTCTTTTAGGATTGAGGTAGCATTTAATGAGATGGCAATGTGTGCTTTATGATTTAAACAGTGTAACTGCAAAACAAATGATTTTGTCTTGGCTGGGAGGAGGGGGGCATTTAACTACAGGAAGGAGAGGTTGGGAAATACACAGGAGGGGGAAGGGTGGTCATGTGACTTGGACCAGCCAATAGTGGAGCTGGGATCCAATTATATTTCAGAGGGGACCGAGTGACCCTGAAGCTTGAGTGCCATGAAGCAGGAGTGTAGCATCTTGAGTAATATCTGCAGGGCATCAGCAGGCAGGACAGCAGGCAGCAGGCCTTGCTGGTAGACAGGGAAGAGCATAACTGGGAGGGCCACATATTTCCTGTACAGACATTGGGAGCCAAAGGTGGGGGAAGGGTTCCATGGAGTGGGGTAGGACCAGGTTAAGGGAAGAGAGGATATGCAGGGGCAGTCAAATAGGGCAAGAGATAGGAAGGGTTGTATGTTGTCATGGATGTGGAGCAGCCATATTCCTGAGAGTGGCTTGAAGGGCAAAGGGTTGTAGGTGTGTTGGAAGGTAGGCCAGCTCAGGCAGGAAACAGGGTGGCTCAGGAGGGAACTGGAGGCATGGAGGAGACAGAATGGGAGGAACACCGCCAGGAGGGACAATAATGAGGCATCCGAAAGAGTTCAAAACAGGCAAAAATAAGAGTGAACTAGGTGGAACAGCAGGAGGGCCACACAAACGAGTGCAGCCAAGGGAAGGAAGTGATGACTAGAGGAGGGTCAGGCACAGGGGCATGACTAAGGCTGGGTCAGAGCAAAGATATCAGCTTATGGGGAAGGGGACTGGACTCATTCAAGGAAAGAAGATTAGCACTGCAAACAGATTCTCAGTGCTGGCTAGTCTGGAGGACCAGGTAGCAGATAGGAGGGAAGCTACAGTGAAGGAGTAGGGAGAGGACACTACAGGGGAAAAGGTAAACAGTGGGGAGGCCATAGGCAGTACACCAAGAAGACACAGTGGTGGGGGGGCAGTGTGGTGATGTTGATGCAGTTTCTCTGGAGGGAAGGAACTAGCAAGGAGACAGCAGGAAGGGGGGAGAGGCAGGCAGCCTGGGGAAGGCTAAGGATAGGGACAGGAGGGGAGTCCGAGTAGGGGAGGGCCACATTTCAGGGAAGGCATGGAGAAGTGATAGCAGAGGAGGTGGTACCGTGGTGGATGGAGCAAAAAGTGAGTGCAAAGGGGAGGTTCCACAGACAGAAAATAGTTCAGAGGTGGAGGTCAGTAGCCCATTCATATTTGCAAGGGGGGAAAGGACAGGGCAAAGGTTAGGGGAGGCAAAGGGGAAGTGAGACGGGGGGATGAGAGGGCTTCAAAGGTTGGGGGCAGAAGAGTGAAGGGCAACAAGAGGATGAGCAGGATAAGCATCAGAGAGTCATAATTCTAGGGTGTTCTATACTTAAGGGTATAAGATGGGGGGGAAGGGGTGCCAGAAAAAGTAACATCTGGGTAGAATGCATGCCAGGCATGACAGCGAGTAGAGTGGGGCAGCATATGGGCAGATATGTGGGGAAGGTGGGGTGGAAGCCGGTGCACCTGGGAACAAATGACCTGGAAGGGAGAATGATAGAGGATGTACAAGACAGCTTCAGGGAAGTTGGAAAACTATGCAGCAAAGAGGGAACAACGGTAGCATTCTCAGAAGTTCTGCTGGTGCCAAGGGCTAGTACAGACAGGAAGAGAAGAATCAGTGACTTCAACAAGCGGCTGAGGAAATGGTGTGGGACCAAGGGGGTATGGATTGGTGGGGGACTGGAGTAGCACATGGGATAACTTAGATCTTTATGCAGGGGATAGGTTACAGGGCAGGGTCACAGGTGTTGAAGCAGAAGCTGGGGGATTTCATCAATGAGAGGTATCATTTAAACTAGGTAGGTGGAAGCATTGGAGATGGGAATCACCAGAAGAGGGGGCCCCATGGACCTCCCTCCACCACAGGGATAGATATGACCTTAGGGGAAATAGGGGTTAGAGTGAAGGGTAAGGAAGCAGGAAGGATAGGAGCAGCATGGAGAATGATTTCATTAAATGCTAGGAGCCTGGGGAACAATTTGGCAGAGTTGCAGGTACTGATGGCAGAGGGGGAGGTGGACATAGCTGCCATTACTGAGACTTGGGCAGCCAAGTACCATGACTGGGACCTAACCATCCCAGGGCACAAACTATTCCGGAGGCATAGAGATAAAGGGAAGGCGGAGGGGTCCATTTACATAAGGGAAGGGAGGAAGGGGAGGAGGGCAGGTCAGTAATCTGGCTGCAACTACACAGCCAGAAAGGGACCAAGATCTGTCTGGGGGTTCTTTATAGACCTCCGGCCCAGAAGGAGGACATTGACAGGGAATTGGGGGAGCAGATAAGGAAGCATAGTGGTAAAGGGAGCACAGTGGTGGTGGTGGTGGTGGACTTTAATCTACCAGTGGTGGATTACAGCATCCCAGCAAACACTTGCACCTGGGAGCAGATCCTCTTGGAAGCATTCCAGGATGGCTTCCTTACCCAGAGGTTAATGGAGCCAAAGAGGGAGGGGAATATACTAGACTTGGTACTGGAAGACGGGGAACAGGTCAGGGATGTAAGGGTGGAGGAACCTCTGGCAAGCATTGACCACTGCAGTGTGGTTCTCAATCAATCTGGGTAGGTAAGTAGCCACTACAAAAACTAGGATCCTGGACTTCAAAAGGGTGGACTTTGGCAGGATGGGACACTTACTGGAAAGTCATATGTCAAGCATCCGCGCAGAAATGGACACAGAACAAAAATGGGCAGTCATCAAGGTAGGACTGGCTGAAGCCACTAAAATGTGTGTCAAGAGCCAGAGCAAGAAATCCAGAACCAAGAAACCAAGTTGGAGGAGCAGAGAGGTTGTGGAGAAGGTGAGTGAAAAGAGGAATGCATTTTGGACCTATAAGAGATCCAACAGAGCAGAAGACAGAGAAGAATATGTGAAGAAATCCAGAGACGTGAGCAGAGTGGTAAGGGCAGCAAAGGCAGCTAGGTAATGGAGCTCAGTGCAGAGAATCAAAGAAGGAGAAAAGGATTTCTTCAGATATATCAGGGAGAAGAGGAAGAGGAAGAGCAAGGATCAAATTGTTACGATCACAAGGAGATGTGGGTGGGTAGAAAAGGGAGCTGAGCTGGCAGAAGTACTTAATGAATACTGTCAAATCCAGATGTGTGCACAAGGTCGGGACCCGACGAATTTGTGCATACTGTACTTCCGAAAATGCACATAACCGAAAATACATTGCAGGACAGTGTGTGGTTAATTCTGGTACTGCTTTGTCTAAAGAAAACTAACAAATGACAGTCTGGCAAGAGGATAAAGGAAATAGGTACAAAATTTTAGTAAGTTGCTGTTTTGTTTGTTTTGGTAGTTTACAATTGCTTATGCACTTTATTTCAGTATGTTAAAAAAGTTTAAAAAGTTTAAAATGTTAAAAACACGGCACCTTATTGTCCCAAAACACATTACAGTCTGAAGTCTCAATATCATTTTCTGCTTGTTCACCATGAACTCTTTTATACCCGATATTGTACTGGTTGCAAGGCTATGGGCTTTTTCTATTAAAATTTGACCAGACAAGGGGACTCCATGATTGCGGGCGGCCGTGAACCACCTCAGTAATGGTTCTACTACACAGATATCTTTTCCATCCCTCTTGCATTTTCTACCTTTGTTAGCACCTGAACTCCACTCGGCAAGTATGGATTCTCTCTCTTTTTTAGGATGCGACCAACACATAACACATCTACCGTGAACTCAGCAGCCAGTTCCTTTCTTGGGACACCGAGAACAAGTGCCTTGTCTAGGAGCCAGACTTTCTGCTTCAAAGATAGAACCGTGCGGGTAAGCTTCTCCATTTTTTGGCTTATGCTACTGATGCCTCAAACACAGACCTTAAACATTAGACCATCAGGGTTCAACAAGCTACTGATTATGCCACCGATCAAGCTAACAAGCTAACAATTAAACACAGCGGGCTAACAATTAAACCGATGATTACCACCTGCTTACTGACTAGCCACTTGTCAGTTCAGCAAATAAAAACAATTAATACATCATTCTCTCCACTGTCATCAAAGAAAAACTAAGCAAAAAGCATGTTCTCAGCCTAAAATGTGCGCACACAACTGAAAATCAGTGTGCACATATCCGAACGATTTAATGCACATAGCATAGGAAAGGAATTGGGACCGGATGTTTTTGTGCACACAAGCGGAACCGAATGGCACACAAGTGGAATTGACTGTACTTCTGTTTGGTCTTCACCAAGGAGAGGGATGGGCCCGTACATGAGAGGAAGGGCGAGGTGGGAGAGGATGGGGAGAAGCAACCATGGATGGGAAAATCATTGTGGTGAGTCTTACTGCAATTGTGGGAAAACTGATGGAGACAATCCTCAAGGAAAGACTGGTGCAGTTTCTTGAGGATAACAGTCTCCAGGACAGCAGGCAGCACTGGTTTGTCTCGGGCAGATCCTGCCAGATGAACTTGGTTGATTTTTACAACTGGGTTACAAGGGCACTGGACAGGGGACATGCAGTGGATATCCTCTACCTGGATTTCAGCAAGGCCTTTTACTCGGTGCCACATGGTAGGCTGACCTGCAAGTTGAAAAGTCTGGGAGCAGGGAGGAAACTGGTCAGATGGGTCAAGAAATGGCTGCAGGGTAGAAAGCAGAAGGTAGTAGTGGGGGGGATCTGAACCCAGGGCAGTAACAAGTGGTGTACCACAGGGCTCAGTGCTGGTACCAGTTCTGTTTAACATTTTCATAGCCGATACTGCAGTAGGGATTAAGAGCAAGATCAGTCACTTTGCAGATGACACAAAGATTTGTGCCAAGGTAGATGGTGGGGGGGGGGAGGGAGCAAAAGTACTTCAGAAAGATTTGACAAAACTGGAGGAATTGTCTCACACTTGGCAGCTTGGTTTCAATGCCAAGAAGTGCAAAGTGATACATTTAGGAGGCAAGAACTCAGGACATAATTTCTGTCTGAAGGGTGTCCAATTAACAAAATCTAAGGAGGAGAAGGATCTGGGAGTGCTGGTAACCAGAGAGATGAATCACTCTGCTCAGTGTAGGAAGGCAGCAGTGAAGGCAAACAGGATGCTAGGGTGCATAGCAAAGGGGAATACTTCTAGGAATGAGGAGGTCATCTTGCACCAGTACAGGTCCCTGGTGAGACTGCACCTAGAGTACTGCATGCAATTCTGGTGCGCCTACTTGAAAAGGAACATCAAACTACTGGAGGGAGTACAGCGCAGGGCAACAAAAATGATCCTGGGGTTGGGGGACAGACCATATGAGGAGAGACTGAGAGAGCTCAATATGTATACCCTGGAGGAAAGAAGGGAGACAGGGGATATGACTGAGACCTTCAAGTACCGGAAGGGTTTGAACAGAGTAGACATCAGGTGTATGTTTAATCTGAAGGGTGGAAGAGAAACCAGGGGACACTCAATGAAGTTAGAAGAGGGCTGGTTCAAGAGGGAACTGAGGAGGCACTATTTCACAGAAAGGGTGGTGGCAGGGTGGCACTCTCTTCCAGAAGAAGTCATATCACTGCAGAGTGTTGGGGGCTTCAAGCGGGGGTGGGACAGATTCAAGAGGCGGGTACAAATCAGAAAGGGGTGGAGGGCATATGGGGGGGGCAGCTGCAGTCTAATGGACTGAAGTGCTGCACACTCGAGCAGACTAGATAGACTGAATGGCCTGTATCTGCTGCCAGTTTTGTATGTTCATATGTTCGTAACCTTCCAGAGCAATGGTACTTCCTGTGTGCTGAGTGATAGGTTGAAAATCCTGGTGACTGGTGCGGCAATGACTGGGGCCGCTATTTTAAGAAACCTAGGTATTAGACCCAGCTGATCCATGTTCAGCCTCAGTACATCCACCGAAGTGACCTGTTTAAAGCTAAGCGAAGAGGCAGCCAGTGGCATGTGGTCAGGTGGCCGGACAACGGGCTGGCTAGTCAGCTTCTCATACTTAGAGAGGTCTGAGAAATAGATGTTGAGAGCATTTGTGATTGTGTCAATGTTGTTAGTTTGCACCATTCAATGTTATATCCACTATCATCGAATTGTCCCATGAACAACTTAATATGGTTCCAAAAACTATGGGCGTTGGTAGATCTCTGTAGTAGCTGATTTGAGTAGGCCCTTTTCGCTGCATGAATTGCTTTCTTGCAGACATTACTCTGCCATCTGTAGTCATCCCAGTTGGATGCTGGTTGTTTTTCTTTGCAGTAACCCAAGTCTCCCCACTTCTCTTGCTGGCTAATAGATCACTGTGCACCCATTTTTGTAATGGTGCCTCGTACCCTCCTTCTTTTCAGGTGTATGTGTTAATTCTGTAGTTCCTGGAGGATGGCTACGAGGAAGGAAGGTTTGCACATTCTCTACATTGTTCATCTGGTAAACTGGGGACCTGTCAGTGTGGTGGAGGTCTGCATGTAGTTCACTGATGTTAAGTTTTGAAAAGTCATGGACTTGAATTTCTTTGGAGGGAGACTTCGGAGTATGCGCACTCCATACACAACAAAACAGGGTATGGTCACTGATGGAGACAGGGAGTGTGCCAGTGGCCTATATACGGTCAGCTCTGTTTGTAGCGATCCAGTCCAGGAGGGAATTGCGACTTCCCCATTAAGACAGTCTTGTTGGACTCTTAATCATCTGTGTTAAGTGTAGTTTTCCAAGCATAGAGTCATACGACCCCAAGTGTTTCCCTTCCCATTCCAGATTAAAGTCTCCCATGAGTAGGAGTTCTCCAATGCCTTTTAGTGATGCCAAGTGGTCCATTAGGTTTGCTAATCCAATGATACCACTTTTGGGTGGGTTATATGCACAGATCAAGTTGATTTTCTTTGTGTTTCCTACTACCAGTACCATGTGAAGGGCTTCTAAAGTGACAGTTAGTTCAAAAGGTTGTGCAATTTGGGTGAGATGCTCACTAGCGTAAAAGGCAATCCCACCCCTCTCTTGGTGGAGTAGCGGTCCCTTCTGAGTAACTAATAGCCCTAAATAGAGCAGGGTGAGTCTGGGATGTTTGGCTTTAACCACATTTTGGTTAACCCAAGTAAGTCCGGGGAATAATGCATCACCCATGCTTCCAGTTGCACAAAATTTGCTATCAGGCTTCTAATGTTCATGTGTGTGATTTTCAGACCCTTGGCCTTGAGCCACTGTGTGATGTTGGGAGGATCTGCACCCAGCAGAGGTCCAGGGTTAGTTTCAATATCACCCAGCAGGGAGAAGCTTAGAAGGTGTAGCCATAGTTCGGCAATGAATTTTAAACATCGTCTATAGCCCTTTGGTCCCAGAAACGAAATGAATGTTTAGGTAGTGCCTAAGCCTAGCAGTCCAGATATGCCTTAAATACCAATATTTAATTGTGGTCTTCTCTGTGCTGATCAGAAGGTTTGAGAATCTGAAAGAGGTCACGTTATAGAACCTGTCCTCTTTCCAAGGTGGCACCAGTGATAGGTTTGAGACTATGATCAATAGTATTAGGAGGCCTCCAGCCGGTGTCCAACTGTCTGAAGCACAGATGACGGAAGGTTAGGTCTAACCTCAAAATAAACCTGTCAGATAGGAAGATCATCCTTATGCTTCTGCTACTGTCCAGCAACATACACCCAAACCCAGGACCAGTCACTACAATGGGTGATGGTATGCATAAGACCCATGGGCTAAAAATTGCCTCCCTAAACATCTGCAGCCTAACTGCAAAGTTTGTGCAGCTGCAGGCATGGCTGGGCCTCCAAACCCCAGATGTACTCTGCCTAACAGAAACCTGACTGACTGGTATAATCAAAGACAGTGAAATTGCCCTATCAGGCTACCAAACCTACAGAATCGACAGATTAGGAAAGAAAGGGAGGGGTACATTATCTATGCTAAGGACTCTCTACGGAGCACTGTTCTCCCTGAAACCAGAGTGGCTGAAGACCACGATATATTAATACTTAAAGCTCAGATCAAACATAATGGCAAATCCCTAATCCTTGCCTCAGTATATCTACCCCCAAAGGGAGCCACTACAGGGTTAACCAAAGTGATGGAAGTCATAGGCACCCTCCCTCATGGAATGGAGCTCATGGATACCGGAGATTTCAATATAAACTGGATTGGGAAGGAGTCTGCACCAGTTAAGGACATGATTGCCTCCGCCAATATGTCTCAACTAGTCACCCACCCTACCAGACAGAATTATAAGACTGATAGCAGCACCCTTATTGATTGGCTACTTGCAAGATCACCATTTCGAATCTCTGAGGTCAAGGTTCTACCTGACACACTAAGTGACCACTCCCCTATTACACTGCTGTGGTCTAACAAATTCACCAAAAGCCCACCCAAACTCATAACCAGCAGGGTCCTGAGAAAGGGATTGCTTGGAGCCCTCAAATCGGCACTCGCCCTTTATGACTGGACCCCAATCAGTCAGGCACCCTTCCTAAATCAGGCACTCAGCTACTTCACAAACAGCTTTAACAGCATATGTGATATCTATGCCCCCCTCACAAAGAGGAAAATTAAAGGGCAGACTAATGGGTGGGTAAATGGAGAACTACTCTCCCTGATGAATGATAGGGATTCACTATGGGAGAAAGCAAGAAACAAGGGAGACAGGCACGACTACCAGTGTTACAGGGCGGCCAGGAATCACTGTACTAAACTAATCCGGCTTGCCAAAGCCAATTACCACAAAGCACAGCTTGCTAACTCCTGGGGTGATGGTGAAAGGTTCTGGGATAGCATCAAGAGCATCTTGGGCAAGGAAGACAAGATGCATCCCCGGCTACTTGATATCAGTAGCAGTCTCATCACAGACCCCCTAGCCATTGGGGAGTCCTTCAATAAGGCCTTCACTGATCTCACAGCAGTTCTACCACCAGCATACCTCCACCCTGAGCAGAGCCAGTCCAACAATGGACCCTCCAAACACTCCTACCCTCCCTTCTACCTTAAAAGGGTGACTGTGAAGGAAACACTAGCTAAGGTCAGGAAAGTAATGGACAAAACAAGACAGGGTAGCGATGGGATCGACATGAAACTGCTATCCCGCACCCTGAATGTCCTCATAGTGCCCATCACCAAGCTGTTCAACAAATCCCTGACTCTTGCTCAATTCCTGGAGGTCTGGAAGCAGGCCCTAGTCACACCTGTGCATAAGGGAGGTGACAAATCCTTGGTGGCCAACTATAGGCCCATCTCAATACTCTCTCCGCTGTCCAAGACACTGGAAAAGATCGTGGCTGGTCAGCTCATTGACTACCTCAACAAATATAACCTACTCTGCCCTAATCAACATGGTTTCAGACAAGGCCACAGCACAACCACTGCCCTGCTGGACTTTTCAAACTATGCACACAAGGCCTTGGATGAAGGCAAACTGGTGGGGTCTATCTTCATAGACCTCACCAAAGCCTTCAACATAGTCAATCACTGCCTGTTACTGACCAAAATGGCAAACTTGGGTGTGGCACCCAGTGCACTGTGTTGGTTCCAAGACTACCTTACAAGCAGAACTCAATATGTCAAAATTGGACATACAGTTTCGAGCGCTAGAGAGGTATCGTTGGGGGTGCCCCAAGGATCTATCCTTGGGTCCCTACTCTTCAGTATCTTCCTAAATGACCTCCCCACTGCCTGCAATACCAAACTGGTCCTCTACGCTGATGATGCGGTGTTCCTGGGAAGTAGAATGTCCCTCACTAGTCTGCAATCTGAGCTTCAGGCATCCTTCTCCTCATCGTAGACATGGTTCTGCAGACACAGGCTGTTACTGAATTATAAAAAGACCAAGACCCTGCTTATTTCCAGTTCACACAAAAAAAATCAAACTAAATCCCCTCATCATTTCAAACACCTGCAGTGAGCCACTGGAACAAGTCGGCACATTCAAGTATCTGGGAATCACACTGGATGAAACTCTAACTTTTGCTCAATATATTGACACCCTGGTCAAGACAATCAACATAAAGATTGGTGCCCTTTACAGGCATAGGAAATACCTATCGCCCGAGGCCCTCAGCCTTGCAGTACACAGCTCCATATTGCCACATATCGACTATGGTATAGGGACATATGGGGTGGCAACAGACACTGCACTGAAACAGTTACACTTTGCTCTAAACAAGGCCTGTAGGCTAGCCATTGAGTTACAGCATGATACACACACCTGTACACTGTATGCACTCACAAATTGGCTATCCCTTAAAAACAGGGTCGTTCATCAGACTTGCACCCTAGGGGAAAAAAGCACTTTTGGGGAAAACTCCACCCTGCATTGACAATCTGGTAGTGGCAGCAAACACACCACAGGCCACTAGGGGAAGAACTAGAGGGGTCCTGTCCGTCCCCTTCCACCGCACCTCACTCAGGCAACGGGCATTTGCCTACCATGCTCCCATGTGGCTGAATGAATTACCCGAGTACCTTCTTGCCACCACTTGTCTAGCCAAATTCAAAACGGACCACAAACACCTAAGTACAATCTCTAAATGTTCCTGCAACTAATCTCGGGTACCTTCAATCCTCTGCCATACCATGTCTGATGCAGCACTTGTCCCCCCCCCATCTTGTGCCCCCCAAACAGCCTACCCTTAACAACAACATTTTGCTTTCCTACCTCTATGACCATTCCCCCTCCATCATACTTGTTGACAAGGCTCCTAGGGGTTGCACTATTCTCAGCCTCCAGAACTGTACACATGTTCCCAGCACTTTATCTTGTACCTCACAATGTTTTCTTTGCTTATGTTTAACAGGGTGAAGTTTTCTGTATGCTCCTCTCTTGATTACCTCTTTGTACTTGTCTTGTCACTGATGTGGAACCTTTGTAAAAGAGCTTGGGCTCAAAGGTATCTTCCGAACCAATAAAATTGAATTGAAAAATTGAATTGAAGCACACAGTAGCCACTTAGTGATTTTTGTCTCATTATCATGATTATAGGAGTTTACTTACAGAATACAGGTACCACTTATTCAGTTTGGTCGGGTATACAAACTAGTAGGAATTACCTGATCTACCAGAAAAATATTGCTATCTAGTGCCCCTGAATAAATTAGTTAGGCCACAAAGACAGAAATGCAGTCTACAACTGCAGATGTTGCCCAGCATACATACAGGTCAAGTTGAGCAATGAATCCCTAGATACAGAGCAGATGCCCCAAAGTGCAGCAGTGCTAAAACATAAGGGTGTCATTTGTAACTAAGGTTATAAGAACATAAGGGGTCTCCCACCAAATGTGACCCCTAAGTCCAACAAGAGGAAATGATAAGCACCCCTTAAATATTAAGAGTAGAGGACCATCAATCAAGTTATAGCACTATTATAAGGGAAATAAAACACCCCTTTCCTAGCAATTGCACTATTGTAGTGAAAAAACACCCTGTTTTAAAGCAAAACCATAGACTAACAGCTTAGCTTAATTATTTCAGGCAAAGGCCCTATCTTAAAAACTGGTAATTAATAAGGTAAGTTAATATGTTAAAGTAATTAATTTTGAGCAAAGGCCCTATCATAGTCTTAAACTGTAAGGAAATTAATAATAGAGTGTCAGTGGCTCAGTAGGTAGCACACTCACCTCTGAGGCCGGGAGATCAGAGGGCTGTGGGTTCAGTTCCCACATCTGGCACTTAGGTTAATATCCCAGTACTGACACTCTAGTGCAGCATGAGAGGGGTGCTGCACTTTTGAGGTGCCGTCTTTCAGATGAGACGTTAAACCGAGGTCCCGTCTGCCTGGATTGGTGGTGGTAGTTCAGGTGGATGTTAAAGATCCCATGGCACTTATCGAAAAGAGTAGGGGAATTTCCTTCGGTGTCCTGGCCAAATTTCCCTCATTCACTTAAAATACCACCAACAGCTTAATCTGGTTTAAGGTCAGTTGGCATTCATCTGTATCCCCCTCCCCCGGGTTGTGCCTGGAAATAGGCAGGATTTGTCTAGTGCACTTACCCAGTCAACAAAAATTAAAATTAAAAAAAAAAGTCCTCAATACGGTTAAGTTGCAGCTCTGTCATTCATACATCAAAGACTGCTTGCCTGGATGTGGCACAGAGCCTTACCAGCAAAGCTCCACTTAGTCAAGCTTTCATGCTGCGAGGGGGGGGTAGTACTCAGTGGTCGGACCCATCCATAGGCTAGTCAGTATACTCAGTATGCAGAAAGTTATCAGTATAGTGATTTATACAGCCCGTTGAATATTAACTAAGGGGGTGGAGTGGGGGCTGGAGAGGTGGGCAAAATAATCACAAATCACTTGGGAGCTTGCAGTAACAGTTAGTAGCTTTGTTTCTGCTCTGAATTAAATCACGGAGCGAAACAGGCACTTAAGGAATTAATTTGTGCCCAGCTTCAGTTACAAAAGATTCTTTAGGCTTTTTGTTGAAAAGTATAATTTTGCCCAGCTTCAGTTGCAAAAGATTCTTTAGTCTTTTTGTTGCAAAGTACAGAAAAACTGCTCCATGTGTAGACGTTGCAGGGGGAGGGCTCAGCTTTAAGTCAATTGAGCCCTTCCACCCCGGTCAACTCCACGATCCTTCTGTAGAGAGATGAGCAAGAAATTCTTATATTTGACTGTTGAAGAGATTTTTTTGGTGGCTTTTTTAAAATTCCAATCTGGAGCTAAAAATCACTTGGGAGCTTGCAGCAACAGTTAGTATCTCTGTATCTATTCCAAATTAAATCAGGGAGCAAAACAGGTACTTAAGGAATTAATTTGTGCCCAGCTTTGGTTGCAAAAGATTCATTAGGCTTTTTGCTGCAAAGCGTAGAAAAATTGTTCAGTATGTAGACGTTGCGGGGGAAGGCTCAGATTCAGGTCCATTAAGCCCTTCCATCCCCATTGGCTCCATGATCCTTTTGTAGAGAGGTGAGCAAAAACTTCTTGTATTGACTGATGAAAATATTTTTTGTGCTTTTTTTTAAATTCAAATCTGGAGCTAAAAATAACTTGGGAGCTTGCAACAACAGCATACATGCCATAAACTACGTGATCATTGGCATGCCAGCCACTGAATATGGCTCTCAGATGTGACGGCACTACCCCGATTTGCACCTATAGTAATACAATTATCCATGATGGTCTAGTGTCCCCCCAATCCCTGATCTACCTCTATAATAATAGAACTGTCCCTGGTGGCCTAGAGGACCAGCATCCCTATCCCCAATCTGCCCCTATAATAATAGAACTGTCCTGGTGGTCTAGTGGACCCCACTCCCTATTCCTGATCTCCTCGTATACTGTTAGAACCGTCCCTGGTGGTCTAGCAAACTCCTTTCCTATCCCCAATCTGCCAGTATAATAAACCACATAACAGTCACTGGTGGTCTAGTCGACCCCCTCCACCCCAGCAGGCAGTGCCCCACCACCCCGCTCCTCCTGTCCCATCCCTGAGCTAGCGACCAGCACAGCTCTCTGCTCACTACCACAGCTTGCCATTCACTGAGCTTACAATGGGTGCATACTGTATATGACAGCAGTGTTCCCCAGCTCAGCACCTCTTTTCTTCTGTCACAATCATTCCTACCGCAGCCTGTCTTTTTTATAGGGTGGTAGGGATTATATTGTGTGATAGTTTTGTCTGACTTTGCTCTGTCTTTCAGTAGTCTTCAGTCCTTTCCTGCTTGTTGTTTTTTCTTTGCATCTTTCCACCACAGCAGGAGGGAGGGGAATCAGAGCAGAGTTATTACAATTCAATGTTTGGTGAATAATGTATAGTGTATAGTGCTTGCATATACTTAACTTTTGCCTTTCTCTATTCCCACCCTTAGTAGAGGAGCCAGGCAGCAATTGGGAATAGAAGACCCAGCACCAAGAGCAAGAAGTGTGCTGGAGGAGGAGGAGGAGGCAGGGAGGATGGTGGGGGTCTGAAAACACTCTGAATGTGGGTTGTTGGGAGAGACTGGCTTTTATCTGCAGTGTGGGAGGAGTTCATTCTCCCACATTGAATAATGGGCAAAGCCCTCCCATTCAATGTTTGGTGAATAGTGTATAGTGCTTGTGTATACTTAACTTTGGCCTTTCTCTATTCCCATCCTTAGTAAAGGAGCCGGGCAGCAGTAGGGAAAATAAGGCCCAAAAAGGATTATCTACTCCATCTCATGGAGAGTGTGAGCAGTAACAAGCAGGCGAGGAAAATAACCCTGTGGAGGAAACCTCTGAGGACCCATGGCTACTGGACTGCTTGTCCTCTGGGCATGTCAAGAGGAGATAATGATAGATGCTTGTCCGGTTTTATTCAGGATAGGGACGATTGTTACGGCATGAAGGAGTCCATCTTCCAACAGTCTTGGTATCAGGAGCAGAGGTGTTTGATGATGATGATGCTTGATTCGAAGGAACAACTTGAGAACACAGAACTTAGTCTGAGTCATTGTGGGATAGTTCTTGGATGCTCAATGAACCATGTGGAAGATATTGCTACATGACTGGGAAGCAGAGAGACTCAGAGCAATTATGGTATGAGAAGGAGATTAAACCCCAGGTAGCTAGACCAGTTTCCGGATATATCAAGTATGGAACACTTCAATGGGTTGCATTTGCTTCAAGCTTTGAAGGTTGCAGAATAGCATCCCTGGAGGACGAAGTCGAGCCCTCAGATGTGCCGAATTGAAAAACTGCTTGAATATGGAATGAGAAATGAGTTTGATATGTTGCTAATTTATTGAAAAATGCAGACTCCCACCTCTGGAGGATGAAGGCAAGTTCTGAGATGTGATGAGTTGCGTGAATTAGGAATAAGAAGTGAGTTCAATATATTGCTGATGGACTGAAAGTTGCAGACTCCCATCTCTGGTGGATGACACCGGACACTGCCTACACTCGTAGACCTCGAAAAGGAATGAGTTAGGGAGATGGAGTCTGGTATTGCTGCTGGTGATGGCTGTTGAAGGACAGGAGAGGGAGTAGGCTGGCTGCTTAGGAGGTGAAATGGAGGCAGAAGCATAGAAAGAAGGAGTTCTGAGTTGTTAGGCTAGGAAGTGTGAAATAGTAGGCTAAGCAACAAAAAGGTGAGGAGCAGAACAGCAGGAGATGAATATTAGGGAGCAGGAACAATTAACTGATATGGCATTGACTAACCCCGTTCAAGGTGTATGAGATAGAGGGGTTAAAGCCCCTAGTTGTTCTATGATTGGAGATAATGAAGGTGAGATGTATAGGATGAGTACTCTGGATATTTCCCAGTTGAAATAGCTGGAGAGAGTGTTATTGCTAGATGAGTAGCTGCAAATAAAATGAACCAGCTGCCTGGGCATATTCACAAGGGCCTGAGCTGTAACACTGAGACTGAATATGACTTAGGGGATAATACTCTGCTAAGAATTAACAGGTTTCATTGAGCAGTACTGAATTAGGTTGAGCTGTTATTTAATGTTGAGGGTATTCCTCAGTTCTTTTATAATTGAACTAGTACCCTTACTTGGCCTATATGCCCTCCTGTATGGTTAACTTGGTTGTTTAAGGCTTGGAGAATGCTAGGGGATTAATCAAGGTGTAATCATAATAACACTGCCAGTAGAGTTGTGACTCTAGAAAGGGTTTTGATAGGTTCATTTAGGAAAAGGGGTTCACTTGATAGTTAATTGGACAATGAAATAGTTCTTTAGAAACTGCACTTTGATATATTCATGAACAGCTAAATGACTGAATTGATATACTGCCATTCATTGGTTCTCATGCAGTAGGAAGGAACATTTGAGGAATATGTTAGGAATGAGTCTTGGTCTGTGAGACTGCAATTATAACAGTTATGATTGTCAGGGCAGGATGCCTTCTTAGCCAATCTAAATGATGTTGATTGTCAGTGACCACAGTTTTCAATGGGCGAAGAGACAGTGAAACACAGCTTCTTTTTTTAACAGTAAAATAGCAAGTACTTGACTAAATTCTCAAAGCTGCTTGCACTGATAAAGTGGATTGGGAGGAGCTCCTGATGCAGTAAATGTGCAAGCCAGTGGGAGAACCTAGATTCTGTACTGGAGGGAAAAACTGAACTGTCTAAGATGAACAACTAGTAGGATATGAGGAGAATTAAGCCTGAAGGGCGTTTTAAATCAGCATGTGGTCATAATGTAGCAAACAAAACAGCCCAGCAATGTATCACACTGATAATACAGTGGGTACATTGCTAGTGCTGACCCTTTACACCGCAAGTAAAGATATCCAACAACACAACACTACTTTGTTCTTTGTGGGGGCTCTGCCTCCACACACCCCCATTATAAGGGACTGCTCTCCCAAGCCCCCCCTTTTAAGATTATCAACTCTGGGGGGTACATACCTCAGGGATGGCAAGAAACACGGGTGGAGGAAAAGAAGGTCCTCACATAAATTCTTAGTTTTATTTCTTTGAAAAAAAGGAAACACAACAACATCAGAAGTCTGGGACTGGGATTCGAGCCCTAGTCCACAGACTCATCACTTCCCCTTACTGCCATCGGCTCATCCCTCTGAGTCATGGCAGCTGCTCCCTTGACCACTCACCCAGCAGAGATTTTTTCCTCTGCATCATAGCTTCCCAGCCAATAGCATACAGGGTACAAAACTGTGTTTCCAGGATTTCAGTGCTGCAGTGTTTTCTACCCTGTAGCAATAGTGTCGTACACTGTATCTGTTGTTTGGTTTTGACTGCACTCAACAGATTACTGCATATTTACCTACCCCCATTTAAATTAGAGTTGTAAGGGTACATGGGGCTGAACTAGGGTGGTAATGCCTGCTGCATCACCAACCTGGAAGAGATGGCACCAAGAAGTGGATGGAAGAAAACCACAAAAGGAAAGAGCCCAGGAGCAGAGCTGCAGAATGAGGGGAAGGAGTAGAGACCCAAAGGGAGAAAGCAGACGAGCATAGGATGAAGGAGGTATGGGGGGAATGGAGCACGGCTGAAAGGTGCAGGCAGCAAAGGAAGGAGGGGTTGCAGTGGAGAGGAGGAAGGATGAGAGGACTGGGAAAACTTGGAGGGGAAAGACAAGTGGGGGGCGGCTAACCACTGAGGAAATGCCAGAGCAGCAGCAGAAGGAAAAGCACAGGCAGAAGACACAGGAACAGAAAGGGATGAAAAACAAGCAAAGGCAAGAATGGAAAAGACAAAAAGAACAAAGGCAGAAGAGAGGGCACAGCCACATGGACCACACAGCTGCTCAGGTGTTCGAAAACATGCTGAGCGTGGGTTGCTGGGAGAGGCTGGCTTTTATCTGGAATGTGGGATGAGTTAATTCCCCCACACTGAATCATGGGCAAAGCCCTCCCATATAAAAAAGACCCCAGACAATTCCTTTGGGTGTACTCTGGACTGTTTTTTCTACTTTGTAGCCATTGGCACCATGGCTTATCGGAGACCTCTAGTCTTAAAAAGATGCACGACCTACAAAAGGGTAATGCAGCCCTCTCTGCTGGGTTCCTATTGACCCCATTATGTTACTCAAGCTAATATGTCTCTCACAGTTCCCCCTAGTTGGAATTCTGAGCTGGGGGGCAGTACACCTGGTGTACTGGCTGGCAGTGGTAATGCAAAACTGTTAATCTTTGTTGTTGTTCTCAGGTGAGCTGGTGAACCCTGATGTTCCATAGAACATTCCTTTCAACACACCTAACCCCAAGCTGATCCTTTCAGGTCAAGGGAGCCCACACAGGCATGTCCAGGTGCACTAGAGCAGGACAAAGTCTGCTAACCTAGATCTGTAGGCAGACCCCAACCTTGACCATGCAGATGGTCAGGAGAAGGATACCAGGGATCTTGGGGAAAATTCTGACCCAAAAGTGTTACTTGATGACGACGATGATTCCTCTGATCTAAAGGAGGAAGGAAAGTGTACAAAGCCTAACAGGAGGATTCAAATCCCTCCGGTTTGATACAAAATCTCTGTCCTATCTTATACTGTAACTGAGGCTTGTAGGACATTGCAGCTGAAGGAGCTGCAAACCATGGAGGTCTTGGATGTTAATCCATTCCTGCCCATGTCCTCCTCTACTCCAAAGTGTTTTTCAAACTTTGTTCACTGTGATAAGATTATTGAACAAGAATGGGCAGGTGCAGACCAGGGAAAATATCTGTCAAAACCCAGGGTATAGAGTGTTCCTTTTATGGAAGGAAATACCCACAAGTGAGAAACTCCACCCCTGGTTGATAAGGCTGTACATTACTTCATAAGTCATACAACTAATCTAATTGAGGAATCTCTGGCCCTAGAGGATACGCATGATAAGGGAGTGGATGTTTCATGCAGAAGAGCATTTGCCTGCAACAGAGCAAACCTACATACCTCCTATGCATCCTTTATTGTCACCAGAGCACTAAACATGTGAGTTACAATGCTGAGTAGTTTCATTCCCCTGGATTCTGAGGGGGTGAGCATTTTACAGCTGATATATATATATATATATATATATATATAGCCTCCACTTTTCTAGGTGATTCCACAGTGGAACATTTCTAGATGTCAACTTGCTTCACTTATCACATAGTGTCCACCGTGTGAGGTGTATGGCTATGGCATTGGGTCACGTACCAGGTGTCAAAGGCCAAGCTGTTTAATTTAGCCTTTGGGGGAGGCTTGTTATTTTGATAAGGCCTGGATGACATTTTGAAAGATATCCAGGGAAAAAAGGGTCATTTTCCAGTATCAAAACAATAGCAAAAGGTCAACCTAACTTTGAAAGGCCAAGGCGGCAGCCAACAGAGGCAGTATCAAGGGTTTTTTTCATCCCTTTCGGAACTTCCGAAACCAGAAGAATAAGGGATCCTACTCTGGATTCCAGGGCAATTGTAGCAGAGGACCCTTTGCATGAAAATATAATGGAGGTCCAGGGCAAAGAGATGGCACATCACAATGAGGGTACGCGGGCCCTTCTCTGCCCCCCTTCCCTTGGTGGAAGGCTGCAGAATTTTTATACAAGATGGGCTCAGGTAATGTCAGATGCTTGGGTCCTGGAGATTCTGGCATTAGGCTATGCACTAGAGTTTATAATAATTTCCTCAAAGAGATGTATTCTACCATTCCTTATACCAATAGACCCAGTGAACAGACAAGCAGTGTCTCAAATGTTAGATCACCTCAAACATATCAGAGCGGGTTGTTCCGGTGACTCCCAATGGACAAGGCCAATGATTCTACTCAATTTATTTTGTGGTTCACAAAAAAGTCAGGGGGTTTCAGACCTATTCTGGACCTAAAACACCTAAACAAGTTTATTCGTCGCACATCCTTCAAGATGGCATCCTTACGGTCACTCATTCGGGTTCTCCAGATAGTGGATTATTTAGCATCCATAGATCTGAGAGATGCATATTTCCACATTCCCATTTGGCAGTCTCATTAGAGGTTCCTCAGGTTCATGGTCTTGGGGCAACACTTTCAGTACAGGGCACTTCCCTTTGGGCTGGCAACAGCCCCCCAGAGTGATCTCAAAGGTGCTCATAGGCCTGGTAGCACAACTTCAGCAGGAGGGACATCATGTCTACCTGTTACTGGATGACTTGCTCATTTGAGTGCCTTCTGGTGAGGGAATTGGTGACCGGGACTCTAGTTTTGGAGTCCCACGGTTGGATAGTCAATCAGTAGAAAAGATCTCTTAACCCATCTCAGACCCTGGAGCACCTGGCAGTGATGTTCAGGATGGGCAAAAAGAAGGTCTTCCTCTTTGCAACCAGGAAGGACATTTTGATTTGAGAGGTTAAGTTGTTGAGGAGTCTATCGTCAGCTTCAGCTCACAGTCTACTGCGGATTCTGGTCCCAATTTTCAAAAGCCCTGTGTATGGCGCAAGCCCCTGGTGTGCCAAACATATGGCACAGAGGCTTATGGCATTCTCTCGGCACCGATTGGGACCATCATTCCTGTGAGTCAAATGCTGCAAGTTAGACCAGCCTCCCCGGTCTAACTTGCGCCATTTGGGGAACCCTTTTTACAGGGCTTGCACCAGATGTTTGGCACAAGCTGCTGTAAAGTGAAGAAACTTTCGCAACTGTGCCCAATGTTCTAAAATTGGACTCAGCTGCATCAATGAAGTTTGGCGCAGTGGTTCCAAACACCAGGATTGATGTAGGGCTTGATGCTTGATGCAAGCCCTGCATCAACCTTTGAAAATTGGGCCCATTGGGTATCATTATGGCAACAACAGAATTAATTGTGAAAATGGGCATTTTTGATCACAGATTGTTTCAGTATAAAATAAATGAAATGAAATTAAATTCTGTGAGATCACTTACACATGTGACCCCTTAAGACCAAATTGCTGGCAGCCTGGGACCCAACCTCGGAAGACTATCAGGCCATGATTCCAATTTCCCCATCCCTTTGACAGTCGCTGAATTTGTGGGTGAGTTTAGAGAACCCAAGGAAGGGATCCCCCTTGGAAGTTCCCCCAGAGTTTATCCTGTCAACTGATGCCAGCTTGTTAGGTTAGGGTGCAGTTCTGGACAAACTCCCAATTCAGGGGACTTGGTCTGTGCAGGAACAGCACCTACACATTAACATCCTGAATATGAGGGCTGCACGCCTTGCTATCCTAGATTTTCGCAAGCTGGTACAATCAAAAACCATGAAAATAAGGTCAGACAATGCAGTCATGGTGGCGTACATAAACAATCAAGGAGGCACAAAGAGCAGAAAGATGCTAAGAGAAGCAACTTATCTGCTACTGTGGACAGAGGAGAACCCTCTCTCTCTTTCAGCAGTTCACTTGGTAGGGGAGTTGAACATTCAGACTGATTGGCTAAGCCATGAGAATGTCCACCCAGGGTAGTGGATGCTAGGGCCAGAGATTTTTGACCTTCTGTGCAGTAGGTTCGGTTGTCCACAGATTAACCTGCTCAACTCCAGCCAAAATGCTCAAGTGCAGCGGCACAGCTGTTCTTCACCTGGTATCAATGTCCACAGACAAAGGCAGTGCATGCTATGTCACAGATGTGAAATTTCTGCAGAGCATATGCCTTCCCTCATTGCCACATCTCCCCAAGATCATAACACACTCAAAAGGAAATTTTCTTCTGATAGCTCCCCAATTCCCCAGAAGGCCATGGTTCGCCAACCCAGTGAATCTAGCTCAACACACACTGTTTTATCTTCCAGTTTAAGTGGATCTTCTCTCCCAAGGTCCCATTCTGCATTCAAACCTGGAGGTGATGCAGTTTGTGGCTTGGCTTCTGAGAGGAGGAGACTCCTGAAACAGGGTTTTTCCAGAAAGGTAGTGGATACCCTGATGACTACCAGAAAAAATTCTATATCTGTAGTTTATGCCCATGTATGGACCACTCTTTTGGCTTGGGCCTGAGAGAAAAATATATGGTCTTCTAAAGCAACAGTCCTGCAGATTTTGGATTTTGTGCAGGCAGGAGTAGACAAAGGTTTGGTTTGAGCACCTTCAAAGGTCAGGTGTTGGTACTTGGAGCCTCCTTGTGCTCATCTTTAGGGACTAACTGTGAGGTTATCCAATTCCTATGAGCTGTCAGCAGAAACTGACCCCTGTTCCAATTACCTGTCCCTCCATGGGATATGAATTGGGGTTTGAATGCTCTTTGTAAAGAACCCTTCAAACCTCTTTTGTTGGTTCTGCTAGACATTCTGTCCTACAAGGTGTGTTTTTAAGTTGCTATGTGCTCAGCCAGAAGAATTGGTGAGCTCCAGGCCTTGTCCCACAAAGAACCTTACCTTATCATTCATAAGGACAAGGTGGCTCTGAGAATGATTCCATCTTTCATTTCAAAGGTTCCTATATCATTTCATGTGAATCAGGAAATCTGTCTTCCATCTTTCTGTCTGAAGCTGACCCATCCAAGAGAGAAAGAGTTGCAGAAGTTAGATTTATGCAGACTGCAGAGTTTAGAAAAATGGATAGGTTGTTCATACTTTTTGGAGGAGCCAAAAAAAAAGTACAAAAAAAACTCCAAGACCACTCTGGCAAGGTGGATGAGGGCATGCATTGCCAAAGTTTACGTCACAGTGAAAAAGAGGGCTCTGGCTGTCGTGAAGGCTCATTGCACCAAAGTTAGGGCCACCTCTAGGATGGAGAAAGATGAAGCATCTGTCTTAGAATTGTGTGCAAGACAACAACGTGGTCCTCCAGCTACACATTCACCAAGCACTACAGATTGGGTGTTGAAAGCTCTGCCAATATGGCCTTTGGTCACAGAGTTTTGCAGGTGGTGGTCAGCAGGTAAATTCCTTTTCCCTTTCTTGCAGTTTGTGTGCGGGACAATATTCTCCCCCACCCTAGTTGGATAATGGGTACTGCTTGTTAGAACCCATATGTACTAACTACCCATTGACAATGTGGAGCACTACAGAAAGAATACATTTCTTCATTCTTAATGTAATTTCCTTTTCTGTTAGCTCCAACACTGTCAGTGGGGCCCCTCCCAGGAGCCTTGGCTCCTACTGGAGAATATTGTCTGATATAAGTAAAGAATGTCTGTTTTTTTCCTCTAGAAATTATACTTTGCAAATATTGTTGACATCCTATTCTGCTTTATCTGCTAACACAAAAATAGGATGCAATCTATTGAACCGCAGGCACACAGGTTAACAGGTTGATGTTTATGAAAATGAGGTGGTGCCTCTCTGTTACAAGTTAGTGCTTACTCTGTTTTGTAGTTACACAGAATCTTTATTTATTTATTTTTTTTATTTGCCCTTTTTCTGGCAGGACCACCGGGGCCATCCGCCCTGGTCACGGCCCCTGGAGACCTCTACTTCCGTCAATTGCTGCTGGGGACCCACAGTCACCCCCGGCTTGCCCCCCGGAGGGTGGGGCCATGGGCCACCTTCGTGACCCCGGAACTGTAACTGGTCGGGGTCCCGCAGCGACGGCGGCAATGTGAGGCTCTCCAGGGAGGGCTTCATAGATCGGTGGTCCTGCCTGCCTTCTTTTTCCCACCAGATTTTCTCCCCGGAGGAGGCGGGGACGTGCAATGACGCCAGCGTCCGCCCAGCCTCCCCCCCCCACGTCGAGCGTCAGTTGCGTGGAACTCCTGGTCCCCACCAGGGGTTCCTATCGCACCAAGTGATGCCCGCGCCCTCCTCCTGGAGTAGGAGAGCTGCCCATCGGATGCTCGATCCAACTCCCCCGGCCGGCCCTCTGATGACCCGGGTCCATTCCCGAACCTGGGTCGCCGGCGTCGAAAGCGGAAATCCCACCGCTGCGCCGATGGGCCGGCAGTTACACAGAATCTTATTGCATTTATTCCTGTTACAAAATTTTATGTTGACAGCTGTTGCTGATTTATCAGCTACGTCTGCCAAGAGGCTATTTTAAGGAACACTGGTTTAGCACACAAAAACCCAGAGCAGGATCTTTACATTTCAAGGGCAAGGTAAGACATGTCATTGCTTTTTCTTCAGATAAGTTTTTCTACACATGTAGTATGTGTTGTGTTGATAAAAGGAGGGGATTGTACACTTTAAGCAGTCCACAGATTTGTACTTTTTGTTCCACTGTTTAGGCACTATGAGGCCAGTAGGGGACTAGAGAGCCATTGCTATTTGAAATTGTCATGTGCCCAGGGTTCTGTGCTGCTGCTACAGCTATGGGGTGTACCACCACCCCTAGTAGGAGTGCACATTACCCATATGTAATAAATAACTACCCATTGACAATGTTGGAGTTAACAGGAAAGGATATTTATGATAAGTATGAAGAAATTTCTTCTTCTTTCATCAAACTGCGAAAAGGATATATTCCTTCATAACATTTAGCAGATGTGGAAGTTATAAAATGTAATTCTTTGTAGTTCTTTTCTCTATCCATTGGCAGAATTATGGCTCAACCATGGGCACAAATGCATAATTCAGTACTCTAGGACTCAAAAATGGACAAATTGATTTCTATAAAACATTACACATTAGAAGACCCCTAGGACTGAGGTGACGCATAATAAATTGCAATCCTAGAGTCTATGATTGCTTAGCTATAAACATTTTATAACAGTGATATAAAAAGACCCCCTAATGCAACCTTAATATAACGGTTCACCAGAAGATACTTGTCAGCATATGAGATCATAATGTTTTGTGGATGACATCCCAATTTGCTGTTTGCTATTGAAGTAGTTATATTGTTACAAGCACAGGATTATATTTTTATGTGTAGATATGCTGCAGAAGAAAAAAAAACTGCAAGAGACAAATAACCTGTTTTCAAGTTTTAGGAACAATAAACAAAGGGAAGATAGATAAAACAATTATGAAAGAGTCAGCTCAGTGTGTGTCTTTCCTAGTCAAATCTAAAAACTAAATAAAGAAGTAAATGAAATGTTCCTAAAATATATAAGGTTCCTTGTAGTGTCAACAGCTTTTTAAAATAAATTAGACTATCCAATCATATCCATTTGATTTATAAAACACCCTTCCCAAAATGAGAGCTCTGTACACAAAAACAAATTTATAACAAGCACTTGTCAATACTGAACATCTGCTGATTGTGCCTCTTCAGGCCTACATGTCTCTGATTTCTATAATGGCAAAGTTAATAATTTGTCGCCATTGGTTGAAGGATGCCATCCCGTGTTACAAGAAGTGGTACCAGGAGATCCTGTTGGCACTTGAGATGGAAAAGCAGATTGCCTGTAGGCAGGGCAGGTCTCATTGCTTTAAAGTTCTCTGGGATCTGCTTTATTCTCTCTGGTCCATCTCAGTTGTCCACAGGAACCTCAACATGGTTCCTCTCCAGCAGGTTCTTCCTATGCATCCTCACCTGGGTACCCTGTCACTAGATAAGTTTCCTTGGCTTACAATGTTTCCTGACAGCTGTGAGTCAGCTGGTGTGCTCTATTGGGCGGGGGACGGAGTAATTTTGGGGGGCAGGGAGTTGTTAGTTTGTTGGGTTTGTTATTGTTTGTTGCTTATACTATATCTCATTTTGTACTTTACTGTTCTTTACACTGCCTTTTGTGTTGTGTTTTGGTTGTTGAAAACTTAATAAAGTTTAGTAAATTAAAAAAAAGGAAAATTAGGGATGTTATGAGTGAACACTGAAACAGTGTAACATTCAGTCATAACCTAGGCATTTTCTATACTTGGATCTATACTTGGAGATAAGACAGAAAAAGGCAAAAGTACATCGAGTCTGTCTCTCACTTCAGTGGGGCTATCTTCAATGATCTGTGTTTAACAGATACTCATCCAGTTTCCTCTTAAAAGTCCCAAAAGAGTCAACCTCCACCATGGCCTTTGGCAGGATGTTCCACATTTTAACTACTCTTTGGGTAAAGAAGCTTTGACTTCGACACTGGGGGACTGGGCAAACCCAGTGTTAGTGTTATGTTTGTGCGGAGGTGGGTGGGTGATGACAGGGAGGGTCAGGTTTAGGGATAAATTACAGAGGCATCTGCAACAGACATCAATGGATGGTTTACTTTGTTATAAGCAATATACATATAAAAAAATTACGAGGTGGGGACACTGGGTGATTGGGGACCCATGGTATCAGTATCATGTTTTTTTAAGGGGGACAGTGCCTGGGTATAAAAAAAATCAGAGACAGGTCCAGCAAGAGACTTGGATACAAATGGAAAAATGGCAGCAATCTTCACTGCACCACAGACTTCCACTAATGTCCTTATATGTCAGTTCATTGAAATAAAGAAATAAAAAAAAGTCTCTATCAGCAAGAATGGATACATTCTATGTAAGTGTGTGTGAGTAGGTGACAGCATGTGTGTGTGTATGTGGAGATTGACAGGAAGGCTCCTGGTGTTGAAAGTCATTAAGCTGTTTGCTGACTAGCTTCATGCAAATCAAAAGAACGAAGCCCTCTCTGATTGGAGCAACTTCAATCCTTCGCAGTACACAAAGTCTCCACCCAGCAAGCAGCGTGTGGTGTCACCACCACAGTGTGTGGTCATTGGTCTGGACTGCCAAGCCCCTTGCAGTTTCAACTACAGTGACCCCCCCCTCAAAATTTCCTTGTACTTTTCACAAAACGTTTGCTACTCTAAAAAAAAACTGCAACACTGAAACACAAAAAATTCAAATGTCAGATCAATATACATACAGTATAGTAAAAATAATGCCTCTCAACCTCCAGCTACATAGCACTGGCCTTCAGAATGCAGAGCAAATTATCAGAATGTGTAGTACTTTATTATTTTATAGAATCAGAAGTTTAGGAATAGTAGGCACCATATGTTTAGTGAAAAGCAATGTGTCTCAAATTAATTTATTGTTTAACACCTTGTGTGTCTAGAATTAGCTCTAAATCATGGAGAATATCAGTAAACCATTGAAGAGCAAGGATAAATTTGGATGCAAAATACATAGTGCTATATGCAAAATGCATAGCAGTTGAGGAGCATGACAACAATAATTGAAAACAACAGGAAACTATTCATCCAGAAGACATGTTGATTATGTGGTTGCAAAACCCAAAGAAAAACATACTGTATGGGTTTTTAACAGCTACTTCAAACATGATGCAGAACCACCCTGACGAAAGAATTGGTGTTGCATTCCATTGGGTAGGTGCCCTAACTATAAAAGCTGTACAGTACCACCAAGGGTTTTCAAACTGAATTTTAAAACAGTTACTAGACAGTCTTCACCTACAGTGCATTTCTTTGAACTTCTACTTTGCTCCTTTTGTTGTTGTTTCGAGTCATGAAGAGCAGCAGCAGTACTTTGTATTACAGTAGCCCACCCCCATCCCCCAAATTAATAAACTAATACACTTTAACAACAATTGCTTTGACTGGTGCTAAGTGATACAGAAGGTGCTGCTGCGTAGCACCAGCTGCAGATTTGGAACACTTCCCTGTATAATGACAATGCAGTGAAAGGTATAGGGTCATCATTCGTATGGCCCACTGAGCAATTCTAAGACCATGATCATCTTCACATACCCTGCTGCAGACTTCTGCTACCCACCCTCCTGTACAATGTCTACGGGCAGGTAGTATGCAGTGTCTCAGTGCTGTGACAAAGACTAAAACCACATCTGGGGAAGGGGTTCAGGGGACACATACTATTTAAGTTATTTTTCAGAAAGTATTGTGCTAGGCACAAAGAAATTATACGATTCTTACTTAGAAATGGAGATGAAAGGTACTGTATATGAAAAGTGCTTTGCCATGATGTTGTTTTCCCATGATCAAAAATATTGGATTTCGGCACATTCACTGAGTGCAAATTTAGCATTGGCCCATCCTTAGTTAGTGATAGGTCAATGTTTGACTATGTGGATAAATTTAAATGCACTATGATTCACTTAACTCTAACATTGAATTACTCTGTACATTAATCCATACCATTTTAAATATTCATCAAAAACCTTTTTCATCAGAAACTTTGGCTCTTACAGAGACTCACTGATTGTTTGACTAAGGAGATCAGGTTAGTGATTGCTCAGCAAATCTGTTACCCATTCCAAGCTGTGGGGACTTGTAAGTAATCAAGCAGCTGCCTCTGAACTGTGCAGAAAGAATGTTTTGTCTGACTAAATAAGGAAGGCTATAGCTCTCATTATTATTCTGTTTGTCACAGTGGAACTGGTTGTCCTCAGAACACAAAACAGCAGTGCAGTGATTTTTGTTTCAAAAAAGCTAGTTTCTGTAAAATTAATAAAAATATTAGCATTCATGTCAGATTTACTTGCCTAGGTACCTTCTCTGCTGTGCACTATAAGGCTTTTTTTATTTTCTCAGTCCTAACGCTTGCTAGATCTACATTGCTATTTCTATGCAAAATGTGCTGGCTATCTTTTTCCTTGAGGAAAAAAACTAAATTAAAACATTTATAAAATGCTCATATGTTGGTGAGATTAGAAATTTGTACCAACAAATAAAACTGGAAGATGCCTGGAGTCTTTTATAGTGAAAAAAGGTATTGTCAAATGTGTTGCTCAATTTCATTGCACTGCTGCTTTAACCTTAAGTATAACCTGGTTCATGTGACTCACAGACTTTTAAAAGAACTGCCTGATATACAGCACTTTGGCGGCACTGCTCTAAATAAAATATCACTTGATGGTATTATCTAATTGTTCTTGTTTCACTTGCTTTTGGAAGTTTTTTACTGAACAGTTACTGACTTTATTGACTACATTGTTATTATTTGTTTGTTAGTTTTACAAAAGCTCCAGGTTGCTCCTGCAAAAGAAATACATATATAGTGTTTGTTCCAAAGAGACAACCTGGTTAACAAAATAAAAATGAATAAATAAAATTCAACTGTTCCATCCAATTCAAAACCTTGTCACAGTGTTTGCTAGACCCCCTCCCCCATCTCCCTAACCACTAACAGATCAAGCTATGTAGTTAAGCAGAGCCACCATCAGTGGTGGGAGGTAGGGTGGAGGTCCCAGGGGAACTCATTTCCAGTAGTATAATTAGAAGTCTGACTCAGTTCCAGGAGCAAAATGATGAAGGATCACTCCTGTTTAAAATGTTGCCCTCTAAAGGCATGCAGTTGACTAAATAAAGGTAAAAATGGGAAAAGGCATCCTCACACCAATGTCAGGTATATTTAATGCTGCAACAGAGGTGATGGGTTCCCTTTGGGAGAATTTTTTCCATTATCTACACTGCCAACCCCCCGCCCCCCCACCTTAGGCAGCTGCTGTCGCCCAACATGAATTCAAGTAGGGAACATTTGACATTTTCATGGGGGAAGTACTGCCACCTTGACAAAACTGCTACCCCCTAAAAAAACTGTGGATCCCCCCATCCCTAAGTTCACTTCTGTCTGAAAATACTCACACCTGGAAGTGATGGGTTCTATCCTTGTCTGTGCCATTCATTTTGTTCTAAAGCTTAGGCCTAACAAGATAAATTGAACTTTTCCCTAGTACTTACTGACTAGGTTTACTTCAATGCAAGCTCTTTTTTTATTTTCCTTTTGGCTCAAATATAAGGTGTAGTTTTGGAACTTATGTTAGTGTAACCTTAAGCTCTGAGAGTTGTTTTTCAACAAAATGCCACAACTCCCAGATCTGCTAACCATACTCATAGGGATATAATTAAAATTGCAGAGGACCTCTATATTTAGCAAGTTTGGAATGCAATTTTAGAATGAAGTAACCCATACTTTGTACTGCACTGATTGGTTAGCAGTGTGCCATAGTTAAATAAGGCCACCTACCAAGTGCCAGATTTGTGCAACTCTTCCTGGAATGTGAGAATCCTAAGAGACCTGTTTTGACTAGAGCAAAGTGTTTCTTCTCAAAACTGTTTTTTCAGCTAACAGATTGATCATCAAGGTGTAAAATGTTTTTTTTCCCCACTCGTGGAAGCTATTTATTGGCATGATTTTAACTCCAGAAGGTACCAGTTCCTCATTATTTCATAACAGGCCTAAGAAGTACAGTACACATTTTTGGTTTCAGGACTCTTTCTGCTGAGGACCGCCATTCCTGAGTATTACAAGTGTCCTGCTGTCTCAAAGAGTCTGGCTGCAGCAGTGTAAATCTACCTGTGGTGCTGATTATGAAATCCATTTTAAGTACCACATTGAACTTCTTTTCCATGCACCTTTTTAATCAAAAATGGTATTTTCCATCCCCTTAAACAGAGTCATAGGTCACTAAAGAAATGATATGGTCTCTAGGCAGTTGAAGTCATTAAATTCAGGAAATCCTGCTTCCTAAAGGGTTAATAAGGTTTCAGATATATATACCCTTTATTAGGAGGGGGGTGATACATTCCCCTCCAAGCTTGACTGACTCTTGTTTTTTTCTTCTTCTGTTGGACACAGCGCAGCAGTGTCCTGAAGTTTTACTGAAATTATATTATCATTACGTGTAAAGCAGCATGCAGTCCCCCCATCATGCCATAAATTATTCCATGAAAGCTCATGTCCTGATAAGAAGCCAGGATGAATTACACTCTCTGTTCTCTAGAGCCTGACAGAGCTGTTTTCCAAGGGTCAGTTTGCCTCTGCTGCACTGAAGGTCTTTATTCCCTGCCTGTGGGAAAGTGGTGGGCGAGGGCTGCACTCTGTGTTACAGTGCACATGCAGATTTTAATTAGCCAGATTGAAACAGGACCAGATCATGTCCTTCAGTGGTATGCAGCTGTGACACAAAAGGGGGTCTTTCCTAAATTTTGCCTGCAGTATAGTGTGGAATGAATAGAGAGGTCACAGTCACTGAAAACAAGGGTTCCAGAATGACAGAGACTAGAACATGTGGATCAAGAGTGTGGTCTATTATTTACAGCTATAAGCACATATCTTTAGAATGTTATTGGCAAAGATTTTTTTTAGGTTGTTTGACCCTCAGAAGTACATATCTTTGTAAAATGTTATTTAGACCCAGAAATCCTGCTCCTGAGGCCAACTCAAGCGCATATAACTTGCATTATACTATGTCATGTGGTTCAGTGTAAGCAGGCTCAGGGATCCCTAACAGTTTTCTGGTAGTCTAAGCCCTCAGATCCCCCCTCACCCCTTACAGGCAGAATATTAGCCACAATTTATAATAACTTACCATAAGAAAATAAATCATTATTAATGAACTGCAAATAGAACAGGAAAGGGAAATGTTAGGTGGTGTGATAGGCACTGGAAAGCAAATTTCGCACAGTAATCAACCCACATCTCAAATAGAAGTGCTAACAGATATAAATTTAATAGTCAGAGAACTGTGCAAGATTCTCATTTAAAACTAAAACTAAATCTTTCATAGGGATTGGACTGACTCCAGAGTCCCACACACTGAGCACTTAACCCCTACAGTCCTATGGACGCACGCTTATTAACCTTTACAAGAACAAAGCCTACAATAGTCTGGCGTGCTTTACCAAAAAGGTGCCCAGCACCTACCTGCTGTACCTGCAGTACCTGACATTCAGCATCAGTGGGGCCTTGTGTGCTGCAGCATTGCTCCCTGCTGTCCAGCTGCACTACCACATAGCCCCTCTGCTTGCTCCTCTGCTCCTCACTGTGGGGTCACTCTGCCACTCTTCTGCTCTCCTTTGTTTAGTCACTTCCATGGGTGACCCCACCACAGAACTGACATGGATGAAGCGGGTTCTACCTACAAACTGGGATGGCTTCTAGCTACATCACTCACTTCTGAGCTATGGTAAACACATGAAAGCCCACCCTAAGTGCTGTTAGTCCCTTTGTCTGCCTAATCACAACCAGTACTCAGACTTGGGGTTGAAGGGCACAGAAAGAAAATACTTAGGGAAGGGAGGTACATCTCCACACAGTTTAATTTAACCAGAAGGATGCAAGGTGACACACACCAAGTCACCCTGAGGCCACCTCAGTAAAACCTCCAGACCTCACCTCTTAGGAAGGTACTCACTTCAAGGCTGCAAACTAGTGCTTAGCTCCCCTTCTAGACTCACCTTTGAGGTTGGCAGCCTCCATCTGGTGTGGTGGTATCCCTGCTGACCCTTGTTGGTTACCACTTATAAGACCCCCCCTTAACATCCCCCCCATAGAGCATAACCTTTCTGCTTTCTGGGCATCTCGAACCATCCTCTGCATGGTCCTCCTAGCATTTAGTGTGCCCTGCTCTTACCTGCTGCAGCCTTTGCTCTGACATTCACTTCATGGCTCTTAAAAGGGCTGTCCTTCATCACAAATGCTATTGTCTTCTTGCAGAACTTTAAGGGTCCACCACTAACTACTGCCACATGCTGCTGTCACAAATGTTGCCACATTCACCACTTGAAAGGGGCTGCCACTGCACAATGCCACATACTTGCAGCACTTCATAAAGCTGCTGCTGCTCTGGCTCACCACAAATGGTGGTGGAAAAGTCAAAAGAGTGGTGGGGCCAAGGATGCAAAGAGTAAATCCCCCACCCCCCCACACACACACACACACACATTCAGTAGGTTCACTCACATCTTCTGTTTTTTTTTTGGCTGATATTTGAAACCAGCTGGGTGCCTCCACACACACACACACACACACACACACACACACACACACACACACACACACAACTGACAGCAGATTCCTGTGCCTAGTTTGTTGATGCCTCTGAAGGTCTGGCACTTTTCTCTTTTACAGTTTGACCACTGTGTCCTGCAGCCCTTGAACCCAGTCCACCCCAATCAACACTACTAAAGCCTTTACTTTCCAAAAATTCTGCTGACACCCTGCAAGCCACAAAGGGAGTGATTAGTAAGTAACACTGTTTACTGCACATGGTCCATTTTAAATGCACAGTCCTTCCTGGTAATAACTTAACATCATTGCAAATAATGAGATAACTTGGGCCAAAATCCAACTCCCCAGTAAACCACTCACCATAGGACTAGCTTATCAACCTCCAAGCTTATCACCTGAAGAAAATAATGAATTTCTTTCAGAACTTGAAAACAAATCCATTTCTGGGGAATGCATTTTTATGGGAGTTTTCAACTACTCAACTATAAATTGAATTACTTTAGAAGGCAAAAATACCAATGAAGCTAAGTTTATTAATTTTGCAATCTAGACTAGTTAGGAAAGGAGACCATAAGAGACAGTAATATGCTAGACCTCTTCCTTACCAACACAGAAGAAGGGATACTTGGTCCAAAGGTTATGGAACCCCTAAGTGACAGTGACCACAGAATGGCTGAGGTAGAACTGGAATTCAACTGTAAGTACACAAAGGGACAGACAAAAGTAAGGGATTATACCAAAGCTAACTATACTAAAATTAAAGGCTTTCTGACCTCATGGATTTGGGAACAAGATCTAAAAAAACAAAACCCTAGAAATAGTGTGGGACAAATTAAATTCCAAAATTGCACACTGTATACAACATTGGGTACCTCAAAGAAGGAAATATATGAAAAACAGAAGGGTTTTTCCTTGGTGGAACAGCAAGACACAAAAACAAATTAGTACAAAAAAGAAACTATATCAAAAATACAAAAAAAATCATCTGTCAACCTGTAATTGGCTAAAATTTTAAAAATCTGTTAACACTACCAAAAGTATGTTTAGAAAAGCTAAAGAACATTTGGAATCCAAATTTGTGACCCTAGTAAAAGACAATTAAAGGGACACTGTCAACCTTTTTTTTTGCATCATATTATTTCTAAGTAAAAACCCACATGTTATGATTGCTTATATTCTCTAAAATTCATTGATGTTGCTGATTGTTTAATCGGCCTCCTTGCTTAGTAGAACTGACATGAATGGAAATGTATAGTTATACCCAACCTTGTTTTGCTCCAAATTGTTTACCTAAGCTTACTGCATACTTACTGAACATTAGACACACCCTCAAACAGTGCAGCCACTTGTGATACAATAGTCTCATCTACTCCCACAGCATGAGTAGCTAGCTAGTGTTGGGGGTGTTCCTGAGTCCAGGAAAAATGGAGTTGTAGTTGGTTTAAAATAAATATTGTAATTATGTAGGTGCCATGAAGGGGAAATCAGAAGGTGGCAGAACCAATTCAAACACCATATGGGATGATATCAGGTGAAACAGAAACAGCCACTAAATAAATAAATACTTTTTGAGTGTCTATGAGCCTAAAGAAAATATTGATAGCAATATAACTATGAGTGATATTGAACCATTCACTATGGAGGAGGTTTATCAGAATGTAAAAACCCTCAAACAAAATAGTTCAGCAGAACCAGATGGCATCATTCCTGGATTTCTTAAAGAGCTAACAAATTAACTCAAAGGATCTCTAACATGCTTATTCAATGCTTCTCTCAGTGAAGTCAAAACTATAATAGAATGGCAGGAAGCAGTGATTACCCCTATATATAAAAGTGGATCGAGAACAGACGTCATCAACTATAGACCTGTAAGTTTAACCTCGGTCATAGGTAAACTCATGGAGAAACTGTTGCAATACCGCATTACACAACATATTAAACAGGAAGGATTTTGTGGACCTAACACAACATGGATTTCTATCTGGTAGATCCTGCTTGACCAATCAGCTACAATTCTTTGAACCAGTGAGCGTGGCATTGGATAAGTGGATATCTGTCAATGTAGTCTTTTTAGACTACTCAAAGACATTCAACACAGTCTCTCATAGGGTACTAATAGAACAACTTATTAAAATCAAAATACCCCCCAATATATTAAAATGGATTATTTCCTGGCTTGACTAATGCAAACAGAGAGTAGCCATAAAAGGTTATTTATCCACATGGGGACTGGTGTCAAGTGGGGTTCCACAGGGATTGGTGCTAGGGCTGACCTTGTTTAATATCAAGGTAAGTTCAATGCAAACATTTGACTCAGCATGGCTTTGCAAATACGCCAATGATTGTAAAATTGGAGGTTTCGTTAAAGATCAGTTGAATGGAATCCAATTCCTGGAAAAAAAAGTGATCATTTGGCAAATTGGACAAAGGTCAACAACATGCAATTCAATGAAAAAAAGTGCAAGGTGATGCATCTTGTGCACAAAAATCCCAAGTTTCAATACACAATAAATAATGTTGTACTTCAAACTACCACTGCTGAAAAGGATTTGGGAATACTTATAACAGACAATTTCTCATTTGATAGACATACCAGGGAGACTGCAAAAAAAGGTCACAGAATAATAGGTTGTAGTCTCAAAAATATAAAAAGTAGGAAATCTGACATTATACTTCCTTTATACTCCTCCCTGGTTAGGCCACACTTAGAATACAGTATACAATTCTGTGGACCCTCAACTGTTTACAGCAAAAAGTTGATCGAAGGGGTGTAAAGAAAGCTTAACAAAAAATAAGAGGTACAGACAATCTTAGCTACAAAAACAGATTACATAAGCTTGGTCTATACTCTATGAAATATAGATAAATTAGAGGGAACTTGTGCTTGACTTATAAAGCTATCCATGACCCACTACTTATAGAAATAATTGACCTTATAGGTCAGCAAAAAAACAGGAAAAGGAGAGCACATAAGCACAAATTAATAGGGGGAAAAAGCAATACCATCAAGAGAAGTAAATATTATACACAAAGAATACTAACAATCTGGAACACTGCCAGAATACATAGTTGAGAGCAGTAATATGTCTACATTCAAAGCTAGACTAGATAAGTATATTGGAGAAAAGAAACTGGCATTCCACCTATAATGTTAGGTGGTGAGTTCCCTAAAAGGCATCAACTTACTGAACTTGTATCAAACTATGAAACTATGAAGATTTGATAGGGCCAGCAGAGGAGAGAGAGAGGGGATATATGATAGAGACATTCAAGAACCTCAAGGGAGTAAACAGGGTACAGGTGCAGGACCTCTTTCAGGCCAGAGACTACATGAGAACTGGGGGACACAACATGAGGTTGCAGGGTGGAACATTCAGGGGTAATGTGAGGAAGTACATTTTTACTGAGAGGGTGGTGGAATCCTGGACCAGCTTGCCCCAGGAGGTTGTGGGGAATGAAATGGTTGGGGGATTAAAAAGTGCATGGGACAGACACAAGGCTGTCATCAGGACATAAGTCTTATGAGGGAAGGGACAGGAAATAGGGCAGACTAGTTGGATCGAGAGGTCCCCATCTGCCCTCACATTCTATGTTTCTACCACTTATGAAAGTGGCAGAGCCATGGTCATCCTGTCCCCTCCTATTTTGGCACCTATGCTCACCACAACCACAGTGAGAAATTGACTCTGGTGGGATTTAAACCTTGGTCTTTAAGTTCCCAAGTGTTTTCTCTAACCCCTAGAATCCACTGGTTCCATCACCTCAACAGCACTCAACCTCCACGTTCCCAGGGGCTGAGGGGTTCCCATTCTGTTTTCAGACTTGGGCTTCCTGCTTAGCAGTGCAACACCCTGCTACGAAAGCAATGGTTCAACCTCTATCAGAAGCTTTTCCTTCTATTAGTTAATATTATTACCTAGATCACAATTTCATTTTTTAGGCGCTAAAGAACTTGGCAGCCTCTTGACATCAGCAAGACTATTTGCTGATTCATCTCCTATGGAGTATTATGGAGAGAACTGAAGCCTCATGGAAAATGTTATTCAAATCTACAGTCATTTGGCTGAAAAAGACAAAATGTACTGTGAAATGGTTACGGCATCCTACAGTATATCTGCATCCCTCGGTGGTGATGAAATCACACACAGGCACAATGTGCTTGTTGCTTTCAGATGGCTTGGATAGGATGCTTTACCTGGAAGAAGTTCTAGGAAGTGATACAAAGTGTCAGGAGTGGGTGTCTGTAGCAGAGAAAACTTTGCTGAGACATCCACCTGATATGGCTCCCCTACTCTCCCTGACAAATTCCGAGGATTCCCTGGTGTCTAGTATTACCTCACTCTCTCTGACCTGTTTGATGGATTCCCTGGTGCTTAATGGTACCCCATGTCTTTGACCCATTGGGAGAATTCTCTGATTTCTACCTGTAGATCTCTCACCAAAATCCAGGTCAGTAGCAAATTTATCTAAAGTACCCCTCCTTCACCCAAACCTATGCCAACATCCATGGTATCTAGTGACCCCCTCTCTCTCACCTGAACCCATGTTAATATTCCTGGTGTCAAGCTGTACTCCTCCCTTATCTCAACCTTTGTAACTATCATTGTTTTCTTGCTGTAAACCCCTTCCTCACCATCACTGGTGCCAACATCCCTGGAGTCTACTGATAACCTCACCCCCAACCTATGCCCCAAAAACAAAACTCCTGGTGTCTAGTGAGAATCTCTCATCCCCCACTTCCCAAATTGTGACTGAAACAGCCCTCTGCTCACCCACATGGCCAGCAGTCATGTAGCAGAAGTAGTGGTAAGCAAAACCAGGGAGTTCTTGGTTTTTGTTTTAATTTTCCCAAATCACCCCTTGTTTGTTTCTGGTTTTGGAGTCATGGCCAATATGCATTCAATATAAACTTTTGTTCCATACCTTAATTTTAAAGTGTAATAAAAAGTAAAACAGGTAACATTCTGTAGAACAATAAACAGTTCACTAAGCATGGCAGCCGGCAAGTCCCAGCTATTTATAGACTCACAGGAAATCTTCTTGAAAGATTTGAGACAGTGCTATAGTATATTCAGAAGAAGTCATATAACACATAGATTGTAGATTAAATCCTTAGTTAGCCATTTGTGCAAAAGAGTCATGTAATTTGGTGGCCCACTGGAGATGAGGAAAGGTAAATGACAGGAGACAAGACATGTTGAATAATGAGACGTAGGCAGAGGCAACTTAACAGTAGAGTAGCCCTTGACTTGGTTAGTCTGCTCAGCCAGTTAGGCACTGCTGAACAAAGTTACTTGGTGACTGAAAGGTAACAGAAGAATACAATAAATGACAGGTTGTGGTCTGAGAGGAAACATATTAAAAAAAGTGTAGTAGCATACGTAGAGAATAAATCTGTACTCTTCTTCCCACCATTTTGACCTGATTTTATTTTTTCATGCCAGTGAACAGGTAGGGGAAGAGGAAAAGGAAGGGGAATAACAGAGTTGTTGGAAGAGAGGGGGAAGGTCCTGCCCAAATGCTAGGAGCCTAAACATGGAAACAGAATTTTCAGTAAACAAAAAGAGCACCTAGCCCACGAAGTCGGCCCAGACAGCCCTGCTTAGTCTGTCTTTGCAGACCCTAAATGGTCTCCGGTGACCCTCCTTCCTGTCCATTTACTAATATTCCCATATGTCTATCGCACATGTGCGTGAAGCCCCTTACTGTTTTAACTTCCACCACTTATGCTGGCAGTCTGTTCCAAGTACTTCCTCACAACCCTCTTAACCCCCCCCCCCAGTTTAATCACATACCCTCTGGTCCTCGCGTTCTTCTTCATTTTTCCAGAGAACCAGAGGAGGGAAAATATGGCCCCTCTGCAAAGGAGTGACCTGAGGGAAGATGCTAGCAATTACAGATAAAGTTAGTCTCCCATCAGTGGTAGGGAAAAGAATGGAGCCCCTGCTGAATCAGAGATGGATGGAGTACCTGGAGACAAATGGATTGTAGAACAACTGGCAGCACAACTTTGTATGGGAAGGTCATGTCAAAAATATCTCATAGATTTCATTGCTTGGGTAACTAGGGAGGTGGATTGGGGAGGGCAGTTGATATGACCTGTAAGGACTTCAGTAAGCCCTTTGACACTGTGCCACACAGAAATTTAATAAAGAAACTTAGCAGCCTGGGTGTGGGGGAGAAGGTGGTGAGCTAGTTATCCAACTGGTTGAAAGATAGGAGGCAGAGGGTTGTGGTAAACAGCAGCCACTCAGAGGATGAGAGAGTGACCAGTGGAGTACCACAGTGATAAGTACTGGGTCCTGTCCTCTTCAATATCTTCACAAGTGTCATTGCTGAGGAACTGGAGGTGATGGTGTATCTTTGCAGATAACATGAAGATCTACAACAGGGTGGACACCCATGAGGGGTGAAGAGAATGCAAAGGTACTTTGGAAACTAGAAGAGTAGTCTAGGGAGTGGCAGATAGGTTTCAATGGCAAAAATTGTAAAGTCACACACCTGGGGTGGAGTAACCCACGGCTGTGTATAAGAGGAGGTTGGAGGTACTTACAGTTACTAAGCAAGAAAGGGACTTTCAGGTGATACTATCTGATGATTTCAGGGTGGCAGGGCAGTGCAGCAAGGCACTAGGTAAGGCAGGCTGGATGATTGGGTTCATAGGGAGGGGAATTTTTAGCAGAAGAGATGTGGTGTTGTCTCTGTATCGCTCACTTGTGACACCCCACATGGAGTACTTTGCCCAGTTCTGGAAGCCGCACCTCCACAAAGATGTTGACAAGGTGAAAGTGGTCCAGAGGAGCGCACCCAAAATGGTGCAGGATTCGCACAAGAAACCATATGAGGAGAGGCTTCAGGAGCTCAACATGTACTCCCTGGAGGAGAGAAGAGCGATTCTCTACTTTGAATCCCACTCTTAGGCTGCTTAATTTCTTTATCAGTCACCTGTGTGACACAGTGTTGAAGACTTTGCTAAAAAGCATGACTGAGACCTTTATGTACTATACATCATGGGGGTGAACAAGGTACAGGAAAGGAGTCTCTTTCACAGGAGGAAGAACACCAGAACACAGGGCCATGCTATGAAGCTGGGGGGGGCGGGGGAGTTTAAGAAGGATGTTAGGAGATATTTATTCACAGAAAGGGTGGTGGACACCTGGAACAGCCTGCCAAAGGATGTGATGATGGTGAAGACAGTGAGGAGCTTCAAGTATGCATGGGATGAGCCCATGGGTGTAATAAGTAGAGGTAAGGGAGGAGGGAGTGACACCTGTGGCCAAATAGAGTCCAGGGTGCAGTAATAGACAGGGAAAATAGAACAGACTACATGGGCCCACCAGTCCTTTTCTGCCAACACTTGTGTTTCTGTTTCTAAAGAGACTCTCCTCCTGCACACTGTTCACCTCTGTGAGGTACTTGTAGGTCTCTATTATATCCCCTCATTCTCTCCTCAATTCCAGGGTGTACATATTGAGATCCCCTAGTCCCTCTTCGAAGGGCTTTTGATGCAACTCCTACACAATTTTAGTTGCCCTCATATAGACTGCCTCCACTCTGTTGATGTCCTTTCTGAGGTATGGCCTCCAGGACTGGACACAATACTGCAGGTGATGTCTCACAAGAAAACGATACAGTGGCAACACAACCTCTCTAGTCCTGGTGGGGATACCTCTCTCTGTGCATCCTAATATCACTGACCCTACCCCAACTTTGTCACACTGCCCTGCCACTTGAGGTTATCAGATATGACAATCCCTCAAGGTACCTTTCCTACTTAGTGACTGTCAGTACCTCCCCCCATCCTATACTCAGCTTCTGGGTTCTTATGCCTTATGTGTATGATTTTGCAGTTTATTGCATTGAATCCCAACTACCATGCTCTCGAACACTCCTCAAGTTTTCCAAGGTTTCAAAGCATTCTCTCTACCCCCTCCTGATTGACTACCCTATTATTTATTTATTTATTGCAATTGTTTCACCAGGAAAGGCACACTGAGCAACAAGATCTCGTCTCCCGGTGCAACCTGGGGGGGGGGGTTACACATGGATATGATAACATGCAGGTTATCAAGTGAACAGTTAACAGAAGCAAATAAAAATCAGCATAAGGACACACGATTGCATGAATATACAAGCAACGCACATTGAATGCTAAGGATAATATAGTATTAAATAACAATTTTTGTGTCAAGAAGCAGCAGACAAGGTAAATTAGCACAGTAGTAACAGCTGTAAACAACAGAGGATGTATATCACAGTTATACAGTTATACACAGTGTATTGGGCAAAATAGGCCCAGGACATAAGTGCAAGGTTGGGGTTATATGCCATCTTCTGTAGCAAGGCTAAGGCTGCTGGTCAGGCATTGGGGAGGGGATAGTGGGGTATGGCAGGTTCAGGGACAGGAGCAATTTGTATTAAGGAAGTTTGCTAGGGTGGTAGACAGAGAGTAGGAAGAGGAGGAGTGTCGAATTTGCGGTGGGAGGGCATTCCAGAGCTTGGGTAGCCGGTGTGAGAAGGCAGCTTGACCAACAGATGTCTTCTGCCTAGGGACTGAAAGTTGATGGGAGTCACTGGATCTAAGATTATAGGTGTCATCTGCAAAAAGGCATACCTTCCCTTCCAGTTCTTCCGTAATGACACTTATGATGATATTGAAGAGGATTTTTTCAAACAGCTCAAAGGAAATCTGTCCCTCTGAATGTCATTGGGGGACTCTCCCAGAGACACATTTTAAGAGATTGGCCAACAGTAGATTTTACCCAAGAAGCTCACTATACAGATATGTAACTATGGTAAATGTAATAGGATTTGCAATATAACACATAAATGCTGTTCTATGTATTTTTTATGCTGTGACTCCATCTGTATAATGCAATATCCAATTTCTGTAAACGTGTTGCTGACCTGTGATAATCCTATACCCAAGTTGCACAATAAACTTAAATTTTAAAAAATAAAGAAAAGGACCGATCCTACCACTGAGCCCTATGGCACTCCACTAGTCATTCTCCTTTCATTAGACTGAGTGCCGTTAACCACCACTCTCTGTTCCCTATCCATTAAGCAGTTCCTTACCCAATTCATCACTTTGGATCCCAAACCTAGGCTGCTCAGTTTCTTAGTCTCTTGTGCAGCCCAGTGTTGAAGGCCTTGCTGAAGTCCAGATAGTAAGTAAGTAAGTAAAACTTTATTTATATATTGCCTTTCCAAACCAAGGCGCTTTAACAAAACATACAAAACAATAACAGTACTATAAATGACTTAAAAATATTGCAGATATAATCTTCCAGAATTAAAACATCAAAGAAAAGCCTGATTAAAAAGATATGTTTTAAAATTATCTTTAAAACTTTCAATGGTCAGGCATTCTCTTAACCAATGAGGTAGAAAATTCAGGAGGGTGGGAGCCGTAAAAGAACAATCTCGGGGCACAAGAAGTTTTTATGCACACACTGGGAATCTCTAGCAATCCCTTGTCAATGGATTGGAGAAGATGGCAGGGGCAGTAGGTAATCAGAAGATCTTTCAGATAGCCAGGTCCCTGATCATGTAGGGCTTTAAAGGCCAGCAAGCCAACCTTAAAGGTGAACTGCCACTGAACAGGCAGCCAGTGCAGTTTGAGTAGCACAGATGTAATAGGACTAGTCCTAGATGTGCTAGTCAAAAGCCTGGCCACCTCGTTCTGCACCAGCTGCAGGCAGCGGAAATCAATCCCTGGAAGCCCTAGGTAGAGTGCATTGCAATAACCTAGGCGGGTGGTGATGAAGGCGTGGACCAAAGTTGGTAGATCATCCAGAAGAACCAGGTGTTTCACCTGGGTGCTATTCCTCAGCTGGTAAAATGAGGATTTGACACAGCTGACATCTGAGATCTCAAAGTCAAGCCATCATCAAAAATAACACCCAGGTTCCTCACCCAGTCTGAGGTGGTGAGCTGGACGACATCGAGCCATAAGCCAGATGACTGCCCAGCCCCCATCCCCTCCCCAGCTGACCTGGGTCCACTACCAATACCGTGGTCTTATCCAGGTTCAGCCTCAGTCAGCTGGCACTCATCCAGTCCTTGATCTCGGTGAGACAATTGTTGAAGACAGAGACTACATCCTCCTGTCCGGGTAGAAAAGACATATACAGCTCAGCATCATCTGCATAGCAGTGAAAACTCAAACTGTATTGTGTAATGATGTCCCCTAATGGCAGCATGTACACTGTGAACAATATGGGTGACAATATGGAGCCCTGTGGCACCCCACAGGACAGAGGGAGGGCATCAGAGGAATAAATTCCAGTGACAACTGTCTGAGATCTGCCAGTGAAGAATGACTGAAACCATTTGAGGACTGAACCCGACAGTCCACAAAGGAAACGCAGGCACTCCAAAAGCACACCATGCTCCACAGTGTCAAACGCCATAGAGAGATCAAGAACGACCGAGATGGTATGTGCCTTTCGATCTCTCGCTATTAGAAGGTCATTCAATACCTGGATTAGTGCAGTATCAGTTCTATGTCTCTTCCTAAATCCAGACTGGAGAGCCTCATAGATACCATGGGTCCCAAGATAGTCCTCCAGCTGCAACGCAACCACCTTTTCAATAACCTTGCCTACAAAAGGTAGGTAATAGATAGACCTGTATTTAGCTGGATAGTTTGGATCCAAAGAGGATTTTTTAGGAGTGGTTGTACAACCGCCTCCTTTAGGGGATCTGGAAAGACCCCCCCTCTCTAAGGAACCTCAAACAATTTCAGCTAGGATCAGGGAGATGACATCTACACAACCCACTAATAGGGGTGTGGGGCCTGGATCCAAACTACAGGTAGTTGGGAGCAGAATCTGGATGGTTCTTACAATATCCATGAGTTCCATCCTGCCGAAGTCTGACCAGGCAGACCAAGGGTTCATCACCTCTGCACCAGAAGACATATGAAGAAAGACTAAAGGAGCTTAAGATGTACAGCCTCAAGGAAAGGAGGGAAGGGATGACATGATAGAAACTTTCAAATACCTCAAGGGAATCAACAAAGTCCAAGAGGGTATCATCTTTCAGAAAAAGAGATGTGCAAGAACAAGGGGCCATAATTTGAAGATAGAGGGGAGACAGCTCAGAGGTAATGTGAGGAAGTATTTCTTCACAGAGAGGGTTGTAGATGCATGGAACAGCCTTCCTGAGATGGTCATAGAGTCAAAAACAGTGGGGGAATTCAAGAATGCATGGGACAGACATAAGGCAATTCTAGTGGTGGGTAGGAAGAAGTAGGCTGTTGGTTAACTAGGATCTGCAGCTTATCCATTAGGTAGGGAAATGGGCAGACTAGGTGGGCCAAGCGGTCCTTATCTGCCATCAAATTCTATGTTTCTATGTTTCTCCCCCCAATCCCCACAATCTCTTATAGGGAGAGCTAGGCCAGTGCTGGTGCGGATGCTGACCACCTTATCTGTGAAGAATCAAGCAAGCTCATCACACTTAATCTGCAAAAAAGCTCCTCCAGATTGGAGACAGATTGGATTGCACAATCTGTCTACAGTCCAGAAGAGCTCAGCTGGTTGATTCTGCACTGCAGAAATCTGCCTGTACAGGAATTCTGCCTTTTTATGGGTGATTTCTGCTCAATAGTTTTCATAATGTTCTATCAATCTAAGCTTGTCAGCATCCAGGCCAGACTTCGGCCAAGCTCTCTCTCCAGCTTTTGACCCCTTCTTCTCAGCTCCTTCAAGGAACCATCAAACCAAGGGCTCCTTTCGCAAAGAGTAAGGGGACAAACATGAAGAGGTGCAATCTTATCCAGGGCATCCCCCACTGCCCTATTATAGGCCAGTACCAGATCCCCCAGACTCATGCATTCACTCGACAAACCTGATAGATCCAGCACCACCATTAGGCCTTCTGGGGTAACCCCCCTTAAAGGGCAGTACTCGACCATCTCCATGGGGGCAGGCCCTTTGGGGGGAGCCCCGAAACTGAACTTTATGTTGTGATGGTCAGACCAACCAACTGGTTCCACCCCCAAGTCTGTGATCTCCATCTCCAGAAGGAACACCAGGTCCAATGAGTGACCCCCTATATTGGTAGCGGAGGTAATAACCCATGTGAGGCCCAGCACTGACATAAGCTTCAGGAGATTTCATCCAAAGTGCGAGAGTTCCCCATTGACCCAGGCATTGAAGTCTCCAGAATTAATCTAGGGGACTCCAACATCACGTCGACGATGAAGTCCACAAACTCCTTCAGGAATTCTCCACCATCAACTGCTGGATGGTAGATGAGGAGTATCCTGAAGCCCACACCACTCCTAGGATACACTCGAAGGACCTAGTGGCCCCCACTGGTATATCCACAAGGCCCATTTCCAGCTTAAATATAATGACTACACCCCCACTCCCATGATCCAACCTCAGAGGGCGTATCAACGAGAAACTGTCTGGAACAGCAGAAGCCAATATAGTGCCTGCATTTTCATCCAGCCAGGTCTGAGTGTCACAAGCCAGATCTGTTGTTCCAACAAGATCAGCTATAATAGCTGTCTTGTTCTTAATGGATCTGGCATTGCATAACACCGCCCATGTAGGATGAGTCATCAAGGAAGACCTCAGTTGCTGCCCTCTAATTGTGGAGCCCTTGAGTATGGGGACAAGTCAAGGGGAACCCCTGTCCTGGCACTGTTTCACCCCAGGGTGTCTTCTGGTCCCCACTACCTCAATTCGCCCCCTCTTCTCCCTTCCCCCACTAGACCTACTACCCCTGCTTGTCCTATGCCTCCTAACGATCCCTAAAGATCAACACTTCATATAGATCTCCGATGACAATGGTGGACAATCAAAGGGGTATAATTCCCTAAGTCTAGTGGGAGAATATTGCCTGACCATTTGTAGACCGCCCCAACACATTCTAAAATGAATACTATAAAAACTAGGTCTCTCCTGATCACAAAATGCTGTTTGAAAGACTTAGACAAAAATGTTCATAAATTCTGGTTACTGGAGCTCCCACCTCCAAGACCAGACAAAATGACCAAATCCCAGTACAAGCACTTGCTCCTCAGGAACAGTTTCAGGACTCTCACTCCAAAAAGTCCAGGGAGATAGTACTTATAAACTAGCAATTAGGAGCTCCCATCTCCTAAAATTCAGGTAGTGAATATAAAAACTAGGTCCCTCCTGATCATAAAATACTGTTTGAAGGACTCAGACCAAAGTGTTCATAAGTCCTGGTTACTGGAGCTCCCACCTCCAAGACCAGACAAAATGGTCAAATCCCAGTACAAGCACTTACTCCTCAGGAAAAGTTTCAGGATTCTCACTCCAAAAAGTCCAGGGAGATAGTACTTATAAGCTAGAAATTTGGAGCTCCCACCTCCTAACAAATCACATAGTGAATCAGGCAGCAGGACTCTCACTCCTTCACCTCAATAAAACTAATACTGTCCCAAAAAATTGAAAGTTAAGTTAGTAGTAACTTGGTTCACAAAGTCAGCTGTACAAGTCTCACACAGGCAGAAATAACCAACAATTTGTTGTGAGCTCTTACCAGTAAACAAAACCTTCCTCAGTCCTAAAAGCCAATGACGGAGTCCGTTAAAGAGTATGGCACTTTGAGCCTCCATGGCAGGTACTCCTCTGTGGCAAACACTCCCTGGTCTCAAGCTCCAAACATGGACCGGGCCACCTTAGTAGCCACCCTCTGGCTACCACTTAGTGGGAATGGAAGATCCGCAGCTGCAGTTACCCTTCGGCAGCTGCACCACAAACCACCACCAGGTCAAAGGCCCCGACCCAACAGGACACCCCACAAAGCACCTCTCCACTGCCCAGATAAAACTGTTCTCGACTCAGTCCACACAGTCTCTCCACAGTCCACAGATTCCCAAACCAGAAGTCGAGAGCTAATTAGAAACTTCTCTTCTCCTTCCCTGTTCCTTCTTGGGATCTCCGAAGAACAAGGTAGGCTCTACCACCAGTTGTAAATTCCACCAGAAATTGAAAGCTCACCAAAACCTTCTCATCTTCTTCTGTGGATCTCCACAAAATAGGGTAGGCTCTGCAAATTAACCACCAGTTGTAAGTTCCGCAGCCATTGCAGGCACCAGCAAACTTACAGAGTAGATTTTAACTATGATGGAAATTAAATGGCAAATTGAAAAAGTATCTGCGAGTCTGGTGTTCTGAATACTTTACAAACAGCGATGAATGAACAGACAAATATATTTAAACCAATACACAAAAATAAACAGAAATAACTAAAATAAAATAAGATAAAATTCTAGCTCAGTTTGGTTCTGGCAGGCAGCCCAGCACAGCTGCCGCCATCTTGCACGTGCAGATAGGCCAAGTCCACTGCCCTCCCCTGGTCTATTTAACTGGTCGCACAGTTAAAAAAAGCAATCAGTTTCTTCTGGCATAACCACCCAACCCCATGAATCCATGCTGCCTTTGATCTTGTAGCCTACTATACTCAAGATAGTCTGCCAATGTTTCTTTAAACGGAATTTCCAATAAATTCCCCATCACTAATGTGAGACTGCCCAGCCTAGTTGTCAGCCTTCTTCCTGCTGCCACTGCTGTTATGCAGAGTAACCACATTTGATCTCCTCCAGTTCTTCGGGACCATGCCTGTTTGCGGTGAGCTGTTGAATAAGGCCATCACTAGGGCAGCTATCACCTCCTTGGATCTCTTTAGTACTCTTGGGTGTAGCCCATACCGTCCTATAGCCTTGTCCATGTCAGAGCTACAACTCCCTTCAGGTCTGTTTCCTCTGAAATTGGGCTTGTTTCTGCCTCTCCCTTTTTTTCCTGCTTTTCCCTGGTGGTCAGTTGTTACCTCTCCATCCACTGTGAAGACTGAGCAGAAATACCTGTTCAGGATGTCTGTTTTTTCTTGATCCTCTTATATGCAGTCTTCCACTACCACCCTCCTTATCCTCTCTATACCTTCCTGTGCCTGCCTGTGTCCACATATGTACTGAAAGAAAGTCTTATCCCCCGTAGTGACCCCTTTGGCTATCATTTCCTCTGTTTGTGCCATTGATCCAACCACTGCCTTTCTTGCTTCCCTCTGTTTCACTTGGTATACCTCCCCATCTTCATCCCTCTGCATTTCCTTATACATCCTGAATATCATCCATTTTTCCCTCACCACCTTGTCCCATCCTTAGAGAACCATTAACAGTCAATTTGTCTTTCTTCTTTTATTCACTTCCTTCATGCAGACATTGGTTACCTTAATTATGTACCCTCTTATTTTTTCCCACTGTGGTTTTACTCCTCCCTGGCAATCCCCCCATGAGGCAATTTCTGACAGAGTCTCCTATTTCTTTCAAACCCACCCTCCTAAAGTCCAGGACCCTTGTCCTCTTGTGGTTTGTCGCTGTTCCTATCTTAATATTAAACCACACTGTACGGTGATCACCGGTACCAAGGGGACTGCTCACTGTGATGTATGCAGAGCTGTCCCTGTTTGTAAGTACCAGGTACAGCTAGGGCTGGTAAAAATTAGCAGATTCTAATTTTGTGGAATTGTCATGAAGTTCCGTGAAATTCAGCAAAATGTCATGACATTTTGTTAAATTTTGCGGAATTTTCTGAAAGTGTTTAATTAGTCATAACTCAGTCAGAGTTACAGCTAGGGATCTGAAGTTTGGCATGTATATTGTTTGGTTGTTTGGAAGAGGTCCTAAGGTGATGTCAAGTTACATGACATTTGCATAAGGAGCTGGGAAGTTATAGGGAAACACAGTGTGGTAATTTATTATTCATGTGAAAATTTCTGAAAATACTTCTATTCTTACAACTTAGCCTCCATTGGAGCTACATAATTGGAAAATCATATGCATACTTTCTTGGAAGAGTCACAGAAACTGCTAATAGAGATGCAATTGACAGTGTAAATTTTATGTTACAGGAGTCAGCATTTCACAATTTAATTATTTGTTAAATTATGTGAACATTTTCAAAATATTTAGATGTTTATAGCTCCACTGCTTTTGCAGTTATACACTCAAGATTTTGCATGCATGTCAAAGTCAATATGTCCTGGAATGCAATTAAGATGGATAAATGAGGTTTCGTAGGTTACTATTTATTGTGAATACTTTAGAAATTACTACAGTGATTGGAAAAATTTGCTCAAAAATTCATGGTCGCATAGTAAGTGATGCCACTAGAATAGCACTTGTGGAATTTAACTTTCACAAATTACTTATCACTACTGAATCACCGTACATGCACTAGCACCATGGCCCTGTAATATCCCTCCAACACTCCTGAGACTGTGATTCCCAGCACCATGCTCCATCATGACTAAAGACATCCACATACTTCTGTCACAATGGCCTAAGTTGCAGCTAGCTGTAAGGCTTGAAATTACTTGGTGCCACTGTTTTAAATTGTAAAATGGTACACTGTTATCTACATGGTTGTAAAAGAGTGAACAGGTGGTATTGTACAGAAACAATGCTGCACATGATTTATTCTTGCAGAGGTCCCAAAAGATCTAGAGAGATGAAGGATGCTCCCTCTTTCACTTGGAGCCAGAACTGAGTCACTTCATATGAATGTTTCACCTCATTATGTTTGCTTGCACACATGTGCAAGAAACATAGTGCCATCATCGGAGATTTCGGAGGTGTGTCACCTCCTCCTCCAATTCAGTCAGTGTGCTGGCAGGCGCAGCCCCTGTAAGCCAATGCATGCTGGAGCTGTCTATGACAAGCTCCAAAATGCAGTGGCATACAGTTCAAAGGGGAGCTAAGCAGTGAGCAGCGATAAGAAATCGCCTTCGCTCATGCGCAGCTCCCCACCCACACACACACACGCATGCGCACGCCGCGCCGCTCCGCACGCCCGCACACTGTGGCACAGCCCCCTGGCCGGCTGTGCTGCATTCCCCCACCTCCCCCAAACCTTCTCAAAATGCCACGCTGAGTGCCCACCCCAGCATGGCAACTAATGATATAGCCAATGGGGTGCCCAGTCCCCGTCGGCTCCACTGTTCTCACCCCCTGAGTAGTAAGTGCCACTCTGGGAGCCCCACCCCCAGCGTGGCAATTGATGCTGAGACCGAAGGGTGCCCAATCCTGTCGGCTGAACGCCCCCAAATCATTCTGTATGCTGGGAGCCCACCCAGCATGGAAAACATCCCACGCCGCCCTTTTTCTTTTTTACCTGGAAAGAAAAAACGGTCCCACATAGTCTCCTTGGCCCCTCCCACAACCCCCACCCACCCACTGCACACTGCCTCCTTCACACCCTCACCCCATACTTACCTCCGGACCGGGCGCGATGATCTCTCGTGGACCGGGAACACGCTCTGCACTCTTCAAAGCCGACCGCGAACTGAGGAAATGCCGGTAAGCTGTATAATGGGCTAGATAGGGGGTTTTCAACTTTGTTGCATATCTCAGGCATTTTTGATTTTGGATTACCAACATGTTAGGACCTTCTCATGAATGATGTCACTGTAGCATGAGTTTCAGTCCCGAAGGGTGATTTCGCAGTCACTGCACAGTCACTGTGTGAAATCACCCTTTGGGCCTGAATAACACCTTGATAGTGACATCATTCATGAGAAGGGGTCCCAATAACCCCATGTTGAAAATTTGGTGCCAAAAATCAAAAAAATGACTGTTTTACGAGCATGCGTTGAGCAGTTCCTACGCAGGCTCGTAAGTTCGTGAATTTTCAATATTTTCACTCCAGATTTTCAACATTGCCATTTTACCACACCTTCTTATGAGTAGTATAGCTGTCATTTTTCACATCTCACCCAAAATGTGTTTCCGCCCATGTAGCGCACAGTGCGCAGTCGGTGTGCGAAATCAATGTATGGGACAAATTAAGAAAATCACAGTGACACTGTTCATGAGCAGAGGTCTTAAAATGGCTATGTTGAAAATTTGGGAAAAATTCTAAAAATGACTGTTTTACAACGCAGTGGCGAGTTCCTACGTGATGCTCGTAAGGTCGCAAATTTTCAATATTTTCACTCCAGATTTTCAACATTGCCATTTTACCACACCTTCTTATGAGTAGTACAGCTGCCATATTTTCACATCTCACCCAAACGTGTTTCTCGCCAGTGTAGCATAATGGCGCAGTCGGTGTGTGAGATCAATGTACGGACAATTAAGAAAATCACAGTGACACTGTTCATGAGGTGAGGTGTTAAATGGCTATGTTGAAAATTTGTTGAATAAATTCCAAAATGACTGTTTTACGTACGCATGCGTGTACAGTTCCTGTGCACTGCCGTAGTTGCGTATCTTCAATATTTTCACTCCATTTTTCCAACATTGCCATTTGCCACACCTTCTTATGAGCAGTACAGCTGTCATTTTTCACGTCTCACCCAAAACATGTTTCCGCCCATGTAGCGCACAATGGCGCAGTCGGTGTGCGAAATCAATGTACGGGACAAATTAAGAAAATCACAGTGACACTGTTCATGAGCAGAGGTCTTAAAATGGCTATGTTGAAAATTTGGTTAAAAATTACTAAATGACTGTTTTCTGACGTCGTTGCACAGTTCCTATGCATGCTCGTAAGTTTGCAAATTTAATATTTTCACTCCAGATTTTCAACATTGCAATTTTATTACATTTTTATGAACAGTACAGCTGCAATTTTTCATATGTCACCTAAGTAATGTAAGCCACATGTAGCGCATAATGGTGCTGTTGGAAAGCGAAAGCAATGTTTAGGACAGATTAAGAAAATCACAGTTACACTGTTCATGAGCAGAGGTCTTAAAATGGCTATGTTGAAAATTTGGTGACAAAAGTCCATAAAATGACTGTGTTACAAGTGAGCATTGTGCAGTTTCCACGCACCCTCGTTAGTTCATGACTTTGTGATATTTTCAGTCCAGATTTTCACCAGTGGCATTTTTCCACACTTCCTTATGAACAGTACAGCTGTCATTTTTCACAACATGGCTGAAGTGTGTTTTCACACTTTCAGCGCAGAGATGCGTGGTCGCTGTGGGAAATCATTGTTAGGCACAGATAAAGAAAATCACAGTGACACTGTTCATGATTGAGGCACCAAAATGCCTGAGTTGACAATCTGCTGTAAAAATCCCCAACCTAATTATATTACGGTGGTGTGCGTTGCACAGTTTCTATGTACGCTCGTGACTTCACCATTTTTTTTTATATTTTTACTACAGATTTGCAACATTGCCATTTTTTACACCTCCCCATGAACAGTACAGCTGTCATTTTTTACATCCTGTTCAGAATGTTTTTGCACCTGTGGTGCTAAATACCTTAGTCACTGTGCATAAGCAGCTTTCGGCTAACAAACTGATATTCCCCCTGTTCATGAAGTGAGGTCACAAAACAAACATGTTGAAAATTTGCAGTGAAAATACCAACGAATGCCTGAGGTATTAGGGTTTCCAACCATAACGCCCAACCCTGTAGAGAATGACAGGCATCAGGGGTGTGACTTGGGATTCTAGCCTGTGATGCTCATACCATTCCACACCCTGCAGTCAGTGAGAGGCATTGAGGCATTGAGGCATGCCTTGGACTCTTCAGCCCCAAACTTCACCCCATTCTCCTATATCGCACCCATCTCACCACATTTCCTAATTAAATGGGGTGCGCATAAGGGCCAAAGACCCCAAGGAACACCGTGTCACTTGTCAGTGTCTGCAGGGTGGGGTGTGGTGAAATGGCGTGGCCATTATGCCTGATGACCCAAACGCACACCTCAATGCCTGTCACTCTCTGCAGGGTGGTGGTGGGGTTGGCTTCAGTTCAATACTTCACTGTCATTCCTATTACGCAGCTCTGTAACTTCTACACTACCAGTGCCAATGCCAGCAAGCAAACATTCGGCATTGACAAATGCTTGTTTTTTATATGCTTTCCAGATGCTCCCTATTAGACCCCCCGAATCATTTTGCTGTCAGTTGGGCCAGTTAATATTTAAATTTATATGGCATGGGTGCCATCCACATATATGGCATTCCATTCTATACAGAAGTAAACCTGAAGGAGCCCTGGCTCTTCCAAATTCAAAATATTGCTGTCTTGCAGCACAGGCAGCCCTGGTTCTTACCTTTCTAAAATCTACTCCAGACTCCAGTTGGCTGGACTGTGAGGAGGAGGAGCAAGTTTTGGGAGTGGCCTTGAGTCTTGTCCCCCTTCTCCCTCTGTCCCAACTTTGTTCACTTCATCCTGTGAATCCTTGGACTAGACATACTTTGGTAGAATGGATGAAATTCTGCTCTTTGGTTGGGGGTGCAGAAAAACTGGGTCATTTATCCCCTATCTTGGGCAATTAGGATTTTTTGCCTAGGATTGTAGATTCCAGTTTCCATCTTTGGGCTCAGCGTGGCATTTACATGATAGGGGATCTGCTGGACCAAGATACCCTGATGAGTTTTGAGCAACTGCAGCATAAATTTCATATCCCCTGAACTGAACTTTTCTGTTATTTTCAGCATTGGTATTTTGCCTTATCTATTCCTAATGTTTCCCACACTTCTGGTCAGCCCATTACATTAGAGAGATACCTCAAGCATGAGAGGAAGGTATTTATGGAAAATTATGCTAGCTTTTCTCTATATGTTTTTCTACAATGTAAAGCCCATGTTTCTCCACACCCTGTTTGTGAGCAGTGGGAATCAGCCCTTTCCAGAGCTTTTGATCCTCAACTTCAGAAAAAAAGCCTGGAAAATAATACATAAAACTACTGCTTCTTTTTATTGGAGAGAATTTCAATGGAAGGTTCTGGTTAACTTTTTCAAGACCCCGTCTGTCACTTGCCATTATTCTGTGGGTGGGTCGGACTTATGCTGGTGACAATGCAGGACTAGTGGTGACCATTTTCACATATTTTTTCATCTTTCGGATGATACATTAAACCAAGGTCCCATCTGCCTGTTCTGGTGGTTGTTCAGGTGGACCTTAAAGATCCCGTGGCACTTATCAATAAGCGTAGGGAATTTTTTTTTATTTAAAACAACAACAAAAATTATGTGATAAAGAAAATAAATCAAAGTAAACATGGGGTACAGAAGGAAAAGAAAGAAAGGAGAAACAAAACAAACAAACCAATGAGTATTCTCTAATATGGAAAACAATTAAATATGTAAAGAAAATCATACTACCAAACTACTGTATCTCTTAAACAAGCAGGAAAGCAGAACTAAACTACAAGACCTACAAAACTACCATCCCCTTCAAGGTGGTTTAAAAATCCAGAAAAAATGGGCCCATAATTTCGATAGTGTTTCCTTCGGCACCCTATAGCTATCTAACCGATACACTTCTTTTAAAGCAGTGTCCACTAGAGTTGCAATAGAGAGATATGACATCATACTTTGTTGCAGCACCAGTTTACATCTAGCCTGCCATAAGCAAAATTTTAGGCAGGCCATCAGAACCCTCAAAGTGCTGAAATTATACTTGTATAATGTGTGTGAAAAGATTCCCAAAAACAAATATTCATAGGAAAGCATCTCCAACCATGGAAGATTGCAATGTCTTGCAGCAAAACACCAAAAACCTTGACTAAATGTACAGTCCAAATAAAAGTATCCCATGGTTTCCACATTGGCCATACATTCTGGAAATGGGCAAATATGTTTAGAAATTGATTTGTACTTGTGGTTGCCTAAACATTTATCTTACCATAAGCACAGAGTCAAACCACATCCCACATCCTTTCAGGAATTCTAGGATACAGCAACTGTTCAATAACTAATTTTATCCTATGCTGGGGACAATTTCTGAAACCAGGTTCTTGTATGCAGATCCTCTTCACTACCAGGGAATAAAGTTGTTTCCTAGGAAGACTCAAGATTCGTGATTTCTCCAAATTCCAACTAACCAGTTTTTGAACAGAAGGTTTAAAAAAAAAGAGGGATTTTAAATATCTTGGAGAATTTAGGAGGTATATCACTCCAACAAGAAAAATATTGCCCTTAAAAACTTTTCAGCCGAAGTGCCAAAGGCCAGAGACTGGTCCAAACACCACACAAATCCTGCATTAAGCTGGTCCTAGTAATACACCAATACATCCCTAAAAATACCTAAATTATCTCTAATATTCCAATCAGGGATGGAGCATGTCTGTGTAAGGTGAATAATTGATGGGGCTTTTATTAATAATCTTGCATTCAAAATCTTTGCCAAAATTTTATAATCAGTATTTAAGAGACAGACTAGTCTCCAGTTATCCATATTAGTTTTATCACCCAATTTGTACAAAAAATCAAAAGGCCATTCATAAAGGAAGATGGTAACTCAGATTGTGAAAGTAAGGCATGATATATGTCAACCTATCAGTAAGTTACATCTTCTGAAAATGATTTACAAAAGTCATGAGAAAGACCATCCCATCCTGGGGAGGCACCAGACTTCAAAATCCTAATTGCTGCCGAAACCTCTACCGCCAAAATGGGCTTTATAAGTAATTTCTTGTCATAATCCTATATAATCCTATATCTTGGGAATCTGGTCTGAAAAACAAGTATCAGGAATATCGACCTCTTCCTGAAGAGCACCAAAGCAGGACTGAGTATAAGAATCTATCAGTTAAGATAGGTCAGCAGGGTCAGATAACAAAGTCTCCAACTCATTTTTTTAAAGTTGGAATTTGTGAAGCATCTACTTTCTCCTTACATAAAAAAGACAAGAGTCACCACAAGGCCCCTTTTGAGTTCTATACTTTAATTCCACCTCCAAAGACCCTGCTCTATTGAGCTGATATTGTTTCATGAGATCTTTGGTATCTTGAATACGAGGGTCCAAATCTATGTGCCCAGAATTAGACAAAGATATGAGGCATTGGAATTTGAACCTTAAGGTTAAATATTTCATATAATCCCAATCCTTTTTAATTTTACTTATAAGGTAAAAAAGGATTTAATTTCATTTTTTGTGTCATTCCACCACTCAAAAAGGGAGTCATAGAGACAATGGACAGATTCCCTAACCAACAGGATGGTTTTAATACCTCTAGAGAGGCTACATTTTACCTCCATCTCCTAACTGGAGGAACCAAGTGCTTCTGAAATGTGAATTGAACGCATAATAATGCACTGTCTAAAAATTCCATCTGCATGGTTTTAGCCATGGTTATGACCAAGGCAGGGGAGAAGAAAAAATAGTCTATTTGTATTTGCAAATGCCCTTGGAAATAGGTAGCACCACCTTTTTTGTGCATACTCTGAAACCCATCAATTATCCCTGCGGTATTCATCATATTTTTAAGAACAATGACATCACAATAAACTTTCCTCCCACTATCGTGTTGTACAGAAATCCACAGAGGAGTCAATATCACCTCCAAATATAATATGCAGCAAAGTGGCCAAATATGGTTTAATCAAATTAAAAAGTGAAATCCATTCTATTTTAATTTGAGGTGCATAAATAGTGGAACGAAATTTCTGATCTCAAAAAGCAAAATCCAATATCAAGACTCTTCCAGGCATTAGATCCACCAGTCTCAATAAAAAATGCGACCCTATCAAAAGAATACCTACACCATCTTACCTTGGTAAGGACATAGACAGGGTAGAGAAGGTTCAGAGGAGGGCAACAAAGATGGTACATGGATTGCATCACAAGTCCTATGAGGACAGGTTGAAGGAACTGAATATGTACTCCCTGGAGGAGAGGAGGGAAAGAGGGGATATGATAGCGACATACAAGTATCTTACAGGGAGGAACAGGGTGCAGGAATACACTATTTTTAAGCGAGAAAGATGTTCCAGGACTAGAGGGCATGGGATGAAGTTGGAGGAGGACAATTTAGAGGAAGCGTGAGGAAGAATTTCTTCACAGAGCGGGTGGTGGACAAGTGGAACACCCTGCCAGAGAGAGTGGTGGGGGCTGAAACAATCACGGGATTTAAGAATGCATGGGATAGACATAAAGGAATTCTGGAGGTCAGGAGTAAGGGGCAACAGAGTTCTAGGAAAACATAAACTGAACTTACAAGCTCAAATGGGCAGACTGGATGGGCCATAGGCCCTTATCTGCTGACACTGTCTATGTATCTATGTATCTGCCTTGTCCTGGCCGAATGACCAAAAAGAAGGTCCCCACCAGCAATCCTTCTTCATAGCATCCATATCAAACATAAAGGCAGACCAGGTTTCTTGAAGGAAGATGATATTAAACTGTTCCTGTTGTAAAAGTATACAATGCAGTCCTTTTCTTTTTGGTTTTTAAACTGCAAACATTTAAAGAGGCAATTTTAACAGCTCTATGGTGCCGGTTCAACAAGTATTTTGTCAACCGGCATCACAGTGACAGGTCTATGTGGACTGCAAGTTGCAGTTGACATAAATCCATAAGGAAACCCCATTGCCCCCTGAACCCCCCATGCAGGGGGCTCTGCCCCAGCACCACCCGTACTAAATATAATCAACTCCGAGTCAGAGTTGATTCGGGGAAGGGGTGCAGGACCGGGAGACAGAGTGCCAGGGTCTCAGGCGCACCATTACAGTGAACTGTTGATGTCATTGGCATCAGCGTTGTTCGCTGTAATGGTGTCGCTGTTGGATTGGCATACCAAGTTTAACCCATTCCATGAGATAAAGAGATCAAGGAGCTTAAGATGAGCATAGGTCAACTCAAATCACCCCTCCCCCACCCTTCTCTTTGGTAGTCCTTTTCTCTTCTTTTTCAGAGAAACTGGGGACTTTGATTCATCTGGTGGGAACAGATTACCAAGATGTCTCAGAATCGCTATCATCCCAGTCTGAGTCTCCCCAATTCTTTCATGATGGCAAAATTTCAAATTTATTAGATAAAGACACAGTGTAATCTTGAGCCATTTGTTTAGAAGTTATTGAGCTTCTTTTGTGAAGTATGGGTTTTGCAACTGGGGGGCATACTAGCATCCATTTGGGTAGAAATGGTATTGACTACCTCATAAATACATTTTTAATTACTTAGATTTCTGTAGATTGACTTACTGCTGACAGACTTTTGTTCAGACTGCAGAGGGGAAGATGGAGAGGGGCACCCACTAGCCCAGCTGAGCCGTTGTCCTGGTAGCTCTGTGGTCCACATCAGCCTGCTGCTGTAGTGTAGAAACCAAAATTTAGACCTTGGCACCATGCTTTTACCTGCCATGTGGTAACTTGTCAAGTGCTGGACTTCCAAACTTAAGTTAAAACAGAACCCATCTGGAGAAAACTAAGATTTAAACCAGATGGCTTCTTTCACATTAAGGTCATTCTGCACAGCGGGGCACCATGCTAGATGGGAGAGGGAGGATAGTAATAACTGAATGACATAAATTCCAGCAGAATCCCAATAGATATGTGAATTGATGAGCATGAGGGTGGGAGTGGGAGGGAGCAGCAATTTATGTGCAGATGTGAGATGCATCATGGATCAGCTTCAAGGTTTGCTGCAAATTAATCTTTGTTTTACTTCCTTCCCTGCTGGTGCCTCTGTAGCCTGAATTAAGAACTGATGATAAGAGATGTCATAAGACAGACAATATTATTAAAACATCATGGGAAGGACTTTCTGTGCTCCCTTGGAGGTGGTGCCCCTCCTGCCCCTCCCTTGCTCTGATACTGCTCCTTCCTCCCCCATTCCTAATGGTGTCCTGCATGTCATAGCCTTCCTGCTCCTTGGCATCCTGGGTGTTATATCCTTCCTGCTCCTTGTCTCATACTTAAAGTTCTCTGGTGCCTTCTATCTCTTTTCTCCACTTACCTTCCCACCTCCCCCTCCCACTCCCCACCTTCTCCAGTAAGCATATTGTTCCTTAAAGCTCCTTGTTTCCTTGTTGCTTTTGGTAGCAGGTGACACTGAGTGCACTCCAGACCCCATCGCAACACCACCCTTTCAACTTCCCAAAAGATGGAGAGTTGGTTGCCCATTTAAACATCCAAACCTCCTCCCAAAAATTGATCAACTACAACCTATCATGCTTAACCTGCAGCCAGATCTGTTTGTCATACTGTATCTGAATCCCTTGCTGTCCTATAAAAGTTAAAGTCTCTGCTGTGGCTATCCCTGGTTATAGCGTAGCAAGGCAGAATTGCACAAAGAGGGCAGTGGTGTTGCAATGTACATATCCACCAGCATCCTATGTGTGCCTGTGCTTGCTGTCTCTTCCCCTCCTTCTGTGAGCTGCTCCTCCTCAAACTCTCCATTCCCCCTTCCCGCCTTTGTTGATGGGTTTACTTCTGCCCTGGTACGTCTCCTGCTTTAGTTGCAGAGCTCCTTTCCTCTATCTTTACCAGTTCTTCCAGAGGACAGCTGTTTATCCTTGTTGATTAGATTATACAATTGGCACTCCCTCACCAAAAATAAATTAGTCCAAAATGCAAAATCCCTCCAATAAATACAATTGATTGTTGTCGTCACATGTCTAAAATTTTAATTCTAGAAATCACTCTTTATTAAACTGGGTCCTCTCATCACATCCCCAATGTATTGTGGATGCAGATATACTTCCTGATGCCCTCAGTGGCCATCATATGATTTACTACATGCCCAAGAGTCATCGTCCTATGGCACACCTAATCTCATATAAAGTATCTCAAGTCCTTTGGGATACTGGCCTGGGTTTATCCTTTCTCCTAGCTGACCTTTGGGCATCTGATAGGACCCAGTTTCTGCAGTCAATAATATACATTATGCTGACGAACACTTTCAATCCAATTTTATGTGTGTATGGGATCATCATGCACCGCTGAGGAAAACCAAGGAACGGGGCTCCCATCTCCCCTGGATAACAGCTAAGTTGTTAGCTTGAGACCATGGCTGGTGATCCTACAAGATCACTGGTTCCCTGGCTGCTTTGGCCAACTATCAGCACCTTCACAATGCCTGTACCAAAGCCATCAGACTTGCAAAGTCTGAATATTTTGCATCCATACTCCAGAACAACATTAATCACCTCTCCAAGTTCTGGAAGGTTATCCATTTCTTTTTCTCCCCAACCCAGTCTCCCTTCCCTGTTCTCAAGGATGGTGACCCCCTCATCTCCCACCCTTCTGCTGTTGCCTCAACCTTTAACTCCTATTTCACCACCTGTGCTTACACTCTAGTCCATTCATTGCCCTCCCCTACTCTTCCCTCCCTCTGACTCCAACCACTTTTTCCATCTCTCTTACCACTTCCTCTATGCAATCTTCTCCTCATGAGTGGGCTTACCTAACTGCCTTCCTGCCTGCCTTCTGAGGTCCCTGGAGCTGTGTGCCCTCTACAGTCTACCTCCCACTCGACCATGTGTGTGATAACTAGAGAGAGAGAGCAAGGCTGCATGCATATTCTTGGTACCTCTTGTGCCCTTTGTCATTGCAGTTTCAGCTGCAGTGTCTTCTGCTCCATTTTTCCAGTTTTGGCAGTGGGGACCAGGAACTTTGGGGACAGATACCTTTCCAGCACCCACATCCTATACCACACCATAGATTGCCGCTGATGACACCAGAGAGAGAGCACGCATGTTGCAAGGGATTACTCCCCAGCACTCTCATTCTGTCTTCTCAACCCCTGCTCACCCAAATCTGGACCCATGATCCCACCATTGAGGGCAGACACATTGGGTAACAGCCTTAAGGGGCTACTGCAAACCTGGGGGAATATCACACTTATTGGGGCCAAGAAAATGAAGAAAATAATGGCTTTGGAGTGCAGAGCTCCTAAAAGAACATAGGTGCTGCCATCTTTATGACCCCTAGCCTCACCAGCCAACCAATCAGAGGGATGGTAAGTCCAAAAGAAACTGAAAAGGATTGTGGGAATATGATGCAATCAGGACCCTCCCACATGGACTGGTCAGCTATCTGGGCCAATCAGAGGGCAGAACAGGGCAGAAGGACTAATGGACAGTCCAGCTCTGTCCAATGAGATACTGAGGGAAAGAAATTTCTGGTCTCTGAAGGAGCATGTGGCTGTCTGAGAGAGACACTGGGGTGTTCAGTCCTGATGTTGGTGAGACCAAGTGAGAGGTCTAGCCCAGCCAACAGTCCTGTGAGCCCTCACCAGGGTTCATTCTGTCAACCCATAGTGAGCCTTAACTTGTGCTTATACTATTCAGAGACGAGCACCTGCTGGAAGAAATTACTGAAAGTCTGAGCTTGTGGACCACTACTGAAAACCAAAGCTGCTGAGCTGTACTGAGCAGAGACAGATATCTGCATCCTACTCAGGTTGTTCCAGAGTTACGTAAGGAACCTGTTAGCACCTATCTACTGGGGTGGATCGAGGAACAGGGAGCCATGAGGCATATGCCCTGATTACAGGAGTACTCTTGATCTGGAAGGGAGCCAGACCATTGGGGTTACATCTGGGGTCTGGGCTCCTTGGGAACTGGAAAGCAGTTGCGTACTGCTCCTGTGACTGAAAACTGAGCCAGAAGGGCTGTATCTTGAGAGGTGTGAGCCAGAAGGGCTGTACTGCTGAAGATTGTCTGAGGGACTCCAAAGTGCTTCATCCCCAGGCAGCTGAGCCCTATTCCTAACTGCTGCTCACCCTGTTGCTGTGTGCTGTCCCCTACCTTAACTGAACTCACGTGAGTGCTGACATTGCTGGCTGGGGTCTTCTTTATTTTTCCAATTTTAGATTACAAATACTGCATTTGGGTTACAAGTTGGGTTTCAAACATTTTACCACTGGATTTGAAGTTCTTAAAATTGTGCTAGCACACTGACCTCTTGAGGAGTTAAATTGCCAGCTTGCTAATTTTCATCATGTGCACTACTGAAATAACCCAGGCAACATAGCTACCAGGCCTGTACTCGGACTGTAGTGCAATTCCTTTGTACCCAAAGTTGTTGGTTATTGTGTCATACTTGAAACTATAGTTTTACTACTGGTACCAGCTGATGAGTTACCAAACCCTGTGTAGTATAATTCTTCTTTTTGTGCCTTTTGATTGGGCAGGTGCTTCATAGTCTGTGTGAGATCTGAGAGGGTGGTAGTGACCCACAGTACAAGGGCTTCCAGGGGGCATTGTTATGGAGTAGGAGTGTTCGAGATGACTTGCTGTGGGCCAACCCCCTCTTTTCCTTCAGTTTCTAGGCCTGGGTTCTTAAATAAAAGCCTTGTTAATTTCTTTAATGTCTTTTCTGTGTGGCATTCCTGATTGAAGTGTTAACTAGTGAAAGTAACAACTGTCTTACTGGTCTCGAGGGGGTTGTCCAGTCCAGTGTAGTGAGTTCAGTAGGTACTGCATCCCAGGGGTGGTACTGCATGTAGCAACTAGCCCACTTATTCTCCCTGGGTGAAGACACTGTGCTATTTCTTATTTGTTCTGGGCTGATCTCCCTTCTGCAGGAGGAAAGAATAAGCCCATACCCCTCAACTGGGTGGGCCTTCTACAGTCATTAGGCAGGGGTGCGAACCCAGACATGATGACCAGGAGGTCACACAGTGAGACACAGCTGGGATCTCCTCTTGAACCTCTGTACATACCTGGGAGCTTTCAGGGATGTTTTGGCACTGACTCATGCCCCAGTCAAATCAGAAGAGGGCCACTTGAAGTCTTCATGCCAGGCCCAGGGTCAGTACAGGCAACAAAATAAGAAGACAGCACTGTCCACCATGACTATTTTGCTACTACACAATTTTATTAATATGCAAAATACAAAGTACATGTAGTGCCACACAGGAGAATGCCAGCTTAATCAGTAAAAGGTCCGACCAGATTCACCCATGCACCTTTTGTTAGGAAGGCCAGGCTGTATCACAAACATGCATTAAACAGAGAAAAGTTTAAAATGCCAGTGCAATAAATAACAAACTTAAGTGAACTGGGTGATCAGCGATTAAAAACAACCACAGCCGATTGTAATCAAAGCTTTTGCTATTAAAACACACAATGCCATAAATCACTTTAATTATACATCAAGACCCAGATATTCAAAGGGGTTGCGCCTGGTGCAACAGGGATGCGCTGGGGCAACCCCGCATTGAGCCCCGGTGGGATATTGAAAAGGCTGCCAGGCACAGCACAACTCCCGATGCACTGGGGTGCAATGTAATTGTATGCAGCACAGATGCAGGGGGCTTGCCCATGCATATGCAGCACATCCTGATATTCAGCCCGGGATGTGCGGTGCATATGCTGGCGCAACCCTGCAGTGCGCCGCATAGAGGGGCTCAAAGTTGAGTTCCTGCAGAGTAGGATCAACTCCCAACAATGCAAAGGTGGGCTGCAGTACTGCAGGGTGCAACACAGCAGCCCAGCCTTAAGTGGCCACCTGCCCACCCAGAACACCGTCCACAAGCACTCACTGTACCCAACCCCCCATAGCTGCGATGGTGCAGTACACATATTAAATCAAATCCTGGTAGTCTAGTGGCCCCCAGTCTCCGATTCCCTGATGAATGTAACATATGACCACCCTGGTGAGTCTAGTGATCCCCTCCCTCCCCCTCCCTCTCCCAAGTCCTGATCACGGTAGAAATGCACCATTGCTTGTAGTCTAATGGATCCCCTTCTAGCCTGAGTCCTCAATTCACAGTAAATGAACACTACGACATTCCCTGGTGATCCAGTGGCACCCCACACCCTACCCACCCACATCATTCACATATTTGGGACTGTCTAGTACAGTATTCCCTGCAAGCCCATTGGTCCACACAGGGGACAAATGGGCTTACAGCCCATACTGTATCTGTCATGCGGCGGGCGGCCAGGTGGTATGCAGGTGGGATGTATCCGCCCACCGATGACGGGGGGAGAGTGGGGTGGGCAGAGGTTCCTGTGGGGGTTGGGGTGCCACTGGATCACCAGGGAATGCCATGTGTGCATTTTACCATGATCGGGGACTCGGTGAGAGGGGGGTCCACTAGACTACCAGGGAATGTAGGAATATGCATTTACTGCGATCACAGGAATGGGTAGAGGGATCCACTGGTCCACCAGGGACAGGCAGCATTACCTGTTTTGGGGCATCGGGGACTCAGGTGGGAGAGGGGACCACTAGACCACCAGGGATGGTCATTTGTAATATTCATCGGGAAATTGGAGACTGGGGGGGGCACTAGACTACCAGGGATGTCTTTTTACAAGTCTGCTGCACAATCGTGGCTATGGGGCGGGAGATGCCCCAGGATCCCCACAGCACACATCATGCTGTGCAGGGTACCAGGCGCAAGTTGCCGGGCTGCCCTGCGCAAGGCATGCAAATGGAGCCATAATGACATGCAAATGGCCCCATTTGTGTCTTGCATATATTATGGCCTCATTTGCATGCCCCCTGCTGAATATCATGGGTGATGCGCCTAGCGTAACTGCACTTGCGCTGGTGCATCCCTGTGCTCCCTAGCTGTGGCTTGTGCAGGCACAGTGCCACTGTGCCATGTGGAATATGTGCGCTGGCCCTGCCATATTCAACAGTGCTGCCCCACGGCACATCCCCGTTGAATATCACCTGGACCTAGCCCCAGTGCATCACAGTTGCACTCCATCTAGGCTTGTGCCACTGCCTGGCACAGTCTGAATATCCAGCTCCAAATGTCATAAATAGACTTACTATGCAAAAGCAATGTGAATAAGCACTAGTGCAAAAGGATGCGAGTATAAAATTAAGCGCCATCCTGCTGCTCCATTAATTCACATTCAGAACTGCTTTTTTTTCAGCAAATTTCATAGAGCTAATACAGGAGCTGGAGAAGGCAAAAAACAGGAGGAAAGAGATTACAAGTAATAACAACAAGAAAAACATGGAACAGTGATTATATGCACAGGAATTACTGCTGACTAGGAGAGCTGTGGAGAGTGGGACAGAAAAGGAGGCTATGGGCTGGGTTATTGATGGGAAAAGAGATGATGGAAGATATTAGGAAAGAAGTGTGAGGGTGGACACAGGGGAAGGTGAGTAGAAAAAAGGGAAGGGTTTAATATAGGCACAGCACCAGATGACATTTTATTTCAAAAAGCCCACCACATCAAAGTTGTCATTCAGCCCCGGAAATTTCAAAGCCCCAACTTGGTGAATCCACAAAAGCCTCTCTGCAGAGGCTTTTAACATCCAAATCCCACCTGGGCCCCAGTTTGACCCTCTCAATCCCACAGAATCTAAAACAATGATTAGTGCTCTCATCAGTAACCATTAGATGTTTGGCCAGAGTATTTTCTGTGTTTCCACATCTAATGCTACTAAGATGTTCCCCCATTCTCAACTTAAGCATTCTCCTAGTCTTACTGACATAAAATGCTTTACACGGACAAGTAATTAAATAAATGACCCCAACACTCAAATGGTTTATGAACTGTCAAATACTGTTTTGTATGCCTCTGGTACTTCCCCCTCCGATGTGGCAACCAGCCCCCAACTAGATTTCAACAATGTCCAGTGCCACTTTCGCGAAAAGCAACTATCACTAAATGGCAAAAAGACCACCTCTATGACCTCTGGCTCCAGGCAAAAGCTCACCAGGCTTACTGCCACCCCTACCTTCCATACCCTTGCTTGTTCCATACTAGAGGATGTCTCATCCTTCAAATACCTCTGGCTCTAGCTTGACAGGAACATTGACTTTGCTGGTCACATGGATGCTATCCACAAAAAGCTACTTCCCAAATTGGGAGCTCTGTAAAGACACCTTAGCTGTCTTCCCCCGCCAGCCAACTGAGAGATTGTCCTGAAGATGAGCCTCCCAATCTTTGACTTTGGAGACATAGTCTACAGTACTGTCCCCAAATCCACCCTTACCAGACTGAATACTCTATTAAAATTCTTTTGCACTTTGCACTTGCTTGTCCACCACGTACACACCACTGTGACCTCTACACTGCTGTCTCCTTCCCCTCTCTTGGGGACAGATGCCTTGTCCATAGTGATTCATTAATTGGAAGGTTCTGGCTCAGCTCCCTGCCACCCTACCTCCACTCCCTCCTCTCAACCCCTCCTATCCCCCCATACTCCCTTCACAATTCCCCCTATTGGACTCTCACTCTCCCTTCCCAGTTTTCCACATGTGTTTCAACTCCTCCACTGTCCAACTCCACACCATCAGGACATTGTCTACATGGTGTTTCCACATTTCAATTTTTCTGAAAAACAAATTTCTATGTTGGTTATAAATGACATCTGTCTCCCACTGTCCATAAGCATGCGTGGGGGACGACCCTGGCCCTGGGCCCCCCCAGTTAAAAGTCATTCTCCATCCTTATTAATTTTTTTTTTTTTTAAATTTGGGAGTTGGTAGAACTCAGTCAGGACTGGGATTGGATGGAAGCAGCCTGCACAGTGTGAGCGAAGGCAGTGAGGAATGCTGGTGACTTTGAGTTGTGGGAGGGGGGGACATACAATAAACCACACAGTTATTATTTGCTTAATGCTTCCTTATAGAATCCCCTTCCTCTTGGTGGTCAGAAATCCTAACCACCAAGAGGAAAGAGCGCGTTTCTTCCAACAAGTTGGAACTCAGTCTCCAATTCACTCAGACTGAGTCTTTTTGTTCCAAATTGCCCCTGACGAGGCAAAGCCATGGTAAGTCAACCAATCCGGCTGCCGGTGACAGTGTGTTCCCTCCCCTGGGGTCAGTGTGAGATGGGGTCAGGGATCTTTGTACTGCCTTCATGTTTGAGTCCACATGGACTATGAGCCGGTGGGATAATTGTGTGAGTTGACTGAGAGCAGTCACTCCTCACAGCAAGTCGCAGTCATGAGACAGACCTGTGCACTTCCATCAATAACGAGTCGGCAGTGAGTATGGGCAATATGTATATGGTCACACTTATGTTGACAGCACTAGCAGTGTGGAGAGGGGTGGCACTGGAGGCGATGTGGGGGACTGATTCCTTCGACTGAGAACAGTGCCACTGCCCAGACTACTGGCACATAACCCCCTTCCCCAAGTACTTCCAGAAGCCCTACAGATATGGTAACAGAGAGCATTTCCAAACAGCCACCTTTCGTTTTTTATGACTTCTTGTATGAAGAATTGAGCAACTTTTAGTTTCAATGCAGTTTTATTAACAATGTGTATGTGCTGCTGCTGCGATAAAGCATTGTTGGGAGCCAGAATTACCATTGTAAAGTTTTTGCTAACTCTAACTATTCACTATGTTGAAAAGTAATAGAACACTTTGACTCTGATGTATGTCCCACAATCTGTAACAAATAATTCTCACCCCTTACAGTTGAAAGATAAAAAAGGCAGCTTGGCACTTTATTGCCTGTGTGTTACAGATGGAGGATACAGTACATACAGTACACAGAACTTAGTAAAAGCCTTATTCAAGGCCTAATGTTTCAAAAATACTTGCAGGCTTACTCTTCATAGCATATTGTACAAGTGAATCTTACTTTCCTGCTAAAATGAAAGTAGCAAGTGTGTCCAAAGTGTTCTCTGCTGCCTTGGTAAAAATAATAACAATAACAGGTTATGATTCATCCTGGTGGGCTGTAATGTATCTTATTCCTGCATTTTAGAGCTATGACTTAGCTCTAAAATGCACCATTATTTATTTATTTGTTTAAGAGTTTTACCAGGAGAGCATGCTGGGCAGATTACTGCTTGATTCCAGATGCATCCTAGGGGTGAGGGTAGTGGAGAAGTACAGATCATTATTACAAATCCAGAAACAGTACAATTGAGATTCAGGACATAGTACGTAAGCAATAAGGCATGAAGGGGGTGTGTGTCAAACATATTTTACAGCATGGCCAGGGACGTAATAAGGCATGAGACTGGAGGCCGAGTGACTTCCGCCGCTGGACGTGCTGTAAAATATATTGTTTACACATCCCGGAGTGCCTTTTTGCGCTTATAAAATTGGCTCCTTTTGTTTTACTTTTTACTGTTTGAAAAAGCATGTTTAAATGTAGAAACAATAGATTTACTTGTGTGCATTTGTGATAAAATAGTCCTTCTGCCCACAGCAAGTGATGTAATTGATAGTGTCATTTTATTATTGCCTACTTTCTTCTTCCTGTTTTTTTTTTTCTGTTTTTCTCCACATTTAACATATGGAATGTTTATCATGGAATCTTTATTATGGAATACATGGATTCAAAATTGTGCTCAGTTCCACTGGCAGAACGTTTCTGTCCTAACACACTGTACACACAGACAACAAAGGCCTTTGTTATAGCCAGAGACTCTATTATCTCACGGTCAGGGCAAGGAGAAGAGAGTTCCCTGATGAGCAGGTAAAGACAGAAGAGGGATTTTTCACTGTCAGCAAAAAAAAAGAGCTGTAGTGAAAACTATAAACAATACTTAATGTTTCTAATTTGTTGTGTATGTAAGGAGAATATGATAATCAGGGAAACAATATTTAATTCATTTGTTCTATTTTTTATTTAAGGCAGTTTTATTTTTAGGGCTCAGATGAAGTTTTTTTTTTACAGTGTAAAGGAAGCAGCCATGTTTGTGGTGGAAGACCAGTTCTGGCTGTAGGGGGCTAACTGAAATGCCTGTGTTCTAAATGCCCATTGATCAGGGTTCCCGACTCTTCACTTCTGAGCAGTCCTTTTTTTAATCATGTGTAAACCATATTTTACACATAAATAAGAGTCAATCAGATTACTGGATTTTACCCTGCCATTTTATAAAATCAGGTAACGCATGCTAGGATACAGCCTAGTACTATATGTGTAGTGCAATACACAAGACAGTTAAGTGCAATGCACAATACTAGAAAGACAATAAATGCTAGTAACAAGATAGGTCCTGTGACGTCAAGCTTAATTGCATGTCAAGGTGGAGGAGAAGTGTGCTTGAAAGAGGGAATTGAGGTGTAGGGTGGGAGGGGCAAGCTGAATAGTCGTGGGAAGTTACTTCCATAGTTTAGCCATGCTGTAACTGAAGGCTGCCTGGCCTACACCAGTAGACATATGAGGAACGGACAAGACACAGGAGTCATTGTTCCTGAGTGAGCACGCTGAGAGCTTAGAGGCTGTTAGGGCTGAGGTGGTATGCCAATGGTAGGTTGACACTGCAACCTCAAAGACCAGCACAGTGACAGATTGTGCCCCAAATCATCAGGTCACTATGCTGGTCCCTGCAGACACCTGCATTGCATCTCTCAGTGTTGCACCCCCTTCCCGATACAACTCTGACTCAGACTTGTATATCTAGAGACCGGGGGTGTGGGGGGCAGAACCCCTCACATGGAGGGTTCGGGGCAAAGCCCCCTGATGTAAACATGCCGACATCCCTGACAGAACAATGCCGACATTCGGTATTGTGTCTGTCGCTGTGAGGAATGTCGGCATCTGCGCTGTCACAGCACTATAGGTAAACCAGCAGAGGTGAGGTAGGGGGCAGGGACTGAGTCCAAAATATGGTTGCAATCCTAGTGAAGTGGGACAGTCTACAGACATTTAGTGAGGGGAGGATCAAGGTCTGGTAGAGGATGCAATGGTGGGTGGAGTAGGGACAGTCAAGAGCAAAGAGACAGAAGGAGTGGAAGAGGGAGTCCAGTCTGGTTAAGGTGGACTAGGGAGCAACACTGTAGACTATATTCCCATAGTCAAAGATGGAGAGAATCATTTTCTTCACAATTGCCCTGCGAGCAGGCAGTGGGATGCATCCACGGTTGCAGTGTAAGGCACCAAGCCTGCGGTGCAGCTTCTTGTGAATGGAATCAACATGTACAGAAAAGTCAGGGTGTTGCTCAAGCCAAACCCTGAGATATCTAAAGGAGGAGCAGGCCTCCAGAGTTGACCCATCCAGGGTGTGGAAGGTAGGGGTGAAGGGGAGCTGAGAAAGTCTCTGCCTAGTGCTGAAGGTCACAGAGACAGTTTTCTTGGCTTTGAGAAATAGCCAATTGGAACAAAACAAGTGCTGAATATTGTCGAAGTCCTGCTGAAGTCTGGTCGCCACATCAGAGGAAGTGGGACCTGATGTATACAGAACAGTATCATCCACATACATATTGATGGATGTGTGTGGTCAAGCAGAGGGCAGATCATTAAGGAAAAGGGAGAACAAGAGCTGGCCCAGGACCGAGCCTTATGGTACACCAGTTGTAACAGGGAAGGAGGCTGAGGTGAATGAGTTAATTTTGACAGATTGGAACCTGCCTACTAGGTAGGAGTGGAACCAACTGGTGGTCAAGCTTGAGAGCCCTGTATGTGCCAACTTGGACAGGAGGAGCGAGTGGGAGACGGTGTCAAACACTTTAGCCAGGTCGATGTACATGGCTGAGATAATGTGCCCTGCATCCATATGAGTGAGGATGAAATCGGTAAGCCATAGAAGGGAAGTGATGGTACAGTGGGTTTTCCTAAAACCAGGCTGAAAAGGAGTGAAGAAGGAGGAGTTGAGAAAGGAGGAGATCTGTGAGAGAACTAAGTGTTCTTGGAGTTTGGCCAGAATGGGGAGGAGGGAAATAGGGTGGTAGTTTCTTGGGATGGAGGGGTCACCTCCCTTGGGGAGGGGGAAGACAGTGGTATGTTTCCGCTCAGAAGGAACATCAGTGAGGGAGAAGGATAGGTTGAAAAGCGAGGCCAAGAGGCTGGCTAAGGTGGGAGCCAACAGGTAGAACATTTTGGAGTCCATGCCAGTGGGGCATTTACCCTTTGAAGGGTTGAGGGCAAGCAGGGCATTTATTACTTCTGTTGGGGTGACCTAATGGAATGAGAAAGAGAGGATGGGGGGACTTAGGTGGGGTTCATGGGAGGGCCATCTGGGCAGGTTGGGGGGAGTACAGAAGTGAAGAGGAACAGCTTGTGAAGCAGGAGTTGAATTCTGTGGCCAAAGCAAGAGGGTCTGAGACTGTGGAATCACCTACATTTAGGACGGAGTGGGGGGCTGTGATGGTGGTTTGAAGAGTGATTTTACCACTTTCCAGAATTTACAGGGATGTTTTAAAAAATTTCCTGGGGGGCATGCCCCCAGACCCCCCTAGCTTTGTAAGGATTCTGGCCCCCCTTGTTCACTGACTCTGCGCACGCCTCTGCCACAGTCCCGAATATACGTTCATGTACTGGGTTGGGGGAAGGGGAAGGTGGCCCCTTTCGCAGTACCTTTTATTTGGTGATAATATTTCTCTTGAAAAACAGAAGAGTTGCATTTTAGTACATACTCTGAAAGTCCACTCAAAAAATCCTTGTGTTGGCCACCCTTAATAGTTGCTGTATCCAACTATGCTCTATTGCCAGCAAAGCCCCATCATGGGGAATGTTAGTATACAATGACTAAATGCTCACTAAAACAAGGAGCCACTGCAGGTCCATGTAGATATACCCAGAAGGCCACAAAATGTGATAGCATCTCTCACATAGGATTGCAAGATGATAACAATATCCTTTTTTATTTATTTAGAAGAGATTCATCAGGAGGGCAAAGTGAACTGTGAACAACTCATTTCCAGAAGCATCCTGGGGGGAAGGGGTTACATTAGGAGTAGGAGAAAACCAGCAGTCAATAGAACAGGTGTACAGAACATATGCATTCCTCATACAATCTAGGTAATAAAGACAAGTGCATAATTTAGAAATAGTAGGGCAGAATAAACAGATATTCTGAAACACATTACATCACAAAAACATAATTACAGCATTCCAGGACAGCAATTTTTATGGACACAACATTAGAATTAATCCTAGTAATTAACCCAGTTAAAGGGGTGAAGAGGTAGATGAGAACAGAGCTGGTAGTGCAAGGGTGGGGGCATTCAAGAACAGTGCTAGTAGTTAAAGGTTTGGGGCAGGCATGGGATGTAAGTGCTTATTATAAGGGGGGAGAGTTTCTAGGTGTCAGTGGCTAGACAGGGCCTACTGCCCTTCAGGATGTTGAGAATTCTGCAAGGGGGGATGGGTAGCCAGGGCCTACTCCCCTTCAGGATGTTGGGAACCCTGCAAGAGGGACTGGGAGATGGCAGAAGAATAGAGATGGGGCAGTTTAGAGGAGGAAAGGTAGGTAGCCAGGACCATCACCATCATTAAGGACATCCTTAATGTAAGCATCCACATACTGTGAGAGATGTTCTGTAAGAGAACCAATATCAGCAGCAATAGGATGTCCCATGTGCTGTACCAAACTTTTGTGGACTTTAGGCAAGACATACATGGTTGCCATACAGGGTGGTCTACCTTAAGGAGATCCACTATTGTCCAGTGCAGTCTTTGGAAAGATATCAATATCCTTTTTGTACTCTGGAACAGGATCACTTCTGAGTTGTTCATAGAAGGTAACAATATTCAGCTGATGAATGACTTTGTTCATATAATCAGCAGTATTGAGTACCACCGAATACTCTACCTTTTTGTGCAACTTTTATTGTTAGTTCCAGGTTTTTCTCTAATTCCTCCAGTGCCCTACTCTCTTCTATAGTGATATTAACAAAGGAGGCTTCAAACAGGATATCAATGTCATTAAGGCACACCCTTTCAAAGACAGCACTGTGTTGTCAGGTGGGGATTTAAAGGTCAAAACAGGTTTGCATTGAAGTCACTCTGTGGAACCACCATGGTGACAGAAGCACTAGCATCCCCATCTGCTGTTGAGCTGGAAACATTTAGTCCATGTTGACACATTTTTTGATGATTGGACAAGGTTTTAATCTTCAGCTTCTTAGTAAATATTTTCAAAACTAGGAACAAATCAGACTTGCTTGATCTGAATGACAGAATGAAGCATAATCCCTTATTTTGCATACCAATCCATGGTTGTGATAATGTTACTGATGAAAGATTTATAACATTTATCTTGTTTTGTTCTTGGGCTGCTTCTGGTTCTCGTGACCATCTTGTGTTTGCACTTGACCTCTTTCTGTGACTGCACTCCAGTTCTTTTGTGGGAATGCTGAATTTGACCAGCCTGTCTGACCACCTCAACTTGTGGCTCAAAGTTGAAGTCTGTCTCCCAAAATATCTTCTCCAGATTCAGTTTGTGATTCAGCGATTGAAGTACAGTAACTGGTGTTACTATTTTTGAGTACTGGTTTTAGACTCCCTCTACCACAGCTTCTGTTCCAACTTCATTTCTCAGACTTTTTCCAGGTAAAATCTTGGGCTTGCAAATGGTCCTGTTGATCACATTCTAATTTTGTGACCTTCGTGGCTTTTATCTTTTCATCTTGCTTGGCAATGGCAGTATGAAAATTTGGCATCAAGACATGAGAAGTCAGTGTGATCTTTAAAAGCCACTACCATAGATTCCTTCTCATTCAGTTTGGCTTGTAGTAATTCCTGCTGCATCTTATAGTCCAGACACCTGGAATTCTGCGGGTCTGCGGTTGTGGGATTGGCCGCAGAATTTGCATCATGCTGCAGAATATATATAGTGCCACAGAATTAATTGTTTTTAGTGAATTTTCATATGAATATACTGTTTTTCCATAGTGTCAGGCTTTCTTTCCCATCTCATTTATCCTGAAGCCCCTCCTCAGTGCTCAGCATATGATGTCACCGATGACATCACATCATATTTAGCCAATGACAGGACTGTGTTCTGCCAGAGAAGTGAATAGATCATGCTGCAGAAATTAGAAAATGCTGCCGCAGAGCACCAGGGGCCCTGCTTATAGTCCTTAATATACATTTCAAAAAGAGCATGGAAGCAGTTTGCATAGCAAACTTTTACTCAACCACAAAGTCCTCCCACTCTTGGCAATAACCAGGCCATTTCACCACCCTGAGACCTCGTGGAACTTTGTCCACCCTGGTAGATGCCTCTATGCTTTTCCTATTCAATAGGTTCAACTTGCTCACAATGTTACTTTTTGTAGCTGTGAAAAGCCACCCTTAATATAGGAGGCTCTGTTCATGTCAGGGGGTTGCTTAAGGGGTTCTGCTGTGCCTACATCTGGATACTCAGCCAGGAAGATGTTACTCTCCTGGTTACATGTCATAAAAGTGAATACAGAACAGTGACTTACAAGTCAGTGAGTTCACATCACCAAAATCTGAAAACGGCAACGTGCACTACAGCGCCCAACAAGGATAACCACTGGTGCTATATTTAACAAATAACAAAAAGGCTACTACTTGTTTTATGTAGGGGTTATGCTCCCCACAAGCCCCCTTTGCTCCCCACACCCTCAAACTTAATATAATTAATTCCAGGGGGGTTGATACTTGGGAAGGGGGCAAAATCGGGAAGGGGCTACTTCAGGGACACAAGTGTCGGCGGGGGGAGAACAGTGGGGGGGACCCTACAGACAGAGGGGAACAATGTCAGGAGGGCAGGGTAACAGGGAAGATATCATCAATGAATTAAATTATACATGTCCAAAAAAAAAAAAAAATTAATATGCCTACAGATGGTCCGACCCCAAGTCGTCCACTCCAAAGGAGGTTGCCTTAATCGCCACACCACATGGCCAGCTCAGCAGGTGCTTGCCAAATAAACATAGACAAACCCTTCCAGATACACAGCACTACTCGCTCAACTGTACTGTGGTAGTAATAGCACATAGCTTTTATTAGCACAGTGCCTGTTAACGTTCACTGTTTTTATGTCCTTAATCCGGTCGCTCAAAATCAGTCGCTCACTTAACGGGATACCCACTCTCCCCCTTACAGGAAAAAATAGGAGACAGAAAAAAGCAAATTGTGTTTAAGATGTATACATCCTCTAGCACAGAGGACATGACAACCTGTAGCTGAAAAAAACTGAGACAGCAAAACACAATGGCACTAAAAAGGTAAGCAATGGATGTGACTGGAAAAACTGCACAGTCAAATTAGAGAAGGGCCACTCCAAAGCTGATGTGCCACATCCAAGATCAGTACAGGCAACAAAACAAAAAGACGGCACCTTCCACCATGACTATTTTGCTACTAAACTATTTTATTACAGTGCACCCCTTGAGGTCGACACCCCGACGGCGAAACAGGAAAAAAGACCTTCCCCCAGTGTTCCGGCCCTTCCCCAGACCAACTTCGACCTGGAGTTGGAATCCTAAAGTCCGGAGGGTGCGGGGGATAGAGCCCCCCGCATGGGGGGTGTGGGGGGCACAGGCCCCCACAAAAACACTTTTGAAACAGGCGGCACAATACCTGCATCGGTATTGTGCTGTCACAGTGGGGGAGGTCGGCATTTTCACTGTCAACCTCCTTTGGTGCTTCCATTTTATTAAAGTGCAAAATACAGCTTTCATGGAGTGCCACACAGAAGAATGCCAACTTGTTCAGTAAAAGGCTTGAATGGTTTTGTCCATCCATGCTTCATCAGAGAGGCAGGACTGTGTCACAAACATGCATTCAATGTCCTATGCAGCCAGTATAGTGTTATGCATGTGCAACTATGTTAGTTTGGTTTTGGCCATTTGCACTCTTTATTCCAGAGAAATCCTGTAGGGGTACCAAAGGCAAGGAACCCTCGGAGAGTGCAAGTACCAAAGGTAAGGAACCCCTAGAGGAGCACAGGATGATTCCTGTTGCTAAAGGTACCTTAGGAAGGATCCCCCAGAGAGAAGCGCTGCCACTGGAGGAGGAGGGGAGGATGGTGGGGCAAAGAAAAAGTGCTTCACACTGAGGCCAAGAGGAACTGCTTATATAGCTCAGGAAGTGGGAGTGTCTGACTGCTTGGCCATTAAACTCCAGGCAAAGCCTTTCCAGTTCAATGTCCTACACAGCCAGTATAGTGTTATGCTTGTGCAACTGTGTTAGTTTGGTTTTGGCCATTCGCACTCTCTATTCCAGAGAAATTACCACCCTGTAGGGGTACCAAAGGCAAGGACCCCTTGGAGAGTGTTCCACACCGGAGGTACCACGGGATGATTCCCATGGCTAAAGGTACCTTAAGAAGGATCCCCAAAAATAAATGTAGTATAAAGCATAGCTCCCCCACAAAAAGAGGTATCACAAAGCATACTGTTTATGTTTCCTTCTTTATTACCACAACGTACTTTATTGTGCTACTCAATGTAACCTTTTTGTTTGTACTTAATTTGACATGGAACCTTTGTAAAAGAGCTTTGGCTCAAAGGAATTAATTCCTAGAATACAATAAATAAATAAATATAAGCAAGTAACTGTGACATAGTAGTAGATAAGCATCAAGCAGTTTGATAACATAATGAGATGCTCAGGATGAGACCGTAATGAATACCCAGATTTGCAAGGCAGATACTGAGGATTGCATTGAGAATGAGGGGATCCTCTAAGGAGAGAAGGAATGGCAGGGACACCATCCGCCTCCATCCAACAGCAGAACCTACCTAAAGATACTAGGGAACACTACTATACTAACAACAGTTATGACCTGAGGCAATGGAGGAGAGGGAAAAAACCCTATGAGGAGGGAATCTCTGGTGATCCAAGGCCTAGGTCGCCTTCCCTCCAGGCTTGGGATATTTTATTTAGTGACGGCTTTGCAGCTGCAATTTGGAAAACCAAATTAAGGAGAGGTGGAAAATATTCCAATTTGGAGGAAGGCTCTCACTCAATTCCTCTAGCTGGAACGCCATGGAAGGTTGTGAGAGAACTCTGCAACAATACATGCAACCAAGGCGGGATTAGTAGAGCATCGACTGCTGAGGCACTCACCTGGCCTACTCGCCCTAAGCACAAACCAGGTGAACCAGAGGCAGTCATGGGGAGAATAGCTTTGAAGGGTGCCTCCAAACCCACTCGGACAGCTAAAGGGGCCCTCATGAGATCCCCACCCCATCAAGCCAAATCTTAACTTCTACAACTTGAGGTGCCAATGGTATGGTTGATGACTGAAGGTCCACCTGAAGTGAAGACATTCCCAGCTGCAGCTGACATCCCAGAGGCTAAAGCTGAGGGGATGGTGGTAGGCATCGAGGGGAATTGATAATGAAAGTCTGCGATACCGGTACTAGGAAGCAGATGTAGGGATTGATAATGAAAGTCTGTGATACCGGTAATAGGAAGCAGATGTATGTAGGAACCACAGTTCAGCTGCCAGGTGAGAAGGACCCCACCTCAAGCTTTGCATGCTCAAGCTGCAGACTCATGGTGCAGAGTGAGACCATTGGCTGCAGGAAGCCCTGCACCAGAATGGTATGGCTGGCATGGCCCAGTAAACTGATAGAGAGCTGAAAGCTGGTGAGCAGCTGAATGAGCACTGGTGTGTTGAGACCTTAATGAGCATTGAGTGCTGAGACCTTGCAAAGGTCAAATGCAGAACTGAATACAGCAGACATCCCAGAGGCTGAAGCTGAGGGGATAGTGGTCGGCATGAAGCAATGATTGCGTAAGCAAGAGTGAACCTGCAGGTAAGTCAGCAAACAGTGTAGTAATAGGTGGATCTACACATAGGTCTGCATAAGATAGTAGCAACGAAACAGCACTGAATAGTGGGGCAAGCCAGCCAGGCATACAAAAAGCTAATAGGGGTGACACATACTCTGAGAATTTGTCAGCGGCGGAGACAGGATTTAAAATAATCAGCCACATGGGGCCACGACTCCCCAAACATCTCCAAGTCCCCGCCGTAAGAAAAACAAGAAAGTGGTGGAAGAGACGAGACCCACATGCAGGTATCGAAATTAAGTCACAGCATTAGCAGTAGCTTTAGCTGACCTCAGAGTATAACAGGATGTATGAACATAGAAGCAACATCTGTATTGAGTACACTAAGTTATAAAACTGCAATAAACATACAGTAAAGGAGGCACAATGCTCTGAGAGCAGCTATACACCAGACATTGCAATGAAACTGCTACAGTGAGGTAAGTAGAATGAGAAAGCATGATTGAGCTGCATAGCTGGGGTTCAGGGTAGCCTGAGTCAGGTGAAAGTTAAGTATGCAACATGGAAGCAGCTATGGTTGAGCTAAAACACACAGATAATGATTGCAGTAACATGCAAGTAATTTGAGAGTTGTGAGTAACTAAGAGAAAGTAGTAGGAGCTCTGGAGCAATATGCTATGAGCTTAGAAACAAAGCCCCCCAAAAAACAAAACCAAAGACACACAAACACTGAAAACAGGGAACAAAGACAGAAAGAAGCACACACACAGCCGAAGGCAAAATACAAACCATAAGCAGGAAAACAAACACAGAAATCCAGCAAAGACAAGCAGGAGCAGTGGGTGGGGGGGTGGCAGCCAGCCCTGTAGGCCCCAACCAACTCATAGGACAGACTAACAGAGCCTTTGGCTGCAAAGAAAAAATGCTTCACAATGAGGCTGAGAGGAACTGCTTATATAGCTCAGGAAGTGGGAGTGACTGGCTGCTTGGCCATTGAACTCCAGGCAAAGCCTTTCCAATTGCACTTGGAAAAGTTTAAAGTGAGAGTGCAATAAATAACCAACAGGTGACCAAGGATAAAAAAACAACCACAAAAAATTGTAATCAAAGCTTCTGCTGTTAAAGCACACAATGCCATAAATCACATTAATTATACATCAAATGTCATAAATAGACTTAATCTGCAAAAAGCAATGTGACCAAACACTGGTTCAAACGGATGCAAGTATTAAAAGAAGCTCCATTATGCTGCTCCATTAATTCACATTCAGAGCTGCTTCTTTTTGATAAATTTTACATATCAATACAGGAACTGGGGAAGATAAAAAGCAGGAGGAGAGATATTAAAACTAATAACAAAAGAAAAACAGCACAGCGATTATATGCACAAAAGTTACTTGTGACAAAGAGAGCTCAGGGAGCGGGGCAGAAAAGGAGGCTAGGAACTGAGTTACAGACAAGACAATGGATGATGGAGGGTATTAGTGTAACCACCCAGCAAACTTAAATCCGCTCAGTATCGGTGCTAGGCAGGGAGAGGCAGTTGGTGATTAACTAGTTAAATGGGGTTTTCACCTGCTCACTCTTCTGTTTACTTGGCTTCAGCTGAGATGGAATTGATGAGCTCATTTGGAACTCTAGCAGCAGCATAAGCCTTTGCCAGCTGTGAGAAGGGAGTTTAGAATCTTGAGACGAGAGTCAGTGTGAGTCTGTAGTTGTAAGTGAGAGGAGTAAGAACTGCTCAGCTGAGGGCTCTGAGTGACGGCCCTGCATTCTCATCCTAGTCCTGGTAATTCTCCAGTTTGCAAAGAGATGTGGCGGAAACTGTTGTCTACAGGAGAATCTCCTGATTTTCATCCCTGGAGGGGTGAAAAAGACTGCTAGTGGATGGATCCAAGGGACAATTCCCTTTTGATTTAGTATGTTTTGAAGCTGCCTGAAATGTCTAACAGTGAGAAGGATCTGACTTTTGCTGCAGAAAGCAAGTGCCTGTGCTGTTGTGTTCTCTGGCTAAAAGGGAAATGCACAACTTTTCTGTGAAATCAGAAGTATGAGACTGTTCTCATTTAAAGTTGGCTGAAGTGTGTGATGTCCAGAGGTATGACTATATCACATTGTTTGGGATTTTAGTTTTCCACTATCAGTATAGTGACTTCAATGCTGGATGCCAAAGTTTCATTCAATTAAGCATTTTCCAAAGTGTATTTCAAATGTTTAAGGTGTAACTCTGAAAGAATGGCTGAGTACGGATTTGGGAGCAAAGGATGGGCAGATCCCTATCTGGAGTAACCATTTCAGAACTAACAGGTTCAGTAAGGGTGCCTGGTTACTTTAGACAAAGGGCCAATGTCTAAACAGGATTTTACCCCCTGAAGTGGGCTGTGCTAGTTATTAGCAAAATGTGTGTTCAATTATGACCAGTGCCACTAGAAGCAATGTTCAATGTCCTATGACATGGGAAACAAAGTACAAGTGTCCTGTCAGTAAATGTGTTTTCAGTTGTGGCCAGTGCCACTGGAAGAAATGTCCTATGTCCTATGCTATATGGGAATACAAGTGCAAGATATTCTATGTCCTACAGTGTGGGAATACAAAGAGTTTCTGTCACATACAGTTGATTTATTGTTCTGCAAGTTTCTACTGCCTCAATGTGTAAACCTTGGGGGTCCACCCTTGCTTTAGAGAACATCTTTTTGAAATAAAGTCACACTCTAGAACCCCAACTATGGTTTGGACAGTTACGTTATTGCTTCCTGTGTGGAGTTACAGGGTACCCCTCCAGAAGTTAGGTCTAGCATACCCTTAGCAAAAAGTTCTCTCCTCAGGACCTGTTTATTGTAAATACCTAATAGCTCATAATTGCATTTTTACACCCCCACCCCTTGATCTCTAGTGTAATGAGCCTGGCATACATTCCCAAAGCTAGGGGTGGTACCAATCGTCTAAATGTTCTGAGTGTCCATGCCCAGTTTTGAGTGCCAGGGGTAGCTAACTGTGTAAAATGTGTGTGTGTAGGGGTGTGGTTACAAAAAATGGGTACAGTACTCATCTGGTGATGTTTTAATTTGGGGAGAGAACCAGAGATTTTTGCTTAGGGTATGTCTAGCATCTTTCTGTCTAGTAGCGGTGTAGGACAAACAGAAAGGAAGCTTTGGACAAGACATTAGTGCCCAGAAAAATGGCATCCAAATATGCTGCTTTGTGCCTTCCAGTATAGTAAAGAAACAGAGTGCTGCTTGTGTGCTGTCAACTTGTTAATCGACAGTAAAGCATTGAAATGTGTGTCCTGGTCTCTACATCAGAAAGTGCTTAAAGAACTTTTAAAATTCAATTTTCAAATACCAAAAGTATTGTGGACTTTGATGAACAGACTCAGATTTGTGCCCTGAAAGTTTCATGTGCTTTGTGTGCAAATTGGGGGGAGTTGTTAGAGAAAATGTCCAGTAACTGTGGTAAAAATGGTCAAAAAGGCACTCCTGCTGCTGAAATTGCAACTGAGGAAAAAAGTTAGTTTGTAGTTAAAATTTGCTCCTGCTCGATGATCGCCATGAAGGAAGAGCAAACAAGGAGAGAGAGAGGTTCATTTGCATGGCGCTGAGTGATTGGCGCGGCTGCATCCAGCCCCATCACCTGGTCAGTGTCTGTATGCTGCAGAGTGTTCAAGGTAGAGAGAGAGAGAGAGAGAGAGAGAGAGAGAGAGAGAGAGAGAGGCATGTGAGCTGGTTAGACCAGGATCGACCATCGAGGGGCTTGTGATCATTCTAAACTTTAGTAAATAGACTAGTACAGTGTACTTTCTAGCTCAGTCTGTTGTCTGACTGACTGGAGAGTGATCGAGGCATTCATGGCTATGAGTGGTGGGACCCGCCAGTCCATTTCACCTTAGAGGCCTTCCTAGAATGGGCAGCAGGCCAACATTTTCCATCTGAGGGAACCAGCTACTGAATTCAGTGAGTAAACAAGTAAACTGTGCAAACAAACCATGTGTGAATATCAAACCAGCTGAACCTGTGTGCAGCATTGTGATTTATGTGCAAAGGACTGGGAGTTGTAAGGACAGGTGCAACATACAGAAAATTCTAAGCATAGATTGAGCAATTGAGGAATGGGTTCAGCAACAGTAAATTTTCTAAGCAGCAGGACTGTGAGTTGTATATGTGGGATGCAGCAAACAGGCAATCCTGTGCAAAGAAAGATTGTGGGGCTTACAAGTGACTTTAAGCTTGTGTAAATAGAGTCTTCCTAATCTATGCTGATCGTAAAGTCAAGTTACCAGTTTAAAAATTCATATGAATTTGCTGAAATATACCAGCAGAACAATCAATTGCAGTTTAATGTAATTTCAGTAGCCAGAAAGGTCAGAAACTCAGTTTTGAGCAAGTTGAACAGATTTCGATGCATGAGAAAAGTTACAGATGCCATGACAGGGTGGGGTCAGCAATGTAAACAAAGGAGCAGGGAGCCATTTTGTGAGACCATATGTGACTAGTGAGCAATTCAGTAATGAAAGGTTTGTGTGTTTGCATTCAGACATGGCTTCAGGAGCACCCCAATACCCAGATCATGCCCGAGCTATAATCACCGAGAAGGTGGCAGCACTGAGAGAGGTAGAGAGAGAGCCTACTGTGGTGAAGGGTTACCTCCAGATGTAGCAATTCCTAGCTATCCAGTGAGACTATGCATTGTGTGTCTGAAGGCTGGAAGGGAAGTGTTTCTAATACCCCATTGCTCGGACTGCCTTGTGAAGTTTGGAATGAGCAGGGGTGCAGCACCAGAGAGGGCAATAAGAATTCGACTGGCTCCCATGTGGACCCTGGCAAGGGACCCTGCCAGTATCAGCACACAGCACCATGTTGAACCTGTTGGGGAAAGTTCTACAGAGTGTGTTACAGAAGGAACAAGTACAATTGATGTTGATCCACTGCAAGGGAAGGAACAGAGAGGTTGCCATGCCTGTGTTCCAGATGGACAGTGCAACAGAGGGATCAGTGGACCCATGAAATCAGAATACGAGTTGTAGCCTAGTGGGGGAGGATGAATTGCAAGAAACATTGAATTGGGAGGTGTCTATCTCCATGCCCAGTGAGGAATGGAATGTCTCAGGAGTGAGGACATTTTCTCACTCTTGGGCACAGATCATGAATGAGGAAGAGGAGGATGAAGAAGGGCATCTTCATGTTGAGGGCTACTGTGAGTCACCTCAAGCTCTTGCCTCAGAGGAGCCAGAAACAGGTGGAGAAGGCTCTAGCAACTTGTCCACAGAGATAGTGGGGGGGAAAGTTCTTTTGTTCTTTGAGTTTGAGACACTGGCTCGTCCAGGATTGGCCACCCCCAAGTCAGGCCGAGGGCTGCAGACTAGTAAAGAGTAGTAAGGAGGAAAGACTGATATGTAGGAGGGCTGACGCCAAATATGGGAAGTCCTTTCCTACCTTTCCTCCCCGAGTCTGGGAGGAAATCGAACAGAACAAGCAATCCTGGCTAATGGAAGAGGCAAGTAAGAATTTGCACCCTAGTGTGGCAGAATGTGTAAATGACAAAATCATCAGTTATCACCTTAGATTCTGGAGACTGGGCAGGACTCTGTTTATGGACACGGTACAAATTGTGGATGGGGCTGGGCAAGAGACATTTCACGACATCAACCTGGAATGCCCAGACGGTGTCATAGTCCTCTCCCCACACCCTGAGTGGTACTACCCTTAATGCTGCCACTCCCTGTGAATATGCCCAGCATGCCTAAAGGAAGAGAGCAGTGGCAAGCCAGTGCCTGTCATGTGAAGGAGCAGTATCTATGGAGGAAGATGCAGATCTTCTGGTATTCCAGGATTTCTTCAGGTGTATTCAGATTCATCAGCCCAGCAGTTTTCCTGTTCCATCGTCTGGCCTTCCAGAGGACATAACCCCAACAGTTCTCCTGTTTCGTCATTTGTTTTCCAGAGGACATCAATCCAGCAGTATCTGAAGATGCCATCTGGTCTGAAGGGAGAAGGTCCTCAGCTTGCAGAGTAAGAACGTTTTTTCATTCTTCAAGGAGCTGGTAAGAAAACTTTTTATTTACATTAACTGACTTTGCACAACACATCCTACATTTGAAGACTATCCAAGGAACTTTCATTTTCATCAAAGACTCTCACCATGGATTGCAGTGCTATACAGGCCCTGTCCTGTCTAAGAACTGTTCTTCAGCAGGCTTTGGCCTAGGAGAGACTCTTTAATGGACAATGCCTATGGGCAACAGTAATATTCAATCAATCAATTAATTAATCAATCAATCTTTATTTTACCAGGTGGAACACCATTGATCAAGCTCATTTCCAAGGTGGGCCTGGAATTATCACTAGTTGGGACATTGTAGGAACTTTCATCCCCCAATGTGTTGTATAAATGTCTTCTTTCCATTTTATTTTGCTTTTGTACTTTTATAGAAAAAACATTTTTTGGTTTCTTAATGTTAGGTGGAGGTTTAAGCACTGTTTGGAATGCAGAATGTGTTTTGTGTTTTCCTTCTCTTGCAGGTGTTCCTGAAGAAGAAAAGAAGAGGATGTTTGAACCTAATTCGAGTTCCTCTTTTCTTAGTGTTTTTAGAATTGTTTATGGTTAACAGTGTGTTAACGTGTTTTTCTTTGTAGGTGTGGATATTTTGGGAAATGTAATGCAATATAGTGTATGTTTTCCTTTTTGTTGTTCACAGATATCCTGGGAAGTTTGGGGGATAGGTTTTCCCCAGTAGGCAGCATACAGTAGGTCAGATAGTTTTCCCTAGAGGGCTGGGGGAAAGGCAGGTTAGTGGTTCTGATTTGTGATAGGGGTCATCAATTCTGTCTGTTAGGGCATGCTTCAAGTAGTTTTGTTGGAGCCACTAAGACTCCATAGATAGATCCCAGGAGAGGGGCTGACGTTTCATCAGCTGGCCTCTGTTCCTTAGTGTTACCTGCCTGTGCCTGGCACATGGTAGCGAAGAAATAGCGCTACCTCCCCGTAGGTAACCTGGAGGGTAGGATGGCCTAGTGCCGGATGGAGATATGAATGCAGACAGTCATTTATCTGGTTGAGTGAGTATAACCACCTAGTCCCTTGGGGTTACTAATATCCCCTCAGTATCAGTGCTAGGCAGGGAGATGCAGCTGGTGATTAACTAATTATATGAGTTTTTCACCTGCTCACTCTTCTGTTTACTTGGCTTCAGCTGAGATGGAATTGATGATCACATTTGGAACTCTAGTAGCAGTATAAGCCTTTGCCAGCTGTGAGAAGGGAGTTTAGAATCTTGAGACGAGAATCAGTGTGAGTCTGTAGTTAGAAGTGAGAGGAGTGAGAACTGCTCAGCTGAGGGCTCTGAATGATGGCCCTACATTCTCACCCTAGTCCTGGTAATTATCTAGTTTGCCAAGAAAAGTGGTGGAAACTGTTGTCTACAGCAGGATCTCCTGAATTTCATCCCTGGAGGGTTGAAAAGGACTACTAGTGGATGGATCAAAGGGGCAATCCCCTTTTTGATTCAGGATGTTTTGAAGCTGCCTGAAATGTCTAACAGTGAGTAGGATCTGACTTTTGCTGCAGAAAGTAAGTGCCTGTGCTGTTGTGTTCTCTGGCTAAAAGGGAAATGCACAACCTTTCTGTGAAATCAGAAGTGTGAGTCTGTTCTAATTTAAAGTTGGCTGAAGTGTGTGATGTCCAGAGGTATGACTATATCACATTGTTTGGGACTTTAGTTTTCCACTACCAGTGTAGTGATTTAAATGCTGGATGCCAAAGTTTCATTTAGTCAAGCATTTACCAAAGTGTATTTCGAATGTTTAAGGTATAACTATGAATGAATGGCTGAGTATGAATTTGGGAGCAAAGGGTGCTCAGCCCCCATCTGGAATAACCAGTTCAGGACTAAGAGGTTCAGTAAGGGTGTCTGGTTACTTTAGACAAAGGGCTAATGTCTAAACAGGATTTTATCCCTGAAGTGGGTTGTGTTAGTTATTAGCGAAATGTGTGTTCAGTTGTGGCCAGCGCCACTAGAAGCAATGTTTAATGTTCTACGATATGTGGGAACTAAAGTACAAGTGTCCTGTCAGTAAATGTGTTTTCAGTTGTGGCCAGTGCCACTGGAAGAAATGTCTTATGTCCTGTGCTATATGGGGAATACAAGTGCAAGATGTTCTATGTCCTACAGTGTGGGAATACAAAGAGTTTCTGTCAGATACAGTCGATTTGCTGTTCTGCAACTTCCTAGTGCCACGTTATGTAAACCTTGGGGGTCCACCCTTGCTTTAGAGAACATCTTTTTTGGAATAAAGTCACACTCTAGAATTCCAGCTATGGTTTGGACAGTTATATTGTCGTTTCCTGTGTGGAGTTACTGGGTACCCCTCCAGAAGTTAGGTCTAGTATAGCCCTAGCAAAAAGTTCTCTCCTCAGGACCTGGCTATTGTAAATACCAAATAGGTCATAATTGCATTTTAACACCCCCACTCCTTGATCTCTAGTGTAATGAGCCTGGTATACATTTCCAAAGCTTGGGGTGGTACCAATTGTCTAAATGTTCTGAGTGTCCATGCCCAGTTATGGGTGCCAAGGGTAGCTAACTGTGTAAAGTAGTGGGGGGTGGTTACATTAGGAAAGAAATGTGAGGGGGCAGAAAGGGGGGAAGGTGAGTAGAAAAAAGCGAAGGGTTTAATTTAGGCACAACACATGATGAAATTCTATTTCAAAAAATGGTGCCACATCAAAGTAGTCATTCAATCCTGGAAATTTCAAAGCCACAAGTTGGTGAATCTAAGAAGTCTCTCTGCAGACAATGTTATCATCCAAATCTCCCCTCTGGGTCTTGCTAACATAAAGTCCTAACAGAACATTTATTGGAGAGGGAGGTGAGTGAACTAGCCTGTATGATCTATAAGAGGGGTCATAACTTATCAGACCTATTGAAGAATTTATTCCAACCTGTTGGTAGACCCCAGAGTCAGTAGCTACCAGAATAGCTGAAAGACTGTTTTCAGTGTGGCCACTGTAGATATTGTAAAGTGGTTACAAAAAGGCCACTTTCAATTCTGTAAATACACGTAAAGCATTTGGTAGTAGACAGTTTGTAAATTGTTCAAGTGTCGGGGTAATTTTTCTAGCTACTTGCACATATAATGCCTTTTATGTCAGTAAGACAAGGAAAATGTTTAAGCTGGGTTTTTAACTCAGCCCATATTTCCTTTTTCCACCCCACTTCCTCTGCTCTTATTCTAAGTAGTAATTTAGGATGGAACTTTTAAGACAGATTTGTTTTGGAAGGCAACCAACCAAAATGCTATCCTCTGGGCTCCAGCTATCACCCACATCTCACCATCAGGAATATCCCTGAGTCTCAATTATTGTTCCCAATGCACTAATGAAGCAGAGTGGCTACACGCATGAATCTGGGGTGCGCAATCACTCAGCACCCTACATGCCCCCCATGCAGGATGCACTGGTGGGGCACGCAGCATATATGTGCCAGATCACCAGCAATGCGAGGAGCAACATGCCAGGTGCAGGTGAGGGGCAGGCCGGCACTATGCGCCATGCACTAAGGCACATAGTGCTGGCCACAGGGGTGCATAGGTGTGCAGGGTATGCCAGGAAGAACCCTGCCGTACACCCTCTATGCACCCCATGCACACCCCACAGGACAGGGTGAACAAATCACTGACCATCTAGGGCCACAAGAAACAGCTGCCTGATGCCACCCACCCACCCCAGCACACAGTCATGAGTGTGGCAGCTCTCCCAACACCCACAACACCCATACCCCTCACAAGGGCACTGGCACAAGGCTGCTGCCCCCCATCCCCAACAGCACCACATGTCAACCCCCCTCACCACTTCCAGTGGTAATGTTCCCCCACTGACAGCAGGCATGCCCCTCATCCCACTGCACCACATTGGTGCCATCAGTGAGGGACGGTGGAATTTCCCTCCTACCACCTGCCACAGGCATTGGCCCTCTGACATCCGTAGGGCACACTGCCAACACACGCACCACCACGTAAGGGATCCGCTGTTGGAACCATGCTGGGCATCTGATTGGATGCCAGGCTGGGTCTGCGACTCCTCCAGCACCCACCTTGCGTGGACCTATGCACCGGGGGGGGGTGGGGCCGTGGACAGGTGACTGGCGGTGGTGAATGCCGCTGGTGCACACCTGTCCACAGGTGCAGAACTACGCGTGTGGGTTACTCACCTTTGGTGTGTAACTTGCGCCCATATGTGCACAGGGCCCTATTAGCATAAAGCATAATTTCAGTGACCCTTCTGATTTCCAAACAAGAACTGAGGGAATGGTGAAAAGACTCGGTAGGTGGGTTTCAGCCACAATGTTCCCACAGAATCTAAAAGGCAATGTGAGCAGATGGAACATACTGATTTGCTGAGGTATAGGGAGAGAACTAAAGATAGAGATGATGCCCCTAAATGTTATCACTACTTACAATTCTCAGTTATTGGCAGTAAGAAATATACTTGCCAAAAACTAGCATATACTCACAGCAGAACGTGTATTACAGGGAGAGGTGAATGAACTACACTGCATGGTCCATAACCTTTCATATCTACTGGTGCATTTGTTCCAACCTGTTAGTAGACCCCAGAGTAAGTGGCTGCCAGAACAGCCGAAAGGTTGTTTCTTGTGTGGCCACTGTAAAAACTGTGAAGTGGTCACCAAAAAGGCCACTTTCACTTCTGTGAATGCCTGTAAAAAATTTGGTATTAGAGAGTTTGTAAACTGTTTTGAGTGTTAGTGTCATTTATCTAACTACTTGCACGTGTAAAGCATTTTATGTCAGTAAGACTAGGAGAATGTTTAAGTTGAGAATGGGGGAACATCTTAGTGATGTTAAATGTGGGAATAGGGAAAATACTCTGGCCAAACACCTAATGGTTATTGATAATAACACTAATCATTACTTCAATTTATTTGGGATTGAGAGGATCACATTGGGATGGAAAGGGAAGATATAAATGCTAAAATCCTCTGCAGACAAGCTTTGTGGATATACCAATTTGGGGCTTTGAATTTTCTATGGTTAAATGATCACTTTGATGTGAAAGTGAAAATATTCGTGGTGGATAGTGCCATATTTTCATTGACTCCCACAACATTTCTGTGAAACTAAACATGGCATTTCAAGAGGTAGAAGACTGATGTGTGTTTGAGTGTTTAGACCCCCAGAAAGTACTCCTAGTAAAGAATGTGGCAGAGGAGCAGAACAAGACAGCTATCTTGGAAGAGCTAAAGGATACCTGAAAGATTGTGGGAACATAACAATTCAGAAAGTGATTAGAGAACCAGGTACCTAGTTTAGCAAATTAATTGTAGAAAAACTGAGAAGGACTTAAAGGCCATGAATCTGCCTTCCAGTTTGACACCTGAGGAGTCTCAAGAGATCTGCGTGATGATAAGCAAAGAGGTCCTCTCAACCAGAAACCTCCTTCATCCCATCAGAATCCTGTTGGGGATTGGAAGACCAGACTATAACTGTTTTTGACTAGTGAACCAAAGACCTTTGAAGATGTGCAGATCTTGTTGCCTCCCTGGGCAACCTCTGAAGAATCTGGGCTAGCTCGCTCTGCTGGTTCAGACTATTACTGACACCTAAGCATTTTTTGTGGCACCATCCCTAACCTTGTTGGGGAAAATGATTATGAAATCTGGATCAATTATGCTGTTCCAATGCTGCACGAGTGGCAATACACTGAGGTGGAAAATGCAAGAGACTGGCAGAGAGTTTGAAGGGGCCAACATTAGACCCCATTCAGTTGTTGAGTGCCACAGACCCAGAGACCCAAGCAGATGAATATATGACCACCCTAGATAGTGTGTTTGTAAGTACAGAATCCTGCGAAGACTTGTACTGGAATTTTAAGACCATCAAACAATGCCAGGGTGAGCCCCTCTCCACCTATCTACACTGACTCAAGAGGGTCTTACAGAAAGTGTACTGCAGAGGTGGAATAGAGTCCAAAGATCTGAACAAGGTGCAACTAGACCAAGAGCTGAAGGTCACCAGATATTCAGATTTGCTGCTTTTAAAGTTGCACTTCTTTTTTGAAAACTTTATTTATAGTTCAGCAGGTGTACATATGCAGCACATATAGATACATCTTCAGTTTTCCATTCAATTAACAATACTCACAATCTACATGCCATTAAAGGGAAGATAACATTTACTGTAAGCTGTTCAGTATTTTTAATTCGCAATCATTTCCTGTAGACCATGAGGGCCCTAGTATGTTCGTGGCAACCATCATGTAACTGAGGTATGGAGATTTCTCATCTGGTGTGCCCTTATTTTATTTCTCTTTATATTGGTATTTTGGGGGCATCCTCCTCATTGATGGGAGGGAGGAAGAATCTCCTCTGTCCCAGTCAAGTAAGCTATTTGGCATAGTACAGAATCTCCAAGCCTAAGGCAATCAAATCAGGGAGAACCATGGTTCCCCTAAGGCTTTTTCCAGGGGACCCCATATTTTCAGGTAATCATCTTCCCTACCTTTGGCATTATATCGTGTATGCTCCAGTTTCATACTTTGCATCAACTTGTTGTCCCATTCTGCTGCGGTAGGAACTGAGTCCGCCCCCCAATGGCACATCAAGGATTGCTTACCTATCACCATGGCTAGCTGCCACAGGGGATAATCCAAACCCTTTCCAGATCTGGATGATCCTGGGAGACCCAGTAGGACCTTCCCTGGGCCTACTGTATAATTTATGTGGAGAACCCTCTACATCAGTTCTATCAGTGCTCCCCTGTAGTGTTGTATTTTTGGGCATTGCCACACCAAATGCATAAATGTTCCTGTATTAATCTTGCACTATGAGAACTTATCTGGTACCGAGATATCAATTTTGTTAGCCAACTCCGGGGTAAAATATGTTATACATAAGATGTTGTAGTAGATGGCTCATAGTCTACTACTGACTGAGCATTGTACCCCCATACGTAGTACCGTATTCCACTCTCCCTCCATGAGAGTCCCTTTGCCCAGGTCCCCTTCCCACTTCTTCCTCAGTGTGGCCAAGTGTGTGGGTAAACTACCCAACAATGCCCTATAACATCCTGTTAAGGGTTTTGTCTGGCATCTAAGGGTGGAAGTCCAGATGCCATCTGGTCCCAAAGCTTTATCCTTGTTTGAGGACCATATCGCCTGTTTGAGTTCAACTACATTAATAGGTTCCTCGAGCAGTTCCCTTTTATTCTGATGTAGAGATGGTAGGGGAATCTCATCTAAAAAATTTGCTGGGTCTATGTGGCCCAGGGCCTCTGTTGTGTAAAGGGTCTCATAAAATGATTTAAAGATCTTTTTAATGGCCTCTGGGCCTGCTGTATTTTCCCCTCCTGTCCCCTCTATTTGTAGTATAACTCATTCTGCTGCCTGTTTTTTTTACTTTCCAGGCTAGCCACTTTCTGGCTTTATCTCCCTCAAAATAATTTTGGGACCCAGTTTTATAATGTCTCTCTCTATCTGGCTATTGACTAGCTGATGTAGAGTGCCCTTCAACCGCTTTAGGTCTCCCTCCTTATCTTGGGCTACCCCTGTCATGATATCTTTTTCTAATAACAACATTTGTTTTTCCAGTATTTATTCTGTGGCCCTCTCTTCTTTTCTTCAGTGTGAGGCATAAGAGATGGTCACCCCCCGCTTATACAGGGTGTGTGCTTTCCTGGCTTCCCATGTGATTTAAGAAGACATATCTGTGATTTTGTTATGGGTTAGGAACTCCTGGATACATTCTCCCATAAATTTCTTGTATTCTCCTGACATCAGGAGAATGGGATCCAGTCTCCATTGCTTAGTCTGGGGCAGGGACCCCCCCCCATCCCCAGGACAACCACCAAAGGAGCGTGGTCAGAAACACATATTGGACCATAATCTGCTCTCGTTATTCCCCTTAGGATGGCTGGGGAAACTAGAAAATGGTCAGTTCTTGTGTACATTCTGTGAACATGGGAGTAGTATGAGAATTATCTCGTTTGGGTTGAAATGCCTCCATACTTCTGTTAGAGCTCTTCCTTCCACTAGTGATCTAAGGGTCCCTACACTCCTAGGTAAGGTTCTGTTCATTGGGCCTGAGTGGTCTCTATCCCTCTCCCAGTAGGTGTGAAAGTCTCTCCAATGATAATATTGTCTGGGAAGGGTGTTAATGTTATTGCCATATGGTGGAAGAACCCTGGGTCATCAATATTTGGACTGTAAAGGGATACTAGGGTGTATCTGGACTCATTGATGGTTACATCACATATAATGTATCTTCCTCTGGGGTCGGCGAGATGGCTATGTATCCATGACTGGAGCCCCGGGCATAGCCATATCACCATGCCCCTCGCTCGTGTTGTAAAGGGTAAATCAAAAGCCTTTTCCACCATGCCTTCTCCACCTCCCTCAACCCCTCTGCTGATAAATGCACTTCCAGTAGAAATAAAATGTCCCCTCTTTGTTTATTAATATATCTCCATATTTTCCTCTGTTTGAATATTGAGTTTAGCCCCCTTGTATTACATGTTATATAACACAGATCCCTCATTTATGGTCAGTAAAGCAGATAAATAGCAATTGAACAACTTTTTGCAAAATCCAATGCAGTGAGAATATCCGGAACTGGGAAGGGAGAAGCCAGAGAAGGCAAGGGGGGCAGCAAGGTCAGTTCCCAGGGTGGGGGCTGACCAAACGAGCAGACGCGAAAGACCATTAGGCCTATTCTGCTGCCATTTTAGTATGTTAGTAAATACCACAATGCACTGCCATTTTGCATCACCCACTGAAATTTTAACTTTACAACCCTTCTACTGCTTAATCCTATTTTAACCATTTTAACTGTGAACCTTAACAAGCCTACTTTTAACCCTTTAACATTTCTAAAACTAAACATGACCTCTAAAGGTAACTTCCTACCTAAATCCCCTAAACGTAACCGGCCCCCTCCCCATCCAACCTCCCATTGTACTTTCCTCCCATTACCCACTACTCTTCCTAGATTTGCCTAGGGTCCCATCCCTTGGCTCCCCAGATGGTCTGGCTATGCAGAGTAATGTCTTTTCCCTAAAATATCTGGTGTAGGAGGGAAGGTCCAGCCTGGTCCACCTGCCAAATTCTCCCTGTTTACAGCTGTGTCAAACTCACCTCCAAAGTGCAGCTCAAGATCCCCCCATCTCCAGCCCCAGGAATTACATTGCTGGCTTCCATGAGCAGGGCCCAGTAGCAATCCCCTGTGGCTGCACTATGCAAATTCAGTTTACCCTTATCAGTGCTCATCCGACCTCATGGTACCAGGAAGATCCTTCGGCCACCCGCACAAAGAGAGGAGAGATGCTAAAACCGCCCCCCACCACCCATCTCCTTTTCCCGCTTCACCCTCCCCCAAGACCATCTGGGCTATACACTTATTTTCCCCATCCCCATTCATGTCCTATTTATTAAAGATTTTCACCAACTGGAACATTGCAATTATTGTCCCTAACACAGCAACATGAAAAACAAAGAGAAAAACCTCACCCTCCCAATTCAGTTAGACATGTGGTAATTCCTGCAAAAATTGGAGCTTCTATGGCAGTGACATTTTTTATACAATGACCATTTCTTGAATTTGTTAGTTTCCCAAACAGGGCATTTTATCCAAAGGAAATGTGGTCACAAGTCGCACATAGCAGTCTTTTGCCCTCCATTCTACCCTGTCACAGAGTTCAGTTGCCCTGGGGTATTAATAGTTCAGATGCCTTAATAATGTCGGCCTGGTAAGGAGGGGTCTGCTCCACCCTGCCACAATGGGCTGGAAGATTCCATTGCGGGCTAAGCACAATCGACCTCTCCCCTGTCCTCTAAGCCCTTAAATTGGAAACTTTACAGTACCATAGGCATTTATTTCAAGGATTATCATCCAGCCGCTCTTGGTTTGGGGCTTTTCATGCTTTCAGCTGTTCGGTATACTTCAGGGCTGCTTCTGGGTCCATAAACACCTTTTGATCTTGGTTCTGCAGTCGGATTATCAGCCTGGCTGGATACAACATGGTAAAAAGACAGTTTATCTCATGTAGCAGTTTTTTAGTTGCACTGAAGGCTTGCCTCTCCATTTGTAGTTTCCATGAATAGTTGGGGAAAATGCTCACTTTTCTGCCTGCCACCATGAGGGGTCCTCGCTTTCTGGCAGCATCTAGTACCTCCTGACGATCCTGGTACCTTAGAAATTTGGCTATTATGTGCCTTGGGCAGTCCCCAGGTCCTAGTCTTCGGCCCAGAGATCTGTGTGCTCTCTGCAGCTCGAGCGTTGTGGAGTTGGGTAGATTTAGTGCTGTTTTCAGCCAGCTGGTTATGTATCCCCCACAATCTGAGCCCTCCATCTCTTCAGGGAGCCCCACCACCCACACATTACAGTGACGCTCACGATTTTTGTGGTTGTCTAATGTTGCTTTCAGTGCCTCAATCTCCCACAGGGCTCTTTGTAACACCGAGTCCATTCTCACCCTTGCCTCCTCCTGTCTATTAATACGGGATTCTGTTTCTTCTAGTCTGGCTGCGTGGTTTTCGGCCGTGTCACTGAGCGAATTCACCATTTGTTGAAGGTGAGTTAATTGCACTCCTATATTTTCAAACCCAGAGCGCTTTTGCTGTGTAAGGTCGAATTTTAAAGATTGAATCATATTTTCTATGGAGCCCCAGGATGTGGATTGAGCTGCGAGATTAGGTTCAGCCCGCTCTGGGTTCATACTGCCGACTGTGCCGGCTCTGTGCTCGGGCCTGAAGCACTTGATTGGCAGGGCTGGGTTGAAATACCACTCCGATTGTTTCTTCTTAAATTTTTTTGAAGCTGTCATGCAAACTGTTGTCCTGGTTGTTCATATTGTTGGTTTTTGATGATTTGGTAGGAGGATGGCTATGATAATTTCTTGATGGGACCTGGAACTCCTTGCTTAGATGTCTATCTCTCTTTCAGGCTAGGCCATGTTCTCTTTTAAAGTTGCACTTAAAAGAAAGACTGGTTGATTCACCTTCCAATGGAGTCATGCTATGGAAAGTTATACTGGCTGAGGATCAAAATGAACAGTGGGGACCCCACCTGCTTCCACCATTAGTGCCCAAGTGTCAGACAACAGAAGTTCCCTTGATGTTGCAAAGCTCCAGAAACTGATTCATGAAATCAAGACTCAGATAGTCTAATGGGGCATGACCAGCCAACCTCCCAGGGAGTTTGAACCTTTGTCTCTAGCATGCCTGTGTTTAGTAGTGTTGTGTCGGCTGTCTCAAGACAGGAATGCAAACCTCAAATGCAATCTCACTGGAAGAAGTCCATGTTCATTTGATCAAGCTAAATAAAATTATGGGGGGTTCTGCAGTCACCTAGGACCCTTGCCTGTGGGAAGGAAATCTATGGCACTCTCTCTCTAGAACTTCTCAACAGCAAATTCAGAGACAATGTTTATTGCTATCACTGTGGTGGCGATGGACATATCAAAAGTCAGTGTCAGTCAGAAAGCAACTTTCAAACACTGACTGGCTACTCAATGAGAAATTAGCAATAAATCCTTACTGGTCTCTGAACTTTAGTGGGCACCCAGAAGAGGTGCACACTGGTGCCCTGGGAACACGTCATTTACCAGCAACCATTGTTAAAGCTACAGGTCATGTCAAAACCAAAGCCAAAGTGTCAAGGAATTGTGAGAAAATTGTGGGTCCTACAGCAAATGTGCAAGCTCAACTGGATGGATGGCCCTCCCTGGTACTCCTGGATAGACTATTGTGATAAGTATCTGTCTCACAAAAAGTTAAAACCTTTGGGAGGCTTAGATGTTGGGGTCTTACGGAAGCTCCAGACCACCACCTGGCCTTGATCCACATCTGGATTTCCTTCCCAGTGAACACAGTTGGAACTCCTACTGCTGTGGAGATGTGTGCTATTTGGTGTACAGTGGATGATTATGGATGAAAAGATTCCAATCCTTGTAGGAAACAATGCTCATATGTTCTACCACCTGGATCAGTTGCACAAAGAGTTTCAAGCCCAACAAGAATGTGCCAGTGTGCCTCCATGTGCTTGTCAGACAAGCTTACACTCACAAAGCTCCTATCCTACCTGAGGACAAATATGTGGGAAATGTTTAATATCAATGTTGGGTGCTGAGCATGTCCCTTTTCCAGTTATAGATGTCTATACAGTTTTTATCATTTGGGGCTGGTAAGTGAAAGTACAAGCAGAAATAGTAGAAGAAACCAGCAACACTCGAAACAAGTCATAAAAGTAGTCTGATTTTTATTTTTCAGACCAGAATCCTCTTGTTACCCTGGGGTAACAAGAGGATTCTGGTCTGAAAAATAAAAATTGGATTACTTTCATGACTTGTTTCAAGTGTGACTAGTTTCTTCTACAATTTCAGAAATGTTTAACACCAAGATTGATCTGAAATGGTGTCTCCCCCACCCCCCAAAGTAGAGTGTGCCATCAAGGGAATACTATGCCTCAACCTATCTTGCCATAATCAGTTGCCAATGCTGGATGGGCCAGAGGAAGCCAGTTTGCCAAAGGGGCTCATAGTCAAACCTAGTATACTGCCACCTAAAGCTCGTGAATATGTCAGACAAGTAACAATTCATGTGACAAATGTGTCTGACGACTAGTGACCATCCAAAGGGGATAGACTCTCACCAGGGTCTATTATATTGATCTGGCTGTGTAGCCACAAAAAAGAGAGAAACCAACTCCAAGACAATTAGATCTTTCAGTGTTCATGTTTGGAGACTTCTCTTTGCCCACAGAGTGCCGGAACAGAATTCAAAAGAAGTTGGCATAGTGAACAGAAGTTTTCTCCTTGAAATAATGGACATTGGGTATGCCAAGGGTGAAAAGCACCCCATTCAGGTCACTGATGAGAGACCTTTTCTAGAAAGATTTAGATGACTGGCCCCCACCGGCATACATGATGTCTGGAAGCACTTGCAGGAGATGCTGTTGCAGGCATCATTCAGGAATCTAAGAACCCCCATGTGTCACCAATTGTAGTTGTCAAGAAGAAGAGTGGGGCTGCAGAATGTGTGTTGGTACTACCAAACCATAAATAAAAGAACTGTACCTGACCAATACACTATGTCACAAGTCCAAGATGACATAGATTAAATGAATGGAAGTCAATCATTCAGTGTGATGGATCTGAGATCCAGATACTTTCAAATCCCCATGGCCAAGCAGGATCAAGAAAAGACATAGTTCATTTCCCATTAGGTTCTATGAGTTCCTTCAAATATGACAAGAGTTCTCAGGGGCACCATCCCAATTCCAATGGAGAGAGCAGTAGATAACATGAACCTGCAGTAGTGTCCTGTGTACTTGGATGATATTATCATATTTGGGAGAACCCCGAAATAGTAAAAAGCCTGAATGTTCAAAGTACTTGACAGACTGCAATGGTATGGCCTACACCTCTCTGTTGACAAGTGCCAATTCTTCAGGACCTCAGTCAAGTATGTGAGTCACATCATGTCCTAAGATGACATCCTTGCCAATCCTGACTATTCAGAGTTTCTTGGAATTCTTTGGTTATTACTGCAGGTTCCTTAAAGATCTAAACCTCATACAAGGTGCGCCCACCTACTCAATTCATCCACACCTTTTAAGTCCATGATACTAGTCCTTTGGCTGGTGTACCTTCCAAAATTTGAAGAAACAAGAATCCTTATTTTGTAGTGCAAAAATCTTTTTCCTTTAATGTTTAAAATTCAGAATATCTCCATACAAAAAGGACAAGCACACCCATGGATAGTTACAGAATGCTAGAGCAAAAAAGCCTTACATTTCACCATGTGTAAGCATGGTTTTATCAGAGGCATAAAAGACAAAGCTTGTGTGGGGTATATAAGTACTATTACACATCAAATAAATTAATTAAAGTGCATGAGAACATTCAACCTAATTAATGATGCCCATCACAGACTTATTACCAACACATGATCCAAGTAATAAATACATTAACTATTAACAGTCTAAATCGGAAAAATACCATTTAAAGTCAAAGCTACGTAGTTAAAAGAATCATATAACATTTTAATCAAATTAAAAAACAAACTTTCTCTTTAATCTTCTCCACAATGCTTTATCTTCTTGTAGCTTTTTTCTTCATCGGTTCTTCACCTTTTTATAATAGCTTCTTTCCAAATGTTTCCTAGAGATTTAAGGAGACAAAATAAGCATCCACTCTAACATGTCTAATTCATTACTATCAATCAATATTTATTAATTTTCGGTTTAAATTGTAAAGTCATTTGCTAACATTCTATATCTATCATACCCATTATATAAATAAACCAATTCTCTGTTTCACATACAAAATTATCTCAGTTTTAAAAAAGTCAATTCTCCTTTTCATTTTAGAGAACAGAGCCATTTGCTAACATTCTATATCTATCATACCCATTATATACATGGACCAATTCCCCATTTCACATACATAATTACGTCAATTTCAAAGAAGACAATCTCAATACATCACTAATGGTTAAACAGTAAAAACTGAAAAATGAAAATCACTAAAACATGTGCACAAACCACAGCTGATTGCTATTCAGAACAGATTAAACACATATTATCTATTATTTTGATATAGATGCAACCCTGTACAAGTGGGGGGATTTTTAAAATGACAAAGTCTCAGTAACAACTGCTGTTTTATTCAACAAATTCCACCACTAAAACATCTTTTAGTTTTTCCGTAAATGTTTTACTTCAACAGATTCATTTAAGCCAGGTGGGAAACATGCCCAAGTTCGATAAATCCAGGCTGTTTCCTTTTGGCTCACTTCACTCTCCAAATCTCCCCTTCTCAAATTCTGTTTTACTTTTTCAATTCCAAAGAAGGTTATGGTATGCTCCAGCTTATTCTTATTCTGTATATGCCTGCCAATTGCATATTTAATATTACCATCCCTCCAGGCTTGTACATGTTCCCCAATCTGCTGTTTAAAACTCCTTATAGTTCTTCCAATATAAAGGCATCACATTTACATCTCAAAATATAAACTACACCCTCCGTATTACAGTTTGTAAAAGTATTACAGAATATATTCTTCTTGCCACTTGTATGGATCACTTCTGCTCCCTGAATTATGAAATTACAGTAAGTACAGTTATCACAATGTTTATTCATATTCGGGACTTTCCAAAATGTTGTGCTCTTTTCTGGTGCAAATCTCTAAATAAAATAGGCCATTGCTTGTTAATTATTTCCCTCACTTCTGTGGCTCCTTGTGTATAAGTTGTAATAAACCTCAGAAATTCAAAATCCTGTTGCACCTGTTTATTTATTTATTTATTTATTTTAACATCAGTTTAAAAAACCTTTGAGCCAGAGGCTCATTTACAAAGGTACCTCGTCGAAGGCAGACACAACATACATACATGAGGGAATCCAAAATAATGTACAGTAAAAAAGACAAGGCAAGTAGCAGGCAGAGGTGAGACAGTCAGCAACAGAAATGAACAATAGGCAAGTGTCACAATTGCAGGTGAATGAGTTACCAAAACACCATTGTCGGTTCAGACATTTTTTTTTTTTTATACATGGGCAGACAGCGGGGGTGTCAGGGGCAGTGACAGGAGTGTGAGACGAGCAAGTGGTTTTTTAGATAGTTTTTGAAGCTGGCGAGTGAGGGGGCATTTGAGATACCAGCAGGTAGGGAGTTGTACAGGGAGGGGGCTCTATAGAAGAACGCCCTTTGGCCCTGGGAGGTCCGTACCCTAGGGATAACTAGTGCAGTTTTGCTGGAAGCCCGGGTGTGGACAGTGGGGTTGGAACAACGAATAGGTGGCAAGGCCAGGTGGGGATAGACCATGGGGCTTTGAAGGTAACTTGGCAGAGTTAAGACAGGACGCCACCATCGAGGTTGAGTAGGGAAGCCAAGGAGTACAATTGACAAGTATGGGTGAGTCTAGGGGCACTGATGATAAGTCTACAAGCTTTGTTAAGTGTAAGTCGAACCTTTTGAAGGGCTGTCGGGTCAGCTGCGCCATAAACAGGAGGCCGTAGTCAACTAGCGAAGCACAGAAGAGGTGACTGCTAGCGAGAGAGTTAGTGGGGAGGCATTTTTTATGCCGGTAGAGGATACCAAGCCGAGCATTGGAGGCTGAGGTCAGTGCAGAGATATGGTTATGAAAGGAGAGGGAAGAGTCGAAGATTAGGCCAAGGTATTTATAAGAGTGCACAAGTTCCAAGGGGTGATCCTGTGCGGAGAGAACAGAGAGAGGGAAGTTACTAGACTTTTTTTGGGGGTGGGCAAAAAGCATAGATTTAGTTTTCTTCAGGTTGATGACAAGACGGTGGTCAGAGAACCAGCTTTCAGCTGAGGTGAAGGCACGCTGTAGGGAGTTTTGGAGTAAGGCAGGGGTTACTGCCAGAGGCAAGAGCATCGTCATCTGCGTAGAGAAGGATTTTCCAGCGCAAGCTTTAGGCAGGTTGTTGAGAAAGAGAGAAGAGTAGAGGCCCAAGAATGAGGCCTGGGGAACACCAGGCGAATTTGGAAGGTAGGGGATAGGTGCCACCAACACACACACATTGGGAGGCGGTTGCAAGTAGCTTGTGCACCAGGAGACAGGACCGAGGCAAGCCCACACTGGCAAGTGTGGCTAATAGAAGCGGGTGAGAGACGGTATCAAAGGCTTTCGATAGGTCTATAAATACCGCACCAGCGAGGGCGCCGGCATCAAGAGACTTATGGAGGAAGTTAGCAAACTCCAGGAGAGCAGTATTGGTGCTATGGCCAGTTCTGAAACCATGCTGTTCAGGACAAAGGACCTCATATTTTGTAAGGTAAAGGGAGATTTGACTGGCAACTATTTTCTCCAAAGCTTTAGAGAGGGGAGGATAGAAATTGGTCGGTAGTTACCTGAAAGGTGATCTGTCAACGCCTTTGTGAAGAGGGGTAACAGTAGCGACCCTCCAGATGGCGGGAATTGCCCAAGGCAGAGGGATTTATTAAAGAGGCAAGGATGGGAGAGATGACCTGATCCAGGACCTGGCGAGGGAGACAGGGATCAAGGGAGCCATTGGCCATTGAGTTGCCTTTAGGGCTTTGTAAATAGGGCCTAACCTCCTGGGTGGACACAGTGCGAAGGTAGAAAGGGGGTGGGGGATGAGAGGAGCAGACAAGGGGGGAAGGGGATTGAAGAAATTGCTCGGGAGCACTGCACTAAGGTCAGTGAAGGCGTTGTTGAGGTGAGTAGCAATGAGTGCAGGGTCAGTGCAGGGAGACCCATCAATGTTAAGATGTGCAGGGGAGTGAGCGTGTGCCCTATTAAGCTGCTTGATATTATCCCAGAAGGATCTAGGGTTGCCCCAGGAGGAGGTAAGAGTAGAGTTGTAATATTCTGACTTAAGCTTAGGACAGCCCATGTACATTTATTCCGGCAGCTACGAGGCCAGTCTGTCAGCAGGCGGCTAGTTTCAATGGCCAGGTACTACAGGTTGTCACGCTGCTTGAGAAGTGAGCGGTGTAGGGGTAATCCAGGGGTGTGCCTTAATTTAGATCTAAGTGGGGTGAATGGGTGCGTGTCACAGGCAAGGTTAAAGGTATGGACAAAGAAGGCTAGTGCCTTGTCAACATCAGGGTATTTAGTAGTGGGGACCAATCAGTGCCAGCAAGGTGGCGTTTTAAGTCTTTAAGCCCACCGGGTCTAAACCGACAACGGCGGGTGGTGAAAACAGGGGGCTTAGGCAGGGAGGTTGACCAGAAGAAAAGAACTGGGGAGTGGTCACTAAGGCAGTCTGGGAGGATTTGAACATTGTGGACGCGGTTGGGCCTGTTAGTGAGAACCACATCCAGAAGAGTGCTTGTTCCTGTGCTAGGATTTAACCTGGTGGGTTGTGAGACTAGCTGAGTCAGGTCAATGGCAGCGAATGCCTCACGGGAGGTAGACTCCTTAGGAGATAGCCAGTAGATATTTAGATCACCTACCAGGATTTGGTCAGAGGGGTTAGGCAGAGAGGAGATGTAGTCAACAAGGGGGCCCAGTGCATGGGCTTGATTTTTTGGTGGTATGTAGGCAATAGTCAGGAAGATTGGGGCCCTAGCAGGGTCAGGAGACAACTTTAGGGTTAGGGCCTGGGCATTGAAATCAAGGGTGGGGGAAGGGCAAGACTAAGAAGTGGGTCTTTAACATAGATGGCACAGCCACCACCCCGCTTGCCGATTCTGTCAAGCCGATGGAGGGAGTAGCCTGGGAGAGAGACCTGGGCGTCAGAGGTGGAGCTGGACAGCCAGGTTTCCACTAAGGCAATCACATCAGGATTATGATCAGCCACCCAGCAATGTAGGGAGTCCAGTTTTTTTAGGAGGCTACAGATGTTAATAGATGCGATGCGATGTTTAGGAGGTCTATATTTAATTAAATCTTGTCTCTCCATACAGCCTACTTTTTGTAATGCTTTATCTACTACCCCTTATTTATAACCCCTAATGGCAAACTTATTTGTCATTTCCTGTGCTTTTATTTCATATCTATTGGGGTCACTGTAATTTTGTTAGGCGCTTACCAGCTGTCCCTTTGGAATAGCCCTTTTCACATGTGCTGGATGGCAGCTTGCAGCATGTAAAAGCGTATTTCGATCTGTATTTTTTGCATATAAATCTGATGCAATGCCACTCTCACCATCTTTTACAGGGTTACATCCCAAAATTCTATCTTATCAAAATTCACAACAAGTTTGAATTTAAGAGCCTCATTCATTTGTTCCAGATACTGAACAAAAAGATTCAAATCTTCCTCATTACCCCTCCCTATAATTAATATGTCATCAATAAAACGCCTCCACAAATCCACACAAACAAAGTGTGGATTTGTGGAGGCATCCCTGACATGAAAGTGTTCCCAGTAAGCAAGATACAAATTGGCAAAGCTGGGGGCAAATGTTGCCCCCATTGCTGTGTCTCTGATCTGTACATAATATTTGCCCTTAAACAAAAACATATTCAGTGTTAACACTAACTGTGCCCGATCCAATAACAATTCAGTCAGTGGATGTGCACCATTAGATCTCATGTCTAAAAAGAATTTCAGAGCTGTTAAGCTATCACTGTGAGGAACTGACGTATACAGAGACTGCACATCCAGTATTGCAAAATACCAGTCTCTGTCCATCGCGATGTACTGTACAGTGTTTTATATATCGGTTGTACACGAATGTAAGAAGGAACACCTTGTACTATAGGTCTAATATAATTATCAACGAATTTTGACAGGGGCTCTGTTATACAGCCTATTCCTGAAATGATTGGAAGTCCCAGAGGATTTATTAAATTCTTATGTACTTTCGGTAGAATGTACATAGTGGGAGTAACCGGATGACTAGTGGTCAGAAAATGTTGTTCTTCCCTGTTGATCCATTTCTGGTCAACTGCCCATTTTAAATAATCATCCACTCTTTTTTTAAAAAACCCTGTCATATTTCATGTCAATTTTCTATAATATTTATTATCACTCAGTTGTCCCATAATCTCAAGTTCATATTTTTCACTATCTAATAAAACAATTGCACCCTCCTTATCTGCTGGTTTTACAATCACAGATTTATCACAAGACAAATCTAATAATGTTAATAATAGATAGAATGTTAATAATAATAATAGAATGTTAGCAAATGGCTCTATAATCTAAAATGAAAATGAGAATTGTCTTTTTTAAAACTAATATAACTGTGTATGTGAAATAGAGAATTGGTTTATTTCTATATTCAATTCAATTCAATTCAATCTTTATTTATATAAGATGCCTTTCTGAAACCAAGGCACCTGTACAACACATGATAAAACAATAAATAATTAAAACAATATTAAAATTAAGCTAAACACGTGGCATTCAAAATACATTATATGCTTGGCTAAAAAGATATGTTTTTAAAGCCTCCTTAAAGCTTTGGACAGTCGGGCAATCTCACACCTGACGAGGTAGAGAATTCCACAGGGTTGGGGCCATAAAGCTAAAAGATCTGGCCTCTGAAGTTTTTAAATGAACCCTGAGAATCTCTAGCAATCCCTCGTCAGTGGAGCAGAGAGAGCGGGAGGGACAGTAGGGACAAAGGAGATCTTTCAGGTAAGCAGGTCCCTGATCATGTAGGGCCTTATAGATCAGCAAACCGACCTTGAAGGTGATTCACCAGCGAATTGGCAGCCAGTGAAGTCCGCGAAGCACAGGCATTATATGACTGGACCTAGAAGAACCAGTCAATAGCCTGGCTGCCGCATTCTGCAGTAGCTGCAAGTGGCAAATCTCAACCCTCGGTAGCCCAAGGTAAAGGGCATTGCAGTAGTCAAGGCGGGAGGTAACGAAAGCGTGGACCAAAGTAGGAAGATTGTCTGGAGGAACCAGATGCTTCACCCGGGTGATGTTCCTCAGATGGTAAAAAGAGGTTTTGACAACTGCCGACACCTGAGATTTAAATGTAAAACAGTCATCAAACACAATGCCCAGGTTCTGCACCCGGTCTGAGGTAGTTAGCTGGACACCCCCAAGCCATAAACCTGAGGGTGATCCAACCAACAAACCCACCTCCTGGTGACCCTGGTCCACGACCAACACCTCAGTTTTATCTGGGTTCAACCGCAGCCAACTCACATTCATCCAGTCCTGGATTTCGGCAAGACAGTTGTTAAAGACCGAAAAGGCAGCATCTTGGTTGGGCACAAAGGACATGTACAGCTGAGTATCATCTGCATAGCAGTGAAAACCCAGACTGTACTGCCTAATAATCGCTCCTAATGGCAGCATGTATACCACAAACAACATGGGAGCCAAAATGGAGCCCTGCAGTACCCCACAGGATAGGGGGAATGATGCCGAGGAAAAAATCCCAGACACCACTCTCTGAGTCCTACCGTGGAGGAAAGATCGAAACCAACTGAGGACTGTATCAGACAGCCCACAGATAAACTGCAAGCATTCCAATAGCACATCATGGTCCACAGTGTCAAATGCTGCAGAGAGATCAAGAAGGACCAAGATGGAATGAGTCCTTCAATCTCTCATTATTAGGAGGTCATTTAGTACCCGGACAAGAGCTGTCTTGGTACTATGCCTTTTCCTAAATCTGGACTGGAGAGAATCATAGACATTGTGGCTGGTCAAATCATCATCCAGCTGCAACGCAACCACCTTCTCAATAACTTTACCCACAAAGGGTAAGTTAGAGACAGGCCTGTAATTTGCCAGACAGTCCGGGTCCAAGGAGGACTTCTTAAGAAGGGGCTGAACCACAGCCTCCTTTAGAGGATTTGGAAAAATCTCCCTCTCCAAGGACCTCCAGATTATCTCTGCAAGGACGGGACCAATTTTATCCACACAGCCCACAAAGAGATGTGTGGAGCCCGGATCCAAATCACAGTTAGTGGGACGCAATGATTGGATGATCATCACAATGTCATTGATTGTGGGAAGGCTGAAGTCAGACCACATAAACTGGGTGTCCGACATCTCCTGCTGACCATCACAACTCCCATTAGAAAGGGTCAAATGGATATCAGACCTGATTGTGGCAACCTTATCTGAAAAGAATAGAGCAAACTCCTCACACCATTCTTGAGAAAAGGCTCTTCTGAGCTGAAGACAGATTGGATTGCACAATCTGTCCACAGTCCAGAAGAGCTGAGCTGGTCTATTCTGTGCAGCAGCAATCTCTCTGGACAGGAATTCTGCCTTCTTATGAGAGATTGCGGATTGATAGACCACGTAGTGGTCCATCAGACTAAGTTTGTCACAATCCAGGCCCGACCTCCGCCAGCACCTCTCTAACCTTCATCCAACTCTCCTCAACTCCCTCAGAGTCTCACCAAACCAAGGAGACCTGGGGTGAAGAGTGAGGGGACGAACATGAACAGGAGCAATGGAATCCAGGGCCCCTGCCACCGCCTTGTTATAGGCAAGTACCAGGTCCTCTGGATCCATGCAATCTCTCGGTAAGCCCGATAGGTCCAGCACTGCCATCAGGCCATCTGGGGAAACACCCCTTAAAGGGCGATACTGGACCATCTCCATAGGGGCTGGCCTACTAGGGGTGGCCTCAAAACTGAACCCAATGGAGTGATGATCAGCCCATCAGACTGGTTCCACCACCAAATCGGATATCTCCATCCCCAGAAGGAACACCAAATCCAATGAGTGACCACCAATATGGGTCGAGGAGGAAATAACCTGTGTGAAGCCCAGTGAAATCATTAATTGGAGGAATGGGTATGATAGATATAGAATGTTAGCAAACGGCTTTACAATTTAAACTGAAAATTAATATATATTGATTCATAGTAATGAATTAAACATGTTATAGTGGATGCTTATTTTGTCTGCTTAAATCTCCAGGAAACATTTGGAAAGAAGCTATTATAAAAAGGTGAAGAACCGATGAAAAAAAAAAGCTTCAAGAAGATAAAGCATTGTGGAGAAGTTTAAAGAGAGACTTTGCTTTGTAATTTGATTAAAATGTTACATGGTTCCTTTAACTATGTAACCTTGACTTTAAATGGTATTTTTTCGATTTAGACTGTTAATAGTTAATGTATTTATTACTTGGATCATGTGTTGCTAATAAGTATGTGATGGGTATCATTAATTAGGTTGAATATTCTTGTGCATTTTAATTAATTTATTTGACGCGTAGTAGTATTTATATACCCCACACAAGCTTTGTCTTTTATGCCTCTGATGAAGCCATGCTAAGATGAGGTGAAACGTAAGGCTTTTTTGCTCTGGCATTTTTGTAACTGTCCAAGTGGGTGTGCATGTCCTTATTGTATGGAGATTTTCTGAATTTTAAACATTAAAAGAAAAAGATTTTTGCACTACAAAATACGATTCTTGTTTCTTCAAATCTTGTAAGATACACCAGCCAAAGGACTAGTATCACAGACTTAAAAGGTGTGTATGAATTGAGTAGGTGGGCGCACCTTGTAAGAGGTTCAAATTATTATATTTTAGGTTGGACCACCTTACATATATTGTACAAAATAGTGGAGAAACAATTTTTTGATTGAAGGATCCTTAAAGACTACTCCAAGATCATCAAGCCTCTGCAGGAACTAACCCAAGGGTATCCTCCTGCCTACCAGAAAAACAACTGGGTGCCACATTCCACTCCTGAAATGGTTTACTACAGAGTGCAGGAACCATTTAGCCCAGATGGACCTTAGCTTGTGGTGAAGCATTTAACCAATGCACCCATGTTGGTCTAGGCAGACCCCAGAAAGCCATATGTGTTACACACAGATGCCAGTCTCAGTGGTTTGTGAGCAACATTATAACAAGAATATGCACAAGGGCTCCAGCCATTAGCTTATGCCAATCACAGTTTATCCAAAATCAAGCAGGAACCAGTCACATATTCAATGTCCTATTAGTGTCTTTTATTGTAGTTTATTCTTAACTCTTAATCCCCTGACCACACCCAATGTTTCACCTTACGTGGGCTTCCTCTTGGGCAAGGATCTATATTTAAAATACATAAATAATATTTACAATCCATTCACTTAAATATATACTGTAATATTTGCTACATCATTGGTACTTAATGCTCCCATCATTTACACTGTATTTATCAAATATTGCTACATGTATTTTATATTATTCCAAATATCTAACGCATTTATACATTTGTGAAGCATAATTACTAGTACTTAATTTTTCTACTTAAAATGGTGAAACACTATATATTTATTATACGCATACCTGGGTATCAGATGCCATTGAAATTTTCACATTTAATATTTTCTATGGTATCTTTTCCTAGAGAGATGTGAACCCCTTTGTGAATTAATCAGACTTTAAATAGTTGTCATACCATCAGATTTTTTGTTTTCTACTTGCATTATGTAAGGATTAACCCACGACAGAGCATGGGTCTACTAGAGAATCAATCCATGCCTGGGGAGGTGGACAGCTGAGTGGTTTCAACCACCCAGGCATGGATTAATTCTCTAGTAAACCCATGCTCTGGAGTTGGTTATTTCACTTGTAACATGGGGAAGAAAAAGGGTTTGGCTCCCTTTTTTCCATGTGCGCTTCTACATGCTATGCATTTGAAATGGTAACTTTAGCTGTACGAAAGTTAGCTTTGTAAACTGTACCAGTCGCACACTTGTGTTTGTATGTTCGCTTTGATGGAAGTGCATAGAATTATGAGTCAAATGCAGAACAGGTTGTGAATCAAAAAAAAATAGTCATTATGTTCATTGTTACTCACTGCTCGTTTTCTGATGTATTAATTCATGCTGGTCAAGTGTTGCAGTTTGCTTGTGTCTCAATGACATTTCTGTGTTTTCAATGTTTTTTCCCTTGCTTACACAGGATGCGGACATTGCATAAGGAGGTGTCACTAGGAGGATTACATGGCAAAAGGGGGTGTGACATGGCATGAATAAATTACAGCATGGAGCAGTAAGTTAGGTTGCTGGCATTGTACATTTTGTAAACCTGTGGGCATCCAGACTCATTTGCCAATGCCACCACCTTTTTTGATCAGTTTCTTAAGGATTTAGGAGGGCTTTTCCACAATCCTGTTATGACTCAGACCAGGTACTGCTGACATGGAATGACAAATGGCTTCCATCATGAATGGGGCTGGCAACGGTACTGCATACGTCACTGTACTGTATGTTGAAGCTTCACCTCGTCTGATGTTGTATGGAATACTGAACAGATATTAACTTGTATGCTACTGATAAAATTTAAAAAAACATTCTTTATCGTGTTTAAGGTTCTGCACACCGCCTAAGCCTCTGGGTGCTTTCCACCTGTACTCCTCTTCCGATGTTTAGGCTTGTTTTTTATTTTTCCAAAAAATCATGCATTGGGTATTTTTATATATACAACTTATTTTATTTTCTCCCAATCCAACGTCAAAATTTAGACATATTCACTTCAGAAATAAATTATACTCATTGATTTTCTTAAAAGATTATTTTTCCTTTTTCAATTCAGTCACTTCTTCATTCAAAAACTATTTAATTTCAGTTACTCTCAATTTAAAACATTCCTTATTTATGTACTTTACCGTACATCTTTATCATGCTTGTTCTCATGTATGGCATGCTGTTGCACTCAATTTCATGGATCTATTGCCTATTCCACTCATTTTTCTGTTTCCACGAGAAACACCTTTTCCCATTGTGGCATCCCCTTTTAACTTTCTTTTTTTGCCCAAAATATTAGAGCTGATGTCTGTCTGCCTTGAGGTAGAGCTCCAAACTACTGTTGTATGTATGTTTGTTTAGCGCAACAAAGCACTTACCCGTGCCATTCCTCCTTCTTCCTGCTTAGTCAGTCTGGCCTCCTCGGTGCTTGCACAAGTCAGGTGATGTTCACACACTCAAATGTGCTACTAAGAAGTGACTGAACTGAAAAAGGAAAATAATCTTTCAAGAAAATCAATGAGTATAATTTATTTCTGAAGTGAATATGTCTAGATTTTGACGTTGGATTGGGTGAAAATAAAATAAGTTGTACATATAAAAGTACCCAATGCAAGATTTTTTGGAAAAATTAAAAACAAGTATAAACATTGGAAGGGGAGTGCAGGTGGAAAGCACCCAGAGGCTTTGGCGGTGTGCAGAACCTTAAATTGAATTACCCTGCCACAGGTGCACCCCAGAACCCTTAAAGCCTGAAATTTTAAAAGGGAAAAGAGCAACACTAAATTGATGTGTGTTTTGGAAATAAGATTCTTTATTGTGTGTTTCAACTTTGAAATTGCAGTACTTTTCACTTTCAAATATTTATCAAATGGCAGTAATATATTCACTATGTTAGCAACATATGTGTCCAGCTATCGTTTTATGGACACACCTCCCAAGACATTGAAACACAGTTTAATTTTTAATGTACAGAACTTTCCTATTTCGCTTTGTAACGTCCGTCTGGTACACATCTTATAGTACTGCAGACTCTACTACTTTTGTCTGGTGCAGTACTGTGAGACATGCTAGCATTCCATACTTTCACTGTGTGGGTGGCTGGATGGGAAGACGTTCACAGTGACACACATTACAAGTGAAGACACAGCGGCACTTATGAGACAGAGAAAATAAAGAAATGTTTATTTCTGTGATGCCCCATTGCAAGCAATTGGCGGATGTGTGAGTAGAGCATTTCTTGAGACACTTTGGGATATATTCTGCATTGCACACAATAAGAATCCTATGAAAAGCAAACAGTGATATCTTCAACACAGGTATGGTGGCTAACGTGGGTACTACACCATGGATTAATTCAGGATGAACCATGGATTAATTGAGAATTAATCCATGGTTACCTTTATTCTTTCTTTATTCTTTATTGAATTCTCGGATTACAACCTTTGAGCTACAAGCTCATTTACAAAGGTTCCATGTCAGGAAAATAAGGTGAACATACAATAGTAACCACATAGATGCAAAGAATTAAGCATTTAACAACAGCAAAAAGACAAATAACGAACTTGGGTTAGGGATAGAGCCTTAGTAGACAGTCAAAGATAGAACAGCAGGCACAATTGCCTGGGAGAGAGGGGGGAGGAGGAGGGTGGGAAGGATTTAAGGGACAGGGGGGAGGAAGTGGAGGTCATCATCTTGCAGTAGACCCAGGTTAGGGGGTCACCATGTCTGAGAGAGAGGTTGGTGAAGGAGGAGGATGTTGGTTGCTAGCATGGTGAGGAATGGAGCCCGGGGGAAAGGAGGTAAGATCTGTGATGGGCAGGGGTCTGTGGGCCAGGGGTTGAGAGGAGGAGGGAGGGAGAGGGGGGGTAGTAAATTAGGAGCTCATGAAGTGCGAAATTGGTGGGGTAGTCGGGGTTGTAAGCAGGAGGGTTGGTCAGGTAGGACAGGTGCTTTTCCCTTGTGAGGAAAGGTGGAACCTAAGTGCAGATTTGAACAGGTCGATTTTGCTAATTGTGGTTAGTTCTGTTGAGAATGAGGAGAGCCATAGCGGGGCCCAGTAGTCAAAGAAATGCTGACTTTGGGTAGTGCGTCGATATGGGATCTTGATTGAGATCTTATTGGATGTCCTTGTAGTCCTGGTTGGAGCAACCTGGTGTATAAGGGAGCTGGGCGCAGAGGGCAGTAGGCCCAGGGTTGCTTTTTTGGCAAGGAGACAGGTTTGATAGCGGGCCCTATCGAACAGATTTAGCCAACCAGTTTGCTGGTAGAGGTGGCAGGTATGAGTCAGGCTAGGGGCTCCCAGTGCTAGTCTGCAGGCTTTATTGAGCGTGGAGGTGAGTCACCTCAGCATGCTGTCAGAAGCTGCACAGTAGATGGCAAGGCCATAATCAATGGTTGAGAAGACCGAGCTGGTTATGGAGAGCAGGAGGGCTTTGGGAGTGAGGCAGCCATGGTGCTTATATAGCAGGCCAAGCTTCCTGTTAGCTGCAGTGGCCACCTGGTCAATGTGTGCAGCATATGAGAGGGAGCTGTCAAGGGTGAGGCCCAGGTATTTGAAGTTGGAGACCATTTCAATGGTGATCTTGTGTAGATTCTGTATATTAAGGATTGCAGCCTTGTGGCGGCTGTGCGCTGAGGCAAAGAGCATGGTCTTCGTCTTTTTGTGGTTGACTAGGAGTTTAGCTTTGTTAAACCAGGCTTCAGTGTTGTTGAAGTCCTATTGGAGACACTGTTCCAGAACGATAGGGTCAGAATGACTGGAGTAGATCACCACATCGTCAGCGTAGAGAAGGATTTTTTGTCGGCAGGCTAGTTGTATGTTATTTAGAAAGATGCTAAAGAGGAGAGGGCCAAAGATGGAGCCTTGGGGTACTCCAAAGGACACTTGAAGGGGGTCAGAGAGTACATTGCTTATTTTTACCTGCTGAACATGCCCCAAGTGGTAGCTCCGGAACCAGCACAGGGAGTCAGAGGAGAGTCCTACAACCTCTAGTTGTGAAAGGAGGAGGTGGTCATGGTTGACCATATCAAAGGCCTTGGTGAGGTTGATAAAGGTTGCTCCACCAAGTGCCCCTGCTCAAAGGCACTATGAATGTAGCCCGTGAACTCAAGAAGTGCAGTGGTAGTGCTGTGGTGTTGACAGAAGCCTTGCTGCTGCTGGCATTGTAGTTGGTATTTATCGAGGTGAGCTGTCAGCTGGTCGTAGACTATTCACTAGAGGGCTTTTGAGACAGGTGGTAGGACTGAAATTGGGCAGTAGTTGGTGTGGTCTGACTTACTACCATGCTTCATGGACAGTGGTTACTATGGCAGCTTTCCAGAGGCTAGGGAAGGTACCTGTGGTGAGGGATAGATTTACGATAGAGGTTAGTGGGGTTAGCAGTTCATCAAGGGTAAGTGAGACTAATTTTAGGTCGAGACCCTCAGAGCTGTGCCTGGATTTCCCAAGGACTTTGACGAGGTATTTTTTTACTTCAGTTTTAGATAGGACTCTGAGGTAGAAAAGGGGGGCTTGGTGTGTTGTGGGGGGACTATGGAGGTGGGCTGGGTGGACTTTGTCTTGGAAACTGGGGGGGAGCACTGTACTGAGGTCAGTGAAGGCTTTGTTGAAGATGTCTGTGATGGATCTGGGGTCTTGTATGAGAGATCCATTGTGGCTCAGCAGTGTGTGTGCCGTGGTATCACTTTTTCCAATGATAGCATTAATGTTATCCCAGAAACAGTGGCTGTCACCCCAGAAGGAGTTAAGTTCACATCTGTGGTAGTTAGCTTTAGCCTGGTGGATTGCCTCAGTGCATTTATTTCATGCAGCCTTGTAGTTTTGCAGGTCCTGGCCAGAGAGAGTATGTTTGTACTTATGTCATAGGTGGTCTCTGGAGCTCATCTGGGCAAGGAGGGGAGGGGTTATCCACGTTTTATGCGAGCCACTAATTTTCCTTTTGGTAAAGGGGGCAAATAAATCACAAGCAGAATTGAAAATAGCTATGAATTTGCACAGTGCTGTGTTAACATCATTAGCTTTTAGGATAGGTGCCCAGTTCAGTTGCAGGAGGTACTGGTGGAAGAGGCCTAACATACCCTTTTTTAATAAGCGGGATGTTATCAACTTTGGGCTCGGTTTATTGGCCTTATTGGACAAGGCAAGGATGATGGGTGAATGGTCACTTAGGGAGTCTGGGAGCACTTTTAGCCCAGAGATGCGTTCAGGGTGGTTAGTTAGTACCCAGTCCAACAAGGTACTGATACCTGTCCTGTAGTTTGTACGGGTAGGTAGTTCCATGAGCTGGAGGAAGTTGATAGAAGAGACTGCATCCTTGTATGTGGTGGAGTCCTGAGACAGCCAATTGATGTTGAACACTATGACTTCGCGGCTAGAGCAGATATCTGCCAGATGCTCACGTAATACCCTAAAACCCTCGGTTACTTCCTTAGGGGGTAAGTAGGCTGCAATTAGAGTGAGGCCCTTGCCCTGGGAGCCAAGGGTTAAGCGCACAGAGTATCTGAGCGTTTTTTTCCTGTACTTCAGCCTGATCTGCTTCCTCCAATCAGGTGCAATCCTTTTTCTTCCCCATGTTACAAACATATTTCAAAAAGTGGTCCCTCATTTTTTGGAATGGACGCAGTCTTATTTCTTCCTTTATTTCATCCTGCATAGGTTACTGTTACCATCTCAGTACTCTAAATGTGTTTTACTTCCACAGTTTACTTGCATCCTTCCTGTACTGTTGCAATAAACCATCAAGGATTTCAAAATAGCTCAAGTCTGTAATCTCACTTTCTTTATCTCGTTTCCTGTTCTGTAGTAGTCAGTGCTATACTATCATAATATACAGAAGTTTTAACAATATGCAATACTTATTTCCCCATCAATACCTGCTACTTTCTTTACTGTGTCATTGCTGTTGTTGCCATTACAGCCGAACTTCATGAATTCACTGCATTATTAACATCACAGTCTCAGTGCTATCTGTGTTTACTTTGTTATAGTTTACTTTTCTAGCAAACAACATAAAGTGTTCTGCTCCCTATTATTTGAAAAAAAAAGACTTGTCTCTACAGCTTTCCTTCTTTTACATTTCTTTCTAGTTTATTGTTTATGCTGTTGTATCTAATACATTGTTTATATGATGCTTTGTATTCTACATACCACCAAACAGACTCTTTCTCTATGTTTAGGCCCATTACTGTTATCCTCTGTTTTCCTTTCCTGATTGTTTTTTAAATTGCTGACTGTGGCTGTTGACAAGGAAATAAAGTGTTTGTATCACAAAGTCTGAAGACTTCAGACTTTAATTGACTGCTTCAGGAAAAGTCCTAGTTAGTGCCCCAACTGTAATCTTTAGTTTTTACCTTCTTAAGCCACTTGTCTCACTTAGCAACGTGCATTTTCTGATGTGCTTTCCATTCTGTTAGTGCTTCCTTTTATGGTGCTGAGCCAGAGGGTGGTCCCAGCTGGCAGCCAATGCAACTCTGCCACCTCACCATGACATTGTAGGACAACCAGAGCTCCACCCCATTGGGAGTTAGCTGGTCATTGCTTAGCAGCTCAAGTACACACTGTGAGGTCACCAATATAGACAGAGATAGTGGCTCCACACTGTGTGAGTTTTCCACACCTCTGGCTCAGCCCTTGTAATTGTATGATTCTCACTGATAGTATGTGGCCAGCACAGCCATGCCCTCTGCTGTAGGCACCTCATTCTTCAGCACTTATTTAATGTGATCTATAATCCACTATAGTTTTGCTACTGTTCCAATTTGATTATTTTGTCTAGCCATGTAGCTATGTTGTTCATGTTATTCTGTTGATTTGTTTTCAATTTAGAGGGGATGAGGGGGGAGGGTTGTCACAACAGTGATGCAGTCATCACCTAGTTAAATATTCTTCCCTCCTTATCTTCCTTCTTGATATTTTATTTTTATAGATCAGTTTTAGATCTGGTGTGATGGTTATTGTATCCATTTCCTTTTCTTCTTTTATTTTCTATGTATCCTTGTTTAACCCATTCAATGCTATGCTGTTCATCAGCATGCAGCCCAGTTCTCTTCCTCATTTATCCCCAACCTATCATCTGTAGCATCCAGTGAAAAGATCCAGAACATTTCCTTTCTCTTTACTAGTTTATTCCAATCTCCGCCTCGTGAAGGGGGTTCAACTGTTTCTAAGCCTCATAATTTAAGGGAAGCTGCTGTATAGTTCTCTGCTGCAAAATGTAAAGCCACTGGGCTATTTTCTGAATTCATTCTTATTCTGCTTTTATGTTCACTTATTCTGTTCTTGAGGGGTCTCATGATTTTACCCACATAATATTTGGAACATGAATATATTAAAACATATACTACATGATCAGTGTTGCATGTAATATGGAATTTGATCTTGTATTTTACATTCCCATTGGGATGCAATATTTCATCTCTCCTGTAAGTGTTACTGCAAAAAGCACAGCACCCACAAGGGTGCATTCCACTGGCTAGTGGCCCCAATAGCAATTGTTGCCCTCTTTGTGTGTCCTGTGCTTTTAATTCTGAGTGTACCAGTTTATCTTGCAGTGTGTTTACTGTTTTAACTGCTACTATTGGCTTTCTTTCAAAGTCATGTACTCCTGTAGGTTTTAGAATGTCCCAGTGTTTAAAAATGATGTCCTTTATAGGTTTAGTCATTGATTAATAGCCAAGTGACATAACTACCCTAGCAATCACTTTCTTGTTTGTATTTGATTGTCTGGTTTCTACTGTTTTTGCTTTCATCTTTGCTTGCTGTACAGTTTTCTGTTTGTATCCCCTAGCTATAAATGTTTCTTGCATTATTAAATATTTCTGTTCCCTAACTTATGGATAGCTACCATTTCTTTTCACCCTAAGCATTTGGGAGTATGGTGTACTGTCTATGAGGGGTCCTGGATGGAAACTTTCTGTGTGTAATAACGCATTCTGGTCTGTTTCCTTTCTGTACAGTTTGGTATTCAGTTTATCTTCCGACTTGTAGATCAGTAGGTCTAGGAGAGCTCAGTCACAGTTTATCAACATCAGAAAGAAATTATCCAGCCTGAAAGATGGAACTTTTAGCACTCAAACTGGCAGTTGTTGATCAGTTTCTGAATGGAGCCCACACAACAGTCTGCACTGATAAGAGCCCCCTCACTAATATGCATTTGACAGCAAAATTGGACATTGCAGGCCACTGCTGGTTGTTAGCCCTCTTGATGTATGATTACTGTGTGAAGTTTTTCCCCAGAAAAAGCAACATTGATGCTAATGTGCTATCCAGAAGCCCTCACCCAGGGTGTCAGGGTCAGAATGGATCAGAATCCCAGAGACTTTCGATTCAAGCCTATGTGCAAACTATAACCTGGAAGAATTGAAAAATTCTAGTGAACCACCTCACCTAGTGGATAGCTTGTATGCCCTGTCAGACTGCATAACTGTGGTCTATTGCAATGTCACCTCTCAGTAAACCCACTTTTCCACAAATGAGTCCTCATGACTGGAGAAAAGAGCAAAGGTAGGACCCTGCAATCCAAGATACTGTTAAACCCCGCCAATGAGGAGAAATGCTAAGAATTTGTAAAACTGAATCATTTTGACAACTTCATGCTACTGAGATAGTGGAACAAATTGAAAGCACATGAAGGTGTTATTTATAGAAAACCACAGAGCAGTGATGGGTCAAGCCTAAACAGTGGTTACTGCTAGCCAAATTCAGAAAATTGGCTCTCAAAGACTTGCATGATGAGCTGGGACACTTGGGTGTTGACAGAATGTTGAACCAAGTCAGAAGGAGGTTCTAGTGTCCTGGATGAGTACAGAGGTGCAGAACTACTGTAAAAAATGTATGAGATGCATCTAGCAGAAAACGCTACCCACCTGAAAAGCCTCGCTGGTGCTCCCATGAACTTGGTTTGCATTGACTTTTTGAGATTGGAACCAGATGAAAAAGAACTTTGCCAACATTCTGGTGGTGACAGACCATTACTCCCAGTATGTCCAAGCATTTCCCACAAAAGACCAACAGGCCACAACCGTAGCCAAGATTTTGATTAAAAATTACTTTGTTCATTATGGACTGCCACAAGAATTCATTCTGACCATGGTTGGGATTTTGAAAGTTGGCTGATCATGGAGTTGTTGTCTCTCTGAGGATTAAAAAGTCATGGACCATCCCCTACTACCCTCAAGGCAATCCACAACCAGAAAAATTCAATAAAACTTTGTTTAATATGTTGGGCACACTAGACCCTTGAAAAAGATCAAATTGGAGTCAACAAGTGAGCATGCTTGTCCATGCATACTATTGCACTCACAGCTGCTCATATTTGGAAGGAAGGCCGGGCTCTCAGTGAAGCTTGCATTCGGAGTGTCATTTGAAAGAGTGTGATGGACATATGACCATATTAATCTGTTAATTACTTTTGTTAGTGTAGTTATGTTTCTGTTATTTGGAAGTGGAATCAAACATGGCCCCTAGGTCACATGTCCAGGCAAGTCTTATGGGAAATACTGGCTCAGTGTAAAGTTCCCGCGACCTCATCTAAGCTGCAGATCCTGGTAGATGTGAGGGTGCAATTTTGAACACCTCAGACATCCTACAAAACAAGGTCATAAAGCTGGACAAAGGATATTCTAGGTGTGAAGTAGGTCAATTGAGATGATGTTACACACATGCACACACACACACACACACACACACACACACACACACACACACACATATGCACGCACATGCACACACTCATTCATGTGGGGTAGGGGACAGTGGGGAACTGTCACTCAAAGGGGTGAGGCCACTCTCCACAGTCAAAAAGGGTATACATTGGGGTGCTGAAAGCCAACTCTCTCTCTCTCTCTCTCTGAGACACTCATCATCTAAACAAGGGGGCACTACTGCAGGTAGAAGTACAGCTTAGGGAAAGTGTCTTCTATAGAGAGCAGTTTTAGCTAAATAGGATTTAAGTGAGGAAATTTCAGATTTTTCTATACATCAACTCTTTGTATAACTTGCTTTATTTTCTATTTCTTAGTAAACTAGTAGTCCATTTTTCTGACTGTAAACGTACCCTGTTTGTATATACTTGTAATTCTTCTACTAAATAATCCATTTTTGATAGAACCAGTGACTGCTTATTTGAAAAGGAAATTTTACTATTTCTGCTGGACTCTGTTAGCAGTCCGTCTCCTAAGGGCACTCTACCAACAGTTATTGTGCTGACCTTCCTGACCTTGAACAAGAGGGCAAAAGGGTGGTTCCCTAGTTCCAGGTAAAAATCAGCTGGTGGCAAAGAATTAGAAGTCCCTGACAGGGATCTACCCTGTAAACAAGGGGCTCAAGGGGCAGTTTTTCTCACAACTGGTGACAGTGGTGTGGGATCTCTGTCACACAGAGACAATTTAGAGATTTACACCAAATATTTTCAAAGACTAAAACACAGTTGGATGATGCCTATAGTCTAGCTGCAGAATTGTCTGCTAAGAGAAACTTAGCAAACAAAACCAGATATGATGAATATGTCAGTGTCAGAGCTCACAAGTTACTCCATGGAGACAGAGTCTTGGTTTGGAACTCAGGGTTACCTGGAAAGCATAAAACTGCAGATCTGTGGGGAAAGTAAGAGGAGAAGCTGATCTCAAACACTCTTCTCCAAGATGCAGAAAGTAGGCTGTTCTTCTAATGTTGAAACTTTATTTAAAAATCAAAATAAAAGTACAAGTGGCACCCCACACTCATACACCCACAGTCTTCAATGTTCTTTGTCATTGTGGTTTGAAATGTTGAAGACCGTGGGTGTTCATGTGGGGTGCCACTTGTACTTTTATTTTGATGTTTCTAGGAGGCAGCATCATGTAGTGGTTAAGGGTACTGAGCTGCAAACCAGGAGGCCTGGGTTTGAATCCCATCAGCCCAACTTGCATACTGTGTGACCCTGAGCAAGTCACTTAATTTCCTTGTATTCCCAGGTCACACCTGGAAGCAAGCTTCAGCTTAGTGTGCCTTTTCTGGTTAAACAATTTCCCCCTACTTGGAGATGAGTGTTTTAGATCAGCTTCTTCTCTTACTTGATTGATTACAAATGCTGAGGATCCACCCATTCACCATCGAGTGGTCTCCCTGCATTGCTTAGATCTGTTGGGCAACATCCCCTATGTGGTCACAGAAAAACTGTAGACTTGCCAGTGTACAGAGTTTGCCCAGAAGGGGATCTTAATAGAAGTAAAACTTTGCACTGCAACCATTTATTCCCCATTAGACAGTTGGACATGCCAAATTTGGACAATGGCCCAGTACTTCATTAGAGGGTGGAAAACAGAAGTTCTTATAAACACAGGCACAGACATAGTCAGCCTACAACCAACCTTGATAATTGTTCATTCAGGCATTCAGAAAGGCATTCACCTAAACCAACTCAAAATATAACAGATTCATCTGATGAAGAGGATGACCTTGTTCAGTACAGTAGTAGACTTTCCCCATCTGTTAAATGCTCCAAATGATTGGTGGATGCCAGCTACTGCACTAGCACATTTAGATTTAGATGCAAAGCATTTTGAGCACCAGTCAGATCAGCAACCCCCTGAACTACAGCATGTGGAAGATCATGTAAAATTTGACAAAGAGCCAGACATTGTAATTGAACCAGTTCATTCTAATGAACCTCGTTCACTGCTCAGAGAGGAGAGGTGTGCACGCTGAATTGCCCAGGACTCAGAAGAAACCCCATTGGAATGTTCAGAAAGGCCTGCCAGGCCCATTTTGAAGCTCAGTTATGAAACTACGTGGGGGTCTGCGAGGACCTTCTGGAATAACATCAAAGAACTCAATGGGAAATCTCGCTCCCTACCTCCCTCCCAGCTCACCATAAATGGCACTGCCTCCACAGACACACTCACCATAGCAAACTGTCTAAACACCACCTTCTCAGATCTCAGCACTGTTCTCCCTAGTTGTTTCTTTGACCCTGTGGCCCAATCCCCACCCCCAACCCTGCAGCATCCTTGTTTCCTCCTTCACAAAAATATCCACCCACGAAGCTCATCCTTACCTACAAAAAGTACTAAACAGCAATAACCCCATAAATGACCCCCTAGATGCCAGGTTCCTTTGACTAGTCCTCGACGAGGTCCTAGTCCCCCTAACGGACCTACTCAACAAATCTCTATGCCTAGGGCAATTCCCTAGTGCCTGGAAAACAGCTGTCATTAATCCCATCCATAAAAGTGGTGACAAAGCCTCTCCAAATAACTATCGACCCATCTCCATTCTTCCCCCCTCTCTAAAGTGTTAGAAAAAGTGGTTGTCACCCAACTTACTGAATACCTAGCCAAGTACAACATCCTATGCCCAGAGCAACATGGCTTCCGGTCGGGACATAGCACCACCACAGCCCTCCTAGAATTCATCAACTTCCTGCACTCCTCCCTAGACACCGGTAACATTGCAGGAGCTGTGTTCATAGACCTATCCAAGGCCTTTGACACAGTCTGCCACCCTCTCCTTCTCGACTCACTCCACCAACTTGGTTTCTCCACAAGCCCCCTGGACTGGTGTTCCAGTTACCTTACCAGTCCCAACGCATCAGAATTAATGGAACCTTATCCGACACACTACCCGTCTGCTCCGGGGTGCCCCAGGGCTCTATCTTGGGGCCACTTCTTTTCTCCCTCTACCTATACTCCTTACCAAAGGCCTGTTCCACAAAAATCTTACTATATGCAGATAATGCAGTGCTTTTTACTTCACATCATAAACCCACACCCCTTCAGGACTCCCTCCAACATGCCTTCTCCCAGGCTGAAACATGGTTTAAAGACCATAGACTGGTCATAAACTTAAAAAAGACAAAGTCAATGATTTTCTCTCACCACCAAAACAAAGCAAAAAATGCACCTCTCCACATCCTCCCCTGTACCCAGCACCCCCTTGAACAAGTATCCAACTACAAATATCTTGGACTTACCCTCTACTCGGCCCTTACCTTCCATGACCACATAACCACCCTTGCTGCCGCAACAAACACCCGGATTGGACTACTTTACTGACACAGGGACTGCCTCCTCCCCCACGCCTTTAGGCTTGCCATCACCTCATCAATACTGTCCCTAGTGGACTATGGGCTCCCTGTATATGGGGCAGCAGATAACTCCACACTGCAGAAAATATGGGCCTCCTTAAACAAGGCCTGCAGGCTCCTAACTGGTGCACCTAGGCTCACTCACACCTGCTCCCTCTATACCTCTGCCAATCTTCTCAACTTTTATGAAAGGCTCCACTACCAGACCTGCTTACTGTCCAAGAAAATACTGCTCGGACTCTCCCCCCCCAGGGTCACCGCCTCTCTTCATCCTGCAACTCCCACTATCCTCACCCGCAACTCAGAGAAAGCACCTCTGGTTGTGCTCAGGGTAAAAACCTACCTTGCCCAGAGAGATTTCCACCACAGGGCCCCCACATGGTTTAATGCACTCCCAAGCACCATCACTAGTGTACCCAAGATTGCCCACTTCAAAACCACTGTTCGCAACCTGCTCTTAAATAGCCGCTCCTGTAACTGCTACTAATATCTCATTCTCTCACCCACTTTGATCCAAATTCTCTGACAAAATCCATTATTGGATTGCAACCTCCATCAATAACACCAAACCCATGAATAGGACTGACTACTATGTTTAGATGCTTTCTCAAGCTTATAATGTCTTCTGCTGTTTTGTTGTAAATATCACCATCCAAATAATATAAATAATGTCCGAAAATATCTACATCCAAATACTGTAAATAATGTCTGTGACAAATGTCTGTAACACATGCATAATGTAATTGTTGTCATACCATGTTTCTGTGTTACCACCTGTCTTACATGTGATGAGGTACCTTTGTAAATGAGCCTCTGGCTCAAAGGTTGTAAACTGATATATCAAATAAATAAATAAACAAATAAATAAACACCAGGTGCCCCCACTGACCTGCTCTTTATATCACACCCTGATCCACATCCTGTACTGTGTTCAGTAGTCCTAGGTTACAATGTGGGGATGCAGAGGGTTCCACCACACTGGTTCAGCATCAAGGATGTCGACCAAATTTACAGTGACAAGGATTTTCCATCTGACAATATTGCATAGCAATCCTGCTGATCAGCCGCTATAGTGGCAACACACTGGGGCACATCCTGGCTGTTTGTGGGGGTCTTCATCCACCACCCCCCTGAAAATTTATATAATCACTTCCAGGTCAGAGGAGTAGAGGAGAAACAGCACAAAAACCCTGGCACAGCAAGATGGTCGACACTGCAAAAATCCTGATCAACGGAATGACTATTGATTGGGTAGTAGCGTCATCATTGCTGTCACTGTAGAGGTCTTTCTGTGTGAACAGCATACCATTGCAGAGTACTGGAAATGAAAAGGCAAAAAAGCTGCACTCCAAACAGAAAAAAAACAGATGCCTAAATTTTTTCACACATTGAGCTAATGGACAACCACCTGGTTGGAAGCAAATGTGCCCAGCACTTTGCCAGTCAAGACTTCGGAGGTGTTTTCTTCCAACCAGGCAACTGGTCATTAGTTCAGTGTGTGAAACTTGCTTTTGAAATAAAATCATTTATTTTGCTTAAAATTTACAGCAGAGTGTTTTTGTTCTGTTTGGAGTGTAGCTTGTTTGCCTTTTCATTGTGATAGTTTTGGTGCTAGTCACCCCTTAGCTGCACCCCCCCCCAGTCTCCACTCAAGCACAGCTGCATTTGTGGAATTTAAGTGTACTCTCTCTCTCTCCTTCCAAGCCCAGCTCACCCAGCTGTGGACTCATGACCTCACCACAGAGGACAGACAGACTGGATGACAGCCCTAAGGGGCTGATACACACACACATTGGGGACTAACACACTTATTGGGGCCAAGAAAATGAAGAAAATATTGACTTTGGAGCATAGGACTCCTACAAGAACATAAAGGCAGCCATCTTTATGATCCATAATATCACCAGTCAACCAATCAGAGGGATGAGAAGCCCAGCAAGGAACTGAAAAGGATTATGGGAGTATGATGCAATTGGGACCCTCCCATATGGACTGGTGAGCTATCTGGGCCAATCAGAGGGGAGGACAGGGCAGAAGAGCTGATGGACAGCCCTGATTGTCCAATGAGACACTGAATGGAGGGAAATAATTTTCTGGGCTCTCTAGGAACTCATGGCAGTCTGAGAGAGAACACTGTGATGTTCAGAGATGCTGCTGGTGAGACCAAGCAAGAGGCCTAGGCATACTAACAATCCTTTGAGCCCTCACCAGGGTTCAGTCTGTCAACTCACTGTGAGCTTTATCCTGATCTTACACTGTTCAGAGACTGTGCCTGACAAGCACCTGCTGGAAGTAATTACTAAGAGTTTGAGCCTGTGGGCCATTACTGCATACTAAACGTGCTGAGCTGTACTGGAAGAGACAGAAATTTGCATCCTACTCAGGTTGTTCCAGAGTCAGGTAAGGGGCCTATTAACCCCTATCTAGTGGGGTGGATCAGGGAACAGACAGCAACAGGATGTGTGCCTTGAGTACAGAGGTAATCTTGATCCAGAGTAGAGCTAGAACTTGGGGTCACTCTCAGGGTCTGGGCTCTTTGGGTACTGGGAAGCCACTGTGTGCTGCTCTTGTGACTGAGAGCTGAGCCAAAAGGGCTGTACCCTGAGAGGTGTAAGCTAAATGGGCTGTGCTGCTGCAGAATGTCTGAGAGAATCTGATTGCTTCATCCCCATGCTGCTGGCTCTGTACCTGACTGCTGCTCCTCCTGTTGCTATGTGCTGTCCCCTGCCTCAGCTGAATTGCTGCATTCATGGGTCACATGAGTGCTGGCATTTCTGGTCGGGGTCTTTTGTACTTTTCCAATTTCAGATTACAATTACTGCATTTAGATTACAAAATGGGTTTCAGGCATTTTCCAGCTGGATTTCAAGTTCTTCTGCTAGAGGGTTGGTAGGATGAGTGTACGTACTTGAAAGGGTATGGCTGGTGGGAGGAGGGCAGTACCTCACTGTGGATGGGAGGTGGATAATTCTTTTTCAGCAGCTGTTTTTTTTAAGAGAAGCACTTTGAGTGTTTTTTGACAGCAAAGTACTACTTCATGTGGTGAAACTACATGTAGTATAGTGTTGATAAAAATACAATGAAAAACAGAAAACCATACTGTAGTGGTGTGATCATGCTCAGTATTTAGCATCCTGCATAATGGGATAATGTCTTCACCCTCAGCAACACCTGATTGGCTGAGTCAGCTCATCAGGTGTTACTACGGGTAAGTATGTCATCATTCATTCTTTTGCAGAACATTGAAGAATAAGCATGACTGCTCCACAGTTGAATTGATTTCTATTTTTTGCACCTTTTTTATTTAGTATTATACTTTGGGGGGCTTGGTGGTGGAGGGAAGTTAGGGTTTGGAGGGTGAGCAGTAGTGTGGGAGTTACTGACAAGTCTTGATGACTTGGATTGAGTGGGGTAGGTGGGCTGGTGATATTATGACATGCAGTGTGTGTGGGATGGGTTATCTGCTGTTGCCTGTGCTATAAATAAAATTAGAAATTAAAATTTGCAGGGGTTGTGTGTCCTGAACCCACTCCTGGGGGCCAGGTCCACTGAGCTCACAGTGCCCACCCCTAAGTGCAATATGTGACAGAGGTGAACAGGAATATCCTCCCTGTGTCTTTTTAGAGTGCTCACTGAGATCACAACTGAACACTCACGATAAGAGCCCTGAGTTTCCTCTCTAATCTGAATAAGGGTAAAATATAGCCTCAAGTCTGTAGCCAGGTAAGAACCCTCCTTGGTTGCTGGGCTGGAGAGAGGACCCAGGCATTTTGAGCTCTTTGGGGCTGTCCTCACAACCCTGATTGTGTCTTCTTCCCCAGGTGGTGCAAGGAACCTGGTTTGAGCTCCACAGACCCCTCCAGAGACCTATGTATTTCCCCTACTTAGGCACCCAGATTCCCTTCCAGGATCCTAGTCTTTGGTAGTGATGGTGGCAACTTAGCATTAAACAGGCAGCCACAGATTGATTAAATCTTCCCACCTTCACACACACAACAAAATTATTTCCAGGCAGTTATTAGAAACAAGTGCTTTTACTATTACTTAATTATCACACAATACGAACAAATAAAAGATTCAGAAATTTGGTTACAGGATAACAAAACAAAGTTGGAAAATATACAGTACATACAAAATGCACTGTGAAATTTAACTGCCTAGTTTATACCTTGTCTGTGGAGAATCAAAAGTCCAGAAAATAAATGAAGTCTGCAAAGTCCCAGATCTTTTTGAGGCCACTGGTCCTCAGTGTATGCTTAGTAGTCTGGCTCTGTGTATCAGGAAAAGTGTCTTCTGCAAAATGCCCAGAGTTTCTGTTTTGAGTGGCCTTAAATACCCCTGGTCCTGCAGTCTGTAAAAATGTCCTTGGTTAGCTGGTGGCCTTATCTTTTAGGCCAGCAGGGGTCTCTCTTACACTTTCCAAGTTGCATTAGAATCAATATTATTAATTATTTAGATTTCCTACAGTTTCAGTGTCCTGGCTGGCTTTTGATCTTTATTGTTCTTCCTGACTATTTTACAAATGTAAATAAACTATGACAGTTCCTAGAACTTACAATAGGTTCTCTAGATGGGGTCTCTGCAGACCCCTGTTTTAAAGTATTTTTTCTTTGATGTAAAGTTTTATGTCCAGAGAGGAGATGCCTTCTATCCCCATTGAAATATAACTTCAGTTTCCTGTTAAGCAAGCCTTGTCTCAGGCAAAGAGATATGTCAGACATTTGCAGTCTACATTATTTCTCCTCAAGTACCCTTTAAAAAAATGTGAGCATCATTCTGGTAAACCTGATATCCTGGCCTTTTTGGGAATCTAAACATAAAACCTTTAGAGAAATATGACATCAATATGTCTGCAATATGACTACAGTGGCCAAATTGCCACACTGTGGAGAAGGGAGGAAAGAAGTAGGGTGTTAGACGTTGGGTTAGGTAGGGGAACTTACATGAAAGGGTCTGGGTGGTGGGTGGGGGTAGATCATTCTTTTAAGAAAAGTAACTTTACCATGCAAAGTTGCAGGTGAAGTTGGGAACCTTGCTCCAGTATGCATAGTGGGAAGTTCCAGACTTTGCATCAACTTCACCTGTGAAGTTAAATTTTGCAACACTCCTAATTAACTTGACTTAGACATGTAGAACTAGGTCTAAGTGTTCATAAAAAATTACATTTCTAACCTTATCAATTCCAATGGTTGCCCATTTCTAAGAAATTATGTTGCAAAATGTTTGGCTTTAGAACCATTAGGGCTAGAAATGAAATTTTTTTTATTGAAAGTTTAGATTCAGAACTACATGTGTTGGCATACAGATATGTATCAATATGCACTGAAATGTATCAATATACAGTACATTTTCCCATGACCATTTAAACATGTTTTATACTGACATGAAAAAACTGTTTATCGATATGTTTTGACACATATCAATACAAATTGATATGCTGAGATATGTAGATCTGACACTAAGCTTTTGTTTCTAGCCCAAATGGTTTCGAAGTCATATAGGCAACAGCCAGTAACATTATGCAGTACATCCAGTTTCATTGCAATGTATCCCAATACATTACCAGAAGTACAACTCACTTCAGAGGGGTTTCCTGTGATACATTGTAATATATCTGAAAATAAAACATCTTGTCACTAGCTACAGCTGCACCGTTTGAAAGATAATTTCTTTGACATAGACTAACTTTTGAACCATTATGTCTTGAAACCTATTTTTTTAATAAAAGCTTGGATTCAGTGCTATACTGTATGTCTAAGCTATGTTGATACATTGCCTTGCATCAATTTCCTTAAAATGTATCAATATATGTACTGGTAAATATTGATGTACTGTATATAAATGTGTTTTAATGCATAGCAATAGACAAAATGTGCATCAACTAGGCTTAGGCTTGTAGAGCTGGCGCTACGATTTCTCTCTAGCGCTGTTGGTTCCATTGTTTTCCTTTTGAATGACAACTTCTTTGATACAGACTACATTTGGCACTGTCAGAGCTCAGACTTTTTTAAATGAAAACTTGGAGTCAGCAATACATGCCCATGCCATAGAAATAGGCTTTCCAGATATTGATATACATTGAAATGCATCAATGCATTTATTAATTCATTACAAAAAGCTTTGTTAATGCATCAGTTTGGGCTGATTTCACACCAACAAAAGCCTGGAAATTCGATGTTAGGGTTAGCAACCCTACCCCCCTCACACACCCCCACCCTCCACAGACCAACAGGTGCCAGGGTGTGCCTTGGGGTCATTGGCTCTAACTCTCACCCCATTCCATGTGTAAATAAGCTGAGATGGTACAGGATAGGAGAATGGGGTGAGTTATGCTGATGATCTCAAGGTGCACCCTGCACCTGTTGTTCTGTGGAAGGTGGGGGATGGTGGGGGGTAGGGTTGGTAACCCTAACATTGAACTTCCAGACTTTTCTTGGTGTGAAATAAACCCTAACTGATGCATTAACACTGTTTTTTGCAATGATTTTCCCTTTATTTTGAGAAAGTGAAATGTTATTCTTATGGAATCCTTAGGTGGAAGCATGAGCCTTCTGGGCCCTGCACTCCATCCCATCCATAACTGTGTCCTCAGGTTAGCAAAATGGAATCCATAGGTGGGAGCATGGGCCATCCAGGTCCTGCACTCCTACGCACCCATAAGTATGTCCTCAGGTTTGCAAAATGGTATACATAGATGGGAGCGTGGGCCCTGTGAGCCCTGTGCTCCCACCCACCCATAATTATGTCCTCATGTTTGCAAAATGATATCCATAGTTGGGATCAGTCCTCTGGGCCCTGCACTCCCATTCACCCATAACTATGTCCTCAGGTTTGCAAAATGGTATCTGTATGTGGGAGCCTGGGCTCTGCACTCCCAACCACCCATCTGTGTACAGGTATAGCGCAGGAGGTCCCTGTGCTCCCAGTTTTGCATAATGGGATACATATTTGAAAGCACATGCCTTCTAAGCCCTGCTCTCCAACCCATCCATAAGTGTAGAGACATAGCACCTGAGGGCCCTGTGCTCCCAGTTTTGAAAGATAGTATTCCTGGGTGGGAGCACAGGCCCCCTGAGCCTAGCACTCCCACCTACCTATAAGCATAGAGACATAGTGCAGGAGGGCCTTTTGCTTTTAGTTTTGCAAAATGGTATCCATAGGTGGGAGTGTGGGTCCTCTGGGCCCTGCGCTCCCACCCACCCATGAGTGTAGCAGCATAGTGTAAGAAGGCCCAGTGCTCCCACTTTAGCATAAATGGTATGCATAGGTGGAAGCATAGGCCCTCTAGTCCTTGCGCTCCCACCTACCCATAACTATAGACACAAAGTGCAGGCCTATAGGCATTCCAAGTAATCCCTGTACCGCAAATGTTGCAATATCTCAGTAACCATAGGAACTTTGGAAAAAATTCCTTTGGAGTTGTATTCGTGACCTGACCCCCTCCATGCATGCTTAGTACACGTAATGGTACTACCTAAAGGTGTAAATGGCACTTTCTAATAGTATACTAAGCTGTGCTTAGTGCAAAATCCGTATCTCAAACCGTTTTCGAGATATAGTTACTGAAAGGCTCCACAACAGCCACAGTGTTATCCTATGGGAAAATTTGCAACTTCAGAGTACTGTAACTATGGAGCTGGTGCAAATGTTTTCACCAAACCAGCAAAAGGCACATCTGTGGGGCAAGGGCTTGCCATCCTGTAAATGTCAGCCCAAAATCCCTAACCATTTTTTTTTTTTTGCTATGAAGTGGCAAAGAAACTGTTTTTTGGGGGCTGTTTAACCACGGAACTTTTGGGAACATTCTGTGACTTTCATGAAAGTCCCATTGGTTAATGTGTGGGACATGCATGAAAGTCCATGGGACTTTTGTGAAAGTTCCCTGGACTTTCACAAAAGTCCCCCCTGTTAACCAATGGGACTTTGGTGAAAGTTTGCAGTAGCTTTGCAGTAGCCTGTGATGAGGGTGACCGCTACTGAGCACTTTCGAAAAGGGTGATTCAATAACAGTGCCATCTGTACAGGGCTACTGGACAGGGAGGGTAACTGGATAGGGGGCAGAAAATACAGCAACAGGATGTCGCTATATGTACATGCATGCGGTGGGGGAGTGTGCATGCCATGCGATGGGCAGAAGCAGAAGGAGGGTTTGTGAGGCATACTGCAGTGGTGGGCTGCCGAGCTGGCCCTGTGGTGTGGTGGATTGGTGGCAGACTATGGTTGCAAGGGTGCCGGGTTCGGTTCCGGGCACCCTTGCTTTTGCACCCCCCTGTAGTTCAGAATCCTTTGGTAGGTGTGTGTGGGGGCAAAGCCCCCCATGGGGGTGTTCGTGGGGTGCAGCCCCCACATAAAAAAAAGTCTCCAACACCATTTTGTTGAGCGCCATGAGTGTTACATCGCCAAAATTGATTTTCAGTGATGTACACTCACTCTAATGATGATCACCTTTCCACGATCACCATTATGACACAGAACCACTTTCGCAAAAGTTTAAAAGTACTTTTGAGGGGAACATATATTTTTTCCCCATAGACTATAATGGGAAACTTTAAATTTCAATAACTTCTGAATGGATTAATATTTTTTCAACAAACCTTCAAAAGGCACTTCCCTGACCCAGTCCTCACAGACACTAAAACGTTTGGACCAGACGGACAAACCGTTTGGGCTGTAGTGACGTGCAAAGAATTCACCAAAACTGGCCAAAACACTGCTGTTTTGCACTTTTTATGTCACTCTGCAGCTCCACAGCTGCACATCCAACTGGAACGAAACTTGCCAGATCCAGAGATCTTTGGTACCAGATGGACGTGCAAAATTTCAGGCAAATTGGTCAAACGGTTGCAAAGTTTTTGAAGTGCAAATGTTTGTGCTTAACATAAAAGTGGCCATGCAGCCCTAACTATACTAGCACTACCGTGCCAGTATAATACATAGCAATCTATATCAACATGTTTTAATGCATGACAACACATACAATGTGTATTGAAATGTAGCATTGATGCCAAACGTATATTCAAAATAAAATTAAGTTCACAGCCTAACAGTTCCAACATTAGCCCTTATCAAATAAAGTACCTTTCAAAAGATAACTTCTGAACAATTAGGGCTGGAAACATAATTTTTAAAGGAAAGCTTTGAGTCTGCCCTACATGCCTGAGCCATTCTGGTACATTTATGTGCATTAATAGACATTAAAAAGTGCCTATATTTATCAACATGTATCAGTACATATATTGCTCAAGCAATATTACAGATGGTGTGTTTTTCAGGGCCATGGGTGCAACTGAAGCACAAGGCCAAAGGATGAGTTTTTCCACCACCTGAGAAGTGCCATAATTCCATCACTTACCTGTTGCAGGCAGCCTTATAGTCAGAAATATGCATACTAAAAGACAAACCCTGTCCGGTACCCAACCACAGAGCAGGCCAAAGGCATTCACCTATTGCAGTAAGAAAATTCATATGTTTAGTGGGGAGTTTCTGACACTTTGAAATGGCGATGTCATAGCTCTGTAGAGTTGATGATCATGGCTTCTACCTACAGTCTTTCTGGTCCACACTTCAAATGTCCACCATGGCCATGATGCAGGCTGGGAGTCCCTTTTCCTCACCATTCTGTTCTCTGAGGTCAGAGGTGGCAGCACTCGATGTGTAAATAGGAAACAACAACCTGCCTGACAGAGACAGAGAGAGGAACAGCAGCAAAGAAAGCTGCAAAGCTTCACTAGACATTCCCTGTAAACTTTTCCCTCTATCTATGACCTCTAAACCAAACGTGTTGTTTTTTTTTTTGTTTAAATTTCAACAGCAAGTGAGCTGATGCCAGGGCAGCAATGTTTGGTGTGAGCATTGTCTGCTATACAAACAATCAGGAATTTTGTGGGTAACTCTGTGTGTAAAGTGCTCACTTATAGTCATGGATTTATTTCCTGTGCCTTTGTACTGAAAAACAGATTTGAGTTTCAAGCTCCTCAGACAATCGAGTTTCTGGATGTTTGGTACCCATTTCATAATACATATTAATGCACACCAATACATGAAAAGACTAAAAGTATGCTTCAAAAGACAAAGAACCCCAGTACAAAGGCACTAAGGGAAGGGTTGTACATAAAGGGCATCAGCAACAAAGCCAGGTTTCCAAGAAATACAGAATCTCACATACCCCCTACTGCAAAAATCGCATTGCTAAAATTGTTCAGGAGGTAGGAGAAAACATTGACATCCTGGTACACATAGAGAGTAATCATCTCACCAGATGGTCAGTTGTGGAGACCAAGAAACACCTGACCAGGCTGGGCGACAAACTATCATGCATTTCATCCAGCATCTCCTTCTCTGAGATCCTGCCAGTCTGGAACGGGGTGGGGGCAGATGGACAGAAGGTCAGAGAAGGGGAGATAGGGGAGCTAAACATGTGGCTCAAGGGCTGGTGCCAGGAAAAAGGGCACAAATTTGTAGGGAACTGGCAACAGTTTTGGGAGCGAAAGTTCTTTAAATTTGATGGACTACATCTGACTAAGGAGGGCGTCAGTGCATTGGGACAGAAGTTTGATGTCTCTGCAGAATATTTAAACTAGCAAATTGGTACAGCACCCCATATGTCGAATGGGAAAAACATCCCTTCTCCCTCAGCTAGTAGTCAAACAGGAGTTCAGCATCTTTGCAGTTCATTTGCATCACCAGGTAAGGAAAAAGGTCCAGCTCCCCATATAATGCACAAGGGAAATGCCAGACCTCACCCAACAACTAACACACTGAAATCTGACCAATGGAAAATCATGTACACAAATGCTCGCAGTCTGGGAAACAAGATCCCAGACCTGCAGGCAATATGACAGAGGCTAAACTGGACATAGTAGCAATTAACAAGATGTGGTTAAGCAGTAACTACACTTGGGAGACTTCAGTATCTGGCTATGTACTGTTCAGAAGAGGCCTAGGTGCAAAAAGGGGGGGGGGGTGGAGTGGCCCTGTATGTCAATGAAAATATCAAAGTTACAGAAATTCAGAATACACATAAGAAGCCAGAAAAACTATGAGTCACCCTGGAATCAGGAAATGGGGCAGCCATAAGAACTTGGGTTGTCTACAGGCCCCCAGACCAGGGGGAGGACATAGATACATTACTGTTAGAAGATATACAGAACATAACAGCTAAAGGGGAGGTTCTGATAATGGGAGACTTCAACATGCCAGATACAGATTGGTCAATACCAGCAGGAACATCTGCCAGAACTAGACATAAGGGGGATTCCCTGCAGGGACAAGGCCTCAAACAACTGGTACAACAACCCACAAGAGACAGGGCTATCCTAGATCTAGTACTGACTAACAGGGAAAGGATCACAGATCTCCAGGTAGAAGGTCACCTGGGGGCCAGTGACCATCACATAGTATGGTTCAATTTGGCCACTACAAATAAATCATTCTATTCCAAGGAAAAAATATGAGAATTCAGAGAAGCTGACTTTGATAAGATGGCCAATAGAGTTAAGCTAGCCCTGGCAAAAGGAAATACAGGTGAGGGGGTACAGGCAAAGTGGGCAAGCATTAAGGTTGCAAAACTTGAAGCAACATCCCATTGTGTTAGAGAGAAAAGAAAGTGCAAAAGAAGAAGGAAACCACTTTGGTTCTCAAAAACAGTAGCAGAAAAGGTCAGAGCCAAAAAGCTGGCCTTCAGGAAATATAAGGGAACACAGCGGGATGAAGACAGGGAGGCATACCAAACTTCCCTAAGGGAAGCAGGGAATGCAGTAATGCAGGCAAAGTCCCAAACCAAGGAAACACTAGCACAAACAGTAAAAGAAGGTGACAAGACTTTCTATAGATACATTAGTGAAAGGAGAAAGTCCAGAGGGGGTATTGTTAAGATCAAAGGAGATAAGGGGGCGTGTGGGGAGGAGGACCATGTAAAAGCATCTATCCTAAATAGATACTTCTGCTTAGTATTTACTGAAGAGAATGTAGGGCAAGGCCCAAAGCTTAGCACCATGGACACAGGGGGGAGGGAGGTGAGCTCTAGTCCTTTCACAAAAGAAAGGTTCCTACAAGAGCTCGATAAAATCAGGGTGGACAAGGCAATGGGACCTGATGGCATACATCCCAGGGTACTAAAGGAGCTAAGGGTAGAACTAGCTGAGCCATTATCAGAACTGTTTAGTGAGTCTCTGAGCACAAGAGAGGTCCCGCTCCACAAGAGTGGTAGCAGAGAGGAGGCAGGGAACTACAGACCAGTCAGTCTTACCTCAGTAGTGGGCAAGATTATGGAGGCACTCCTTAAGGAAAGGATAGTGCAACACCTGGAATCCATAGGAGCACAGGATCCAAGACAGCAAGGGTTTACAAAAGGAAGGTCCTGTCAAACTAATCTCATAGATTTCTTTGACTGAGTAACTAGAGTGGTGGACCAAGGGGGAGCAGTTGATGTCGTATACCTTGACTTCAGCAAAGCTTTCGATGCTGTTAACATACTAACATACTAAAATGCCAGCAGAATAGGCCTAATGGTCTTTTGTGTCTGATCGTTTGGCCAGCCCCCACCCTGGGAGCTGACCTTGCTGCCCCCCTTGTCCTCTCTGGCTTCTCCCTTCCCAGTTCCAGACATTCTTGCTGCACTGGATTTTGCTTCCAGAACCCTTCCCCTGTACCTGTCCCACTCCCTCTTGAACTACTCCACTGTCTCTGCCTCCACCAGCCCCCTGGGCAGCGCAATCCATGGCTCCACCACCCTCTCAGTGAAGTAGCACCTCCTCCTTTCTTCCCTGAATCTTCCACCCTCCAGCTTCCACCCATGCCCTCTAGTTGCCCTCCCCTTCCTTCGAAGCACCCTGACTGCTTCTTCCCTATTTAACCCCTTCATGTACCTGAAGACCTCTATCATGTCCCCCTGGTCCCTTCTCTCTTCCAATGTTTACATATTTAGCTCTTAGAGCCTCTCCCCATAGGTCCTGTCCCCCAAGCCCCAAATCATTTTGTTTGCCCTCCTCTGGACCCTCTCCAGGAGTTCAATGTTAGTCTTTAAGTGTGGCCTCCAAAACTGCACGCAGTACTCAAGGTGCAGCCTCACCAAGCAATTATACAAAGGGAGTATCACTTCCCTCCTTCTGGAGGTGATCCCCTAGCGATGCATCCCAGCATCCTGTTGGCCTTGGCCGCTGCCCTCCTACAAGTCTCCAAGTTGTTCATCTTGACATCCACCACCACCCCCCTCAGGTCCTTCTCAGCCATCGAGACTTGTAGCATCCCCCCCCAGGATGTACACTTTCTAGACCATCTTTCCAGAGCCTCCAGGTCCTCCTGTAGGGCCACCCTCCCCCTCCTCCTCATCCTCCATCACCCCCAGTTTTGAGTCATCTGCAAAGAGACTCATCTCACTCCTGATACCGGTCCATATGTCAGAGACATAGGCGTTGATCAGGAGGGGCCCAAGGACTGATTCCTGTGGGACCCCACTAATGATCCTCCTTGGGGATGAGACTATCCCGCCAACTACGACCCTCTGGGTCCGGTCCTGGAGCCAATTGTCTATCCATCTGATCATCTGGTTCCCTACCCCCATTTCTCCCAGATTATCAAACAGGCCATCATGAGGAACAGAATCAAATGTCTTGCTGAAGTCTAGAAAGAGGACGTCCACTGGTCTACCCACATCCAAGGCACTCGTCATCCAGTCACAGAACTCCACAAGGTTTCTCTGACATGATTTCCTCGGGACGAATCCATGCTGTCTATTGTCCAGGCAACCTGACTTTTCCAGGTCCCCCCTAGCCTCTCCTTGACAATGCCCTCCATTGCCTTGCCCACCACCGATGTCAGGCTGACGGGCCTGTAGTTCCCTGCCACCTCCCTTGATCCCCCCTTGTGGATAAGCACTATATGTGCCACCTTCCAGTCCTGGGGCACCCACCCTGTCCTCAGAGAGATGGTGAAAAGCTCCACCAGGGGTTTCGCCAGGACATCTGCCAGTTCCTTCAGCACTCTGGGATGTAATTTATCCTGCCCTGGTGCTTTCTCCATCTTAAGGGACCTAAGGGCTTCCCTCACTCTTTCTGCTGTGATTTCCACCTCTGCTACCTCTTCCCCCTGCTTAGCCTCCCCCCCCGCCAGTGATTCCTCCCCCTCTCCCCAAACCCGCCGACCAGTAAGGGTCTCCCCCTCCTCAGTATCACTGTCTCCTCCCATGTATGATGCAGCCCCCCCATTTTCCTTGGTGAAAACTGAGGTGAAGTACTCATTTAGTACCTCAGCCTGCTCCCTGGGTCTTGTGCCCATCCCTTCCCTGTTTTAATCCTGCCAATCTGCCCCTTCATCCTTCATTTTTCCCCAGTGTATCTAAAGAACCCCTTGTTCCATCTCCTGATTTTCCTGGCCAGGTCCTGCTCCTTCCTTGCCTTAGCTGCCCTCACCACCCTAGTGGCCCTTCTAGCTATCAGCTCATACTACCCTCGATCCCTTTCACTCCTTGAGCACTTGAATTGCCTATAGGCGGCCTTCTTTCCCCCTCTCCACCTCCTGGACCTCCCTGGTCCACCAGCAGGGTTTTCAGGCCCTACAGCATTTTCGTCTTACTCTTGCACAGGTGCTGGTAGCATTCTGCACCCCTCTCCTGATGATTTACCACCTACTGTCAGCATCCATATCTGGCACAATCACATCCAAATGCTCCTTAAGGATCCTTCTTATTTCTTTAAAATCCACCCCCCTGAAGTCAGTTACCTCCATCTTTGTGCAGCTTTCTACCCCTCCTAGGTCCAGGCAGAACCAAACCATGGCATGGTCACTCCCCACCAATGAGTCCCTTACCTCCAGGCCCCCAGTCTGGTCACTGTCTGCCAGGACCACATCCAGTACCCACGCCACCCTGGTCAGTTCCCGCCACCTGCTGAGTTAGGAATGCATCCTGAAAGACATTCAACAACCTCTGTTCCTTGGCCGACAAGGATGTCATAGTCTCTCAGTCTGTTCCTGGCATGTTTAAATCCCCCAACACCACCGCCCTTCCCTGCCCAATCTGCAGTGTCTCCCAACATCTGCCACCAGACTGTCCTCCAACTCCTCTGCCAGTGCAGGGAGTCTATACACCACTCCTATTTTTAATCTCTTGCCCCCCTCCCCTTGTTATCAAGGTGACCCAAATCGCCTCCATGGTTCCCTCCGCCGCCTTTACTCCCCCTATGCCAATGCAGTTTTTGACTATTACTGCTATCCCTCCTCCCCTTCCCTCCCCCCGTCCTTCTTGAACATAGTGTAACCCTCCAGGTTCAGGTCCCAGATGTGTCCTGTGGTGGCCCAGGTCTCAGTGACCACTGCCACATCCACCCCTCCCTCAGCTAACATCGCCTGGAGCTCAGGCATTTTATTGCCCAAGCTCCTGGCATTTAGCAGGACTACCTTACACCCTTTCCCTATACTTCCATTTTCCCTGCTCATGTTCCCATGGGGATTCTGTCTTCCCCTGGTCTGCACCCTACCAGTCGGCCTTTTCCAGCATTCCTCCAGCTCCCCAGGGGGGTGGAGACAGAGTCCCTCCTTTATCAGACCCCCCTCGACAGTCTTTTTTCCCATCCCTCTTCACAAGTTTAAACCCCACCTTTCATCAATGAACCCCTCTATTTTCAACTTAAGGATTCCCCTCCCCTCCAAATTGAGATGGAGCCTATCTCTAGCATACAGCACCTTATCCTCCCAGGTCTCCCCCCAATCCCCCATCAACCCACACCCTCTGGCCTCACACTAGTCCCTGAGCCACTGATTTATCTCCCTAATCTTCCTTTTGAGTTCCCCACTAGCCCTTGGCAACAGCAGGATTTCCGAGAAGGAAATTGCGCATCCTATGTCATGACAGACCCTGTCAAGCTCCCTGAACCTTGTCTGTATCTCTAGCTCGCTATTTCCGTAAATGTCATTTGTACCGAGGTGGACCAGTATGTCTGGGGAGCCCTCACAACCCTTTGCCAGCTGATATACCTTGTGCTTGGCCCTGTGCACCATTAGTCCAGGGAAGCATTTTGTTCTAACAGGCCAGGCTTCCCTCATAGAAGATTGATTAATAAGCTGGGTAGGCTTGGGGTGGGTCAGAAGTTGGTCAACTGGGTGGCAAACTGGTTGAAGGGCAGAAAACAGAGAGTGGTGGTAAATGGTATACAGTCAGAAGAGATGCAAGTCACAAGTGGGGTACCTCAGGGATCAGTCCTAGGGTCAGTCCTCTTAAATATCTTCATCAGTGACATTGCAGACAGACTGAAGGGTAAGGTTTGTCTGTTTGCAGATGACACCAAGATCTGCAACAGGGTAGATGATCCAGATAGGGTGGGCAGAATGAGAAGAGATCTGGATAAACTAGCAAAATGGTCAGAAGAGTGGCAGCTGGGGTTTAATGCAAAGAAGTACAAGATCATGCACATAGGGAAGAGAAACCCTGAAGCCACCTATAGGCTGGGAGGGGAGTTGCTGGCAGTCACAAGGGAAGAAAGAGACTTGGGCATCATCATCACCGATGGCCTGAAATCATCAAGCAGTAGGTAAGGCTAGGGGATGTTAGGGTGTATTAGTAGGGTATCACAAGTCGGAAGAGGGAGGTAATAATCCTCTTTACAAGACACTGGTTAGCCCCATCTGGAGTACTGTGTGCAGTACTGAGGCCACACCTTCACAAGGAATTAACCAAACTGAGGCAGTCCAGAGAAGGGCAACCAAATGGTGCAGGGACTGCATCAGAAAACATATGAGGACAGATTAACGGAGCTCAATATGTATACCCTAGAGCAAAGGAGGGAGAGAGGTGATATGATCGAAACATTCAAACACCTTAAGTGCATTAACGAGGTGAAAGAGTCTAACATGTTTCAATATAAGAAAAATAGCAGGACAAGAGGACACAGCAGGAGATTAGAGGGAGGCCAATTAAGGAGTAATGTGAGGAAGTTCTTTTTCACAGAAAGGGTGGTAGATGCATGGAATGACCTACCTCAGGAAGTGATGGATATGAATACAGTGCAGGGCTTCAAACAGGCATGGGATAGGCATAAGTGAGCAATACAGATGAGTATGACTAGATAGGCCATTGAAGGAGCAAAGGCTGATGGCACATTTATAAGGTAGAAAAAGAAATGGGCAGACGGGATGGGCCTTGAGGTCCTTATCTGCCATAAACCTCTATGCTTCTATATTTCTATGTTTCAAAGCACCATGGGATATTATGCAGATCACCATGAATATTTAGGATGGTTCTGATTTAAGCAGGAATGCATGGTGCCAAAGGGCTTCTCATACAATCTGTAAAAGGTGAGAACAGAAGACAGAGACGTGTTTCATGGTGATTTGCAGGTGTCAAACAGACGAGGCATACTGATGAGTCCTGGTAGGACGAAACACGTGTCTATGTCTTCTGTTAGCACCCTTTGCAAACTGTGTGAGAGGCCTTTCCGCACCATGCAATTCTGCTTAAAGTTGGACCAGCATAACATTCTGTGGTGATTTGCATATGCAGCCCATGATGCTTTGCATTGTGGGGGCATGTGTGATTTTGTATTTTCTTGAAACTTGTCTTCCCAGCCAAATGCCCTTTGGGGTAACCCTTTTCTCAGTGTTTACGCACAGAGGTTCTTTGTCTTTATATATATATATATATATATATATATATATATATATATATATATATATATGTATATCCACAATGCTTTGCATTATGGGGTATGTGTGATTTTGTATTTCTTGGAAAACTGGCTTTGGTACCAATGCCCTTTATGGGCAACCCTTGCCTCAGTTCTTTTGTGCTGAGGTTCTTTGTATTTTTAGCTTGCTCTCTTATTTTGGGACCACCATAACCCAAACCTGTAAGACCACATTAGGGATGGCTTGTTTTCCCCTGAGGTGAGCTTCAAACAAGACACAGTAATGAGTTCTGTGTAGGATGAAACATGTATCCGTGTCTTCTGTTCTCACCCTTTCCTTTGTAGATCATATGAGAGGCCCTTTGGCACCATGTATTCCTGCTTAAATCAGAAGTAGCCTAAAGGTTCATGGTGTTTTGCATTATATGGGTATGTGTGGTTTTATGTTTTTAAGTATGGTTCTGGCATGTAATACCCACACCATCTCTATGTGCAGGCCCCATTGTGCTATTATAGGTGCTCCAGCTCATGGCACTGATATCACTACATGCATAGGTTGCTATAACAATTAAGCACAACAAGGTAACTGTACCACCTTCATCATGTAGAATCTGATGCAGTTAAAGGTACGATTGTGAGAAGCCACTGACAGACTACAACCTATGTGTAGACCAGACATTAAAGTAATGGGGTAGTATGCTGGCTGGATCATAGATTTGGGGACCAGGACACCTTAGTTCAAGAATTGAATTCCACCACATCTGTTCACATGGAGTATAACCTTTTCTCATATCACTCATCCTCCAAGTGTTTCAAACCTCCTAGCCGCATAAATGCAAAACCCAGAATCAACTAACAGTTGAATATTACATCTCAGCTAGAATATCCTGGTAAATGAATAGTTTAAAAGCATTACACTGGTCCATTTCAGTACCTGTTGTACTTTCAATTTAGATTAAAAAATGACAGCACAATTAAGCAATAATCCATGACAGGGTGTTAGTTATGATGGTATTTACCCACACTTGGTGTAGTTCGATCATGAGGCCACAGGCTGAGTGAGTAAACCACACCAGAAATGGGTGAATCCCACCATAACCCACACCCTGGAGTGGATTATTGTTATTATACAATGAGCTGTAAGAAAATCATTTTAAAAAGTTAGTTAAATATTTAATTTACTGTTTTTAAAGCTTGTATTTTTATAATATCCTTCCTCTCTGTTAGGTAGTGCCTTGTTGCTAGGGAGAGTATGGCTGAAGTCATCTCCCCCCACAGCATACTCCCCACACACACACACAGAGGTATTATTATAATTGTTTTCTTAAGTAAAGCCTGCTGCAAGCTGTGATTGTCTCAGTCATTCAGTGTAAATGAGACAGCATGGCAATGAGTGTTGATGAACTGTGGCAGTTCAGGGTGTGGTTCTGGGGTCAGTGCAGTCTTTGCATACGGGGGAACTGACTAACTAGGCTTTCGTTTTTTTCTGTGTTTAAATTAAATCAGGACTGTCTATTTAAGATGTAGGGCACAGGAACATTTACTTTCATTGCAAAGAACCATAAAAGGTGGAGCTGTAGGTGAGTGGTACATGGTGTGAATGGCTGCCCAGTGCTGTGACTGAGTGAGGGGGTGATTGCCATATTTATTCCTTATTTATTTCAAAAGTTTCACCAGGAGAGACATCTGAGCTGTTAACAGCTTGTTTACATTTGATATTTGCTGTAACTTGTGTCCCGACCAGTTGCAGGATGTTTTCTTGCAGTAATATGTATGTGCTGCAATTATCAGGCTGGTATCAGGGTTCACAGTAGTGGAGTGCAGGTGGGGGGTTGCTGATACTTGGGGTGGACTGGGATACAGCCATAGTCTAACTATGGCCCACATTCTCAAGGTCTTAGTGGCAAACAGTATCAGGAAAAGAAAGGAAGGCTATGTTTTCTGTTTTTTATAAACAGGCTTGTCTGGCTACTGGATCTTTATCCATGGGTTATCAAAGGATTTACCCACAGGTAAAGACCCTAGTTAGACAATCAGGTTTCTGGAAATTTTGACCCCATTGTATAATTTAATATTTTCAATACAGAATTTTCCGTATACAGAACCAGTGCACTTGTATGATTTAGGGTACTGCATTTGTTTTTGTAGACATGCTGTCAGTCAAAAGAACTGACTGCATGTTGGCTTTTGGACTTGGACTGCAGGATGTAACTTGGATTTGTTATAATAGACCAGGAAGTAATAAGTAGGAAAGAATACAACAGTAACACTAGTCCCCAGTGGGTGATCACTTGTCCATTATGAAGAAAAGGTGTTTGTAACTGAGATGAGTCTACTAAAAACAAAGTTAGAAACATAGAAACACAGAATCTGACAGAAGGAGACTGAAGGTTCATCATGTCTGCTCTAACTATATTACCTCACCCCACTGACCTACTGTACCAGTGGGCTGTTACTCTCCCTCTCCCACTCCTCTTCTCAGAATAGAATCTTGCTACCCCACCCCCCGGGACTGAGTACCATTGCCCTGTTCCAGCCATGTTTAAATCCATCAAGGGCACCTGCCTCCATTACCTCTGCCAGCAGTCTGTTTCACAGTTCCACCGCCCTGTCAATGAAGTAAGCCTTATTCACGTCTCTCCTGAACTTGCCCCCAGTCAGCCTCCAGTCATGCCCCCTAGTAACTGTGTTTCTGTTTCTTACAAATAGCTTATCACTGTTTACCTTGTTTATACCCCTTGGAAACATATGTTTCAAACATGACCCCCTGCTCCCTCTTGGCCTCAAATACATGTTTAGGGCTCCAGCTAATCTTCATAGCATCTGCCCTGCTGGCTCTTGATCACCTTGGTCACCCTCCCTTGCACTGATTCTAGTCTGTCAATGCCCTTCCTCAGGTGAGGTCTCCAGAACTGGGCACGGTGCTCCAGGTGAGGCCTCACCAGGGAGCTGTACAGTGGCAACATTACCTCACTTTTCCTACAATCAAAACCTCTCACCACAGAACCCAGCATCCTGTTTGCCTTGCTGGATGTTTTACTGCATGGACTCATTTCCTTGAAGCAGTCACTGATTTTGACCCCCAGATCCCCTCTCATCTGCTGAAGTAGCCAGTCTAACACCTCCCATTCAGTATTCTGTGCATGTATTCTGTCTCCCTGTGACCAGTCTAACACCTCCCATCCAGTATTCTGTGCATGGATTCTAACTCCCTAAGTGCATTATTGCATACTTCTTGGCACTGAATATTAGCTGCCAGCTTTTAGACCCTCTTTTTCCTTCTGGAACTCCCACACCCCCTCCTCATGATCTTCCCTGCTGCGGAGCTTTGTGCCATCAGCAAAAAAGACACAAATTTACACATATACGTTACTCTATGCCACTTAATGAACACATTAATTAGGACAGGTCCCAGGACCTAGCCCTGTAGCATACTGCTCGTCACCTTCCTGTACACTGATGTAGCCCCATTCATCATCTCCCTCTGCTGCCTCCCTTTTTGCTAGTTTCCAACCCATCTAACTAAATCCTGCTATACTTCCAATGTCTCCCACTTCTTCAGCAGCCTCCTATGTGGTACCCAACTGAAGGCCTTAGAGAACTCAAAGTAGAACAAATCTACCACCTGCCCCCTGTTAATTGCTTTGGCAACCCAATCGAAAAACAGTACTAAGTTGGTCTGGCATGACCTCCATGACACAAACTCATACAGCTTGTTGTCCTGTAGTTCATTGTCCTCTACGTAGGTCATCAAACTGTCTCTGTCTATGGTCCCCATCAGCTTACTTAAAATGGAGGTAAGGCCAAAAGGCCTGTAGTTGCCTGGCTCCTTCCTGTCCCCCAACCCCATGGAGTGGTACTACTTCAGTGGAGCTCCTATCTACTGGCACTGTTCTGGACTGCAGTGAGTCATTAAACAAACAACTTAAGGCTACTGTCAATTCTGCAGCCAAATCCCTTAATACTTATGGGAACAGACTAACCGGATATAGCACCTTGTCTATCCTGAGACCTTCTAGTTCTTTTTTTACCCAGTCCACTGAGACCTGTACTCCAACTTTTTCCTGAATCCTCTGTGTGGCAGCCTTGATACCACTCTCTGACAGAGACCCATTGTCCTGTATTGTGAATACTGACCATAAGTAATTGTTAAGTACATTTGCCTTCTGCTATTCTGCCATGCAGTATTCTTCCACAAATCCCCCAACTAGCCTAAAACATCTCCTGTTGTTTTCCTGTTTTTCCTTATATACTTAAAAAAAATCTTCTTCCTTTCCATTTACTGCCTCAGCAATCTGCAGCTCCCTGCCTGCCTTTGCCCTCTTGACCTCTATTCTTACCCCATTGATTTAAGCCTGATAGTCCTGCAAGACTTCCTCCCCCTTGTTCCTCTTGTACTCAGTGAGGGCCCTTTTTTTGCCCTCACAGCCTCTCTTCAAGTACCTCTGGCCTTTTGTGTTTGTTCCCTTCGCAACCTTCCTTACACAAGATTTGGTCACCTCCAGGGGTGCGCCCTGAAGCTTACCACATTCTTCTTCCACTCCCTCAATGCGGTCTGCACTTGCCAATCTTTTCCTAACCAGTTTCCACATCTTCCCATAATCTGCCTGTTTGAGTTCCAGAACCACTGTCCTTGAGGGGGTCCAGTGTTCCCCTCATTAGTTCAACCAACATAGTTTCTCAGTAGCTGGACCCCAACACTTCCTGGCCAGTCACTCCCATACCATCTTCGAACTGGTGAGCATCAAGTCAAGTATTGTGTCCTGCCATGTGGGATCTTTGAAGCTCATCTAGTGGTGTCTGACTCCTGGTGCTCCTTGCTGCTGGGATATCCCAGTCAATATCCTAGAGGCTCAGACACCCAACTAACTACCAGATTCCCTTTTGCTGCTCCCCTTCTGTTTTTTTTCCCCTCAACTCTCTGTCTCCATCCTCTTACCACAGCTCTTATCAGCAACCCCCAGATTGATTCCAGTTCCCCTTCTCCCTTTTTTAGAGTCCTATCCTCTGTTGCTTCGATTCCATCCCTAATGTATAGGACTACCCCCTCCTTTATCCTTGCCCCTGTTTCTCCTGGCATCACGTCAATTCATTGTGATCAATGAGCTCCACAAGAACTCACTCCAAACTATTAGCTCTGGCATCAATCAGATCCCTGCTCAGTTCCATCCCATACTATTCACTCCCACTACATATCGTACTATACTCCAACAACTATTACAGTATAACTTTTACTTTTACAACCCTCAAGCATATTCCCTCATCTGGTGGGCAAATTGTACCCACCTGGAGTTTATTTTATAATATTTATGCTGGAGGTGAAATGTCAGGGAATTAATTGTACCAGGGCACGACTGATGCTGGAGCCAGTAACCCAAAGTGAATTCTTGCGGAGCAGATTGACCAAAACAAATTGTCACGTAGCAGTTTCTCCTTATTAGGCTATACCCAGGAACTGCTACATCCAGTCATTGTTACCAATGACCTGAGTCTACATATGACAGCCACTATGTCTAACTTAGCCTTCGCCACCAGCTCCTGCAGTTCAATGATCTTGTTATTTAAACTTCTGGTGTTGAGGGAAACTAACCTCAATGCCTCACCTTACTCCCTCCCCTCTTACCTGATCTTTTCTTGTGCTGCCCCCTCCCACCCCATACTATCCAACACCCACTGTGATAAGCACATTTACTATATGGTCCCTCACTCACTACCTTCACTTGTCCCTCACGCCCACCACAGCTGGCCTCTCCTGGACCCACTTATGTTTCATGGGGAGTCTCTGCTGGGTTCACCTTGAACTTACTACCTATAGTGGTGTTCCCAGTATCAGCTACCTCCCCTTCAGTTTAAAAGACTGTCCACATAGACATTGAATTTCCTCCCCAGTGCATTAGCTCCCTCCCTCACTCCTGAGATGTAGGCCATCCCCATTGAAAGCCTTCTGTCCCAGAATCCTCCACAGTCTCCTACAAATTCATATCCCTCCTCCCTACACCATTTCCTCAACCAAATATTAAATACTTCAGTTTCTTCCTGCCTCATCCTACACCGCCTTCGCTAGCCCATACAGGCAGCACCTCCAAAATGTCCAGCATGGCTGCCTTTCCATTCAGTTGCCTCCCTAGTCTTCAAAAGTTAATCAAGTAGCCATTTTGATTGAAAAGCAGGGATAGGTAGTGTACTTGGAGTCAGGAGGCTGGGTTCATCAGGCACTGACAACTCAGCTCCAGCAGATTGTGTGCACCTGATTGAGAAATATAATATTGAGGTACATTGGATGCCCATGGCAGTTCCTGCATTGACCTCTTTGTGGGTTCTTTCTGTGTCCGCCTGTGGCATCTCCACTGCTGCCTGCCAAGCGGGCTCTTGAAAAGAATGGTCCAAAGTTGCTGGACCCTGCAGACACATGTTGTAAACCTTGGCATTGACAGGACCCAAACTGAGCTTTTTATTTTATGAAGGTAAGTTGTGTGACATACGGAAAATACAGCATCTCATTTGAACAACACCTATCCCTCCTCACACACAAACTCTTCAATCCAAGTAAAGTTTGCACTGTTTTAAATTAGACCCTGAAGAGTCTGTCACATACCATTGATTTTCTAATGACAGTAGCAGTTTAGAAAAGGTTCAGTTGTTTAATTTGTTTACAACAATCTTGTCTCTTATTCTGACCTGCCTGCTCCCACTCCCATCTGCTCCAGGTTTTCTCACTACAAGGAGGATTCGTGAAGCCAGAGGGTAAACAAAAGATGAACTCTCCCTAGAAAATTAAATGTTACCTTTCCTGAATCTCTTACTGCTCAACCAGTCCTGTTGTTTTATTTATTTATTTAGTTTTTGTTTATGGGGTAAGACACACAAGACAAGTAAATTTCTATTTTCACGTACTGTATGACCCTGGAAAGTACATCAGGGTAGGATAAAAAAAGAATAATACATGACACAGATAGCAGCCAGGGTCAGCAAATAAGTGATAAACATTGAAATCATAGAATAAGTATTGACTAGAATGCAGAAATACACTAGATCATCTGCTTCTCTGTGACTGTGATTGTGTTTCTGTCCATCCTTTTTAGGCAGCAAGAAGAATGAATCAGACTTGTTTGCCAATCTGTATACAATAAATACTGTCACTTATTTAAATGGCTACCCATTGGGTTAGGCAGTCATTGTGACTGAGTAAAGGTGTAGTTAACATCTTGTTATTTGCTACAAATATAATTTTATTTGGGCCTGCCTAACAATTTTAAGAAAATAGTTCAGCTTGTGCAGTTCTGCTTTCCAAATTTTTGTATTTATCACAGACAGTTAATTATATTTTATCTAAGATTGTTCACTTGAGATTCCTCTCCCCATGATACCATTTTTAGTAGTACAGAAGGGCTTGTTTTGCTGTAAGTTTGATTTATGTTAGGTAAACTTGTGAGTTTCTGTTACAGGGCACATGCCAGAATACAGTGAAGCTTGCCAGGATGAAACCCAATTCTGCAGCATTTTGCAGCACTCTGCAGTATGCTGTAGCAGAGTTACTGTGAAAACAATGTAATTTCAGTTTCAATTAGTCCTTTTTGTCATACAGGAAACTGTGCCATTCACTTCATCCTGGCAGTGTCATAGTTTCCTGCATGACAAAAGGGACTAATTCCCATTTAAATTACATTGTTTACTGCAGTAACTCTGCTGCAGCATACAGCAGAATGCCATAGAAGTGAGTTTCATCCTGGCGAGCTTCAATATAGAAACATTCACATAACACTCCCCAAACAGTTGAAAAGTCAGTAAAAAAAAGACACAGTGAGGACACCAAAATACCCAGGATTCAAATGAAACTGTCCTCTAATATTCTGTCAGATCGGGGGGGGGGGTGCTGAGCCGTGGCTCCGAGTTGAATGAGAAGCAGACCAGCCTGTTGGAAGGATAAAAATGTTTAGAAGAAACCAAAGGACACTTTTAATGCATTCAAGGTTTCCTCCATATAGTCCAAAAATCAAAAAAGAAAAAAAAGGAGCCCCCACCTCTTGTCAATTCCCTCTGCACTATGTGCAAATGTAAGCTACTAGACTTCAGTTGTTTTTCTTGTACAAAAAATTAATCATTTATTTAGTGCAAAGAATCAACTTTGCTCACACATATCCAAACAATTCAAAATCAGTGACATTCAAAACTCTAAGAAAGTTCTCTGACTCCAGTGAGAGTGAAACATCAGTTACTGTTTATCTACCTTCAGGTTAGAACTCTGCTAAAACTATTATTTTGCTGCACAGTTTGATAAAAGCCTATTTTTGCACAGTCTGCATGAATATCACTGAATTTAAATGGTTTGGAAATGTGTGAGAGAACCTGATCTTTTGTACTAAATAAAGGGATTGTTTTTTGTACAAGAAAAGTTACTGGAGACTAGTAGCATACAGTATGTTTGCGAGACAGTGTACATGGAATTGTTGGGAGGTGGTTTCACCTTCTTTTTTAATTTTTGGAGATATATATATATATATATATATAAAACCTTAGTGCGCAATCACTGAGGCAAGGGTTACCCCAAAGGGCATTGGCTGGGAAGTCAAGTTTCAACGAAATACAAAATCACACATACCCCCATAATGCAAAGCATCATGGGTTGTATATGCAAATCACCACAAAATATTATGCTGGTTCAACTTTAAGCAGAAATGCATGGTGCCAAAAGGCTGCTCACACAGACTGCAAAAGGTGCCAACAGAAGACACAGACACATGTGTCGTCCTATCAGGACTCATCAGTGTGCCTCATCTGTATGACACCCCAGTGAAATGAACCAGCTACCCTAAGTTGATCTATCTGGTTGGGTAGTGGTGAGCCCAATAAAAACAAAAAAGAAGCTAAAAGACAAAGAACTTTAGTACGCAAGCACTGAGGCAAGGGTTACCCCAAAGGGCATTGGCCGGGAAGCCAAGTTTCAAAGAAATACAAAATCATTCATACCCCCATAATGCAAAGCATCATGGGCTATATATGCAAAGCACCACAAAATATTATGCTGGCTCAACTTTAAGCAGAAATGCATGGTGCCACAAGGCCTCTCACACAGACTGCAAAATGTGCCAACAGAAAACACAGACACGTGTTTCATCCTACCAGGACTCATCAGTGTGCCTTGTCTGTATGACACCCTTGCAGTCTGTGTGAGGCCTTGTGGCACCATGCATTTCTGCTTAAAGTTGAAGCAGCATAATATTTTGTGGTGATTTGCATTATGGGGGTATGTGTGATTTTGCATTTCATATATAATGTGTATATATAATGTATATATATATATATATATATATATATATATACAGTATATACACACACATGTATCTGTAAGGGTAACCCACCATGCCTGGGGGGCTAGAGCATTGTCTTTTTGAATTTGCTTCCTTTGCATAGTGTATTTTCAATTGGCTAAGGATAAGCCAGAGATCACAGCTGTCTGTATATATTCTTTTTATATATCACTGTATACGCTTTCTTTTCTTATTGCATGTTGTTCTTTTTGTACCTGTCCAGCACTATCACAGCACTGTATATAAATACTTCTTTAAGATCCTGCTTTTTCTGTGCATAATTGCTTTTGATTTTAATTCTTCCAAGAGCCATGAAGACCAACATAAGGCATTGTATAATGACAAAACTGTGGAAGAGGAGGGATTTCATAGACTTTTTATATTGCTAAAAGTATTTTTTTTCCATAGAACTGTGTTGCCCGCCCTTCGCCAACTACTCCTGCCATAGGGCCCTCAGGGGGCTACCCGGAGGGCTGTTAAATACAGTGATGGGGAGGACATGGGCTTTTTCCCATTTTCTCCCCTTAACTCCCTGGGTTCTTGACAGACTCAGTTGTGCATGTGTGTGGAGGCATGCATGCATGGCAGAATTGGCAATGACCCCATTCAACCTACTCGGCCTAGTGCCAGCCCCCCACTTGCCTAACACTACCATGAAGTCTCCACTTGATGTCAGTCAAGGACCGGGAAAGTTAACCTCCCCAATCTGGGAGATAAGAGCTTCCTTATGGCCACTCAGTCCTCTCCCAGCCATCCCCCCTGGCCAATCCATGGTGGCCCAAGTGTGCTTCTAAACTTGGGTCACCAGGGTGATGCGAGATGTAGCATCCAGCACCACTGGGCTGGCGTATTGCTAAAAGTATTTAAAATAAATAAGAAGGGCACAATGGCCAAACTCAGAATATGCCATTTATCATCATGAGTGAGGGGGTAGGACCATAACTCTCGAGTAGTAAAGCAAAGTCCTGCCCCCTCACAAGTCATAAGTGTCATATTCTAAATAAGGCCATCGTGTGTCCAATTTATACAATGTATTCAAAATTGTAAAGCTTTCAGATTAGTTCTTTTAATGAAGAATAAACTATTTCTGTTTGATTTCACTGCTCTGTTTTCAACATGTTTTGAGTGCAGCAGAGGTCATTGTGATGTCATCGAGCATTGTTCAAGCTGCTCTCCCATTGCTTAAGAGTCCCTTTGTGACCAACCTCAAGTGATGATAAAAGGTGATGACCCATCTCTATTAATGATAAGTGATTTATCATCACTCCAGGTCCTACGCCCATTTAATATTTCATTTATTTGTACATTTTTTCTCACCCGCACTGAATAAAAATGTATGTATACTTTATGGTCCCTTTCTGTCCTAGTTTCCCCTAAAGAACTATGGATCCTCTGTTACTCTTTCCCTATACTTATTTTATAGGTAAGACCTAATGCTAACCTAAGACCCCCATTTTAGTCTCCTCTAGTCCCATGTAAGAGACTCCTTAGTTATTACCTACTGTATGCTATGTGGGTTATTTATCAACAATGCAGTACAACCTTGATTATCTGAACACTTTGGGAGACATCAGATTTGTTCAGATAATCAAGAGTTCAGATAATCGGGGGTCCATAACATTAGGCAAATGAGAGTTGGGGACAATGTTAGAATTCACATAATAGGGAGCTCTGGATAATCGGGGTTTGGATAATCGAGGTTGTTAGCAATTTACAGTATGTAACAGGAAGAAACAACATCTTAGCATATATGTCTTTACCTCACTGAATAACTCTGCCTATTGCATTACACAAATATGCAAGCTAACATTAAGGCATTACCAATGCTTGTTTAGTCTAAGTAAGCTCTACTGAGAAAGAATGAAACACTCACATGGTGTAATTTTTGTAAGCTCCAGAAAATACCTCTGATTGACCGATGAAGAAATACAGATTTAGTATTTGCCATATTGGTCCTTGTAAGAACAGATCCAGAAGCAAATGATTTGATACCTTTTATTGGAACTACATAGATATAACAAAAAGAATAAAGTGCTTTAACTTTTGGACCAACAAGTCCTTCTTCAGAAGCTTAAGCTTCCGAGGAAGGACTTGTTGGTCCAAAAGCTAAAGCACTTTGTTCTCTTCATTATACCTATGTTGGTCCAATAAAAGGTATCAAATCATTTGCTTCTGGATCTGATTGACCAAGGAAGCTCTGCAATATTTTAAAATCTTTGTGAATCGTTTCTTCCCAAATAGCACTGCATAGTCCACTTTCTGAGAAGGGCTTCCAAATGTTTGGCCATCATACTATCCATGGTATTTGAGAATTAATATTTAGCCCCTGCACAGCCCTAATTGCTACCATTAGAAGTGACCTGAAGGTTGCTATGGATAAGGGCCTGCTCTGTGATGCTATGTACATTGACCTCATATCTCTTTCAAACATTGTTTCAAAGCCTGGCTACTGAAAGAGGAAACATGCCTGTGCTTTCCAGGGTAATCCCACCTACCTTAGCTGCCAACCCAGCTCTCATAGTTGCCTTGCCTAACATAGCACTCTGTGACTACCCTCTTTTTTGCTAGTCCAGTTGTTATTGCCTGTTACCTTTGACTGTGACTCCAATTACTTGGTCTCTGAATTTTTGCTCAAACTGTAATTGTATACTGTATACTGTATACTGTCACCCTTTCCCCAGATTCTTTGTATATGTAGTATATTATGTTAATTTCCCCCAACACTTTGTGCACTGTGCTGTTTATACTGTTATACTGTTCTGTTTGCATTCTGTATACTTTTGTTTTCTGGTATGTATTTTATTATGCTATACTGTTGGCCCAGATAATGCCTGAAAATGGTCCCCTGGATCAGTGCACCTCCCTGGTAATCAAAGACTTAAATAAATAAATATTAAAAACATTCAATACACTCCAGCCCGGTGGTGCTTAGGGTTGAGGTGCTGAATGCCACAACTTGCACCACTCCAGTGACCCAGGTTCAGGAATGAGCCTGTAACTTTGGGGGTCTGTAGAGAGGTGAGGCCAGGGAGATGGATTGAGCAGAGGTAGGCTGCTCTCCTCACCTGGGTAGGGACCCAGTAGCATGCGCTGCAAGGCTGCCCCTGAGTGGAGGCCTCAGGAAAAGTTGAAAATGGAGCAGGCAGGCTCCATGATGGCCCCACAGTGCCTGTGCCGGCCCCCCAGAGTCTGGATGTTGGTCTCTGGAGGAGGGAGAAATTCAATGCCCTTCGGCCTTGGTCCTGTCATGGGGGCAACCCATGGGGGATTGCTGGGAGGGTCAGGCATGGGAGATTCAGGGGACTGAAGAGCCAGCTCCTCCAAGGGAGAGGCTGGAGCCACCTCCCAGCTCTGAGGTGAGCATAAAATGTATATTAAAAAAATAAATAAATAAAAGCTTTCAATACACTTGACAACAAAACTCTTCTAAAAAAAAAAAAACTAGCCAACCTTGACATGGGCAGCAGTGCAGTCAGCTGATTCAACTATTACCTCTCAGATAATTACCAATCGGTGGTTCTCAATGACTCTAGCTCCAAAGTGTTACCAGTGACAAAATGCATTCCACAGGGATTTTTCTGAGGCCCACTTCTCTTCAGTCTATATAAATGATACAGGCCTGCATTTCCAGCATGTAAGTCATAGATTCATAGATTCATAGATGCTGTACGAATCCAGTGGGCAAAAAAGTATGCCCTTAGTGGATTCACCACCAGAGTTACTGGTGGAAATCAATATTTTTTGTTTTCCATATGTATGTCAATTCTGTACTTTTTCACTTCTACGTTTAATGTTTTTCTTTTTTTATTCAGTAAACTTTATTTAACTTTCTGAATAATAACAGAATCGATTACAGGAAAGAAAAGGACAGTCTGCATTGAAGGTACATCAGTAAGTATGTATATAAGACTGTATATCAGGTTTAACTATGTCTTATAACAAATAAACAAGCCCCCCCCCCCCAAATGAAAGGGGGAAAAGCAAGGCAACCCATAAAGTGAAGTAAATAGAGCAAAAGAGAATAAGAACAAACCTAAATAAAACGCTACATAAACCATCCCACCCACCCCATTATTTTACTCCGTTAACGAAGACATCGAGTATGCAGACTCGCCGCACCAATGGGCAGAAGATAGTCCTAATCGTCCCCAATACAGAATGTATATATATGAGGGTGTCCATGCTGATAACAAAGCATCTAGGGTGCCCCATCTATCCAAGTAATGAGGTAATCTATTAGTCATTCTGGCAATATGTTTTTCTAACCGAAGGGTTAATAACATTTCTCTGTGCCATTCCAATAAGGTGGGTAAAGAATCATCTATCCAGTGCCTCATAATTATGAGTCTGGCTACGGCGGTAATTAGGGTAATAAAAGGGCGCCTGGGCTTCATGGTATTCAGGGGGTAGTGGTTGAGCAGACACACTTCTGGCAGGAATAGTGGATCCAACTCTAATAGAGGATCCAGTGAATTCTGGATTTTACTTCAGAATAATTGAATTTTAGGACAGGCCCATAGCATATAGTGGAGATCCCCAATTGATGCTGAACATCGGGGTCGTTAAGAAGAAGGGCGTTTCCCAATCTTGTGAAGTTTCTGGCAGATGAAGTAGAGATTATGCATGATATTAAATTGTATAAGACGTAATTGATCCTGTTTGACAAATCTGTATAAGTTGATCCAATTTCACTGCCAGAAGTCTGCTTCGGGGGGTGGGAGAGAAAATTTATGGACCCAGTAGTAACATATGCCTTTGGGAAGCTGAGGATCGAGAATCTGTAATTCTTTATAAATTTTAGAGATCGGGTGGAATTGTCCCACAATGGTTAAAAGTGAGGAAAGATCAGTGTTGGGGGAATCAACTTTTCCCATTGTTGCTAAAAAAGAAACTATTGTATGTTTAATCTGCCAGTATTTAAAGGGACAATTCTCAAGCTCGGGGAAGGTCTGCAGAAGTTGGTTAAATGAAAGCATTTTACCATTGGGAGCAAAGTCCACGAGTCGCATCCCTGTCAGTGAAGGCCAAAAGGAGGCAGGGATGGGCCGCTTCTGAATTTCAAAGTGTGGGTTATTTAAAAGTGGTTGTTCCCCAGCCACATGTCAGTTTATATTCAAATGACTTTAAATATGATGTAGAGCTCGTAAGGACCATCCCATTGGATTTTTCCAAAGTTCCCTGGGGATATATTTCGGCGAAGTGTGCAGAAGTGCAGGTAGGGTACAGGAGGTTTGAGCTGCTAGGGTTTTTTGATGTCTAACCAGGAGGGAGAGTATGATCCCATGTGCATACCATTAGAGAGGGATATCCATTGTGCTAACTTACAAAGATGGATAGCACCATGATAAGTGAAGAAGGAGGGTAGAGAGAGACCCCTGTTAAATGTTGGTGCAGTCAACTTTTGGTATGCCCTACGAACTGTACCATCCTTCCAGATATATTTACTGAGTAGCCTCCGGAGGAGAAAAACATGATTTGGGGAAATATGGAGCTACCATATTCAGAGGGTATAAGATTCAAGGCAATACTTTCATTTTGACAGTACTGATCTGTCCCCAAAGTGAAATAGGCAAAGCAGACCACCTCTTGAAGTCCAATTTTATTGTCTGTATTAATTTAGTGAGGTTCTCCTTAATGATTGTGGGAAAGTCCTTGGAGATTTTAATACCTAAGTAGGTCAAGGTTTTGGATTCCCAGCGTAATCCAAAATTTTTGACATCCACCAGCAGCAATATACCATTGAGGGGGAAGATACTGGATTTTGCTATGTTAAGTTTATAATAGGAGACTATTGAAAAAGACTCAATCTCTTGTAGCAGAATTGGTATGCCAATGATGGGGTTCTCTATGTGTAACAATAAATCATCAGCATAGGCTGAGAGAAGGTGTTGTTGTGGTCCCATATGGATTCCCTGTAGATGTGGGGTTGCAAGCAATCTCCGTATAAAGGGTCTCAAATAAAGACTGAAAAGGAGGGGAGAAAGGGGACAGCCTTTTCTGGTGCCACGAGACAATGGAAATGAGTTAGGTAGCCATTGCACCATACACGGGCTGTAGGAGATGTATACAACAATTTGACCCAGTTTACAAATTGCTGAGGGAAGCTGAAATGGGATAAGGCAGCAAATAAGAAGTGCCAGGAGACACGGTCGAAGGCTTTCTCTGTGTCTAAGGCTATAAGGGCAGCTAGAACAGGTAAGTTGTCAGCTAGGGAAAGGATGTGTAACAGGTGGTGCATATGATCAGCCAAGGACCTACCTGACATAAAACCAACTTGCTCTTTGGAGATAAGCGTATCCAGTAAGTGTCCCAGGCGATTGGCAAGTACCTTAGCCAGTATTTTAACATCTACATTGAGTAGAGAGATGGGACAGTAATTTTCCATGTAGTGGGGGTCACGACCCAATTTGGGGATTATAGGGATCAGGGCCTCGAGGCATGTGCGATCAGCAATACCATTTTCATAACAAAATTTAAATACCTTAGTTAAAACAGGGGCGAGCTCGGTGGTGTATAACCTATATAGATTAGCCGGAAAGCCATCAGGACCAGGAGACTTATCTGTAGGGAGTTGTTTGATCACTTGTTCAACTTCCCATTCTTGAATATGGGAACTCAGGAAAGGTATAGTATTAGTGGGTAGAACCACAAAAGTCAATTGGTCAAAGTAATGTTGAATTTGTTGCTCGTCTGAAATCTCATTATCTGTTACCTTATATAAATCTCCATAGTATCGCGTGAAAGCCGAGACTGTCTCTCTGGGATTAGTAACTAATGGGCCATCTCTTGTGAGACATAGGCCTGGTATCTGTTGAGAAGACTCAGCCTGCTTAATACAGATAGCTAAGAGTTTACCAGCGCGTTCCCCGGATTCTAGGTATTTAATCTTGGCTCTTTGTAAGGAGAGTTCAGCTTTTTGGAACATGAGATCTGAGAATTGGGAGTGAAGCAGATGGAGCTTAGTCTCATCCGTGTTAAGAGATCATTTACTTATGGATGTTTCTAAGGATTTAATATCATGTAGTAGGGTGTTGAACTGAGTTTTGAGATTCTTAGCTCTAGTGGAGGCTAGTCGTATATATTCCCCTCTTAACGCACATTTTAGGGCTGCCCAGACTGTATCAATGCAGGGAACCGATCCCATATTGTGTTCTAAAAAGGAGTTAATAAAGTTCTGAAGGTGGATCTTAGTTGCAGGAATTTGAAGAAACTGCGTATTTAAACGTCAGAGTGAATTTCATTTGATCCCAGGTCCCAGAATACATGTAAAGGAAACCGGGGAGTGATCCGATATGACCTGTGGGTAGATTGTCACGCCCAGTATACCTACTTTTAATATTTTTCAAGATACATCCTAGGATTTGGTTACTCTTCTTTACAATATTCCTAGTATGAAGTTCAAAAGAAAAATTTTTTGAGATAGTGACACCTAGATTTTTTTTGTTGTTTGTTGTTTGTAGTGTGATATTATTTAATTTATAATCATAACAGTGATTATTTTTCCCTAAGTGCATTACTTTGCATTTTTGTTCATTAAATAACAGTTTGTTTTTGATTGACCATTTCTCTAAGTGGGTCAGATTCTTTTGGAGTTCTTGAGAGGATTCTGAGTCAGTTGTTATGCTGCCTAATTTGCAGTCATCTGCGTATTTTCCTATCCAACAGTGTTCTGAAAGAGGGAGCATTGTAGATATAAGGATGTTAAAGAGAACCGGACCCAACACAGATGCCTGCGGAACTCCACTGGTGACAGAGTCCCAGGGAGAGAGATTACCTTTTATTTAAGCAATAAGGCACAACAGGGTGTGTGTTATCATGTAATAACGTCACTCCTGGGGTGGGTTGAAGCACGAGGTGAAGCTGAGTGCTTCCACCACCTCAGGAGTGACGTATTACACAATACACACACTGGGAGTGTGCCTGGCTATTATGCAATGGCTCGTAGTTATATAAAAATAAAAACATTTAAAAAAATGTTTTTAGTAGATTTTTAGTGTGGCAGTATATCTTTGTTTCTTAAGAAAAGATGATCTTAAGTATATCCTCATCCATACAGTGATGTTATTGTGTAATAACATCACTGTCTCAGTCACCCACTGACCAATCAGAATACAGGAAATTTCCTTGCCATTGTATAATAATACTTGTTGTGTACGATTTTTTAACCATGCTTCTACCCAGAGTATATTAACTGGATGGAATTTCAAAATTATCATTTACTCTATAAGAATTTTATGTGAGACAGAGTCAAATGCCTTAGAGAAATCTAAAAAAAATAATGTCAACAACTAGTTTTTTGTCCAGTGCCTCACTTACAGGTTCCAAAAAGTTCAGGAGGTTGGTTTGACAGGATCTGCCCTTGACGAACCCAGGTAGAAAAATGTTGGTGCATCCCTGCTCTAACATATGAGATGTAATCCTGGCTTTTAATAAACTTTCTAGTAATTTGCAGAATACTGCTGTTAGACTTATGGGTCTATAGTTTTGAAGAAGATTCTTGCGACCACCTTTATGAATGGGGATTACAGTAGCATGGTTCCAAATAGGGAGAGTTGTTCCAGTGTTAAGAGATACATTTAATGGTAAGGTTAAGGGGCCAGCTATCTGACCTGCTATGTTCTTAATAAAATAAGGTGAAAATCCATCAGGTCCTGCTGAGCCATCTGATTTAGTCTTAGAGATAACATCTAATACTTTCTTTGTGTTTACTTTTATAGTTGAGCTAGGTAATGGAATGGTAGTTAAGGGTGCAGACTCGCCCGTGTTAAAGACACTTATGAAATATTTATTTAAAGCTGTAGCCATATCTTCCTCTTCAGTTATTAATGAACCTATAGTTGGGTTACTTTTTTATAGATCCAATATAGTTAAAGAATTTATTTTTGTTATCTTTTATTGATACTGCTAAGTTTTCCTCTGGACGTCTTTTGGCTTTTCTTATTAGGTGTTTGATTTTATTTCCTATTTTTTTGTATGCTGTCCAGTTAATAGGTGTAGGTGGATTTATATATTTTTTGTACAGTCTATGTTTTTTGTTTAAATTGTGTTTTATATTTTTGTTCCACCATAAAGGAAATATTTTGTTATTGGTATATTTCTTCCTAGTTGGAACCCACAAGTCCACACAGTGTTGTAACCTTTCTTTTATTTTGTGCCAGATGGTATGTAAGTCACAATTGTTAAGTTCTGATTGCCATTCCCAGTTATTAAGAAATTAATTTATTGATGAATAGTCTGCTTTATAAAAATCTTTCATTTGCGTACAACCATAGTTTCTTCTATTTTGTTATATATTTGTTTTAATTAAGACCATGTTATGTGTCCACACATACGTTGATTATTCTGTGTCATACTGTAGAAGCACTGACTTAAGCAGGGTGTAATCATCTCTACAACAGGGCTTTCACTTAGCCTAACGTTACCTGCTACAAAGCAAGCTCGCTCTAAATTCTGATACATTTGAAACCATACTATTTGGCTCTGTGTCCCAGCTCAGGAATTGCACAGGCTATAAAACTGTGATCACAAAAGTGACAAATCTGAATCTGGTTATAAACTATAAGAACCTGGGCATCTGGCAAGACTCCAATCTAAAATGAAATACCCAAATTAACACCTTGCTGACAAATTAAGGCCTTCAGTCAAATATTTATGTAAAAATATATGGTTTAACTATGGATTTGTGGCTCCAAACTGTAAATTCCACCATATTAACACATAGAGTATAATCAGTGGCTCAGTAGGTAGCACACTTGCATCTGGGGCCAGAAGATCAGAAGGTTGTGGGTTCTAGCCCCACTCCAGTACTTGGGGTAATACCCATAAGTGACCCTGTAGTGCAGTATGAGAGGGGTGCTGCACTGCTGGGTGCCGTCCTTTGAATAAGATGTTAAATGGAGGTCCCTTTTGCCCATCTCTGGTCACTGTCAAGGTGGAAGTAAATTATCCAATGGCACTTATGGAGGAAGAGCAGGAGAGTTTCACCACGGTCATGGCCAACATTCCACTTGTCAGTACAATAGATTCATACCACCCACCACCAAGGATGTACCTGGAAATAAGTTATCATAGCTTAGTGTGCCCTTCCTGGTCAAAAATTACAAATATTTAAAAAGTATTGCCAATAATGGATTACAGAAATGTACATAAACAGAGAAAATTTTGCAGGCACAAAAAGATCAAGGTCCATCCAGTCTGCTCTAGTCCTCCCTCTTGCCCACTAGCCTAACACTGAGTGGGCTTGGCTTTGCCCCCTTGTATCACTTCTGCCTCAGAGCACATCTCCCACCATTTTTCACCAGTTCCCTGTCTTTCCTACCCCATCTTGAAGCCTGACATGATTTTCATTTCCACCACCTCCCTGAGCAATCTGTTTAACTTATCTGCCATTCTTTCTATCAAGAAATGCTTCATTTCCTTCCTGAATTTCTCTCCCATCAGGCTGTACTCATGCCCCTTAGTTGTGGACCCCACACAGTGCTTGAATAGCTGTCGGTAGCCAACTTTGTTTATTCCCTTGAGAAACTTGAATTATGTCCTCTTGATCTTTGAGTACATATTAAGGCTGCTTAGTCTCTTTTCCTGTGTTTTGTCTTGCTATCCATGAGCAGTTGTGGTCACCCTCCTCTGCACAATATATACACACTCACTGTCCATCTTGTGGTGGGGGCTCCAGAAGTATAAATAGTACTTCAGGTGTGGCCTCAACAGGTATCTGTACAGGAGTAGAACCACATACTTGTTCTTAGTAGAGAAGCCCCCCAATTTGCATCTCAGCATACTGCTTACTTTCCAGTATGGCTTGTTACACTGGGATGTAGCCCTTAAGGCATCTGCTATTGTGGACTATGGACACTTTCTTTATAGAAACACAGTAAATGTAAATGTAGCGAAAGTGGAAGTCATATATGGTCATTTCACCTTCTCACATGTTCAGCTCCAGTACACTCCAACTCTTGCCAGCTGTGTGGAAGACTAAGTTGGATCCACCTAACCACACACAGGGAACTCAACCTTATTCAGCTCATGCACAAATGTATGAGGCAGAAATCACCTATCTATATGTTGGAGCTCTTCCAACTCAAATCCAGCCTGACTACTTTAAGAGCCTCTGCAGGTATTACCTATGAACTCCCTGCTGTTAGATTTAGTATGGGTAGAAGGAGCCCTGCCTCTGATGGGACCTGTTCCTGGAAGTGCTTGCCCATAAACTGGAGATCTTCTACTGGTCAGCTACCTTTGCCTAAAGCCCTGTCTCTATTGTACACTGAGAAAGAGCTATTTAAACAAAATCAATTTTATCATTCTTAAGACCTATTCTGACAGTGTGTCAGTTTATCACCACACCACTTAACTACCTAATTGTTGGGCCAGCCTGACACTGCATCAGTAACTCTACTGCTTGCAGCACTGATAACCCATGTTTGGGAGTGAATTTGGGAAGCTGGAGGGTTGGGCGGTGGGGAGGAGGATCGAGAGTCTGCTAGACTGCTTTCCTCTGGGGAGGTAGGGATGCCATACTTGGTGCTTGCCTGATCCCCAGCAGTGGCTAGGGTAGGGTAGCCCAGAAACAACAACATTAGGGATGGGAGGAGTGGTGACTGCTGATGTCCTACATGCAGGAGTGCGCATAGGGCCATCTAGGTGGCACTGAAACACACGCGAGGGAGAAAACAGGGCTGGCCAACATGATGGAACTGACCCTTAGCAGATCTGCACCCACTTACATGGCACTCCTCCTATCTGAGGATCTGTTTTACAGCCTCTGGGCTCCCTCACCATGGGGTGGGGGGATCATGGGGAAGACGGAAGTTGGACGGTGAGCCCATGGAAAGCAGGGTGACAGGGATGAAGGGGTCATTGCCTGATGGTGGGGCTAGTTTGCAGGCAAAATAAGTAGAACTAACTGCAAACAAAATATCAGTTTTTTTCTTATTATTCATTACTGCTAGAATGTTGCCATCTGGCATGTATCCCTTAGGCTACAGAAAAGTATATGTACACATTTGGCCAGATTCATGGTACTTATCATCAGCAGGGTCATGGTGGTAGAGGCACACTGCCAGCTGATAAGCCTTACCTGATACAGAAATGGTTTGGTGTCCTGCACTGCTGCTGTACCACTGCCTGGATTGGGTGCATAATGCAGATAAGCATTGTTAGCACTCAGCAGCAAGAGGACCACTGACCCCATCTGCATACACACTGTGCTTTCTGTCTGTCGGAGCATGACATGTAGGAAATGCTGGCCAGTGGTCTGGGTGTGTTCCATTTCATAATGGTGACCATGGAAAGGCAATCGCCATTAGGGTGCGTGTACATCGCAGAAAATCAATTTCAGTGATTTATATCCCCTGCGCACAGCAAAAGGGTGCAGGAGATGTAGGATTTTCTTAGTTATGCAGGGAGCTTCACTCACCACACCCCCAAATAAAGGATTCTCAACTCCAGGTGCATGTCGGGGGTGCAAACCTAAAAACAAAATTCAGCCAGGTGCAACAAAATCTACATGCGCCCAGACCCAACCTAGCACCCCCAGAACCCCAGCCTGCCACCCACCCACCCACCACACCACGGGCCAGCTTGGCTGCCCACCATGGCACCACACCACAAACCCTCCCACCCCTTCTGCCCCTCGCTCAGTGTGCCCACCCCTCAATGTGTGAACATGTAGTGACATCCTGTCACTATATGTGAGAACCCCCCCATCCAGTCACCCTCCCTGCTCGGTAGCCCTGTCAACATGCGCCGCGATTGAATCTCCATTTTTTAACGTGCCCAATCACGGTTGCCTATGTCATGGGCTACCATCTGGGTGCAGTTCTGGAGTCAGAGAATAATGTGACTTAACCAATCACTGCATCCAGACCTGCCTGGCACATGACAAGGGAGCAGTTCACCCATTGTCAGCAATACCTGTGGTATGAGATCATCTACTACAGGCATGTATTGCCCTTTGTTACATATGGGCACTGGGTCAAAAAGTTATGGTGTTAGTAACCGACCTGGTCTGACTGGACACTCATCCATCAGGTATGCTATTAGCCATGGATTCAACACCTTTGTACAATGGTAGTTAATCAAAAGCTGACCAGTAATGTGGTATATGACACATGGTGCTTCCTTATGGTGATAACTACCAATGGCTCCGCAACCAAAACCATGTTACACAGAGTTAATGTTGCATTAATCAAAGCTTGTCACCTTGTAGTGGGAGGGCACAGGTTCACCCACATCTGTGACCTCTACAATCGAGCAAACTGGTTAAATTTAAAGGGCCGGCTTCACTACCAGACCTGTTTACTGGCAAAAAAGGTAACCTTGGGCCTCTCCCGACCCTGGGCTCAGCATCTCATCACTCCTTCCCCTACTCCCCAGGCTACCAGAAGCTCCACTCAGGCCTCCTTCTGAGTTCTGCTCTGCAGGACAGCCCTGGGGCAGTGGGCTTTCATGCTTAGGGCCTCTGTCTGGACAAACGACCTGCCTCCTGAGGTCTTTCCTGAAACAAAGATTGTCCCCTTTAAACTTGAACTCTGTCAGCACCTCCTTGAAATAAACAGCTGTGACTGCTCTAAGCCTCTCCCCTCCTTTCTGTTTTGCTTTCCTGCTCACCCATATTTACTTTCTTGTACTGACAAAGTCATCTTAGACAGCTACAGCCCTCCTTCCCATTTAGCCTCTATCCCTCTCTCCCATCCTCTTACCCCCCCAACCCGCTCTCTCCCTGTACCTCCCTGGCCCTCCTTCCTGTCTATGGGGAATAATGAGGGCCCTTCTACCAGGGCTTAACTTTTACTTGGATACTGATTGCCTTACGCATTGTACCAGAACTGTTTAGTCTTTTGCAAGGTATATGCTTCTCCATTCATGCACTGTATTCTCAGTCCTGCTGTCGTATGTTGTTTAATCTTTAGTATGTCTCGCTTCTCTACTGTCATGATATATATTTGCCACTTATGATGTTGCAACCTTATTTATATATTCAGTCCTGCTCTCATATGTTATTGTAACTTTTAGTTTGTCACGCTTCTCTCCCACCAAAATGTATATTCGCCACTTATGTTGTAATCTGTATCATTCTTGTCTATTCTCCTGACCAATTGTACCCTGGTTTTAACTTACTTTTATTGTAACTGCCTTGTCTCTTGTACTGCAATTGTATTTTTGTACTGTTTTGGCCTATATACTGTTGAAGTGGAGCCTTTGTAAATGAGTCTCTGGCTCAAAGATTTGTAATTCTGAAACTCAAAAATAAATAAATAAAATAAAATAAAGAACTGAATAACATCAACTGCCACAGTGATGCACCATCTGTCATACCCCATTATCAGTCAACTTTTGCTTAACTATCACTCTATACCCTGTGTGTGCAGCAGCATAGGACATGCATGGCATACTTACATACTGTACTCCATTCTGTGTGCAGGTGCAGGTGCCTATGGTTCAATTAGCTGCAGGACGGGGTTCACAATGGTCATCAAACGTGGTACATGCCACGTGGGGTACTCTGCACATCAGAGGTGGGGACACAGGGGCCCTGGCAATGCTCTGCATAGGCTCTTGAATATGCATGGGCAGCAGGCCTGCCTCCCACCACCTGCTGTTGCTGGGGCCTGGAAGATGGCGTACAGTGGTAGGTGTGCAGCCCCAGATTTGTGGTGCAAATGGCAGTAGGATGGGCAATGAATTCAACCCATTCTTTTTTCAGACTGAGAAATTACTGTATGTAGGAACCTGCTGTCTGCTGTAATTTTTAAGTATGAAAATAGATCAGGACTCCAGGCCCTGATTGGATGTTGATTATGCTTTGAGCAGAATATGAATTGAAATGAATTATGTGTCCAGCATGGCTGTGTCCAAGATTATGCCCTGTATTTACCAGTCACTTGCTGAGGTGAAGAGTCGCTATGATTTCACTGCAGAAGAAGTAACTGGGATTGTTGAATAAATGCCCTGTTTGGAAACTCTACTTATCAGTGTGGACATTGCCATTATCGACTGCTGTTTGGAGATACCAACCACCACCACCACCACCCCCTCAGGACCCCACTCCACGTGCCCACCTTTAGGGTCTCCTTTGCACTAAGAACCCTAGGTGAACCCCACTCCTGAGTGGGAGGTCCCTATGCAGAACCTGACTACTGGAGGTCAGTTTACAAAAGCCCCTTTTGTGCCCACTAACATCTGGATTTGACACTTTGCGTAAGTGAGCCAAGTGGGAAGTCTTCCTCCCACCAGCAGTGCTCCAGCTTTGAGAATAGAAAAACTGAATGGTGGGCAAGTGGGAACCTGTTGCACCCCAATTTTGTACCATGACATATTGTAACTGTGTATGGGGCCTCTGGTTTAATCCTGTTTTATGTTGCCAGAGCCTGGAGAGGAGTTGCAAATGTTGCGGTTGAGAACAGTTTGCAGTTTTGCAGTTGCATTTGGCTATACTATCTAAGAGATTTTAGTTTCCATATTTCAGAATACAATGTGGGTAAGCTTGGCTTCCATACCAAGGTAACTCCTAATAAACCAAATGACATAAATCTAAGAGAAAAAATAATCTTTGAGAGTTGTTTGGCAAGGAAAGAGAAAGCTGACTGATTAAAGCTCAGCATAATTGGGTTAAAAAAATAAAACACAAGAACTCGGCTTCTTAGAAGCTACCTTGAAGTGTTAGCCAAGCTTGCTAATTCTTCAGTCTGAAATTTGGAAACTCTAGCTTCCTATTCAATTGGGGTAAAGAAAAAAAGGTTTAAAGAAGCAGTATTAGGAATTTTTTTATTTAACTGTCATCAGTTAGTACTAACAAAAAAATCGACATACCTGTATTTCATAGAAACATATAGACAATGATGGCAGAAAAAGACCAAAGATCCATCCAGTCTTCCCAAGTTCCCTGTTTATCTCTGGGGCCTACTGGTCCTCCATGGTCGTAACCCTCCTCACCCCCCCTCCATTTTTCTCCATGATTCTGACACCCTGAGCAACTACTATACCTTTCATTCTGTCGCAACCATGCTTAAAACCACTAATGATTTTTGCACCTACCACCTCTGCTAGCAGCTTGTTTGACGGCTCCACTACCCTTTCTGTAAAATAGTATTTCCTCACATTCCTTCTGAACCTCCCTCCTGTTAGCATCCACTCATGACCATGTGACTGCGAGCTGGTATTCAAGTTCAATAGTTCCCACAGTTCACCCTGCTAATTCCTTTTAGGAATTTGTAGGTTTCGATCATGTCTCTTGTCTCCCTTCTGGTCTCCAGTGAGTACATGTTCAGTGCCTTGTTCCTCATAGGACATGCTGTACTGGCCCTGAATCATTTTTGTTACCCTGAGGTGAGGACTCCAGAACTGGGAGCAGTACTACAGGTGTGGCGTCATCAAGGATCTATACAGGGGAAGTACTACCTCCCTTTTTCTGCTATCAGGATCCCTTCTGATACATCCAAGCATCCTATTTGCCTTGCTATAAACCCTGTTGAATTGATTTGATTGCTTTAGGGAGTCACTGATGATAACTCCAAGGTCTTGTTCCTCAGCCGTGGTACTAAGTCTCACCCATCCCATCCAGTACCCTGTTGTACGTTCTTGTTCCCTAGATCCATCACCTTACACTTTTTAACATTGAATTTCGACTGCCAAACCCTTGACCATCCCTCTGGCTTTTGTAAGTCTCTCTGCATTTCATTTATTCCCTCATCACAATCCACCCACCCACAGAGATCTGTGTCATCTGTGAAGAGACACAGTCTGCCCTGGACTCCCTCACTAATGTCATTGATGAACATGTTAAAGAGGACTGGACCCAGGACAGATCCCTGTGGAACTTTGCTTATGACCTCACTCTCCTCTGATTTAACCCAGCTGACCACTACCCTCTGCTGCTTCCCCTTTAGCCAGTTATGTACCCAGTTTACTATGACCCTTGCTGCACCCAGATCCACCATCTACTTCAGCTTGCATCTGTTGGGTACCAAGTCGAAAGCCTTCCTGAAGTTGAAGTAGAGTAAATCCACAGCATAGCTCCTTTCCCGTTCCCTCATCACCCAGTCAAAGAAAATTATCAGGTTAGTCTGAAAAGTCCTCCCTGCCACAAATCTATGTTACTTACTGTTCTGGAGACTGTTGCTGTTCAAGTAGTCCACTAGATCCTCTTTGACCAATGACACCATCAGTTTTCTTACCATAGAGGCAAAACTGACAGGTCTGTAGTTCCCCGCTTGTTCCTTGTACCCATCCCCCTTTATGGAGCAAAACTATGTCTGCCACCCTCCATTCCTTTGGAACCGCCCCTGTCCTTAGACAGTTGTTGAATAGACCTAGCAGGAGTTCAGCCAGTTCTGCTGCCAGTCCCCTAAGTTCATGGATGCAACCCATCTGGTCCTAGGGCCTTATCAATCTTTAGGGCTTCTAGCCCTTTCAGGACCCTTTCACTACTAAATGGTGGCTTCCTCATCTCTGATACCCCTTAATGGCCACTTTGATGCCACTATATATGTACTAGTTCAGGTTGCCCCACTATTTTATATTATTGCAAAAATCCTGGGTCATCCCAAAAATAGGGCAATCTAACTCTACAACAGACTAGTAAAGGATGAACTCTACTGGGAATGTCATATTTTCAGCAAAAAAGCTTTTTATTCTTATTTTCTCCACACTTTAAGGTGTGGAGAAAATAAGAATAAAAAGCTTTTTTGCTGAAAATATGAAAAGGTCAGTGGAGTTCATCCTATTCTAGTTTGTTGTACACTTTGATGCCACTGTCTGGCAAGGGTCTACCATCCTCCTTAGTGAAAACTGAACAAAAGTAACTGTTAAGGATGACAACCTTTTGTCCATCTGCCTCAATCATCCTATCGCAATGTCCAGCAGATTCAGATCACCCACCACCACTACTTCCCCCTTAGCTATCCCTCTTTCCAGTTCTTCCTGAGATCTCTGTCCCTTTTCTGCCCTTGCCCTGGCAGTCTACAGATCACCCCCAAGCACAGTTTCTTGCCTGAGGCTGCTATGAGTTGCGCCCACAGTGTTTCAGTTTCCCCATTACTACCCCTGATGCACCCATCTTGCGTCACCTCTATGCCCTTCTTGACATAAAGGGCTACTTCTCCCCTTTACCTGTGCTTTTATCCCTCCTGAGCATTGAGTACTCAGGGACCATCATTTCCCAGTTGTTATTTTCTGAAGCCCATGTTTCTGTTATGGCCACAATGTCCTCCTCAGTGTCTGCCATCAGTGCCTGTAGCTCACTGATTTTATTACCTAGGCTTCTGGCATTAAGGCATACCCACTTCTATTTGACCTCTGATTCTGAGTTGCTACTATGCTTGCACTTTGCATATTCTCTCATTCCATTGTTTTTCCTGGTGCTTGCACCCTTAGTGTTCCCCCTCTCCAAAGTCCCTTCACCTAGTCCAGTAAGGGCCACAGCTTTCTTTTTACCTGGTATACTGCTACAAGCTGCTATAAGTCCCCAGATGTGGGGGGAGTACTAGCTAGCATCCCTTTCCTCTACTCTGCCACTGAAATTCCCCTAGACCCAGTCTCCCCTGCTGTCGGTGAAAGCGTTCAATATAAATGCCAAACTTCTGCATCAGCACACAGGGCCCCTGTCTCATTAGGTGAAGACCATCACCCTTGAAGAGCCTCCTGTCCCGGAAGTCCCCCCATTCCCCCAGTCCTCCACAAAATAATACCCCTTATTCTTACGCCATCCCTTAAGCCATCCATTAAACTCCTCTATTACCACCCTCTTTACCCTATCCTGCTTCCCCTCCCAGTCCCACACACAGTGGACTTCAAAAAAGGCCAGGGAGGCTCAGTGTCCTGCCATATTGTCCCCCATTCTATGAAAGTTCTGTTTCACCAACTTTACTAACTGGTTCACTAGACCATTGCTACCAGTACCAGTACCAAGGTATACCAGCACCCTCAGTTACCCCTGCCCCTCTCCACTATCCTCCCTATGTTGTCTAAATCCCATATGGCAGATGCCCCAGGAAGGCACCAGACCATCCTCCTCCCTTCAACAACCTCTCTACCCCCCAATCCTTGAGTCACCCAACACTACGACTCTCCTGGCAGACTTGTTCCCCTTGAGTACCAACACGTTGTCTTGCCCTTTACCATCAACTGTCTTGAAGACCTCCCAGCAGAGTCAGGTGACCGAAACAATGCTAGAGGTGTAAAACTATTCACTGTCTGGATAGTGAGGGGCTGAACAACCTCCATGTGGCTAACTCTGCTTCCCCTCCTGTCCCCATCCCCCCACCCATCTACACCCCCTGGACCAGTAGGTTTCTGGGGGTGTGGAGGTGTGGAGGGTGGACTCCTGCTGAGATGATGATGCAGCTCAGATATTTTTATCCTTGCTACCACCAGCTGGGCCTGGAGCTATGCTAAGGTCCTGCAGATAGGGCAGTGCCCCCTATTCCAGAACATATCCCTAGAGAAGAGCACCCCACAGCCAGCACAGCTGACTGTCTCATCTCTAAACCCCATCCCCATGAAGACCTATACTAAGCAAATGTCTAATTTCAGTGATAGGACTTGCCCAGATAGGGTATAGCTGTAAGGCTCAGCTATAGCACATAAAAACAGGGATAAAACAAAACTACATTGCAGTGCTCACCCAGATAGGATCTGGTTTTAGGCTTAACTATAGCACAGAAAACTGGAATCAAACTATCTTGTAGTGCTTAGCCAGGTAGGGTGTAGCTATAGGATTTAAGTATAGCACAAAACAACCCTGCAAATGAAATGTTCACTAGCTATAGCACAAACACTGTTCTGCAAATAAACTTTACTATAACTCGTAGCTCACTGCTCAATACTGTATATTACAGCCGGGACCCACACAATACTCCCACAAACTATGCTGTTAACTGTGTATATACAGTTTTACCTGGGATGCAATGGGCAGTTTCTGGCTGCTGGTTGTCTCCCAGCTGACTCCCCTGGCAGACTCCTGTGATGTCCTTTGCACTCAGTCCTTCAGGTGGAGGGCCGCAGTGCAGAGGGGCCACTAGTGGTAACTGCCTTTTAAGGGCCAGTAATGGCCACGCAAATGATTAGCTGACAGAGCTGTATTTTAAATTGTACTTAAAGCAGTACTGCATGTTAGCTGTGAAAACTTTGACCAAGACTGTTTTATCCTAGTTAAGAGTGTCCCTAACCTCCCTGTCTTGTATGATAGCCTTCCTTCCTCATTTGGAGTCTGCTTTAGTACTTTTTTACATTTCAAATAATATAAGAAGTGCCTTATGATATAGCTCATCCAGGTTTTCTTCATGTTTGTCTGTTGTTTTTGACAACCCATTAACATCACTTTTCTCATGATTATAATGATTTACCATGAAACAGACAATGCTCCCTGACCATGTGGGAAAATAGATGCACTAAAACAATTGTGAACGCTGATGAAAACCTTTACCAAGCCATATTAAAAGGCTCCATCCTTTTATTGTTTCAAAAGTAAGCAAGCATTTGTCAATGCCAAACGTGTTTGCTTGCATGCTGTTATAAGTCAGAACAACAGTTTCTTGAGGCTGTGGGCAGACCTTTCTTTCCCCGGTAGCCATTGTTTCGTGGATATTGGGTTCCTCAGGGCTAAGGGGTATGGAGCTGAGAAAATGGTGAAGAGAATAGAGAACATCTTTTTGACATAGATACATAGAATTTGTTTGCAGAAAAGGACCACTTGGCCTGCCCAGTCTGCCCCAGTGTTCTCTGCCTATTCCACTTCTACAGAGTTGCAGACCCTACCTGGTCTACAGTGCCCCTGCCCCCTACCTGCTACTTTTTGTTCACCATTTCTTCATACAGCAGCTTTATTGGTTTTTGACATTTTGACCCCAAATTTTCAACATAGTATTTTTATAATTTCACATTATGAGCAGGACAAGTGGAATTTTTTAAATCCCATCCAAAAGGTGATTTTTTTGTGAAGTGTCTGCAAAAATATGTTTTGGAGGGGATTTGAAAAATGACACCTGTCATGTCTGTGAGGTAGGCTAACACAAGGGCTATGCTGAACATTTGGGGGCAAAATCTGCAAAAATAACATAATCTTGTAACAGTTGTGGCTACACGTTTACAATGTACCCATGTACATTAGTAATAATTAGAATATCTGTTACCGGGATCATGGTGACTATGGAATGGGGGTCTTGAGGCAATATTCAGTCTTACCTGTAAAATAAGAGTAATGATATGGTCACAAAGGATCAATAGTTCTTTAGGAACAAAATGGGACAGATAGGAAAAGTTAAACATAAAACAATACTTATCCGACATGCAGGAGGTGTCATCCATTCATACTTGGGATGGTATCTTGTTACACCTTTAGGAATTAAAGGAAAAATGGGTTAATGTGATGAAATGAAAGCTGACTAAGGCTCCTGGCAGGCATGTTATACAGTATTTATCCTTTGAAAAGGTTGTGGAGAGGAGGGCTTCTTAATGTAGTATAAGACAGCACTTTTTTCCATCTTGCCCTGTTTTGTTTTAACATACTTAATGTTTTCTAGGGGTACTCTTGCTTGTACAGCCTTTTCACAATGGCAGCCAAAAATGCATCAACATCCCCTGCCACCTACACACAGGGGCTGGACACCCCCAACTAGATGGCACAGACATGTGCCCATCCATCCCAGGCAATTGCCTACAGTACAGGGTGCAAGGTATAACCAGGCAGTAAGAACAGACTATTTCCTGTCATGAAGGGAGAATAGCCATTTACATCCCAAGATCCCCTATGGGAGCATAGTAGGTCATCCACTGGGCAACCTAGTTGGGCATCCAATTGGACACCCAGTTCCGCCACATCTCCAGGTCTGCCTCCATTGTAAAGGTCAGCACTGGCATGTGGGTGTGCCCAGCATTTGTGAATGCCACCAGTTTGGCTGTGGGGGTAAAGCAGAGAAAGCAGAGTCCTGGCACATAACAACACATACCAGCAATGCTTGTATGGTGTGCATAGAGACCATTTTTAGGGCTTTAAAAACCCAATCCTCTAGCACTAATTTTATTCCAGACTGTAACAGACTGATTAACTTTTAAACATCAAACGGCTAATTCTTACTTGTTAGCACCCTTCAAAGGCCTTCAGTATAGACACTATGTCTGAGCATAACCTCTCTAAGCTAGCATGATCTACCAGCTAAAAAAATGTGACTAAAGAAAAAATGTTAAACCCTACTAAAGAACATAAAATAAAATATAAAAAAAAACCTCATATCTCTTCCTTTTCATCTTGATAGAATTTTTAGAGTGTTTAAGTTCAAAATTGCATGTACAAAAGATAACAAAAGTCACTCTTCTCTCATACTTAAATAGCAATTGAGAATATGGTTTATCTATGGGATCCAAATGCATAATAGGACATTATTACATAAATGAATGAAAACTGCTGATTCACTAATCAAATACTTCTGTTCACTTTAGAACCAGAAGGATATATACCAGTCTTCATACCATATCTGTAGTGAAAATGGTGAAGTGTTTTCAGAACAGGAGGTAAAGAATGTCCTTAAATCAAAATTAAAACAAAGAAATCACCAGGTGCTAACGGGTTACACCTTGGAGTCATTAAAGAGACACGACAGACCACCGGATTTAGGCTGCTAACAGAATTAGAACGTATAGGAATTTTGGACTGATATATCAGTCCGAGGCACAGCAAGGATTAAGGCCCAAATGGATGATATTCTATGGGATAGACAGGGGCTCCACTTCAGACAGCAAACTTATTACACTAGGGCGTACCCACTTCAACTGAATGAGGAGAAATGCAGATCATGGAAAAGACAAAAATGGTATAACCAGAGCGTGATACCACTGTGGAATGCCCTACCTTTGGAAATTGCGAGCAGCTCATCAGTCAATAACTTCAAGTTGAAGTTAGATGAACTACACAGAATGGGAAAGTTTACTTTTTAAGTAATATGCGAGCACCACGGATGAAAGTCTATACAGCTCTGAACAAACCTATGTAACATATATGTAAAATAAATGTATAATAATTTTTTTCTGTTTAACAAGGTTGTCTCCAAACATATTCTAAGTAGAAAGATATATATATATATATATATATATATATATATATATAATATATATATATATATATATATATATATTTATCCAGTAAGGAATCAGAGATCTTATTTTATATTGCAACCCCAGGAGAGCTCAGAGGGTACAACAGGAATGGGGACTGTAACAGTTACAGCAAATAAATCATAACATGACAACTGGAGACCATGCACCTATCTGTGCCCCCAGAGAGCATTAGAGTTGGGATACACTGACCTGAATACAGTGAAAGCAAGCCCCTCACAGGTAAAACTCAGATGAAATGCCCAACATTCCCCAAGGACTAATGAGCCACTCCAGCACTCCCCATTGGTTTGATTTGTACCCAGACCTGCAACCACCCCCCCCCCCGGACTTGTGAAGAATCCTTCCCATCGAATTGGTGATCCATCCAAGAAACAGCAAGTAGCTCTCTCCCCATTTCAGTGATCCCCAGGACTGTTAATCCATTGTGCCTCTTCCTTGGAGAGGTAATCCGCGGCCCATGGACAGGTGATCCACCCCACTCCAAACCCTGTCCCAGATAATGTAGGTGATTTATTTTTCCCAGTGGATGACATCAACATTCACTGAGACTTTGTGCTGACAGTCCATTGCTGAGGAGGAAGACATCATCATCTGCTGTTGCAGGTCATCATCTGGTTCCCAATGCAGTGCCTGCAGGAGGGTAAAAGTACCTCCTGAGGGGCCTTGCAGCTTCATCCCTTGAGTCTGAAGAAGACTGTCAGCTGAAAGCACTTCTCCAAGCCCTGTGTCTCAGGTTCAAAGGGCTGTTAGGATGTAGGGCCTGATAGGAGCAGTAAATCGGTGCAGAACTGCTCATCCAGTGGTGAAATGGCAGTGCCTCAGGCTTGATAGGCTGTTATGATGCAGAGCTGTTGGATTGGTGGAGTGCTGCTCATCTCTCAGCAGAATGGCAGACATGTTGCACTACAAAACAACACTAGCATGCACATCCTTGTTAAGCACAACCTCAAGACCATGCAGATCGGAACATAGCACTACTGATGGGGAGGAGGGGTTGGTATTAAATGCAGCTTTGTCAAAAATACAGGAAAATGGGCAGCACTGCTGAGCAGCCTGATAGGAAACAGCTTTTCACTTGGGCTCCCAGGGAAACTATCTTAAAATATTAAATTAGCTACTATTTTGGCATTGATATCAGCTAAACTTTCCATTATCAGTTGCTGGTTACGTCTGTTGCACAATGGGAAACTCAGAAGGCTCAAACCCTCCTTCTGAAGATTTGTTTAAGCCAAAAGACTCCAAGCATTTGACTGGCCTGTGCAGGGACAGATTAAGGTAACCTGGGGCCCTAGGCCCAAGAGAAATCTGCCCCCCCCCGCTCTGACCAGGCCCCTTTGCTGCATAGGGACCCTGTCACAAACTGGAAGGCACCTTGGAGATCCATTTACATATAAACTGTATCCCATGTTAAGATACAGTTTGTAAGTAAAGAGGTACTGGCAACAGAATACAAATCAAAATTCCTACCCTTCTGTTATCCTCTCAAAATTAAGTTAGTGACAGCGCACACCATTCTCTCCTTTCCCTAAGGGTCTCATACTGTTTGATTTCAGTCTGATAATCTACAGTGTGCCCTTGACTATCTGCCCATTTTCATACAAAAACTGAGTGGATAATCAAGGGTGTGAAATGATAAGGGGCAATGGAATAGCTATCATTTTGTACAAACATTTGCTGGATAATCGCGGGATCACTGTATGTGCAAGACAGCTCTCAGCATACATGATTGCTGCCTTTGTTATGCTACTTAACTTACTGCAAGTACAGTCTTACTTCCTGATACAGCCCCACCCACAAAATCACATAGGGAAGGGGTTGTAGTGCTATAGATAGACTTACAATGGTCAGGATTAGAGGTGGCCTTCAGATAATATTGGTTTACTTTACAGGCAGTTGTACGTAATGGGGGTAGTATTGTCTGTATATAGCTCCAAAACATATACAATTGCCTGCAAATTAAACAGATATGATCTAAAGACTTCTGCTGCCCCTGATGGCATTGTAAGCCTATTGATAGCACTGTAGCCTCTTTGCTACTTTGTGTCACTAAAATATGGTTTTGTAGGTGGTGTTAAAGATCAGACTTATCCATACTGTCTGCAAATCGCAATATAGTATTGTTAAAGGACTAAGAAAATTCAAACCAATTATTTTTTCATAACTCTGATGATTATTTTCAAAACATTCATTGTCCCAACCCAAATTCATCCTCCTACTAATTTTACCTGAGAGGAGAACTGCATTTAACAGTGATAATCCACTTCCAGTGAAGGAGTGAAAAATGAATTACTGCATTATACAGGGAGGGGAGAAGAGGGGGTGGAGTAGCTCTCTATGTAAGGGAAGGGATAAAAGCAACTGAACAAGAGTAAACAGGGAGGAGAGGAGGCACTGTGGGTCACCTTAGAGACTGGAAATGGCACCACAGTCCGCACAGGGGTTGAATACAGACCCCCATGTCAGTGGGAGGGAATGGACAAGGATACGATAGAAGGCATCCTTAGGATGGCAGAGAAAGGGGAGATACTGTTGATAGGGGACCTTAATATGCCAGATGTTAACTGGCGCACCTTTGCTGCAGCCACATCCAAAAGCAGGGCCATTCTCGATGCCCTTCAGGTGGCAGGCCTCAGACAGCTAGTTTTGAAACCCACTCATGAGGGAGCAGTCTTAGACCCCATACTCTCAAATGGGGACAGCGAGGGGATCTCAGATCTAGAAGTGGGTAGCCATCTGGGAACAAGTGACTACCAAACAGTGTGGTTCATGATAAACTCAGCTACAGAGTCAAGCCATACAAAAGTGAGGGTTCTGGACTTCAAGAGGGCTGACTTTGGCAAGATGGGAGAGTGCCTTAGAAAAGCACTAGCAAACAGGCTAGAAGGAGGGGTGGAGCAATAATGGAGAGCACCAAACTGCCACCACAGAGGCAACAAGCTTTTGTGTGAAGCAAATAAATCAAAACGAAAGAAAAAGCCACTATGGTTCTCAAAAGAGGTGGCCGTGAAGGTTAGGGAGAAAAATATAGCATTTAGGAAGTATAAGGAAACACAGGAGGAGCAAAACAGAGAACTGTACCAGTTAAGGCAGAAGGAAGCAGGGAGGGTAGTCAGAATAGCAAAGACCCAAACTGAGGAAAAGATAGCCAACTCAGTTAAGAAGAGGGATAAAGCCTTTTATAGGTATATCAGGGAGCATAGAAAGACACAGGGAGGGATAATGAGGCTGAATAGAATGGATGGTGGGTGGGCAGAGAGGGACAGTGAAAAAGCAGGGATATTGTATGAATACTTCTGCTCAGTATTCACAAAAGAGGAGGAGGGGGAGGTGCCTAATCCAATTAACAGAAGCACTTTGGATAGGTGGGTCAATCCCAGTCCTTTCACAGAAGAAAGGGTTCTGAAAGAACTCCTAAAACTGAAGGTGGACAAAGCAATGGGGCCTGATGGAATTCACCCCAGAATTCTATAAGAATTAAGAAGAGAACTAGTGACACCACTGACTACCAATTTTAACAAATCATGGGAGGATGGTGTGGTACCTGTGGACTGGAGGAAGGTGGATGTGATTGCCCTTCACAAAAGTGAGAGCAAGACAGAGGCAGGAAACTACAGACCTGTCAGTTTGACCTCTGTGGTAGGGAAAGTGATGGAATCACTTCTGAAGGAAAGAATTGTTGAGTACCTAGAGGCCAGAGGGGCACAGGATCCAAGGCAGCATGGGTTCACAGTGGGAAGGTCATTTCAGATGAATGTAATTGATTTCTTTGACTGGGTGACCAAAGCAGTAGACCAGGGAGGGACTGTAGACATGGCCTACCTAGACTTTAGCAAGGTAGTTGACACAGTCCCACATGAAAGATTAATAGTCAAATTAATCAGTCTGGGAGTGGATCCCAAGGTGATAGCCTGGGTAAAACATTGGCTGGACAACAGGACACAGAAGGTAATTGTAAATGGAGTGCACTCTGAATAAAGAGGGGTTACTAGTGGGGTACTGCAGGGTTCAGCACTGGGTCCATTCCTTTTTAATGTCTTTATAAGTGACATTGCAGGGGGACTGGAAGGAAAAGTATGCCTTTTTGCAGGTGACACTAAGATCTGCATCAGGGTTGATACACAAGGGGGTGTGGAAAAGATGAGAAGGGACTTGGCAAGGTTGAAGGAATGGTCAGAAGTATGGCAGCTTGGATTCAATGCAAAGAAGTGCAAAATAATGCACCTGGGAAACAAAAACTCAGGGGAAGATTACACAGTGGGGGGACGTAGTAACAACAACAGAAATGGAAAAGGACCTGGGGGTAATCTTATCAGATGACCTTAACGTTAGCAAGCAATGTGAGAAGGCAGTAGGGAGGGCTGGGAGGATACTGGGATGTATAGGGAGAGGCATCACCAGCAGAAAACAGGAAGTTATCCCTCTGTACAGACAGTTGGTGAGACCCCATCTGGAGTACTGCGTCCAGTTCTGGAGACCCCATCTCCGCAAGGACATAGACAGGATGGAGGCAGTCCAGAGGAGGGCAACTAAAATGGTGCAGGGTCTGCAAGAGAAGCCATATGAGGAGAGACTAAAGGAGCTTAATATGTACACCCTTGAGGAAAGGAGGGAGAGGGGGGACATGATAGAAACTTTTAAGTACCTCAGTGGAATCAACAAAGTCCAAGAGAGCATCTTTCAGTAAAAGAGATGCAAGAACAAGGGACACAATTTGAAGATAGAGGGGATGGCTCAGCGGCAGTGTGAGGAAGTATTTTTTCACAGAGAGGGTGGTGGATGCATGGAACAGTCTTCCTGAGGAGGTTGTGGGGTCTAAAACTGTGGGAGAATTCAAGAATGCATGGGACAGACATAAGGCAATGTTTGTGGGGATAGGAAGAAATAGGCTGTTGGTCAAATAGGATCTGCAACTTATCCTGTAGGTAGGGAAGTGGGCAGGCTAGGTGGGTCAAGCGGTTCTTATCTGCCATCAAAGTCTATTTTTCCATAGCCTAGTGGCTACAGCCCCAAGCCAAGAGCCTGGAAAACATGTAGACTCAGAACACTTGGATTTGTGAAACACAGCCAGGCAGCATGGATACTTCTTGATTCAGGGCAGGGCATGTCACAGAGCATCCATGTGGAAATGAATGGCACCTGGAACTTGGAACAGGCTCTTCAGTAAGCAGGCTTTGCTGACTCTCCGATCCTTCCAATATGAATGATGGGGGCCCCCCTCAAATGCACAAGATGAGGCAAGTAGTGGAAAAACTACTGAAGGGGGCCCCATTTAAGATTAGTACCAGTCACTCACCCCATCAAGAACACCAATTGGGGATTGGGTCTTTCTAGACACTTCTTCCCATTTGGGATACCAATCGGGTGTGAGACAATAGCAATGGAAAAGGGGATGTTTACACCTTAAAGGTCAATCTGGTTGCCGCCCCCCTGAAGCTATCAGTTGTACTTCACACCTAAACGATAAAGTTCTCCAGTAGCGGAAATGTGTTGGGGGTGCAAATGAATATACAGCAGACAGCTTGGATGTAGAAAAATGGCTTGGATGTACTTTACACCTAATCAGGGAGATAAGATTCACATCACAGTTCAGCTTCTGCCTGGCTCAGATTACTCAGGCAAGTCCATTACAAAAACATACAGCTCAAGTAAAAGAAATGTGTGTGTAGTAAATATATTTTGAAGATTGCTGGGGGTCCTCTGGCAGGTAGGGGCCCTAGGTTAGTGACTATGTTACCTATGCCTTAATCCGGCCCTCTGGAGCAAGCCAGGGCCTCTGCTGTGATCCCAGTGGATGAGGCAACTCTCTCTACTATCAATAACACGCTGGGTCAATTGGTTAAAATGTTTCAGGATTTGGACCATAAATTCAGTGCCCTGCACCAGAGGGTAGCTTCCTTGGAGGGTAGAATGGATACCATTGAACAATTCTATCAGCAAAGTAAAGCCTCTGGGGCTAAATCAGCTGACACCACAGCTCATCTTGTTAAGGAAAATGTGTTGCTGTGCCAGAGATTGGAAACCATGGAAAAACAAACCTGGGAGCAGAATGTCAGAATCATCGGGGTCCCTGAGTCTGTGGCTGGGGAAAACTGCTTGGACTTTGCTCAAATGTTTCTCTTTACTTTGTTGGGGTTATCTGAATTGCATCCCCCCTGAGAAGGCATTCCATATCACCCCATGATGGGTGGCTATGGAGGAAACTAATCCCCAGATGTTTCTGATCATGTGAACTGGCATTGGAGTTTGGGGTAAAATCTTGGATGCAGAAAGGAAGAATAGATCTTTAAAATTCAAGGATGCTGACTTGTCTGTTTTTCTTGATCTTTCATACAGTACACAGCAATGGCAGAAAGCTTTTGATGGGGTATGTAGTTGACATCGACAATTGAAACTACAGCATCAGCTCCTCTTGCCTATGAAGCTCTGTATGGATTGGAATGGCCAGTCTTACTTTTTTACTGATCCAAAAGCTGCTGAAAAGTTGGTGCAATGTATTGAAAAGATTCAAAGTTGCAGGAAAGGGTGGCCGAACCCTTGGATGGGGACTAATCCTTGTTTTTTACCTGCATTTATCAGTAACTTGTTTGTCAATGTAAGCTGGGGCAGTGCTTCATGCTGTTTTTATTTGTTCTTAAACACAGTAGCTGAACTGTACTGATATGTCTATTTTCTGCTGCCTCTTAAATTCAGAATGCAGGGATTCACTACTGCCAACTGACTTTTTCTCTATTGTGGAGAAAATTCCTGTTGTGTTCTAATTCCACACTGTGCTTTTATGAGTGGTTTGGCAAGCCTCACTCCATGCCTCTTGGTGTAACAAGGCCGATTTGACTTTTATCGCTGCGTTTATGGACTTTCATATTGCTCCAGATTTACTGCTACAGCAAATGTAGTACTGTAATTACTGTTTATGTTTCCTATTTCTCAACGAAGGTACACTACTGTTCACTCTATATAGGTTGATTGCTTTTACCAGTGCTTTCTCTAGCTTAACCGGCTGCCTAATGCTTCAGGGGCTGATTTAACTCAATGTTATTCTAGTTACTAATCATCTTGGGTTGTGCTTCCTCCTGGGAGGTTGAGGGGGAATTTTCTCTCAAATGTATTCTTATTTCTGTCTGTGAGGGACATTTCTACCACTTATTCACTTTGGTAATAGGGAGGTTATGGCTCACATGCTCAGTTCGTTCCCTCATTCGTTTCCTAGGATGCATGCTAATGGTTATTTTATTTACGATGCCTTCACTTTTCGGAACTTTCCTCCATGATGTAATGACTGGAAGGTGTCTACAAATATCCTTTGTAACAATACTGTGATACTTAGTGATGTACATGTACTATCCTGCTACATATTACTTCGCAAGGTTTTATGCTTGCAAAACCAATAAAAAATATAAAAAAAACATAGGCTAATAACCTTGTTGCTGACAATAATGCAGATGTACAGTATCCTATGTAGGACACTTAATAGGTTTTGGTCTTTCTTAAGATTTTTTGTTCTTGTGAGGAGGGGTAGTAAAATATAACAAATCACCTCACTACCATTCCAACTATATGTAAATGCTAGTCAGCATACCATTTCCAAAAACAAAACACATGTAGTCATTTGTCTTAAACCATAAATGCATACATAAATGATATGGCTAAATATAAACAACTGCTCTGAGAGCAGAAGGCACTGGGTTTGTCTGGGGGCATTGTACCTTTCATTGGACTTATACAAAGTAAGCTGCAAACATGCTACATTTTTACTTACTCGTTTTTTATTTGGAGCTGAATTTTCTCTGAGATTCAACTTTTGCATTAAATTTGTCCCAAGACGTAGACCCTGATCTGGCCTAATAATGATTGTTTTCATAAACTAGCCCCCCTCCCTCCCCCAACACTGTATCACATAGGAATTGCAGAGCTCTTCATTTCTTTGCAACCTTACAAACGGAAACTGTAATGTAAGTTTTGGTGAGTGGTGCTTTGCAACCTGATTATACTGAAATATATATAAGCAGATAAATAAAATATTTATCATGCACTTACGGTAAATATTTAATGGAAATATGTTTCTGATATATATTACATATATATGTCACATATATTCTGCAAAACAAATCAGATATTTCAAAACTGGTCAATTTTAGATATCTTGCACATATTTCAGACATAACATCATGCATATATTTGAAATATAATTATATATATATCAAATATAAATGTATCATTCTTACATTTGACTGCTTTCTCATTGACCATTCTCTGATATACTGCAGCATTACACTGTCACAGCTTTTGCTAGGAAACCTAGCACTACCTTTACAGCACCAATGCCAACAGCGAACAACCATCATTGACAAATGCTTGTTCTCAAAAGAAGCTGTTTTTAAGTACTGGTTAAAATTCTGGTATTGTTCCATGTATACAGGCCTTTTAGTAAAATTAGTGGGTGCCTCTGCATCATCATCTGGTGGTAAGTACCATTTTAAAACTGTATGATGCAGTTTATGTCCCAAACAGCCTTACAGTTCTGTAGGAGAACATGGATGCATTGTGCCAACAATAGAAGAGTTGAACAGGGACATAAACTACATCATACAGTTCTAAAATGGTTCTTACCAGCAGCATGTAAACCATAAACACACAATATGCTAACTAAGAAGCCCAGATATCTACAGCAATAAAATAATTTGAACTGGTATTTAAAAAACAGCTTCTATTGAGAATAATGACTTACTCAGTCAGCACAGTTCTCCATTAAGGTCCGGTGTTTGAATGCTTTAGAGCAGGAAATCCACGACACTGACAGACTACTAATTTTGGAATTCTTTAGCATGGGCTTGCAATTATTTTGTTATGGTAGGCTACAACTTATCAAAGTTTGAGGAGAAAAAAAAATCTTTGCAGGAGGCAGAGGGGTTCTTTTAAAAGTTTGTTAAAAGCTGCTTAAAGTGGTTGCAGATTTGAAGTAATTTTTGGGCATATTCTTCTGTCTGCCTCCCTCCCTGCCAGAGAGTTGGTGTATGTAATTCACGTGGCTGTTTTTAAGACTGGTTGCTATTGTATGCAGGCTGTGGATGAATAAATTGCTTCTTTGAGCTCTCCAGTGCATGGCAGCTCTCCCAGGTCATGCCTGAAATTAAGTATATGTATGCCTACTGTGTCTTATCTGGCATTGTAAATAAATAAGTAAATAACATGTGAGCATCCCCAGTTTGCTTGCTGTATAATACAGGGGAATGAAAAAGCTCTCCATGGTGCATACTGTTGCATCTACACCATGTGGGCACATTGAGACAAGGCTGAAAAACCTATTCCAGACAACAAAATATATTTTTTTACATGAACTATTACCTCATTATTTGACATCTATCATTATTTTTCACATCTATCATACACTAGAACACTTGTTTGATATAAAGAAAAAAAACTTCAATGTTGGTATGCAGCACCTTCATGGGGGGGTCACTAAGACAGGGTATGCACGTTAATTAAATCTGATTGTCATTGCAGCCCATGGCATTGGTTACTATTGAATGCTATTTTTATAGAAGGTGGTGTTTTTGTTGTGGGGGAATGATCTGGCATAGTTGGCCATCTTAATAACAGAAAGCATGCCTATCCTGTGAACTTCAGTATGGTGGCAGTGCCTGCGTGCATGGGATTGTAGGGACAATCCTTTCCAGCTCTTCACACCCCACAGTGCCAATGATTCTGCATGGAATTCTGAAGATCATGAATCAGGGACACTGCTTTACCGGGATTGAGAAAGGGCATATTCCATCTTGCACATTGTAAAAAATGGTATTGTCACCGGTGTCTGCTAAGTCAAAATCTGGTTTTACCGGTGTTTGGTTTTGTGTACTTTATTTAACAATTTTTAACTCTGCTAACATGAATTTTAGCAGTTTTGACCTCCACTATTACACATGCTTCCATCCTTGTAACAATTTAAAGTTATTTTAGGTGCAAGATGTGATGGAAGCAGCAACACTACAGCCCCCATCCCTAATGTGTGATGGAAGCAGCACTACAGCCCCCACACCTCTGGTGTGCTGGCAGCAGCAACAGCACTACAACCTCCCTCCTTCAGGTGTGACAGAAGCAGCAGTACTACATTCACCATTCATCATGCGTGATGGCAGTATCAGCACTATGGCCCCCATCCATCAGGTGGGATGGCAGCAGTATTACATTCCCCATCCACCAGTGGTGATGGCAGAAGCACTACAGCCCCCACCACTGCGGTGTGATGGCAGTAGCAACAATGCAGTCCACATCACTCTGGGGTGATGGCAGTAGTGACAGCACTATGATCCCCTTTCTTCAACACCCACACCCCACATGCCCAAGTTACAAATTACTTGGTCTCTTTGCTTGTTAGAACTCAGATGTGAATTCATCTGAACCATCACCACTAAGGTGGACTACCTTTGTCTTTTTCCCATCTATAATTTAACTGCCTGAATTGGATTTCTGCCTGTGACACTGCTAACCAGGGTTAGGGAACAGACTTGGGTGTTGGAGGGCCAGCTGGTGGGTGAAGGCTTGAGTGTCCAACAACCACTCACCTTCTCCTGGGAGGGAGGGTGGGTTCATGGCTCAGCATTTGCTGGCCTGTGGTGGAGGCAAGAGGCATGCCAACATGTCAGCCCTCACTGCAGGAGGGAGCATGATGGACGTCGGCTTGTGCCTTGACATCATGTGGCCTGTCACGCTCCCAAGAAAATGGGAAAACACCCGCTGACCAACCGAAGGATGGCTGTTGGTCCCTCCATAAGCTGGAAGCCCCAGACATGTGTCCGGTCTGACCCCTGCCATGCCCAGGATACACAGGAAGCTCTTTGGGGCAATTCTCTTCCCCTGGTAGCCTCCCACAGGGGTAGGGGCCCACTGAATGAAGGGTTACTTTGGGTTACCTGGTAGTACAGCAGTAAGGGTCAGTGGATGGTGGTAGGGACTAGCAGCAGTGTTAGGGGGCCTTGGCAGGCCTGAAGGAGTGGATGGCCAGTGGGTAGGAGGAGCAAAAAAAAAAACTGTTTGAATTTGTTTCTTTGAAATAAAGTGTCTTCACCTAAAAAATCCACAAGTGAATAGTGGAGGACCTTCAAATGGATTCATGCATCTCCCAGACATGTGGATGCTTTTTTTTTACTTGATGTCCATGAAAAGGATGTCTCCTAGTTTTCATGTCTTTGTTCAGATGTGAACTGAGCACTACTCTGCCCACCAGCATCATACAGCCCCTGAGGTCGCACCTTCTGTATGTCATTGATTGTGCTTTCAAAATCCACTGGCCAAACATAAGTACTCTTAAATACTTAACATTTGCTTTTTGTTGAAGCAGTCTATCAGAAAACTTTTTGTTGTCACAGAGACTAAAACAGCAGGTGGGGGAAAAGGTGCAAATGATCCAATTCACTTAAATGGGGTGCTAACTGTGAAGTCTTTTCATAAGTAGTAAGGCAGTTTCTTCTTTGTGAACATACTTTCATTCAGACTAGTTTTCATTCAAACAACTAAGGATTTTGGATGGCCCTACTGATTATAAACTGGAATAAGTTAGTTGGTAACAGTGATCCTGCATTTAGCAATCTACAACCTAGATACTTATATGCAAAGAATACAATAAAAACCTAAAACCTAAAAACAAAGTTATAAAACACATAAAATATATCTGAACAATTATCTTTACCTATACAAAATCATTGCAGCCCAAGTAAAACTCGAGTAAATTACATGGTACCCTGACTACTATTCTATGATGTAGTAAACATATATTGGTATTTTTTTTATATTCTTTGTGAAGCAGGTAAGGCCCACTAGGCAGAACTGCCTGTTTTAAAGAGTGACCTAGAAGCAATGGGGAGGTTAAGTGACTTGCTTGGAGTCACACAGTATACAAGTGGAGGTTGTGGGACTCAAACCAAAGTCTGCTGGATGTACCCAGTTCAATCACCATTTGTTACTCTAACCACTAGTCATGGGTGGATAAACTGAATGGCTGATTACAACAAAGCAGTGCGGGTCATTTCCTTACTGACTCTATATGCAGCAAAGCAGAAAGAATGCAAAGCACAGCAGCATTCATTTTAAGATGCTGAAATCTGGGTCAGCCCACTGGCACTGCGGTAGCACTACTGCTTGTAATGCCAGCGACTCAGGGTCAGAAGCAAACTCAGGTTGCTGGAGGTCTGGCCATGGGACTAGGATTGAGCACCTGGGGGACTGCTCTCCTCCTCCAGGGAGGGTGGGCTGCAGGTTCTGCTTCTATACCACCACCTGTGTGACCACAGGTGGTGATGCAATGGTGCTGCAGAGTGATCAGGAGGGGAGGAAGATAGCCAGGTTCTGGAGCAGTGGCATGTCTCTGTGACCTGCCTCCTTGGATCCCTAGTGCTGGTGCCCTCAGGAACAGAGACCAGAAAACCAGGAACAATCACCCCACATCGGCCACTGGCAGAAGGGTCCCAGGTGCCCCCGACTTCATAACCAGGCTCCATGAGGGACCCACTGAGCTGCCCGACATGCACTTAGTGAGTATGGAGGAGTGACCTGGGGTCCCCTTCCTTCCCACCTGAGGGAGTACAATCCAGGCAGGATAGGGGCAGGCTCACAGGAGCTCCTGAGCATTACCTGGGGGTGAAGCTTGGGGATACGCAGCCTAGGGATCTCTGAAAAGTGGAGACTGATGCTGTGAGAAGGGGGCATAGAAAGAGAAAATAAAAAACTATTTTAAAAGATTCCAAAATATTAGAGATTCTGTGCAGTGATATGCAATTTCCGTGAGGCACCAGTACGATAATTCAAAATCCACAAACCAAGCAGGATTCCGTGATTTTTACCGGTGTTACCAGTAAAAATGGAAAACCAAGGTCCCTGATCATGATTTTTAGTCAGGAGTGCAGCACTTTATAAAGGGAATTTTACAGTTCTCTGTTCCTCTCAGTTTACCCATATTCCTAAAGTATTGAATGTGTGTATGTATGTGTGTGTGTGTGTGTGTGTGTGCGCGTTAGCGGGGTCAAACCCCACTGTTTTCGACTGCTGCCCCACACTCCTGTCCAATACATGCTAAGAAATATATTGTTAAATATTTAATTCTAATCTCCACTTGAGACCTTGGCTGCACAGAGGGGTGTTTTATTTCCAACAGTGAAATGGAAATGAAAGGTCACACAGGATCTTCACCTGCAACCCAGGTCTTGGAAAGCAAAATGTCAAAATAGGAAACATTTCCTCTTTAGAGGCAGCATGCCTTTTTATTGTCATTTGGTAGATCTTGGCATGCAAAGTACAATGCCAGTTCTTGTATGTCTGATGACATAAAAGAAATGTTAAACAACACATGTGACTATGAGGGAATTATGCTGGGCCTAAGCATTGCTTGGAATCTGTCTGACAGAATCAGATACATTGGATTTCAGGCCCTTTTTTCAGAATTCAGATTTTCAGTATTAAAATCTGAACTCTGTAAAAGGGTCAGAATTGGAATCCAATTCTGAATCTGCATTCAACTGCAGTACTTACATGTCTAAAAAAAAACACTCAAGTTCTCCCCTCTTCCACCAACTTTTCCCTCCTTACCTGAGTTCTGTGGTGCTGTCATCTCCGAGTCCCAACTCTTCGACATTCTTCCAGACTAAATCCACTGGTGGCTACCTTCTTCTTTTAAGTCCAGCAGTGTCTATCCAGTAAAATCCATTAGTGACAATCCACACCTTTCTTGACCCATGCTTGACTTCCCCCAGTGCCATTGCCCTGTGCCAGCTCCCACTCCAACCTACTGGTGGACACTGCTGGGAGAGGGCCAACTGCACCAATTACCAAGGTTCCTGGCAGTATGCCAAGAGTTAGAGACAGCACTAGCTCTGCAGGAAACTAGGGTTGGGAGAACCTCAAAATGTTCTGAGGTTCTAAAAGTTTCTGATAAGCCAAAAAAAAAAAAAAGGTTTGGATGCTTATCCGAACCTTTTATAACCTTTATTATTTTATGGTACCTGTATGTGAAAAAGTCATTTAAGCAGTTTTTAATCAACATATCTATAGAAAAAAGCAATTAAACCACTGTTCAGTAGTACTAAAATGCATGAGTGATGAAATGAGATGAGGAGTGCATAATGTGACTGTGGATGTGCCTACTGGAGGTTGACGATGATATGGTCCAGAGGCAGGCAAGTCCCAGATCTCTATTTTTTTTAAACCAGTCTCCCGAGTCTGACTTTTTGTAGAAAGGGACAATGTGTTTGTAATGTCACTAATTATGTTCAGCAACAGCTCTCGGTATGAAGCACAACAGGTAAGGCATTCTGTGGAACGTGAACACTAACAGAAGCATCGTACTGGACCAAGGCTCATGACTGATGTGACATGATAACTGATAAATGATAATTCATGATGAAACCAAAGATTAAAAAAGAACAAAAAACAGGGTTGCACCAAAAAATGTTGAAGTGGTGTGATTCGTGATGACCAAGAACATGATTCGTCATGATGTGATGTGAGTCATGTTGGCACTGGCAATGCTTCTCAGAGCACCAGAAACTAGATGGAACTACTTCCACAAATAGTTGCCATTGAAAAAAAATTGAAATACCTGTGGCTGTACTTCCCTGAACTATTTGACTGAGAAACACATATGCTACAAACAATGTTCGCTTTGAGATTATAGCTACTGGATTAAGTACAGCCGACTTGTGAGGACAAAGATTCAAGTCTATCTGCTAGCAGGACATCATGCAGAATGTGAACACTAACAGAAGCATCATACTGGACCAAGGCTTATGAGTGATGTGACATGATAATTGGGTGTCCTGATTCATGATGAAACTGAAGACAAAAAAACAAAACAGGGTTGCACCAAAAAAAAGTTGTTTCTTCTGTAATCACGAAGTGTGAAACAGGCATTGTAGGTGTATTTTTGTAGGATTTCTATGTCAGTACAATCAGAGGTAAACAGTGTTATGCAGCCTTTAAATACTTTCTTAGTAATGTCTTTTTTATGAGAACAGAACAAAACATAGTATGTGTTTATAGCATGGATAGTTTCTTTGTAATGTCCCAAATGTGACAACAAAAACTCAAGAGTTGTAATGATGCATGTTTTCTCTTTCTGAAGAAGACAGCACTTAAGTTTGAAGCATTCAAACACCTCAAGGGCATTAACAAGGTGAAAGAGTCTAACATGTTTCAATATAATAAAAATATCAGGACAGGAGGACACAGCATGAGATTAGAGGGAGGCCGATTAAGGGGTAATGTGAGCAAGTTATTTTTCACAGAAAGGGTGGTAGATGCATGGAATGACCTACCTCAGGAAGTTGTGGATATCAATACAGTACAGGGCTTCAAACAGGCATGGAATAGGCAATACAGAGTATGAATAGATAGGCCATTGACAGAGCAAAGGCCAATGGCACATTCATAAGGTTGAAAAAGAAATGGGCAGACTGGATGGGCCTTGCGATCCTTATCTGCCATCAACTTCTATGTTTCTATGTATCTCAGAGCAGAGGATACTGTCCCTATTGGAAAGGTTTGCTACTGTTGTGGTATTGTACTAAAACAAGCTCCACAAAATAATTGGCTAATGTGAAAATCGTGACCTTGATGACCATGGATGTGATTCGTCATGAGGATGAGAAATTGTCTAACAGTGGCAGCGCTTCCCCGAGCTTCAGACAGTGGATGGAACTGAGCTTCTTTGTGACCGTGATGACTGTGAATGTGAACGTGATTCGTTGTGAGGATGAGGAGTCATGTTACAGTGGCAGGCTTCCCAGAACTTCAGATACTGGATAGAGCAGAGCTTCCAGAAATAGTTGCCAAATCTAAAATTCATGACCATGATAACTGTGAATGTGATTTTATTTATTTATTTTTATTTATTCCATGTGATGTGGTGGAATGCCCTGCTCACTGAACCAAAGCTTTGCCCCACTGAGCGAGCACAGGGTGGAAGATGACAGATGACTAATTTCTTGGGGAGGTGTCACACAGACAGTATGCAAGAAGTGGCTCTGGTGCACTGAAGACTGGCTGGCAGATTTTATTTTACACACCACCTATGCTAAGGGTAATACTTTAGGCACTGCTGCTAGTATACCCACAGGGATTCTGGGGGACCCTGCCTGGCCTAACCCTCTATGACACAGTACTTTTTCCCTTTCAAGGAATGTGTTTTTATTTATTATTCCATGTGATGTGATGGAATGCCCTGCACACTGAGCCAAAGCTTATACCTCATTGAGCGAGCACACGGGGGAAGATGACAGATGACTGACTTCTTGGGGGGGAGGAGTCACACAGACAGTATTCAGGAAGTGGCACTGGTGCACTGATGAGTGGCTGGCAGCCTTGGCAGATTTTATTTGACACACCACCTATGCTAAGGGTGATACTGTAGGCACTGCTGCTAGTATACCCACAGAGATTCTGGGGGACCCTGCCTGGCCTAACCCTCTCTGACACTGGGGCGGTCACACAAACAGTATGCAAGAAGTGGCATTAGTGCACTGATGACTGGGTGGCAGATTTTATACACAAAGCACTCTAGTTCTCACAAGTTGCTCTCAATCTCTGTCTCCAAGTTCCATCATGGTTCATCATTCAATGCTCATGTTCATGAAGATCCCCTGTCCAAGTCTCCTCTCCCATACACTGTACTCCCCAGTCCCCAGTCCAGTCCAGTACCCACCCCAATCCCCAACTCCCTCCTGAGTCCCACACCCAGTCCTTGCTGGCACTCCCCCCGAGTCCCCAACTCCCAGTCCCCAACGCCCGACCCCCAACTTCCCCAAGTTCCCAATCCCTTCCTCCCCTAAGTTCTCTTTTAGTTTAAAAAATGCTACTTTTTTTTTTTTTAGAAGTAGCAGACTGGCAGTGGACTTCTTCACTTGCCCAAGGGAAAAAAACGTCAAGCAGCACAAACACAGAAGAAAACAATTGATCTGGTGATCCGCAATGTAAGGAGCAGCCAAGAGAAGTTGCTGCCCCTTCTCCATCCTCCTGATTCCTCTGCATAGCTCCAAGGTGGACCACGTGGCTTGTTAGAGCAGCAACCAAATCAGGTGCCACCTTAGAGAGATGGACAGCTTGGCCATCCAATAAGGAGCCACAGTCTTGTCTCTGGTACCTCCTGTGGGTTCCTCCTGCTGTGGCACTTCTTGCACTGCAGTTCCCATGATAGGAGCTGTCCGAACCGATCTAACAGCCGAAAGTGTTCTGAAGCAGTTTGTTTATGAACATTTTGGCATGTTTGGGTCGGTTCATATTTTTGACGAACTGGTTCAGCCATCCCTAAAAGAAACCATGGTTTAGATGCAGGTTGGCCAGTTTCCCAAGCAAGCACAATACCTTGTGGCAGAGCTTGGTGGTCAGCAGCACCTCACGTATAGCTGGTACAGCAGCAACCTTCTGGTTGTCAGGGGGTGATGGGGGATGTGGTAGCCCAGGTTAGGTCAACTCAGGGGGCAGTGTGATAAATGGTGGGTGATGGTGACAGATTGAACTCTGACCAGGTTAAACTAAACAAATCAAGAGGGACTCGGGATTGAGGCTAATTTGCAGTATTCAGGGGAGACATTGGCAGCGATGAATGGAGAGGGCAGTGAGATGATAAGAGAGTTTAGAAAGATGCTGACCAGACTGAGTTACCCAGCCATGACCACCCTGAGAAGGACAACCCAACTAGACCACCACACCTGAGTCCTTCCATCTTCCATCCTGACCACCACCAGCATCTGGCTTGATGACCATTTGACCACCACAATTCCTTCAAACAAGCTGACTCCAGATTTTCAGGGCATAGTGCCCACCAGGTATAAGGAAGGTGATGGAGGGAGACTCCAAGAGGGAGAAATGTTTGTCTCTGTGGAACCTGTAAGCTGGGGGGATGGGGCTTGTTTTGGCCTTGTATTGTATTGTGTAACTGTGTTATTCCCTTACACTGAGCAGTGAGCAGTCGGGGGGGGGAGTATTTGCAGGGCTGGATGTGGAGTAGGAAACTTTGATTCCAGTTCCATAAACAGAATCAGATCGGAATCAGAGAGGGAATCGGAAATATCAAAATTCCAAATCTGATCTCATAAACGAATTCCAATGAATTCAAGCACCCCTTGTAGACCTATTTTAAAATTAGAATCACTCGTTTCAAATTACGTGCAAGCATCTGTGTTTGCTGCTTCCTGACAAACTTCCAAATCTATGTTTTCAAGCACCCTGCAGAAATTTTTTTCAACGGAATATGGGTGAATGCAGAGCTAGAAATATTAGTTTCCTAACTATCGTGTACAGACCAAAGTGCAAGATTCAAATAACTTGGCATTTAGCTTTCATTAGCAAACAGCAATCCACATGTACTGTAATATACATTTTCTGAACCTTGAAGTAGTTGTACTAGTAATACAGAAATACAGTAGTATTACAGTTTTATCTATCATTAGGCTAAGCTTTCGGGGCTAATTACAGGAGCACATATGAGATACAGACTGAGGGACAGTGACAGCATTTGTTGTTGGTTGATTGTTTCTGCTCTTACCTCCTCGTTTCTTTCATCCATGGTTCTTCTTTTTCGGCAGGGAAGGGCCCAACCACCCAACCCCATTCCCAACCACCCTATGCTACACTCCTTTTATAGAGTAGCACATTTGTGATATTTCCTGTAGCAAAGCAGGATGGGGAGGATAAGAGGGGTATCCACACAGTGACTTCAATTACAGGAGCACAATTAATTTAACTTGTTATAAAAAGTTATACAAAAACAAACAAACAAAAATATATAAAAAAAATTAAAAAAAATAAAAATAAAACTTTTGCTTTCATTTTCCTTCTAATTACTCAGACCAGGTTATAAACTCATCCACTCAACTGGAATGGATATTATTAACTGCAGGTACTGTGGGACACTTTTCGAAAGGGCAGTTATACAGGATTTAGGATGCTATCCTACATGCTGAACCATTGGAGATCTAAGGGCTGAGCTCCGGGCAGCATGGGCAGAGATTGCGCACCTCAAATCGCATATTCAGGAGGAAATATATTACACCAATCACCCGCCATTTCCCCAACATCCAACTGAAGCACCTCGACCACAGAGGGCAGTTGGTCTAGGAGGTTGGCAGGTGGTTAGGAGGGGCAAATCAGGTGCCCCATCACTCAGTGCTTACCAATGTATCACCTTCACAAACCATATAAAGACTACAAACAGGTATCTGCCTCTATCTCCAAAATCAAACAAAGGGGAAGAGGACACTGCAAAGCAGGACACTGCAGAACATGAGCTAGCACTACAAAACTTGCCCAAAACAGGGATAAAAACAAAAAAAGCAAAGCAAAAAGGAAATATAAAACAATTCTGATTATAGGAGACTCCATGATTCGGGGAGTTGATACCTACCTCCTGCCAGGAGTAATGGTCAGATGTCTCCCAGGTACATCAGCATGGAGAGACACTGACTGCATTGCTAAAATCGTGCAGGAAGCAGGAGAAAACATTAACATCCTGGTACACATAGCGACTAACGATCTCGCCAGCAGGTCAGTTGTGGAGAGCAAAGAACACCTAAACAGGCTGGGAGACAAACTGTCATCCATTTCATCTGACATCTCCTTCTCTGACATCCTGTTGGTCTGGGAGAGAGGGGCAGAGGGATGGAAGGTCAAAGAAGGAGAGATAAGGGAGCTAAACATGTGACTCAAGGGCTGGTGCCAGGAAAAAGGACACAACTTTGTAGGTAACTGGCAACAGTTTTGGGAGCCAAAGCTCTTTAAATTTGATGGACTGCATCTGACTAAGGAGGGAGTCAGTACATTGGGGCAGAGGTTTGATGTTTTTGCAAACTAGCAAATGGGGAGAGGGGTGCAGCACCCGATACATAGAACAGGAAGAACGCCTCTCCCCCCTCAGCTAGTGATCAAACAGGAGTTCCGCATGTCTGCAGTTCATTTGCATCACCAGGTAAGGAAAAAGGTCCAGCTCCCCATACAAAGGGCAGGGAAAAAGCCGGACCTTGCCCCACAACTAATGCACCAAAATCTGGCCAATGGAAAATCATGTACACAAATGTCCGCAGTCTGGGAAACAAGATCCCAGACCTGAAGGCAATAATGACAGAGGCTGAACTGGACATAGTAGCCCTTAGTGAAAAATGGTTCACCAGTAACCACACTTGGGAGACTTAGGTACCCGGCTATGTACTGTTCAGAAGAGACCGAGGTGCAAAAAAAGGGGGGGGGGGAGTGGCCCTTTAAGTCAATGGAAATATTAAAGCTACAGAAATTCAGAATACAAATAAGGAGCCAGAAGAACTGTGGGTCACCCTGGAAACAAGAAATGGGACAGCTATATGAACTGGGGTTGTCTGCAGGCCTCCAGATCAGGGGGAGGATATAGACACATTACTGTTAGAAGATATACAAAACATGACAGCTAAAGGGGAGGTTCCGATAATGGGAGACTTCAACATGCCAGATACAGATTGGTCAATACCAGCAGTAACATCCACCAGTACTAGACACATAGTGGATTCCCTGCAGGGGGAGGGTCTCAAACAATTGGTACAACGACCCACAAGAGACAGGGCTGTCCTGGATCTAGTACTGACTAACAGGGAAAGGATCACAGATCTCCAGGTAGATGGTCACCTGGGAGCCAGTGACCATCACATGGTATGTTTCAATTTGGCCACTAGAACTAAATCATTCCATTCCGTGGCAAAAATATGGGATTTCAGAGGAGCTGACTTTGATAAGATGGCCAACAGAGTTAAGCTAACCCTGGCAAGAAGAAATACAGGTGAGGGGGTACAGGCAAGGTGGGCATGTATTAAGGAAGCAATACTTGAAGCAACGTTCCATTGTGTCAGGGAGAAAAGCAAGAGCAAAAGAAGGAGGAAACCATTTGGTTCTCAAAAACAGTAGCAAAAAAGATCAGAGCCAAAAGGTTGACCTTCAGGAAAAATAAGGGAATGCAGCGGGACAAAGATAGAGAGGCATAGAAAACTTCCCTAAGGGAAGCAGGGAAGGGTTCCATGTGATAATGGCGACTGCCTAAAGGCGATCGCTGTTATTGCGAAGTCAGAGTGGTGAAAACCTTTTCGGCACTCTGACACCCTCGGCGCACGGAACAACGGCACCGGGACTTAGAATATCATGCTTTCTGTGGGGGTCTGTGCCCCACACTCCCCACAAAAGTTCTCAACTCCATGGGGTGCAAGTCGGGGAGAGAAGAATGGAAAATAAAGTTTCGGGCTGGGCGCAATAAAATTGCACCAGTGCCCGGACCCAAACCCTGTACCTCACCCACCCCAGCAGCAGGCCAACCCTCGATGCCACAGTGCAGCTCAGCAACCCACCGCAGTGCCACCCCTACATCCCCTTTGCCCCCTCCCAGCCCACACTCACCGAGCTCGCTCTCCCACCCTGCATGAGCATGTACATATAGCGACATCCTGTCACTCAATTCGCCCACCCCACATCCGGTCACCCTACCCTCCCCATCACCATTCGGAATTTCACCCTGAAGGCGTCGATGTTATGGACGGTGGCCTTCTACATGCACCCACATCACGGGCTACGGCAGGGAAGACAGTAAGGCAGGCAAAGGCCCAAACTGAAGAAACACTAGCACAAAAAGTAAAACAAGGGGACAAGACTTTCTATAGATACATCAGTGAAAGGAGAAAGTCCAGAGAGGTATTGCTAAGATCAAAGGGGATAAGGGGGAGTGTGTGGAGGAGGACCAAGAAAAAGCATCTATCCTAAATAGATACTTCTGCTCAGTATTTACTGAGGAGAAGGCAGGGCAAGGCCCACAGCTCAGTACCATGGACACAGTGGGGAGGGAGGTGTGCACAAGTCCCTTCACAAAAGAAAAGGCCCTACAAGAGCTTGCTAAGCTCAGGGTGGACAAGGCAATAGGACCTGATGGCAAACATCCCAGAGGTACTAGTGATTGAGCCTGGTCACCAGTGGGAAGTAGAAACTGCGGGGTTAGTACTGCTTTGATGCTGGGCTAGACTCCACTGATGGCTACCACAAGGGTAAAGAATCTGCGTGCTATCTTTGATGAGAAATTGACATTTGAGGATCAGGTGTCATCTGTCATCTGGAGTGGTTTCTAGCACTTGAGAAATATGCTTGGATTAAATCCCTTATCAGTTGGAGTACCTGCCCTCACTGGTGCATGCATTTGTTATGTCCAGACTTGACTAATGTAATGCTCTTTATCTCAGCATTATTGGAGGAGTCCTGTGTCACCTGCAGCTAGTGGAGAAAGTGGCAATCAGGTTACTTACTAGCCTTCCAAGGTCATGTCATGTGACTCTGGTGCTGCGTGGTCTGCACTGGCTGCCAGTGAGTTGGAGAATCTCCTTCAAGGTGGGTCTTCTCACCTACAAACCCTATACAGTCTGGCCCTAAGCTACCTGACAGATCTCCTGACTGCATACCACTCTCAGTACTCACTCTGCTCCATCAAGGAAGGCCACCTAGCAATTCCCAGGGCCTGGATAAAAACTTCTGATGACCGCACATTTGTGGTGGCCAAGCCAGCCCTGTGGAATTCACTTCCAAGGTCTTTGAGTGAGGCCCCTTTGTTGGAAGCCTTTAAGCAGGGCCTGAAAGCACATCTACCCAAGGAAGATTTTGGGAACTGTGTTACATTGGTGGATGATCTTAACTGATTTCTATTTTATCTCTGTTGTTGTTTCGGCCTTGAGCTGTGGATTCATTGTTATTTTTATTGGTATATTGTAAAGCGCACTGAGCCTCAGGGATATGGTGCTTCACGAATAAAGTTTTACTTACTTACTTAATTACTAAAAAATGTCTATAAAGATAGGAAGTTTCTAAGAGATCAAGGAGATTACAGGAATAACTGCATTTTTAATTGGAAGCAGTTTCAGAAACAATAGTCTCAGTTATCTAATCAGCCATGCTCCATCCTAAGGGGTCAACAGTCCAATGAAGCAATGGCCAGGAACACTACTTCTGTGGGCAGTGAATCTAATGCTGATTCATCAGTTTTTTTAGTGGACTCACTGTCTTCAGACAGTAGCCCATCACCTCTACTGAGACACAGCCCCAGAATCTCCTTTCAAGACCAAAAAAAAACCAGAGGGGCAAAAGGTGGTCAATGAGGACCTGGCAACTGGAGTAAGCAATTTCACAAGGCCAAGAAATATTCACAGGCAATCAGGAAAGGGAAGCATCAGAATAATTATTGCAATGCAATGTTATTAACATTTCCTTTAACTGTCCTACTGGACTAGAGATATTGGTATTACATAGAGGACTCAAATTTGTACTGATAAGTCAGTTGGATCATTTTGGGACTAACATCAATCTGCATAAATTTGCATGTATCCAGATTAATATGTGCTGCCAGACAGCATCTAGTGCCAGTGTCAGCTTTGTCCTGCTGCCTAATGGAGATGCTTCTTCTGAGGGAGCTTTTGTTCCACATTCCCAGGAACTATATGGCACTACTGAAGACAAACAGTTTCAACAACATTCCACATTAATCCCGACAATGAATCCAGTGGTTGGGGGTTTTATGAGAGCTTGTGAGTGGAATCTCGCCACTCTTGTAAACCGGAATCTCCACCCCTCCTTTGTGAACATGTCATCTGAGGAATTCAAAGACATGGAAGACTTGTGCAAGAATGCCAGTGTATCAATTAAAGAGGCAGACAAGGGAGGCAGCATTGTGGTTATGGACACAGAAATGTATATCAGAGAAATTATTCAACTCATTTTATTTTTTAAAAAGCACAAGTCACCATGTATCCAAGCACTTGTACAATAGTTAAAACAACAATTAAAATATAGTAATTAGTCAAAAGGCATACAGACCAATAATTCCTCCATATTTCGAAAAGGCAAGACTAACAATATGCGATTTTAGTGCAGATTTGAATCTCTCCACAACCAGGCACTCACTTATCCGATGAGGTAGAGAGTTCCACAGGTTTGGGGCTGCGAATATAAATGACTGAGTAATCTGAGGTCTTTAAACAGACCCTGAGAACCTCTAGCAATCCCTCACTGGTGGAGTAAAGTGAACAGAGGGGGTGGTAGGGGTGCAGAATATCTTGCAGGTAGCCCGGTCCCTGCTCATGTAGGGCTTCATAGGTCAGCAACCCAACCTTGAAGGTGATATGCCACTGAATAGGCAGTCAGTGCAGGCCGTGAAGCATAGACATGGCATGGCAGGATCAAGGTAAGCCAGTCAACAGCCTGGCAGCTGCATTCTGCACTAGCTGTAAGTGGTGAATATCAACCCCAGGTAGCCCTAGGTATAGGGAGTTACAATAGTCAAGGCGAGAGGTCACGAAGGCATGGACCATCATTGGAAGGTCATCATGCGGGACCAAGTGCTTGATCTGGGCAATATTCCCTCAGATGGTAAAGTGAGGACTTGACAACAGACAACACCTGAGACTCAGTCCATCATCAAAAATAATGCCCAGATTTCGCACCAGATTAGAGAACCCCAGCTGGCCACTGCCAAGCCAAAGCCCAGAGGGCTGCCCCACCAGAGACCTCTCTGCCTGATGACCTGGGTTGACAATCAGCCCCTTGGTTTCATCAGGGTTCAGTCTCAACCAATTGGCATTCATCCAGTCCTGGATCTCAGCTAGGCAGTTGTTAAACACCGAGATAGCATCATCCTGCTCGGGCACAACGGAAATGTAGAGCTGAGTATCATCTACATAGCACTGAAAACTCAGCCCATACTGCCTAACAATGTCTCCCAATGGCAGCATATACACCATGAACAACAACGGTGAAAGCACAGAGCCCTGCAGTACCCCATAAGGTAGGGAGACTGGGTCCAAGGAAAAAATCCCTGACACCACTCTCCGAAACCTGCATGAAAGGAAAGAATGGAACCATCTGAGGACCATACCAGATAATCCACAGATGAACTGCAGGCAGTCTAGCAACACACCATGGTCCATGGTGTCAGATGCCACAGAAAGATCAAGGAGGACCAAGATGGAACGAGTCCTCTGATCCCTCACTATCAGGAGATCATTGAGTACCTAAACAAGGGCCATGTTGGTGCTATGCCTCTTCCAAAATCCTGACTGGAGAGGATCATAGATATCGTAGGTGGTAAGATGGCCCTCTAGATGCAGTACAACAGCCCTCTCAATTACCTTACCCATGAAGATAAGGTGAGAGACAGACCTATAGTTAACAAGACAGTCCAGGTCAAGAGAAGATTTCTTAAGGAGGGGTGTTACCACCACTTCCTTCAGGGTGTCCGAAAACACACCTGTCTCTAATGTGCACTGGACTATCTTGGCTAGGACTGGGCCAACGACCTCAACACACCCCATTAGGAGATGGGTTTGGCCAGGGTCCAAACTATAGCAGGTCAGCCACATACTCTGGATGATTTGCACAACATCCTCAGTCGTCAACCGGTCAAAGTTAGACCAAACAAACTGAGGGGAAGCAACCTCCCACCAACCATCACCGCTCCTATTAGAATGGGCTGCACAGATTTCAGACCTGATGTTAACAACCTTATCAGCAAAGAATCAAGCTTGCTCATCACACTTCTCCTGTGATGATGCTCTCCATGATTGAAGACAGGCTGGATTGCACAGTCTGTCGACAGTTCGGAAGAGCTGAATAAGTCAATTCTGCTTGGAGGCGATCTCCCTTGACAGGAACTCTGCCTTCTTATGAGAGATGGCTGATTGATAATCCTAATAATGGGTCATCAATCTAAGCCTATCGGCAACAAGGACAGATTTTCACCAGCACCATTCCAGCCTTTGTTCCACTCGTCTCAGCTCTCTCAAGGTCCCATCAAACCAAGGGGACCACAGGCGAAGAGCTAGTGGAAGAACATGGACAGGAGCAACAGAATCCAGAGCCTCCACCACAGCCTTGTTAAAGGCTTGCAGCAGACTCTCTTGATCCATGTTTACACTAAGAAAGCTTGATAGGTCCAGCACCGTCACCAGGCAATCTGGGGACAAACCCCTTAAAGGGCAGTACTGGACCATCTCCACAGGGGCAGGACTGTAGCAGCAAGTCTGGAAATTGAACCTTATAGTGTGATGGTCCGACCATTTAACCAGTTCCACCACCAGGTTGAAGGAAGACCAAGTCCAAGGAGTGATGGTGAATATGGGTCGCAGAGGTAACACCCTGTGTAAAGCCACGGAGCTCAGAGGGGGAGTAGCACCTGACCAGGAGAGCCATCTGCCAACACATGCCATTGAGTCCTCCCCAAAGCAATCAAACCACAAACACAAAAGCAAAAAAAAAACACCAATCCCCACTCCCCCAAAATAAAAAATTCTCTTAAAGGATATGATGTCCAAAGTCACTAAAAATGAAATGTTTGGGTAAGGGGCTAAGCAGGCCACACTTTAAGTTCATAGATTGGACAAGGCAGGGCTCTCACTACCCACCAACTACCCTCAAAAGTTCAGTCCGAGGGAATGCAGACCTCACACCCCAGCAATCACGAAATATCAGAAATTATGCCAGGTCATAATAAATGTCAGAGACCCTGTCATGGTCTCCTAACCAAAGTGCTTGTATTCCTTTGCAGTCTACCCAGATGACCACTTGTCCCACAGTAGTCCAAAAGTCCACAAAGCAGCTTCCTCTTCAACAGGAAAAAAAACAGTGCACACCAATGCAGCTATCCAAGATGGGCAGCCCCCCCAGAAAGAGGGACCCCCAAGGTGCAGCCATCTGACTCCTACCCCGGGGCTCCCTAGCACAAACGAGGCAACACCAGTCTCCTGTAGTGGACCTCACTGCCCTACCATTTGGCTACCCACCTCAAACAACCACCTCAGTACCACACTGTGCACTGAACCAGCTGAAAATCCACCAGTCTACAAGCAGAATCTCCAAAGTTGCCAACACAAGCCCAAGCCCAGGATCACGTCCCAGTCAGCAAGTTCACCAAATCCAAGCCTCCCAAGGGACTGAGCCCCAGAAAGAATGCCATCTTTCATTGGAGACCATCTGAAATGCCCCATGAGGTGGACAATGATGCCCTGCTCTCCAGCTGGCATCCCAACTGCCCCCTCCCATAGGAGACACAGATCAGGTCACTGCTCCCCAGAAAAATGAAAAAGGGCCCCAGTCAGGTTGACAAGCAGGCAGTTCATTGTAAGCTAAACTCCAGATCCCAATAAACATCCACAGAGGTTTAGTAGCCGTATAAGCTGGAATGGACTCACCACTACCCTCGATGGCACACGGTAGCAATCAGTAGAGTCCTCCTAGCACAGTCAATCTTCCAATTTAGTCCTTCAGCTCCAAAGATATCCCACAGTGTAGACCAGGGTCTAGACCACAATTTAGACAAATGGACGCAGTTCCTCTGGGAGAAGTTCTGCCAAAAAGTCACAGACCAGGTCAAGTGCAGAAAATGAGTAAATTAAAGAAAAATTACTCTGAATGATCATCATAGAATGGGTGATCAAAATAACAGCAGCAAACAATTTTAAAAATACAGTGACTTGCTAGCTTAAAATGTGATGCTAGCTATTTGGTGGCCAGAAATTCTACAGCGTTCTGCAGCACATCAAAACAGGAATGCCAAAACGGCACAATAAAAGCCTCGATAAACCTGAACATACACTATAAGCTCACTGCACTGACTCACTAAAACCACCCTAACTAAAATAACTAAAATAATAAAAACAATTAAAACTAAAAATAGATAAACAATGGAAAATCACTCTGCTACATAGCAGCAGTTTCAGGCTGACCCATACCGGCTGCCATCTTGTCCAGAATGCCAAGACAGCTGGAGAATGACAGACATTACCATCTGTTGCCAACAGATCCTGCTATGTCCTTTAAAAACACTACTGATGAGTATATTAGAAATGCCCACTGAGAAAATTTCATTGACACCAATACAAGGGATTTCCTCATCAAACCACATCTTGTGCACCAAACCATTTATGCACTCCAAAATGTGCATACAAGTTTTCAGGCACCTCCTGGTCAACCTAATACATTGGGCATTGACTCACTCACAGAACCCCTACCTATATTTGTCGACCACCACATTAAGCCTTTTGTGGGTGATCACAAGTGATATGTCCATGACACAGCTGAGACTCTGGGTATCTTGGAGGACCTCCACCTCGAAGGGACAGATCTTTTGATCACACTCGAGTTGGGGGCCCTATATGCCAATATCCTCCATGGTGTAGATATTGATTCTCTCTGTACATTTCTTTGATAGAAGGAACCCTGAAAGCTTGCCACCAACAGATTTGTTAGTGGAACTCATGAAATTTGTCCTGGAATTCAACAGATTTCATTTTTTTGTGGGTATTATCTGCAAATCAGTGGCACAGCAATGGGGATGACAATTACCCTGCAATTTTGCCATTTTGTACCTAGGTGTGTGAGAAGAATGTGTAGTGTACTACACCGAAGCCAGTCTATTTTGGGGCCTTATTTCCCTATGGCTTATGTACGTTGACAATATACTGATAGTGAAGCTGGGAATGGATGGTGAGCTATCTCAGTTCATGGAATGTTTGGGGAGCAGTAACACCAATCGATGGTTCTCGGTTACTAGCAGTGTATCCAGCATTCTGTTCCTGGTATAACTTTAACAAAGTTCAATTTTGGAGGCCAGCCTGCCAGCACAGTGGTAGCGCTACCACTTGAGATGTTGACAATCCACACAATTCAACACATCAGGGTAACAAACAAAGAGTCTGCATCATACCCTCATAGCATACACATAACTTCTGAGTGCCTTCAGTAGCAGTATTCTTTGGTGCCACACATACTTGAAAGGATAGAGTCCAGATTCACCTGTAGTGTCTCATCCTTTTCTACTGTAGACAGTTTGTGTGCTCCCTTTACAGTACATGGGATGCATGCTCCCTGTCATCATATACAGTGGCCAGCTGAGGTGGTGAGAGGAAGGCTGTGCTGGTCAACATATGGGTACCTGCTGTGACAGTGACATTAATAAGGTGGAGGGGGATGGCAAGTTTGGTTGGATGGTGCCTAGTAGTGCAAATGGGCTGCTAGATACCAGGAAAGAATTAGACTAGTACGGAATGGGGATTGGTGGATAGGAGGGTGTTACTAGATGCCAGGGAATATGTGATAAGATACAGGGCCAGTGATCAGAGGGTGGAGGAACCACTAGGCAACAGAGACTTCAGTTTCCTATACCAGGGCCAGGAATCAGAAGGTGGGGGGCCCACAGGACACAAGGGACATTTTTGTCATTTAACAGGGATATCGATTGGAGGGTGGGGGGAACACTGGACACCAGGCATTTTCTTTTCATGTAACGGGACAGTGGTCAGAGGCTGGGGGCACGACTAGGCACCAAGGAATTTCTTACTTTTACTGGGGGTGAGAATCAGGGGATGGGGGGACCACTAGATGCCAGGGACATACTTTATTTTAAGGGGGTCTGGGTTTGGAGGGTAAGGGGTGCCACTAGCCACCAGGGAGCAGGTGTGCACCCCTACCACCAAAATGTTTGCTGGTTGCAGTGGCTCTGTTGGCTGCTAGAGTTGTCTGGAGTATGTTGGACTTTTTCTTAGCAGTAATTATGCAGCACAAAGTGGCCTTCACTTTTCCCTTTGTGCAGCACTATTGCGCTGAATACTGCACTGCACTGGGATTCCTGTCCCTGCTCCTCCCTTTGCCCACCACATACATTATTTTTTTGTGCAAGCACTAACCCTTTTACTGTGTGCCACAGCCCCCTTTGAATATTGTGCTGGGATAAAACCCCTGGGCAAACAGGTCGCAACCACTTTGCCCACTGGCAAAGCTTTGAACATCGGACCCCATGTGTTTAAAGCAGCATCCAGAGGATCATTGACATGCGAAGGGGGCAACACAATGGAAACTTTCTCAAAGGGCATTCAGCCTTCCAGCTTTTTGATAGAACACGTCAACTATACAGTTCATCCAGAATTACTTTGTTTTCATCACCACAATCTCTCCATATTCCATGGTGCACATTAGCTTACAACCTGCAAGCTTCTCAGCCCTGACTCATGAAAATGCCATTTACTGATTTTTTACAGTTACAAACCTTTATTGCTGTGAATAGCTGAACCATTCTCCCACATATTCACAATACCTTGTGCCTAGTTCTAATTCATGATTAAACATATTCCCTAACCACATCAAGGGAAATACTGCCGTACAGTTTGTACTTTCAATGACAACATTTTTAAGCTCATCCTCCCCAGTTACTGGAACACCATTTACAAGAATGTAGCCCTCTGAATCTTTAAAATGCTCCATTATGGACATTGAAGCATGCTGCAGACACTTGCAGAATACATAGATGGACCAACTCACTGCCTCTGTTTGAGGTATACTCCCACAGCCTTATCCCTACATGGTCCAACAGGTACCTTCCATCTGGATACCAACAGTAACCATCTATCAGGATGGATACTATTTCAACAGTATGGCTAGCTCAGGATCCGATTTCCATATTCCAGTCCACCTGTGACCAAGGACTCTAGTCTTCACTGCAGTCACTGCCTGAGTCCATTAGCAACAGGCAATACAGTACTAGAGAAGCTCATAAGATAAGTGAACAGCTTGAATTTCATCCAGTGCTGGAGAAGAGGGCTCCAGGGGCACCCACTTAATCCTCTGTAGGAGGCACTATGAAGGGGTGTTTTCACTGCCTCTTGGGAAGTAGCCCTGCACTTTGGCTTAATAAAGCACCTTAAATATCAAGTCATTGGTGTGTGCACCATCTTTTCTCAATTTCTCTGGGTGTCTACAGGTGACAGTGCAGTCAGAGCAGCTCAGAGGATGGGGGAACACAGGGTAGTGCAAACACGTGAAGCACACTTGCAAGTGTGCAGATGTGCAGTCCTGTACAATATGTTGTGTCTTATGAACAAGGAAAAGCAGAAACTCCCAGTAAGAGAAGGATGACATGACACCCTGACCTCCTGCAGGCACCACACCGGTGATGTGGCACTCATCCATGTGTGTCTGGCTCTATGCCTGCAGTGGGGATTGGGGAGCCCTGACACTCCACTATATGGGGTAAACCATGGGGGATTATTGACATCATAAGGCAAGTCCACAAAAATCTGACTAATGGGGCTGGGGAGGCTGGCAAAATGGGGGAATGTCTGGAAAAGGTAGTAGAGGTAGTAGTATATTTTACTTATTTCAGGCACCCTTACAACATAAACCATCATAACATTGTAATAAAATCAAGTAACACATCTGACATTAATAAAATTACAAACATCATAAATAGTCCAGTCTGTATTATGTTCCCTATACCCTCAAACCAGTAACAATAATTAACTCTATTAACTTTGTTAATCCCCCAAAGTTTGTTGAAATAAAAATGTTTTTAATCCTCTTTTAAATATCTCAACAGAAGCTGACAAAGAATGAAATAAAACTTGAAAAAAAGGTAGCTGTCAGAGAGGTCACTGAAAAGGTGATGATAGGAGAAGGAGGGAAGGAAGGAAGGAAGGAAGGAAGGAAGGAAGGAAGGAAGGAAGGAAGGAAGGAAGGAAGGAAGGAGAGGAAGAGGGGTGAAAATGGGGAGAGTGTGTGCAGAGGGTGGTGGGGGGACGGGGAGCAGAGCATGGGTGGTGGTCACATGAGCTGAAGTAAGTGTTGAATAAAGTGATGGTGGCGGGTGGAGGGTGGAGTGGCATTGAGGACCACAAAGCAGGAAATAGACCTGGGGTAATCATACTGGATGATCTAAAGGAGACTAGGCAGTACCACAAGGCAGGAGGAGGGGCTAGTGGGATGCTGGGGTGCATATGGAAGAGGGGTGTTGCCTCTGTATAGATCACTGGTAAGACCCCATCTAGAGTACTGTGTCCAGTTCTGGAGACCACATCTACAAAAGACATATAGTGGAGGCAGTCCAGATGAGGACAACTAAAATGGTGCAGGGTCTACATCAAAAGGCCTATGAAGAGAGACTAAAGGACCTCAATATGTACACCCTGGAACAGAGGAGGGAGAGGAGATATGATAGAGACCTTTAAATACCTCACAGGGGTAAAGAAGGTACAGGAGGGAAGTATTTTTCAGAAGAAAAGTTCCTCAAGAACAAGGGGACATGCCATGAAGCTGGAAGGGGATAGATTTAGAAGAGATGTAAGGAAGTACCTCTTCACAGAAATAGTGGTGGGTTCCTCGAACAGCCTTCCTCCGGAGGTGGTGGGGCAAAAACAGTGGTCGGGTACAAGAATGCATGGGATAAGCACAGGGAAATCATAATGGCAAGGAAGTGGGGTGAAAGAAAGAGTTGTAGACGAGGCACAGTATGCAGTAATAGTGTACATAGGGAGAAATGGGCAGAGTGGATGGGCCAAGTGGTCCTTATCTGCCATCAGATTCTATGTTTCTGTGTGATTACCTCAAAAGGGTAAGAGATAGTGAAGCCTGCAAATTTTTGAGGACTGGAGCTTCAGACAGACAAAGGGATAAAAAAGGGAGTGGACTGCCTGCCAGAATACAGAAAGGGAGAAAGCCTTCCGGGAGGCCATGTAGAGTCTCAGGATTGGAGCCCGATGACCAGATTGGCTGAGACTTAGAGGAGGTGAATGTCTCTTACACGTGACCTCTGCAAAACACAGTTTTCATATACCACTTGCTATGAAAAAGTTCAGTTGGAATTTGAAAATTCCACATAATGCTTCTTAAAGTCCAAAAGACATCTTCAGTTCATGTTCATGAGGGCTAGAGACGTGCTCATTGAATCCCCACTTGATACCTCCAAGGCATAGTTCTGCTTTCCAAAGCCCATTTAAAAGGGTAGTAAGGTTTGCAGGACCTCCTGAAGTGTGAAAGTCCATGAAAAGCTCTTTCAAATAAATGATTATGCTTACCTGTAGGTGTTGGCAGTTCAGAGATATTCATATGTAAATCAACCATCAATTAAAATGAAATAAATTATAAAAGGAATTCAATAAAATTCTGGTACTGTGATAAAAGAGCATGCCAGCTGCTCAGTAAGCCAAAGTACAGCAATCTACGGAATTCTTTTTACTTGCAGATTAAAAAGTAAGCATGAAAGATCACTAGATTTTTTTTCAAATACAAAGCAATTATAAAAGAAGAAAGTATTTCAGCAACATGTTAAGATGCACTTAACAAAATGGTCTATTGCTCATTTAATAGAGTTGAACACCAACTCTTTAAGTACAGCTAATCCTGCAATGGCACCACTTCCTGGCTCAACATATTTATTTATTTATTGATTGATGTAAGTATGTATGTATGTGTTTTATTTATTTATTTATTTCAAAGTTCACCAGGAATGATATACTGAGCTGGTAGCAGCTCATTTCTATATGTATCTTGGGGGGCAGGGAAAGGGGAGTACAGTATGACTTTGACAATATGTTGCAATAAAACAAAATAATTATCAAGTTACAGTAGCTGTGCAAAATGGCAAATGTTAATACAGAGTAAGCACGCAGTAGTCCTGTCCAGTGGCACAGCTACATAGATGAGCAGATTCTGCACTAGAACTAATGTGCAAAAACCCAGGGCTATGATGTGGTAAAAGGAGGGTGAAAACTAGAAGGGCCTGGAAGCTAGGCAGGCATAATGTGGTCAAGAGCAAGTACATGAGTGAGTAGAAAAGCCACAAAAGAACATTTAGCAGAGGGAAGGCAAAGCCAGAGTTTAAGGGAACAGGGAGGAAAACGTAGCTTGGCCTGAAGGTTTCATGTGAGGGGTGGAGAAGGAGTGGTGAACAGTGTTACAAAGGGAGTACATAGGGGCAGAGGAGGATGAAAGGAGGGAGGTAACATAATGGGGAGGGAGCCATACCATTATATTTCAACTGCATTATTTTAGTTTATGGCTGATTTATATTTGAATATCTCTGGGCTACTAACACCTACAGGTAGGCACACTACCTCACTAGAAAGAGTTTTTCATGGACTTGCAGTGGCCCTTCAAAGTTTACTTTCCCTTCAATTGTACAATGCAGTAGAATGTTGATCAGTGATCCTTTTCCCTTCCATCCAACAAAAGGGAACCGGTCTTGAATGACTTTCCAACTTCTGGCAATGGAACCACTACCAGTGGTGAAAGAGATCCTCTGTCAGGTACACTTATTACCATCCTCAGATGCTGTCCTTTTTCCCAAACCCATTCAGAATTCTGTTGATGAGTTTGAAGTCTCATTCTCCATATGCTACTTTTTTGTTATTCAGCCCCCAGCAATCAGCCTGGGTCCTACTTTTGAGTCCACATAGAACACACAAAGCAGCCCAGTGCCCCTAGTGACCTTACAAGACCTGACATTTGGATCCATCTTGGAATGGCATCATACATTTGGCAGGACTCCATACCCTCACCTGTTGTTGGGCACAGACCTGACCCTGGGATGCCAGAAACCCTCTGTCACAGATGGGAGCTCCAAGCAAGCCTGGATAAGTCATTCCCTCCCTCCAACAATCTGACTTTTCATTGTTTTACCTCCAGTTACCCATTTCATTGCCTTTTTCAGGAAAACCCAATTCCTTTCCATCCCTTCCCTTCCCTAGCTAGAGGAGGACTGGGAAGGCACAAACTTGTAGCTCTAGATAGGGCCTGAATGATAGTTACCTAGATAGACAGACAGACAGGCTGACTGACTGATACAAAGAGGGAGGCAGCCAGGCAGACAGATATGACAATGATAATGATCATGATTATGATGATGATAATCATAATACAATCCAACCCACTTATGACAAACTTGTTTGTGTTTGTATGATTGGTCTCTTATAAATGGGCATCTGTAATATTGAAAACACTCAATATTAATTGTGTTATGCTACACTATGTTCATCCAATTGATTTATGAGAAGGGCAGACAGTTACAATATGTAACAAAACTTTATTGAAGCATATTGGACATTAAAATAAGCTTAAATAAAAATTAGTAACTTTGCTGAGAACTAATCAATAAACAATATTACAGGCAATTAGGTAGCATTCTATTTTTTAAAGAAGTCTGGCATGGCTGTTTGCAGTTTCTTCCATGTGGCATATTTTTCCCACTGGAGCTCTGTGTTGTAAATGAGAGCCCAATTCGTCTTGATGTGCTTTCATTGCTCCATTGGGCATCAAAGGATGTTCAGAACTTAGGAAGAACTAGATAGCTCATTGGATGGTTATGGAGTCTTTCACCTGTATGTTACTGCTTCCAATTCTGCTCAGGTGGATAGTGGCTGAATGCCGTTATCACCTGAGGGCTGTTCAGTGGTCTATGTGAAATGAGCTGTAATTGTTTCAGTCCAGTTCCCAGTAGGTAGGTGTCTTTTATCACAAAACCACAGCTCAACTGGCACTAATTGGTAGCCTTGTTGGCAGTCTCACATGAAAGGCCAAGGACTAAATGTGCATGGAGTCTGAACTAACATCTCACTTATGTGGTTGTCCCTCCAAGACAAGGTTGAAGTACATTGGCAGGGCACTGTGGGGAAGCCTGCACTGTGATCACCCATATTGTATTTGTCATATGGAAAAACAAAGGGCTGCAGTTTCCAGTGCTGTCAATCCAGCACCTTTTACAAACATTAAAATTCACACACATAAAATAAAATCTTAAAAAAGAGTGTTTAGAGCTACACCCATGTCAGCTGGTTTTACCAGTATAACATGAGCACAGTCCTCTTCTCCTCCTGCACCATCGGCATCACTCTTACAAAAAGTTCTTTGGAATACCACTGTAATACCACTCATTTGCCATTGCAATACCACTGTGCTTATCACTGTACTACCATTACGGGTTTCATGGTATCACAGTGATTTGCTTCAATTCCATTATGATACCATTGTACCACTGTCCTACCATATCAACAAAAATAATCAAAATGTAAACTACCATAGTACAACCATAGTACCACTGGGTAGTACCATTGCACATTTTGTAGCTCACAACTGTGTTGCCATTGTGGTGCCATGATGTTGCCATTGTGTCACATTTGCTAAGGGCAGGTTCCTCCTTTGACTCTGTTGTATCCATGTCAGGCACCATATCCTGTAAGTAATTGATTTTAGGTTCCATCTCTAACTGGTAAGGTAACCAACATTGCAGAGCATGGGTGTAGGCAGGCATACTACAAGCACTCCATGGTGTGCAATTTTATTTAAGGGGGGTAGCAAATAGGCTCTGAACTGCTTCCTTTTTCCATGAAAACTAACAAAGAAAATACTGAACCTTTCTGTAATTTTATTCATTGGAGTTGAAACTAGAAGGACTAGTCACTAATACTCTCTTTGCATCCCAAGGACAATACAACTTTACAGGCTCTGTGCTGGTATGTAGGTGTCTTACGAAACAATGAATGGAAACAACCACTGTCATGAGATACAAAAGTTGTATTTAGTGTGCCAAATGAGGCAACAAACATGGTCCTGGTGTACATTTGTATATTGTCTGGCTACACCCCGCGGGGAGAGGGTAGCAGTGAGTCCACTTGGTGTGCAGATCTGAAATTCCTGGCTACACCCCTGTTGCAGAGTCTGTCAAATTCCTCCTCTGCAAGATCAACAGGTCACTTGGTTCACTAACTGATGGTACATTTTTTCACCCCAAAACCATTGCTGAAGCAGGGAATGACTGTCTCTTGGGATGCAGTGTCCCATTTCTGCTTCATTAGATGGATAGCATTGAGATTGTTAATCTGTCTCATGCAAGCAGATACTGTTATGTCTGACGCCCCATCTAGCAGCTCAATAACCTAATTTTCATTGCTGTCATGAAGTGCCTTTTAATGCAGTGGATAATACCCTGGTCAAGTGATTGGACCAGACAAGTGGCGTTAGTGGGTAGAAAAAAGTTGGTTTCTGAGCCCTTGCATTTGTGGATAAATGCTAAGGTTGTCCAGTAGCAGGGCTATTGAATCACAGATTCTAACCCCATGCCTGCAATGAATCTGCACAAATCTTTCCTTTCATTCAGGAATTGGGTTATGTCTGTAAATCACAGGCACATTTATGATGCCACAGAAGCATCTAGATTGTGACAATCTGCCAGTCACTACAAGGTTAGTTTTTTCAGTTCAACTCACACTGCAATAGCACAAGACTGACAAGCATTACTTTTTCCTTTTTTGTCCCCCATGAGTGTGTCACTTTTAAAAGTCAAAAGTCCCTTCATCCCTTCACCAATGCAACAAACAGAAAAGCCTGTTTTATCACAACTGACACTTTTTTTTGGGAGGGGGGATTGTCACTTAACACATGAGGCAAAACATCTTTTAGCAACTTTTCTTTACGTGCAGTGTCAGAGTTTTTGCTTTTCACCATATCCTCTTTTGTAACCTATGTCATGTTGCACTTTCACAAAGAGATGAGAGAAAGAAAAAGGGCCTCAGCTATGATTTGAACCCAGGATGCCAAAATACCATTCTGATTGCACTGCCAGCTGCACAAGCAAGGCAACTGAAAACCTGTGATTCCCAGAAGCACCTTGCTCTTCCTCTAATCTACAGCCTGGTGCTGCACGATAATTACATTTGTCTTCGTAAGTGTGTGGTGGGCACATATATGGAACACGAGCAAAGAAAAGAACAAAAGCAATAAGTGCCTTTGCTGGGATTTGAACCCAGGTCACCCAGAATACCTTTCCGTTTGTGCTACCAGCTGTGCCACCAAGGTAACTGGAAGCATGGGACTCCCAGAAGTGCCTTATATTTTCTCTAATGCACAACCTGATGCTGCTCAGGTAATCACATTTTCACTCCCAAGGGTGTGGTGTGCACATATACAGAACCCAAGCAAACAAGAGAGAAAGAAATAAACGCCTCAGCTAGGATTTGAACCCAGGTGACCCAGAATTCAACTCCAATTGTGCTACCACCTGCACCACTAAGACAACTGGAAACCATATATGGAACCCAAACAGAAGAGAAAAAGAAATAAGTGAGCAATCGGAACGGTATTCACATATACTGTATGTGCATATGCCTAACCCTTGTGAATGAAAATTTAATTATCTGTATAGCACTAGACTGTGCATTAGAAAAAGAGTAAGATGCTTCTGGGAGGCCCAGGTTTCCAGTTGCATTGGTTGCTTATCTGGTAGTGCAACCAGAATGGCATTCTGGCTAGACTGGGTTCAAATCCCAGCCAAGAGACTTAACTTCTTTCTCTCTTATGTTTGTTTGCGTTCCACATATGTGCACATCACACCCCTGTGAATGATTATGAAACACCTTCCACTGGTGCAACCACCCTCCTGATGATGAACAATCTTCTTCTCATAGTGGCTGCCAATTGTGTGGATTCCAGGATCAGTACGGAACTGCTTGCTAAACATGGCATCTCTTTCACGGTCATTCATGAGCCAGCACAGCAGTCTCTTCAAGCTCATTGTCTTTTCTCTCACTTGTGTTTCTTTTGATGTTCTGGTTCATATACCATTCATCCAGTAGTCTGACTTTATTTTTAGAGGTTTAGTATGGTGGCTTTTGGCATGTTAAATTGAGTGGGAGGATCCGCCATGCTCGGCTTAGGAAGTGAGTTTGTCTCAGACCAAATTTTGACATTTCATAACAGCATAAATGCAGACTGTTTGGACACCATAGTTTCTATTACAGCTGGCAAATTAATTACTGCAACTTGATCTGCTTGCCATCCTGACTGACAAAATATTTACTGCAGGTTCTGTTGGGGTGCTTGGTCCTTTATGTTAATTTCAAACCACTTTACACCTTTGAAACAGCAGAGAGCTGTCAAACTGGTGTCAAGTTACTCTCTGGCATCCACTATAGACTGCACCAATAGTGCAATGTATGGATAATGATTACAACTACAATCAATGGGAATTAAAAAAAGTGTTTTTGAAAAAAGTCTGGTATCTGTTAATGTCTGGTATATTGGGGTTCAGTGTAAGTGGGGCAGACTCTAATAATAATCATTATGTTGGCACGCTTGTGCAGCCAACATCGTGGGACAGTGCAGCTTTAGAGGTGCGGTCGCTGTTGGGCGAATGCAGGGCATGCACCACTAGGTGCATCCCGTATTCCCCAATCAGCCTGCATGCCGGCGCCACACCATGTATACCTAATAGGGCAAGCACATCTAAGAAAAGGTCCGCTACAATCCGAGCAAAGCTCATCAGATGCAGTGGTCCTTTTCTTGCCATGCTCACCGCCATTATGTACATGGCAGGACACTGGCCGTAGAACTGCCGACTTCGGGGGTGCCCAATCCCCCTGTCGGCTGCCCCTGACCCCTGTGAATGTGCTGATGGGGGAGCCCACTCTCCGTCGGCATAAGGCACCCCAATTGTTTAATACTGCGGGGTGCCCAATCCCCTCGCTCTTACCCTGCCCCGTTTCCTTGTGTGTGCTGGCCAGGCAGCCCACTCCCGTTGGCAGAAATAATTCCCCCAACTGTTTAATGCTGAGGGGGTGCCCAATCCCCCCTCTGCTCTGTGCCCCTCTTTGTTTGTGTGCCGACGGGGGTGCCCAATCCCCGTCAGCATAAATTCTGCCCCCGTGTTGTTTGCTAACGAGGATGCCCAATCCCCAGTCAGCTACAGACACCCCCCAAACAGTTAGCTGGCACGCTGGGAGCCCACCCCAGCATGCCAACTCCCCTGGAAGAAAAAGAACTGTCCCACGATGATTTTTTTTCCCTTTTTGACCCTGTAAAAGGAAAATGGTCCCTCGTTAGTCTCCGTGCTCCATCCCCCACCCGCACCCACCCCTGCACCCTGCCTCCCACACCTCCACTCATCCCATACTTACCTCCAGAGCTCAGCGCGATGGTCATCGGTGGACCGGGAACACGTCTGCACTCTTCAAAGCCAGCTGCAAACTGAGGAAATGCCGGTAAGCTGTATAATGGGATAGATAGGGTTTTTTCAACTTTAGTACATATCTCAGGCATTTTTGTGAATTTTGGCCCCAAATTTTCAACATGGGGTGTTTGGGACCCCTTCTCATGAATTCTTGCACTATCATGGTGTTATTGGTCCCAAAAGGTGATTTACGCAGTCACTGTGTGGAATCACCTTCGAGACTACGTAAAAATGACAGTGCCACTGTTCATGAGGGGATCTCAAAACCCTATGTTGCAAATTCCAGGAAAAATCTAAAACTTGACTGTTTTACGAAAGGCATAGTAACTGTGCAACGCACGCTTGTAAGTTAGCGAATTCACAATATTTTCATGCCAGATTCTCAACTTTGGCATTTTACCACACTTTCTTGTGAACCGTACAGCTGTCATTTTTCATATCCTGGCCGAAATGTGTTTTCGCAGTTCCGGCGCAGAATAGCGTGGTTTCTGTGTGAAATCAGTGTTTGGGACACATCACAAAAATGACAGTGATGCTGTTCATGAGCAGACATCCTAAAATTCCTGTGTTGAAAATTTGGTGACAATACTCCATAAAATGACTGTTTTATGAGGTGCATAGCAACTGCGCAATGCACGCCTGTAACTTAGTGCATTTGCAATACTTTCATGCCAGATTCTCAAATTTGACATTTTACTACACCTTCTTGTGAAATGTGCAACTGTAATTTTTCACATCCTTGCCAAAATGTGTTTTTGCACTTTCAGTGCAGAATAGCGCGTTCGCTGTGCGAAATCAGTGTTAGGGACACATTACAAAAATGACAGTGACACTGTTCATGAGCAGAAGTCCTAAAATGACTGTGTTGAAAATTTGGTGACAATACTCCATAAAATAACTGTGTTACGAGCATGCATTACGCAGTTTGCACGCACACTCGTACGTTCGCAAACTTCTAATATTCTCACTCCAGATTTCTACAGTGCCATTGTTCTGCACCTCCTAATGAACAGTACAGCTGTCAATTTTCATATCCTAACCAAAATCTGTTTTCGCAGTTTCAGCGCAGAATAGCGTGGTCGCTTTGGAAAGTCCATGTTCGAGACACATGATGAAAATGACAGTGACACTGTTCATTAGCAGATGCCCTAAAATGCCTATGTTGAAAATTTGGGAACAAAAGTCAATAACATGAGTGTTTTATGAGTGTGCATTGCATAGTTTGCACGCACATTCATGACTTTGTGAATCTGTAATACTTTCACTCCAGCTGTTCATCATTGGCATTTTTCCATACCTCCTTGTGAACACTGTAGCTGCCTAAAATGTGTTTTCGCATGTCCGGCACAGAATTGCACAGCCGCTGTGTGAAATCAGTTTTTGGGACAGTTTGAGGAAATGACAGTGACACTATTCACGAGCAGAGGTCCTAAAATGCCTATGTTGAAAATTTGGTGCCGAAACGCCATACAATAACTGTCTGTGTTGCAAGCGTGCATTGTGCAGTTTCCAAGCACCCTTGTAACTTTGTCAATCTGCAATATTTTCATGCCACATTTTCACCACTGGCATTTGTGCACATCTCCTTATCAACAATCCAGCTGCAATTTTTCACAGCCTGCCCAAAACGTGTTTCCTCAGCTGTGGCGCACAATGGCGTGCTCGCTGTGCAACATCACCTTTTGAGACACATTCACAAAATCACAGCACTATGCAGCTCTAGTTATGCCACTCCCACTGCCAATGCCAGCGCGACAACATTCGGCATTGGCAAATGCTTGTTTCAATTATGAGAAATAGATACACATTTGAGTAAAGGACTGATTTACAATGGTTTCCAGTAGCAAGGCAGGATCTGGCTACAGCTAGAAAGGCACAGGTTAAACAATATAGCTTAAGTACATAATATACAGTTTCAACACAGTTACATTCCACATATAATGGTTTTCCAATGAACACGGTGTCCGCAACTGAGTGCCTACAAAAATGGCAACTCAATTACAGCACCTGTGTTTAGTGCTACCTGGCAGGGTAGCACCCGGATACCGGGGTGGGTAAGGTGGGATGAAAGGATGCTACACGTGTATGTGCATGCACACACATGGGGGAGAGGAAGGAAAGGGAGAGAATGCATGTGGGAGGGGGTGTGGCAGGCAGCTGCTGAGCTGGTTGTTAGCATGTTGAGGAGGGTGATCTGTTGGGAGGTGCAGGGTGCAGGGTTCAGGTCTGGCGTGGAGTGCTTTATTTTGTGCTGGCAGATGGCTTTTTAATTTTTGCAAGTATTTCATCCTCCCAACATGCACCCCTCCCCGAGTTGAGAATCCTTTAGTAAGGGAGTGCAGGGGTGAAGCCCTCCACATTAAAAAACGCAACTGTGGATCTCGGGCACCCTATTCCCAGTCGCCACGAGTGTGCATCACCGAAATTCATTTTAGGCAATGTACACTTACCAAAATGGCGATTGCTATTCCGCGATCACCGTTATCACATAGAACCACATATAATGTATTTCACATGGAGAAATTAACTACATCATAGCAGGCATACAATGTAGGTCAGCACAATACATACAGTAGTCACTCACACCATAGGTGATTGAGAGGGCCTACTCAGCCACAGTATGGCCTAGACTGTGAGCAGCGCAGATTGTGCCATCTATGTATGGGGCCAAATGTGGGTGGGGGGATGGGGGGTGAGAGACTAAGTCCAAGCCAATAGGCTGATTCCACACCACAGGGCCAGTGTGAAGGAAACAGCTTGAACCTGCTCTTTTTGCATTTGGGGGGGTGCTGTATTCTAGTCCTGCAGCAGATCTGAGATAGATAGATGTTTGTGTATGGGGAGAAAGAGAGAGACCAAAGCAAACATTTTTTTTCTAAAACCCATTTTAAAACATGATGGCAAGCATGTGTGTATAGTATTAGACATATATATATAGTACTGTATTTCTAACTGATATAAATGACAAATAGTGTTTATCATTCTTATTTTTAAAGTGGACTCCAAGGCAATAATTCCTTGCTAGGTATGCGCTAGAACTCCAAAGTTTTGCTAACCAATTAATTTGATTGGGAAGAAAACTTTTTAAAGACAGTTATTCATTGGAATCTTGTGGGTAAAAAAAAAACTACAGATGGCGTAAAAAGTAATTGTGTAGGACATGCCCAGTGTGGTTGATGATGTTCCAACCATTATAGTAAGGAGGCAGATACTGGGCAGGGAGCACTGAGCAACTGTTGTCACTGTGCCTTCCCCCCTTGGCTGCCATTCCACTCCTCAGAGGAGTTGTTTTGGTTTCCCGGAGCATGGACAATGGTTGCTTTGGAGAAGGAAGGAGCCTAAGAACAGCATGTAAATTCAGAGCTGGATGGACGGTATTGTGTAGGGGCTATACCCATTACTCATCCTCTGGCAATGTGCTCTCTTCCCTTTGTCTGAAGAGATGATAAACTTTCAATGCCATTCGAAAACAGAAGGCCTTTGATGGCTTCCAAGAACTCTGCCATGCCAATAATGTGAAAATATTGTAAACACTTTCCCAACCCCCCCTTCAGTTGCCCAATAACCAATGTCAAGAAAGGGGTGGATTGTATAATACTGGACATGTATTTCTCCTTTGCATTTATTTGTATCAAATATTTTGCCACAGACTAAAAAACTCCCTTTGCTGACTCGCTGCTACATCTAAATTAGAATTTGTTGGACCCATAACATGAATTTATCTTTAGCGTAGAAATCCAGTACTCCTCAGAAGAATGCAACTGAATAATAAAAGAGGTTCCCTGCATTCACGACACTTTCTAAAAGCAATATTTCAAAGTGTAAAAGTACAGAATTCCAGAAAATGCCCCCCCCCCAAAGGATATAGTGTTCGCATGTTTATTAAATCTATTTTGTAGCAGTTTGGGGGTTGTTCTCAGCAACGTTACTGTTTGACAAGGAAGTGTTCTCCAAGTTCCAGATTTTTGCATTGCTTGATAGTTTAAAAAATCTAAATCTGGTTGCTTTTTAATATTGTCTAATCATTCTTCCCCATGATTTTTAACAAATGTGTAATGTTGTGTGGCTTGAAATATGACAGCACCCATTTGCTGTTTCTCCAACCTTTGTTTGAATAGCTTGCTCCTATGAACAGTTAGCAGCAAAATGAAGGGGCAATGCATACCATGCCATTCATGGCAAAATGGTACTGTATAGTACCATGCCATTTCACTCCAAACCCAAAATTGTGTGCCTGGCAATGGTCTGAGCAAGACTGTCATAAAAAATAAAGATCACAAAGAAATCTAATAAAAAATGGAAAGAATTAAGGGTTTTCAGGTTTGTCACATGTCATATGACAATTGATAAAAAAGAACATTTGTGATAACTAGATCTGCTTTAAGTATTAACTAAAGACTGCAGTGGCTGGTTCAGTAAGCATTCTAGTTGCTGTTTTCTATAACATAGATAGTGAATGAGTGCTTTAAACAGTTAGGAGGGATGGGGGGGTGTAACTAAACACATAAGCTGAACTTCAGCGTGAATCACTGTGAGGGTAAAATTCCCTTACATTACTCCTACCCTAGAGCTGCCTTACCATTGTTATGAAATGTGGTAAGGGGACACTGCAGCACCTTTTCATTTTTAAAAGAAAAAATAAGGCTGGTTTCCATGTGTACACCCTGCATCAAGTAATGTTAGGTCACTTGCAGGACCCATGTGAATACCAAGTGGTATTCCTATGAGTCCTAGCCAATCAGAAAGCAGCATTTCCTAGTCTAGTTTTATAATTGTTAACTATTGTTCACTAGATATTGGTGAACTTGTTATTGAAAATACAGACCATATCTAACCTGCAGGCCTAATTCCAGATTGACAAGTTTCTCGCTCTGAGCATATCATTCCTGCTTTGTGAATATTGCACTGGCTGCCTGTGAGGTAGTACGTCTCCTTCAAGATAGGTTTGTTAACATTCAAAGCCCTATACTATCTGGTCTCAGGATGCCAAAAAGAGCTCCTATGTCCATATGTTCCTGACCACATTCTCTATCTTCTGAGGTAGGCCTCCTGAAGGTTCAAGATCTCAATTAAAAGTGTCTGGGGACCATGCTTTTGCAGTGGCAACTCCAATTTTCTGTAAACAGCTACCATGATAGCTTCTGGAGTTCCCCCCTCACCCAACAGTTTTAAGTGAGGATTAAAACATTATCTTTTTATAAGGGCTTACCTGACTGATACTTAAAATGTTGTACTTTGGTATAATTTTCACTGCAAGTTTTTTTTATTATCTTGCTGTTATCTTTATTTGATCTGTTTTGTAAGGCACCCAGAGCCTGCAGGATTTAGTGTCTAAGAAATGAATACTACTACTACTAATTCTGTTAACCAGAATCTCCTCTTTAAAAATGATATGTTTTGGTGAATAGAGTATGGAGTTAGTAGTGCTTATGTAACTGTAGTTTATTTTTGGCTTTTCTCTATTCCCACACTTGGAAAAGAAGCCGGATAGTGAGTAGGGAATAGAAAGCCAAGCATCAAGGGTGAGTTGAGTGCTGGAAAAGGAGGAGGCAGGGGTGGATAGTGGGTGTTTTGCAATGCACTAAGTGGGGAACTGCCATGGGAGGCTGACTTTTATTGGGGATGTGGGAGGAGCTATTCCCCCACATTGAACCGCAGGCTTTAGACCTCCCATTCAATGTTTTGGTGACTAGAGTATGGGGTTAGTAGTTCTTATGTAACTGTAGTTTACTTTTTATTTTTTTTCTATTCCCAACCTTTGGTAGAGAAGCCAGGTAATAAGTAGGGAATAGAAAGCCTCAGAAGATTACCTCCTCCAACTCACAGAGAGTATGACTAGTAGCACACAGGAGAGAAAAAACCTCCAGGAAGAGGATACCTTTGAGGACCCATGGCTACTGACCGGCCTGTCCTCAGGGCAAACTAAGAGGAGATGATCCTAGGTTCTTACAACTATGTTCTAATTTCTAAGTGAGGTGAATTGTTGTAGAGATGACGTTTCATCTTCAGCATCTCTTGGATGATGCATTCTGGAAGGCTGATTCTGAGGCTGAGGAGGAAGGTCCATTCTGAAGGAGTGTCCAGACCCCAAATATGGATTAAGTCTGGCTAAAAAGGGGTGAACGTGGTCCAGGATTCCAATGTGATATTGGTTGATATCTGATGGAGTTACAGAGTCAATGCAAGCATGAGAAGCATGAGTAGATTAATGAACTGCCAGACTCTGAACTGTGGGAAGTATGATGGGTTATGAAATTCTTAAAGTAATCTATCAGACTTCATAGAGGGTTTGACATCTGGATTAGGGTTTCAAGGCTTGGAGTTCAGCTATGTGTGATATGTCGTTATGTAGACATCTATGGAGATGATTGAGGATTCAGACAGAAGATTTAGGTAGCTGGAAGGAGGGGTTAATGTGGAAGATTTTAGACCAATAAGGGAAGGGTGGGCTATGCTGTAGAGATGGTAACTGGATATCGATGGGAATAATTGTAAAGTTCAGTACAACAAATTAGAGGATTGACTAGAGTTATGGTTGCTAAAATGAGATTTGCATAGGCTCATATTCTGGAAGGACTGCTAATGGGAAATGGTGGATATAGGTATTGTTGTGGCTTAATTGCCCATGGCAGGAGCTTAAGTGGTCATGGTGGCTTTGCAGTGCTGAAGTATCTGATGTCAGAATGCAGAGCGGAGCCTGAGAATGGGTCTTCGGATAAGTGTATAGACTGATGTGACAAAGGGAAGTTGAGGGCAGCGTAGAATGCCATGAGTGCCTAGCATGCTTAATCAGATATAGGACTGTTGTGGGGCATGACCGGGATAGTGAGGCATCCACGTCGGTTGCAGATGTGCAGATTGAGGAATCAATAGAAGCCTGCCTTCAGCGGTGGTATTTGCTGGAGGAAGTATGGGAGGTAAATCCTGAGGGATGAGTTAGAAGGACCACTGGATGGGTAGCTGTAATGATTTAGGGTAAAATGATGAAGAGATGTAGATAATTTTATGACTTATGGTGATGCTTGGGGGCCAAGGAACAGTGGCTCGGATGGAATAACTTTAGCAAGGCAGCTAGGCATCAGATATCCAATGATATATGTTCTGAGGTAATAGCTGGAGAAGGTCTTAGAAACATCCAGTGGCTATTAAGGGAGTACAACTTGAGTAACCATGATCAAACTGAGTCATTGCTTGTAGGAGAAGAGAAGATAAGATGGATGATGCCAGTATTACTATGAGATATTTTGCAGTTTCCGTTATCCTTAATAGTGGTGGTTATAAAGAGTTGGTACATCTCAGAAGGAATTAGGGTCAAGTTTCCAGGTAAGATGATAAGAGTGCAGGAGGCTCCACTAAATCTTTGATCCTATGAAGACATGGGAGGTAGAGATGCCCATACTGCTTGAATTAACAGGATACCTAAGGAAGCACCCTATACAATTGGTTGAGGGATGAGATGTTCTATAGTCCAGTCGACTAGGATTCCAGAAATGGATCCTAGGGAGGTGATTGGGAAGGACTGATGATTCTACGGTGAAGTAAGAGTCTATAGGGCATTCTGTTCAAGGGATGTTGCTAGAAGAAGGTTTCCTCAGGTGAGATGAACAGGTAATCTGTCGAACATTGGAAGAGAGCTGTTATGATGGCCAAAGTAAGAGTATGAGATGGATGAACGGGTAGGAGTAGTTGATCAGGCAGGGATGCTGGACATCAATAGTTGTAGGAAGGCCCAAAAAGAGACATAGCAAACATACAGGAGGCCCAGGCCACCAGGGTGGCAAGGAGGAAGGCAGCAGTCCAAGGATGGAGGGAGAAGTCCAAGCAGAATACCGCAGACTGAAGGACGGAGCTTGAGAAGAAGACAGCAGAGACTAGGCAGTACCGACATTGGCAAGTGCAGGGAAGGTACGGGACTGGGGCAAGTGCCACAGCAGACCAGAATAGATTGCAGTAAAGCTGAATCAGGCCTCAGTGGGAGATCCATGTCAAACCAAAAAGTGAATCCAGGTACAAGGTGCTGCGAAGTTGAGGTGCGAGGGTCCCACTTCTGAAGGAGATGGCGAACTGGAACAGGTAGTAGCAAGGTGTTGCAGTGATGGGGAATGGGTTCCCACCTCTGAAGGAGATGGCAAACTGGAACAGCTGACAGGAAAAGTGCAGTAGTGATGGGGAATGAGTACCCCACCTCTGAAGGAGATGGCAAACTGGAATTGCAGGTAGCAAGGTGCTATGGTGATAGGGAATAGGTTCCCACCTCCAAAGGAGATGGCAAACCAGAATTGCAGGTTTCAAGGTGCAGTGGTGATGGGGAATAGGTTTCTACCTCCGATGGAGATGGCAGACTGGAATTTCTGGTAGGAAAAAGAGTCCTTGAATCACCAATGGTAGACTTCTGACTGGAGACAAGGGCAGCTGAAGGAGAAAACCTTAGGGGATCTCAGGCACATATCCTCTAAGATGAGCAAATGTCATGTATCCAGCAGGAAGCAAAAGGGAATGGGGACAGACATGTCCAAGAGGAAGGCATGTGTGAATCAGAATCATCCAGAGCAGCAATGAGGGAGGAGATGGCCACATGTAGCTGAGAGTGGAGGTGGTTGAGCCAGATGGCATGCCACAGCAACAATGCACAGGAGTACAGAAGGAAGCAGATGGCAAGCACAAGGAAGTCTAGGAGTCTGATGGACCAGGGGGAGTTGAAAACTGATCAAGCTGGTGGGGTTCCAATCCAGAACATGAAAAGGCCAAAGGCAAGGAGAAGTACATCCATTCCAAGGAGGCATACTGTAAGAAGTAGTTGGGTGAGATGGGAGATTGGAGGCAAATGGAGTTCTGTGATCCCTTCCCCGAAGGGAAGCAGTGGATATCTGGTATAGAATGCATTTGATTGAAGCAATAGACTGAAGATACAGGCTCCCATTCCCGGCAGTAGGGGTAAGCTAACCTTCACTCGATGACGTGCCGGGCAGAGTTAGGGAGAGAGACAGCAGGCAGATGGTATGGAATAGAATTGGTTGGAACTAAGGTTGAAGAGACATGCTCCCATCTCTGGTAGACATGGCAAGCCCACCTTCACTCAGTTCCACAGAAGGCAGAGTTAGGGATGGAGGATGTCAGGGTGCTGGTATGACTGGTAGTTTTTGGTAGAGAATCCACCAGGGTAAGATGGTATATGGATTGAAATGGACTCCCATCCCCAGCAGACAGGACAAGCCTACCTACGCTCGATGACTCAAAAGGCAGAGTTATGGACAGAGACCGGAAAACTGCTGGTATGGGCTGAGCAAGGAAATGGCAGCTAACTGCTGCATATTAAAGTAAGCAACAGAAAAGAAGAGGATGTAGGGAATGCAAGCAAAGAGCAGGGGTAGGACAAGAACAGCGGAGAACAGGACATGGATGAAACATATGAAGCACATAGAATGGACAATGGCAAACCATACAGGAAGTATATGGGAAGGAGCACTGTAATAGAGATGGACAGACAAAAAGATCACTTGGGATCTGGAGAGGAGGTAGGAGTGTGCAGGAGCCCAATCAGCATGGTGGGGGAGGCGCAGGAGATTATGAGTGCTGGAAAGGTATGAAGTACTAGGGGTACTATGGGGTAAATTCAGAAGCACTAGACTTAGCAGGGTACATGAATGCTGAGACCAGGAAATGGAGCAAAGGGGGGTAAAAGCATGGGTAGTATCGGTGGCAGAAAAAACTGCTAGGGAAGGTAGCTTGAAATAAATGACAGAGCACAGTATTTACTGATAAAATACAGGCACCAGATGAGGGAGAATGTGACGGAGGGCTGTTGGGATCGGAAGGAGCAGTGATGGAGATGGAGTGCTGGCATGAAGAGCAAGAAGCCCAAAAGAAAATACAACGGACAAGGATAAGAGTGAGGAACGGGGGGGTTGGGGGACAAGGGAGAGAGGCTTTTTTTTTTGTGCTATTCTGTTTGATGGTTTTGCTGTTGATCCGGGAGCAAGCCAGGGCACAAAGACCAAGTAAGGAACACTAGATGTGGGAGGACAGGGGTTAATAAAGGGAACAGTACAGTGGAAAAGGTAGCAGCATGAGACCCATGCCAGAAACAATGAAAGGGGCAGGATGCCAAGGATTTGAAAAGAGGTAGGCAGGCAGTATCATATGCAATTGTTAGTCATAATGGTGAAGAAGGAGAGCAGACACTCACAGTCAGTTAGGCAACAAATGGACTGCGGAAAAGCCCAGGTCATCATGTCCATGAAGTCAGTCCACGGGCAAATGAAAGAGGAATACTAGCAGGCCGAGCATGACTCAAGCTTCCAGCACCAATGAAGAAATGATCCATTGGGGGGGTGATGAGTGTCAGAGTACTGGCTGGGTGAGGCAGCAAAACCACAATTCAGGGCTGAACCAAGGAGGAGAAGAGTAATGTGGCAGGTGGAGGGAATGATGTCTCCCGCACAGGTCAGTAGCAGCCAGCAGGTGCAAATCGCCAAATGGCACTTGAGTGCTAATGAAGACTGGACAAAGTGAACAGATCTCCACCTATGCAGTGCAACAAACTGGGACCAGCATAAGAAAGTGGCAGCAGGACGGAAAGCACAAGCAGCTGAACAAAGAAATAATTCAATTCACCTTGCGCTGCTGATGGAAAATAGAATGAGCAATACCTCAAAGGAAGTCCAAGACAGAGAGAAGCAAGGATGTCCCCATGGGGATGTAGAGCACAATGGGAGCACAATGGAGTGAGGCAAGGCAGGGTGCTGTGTAAAAGAAGTGCAGAGCAAGAAGCCGCAGTTGCTGTCAAGGGAATGAGGTGCAGTGGAGGTAAAGAGGCAGGGGAGCAGGTACAGCATGGGAGGGAGAGTGGTCAGAAAGCAGGAGAATGGGTAGATCCAGCAACACAGCAAGGAGGAAGTACAAGGGACCAAATGGAGTCCAGGGAGATGGTGGCAGCAGGGCAGCTGAGCAGACACATCAGGGATGATGTTGCACCCCAGAAGAGCAGGCAAGAATGGAACAGTGGCCTCGAGTGGAGCAGGGGCCCTGAACGGAGGGACATCCCAAAGGAGCCAGGGGGTGTGAAATGCATAAGGAAGCTCCTTGTAAGAGAGGGGGAGAAGTTTCATGGAAGCTATTTGATGCTGTGAATGTGCACTTTGAAATAAAAATAGCACTGCTTTTGCACCTTAAGTTTTCTTGCTCCTGCTTCCATTTACGTGCTGTGGATATATATTTGCTGAAATACTGAAATGTAAGAACTGTAAGTAGCTAGTGCTGGCAACATTTCTTTTTGTGTTTACTTGCTGATCCAGCTGGGCACGGCAACCCAGGTGCAGACCCTCAAACATTTCTCCAACATTTACTGGGTAAGGGAGGTGGGAAACCGCAGGCAAATAGGGAAACAGGACACTGGACTGAAAGAGGGAGACTAGAAGAACAGAGTGGGGTGGAAGACAAACAGGAGCAAATGAATCCAAAGGGGAGGGGGGGAGCAACAAGCAATGGAGAAAGGAGACAAGCGGGAGGGAGCACAGACAAAATGGGTAGGGAGCTTGAAAAGGAAGGAAAGGAGGCTCAGCTGCAGCAGCCATGCAGGAGCCCAGCACCTGCGAAGGGGGAAGGTTTCACAACACGCTAAGTGAGGAACTGCTGCAGCAGGCTGGCCTTTATTGGGGATGTGGGAGGAGCTCTTCCCCCACACTGAGCCTCAGGTTTTAGCCCTCCCATTATTAATATAGCAAATAGAACAATTTGCATAGATGTGTATATTAAGTGTCTCTCTCAAATATGCTATTTATCATTACAAACTAGTTTGATTTTTTTGTGCAGGAGAGACGGATACAAGTGATCTACCCAGGACATCCCAACTGAGACACAGCATTGTCATTTTCATTGGGGCCCTGCTTCACTCTAAACTGGCTTACAGCTGGAGGGATTAAGCACTAGCAATCAAGCAACTTATTCAGAGTTGCAGAGTGAGCCAGTGTCACCACTGATGAGATCTGAAACAAGTAACTCCTGACTTCTAATCATTTGCTGTAAGTGCAAAACCACATTGTCTTCCAAGAGGTTTGGGTTATTGAACCTTGTTGAAGATCCGTTGGTTGGAATTTGAAATAATCTGAATTCAGCCATGAAAAGGATCTTCCATTCATGTGTTCTGCTATCTATAAATAGGAAGGAAGGAAGGAAATAGAATGATAAGATTTTGGTTTTATTTCTTGCTTTTCACACACACTTAACTGAATTCTTGAAGTATTACCACCTGCTGTCGCTACATGAGGAAGCTTACGTCACCCAACAAATACTGGCTGATTAAGGCAGTTTCTGGAGACAAACTCAGGCTTAGTGCTGTTCATCAATTCATGTGGTGCAAAGGATCCCTCCAGACTCCTAACCACAGGCATTATTAACATTGTCACCCCCCTGTATGTTGGAGTGGGGCATGCAGTAAAATAGCCATAGGCAGTAAAGGTTATGTTAGTTAGGACTTAGGGGAAAATTGGAATAGATCTGCTACTGGATTGCACCCATACTGGAATGATTCTGAAATGTCCAGCTCATCCCACATTAATGGCACAGCTCCTAACATGTTGGAATGCACTCATGATCTATTTGAATGGCATGGCCCACCAGAATGCACACCCAACCAGCTCAGATGCACACCTGACCTACCATAAGCCCCCCCCCATCCTGTTAGAATACCCCTCATTCTGCTGGAATGCCACTTAGGGTCATGCAGGCAGGTCACAGGAATTCTGGTGGGTTAGAGGTCATGGCACTCCAAGTGGTCTGGTGGGCATTCTAGTAGGTTGGAAGCAATTCCAGTGGGCCAGTGGTTACTCTGAAAGTAGAACCAAAAATGTTACAGTTCTGAAAGCATTATAGAACTTGATCAGTTCCAGTTTTCGCTCATTACTATGTTAGTTAAAAGGGAAATTTCCCTCTTAACTAAGAGAACATATACAGTTCCCATGAATATTTCCCCAAGTCAACTAATATCTACAATATTCAATATGACAGACTTTTATGATCTTGCTACAGGTTTGGATGGGGTTCCCAGAGAAATCAACATTGACTGACTATGTCTGACCACACCTCAGTGACGCCTTTCTTGGTGAGCCTCTACTTACCACAGCCAAAGTGAAAGTCATAATTGGCACTTACTCAAATCATCTCCAAGGGAGCAGCATGAGTATAAATCAGCTCATGCATAGGCATAGCCATGAACAGGGCCTCTACTGGATTTATTACATGGCTAGTGCAGGCTGCTACTGACAGAGGAGAGGATCCTAAATCCTCTGGTATGTAAGCAGCAGCCAATAGGGTCCAAAGTATGTCAGGGATTTTTGAAATGCAGCCTACTTTATCCCTGTATGCTGATCGAACATAGATACCTCTACCATGAATGACAGTACAGTGACACAGCGATTGGTCACTGTACTGTCACCGCGTGACCCCAGCACTGCTTTCTCAGGGTCTTACACCCCTTCCCTGAATCAACTCCAACTCGGAGTTGATTATCTAAGCATGGGGGGTGTGGGAGGCAGAGCCCCCTGCATGGGGGGGGGGTTCAGAGGCAAAAATTTAGGATGTACGGCAAAGCCGCCTGAAGAAAACAGTGTTTTCGCACAGATTTATGCCAACCGCAATTGCGGTCGACAAAAATCCATCGCTGTAACATAGATCGACAAAATATTTGGTGAACCGACATCGTAGAGCCCTTTATCCCAAAGTGCTTTACAAACCTCTAACAGTTGCATCAGCCATTAGCCAAGCACAGGGAGGGTTAATTTAGTTTAAGTAGTAGTACATACAAATATATGAAGAAGCCAGCAGAAGAAGGCCATTTGGTCTATCAAGTCTGCTTGTGTTGTAAGGTCCACAGCTTGAGCTACTGTCCCTACCCTCTCTCTAATTTCTGAAATTAGTAGTAGCAGTAAGTAGTAAATAGTTTACTCTTGCAATCAAGAAAAGGTTGTGCTCAGCTGAACCATGACTTGTTTTCAGCTGTGTCCACCATTCATATGCTCAGCTGCAATATTAAAACATTTTTAAAGAGACTCAACTGCCTCTGCTCCTGATATATAGGTACTGTACCTCATGTGGTTGCTTCTAATGTGGAGCTTGATAAAAGCAATAAATGTATTAAAAAATGGCAATGCTCATAAAATTAGAAATATCGGGTCCCAAGGATTTCCCGGTTTCTGGTGCCACCCACACTCTACCCCCACACTCTGCAAAGTTATGACGTGATGCTAGGGAGAGCATGGGGACACACTCCATTATAGTCTATGGGTGGCACCTTTTCGATCATTATTTTGTAACATAATGGCCATTTGGTGATAAAATGGGGGCACTGGTAAACTAACAACAGTTATTATTTTCATCAAGCTCCACATTAGAAGCTGCCCCATCAGGTACAGCACCTATATATTGGGTGCAGATCCCGAGAGTGGTAAGTCTCTTTAAAAGACAGTCAAGATCTATAAAAAGGGAAAGTGTAAGAGGTATAGCAACTTTATGGGAGAAAGAGTTACAATCAAGACACATACCAAACATGTATCATAACATTTACAGTAAGAAAAAACAGTTCCATGGGTTAATCTTTAGACTGCAGAAAATTTGGTTTAAGTTCATAAATGACACCTGACTATGGTTTCCCAGTTGCATTTCTCAAAAAGACAATAGTAAGTTTTGACTAACGCCTAGTTATAAGCACTTTAAAAAGAGCCACTTAATTGAAGGAGGTTAAGTGAGATTGATGGAGGTTAAGGAAAAGGTAGGTCAATTAAGTTTGGTGGAAGTACAGTGAAATTAGATTAAGTGATTTGCTCAAGGTTAGTGGTGGGCGAAGTGAGCTAAATTCGCTCCATGAAGTGATAGGCAGAGTAACGCGGACTCCGCAAAGTGCTCCTGAATGTGAAGCGGAGTACTTTGCGTTATAATGGAGAACGCAAAGTCCATTGAAAACAATGACTTTGCATTACTCCGCCTTTCCCAAACCACTTCTCCACCAATTTTAAGGCGAAGTAACACTGAAATCTATGTACTTCACCATCACTTCACCTTATTATTGAGTTCCAAAGCGAATTTGCAGTGCTTCATGGGATTGCAGGTCACATGGGCTTTAGATTGTTCTGCACAGCCTCAGTTCTATGTAGTGTGTGTGTGGTGGAAGATGGAGACAGTTTTCTCTCAGAGCTCTGCCATTCAGATCCTGTAAAAGATGTTAAAAAAGACTTTTTGAGCCGTTTTGTTTGCTCAAAATTTAGTACGTCGATTGTAGGAAACCATCCTGTGCTCATATCATCAAGTATTTATTGTTTGTCTGTGGATTTTTAATGTTAATTTAGAACAGTCAGTCTGTGTACTGTGAAGTGTGCTTGGGGGGGCATATCTGTGGTGTAGGTAATTAACTGGGAGAAAAAGGCAGTCTTTCTGTTTTGGTTATATTCTTCTTGTATAACTGTGTTAATGTACACACAGTAATATTTTCAGTAATTCTTGACATTTTTTTGCTGATTGTTGTGGTGCAGCAGTGCATAATTTCAGTTTGTTTAAAACATTTGGTTGTATTACTAAAGGTTTTCGATTTGCTACACATTACTTGTAGTGTGTGCGTGTGAGTGTATGTGCAATGCATGCGTGCCATTAAATCAGATACCATTTATTGTGCCACGGAGTAATTGCAGCAGTGTGAACCTGCTATCCACTGCACCTGCATGAATTTTTTTGTACTGCTTGTGGTATCTTTACTGGTAGTAGTGGACTGTTATTGCCGTGCACTACCCCCCCCCAAATAGCAAAAGGTATTCTTTTCCAAATTTGGATTTCTGATGGTGAGCACTGGTTAGGTGGTGTTGTTGTACCTTTGTGTCGGCATCTCTTTAGTGTGCAGTGCAATCTTAATCTGTCTGTGCATTTGCTTCTGTTTCGGGCCCAATCTCCATCTGTTACTTAAGTCACAATTGTTTCTTTGGCTTCCCTTCAGAATACTGGTGTGGTGCACACAATTCACGATCACGTCACGAATCACAAAATTTATGTTTTGTAATATCTCTCCAGGCTTCACCACTGTACCCATTGATATGAGTTTTCAAGCTGGTGAGTTTTGTGAACAGCCAGATTATCAGGGAAGTACAGCCGTAGGCATTCATGCTCCCAATACGCTCGTCAGCTCCAAGTCCGAGAAAAATAAATTCATATTTCACGGTCACGAATGCAGTCATGATTCCTGATCACATCACGAATCACAAAATTAATTTTTACTAGTTACTTGCATCATGTAAGCCTGTTTTGTAGTATCCTCTCCAGACTTCACCACTGTACTCATTGATATGAATTTTCAAATTGGGGAGTTTTGTGATACAGGTCATTGTCATCGGGGAACTACAGCTGTAGGCATTTGCATTCCTGTACAACATGTGAGTTACAGTACTGTAAGCCATGTGATGTGTGAGTGCCTGGGGGCTGCTAATATTGTTGTCACTCCTCCTTACTTCAGGTTAAGGCAGAATGATAATGAGAAGTCACAATCACAATAACAAGGCGAAGTGGGCATTTCATGCTGGCTACTCTGCCTAGCGGAGTGACAATAGAAAGTGCCCACTTCACGGGCACTTCACTGGTGGAATTTTAATTTGCTGCATCTCTAAGATGGGAGACTTTGGATGTCTTGTTACACTCCCATTTCACTTCGTCAGCAGTGTGGAATTTTCTGGACACAAAACAGTAGCATTTTGAGGATGAACATTAATTCTGGTGACTTTCTCTGACAACTGCCCTGATGACTGAGTGTGCCATTAATTCTGGGAGACTTTGCATTTTTTCTTACTCTGTCATTTCACTTCGTCAGCACTGGGGAATTTTCTGGAGACAAGACGACAGTAGCATTTTGGGGATGCACATTAATTCTATTGACTGTGTGTGTGGAGGGCTGCCAATATTGTCACTCCACCTTATTTCACTTTAAGGCAGAATGACAATGCAAAGTAATAATAACAAGGCGAAGTGGGCATTTCATGCTGGCCACTCCACGAAGTGGAGTGACAACACAAAGTGCCCACTTTACTGGCAAAATTTAAATTCGCTGCATCTCTACTCAAGGTTACACTTTGAGAAAGTGGTGGTGGTAGGATTTGAACCTGGGTCTCCAGGCTCTTTTTTTTTTAACTTAATTTTTATTAATTTTTCATATTCCATTTCAAGTTACAATAAACTTCATTACACCAATATGTAGGAATGACATAGATCTGTGTTAAAATTAATACTGTGGTAACCAGACATCATGCTAACCCAGATTGTTATAAATACAATCCTTGTTACTGTTTATAATCATAAATTTTATCACTTGTTATACCATTTTTGATTTTGTTTTTCTTTTTGCAGGCTGGACTGAATAGTGGAATATATTCCAATAGAGCATTTACCCAATGACCTTCTCATATTTTCGCCACTGGGAGATACTCCTATTCTGCATCTCTTTCCTCCTGTCCAACTGCTCTTGGCAATCCTTTAACAGTCCCAATAAACTAATATGTGATTAAAAAAAAACAAGCTTATTGTCCTATGTCTTTCCTAGTTCCAGTCCTGTCTTTCTATATATATATAACTAGTATAGTCTGTACAAAACTGATCTAATCATTTTTAACAACATAAAAAGGGGGAGTAGGGGGTAAAGAATTTCTCCCTGACCAGAATTTGGGGGTTAATACAGACTTGGTGTTGTTCGAATAATTTATATCTGAAGATCAACCTAACAATTAAAAAAACTAAGATAAAATAAAATAAAATAAAATAAAATAGGGTCTTGCAGGCTGGAGGCAGGGATCTCAAAGGTTTTCCTTTGTCCAATCGGGCCCAACAACCTCTCTATCCTATTTTAATAGAAATTGATCTAATACTGGAGAGCCTTTTTTAGTTTCTACATATTCATAGAATGGGAGCCACCTTGAATTAAATTGGTCTGTTTGGAGTCTGAGTGTGGCTGTGAGAGCCTCCATATTTTTGATATTAATTACATTTGTCCACCACCCGGAGTAAGAGATCCTGTCCGAGGAGAGCAATTTTTGTGTAATAGCCTTAGAGGCTGCTGCTATTAGTATATAGAATAAATACCTTTGGGCTTTTGTTTTAACACCAAGGGGGGGGGGAGCCATAGTATCATATGTGGAAACTCTGGTAGGTTTTCCAGTTGTAAAATTTCTTTGATAGCACTGGTTATCTCTGCCCAAAAGTCCCTAAGCTTAGAGCAACTCCAAAATATATGGAACTGGGAGCCTATATCTGAGCAACCCTTCCAGCACTTATTAGTTTGGGAGGTTCCATATTTTGATGAAATACCTGGGGTGATAAAATATCTTGTTGAGATTTTCCACCTGAACTCCCTCCATACTGGGGAGTTGGTTGTTTTATGTATTCCCTGCCAGATAAGAGACCATTCCTTGTCTGATATTTGGCCTTCATATTCAGCTTGCCTTTTATTTTCAACCGCTTGAATGTGTAGGATGCCTGAACCTTCTTGTACGGTTTGTTGTATGTATGTGATAAGTTTCCTAGTGTCCTCCATGTGACTTTTTTGATACATATATCTCAATGATGGGGCTGGATCACTTTGTATTGCACCAATCCCAACTGTGCTAATTATAAAGTGTCTACACTGAAGATATCTAAAAAATTCTTTGTGAGAGAGCCCAAATTCTTCTTGAAGGAGTGCAAATGTTTTGATCCCCTCACTTTTAACCATTTGGTGTAAATATCTGAGCCCCTTGTCTGACCATCTGCTCCAGCAAAGATCTTTGTGCGTTGCTGGAAACTGCGGTAAATATTTCAGAGGGATGTATATCCAGGTAGGTGAGAAGATCTCCCACCATTGTCTGACCCTGAATCTTGAGAGTGTTTCTTGTCCAAGTGTTACTTAGGATTTTCAGGTCTGAAGACCTGACTATCCAGGGTAGAAACTGCAGGGGGATCCAGGGGTGGGCTTTCTCGTCTAGCAAGTACCAACCTCCCTTTTGTTCGGGTTTCAACATTTTTAAAATTGGGGTTGTTTGTGCTGCCAAATAGTAATTTAGAAAGTCGGGAACACCCAGTCCTCCCTTGTTATTAGCCTCAGTTAAGATGCCCCATTTCTTATGTGGACAGCGCCCTGCCCATATAAATTTAGATAACTTTCTTCTCAGTTCTCGCCATTCTTTTCCATCTATAAGTATAGGCAGAGTTGAAAATAAAAATAGGAACCTGGGCAAGATGTTCATCTTGATAGCCTCCACTCTATTCATAAAACTAATGGGTACATTTTGTCATCCCTGTAAATCTTCATAGACTTTTACTTTTAATGCTTGATAATTATAAAGGTGTAATTTGGTTAGGTCTGTTGGTATTGATACTCCTAAATATTTAATTTTATCCTTAACCCAAGTGAAAGGTAGGAGACTTTGTAAATTCTTGTGTGGGGGTCCATCTAGACTCAGAATTTCTGTTTTTTCAAGATTCACTTTGAAACCCGAAATCTGACCAAATCTGTCCAATAGTTGGAGCAGTTCAGGACTGAGGTTTCTGGTTCTTTTATATATAGTACTGTGTCATCTGTGTATAGTGAAATTTTATTTTCAGTGTTGTTTATTGCTATCCCCTTTATAATTGGATTTTCATGAATGGCCTGTGCTAACGGTTCCATGGTTAGGGCAACCAGTAGTGGGGACAGTGGGCACCCCTGTCTTGTTCCTCTATTTATTGCAAAGAGTTCCGAATTTATACCATTCACTCTGACTCGGACTGCTGGATTCTGGTAGCACAGGTTTACCCATTTAAGTAAGTTGCCTCCCACCCCCATCTTAGACATTACTTCTCCCATGTATACCCAATTCACTCTGTCAAACGCCTTTTCAACGTCTAAGAATATTGCCATTGGGTTTGTCTTAGAGGGGTGTTTATGTGTGACAATGTTCAGGAGTTTCCTGACATTATCTTGGAGGTGTCTGTGTGGTATAAAGCCTGTTTGATCAGGGTGAACTTGGAGCTTTATGTACTGTTGTAACCTTGATGCAAGTATGCGTGTTAGGATTTTTAGATCCTGGTTGAATAGTGAGATGGGTCTAAAGGATGAACACAGAGATCTAGTCTTTCCAGGTTTTGGGATGACTGTAACCAGTGCCTCCTGCCACGACTTAGGGAACGTACCCTCTTCGAGGCTCACATTATAAATATGCATTAATCGGGATATTAGAGTCTTGCTTAATTCATTGTACCATTCAGCTGGCAGTCCATCTGTGCCTGCTGTTTTTCCAGTTGGGAGGTCTCTAATGGCTCTCAGGACCTCCTGTTCCGTAATTGGAGCAGAGAGAGCCTCCTGCACTGTTATGGGCAGAGTTGGCAGCTTGATAGAATTTAGAAAGCTTAAAGTTTCTGATCTGACTCTTCCTTCTGTTCTGCTTTCCGTGTATAGTTCCTTAAAAAATGCCCTAAACTGGGAGGCAATCTCTACTGGTTTGACCCAGCACTTTCCAGGGTTTGATATATGTCTGATTACTGAGATGTTCTTTTCGGCTTGCCTCTTTCCGAGATGAAAGGCGAGAAGTCTCAGGGCTTTTCCCCGTTTCATGGTACTTTTGACTAGTGAACCTAAGGAGACCCTCCACTTTTTTATTCCCTAGTGCATGCAGTTCAGATCGGACTTGATTTAGATCTTTAAGTGTTTGTTTTGATCCTGTGCCTCTCTTATGTTTGGTCTCTAGGTCTGATAGTTTGTCTCTGAGAGCTTTTTCTGTGGCTTTCGCCTGTTTTTTCTTAGCCGAGGCATAGCTAATTATTTGCCCCCTTACAACAGTTTTTAGAGTGTCCCACCATAACATTGGGGAGCAACTTTCCTTAGGGGAGTCTTTCTCCAAGTTTTTAATTGTCTTGTTCATAAGTGCTATAAAAGGCTCCTCATTTAATAAGGAGACATTAAGTCTCCACAGGGGTGTTTTTTTTTCCCGACCTATGTTAAGGCTAACCGAGATTGGGCTATGGTCAGACAGGGTGATAGAATGTATTTTTGACTGCTCAAATAAGTGCAGATCAGTTTTAAGTGTATGAAAAAGGTCAATGCGTGAGTAAGAGCTTTGTGCCCCTGAAAGAAAGGTGTAATCTCTTTCTCCCCCATGCTGTGCTCTCCATATATCTGCCATACCAAATTCAGTCATTAAAGCCCTGAGCTTTTTACTTGCTGCCTTATTAGTGTTTGAATTGCCTGATGAATGGTCTAGCTGCGGGGAAGGTGCCAAATTAAAAGTCCCCTTCAATTAATATCTGGCCCTGGGGCAGGTCAGCTAGTTTATTAAAAACGTCTCTCAAAAACTTTTCTTTGCCCACGTTGGGGGCATGTATATTTACTAGATGCAGTGTTTTATTGTGTATCGTACAGGTTGCCCTGATAAATCTACCCTGAAACCCCTCTTCCGTAGATTGTATCTTTAGGGGGCCGTTACGCTTAAAAAGTATTGCTACCCCTGCCTTTTTGTTGGTGGGATGCGACGATGATACTACTTGGCCCACCCATCTCCTTCTGAGTTTGGAGTGTTCTAACTGTGAAAGGTGTGTCTCTTGTAGGAAGGCTATACTACATCTCAGGTGTCGGAGTTCACTCAGTAGCCTAGTCTGTTTAATTGGGGAATTGATCCCTTTCACATTATAGGAGATAACATTCAGGGAGGCCATGTTGTACCTAAAAGTGTGTCTGCTGTGAACCAGTGTTCCAACTTACTTTTCCCCGTTGGTTTCCGTCCAGCCTGCAAGACCCTCAAATTAAAACTTAAGATTATTAAAACATTACGGTTTAGAAATTTAACTATCAGCTTAGTACCTACTTTCGGTACTATCTTAACAACGAACTTTAAAACTATGTACATAACAGTGTTAGTTTAATTTTCCTTTGACTTCCATGTGAAGCCCACAGAAATACTGTGGGGGGTCAGCTTGACCCAGTCAGTTCCCCTTATAGTTGGGGCAAGAGGAGTAGATGAACTCCCCTCTGGAAGATCCCTGGCACCCCTTTTAACCCGTCACTCCAAGATCTAATCAAAGCTATAAATTAGATTCCAAATGTCTCTCTTTAATTTCCCCTCCCCCGACCCCCTTTACCCTTTTAATATGTTTTCATCTCTCTGTCATACTATATCTTTTCTTATTCTTTCTGCTTTGATATAATCAATAATTTATTTTGACCCCTTATGAGCTCTGCTATAGCAGTTTCGTTTTCTGCGGGATCTTGCCCTTATAATGTCTATCTTGGCTGAGAGGGATTAATGAGCTGGGATCACAAGCTATCTGTTCCCGGAGGTGTTTTCACATTGCTCTGTCCTTTTCTCCTCAGTTCCTTTACTTCGGGCACTCTCTGAGGGTTGCACTGTGATCATTGTGAGGGACTTTCCCCTACCTTCTGTAGTCTTATATTTCCGAGCGTTCTTATCACATTGTATTCCCTCCCCTCATCATCTAATGCCTCTGCGATAATGTGCCTGGCCTTTCTATATATATTTCTCAAAGAGGAAAAGTCAAGAGAGCCAGAGGGATAGTTTTAGCTGTATATCCTTCTGATTCATCTGCCCCCCCCCTTGTGTCCCTGCATCTCCCTCCCTCTCCCTCCCGAGACACCACCTAATGGCTTAGGGTGCCATTATCAATTTCACATAGTGTGATGCATCCCGATGTTGGGAGCGGGTCTCTCTTGCCTCTCCTAAGCTGGTCCGACTAATTACTCTTGGAGGGGGCACTTTCCCCTTGGGTTCTCTTTTCCTTTCCCTCTTTTTCCCATCCTTTTAACCTCTGCCCTATATTCTGGGGTTTTCAAGTTAATTCTTTGTCCTATCTACTTTGCCCTTATTTCCTACTTCCTTTTTCCTTCTCGGGCCACTACACTGTTGCGTTTCCCCTCCTCCATTTCCATCCTCTGAAAGTTTCTAACTTAATACATATCAAGGGGGCCCAAGGCTCCTGATATTGTACCCCACTAACCTTTCCTTTTGTAGACTTTCTGACTCATCTCTCATATCAGCCCATGCATTAAGATGTGACTTCTTCATAAGAATATACATATCCCCTGAGATGCATTTCTTTCCCCTTCAGCTATGTAGCCCATCTTATTTTAAGGAGTCTTCACATTTCGACCAAGGATGCATCTCTGACCCTAATTATACGGTCTTGTTCAGCGGTCTCTCTTATTCATTCCCGCACCCCCCCCACCCCCCGTTTTCGGAACATACATCCATCATAGTTTAATGTCAGCCATTTAAATGTCTATGTAAGTTGAATATGCAAACTGTTCTTCGTGTATTCAGATCTTTGTTGTTCCCTCACATCCCCTTTACTCCCGACATAAGGATTCTTCGAGTCTGTCCATTCCTTCGGCTGCTGGATCCGCCATGACCGGTGTTTCAGGCCTTTCCACTACTCCTTCGACGATTTCATCTCTCGGTCGGCTGGGTTAGTAGTCCATCTTCCTGTAATCTCACTTTGGCTTTCGTGATCAGATCTCGAATATCCAAGGAGGTCTCCTGTGGGTAAGAACCTGGGACTGCCCTTTTCCTGCCTCTGAAGTTAGGGACTTTGGACCACATCTCCAACTTAAGGCTGTTTTCTAACATTTGCATCTCCAGATCGGGAAGGGGTATTTCCAGATTTTGAAGAACTTGTGCTGCCTCCACCAGGTTAGAAAAAAAATTGTTGCCTGTGTCTAGGTAAATTTTGATCCTAGCTGGAAACAATAGTTGAGCCTTGATCCCTTTTCTTTTTGTTTTAAGTCTCTGATAACCCCTTTATCCACTTGCCTCTCTGACTGCAAGGCCGACGAGAAATCTTGATCAAAGAAAATAGGTGCCTCATTGTATTTAAGATCTTTATGCCTCCATGCCTATTGCAAAATCCAGTCTTTGCTTTGGAAAAAACCATACGGACTATAAGAGAGCATGGTTTGGCTGTTGGGTCTTCAGGCTTTGCAACAAGGGATCGATTCGCCCGGTCTATGTTGAGTTTAATGTCCGAGGGTAGGGACAGCACCAACCGCAGTACATTCTGCACGAAGTCAGCTGTTGAGGGGAATCCCTCTTCAGTGTCTTCTGGCACTCCATGGATTCTAAAATTGTTTCTTCGAGATCTATTCTCTAGATCTTCTAACTGACGCTGGGTCTCTCTGTCTCTCTCAAGCAGAAGCAGAACTATTCTGTCTAGGCATTCCTGGGCCTCTGAGACCATGGTAAGGTTTGTGGCATTTAGTGTTACTTTTCTATTTAGTTTTTGTACCTCTTTTTTAAGGTCTGCTAGAGATGAATCGATTCTGGTGACTGTTGAGAGGATCTGCTGAAGGGTCTTGTGAATGATTTCAGGATCTGTTGTTTCCATTGTGTCAGTCTTTCCTGAAGATTCTGATGCCATGCGTCTGCGAGGTGTCTGGGCCGCAAACCCCTCCATGTCTTCGTCGAGCACTAGCTGTTTAAATTTCATTGAACTGCTTAGCGTCTTGGAGTTTTTATTGTGTTGTTGTTTTTCTGCCATCTTCTACAGCTTAGGGAGTCAGTAGCCAGATATTTCAGAGTTTTATTTTTAGTGAGAGTTTTATTTTGTTGATTCGGTGGGAGAAGATCTACGAGGTTTAGCTTGCAGCTATCCTAGTGACGTCACCGGAAGTCGGGTCTCCAGGCTCACAGCTCTACATTCTGACCCCAAACTGTAGGAACCTTCAAGGTTCTCATCATCAGTAATGAGGTTATTTTATATGTTTTGTACATGTCTACAACCTCTGTGACATTTGGTTCCCAATATCTATGCCAGGTTGGTGAAGCGATGGTTGTGCTTTAGATTGTCAGTTGACTTATCTGGGTTTAATTTAATTGATTTGTTAATGGGGTGAGTACACTAAGCTTAGTTACCCTTTTAATGATCTGTGCCAGGTAGTAGAGGAGGATACAAAGGACAGCAATGCAGTTTACAATACAGAAGCCTTCTCAGCCACCAACGTTTCATTGTGTGTTTGGTCCTAATGGGGAAAAGAGGGTTGGATCATTATCCACACCATTTAGATAAGTATCAACCAGGATGTCATCACACCATCCTGCTCAAAGAAGACAGGTACAGCTAAAGGTGATGCCATGGAATGGGGAATTTAAAAATTGTTAAAATATTAAAATATGCTAGTCATGAAAGGCAGCACTAGCTGTGTTTTACACACAACTTTTGGGAACTGTGAAAATCTCAGGAATATAAAAATATGCAGGAACCCCTGATCTGTTTTACAACTTGTAAAATTTCTGTCTGTGTGTGTGTGTGTGGGGGGGTTTTATAATGCTCATGTAAACAGAGGATCAAGAATTTCAAGCATGGCCAGCCCATTGGCGCTGAGGGTTGAGGTGCTGGACGCCACACCTCACGCCACGCCGATGACCTGGATTCAGGAACGGACTAGAGCGCTGGGGTCGGCAGTGGAAGGGTTGAGGACTGAGTGCCTGTGTGGTGCTCTCCTCCCTGGATCGAGGGGATGGGATGGCCTGGCGAGCCAGAGACCCCCAGTGGAGTCAAGGGGTACTGCAGCAAGCCAGGCAGGCACATACTAGCTTGGCCAATACTGGCAGGGTTGCCTGCGACAGTAAGCATTGGAGCATGCCCACGCATGGGGGGAACAGAAAATGGAAATACCCAGTCCCAGGAGTAGGCAACGGCACCAACTCCCATGCCCTTTGCCGGGCCTGAACTCACCGACCTTAACAGACTATCTGCCCAGGGCCCATGTCTGCAGCTGGAGTCTACAAGGTTTGAAGTGCACCCAAGGTAGGAGGGGCAGCCCCACCCCAGAGAGGTTAAGCTGAGGGTGCCAGCTGCAAGGCAGGGGCAGACATATGGAGGGTGCAGACGAGGGGGGGCTTCAGGCAGGGCAGGACACAAGTTGGATGCCTGAGAGAGTCTCCTGGGACCGTGACCGGACCGAAAGATAATTTAAAAAAAAAAAAAAAAGAATTTCAAGCAGGATCTCAGGCTTGCACAGGGTATTTATTTATCTAATGTTTTGCCATGTGAAAGTTAAACATTTAAACACTTTTAATAATAGAGGAACATCTGCTACATACGGTGTTCACTCTTTTATCCACCAGCATCCGTACATCCTAAATTTTGGCAGATAAAAGAAGGTGGCAGTTACAGGGGGAGATAGATTTTTGGAAAACGTGACAGGAACTCACACTGGTGATAAGAGAGGGTGATGTATAGGGGGGGCTGATAAAGGGGGAAGCACTGTATTCTGACAGGACACCACCTTTATTATAAAAATACACCATCCATCACACAGACTTTCTGGTAAGAAGGATGGTCTTCCTAGTACTTCAAGAAGAGTATATGAGTAATGTGACTGGGGGATAATTTCATGTCATATGAAATGTTTAACATTATACAATGGCCAGGAACATTCATCTATTCTGATTGGTCAGTGTGTGCCTGGCACAGTGATGATATTACACAATAACATCACTGTATGAAGTTCAGGCACACACATGACCGCATGACACACCATGAACCATGCCTCTCCTGCAGAATTACTGCCGCTCTCTGCTGCTGCTCTAAAAAACTGCAGCCCCCCCCGCACCCACGATGTAGGCTTACAACATAAAACCTCCCACCCACCTCATACCTACATTTTTTTTCTTGTGTTCTGCTGTTCTTCTAATAATAACGAAGCCTGCAACTGTATAAATAAAATTGTACCTCAAAATGCTGCTGTCTATGGCTCCGTCATTACCGGGTGTCCCACACATCACGGACTGTTGTGGTCGGCCGCCCATTGCCTGAACAACATTTTAAAGTATAACAAATATAATAATCAACTAAAATAATGCAAATTTTAAAAGAAATGGCTCTTCCTTCTCCCGGTTGTCGCCAACATCATGCGAGCGTGTGGCCACAGTAAACTCGCAAGCTGCACAGTTCCCGAACAGCTTCACAGCCAGAAAATAAAAGCACGCTCAGTTTAAAACGAGAACAATTCTCCCCTTCAAGTACCATCCTTTATAAAGTACAGCCAACCACAGAGAAGGTCAGAGGGGAGACTGATAAAACACAGAAGCACAAGAAAAAAGCTTTGGGATTCAGCAGGCAACATTATTCCAGCAACAGCTCCACCCCATGGTGGAACAAATATTAGACTTTTTTTTCAAATATACACCTACACTCATTAAAAATCAAAGAAAAAATGGAGAAAACAAGTATTTTTTTTTTTTTTTTTTATAAACAAATAAACCATTGTATAATAACAATAAGGCACTCCAGGGATGTATGTTATAGTGTAGACCAACATCCTGGGTGGTAGCATTCGCTTCGCTAATTGCTTCGACCCACCCCAGGAGTGACATTATTACACAATAACATACACCTTGTCATGCCTTATTGCTTAATTATATACCAAACAAATAAGGGGTTCCATTATCTGCAGTCTCTGTGATGCAGAAATCTATTTTAATTTTATTTTCAGTTTTTAATTTATTTGACAGCTCAGTAAGTACAGTGGATCTGAAGGACCATTTTCAGGAATGACCCAGGCCAAATGGCAATTACAGATACTGAGCAAGTACAAGCAAACCAAATGGATAGTAAAAGTAAACTGTGAACATAACAAACAAGCATTTGTCAATGCTGAATGTTTGCTTGCTGGCATTGGCATTGGCATAGGTGGGGTGTGCCTTTGGGTCATCAGGCATAACGGCCACATCATTTCACCACACCCTACTCTGCAGACACCGACAAGTGTTACGGTGTGCCTTGGGGTCTTTGGCCCTTATGCTCACCTCATTCCATCAGGAAATATGGTGAGATGGGTGCAGGATAGGAGAATGGGGTGAACTTTGGGGCCGAAGAGTCCAAGGCACACCTTGATGCCTCTCACTGGCTGCAGGGTGTGGGTGGGGGTGGAATTGTATGAGCATTACAGGTGACAATCCCAAGTAACACCCATGATGCCTGTCAGTCTCTACAGGGTGGGGCGTTATGGTCAGAAACCCTAATGCCTCAGACGTTCGTTGATATTTTCACTCCAAATTTTCAACATGGGTTTTTTGTGAACCTCAGTGGTAATATCAGTTTGTTAGCCGAAAGCTGATTTTGCACAGTGACTACGGCATTTGGCACCACAGGTGCAAAAACACATTTTGAACAGGATGTGAAAAATGACAGCTGTACTGTTCATGGGCAGGTGTAAAAAATGGCAATGTTGAAAATCTGCAGTGAAAATGGTAAAAAAACTGGTGAAGTCACAAGCATGAGTAGAAACTGTGCAATGCACACCCTTAATGTAATTACTTTGGGTTTTTTTTACAGCAGATTGTCAACACAGGCATTTTGGGACCTCTGCTCATGAACAGTGTCACTGTCATTTACTTAATCTGTTCCGAACAGTGATGTCCCACAGCGACTAAGCATTTCTGCGCAGAAAGTGTGAAAACACATTTCAGCCATGCTGTGAAAAATGACAGCTGTACTGTTCATAAGGAAGTGTGTAAAAATGCCACTGGTGAAAATCTGGACTGAAAATATTACAAATTCATGAACTTACGAGGGTGCATGGAAACAGCGCAATGCTCGCTCGTAACTCAGTCATTTTACGGATTTTTGTCACCAAATTTTCAACATACAGTAGCCATTTTAAGATCTCTGCTCATGAACAGTGTCAATGTGATTTTCTTAATCTGTCCCAAACACTGATTTCGCACACTGACTGCACCATTGTGCACTACATGCGCGGAAACACAGTTTGGAGGAGATGTGAAAATGACAGCTGTACTGCTCATAAGGAGGTGTGGTAAAATGGCAATGTTGAAAATCTGGAGTGCAAATATTAAAAATTCATGAACTTACGAGTCTGTGTAAGAATTGCACAATGCACACTCGTAAAACCGTCATTTTTTGGAATTTTTTCACCAAATTTTCAACATAGCCATTTTAAGACCTCTGCTCATGAACAATGTCACTGTTATTTTCATAATGTGTCCCAAACAGTTATTTTGCACACCGACTGTGCCATTGTGCGCTACATGCGCAGAAACACATTTTGGGCAAGATGTGAAGAATGACAGCTGTACTGCTCATAAGGAGGTGTGATAAAATGACAATGCTGAAAATCTGGAGTGCAAATATTAAAAATTTGTGAACTTACGAGTGTGCGTAGGAACTGTGCAATGCACGCTCATGAAACAGTTATTTTGGGGAATTTTTTCCCAAAATTTTCAACATAGGGTTTTTGGGGGCCTATCTCACGAACTGTGAAACTGTCGTTTTGTACATCGGTCCCGAAAGGTGGTGTCTCGCAGTGACTGCGACATCATCTTTCAGGACCGAATAACAAAATGACAGTGCAAGAATTCATGAAGTGGGGTCCCAAAAACCCCATGTTGAAAATTTGGTGAAAAAATTCCCAAAAATGCCTGAGATATGCATCAAAGTTGAAAAACCCTATTGATTCCATTATACAGCTTACCTGCCTTTCCTCAGTTCACGGTCAGCTTTGAAGAGTGCAGACGTGTTCCTGGTCCACTGAAGATTGTCGCACCAGACTCCGGGGGTAAGTATGGGGTGGGGTGTGGGGAGGCAGGGTGCGCAGAGGGTGGGTGCAGGTGGGAGAGGGGGTCAAGACAGTCAGCGAGGGAACGTTTTTTCTTTCTAGGTTTTTTCTTTTAGGAAGATGATGCAGGATGTTTGCCATGCTGGGGTGGGCTCCCAGCATGGCAGCTGGAAGGTTTTTTTTGTTGGGGGGGCAGCAGAGCTGATGGGGGATTGGGCACCCATGTTGGCCATAGAGAGGTTTGCCACACTTGGGTGGGATCCCAGCGTGGCACCTGGAAGTGTGTTGGTGGGGCAGCTGATGGACATTTGCCATGCTGGGGTAGGCTCCCAGCGTGGCACCTGGAAGGCTCTTTGGGGGGGCAGTGGTGCTGATGGGGAATTGGGCACCCCCATTGGCCTTACAGATTTTTGCCATGCAGGGGTATGCTCCCAGCGTGGCACCTAAAACTCTGTTGGGGGGAAGCGCAGCACAGCCAACGGAGGATTGGGCACCCCCGTCTGCTGTACTGTGTGTGGGGGGGGTGTGTGAGCATGCTGGGGAGGGCTTCCAGCATGTTACTTGTTTGTGGGGGAGAGGAGCTGTCTATGACAGCTCTTTCACTGCAGTGCCGACGTGTAGGCACTTTGTATACTGCCAACACAGTATGCAAATTGCCTACATGCTGCAGTGCTTTTCTTTCAACTGTACGCCCCTGCATTTGCAAACACTGTCATAGACAGCTCTTACATTCATTGGTGCGGTGGGGCCGCGCCTGCAAAAGGCAGCAAGGCATTGGAAGTAGGGAGGCACACCTACAAATTCTCGTATGGCAGCACTATGTTTCTTTCATGTGCATGCAAGCAAACATAAAAACCTGGGCAGAACAGTCACAGCCAAAAGGTTAAAAACATTGACAGATGTTTCAATTAGGTATTTTTGTAATTATTCCAAACAAATTTACAGTATGGCTAAATGTGTTAAGCAAATAGGGAGACTGTTCCACAGTGTAGTAGCAGACATAAACAAGCATTTGTCAATGCCATTTGTTGTCTTGCTGGCATTGGCATCAATAGTGCAGGAGCTAGAGAAATGCATAATAGGAATGGCAGTGAAATATTGAACTGATGCCAACTCCACCCCTACCCTGCAGAGACTGACATGCATTGTGGTGTGCCTTTGGGTTGTCGGCCATAACACTCATGCCATTTCACCTCACCCTACCCTGCAGACACTGAAAAGTGTCACAGTGTGTCTTGGGGTCTTCGGGCCTTACACTACTCCCATTCCATAAGGAAATACACTGAGATGGGTGCAGTATAGGAGAATGGGGTGAACTTTGGGGCCGAAGAGTGCAAGGCACACCTCAATGCCTGTCACTGGCTGCAACATGGGGGGGGGTGGAATGGCATGAGCATTACTGTCGACAATCCCAAGTCACACCACTGATGCCTGTCATACTGCCGCCATGTTTATTGAAATGTTTCACCAGGAAAGGCATGTACGGGAGGCGTGTCGTCTTTGACACTGCATGGCAAGCTTGCCTCTGATTGCAGCAGCACATTTCTTATGAGTTGTGTACACTTTACATAATTCTTGTGTCAGCGCTAGCATGCGGGCTAATTGGGGAATGAGGGACGCACCTACTAAAGCATGCCTTGCATTTGCCAACACTGACGTGCCTCTGCATTTCTCCTACTACCACAAGATGTTGCTTGCACAAGCACAGGACAACATAAAAAGTGACTGAAATTAAACACAGCAAACCAAACCATGTCATGCCGCCCCACCCCCACATGCCTCAGCTTTGCAAATAATTTATTACAGTGAATGTCATAGGATTTGCAATGGAGATACTGCCTGTTTCCTGCCTTTGGAATGTTGTGCATCATTCCCATAGATGAGTGGGTTAGTAAGATTTAAGGTAGCTTGAACTTGCTTCTAACTGTGTCACTGAAAAAGCTCACAAAAGGAATTGAACTATCACAGTGCATGTTATGGATACATTTTGGATGCTGACTATCAATTTATACTGTTGAAATTATGTTTGTATATATGTGTTTTATAAAGTTTCCTTGTGAAGTGATTTTTATTTATGTATGTATGTATTCTGTAATTTACAAACAGGCGCACCTTGTGAAAAGAGCTTACATAGCCCTAATGCCTTTATACACAGGTATTACATGTTTATGTTTATGATATGGTGATTATGACTTCATTGTCTTAGAAAAGGTCAGGATGCAGTAAGAGTACACATGGCAGAAGGGGTGGAACTCTCAAAGAGCTGCTGTGGAGTGAATGAGTTAACTCATTACTTCCAATAGATTCTTTTGCAGTGATTGCAGAGGCACATTTCTTACAAGCCATGTCTATTGAAATGTTTCACCAGGAAGGGCACATATGGGAGGCATGTCATCTGTGCTGCTGCATGATGAACTTGCCTCCGATTGCAGCGGCACATTTCTTTCAAGTTGGTGTCACTTTACATAATACTTGTGTCAGCACTAGCATGCTGGCTAATTGGAGAATGAAGGACACACCTACTAAAGCGTGCCCTGCATTCACCAGCACTGACACACCTCTGCATTTCTCCTACTACCACAAGATGTTGCTTGCGTAAGTGCAAGACAACATAAAAAGGCTATTTTGCCTGTAGTTGTGAAGGCTGGGCCCCCTTAATTGTAATGCACTGTTGATGACAAAGCATTTGGCTTTCTGTCAACCAATGCCTATAACTAAATGAACAATTAGCTACAGCAGCACAAAGCTAGCAATTGTCACTCTATCTACAGAGACATACAGACAGACAGAGAAAAAAACAAGAAAGAGAAACAGACAGAGGAAAAGGAGGAGAGAGAGAGAGAGAGAGAGAGGCTGGGGGAGAGAGAGGTCTGCTTTGGTATGGCTGAGATCCAGAAGCAAGCAGCATCAGCATATCAAGTTTAGATCCCATTAAAGTCAACAGTTGTGCCAAGATGTAAACTCTCTTTTACTAAGGGACAGAGTAGGGCTGTGCCAAACAGAGACTCGCATTAATTTAACTGTCATATGTTGTCTACTCCCACTGTCCTTCCCTGCAGTAGCTGCTTCAGAAATAGTGTGTTTGTGTTAGCTGAGACAAATTCACATGTTTACCTAGACAGGCAGAATGGATTTCTTCATGCCATGACCTCAGTGCCATGACCTTATGGTTTCTTCATGTTAGTGCAAGAAGGTACTACAAAGTGCAGTGATGTCATAGTAGCCCTAGTGTGTATTTCAAATCCCCTTTCTTTATATACTCAACAGGTGGGCAGAGTATAAATATAAACAGCAGTTTCCCTAAGAGATGTTGTTATGACTATACATTTAAGGGCTAGATGAGAACTGTCTACAAGTGCCATCTTTAATTTTAATTTCCATGGGAAAAAGGTCACTTTTTCAGTTACTCACCTACTCACTATGACATACTGGTCTTCACTGGGATATGTTTATTCTTGAATGGATTAGAGAAGTTACTTTGGTACAGTTCATCTCTTTATTTTAATGTGCATTCTCGCACTGCCATTTCTCAGGGAAGACAAGAGTCATTTCTGGTGGAAAACAAAGTCACCAAAACATTTAATTTCAGTCATAAAATAGGACAATTAGGTACAGATTATCAGAGCTAGTGTACTGTATGCAGACATAACTGTGTGCCTCACATGCATCTGTACCTCAATTTGTGTCCAAAACTGTCTGAAATTACACCATTCAACGGATGCATCATTTTGTGACAAAAAGACACTATTTATTTATTTTTTTTATTTATTTATTACTGTTTTGGATTACAACCTTTGAGCTGAAAGGCTCTTTTTCAAAGGCTCCGAGTCAAAGTTAGACATGACAAATTACATGGAATACAAGGGTTACAAATTGCCAATGACAGATTAGTACAAAGAAAACAATTGGAAGAAAAAACAAGAAAAAGGAGGTTACATTTCAGGTTACAGTTTCAAAGTGCTGTTGGGATAATAAAAACACTCCAGTAGTGCAGCCCATTGATTAAGCAGGATAGGAAAGTGCACTTTAGTTTCAGAGGCTGGAGATGTTGACATGGGTAGGGAGAAGTGGGATAAAAGCAGCCAGAGGAGGCATTGTCAAGGTGCAACAGAGGTGCACAGCAGAGTAGGTTGGGGTAGTATAGGGATGGGAGGTCACAAGTGAGGTTAGTGGGGGGAGGAATTTTCTGAGGTGTGGGAGGCACAAGCAAGCTTAGGTCAGAGGAAAGATATGGCCTAGGGTTTATGGGAGTAGTCACAGTTGTTTTCAAGGTGAGACAAGAATGGAGGACCTTTAAATGGGCACAGCTTGCTTATTTCAAGGAGGGATGCAAGCAGGACATTTAGTCACTTGGGACCATGGAACGCAAGTGATCTTTGAGCAAATGAGGTGCGTTTAAGGGGCACCTGTAGCACTCCCTTAGCCACACTTCTGGTGTTCTTGGTGGTCAAAGAAAGTTTAAAAAGGTTGACGGTGGTGTCGGGCGCTTGGTCCAGAAGTGATTTTTTCTCTAGCAGACAGGCCTGGAATTTTAATCTTTGTTGAAGTGTGAGCCACCCAGTCACACTGTACAGTGTGCTCATATGTGTCAGGTAGTCCACCCCGAGGGCCAGTCTACAGGCCTTGTTTAGGAGGGTTTTGATCCTTTTCGTCACAGTATCCATGCCTGCCTCATAGATCACCAGCCGATAATCTACGATGGACAGTATAGAGCTGCAGGTGATAAGTTTCAAAGCTTCTGCATTGCCTTTCTATGGTGGTAAAGTACACTTAATTTGGTGTTGGCAGATTTAATGACATGTTCAATATGTGAGGTGAAGGTGAGGGTGTCATCAGTGTGTATACCCAGATATTAAAAAGTGGATACCCGTTCGATTGTCTGGCCTTTGTGATTTTGGATTATTAGCCCATATTTTTTTCTTATTGTGGGGCAGTGTGATGAGCATGTCCTTTGCTTTTTATAATTAAGCAGGAGCTTATTCTGTATGAACCATGTTTCTAGTCTTTGGAAGTTGTATTGAGATTGGAGGTTATTTTAGACAGTTCTTTACCAGGTACTGAGATTACAGCATTGTCAGCATAGCATACCATGTGAGCCGGACAGGCGGAGAGAAGGGAATTTATGAACAGACTAAATAGTAAAGGGATGAGTATGGATCCCTGGGGCACAACAAGAGTTACTTCCTTTGGTTCTGAGAGTAGTCTGCAGATTCATATGCATTGTGTTCTGCAGGAGAAATAGCTTGCAAACCAGGCCACCGTATCTGGGGATAGGTCGATGGATTTCAGGATGTTGAGGAGGAGTCAACGGTTGACTGCACTGAATATCTTAGTAAGATCTATGAAGGCAGATCCTACTGCCATTCCAGCATCCAGCGCATTATATAGTAGATTAGTATAGTCAACCAGTGAGGTCAGAGTGCTATGCTTTTTTTCTGAAGCCATGCTGTTGTGCACATAGAAGATTGTATTTTTCAAGGTAGTCAGTTAATTGGTCAGATGAGATCATTTCTAGCTCTTTAGATAGGGCTGGTGGTATGGATATCGGTCGGTAGTTAGACAGACTAGTTCTGTCGCTGCTTTTGGATACAGGGGTCACAAGTGCAGATTTTCATTTGTCAGGGAAGATTCCAGTTCTAATTGATTTGTTAAAGATTTTAGTAAGAGGCAGGGCAACCTCATCCAGTGGCAGGGTTACCTCGTCCGGTGTTATTAAATAGGGGGGTAAACCACTCCTGGTGGTGAAGAGGACCTATCAAAAGGGGCAGGGGGAGGAGCTCATCAGAAAGAGGTGTCCCTGGGTGACCTGGAAGGTAGGGATACATCCAGCTGGAAGGACACCGCTACAGGACTAAGGTACTGTGATTTTAAATTTTTGGAGGCTCTGTTATAAGGCTGGAGGAACTGGGGCTGTGTCTGGATCAAGGTACTGTGACTGTCCATTTCTGAAGGAGCTGCTTCAGAACAGGGGCACTGTGACTGGACTTGGCACTAGGGGCACTGTGACTGGACTTGGCACTAGGGGAGTGTAGAAGCTGTTTGGGTTCTGTATTCTATGGGAATGAAACTGATTGATGTATGACAATTGGTGTGGTTTATAACTGTTGTTCTAGGGGATAAGTCAACTGTAGGTGCTGCGTGGTTGAAGGGTCCCAAGGCTATGATCTTTACAGGAGCAGGGCAGAGGTTTGTTAGGGACACAAGAGATAAGAAGGACTGCATTCTGGGGGTTATTTCAGGAATTAAAAAGATGCCGAGGTGAGCAAATCAATCAGTCAATCAATCAGACTTTATTTAAACAAGCAATTACATCATTGAGCAAGCTAATTTTCAAGATGATCCTGGACACACAGTACAATTACATTTGAAGAATTCAACATCTAACAAAAACGTAATGGTCAAGGAACAGTCTAATTATAATTTCAATAACAATTAATACCAGCAACAGCATATATCATGGCTTAAAAATATACACAGACAGTTCATTTAAGAAAGTTTGGGTACAGTGAAGGAAAGATGGGGAGAGGAAGACAAGGAGACAAGTGAGGACAGAGGGATGACATGTACAAAGGGACATATACAAATGGAGGGAGGTAGGGAAGGACACACTAGGGGATGGAGAGGCATTAGTGGGGAGGATGGGAACAGCAGAGGAGGGGGGAACAGGGGGCTGCAGGATGCTAGAGGGACCTACAGGGGTAGAATAGTGTTCTACAATAGTTGTGGGGCAGCAGTCTAGATGAATTTATCGTGGAAGCTAGGAGTGGGTCTGATCTGTGACAGGCTGAGGAGACTCAAGGATGAAGTGCAGTGGCTTGGTGGAGAGTTGTGGAGGTTGGAGAGGGAGGGTGCTGGGGTGGGAAGGAGTTTGGAGGGAGGGTTGCTGGGGAAGTAAGCAGAAGGAGGACACCATGGTAGTGGAACAATGGTTTGGGGGATAGGATGGGGAGGAGGGGCAGGGGCAATACTGAAGTGTGGCACAGCACTGGAGGGGGAATGGGGTGGGAAGAAGGAGCCCAAATCCAGCACAGCAGAGTGGACAGGTAATGGGTTTGCAGTGCTAGCAACATTAGAGGGGGAAGGGGAGGTGAGGGATCTCCAGCAGCGGGTAGGCAAGGGGAAATGAGAGATTGGCATAGGGAAGAGGAGTCTTGAAGAGGATGGTGGTGGTAGTGATAAGGGGGGAGGGGCACAGCTGGAAGGATGGAGGAAGAAAGCAGGGGTAAATGGGAGATGAGCAAGGCTAGTGAGGTGTATAGGAGGGACTTAGCAGAGGGGGAAGGGGAACCTAGGGTGAAAGGGCAGGAGGAGGAGGAGGAGTGTGAGGGAGCATTGAGTGGGGAGTAGAGATAGGTCTGGGGTGGAAGGGGGGGATCCATAGGAGGGAAGGGGAGGATTTCAGCTGAGTCGGAATCTAGCAGTAGTCACCAAGGTAAACGGGTGTGGGAGGGTGAGGACTGGAGAGGGAAGGGTATTAGTGCTGGGGAATTCAATACTAAAAGGGATAAGATGGGGCAGTAAGGGGGAATGACATATTCACATCTGAGTGGAGTCCATACCTGGCTTAACTGCAGGCAGGGTGGGGCAGTCAATTCTTAAGTGTGATAGGAAGGGTAGGAGGAAACCGCATCTTATGGCGCATGTGGGTGCCAAAGACCTGGCAGGGGAGATGGTGGAAGTAGTGAGGGAGAGGATCAAGGATCTGGGCAGGCTATGTGGGGAACTGGGGGAATTGGTGGCCTTCTCAGAGGTGCTCCCAGTACCCTGCACTAGCATGCCAAGGAAGGTAAGGATTGGGGAGTTCAACACCTGGCTGAGAGAATGGTGTCACTCCAGGGGATATGGGTTGGTAAGGGGGCTGGGACAGACTCTGGGACAACAATGAACTTTATACAGGGGACAGGCTATATTTGAGGAGAGAGGGGAAGGAGGTATTAAACCAGAGGGTAGGGGAATACATAGCTGTGAAGGTGGATTTAAACTAGGTAGGGGTTGTGGCAAGTGGACAGATGGTAGCAGGGATTCCAGAAAGGGGAGTCAAATGAGCTTACCCCCCAGAGTAGCAGGGAGGTACTTGAAGCAGTGGCATGGGGGGATTAAGAGGGGGTATCCCAGTGAGGGGAGGGTCAGGGTCAGATTCAGGGGTGGTCTCACGGAATGTGAGAAGCCTTGGTAATAAATTAACAGACTTACTGGCTCTCTTGGAAATAAGGAGGGTGAACATTGTGGCCATCATGGAAACATGGGCCACCCAGTACCAGGACTGGGATTTGATGTTCCCAGGTTATAGGATATTCAGGAAGGAAAGGGCTAAGGGAAAGGGGGGGCGTGGTAATATATGTACAGGAAGGGATAAGGTGCATAAGAGAGGAGGGGGAGGAAAACAGAACAAAGGCCCTATTGATGCAGTTCCAAGACTTAAAAAGGAGGACATTGAGGATGGGGTGGTGTATAGGCTGCCGGCCCAAGGGGATGACATGAATAGGGAGTTAACGGAGCAAATCAGAAGGGTCTGTAGGAAAGGGAACATTGTGGTGTTGGGGGACTTCAACCTACTGTGGGTGGAGTGGAGCATCTAAACCACCACAAATGCAAAAGAGCAGGTCATATTAGAGGCATTCCAGGACAGCTTCCTGATGCAGTTAGTTTGGGAGCCAACTAGACTGGATAGGACTCTAGACCTAGTTCTGTTAAATGGGAAAACTGTAAGGGATCTGCAGGTGGAGGACCCTCAGGCTGGGAGTGACCACCACACGGTATGGTTCACACTCAATATGGGCAGGGAATCAGGAGGCACAAGTATCAGGTGACTGAATTCAAGAGGATGGACTTTAAAAGGATGGGGGATGTGGGCAGACATCTGGTGGGTATCAGACCATGTAAGGATGCTAGCCAAAAATCAGATATTATTAAGAAAGGGCTGGTGGAGGCTATTGTGACATGTACAAGATTAAGCAGTAAGGAAGGGAGGGAGGGCAAAAAAAACCCAGCTGGCTGACACAGGAGGTCATGGAGGGGGTGCGGGCCAAGAAAAAGGCATTTCAGGGACTCAGGAAATCGGGAAGGGAGGAAAAGAGAGAGATGTAAATGAAGAAGTCCAGGGAGGTTACTAGGCTGACCAGAGTGGCCAAGGCTTCTGGGGAGCTGAGACTGGCTCAGGGCATTAAGAATGGAGAGAAGGACTTCTTCAGTTACATCAGTGAAAGGTGGAAAAACCAAGAGCAGATAGTGAAGATAAAGAAGGACAGGGACTGGGTGGAGAAGGGGGAGGACCAGGCAGAGGCACTAAATGATTACTTCTGCTCTGTGTTCACAAAGGAAAAGGAGGGCAGGCACCACCTGGGAGAGGAGGAGTGGGCGGGGGGGAGGAGGTGACTGATACAGGGATCACAGAGAATAGGATGCTGCAAGTGTTAATGGCACTGAGGGGGGTTAAGACACCGGGTCCAGATGGCATTCACCCTAGGATACTTAAGGAACTAGCTGAGTTCCTGGCAGGACAGTTGGCTGACCTGTTCAATACCTCCTTGGACACAGGATGCATGCCACTGGATTGGAGGATGCCCCATGTGGTACCCATTTACAAGGCTGGACCCAAGGATGGACCACGCAGCTACCGACCAGTAAGCCTCACATCAATTGTGGGTAAACTGATGGAGACAATTCTAAAAGAGAGGCTGGTGACCTTTCTAGAGAACAATGGTCTCCAGGACGGTCAGCAGCATGGGTTTGTCTCAGGGAGATCCTGCCAGACAAACCTGATTGAGTACTATGACTTAGTGACAAGGGAACTGGACAAAGGCCATGCAGTGAATGTCCTGTATTTGGATTTTAGCAGGGCCTTTGATTCCAAGCCACATGGGAGGTGGGGGGGGACTGGAATATATAGGGGTGGGAACAAAGATGGTAAACTGGATCACCAATTGACTGAAAAGTAGGCAGCAAAGGGTGGTGGTGGTGGGGGAACTGTCAACACAGAGAGATGTGATGAGCAGTGTGCTGCAGGGATCAGTGCTATGACTGGTGTTGTTTTGGATTTTCATTGCTGATATCTCTCACGGGGTCTGGAGCAATATCATTCTCTTCGTGAATGACACAAAGATGGGAGTGGTGGTGGATGACAGCGAATGGTGGAGGGGGATGCAGGAGGACCTGACCAAACTACAGGAGTGGTCAGAGGCATGGCAGTTGAGGTTTAACACAAAAAAGTGCAAGGTATTGCATGTCAGGGCTAAGAACCAGGGGAGGGATTAGAAGGGTACTCCTATGAGGAGAGGCAGGGCAAGCTGAAAATGTATTCCCTGGTGGAGAGGAGGGATAGAGTGGACATGATCGAAACCTTTAAATACCTTAAGGGGATAAACAAGACAAGTACAGAAGGGATTTCCAGATCAGAAGGGGGAAGGTCACGAGGGGGCACCACCTTAGATTGGAGGGGGGGACGATTCAGGAGGGATGTCAGGAGACAATATTTCACAGAGAGCGTGGTGGACAAGTGGAATACTCTGCCTGAGGAGGTAGTAGCCTGTAGTATGGTAGACGGCTGCAAGAGGAGATGGGATAGAGCGAGAGTGGGGGTAATTATGAAGAGGGGAGGGGTGGCCGGGGCAGCTGCAAGGTGAGAGGCTAGCTGCACAATCAAGCAGACTCAATAGACTATGAGGCCTATAACTGCTAGCATTTTCATATGTTCATATGTTCGTATGTTAGGGCTACCATTTTCATATCTATTTGGTCACTGCCTATCCTTGTCTTTCCTAATACCCTCATGATATTCCTCAGGGTGTCAGCTCTGTTGATTTGTCTAAAATAGAAGGGTGGAGTATTATTAGTTGGAGGTGGCACGGTGGGATAAGGAGGCTGTTCAGGTGGTTGGGGGCTAGATAGTTGCTTGGTAATACTGTGCTGAGGTCTGAATGCGGTGTTGAAAGCACTGACAATTTCTCTGGGTACATACAGTGTGCCTGATGTTCTTATAATCAGGTCCGGTGGAGATTTGGAATCCTTCCCTGTAAGGGATTTCACTGCATTCCCGAAGTCCCTACCATTGTTCCACATCCTGCCCAACAGTTCTTTGTAGTATCTTACTTTGGCCTTTCTAAATAGATTTGTACAAAGGTTTCTGGCTGCTTTGTAGGCAGTGAGGTTGGCTTGATTTCTGGTGGCTTTTGCTTTATGCCATAGACTGTCTCTATAGTACATTAGCTCTATAAGAGATCCATTGAGCCGTGGAGTTGGGTTTCCTTTTAACCCTCTTGGTCCTGAGAGGGGCAAATATGTTACATGCATTTGTCAAGATAGTGCAGAAGTATTCCAGGGCTTGGTAGACATCCTGGGCCCTGTCTAACATGGTCCAGTCGATGAGCCTTAGGTATTGTTTAAATGACTCCATCTGACCCTTCCTGAGAGAATGGTTCTTAGTGAGCTGCAGGGTGCACTTGGTAAACCTATCTGACCATGTGAACATCACCGGGGAGTGATCACTAAGGGAGTCCAGTAGGGCTGATACCTCAGTGATATGCTATTTGTGGCAATTTACATTAAAAAAAATAGATGTCAGTTCAGTTTGAATCTGATTGTTTGTGCACATTCAGCCAGATGGACAGAAATGTTATACCATCACTTAGTAATTTTAAGCTCACAGTGTCACATATTAGTGTGATGAATCTCTATTGGGAGCTCTGAGTAATGTGTGCTCTATTGCCTTGCTCGTCACTGTACTCTGAACATTGTGCTATACAACTCCAAACATTACAGGCCTGATCATAACTGTTAGCAACAAGTAGTGACAAGTATGCTTTTTAATCCGGTTACTTTATTCCACACTATGTAAGTGTTTAAGCTGTACTGCTAAGGTATCAAGTATGCAAGCAATAACACACAACGAGGTGTGGTTTATCGCCTGATAAGAACATGCAGGGGTATGCTAAGGCATGAGGCGCTATGCCTGAGTGCTACGGCGTGTGCTCTTATCAGCATAAACTACACCTCGGAGTGTGTTATTGCACTTATAAAATGGGCACTCTAGTAAAGAAGTTAATTGAAAAAACAGAAAGTAGAAAGTGGAAATAAAAAAAGTATAATAATATGATCATCAAAAAAATAATAAAAAGTAGTCCCTGCCATTGTGTTTTACAGAAGATGTTTAATGTAGGTGCTTGACTAGTGTTTGTGTCTAAAGTCCCCAAGTGTCAGTCACACACAGAAAAATATTCAAACCATGTTTTTACTTCACACACAGACGCATATTCAAACCCATTTTTTTAAAAAATATTTCTTACTTTGTACAGGCTGTTTCAGTTACAGGCATTGAATCACCGAGACAGTTTCAGTTGCAGGCATTGGGAATTGACATTTGCAGTGTTTCTTGGCTCCCTTCCCGTTCCCTGAAAATAGAGCAAGCTGGGTTTTTTTTAGGTTCGACAGTTTACTGTGTTTATTTAAATTAAATGGCTTGCTGACTGGGAGAGAGCATGTCCCTCAGCAGCCATCGTACAAACTCGTTTTGTGCTTCGCATTTCTCAAAATGTTAGGTTGATGGAGAAAAGGAAACTTAGTTCACTTTTGTGGTGACATGATATTTTTTGAAATGGGAGCATAAATATGCTGAAGTTGGTATTTAAAAGTGCAGCGCACTCTAAAGCAGGATCCCTGATGGAGGATCGCTGTCAGATGTATGGCGGGATTTTTAAACCCACGGCTTCTACTTTGCTGTTTCTGTCATCCCTTTGTTTTTGAATTGTTTTACTTCCGTTTGAACCTTCACTTTATTTGGGTTTGGCTGCAGCGTGGTCGGGGGGGGTGCTAGTCAGCAAGTAAGGTTCTGCGTGGTGTTTACACATATAGGAAATGCTATCTGAAGTATAAAAAGGTTATTGATCTTTCCCTGTTGTGTGATCCCCCAGGTAAGAAAAGTGCTGGCTGACATAGATATGTCCTGATAAGGACATGGCTGAAAATGGGTTCAGCCAATCAGGACTCTGAATTTCTATTGCCCATTGTATAATGAAAATTAGGCTCCTTAAATGGGCCACTGTATTCCATACTACAGCATTTCTTATGTTGTGCATCTAGGATTTAATTATATTGAATCTATTTGTATAGTATATGCCATATATTAACATAATTGTCAGAATATATGGTCCAGGTATATTGTAGTAACTTAACAGCATTAACTGTCAGACTATATGGTTCAGGTAAATAGCAGTGACAAAGACAGATGCCTAAGGAAATGATAATATAATGCTATACAGCTAACTATCAACCTAGAGTATGCTTATAATATAAAAAAGGTAGTCCTTGGCTCATTAGTATTCATTGAAGGAACAACTGGCCTGTATTACTCTTTTGCAATAAACAGGTACACCTTACAGTTAGGGATAAATTAAAATACTTCATGCATTCTCTACAGGTGCTGACTACATAATACAGCAGAATTATATTTGACAGAAGTATTGCAGACTCAATTTTGGGAGTAGATCTTACTGTGAAATCAATGTGTGCATGGAAGTATTATTAAATACTGACACTCAGAATCCCAGTACCCAGGATCCAGAGACTAGCAGATCGACAGAGCTGTGTGCCTGATTGCTGGAATCCCAACAGTGGAGCCCGACAGGAAGGAACTTCCCGACAAGAAAGGACTTCCAACAATGGAGACAAAAAGGGGATCCTGACAGTGGACCCTGACGAGATGTGTACATGCCGTGTGTCAGTCTGATAGGGATAAGTGTTCCTATGTTATCAACATTGTGTTCGGGGAGGTGTGCTGCATTCAGAAAGGCGTGTTTAGGGAAGGGCTTCATCCATGCTGCATTGTATGAGGTAAACAAACTCACACCATCCCCAAGTCACGTCAGACTCATCGGCTGTATATTTAGAAAGCGGGGGGTATGGCTGTCAGGGTTTTGGGGTCGGGCTGTCAACACTATCAGTATGCTGTCTGTTGGGAAGGAGTACTCAGTCTTTCGGATGTCCGGATTGTGGGTGTCAGTGTCAGTCTTCAGTAACATATCTGTGTGCACATATGCTAAATTAGAACATGGCTACATAGCATTCCTAATTGCTTCCACTATTGTTTAAACTGGGAATTATCTTCTCAACTAAGTTTAGCTATCTATATTAACTAGTCTGCCGATTATTACCTATTACAGAACCTAGCCTTCTATTTATCTAAGGTAAAGGCAAATTTCACTTTGTTTTTCCTGCCTTCCCGATGCATAGGCAACAAATTGTAAACTATACAGGAAGATTTTGTGAATCATAAGGTGACCGTATATTAATTTACAGTGAGTCAAGATAAATTCACATTAATATTACTGCTGACATAGTTCAAGTATATAGGATAATGGATAGGACACTAAGTGGACTATTTTTACTTCTTTGTTTTCTTTTGTCACTTCCTTCACGGGACCATGTTCCACACTCTTTGTGAGCAGGAAAACAGGTCAGTATGACGATTAACATAACTGGTGATAAAAACTTCCTTAAGTTGAAACCTGGCATCTTTTGAAACAGAGATAGCTCAGAAACTACGTACCACTTAACTGCTAAAGAGCCTTTTTTCCTATGCTCACTGCTGATTATCTACAACTACCATATAGAATACACTCTAAACAAGACACCCTATCATTCCTTCGATGTACCCAGGAAAACTAATCATAAGAGGCAGAAACTACATATTAAGTTAAAAATGTGCAAAAGACCGATTCTATTACTATTAATCTGGTCGGGTAGCATTGAGGTTAATTCTGGCCCACTTTCTGCAAATTACTCAACTACAGAGTTTGCATTACTAAAAGACCGAAAATACTTATTAAATATTTGTAGCTTACTAAAAAAAACTAGATGGGGTAAAGGCATGGGTTGCTCATACAAAGCCAGGTACATTTGTACTAACTGAAACATGGTTAAATGGCTCCGTATCCCAAAATCAAATAGCCATACCCACCTATAACCATTTTTGTCTCAGCAGGTCAACCAGAGGAGGCGGTATTGTTCTTTATATCAGTAACACATTCAATGCAACTGAAAATAACTCTCTCTCCAAGTCCAATGAATTAGAATGCCTAGCAGTAAAACTTAAAATTTCAAAAGTTGAAACCATCAATGATATAGGCTGCTACAGACTGCCAAAAGGTGGACTAGAACTGATGAATCACATCTCTGCCTTGGTAAGCTCCCATCCTAATGCATCTATAACCCTAGGGGATTTAAACCTAGACTGGCAATCCACTGAGGTGGATAACCTCCAAAAACCTCTGTGATGGTTTAGGATTAACACAACTATCTAATGCTCCCACAATTCCAAACCCTAAGATCCCACAAATGCTACAATTCCAGGCCTCATCCCAACTAATGAACTACACAAATTCACCCATGCACCTGTATTTCATAATGATCTTTGTGATTAGTGATGATTAGTGATCATAATATAGTTACCTGTATTAGAGGACTAATTAAAAAAGAGCCCTAACCAAAATTCAGTGTAAAAAGGAAAATTTAAAATTTAATGATACAGAATTAATAGCAGATTTAGATAAATTGATTTGGCAACAATTTTACCATCTATGACACTGCATGAAGTGACTATTCATTTCAACCAATTGCTTTTAAGAGTAATAAACATGCATCGTTACAGAAATGCAGAGTGAAAGAAACACCATAGGCCGTATTTTCAAAGCCCTATGTCGGATGCAAGATGCTTGTAGCAAGCAGTTGTGCCACAACTGGTACCTTGCATCAAAAGATGCATCTGGGAGTAATTCAGCAAAGAAGCCTGTGGTGAACACAGGCTACATGTGACAAAGGGGGTTTGCACCAGACCTGCACCACAAAAATGCCTGCAACATTGCACTTGCGGGTTTGAGGCAGACGCAGGCTGCCATATCCCCTAAAACACTATTCAGAGAACTCTTCCAGAGGACAATGGTCTAAGTACCATTAGATCATCAAAAAGCAGGCATAACAGTACTTAGACACCCTCTGGGAGGGTGGCCAAACATGCTACTGTGGTGTGCCGCCCCAGCTGCCAGTCAGTTGTATTAGTTTGTGTAAATAATACACTGGTGATCTAGTACCCCCCCAGCCCCAATCTGCCTGTAAGTGTCCATACTGTACTAATGCCCTGGTGACCTAGTGCCCCCCAAGCCCTGATTTGCCTGTAAGTGTTCGTGCTGTAAAAATTCCCTGGTGATCTAGCGGCTCCCCCTCCCCACCCTGATCTGTGGTCAGTTGTGTTATATTATGTAAATATTACCCTGGTGATCTAGCGGCTCCCCCTCCCCACCCTGATCTGTGGTCAGTTGTATTATATTATGTAAATATTACCCTGGTGATCTAGCGGCTCCCCCTTCCCACCCTGATCTGTGGTCAGTTGTATTATATTATGTAAATATTACCCTGGTGATCTAGCGGCCCCCCCTCCCCACCCTGATCTGTGGTCAGTTGTATTATATTATGTAAATATTACCCTGGTGATCTAGTGGCTCCCCCTCCCCACCCTGATCTGTGGTCAGTTGTGTTATATTATGTAAATATTACCCTGGTGACCTAGTGGCCCCCCCACCCTGGCAGATAGTGTCCACCACCCCTCCTCCTCCATCCCAGCCCCTGATCTGGTGACCAGCACAGCCCTCCTCACACCACCAGAGCTGGCCATCGAATGAACTGTCAGAGTGTGTGCTGTATACAGCAAGTGCTCTGACAGTTCATTTGGTGGCTGGCCGTGGTGGTGTAAAGAAGGCTGTGCCGGGCACCAGATAGGGGGTTGGGATGGGGGGTAGTGGGCATTACCTGCCTGGGTGGGGGGCCACTAGATCACCAGGATAATATTTACATATATTATACAACTGACTGGCAGATCGGGGTGGGGAAGGGGCCACTAGATCATCATGGAAGTTTTACAGTAAGAACTCTTATGGGCAGATCGAGGCTTGGGGGGCGACCTACTTCCATGCTCCTTTCTGAGAGTGTAGCCACCACCCAACAGCCCCAAGGCCTGTGGCATTCTGTATGGATGTGCATTCTGTTTCACCAGTGCTATAGGCCACAGGACACAGGCTCAGGGACTCTGTCCACTACTGAATCAGGTGCAGGGTCCCTAATGTAGGGGCGGTTGGCACAAGCTGCCATTGTTGCAGCTTGCGCCCACTCTTTGAAAATCTGGCCCATGTCCCTGGTTCAGTTATGATCTTAAAAAAGCACTAAGAGAGAGGGATAGACTCTGATCCATAGCCAGGGTGACAAAAACTCAATCTGATTGGTCCTTTTTCAAAACAAAGAGAAATACATGTACCAAGCTTATAAGAGAAACTAAAGCAAAATGCTATCTTAATATAATTGAAAACTCAAAAACAACACTCATCAGAATTCTGAAAAGCAGTAATATCCTCTGAAGGGCATAAGACTTCACCAACACTACCAAATAAAATTGAAGAGCAGGGTAAAATACTAAATGATAAACAACTCATCCTTGAGGAGTTAAATACCCACTTCGCTAAGGCTGGACTAGCTTTTGAAAATTTGTCAGCAGCATCGTACAGCCCCCCCCCCCCATTTCAAAGTATTGCCACTATGTGCAGTTCAGCTAACCAGTTCACCTTCCAGCCGATCACCTACAAAGAGTTCAAAGACCTTCTACTAGGCAGTGATGTAAAAATAAAGTGTGGGAACAGATGGTCTAAACCCAGTATTCCTGAAAATTGGTTACAGACAACTTGCAGCACCTATTACCCATCTTTTCAATCTTTCCTTATTTATGGTGACTTCCCATTAATCTGGTAATCAGCTCACATCATACCATTGTTCAAATGTGGTTATGTGTGTAAATAAACTAATTACAGACTGTTATCTGTATTACCAGTTTTGGCGAAATTCCTTGAGAAGTTAGTACTCAGTTACGGGATTAACTAGAGCAGACCAACCTAATTACATCATTGCAATCAGTGTTCTGATCTAAGCATAGCACAAGTACAGCATTGGCAAAGGTCACAAAGGGCTGGCTTACAGCCCTTGATGAGAGGCATTTCACAGGAGCTATATTCCTTGACCTAAGTAAAGCCTTCGATTAGATAGATAGATAGATAGATAGATAGATAGATAGATAGATAGATAGATAGATAGATAGATAGAAAGAATGAATTTGTTGGCAGATAAGGACAGCCTGGCCCATCTAGACTGCCAATTTGTTCTGCCTTTAACTTATGCTACAGACTTTAGTTGATCTGCGGCTCTCCTACTCTTCCCTTTTTCTAGGGTTCCCTTATGTGTGCCCCATGCATTTTTGAAATCATATACTGTTTTTGCCTCTACCACCCCTGCAGGGAGGCTTTTCCAAGTATCCACCACCCTCTTCGAAAAGAAATACTTCCTCGCATTACCCCTGATTCTTCCTCCCTTCAACTTCATCTCATGTTAACTAGTTCTTGTCCACCTTCTTTTCTGAAAGATGCTACCCTCCTGTATCTTACTGATCCCTTAAAGGTATTTATGTGTCTCTATCATGTCCCATTCTCTCTTTGCATCTCTAGAGAATACATATTGAGGCCTTTCAGCCTCTCCTCATATGACTTCTGGTGCAGATCCTGTACCATTTTTATAGCCCTTCTGTGGACTGCTTCCACTCTGTCTATGTCATTCTTAAGAAGTGGCCTACAAAACTGGACACTGAACTCCAGATGAGGTCTCACTAATGATCTGTATAGTGGTATCACCACCTCCTTTTTTCTGCTTGCGGTGTCTCTCCCTATGCACCCCAACACCCCCCTGGCCCTTCTAACTGCTTTCTCACACTGTCCAGCCACCTTTAGGTCCTCAGATATCATTATTCCTAGATCTCTCTCCTGTTTGGTGGCTGACAATACCTACCTCCCCCCCACCATTGAGTACTCCTCTCTCGGGTTCCTGTGACATAAGTGCGTAATTTTGTGGCCATTGCTCCTCTACACTCCCTTCTCCCACTCTACCCCATATGGCTTTCTTCAGACATTCCTCCATCTTTGTAAAATTGACCCTTATGAAATCCATGACACTTGCCTTTGTGAGGCTGGATTCTTCTACTATCCTCAAGTTAAATCATACCATGCTGTAATTGCTGGACCCCAGGTGGCTCCCCACTTCTTCATCCATCACTCTTTCTTCATTGGTGAGCAACAGGTCCAATATTACTTCCTCAAGGGTATGTTCTACCACTAGCTGTCAGTCCCACCCCCTGAAGAGCTTCCAGGATGTTTCTGCTCTTTGCTGTGGCTGCAGTATAGGTGCTCCAATTGACATCTGGCAATATCTTCCCCTTTTGCTGCCATTTCATGGATTATTTCCACTAGTGCATTGTCCAACTCCTCCCCCTGAGCCAGAGGTCTGTAGATCACACCTACTCAAATAGCACTACCATTCCCCATTTCCAGCCTGACCCATAGTGCCTCCTCTACCTCCCTTATGCCCTGTACTTCTGTAGCTTTTATTTAATCCCTAATGAAGATAGCCACTCCTCCTCCCTTTTTTCTTAACCTATCTTTTCGGAACAGAGTGTACCCTGACACAGCTATATCCTAGTCTTGGTTCCCTGTGTACCATGTCTCAGTCACAGTGACAGATTCCAGGTCAGCCTCTGACATCAAGGCCATTAGGTCTGAGATTTTATTCACCAGGTTGCGAGCGTTCACGCATATGGCTTTCCACAATCTTCCAACCCTCTTTTTAAATTTTTTTCCTTTGACCTTGTGTTTTACCTCGAGTTTCTTTCCAGTAGGCATACCACTGAGTCCCACTTCCATTTGTGTTTGTTTACCTCCTTTCATGTTCCTGCTAGTCCTCTTTGCATTCCGTGATTAATTACTGTGCTTGGGGAAGTTATGACTAAGTTCTTATCTTATAGGGTGTCTTTGATAGGGTCTGTTGCCTCCAGTACCCCCCTTTCCTAGTTTAAATGCCTGATGCATATGTCAAATCTTTGGCCCAGTGCTCTTACTCCTTCTCTCATTAGGTGCAGTCCATTGTACCTGAAGAACCTCCTCTCCCAGAAGGTTCCCCATGCACCAATGAAGTGGCAGCCTTGTTCTTGACATCAGGTCCATAACCAATCAAATTCTTTGATTTTTATACTCCTGATCTCTGTGCTACTGCCCTTGCACCACACAGGAAGGACCTCAGAGAAGGCCAGGGAAGTCGTTTGAGTTGCCAATTGGTATCCTTGTTTAATTAGGTTTAGTTTGTCTTCCTCTACTGACTGCCATGCCCAGTCATTTGTCCCCAGGTGTACCAAGATCTTCAGGTTCTCCCCTTATTTCTCCGATATCCTTCCAATGCGATCTGTGTTGTGTTTTGCTGAGGCCACTGGGAGGCATCTGACTAGTACCCTTGTATGTCCGTATTCACTCAGTTGGGTCTTTACCCCCCTGATCATGGAGTCTCCCATGATGATTACTTTTCTACTTCTTTCCTTCTTGTCCTTTACATTGAAGCCCACTAGGATCAAGTGCAGTGTCACAGTTTCCCTGCATGGCAAAAGGAATTAACTCCCATTGAAACTGCATTGTTTCTTGCAGTAACACTCCTGCAGAATTATACAGAATTGGGCTTGATCCTGGTGAGCTTCACTGTATGTTGCCTCCACCATTCTCCTCATCTGGGTTCAGTGTTGGCCCTTTGACTGGTTTATTGCCTCTTCCACTTGGCCAAGATCCTTTTCCTCTATCAGTGGTGAAAACGGCTTGCAGTTGGGATGATCGTGGCATGGAGAGGGTTTAGCTGATCCAGCCTGCTGAGTTTACTTCCTCCCTTCTGTAACACCTTCCACCCCCCTGGACCAGATCTTCCCTGTGGGAGTGGACCTCTGGGGAGGGGAACTGATGTTGCAGAATATGAGGGCACAGATTCTGATTTCTGTTCCAATATAGCTGGTCCCACAGCTGAAATATCTCCTTCCATGCTGCATTCAGCTGTGCCTTTAGTTCATGTAGATTCCTACAGCTGGAACAATGCCCCACTCTCCAAAGAAATCCTCTAGGTATGAGAGCTCCACACCCATGGCAACTGTAGATATCCATACTGCCTGTCCTTTCTTTTCTTTTATTTTGTTTTGTTTTGTTTTCTTTTCTTTCCCTCTCTCTTTCCTTTTCCCCTCTTTCTTAGGTCTGTCTCTGTTCTACATTATTCCTAATATGTGAAGTAGTATGTTTTTTTTTTTCTCCCTACTTTCCTACTGCCTTTATGCCCTTACAGTTCCTGCCCTTTCTGTTCTGGGACAGGAAGTTCACGTATTCCTTAGTAGTCTCCTTTTTCCTTGTTCAGAGTCAGACCTCCAGCAGTTAGGAGAGGAGGGAGAGCTATTCTTTTCCTTCAAGGATGGTGAGTCTTATGTGTCTTGGTGATCCCTCCCTTCCTGCTCCCAAACAGAGTTCCTGGTGTCAGTCAAATCTAGTGCCTTTAAAAGTGGAACTGGCTAGGGGTAGGAGGGTGGAGGAGAGGGTAGGAGTGCAATATCATCTAGTAGTAAGGTTCTAGCTCCTTAGTCAGCTGCCTTTTTGGTCTTGCTCTGATAACAAGATTCCTCTCTGCCAAAAGCTAACCAGGGAAGTTTAAATGCAGACACCTGGTTTACTTCTGCCTAGCCACACACCCCAATTTACAGCTCTCCTCCTCACATAGCTGACTTCAAAGATGTTAACAGTCTCCTTCCTCCAACTCAGACAAGCACACTAATGCTTGTGTTTTTTTTATTACCCTAATTGAAGGTCCCAATTTACCTTACAGACCCTCTTCTCTAGTAGTACGGATCTAGCTCCTCAGTCAGCTGCCTTCTTGGCCTTGGTCCAATAGCAAAATTCTTCTCTGCCAAATGCTCACAACATATTATTATATAAACTACAAGCATTAGGATTAGGAGATATTGTTCGACTATGGTTCAAAACTATCTAATTGACAGAGATCAGCAAGTAAAAGTGGAGAGCTTTTTCCTTCCTGCTCAACATTACTAAAGGGAGTACCACGAGGGTCGATTCTAGGCCACTACTATTCATGATTTACACCAACGACCCAAACAGAAATATCAAAAAGGCTTCCATTCATCTCTTTTTTTAGTCTATGAGTTACAACCAGATTTCAGTATATCACAAATAAATCTTTACCAAGATAAATTACTACTCAATGCCAATAGAACCAATGTTATGTTTCTTCCACCACCAATATGGCCTCCTCCACTATCCCTACTCCAAACATATCTACCCTGCAAGGTGAAACACTTAAGGAAGTAAACTGTTAAAAATATCTCAGATTATGGATAGACTATAAATAATCTTTTTTAGCACGTGTTGAGGTACTATATAAAAAGCTAAGAAGCAGATTAGGCTTCTTCTTTAGAAAAAAAAATTGTCTACCACAGTATGCTTGAAAAAGACTAGTCAGGTTACATTTCTTACTTTATTGTATTATGCAGACTTGATCTATAGATGTTGCTCTTCATCTCAATTACACAAGCTGGATGCACTCTGTCACAGGGCCCTTAGCTTTATCACTGAATTGGCATCAAGAATGCACCATTGTACCCTATACAAAGCCATATGATGGACTTCTTTAACCACACAAAGACTTAAAAATATTTACAGTTGGGCCTTCAAAGTAGTTACAAATAAAGTGCTATGCTATATCTCAGACCTCTTCACAAAGTCTCACAGTACTTACTCTTTAAGAAAAAATAATTGTATAATCTATGATATTCCTAAAGTCTCTACCCAGTTTGGTAAAACAGCAGTAAGTACCATTATTCCAGCAGCATGGAACACTGTACAGAAATCTCTTAAACTTTCTGGCCTGGTCAGTCACACAATATTTAAGTCACTGATTTTTTTTTGAACTTCAAAATCATTTATTAAGATCATATAGAACGGCATCTGCATACATAACAAGAAAGGCTTCACTATCATAGCCTCAACTCTGTGCAGCCTAAGGTACTGTAATCACAATATAAATTGCATAACATCAGTCTAACATCTCACCAATAAGATATACTCTAGGTCAGAGAAAACAAAGAGTGGGTACGAGAAGGTATATCTCATAAAAGGTACATTGTCTGCTTCCTTATCCTCTAAACATTAAAACCTTCTTATGAGTGCGAGATGTCAGACTTAAAAATGGATCATGCACCTCCCCAAAGGCTGAAGGAGAAAAAATGATTATCAACAGAACATATATGAATGGCGTGCAAATACGCTAAAAGTCAAAAGACAAATATTGATGACTATTCAAGTCTGAGCAATACAAAACAGATAACTTTGGTGCATATTCCTCCCTCCCTCCCTCCCACCAGGTGAAAATCAGTGTGTCAATATTAGTTATCAGGTAGTCAATTGTGACTGGTGCAAGATCGCCAAATGTTTGAAAATGTATTATGTTGCAGCAGGACAATACTGGTAATTCTCTACATTCTTTCAAGTTTCACCACCCTAGATCTCCACTGCTCTAATGAGGGAGGCCATGGAGACAGTCAGAGGTGATACATTTAATCTCTGCCACCTATAGGATTTGGCCTAGTTTATAAGTGTTGCTGTGGCACAGCAATAGGGTGGGGAAACCCAGTACCAATTCAGTAAAAGCAAAGGGGAAAGTAAGGCTGGTAAGGTGTTGGATTTCTATATGAATATCTCGCCTGAAACTTAACAGTTTAGGACAAGCCCAAAAAATGTGGTAGTGGGTTCCTCCAGCATCTCCACAACCTCACCAACAGAGGTCTGTGTGATTGGTGTGGAAATGTTTAGTGATTACTTGTATCCTAAAAACTGGTCTAAAACTTTCCAATTGAATTCTCTCCAGGTTGGGGATGTTGTGACTGGCCAACTGAAATTAAATCACCTGGACCAGTGATCTGAGTTGATCTGGGTGCCACTTTCTTGTTTCCATTTTATCCGGAGAACCTCTGTTTAAGTCACTGATTGAACAACTATGTAAAGAACTACGTACGTGTAATGGTGCTGTTACATGTTGGCTCCTAAGATTTGTGCATTTAGCAAATGTATGAATTATGTTCTCCTTATCTAGATTGTCTCATATGATTAATCATTATCCTAATTGTTTTATTCTTTACTATATTTATCCTTACCATTGCTTTTGCTAAATCCTACACTGTCTCTCTTGTACTTTATCATATATTGCAGAATTGTATTTATTGTGTAAGACGTGTGCTGTATTCATATTGTATATTGATTTTGTAAATTATCTGTATGCTGTCCTACATAGGAGCTCCTTGAAAATAAGTTTGTTCAATGGAGCCTTGTCCTGGTAAAATAAACTAAACTAAATAAGTTATTATTGTACTTTCTCCCCGACTGTGCTCCCCCCCCCCCAGATGCACCTGGAAACAAGTTTATGCACAGTTTGCTTCTCCTGGTTAGCAATTTCTAAATAAATTTCCAGGCAGATACAGAAAAATGGCAGACAGATCTTGGACTGACTCTAGGCAGACATAAAATATGTTGAAAGAACAGCAAAACTTATTAAGGGTTTAGAAAACATGACATATTTATTTATTATTTGTTTCAAAAGTTTCAGCAGGCAAGACATACTGAGCTGGTATCATTTCATTTCCAGATGTGTCCTGGGGGAGGACAATGAGGAACAATAAGAACAATATTATAGTGATAACAATAACAACAATAAACATATGAAGAAAGGCTTAGGAGTCTGGGATTATATAAATTACAGAACAGGAGGATGAGAGAAGACTTTACTGTAGTTTGTAAATCCATTATGAAAGAAGACATGACAGTGTGTCTTCAAAGAGAATTCAAACAGAAATACTGTAGAAACTAGAGGGCACAGTTATAAATAAAAGGGAAGATATTTTCAAACAGAAAAACACAAAGGGCAGTTTTCATGATGTGTGGTATTAATTTGGAACACTCTACCCAGAAAAGCAGTGGATAGTGAACATCTTAATATTTTCTCCTTTTTTTAAACTCATCTTTATTAAAACAAGTTGGTTATACAGTACATACAGTACCCACATGCCATAGATTACAGTAAGACCATATACATGCTAGATTTGTAAGTGCTGCAGCACTGTATGTAAAAACAAACATGTCCACTTCATGCATTGGAGCTTCTGGGTTGTTATGTTCTACTGCCTGCTGCCTATTGTTCAATTACAAATATCAGTCCTTCCACAGGAAGGTTAGGCAAATAGATATGTGGAGATCAGTTATGACAAGGTAAACTGGAACAGAAAAGAGAACCCATCTAGAAGAAAGGAATGGGAATGCAGAGTAAAGGAGATGAGTGGGATGGAGAGAATTACTGCAACCACATGGTGGACTCTGGAAAAATATAATACAATGTTGGGGAAGGCAGGAGACAACAGCGATGGCCGCACCCAGGAAGATGGGGTAGAGGATCTGAATATTTTCAAGAGAAGATTGGATAAACATCTGCAGGAGGGTGGGATAAATAGCTATTGCTCTTAGAAAACTGTGGGAAAGCTAGATGGGCTGTTGCCTCCTCTTATCTGATAATCCTGCGTTCCTATGTTCTTTGAAAATCCTGCCATTTGAATTCAGTAATGCTGTGTGCCCACAAGACACCATATTCTACACTGTTATAGCTAAAAGAGGGGTTTATCCCTTTATCTGCCTAAATGCTCATTAATTGAGAAGCTCCTTAACAGGCCAATGTGCCCATTTATTTAGCCAAAATGGTGACTAAGTAACTGCTTTGGATGGTCAAATCAGGGGCTGCATGCACAAGTCATATAGTTATTCATATCTGGCACACTATGCCTTAACATAGGGCTAGTTTGCAATACCTGCAGGAGGGGACCATATCGTCTGTTACTGCCTAGTGTTTCCAGAGTCACATATGAATCCTATGCTCCACCCCTAACATACAGAACTCACACACAAGACCCTGCCATCATGCTAACCTCCTTGTCTGCTCTAGTTTGATAAGCTGTCTCCATGCCAAGTCTGGTTTTACCAGGAGGTGGGGGCAGCTACCACAAGAGGAAATGCACAGAAGTATCCAGCTGGACTGCAGGGGTGACCAGCAAAAGGGATCACCCTGCAACAGAGGTAAGGAGGGCAGCCTGATGGGAGGAGCCATGTGGGCTGTGGGCAGGGCAAAGTAAGAGGAGTGAAATAAGAAAACAGAAACATATAAAAAAAATATAACTTGAAAAATGTGTTTCCAGTCTGCCTTCCTTTTAAGAATCTGTTCCCAAGTGTTTGAAACATATTTGTATTCATTGATGCTTAAGAAATTCTAAACACTCAGCTATAATGTAGTTTGTCAGCAATTTAAACTCTCTGAAAAGAAAATCTGCTACCAGACATTTGAAACAGTTCAGCATAAGAGATCTAAAACTGTTTACATACAATACTGACTTGCTGTAATCCGCCATGATTGCGTTCTTGTTGGAGGTGGTTCCAGTGGTCCATTCTCATAGCAATGCGTGCTATATAAAATAAGTTTCAAGCATGCGTGATACATTGTGGGTGGTGGGCATGGTTATATTGCAACAATTTATAGTTTCTCCCATATGCTGCCACTGCTGTCTTTCCGCAGAGTTGGACTGTAATGCCATTAGGGCTGTGTGGAATTTTCAGATTCAGATGGAACAGAATTATGCGGCAGTTTAGAGACTTCTGCCTAGTTCCATGGAATTATAGACATAGCAGAATTCTGAAATGTTGCAAGCAAATTAGTGCAGATTAGTAATCCACTGTAAATTTAAACTGCAGATTCCTTTTCCGCAAATATTCTGCAGTTTATGTAATCCACAGAAGGTTATTCTTTGCTATACATACTGTAGAAATGCATCTCAGAATCCCATGGAATTGAAACAGAAATTCTGAAAAGCATTTGGGAAGTGTAATTGCTACCTCCCGGGTCTCACCTGAAAATAGGCACTTCTTGTCTAGCGTGCTTACCTGGTTAACAAAAGCAAATAAATAAATAAATAAATATTGCATGCAACGTCCACTGGCAGAATTTCACATTCTATAGAGCTCTAAGTGCCATATCTGTTTTAAATGTTCACTGTACTGATCTGCTGTGAGAATGGATACATACTGCAGCATATCAGTGACAGAGCAAGAAAGGGTTAAAGTGTCAGGAGAAGCCCTTCAAGTTCTCAGAAATAACCAAATCTGAGGGACCTGAGGCATCATTTTCAGAACAATTCCTCAGCCCAATGGATTGTTCTTAGAGATGGGTAAAACCAGAATGATTTGGGTTTAATCAACAGATGCTCAGTAAGGTTTCATACTGGTTTTGGTTGAGAAATAAAGGTATATTATAATTTATGAGATCTTATAAATGCCAACATGAAATAAAAGTTACTGGTTAAAAAAAAAAACTGGTTGTTAAACGGTAGTTGAACAATCACTTAGTCCATCCTTTGTTACTGGTAAAACTGATTTAAAGCTGGCGTGGTGTTTCACCAGCCGCTTAATTTTCTTCCATATACCTTATGCCTTGCTGAAGGAAGCTGAAGAATTTCCTTTTTAAGAAAAATATGATTGTGAAATTTTTAAAATGTGCTTGTGTATTCTTTATTTTTTGATCTTTTTATGTTTTAAGTTTTTAATTTGTGTTTATATGTGTTTGCAAACCCAGTAGAAGAATCATGGATTCTGGCAAATCAAAACAACTTCAGTAGACCTCAGTTCACATCAGTACAGTGCAATTCTTCATTAAAAGAATATGTTCCATGCTCTGTCTTGTGGCCATTTTGAAAAAGGTTAAGCATAGAATGTTCTGAATTATATATATGATCTGGGAGGAAATCAAGTTATTCATAGTATACTTTTTTAAGGCTGTCCCTATTATTTCTGCCATACAAAGAATGAATACATCTAAAACAAAAGACAATTTACATATATTGGTGCTGTCAATTATCAAGAGTCTCCCAGGTCTTTATATCATATGCCTAGTTTTGTAAAAGAATACCTCTTAAAAAACACACTGACCACTAGTCAGCAGCACACTGTGAAAGGGAGGGCAGCACTGTGGGTCAGTCACATGACTTCATGTTATATTCTCAAACATGGACAGAGACAACCAGAAAGTTTCTAGTTTCAGGTTTAAGTTTATCTGACTGACATATTTGTCATTGCAAAAATATACAGTTACAATACATACAGTCAAAGGAATATACTGAAAACATTTAAATCGCACGGAAGGGATAAACTATCAACTTCTTAGCTAAGCCCAACAATTCTTTTTATTTTATTTTCTTCTAAAATAAGCAAGTAAAGTTTGAAAGGCTGCTTCAGATCTGATACTCATCATTCTTTGTAAACGATTTGCATCTGCCTCAATGGAATTTGCTACAATTGTGCTAAATAAACTTTCCTCTCAATATGTCACAGAAGACAAACAAGGAGTACATGTAGCAACTCATCCTGAAAATGTGCATCACAAGGGCTTAAATTGGAAATTGACTCTTTATTAGAGTAATGTGCCTCCAAAACATTGCTATGATAGATCTCAAAATGGTAGATAGTAAAGAGTCTCCTGTCTTGAGTACTAAACAGTAATGTTAATTAAATTCTGGTTCATATTGCTTTCTGAAAGTGGGCAGCTATTTACTTGAAAGTGGGCAGCCATTTACTTGACTTCTCTTTATTAATAAGGAAAAACTCATGAAAGACTACCTGGTCCCTAATATTTTGTGTGACTTTAAAGGAGAACTGCGCTGAATTTATAAGTAATTTTTCCCAGTAGAAGCTGTGTTTAAATATTGGTTCAAATTCTGTTATTGCTCTAGCTAGCCATGCTTTTTAGTAATCCTAGTGGCTGTTTCTGATTTACATGCTGCTGATAAGAGCCATTTTGGAACTGTATGATGTACATTTTGTCCCTGTTCTACTCTTCTGTTGTTGGCACAATGTATCCATGTTCTGCTATAGAACTCTGAGGGTGAGAGGAACATAAACTACATCATACAGTTCTAAAATGGTACTTACCACCCAATGTAAAGCAGAAATACCCTTTAAGGTTATTTATTTATTTATTTTATTTATTAAACATCAGTTTACAACCTTTGAGCCAGAGGCTCATTTACAAAGGTACCTCGTCACAGAGATGACAAACAGTTATAACAAACAGTTACAGGAAAACAATGTACAAGATTTGAAGGAACATGAGTACATAAGATAGTTACAATTTGCATGGTTACAGGATTGGCGAAGTTAACATTGGTCGAGAATAACTGGTACATCAAGCAACAACAGAGGAGGGTCAGTACAGTGAAGTATGGAGGAGTCAGCAGAGAGGTATCAGGAACCAAGGGTAGAGGAGGTAAAAGATTTGAACAGCCACTCAGTGAGCTTTGTCAGACGAATGAGCAAGAGAGCTTAGAAACAGCAGTAGCTGCATGTAGTGAAAAGGTGATTCCGGAGGGAGGTTTTAAAATGAGAAATCGTGGGAGTGTCAGAGATACGGGCGGGGAGGGTATTGTACCAGGATGGGGCACGGTAGTTGTAGACCCTTTGTCCTTGAGAGGTCCTTGCCCTAGGTACTTTCAGCATGGTTTTGCAGGAGGACCGTGTTGGTACTAGTGAATTTGCTTGGTGGATAAGGGCAGACAAACCAGGTGGAGATAGCCCATGGAGAGTATTTTTTGTTAGGAGGCAGGTTTGGTACCTAAGATGTTCGTCAAGATTGAGCATATTTGCCTGGGCATATAGATGGCAGGTATGCATAAGTCTGGGAGCCCTGGTGATTAGCCTACAGGCCTTATTTAAGGTGAGGCAGATTTTGTTTTAGTGAAGTCTGGTCAGCAGCCCCATAGACTAGTAAACCATAATCTACTAGTGACAGAATAGAGGACATAACTGCAAGTCGGAGGGCATCAGGGGGGAGACAGTTTTTGTGGCGGTAAAGGATACCCAACTGAATATTGGTGGCTGAGGCTAGGGTGGAGATGTGGGAATGGAATGAGAGGGCAGGGTCAAAAGTTATCCCAAGGTACTTGTATGTGTAGACTTGCTCGAGTGGGAACTTGGAGCCGGCGAGGACCTGAAGTGGAGAATTACTAGCTTTGTTTTGGGGGTGGGTAAAGAGCATAGTTTTAGTCTTTTTAAGATTGATTACAAATCTATGCTCTTTAAACCAGGCGTCTGCATCATTCTAAGATAATTGCAGAGATTCCTGGAGGGTGGTGGGGTTTCGGTCCGAGGCAAAGATAACAGCGTCATCTGCATAAAGTAGAAGTTTACCAGCACAGGCACCTAGCAGGGTGTTGAGATAAAGGGAAAAAAGCAAGGGCCCAAGAATGGAGCCCTGGGGAACCCCAGAGCGAATAGGGCAGGGGTTAGAGAGTGTCCCATTAATTTTAACACACTGGGACTGGGCAGACAGATAGCTGGAGCACCAGGAGATAGGCCCTGCAGCAAAGCTAGCGTGGCTGAGTGCATCCAGCAGGAGAGGATGGGAAACAGTGTCAAAGGCTTTCGACAGGTCAATGAACACCGCGCCAGCTAGAGAGCCTGAATACAGGGAGGAAAGAAGAAAATTAGAAAACTCAGTGAGGACGGTGTTGGTACTGTGTCCAGCATGGAAGCCGTGCTGTTCAGGGCAGAGGATACTGTATTTGGTTAGATACTCTGAGATTTGGGCGGATACTACTTTTTCTAAGGCTTTTGAGAGTGGTGAGAGGATGGAGATAGGACGATAATTGCCAGAAAGGGACCTATCCCCACCCTTATGCATAGGTGTGACAGTGGCGATTTTCCAGGCAGATGGAAATTGCCCTAGACAGAGTGATTTATTGAAGATTCTGGTGGTTGGAGCAATAACCAGGTCCAGTACCCGGCAAAGGAGTCTAGGGTCCAAGGAGTCACTGCCAGTGGTATTGCTCCTTAAGCCCTTAGTCAGATACGGTCTGACTTCGTTGACAGTGACCCGGTAAAAGTGGAAACAGGGGTGTGAGAGAACAGGGTCAGGAGTGTGGGGGGGGTCAAAGAAATTGCTAGGGAGTACAGGTCTAAGGTCAGTAAAGGATTTATTGAGATAGTTGGCGATGAGGGTAGGATCAGTAGAGATGGAGCCCTCAGCGTTGATTTGGGATGGCGGTGGAGTACATGTACCTCCATTTAGTTGTTTGATGTTATCCCAGAAGGTTCTGGCATTCTCCCAGGATGAGGTGAGTGAGGCCCGATAGTGATCGGCCTTAGCCTTGCATATGGCCCAGGTACATTTGTTATGGGCAGCTGCATATGCCTGCCTGTCTCCAGGATGGCCAGATCCCATGGCTAGGTGCCACAGGTTATCCCTGTGCTTAAGAAGTTGGAGCAGGGAAGGAGTAACCCAGGGAGCATGCCATACTTTGGAAAGAAGTTTGGTTAGGGGTGCGAAGATATCACAGGCTTTGTTAAACATTAAGGTGAAGAAGGCCAGGGCTGTATCAAGGTTGGAGGCGGTCTCGATGGGGGACCAGTCAACTTGGGCTAGGAATTGCTTCAGGCCTTTCAGCCCGCCTGGTCATAACCGCTGCCATAGGGTGGGCTGTGCAGTGGGTTTGGGTAGGGAGGTTATCCAACGGAAAAGAATAGGGGAGTGGTCACTAATTCCATCAGGAAGGACTTGTAGATTGCAGATTTGGCTAGGTCGGCTAGTGAGGACCACATCAAGAAGAGTGCACGACCCCATTCTGGGATTCACTCTTGTAGGTTGGGCAACAAGTTGTGTTAAGTCAATGGAAGCGAAGGAGTCACAGGTAGAGGAGGATGTGGGGCTAAGCCAGTTGATATTTAGATCACCCAGAAGGATATGCTCAGAGGAGTGGGGTAGAGAGGTGAGATATTCTATCAGTGGGACAAGGGCCTGAGCTTGATTTTTTGGGGTATATAGGTGGAGGTTAGAAAGAGGTGGCCTCTAGAGGGATCAGGGGTAAGTTTTAGGGTTAGGGCCTGAGCCCTGAGGTTAAGGACAGGGGCTGGGAGGGCTAGTCCTGTAAGGGAGTCTTTGATATAGATAGCACAGCCCCCACCCCGTCTACCTACACGGTCCTCTCGATAAAGGGAATAGGCAGGGAGTGAGACAAGGGAGTCAGAGGTCAAGTCAGATAACCAGGTTTCAACTAGGGAGATGATGTCAGGTTTGTGGACTGTGACCCAACATTGGAGCAAGTCAAATTTCTTCAGGAGACTGCAGATATTCATAGACTCAATAAGAAGCCCAGGGGATCTTGTCGAGGAATTATTGTGGGTCGGGCCTGGGTTGGGATGAATATTCCCAGACAGGAGTAGGAGGATAAGTACAGCCCTGGAAAGGGGACAGTGGAAGGCATGTTTGCGTCGGGCAGTATAGTATGAATAGGGGAGCTTAGGGACACAAGGAGTGGGCAGAGAGGTACAGGCAGGGCAGGCTAGTACAATAAGTTGCCCATAGGTGCAAGGGGGGGAAGCTAGGTGGTGACTGGGGGGTGGGTACGATAAGTTAGAGTGCAAGGAGATAGTAGAGAAGGAGGGAGGCAACTCAGGGGCACCAGATTGGAGGACCAGTGGGGCCATGGAGACACCTGGGTTGGATGGAGGCCAGCGAGGAGGAGGAGGAGGGAGAGACACGACAAGAGGAGGTGGACAGGCATATTAAGGTGGGTCTGCAGACAGCAGTAAAGAAACAGATAGAAGAGAGTGAAAGGCCTACCAGTAAGCATAGGCGCCACTTTGGTACAGTGGTAGAGCCCCCGCCTCTAGTGCACAGGGTACCAGGATCAAGACTCACCTGGGGTGATAGGAAATGGCCCAGGGTGGTGGCTGTGATCCATGGTCCAGATGCAAACCACCAGCAGTGGGCGGGCACGAAACTGGGGTGCTAAGTAGTGACTCCTAGTTGCCAAAGATATAAATAGGCTATTATGGGGAAAGGCGTAATGGGAACCCAGAGGCTACAAGGCAGAGAGGGAGACAGTGGGTGAGGATAGAGGGGGCCTAGAGGTAGGAGAGATAGGGTAGTAGGATAGGAGGGGCGAGAGAGGGATAGGTGGGTAGAGGAGCTGCTGGGATAGAGCAGGGAGCAAGCAGGACAAGGATGTTTTAAGAGAGGGGAACACAGTGGCCCCTAGTGGCTAGCAAGTATAACCTGCAAATGGGAAAGTGGGGACAAGCAGGAAGTGATGTCATGGGGGTGGGCCAATAAATTGAGGGCCGCCCTTGGGTGGGTGGCTGGGGTAGGCGGGTCAGATGACGTGCAGCGTCGTCGGGCTAGCACCCCACACCAGTGTTGCAGGAGAAGAGAGGTATCCTTTACCTCAGGGCTCAGTAAGGTCGTCCAGCTTGTAATTCAGCTCCAGGAGGGAGCGAGGTGTTACCACGATGATGTCGCGGTCGGCAGTGAGCTGGGGGGGGGAATGCGGCCTAAGAAGGAGCAGAGACAAAGGCTAAACATTAGTATGCAGCAGGAAGGTATTTACAGTCAGCACTGAACTGCACATGCACGGGCTATGTCCCGACTCTGCTGACTGCGCACGCTCTTAACCCAACATGGCGACTCTGGGGAGAACAGGTAACTCAGAAACAACAATCAAATATAAACTTCTCAGCAATTCTAAGGCAGGCAGACTAGGCAGTAATAGTAACAGTCCCCACGATTGCACTCAAACCCCCAAAGCCTACACCGTCTCTTAAAGAACCCTCGCTACAGAGTGCAGACAAGGCAAAATAAATGCAGGTATGAGCAGAGGAAAAACTATCTGCTCACATGTGGGGACAAAAAAGACTTTAAGGACATTCAGGTAGCACCCCACACCAGTGTTCCAGGAGAAGAGAGGTATCCTTTACCTCAGGGCTCAGTAAGGTCATCCGGCTTGTAATTTAGCTCCAGGAGGGAGCGAGGTGTTTCCACGATGCTGCCACGGTCAGCAGTGAGCTAAGGGGGGGATGCGGCCTCAGGGCTCAGTAAGGTCATCCGGCTTATAATTCAGCTCCAGGAGGGAGCGAGGTGTTTCCATGATGCTGCCGCGGTCAGAAGGTTATTAAAAGGACTCTATAACTGTAACAATAACAGAATTTTAATCTGTACTTAAAACTAGCTTCTATTTGGCAAAATGACTTCCAGGTTCATCACAGTTCTCCTTTAAATTAGAGGTTCCAGGCTTAGGTAGGCAATCCATACATGTAGCAGAATCCAGTTCTATTTATTAAGGCAAACAGACTATGTTGCCGTGGTGACTTGAAGTTATTTTCCAGATTTTAGCTTTTTCCTAAGAGGGAATTCTGTAAATGTGACTAGAAGATTGAAAAAGCCTAGTCAGCCAGAGACAACCAACTTACATTACTACCTGAACGTAACTGTTCCTATGTGTCAAACACAAACAGTTCAGTTATACAGCTTTGTTTGATATTAATACATTCTGTAAGCAATAAGACACAACAGGGTGAGTAGTGATGTGCTGTACCCACATGCCATAGGCAGAAGGAGTTACAGACCCCAGAAGTGTGGGTATAGCCTAACACTACCCCCTGGAGTGTCTTGCTGCATTTAGAGAATAGCATTGCATTTAAAACGAGGACTTGTTTTTATAATTATGAAAAGAGAGAGGCAAATATGTAAAATATTTCCTCTGCTGACTTTGTGTTGATAGGGGATGTAAGAATGCTGACACAGTGCTGCATCTATAGGAAGTAGTGTGTTCTTGCCATCCCCCTACAAAAAAATAAATCACGTACTTTTAAAGTACTGTTGGTTTTATTTCATTTTGCAAGATTATCAACATTGTATCCGACTGATTTATTTGTTGCGAGGGAATGGGCAGACAGATGGCAGTGACTAAAGATGTTGATAAGGATATTATAGCAATAACACCATATTGGTCTGGTTTATGAGGTAATACCTGGACCAGGGGTAATAAACACCAGGGCTAAAGGCTAAGGTGTTTACTAACCACCCCCCCTCCATCTGGTTATTACCAAGTAAACCCAGACCACTGTTGGTTTTATCACTATTATACTGAAACATTTTTTTTTTAAATTGTCCAGATCTGTTTGTCACACTAAAGTGTGCTGTGAGAAAGCAGGAATTGTTTCTCAGACATGCTGTTGCATTGCTAGGTGTCTCTGATTGGCTGCTACATGTTGAAGTGAAAGGGCAAACTGGACTTGCTCTCTGATTGGCTAAGTACACACGCAGCAGTCAATCAGAATGCAGCACCACTGTCCCAATATTGTTCTTTGCCAATCAAATGCAGAGGCACAGTCCCATTATTCAGTCTACCATTCAGTTATCACAGAATAACTGGACAGAATATCTACATTCTGATTGGCTAAGAAAGATTTGTTTTCAGCATAACTTTTCAAATCGCAGAGTTGATGGATCTTTGCAATTTGCAGCTAAGCTGAGGCAGTGCATAGTGAAGTACAGAAGAAATGATTGAGTGGAAGACAAATGAACTTGAAAGCTGGGGAAGAGAGAGGGGTTACTACTTTGAAAATCCTGCCCAGTCCATCAGAAATGGCAAATGTGATACCCCTGTAGGTAAACTCTGCCATCTTTGGCATAATGGTGATACTACAACTTTTCACTTGGACCTAGAAATGGTTAAATAACACCCAATAATGGGTGATAGAATTAGGACTGTCCTCCAAAAGGAAGCCAAATGTATGTATACCTTGGGGTCTATGCAACCAATAGGGCTGAATGAGATTTGGGATCTTACATTGTTTCTTTAATGTGTTACCTTTCTGTTCCTTTTGAAGAGGCCCATCTCATTTCCCATTGTGGATGTCCAGCTTTACATGCTTCGTGGGCAGTTGAAGCTGTCTGTGAGTCCATCTTAGTAGGCTTAGATCATGTCTGTAAACATTACACCTTTACAGATTTCACAATTTTGCTATTTCTTCCATTTACTGTATGTGTTCCTTCCACCCTCCCAAGGGTCACAACTATAAACATGATTATTTTTGTCTATCTCTGAATGTTTACCTGGTGAAACAATTTTAAATACATACATACAGGTAATTTATTTTTTATCTGATTTATTGTTATCTGCTTTTACCCTTTGATTTCTATTTGTATGGGTAGATTTGTTTTGAATTACTGAAATTAGTAAAATGCATTTTGAACTAAATGTTTTATATGGATTCATGGGTGTACCAAATACTATGTGTCATTTCTTATGGGATAGTCTGTTTTAGTGTTAGTTTCACACCAGGGTCTTGATTTTCCAAGCCTGGAAGATGATGCAAGGTGCCTAGGTCAAACATGATTAACCCAAGTGGCATCTTACATCGAAAGATACGGCAATCCCTATTTTTGTACATGTTGTGCTTCAAAAAGGGGAGCTGTCTTCTGATGATGCATACATGTATACTTATAATCTTAATAATACTCCCTGCTAGAAGAGGTTTCCTCTTTTCCATGTTTAGGTGTCTAACTAGACTTTCATTTTGACTTTTCCTACCACTTTGAGTCATCCATAAGAAACTCCTTCTGAAGTCTATGCAAGCAATAATACCCAACAGCATGGGTGGTATTGGGCAATACCGGACCACCCAGGGGTGTAATGATGCCCAATGCCACAGGCGGAGGGCCTTATAGCTCCTGGAAGGTCTGGTATTGCCCATACTGCCCACCCTGGAGGGTATTATTGCATTTAGAAAATGGGCACTGTGAAAACAAATGTTTAATTAAAAAATGTTCTTTCAAAACTAGTTCAAAATGAGTTTTTTAATAAAATAGTTCCTCTGCCTGTATTTTTCATGGTCACACATACACACACACACACATATATCCTGATTGCAGATTGTTTGTATTGTTTGTATTGCTTAAATGCCCCTACACACGAAGTACAGGCTGTGCTGCTTATTTTGCTTGTGGCCTCCTGACATCAGTTTGTTGTGCCCCCCCCCATCATGTGTTTGCTTGTCATTCAAACAGGCATGCATCAGCGCTGGCTATCATCTGCTGCTCCCCCCGTCACACTTCTAACAGCAGAAGAGACACTCCAGACTATTGTTTTACCTTTATTTTATTTTTTCACGCTTCACAATGGCTTTCTGAAGGAGTGTGGTGCAATAGATCATACGGCTTGTGAGACTAGCATGGCAGCCGTTTCGTTTTAGGGATCATGTAGTTGACAATGACGTGTGTGAAGCCCTTCCAAGAGCAGTTACAGTGGGCGCGTGAGCTGACTAAAGAAAAGTAAAGCAAGCCTGTTACATTGAATTATATTGATCTGGTCTGAGGTTGTAATGTTTCATTTTCTGCTGGGGTGCCATGAGTTGGGTATAATTTTGAAAGTCAGCGCTTTGGGAAATCTGTGAGGAGCGGCGCTGGTAGGCGGGCGGCTTTGATTTTGAACAACGCAGGTGGTGCAGCTGAGAGGAGAAATAAAGCAACATATTTATGTGATTCAGTGGAGTTTTCGTTTATTTAAACAAAATGATGGAACACCTGTGGTTCTGTTAGGGAACTTGTACTGAAACAGCATTTGGGGGGGGGGACGGTAGCTCTCTGTAAGCGAGAGACAAAAATGGCGGTGTTTTCCAATGAAATTGGGGGTTTTGGCCAATGAGGAAATGGAGTGGCCACTTGGATATCAAAATGAGTTAAAGGGCACTGTAGACTGGCACTTTTTATTTCCTGGGCATCTATTGAAAGTTAATGTACACCCTTGGCAAGAATACTTGCCAATCAGATGCCAGGAAATAAAAAGCCCATTTTCTAATCTAAATTAAATGTACAAGCATGTTTAAAAGGCTATCAGGTTTAGTGAAGGCTTGTCAGCCTGCCTTGCTCAAGGATTAGCATTCTAGTGATGATGTCTTACACTGGGACTGATGATTTAAAGTGTATGCCTGAGTTGTAGGGTTTGGAGAGATGCACAGAAGTCAAACAGTTTGTACATTTCTTCTCTCCTTGCATCCTTTTACAGATCCCGTGCACTTCTCTTCTTGCAAACTTGTTTCTTCCATATGCTACCTCTGAGGGTATTGAATCCCTGTCCTCTCAAATTATGGAGCATTCCTCCACTTTGCTCCATGCTGACTTTTGCTGGTCAGATTATTTTGTCCTAATGCCTCTACCAGCTTTGGTCTAGCTTCCCCCCCCCCCCCATCCTTATTCTTCTTTCCCTGAAGAGTTCACACTGTGACCTCATTTCTCATGTTTGTACTTGCATATGCCTCTCCTCCAACTCCAGCAACATGCTTAGCCTCTGCCCCTCACTCCCACCTACACAAACTTCATGGGGAAAATTCAAAAGGGTTGCACAGAGATGCAGGTACATGCTGCCCCTGTGTCTGCATCCATCTGTGTGCATCTAGGCAGCCCTTCCACTATTTTCAGAAGTTCATTCCATTTATAACAAAAAGTCACAATGTCAGCAGAAAATGGATATAGTTGCAATTGTGAGCTACATGCAAACTAAACACAGCTGTGTCTGATTTGGATGCAATTGCGTCTGGTTTTAGATGCAAACTTTAGTTGTTGTTAGGCCATCTAACAGATGATCTAACAAGTTTGTGTACATTTCTGCTTTGAAGATAGAAGTAGCTGCATCTTGGGCAGATCCTTTTAAAAATCCTATCCATATATTTGTCTAGGCCATCTTATTTTCTTTTCCCAGCCATTCATGGCTTTCTTCATTCACGCCGTAGTTAAACATGTTTTATTTTTTTTCCAGTCACCGGTTTTAATATACTTCCACCCATGAACTTCATTATTGAATACTTTCCATCTGTTAGCTGAACTCTGGACCTTCACTGCTGTACTTCGTCATGCCTGTTGTTGTGCACACTGCCCAGTTTTGCATGTCAGATTGTGTTCTACACTTAATACTGTTTTATGTTCTATTGTGTATACTACTGCGTCTCATTATATTTGCATAGTAACACACTAAAGTAATTTCAAACAGAAGGGACTATAGGTTTATGAACCCCATCCCATCCCTTTCCATGAGAGAGGAATAAAAAGTGTACTAATTTATGGGGATTTTACCCTTCCATTCTTCCACCCCAAGTACTCTTTGATTCACTTGGTAAGCAAAGATGAGTCCAGGTTTATCTTTAAAGAGATCATTTCATAACATTTATTGGTGCCTTGGAGGAAAAGAATACAGGCAACTTGTTTACCTGAATGGGGGTTCCTCTGTGTTATTTAATACTTTTTCAGTGCAGTCCCCTAAGGAAGAATAGGGATTGTAATTTGCCCCTCAGGTGCTGGCCATATGATCTCTTCTGCTTCCTGACTGATCTGCTTCTGTGCTCTGTCATTAAATGATGTCTTTATAGGGGGAGCAGAGGGTGGGCATGTTCCATTCACCTGTATGGGGTGTCATTTTAAAAGCTTCTTTTCTGATGTTAAAATTAGGTTTTGGTACAGATCAATGCCAGGGTTCAATGGATAAGGCTGTTTTAGCTGAACTCTGCCATCACTCTGTGCCAAAAAATGATTTAAAATCAGGAAATAAGCTTAGAAATTATGCTTTATACAAGTGAATGGAGCACGTCCCCGTGCTCGCCCTATAGAGATGTCACATAATGTTGGAGCCTGGGGGTGGATCAGAGAGTCAGGAAGTGGAAGGGATCATGCGGCCTGCCCTTCAGGGGAAAATTACAATCCCATCACTTCCTTAGGGGGTTGCACTGAAAAATTATGAAATACCGCAGAGGAGCTCCCATTCAGTTAAAGGAGCTCCTGTTTTTTCCTGAACGCACCAGAAAGACCTGTACTGCCTTCATTTCTACAGCATTTGCTGCTAGGCTGTTCCATTTAATTATTACAATTCTTTCACCAGGAAAACATACAGAGATATAGTAAGAATCTCATTTATGCTGTAGATGTGACCCAGGGAGGCAAAGGGTAGGGAAGGGTGGGAAATCTTGCACTCAAGAGACAAATATTAATAATAGAGTAATTCCACTAGACGGCACTAAAGCAACATGATCACAGGTCATTTATAAATGTATTTATTTATTTACTTATTTGTTAACTGGCTTAGTGCACTGATCCAAAGACCTTTTTCAGGCATGGCCCAGGTCAGATACTGTCACATACAATAGTAGGAATACAGTGTTAACAGCAGCAGGAAATCATACAAGGATCATAAACAGGAAATCCAGTGTAAATCAGGCTAACAATACAGAGGTGATGAAAATAAATACAGGTAAATAAGATACAGTATATGTAAACAGTAAACAGGGCTATGTAGCAACATCCTCTAACAATAGGATGGTTAAACATCAGCAGAACCAGCAACATCAGGTAAAGCCTAGAGCCCAACAGAAAATACGTACAGGTAGAAACACAGCCATCAATTGAAATAGAAAAAATGGTCGATGAGCCAGTATTCAGGGTGGGAGAGGAGGGCTACTAGTGCCTAGAGAAGGTAAGTGGGTGTGTATAGGAGGCATAGCAGTGATATTGGCCTGTGGACAAATGCAGGTCAAGGAGGACAGGAAGTGGGTTTTTAATAGGGTATTTAGATTCAGAGAGGGGTCAGGGGAATGCAGTGAAGGGGGAGGTCATTCTATAGTGAGGATCCAGCTGCAGAGAAGGTTTTTTGGCCCATCCTGGTGGTAATGTTAAGACAGATGAGTTGGAGGTGGGATGACTGATGAAGAATGCAGTTGTAAGTTCTGGGCTGAATCAGAAGGGATAGTGGAGAGTAAGTATGATTGTGTAAGGCATCTCCAACTGTCCAGACCAGCAGGTAGGATCATCTTGCTTGAGGGGGGAGCCAGATAAGGGACTGGTAGAGAGAGCAGTGATGAGTAGAGAGGGAGAGGCATGAAAGGCAAAGTGGCATATCTGATTATAAGTAATGTCTAGCAGGTTTAGGTTGGCAGTGAAGGTAAGGGAATATACCAGTCTCCCATAATTGAGGAGGGGAGGAGGTTGCCACACGCTCCAGCAAGGCGGGCTTCAGGCATGAGGTGATCAATTAGGCAATAGCAAAGCCCCATCTTCTGATTAATGTACCAGATAAGTGAGGCAATATGGTCAGAGTAGGTAAGGGGTGGGTCCAGTTTTACCCCCAGATACTTGAAGTTGGGAACAGTGTCAAGGGAAGATCCATCCAGGGACTGGACAGTGGGAAGGGAGTCAGAGTGAGCAAGGGCGGAGAGTTTTGGTTTGGAGCCAAACAGCATGGCCTTCATCTTGGAAGCATTGATCAACAGTTTGTTGGAGGAGAAACAACAATGGGCATTGCAGAAATCAGAGGTAAGGGTGGTGGACAGTGAGGAGTGGGAGGGGTCACTTTGGAAAAGTATCAGGTCATCAGCATAAAGGAGTGATTTACAGGAGAGGCCCTCTGATGGGAGAGAGTTAATGAAGAGGGAAAAGAGGAGGTGGCCAAGTACGGAGCTCTGGGGGACATCCACTGAGACAGGCAAAAGGGGGGAGATGGCACCACCATGGCAGACTATGTGGGTTATACCAGAGAAGTATTTTGTAAGCTAGGCGATGGAGACAGGGGAGGAACCAAGGGCATAAAGTTTTGTTATCAGGATATTGTGGTTAACAAGGTAGAATGACTTGGACAGATCAACAAACATCGCTCAAGTTAATTTCCCCTTCACTCTCCCACTAGAGACAGGGCTATCCTAGATCTAGTACTGACTAATAGGGAAAGGAACACAGATCTCCAGGTAGAAGGTCACCTGGGAGCCAATGACCATCACATAGTATGGTTCAATTTGGCCACTAGAACAAAATCATTCCATTCCAAAGCAAAAATATGGGACTTCAGAGGAGCTGATTTTGATAAGATGGCCAACTGAGTTAAACTAGCCCTGTCAAAAAGAAATACAGGTGAGGGGGTACAGGCAAAGTGGGCAAGCATTAAAGGTGCAATATTTGAAGCAACATCCCATTGTGTTAGTGAGAAAAGGAAGTGCAAAAGAAGAAGGAAACCACTTTGGTTCTCAAACACAGTAGCAGAAAAGTTCAGAGCCAAAAGGCTGGCCTTCAGGAAATATAAGGGAACTCAGCAGGATGAAGATAGGGAGGCATACCAAACTTCCCTAAGGGAAACAGGGAAGGCAGTAAGGCAGGCAATGGCCCAAACTGAGGAAACACTAGCATGGACAGTAAAAGAAGGTGACAAGACTTTCTATAGATACATTAATGAAAGGAGAAAGTCCAGAGGGGGTATTACTAAGATCAAAGGGGATAAGGGGGTGTGTGAGGAAGAGTACCATGTAAAAGCATTTATGCTAAATAGATACTTCTGTTCAATATTTACTGAAGAGAAGGTAGGGCAGGGCCCACAGCTCTGCACCATGGACACAGTGGGGAGGGAGGTGTGCACTAGTCCCTTCACAAAAGAAAAGGTCCTACAAGAGCTCGATAAACTCAGGGTGGACAAGGCAATGGGACCTGATGGCATACATCCCAGGGTACTAAAGGAGCTAAGGGTGAAACTAGCAGAGCCTTTATCAGAACTGTTTAGTGAGTCTCTGAGCACAGGAGACATCCCAGAAGACTGGAGAAGGGGTCATGTGATCCCGCTCCACAAGAGTGGTAGCAGGGAGGAGGCAGGGAACTACAGACCAGTCAGTCTTACCTCAGTAGTGGGCAAGATTATGGAGACACTCCTTAAAGAAAGGATCATGCAACACCTGGAATCCATAGGAGCACAGGATCCAAGACAGCATGAGTTTACAAAAGGAAGGTCCTGTCAAACTAATCTCATAGATTTCTTTGACTGGGTAACCAAAGTGCTGGACCAAGGGGGAGCAGTTGATGTTGCCTACCTTGACTTCGGCAAAGCTTTCAATACTGTTCCACATAGAAGAATGATTGATAAGCTGGGTAGGCTCGAAGTGGGTCAGACCTTGGTCAACTGGGTGGCAAACTGGTTGACAGGCAGAAAACAGAGAGTGGTGGCAAATGGTATACAGTCAGAAGAGATGCAAGTCACAAGTGGGGTACCTCAGGGATCAGTCCTGGGGCCAGTTGTCTTCAATGTCTTCATCAGTGACATTGCAGATGGACTGGAGGATAAGGTTTGTCTGTTTGCAGATGACACCAAGATCTGCAACAGAGTAGATGATCCAGATGGGGTGGGCAGAATGAGAAGAGATCTGGATAAACTAGCAAAGTGGTCGGAAGAATGGCAACTGGGGTTTAATGCAAAGAAGTGCAAGATCATGCACATAGGGAAGAGAAACCCTGAAGCCACCTATAGACTGGGAGGGGCATGCTGGCAGTCACAAGGAAAGAAAGAGACTTGGGCATCATCATCACTGATGACCTGAAATCATCCAAGCAGACCTCTAAAGCAGTAGGTTAGGCTAGAGGGATGTTGGGGTATATTAGTAGCGGTATCACAAGTCAGAAGAGGGAGGTAATAATCCCTCTTTACAAGACACTGGTTAGGCCCCATCTGGAGTACTGCATGCAGTACTGGAGGCCACACCTTCACAAGGACATTAACCAAATTGAGGCAGTCCAGAGAAGGGCAACCAAAATGGTGCAGGGACTGCATCAGAAAACATATGAGGACGGATTAACTGAACTCAATATGTATACCCTAGAGCAAAGGAGGGAGAGAGGTGATATGACTGAAACATTCAAACACCTTAAGGGCATTAACAAGGTGAAGGAGTCTAACATGTTTCACTATAAGAAAAATAGCAGGACAAGAGGACACAGCATGAGATTAGAGGGAGGCCGATTAAGGGGTAATGTGAGGAAGTTCTTTTTCACAGAAAGGGTGGTGGATGTATGAAACGGCCTACCTCAGGAAGTGGTGGATATGAATACAGTGCAGGGCTTCAAACAGGCATGGGATAGGCATAAGGGAGCAATACAGATGAGTATGAATAGGCCATTGACAGAGCAAAGGCCTATGGCACATTCATAAGATAGAAAAAGAAATGAACAGACTGGATAGGCCTTTCAGTCCTTATCTGCCATCAACTTCTATGTTTCTATGTTTCATCCATACTCCGTAGTACGTGATCTGTGAAGCGGGCAAGGGCAGTGGTTGTACTATGCCCCTTCCTAAAACCATGTTGTTCAGGGTATAGGAGGTCATATTTGGTGATATGTTTGGTAATTTAGTAGTTCACCACCTTCTCAAGGAGCTTTCCAAGATGGGGGAGTATGAAGATGGGTCGGTAGTTGTCCATAAGACTGGGGTCACCTGCTTTATGAATGAGGACAATTTGGGCCTGCTTCCAGGCAGGGGAGACAGAGGGAGAGATAAATACACAAATGACGCTTTCTGAGTACTGCACTCACTGACTAGAAATTTCCAGAACAGTGCAAACAATTGTGAATATACCAGTTGTGACTCTCTGTAAATAAACCACACATATGTCTTCCCACAATTTGTAAAGGTGCCTCAAGTCTTCACATCATAATGCTTTACTAGACTGCCAGGATTTTGTCAGTATGAACCATTTACCCATGATCTTTAAGCAAAAAATGTAAAACAAATGTAAGACTGGATGACTTTCTTCAGGCAGAATAGACAGCAGAAAGGGGAGACTAGCAAAATAATCATTTGGGTCATTTAAACAATATCACACAGCAGCCTCACTGGGTTATCTGAACAGATCAAAGAGCTGTAGCTTGTAACTCAGGACAAAGAGCACAGTATGTTGCACATATCATTTTCAGCTCAACAAAGGGGCTGTGGGGTGATAATGAGATGAAAAATGGAGTATGCACTTGATGGATAGAGAAAACTTATGTTTTTTTAAATATACACACCCCTTATTATAGTTAAAGGTGCATTTAGGCTAATCACTCGCACAGAGTATGACACACAGCAGTAAAAACTGATAACTGTTCTTATTTGGCTGATCCTTCCATTTGAGTTGTCCCCTTGCTCCCAGACATCATTTCACTTTCACTTGTATGAGTGGTACGTATCAAGCATCCATTTGTGAAAAGAGATTAAAATAATCTTGCCATTTGAGTTGTCTCTTTACTCCTTGTTGTCATTTCACTTTCACTTTTATGACCATTACTTAGTGGATATCCATTTGTCAAGAGTTTAGAAAATTGCGCCATTTGAGTTGAATTGCCCAATTTGAGTTGAAGACTAGGTTTGCTGACAGAAAGCACCTAGATTTACCTGAGCTTTTTGTCTTCTAGGTTAACTTTGTCTTCTAGGTTTGCTTGAAAAGACAGTGCAAGGAACAACATTAACAGAGCAAGGAGAAACATTAAGGCTTCTTTTGTCTAAGCAGGGTTACTGTCTTGTTCCTATTTTGATTTGTGCTTACAGGATCTGTTACTGTTTTGTACTTACAGGTTGTGCTTATAGGTTTTGTTACTGTTTTGTTTTTGTCCTTACATGTTTTACAGTTTGATCTCTCTTTAAACTAAGCAGGATTACTGTTTTGTTTTGTATTTACAGGTTGTGCTCACAGGTTTTATTTTTGGCTTACAGGTTTTTGCACTCTCTTTTTCTCATTGAAGGAGTTAATTTATTTTCTTCCACAGCTCATCCAGGGGACTTGGAGTGTAACTGGGGGTTGGAGCTGACTAAGGCTTAGTACCTTCCAACAGAAGGAAGATTTAAAAGGTCAGGTTACTTGGTGTGTTGAGGTGGAAGACTAGGTTTGCTGACAGAAAGCACCTAGCTTTACCTGAGGTCTTCAAGGAGCAACAACTCACAGATCTGTCTGTACCTCACTGTTTTGCCTTGTAGGTTTAGCTTATGCACAGCAGTTGGTTTTTAATTTTGACTTAGTGTGCATAGTTCACTAATTGTTTCTATCCACAGCCAGAAGGCTACATATTATCTATCCTTCCTCCCCCGAATCTCGACCTCCCATGGGGCATTGACATTCATAGCCTCCTAGCACTTCTCACTTCCTACAGAGTTACAGCAGGAAGTGAACAGTACTACCTTTACTTCTTTCTAGCACAAGTTCTCAAACATCATAACAGAGTGCTGTACATAAAAAAAAGCCTTCTTCTTTGGGACAGAATATCTACTGTATTTCCATCCACATATCCAATCTATTACTTTTTCCATAGGTGCTTCTATTTTCTTCTGAACTCCTTCACTACTCCCTGTCTATCAACCTTCTTCTTAGGGGCATAAAAAAACTGAAAAAAAACTCTCTATTACTATTTCTACAGGCACTTCTATTTTTGTCCAAACTCCTTCTCTACTCCCTTTCTAGTAACCATCTTCAAAAACACTTTTTAGTTTTTTTTTTCTCTTAAGCAGGATTTATATTTCCATCCACACATGCTCCCTATTTCTGCTACAGCCAACTTGCACAGGTGCTTTTTATTTTCATCCGCACTTCCACTTTGCTTACTGATAACTCGGTCCGAGGAAGGCTCAGGCAATTATATCCCACAAGGCAGTTCACCTTGTGTACCATCCATCCTTAGATTTATGGCAACTTTGTTTTTCATCAGTTACCCACACAACAATATGGACATCATCAACTGACATATTGTGGGACCCTCGTCACCAGAGCTTATGTGAGGCAGGCTGAACATTGTCATACTTGCTCTGCACTAAATGATCTATGCACTCAACTACACGCTGCTTGTGTTGAAATATACTTTCTCAGGGTACAACTCAACTGTGCTGCTCAGCAACCACCAATGCCTCTCCCCCAGAGAGCAGGCAGACCAGGGGGCTGGCAGTTGTCAGTTGGTAGGAAAACAGAAAGCTCCACAAAATAACTCTCAGGAAATAACTCCAACATCAACCAAACTGACAAATAGGTTCTCTCCACTTTCATCCAAGCCTACTGCCAGGGCAAGCATGGCAGTGGAGAGGGCCCTCACACAACGCATGAACAAACCACAACAAAAACCTCCAAGCAAAACAAAAAGCGCGTGACTATATGATCCGCAGGGAAGAGTCACACAACCACCAAAGTAGCCAAACAGAAATTGAGGTAAGATGCCTCCAAGGAAAATCGGTATGGAGGGACACAAGCAGGACTGAGGGAATTGTGCATAACACTGAGCGAAACATGTACATTCTCATCTATATAAGTACAAATGACCTGGCCAGATGGTCAGTTGGGGAGACTAAGCAACATCTAATGACTCTAGGAGAAAAATTCACTTCCTTTTTGTACAAAGTCTCCTTCTCAGAAATTCTGCCTCTGTGGTGCAAGGGAGTTAACAGGAAGAAGCTAGGGGAAAGGGACATCATCAAACTTAATACCTGGCTCAAAAACTGGTGTCAGGAAAAAGGTTATGACAATGTAGGAAACTGGCAGAACTTCTGGGAGAGGGAGTTCTTTAGATTTGATGGCCTACACCTCACAAAAGAGAGAACTTGTGCTCACAGCCAAAAATTCAACATCTTCATCAACCATTTAATCTATTTATATTGACCTTACAAAGGTCTTTGAAACTGTCAATCATGCCTTGCTCCTTCATTATCTTCCTGCCCTCGGACTCTCCCAGGAATCCATATCCTGGTTCTCAGATTACATACTGGTAGGACTCAACATGTCAAAATCAGCTCCACCCTCTCCAATTGCCTCCCTGTCCTATCTGGTGTCCCACAAGGTTCCATGCTGGGCCTGCTCCTTTTCAGCATATTTTTGAACTCACTACCTAAGTCCTGCACTGGTAGACTTCTCTTATATGCTGACGATGCTGTCATCTTCAGCAGTCACCAGCAACCCCTCTCCCTCCAAAGCTCTCTCCAAAAATACTTCTTGGAAGCTGAAGCCTGGTTTTGGGACCATAGGTTTATACTTAACCACAAAAAACAAAATCTATGATTTTCACCCACTGCCAGAGTCCCCACTCTGGATCAACCCTTTCCATTGTCAATACGCTGGCTGACACTTTAGAACAGATTGACACTTTCAAATAACTGGCCATAACCTTAGACACAACTCTCTCCTTTCATAAACATATCCAGCTCCTAGCCACCTCTCTAAACACTAGACTTGGTCTCCTCTATCGCCTTAATCACTACCTCCCCCTGAAGCCATCCGTGTTGCTGTGTCCTCCTCCAAACTCTCCATTATGGACTACGGCATTGTAATATATGGCTCCGCTGATCTGACAGTCTTAAACTGACTCAAAATCACCTTAAACAAAGCCTGTCATCTTATCACAGGTTGTGACATATTTACCCACATCTGTGAACTATACTAGCAGTTCCAGTAGTTAAACTTCAACTCAAGGCTCAGATATCACACCTGCCTCCTAGCCAAGAAAATCCTTCTCAATCTTACCCCCCCCAGGGCTGAGCCCTCTACTCCCACCTGCCCCCTCAAGTAGACCAACAAGAAGTACTACCAAGTCCCTCTAAGCTGTCCCCCACTGTAGGACCTCCTTTGATCAAAGGGCTTTCCAGTGTCGGGCCTCTAAAAGGCTCAATGAGCTCCCCACACCCATCATACATGAAAAAAACTAGGTCCTTTCAAGACTCACCTCAAAAACCTGCTCCTTATACTGTTAACTTGTGACTGCATCTAGTCCTACATCCTCCACCCAGCATCCCAACACATGCCCATTCCCACCTAGTCCCTAGTTTGTTTTTTTCCCCTCCCTCCTTTCACTACCTGGACATACTTGTAACTCATCCAATGCTTTGTCTGATAAAAAGTTTTCAGAATCACTCTGCTTGTCTAACACCTGACGATGGGCCTGTACTACCCTTACTTACTTGTTTTATGTCTACTTCCTATGTATCTTATGTATAATTTCCTTGTTTTTTTTATGTTTCTCCTATGTAATTTCTACTGTATCTATGACGTGGAACATTTGCAAAGGAGTCTATGACTCAAAGGTGTATTTCCAATTATTTGTAATAAATAAACAAAACTAGAGGGAGGAGAATGGGCATCAACAACAGTTGCATCATATGAGCTTACAAATGCCCCTCCTCCATCTAAGGAAAGTTGATTGGAAATAAAACAGGGCATCACAAGCACCACATGTGTCACAACTCCACACCAGCATTTCAAACATGATAGGGACATTCAAAACATTAGGGACACAAATCACAAGCAGAGAAATCATGTAGCAAGCAGGACAAACCAAGACTGGAAGGCAATGTGTGTCAATGCCTGTAGCCTTCCAAACAAAATCACAGATCTTACAGCAATAGTGGCTGAGGCCAGCCTCTACTGGGTTGGTGTCCTTGAAACTTGGTTCACAGAGAACCATACCTGGGATGTCACCATCCCTGGTTGCACTCTCTTCAGGAGAGACCACATAGGTAAGAAAGGAGGGGGGTCACTATTTATATCATGGAAGGGATAAATGCTGCTAAGACTCAGGGAACACAAAGTGAGACAGAAGCCCTATAGATTGCTCTGGGAGCTGGAAACAGAAACCCTATCAGGGGTTGAGTTATCTATAGACCCCCAAAGCAGGAGATTGAAAAGGACAAGGTTCTTCTGGAAGATATAATGAGGATGAGCAACAAAAGCAAGCTATTGCTAGTTGGGGACTTCAGTCTACCAGATGTAGAATGGTCCACCTTCACAGCCTCCTCAGAGAGGAGTAGAGACCTCTGCATGGCTTTTGGGGGGCAGGACTGAATCAAATGGTGGTTTCTCCCACCAGAGAATCAGCTATCCTGGACCTGGTACTCACTAACAGTGCCAGGATATGAGATGCATGAGTGGGGATCAATCTGGGTACCAGTGACCAGAGATCAATCTGATTCTCCATTAGCAAGACTGAGGACCCCTGCTACTCCAGTATCAGGGTGCTTGATTTTAGGAAAGCAGATTTCATGAAAATGAGGGAAAGGATCATGCCTCTGCTGGAAAAAGATACCACATGGAATGTGGAGAACAAATGGACAAAGCTGAACGATGCTATAGAGTCAGTCACATCGCTATGCACAATACAAATCAGCAAGTCCAAAAGGGCAAGGAACCCCCTCTGGTTCTCCAAAGAAGTAGCTACTATAGTTAGGGAAAAGAGAAAAGCTCTTTGGAAGTACACAGAGACCAAGTCTGAAAAGGATAGAGAAGCCTACAGAGAGAAACTCAAGGAAGTCGGGAAAGCTATTAGGGTGGCAAATGCCCAGGGTCAAAGAAACACTGGCTCAAGAAGTGAAAAGAGGGGGCCAAAATATTTTATTGATACATTCAAGAAAAAAGAAAGAGGAAAAGAGGCATAACATGGCTGGCAAACAAAGGATACCTGGGTGAAAATGACAAAGAAAAGGCAGAAGTTCTCAACGAATTCTTCTGCTCGGTCTTCACACAGGAAGACATTGGTAATGGTTCAGCAACAGCCAGGACACTTCCCCATACCAGGAGAGCTGACATATCCCCCTTTAAGAAAGAAAGGGTCCTTGAGGAGTTGTCTAAAATAAGGGTGGATAAGGCAATGGGCACTGATGGAATACACCCAAGAGTTATAAAAGAACTTAAGGATGAGCTTGCCACCCCACTTGCTGAACTGCTTAACAGTTCATTTTATTTATTTATAATTCGGAAATAACCTTTGAGCCAAGGCTCTTTTACAAAGGTTCCACTTCATGTGCATAGAGTACATACTTCAAACAAGATGGTTACATAGTTTTAGACATTTGTGACACTATTCAACACAATAGTCAAGAAAGGTTACAGAGAATTTAAACATTTGTGTCACTATACAATACAATAGTCAGGTAAGATTTCAGAGTTGTGAACATTTGAAGCAATATACACCATGGTGGTCATGATTGTGAGCTGCTAAAGTACTGGTACGTTGCAGGGGTATAAGAGGTTAGGCAGAGGGACAGGCAGGCAATGGTTTTGGGTAGGAGAGGGGAAGGAGTCTAGGAGAGGGGGCACGGAGGCATGAGCTGAGTTTGGTGCCGGTGGGGGATCATTCTTATGTGTGGGTGGGAGGGGTGCAGAGGGAGGGGAGGAAACAGAAGCAGCCCCTTACAGTGATTGAGAGGCATTGTCAAGGCACGTGAGAAGTGAGGCTTCGGTCTTATGCTAAGAATGGTTACTGCCAGCAGAGCCAGACCTGGGCTTCCTGAGGTTTGGTCAGCAATTGAGGATGCAGGTGCACGCAGAGCTGGAAATGAGATGGTGCTTAAGGTCTGTTTTGAAACTGCCCAGGCTATTAGACTTACAAATGGTTTCAGGCACCTCATTAAGCCACGGTGTGGCTCTGTAGGAGAAGGCACGCTGTCTGAGAACTGTGTGTTGGAATGGTACCATGAGGGCCCCCTGCGTTCTACTTCTGGTTTCATACTCTGAGCCTGGTAAGGACAAGATGCCAGCTATGCATGGGAGGACTTTTCCCATTAATGCTTTTTAGCCTAGGAGGCATGTGAGGAATTTAGTCCTGCACCCAAGAGACAGCAGGTGTGTCTGTTTGTAGAGGGAGCGGGTGTGGGTCAGTTGATCCCCATTCAGGATGAATTGCAGGCCTTGTTGAGAGCTAAGTGTACCCTCTTGAGCACGAAGTCTGATGCTGCACTGTAGATGACTAGGTCATTGTCAATGGTGGAGAGGATAAAGCTTGTGACTGAAAGGCAGATGGCTGCTGCGGTAAGATATTTTCTGTGCTTGTAGAGCACACCTAGCTTGGTGTTCACTGCCTTGACCACCAGGTCAACATGTTGAGTGTAGGATAAGGTGTCATCCAGGGTGTCCCCCAGGTATTTGAAGGAGTGAACCTGTTTCAGGGGGGCAAGGACATTGTTGGTGATGTTTATGGTGGGGAACCTTTTCTTGACCTGGGGACTGGATAGGAGCATGGTCTTGTTTTTTTTTTTTTTTTGTAATTGAGCAGAAGCTTGTGCTCACAGAACCAGTCTTTTGTTTTACTGAAGGAGTGCTGACATGCAGCCTGGAGTGGTTCAGTTCGAGGACTGCTGTTGAGGATGACAGTGTCATCTGCATATATCACATCTATAATCAACTCTTCCCTCTCCCCTTTTTCTACCCCCATATCTGTCCCTTCCACATTCCTTTGACCCTGGTTCCAGCTCTAAATTCTCCAGACCATATCACTATATATCTTTTTATATTAGGTTTTATTTGTATTCGGTGCACCTGATATGTATATTTCTTTACTTTTATGAAAAATTGTGTCCTACCCAAAACTAGCTGTATCTTCTGTTCCAGACATATACTACTGTCAATGCTACCTGCTGATACTTTGTATATACTGTATTATTGTATCTCACTTTATTTGTATTATTACTATTTTCTTGTGTGTTGCATCCCATGTATATTGCCCCTTGTTCCCGCGTTAACAAACCCAGGTCCACCTTGAAAATGAGCTTGCTCAACGGTGATCACCTGGTTAAATAAAGACTTTGATTGCTTGAGTAATATAGGATTAGCTTGAAGTCACAGGCTTGAGGGAGATTATTCAGGAACAGGCTGAAAAGCAGGGGTCCCAAGATGGATCCCTGGGGGACCCCAAGCATGACTTCCCTAGTTCCTGACACTGTTTGTCCTATTTTTACATGTTGTGATCTGAGGAACAGGTAGTCTTGGAACCAGAGCATTTCATTGGCTGCTACCCCCCAGCCTTTGTAGCTGGACCAGTAAAAGGGTATGGTTAACGGTGTTGAAAGCTTTTGTTAAGTCTATGAACACTGATCCAACTAGTTTGCCTTCATCCATAGTTTTGTGAGTGTAGTCAGTGAACTCCACTAGGGCAGTCGTAGTACTGTGCCCCTGCCTAAACCTGTGCTGGTTGGGGCATTGCAGCTTATATTTGCTGATGTGGTCCATCAGTTGATCTGCAACAATCTTCTCTAGGACCTTGGATGGGGGAGAGGATTGAAATCGGACTGTAATTAGACACATTGGTCCTGTCCCCGGTTTTGTGGACAGGAGTGACCAGCGCGTGCTTCCAGGTGGCCGGGAATTGCACCAGAGTCAGTGATTTGTTAAATAAATTTGTAATTGGCATGATGAGTACATCAAGAGTTAGATATACCAGCTTCACGTCTATTCCATCACTACCCATTCTGGTCTTCCCAAGCACTTTTTTATATAGAATGAAGCCTTCTTTACAGTAACTCTCTTGAGGTAGAAGGCAGGGTGAGAGGTACTGTATGCTTTGCTACCTGAGGGGGTCTTGGCGGGGTGTTGGTAGTCAGGAGGGAGGACTGTACTTAGATCTGTGAAGGCAGAGTTGAAGGCCCACGTGATGAGGAGTGGGTCTGAGGTAGGAGAGCAATTAATGTGGATCAGCTTTGGGTGTTTCTTGTCTTCCTCCCCCAGGAGATTTTTTATGTTTCCCCAGAACCTTTTGCTGTCTCCTTGGCTTTTGTCTAGCAGTTCCTTGTGGTGATCAGCTTTTGCCCTCCATATTAGGTGCGTGCAACAGTTTCTGGCAGCCCTGTACAGCTGATGGTCATGGTCCTTACCAGATGCCCTTGCTTTTAACCAGAGGTTGTCCCTTTCCTTTATCCTGGCTAGGATCTCACCTGTAATTCATCCATTTGTGGTCCCATGCACCTTTCTCCTTTTTAGCAGCACGTACTGGTTACAAATATAGTTGAATCTATTGGTGAGCTACTTCAGGGCCTGGTCCAGATCTGGTAGTGTGTCAATGGGTGACCAGTCATGGAGGGATTAGGCATTTTGAGCAATCCTAGCTGACCTCTCTTCAAGGTCCTGCTCTGAATAGTGATGAGGGGGCCATTTTTGAACCTATTTGACTATCTAAGTGTAATCCCCTCCAACCAGCCCCCCTTGTTTAACCAGAAGGGCTTCTTCTCTCACCACAAAAGTCTAGGGGCAACAGAGAGGGGTTGGGGGTTACATGAATTAGTACTAGACATAAAAAAAAATGGCCACCATTAGACTCGGTGGACCAGACTGTTATACAAAAACAGTCAACTAAGTGTGGCAACTACCTGGCACATACCTAGTGGGACCATTTACCATGGCCAGCAACCCAGGTCCCTGGGAGAGAAGGTTTGCTCACAATTATACTAGGTTTGCACTTCTGGACAGGGGCACATAAGTAACTCCAGACACAGGGAAGCAATAACAATACTGTCCAAACTGAGTTGGAATTCTAGAATGTGGCTTTTATTCACGTAGGAATAATCACAAAGCGAAGATGGGCCCCCATGGTGCTAGACATACTGGTATTGCAGATTCTCCAGGGTACAGAAATTCCTGAATTCCCATTTAGCATAGGCAGAAGAAACATGAAACAGTGAACACTTTGGTTCTGATTTGGAGATTGACACACACGGCCAGATGTAGTACATTTTCCATCGACTAGGCACGCATGGCCAGATGTAGGACACTTTCCCATTTTTCATGAGGAATGAAGGTGGTACACATGACCACAAAGGAGCACATCCAGGCTCAGAACTTTCAGAACCCACTATACTGGGGTAAACTGAATGAAAACAACCCACATCCAGGGGTAAACACTTTTCTCAGGCATTGGCCAACTGCACTGAAGAAAAAGTAATAAGTGTCCTTTAGAACTCAAAGAGGTAAACTGGTTACTCCGGGGTCTCCAATCTTTTGTTTCCAAGCTTGTACTCAGCCATTCATCTGGTTAATAACACCACACAAACTGTAGATGCTGTCTTGAAATGTATATCACACTTAACATACTACACACACACACACACACACACCTCAGAGGTGTCAGAAAATTAAAAGTTCTGTACTTGGACAGTCACATGCTGAACTCCAATGTAGGCAGACACTTTTAAACAGAAAGTCTATGTGACAGGGTCCCTTTGTCAAAGAAATTCACCCCTAGGTATTGCAGACGCACCTGGGCTTACACAGAGAAATTGTACTCACAACAAATGAAGATGTCCAAGGCAGCTTCACCAAACAAGTGGATCAAGGGGATTGCCCCTGAATCCTGGAGTTTTCCCCCATCCCTCCTGGGATGGGGCAAAGAAACCTTACTAGCACAGGTCTCCACCACTTCAGAAAAACGGTCTTCTTTGTTCTTGTTCTAGGGTGAGAACAAACTGCCACAAAAACAAAAGGGGTAGCTCTTTGTCAGAGCTAAATTGAGGAGTTACACAGCAGTTGCAGCCTCCTCTTAGAACTCTTAGAACTCCACTTATAGACTCACTGAACATACCAATTCACTCTAAAGCCAGCTGGACACTGTGGCTTATGCTGCTGCAAGAGTTCTATGATTACATCATCACTCCAACTCAGCTAAGACTGAAAACAGAGTATGACAGTGTGAAACCCATTTATCTGCCATTTCACAAGCTACCTTCCCTGCCTGCGACTGATTCTAACTGGGATTCTAGTAACCCTGGGGAACAAGGGCATTACATAAGGGTGACCAGGGAGTGGTCCCTCAGTGTGTCAGGAAGCACCCTGACCTCAGATATTCATGTTGGGGTGTTTGTGAGCATTCAGTCAATGAGCATGCTCTTCCCTGTTCTGTGGTTTCTTCTGGTTGGTTCTGTGACTAGTTGTGTCAGGTATGAACTTGTCACGATATCCTTAAGTGGAGTGGAGTTGTCGCTTATATTGAAATCCCCTGTGATTAGTAAATCACTGTCCTTAGGTAGTAATTCCACTGTCTCTGGGATCTTAGGTAAACTGTCCTGTACTTTTTTGGGGGGCAGATATGCTGATGCAATGGTCAGTGTCTTACCCAGCTGCCCGACCTGTATTTTCACTACTAGGAGCTCGTGGTCAGCGGTCATCCTGGAGATGGGGAGGACGGTGCAGTGGAGGGAGTCTTTTGTGTAGATAAGACAGCCACCTCCCTTCTTGCCTTGCCTGTCACTCCTGAATACCTTATCTCCTGGCAGTGCTTTTTCTTTGCTTTTTATTTTGCTTGTCAGCCATGTCTCAGTTAGGCAGGCTATGTCCGGTTTGTGCTGGGCCATCCAGGCCTGTAGTTGTGTAAAGTTTGCTGTGAGGCTGCAAATATTCATTTTGGCTATTTTCAGTCCCTTTGTCTGGAAACCCACAGAACCGGGTGGCAATGGAGGGTCAGGATTTGGGTGTATATACCTCGATAAAAGGAGGAGCATTAGGATAAGTTTCTTCATTGTGATGTAGAGGGTTATTGAGATTTATGTCTTGCGTTTCTTTATTTTACCTTGGAAAGGCTCCTCCACTTTCAGTGGGGGGGTTAGTGCAAGGTGGCAGCCTGGCAGTGCCTTGGTGTGCTGTTGTAGTCCTATGGTAGTAGTTCTACTGGTGAGCCTCCTCTGTGGCAGTTGTTCCTAGTGCTGATAGCCATCGGCCTGTTATGAGGCTATGATTGGGGTAGACTGATGAGGGGCAGGAGTCCTGGAGTGCGCCTAGGCCCAGTAAACCAACTGTGACAGCTATGAGTAGGAGAGCAGTGCACCACATATTGGCTGGGATGTGTAGCACATTTGTGGGTGGGTGCTTGTTCTGAGGGGTGTAGCAGCACTGAGGTATTGGAGTCCCTATAGACCTATGCCTTGGGCTAGTCATGGGTGGTGCTGGGTGTAGTAGGCATAGTTACTGTGTGTTTAATAGAGGTTGGGACCAGGGAGGGTGGTTGGGGGCTGGGAGAAGCCATACTTTCTGGGTTATAGACACCGGCTACTCTTTGAAGTTTCTAGTGTAGTGAAGAGGACCTCAAACTGCAGGTGTCAGTAGCCAAGGGGCACAGAGAGCTTGGGAATAAACTAACTTTGGTAATCAAATCATACTTCAAGGAGGGTGCTGAGAGTTTAGGCTTATTTATGGGTGTAGACCCAGTGACAACTGGAACCTGGAGGCTGTAACTAAGAGTGGCTTGGCAGGCCTATTAAGATACACCCAGCATATGAGCTGGCAGAGCTTCAACAGTTAGAGCCCTGTCAAGGAGTGTCAGACAGCCTACTAGGCAATAATTGCCCAATGGTGAGGTCTTCTGATATTCATGGGCAGGACCATTGTGTATTTAAGGTGGCCTAGGGAGGGGGTGGTGGGTGGGCTGAAAAACCCTCTAGAGAGCAGGGGCTGAAGCAGCTACTGCTGGCTGCCATGGACCAGTCTTTTTGACTGAAAATCCATACAGAGTCAGCCCTGGAGATCCAGCAAGTGCTGTAGCCAATCTGTGCTTGTTTGCTGCTGAAAGCAGCCAATGGGAGTCCTCCTGCACTGAGTGGCAAGCCAATCATTGTTCTGGCTTGGGAGCCAGGTTCAGGGTTCCATATCTGGCAGAGAAGTCCTCCAGAGAAGCGGCACCTGAGGGTGGGCTGACCGGCGACTTCTTCCTGCCGGCCAGAGGCAACAGGGCAGACCCTGGAAGGGGCTTCACCTGGGAAGGGAAGACAGAGAGGGAAATTACTGTTATACTCTGAGGAACAAAGGCTAATTTGAGCACTTAGTCGCTGGGCATGGAGAACAGGGATTAGTGCATGGTGGTTACTCAGGATGCAGACAGGGGGATGGGGGGAATTCTGACTGAACAAAAGGTGACCATTTCTTTTGGCACCAGAAGTGAGGTTAAGCTAAGATATTGGAACAGGATATAGTACCACAGGACTGGAAAAGGGCAATGGTTGTGTCACTGCACAACAGTGGTAGCAGGGAGGTTGCAGGAAGCTACCGCCCAGTAAGTCTGACATCAGTGGTGGGTAAAATAATGGAGACAATGCTTAAGGAAAGGGTAATGAACTACCTGAAAGCAAGTGAGCAACTTGACCCAAAGCAGCATGGCTTCACGTCAGGATGCTCATGCCAAACAAATTTTTATAGAATTCTTCAACTGGGTTACAAGAAAAGTAGACCAGCAGTTGGCAGTCGACATGGTGTATCTGGACTTTAGTAAAGCCATTGATATAGTCCCACACAAGCTAGCCAACAATCTGGAGCATGCTGGCATCATTCACAAAGTAGTTAAATAGATCACAGGCTGACTGCAAGGCAGGACGCAGAGAGCTGTAGTAATTGGTACCTTGTCCCAAGAGGGGAAGGCATCAAGTGGCATGCTGCAGGGGTCAATACTAGGCCCCTTCCTTTTCAACATATTCATCAACAACATCAGTGAAGAACTGAAAGGGAAAGTCTTCCTCTTTGCAGATGATACAAAGGTCTGCAACAGGGTGAACACACAGGAAGGGATCACAGAAATAGAGGCAGATCTCAGGATGCTAGAGGAATGGTCCAGGAACTGGCAGTTGAGATTCAATGCCAAAAAATGTAAAGTCGTGCACTTGGGTAGAAGGAACCCAGCCTGAAGTATGTCTTGGAGGGGCAGATACTAAAAGAAACAAAGCTGGAATGGAATCTTAATGTAATCCTCCTGCCGTACAGGTCCCTGGTGAGACCTCACTTGGAGTACTGTTTGCAGTTCTGGAAACCTCACCTAAAAAAGGATATAGACCATCTGGAAACCATGCAGAGATGTGTCACCAAAATGGTGCAGGGTCTGCACCATGAAACATGTGAAGTTAGGCTCAGCCAGCTAAATTTATTCTCCCTTGAGCAGTAGAGGAACAAAGGAGACATGATTGAGACATTTACATTTGTTAAAGGGATCAACACAGTACAAACCAGGAACCTCTTCTGGGAAAAACAGGCTGGCATATAATAGAGGCACAACTATGTGCCTGTGGAGATAAATTCAAAACAATGTTCGGAAGTCTTTCGTTTGTGGACCTGAAACAGCCTGCCACCGGTAGAGGTCAAGATGTTCAGTGAACTAAACAGTATGGATACAGTATAGTGACCTCAGCAAGACAAATTGATAGTGGGAGATAGAAAACCCAGGCAGACTAGATGGACCACATGGTCTCCTTCTACCAGAAAATTCTTCTGTTCTTATGTACCCTTGCTCCTTGGTATTGTTTCACTTTTATGAGTGTTACATAGCAGGAATCCATTTGTGAAAACGTTCTTAAATTCTTACAGAAGTCCTTTTACTGAACATTACATGAAACTGAACAAATTTATAGGTAAATGGTGCCTTTCAGACATCTCTTGGGTAATCAAGAGTGTCATCTTGAGACATCTTTGTGCTTGAGAACTGTGATAGGAAGCTGAGCAGCTGTGGAAAGTGAAGATGTCTTCTAAATGAAACTCTTGATTAGCCAAGAGACATCTCAAAGACACCATTTGCACTTTGTCAAGCATTTGTTCTTTTCTCCTGGGTAACTCACTTTCACAGCATCTTGCCTTACATATGAGCATCAGTGCAAACATCAGCTTGATTGGTAATGCTGGTGGGAGTTTAGCCTACCCTTTCAGTCGATGTACTGAGCAGAGACTGAGATCGGCAAGATTAGTTAGGCTTTATAGTGTAGTGTAGAATAGGATTAGCAGGTAGCATTGTGGCAGTATTGAGAGTGACTTAAAAAAGGCTATCTGATTGGCAAACAATAGAAAAATAATTAAATTAAGGACTACAATTAATCTTTGAATCCTGTTAATGAAAAACATTCATGCAGCTGTGAATGGCTGGTGAGGAATGGGAGCCAATGTTGGGGAGAAAACAACAGTAAAGCAAAGTAACACAATGAAGCTAAATACAAAGACAAACAAGCCAGGTGAGGTGTGTTAGGGAATTTTAATTTAATATTCTGTTATTTAACTTCTTCTTGGAAATATCAGTCTGTTCGCTTCAACCACTTGGAAGCATTCCAGTCAGTTTCATTTTCTGCTCCTATTTGAAAAAGACAGTTCCATCTAGGAATGTATCTGTGTTCTGAGGCTGCAACAGAAGACATTTTGGCTGTATAAAAGGTCTTCACACAATGCAGCCAGGTGCAAAGCTCTCTATACAAAAAATAAAATAAAAGCTTTATGATTTGTGCCCCAAATAATTGGAAAAGTAGAGAAGGGCCACTGACTCTACAGTAAAAGTGAATGAGCAAGTTGACAGATTTGATAGTGCAGACAGTTACCACGTTTATATGTTGTAGTGTACCTTTACATAAGAACATAAGAATTTGCTGGCAGAAGGAGACTCTGTGGTCCATTTAGTCTGCTTGGGTTTTCTACCCCCCACCTTTACTGGTGGAAATGATCAGGGTCCAGGCAGGGTTGTGCCAGATAACTTCCACCACCATGTCAACATGCAATTCCTTATCTCTTTTGTTGGCGCATCACAGTACATCACTAAATGTGTATGCAAATCATACATGCACATCAATGAACGTTGGCAGACACCCTTACTCAGTATGGGGCTTTTATGTAAAATAGAGCAAGCGGGAAAAGCAGAGTCTATTGAGAGTTGTAAAATTTGACAACTCTCCCCCTACTGTTGGTGGTTTTATCTTGGTTGCAGTCAGTTTGTTACAGGCAGTATTCATAATAATATAATCAGACAACTGTGTCGGGAAATTGTATCGCTGCACTGTACTTACAAGAGTAAAACATATTTTTTCTTCTGTCTAGTGTACTAAGATATTGTTTATTTCTTTTGCCAAAATGGATATTCTTAAGTTGCTCACTCAATTTTTTAAGGTGTGTCCGAGAGTAATGAAGAATAACACTGTGCTTTTATGCAGTTCTACAGCAGACAGTTTGACAACAACAAAAAACTAAACCTTGGGGGGCAAAGGGTGAATTTAAATACAAATCAAAAATACAATTTAGTTAAACAAACAAATATTGAAAATAAAAAAAAACCCTAATAAAAAAAAGGACCTGTTGATATTCTTGCTTACTAACGCAAGAAGTCTTCATATAACAAAATTTGATGAATTAGAAATCTTAATTCATAGGGATAATATAGACATAGGTGCAATTACGGAAACTTGGTGGGGTAATAAATCCACTTGGAATAACGAAATAAATGGTTATAATATGATATTTAAAAATAGAGAAGCAAAAAAAGGAGGTGGTATAGCATTTTTTATAAAAAATAATATCAAATATAAAAGCATTAATACAACTGAAGATGAAACTAGTGAAATCCAGTGGATTGAAATAATAAGAGATACACAAAAAAAAACTACTGGTAGGACTCTGTTATAGACCTCCAAATATCAATCCAGTACTACACCAAGCTATGCTGAATAGTATAGAAAGTAAGCTCAACCTGTCGGACATTATATTGTTAGGAGATTTTAATTTTCCAGGTATCAACTGGAAAAATGGCTCTACAAGAAATAAAATGGAAACTTCTTTTATTGAACTACTGGATTCATATGGTATGTCTCAATTAATAAATGTACCAACAAGAAAACATAATATTCTAGACTTATTAATAACATATATCCCTCAGCAAATTTCAAATACTAAAATTCAAGATCCACTATTGAATAGTGATCATTATATTATTACATTTAGTATCAAGTTGTCACTAGCGCGTAACTGTGGAAAAACTATTTTTAAAAATTATGGTAAGGCAAATTTTGTTCAAATTAACAAAGAACTAATGTCATGGGAGTGGGATAATTTGCACACGTCACCGGAAGATCTATGGCAGTTATTAAAAAATAGAATTATTGCTTCAGAACAAAAATATGTCCCAAACAAAATGGGATATAATAATATGGGAAAATTACCTTTATGGGTGAGCCCCAATATACTCTTTTTGATAAAGAAAAAAAGAAGAGCATATAGAGCCAGAAAAAGATGTAATAATGATTACAACATCACTAAGTATAGGACAGCATTAAATAAATGTAAGTATGCAATAAGAAAGGCTAAAAAACAACTGGAATTTAAGTTGGCTCACATTAACGATGGGGGAAAAGTTTTTACTCCTATGTAAACAACAAAAAACAAACCACTAAAACTATTGGGCCTCTGGTTATTGAAGACAAGATATTACAAACACCACAAAAAATGGCCCAAGAATTTAATAATTACTTTTGCTCTACCTTCAACACAACAATAAACATCGAACATAATACTAGTAAGGAAAACAGTAACAATACAATAGGACATAAGATATTCGAAATAACTAGACTGGAGATAAAACAAAAATTGGAATCAATCAACATAAATAAATGGGCGTGCAGCCCCTACCGTACTACACATTACAGATATGTGAATTAATAATTCACATATCTGGAATGTGTAGTATGTAGAGATTCTAGCCCATTGGCTCACGCCAGAACCAATGGGCATGCAGCCCTACTTAGGTGTCAGTCGGTGGGTGGCAGGGAGGCAGACAGGTGGGCTGCCGTCTACCGGCTGACTGGGGGAGCGGGTGGTGGGACTCAGTGGGCGGTGGGGAGGGGGATACCCAGACCACCAGGGTAATAGGACATTTTTCAGATACAGATGCCCACGATCGGGCAGCATTTGGTCCACTAGACCACCAGGGATATTGGACGGGGGAGGTTTATTATAACAGATGCCAGCAATCGGGCACATAGCGGTCCACTGGACCACCAGGGATATTGGACGGGGACTTTATTTTTTAACAAATGCCCACAATTGGGCAGCAGGGGTTGTCGGTCCCCGACGGCTGCTGCCTGGCAGGGCGCCAGGCGTAAGTCATTGGGGATTGGCGCACCTGTATGCTAATGGAATGCAAATGGGGCCATAATGACATGCAAATGGCCCCATGTGTGCCTTGCATAAATTATGCCCCATTTGCATGTCCCCTTTTGAATATCGCAGGTGCTGTGAATGGCGCAATGGCACTTGCACTAGCGCATCGCCATGCTCCACTCTGGCCACTTGCGCTGGTGCAGTGCCACTGTGCCATGCACAATGGGGGTGGCCAGGGTGTGATATTCAAAGCTGCTGAGCCATAGTGCAGCTCCTTTCAATATCACCCAGGCCACATCCCTGCACAGCCAAGTTGAGCTGCGCCCAGGCTTGCGCCACAGCCTGGCACAGTTTGAATATCCAGGCCCTGATGTTTAAAATTGTTAATGATGAGGAACTTATGACACAGCTGGGAATGACATTTAATATAAGATAGTGTAATCACAGAAGTCATAAATTTCAACTTACCCTAACATACCCCAAACTAGACCATAGACGCTATTTTTTCACCTAGAGAATTATACTAATTTGGAATGGACTACCAAAAACAATATTCAATACTTTGAATATAGAAACCTTTAAAACCAATCTAGATAAATTCTTATTAAATAAAGGTATAAACTAGTTCCAGGATCTGGAGATGTACTTATATGGGCTACGGCCTTCTGTACATCTATTTCTCTTAGTATGTAATTTAGTAGATGTTGAATGACAGAAGGAAAATGGAAAATAATGTGGAAGAGCTTAATTGTTTAATGCAAATTTTGCAATCAAATATTTCAATCTGTAGCATTTTTAGGGCATATGGCTCTTCATAGTATAGATCTGTGTGGCAACATACTCGCAGCTCTGATTGGTGGAATGATATTTTACTTGTCATGTTCTCCAACAGAGAGAGAGAGAGGTGGGAACATTTTAGGATGGGAGACTCCTCATTTAAAAAACTACACATTATGGGTAGAGGCTTTATGCAGCTTCTTGCATTTCCTGGGAGGGAGGCTGTTCCACTAGACATAAGAGTTGCAGTCATGTTGTATAAGCTGACAACAGACAACATATAAAGAGGTTGACAATCAGTCTTGTCTGCACAAGAGTACGGTATATAAGTTTGTAAGAGTTTTCTGCAATGGTTTTTGTGCAGCGATTCTCCCTAACTTAATAAAAAAGCCAGACACATGCAAGACTTTTAGAATAGCAAATAAATTTAAGGCAAGATGCAGAATACCAAGCATCACCAGGATGCATAGATGGAACTCACATTCCAATTTTGCTACCCACACATGGGTATAGGAACTACGTAAACCACAAAGGTTGGCCATAATACATCCTACCGGGAGTGACTGATGATAAATATTGGTACACTATCTTAGAAAAAATTGCAAATTTTATAAATAGATAAATCAATTATCTTATATCGAGTATGCTATTGTGAGGGTGCCACAAGTAGGGTGCAGCCATCAGAGCTCTGTCATCACAGCATGTGCTATATCAGTATACTGGATTCCAGACCGTTTGGTACTGTCAGTGCTAGGGCAGTAAATCTTTGCCTCTTCCCCCAACTTGTATGACTGGGGGGGTTATATTCATTTGAAGGTGGGGCACAGCTCTCCCCTTGAAATACTGCAGACTCTGTGTGCAGTCTGGCTGGGGGGGTGACCCAGTACATGCCGCTCACCTTTGGTGTCACCTTTTTGCCTGCGCTGTCATTTATTGAACGCTCTTTGTGCACTACCATGGATGCACCCTTTCATTGAGACTAGACATTGAAACAGCATGTCAAAATATATTTTCTGTAATGGGTCACCACAGTCTAACAATTTGTTGAGTACCCTACATTGTCTGTCATTTTACAATAATGTAGAAATGCAACAGTCTGGATAACAATTATTTGACTTGTCTATAATTGGGTTGGAGAGTGGGGTAGCAAAGAGGAATGAAATTGTTATGGCTTACAAGTTTAATGTTCATACAGTAGCTACACACCTGATGAGGTTTTTATGTTCATTACTGGAGGGGATTGCCAAACTTCATGGTATATAGTTTTGACTCTATGTCTGATTCATATAGCATGCTGCACACAGTACTAGCATGCAATACATGAGTACTGCATGACTGCTAGACTGCTTTGCGATCTTGGAAATATTGTGTCGATGGAAGGTGGTGGTGGGGAATTACAGAAGGTAACACATGTATAATGAAATCACATGTACTGGATTGTTATATATAAAATTCCAAATTTCTGTACAGTGCCTGAATCTACTCATGATGTGGTAGTTTTCAAACAGTCTGGACTTTGCAGACTTATTGACGCATTACCACAGGTATTTATTATTATTCAGTTACCGTTTAGAATGGTGGTGATGAAGCAGATGTGTTCTTAGTGAACTGATGAACATATGTTCACAAATTAATGTTGCCTTGTCTATGTATGGATGCCCTTACACTGGCCACAATATTCAGAGCTTGGTGCAAGCACAGCTATTTGTGCTATGATTGCATTTGTTCTTGCCTGCCTCTGGCGACATTCAGATGGATAATGCTCACAGATGGGGTTGCACTACCCTACTGAATATCAGTCCATGTCGACTCTGGGCTAAATAGATTTGTGCTGCGCTGACACATACCAGGACTGCATATGGCCCGTGCAAGTTAGTGCTGCCCAAAATGGGATATCACAAGATCCTATGTGGGTCATATTCAAGCCAAAAATGCAAATAATCTCATTGGGCATTCAAGGTGATAAGGGGCCATCTGCATGCCCAATATTGGCTTACTTGTATAGTGTGCAGCAGCCCCTTAGCGACCTTGTCAATGTTACAATTATTCTCTTGTGGTCCACTTGCTCCCCCCAGATCACCTTGTATATATGTATATTAAAAGTCCCTGGTGGTCCAGTGGTTAGTCCACTTCCCGACTACCCAGTAGATATGTATTTTAAAAGTCCACAATGATCAAGTGAACCCCCCCATTCCCCTCTGACCATACACACACACACCTCACACCTGCCCACCTGATGAGGACTACCACTCCTCACCCTCCCCTCACCCTGGATGCTGGGCCATTATGGCAGCAACCAGCACAGTCCTCCTTTCACCTTCTCAGCTAGCAGCCATGTGACAGTCACTGAGTGTGATCACTTGTGTGACTTCCTATGTCTATCAGCTGGTGGTCAGCTGAGGAGGAGTGAGTATGGCTGTGCCAGACTTTGCTTTCATGGAAGCAGCTCTTGGGTTGGAAGGGGAGCTGGGCGATAGTAATTGACATGTGTGCAGATGGGGGGTGTTGCATGTATGGATGAGATGGGTTGGGGATCCACTTGACCACCGTGAAATTTTAAAATATATTTCTATTGGGTGATTGGGGGGAGGGCAACTGCATCACCAGTGGCTTTTACAATACATATCTTGCCAGGAACAAGAACAGACCCATTAGTAGTGTAAGTGGAGAATGTCATGGTTTTCGGGGACTCCATGATTAAGGGAATGCATTGGATCAAGAGGGGTCCTACATACAGGCAGAGGTCATTTTTTTGTGAACTGGGGATGGAGGTGGGGAGGGCAATGCAAAAAATCAGGGAGGGGACTGGTTGCTGGGGAAACCACACCTTATCATTCATTTGGGAACTAATAATCTGGCAAACTATGAAGTGGAGGAGGTCCAGAGGAGGTTCAAGACACTGGCATAGGGATGCCTGGAAGAGGCTAAATTCTTGGCCTTTTCAGAGGTCTTGCCAGTCACCTGTGCCAGCAGGGCTAGGCAGAGGAGAATCAAGGAGTTCAATGAATGACTCTTGGCATGGTGTAAAGAGGAAGGGCTTGCATGTATTGGAGAGTGAGGGGACACATGGGAAGATGATGACCTGTACTGGAAGGACAGATTACATCTGAGTGAGAGTTTGGCAAGAGTATTGAGGGGGATCTACAAGAGTACACTGAGAGGGTACTGGGGGGTATAAACTGGTAGGGGAGTTCAAGGCTAGAATGGGCGAGGAATCAACAAGAGGAGAAAATGGACTAGCAAGCACTCACCCACAAAAGGGAAACAGTACAGACCAGACATAGCAGGGAGGGAAGGTTTGGAGAAGGACAGTATATGGTGGAAAGAACTTTCCACTAACACACAAAGCTTGAGGAATAAGATGGTGGAATTAGAAGCTATAATGGAGAGGGAGGGCCTGGACATAGTTGCCATAACAAAGACATGGTGGACAGAGCACCAGGCCTGGGAAGTAGGGGTCCCAGGATACAGGTTATTCAGGAGGGATAGGGCTGGCAGGAAGGGGGGATTGTGCTGTACATAATGGAGGGCTTAAAGGTAAAAGGAGGGCAGGAAGAGCAAGGGGAAGTAAAAATATTGTGGGTCAGGCTGGAGAGAAGGGCTGGGACATCTATAAGGTTGGGGGTGGTGTAAAGACCTCCGAAGCAGAGTGAGGAAATGGACATGCAGACGCTGCAGGTAGTTCAATGAATGGCACTGAAGGGGGAGATTGTGCTTGTGAGTGACCTTAATGTCCCGGATATAGACTGGGATATTCCAGCAGCTAGGTTGTCCAGGAGCAGGGAGATCCTTGAGTCTCTCCAGGGAGCCTTCCTGCAGCAGCTGGTAAGAGAGTCTACTAGGAAGGGTAATATGCATGATGTGGTCCTTACAAATGGGGATAGCACAGAGGGAATTGGGGATCCGGTCAGCCTAGGAGCAAGCGACCATAACACAGTGGGTTTCAGGGTTAGAGCAGGGCAGGAAGCAAGTTAGACCACCATGAAGGTCTTAGACTTCAGGTGGGCAAATTTTCCCTAAATGAGGGACTTATTCTGGAATGAAATGAAGGGAATGGAGGGGATGGGGGTGCAGGAATTATGGAATAGGATCAAGGGGGGATACTTGAGGCCACAGAGAGTTGTATAAGGAATGTGGGAAAGAACAAAAAAAAGAGGAGACCCCTTTGGTTCAACAGGGAAGTAAGGGAGGCAATAGGGGAAAGAAGGAGGGCATTAGGGAATATAAGAGGATGCAGGGGAGGGAGGGTAGGGAAATTTACAAGGAGAAGTTGAGGGTGGCGAGGCAGAGGATTAGGAAAGCAAAAGCAGAAATGGAGGAAAAAATTGCTAGGCAGGTCAAAAGGGGTGATAAGACTTTCTTTCGGCACAAAGGGGAAAAAAGAAAAGCCAGGCGGGGATAGTTAGGTTAAAAGGAGAGGAGAGAGTACAAGTGGAAGGGGACTTTGGGAAGGTTGATGTACTAAACAGATATTTCAGCTTGGTCTTTAAGATAGCGGGAGAGGGGACCAGACCTGGAGGGGAAGGGAAGGGGGAATGTAGGGGTGGATACTAGTCCAATTAGTGAGGACAGGGTCAGAGAAGAATTGGGTAAGTTGAGGACAGAAAAGGCAATTGATCTGGATGTGCTGCACCCTAGGGTGCTCCTAGAGCTAAGTGAGGATCTGGTGGCACCACTAGCAAGGTTATTTAACTTGTCTTTAGATACAGGGAGAGTGCCAGAGGACTGGAAGAGGGCAGATGTGGTGCCAGTTCACAAAAGTGGAGCAGGGAGGAGGCTGGAAACAGACAGTTGGTGAGACCCCATCTGGAGTACTGTGTGCAGTTTTGGAGACCTCATCTACACAAGGACATAGACAGGATGGAAGCAGTCCAGAGGAGGACAACTAAAATGGTGCAGGGTCTGCAGCAGAAACCATATGAAAAGAGACTGAGAGAGCTTAATATGTATACTCTTGATGAAAGGAGGAACAGGGGGGACATGGTAGAAACATTCAAGTACCTCAAGGGAATCAACAAAGTCCAGGAGGGTAGCATCTTTCAGAAAAAGAGATGTGTAAGAACAAAGGGGCACAATTTAAAGATAGAGGGGGGACGGCTCACGGGTAATGTGAGGAAATTTTTTTTCATGGAGAGAGTGGTGGATACATGGAACAGCCTTCCTGAGGAGGTCGTTGGGTCTAAAACAGACGGGGAATTCAAACATGCATGGGACAAACACAAGGCAATTATAGTGGGGGGTTGCAGGTAGTAGGCTGTTGGTTAACTAGAATCTGCAGCTTATCCAGTAGGTATGGAAATGGGCAGACTGGGTGGGCCAATTGGTCCTTATCTGTCATCAAAGTCTATGTTTCTATGTTTCTATCACCCGGTCAGCCTCACTTTGGTGATTGGTAAGGTGATGGAAGCGATTTGGAAGGAAAAGCTGGTTAAATACTTGGAGGCTAGTGGGCTGCAGGACATTCATCAGCATGGCTTTACATGGAGGAGGTCATGTCAGATGAACCTGATCAGCTTCTTCAATGGGGTGACAAGGGTCATTGACTGGGGGGACAGTGGACATGGCCTATCTGGACTTCAGGAAGGCCTTCGACACTGTGCCCCATAGAAGGCTGGTAAACAAACTAGAGAGCTTGGGGTAGGACAGAAAATATCAAGGTGGGTGGAGAACTGGTTGGTGGGTAGAAGACAGAGGGTGGTGGTGAATGGGGTGCACTCAGAGGAGGTGGGGGTGATGAGCGGGGTTCCCCAGGGGTCTGTGTTGGGGCCCATCCTGTTCAATGTCTACATCAGTGAAATAGCATAGGGACTGCAGGGGAAGGGCTGCCTTTTTGCAGATGATACAAAGATCTGCAACAGGATAGACACCCCAGAGGGTGTGGAGGCGATGAGGGAGGATCTATGATTGCTGGAGGGGTGGTTGGAAACATGGCAACTGAAATTCAACAGCAGGAAATGCACAGTGATGCACATAGGGAGGAATAATTGATGAGCAAAATACACACTGTGGGGGGGATAAAGACATCTGAGCAGAAAAAGGACCTGGGAATCATAATTACAGACAACCTTAAGGTAGGGAGGGACCCAATTCAGCAAGGCAGTGGGCAAAGCAAACAGAATGCTTGCACACATAGGGAGAAGGATAACCAGTAGAAGACATGAGGTGCTGATGCCACTCTACAGTTCCATGGTGAGGCCCCACCTGGAGTATGGGATACAGTTTTGGAGACCTCATTTGCATAGGGACTTAGATGCCACAAAGAGAGTACAGAGAAGGGCCACTAAAATGGTACATGGGTTAATTGGGAGGCCATACAAAGAGATGTTGAAGGTGTTGGAATTGTACCAGCTGGAGACCAGAAGGGAGAGGGGGGATATGATAGAAACATTTAAGTATGTGAAGGGGATCAATAGAGTGGGGGGGAGCTTATTCATGGGGAAGGAAGGTGCTAGAACTAGAGGACATGGACTAAGGGTGGAGGGGAGTGGGTTTAAGGGGAGCATGAGGAGGCATTACTTTTCTGAGAGGATGGTGGCACCCTGGAACAGTCTGCTGAGTGAGGTGGTGGAGGTTGAAACACTGGCGGGGTTTAAGAGGTCTTGAGACAATCACAAGGGATTGTCTAGAGTACGAAGGGGGACACTATGGGGGAGGGAAGCATGAAGTGAGAGAAGGATGGGGCAGACTCGATGGGCTAAGAAGGTCCTTCTCTGCCTACACATATCTATGAATCTATGACTGTCTACTTTTCAGTGTGGGGGGACAGGGGGAACCACTGGACTACCAGATATATTTGAATATACCACTGCACCAGTATGACTGGGAGAATCCCTAATCTGCACAGGCACAGTGATATATTTAGTGTCATGGTGCTGCTGAGTTTGATGGGTGCTCCAAGGGACCTTTAAATATGACACTTCCATGAGCAGTAGCACAAACCCAGGATAGCACCAGCTGTAACCATGCTCATGGTCGGATTTTCAAAGAGTGGTGCAGGGCTTGCATTAAGTCCTGTGTCAAGACCATTTTTTTGGTGCAGCTGCACCAAACATCTTTGCCACAGCTGTGCCCAGTTTAGTAAGTCAGGCGCAGTTGCAACACGTTACCCGATTTATGGCAGCTTGCACCAAATATTTGACACAAACCCTGTAAAAAGGGTACCTAGGATCCATGCAAGCTAGATTAGAAAAAGTTGGTCTAACCTGTGGCAATCAGCGCACAGGATGGATAATCCCAATTGCCAGCTGGGTGAATGCCGCAACCCCCTGTGTGCCATTTGTTCGGTGCACCAACGGCTTGTGCCATTTGGGTCACTTTGAAATTCTGGACCCTAGGTCTTCAAGACAGTAAAATGCATGAGTTTGTGGCAGGGATATCTTGCCAGACCTAACTTATAGTTTTTTTTCCCCAAAAACAATTTATCCTTTTTGGCCAGGGCAGGCTGGCTCCCATCGGCTTTGCTTGCACTGCTCCTCCCTCACCAGCAACCACTTCCACAGGACTTTCCTGTCAGCCACATTCCCCCATGGACTGCACCCTGTGATGGAGCCAGGAGAATGAGGTCCACCTCCCAGGACACACACCCAGGTTGGCCAACCAGAGTTCCAGTGGTAGTGAGGCTGGGGGTGGCAGCTCACAGAACTTCATATACATCTGTCCAGCCATCCATTATTCTCTGTTTTCCTTTCCACAGTCCATACAGATGGGGTACACACATTGGCATGTGCATGTGAAGGCACAGACACATTGCAGGGTCCTGCAGCTCCCTTCCTTTACTCACCGGACCTGTCTCACAATAAGAGCAGGCATTTCCTTGTTGGCAGTCATGCAGAGGGTCCTACATGCCATCCCACCCAAGGAGAGGAGAGCAGCCCTTGGGATGCTAGACCCCCTTTCCACCTGGCCAAACCCCAGCAACTCTTGCTCAATCTTGAACATGGGCCACCAGTTAGACATGGGGTAATGCATTCAATGCCTCAGTCCTCCACACCACTGGGTTGGCTACTCCAACCCAATAGTATTGTTTGGCTTGGTAACAAAGGTATTATATAAGGGACATCCTGCAGATGCTTTCTGCTTCGGCATCAGCAATGCCTTTGATTCAGTGACACACAAAATATTGCTGAAGAATCTATATGACATGGACATTGTAAGGGAAATAGTTAAATGGGTAGGAAGCTGGTTGAATGGGAGACAGCAAAAGGTCTTGGTAATTTGGTAAACATAGTCAAATTGAAAGTGAGGGTGGTAATGACTAGGGCATGAAACATTTTGCCAGTGAAGGTGGAGGGCACCAAAACCATACATGGTTTCAAGTACGGCTGGGGCATAGTGTAGTGTTTGTTGGTTGCTCATTCAGCCGCAGTATCGATGGGAGCCAGGGATGGGTCAGGAGGAATAAAACCCAGTCTTGATAATTGATCATGAGTAGACAGAGAACTCTGGGCAGTCTAGATGGTCCTTTGATCCCTGTCTGTTATCACTAACTGTTTCTATGTTTTTTGGAACATTGTTATGAAAAGTGTAGTATGGAACATTGTTGATGTCATCATGTGCATGGAAAATTGGATTTGCAACATTAAATACATTTTGTGAAACTTTTTGGGGAAACAATGGATAGCACCCCCAATTCACTGAAAGCAGAACAATATGTCAATATGGTTGTGAATCCATATGGAGAACTTTGCTTGCACATGCTGACATCAACTGTTGTCTATGCCGCTCCTTTTATAGACATATTCCACCACATTACAAATTGTTTTGTCTTGCCCTGTGTTGTGGCTGTGGTGAGATAAGGCCATACCTTATTGTTCTAATCATATTTCATGTTATTTTATGTGAGAAATACATCAGAGATGCCAATGGTGGCCCAGTGTAACTTGCAAGGGATCATGGTGCAGAAAAAACATGAGCCCCTAAAATGATGTAATTGCTTGTTACTGGGCAGAGAAACTGTTAGCTGCTAGTAAGAAATTAGAGCTTAATTACACCATTTAAAAGGAAACAAAAGGGGCCAATTAAGCAGGGTTAGAAGGCCAGGAATCCATTTGTGTCTGAATAACCCACAGCATCTAGTGGTGTCATGCCATCTGGATCCCATTTGTCCCTGCAGGTATACCCTGAATTAATCTAATTACAGCTCAATGGACTAGTATTTAGATAAATTGCTGTACTGCATTTAGTTTGATTTCAGCCATTTGAAGGGGAAGGAGGCTGGATCTGCTCCTAAAATTCTGGTTTGAGCTGGCTGGCTTCTGAATCCCTTTTGCTCTCCTTTTCAGAAATGAACATGTGTTTTTGGTAATAAAATATTAACACCTGATTGGTTGCATAGCCATGGAGATGAAATGCTAGGTAACCACACTGCAAGCCAGCATCCACTGGATCTGTCCTTTTGGAATCCTGTAAAACAAGGGTGCAGGAAGTTATCAGTGCCTTTTTGCCATTTTGCCTTCTGCTTCTGCTTGCTGCCTGTTGCCAATTCAAGTTACATATGAAGGAACTGTTTGCACTGGGACCCTGTCCTGCTGAGAAAAAGCAGAGACATTTTTTTTTTCAAGAAATTTTCCTGGACCACAAGAATCAAGAATTCAACTACTTTTTTAAGGACAGTTTGCACTTCAAATTCAGCAACCAAGGACTTGAGGTAGAACTTTAAAACTCAGAATTTTAAAGTGTAGGTTATTATTGTATATTTCCATTTTCTTTTTCATATCTTGTAACCAATGTCTAAAAGTATCTGTCTTTAAGTTATTTGCTGCATTTATTAATTAATTAGTAAAGCCTTTGGCTTACTTTAAGATAATTCTGCCAGTGTCTTTTGTGTGTGTTGCTTGGGAAGGGCTGTTCAAACTATACTATGCCTGGTTGACTGCTTTAATGGCCAAACACTACCGAAGTAAAGTACCACAAGGAACTCTGTGGATGAAAGGAGGGAAGGAAATATGAAAGGTCTCAAGGAGGAGTCTGTGGGGGTTTGAACCAGTCTCTGCATTTCTAGGGAAAGACACATAATAGGGTGTATAAGGGCCTCCCCAACCCCCAAAGGCCTATACATGCATGTGGCTTTCTGGTTTGTTGTGCAGTAGCCGAGATCCTTCCCTTGCAGGAACACAGACTCAAGACTGTATTTGCACTCCCTCACATGGAGAGAGGAAGCCTTGGAATCCTCTGACATATGTTCAGTTGTGAAACAGTGAGCATACTAAAAGGAGAGAGGAGAGGTATCCCTGACCCTGTCACAAGTGGATTCACTGTAGCGAGGGGGCTTGTGACGGATTTGGTGAGCAGCAGTGTGATTGGCGAACTGTTTGAACAAACCACACACATAGAGGGCAGAAACTGGAAAAGGGAAAATTGGTTACAAGATATGGTTCCCTACCCTGTTTTATTTTTTTGCTGCAAGTGAAAGGCAGACTAGTGTCAGTGTAGGGAAGAAAGATGACTTCCAAGTACAGCAACTACAGTGTAGAAGAACTGAAGCAGCTGTTCCAGGAGAGAAGGATCCATTATAGGGGGTTAAGTACAAAGAACCTCATGGAGGGTCTTGTGGCAGCCGATGAGCAAGTCACTGTCCAGGACCTCGAGTCACAGCCGGTAACTGAAATGGACCAGATCTTGGGCATGGGGGTGCCAACGGACATCGCAGTATCCAGTCCTAGGGAGGAGGACAGCGAGACCAGATAGGACCCAGAACTGCAGCACCAAGTGCACCAAGTGAAGTCCACCACAGATCCTGAGCTAGAAAGGCTAAAGGTACAATTTGAGTTCAGGAAATTGGAGCTGAAGCAGAAAAAGTTTGAAGCTTAGCAGCAGAGGGAATTCAACCAGAGAAAGTTTGAAATGTAGATGCAGGAAAAGCAGTGTCAAAGAAAGTTTGAACTGGAGAGACTAAGACTCCAATAACCAGTGCCAGAGGAGGTAAGTGGTAAGGGTCAACCTAAAACCCCAGGGCTGGGGTTTAAATTAAATTCCAACTTAATAGCTGAATTTAAAGAAGGGGAGGATATGGATGCATTTTTGAATTTGTTTGAAAAATTCTGTATCCAGGCCAAATTACAGTCTAGTTTTGATACTATTCAGGACTTCTTTGCTAAGTCCAAGTTAACAAGCATTTGTCAATGTTGAATGTTGTCTTGCTGGTTTAGGCGTTGGTAGTGCAGAAGTTAGAGAGAGACACATAAAAGAAGTAGCAGTGAAGTATAGAACCGACATCAACCCCACCCCACCCCACTCTGCAGAGAGTGACAGGCATTGGGTATGCGTTTGGGTCGCTGGCCATAACGCTGATGCTATTTCACCTCACCCTACCCTGCAGAGTCTGACAAGTGTCGCGTTGTACCTTGGGGTCATCTGGCCTTATGCTCACCCCATTTCATAAGGAAGTATGTTGAGATGGGTGCAGCATAGGAGAATGGGTTGAACTTTGGGGCTGTAGAGTCCAAGGCACACCTTGATGCCTGTCAGTGACTGCAGTGTGGAGGTGGAGGACCAGTGGCATGAGCAGTACAGCAGACAATCCAGAGACACACCCCTGATGCCTGTTAGTCTGTACAGGGTCAGATGTAATGGTTAAAAACCCTAATGCCCTGGGCGTGTGTTGGTATTTGCACTCCAAATTTTAAAACATGGCCTTTTTCTGACCCCACCTCATGAAAGCATTTGGGACCTCTGTTCATGAACAGTGCCCCTGTGATTTTGTTAATCTGTCTCGAACATTGATTTCCCACAGTGACCGCGCCATTCTGCACCACATGAAAATGTCAGCTGCACCATTGATAAGGAGATGTGAAGAGATGGCAATGTGGGAAATCTGGAGTGAAAATTTTAAACACTCTCGGAGTTACAAGCATGTGTGAAAACTGCACATTGCACGCTCATAACACAGTCATTTAGTGGAATTATTTCACCAAATTTTTAACATAGCCATTTTGGGATCTCTGCTCATGAACAGTGCCACTATGATTATCTTAATGTACCCGAAAGCTAATTTCCCAGAGCGACCATGTGATTGTGTGTAAGATGTGTGAAACTACATTTCAGACAGGATGTGACAAATGACAGCTGAACTGTTCATAAGAATGTGTGCAAAAATAACAATGTTGAAAATCTGGAGTGAAAATATTACAAATTCTCAAACTTACGACTGTGCATGGACACTGCGCAACGCACGCTTGTAACTTAGTCATTTTACTAATTTTTTTCACCAAATTTTCAACATAGGCATTTTGGGGCCTCTGCTCATGAACAGTATCACTGTAATTTTCTTACTCTGTTCTGAACATTGTTTTTCTACAGCGACTGCGCCACTGCTCACCGGATGTGCGAAAACACAGTTCAGGTAGGATGTGGGAATTGAAAGCTGTACTGTTCATAAGGAGGTGTGAAAAAATGGCAATGGTGAAAATCTGGAGTACAAATATTAAAAATTATCGAAGTTATGAGCGTGCATGGAAACTGCACAACGCACGCTTGTAAAACAGTCGTTTTATGGACGGTTGTCACCTAGTTTTCAACATAGGCATTTTAGGACCTCTGCTCATGAACAGTATCACTGTGATTTTCTTACTCTGTCCAGAACACTGATTTCCCACAGCGACCACGCTCTTCTGCTCCAGAAGTGCAAAAACACATTTCGGCCAGGATGTGAAAAATGACAGCTGTACTGTTCATAAGGAGGTATGGAAAAATGCCAATGTTGAAAATCTGGAGTGAAAATATTACAGATTCACAAAGTTATGAGTGTGTGTGGAAACTGCCCAATGCACGATCGAAAAACAGTCATTTTTTGGATTTTTTTCACCAAATTTGCAACATGAGCTTTTTGAGAGACCACCTCATGAACAGTGGCACTGTCATTTCATTAATCAGTCCCAAAGGGTGATTCCGCACAGTGACCACAAAATCACCTTTCGGGATGGAATAACGCCATGACAGTAACTGAATTCATGAGGAGGGGTCCCAATAACCACATGTTGAAAATTTGGTGGCAAAATTCCCCAAAATGCCCGAGAAATGCATCAAAGTTGAAAAAACCCTATTTATGCCATTATACAGCTTACCGGCATTTCTTCAGTTTGCGGTCGACTTTGAAGAGTGCAGATGTGTTCCCGGGTCCACAGAAGATTGTTATGCCGGGCTCTGGAGGTAATTGTGGAGAGAGGGGGGTGTGGGGAGGTGGGGCATGCAGTGGGTGGGTGCTGGTTGGGGGAGTGGGCTGCAAACTGTGAGGGACCATTTTCTACTTTACAGGGGGGAGAAAAACCATTGCGGGAAGGTTTTTGGTTTTACAGGTACATTTGACATGCTGGGGTGGGCTCCAGGGTGTCACCTGTGTGTTTTTTTGGAAGGGGGACTGGAGCCAATGGGGATTGGGCACCCTGCCTGCAACAAAAAAGGTGTTGGGATGATGCCAACGGGACTGGGATCCCTCGTCGGCAAATGAACTGGGAGGGGTGTCACCTGCGGGGTTTTTTTCAAGGGGGACCTGTAGCCAATGAGTATTGGGCACCCAGTTGGAAAATAAAAAAGAGTGTTGGGGGGTGATGCCGATGGGGACTGGGCTCCCCTGTCGGCAGATGAACTGGGGAGGGGGGCCTGATGATGCCGACAGGGGGATTGGGCACCCCCCTTAGTTGGCTTTTCTGGGGACTGTGCTAGGCGGATGGCACAGCCACCGCCATGTTGCACTGAAACTGTCACTGGAAAAGGCATGCCCTGCAATGAGGTGGAGCTCCCTCATTGCAGTGGCTAAAACCTTTCAAGGTGGTGGACATGCTTTTGTACTGCTGTCAAAGACAGCGTGCAATCTAATTCATGCCACAGAGCCCAGCCCCAAAAAGCAGTGGCACCACAGGCCACGACAGGACCGCTCCTACAAAACCTGCTATTCTGAAGTTACTGCAATATGTTTCTTGCGCAGGTGCAAGACAACATAAAAATGAACATTAGTAAAACAAAGTGCATGGTATTGGGGTCTGCTTCAAAGTTAAAGAACGGTTTGGATCTGATTATTACTGATTCGGGGGGGCAAACTTGAGCAGGTTTCTCATTATAAATATCTAGGATATTGGATGGACATTTCGGCAACAGGTAAAACCCTCGTTGATAAACTTATTGGGGCCTTAGGTAAAAGAATGGGGTTATTATATAGAAACAAATATTGTCTAGGGAGAAGTGTGTTAAAGAAAATACTTGAAACTCAAGTTTTTCTGCTGATGGACTTTAGTGATGTTCTTTACGATCACGCTGTGATGATCTGCCACCTGCTTATTGTTATACTGTATAATATTTGTATTATAAATGTTTCTGTGATTGTCTGCCTAAGACACACCATTTAGCAAGTAAGCTTGACCTTTGACCTCAAAAGTGTCGGAGTGAGGATACAGCAGAATGTGATAAACAGATCAGTGAAACCACTAATTAAAGCCTTCCTTCCAGAGGGACAGTTTATTACCCCATATATCCTGCTCCTGCTTTTGAACCTGAAAACTAAATATGAATGTTATGACCCCAGCAGGAAGGGAAGTCATCTCACTGACCCTTTATGGTTTTCTCACCTAGCAGAGAACAAGTGACAGATTGTGGAGTTATGAAACATCAAAGGGAATGTTTTGATCAAGAGACTCATATTTTGGGAAATTGCTAGTTGCTGATTTTCACAGTAATAACATACATCCTTGTGGATATTTATACTAGGAAGTTAAAGTTATTGAAGGATCTAACTGTGACCTCACAAAGGGGTGGGGAGATGGGGCACGGGGTCATAATGTCACAAGACACTATGCCGCATGGCAAAATCGCACTGCCAAGACAGCGTAATATTGCCATGTGGCATAACTCTTTTTTCTGTCGGGGGCTCCACCCCCACAACCCCATTATGGCAGGCTGCACCCCCCCCAAACCCCCCACTAAGGATTCTCAACTCCAGGGGATGGTTTACCTCGGGGAGCACACAATACATGGAAAAAAATAAAATGTCTGGGACTGGGAATCAAACCCGGTCCCAGACGCAGTGCCTGGATTCTTGCTGCTGTGGCTCAGTCCGGATGAGCTACAGCAGCTGCTTAGTGGAACCCACTCCCAGCAGAGGTCTTATCCTCTGCCTGGGATTGTGTGAATGGTGTAATACCGCATACAGCAGTATACGCAGTATTGCACCATTCGATGTCATGGACAGCACTGTTTTGGATCAGCTATAATGTCGTACGCTATTAAGCATACAACATTATGACCCAGTAGGGGGAGATGGATTTTGAAATGGTCAAGTATCTGAGGAAAACATTGCTTTTTATTCTGGACTCAAGAGAGACACTTAGTTCTCCGGACTTAAGAAGGCACTTTATGGTAACATCTAGCTAGGCAAGAACTTTTAAGTATTTGGGGTAGGCATATTTGTGTTCTGTAACTTCCCATTTATTTTATGTGACTGTAAGTAATTGATATATTTGTTCTGTGTTTGATATTTTACCTATTTTACAATTTTTAGTAAACAATATTTTCCTTGAAATACTGCCTGTGTCCTCTCAGTTTTCTTTTGCATGTGAATGCTGAACCAGAGTTTAAGTCTGACAGTTGTTAAGGGCTTGATTGTGTTACATTTTGGAAACCTGGCTGGGTGCCACTGGGTGAAAGATTGTACTGTATTCCCAAAGAGGATACGTATCTGAGCCTGTTAACTGGGTGTGCTAGCATAAGGTTCTCATTTGACCCCCAGGACTCGAGGCTAATAGGTGATTCAGACCTAAAACAGACAGGAGGGTTACCCTGTCTGTCTCCTGTTCATACTATTGCACTTCAAGGTTGGCACTGTGGGAGCAGAGGGCCTGACCTGCGGAGCGCATTTGTGACACACGATAGTTTGGCTAAATTACAAAAGCTGGAGGTCCTGTACAATAGGTGAACAAGGTTAATCCTCCAGTGCCCAAGAGACACTCATCACTGCTTAATGTATGCAAAATTGGGTTGGTGTTCCCTGGTTGATAGGAGACAACTACACAAAGTGTTTTTTGCTTATAAGAGTCTCCAGGGCGATATCCCAAATTACCATCCGTCTTTTGGATGAGACGTTAAACTGAGGTCCCATTTACTTGGATTGGTGGTAGTTCAGGTGGATGTTAAAGATCCCATGGCACTTATCAAAAAGAGTAGGGGTGTTTTTATTGGCAAAATAACATAAAGACAATAACACATTTTAGAACAAATAATATCTCAATAACAGAGAGAAAAACAATTAAACATAATTACTTAAATACCACAAAAAAAGCATTCATAAGAAACTGTAGATTTAACAGAACTTGTGCCAATTTTTACCCTCATGGCTATCGCTAAATACACTTTTCTATAACATCCACACATTTTACTTAAATTTAATAAAGTGAAAAACCCTTCCACCATTTCCGAGGGTTCCTGAGGTAACTCTTAAAGCATCTAGAGAATAAATTTGAATTAACTCCTTAATTATCAATTCACTAACCTTAAAATAAGGCATTTTCTTTTGATAAAGAACCCATTGTACCCTGGCTTGCCATAAATAATATCTTAAACACCCCAAGAATAAAGACAAAGTCTCTTCATGGAATTCTGATAAATTAACTGGATAACAACCTAAAATCAATAAATCATAAGTCATATTACATAACCATCTAAATCCCCTAAGTTAGCTAAATACTTCCATAGACCAATAGCATATGAACATCTGAGAAAAAATGCTCCATGGATTCCTCCACATTAATACATTCTAGGTATGGACACATTCTTTCCTGTAAAGATTTATATTTCGTATTACCTTTGACATTTAATCTCCCATAGAAAATTAACCACTGTGTTTCCTATTGTTTCTGAGGCATCCTAATATTGTTTAATTGTACCAAAACTTTATCATTTAATACTGTAGGGCAATTTTAAATCCTGGTTCCAAGGGACGACAGTTGACATTAGATAACGTAAAGCCCTTTCATGTTGTTATTCAAAATTATCTGTTTTTGTATCTGCCATTTAAACAATTTCTGTGCTGAAGGCCTAAAATATAAAGGTACAGCTAAATGATGATTTAGTTTGGGAGCCAAATTAAGCCAGTTCTTAAAATATTTACCCATTGTTTTTAAATACCAAGTCTCCTCAGCACTTGAGTCTGCTTTTAATCCTTCTTTAACTGAATTAGCAAGAAAATAATGCATGCACAAAATAACTGGATCAACCATACCCAATCCACCTTATTTTTCATCAAGTACGTAACCCTTTTAACGGGATTTAACGATTGCCCCATAACATTTGAAAAACAAACTGTATAACTTTGATTCAAAAAGCACTGGAAGGGGAAAATCATGGCTACATATTGTACCATAGGGAGAAGAAATTGTTAATGACTTGCACCTTTCAATTTGGATAGTTTCCACTGTTTCCACCTATTCACTTTAGACTCTACTTTTGTAATGACACTTTCCCAATTCTCAATAGGTATGTTCTGGGAACCAAACTTAATTCCTAATATTTTAAGAGGAATCCTAGAAATATAAATGCCTCCTGCCATACCTCATTAATCCCTGTTGCACCCATTAATAATCCCTTAGTTTTATTTAAATTTAATTTTGCATTAGATACCTTGAAAAGTCCTGAAGGCTGACACAAAATGGGTTACTGAAGCATAATCCTCAAGGTATACTACTAAGTCATCAGCATAGGCCTGGATTCTTAATTGCAAATCTGATCTATTATTGACTGTCATACCTTCCATTTCTGACTTGAAGCTATAATTTGTAGAAAGGGATCTAAAGTAAAATATAAAGAAGAGGGCTAAGCGGGCACCCTTGACGAACGCCTGTATTTAATCTAAAACATTCTGCCTTATAACCTTTAAATATGGAAACACAAAATAACTATCATACAATTTCTCTATGATATCCACTAATTGGTTTGGCACCCATAGTGTTTAAGCATGAGGAAGAGAAAGGGCAAATAGACTCTATCAAAGGCTTTATCCAAGTCTGCAGTCATTAAACATCTCGTCGATCCTATATCAGAGAGATGCTCAATAACATCCCTAATTAACATAAGAGCAGACTGAACCCGCTCATCAGGTAATCCACAATATTGGTAAGGTGAAATAACTCCTTTCATAATTTTCTAATCTATTATTTAAAATACAAGTAAATATTTTATAATCTGAATTTAAAAGAGTAATTGGTCTCCAGTTAGCAATGTTTTCTTGTCTCCTGATTTAAAATGTAAATTAATAATCCTTCTGAAAAGGAAGGAAAATAATGGCTTTATCTAGAAAAAAATTTGAACAGTAGAAAAGGCACTGACTTAATTGTTCAGCAAATTTTATAAAGATTATTAGAAATCCCATCTATCCCTGGTGAAATATTCAATTTCAAAAGCCTAATGGAGTTCAAGATTTCTATCTGTGTAATTGGGCCCCATACTTCCTGTCTCCTTAACTGATCACCTGGGATCACAATCTCCTTTAAGTAAGCATCCATAGAAGAGACTGAAATCATTTCTAGGGGTTCTAAAGAGCGATAGTGGTCTACAATCACTTCTCGTAAATGAGATACAGAAGAAGCCATACTACCATCCGCGTTCTTAAGTAACTCCATTCTTGTAGCTTCTCTTAGTTGTTTACACATCACAAAAGGATCTCCAATAGGTGATTTTTTAATTCCATTAGTTAAAATGGCTTGCATGGTTTTGCCTCTGTCATATTGAAAATCTCTCATCTTAGCTTTTAGGTTAGCAATTTGTTCAGAATAGTCATACCTAGACGTATAAGCTATGGTCATGAGCCTCTGTAATTGTTGCCTAATGCCTAAGTAACGTAGAAAATTGTGATTTTTTGTTTTAACTCCTTGAGATTTGAACCAATTTCTTAAATCAGCTTTTGTTTCCAACCACCAATCTCCTAGGTCTGAATATAAGAAGGCCACCGATAATCTAGCACTTAAAAGGTATTTTACTCCTGCTTGAATAAAAGGAAGATCCAAAGAAGAATTATTAAGTTTCCATCTAGTATGCCTACACTCTTTCACATCCGAAAGACAAAAATACTAAATAAAAGGAATGATCAGAAAACTCACAAGGAAATATTTTAAAGGACTCTAATTGCATATTAGCTGATACAAACATATGATCAATTAAAGTAAAACATGTCCCCTTTTAAAGGAAAAGCTACCCCTGCCTGCATACCATTATTACAATTCAAAAGACCAGCCTCCTTAATAATTTTCTAAAGCATTAGTATCACAGTATGTTTTTTAGTTTTAGATTTAGAATGAGCTGAAATAGGACAATTAAAGTCACCTCCCCATAATATTCTAACAGTTGTTAGTAAAAAAGGCTGGACCATTTTTAAGCAATTTACCCTACCCACTTTCGTTTGGGGATTATAGATATTAATGAACCTAAAGCATAACCCTTGCCACTTCCCATCCACGATCAGAACCCTTCCTGGTATTAAATCAATTAGATTATGCAGTTGAAAGTCAAATGAGTTAAATACAATTCCTATACCATCAGCAGAGTCCTCTCCAAAAGACCAAAATGAGGGGCCCCAGAACCACTCTCTTTTAAAAGATACCGACTGTTCTATGGAGTACATCCATGTTTCCTGCAAGAAGCATACAGAAATTGGAAAGTCGTGAATGTAATAAAAAGGGCTTGTCTTTTGACCTTATTTAATAAACTATGAACATTTAAAGAACCCATCCAAACTCATAGCCATTTTAAAGAAGCCAATCATTATTTTTCCTCTTTTCTTTTTCTTGTCCTTATAGTTATCAAAATTTGAGACCTAGATGAAAAGGAGGATTTTGAGAATCGGAGTCTTCAACCTCTATCTCAGTATTACCCCATGAAGAGAACAGAGCTGCATAAGAGTTACTAGTTTCAATCTGAACTACCGAAGGGAGGGGAGTTTGAGAGTAGATTTCTAGTAGATCTTCTCTGGGGCAACCTCACCGCTGATTTACTTACTGTGGCTACAGAACCCACCTCCTAACTGCTCCTTCCTCATAACAAACTGGGGAAATTCTGAAAGGCTATGAAGAACCATGCTATCCTTCTTTAACCCTTCCCCATCTGAAGGTGATTCCAGCCTACCCACCCTACCTGCTGAAAATAGCTTTCCTTATCCCCACCCTTATCCAAACCCTTATCTTTTAACCCCTCTTTGAGTCAGTTGTCTTTTAGCCTGAGTAGTAGCCTGGGGTGGGAATGCTCACACTGTGAGGAAGCTTTAGCCATGGTGTCTTGTGCTTTCTGTATAGAAACCTCGGAATTAGAACATTTGTGCTGTCCTTTGAGCAGCACATGGACACATATTTAAATGTATGACCTTTAGCTTCACATAACTCACAGCTAGCTTGGTTATTGCAAAACATAGTTAAATGCCCTATCTCTCCACAATTGTCACAGCGAGGTTTGTCACAGACACTTGAAAGATGTGTTCTAGCACCACATTTGTAGCATGCACGAGGTTGTCCACTATAAAACATACCCTCTATCTTTCCCCAAAAGAAAAGAATTAGGAATATGTTCAATCCCTGTCTCTGACTGCCTTAGTTTAACTTTATACTTCCATCCACCAGTCCAGAAACCTCTATATCTAAGATAGGCTCTGGCTCACTTAATACCTCACATTTTTCTTTAACCAAATGTTATATCCTCTACCCAAACTCCCTCGTTCAAACATGATTGTGACAAATTTAAGTAGTGGTTTAGATAGGGAATAACAATAAAGGGCGTCCAAACAGGTGAAAACTTAACTTGGTTGTACCTAACCCAAAACAGGTCTAAAGCATGTTGAGAACGAAAACTGATGTCATAATTGTCTTCCCTGAAATATTTATGAAAGCATAAACATCCTGTGTGTAAACTTTAATGAGTCTTTAGTAAGGTTTTGCCCACATAATACCTATCGGGCCTTACTTCCAACCCTCCTTATATCTCAATCTTCTGCATTACGCCTTGGAGCAGCTTCCTATGGGAATTTGAAAATAGTTCGGACATCAAAGGTTTCTGAGCAGAAGAAGGGGGCTGCACATTAACCGCATTGAATTCTTCTGCATAGGTTCCTGCCGTTGTAATAGTAAAGCAGAATGATTGTTCAGGCTAGAAGTACCAGAAGGAGGATGTAAAGATTCTTCTCTAATTTATTATTCATCTCACACTCTGACCTCTTTCTGCTGTTGACAAACTGGAAACCATTCTGGACAGTGCTGCGATAAGGTTGAGTTCAAATCCCATGCAGGGTCAGGCTTCCATTCCCCTGAGACTGTTTGTTTCCACCCAGCCTCACATAAAGCTTTTTGTGGTGACCAAGTAACATGTGTTCCTTCATTTTGTACCTGAGGGGAAGCAGTCATTGGAATATTTGGATTTGACTCCTCTTCTTCTTTTTTTTTTGTTTTTTTATTATTGGGGAAAAAAAATTCAGTAACCCCTCGTTGTGAACCTGCAGACGACTGATAAGTTACTGTTGGGTCAGATAAAGAGTTCTCCTTATTCTGGTGTTTAAAGACAAAACCAGTCATTTTGTTTAGGTGTGGTTCCTCTTTGTCTCCAAAGGGGGAAAACAAAACTGAATCATTACTCAGGTCGCCAGATTTTCCACCTTTGCAATTTGTGTCCTCTGTAATTGAGCTTAGCTGTAGGCACTCGCTATTAACCACGAAAACACTGCTAGCCTGTATTTGATTTAAAGCTGCATCTTGCTTTTGTACGCCACATCTCAAGCCCTGCTGAAATTTTCTTTCTGCTGCCGGGACAAAAGCAAACCCCAAGCTCAGCCTTAGAGCTATCAGTGCTGTCATTAGCGCACCTGGCATCATTAACAAGCTCAACGTGCTTCATGGAGCTTCAAAAGACCGGAACAAGTCTGTATTTTAAAATCAAAGGATTCGCTTCCCAACACTAACAGTATCAGTGGAAATGATTTTAGACACAGGCACAGTACCTTCCAGAAGCTCTTTGTTTTGAGCCGACATCCTGTGATCCTTTTGTCGCATTTTCTCTGTTTGAAGTCCTCTGTTCGCGGAAACAACATGCTCCACAGGCTCGTTTAAAAGAATAAACTCTTCTTTATTTTTAGAGTTTGAAACAGTTCCAGAGTCTCCACGAATAGGAGCACCAGCCTGCTTGCTAGGAAGAACTGGTTTGTCCTCAGACTCAGGTTCAAATCTCACCGATTCCATTTCAGTTTGTAAAGAAACAATAACTTGACCACTTTCTTCTTTTTATAATCACTACAGCTTGTTCCCATTCCACAAAGGCATCTTGAAAATCTGCATCCGAATCTCTCTCAGCCATATCCACGGCTGAAGCCTCTACTAAGCCTGGAGTAAGAGTTGAGGCTGGCTCTCCTACTCCACTTGCTTCCTCCACCTTCCTTGGTTCACTTGGAGCAGCCATCTTGAAATGGCCTGGCCCCTACTGGCAGCAATGCAGCAGCGAGTAGGGAATTTCCCAAGTGTCCTGGCCAAATTTCCCTCATTCACTAAAAATACCACCAACAGCTTAATCTGGTTCAAGGTCAGTTGGCATTCATCTGTATCCCCCTCCCCCGGGTCGTGCCTGAAAATAGGAAGAATTTATCTAGTGCACTTACCCGGTCAACAAAAACTAAATAAATAAATAAAAATAAAATTCAGAAAAATTAAAAAATAGGGACTTAAACCAGATCATGAGGAAAGCAGTAAACAGAGAGTTAGTCATTCCTATTTCAACTACCAAAAGATCAAAGCATTACTTCGGTTATATGGTCCTCCAGCTGTGGAATAACCTCCCATCAAATTTCCGCTTGGTAAATGTAAAATCTCCATCTATAAAAATTCTCAAACAATGGTTTATTGACACTATTAATTCTGAAACTAAGTGCTGCTGTGCCTAAATTTGCTACTATTGCTCTAGATGCTTGTCAGATTGTCTTTGTATTCTGAATTTAATTTATATGTGTGTACTGTATTTATTGCATTTATGGTTTTGTAATGTTGTAACTGCCACGGGTCACCATTTTAAATCAGTTTATTCTCAGTAGTCTAACTCTTCAATAAAATGAAATGAAATGAAGATACCTAGGGAGGCCTGGAGCTCTCAGCTATCCCTGATGCTTACTGGTAAAGGGCGTGATGCTCTAAGCCAAATAGACAATAAGGACAGCAAAGACTATGAGAAACTTAAAACTGCTTTACTTAAAAAGTATGACCTAACTGCTGAGGCCTGCAGTGTTAAATTCTGTAAACTCTGAAATGGCCCTGACATTAGCTTTTAGGAACTCACCACAAAGCAATGGCAGTTTTTAAAACGTTGGTGGGAAGGGTGGAAGCTAACTCTATGAGGGAAATTGAGGAGGCTGTGCTTTTGAAACAGTTCTTTTGGGCTTGCCCAATGGAGTTGAAAACCTGGCAAGAGGACTGAGATCCAAAAACAGCACTGCAAGCTGCTGAGCTCTCAGATAACTGTGCCAGGAGCAGGCCTGTTCAGAAAGGAAGGAAGGGGGGAGCAAGTGCTGCAGGGCAAAAAGGGAAAAGCATGCCTTCAGGGCAGCTAAAACCTTCAATGTCTGCAGAAAGGGAGAAGTCCCAAGTTACCAAAAAGGGATTTCCTGGATAAAAAAATTGATGAATGTTGGTTTTGTAAGCAGCCATGGCATCTTGCTGGGCAGTGTCCTAAAAAGGCACAGTGTTGACAAAGTGCCCCTCAAAAGGAGGTGGGTGCACTGTGTATCTCTGAGAGTATGCCTGTGAATATGAGGAGCACATACACCCAGTTACTGTAAATGGAGTGCAGACCATTGGTTAAGGGACACAGGGGCATCTTTTACCTTGGTAAAAAGGGATTTGGTTGAGCCTGAACAACTTATACCTAATCAGTTTGTAACTGTGAGATGATTTCCTGGGGAGGAGAAAACCCTGCCACTAGCTAGTGTTCTCCTGGATTGGGGTGAGACAGGAGAGAGGGTGCAAAAAGTGGCAGTGGTAGACAACCTCACCCTGGATGTGATTATAGGGAAAAATTTACAGCAGGGGTTGGTGTGTGCAGTTACCCACAATCTGACAGCAAAGGCTGCTTGTAGTTCCCTGAACCCTGTAGAAGCCCTTGTGGAAGAGAATAGGAGGCTGGTTTCCCAGCCTATGTCTCCTGACATGGAGAGTAGTGAAAGGGAGGTAGGACTTCCCCAAGTAGCCATTCACCAAACAGCTACAGAAGATTACTCTGAGCAGGGAGGGGCAACAAATGGTTAGAAGGTTAAGGATGGCAGCGACTCTGAATGCCCTGATGCTAGAGCAATAGACCCCAGTTTAGGAACTGAGGGGGACATGTCCCATGCTTTGGGAAAATGTGAAGATTTTGCTGCTGCTCAGTGGAATGACACTAGTCTGTAGAGCCTGAAGGCTTGTGCAGAATCTAACAGGTCACAGGGAGGTGATATGAGACATATGGTATTTTGGGACAATGGACTGCTGTATACATAGGACATGAGGACAGAGGAAGGAGTGATGGGCAGGCAGCTTCTCATTCCCCAGGGGTATCTTGAGCACTTGCTCAAGATTGCTCATTATATCCACATGTCTGGACATCTAGACATCGCTCTCACCATGCAGCGATTAGCCCAAAATTTCTGTTGGCCCAACTTCACCCAGCTTATCAAGGAATATTGCAGGTCTTGTCACCAATGTCAACAGATAGGGTAGGCAGATAGTAAAACAAAAGCTGTCCTTCTTCCCTTGCCCATTGTGGAGGAGCCATTCCAGAGGGTGGGAGTGGATATTGTGGGACCATTGACTATCCCAAGGTCCTCCAGAAAAAAGTTTATCCTGACATTGGTTGATTACACCACCCAGAGGCAGTTGCCCTCTCTTTCATTAAGGCCAACAAAGTGGCAGGCACCTTGCTAGGGATTTTCCTCCAGTGTCGGGTTTCCACAGGAGAGTATCTCTGATCAAGGGGGTAACTTCATGTCGGACCTGATGAAGTGTGTTTGTGGGATAAGTGTGGGGTGGTGTAGAGATACATGATGCTTTATCGCCCACAAGCCAATGGGCTTATGGAAAGATTTAATGGTACCTTAAAAACAATGTTCAAAGCATTTGTTGAACAGCATGGGAGGGACTGGGAGAAATACCTTCCCCACCTGTTGTTCACGTACAGGGAGGTGCCCCAAGAGTCAACAGGGTTTTCTCCTTTGAGCTCTTATATGGATGTAGGAAGCTTGGGCCCCTAGACTTGATCTAGGAAGACTGGGAAGGCAAGCACACCACCCAGGGAACTCCCATAGTGGAGTATGTCCTTAAGTTTAGGGAGAAGCTGGAGGAGTTTAAGAAGGTGGCCCAAAGCAACCTGTCAGCTGCCCAGCAGAAGCAAAAAGTCTGGTATGATTGCAAAGCCAGAGCTAGCTCATACAGTGCAGGCCAGGAAGAAATGGTCCTCATTCCAGTCTGGAAGAACAAGCTGCAGGCTGAGTGGGTGGGGCCATACATGGTAGTCCGGCAGGTCAATGACGCAAACTATATTGTGGAACTGTCTGACAGGAGACATACCCATGTCAATATGATGAAGCCAAATACAGTATAAATAGGGCCAACATGGTGATCGCAGTGTGTAATCCTTGGGAGGGGACAGATGTGGAAGACCCTCACCTGGACTTGCTAGAGGAAAGCAAGTAGGAGTCCTCTGGTGGGACAATCAAGCTGTCACCCCAGTTGACCCCGGAACAGACCCAGGAAGTGAGGGAGGTTTTAGAGGACTTTGTCCCTTTGTTTAAAGTCAAGTCTGGATGAACCCCCTTAGTGACGTAGACACAGGGACACAAGTGCCCATATGATGGACAGCCTACCATTTGTCTGAATCCATCCAAAAGGACATTAGGAGGGAGGTGGAGGAAAAGCTGGATTTAGGGATATCCAAAAATCCCACAGCCCCTGGGCCTCACCCGTAGTCCTCGTCCCCAAGCCGGATGGGTCTACTCACTTTTGTGTGGACTATCATGGACTCAATACAGTCACAAAGTCTGACGCCCACCCAATGCCCCGGACAGATGAGTTGTTGGACAAATTGAGGTGGGGGGGCAACCTACCAAACAACAATAGACCTGACAGAAGGGTACTGGTAGATAGAGCTGACTGCCAGAGCTAGGGAACAGTCAGCCTTTGTCACCTCAATAGGCCTCTTTGAATTTAAGGTGATGGCTGTTGGGATGAAGACTGCCCCTGCCACCTTCCAACAGTTAGTAAACCAGGTGTTACAAGACACTGAAGTGTATGCAGTGGCTTATCTGGATGATATTGCCATCTTCAGTTCCAGCTGGAAGGAATATCTGTCCCATCTAAAGGAAGTGTTGAGTAAGATACAGAAGGCTGGACTCACTGTAAAGGCTGTAAAGTGCCAGGTGGCCATGGATGAGGTATCGTATTTGGGACATGTAGTGGGGAAGGAACAATTACACCCAAAACCAGGCCAAGATAGAGGCCATTTTGGCATGGCCCATGCTGGAGACCCATAAGTAGGTCAGGAGCTGACTTGGGTCAGTAGGGTACTACAGAAAATTTATGCCAAATTGCATCACCCTGGCAGCTCCTCTGTCTAGCTTGCTAAAGACAAATCAATCCAAGAAAGTAAAATGGGACCCAGTATGTAGCAGGGCCTTCACCCAGCTAAAAGCTGTGCTGTGCAGTGCCCCTGTGCTGGCCAGCCCAGACTACTCTATGCCATTTGTGGTGCAGATGGATGCCTCAGATGTTGGGATTGGAGCCGTCCTCAGCCAGACATCCCAACAGGGGAAAGATCACACCATTGTGTACCTAAGTAGGAAGCTACTTCCCTGGGAGCAGGCGTACTCCACGGTGGAAAAACAATGGCTTGCCCTGGAGTGGTCACCTAAGCAGTTAGAGCGCTACCTCTATGGGAGGCATTTAGAGGTACAGACAGACCACAGTACTCTAGTGTGGCTCAATCAAATGGGAAAGACAAATGGAAGACTCCTTAGATGAAGCACTGTACTACAGGCCTACGACATGGACATTAAACATAGGTCAGGGTCTACTAATGCCAATGCAGATGGCCTATCCCACCAACTGGAGTAAGGGACAGAGCTGGTGGAATCCCTGCCATATTAAGGGCATGTTCCCACCCAGGTTCTTTTTTTCTTTTTTTTTCCAAATTAAAATTTATTGAGTTTTCACAATAATGAGAACAGGTCCAGGAGAAACAATGTATATTTGACATGATATATACAATACATAGGATCTGTCCTCATCCTCCCCTCTTCCCACCTCTCCCTCTCCCCCACACCAACCTTAGTAATCCCCTCCCTCCTACTTATTCAACACAGATATTCACCTAAAATCTACTTGGACAATGAAATGATATATACAGGGGTGGTAATCTCAGAGGGAATACAGTGTATGTAAGGGATCCCATATTTTTGCATATTTCTCAGGCTTATTATTAAGACTCGCTATTGTCTTCTCTGTCCCTAGATTTGCACAGAGTTCATTGAGCCATTCTGAGTAGGAGATGTCATCACAGTCCTTCCAATGATGTAAAACTAATTTTTTAATGGACATGGAGATAAGGGCTATGTGATATCTTCTGATAGGCACAGAAATTCCCATGTATGTACCTAGTAGGCAGATTTCTGGGGGGAATAGCTTGTGCAGACCCAATAAAGGGTCTATTGTTTGCTGAATATTAGTCCAGAGTACAGTAATGTTGGGACAAGTCCAGAAGATGTGGTATAAAGAGCCTTCTTCTTTCATACATCTAGTACAAGTAGGTGGTGGGAGAAGACTGAATTTAAATAGTTTCTGTAGGGAATAATATGTTATGCAATATATGGAATTGAGTAAGGCGTAGCCTGTCTTGGGTAATGTATTTATGGCAGTTTTGCCATAGTGCAGTCCAGTCTCGAGCAGGAAAAAAAGTTGTCCAGTAGTCCGATGGAGCAAAACAAGTCAGATAAGCCCAATTATACAGTATTTTGTAACAAGTGGACACCAATTGTTGGGGGCCAACTAAGAGGCCTATTTCACTATGAAAAGGATGGTGTATCCTGTTGAGGAGGAATTAGTCCGAAGACTTTCAAAATGAGATGTTTTAGTTGGAAAATTTTGAAGATATAATTTGTGGGTATATTGTAGTTGTTTAAAATCTCAGCAGAGGAGAGCCAGGAGTTCTCTTCTGAAATAAATGAGAAAAGACGTGGTTCAGTCATATGAGGTAGCCAGCTAGCCACGAGTATTTTGTTGCCGATCCTTAAATTTGGGTTCCCCATATAGGCTGTGACGGATCCTGAATGTGATTGTATTTAAGGAAGTTACATAATCGTGAGTGAATTTTAATGGAAGTGGCAATGAGGGTTGGTTTTAAACTTGCAGGACGTGCCCCGGCCTTAATATGGAGAAGTGCAGCTGGGTTTAAACCATTGATGTGAATGAGAGATAATTCAATTTTAAGCTATTGGAGAGAGAAAGGCGAAGTGAGTACTTCTTCCTTGGGGGATAACCACCGGAGGTATTTAACAGTGTGGCTGGCCCAGTGATAAAAAGTTAAATGAGGGAGGCGTAAACCCCATGCATTGAATCATTTTAGCTATCTCCATATAAGATATGGGGGCTATAAGTAACTGCTGTTTTGTCTCTGAGAGAAAGGGTTGTTTGGATGCAGTTAGATATGAATCTAACTCTTGATCTGAGGGTGGATCTGACATGGAACCATACAGTTTGGTATAATAGATTCTAAATTCAGATACAATATCTATTGGGGATGTTTTTAAAGTGCCATCTGCTTGGGAACAGATAGATGGAATATATTTAGATGATTCCAGTTGTTTGATTCAGAGTGCCAATAGGTGCCCTGCCTTTTCCCCCTGGTCTGTGTATGATGCTTTTGTTCTCAGAATAGCAAATTCGGCCTTTTCTCTCAGAATCTCCAGGTAAGCATCCCTCAATTTGGCTAACTTTTGTCTAATATCCTCTGCGGAATGGGGTGTCAAACTTGTTTCAATTGCACGAATCTGAGTGAGTAGGGTGAGTATCTCTTGTTCCCTTCTTTTCTTTCTTTGGGAAGATAAGCTAATCAGTATCCCCCTAATATAGGCTTTAAAAGCACACCATATAAGGTCTGATCTGGACGTGGAGCTTAGATGAACCTCAATGAATTGCTCAATGTGTTTGTTGAAAGTGGTGATCACTGCGGGTTCCTTCAACAGCTGATTATTAATTTTCCACCGTGCATTCCTTTTGGGAGAAGATAAAAAGGATAAATGACAGATTACTAATGAATGATCGGAGGGTGGGCCAGGTTGAATGGATACATTCAGAACTCCAACCAGGAGGGTTTGAGATAATAGTAAGTAATCAATACAGGATGCAGTATTGTGAACAGGGGAAATAAAAGTATAGCCCTCTTCAGTGGGATGAAATATACGCTATTCATCGCATAAACCAAAACGGTCAGCCAGCTCACGGAATGTTCGTTGAGCTGGTGAAAGACCTCTGCGACATCCGTTGGAGCGATCAAGTGAGGGGTCAAAAACAGTAATCATGTCGCCACCGAGGACTATTGGTAATGATAAAAAGGGAGTTAAGACATTAATCAGCTGTGCAAAGAAGTCCGGAGAGTGCACATTTGGCTTGAACTACCCTTTCCAGATAAAGAAACAGGTTTATTTAAGGGAAACAACCCAACCCCCCATATCCCACTACTATTGCAGACTGCGTTCCACAGCTCACCTTCATCATAGCTCCCTTCCTCCAACCACCTTGAATTGTTCCCTGAAGTAATGTAAATAATAAGATGAAATGTAAAAGTCATTCTAACATTAGAGCTATATTAATCTCAAATAAAATGAATGAGTTGCACATGTTATCCAAACCATTAAATGAGCATTAATTGTTTCTTTGATTAAAACTAATTTGCTCCCTATATATCTCTCTATTCAGTAATCAGCTAGAGTAGGGTATTTATAAAATCCCCAAAATGTTCAGAACCAAAATAAGACAACTTAGATCCCTAAGTAAGTCTATTAAAACAAACTTTTTAACAAAGTAAGACTCCAGTGACCTCTAGTGGGCATTGTGATGAACTGTACAAAACCAGAGGCACCAGAAGAAAGTAAAATTATACTCGGCAGTACAACACAGTTCAATTCGCATTAAGAAGGCGATAAAAGCAGAGATCTGTGTTTTTCAGCTACCAGATGTATAAGTGGAGTTCACAATGTTCAAAAACAAGACCACAGAGATTATGTTAATAAAACATGTCATTCCTTTTCAGCAAACGAATGCAGAAACAGCTGGCCTGATAAGAACCGTTCCACTTTGCATTATGCACATATTGAAATATGGACACCTCGCATTCTTTAAGCAAACCTTGGTAAAGACATGTTTGAAATATAGATACCTCGCACTATTTGCGATGCTCATCTGAGTTTAGTAAAATGAATAGGTAGACCTCAATAATGGCAAGTCAAGTGTCCCGGAAGAGGTCTGGCAAGGAGGTTTTCAGACTTGTACTAGCCGTGTCAGGGTCTTCGTAGTTGTGCCATACACCTGCCAGCAAGACCTGCAATTTTGCAGGGTAATTCATGCAGAAACAAACTCCCACGGTGATCAATTTGGAAACAAGAGGTTGGAAGGCAGTGTGACATTGCCGGATAGTAACCGGCAAATCCTGTGCAATTTGGATCTTGACTCCTTCCCAGCGGACTTCTTGAATCTCCCTGACCTTAGAGAGAAAGAGCTGTCATTCTAGATAATTAAGAAACCTAAAGATGAGTGGTCTCGGAGGGGATCCAGCTGCGGGGGGGGGGTCGGTCTGAGCACTCTATGTGCCCTCTCGATCACATACTTGGGACCAAATTGTGAGGGGCCAGCTACTTTTTCAACAAATTTTTGCATGAATAATATGGCATCTTGACGTTCCTGGATCTCAGGCAACCCTATAAGCACCGCATTGTTCCTGCAGCTCTGACCCTCGAGATCCTCTATTTTGAGCTCCATTTTTGCGGGCTTTTGTCTAGTCGCTGTAAACTCTGGGTCAATCCTGTCCATGTGCTTTTCAAGGGATACAACCCAGGTTTCCGTGTCTGCTGTTCGGTAAGAAATATCCTCCAGAGCATGTGAGACTGATTTTATCTCTGAGGTAAGAGATCTCAGCTCTTCTTTGAATGGTCTAAATTCTGCTAGAAAGCCAGTTAAGGTAAGTGGTTCCATTTCTGATGGTACGCTAAGGTTCCCCTCGGTGTCCGAGTTGCTAGAAGCTCTAGGCTTTTTAGGGCCTTTCTCGGGAGTTGCTGGTGGTGTGCGTTTTGGTAAAGTTTTCCTCATCTCAATCTCCATTAGAGGAATCCGATTAATGAGTGGTGGACGATCACTTCAGTCATATTCTGAGCAGGGTTACAGATGGTTTTCAATGTTCTAACTCAGAAAATAAGATGAAAAGGTGAGTGTGTGGCTGGAGCGAGTAGAGAGAGTTAGCACCGGACTGCCTGCATCAAGTGGTCTCCCGTTCCCCCCAGATTCTGTTAAGGAGGGAGGAGTGTTGTGAGATAAGGCCATACCTTGTTCTAATCATATTTCATGTTATTTTATGTAAGACATGCATCAGGGATGCCCATGGTGACCCAGTCTAACTTGAAAGGGATCATGGCACAGAGAAAACATGGGCCCTAAAATGATGTAATTTCTTGTTACTGGGCAGAGAAACTGTTAGCTGCTGGTCAATGACTAGAGCTTGATTAGACCATTTAAAAGGAAACAAAAGGAGCTAATTAAGCAGGGCTGGAATGCCAAGAATCCATTTGTTTCTGAATAGCCCACAGCCTCTAGTGGTGCCATGCCATCTGGATCCCTTTTGTCCCTGCAGGTCTACCCTGATTTAATCTAATTACAGCTGAATGAACTAGCATTTAGATAAATCGCTGTACTGCATTTAGCTTGATTTCAGCCATTTGAAGGGGAGGGAGACTGGATCTTCTCCTAAAATTCTGGTTTGAGCTGGCTGGCCTCTGGATCCCTTTTGCTCTCCTATTCAGAAATGAACATGTGTTTTTTGTAATAAAATATTGAAACGTGATTGGTTGCATAGTCATGGAGGCAGAATGTTTGCCAACCACAGGGCATGCCAGCATCCACTGGACCTGCCATTTTGGAACCCCATAAAACAAAGGCACAATAAGTTATTAGTGCCTTTTGCCTTCTGCTTCTGATTGCTGCCTCTTGCCAATTCAAGTTGCATGTGAAGGAAATGTTTGCACTGGGACCCTGTCCTGCTGAGAAAGAGCAAAGCCAGTTTCTTTTTCAAGAAATTCGTCTGGACCACAAGAACCAAGAATTCAACTACTTTTCTAAGACACTTTGCACTTCCAATTCAGCAACCAAGAACTTGAGGTAGAACTTTAAAACTCAGAATTTTAAAGTGTAGGTTTTTATGGTGTATTTCCATTTTCTTTCCCATATCTTGTAACCAATGTCCAAAATTATCTGTCTTTATCTGTCTTAAAGTTATTTACTGCATTTACTAACTAATTAGTAAAGGCTTTGGCTTACTTTATGATAATTCTGCCAGTGTCTTTTGTGTGTGTTGCTTGGGAAGGGTTTTTCAGACTATACTATGCCTGTTTGATTGCTTTAATGGCCAAACGCTAGCAAAGTAAAGTACCACAAGGGACTCTGTGGATGAAAGGAGGGGAAGAAATATGAAAGGTCACAAGAAGGAGTCTGTGGGGGTTTGAACTGGTCTCTGCATTTTTGGGGAAAGACACATGATAGGGTGTATAGGGCCTCCCGAAGGCCTATACATACCTGCGGCTTTCTAGTTTGTTGTGCAGTGGCTGTGAAGGTTCTCTCCCAGGAACATAGACTCGAGACTGTATTTGCATCCCCTTGAATGGAAAGAGGAAGCCTTGTGATCCTCTGGTTTATATTCAGTGGTGAAAAAGCAAGCATACTAAAAGGACAGAGGAGAGGTATGCCTGACCCTGATCACAAGGGGTTCACTGTAGCCCAGGGAATTCTGTCCCCACAGGAGTGGGTTTGTGACAGTAGTTACATATGACACCAACTAAATATATAGAATACATGATGGACAACTCGGCACAAGTAGCCAGTGCTGCCAAAGAGGGGTTCTAAAACTTTAGGAGTGACATTCTAGACTTCTGATATAATCAGAAGCCAGAGGTCGCAGCACAGGCTGCTTGGGCATGTGGCTGCCCTTTTATTTTCATTTTTATTTATCTTAAATGAAAGTAGTCTCACAGCAATTCATGTTAGCTGTTAATGTGCCAGCGGTTTCAGTTCAGACCTTGAACTGATTGCTGTGTGCATGACAGCGTGGTGTAAAACACCATGGGCCAGATATTCAAACCGTTGCACCTAGCGCTGGAATAGAGCTGGATTTGTGCTAGGCTGCAATATTGAAAAGTCCTATTAGCACCGGCTCACTGTGGTAGCGCAATGCTAATAGGTAATGGTATGCAGGGGCGTGGACAGGAGAGCACCCATGAATGCCAGCAGCGTGGCATATTTAAATGTAAAGAGCCACGCTACAGGCATTAGCGCGACCTGTAGAGTGGCACTAAATACCACTGGGAAAAAGCTGGCAGTAATGCGGTGGTGTGCTCCCCCCATGATTCCCGACCCCTCTGCCACGTAAAATACAAGACCTATCTCTGTAGTCTAGTGGTCCCCCACCCCCGCATGCCTCCCGACCTGTTTCCTTGTAATATAAGTTTTATTTCCATGGTAATCTAGTGGTCCCCCACCCCTGCATGACTCCAACCCGTTTCCTTGTAATATAAGTTTTATTTCCATGGCAGTCTAGTGGTCCCCCACCCCACTGCATGACTCCCAACCCGTTTTCTTGTAATATAAGTTTTATTTCCATGGTAGTCTAGTGGTCCCCCACCTCCTGCACAAATCCAACCCCGTCAGCGGTCAAAGAATACATTTCCCGGTAGTCTAGTGGTCCCCCACCCAGCTGTGCCTCCGGTACCCCCAAAACCACGGCATCCCCTGGAGCTGGCTGAGGCTCAGCCTCCTCTCTCACCATGGCCAGCTGCCAGCTGCCGTATTCAGGAGTTCCACTGTATTGAATAGGCACGCCTATTCAATACAGTGGCACTCCTGAATACCGCAGTCGGTGGCTGGCCGTGGAGGAGAAAGGAGGGCTGAGCTGGTCACTGGGTCAAGGGGGATGTGCTAAGGTTGCCACCTGTCCAGTTTTTGACTGAATCACCCATTTTTTTTACTTATTTGTCTGGTTCTCCAGTTTCCTCCCCGTCTACTCCAGTTTTCCCCCCTTGGGGTCTACAGACCATGGATGCCGCCACACTTCCACAGTGCTCTGTCGCTCTGTGGTAGCTGACAATATTAATAACAAATGTATTCAGGGGCAACAACGCCCATATAACTGTGAAGCCCAAATGTAGAGATGAGACATGAGAGTTGTGACAATGCAAAGGTAAAACTGCGCTTGTGTGTGCATTTTAAATACAATATCACCGAAAGTACTTTAGAATGCAGGGTAGTGTCAGATTGATGTGTCACCCTCTTTAACAGACTTACAGACTAATGTCTCCTTCCCACTGTATTTGGAGGAACAGCCACGCTACACTCCGAAGGTATTCTGATAGGGAAATCTGTGCAGTCACACTCACATCGTATATTTAAGGGATTGTCTTCATACACATTTCAAGCTGCACCATGTGTGCCTCAGTAAGCAAAGGGAACAGTTTACTAATCCATATGAACTAACAGAAACACATTTAATGAAAATGTATGGTAATTCTCGTATTGCTGTTCAATGCATGCAGTATATTCTAAGGATGGAGTACTTTTACAGAACCCAGTGAAAGAAGGATCCCCCACCCTCTCCCAAAGTACTTATCTTATGAAGCACACAGAAGCCCAAAGTACAGTAATTATACAGAACCGTTACTTTGGAAGTTAATTATTGCTCGTGTTTAAATCAGAACTACATTGAAACATGCAAACCTGCTAACACAGAAATTCGGATTTAAAAAGTTTTAACACTGCAACAAGTCTGTAAGGTGCACGGCAACCCTCGCCATTAATAATCCTTTACCCACAATGTAGCATCCCTAAATTTTGCCGTGTTTCTTGGGGGGGGGTACCAGGAGGTGCACAGCTGGGTGGGGGACCACTAGACTACGGGAAATGTATTCTTTGACCACGGATGGGGATCGGGATTCATGCAGGGAGGTGGGGGGACCACTAGACTACCATGGAAATAAAACTTCTGTTACAAGGAAACTGGTCAGGAGTCATGCAGGGGTGGGGGACCACTAGACTACCAGGGACATTACGTTTAATTCGATTGTGAATGGGTCAGGAGCATACCTCTCAACTGTTCCTGATTATCAGGGACCTCCTTGAAATTCCCTCACAATATTACTCTGCCCCTCCTCACAGCTGTGTTTCCAAGGCTACACAGTGGAAATCGTAAGCACAAACTAATGTCAAGCATTAAAGTTACAAACTTGTTCTTCGTTAGAAACTGCATTTTGCACTACGCCCCATATTCTACTGGCTGTCTGGGTGGATATCTCTACTTTTGAAGATGTGTCCCTGATTGTGGTCCTTTGTCCCTGATTTGTTTAAGCCTTGTTCCTGATTCAGGAGGCAAGGCGTTGTGGGGTATGTATGCACTGATTGTGCCTGGCAGTACACAGTTCCTGCTGCTTCCGGGTTGTACTTCTATTCTGACCAACAGGGGATGCTGTGGGTATGCCTTGGCCTGCAGCATCGAGCCTGTACTTCCATTCTGACCAAAAGGGGGAGCTTTGTGCTCCATGCAGTAGCACCGGGCAAACTGTATGCTAAGCAGCACTTAATGAGATGCAAATGTGCCTGTTTGCCCACGGATTACCGAAGAAGGCTCATTTGCAAGGAGCTTTGAATATAGTTCCCTGCTTGCCCCGGCTAACTAGTTTGCACTGCGTTAATGTGTTAGCACTGTGCAATCTGGTTAGCCCTGCAAACCTCACTGCAGCATAGCACACTAAGCACAGTTCTGCAGTGTGTGGCTTACATTGTTGTTTGCAGTCATACCTTTCAACTGTCCCTGATTTTACCTCAAACCTTTACTCTGTCCTTCCTACATATTGTGTTTCCATGACCAAACAGTTGGGGTTGTCAGCATAACATAATGTCAGACATTAATGTTACAGATGTGTTCTTCCTTAGAAAATGCATTTTACACTACCCACTTATTCTACCAGCTTCCTGAGTGGATATCACCAATTTGTAAGGCGTGTCCCTGATTTTAAACCTTTGTCCCTGATTGTTTAAGCCTTGTCCCTGATTTATTAGGCAGAAGGTTGAGAGATGTGTTTGCAGTGGATGTGAGACATCTCTGTGCAATCACACACAATGTTCTCCACCTGCAACGCTGGCTTGCTACAGAGTCTAATGGGCTGCAGTTGCAGTTTGCACTTCCCTGTTGCTATATTCAGTGCTGTCTTATTCCCGGGCTATTTTTGCCCTGCACTCCCAGACCAGTTTGCCCAGCTTCCTTAGACTGCTATATTCAGCAGGATTAGCACCGGGCTATTTCCTTTTGAATATAGCTTGCTTTGTGCTCCAGGCCAAGTTTGCCTGCCGGGCAGTGCTATTTTAGCCCTGGGACAAAGTTTTGAATATCTGGCCCCATGTGTCATGAGGATTTCCAATCTGCGGGAATGTTGTTTTACTACAGAGATGAAAGTCCATAGAGAAGAAAGGTCATCTATATAAAACATGAAATCAGTCTATAGTCAGAGACCGCAATGGACCATAATATTGAACTTGATGCTTCAGAATGAACGTCAAATTTAAGAGTCTATTCACAAAACAATGTCCATACACTGTATACGAGCAAAGTTTCAATATTGCTTTATTTATGCTGTTGTTTTTACACAGCTTAAAAAGGCATCACTCTCGCCTTTGTTAATAAATAATTTTTTATTGGATGCATACTTATAAAACAGTGTCTATGCACGGCATGAGCATATCCTTTTCTGAAAAGGAAAAATCAGATTGCAATAATGAATGCTGAGTTATTTACCTCTCATATAAAGGTTCTTGTCTCTTCTTCCCATTGATGAATGGAAGTAACTAGTTGACATGCATACTGACACAAGAAGGTGGTTGTACTGCCTGTGCATGTCCAACTCAGCCTATGCCAGTGACAACAGAGTGGGATAGGGCTGTGGGGGAGCTGGAACAAACAGATATATAGCCATCCTGTATTATAGTTCTGTGCAGTTTGCAGACCTTACACAATCATGATATAGGCACAACACCAGAGCATAAATCTGCTTCTACTAGACACTGAACAGCCCAAAATGTGGTATTATTTTGATATTACTTGATATGTTTAAATTATTTGTGCAAAATGACACACTTACTATTTTTTGTTTATGTGAAACAGAGTAAGTGACTACTCAACAGAAGTAATATTCCATACTTTTTTATAGGAGACCCAGCCTATCCTCCAGTGTAGAACTCTACAGCAAATGGCATAGACTCCGAGAAAGAGTCTTTCAGTGTGCACATATCTTCTGCACAGATGTTGGTAGAAATTGCTTTTGGGCACCAGAAATCTAGATTGTGTACTCTCCTTCAGCTTATACTTTCACTTCATGTGTAATTGCTCTTTGTTGTGGTTTGCATAATTTTTGTTAATATAAAAAAGAAAAATTTCACTCAAGCTGATTCGAGTACTTCAAGTTCTCCAACTCTTTGTTCTAACAGTCATTTGGTGGTATTCATTGTGAAAACACTAGAGAAGCAAAGGATATAAGGCGAATTTTGCTACACTATATGACTAGCAAGTTTCATTTGAAGTAGGTTAATTCAAATTATTACTTAAGAAATATATATAGAAATACATAAACATAGAATTTATTGGCATAAAACGAACACTTGGTCCACCAAATCTGCCCAGATGTTCACTATCTATTCAATGTCTGTAGACCCTACCTTGTATCTGGAGACCCTCCTACCCCCTGTTTATTTAATGGTATTTCCCAATGCCTATCTCCCCATGAGGTACTGATATGAGAGTGACAGGTCTATAGTTGCTAGCCTCCCCTAGACTGACGTTCTTATGGAACAGGGCTACATCAGTTCTTGTATAGTCCATTGGTATCACTCCTTTTTCCAGTGATTTATTGAATAAGGCTTTCAGTGGTACAACAAATTCCTCCCTGATTTCCCTTACAACCATTGGGTGCTTCCCATCTGTTCCCTTTGCCTAGTCCACTTTTAGAGCTACAAGTCCCTTCTAGAGTCTTTCCCCAGTAAACTGAATGTTGTTCACCTCCCCCCAGTCATTATTCCTACTGATTCTTGCTGGTCCATTTACCATCTCCCAACAGTGTGAAGCCAGAGCAGAAGTACCTGTTCAGAATAACAGCTTCTTCCTGATCCTCATTAAAGCAGTCACTCTCACCCCTTATCCTCACTGTGCCCTTCCTGTTCCTGAGAAACAATTAATGTAATTGTCTTCACCAACCCCCCCACCCCACCCATCTATACCCCCAACCTCTCAATTTCTAGTTCTAATAATCCTGTCACTGATTGATTGCACACCATGGGCCAGATATTCAAAGGTTGCAGCCATGCGCAATAGGGTTGCGCCTGCGCAAGTCCGAACTTGCTCCATTCTGCCATATTCAGCAGGAGGCAGTTGCGCCACAGAAAACATGCTGAGCAACAGCGCAATGCAAATGAATGCATGCTGAACTGGAGGGGGAGGAACTATGATAAACTGCACAGCCCGATATTCAGCAGGGCTGTGCAGAGTTGTGCAGGTGCAACCCCAACCTGCGCCTGCACAACTTTGAGCCAAAAAAGGCTTGTTGAGGGCCACCCACAGGTGAGCTGCTGCATTGCAGGGCACAACACAACAGCTGCCACCTGTGGCTGGCCCCCAACCCAGTCCCTGTGCCTCCTGCAGCCCGATCACGGGCAGCCGACTGTAAATCCCCCACTGGCCCGATCGCGGGCATAGTTTAATCCCCACCAGCCTGATCGCAGGCAGCAATGTGGCTCCCCACCCTGAGCGTATCCTGGTGGTCCAGTGGACAGAAAGCCCAATCGCGGGCGGTGATTTATTGTAAACCCCAATTCAGCCCTGGTGGTCAGTGGACCAAAAAGCCTGATCGTGGGCAGTAGTTATGTAAACCCCTCCCAAATTCAGCCCTGGTGGTCTGAGTGGCACATCCTGATCACGGGATGTAAATGCTGCACAAATCCCCCAACATTGCCCTGGGGGCTAGTGTCCCCCTCCCCCACCCACTGGCCCACCACCCCGCTCCCCCACAGCCAGCGGGCAGCAGCATCCTCCGCCTGCCACCCGCGCCCACTGACTGACAGCCGGTGGGGCTTCTGCATGATAATGCAGAGAAAGAGCGCAGTGCATACGACATGACAGTCGAGATTTGTGGAATGATTCATTCACAAAACTGGACTGTCCTGTACGGTATGGGCTGCATGCCCATTGGCTCTTTCTCTGCACCAGTGGGCGTGCAGCCCTACCGGCTGGCGGGCGGGCGGCAAGGGCGGGCGGCAGGCGGAGGGATGCTGCCGCCCGCCGCTGTGGGGGGCGGGTGGTGGGGCTTGTGGGTGGGTGGGGAGGGGGACACTCAGCCACCAGGGCAATGTTGGGGATTTAGCAGCATTTACATCCCGTGATTGGGATGTGCCACCAGACCGCCAGGCTGAATTCAGGAGGGGATTCTACCTACTGCCCGTGATTGGGCTTTTCAGTCCACTGGACCACCAGGGACATTCGGGGTGGGGAGACATTGCTGCCCGCGATCGGGCTGTTGAGGGGGGAAATTAAACCATGCTTGCGATCGGGCCAGTTGGGGGGGTTGGGGGATTCTACACTGTTTTGCCCGTGATCGGGCTGCAGGGGGCATCGGTCCCCTATGGCTGCTGCCTGGCAGGGTGCCAGGCGCAAGTCCTAGGGGATTGGAGCATCTGCATGCTAATGGAATGCAAATGGGACCATAATCAGATGCAAATTGCCCCCCCGCACCTTGCATGAATTATAGCCCCATTTGCATGTCACCTTTTGAATATTGGGATTTTGCGCATGGTGCAATGGTACTTGCACCACCGCAAGTTGAATGCTCCACTCTGTCAACTTGTGGTGGCGCAAGTTCCACTGCGCCATGCACAGTTGCTGTGGCTGGGGGGTGATATTCAACGTAGTTGCTCAATAGTGCAACTCCTTTGAATATCCCCCCGGACACACCCCTGCACAACTATTTTGCGAAGCGCAAGGGCTTGCGCCTCTGAATGGCGCAGTTTGAATATCCAGCCCCATGGATTTATCATCACCCGACTATGTTCAGCCCATTCCAGCCATGGTGCAAATCACACATCATCTCTCTAGCTATTTATAAACCTGATGAATAGAAAATAATACAGCATTGAAGAAATGTATGTAACTAATTTATTGATCTTAAGTATAACTGTATTTAACTATAGCATTTACATTAGCACTTAAATGATTAATAAATGTAAAATAACAGTTGAAATAGTATTTTTACTAATGAATAAATTCATGTTTACAAACCTGTATAATTTCTCTGAGTGATGAATATGAAATTCTGACTAGTATTTACATCAAAAGATGTAAATAAATGGCTATGTGACCGCTGTGGAGTTGCCACATTGTACTGGAATTGAATGGTTGCGGCAGGTTGGTTTCATGGAATATTCAGCCTATTCCAACCAGAAAATCATGAACCAATGTTCTAAAGGTTTCTGTATTTCTGACCATCATATAGTGCAAATGCATTCTATTCTTCCATGCTGTGAATGCTGCTACATCCAGTTATGATACCTGTCCTGCATCTTGATCATCAATGATCGCTGACTAGCAACAATGTTCTCTAGAGAAAGCTCTATCCTGCTGGTCTCCCTTTCTCTTTTCTTACTTCTGGTACCTACACATTAAGGAATCAATAATTTGCTAAATTTAAAGATATAAGACTCATTACCTTATCTTATGTAAAGGCAAATTTTAAAAAGACAAGACTTATTACTGTCTCTTATGTAAAATTCTTTGTCAAAATAGATTGAAGGCCATGTGCTCAACAGTCTGTTGAAAAGGAGGGGTATGGACAAGTTTAGTTTGTATGCAATGGAATAATACATAGCTGAAAATGCTTACTTAATTGCTTTGCCAAAAATACCAACTGACTGGCTATAGTATTTAGCCACTTAATGCACAGTAACATAGTATGTCAAATGCCTGAATATTGGGCATGTCAACACATCTCTAAGTGTGCACTCATGGTCCAACTACACATTAGAGCACATGCTGAGTATTACTATCTATTGGTGTCTAGATGAAGTAATTATTCTACATCATGGTAAATAATGGAGATTCACACATACATATGGGCCCATAATGGTCATACAGATGCACAATTACCACTTTGTATGCATGCTAGTGCAACATGTAAACTGTGATTCACAGCAAGTTCCAGTAAGGAGCAAGTGGTGGCTCAATATGCCAAAAAGCTTAGGGTTAAAAGACAGCTTCTCATATGTGGGAATAAATTTTAGCATGTCCAATGTGGCCAAGATGTGTGAAATAAATGTCTGAGCATGTTCAGTGACCAACTTCATTTATTTAGCACATGTTGCCAAACCCAATATCTTTATCTTGGCAAATAAATATTCACATCTGTTCAATAACTATGGAATATTTATTTCATTTAAAAAGTTTAACCAGGAAGACATACTAAGCAAAGTTCATTCCCAGATGAATCATGGGGAAAGGAAATAGGGAAGAACAATACCATACAAAGATGCAATGGTAGTACAGTGCATGTCAAGTAGGCAATAGCAATTTCAGAATACAAGTGCTTACAGTAACAGATGCAAGTTTGACTCACAGTAACAAGAAGATAAGTTACATTGAAACATGCATGGAATATACCATGAGGTAGCTCATAATATTATTGCTATTTGGTGTGAAATAGTGATGTTATATTCCCTTTGCAGTCATGGCAGCGTGAAGCAAAGGGAACAATAACATGAACATTCCACACCAAGTATCAATCATATTTTGAGTTAACTCATCATATGAATGATGTAGGATTTTGAGGTTTTCTTAAACAAAATAGGAATACTACTCTCCTGAGCAATCAAAACATAAATGGTAATCAAGAATGAGTGAGATGGATCATGAATCTTGTAAGTTATTTGACCAAATTCAGATCACATGTTGGAACTTTTTCTTAACATATGTGGGTACTACACATAGATATCTGCTCACACACTTCAATTACAACAAGGAAGTAGAAGAAGGAAAACAGGCATAGAAAGGATGCAGGATGGGACAGAGGAGGTTAAAAACTTTTTTTTTTTTTTTACAAAAGTAAACCACATGGGAGTCTAGCAATGTAATGGGCTCGGATCATCAGTACTGTATTTCATGACACATTCTTTAGACTGAAGCACTGCTTAAGTTGCACTCACCTTTCTTAATTGAGAGAAGATGTTGATTTGATTTGATTTGATAACATTTTATTTTTATACGGGAACAAATAGATTAGGACCAAAGGCCCTGTTTTCAACTAAAGTCCTGTTATCTTAAAGTACATACAGATGTCAAGCATACAAAATATAATACAAGTACAAACATTAAATAATCAAAATCTAACATCATGCCACTTGTGTTTCACATCAACATCATACATGACATGTACATTCAGTCTGTAGGTGCTCAAGCAGATTCATTTTAAAAATGGACAGATTATTTATAATCTTTAAGTTTTTTGGCAGGTTATTCCAATAATCAGATATTTTATTTTGCAACTTGGTCTTTCCAATTTTGTTATGATATTTTAACATTGGAATTCTTGTACTGACATTTCTTGTTTGGTGTCTCAGATTACTTGATTGTCGAAGTATAACAAATTTTGCTAGAGGATGTTTACTTTCAGCAAATATGATTTTATGACAGATAGTTAACCAGATATAATTTCTTTGGGCATCAGGGTTTAACCAGTGTAATAGTTTATATATGTCACAGTGATGAGTTCTGTATTTACTCTTAGTGATAAATTTACCCAGTCTATAGCATGCTTGATTTACTTTATTTAGTAATTTTTGGGTGGAATGCGTATATATGGGTGCACCATATTCTAATACTGGTATTATCGTTTGTTTAACCAACTTTTCTCTGACTTCTCTAGAGAGAACTCCTGCCACCCTCCTAAGAGCAACCAGCCTTTGGTTTACCTTTTTAACCTGTATATCAATGTGATCTTTAAATGTCATATATGAGTCCATTTGCACACCCAGGTATCTATATCCCTTCACTTCTTTCACTTCACTACCATTGGTTAGTTGGATCTGCAGCTGTGGTCCACTCTTTGCACACCCCGAATGAAATATCATACACTGTTTTTTTTTTACATTTAAGAGCAATCCAGAATCACTCATCCACCCCTCCAATTGTATCAAATCTCTTTGCAGTTTCTGCTCTAGTTCCTTTATATTTTCGTCTGAAACTAATAAAACTGTGTCATCTGCATACAATATATTTTTCCCATTGTTAATACTTTGCTCCAGATTGTTAACATATACGTTAAACATTAATGGGCCTAAAATGGATCCCTGAGGAACCCCCCACTTTATTTCCTCAAGGCTTGATACAATTGCTCCATTAGCGACACATTGTTTACGGCCAGCCAAATATGATGCAAACCACTGCAAAGTTTCCTTTTGTACTCCTACCTTCCAAAGCCTTTCCAGTAGCTTCTTGTGCTGAACCAGGTCAAATGCTTTACTAAGGTTCACGAACACCACCCTAGTGCTTCTTTCCTGATCCAAAGATGTTACAAACAGATTATGGAAGTCAATTATGGAGGTGTTTGTGGATCTATTAGGTCTGAATCCATGTTGGTTTTCAGTCAATATTGCATTTTCTTCTAAGTATTGACTAAACTGAAAATGGACCCTATGTTCCATTAGCTTTGAAAGTACAGGGAGTACAGTAATGGGTCTATAGTTTGATGGTACAGTACTGTCTCCACCCTTAAAAACTGGTATTACTTTTCCCTTTCTCCAAATTTCAGGAACAGTAGAACTACTAAGGCTCCAATTTAATAAGTAAGTTATTATGGGTACAAGGACATCAGCCCCAATTTTTAAAAATCTAGCCTCAATTTCATCCAATTCACAGGCTTTATTAATATTTAAATTTTGCAATTCTGTTTGTACCTCTTTCAGACTTAATAGTCTGAGGTTAAATTTAGTTTATAATTGTCTAGCTTGTTCAGATCTTAATTCCTCAATTATTTTATCTGTTAGCAAGTTTGCTGTATGTTCTTTTGGTGGGGGAATATTTAAGTCCCCTAATTCAACAAAATAAGAATTTAGTATTGTGGCCACTTCTGTTGGTTCATCAATCAACGTTTCACCTTGCAATAAATTGATTTCTTTTATGGTTCTGGTAGCATGTTTAATTTTGGAAATATATTTCCAAAACTTTTTATGATCTTTTACCTTGTTTATTTTATCAAGATGGTACTTTATTTTTGCATTTTTTACGTCTTTGCCACATTTGTTTCTCCATCTTTTAAAACTATCCCAGTCTTCTTTAGTTTTTGTTTCCTTAGCTTTTTTCCATATTCTGTCTCTAATTCTAAGTTATTTCTTTATCTCATCTGTTATCCACGGATCTTCTCTTGCTCTCTTACATTTCTGAATTTTTTGGAGCATGGTTGTGTATCATGGTAACCAAAGATTCATTAAATTCCTGAACAACTAAATCAATGTCTGAAATCAAAAATAATCTGTCCCAGTTAAATTCTTTAAGAGTATTTCTAAAATCAACTTTGTTAAAATTCTTGAAATCTCTGATCCAGTAAACATTCTTTTGCTGCACTGATGGGATAGGAAAATCAATAATACAAGTTATAGGGCTATGATCCCCTAAATTTATTGGCAATATTTCCCATTTTGTTATATTCAAGTCCTGGGAAACAAACAGAAGATCAAGTATAGCCCCATGGCCCCAGTTATAAGTAGTTCTAGTGGGGTCTTCTATCTTCTGTTCTAATCCCAGTGCTTCAAAATTATTTCTAAGCCTTAGACCTCTAGCCTGTTTCCACTCTGTGTTAAAATCTCCTGTGATAATGACCTTTTTATCCTTTATTAATTCTAAGAGAAGATCTGTAAGAGTGTCAAAACTTTTGAGTTTTGTTTTGGGGGGGCATAAAAAACTCCCACTACTAGTTTTGTTGTAAGCAATTCTATTATCATACAATCTATCCCTTCATGACTAGCTGTTAACAAGACCTGATAAGGGCCTAATTTATATTTAATGTATAATAAAACTCCCCCATCCCTTTTTAATTTTCTATCAATTCTCTCTATTCTATACCCATCTAGGTTTACTTCTTGGTTACAAATCTCCGAATGAAGTCAAGTTTCAGACAGTGCCAATAAATCAAAATCGTTATTAGCTACCCAGACTCTATAATCATCTATTTTGTGGACTATGCTCATCACATTCTCATGTACTAAGGTAATCTCACCGGTGATTCCTGGGCCAGGATTAACTTCAATATCACCACCTTGCATTAGCAAACATGAGCAGAGAAAACATCCAGGCCCTAGATTATTCATCCAGTAGGATAGTTCTAGAGAACCCAGTTATTTTATAAAACTCCTTCTTTCATTTGTAAATGAATTCCTTCTTAAAATGAATCTTGTATTCTTAGGGTAAAAAGTTCTTCCCAGAACTACTAGACCTATACCTTTGCTAACACTGTTACAATCTGTATCCTTCACATTGTAATTCACAAGGCAGACCCCGCACACTAACCTTACATTCAAGATAAGTGCAAGATTAATTTTCTTGTCTAAACTTTATCCCCAAATAAGAGCTGTAACTCTAAATCAAATTTCTCCTGAGTGGCGCTCAGGCCCTCATGTTGCTCATGCCACGGTGCTCACACCCTTGTGCAGCTCGAGGCTTTATAGTGTGCTTCATAGTGTGTTGATAAACTATGGGCCAAACTGACAATGATCCTGATAACCTGTTGTCCAATCCAGTATCAACCAAGTCTGCTGCCAGCCTGTTACCCCTCAGGATGCCAGGGCAGAGTCAGAACTGATAGACCTTGATATACTCCAAGTGGGTTGGGGAGGTGAGTAGTGTACAAACTCCTCAACCAGTACCATTTCAAAATTCTTTCACCTTATTGGTGGGATGTGATAGCTGGTAAATGGCACTTGAAATAGTGTCAATATATGATGTTAGAGTCTTCATAAGTAGAAGCCTTAAGGTCTGTTGAAGAGACCCCAGCCAATCAGAAAGTGAATGCTGGTAAAGGGCAGTATCGTTAAGAAAATATACTTGTGAGCTAGATGTGTATGGTAATGGAAGGTAAAATGCCTCCATCTTGGAGATGTGGGTAGTGAGACAGATGACTGCTTGTTCCCATGTGGAAAACTGACATGGCAAGAGACTCGGTAGGGTAGTACATGGTAATTTCAGTGAGGTGAGTTGAGTATAGGATGAGGGCGGAGATACTGACAGTCATTAACCAAAAAAGAGACACTGGGTTATCATCTCTGATAGCCTCAAAGTGGCAGAACAGTGTTAGAAAGTAGTGGGTAGGGACAGAGGGATGCTGGTATACATAGAGAGAGGTATCACGAGCAGGAGAAGGGATGTGGTAACCACTGTACAGCTCACTGTTGAGACCCCACATTAAGTTTTTTTGTTTTCTAATTATGGAGGCCACACCTCTTAAAAAACACAGTCATGGTGGATGCAGTCCAGAGGAGTTTTTGATGAGATGTCCTAGGCTGGGATAACTATCTGTGCAGACTGAGTGAGCCAAACAGTCATTTTATGCAGACAAAAATGATGTTCCTATGTTTCTAATGGAATGTTGACAGCTAATCAGACAACAGTAATTTAACTTGCCCATTTTCTAAGTTAGTGACCAGGGAAAGGGGAAGGGAATGCTTGACAAATTTAACATCAGCTGTAGTAGTGCCACAATGCTCCACATAAACAATTTTGGCTTGTTTTTTAAGCTTTCATTATCACATTTTGGTATTATTACAGCTAATACAATTATATGTATAGGTGAAATGCATTATAGTACATCTTAGTACATTATAGGAGAAACATTACAACAATCAAATCCTATAGCACCTCTCCCACTTAGTTACAATACTGGAGGTGCATATACTGAGAAATGAATGCAAGTACTGCAAGATTGATAAAGTAGCCTCTTTCAACAGTAAAGGAATTCAATACCTATAAACAATGACTAGAAGTCTGACTAGCACTTTAGGCACTGTGCAGTATAGTGATTTGATGTGATACACAGGCTCTCGGTCTAAAAGAAGTACAGGAGTGTAATTATGGTTTCATTATTACACTGCCTTACTGCCATCTCAACCAGTCAAAATGCTCACATTGTTCTAGCCATGCCATAAATGAGAATAACTGCAAGGGTTGGGCCTAAGGTTCTGGCATAGTCTGTGTGTTTGTTCATATCATTGTCACAGCAGTGTTCATATACTCATGCCAGATGTGAGGAAAGACTCCACAAGGTGGGGTCTGTTGGCATGGCTACTCATCAGACTTGGCCCCTGGGGGTAGCCTTACAGCAGCAGACCACCCCAACCCTCTTTAAAGGTAGTACACTTCTAGAGTGTACTTCTGCCTTCCTGCCATCCAAACTGAGACTCTGGCTTTGGAGACACAAATCTAGGCACCACTGTTCACATGGCAGTAGTATTTTAAGGAGCATAAAACCAAAAGATCTACTAGGCCATCAGGTGACATTTCAACATTTGTCACGTTAGATCTAAATATGGACTTTAAACTACTGAAACTTCTCTATCCATTTGTTTTGTGCATAATGGTTATAAAAGGTGAATCTCCATGTTAAATACTGTTCAATATGTACATTCCACCTGTCTCCCCTGACCCTTCATATTCTTTTTTTGTTGTTGTTGCCATTGAAGAAAAATAAGTGTACAGTGATCATTCAGAAGAAAGCTTGGACGGTTTTGGCATGTTTGTCAAAATAGTCATAGTATCACTTTCAGCTGATGACATCTTCATCTTCAGACTGGTTGTTGGCCATGAAATCTAAGTATGCACTATGAATAATTTATAACAATAGTATCGCAACATGTAGAATAATACATGTGGAGGTGTGTATAATGAGAATTTCTCACACACCTGAGGTGTGGCATGCTAGTTTATAAAAGCATCCTACACTGAGAGTGTGTGTAAAATTCAGGGTCTACACACCTTCCCATGTTTTGTTTTATGTAACTAATGGGCAGTGTTTTCTCCCCCTTGAAAACAATACACAGCAATTATAGAAAACAGTATGGCCAGTGATTCTAGCAGCACTATTTCAATAGTGTGAGCTTATGTAGCTCAAGGGAAACCCAGACCATGTTCACTGTTATATCCAGTGGGTTATAAGGGGAATTATAACCAAGTTTCCCTATTGGAGAAAATACTTCCCAGTTATTGCATTTTAAAAAATATTATGATCATAGACTGTTAAAAAGATTATCATGCACTAATTCAGCAATAAGGCATTCACAGGGTTTATATTACTGCTCCGTTAATCACGGTCTAGAGGTTTAATATGTCCCTAGAGGATGATTAACCTGCAATTTGCCCACAGCCAAAAAACACATCTTAATCATGTGCTAAACCTGTGCCCCCACTCCCCTGAAGGCAGGGTGGCTATACCGATGCCGCCCATGCCTGTGCCTAGCTTCCACCCCCAATTGTCATGGTTTCACAGTGTAATAATTTCCCTGCTGGTTCAGAACCCCTCACCCCATCCTTATCATCAGGTTTCACATTAAAATAAATTCCCTGGTGATCCAGTGGCTCCACCACCCCCTTCACTCTGCCCACCCAGTTTTTAGATTGTATTAAGTTTACAATATTACAAAGTGAAAACAGTCATTTTGGTGAATGGGTTGAGGGTACTACTGGACCACCAAGGAAATTATTACAATGTGAAACTATGTGATCAGGTGGGATGGCAGGAGAACTGAACCATTAAGGAAATTATTACATTGTGAAACTAGACAACCAGGCTGGGGTGGTTATTTTGGGGGTACAGGACCACCACGGAAATTATAACAATGTGAAACCAGGCAATTGGGGGGAGGTGGTGGACATAGCCCTGGCAGACTTCTTTCAACATTATTTCAGTTCACTACATCACATATTTCCAAACCAATCACAACACACCACAATGAGGCTTTATTCTCAGGATTTCAAAATGATTCAATGAATGCAAAAGTCTGTAGAGTAATTTTCAGGACAACATTTATGTTTGCTTGCACATGTCCAAAGCAAACATATTGCTGCAATTATTGGTTTCAGAGGTGTGTCACTGTCAGTTCCAATGCAGATGAAGTTGTAAGACGCTTGACAGTGACAGCCTAATGATCAGCAAGGCTGATCATTTGTTTATTTATTTAATTTTGATAACCGGGTAATCCCACTGGAACCAGAGGTCTCTTTTCAGGAGCGACCCAGGATCATGACAGTGTTCTCTGCTGGTGGGGCAGAAACTTAGTGTAGTTGAAAGGAGCGAGATGCTCCTATCAGTTGATCCTTTCATCTGCATGACACCACCCAACAAGCAGCTGAGCAGCATCATGATCATCTATGAGCCAATTAACCTGCCCACCTCCAAATCCTTCCCAGTGGCTCATCCATAGAAAACAAAAACACCTTCACACTGCAAGTATTCTGCTCACCTCCTGGTCTTTCCACCTGCCCTGTCTGTGAAAATAAAATACTCTAACCCTGCAAAGTTTCCCACCCACCTCCCAATCCTCCTCCATGTTCAGTCCATAAAATTAAAATACCCTGCCACTGCCAAATATCCCGCCCACCTCCCAATTCTTCTCTATGCTCTGTCTGCGAAATTAAATACCCTCTTACTGCCTAGTGTCCTATCCGCCTCAGGATCCTTCACAGTTCCCCATCCATAAACCTGCAAAAGAAGAAAACAGTCCAGTGATGTTTTCCATACCCCACACCCCTTCCCCCACCCCAACCCCCATCTCAGCACACACCTTTCCATACCCCCCACCTCATACTTACCAATCCAGGCCAGCACTGCTCTTTTTCTAAGTTCAGTTAAAGGCTTTCTAATGCATCTTGAACTTTTACTCGTAACTTTGCCATTTCTTAATATTTTTAACCCAAATTTTCAACATGGGCTTTTCTACCACCCCACCACCACCACCACCACCACCAGCACCATGAACCAGGTAGGTGACATTTTTCAAATCTTCCTAGAAACTTGCTTTTGTAGTTGTTCCATGAAATCATGTTTCAGTTGGGATTTAAATAATTTCACCTGTCTTGATCATACGATAGGGTGCTAAAATGACTAGATTGAAAATTTGTGGTCAGAAAAAAGCAACATAGGAATTCTTCAATGTATACTCATAACTTCACTATTTTTTCCTGATTTTAACCTCAGATTATCAACACAGGCTTTTTTTTTACCTCACCTCATGAACAAGGTGGGTGTAGTTTTTTCAAATCCCCTCTGAAACATGTTTTTTGCAGTCACTTCAAGAAATCACATTTTTGGTGGGTTTTAAAAAAATTACAGTTGTCTTGATCATAAGGTGGGGTAATAAAGAAACTATGTTGAAAATTTGAGGTCAAAATATTAAAGTAAAGGTGTGACATTCAGTATTGGGCTTCGTAGCCCATTACCCTGTTGTGGTGACAGTCGTCTGTGCCAAAATTATAAAATTTAATACTGTTCTTTAAGGAAGGGAAGAGATTGTAACTCTTTCCATACAGCTAGCCAGCTGATACCTTTCCACTTCCCGGTCTACTGACCACGTCCCTGAGTTTGGACAATTTGTGACATCCTACCAGGGAGAGCACGTGGGTGCACCCCATTGAATCCTATAGGGGAGATTTTCAGTACAACTACGCATATTTAAGCTATCTTTGGCACAAATGAAAGGCACCACTCAACTAATAGGGCCCTATTAGTTGAGCGGCGGCTTTCATTTGTATTGAAGTTACTGTAGCTTAAATATGCATAGTACTGTTTTTAAAATCTCTCTCCCATAGGATTTGATGGGGCGCATCCCCACACTCTCCCTTGTAGGATGTTACAAAATGTTCAGGCAAGGGGGTATGGTCAGAAGACAGGGAAGTGGAAAGGGATTGTCTGGCCAGTAGTTCAGCCAGAGTTATGATCCCGTCCCTTCCTTACATGACAGTATTAAGTTTTATAATTTTGGCACTGACGGACTATCCCACCCATCCGCCGGGGCAAGGTACTGGCTATGAAGCCCAAAACTGAATGAGAAAAAGCCACACCTTTACTTTAAAAAACAATGAAATTATGAAGCAACATTGAAAGTCTTCAACATTTTCTCATAACTTTGCTATTTTTCTAGATTTTGTCCCCAGATTCATAGCCTTTTTTTTACCCTACTGTACCTCAAGAAGAAGGTAGGTGTACTTCTGGTGACGTCACCACCTCGCATGCAGGACTAGCCTGGAGCTCCATGGACACTCAGCTTTAAATGAAATTTTTCTTTAAATATTTTACCCCCAATTGCTCCATTTACCTCTAGATTGGTTTCTTTTCATGTTGTTGTGTTCTGGCCATCAGGACGGTTAGTCCAGCATTAGTTTTCTCTGACCATTTCACTGCCAGTATTTCAGCTCATGCTCACGGTAGGCATTTTGCTCCCAGTTATGGTGCAGCCTTTGTCAGACCAGGTGGCTCCTCCAGACCCTCCGCAAACCATTGCTTCAGCAATCCTCACAGAGCTGAGGGAATTCAGGGCAGATTTTAATAATTTGAAAGCTGAGCTCAAGACAGTGTTGCTGGCTTTGGAGACTATAATGGGGGACCTTGAAAAGGCGGTTTCAGTCTCCGACTCCCATGTAGATAGGCTGGAATGCCTATTTTCTAAACTAATACAATATCAGCAAACATTACAGGATCACTGTGAGGACCTAGAAAATAAGTCCCGCAGAATTAATTTATGGCTTTATGTACTCAAAGAGGGTGCAAATGGCACCTATGTCATTTTATTTTTACAGGACTTTTTTGAAACTTATTTGGATGCAGCAGACCTGGGCCACTTGCACATTGAAAGGGCCCATAGATCCTTGGCTGCTAAGCCCTCTTCTGATGCAACTCATCTGAGGTCAGTGGTGGTACAATTTCTGGAATATTCCATAAAGCAAGAGCTTCTCCATTGTGCCTGGAAAAAGGGGAAGAGTTTTTATAAGGGACAAAGATTATTCACCAGCCATTCAGTCACAACACAGGGCTTATGCTCCACTCCTGTGATTATTGAAAGAGCAGGGCATTAAATTCATGACCCCCTACCCAGCTAAGCTTAAAGTCTTTTTTCAAGATGGCCCTCATCTGTTTGAGGATCCAGACTCTGCTCTCCACGAGCTCTGTAATCGCAAGATTGCCAAACAGGATGATTTAATGGACACTGACATAACCCGGGAGAAGCGAAGCCTACAAAAAGAGAAGTGGAGCAAAGCTTCCCCACAGAGTAAGAAACGCAGGCAGGAATAGAAATTGGAGGACATTAGGGCCCTCCTTCAGTCATACCATCGTGAGGATTCAACCTCAATCAGATTTGATAACTTGGACCTGTTACATTGATATGGGACATTATTTGTTCTTTATTCTAAATCTTCTGTAGTCACCCTTCGGACTGTGTATGCTCTTTTTGGGTTCCACAATCTATTCTATGTTTCTTTTTAGGGAGGATTTAAGCTAAGGGAGGTTGTTTCTTTTATTATATTTAGAGCAGTCTATTAAGGGTTTCGGGGAAGGGGTGTCACCACTGTTAAAGCCATTTTCATACTGATTATTGCCTAGCTTATTTTGGGGGTCACTTTGTAGGAGGAGAGTGGGGATAGGTTGACCTTGATGCCCTTGGGGTGCTTCTTGTGTGGATGGGGAGGGGGGGGTTCGTGGTGAAAGGGGCAGAACTCGGCTAGGTCTGCACTGTGTGGCCTCCACCTATATTATGTAAGTTCTCTTTTATGGGTGTTTACTAGCATTTTCAGAATTATAACCCCCTAGACTTCAGGGTGGCTGAAGATTTGCTTAAGGAGAGTAGTCTTGCTAGCATTACAGGCTGCTTGTGAGTTCATGAGGGAACAGGAGGAGTGGCTGTGTAGTTTTTCTGGATGGGGGCTCTGGCCCCTATTAGACAATATCCTTTCTTTAGCTTAGAGGCAGGAGACTTTGTCAACTAGCACTCCTACTTGGTAGCCCAGGCTGTCTTTTAATGCCAGGCCTTCCATTGAACATGTAGTGGTGACAGCTACTCCCTCAAGGGTGAGATCTCTGTTTAGCATTGGGACCCTGTAGTCTTGTATATGGGTCTAGTCGTCCTTTGCACTATTCGAGTTTATGTGGTGGCCTTTGTTGTTGAGTTTTCACAACAGGGCTCATTTCAATTTTGGTCCTCCTCTCTGAATGGGGGGAAGGGAAGAAAGACTATTTTACTGGTTGGAGGTGTGCTAGTTCACCCTTTGCAGAATCTTTGAGTGGCTTCTGGGTGTGTCCTGGGGAGGGTATCCTGATGGATCTGTTACGTTCCCTTATTCCCTCGGGTTGTCCCTAATTGGTTGATAATTTGGATATGGGGCTCTGAGTTTCGCTCCCTTGGTCCTACGATTGTAGCTCTGTTGAGTTTTTCCTACCCCCACTAATCCTGTTTGAGGATTATTTGCGGGTTTTATCCTGGACTCTTTTTCTTTTCCCGGGGTGGGGTTTGAAGTTGAGGTTTTTCAGTGGTGGCACTCTCTCCTGGCCTATAGTGGGTATTCTCTGTTGGATTTTGAGTTACCCTTTTTTGACTTTGGAATGGGGGGTGGATTGGATTAAAACTTTTGAGGGTGGTTCAAGGTTTCCATTAGAAGCAGGGGTTAATTTATTTATTCTATTTAGTCTCCTTACTCACTGTGATAGCAGCTGGGTGTCAATGGGATTTGGTTTGGTTCGTAGTTTGGGCGACCTGGCTTACTCTTTTTTTTTTCTTTCTTAAGGTACCTAAGCTTTTACCGGTAAGGGGAATGCTGTGTTTGAGGCAGACATGTTTGGCTGGGCAATGGTTAATAGCTGAGATAGCATTGTATGTTTTTTGCTTAGCTTTATTATTATCAGCCAGCCAAGCTCTTTGAGTCTCAGACTTTTTTGAGTCTGTTGACCTTGGGGGCATATGGTATTGCCATGCTTCTCCTCCTTGAAGAGTTTCCTTCCTTCTTTCAGAAGGAGATCTAATTTTGGTCTCCCAACCTTGGAAGTCACTTCTTGGCTGGGTTCCTAGGTTTTGGGAACTCTCTCACCTTGTTACAGTTTTTGCTTCATTGTTTTGTCTTTTTTTGGGGGGGTTCTTCTAGTTATTCATCGTATTTCCAGGTTTTGCTATGTGCCAATTAGCTTAGTTAGTAGTTGGGGGTCAAGTGTGGGGGTACAATCTGTTAAGGTTTGTGATATTGGAGGCTTGGGTTGCAGTCTGTGACTTACTGTTCCATTGTTAATATGTTTTCAGTTTATTAGACATATTATTACTACTGCCTTAGTTAATAAATTCCTCTATACCTTTGTGGAGCAATTCTTTGTTTTTTTGTTTCTTTTGGTCTTGGGGTTTGCTCACATGGGGGAGCTCTGCTACTTTAGTGGGTTTTGCCTTTTTCTGTTTAGGAATGGCTAAGTTTTGTGAGTTTAGAGTTAACTCTTTTAATGCTAATGACAACTTCCATCCAGTTAAGCGTTCTAGGTTGTTACAATATTCCAGACAGCAGAAAGCAGATTTAATATTTTGGTAGAGAACTCATCTGACTTCAGGGGAGAATGAGAAATTCCTGCGATTTGGTTTCAACAAGGTGTTTCATGCCTCCTACTCCTCTGGGAGACGCAGAGGGATTATTATTTTATGTTGCTGAGGACTTCAGTTGGATCTTCATGCTATGGAGTCGGATCTGGAAGGAAGATTTGTTCTTGCGAATTACCTTTTAAATGCTCAGGAGATGATCCTAGTCAATACTTATTTTCCCCCTGCTACAAAGAAAGCTGTTTTTGTAAAGTTCTTCACCTTACTAACTGTGAATTTGACGGGGAGGCTTCTGGTGGTGGTGGTGGTGGGGGGGGGGGATTGAATTTAACTCTCACTCCTGATTTAGATTCTTCAAATCCTAAAGTGTTTTGATATTCTGAGGTGGTTCGTTATGTCCGGTGCACATTACAGCATTTAGGCCATGTTGATTTCTGGCACTTTCTGCATCCTAAGGATAAGGTTTTTACACATTATTCAGACCACTATGGCAGCTCGGCTAGGACTGATTATTTTTTTACTACTGTGGAACATGTCACAGATTTTCATTCAGTTAATGTTGGTCCTATTTTTCATTCAGACCACTCTTCAGTTTTGATGATTTTCTCTTGGCCTACTCCTGCTACACGCTCTTTTTGGCGTTTCAGTTTGGTTTACCTGCATGATCAAGCTTTATTGGCTGATTTGGTTGATCAGATTAAGACATATCTGGAACATAATGATAGTGAAGCGGTCTCTCCAGGCACTCTTTGGGATGCCTTAAAAGCTGTTTTGAGGGTCCGGTTGAACTCTTTTATGTCCGTGAAAAATAAAGAAAGAGGGCAGAAACTTCAGGATTGTTATTTGGAACTACGTGCTCTTCAAGAGCATTTAATGAGAGGAGACAGGTCAGTTCATCACCAGATCTGGCAGCTTTAGGCAGAAATTCAGAAGTTTATAGATCAAAAAACAGAATTCCCATGCCGGTGACCCAGGTTCAGGAATGAGCCAGGACCATCGGGGGTTGGCGGGGAAGGAGAAGATCGAGCATCCAATGGACTGCTCTCTTCTCCTGGGGTGAGATCCAAGGGAACACCGAGCTCAGTAGCAGCACCTGGCGGAGGCTGGGTGCATCGCTCAGTAGTGAGGTACTGAAGATGGGTTGGCATTAGGCAGCATGCCTGTGGGCGGACCCGCACTGGTATCCATTGCACGCCATACCAAAGGGGAAAGTCTAAGTAAAATTCCCTGCCTGCTGATAGGCAAAGGATGGTCCAGGAGCTGGCCACCATGCCCAGTGTCTGGCTTCTCTGTTCACTTCTCTGCTCTCTTCCCTGCCTGGTCACTCTGTAGATAGAACACCAGTAAGGAGTAACGGAGGTCCCGCTTCAGGGGACTCAGAACCAGGGGGGTTGGGTGGTCGGGACAGTGGACAGAGAGCTGAGGCCCCAAGAGGAGTCAAGCAGGGGGCTTCAGGTGGGTGGGATCCGGTAAAAGCCATGTGACCATCTGGAGAGAGTTCAGGGTAAGGCAGTGCTATAAACAGAATAAAAAAAAAACAGAATTTGCCTTATATTATTTACAACAGCGTTCTCATGTGGGGGGACTGAGGGGGGGACCATTATTTGGCATGCTGGTTATGGGCTCATCGGGTGTCGGCTACAATTCTGAAGGTGGCAGACTCAGTTTCTGGGAAGTTTTGCCATAGGATGGATGAAATCTTACGGGCGTTCCATTCCTATTACTCCTCTCTTTATACTGAAGAGGACAGTTCACTGGATCATAATAGGGTGTTATCATTTTTGTTGCGAACAAAGTTATCAACTTTGCCCCTCTCCCAGGTATCTTTTTTGCTATAGCCGGTTACCCTGACTGAACTCCAGGGTGCAATACAATGGGCAAAGGCTGGTAAAAGCCCAAGGTCTGATGATTCCCCTCTGATTTTTATGACATCAGACTACTACAAAAACATCTTGCTCCTGTTCTTTTATGGGTGATGCATGCTGTTCAGGAAGGGGAACCAGTACCACCTTCTTGGAATCATGCAGTCATAGCTGCTCTTTTAAAACCAAATAAGGATCCCACCCAAACAGAGTCTTATAGACCCATTTCTATGTTAAATTCTGATTATAAGTTTTTTACTTCTATTTTGGCAGCTCGACTTGAAGGCCTTCTCCCTTCCTTGGTTGATCGGGACCAGGCAGGATTTGTGCAAAAGAGGCAGGTGTAGGATAATGTTTGATGAACACTGCTTCTTCTTGAATATGCCACCAAATGGTCTATCCTCCTGGTCCTGGCCAGCTGGATGTGGAGAAGGCCTTTGATCATGTATATTGGTCTTTTCTTTGGGCTACTTTACAAGTCTATGGTTTTCCTCTCTCTTTTATTGCTTTACTGAAAGCTCTTTACAAGAATTCTTCTGCATATGTCCACATAAATGGTTGTTTGTCTACTCCCCTTAAACTTTGTAGAGGCACACATCAAGGTTGCCATTTTTTCCCTCTCTCTTATTTGTGCTTTATGTTGAGCCTTTGTTGGCACATGTTCATCAGTCAACGAGGACAGAGGGTATTTCTGTAGGGGGTAGAGATTATAAAATTGCCCTTTTTGTAGATGACATTTTATTAACTTTTTCCAATCCCACTAGCTCATTGCAGGAAGTTACCACTCTTCTTGAAGAGTTTGAGGTTTTAGCTGGCTTTTGCCTAAATAAATTGAAGACTGACACTGTAGCGTATCATTATTGTCCCCCAGACTCAGTACGTCAACTTTATCTGGTGAGGTTGAGCAGATCCTCAATTAAGTTTTTGGGGTTGTCCTCCCTAAGGCTTTATCTTTGTTGGATACATTAAATTTAGAACCTCTCACTCAGTCTCTAAAAGAAAATTTTCAATGTTGGTCCACTCTGCCATTATCTTTTCTACATCATATTGAGGTTGTTTGTATGATTATCCTTCCCAAAGTTCTTTTCTTTTAACAGTCTTTGCCTATTGTACCTCCCTGGGCTTATTTTAGGGATTGGCATTGGCTTATTCTAAATTTTGTCTGGAATGGTAACAAACCCCAAGTGAAAGCATCCATCCTATTTCTATCTCCAGTAAAGGGGAGGGGGGTTAGGACTTCTGAATGGTATGCTTCTTGAATGGTATGCTCAGGACTCTAAGCTCCAGATTCTTTGTTGCTGGTCAAATACCTCGTACCAAGCCTACTGGAAGGATATCAAGATGGCCTTAAATGATCTTTACAATATTGATCAGGTGTGTTTTGCTACCCCTCAACTTTGGCCACCACTTACACATTTCTATGGTTTTACTAGGGAAGTGTTAAGAGTTTGGGGCAAAATTCTCCTTTCACTCTCTCCAGTTGAGGTTTTTCTTCTTACTGCTCTTGCATTTGATGAGTGGAATTCTTTGAGAACTTCAGATATATTTCTTGTCAGATGGGTTAAATTAGGTCTTCGCTATGATCATCAGCTATTTGATTTAAAGGGTCGCTGTACCTTTGCTTCGTTGCAGGCTTGCCGTGGAATTCCACATAGAGATCATTATTGTTATTTGCAACTTTCTTCTTTTTTACAGACATTGTCTTTCTTTTCTTTAAACTCAGATAAATTAAATAAGCAGGAGATTCAACTTTTTATTGCGGCCCAGGAGGGTGTTAGTCAGGACCACCTTATAGATGCTTTGTATTTGATTATTCATGACCTTAATGTTGGCTCTTCTTGGTTGATATATTTGAGGTGCTTCAGGAGCTGGATTCTCCTTGCTCTTGGGAAGAATGGGAACAGTCAGCCCTTTCCAGTGTTTTGATTGTTGTCTCCTCCTATTTATGGGACTTTTCATGGCAATGTCGCTCCAGATTCTTTTTAACGTCTATTTCAGTGGCGAAATATAAAGGTCCACAGGTGGCAATTTGTGGATGTCAATGTGGAGAGACTAGAGCTGATCAGTCTCATATTTTTTGATCATGCCCACTTTTGGTCTCTTTTTGGCAGGAAATTACATCTGCATTATCTCAAATATTCACAACAGCCCTCGTCCTCGATGTAAAACTCATTTTGCTCTATATTCCTACATCAACCCTCCTGCTTCCCAGATGTTAGATGAAATTGTTTTTGGCCCTAATTGTTTGTGCAAAAAAAACTTTAACTAAATTCTGGTATAGGTCACAGATTCCTGCTTTGAGTTATTGGTTTGATGTTGTCAACTTTTGATATGGATTAGAGAAAGCTGCATATGTATATTTAAATAAGGAAGATAATTGTTCTGTCCTTTGGTGGCCTTGGGTTAATTATCAACTATTGGTCTCTTCGTCCTTTGTTCCATGATGTGGCCTGAGCTCCCCACCTCCCTTTTTTTTCCTCTTTCATCAAGGTGGAAATGTCATTTTTCGATAGGTTAATTTTATTCTTTATATTACGCTTTTGTTGAAAGTAAAATAATTAGAATATTTCATTGGTGCTGATTCTTATTATGCAGTACATCATTTAGTTTTCCCAGTATTGAATCTTATTAATGGTTTCATGGATATTTTCTTTTTTTTTTTAGGTTTTACTTCTATGTACATTTAGCATTATAGTCGCTGGTCACAATGTTGTTTTATTGTCATGCTCTATACTCCTGGTTTAATTGTTCGCATCTAAGTATCTATATCCTCCCATTGTTTGAAAGTTAATAAAGTTTTACTATAAAACAAGAAGGCAGGTGTAATTTTTCAAATCCCCTTTGAAACATTTTTTCACAGTCACTCTGTAAAATCTCCTATTGGATAGGATTTAACAAATTCCACTTATTTTGATCATAAGGTGGGGTCATAATAAGACTATGTTGAAAACTTTAAGGTCAGAATCTCAAAAAACAACTAGGTTATGAAAAAAACATTGAAATTCTTCAATGCTTACTCCTAGCTTTGCTATTTTACCAGATTGTTACCCCACATTTTCAATATAGCCTTTTTTGGGGGTTACGTGATGTGCTGAGACGAGTCGGACGTCCTCCGCGCCGCTCCTAGGCCCGAGCTACAAATTTTCTGTTTATTTGTTTTGGGGTCCGCCTGTTTCGGTCGCCTTCAGATCAGGAGGGGGTGTAAGCCGTAGCGATCGCGAGTTCGAGTGGCAGCTGAACACCAAAAGCCTTGGGACACCGGCGCGAGGTTCTGTCAGGGCGTGCTGCAGTCAGAAGCCACAGGCCGTGGCTGGTAGCTGGGATGGAGCCTGAAGCAATTGAGCCCCTCGCCGCAAGATCCCCTGTGACCAAGAGACCCAAGCCACAGTCCCCCACCCTTGTGGAACCAGAGGAGGATATAGATAGGGGAGGGGTGATGGGTCAGTCAAATAAGGACCTGCAAGAAATTAAGAAGATGCTACAGGGTTTGGTAGTGGACTTTGCTACAGTAAAACCGGCACTGCAATTTCTTGCTCAACGTATGGGGGATGCAGAGGCCAGGATTGCATCGCAAGAGAGGAAAGTGATGTCTGTGGAGCAGGAGCTGATTGTGGCCAAAAAGCAAATTAAAAAATTGGAAGCTCAGATTGATGACCATGAGGCAAGAAGCCAGAGAAACAACTTGGTACTGGCTGGGCTGCCCAAAAGAGCTGAGGGGGTGGACTGTGTCTCATTTATTCAGGATTTGCTACTAAAGCTTTTGGGCCAGACACCATATGGAGAAGCATATAATTTGGAAAGGGCCCATCGTGCCTTAAGGGAAGTACCCCCGCCGGGAGTGAGGCCCAGAGTGATCATCATGAGATTCCTTAATTTTAAAGAGAAGATGCAGGTTTTATGGAAGGCCAGACAGCTTAAATCTCTTCAATGGAATGGCGCACCTCTGATGTTCCAGGATCAAACCCCTTTAATCAGAGCGAAGCAGAAGGAATATGTGGAGATTAATAAAAAGCTGTATTTAGCCGGAATTAAATTTCGCGTGCAGTATCCAGCAACGCTAGTGGTGAGACTGCAATCCAGGGAAAAGCGGTATCTGACCGCGAGAGATGCGCTGGAAAGTCTGCGTACGGAACTTCCTAATCTATTTAAACCTCCGACCTGAGGTGGACTGCCCGGATGAAGTGGGGCTATGTGGACCTTCTTTCAGCTTGACAAGGACTTTATACAGCTGTTCTAGGTTGTTAACCTTAAGTTAGCCATGGCTGTACTGCCTTTCTCTTCTTTCTTCCTTTTTCTCTTTCTGGGTGGCATCTCAGAGGATTGCACTATGGTGGTTTGACCCACGTGGGTTTGTTGGGGATTTAGAGTGGGGATCGGGGGTTTGGTTTGGGGGTATTGGTTCTGGGGTTATAGCTCCCAGGGTCAGTGACGCCCACCTTTATTTGAGGGAACATGTAAGGAGGGCATTGGTAGATTCCTCTTTATATGGTGGAACCAGTTCGGGCAGGACCAGTTGCCAGTGTGAAGAGACTGGCTTGGGACTCACAACAGGGCATTGTTCTGGACCACGCTGTTTTTTTCTTGAAATATTAGGGGAATATATGTGAGCTGGGAGGGCACTGGTGGAGACGGGGGGTGATACGCCAGGACCAGGAGATGGGTGGTCTTCTGCTGAGATAGGGCTAGGGAGGACAGGTGGGAGGAAACCACAGGGAAGCTCATCCATGACTGATGAATCGTTAGGAGGGCGATCGAGGGCTCGGGGGCGGGGGGCTGGGATTGGGGGTTTGGGAAAGAGAGAGAGAGAGAGAGAGCATCTAGATTGTGTAGAGAGGGAAGGCAGAATGGTAAGGTTTGGGTGGATTGGATCTCATGTTATGATTTAGTGGATGGATAATGGTCCATATTAATATACTTTCCTGGAATGTCAAAGGGCTTGGGGTAGATGCAAAAGAATGGTCATTCTGAGGCATATTAATTACTTGGGGGCGCATATAGCTGCTTTGCAGGAGACACATTTACTAACGGAGGAATTAAGCTATCTTAAAAAACTATGGGTGGGTCAGGTGTATGGGCAGGGTAAGGAAAAAGCTTTGTGGGGTGGCGATTCTAATAAGAAACAATTGCCCCTTTAGGATGGAACAGGGGTTGTTAAGGGAGGATGGTAGGGGGCTATATCTGTCTGGGGTTTTAGCTGGTAAGGCAATTTCCTTGGCCTCTATTTATGGTCCCACTCCCTCTTCCGCAGATTTTTTTGCCTCCATTGAGAGGGACATTGCAGCTTTGCCTACAGATTTATTTATTTTGGCTGGGGACTGGAACGTGTGCGCCAGCAATTTGGAGGATAGGATACCTCCAACTGGTAAACCTCTAACCAAAGCACAGGTTGCCTTGAATAAGATGGTGGAGGCGATGGCTCTGGTGGACCTGTAGGACCCACTCCAAGAAGGGCAACACCATGACCTTCTATTCTGGGGCTCATAAGTCCCAGTCGCGCATTGACTTCTTTTTGGTTAGTAGTGCGGTTCTCAGGGAAGTGAAGGGTTTGACGACTGAGATTAGGGTTCTCTCCGATCATTCCCCCATCTCATTGCTGTGGGAGCCAAGTCTTGCTCCTCCCAGGCCAGTTAGGTGGAGACTGAATGATTTGCTGTTAGCGGAACCTAAGGTCTAGGAGGAGCTAGACGAGCATCTGAGAGGATTCATACAGTCTCAATTACCATCCCTACAAAATCAAAAGCTGGCATGGCCGACATGTAAGGTACTATATGTAGGGGCGGTCCAGACTCTGGCAGCTAGGAGGAACAGACTGAGGAAGGCAAAGGAGGAATTCATTTTGGGGGTGATAGCTTTGCTATCTCCCCTGGAGGGGTCTTCAGGAGAAATTGATAGAGAACTTAAATCCCTACGGGGGGAATGGGCAGATATTAGATATGGTAAGGTGGAATATTGGTTGGATAGGATGCAGGCTAAATATCTCCTCCAGGGGGATGTCCCGGGTCGTCTGCTAGCGGCTAGGATCAGGGAATGGAAAGCTAGTAGAACTATCACTTTGATTTGGCACGAGGGGCAATTGATAGTAGACCCTCAAAAAATAGCAGAGGCATTTGCGTCCTATTTTACCAGCATATATGGATTGGGAAATATAGTAGGAGAAGAGGAAGTGAATGCTTTTCTCGAGGGAATACCACTCCCGGTTTTGGATGAAGTGCAGGCTAGTAAGATTGCAGCTCCCATTACGGAGGCGGAGATACTGGGGGTGGTGCAGTCTTTGCCGGTGGGTAGGACTCCGGGACCGGATGGTCTTACGTCGAAGTTCTACCAAGCACACATTAAGACAGTACTTCCCCTTCTACTAGATTTTTATAATACCATTATGCAAGAGGGGTTGTCCCATGTGCCGTTATACCAGGCATTTATTTCTCTCATTCCCAAGCCAGACAAACCTAGGGATAGGGTGGACAGCTATAGACCTATAGCTTTAATGAATCAGGATATTAAGATTTTAACAAGAATTTTGTCTAATAGAATACTGAGTATTGCGCCACTTCTGATTAGCGAGGAGCAGGTGGGATTTATGCCGGGGAGGGGAGCTCAGGATGCCCATAGGAAGCTGCATCATATAATTGCCTATGCATCGGATTCCCAATTACTTCTAGCTTTAATATCATTGGACACCGAAAAGGCGTTTGATAGGGTTTCCCATGGTTTTCTGTTTGCCACAATGCGGAAGATGGGCTTTCCAGAGGGTTTGCTCAAGGGTATTGAACACCTCTATGCCGCCCCCACAGCTAGGGTCTTGTGCAATGGGTACAGTTCACAAGAAGTGTTGTTGAAAAATGGGACCAGACAGGGATGTCCCCTGTCACCAATACTATTTAATATCTATCTAGAGCCTTTGTTAAGAGCCCTTAAGGAGGACAAACTTATAAAAGGGGTAAGGGTAGGGGAGAGGGAACTTAAGTTCACAGTTTTTATGGATGATATTTTGCTGCATTTAGAGGACTCCAGCTGAAGTTTTGAGAGAGGCCGGTTTATCACAAGCCGCGGTGTCAAATTATAAGCTGAACTTAACTAAAACTCAGGTTCTCCCCTTGACCCCGCATGTATTCAGGGCGGAATTTACTCAATTTTGCCTCCAGTGGAGGGCAGATGAGATTAAGTACCTGGGTATCCGGGTTACGGCAAATAGCGAAAGAGGGGCAGATACAAACATGAAGGGGGTGATATCGGCAATAAGAGGAGATATACTGAGATGGAACAAGCTCCCCTTGAATTTTACGGCTAGACTTGGCCTTATTAAAATGAATATGCTGCCCAGGCTTTTATACCCACTATATATTGCCCCGTATGATATTCACACTACTTGGTTCAAGGTTATTAGGAAGCTTCTTCTGATTTCCTATGGAATCTATGCTACCTAGGAAGAAATATGAATCACTTTGCTTGCCCCAGTTGAGGGGTGGGATCAAACTGCCTGATCTCCTATTATATTATGTGGCAGGGCCATTGGGCTTTATGCTTCGCTGGGTTAGGGAGACTGAAGGGGAGGCTTATATCCCAACATGGCTACAGATTGAGAGACAAATCTTGAGAAAGCGAGGCTTCTCACCCGAGGCGTTAATATATGTAACCTGGTAAAGGCTTTCAGGAAAGAGGGTGGGAACACGATTGGGAAGTCGCTGAGGGCGTGGTGGTCTTTTCTCTCCCCAAGCGCAAAGGAAATTACAGTTGAAATCCTGGGACCAACCGTTAGTGGGTAATCCCACATTCGAAATTGGGGGGCGGGCGATAAGCGATTGATGGGCCTACCAGGTGAGGGGTCTTAAGGTGAGGGATCTTGTCCAAGGTGTAAGGGTGGTTATTCCAGCCTCCATGGAGGGGATGCCCTTTTTCCAAAAACTGCAACTGATTCGGCTGCTGGAGACAGTGGTGAGAAAGATTGGAGGGTTTTCAGATGGGTCATTTACATGGGATCTTCTGGAGGCAGTGGAGCCAAGGCAAACGCCTCTTTCTCAGATTTATAGGAAGCTGCTGGAGTTTGTTAGTCCACTCTTGCCCATGCAGGTGGCGTGTTGGGACAAGGTAATGGCTCCCAAGATTCTTGTGTGGGATTCATTTGGAAAGGCCATAGGTACATAACAATTCCTAAGTTTAGGACCATGCAGTATTTTTATTATGCCTGATCTTATTTTACCCCGGTAAAACTATGTGATAGAAAGCTTAGCAGACAGACCATTGTTTCAGATGTGGGATGGGAATTAGGGATTTGCTACATGTGATGTGGAGTGCTGCAAAATTTCCCATGTGGTTGGAAATTAGGCAGCGTATGGACCCGCTTGATGAATTACTCAGAATTTATAACCCAGAGGTGTGTGTTCTGGTGATTTTTCAAAGTTCCTGAGTCCTAGCCAAATTTCATTTGGCCTTGATGACGGCACTAATCAAGTCTTTCTAGTTCAGCATTGAAAGACTAATGGAGTATTCTTATGGTCAGTGGTGCGGGACTTGATGGTCATATTGGGCAGGATAAGGAGACAGCTCTGGAGTGAGGGAATAAACGGTTATACGCTAAGAGATGGGCATCTTAGAAGCTATTTATTCATCTCAGAGATTACCTCAGGTCCGCCTGTCATGCTCTGAGTAGCAAGGGCTTGGTTTTTCTCTTCTTTCTAGTAAGAGATTTGGTTGATCAGCACTTTGTTCACATGATTGAGTAAAGTGGTCATTATATAGATAAGTTGGGATCCTAGTAAGGGTTTTGCGGAACTAGACTGTAAGCCTTCCAGAGGATAGATGGGATGAGACTCTCTCTCTTCCTCTTTAGGGGATATAGCAGGACTCTACCTCTGATTTAACCTAAGGTGTTTTCTTGATTTGCACCTTTGGTTTAGTATCCTGAGATATTACACGAGGTAGCATGGTAGAGTTGACTCCTGTTTTGTTTTTTTTTCCCATTTTCTTTTTTCTCTTCTACATGCAATTGGGGGAACTGCTCTTGGTTCATTTGTTTAGACTATATCTATGGATAATATGTTACTATTTGGCAAATGTGGATTGTAGTTGTTTATACAGGGGTCTTTATTGATAAATATGCTGCTTAGGGATGGATTCCTGCTGGGTATGTATATATAGGATTGTATATAGTTCATACAGCCAGTTTGGGGCTGTATACCCTGGTTTTCCAGGTTTCTTCCCCCCCCCTTTTTTTTTTTATTATTATTTTTAGTTGTAATGGATGTCGTGTGTTAATCAAAATCTAATAAAGATTTGTTGAACAAAAAAAAAATATAGCCTTTTTTGTACTCCACGTCATGAGCATGAACTGTGTCATTTTGCAAATCCTATCCAAACTGTCTTTTCACAGTTGTGTCACAAAATTACATTTTGAACAGGATGTCATAAGTGGGACCAGTCATGTTCCTAAGGTGATGTAATAAACATAGTATGTTGAACATTTGAGGACAAAATAAAAAAAAATATGAACAAATGTTGACATTTTTCAATGTTTACTCAAAACTCTGAAATATTTTTACTTTTTATCCCACATTTTCAACATATTCATGTTTTTTTTAACCCCATTGAATGAACATGGCAGGTGTCACTATCAAATCTCCCTCCAAAACCTGTTACATTGTTTTGTGTCACATTTCATAAATAACACCTGCCATGTTCATATGCTGGGCCAAAAAATAAAAAAAAAACAGTATTTTGAAAACTCAAAGTCACAATCTAAGAACATGACATTATGTGTGAACCTCCTCATTTTCAAATCATGATAATTTCACTATTATAACTCATGATGTATTGCCTCTATACTATCCAGTCCAAAAACCTACAAAACAAATATAAGCAAGCAAACAATCGGCATTGACAAATGCTTGCTGAGATAGGTGCTTTCTCTGGCGATCAGGTCTATTTCTCAAAGATAGCAACACTCCTCTATCTTTAACCTATAAGTGTGTTTCCAACATCCGTATCAACACTATTAGTCTCAACTGAGTAGTCTTGCTTTGCACAAGACAAAGTGTGAGCTCCTTTGTCTGCTGTTACCAGGAAAAAAATGATCAAACTTGAGGTGTTCCCGAAGCTACCCTTTTGGGGGAACCCTGGTATCCTTTGATTTGTTTTGAACTGCAGTTTAATATTTTTGCTGTTTGTATGTATATGAATTTGTGGGAGTCCTGAGTTCCCTTTGCTTTACTTTTGGCATGCAGCGTTAATGTTTTATGTTTGAGCCCAAATGCATATGGATAAAAGTCTAGTTTGAACAAAACATCAAACACAAGAATATAAAAGAAAACTTTTATACAAACAAGAATGCGTGTTGTTTGAAAGAAAACAGCTACTGTCACATAAAGCTGGCAGTAATGGTTAAAGTGCATCCAATTTTCAGGCTGCTTCAAAATTGTCTTCAGGTCTCAGCAAGGAGGCAGTATAGTGTAGCAGTTAAGAGCACTGAGCTGCAAACCTGGAGAACTGGGTTTGAATCCCACAGACATCATTTAACTTTCCTGTGCTCCCAGGACATACCTGGAAACAAACCTTGGCTTAGTGTGTCTTTCCTGACCAAAAATTGTAAAATAAATCTAGTATTTTCTAGCTATAAGAAATAATTTAATTGTTTTAGTTTTGCTTTTGGTTTCTTTACTTTTTCTGATTTCTCTTTCATATATGTCAGCAGGGTTGTTCCACATAGGACCACATTTTCTGTGGACCCTGTCACAGAGGAGGCATCTTTGACTCCCATTTAGTGGCTCCATAGCATGGGGCACGATACCCTTTTGATCTCACCAGATGCCCAAAACACTTGTTCCCCATGTCAGTGGTCATAGCAAGAGCAAGTCAAACATATTAAATTGTTTAGCTCTGAAGAGTGAAGTGGCATACTGCCAACCAGCCAGCAAAAAGTGCATGATTCAGCTGCTTGGCAGGGAGCCAGCTTCTGAAAATTAGAAACTATAAACAGCAGGGCACCTTATGCTTATTGTGAAACTTTACACATTTAAATAGGGCAGAAATAACAGAAAAACAGAAATAGGAAAACATAAAAATAAAAAACCCTCAAGATAAGAGAAGGCCTCACTATTTTACTGTATCATTATGTTAATATCATCTTCTTTGAGATGTAGAAAGTTAGGGATTGCACCCTGCTGCTACGCTTTGTGGGGCACTCATGTGAAACCAGGTAAGGAAAGACAGAATGAAAGAAACAAAAGAACCAATAATGGCAAACTTGTTCCACACAGTAAGATAAATACAGAGTAAAGAACAGGAACAAGGCAGCTTTCCTGTGGGTGGCCAATCCACAGCCACAGTGAAAAAAAAACAAGCATTTGTTAATGCCGAATGTTCATGACTTGCACTGCTATTGCACCAGGTCTTGCTTGTATACGTTTTTACTATATATTTACCCAGGATAGGCCAGATGAGATGTAATATCTAATTTTTAGTGGTATCCTGCTTTTATACATTTTTAGATTGTATTTACCCAGGATAGGCCAGTTGAGAAGCAATATCTAATTTTCATAGGCGCACACATCCTGGGCCAAAATTTCAAAGAGTATTTATATGACCTCACAATATGACCAAGACAGGTGGAATTTCTTAAAATCCCATCTGAAAGATGATTTCATAGTGGGACTGTGAAAACAAGTTTTGGAGGGGATTTAAAAAATAATACCTGTCATGTTATTCAGACCTGCCTCAGGTGAGCATGCCACAAGAAACGTCTCCAGGCATGCCTTAGTTGTTCCCTTCAGGAAATCAGCCCAGGGGAGACATGCCTTCATGGTAAGGGCTTCCACCTGGCTAAACGAGCTTCCAAACACAATCACCAGCCTTCAACGCCTAGGGCACTTCAAATCCAAACTCTATGAGTCCATCTCTCCTCCAGTCCACTGCCTCTGTCAAACATAATCCCACCATCTGGCCCTCCACTCAGCTGCCCACTTGCTCTGGCTGGGTTGCACCTATTCCCCTCCACCCCCTTTCCCACTCCCTACCAACTCCCCCCCACCTGTCATTTGTCCAGTACCCCACTATCTCCCCCCACCTGCCCTCTGTCTAGTTCACCCACACTACCTCCTGCCCGTCCCCTGTCCATTTCCTCTGCCCCTACTCCTCCCTCCACCTGCCCTCTGTCCAGTACACCCACATTACCTCTAGCCCATTTTTCTGATCTCTTCCTCCCCCACTCCCCCCACCCACCTGCACTTGCCAAACCCCAACTTGTCTCTCAGCACTTAACTTCACTCAGATGGCTGTACCTCCACTGGGAAATTGACAATGCTACCAGCTGCTTCATTCATGTCTTGTCTTGTGTAAACCATAAATGTATTCGCTACCCCTTCCTATGTAACCTCTATGTTAGCAGTACAACCCCAGTGTCAATGTGTCTGCTGTAATTATGCTGTTGCAACAAAATGTATCTCCTTAAGTGTTGACGAGGATCCTTTGTAAATGAGCTCTTAGCTCAAAGGTTTGTAATTCCAAGTTCCCAATAAATAAAGTAAATAAAATGTTCAGGAGGTATGGTAACACAATGGATGTGTTGAACATTAGGGGTCAAAATCTGCAAAAACTAAAGTTACAAGTAAACATTGGAACAATTCAATGTTTCTTCATAACCTTTTTTTTCACATTCTGACCCCAAATTTTCAACATAATTGTTTTATTTCCACTCCTTCTAAACATGACAGATGTCATTTATATAGTGGCCAAAGCATAATTTTTCACCATAAGTGTGAAAACAGATTTTGGCCAGGATTTGAAAAATGATAGCTGTCACATTCATGGGGTGGTGTGAAAAAAAATGACTATGTTGAAAATTTGGGGCTAAAATATTGAAAATTACCAATGTTTCAAGTGTGCATTGGAAATTTCAATGCTCTCTAATAACATCATTGTTTTTTAATATTTTTATCACAAATTTTCAACATAGTGTGCTTAAGACCTCACCTCAAGAACAAGGGCAGAGACAATTTTCAAATCCTGCCTGAAAGGTGATTTCCTACAATGACTGTGAAATCTCCTTTAGGGGCAGATTTGCACAAGTTCATTACTCTTGTTCATGAGGTGGGGTTCCAAAAAGGCCATGTTGAAAATTTGGGAAAAAATATTTAAAAAGTATTTAAAAATGACCAAGTTATGAGGATAAGTTCAAACCCCACTGAAATATATTGAACTGCATACCTAATTTCCTCATGGTCCAGTGATGAAGAGTGAAGACGTGTCTCTGGTCCAGAGAGGATTATGGCATTGGATCTCCAGTAGGTGAGTAAGGAGTGGTGGAATGGTGGTGCTGAGTGGGAGGGTCAGGAGGGGGGAGGGTAATGGCAGTGATGGGACAGTGGCAGCGACAGACATTCATGAATGGTTTTCTTTTTTACAGGGTGCATAAAATATAAAAAAAGACTATGATGGACAGTTTTCTTTATTTCAGGTACCTACACTGAGGATTGGGTACCCCAGTGTTGGTGTTTTGTTTGTTAGAATCAGGGCTTGGCACCCCAGTGTCACATGGTGAAAATGGGAGAGTTGGGGGGTACTAGCCATTGCCAGGGACTGGACTCCTCAGTGTCAGAAAATTAAGAAGGAAATGGTGGTAGGGATTGTTTTTACATTTTGAAGGAGGACCACAGCAGCCTGATCATGACACTGATCAATGCTGCTTGCTAGTTGGTGTTATGCAGATCAAAGAAAAGAGCCACCACATGATTCTTGGGGCTCTTTTTCTTGAACAACACAAAGTTTCTGCCCAGGAAGACCAGAAGAGTATCATGATCAGTCTGGCTGATGACTGGTCTGACACTGTCAAGCCCCTTGCAGACTGCCCTGCATTGGACCGTTGTTATTGTTCCTCGAATGATGATGAAGATCTCGCACATGTCACTCTTTGCTGCCCTTGGTATTCTGAATCTAGATGCGAATACATAGGACAATACCTAAAGGGCATGAATTTTCCATCTAGATAGATATTAGACTTACTACACAATTCTGAAAATGATGAATTGTTGAATAATCTAGCAATGTTCCTGACAGAAACAACAAAAATCAGAAAGAAATATGTGTGGATTGTTCAGAAAGAGTAAATGTTATCAGGGCCTGTTTCCATAGGTTGGCCTTAAGGTTAGATTCCTATTTTAGAACTTATTGATGTACTCCTCAAATTTATAGAATATATATATATATATATATTTGTAAATTATGTGTCTTTTTAATATGTAATATTTGTATTGACTGTAATAATTGTATTTAATGCTGTCTGTGTGTAATGACAATTTGTCAAACAGTAAATCTAAATCTACTAAAAAATCTACTGCATTGGACTGAGAGTGACACACCTCTCAAAATGAACTATCATACCAATATGTATGCTTTGTGCAAGCGTAAGGGAGAACATTAAAATGAAGAACAGAGAAAGACTAGATGAAGATGTGCAACAGACTTCAGAGGAAGAAAAATGATAGAAGGAGTGGTAAGTATTTTCTTTTTTTTATATACATATATTTTATATTCCTTGCTTCTGTGGCCCTCACAATCAGGAGGAGCCCCAGCCCCATCACCCTGGTGTCCACTATCTGGTGCATATGCTCCAGGGCTTACCCCCCCAGTGGAGTGGCAGAAGGGGGCCCTCCTTCACCAAGACTGGGTCCAGTATTGAGCCATGGCTGGCCAGGTGGGGGCCTGCGAGCTTCCCCATCATCTGCCAGGAGCTTTTTCCTTGGTTTTCTGTCCCCACGGGGCACTGCATGCAATGATGCCTGTGACGGCACTGCACACACTCCCATGCATGGCACCATCAAGCATCTGCACTGCTCCCATCCCTCATGTTGCAGCATCAGTGCACCTGCCCCCAGCCTCCGCTAGGGGCCAGGCAAGCTCTGACTGCCAGATTCCCCCCTCTCTGAAGAAGGAGAGCTGTTCTCTGGATGCTCAGTCCTTCTCCTCCATGCTGACCCCCAGTGGCCCACACTCTTTCCTGAACAAGGATCACCGGTGTGGAGTGAGGTGTGGCACCCAGCACCTCAACCCTCAGCTCCACTGTGCCAGATAGGAAGTATTTTCTGACATAAATTATATTTTCTAAAACATCCAGTTGTTTTGTACCATCATTGGAGTCTTAAATTGGCAGTACAGATTTAAACTTACTCCCCTAATCTAAGCCAGGCTCTGACATTGCCATCATACTAAAATAAACATATTGATGTACAGTACGTGGCCAACATCATTCTATTTAATAATGGCCACATTGTGAGTGACCTACATAGTCAGCTACAACCAAGCTATTCTTACATTCAAAATTGGTTTCTCCAATACAACCTGCAAGAAGAAAACCAAGCTATGACTCTGGAATTATAACAGACACTGGCACGTGACTATACCTCTCTGATGCTCAAAAGTGAAAACAATGTCCTCATAATATCTGCCACTACATTTAAATATTTGTGGGTAACATTGCACTGGAATCCTAATCTACATGCTCATGTAGTCTCAACTATGAAGAAGATCAATCACAAAATTACTGTAGCTTTCTATACAGAAACAAACACCAGCTCACAGACGAGACAAGGAAAACCAATGCACAAATGCTGTTACTCACACTGGAATGGAGTTCCCAACTGATAATTAACACATCATCTTCAGCTATTTCCAAGTATGAAATCACATTTGCAATACCTGTTGCTTTGCTTCGTCTGCCCCACCCATATCCCACTGCTGCAATTTATACACTAACTTTGGATTTCTCACACCTAGATATAGAATTCTGTGCAAAATTTATGCATGATCTATACAAATACTATCCCTAAAAGAGCCATTATAGCTACCATGTATGAAATGTTTATTAAAACTCACGGTGCTACGCCTTTGAAGATAACATCCAGAAGAAGTACCTAGAAAAATTAAAATAGAGGAATGGCTTTTTCTTACTTTACCCACATACTCCTGAATGGGCTTCCCCCAAATCTAAACTTATCAAAAGGACTTTTACTTTTTAAAGTGGGTTACACAACTACAGTATCTATTAGAGACAACTGCATCTGTATATAAGTGTTGCATACAGGTTTCTCTCTTGAAATGTTATGTACCCATAACCACACTTTCTGCAAAGTACAGTTAAGTAAAGGGTAGGCAGTGGACATCATATACCTGGAATTTAGCAAGGCCTTTGATTCTGTACCACACAAAAGGCTAATAATGAAACTGAGGGATCTGAGGGTGGGAAGAATATGGTAAGATGGGTTAAAAACTGGTTGGGTGGTAAAACACAGAGAGTAGGAGTTGTGGGGTAAGTTCTTCAGCACCATGGAAGTCAGCAGTGGGGTCCTACAGGGATTGGTGCTGGGGCCAGTGTTGCTCAATGTCTTCATAAATGACATCAGGGAAGGCATTAAAGGCAAAATGTGCCTGTTTGCAGATGACACCAAACTCTGTGGGAAAGTGGACACCAAGGAGAGGATACAGGACCTGAGGGAGGACCTCATCAGACTAGAGATGGTCAGGAATCTGGTGACTTAGTTTCAATGCCAAAAAAGTGATAAGTGATGAACGCAGGAGCCAAGAACCCTAGGACAGAGTATTACATAGGAGGGGTTCAGGTAACTGCTTCTGAAAAGGAAAAGGATCTAGGAGTAGTGACATTGAATGACCTGAAACACACTTCTCAGTGCAAAAAGGCTGTGGCAAAGGATAACTAGATGCTGGGGTGTATTGCTAGGTGATTCACTAGTAGCAAGGTTATTTTACAATTGTACAGGTCATTGTTGAGACCACATTTAGAATGCGGGGTGAGGTACTGGCATCCTTACCTTAAGAAGGACACCAGTATACTGGAGGGGGTCCAGAGGAGAGCATCCAAGATGATCGAGGGGTTACAGGATAGGTCCTATGAGGAAAGGCTGGGAGCCCTGGGGGATGTACTCCTTGGAAGAGAGGAGGCAGAGGGTTGATATGATAGAGACCTTCAAGTACATGAAGGGAATCAACAGAATGAAAAGAGAGGGTCTCTAAAATGACTGACAACAGCACAGCTTAAAATTGATGGGAAGCAGTTTCAGAAGAGATGTAAGAAAAGATTTCTATATGGAGAGGATGGTGTCCACCTGGAATGAACTGCCAGAGGAGGTGCTATCAGCAAGGACAGTGGGATCATTCAAAGAGTCTGGGACAAGCACAATGGAGACCCTCGGGTCCAACGAAGGGAGAAGGGTGGGAGGGGGACAGTAGAGATGGCAGGGTCATTGGTATAAACTGTACAGCCAGACGCTGCATCATTTACTGAGCAGACACGATAGACCAGGTGGTCATCTTCTGCTGGCTCTTTTTGTATGTTCATAAGTAATTCTATTTTTTCACAGTACTTCTTTTAAATGTGAGTAATATACAACCACCACCAACAGACACCAAGCTCCATCTATAGAAACATAGAAACATAGAATTTGTTGGCAGAAATGGACTGATAGGCCCATCTATCTGCCCTTTTCCCCCTCCTGTTCCAACATCTCAGACTCCACTTGGTCACCGGCATCCCTCCCACCTTCCTTTCCTCTTATTATACCCATGTGCCTATCCCATACATGCTTGAAGATCCCCAATGTTTTCATCCTCCACACCTCTGGCAGGCTGTTCCAGGTGTCCACCATCCTTTCTGTAAAATAGTGTTTCCTCATATCCCTCTTAACCCCCCCACCTTCTCTGAATGCCCCATGTTCTGATGCTCTTTCTCCTTTGAGACTCCCCACATATACATTATTCACCCTGTGAGGTTCTCATAGGTCTCAATCATCTCTCATCTCACCTTCCTCTTTTCCAGGGAGTACATGTTGATCTCAGCAGCCTCTCCTTATATGACTTCTCCTGCAACCCTCACACCATTCTATTAGTCTTCCTCTGAACCACTCCACCTTTCCAATGTCCATGCAGACATGGGGTTTCCAGAACTGGACACAGTAATCTAGGTGGGGTCTCACTAATCAGCTATATAGTGGTAACACCACCTCCCTCCTCCTGCTAGAAATCCCCCTCCTCATGCACTACAGCATCCCACTAGCCATGCCTACTGCCTTGTCACATTGCTCAGCCACCTTGAGATCATCAGATATGATTACCCTGAGGTCCCATTCATGCTTAGTGACTGTCAGTGCCTCCCCTATATTATGCACAGCTCCCAGGTTTCCTTGCCACAGGTGCATGACTTAGACCTTTTTACTACTGAATCCTACTTGCCACACCCTAGACCACTCCTCTAGTCTCTCCAGATCCATTTGCATTCTCTCCACTCCTTCCTGAGTGTCCACCCTGATGCAGATTTTTGTGTAATTTACAAAGAACCTCACCTTTCCCTCCAATTGCTTGGCAATGTCACTTATAAAGACACTAAAAAGAATTGGTCCCTCCACTGATCCTTGCGGTACTCCGATAGTTACTCGCCCCTTCCCTGAGTGTCTTCTGTTTACCATCACCCTCTGCCTCTTATCCTTTATTCAGTTTGATACCCAGCTTACCACTTTCTCCCCAACCCCCAGCTGCTTAGTTTCTTTACTATTCTCCTGCATGACAGAGTGTCAAAGGCCTTGCTGAAGTCCAGTTGGCCACATCAACTGCCCTCCCCTGATCCAGCTCTGCAGTCACCCAGTCAAGAAATTTATATTTGTTTGGCATGACCTTCCCCCTATGAAGCTGTGCTGACCATGGTCCTGCAGCTCATATGCCTGTAGGTATTCCATCAGTCTCTCCTGCCACAGGAGTACCATTAATTTACCCACCACTGGTGAAAGACTAACTGAAATGTACAGTAGTTGCCAGCGGATCCATGATGCCGGTGTGACAATAAAATTGTCAACTGACATTACGGCGATGGATTTATATCAATTGCAATTGCAGTCGGCATGAACCCATCCAAAGAAAGCAACCACTATAATGTAGATAAAGGAGGGGGTGCCAGACCCCCAGACAGCAGTGCCAGGTCCCATGGCGACATTACAGCAGCAACAGCTAATTGTTGCTGTAACGTCATTCAATCTGGAATTGTTGCTGTTTGAATAGCATACTGTTGCTAGCCTCCTCCCTGCTGTCAGTCTTGTGCAGAGGAACCTAATTGGTCCTCCTCCTCCATTCCCCTGGAACTACTCCTTTCTCCAATGAGGGTCTGAATAGTGTTGCCAGTGGGGGTGGCTAACACCGTGCTCAGTTCCGTTAGAACCCTTTATTGAATCTTGTCCAGTCCCATTGCCTTGTTCTCCTTCAGGGCTTCCAATCGCTTCTGGATTCTATCTCCTAAAAATGGACTTGAGTCTACTCCCTCCCCCCCAGTACCTGTTGATACTTGTTGGTCCATCACCCTATCTACTGTGAAGACTGAACAGAAGTACTCATTTAAAAGTTTAGCTTTTTCCTGATCCTTTTCTGCAAGTCTCCCCACCCTCTGTTTCTTACTATCCCACCCCTTGTTTTACTCTTTCCACTTATGTAGCAGAACAGTCTTATCCACTTTTCTGACCTCCTTAGCAATTCTCTCCTCTTTTTGTGCCTTTGCTGCCCACACCCTCCTTCTTGTTTCCCTCTGTTTTTGTCCAGATATACCTCCCTATCAACCTCCATCTGGATCTTCTTGTATTTCTTTCATGCTGTTTTTTGTCTCCTTCACTGCATACATGATGTATTTCATTTTATTTTATTAAGGATAAAACCATTGAACCAAGGCTAATTTATGATAGTGTCCTTTAACAAGCTGCAATGTTGCATACATTTATAATACAGAATTAAAATCATTATAGTACAGGAATATAAACAGATACTTATAAATAATAATTACTCACACAAATTACAGGCAGCATTGCAGTGTAACCATGGTAGGGTAGTGATATAGTTTCTTGTGAAGGGTCCATCAGTATGCTTGGGCTGCTGGATTGAGTTGCCCCAAAGATAATAAACAATTATGCTAATTTAGATCTTAAGAATTAGAACAAAGTTCAAACTCTGCACTATGGTCATGCTCCCCCTAACAACCCAATGTTTTGTTTCTAAACCTAGAAGGAGCTGTGACCACTGAAACTAGCTTAATGGCTACCCCCAAAAATGTTTTACATTTTTCAAATTAGTCACCAAACTTTGAAAAACAGTAATAAATTTAATGCAGACAACAAACATTTAAGGATGAAATGTTTTGTAAACTGACCATCCTGCCAATAGTGTAAAGCAACTAACAAGTAATGCTCAAGCAGCTTAAATCGAGAACTGATATTTGAAAGAACCTATTTTCTGGTTCTGAAAGGGTGTGCAGTTATAAAGGATAATGTATGATTCTGTATCTGCAACAAGCATGTGTAGCCATTGAAAGGGTGCCATGGCAACCGTTGAAACCTCAAGAGCGAAGCTCAAGAGGTTTAGGATACCATGGCACCCTCGAGACTGCCACGCATGCCTTGGTACAGATACAGAATCATACATTATCTTTTATAGTGTATGGTTTTGTATCTTAACAATTTCAAAATGTATTTCTCTTCCATCTCATGTAACCCCCCCAACCCCACACAGTGAAGCAGTGAAGGTACTTAAAAAAAAGGCATCAGGAGACACAAAATCGGTTTAGCCATCATGACACAGAATTCTGTTTATTGTCCACGCATGCACACAGTCAGCAAAACACATTTTATTTAAGAAAAAAAGAGAGTACAGTACAAGTAAAGTAAAAAACAGAAAGTCTTTTAAATAACTAGAAAATAGCTCTTCCACGGCTGGAGCCGTGATGTCTCGATGTGTCCACATGACTGCCTCCTACCCTACAGGAAACAAAACACAAGAGGAGGTAAAAAAAGGTTAGACGTCTGGAGTTAGAGTGTGATTTTATAGTGGAAGTGTTACTGTTGCTTACCTTAGTCTGAGTCTGAGCTACTGCTATCGTCAATCAATCAATCAATCAATCAAAATCTTTATTTAATCAGGCGAACATCATTGAGCGTAGCTCATTTACAAGATAGACCTGACTGGTCAAGAAGTGCAAGTATTATTACATAGACAAGAATAACATAAACAGTAGTACAATGACATAAAGTGCTAATATATAACAATTTACATATATACAAGGCACATTGAAACCATTTAACCTGTAAGAAAAGGAGGCAATGGGTATAGCAGGCATAATATGTAAATTATAGGTCCTAATTGGCTTTTATGAGAGTATATCAGGTGACTGGAAAAAGAAGTAGAACTAGCATAATGGAACACGAAAAGGGGGTGGGGTAGGTAGGGTCAGGATTAGGCCTCAGAAAGCAATTGCAGAGTTCTGGAAATAGGTGGAGAATAATCTTTTGAAGGATGTTAAAGGTAAGAGGCTATTTAGCTTCATGGTTTTTGGAGTGAGTTCCATGCAACTGCTAGTGAGTGGCTGATAGCGCCCTCCCAAACCGGTGCAGGCATTGGGGACCTTTAGAATGATAAGTTTGCTGATCCTTAGTTGTATGGCCTAGAAGTAATTAGGGTAAAACAGCCTGTGATATAGGTGGTAGTTTGCCTGATAAAGCTTTGAATATCCAAATTGCAGCATTCCTATTTCTTCTGTGTTGTAATGATGTCCAGTTAACTGCCTTATAAAGGGAGCAGTGATGGGTGCTGGAGGGAAGGTCAGTAATAAATCTGATGGACCTGTGATTTAGGGTGTCCAATTTATTTAAGAGGGGGAGTGAACAATGGCCATAGAGAAAGTCAGCATAGTCAATGAGGGATAGGAATGATGCCTGGATTAATCTTTTTTTGGAGTCTCTGTTGAGGTAGTGCTTTATTCTAAAAAATAGACCAAGCCTTTGTCTCAGTTTTTTTTAGTAGCTCCTCAATATGGACAGTAGTCAAGTTTGTTATCAATCCAGACTCCAAGGTATTTGAAGTTATCAATCTAATTCCAGCTTCTCCAAGTAAGGTGGATAGTTGTAGGGTGGTGGGTGATGGGTAGTGGCAGAGCAACTCTTGTGTCAAAGAACATAGCTTTTGTTTTTTTGTCATTTAGAAGTAGCTTTTTATCCAGTAGATTGTGTTGCAGGATGGAGAATTCAGATTGTAGCAGTTCACAGGCTTTAGGTAATGAAGGATTGCTGACATATAATACAGTATCATCAGCAAACAGATGAATGTTGGAATGAGTGAGGTTGGCATCAATATTATTAATATAGATGGCAAAGAGGATGGAGCCAAGAATAGAGCCTTGTGGTACACCTCTTAGCAGTGGTTTTGGTGGATAGGTAATTTCCATTTTTACCAGTTGTGACCTATCTGATAGGTAGCACTTGAACCAGTTGAGTGAGGGAGAATCCAGCCCTAGTGAGCCAAGGGAGGTGATTAATGATTCATGATCCACTGTGTCAAATGCTTTACTAAATCCAGGAACACAGCACAGGTACTGTTCTTCTTATCCATGGCAATCTGCCAATCGTTGGTTACTTTGGCTAGGGCCGAAATGGTGCTATGCCTTGATCTAAATCCTGATTGTGCTGAATTTAGGAGGTTATTGTTATCCAGGTAGTCCCTTAATTGTGAGTTTACTAACTTTTCGAGCATCTTGGATAGTACTGATAGGATGGAAATGGGCCTGTAATTATTGAGGATTATCGTGGATAGCAGCGACTCTTCTCTTTGCACCCCCAAGGTACTTCAGAATTTTTACATTAAAACCCTGTTGGAAAATACAATTATCTCTGAAGGAGAACTGAGGCAGGTTGTCAAGCGGTGGTTTTTTCAACTTTGGTCACTGGACCTCACTTTTATTAGAGGGACATATGGGAGATGATGTGGATTCCTGCACAGTTTGGCCACTGATTATGGCACTATTTCTCTTTTGCTTGTCATTTGACATAACATTATAGTTATTGATCAATTGAAGGGCACTGTGACCAGAGACCTGCTGGACCTCTGTGGGTGGAATATCACTGTCAATTAATCTCTGAATGTCAGTCTTACAGGACAAGTGATTGGTGACATGTTTATCTTCTGGAAACCTGGACTGTTGTTTGATGCATTGCATCATCCCTCTAATTTTGTTCTCTCCCACAGCCATTGCATGAAACCACTTAGACATGCCGACTTTATGGAAAAGGTTGGGCACTAAATAGAACAGTGCATCAGAATGCTGCATATTTGAGGGTCTCTCACTCGCATATTTACAAAAAGCTGCTACTGGGCATCTATCGGGATTGTCCTTGTTTTGATGCATCCTGGGTTTTAGTGTGCAGATGTCTCTAGGGTTTTCACCCATTCTAGTCTTGGTCTGCCGCTCATTGTACTGGATAAATTGTGTGCCATCAGAGTTGGTTAGGAGCTGCAGGTCCCCCCATCATAGGCCATACCATTCTGCGGTACGTAGGGCAAAGTACAGTCCATTGCAAAACAATATCATGTTCAGCAAGGCAGTGGCATTGTGGAGACCAAGTATACCTGTGGTGTACAGTAATTCTATATCTGCTTGTGACAGTGCTGCTGAACTATGGAATTTGTTGCCTTGGCCCAATTTCTTAAGAAACTTTTGTTTTGCAGATGGGGTGCTTAGTGTTTCACAGAAGTCTACAGTATTACCATGGAAGATAGAGTGTCCATAGCTTTTCTTTAACAGGAATCGGTCTATGCTACCAATTATGCCACGGATAGTGCTAGGCTCATACTGCAAACCATCTATGCATTCCACCTTGAAAATAAAATCTGCCACTAAAGTGTCCAGCTCTTTCACAGGAAGTTCTGCTTTTTTCAGATTTCACCGCACTCTGCTAGGTAACGTTAAAATACTTTCAGGTCCGCCTCCGTTTCTTTATTTGTGCGAGCATTTTCCTGCTCCTGTATGAACTTCTACCTTTCAGTTAGTACTTTTGAAAAAAATGTGTCTGCCATTGTACTGTGATGCTGTGTGAACTGTCAAACTGCTGTTTACATCACACAGCACTACGAACTGCAGCTGTGGTTCACAAGGATAAGCGAGACAAAATTCCAAGCATTCCTTTCTGTTATGCTACAGTAGATACATAGCTGAAGAAGCACAATAAGCTTGCTGACATATTTACTGCAGCATAACAACTCTGTTGACCTTATGCTTTTACATTCATAAGAGCATTCCACCATACACTATAAAGGATTGTAAAGCTTACTGGTGGATCCCTTCAGAAGAAACAACATTACTATGATGAGTAATTGTTCTTCTAACCACAGGAATCCATCAGTGTAATTGTTCTTCTAACCACAGGAATTCATCAGTAACGCTTTATAATATGCAGTCTCCAAAGCAATACCTTGGGAGGCTGGGTCCAGAAACTATTTGGGACAAAGGTTCTGCAAGACAATAGATCCAAATCTGGCATCCCCCCTGCACTGCATGCCCAGACAGTAGTGTTTTGTGAAGGTGTGTACTGTCTTCCAGGTAGCTGCTATACTGATTTTTTGAAGGGGGAATGCCCCTTGCTGCTGACACAGAGGCAGAGGTGCCCCTTGTGGAGTGTGACCATAGGCCTATGAGGTGGGTACCTTGTGTCACAGAGACATGGGTCACAGAGAGTCAGACAGGCACAAAAGTCAGGGTAAATCCTCTGCCATGGCATATGTTTATTGCATGTATTGAAAATATGAACAGTTCAGGCCACAGTTCAATTTATTTTGGGACGATCGAGGCTGTTTTAACTATGTGACAGTCTTACATTAAGCAACTTCCTTTAAATGGCAGACAGATTTTTTAGAACATTAGGGCTGCTTCTAACAGATAGCATTACCTCTTTAAAGCATAAGGCCTTTTCAGTGTTTCAAGGCCTTTTTGTCTGTTATTTCAAAAAGCTTTGGTCCTTTTCTCTGGTCAGAGCGTAACTCTCAACACCTCTCAGCTTATGGTAGCTCTTCACTTCCAACTGACTTCTCTAACTAAAAAAAAAAAATCCCTTTTTTATACCTCCCAAGGGTCACATGATGGACTTGTCACATGATTATTACTTCACTTTCAAACAATTAGGCTGCTATTTCTTCAAGCATGATTTTTGTCCTTTCAGCGTCAACATTTACATTTAGTTAAGTATATACTTTATGCTCATATGACTGACATTCTAGTACAATAATTCTGAAATCAAGCAAGATCTTCAGTACCCTAATTAGAGCATCTACTTGTGTGACAGCTCCACCACTGAGCATATCTTTCTGGATTGCATAATATAAAACAGGTTAATAAAGGTCCATTCAGCCTTTATGCAAGCTGGATTTGGTTAGTGCAGGTTAAGTTTGAGAGACACCATGTTTTAATTATCTTTTTATTTTCATTTCTTCAGGTTTTGCAGTCAATAAATCCATTTTGTAAAACAGGCTGTGTCTTTACTTATTGTTGAGCAGTGCCATACTTATGTACATAGTGAGCTATGCAAGAAATTTAAACAAAAATTTTTAGGTCAGCTTTCCTGCTGTCTTTGCATTTTATATGAACACTCAGTGTACATAAACCACCACTCATGCCTCAGGACAGCAGCATTCCTCTGTTCTGGGCTGAGGGTGTCTGTTTTGTTTTGGGTAACTGCGGTCCCTTTTCCATTTGTGAGGCTCAGTATTCTGGCTGGCCTGGTAAGTGAAGGGGATTTACGATCATTCCCTTGTGAAGTTTGGGGGGAGGGCAGGATACCAACCAAGAGCACAATCCCTGCAGTGTTTCACCTGCCACTGCGGATTTATGTCAGGCAGCATGGACAGCTTAGGACATCAAGGTTAAGGTCCATTCCCATTCTTGTGCCCTACCAGCTACCTGGACTTCGGTGTGCAGCAAGTTGGTAGACCAACGGGACACCTTTGTTTTAAAATATAAAAGTAAGTCTCTGAGGCACATTGTATATGTCACTTTCTGGCTCTCTTGACTCACTCCTGCCACTAGCAATGCAGGTGAGGAGTAGAAGAGAGCACAGTGTACCATATTTTGTTTTATTCTGCCAGTAGGGAGACCATATTTAAATAATCCAGTCACTTCTGCTATGCCATTTCAGTGGCTAGGAGGGCAGGGGTTTCCCATACCACTTGTCTGTTGCTTTGGTTGGGAGGGGGGACTCAGAGAAGGAAAGAAGAAAGAAGACAAAGACAACAGGAGTGGACAGGAAAGTGACACAGAAGACCAGTAAGTACAGGCGGGACAGATACAGGACAGGATATTTTTAAATTTCAAATTCGCATCATGGGGAGATGGGTACTTTTCATGGCATTCCCATTTATCATCAACCACTCCCAATTCATAACCTGTGATATGTGACGCCTTACCCTATCACACATTGCCAGCTTTTTCATAACAAAATTGTATGCAGGAGACTATCCAGTATGAGATAGTCCTTCTGGTTGCTTTTTTACCTTACCCACTTCACTATAGGTGACAAAAAGATATGTACTGTTGGACCTAACATCTTGTGTATGCACCAGGTAGTAACTAAGTGCTTTTTCACATTCATGCAGTGCAGCTTCTGCTCTCCTGCACTGTCTGGAATGTTCATTGAAAAGTGCAGGAAGGACAATTGATTGGTTCAGGTGTAATCCTGACACCACCTCAGGGAGGACTCTCCTATTAGTCCTGACAACTACCTTATCTCTATGGAAGATTATGTCATTTAGGACTGTGCAGAAGGCTTACAACTCTCCCCACTGTCCTGGCAGATGTAATAGCAATCATGAATACCATTTTCCATGTAATATATTTTAGGTCAGCAGTAACCATAGGCTGAAAAGGTTCTTCCATCAGCTGAGTACTGCACACATTTAGGCCCCATGGAGGGACAGGGTTCCTCACAGGAGGGTACAAGTGACCGAGTCCTTTAAAGAATCCTTTAAAAACAGGTTGTAAGGCCAAGGACATAGCTTTGTCAGCTGATGTATAACTGAAATGTGTCATCCTGTCCTACAAATAAGAGGTTCACTCCTTGACTGTACATATGGTGGAAGGCCAAGGAGGTGTGGGGAGGGCTGCTCAGTTACCATATTCACCTGCAGCACCACTGCTTTGGATACGGAGAGAAGGGTGTTCTCATTGCCACGGGGGGGGCCACTGGATGCCGGCAGGGATTGTGTGTACATTGGGGCTGGGATGGAGGGGGTCACTGGCACCAGGGAAAATATTGGTGATGCTGGCAATGGGATCAGTGGGAGGGATGTTACCACTAGCAACAGGGACAATATACATATGCAGTGATGGGATCGGAGGGTGGGGGGTCACTACTAGCACCAGGGATACTATACCTATGTGGGGATGGGATCAGAGGGAGAGGGGGTTTCCACTAGCACCAGGGATCTGTTTCTATTAATGAACAGGCTGGGGATCTGTGGGGGGTGCCAGGGAGCAAAGGAGATGAGTGTGCTCCCCCAGCGGCCAACTGGCTGGGTGGCTGCATTACCTGTGGCAGCCATTAGGGTTGCTTGGAGTAAGCTGGGGTTTTGTTCGGCCGTATTTGCACTGCTCAAAAGGACCATGCTGAACTCTTTTGTACAACACAAAACCACTGAATATGGTGTTGTGTGCATATTCATGGCCACTCCCCTCCCCTTGCACACATGCACACATTAGGTTTTGTGTGTGTGCTAACCGTCTTTGCTGGCACAACAGCCCCTTTTGAATATGAGGCTCCAGTGCAGGTGAACACCTGTTAGCTTCCACGCAAACATTTGAATATTGGGCAACAGATCTAAACACATTTCATTTTAACATCAGAATCTATAATGGTTACCCTTAAAAGACAAAACCTGGGTCAGGTAACAACTACACTATAAGCTTACTTTCTACATTAACATTTAATACAGCATCACATAACTCATTTTCTTCTTATACTTAGAATTTGGAGATCGTAAAAGACGATGCCTAGATTTATACTATCTCAGATTCATACCTAATATTCTTTTAGGTTACCCCATCCATATATATGTCTAATTTATTTTTGAAAGATGTTTCTTCCTTCTAAGTATATATCATTTCAGAAACAGTGCTAATTTAAAGCTTCCATTTAGTCCTGGTGCTTTTCTGACATCCAAATTGTATATCCAGAGTGTGTCTCTCCTGTTGTTTGTTGCTACTCTTCCAGATCGAGAAGGAACGCTTTTACATTACTAGCTGCTGTTAAAAGTCTGTTCTGTTCCTGTATTCCAAACAATCGTCTTTAAAGAAGACAGTGAATGAGTTCTAATTAGCAGTTGTTTATAATATTCCTATTTTCAGAAATGATATTCATTTCCCTAAATAAGCCATATGTAACTGTGCATGAATAAAAAGTAATGTGAAAAACTGTATTTTGCATTTTTTTTTTTTTTTTTAGGGGCAGCGTTCTGTTACAGTTCACCTCATGGAATCAGTGATCTGAAGTTATAACTTTGTCACAGTTTGTGTACAGAACTCTCAGCATAGTTCTGATTGGTCAACAGCTTATGCTTAGCATTCTGTACACAAACTGTGTCATAGTAAAACCTCCAAACTACTAGTTCCATGAAAAGTACTGTAGCAGAATGCTGCCTATAAGAAGAAAACAATTGAAAAGACAGTTTTGCGCACCAGTGTTTATTTAGTTACAGTTAAATATGGATCATTTGAAGGTCTGAGTTTCATTTCTTTAAGCAGGAAGATTATTATCTGCTACCAATTAGCACAGAATTCCTATCCCCTTTAAGGGGAACTAGATAAGGCTTTCCCTCAAAAGAAATCAGGAGATATCACAAAGGCACTATTACTGAATATAAATTGAAGTACCTGGGAGTGTGTGCTCACCTCTTTGAAACAAAGGTTTCACTTGGTCAAAGCATGCTACCAAAACCTGTGTGGTACCTAAAAAACTGAAGCCATCAAACAGCAAAAGGCCGCACTGGGGTGGAAGTGCTCTTGACAGGTAGCAGCAAGATAAAAACCAAAAAATTCAGGCACTCACCCCTTTAGTAGAAATAGACACCACTTGAGGTCATATCAGCGCAAAATATGTTTTATTCCATCGTGCCATACAGACTTCAGGAGGAAAAACAAATGCTTGATGTGCTTCAGATCCAAACAGTGATCCTTTTTCAAAGCCACTAAACATTTGAACTGCAGGAGTTTTTATAGTGACCACGTCTAATGATGTCAGTATCCCTCTACCACCACTATCTGCATAAACTGAATCAGTGCTGACAAATACGCATGTTATTTAAATGCAAAACACCAGTAAGTTGAATACATTTTGTAAACTAATAACTAACCATATTAAAGTTAAAAACATATTAAGAAATGAAGAAAGTAAACTTACAGTGTAGTTGTTACCTGACCCAGTTTTTCTCTCCTAGGAGCAATCATTATAGAATCTGATATTAAACTGTGAGAAGTCTGTTGTTGCAACAACAGCTTTTTTTCCTTACCAGACTTCCTTGAACTTATTTTTTCTTAACCTACCAACACTGCAAAATCTAGTGCCCTTCAGCTCCCCTCAGTCCTGATTGTGTAAAATCCCTGACATCTAATGGCCCCTCCCTCTCCCAGTTCCCAATCAGGTAAAATCCCTGGCATCTAGTGGCACCCCCCATCTCCCCAGTTTTGATGTACAATCCCACAATCCTGAAATCCCTGGCATCTAGCAGCCACCATTCCTTTCCCTGGTCCCAAAGCCCCACCCCCTCCTGGGTCTCAATCATGTCAAATCACCTGGTTACAAAAGTCCCTGGTATCTAGTGGTCCCCCTCCCTCACCCCGATCCCCAATCCTTGGTGTTCTTCTAAGCAAGAGATAGCAAAGAACAGCAGCAGCTCAGCCGAACATTTCTCTGTCTCCCTCTCCAATCCCATCCCTGCAGGTACAAATGTGGAGTGGCTTCAATCTGGTCCCAATCTGGCCTTTTGGTACAGTTGCTCCTTTCACCCCCCCACTACCACAACAGAGAGCTATGGTCAAGTCCAAGTCAGGACTCTTCCTCAGCTGCATTTGCTCAGCAAAATATTTCTCCCTCTCTTGCTCCTGCCCTACAGACAGAACTGAGTGGAGCAGCACCTTTGTGATCCCAGTCTGGCTTTTCTGTACAGCAGGTCCCCTCCAACTGCTGCTGCAAGAGATAGCTCCTCTTAAGCCCTGGTCATGCCTCTTCCTTCAGCCACATAGAGCAGCTTCATTTGCCTCCTCCAGCTGCAGCATACAGTCCTCCTCTTGGGTCCTCATCAGGCTTTCACCTTCTGCCATATGGAGCAGCTCCAGTTTGGTCTCCTCTTTCAGCTGAACTGAGTCAAGCTGTTTGCCTCACAGCCTGGTAACAAGACTTTTGCTTTGAGGATGGAGAGAGCTGGGGGTTTAATTGTTGTGGTGGCACCAAAAAGAGCTCAGTTGTGTAGCTCTATTGGGGTTGACTACAGTCCTTCTCAATCCTCTTCCTTCCCTTGACCATAGATGCTAAACCAGTCACAACTGGCAGCAAAGGTTTGTGTGGACATTCATCCAGAGTCACTGGCAGAAATAACGCACTAGAAGAAGCACAGATTAGTGCTTTCTGTGGTGAGTGGGGCAACCCTAGAATCCAACATGCCTAGAGTCTGCTCAGAATCATAGAGACAGAGGAGTTTGAGGAACTCTTGAAGATAAAAAGCTTCATGGGCACTTTTACATAGAAACATAGAAACTTAAAAGTTGATGACAGATGAGGACTGTTTTTCCAATCCAGTCTGTCAATTTTGCCTACCTATTTCCAACCACAGATCCTACTTGATCTGTGGCTCGCCCTTTTTCCTGTTCCTAGAGTACCCTTATGTTTATCCCAGTCTTAAATTCCTTGTTTTTGTCCCCACCACCTCCTTTGCTAGGCTGTTCCAAGCATCCACCACTCTTTCAGTGAAAAAGTACTTTCTCATGTTACTTCTGAACCTCCCCCCAACTTCATTTCATGACCCCTAGATCTTGATCATCTTCTGTTTTGAAAGATGCTGCCCTCTTGTACCTTGTTTATACCCCTGAGGTACTTGAATGTTTCAAAGTCCCCCCTCTCTCTCCTCTCTTCCAGGGAATACATACTGAGTTTCCCTGGCCTTTCTTCAAAAGGCTTTTCATACGTGCCCTGCACCATCTTTATAGCCCTCCTCTGGACTGCCTCCAGTCTGTCTATGTCTTTCTGGAGATGTTGTCTCCAGAACTGGACACAGTACTCCAGCTGAGGTCTCACCAGCAATCTGTATAGTGGCATAACCACCTCCTTCTTTCTGCTGGTGATACCCCTCCCAGTGCACCCCAGCATCCTACTGGCTTTCCCCACAGCCTTCTCATACTGCTTGGTTGCCTTTAGGTCATCTGATATGAGTATCCCTAGGTCCTGTTGCTACCTGGTGGCTACCAGTACCTCACCCCCCCATTTTGTATATCTCTCCAGAGTTTCTCCTACCCAAGTGCATGACTTTGAAATTTCTTGGCATTAAATCTAAGTTGCCACATTTCTGACCACGGCAAAAAGGCATACTTTCCCCTCCAGCCCCTCTGCAATGTCACTTATAAAGACATTGAAGAGGACCAGTCCCAGGACAGATCCCTGTGGTACCCTGCTGGTCACCTACCTCTCCTCTGAATGAACACCATTTACCAGCACCCTCTGTGTCCTGCCCTTTAATTAATTTCTGACCCAGTTTACCATCTTGGGGCCCACTCTCATGCTTTCTAACTTGTTTGCCAACCTTCTATGTGCAACGGTGTCAAAGATCTTGCTGAAGTCTAAGTAGTCCACATCCACCACCATTTTCTTAGCTACCACCCTGGTTATCCAGCCAAAGAAATCTATTAGATTTGTTTGCCATGACCTTCTCACTGTGAATCCATGCTGCCTTGGATCTTGTGCTCCACTAGTTTCAAGGAATGACACAATCCTCTCTTTTAACAGAGTCTCCATAAGCTTCCTCACCACTGAGGTCAGGCTGATTGATCTGTAGTTGCCAGCCTCCTCTTGGTTCCCACTTTTGTGGAGTGGAACCACATTCTCCCTTCTCCAGTCTTTTGGGACTTCCCCTGTCTCCAGTGATCTGTTGAATAGGATGGTCAGCTGGGCTGCCAGCACCTCTCTAATCTCTTTTAATAATCTGGGGTGAATTCCATCCAGACCCATTGCCTATCTGTTTTCAGGTTCCTGAGTTCCTCCAGTACTCTCTCTACTGTAAATGGAGTTGTGTCATCCTCCCCTTCCTGTTGGCTTTTTTGGCTCAGTTGTGGGCCTTCGCCTTCCCCTTCCTTCATGAAAACTGAATAACAGTATGTGTTCAGTATAGTTGCCTTTTCTTTGTCCTCCTCTGTACACCCTCCTACCTTCTCCTTTATCTTGACAATCCCACCTCCCTCCTTCTTTCTCTTGGTGATGTATGTGAAGAAGGTCTTATCCCCTTCTTTACAGCCTGTGCTATATTTTCTTCTGTTTGCACCATTGCACTTCTGATTGCTTTCCATGCCTCCCTCTGTTTCTCCAGATACTGCTCCCTGTCCTCTTCCCTATGTGTTTCTTTGTATCTCTTAAATGGTTTTCTTTTATTCTTCACTTTCCCGGCCACTTCCCTCGAGAACCAAAACAGTCATTTCTTTTGCTTACTCTTGCTTTGCTGTTTCACACAGAGGTTTGTTGCTTCTGTTATGGCCCCCTTGAGGATAGACCACTGCTTTTCCACTCCCCCTCCCTTGTCCTCTTTTGCCAGTGCTCCCCTGAGACATTCCACCATTTTGCTGAAGTTGGCCATCTTGAAGTCCAGGACTTTGACTTTAATGTGGTTTACCTCCTCCATTGTGGTTACATTGAACCACACTGCCCTGTGGTCATTGGTTCTTATATGGCTGCCTACCTTAATCTCCTGAACCCTCTCCCCATTGGTGAGCACCAGGTCTAGTAAAGTCCCCTCATGAATGGGTTCAACCACAAGCTGTCTTAGGCCTGCTCCCTGCAGTGCGGTCAGTATGTTCCTGCTTTTGGCCATACTTGCTGTCTGGGTGCTCCAATTTACATCTCATAGACTGAAGTCCCCCAGCAGCAATATTTCTCCTTTGGTTGCTATTTTGTGGCTAGCTTCCACTAGTGCTTTGTCTGACTCTTCTCCCTGTGCTGGTGGTCTGTAACTCACCCCGTTCTATGTCTGGTTTCATTTTCTGTCTGTAAGGTGACCCCTAGCGCCTCTTCTCTCTCCTGTAGTCCCTGAACCTCAGTTGCTTTGATTTCTTCCCTCACAATCATGGTCACCCCTCCTCCCTTTCTTCCCTCCCTGCCTTTTCTTTTTTTGCTTTTCCATACACATGTTTTCCTCCTCCGGAGCTGGAAGGTGGCTTAGTCCCTACCTCAGAGAGGTTCGCATTCTGGCCTTGACTCTCCTGCACCTGACCCTCCTAGTAATCCCCCATGAGTTACCCTCCCCCGTGACAGGGTCAAGGGCAAAGTACATTGACTTTCTCCCCTTCCATGGAGACTAACATCCAGACTCCGAGAGCCAGTGCAGGTGCTGCAGGGCCATCATGGAGCCTGCCTGCTCCATTATTCCACTGTTCTTGCCTTCTCTTGCCGTGGTTGTTTGGGCATGTGTAAAGGCATGCACATGCAGCAATCCATGGCACCCTCCCTAGTCTAGCCACTCCCATCTGCACTACCCTGTGGTATCCACCTGGGAGCAGCCCTACAGTGGGCATGACTGAGTCCTCACCCAGGAGAGGAGAGTCGCCATGGCCGCCAATCCATTTTCTGGCCCCCGGTGACATGCTTGTTCCCAAACCTGAGTCGCCAGTGTGGCATGAGGTGTGATGTCCAGTGCCTCAACCCTCAGTACCACCAGGCCGGCAGTACCTCCCTGCCTTTTCTGAAAAGTGTGTATCCTGGTATAGCTACATCTTATTCATGGTTTTCTGTGCACCATGTTTCTGTAATAGCCACTATCTCCAGGTCCACTTTCCCTATTAATGTCTCCAGGTCTGGGATTTTGTATCTGATTCTGTGGGCATTTGTATGTAATGCTTTCCATGTCTGGTCCCCTGCCTTCTTACTCCTGTCTAACCCCTTTTTGCATTTTGTTCCATTATCTGTTTTCTTCCCCCTGTTACTTATGTATGTTAATACAGAACTCACCAGGCTGGGGGATGCCTTTTCCTTGGTCAAAGCTTTGGTCCGTGAATTGGTAGCCAGAGTTATGGACCATATAGGCTGACTGGAGGACTGGTCAGAGTCTGTGGAGCAATGGTTTGAAGCAAAAGAGATGGAGATCTGTGTGCTCTGGAAAAGGCTGGAGGATCAAGAAATGCAAATCTGCAGGAATAATGTGTGGATATTTGGCCTTTCTGACAAGGCAGAGGGGAGTGACATTTTGGACATCCTGAAGTGAATGCTGCCTCAGGTACTCAACTACTGTTGGAATAACCCTGTGGAAATAGAGTGCACTGCATGCCCTTGAGGCTGGGGCCTAATCAGAAAAGCAGCAAGCTGGAGCTGCTTATCCTCCAACTCCTAAGGTATCAAGACCAGGAACTGATCCAGGGAGTTTAAGAACATAATGTGGGAAGGAGCAAGGATTTCCTTCCAGCTGGACTTTCCCAAGCGGGTCATCGACAAGTGAAAAAATTTCAATGGGTGAGAGATTTGGCCAGGGAAAAAGGAGTTAAGGGCACTTTGGGACCACCGGCTATCCTAAGGGTGGTCAATAAGGGAAGCCAGCACAGCTTCATTTGTCCCAGGAAGGTTAGGGATTTCATTGTGCAGGGAATGGAGCCATGGAGCCCAAGAGTGGAGGCAGCGGAATAACTGGAGCCCCAACTGAAGAAACAGAGATAGTGTCACAAGGACTGAACTGGGAAAAAGCCAACATCATGCAGTAAGTAGTGGCAGAGACAGAGAAAATGAAGATAGTCACAAAAATAAGGTATGGGGGTGAGGAGAGAAGAGGCCCACTAGACTGAAGGGAGTCTGAGCACTGTTTTTTTTTTTTTGTTAAGAAACTGGCAGCAGTCTGTAACATGCTCAAAGAAACTACTGGGCCTATCTACATAATGAGGGACAAACTGAACAATGCTGGGATTTTTTCCTTTCATCCTGGAAATGCATATATTCAGTCCATTATCTAAGGGGAAACTGAAGTATAAAACTGAAAAGTGCCCATTAAATAGAAAAATGTGAGATAATGGGGGGAATGTAAATGTGACAGGGAGGGAGTCAGCCCTGTGTTTCTTGCAAGAGCCTGCTGCCACAAAGGGGTATGTTCACGGAAGTTTATAGCATGTTCATTATACCCAATGCACCTCACTATATAAACCTCTGATCCTTGAAAGCCCGGAGGAGCCAAATTTTTCCAGGTACCCGAGCTCAGGTTCTCCAGGACATGAGAGAAGTACTGCTGGAGCCCTCAGGGCAAGGGAAGGGCAGAGACACTAGGGGTGCTAAGGCGCTCAGAGGCTTGTTTACTGAATGCAGTCTCCAGGATGTCTGGAGGCTGGGCCACCCAGATGCAAGAGATTATTTCTATTATCCCCAGGTACATGAGTCATACAGTCAGTTGGATGTGGTACTGACATCTGGAGTGCTAGTAAGAGAATACCTGACAGGCACTATCCCCCCTCACTATATCAAACCATACTCCAGTGATGTACATATGTCAAATTTGGAACTAGCGTTATGAGCAAAAGAGGTGGAGGTGTAGCATCTCGTTGTTGGGAGACCCTGAATTTATGACATGGCTGAGGGAAGAGACCAAAGGGTATCTGGCTGAAAACCAGAAGGGGAAACTGATTCTACAGTGGTTTGGCCTTTACAGAACCAGTCAGGCATACTGGGGAGGATAGCAGGCTGTCTGTTGGCTCATAGGCTAAAAAATATGGCAGCGTGTCAAAACCCTGGGGATCAGGGCAGAGGGAAAGATTGTAACTAGCCACAAAGAGGTGACTGAGGAGTTTAGAAGTTACTATATGGGCCTATACTCCTCCAAGGTTGGGATGAGAGGAAGCGTACATTAGACCCCGGGGCAGTCATCAGTACTTAGTCAGTTGCAATTCAGCGCAGTTGAAATCAGTTGCAATCAGTTGCAATTGCATGGAATTGCAGTCATAAAATAGTGGAGTTGAAATCCACTGCAGTTGACGATTCCGTGACCCATCCAGGTTTGTTTTTCTGGTGAACTGCAATGAATTTTCTCTTTTTTTTTCTTCTTCTTTCCTGGGGCGGGGAAGTGGGCCAGGAGGGCTGCGAATATCTAACTTTCCTAAATGCCGGCACCAAGCCTTATAGCCAATAAAATGCACCCCTGACTCCTGGACACGAAGCATCCACCAATTAGGGTAGATAGAAGGAGAAGCTTGAGAGTGTCTGTGACTGCCTGCACAAGGTGGCAGGGAGAGTGTGCCTAGGTAGGAGAGGAAACTGTCAGGAGAGGAGGCATCTGTGTTAGTGTGTAGGCAATGGAGTGAGCAACATTTTTTTGCAGGGATGAAGTTTGGTGGTTTGGCTTTTAATTTAAAAATAAGTTAACTGTGTCCACTGTCCTAACATGTCCAGTGCCCAGAGAGAGACTAGTGTGTGGCTGTGCAGGTTTCAGTCCTCCAGCAAAGCCAGGCAGCAATCATGTGAAGGCAGCAAGTCAGTGGTCTAGTTGTGGTCAGGATCAGCCTGTGACCCCATCGCGTGACTCTCACTCAGTCTCGGTTAGGTCTTCAGAGTCAGCGAAGAGGAGGAGTGGTTTGTGCACTAGTTCCACTGCGTGGAGTACCAGAGTGGGGACGTGGGTCTGACTTGGGTACTGACTGTGTGAGTTGGGAGGAGGGAGCACACAGCTCAAAAAATCACCAGCACCACAGCCAAGTATGGCAGCAGAAGCAGCCTGAGCCATGGAGCCACCTGATGCTGACAACTGAATTATCGCTCAACACCTGACCGAACTGGCAACAGGCTACTACAGTAAGCAAGGTACTGTATGGGATATGTATGCAAAGCCTGCCAGGTCTGGGCAGTAGGAAGGAGAAGATGGTCTCTCACAGACTACTTAGTCTGTCTGTGTGTCTGCTGTGTGCTGGACTGGTTGAGGGCTTGGGGCTTGTGGGGCCTGGGGCCGAACTTGAAAAGCCAAGGTGATCGATCATCATCGATCTACTGCTAGCAGCCCAGCTGGGCTCTCTCTGACTGAGGTGGCACTGTGAGTAAGTCAGACTTCCCACATGGTCGTGGAACAGGCCAGGCGCAAGTGGTCAGTTGGTGAGTTCCCGGACCCATAGGCCAGAACGCGGAGCATGGTGGTCAGATCCAATGGACAAAATATTTGTTGTTTGCCACTGTAGGAATCGGATAGACTAAATATTAAAGTCCTCATGGCAAGATGAATAAAATTTAAAAATCACATTAGTGTACATGCTGAAAGCCAAAATAAGTTCAGAAACTGTGTCATAAAATGTTTTTTTTAATATGTATGAGGTTTGTTTAGCTTTAAATTTAAACTATGGATACATCTCAATTCTGGCATACCATACAGGAGGTATTTCTAGGGGCCCTACCTTAAACTGTTTTTAGTCTCACAGATTCTACAACTACTAGTAAACTAACATATATTGATGGTTAGCTCTGTTTGCAAAAAGGTACCTTCTAGCTTCTGTGGGGTGCTTAAGAGGCCCTACCTATACTGTATTTTAGAATCACAGTTCTTTTTCTAAATAACTAGTATTACTACTGCTTATTTTTTTATACCGCTTACTGTTTTACTGCCCTGCTTCAACTTGTTACTTTCAAGGACTCAATCTATTTTGTTGCTGTTTTGACTGGTTATTGTGCTTTAGTGGGTCCCTACTGTGTGGGGATTTGTTTCACTGCACTTTGTATTTGCATTTTAAAGAGCAGCCATTTTCTTAGCTGCTGCTGACTAGTTGCTGCTCCCTCCAACATATGCAATACCTCACCTGCCCCAGAACAGAGGGCCATAAATAATTCCTTTTGTTTCTGCCCATTTATGAAGTTATAATGCTGCTAAATCCCAAATGCTAAAAATGGAGCTGTTTCCTGACCTTAACCCACCAACACACCCCCACATAGGCACAAGCAGACCCGTTTTGTGATGTCAGAAGGCGAAGGCTGTGTGTGCATGCCCCATTGATTTCAAGGGGGAGGGGGACTTTTCCATACATTTTATTAACTTTTATAGTCGAAATTTTAATCAAAAAAACCTTTGAAGTTAAAAAGTACAACAAACTACTACTAAATAAAATTCAATGATGGCGAAAGTTGAAAAATTGGTTGGATTTTCTTTAGTTAGTTGAAGTCATAAATTTCAAACTAGTTGAAAAAATCAGTCATAACGTATGGTAAGTCAGTCATGATTGGTTTTTCAACTGACTCCGGGGTCTAGCATACGTAGAGAGCATTGACTGCATTCTGGATAAGGTTTAACTTCCACAGCTAAAAAGGGACACCTTGAAGGAGACCTGGGGGAGCCTCTTTCAGATGATGCAGAAGTTGACCATAACAGTCATGATGAAAAAAAGTGAAAGATCTCTTTCAGAACTCCAGCTACCACCCCATCTCTCTATTACATGTGAACTAAAAAATTCTGGCCAAATTCCTGCCTGTCAGTGCAGTGGTAGTTCTACCATTTGTGATGTCAAGGACCATGGTTTGGAAGGGAATTCAGGTTGTCAGAGGGCTGGCCAGGGGGAAAGGATTGAGCATTCATAGGACTATTCTCCTACTCCAGGGGAATAGAGCCCAGTGCTTGCCTGACCCCTGGAAGAAGCTGGGAGAAAAGCAGCATGGGCCCAAACATCAAGAAGGAATGGCAGACATTGGTGCATGTCGCATAGGCATGCATGGCATGCTCTCTGATATCATTGTACACCATGCCTCCCAGGGGTACCAGGAAACAGGAAATTTGGTAGAAGGATGGTGATGAGTGCCTGCAGGCCCCACTCCTGACTAGCTTGGCATGCTATCCTGAACTGGATCCAAACCACGGCAGGGTTGGGGAATCCCACTGACCTCAATGGGGGGCTAAACCCTAGGGAAAGCGGGCTGGCATTATGTCTCATTGGAGGTCAAGGTGATGGGGCTGGGGCACTCGTTTGAAGGGGTCTGACTAAGGAGATAAACCGAGCAGGAAAAAAAGTTCTGGCCAGGATTTGTCTGAACTAGCTAAACAAGTACTGCTCAAGCTTGTTCACCTCTACCATTGTGGCAGGGAGAGATGGGGTGGGCCACATCAGAAGGCTGCTCAGTCTGATGTGGGTAGCAGAATCCTTGCCAGACTGTGCTGCAGCTACAGTGTTGGACATGGAAAGACATTGGACTCTGTGCAATAGCTATATGTACTCAGTGTCTTATTACAATTTGGATTCATGGAAGGATTCATGCACTAGGATAAAGTCCTCTACTTGGCACCACAGGCAGAAGTCTTCACTAATGGTAGACTTTCTGCTCACTTCTGCTCCCTACACATTGGGAAAGGGTGCCAGGCAGGGATGCCCTCTCTCCTCAGGTCTCTTTTTACTGGCTATTGAACCCTTAGCTTAGTGGATTAAAGAACAGAAGATTATTGTATTGAAATGGGAGGGGGGATAGAGGTACAAACCAATGTTGTTTGCAGATGACATACTGCTCACCATTACAAAAGTAGACACAGCAACATCAGCACTGGTAATCTTCATATAGGAGTATGTCCAGCTCTCAGGCCTGATTAATAGCTAGGGTAAAACTGAAGTACTAGCACTGAATAGGCACTGTGGAACCAAATCCCTTGGCATTAAGGACCTGCCCTGGTTAAGGGGCTGTTTCAAGTACCTGGGGATCACTATTTCTGTTGACTAAGATGGGGTAAGGTGTTGGTAGTCACTAGGCAGGAAAGGGACCTCAGAATTATTATTCCAGAAGACCTGAATGTGGCAGCACAGTGATACAAAGCCATAGACAAGGCTAGTGAGATGCTGGGGTGCATAGGGAGGGTCATCACCAACAGGAGGAGAGAGGTGGTGCTGCAACTGTACCACTCTCTGGTATGCCCCAACCTGGAATATTATGTCCAGCTCTGGAGACCGCACCTCAGGAAAGACATTGACAGGATTTAGGCAGTCCAGAGAAGGGCAACCAAGATGGTGCAGGGGTTGCAAGTAAAATATATGAGAAGAGAGACTGTGAGATCTCAATATGTACATTTTGATGAACAGGAGAGGAAAGGGTGACATGATCAAGACCTTAAAATACCTCACAAGGGTGAACAGAGTGCAGGGAAGGAGCTGCTACCAAAAGATGACAAAATCCAGGACTGGGGGCATGCAATGAAACTGGGAGAAGAAATTTCAAGAAAGACTTGAGGAAATACTTCTTCACAGAAAGAGTGGTAGAAGCATGGAACTGACTGCCATTCGAAGCTGTGGAGCCTAGGATGGTGGGGGGCTTCAAGCATGCATGAGATAGTTATAGGGGCATATTAGTACAGAAATAGTGAGGGTCAACAGAGGCCAGTTAGGGTCTGTAGTGGTACAATAGAAAGGACACCCTTGGACAAACTTGATGGGTCTAGAGGTCCTTTTCTTCCAACAATTTTCTGTGTTTCTGTTTTTATGACTGGAAAGACAGGGTGCAGAATAGCGTGGGACTTCTGATACAGTAGCTTCTCTAAAGGAGGATGTGATCTGGTGGAAAATGCTGAGGCTCTCTCTGTGGGAGAAGGTACACACACTGGGAATGGTGGTACTCTTGAAGGTCCTGCATATTCTCAGGTATCTACCATTTAAATTTCCTCCTTGAACCTACTGGAAAAAACTGGGGCAGGGGTTAGCCAATTTTTATGGCAAGAAGGGAAAACTAGATTGTCAGTCATGAGAATGGTAGCCCCCTGGGCAAAAGGGGGGTTTAAGGCCCTTTGATTTCAGGGTTATTATACAGCCTGTGTGCTGAGGCAGTTCTGGAAAACTCTACAGTCTGGGTCTTTAGGAACCTCTGTTAGATGGTTACTCCTGGAGGAACACATGGAGGGTGGGCTGGAGTCAGTCATCAAGGCCCAAAGAAAGATGGTATAGTAACAACCAATACATTTCTATTTCTGAGATGCATAGCAGGATGCCAAGAGGCACCTACAAGGAGTATTACAGTTGCCTGTGGTGTGGTGTGGTGGTCACTATGAAGAAACACTTAATTAAAAATAGGTAGGTAATCCGCCAATGGATATATTAGGAAAGGGTGGAGTTAGTGAAGGTCAAGTATTTGTGTGATACATGGACAGGGATAATCCTGAATCTAGGGCAGCTGAGACAAAGTACAGGCTTTCACCAACTACTCCTTTGGAATTATCTTTAGCTAAGATACCTTCTTTCGGTACATCTGGGACAACACCTAAAACTCCCAGTGGGGGGCATATGGGAGGACCTAGTGGGCACAGCAGAGTGGGCAACACACAAAAGGGGGAGGGATTTCCCAAGGTTGGTTCAATCTATAAGTAACTGCTAGATAAATGTTCTCCTGTGATTAAGATAGTCCAGGAATTGTGGGAAAGGATGCTAGAGTATAATCTGTCTGCTGATGAACGGGAGACATGCTGAGTCAATGCATATGGGGTATACAGGGACACAGCCAGTAGGGTGATGCAACTGAAAACCCTGTAATTGTGGTATAGGACACCTGTGGTGCTGAAGCAAATTAATCTAAGTACCTCCAATTGCTGGAGATTTAAAGAAGAGGGGGTGATTTGTTACACATACTATGGGCCTGTCCACGGATATCATCATGGTGGGAACACATCTTGCTACTTATGGAACAAATAATGGGGCAGTTAGTCCCAAAAGATGAATCCGTTATAATGCAGGGCAATACTAGGAACATTTGGGCACATGGGTCACCCTAGTCCACATGGTTAATGGCAGTCGGTGTGGCGGAATAGTGGAATTAGCTGAATAAGGGATTCGAAGAGGAGGAGAAACCCTGCCACTAGCCAGTGTTATCCTGGACTGGGGTGATGCAGGAGAAAGGGTGCAAAAGGCGGCTTTAGCAGACACAATCACTATGGATGTTATTCTAGGTAATAATGTTCAGCAGGGGGTGGTATGTGCTGTTATTGGAACCAAATGGCTAGGGCCTCATGTGATCTCCTGAACCCCACAGAAGCTCATACATGAGAGATTATGAGGCTGGTCCACCGGCCTGTGTCTCTTGATGGGGAGAATGATAAAAGGGAGACAGAACTCCCTCAAGTAGCCATTCACCAGACAGCTACTGAAGTTGACTCTGAGTGGGGAGGGGTTACACATAGCAAGGGGGCTGGAGATTGATGTGATGCTGAATCCTTTGAATTTGACCTTAGTCTGGGGGCTGAAGGGGACATGCCCCATGCTTTGGGAAAGTGTGAGGACTTTGAAGTAGCTCAGAGGGCTGACCTAGTTTACAGAAGCTGAGGGCTTGTGCAGAGTCTGACAGGACACAAGGAGGTGACATAAAACACAAGGTTTTCTGGCACAATGGACTGTTATACACACAGGACATGAGGATGGGGGAGTGACAGCCAGGCAGCTTGTCATTCCTCAGTGATATCGTCAATTAGTGCTCAAGGTAGCTCATGAAATTCCCATGTCCAGTTATCTGGCAATTGCTTCCACTATGCAGAAATTAACTCATAATTTTTATTGGCCCAACTTTACCAAGCAGGTGAAAGAATACTGCAGATCTCATCACCAGTGTCAGCGAATACAAAAGACAGTAAGAAAAGCAAAAGCTGCTTTAATTCCCTTACCTATTGCGGAGGAACCTTTCTAAAAGGTGGGAATGGATATTGTTGGTCCTTTGAACACCCCAAGCTCCTTTGGGAAAAAGTATATCCTGGTGGTGGTAGATTATGCCACCTGATATCCAGAGGAAGTCGCCCTTTCCTCCATTAAGGCAGGGAAAGTAGTGGATGCTATGCTAGGGATTTTCTCCCTTGTAGGGTTCCCACAGGAGGTTATCTCTGATCAAGGGGTAACTTCATGTTGAATCTAATGAAGTGTTTGTCAGAGAGATATGGATTGCTGCAGAGGTGCACAATGCCTTGCAATCCATAAGCGAATGGGCTCGTAGAGATATTTAATGGGACCTTTAAAACCATGCTCAGGGCATTTGCAGAACAGCATGGGCAGGGCTGGGAGAGTTACCTTTACCACCTGTTGTTTGCCTACAGGGAATTGCCCCGAGAGTCGACAGACTTTTCCCCCTTTGAGCTCTTGTATGGACATAGGGTGCAGGGTCCCTAGAGTTGATTCCGGATGATTGGGAAGGCAAGAATGCCACCCAGGGGACTTCAATAGTGGAGTATGTCTTGAAGTTTATGGAAAAGCTGAAGGAGCTATGGGAGTGGCCCAGAGCAACCTGGGAAGCTCCTAAGATGGAGTATTGCATTACAAGTGTATGACATGAACATCACACATAGAGTAGGTCAGGGTTCAAAATCACCAATGCCAATGGCTTTTCCTGCCAGTCAGAGTATGGGACAGAACTGATGGAAACCATGCCAAGTAAAAGGGACATGTTTCCTCAGGTTCCATTTAAGGAGGGAGGGGAGTGGCGGAATAGCACCATGTCATATTTCAGTTGTTTTAATAGTTAATATTCCCTTTGTTGTATGGTGTTGGTCAAGCCTGTTTTTTCTGTAATTTATGTTAACCTTTAATATTTCTTGAGTTTTTTTTTCTGCATCTGAGTTCAATGACAAAGGCTCTGACAGTCTGAGCTGGTTCTTTGTTTTCGAAAAGCTGTGCTTAGTGAGGCAGTTTCAGTAATGGGAGAGTAATTGTAAGCTAAACAGCCAACCATTTAGGTCTGAATAGTTCTGGGGGAAAAGAAGCAGAACAAAGGCTTTGGGGTCAGCTATCTCAGCAGGGAGTGCTGCCATACTGTCTTGAATACAGCACAGCAGAAAAAAATGATTTCCTTTTGTCTTAACCAGAAAAGGGGGAGGGATCTTCCAGCAGTTGAATTTTTAAATCCAAACCTAGAGAGCTGGTTGGCTCTTTGCAAGCAGGGAGCTTAGCTAGCCAATCACATAAGGAAAATCCCAGAGGCAAACATTTGGAAACTGCCTTTGTAAGCCAGAAAAAGGTTTGCTAAATTCAGTTCTATTTGGGATGAGAAACTGATGGAATGGGACCCGTGTTTTGAATTCCATCTCAAAACAGATAACAAGGACATTTTTACTTTACTGGACTCTAACAACTTCAACTGCAACTAGAACATGGTAGAAATTGTATGTTAGACTTGGGAAAGTTAACTGTGAGGGTTTTTTTGTATATTGTCCAATTTTTGTTTCTTATATCCTGTAACCAATCTTTGAATGCTGTTTATATGTTACATTATATTATCTAATAGATTTTAGTACTGCCTTTGGCATAATTTTGTAATACCTCTGTAATTGTCTGTTGTGTGTACAAGCTGAAGAGGGTTTTGTTCAAACAACGCCACATCTGACCTAATGCTTAAAGGCAAAATGCTACCAGGATGGAACATGAGAAGGGACACTGTGAGTGTAGGGGGAGATAAGCGAGGTCTCATGGAGTGGTCTGTGGGATTTGAACCAGTCTCTCATTTCTCTAGAAAAGACTCATATAGGATTTACAGGTACCCCGAAGGTCTACAAATACCTGTGGCTTTCTTGTGCACTGCAAAGTGGCCAAAAGGGTTCTCTCCCAGGAACACAGACTCAAGGCCATATTTTCACCCCTCACACAGAAAGGGGGAAACCCAGGACCTCCTGGTGGATGCTCAATTGTAAAACCAGTGAGTGCCCTGGAAGGACGGGGGTGCTGACCCATACCACACAGTGTGAACTCAGAAGAGTTCACTGTAAGCCCAGTGAACCCATTCCTACAGGGGTGGGCCTGTGACAGCCAGCACAGAAGCAAAGAGGTTGTTGTCAAGAAAGTGGAGGAGAGCAGAGATCCCCTGCAGGAGAGAGTGGGACATGCCTTGAAAAAGCGCAAATATTTGGCACAAAACATTGGCCATGGAAGGAGGTGCCATTGCTCTACATTTTATTTACTTTATTTAATAAAGTTTTTATTCATGCCAAAACATTTGGAGTTGGTATACCTGTGTCAGTTAGCCTGGCTTCTGGTTTGGATGTTGCAGTTCTACATTATGCTGAGGCTCCTGATGTTCAATTCAAGTTTCCTGTTGGAAATTGTGTAGAAGATGGCATGCACAGGCTGGCAAGCTTTGAGCTCCCAACATATCTAGCAGAAAATAAATTGTTAAGCTACCATGATATTTGGAGACCCTTCCTTGACAGATAAGCCTTGGGGGGCCTCATGTAACCCCGTATGAGTTTAACTTTTAGTATCCACATGAGATTTGGAAAACTCATCTTAGTAGAGGCCAGGCCTCCATGAGTAGAGGCATTGTAAGCTAGTTTGTCACCCTCCAACCTGAATCCCACTTTACCATGAACAAGTGTAAGGAGGATAAACATTGGATCTATATTTTATTTATTTATTGAAATGTTTCACCAGGAATGGCACACGGAACAACAAGTTGCTCGTCTCACGGTGCATCCTGGGGGGGAGGGGGTCAAAAGAGGGAGAGCACATAATAAAGTACATACGCAGAATAGCATAACAGTTGACAAATTAAGTGAACAGATTAATGGTGGAGACATACAACATACTACACAATATATACAATACGTCAGACACATTAAGACAGAGGACATTATCACATTGTACTTCGACGTAGAGTGCAGAGTATACATGACTGTACATTGAAGTGCTGTGCAGAAAACAATTATACATAATATTAAGAAGACCATTATGCATAGTGTTAAGAAGACCAGTTAAGCATAGGAATGAAAGATAAGTATATCCTGTATATGAACAGTTAGCCGAGTAGGAGATGGAAAGCAGTGAGCCAGCTTGAACAGGATGTATATGTATAGATCTAGCTTTACACTCACAAAGCTAGTAGTTTCCAGTTAGTATTTATGCTTTTTTTTTTTTAAATTGTATTCCTACTATGCAATTCTTCAGGATGATGACTGTTGTGATGTACTTTTTGTGCCTTACTTCAATGACAACACCCTGATGAAGACTTGAGGTAGAGGCATGAGACAGCAGTGAGGCCTACCAGAGGCCTGCCACAAAACGGGAGATGCAGGTTCCTTTTAGCCTGTAATCCAAGGAGCAAAATGTGCTGTGTAGCTCCGCTAGGAATGATTGAGGTAACTGTATCTCTGTGAAGCACTGATGTTGTGAATTAAATTTTGAAAAATCAATAAAATGGAAATACAAAAAAAAGGATTGGAAGGACTGTCTATTGGGTTGTGGGAATGGAGTAATGAGGGCTCCCACCACTGTTTTAGTACTTTGGGCTACTCCAACCCCTGTTTTTGATTTGGGGAGGGCAACAAACTGGATTGCAGTGCTGAGGAGGACTATTGACTGAACAGTGGGAGTGGGAGGGCTACCGACTGTCTTCTACATCTTGGAAGGGCCATTGGTTGTGCGAGTGGGGGCCTACTGACTGAGCATTGGGGGGGTGAGAGCTACCAACTGAGCTGAGGGGATGGGGTGGCAACCAACTGGACTATGTGTGGGGGGCTGTTGACTGGGCTGTGGGAATGGGGTGGGCTACCAAATGAACTATAGTGGTGCGAACTTGGGGAGAACTATCGACTGAGCTTTGGGAGTGGTGTGGTCTACTAACTGGACTGCTGAAATGGGCAGACTACCAAATTGGATGTGGAGGACTACTGACTGGGTTGTTTTTGGAGGCCTACTGACTATTTTATTTATTTATTTATTTGATAACCGGGTAGGGACACTGGTATGAGGGACCCTTTTCAGGTATAAGCCAGGCCATCTAGATGGCACATGCAGTACACACAAAGCAACATACAAATCAAGATAGCACATAGAGTATAATCAAAGCATTACATGTAACAATTTGTACAGATATCAGCGACAATCAACAGTGGAGACCCCAATTTGAAACAAAGACCAGTGGTATGCACTAGGATATAGGGGAGGGCTACTGATAGGGATATGGGAGGAGGAAGACTATTTACTAGGCCATAATGGTGGAAAGGGCTAGAATGTCTTTCATTAAAAAAAAAAAAAACTTGTTTCCCCCTTCAATCTTCTCCCCCCACTGGCACTCTGTCTTTGCTTAAAAAAAATCTATTTCTTCCTCATTGATCCCCCCCCCAGGCTAGCACTGTCTTTGCTTAAAAAACATCCCTAGATGTCTAGCAGCCCTCTCCCTTCCACAGTTCTGAAATACCTGGCGTCTAGCACCCCTTCCTCTCCTCAGTCAAGTCTGTCTGTAAAAAGTCTCCAGTCTTCCTCTCCATGCTGTTCATTGTTCCTTCTGATGAGGGGAGGACTCAGTTATTTTCACCACTGGCTCCTCTGTTGCCTGTTGAATGATCTCTTTAAGCTTCCTAGGTAAAGTGTCATATATGACCTCTGCTCAGGGAGGTCATGTTGGAACCCTGAATATTTGGAAGGGCTTCTGAGACTTCAAATATCCTGGCCAATGTGTTACTAGAATTGGTCAACAATACAAACAGTTTATTGTATACACCCCTCTAAAGTCCTGTTTAGCTCATGGGGCAATTGAAAATTGGCACATTATCATGTAATACAGCCCATGGTGTGCACATGTTTTATGGCATATAATTTTCTCATGCTTTAAAAAAAATGAAAACTGAATTTACACATTATTATGGAATGGAATGTGTCTGTGTGCACACACGAGTGTGTGCCTGTGAGTTTCTGTGTATGTATGTATGTATGTATGTGCATATTATTGTGTGTTCACTCTCTTATAGGTGTGTGTGTGTGCACGTGTGTGTGTTTGCGTGTGTACATACCTCAAGTGCCATCAGCTGCTTCTCTTAACTTGATGTGTAAATTTTTATCTTGTGCGCTATTACTGTATTGAGAGGTAAGTATGGGAGTATTACATAGAGAATAATGCCTGTGCAGGTGTGGGCTATGAAGATTTTTTACACACCCGAGGTGTGTGATAATCCAGAAACCCTAAGAACAAAGCTCAAGGGGATTATAAGATTATTACTGGATTTGAGGACTGGAGGAGGGCAGATGTGATTCCTCTTCACAAAAGTGAGAGCAGGACAGAAGCAGGAAACTACAGACCAGTTAGTTTCACCTCAGTGGTAGGGGAAATGATGGAATCACTTCTGAAGGAAAGAATTGTTGAGTACCTAGAGGCCAGTGGGGCACAGAACCCAAGGCAGCATGGATTCATGAGTAGAAGGTCATGTCAGACGAATCTAATAGATTTATTTGACTGGGTGACCAAAGTAGTAGACCAGGGAGGGGCGGTGGACATGGCCAACCAAGATTTTAGCAAGGCATTTGATACAGTCCCACACAAAAGATTAATACACAAGTTAGCCAGCCTTGGAGTGGGTCCTAAGGGGTAGCCTGATGAAAAATTGGCTAGACAACAGGATCTAAAGGGTAGTAGTAAATGGAGTTCACAGTGAAGAAAGAAGGGTTACTAGCGGGGTACCACAGGGTTCAGTACTGGGACTGGTCCTTTTTAATGTCTTTATAAGTGACATTGCAGAGGAACTGGAAGGAAAAGTATGTCTCTTTGCAGATGATACAAAGATCTGCAACAGGGCTGATACACAAGATGGAGTGGAAAGGATGAGAAGGGACTTGGAAAGGTTGGTGAAATGGTCAAATGTACGGCAACTCAGATTCAGTTCAAAGAAGTGCAAGGTAATGCACCTGGGAAACAAAAACCCAGGAGAAGAGTACACAATGGGGGGTGAGATACTGACAACAGTAAAAATGGAAAGGGACCTGGGGGTAATTATATCAGATGACCTAAAGGTGGGCAAGCAATGTGAGAAGGCAGTAAGGAAGGCTGGGGGGTTACTGGGATGCATAGGGAGAGGCATCAATGGTGGTAAACAGGAAGTTGTTATCCCTCTGTAGAGACAGTTGGTGAGACCCCATCCAGAGTACTGTGTGCAGTTCTGGAGACCCCATCTCTGCCAAGACATAGACAGAGTGGACGCTGCCCAGAGGAGGGCAACCAAAATGGTGCAGGGTCTACACCAGAAGACATATGAAGAAAGACTAAAGGAGCTTAATATGTATACCCTTGAGGAAAGAAGGGAGAGAGGGGACATGATAGAAACTTTCAAGTACCTCAAGGAAATCAACAAAGTCCAAGAGGGTAGCATCTTTCAGAAAAAGAGATGTGCAAGAACAAGGGGGCACAATTTGAAGATAGAGGGGGGACAGCTCAGAGCTAATGTGAGGAAGTATTTTTTCACGGAGAGGGTTGTGGATGCATGGAACAGCCTCCCTGAGGAGGTCATGGAGTCAAGAACAGTGGGGGAATTCAAGAATGCATGGGACAGACATAAGGCAGTCCTAGTGGGAGGTAGGAGGAAGTAAGCTGTTGGTTAACTAAGATCTGCAGCTTATCTGTTAGGTAGAAAAATGGGCAGACTAGGTGGGCCAAGCGGTCCTTATCTGCCATCAAATTCTATGTTTCTATGTTTCTATGACACACCAAGGGTGTGTAAAAAATACTCATAGGCAAATCTTGCCTAGGCATTATTTATTATACTATTTGATACTATTTTCTTCATCTCCAGGCCCGTCACCAACAGCATTCAATACCCCCTCCAGCAAGACTTCAACAGAGTGCAGTCTTAGTTTCAGGCTAACCAACTGAAACTCAACACTAAAAAACAGTGGCTATGACATTCGCCTTGAGACAGGTACTGGCCACCCTCCAGTCTCCCCCTATCTTCACTACTGTGGATGGTTCCCCTCCTTGAGAATGTTCCAATTTTTAAATATTTAGGGGTCTGGCTGGATAGCCACCTAGACACACATTGACCCAATCTGTACCAAACTGCATCTCAAGTTGGCAGTCTTCTACTGTCACAAAGATAGTCCCCCTCTCCCCACCAGTCATTAGGTTGTATCCAAAATTATTCTGCCTGTCACTGATTATGCCAACATGTTCTATGGCACTGCTCCAGTCACCTACCTCTCTAGACCGGACACACTTCTAAACTCTTTCTTTTTTGTATAACAATTATTTTTTATTAAAAGTTTAAGTCAAGTGCAGAAGTTTAAGTCAAGTACAGAAAAGGTACAATTAAAATACAGAACCACATCTTCATTAAAATAATGTTGTTACACAGCAAATGAGTCCAGAGTCAAATAAAAGCAAGATGGCCAAGTTATGGCCTATTTTCCAGGTGAAGTCTTGTGATGATTCCGCGTATGTTAGGGACCTAAGCACCCCCGTCCTTCATGGTGAAACATTTCATTTGCTTGGTAGAAGATCTAGATCTGGATCCGAACAAGGTGAAGCCTGATATAACAGCTTTAAGGGTGGTTAGTCTTGATTGACCTTGTAATTTATAGAATTGCAATACATGAAGGCCTGCTCACCATGCCTCTAGACTGTATCTATGCTTAATTCAGGTGGATAGATTATATCTGTAAGAAATAGTATGTGGCTAGGAAAGGAACAGAGGGAAGTAGGAAATGTGACAAGATAGATGGGAGAGGAGGAAAAGGCCTTGACAAAAGTAAATTCCTCCCAGGGAGATTGCAATCCCCTATTCGTGATGTATTAATAACTGAATATGAAACATGAAAAGGAAAAGATGGAGGAGGAAAAGAGTGGAATAAACATGAAGGGAAAGTGGGGTAAGAGGGGGAGGTAGTGTGACCCACCCTATGGCACAAAATCTGAGTAGTTGTCAAGTTGCTATAAAACCCACTTCCTCCACTTAATGTCGCAGGAGGACACACGATTACTGGCCCGTGCCGATATTCTCTCTAGAGTGTATATCTCATGGGTAAGTACTATCCACATTTCAGGAGTCGGTATCTTTTCTGTGCGCCACAGCCAAGTTATGGCCTTATTAATTGCGAGCAGGAGAAGGTTTATCAGTTTTATGGTAGGAAGAGAGATAGCAGAGTGAGGTGGTGGAATGGCCATTAAGATGAATGTGGTAGTTATCATACCTGCACAGTCAAATATAGCTTCAAGTTCTTGGGTGACTTTCTGCCAGAACATTCAGAGAAGAGGACATGTTACCATCATGTGGGTGTAATCTGCCTAGGAGGTTCCACAGGATCGCCGACAGCTGGCTGCCTGTGGTCCTGCAAACTTAGCTATAACTGCTGGGGTGCGAAAATACCACAGACGACATTTAAAGGCATGTTCTCTCCAGTATAGGGCCTCTGTTACTCTGAATGCTGGGTGACTATATTTGTGCCATTGTTCAAGGCTAAGGGTCATATCCAGTTCTGAATCCCTTCTGGATGGGACAGACTGCATGGAGATGTTGCATTTGCTTGGAACACTTTATACAAGTTGCTAATTAGGTGCGGGAGGAATCTCCTATTATGTGGGTTTTAAGAAGTTGGACCAGTAATGGTGGTTTATCAGCCATATATGCCAGTGCCTCCTCCCTAATTTGAAGGTAGGAGCAAAGCTGCATGTATTTATGGAAGGCTGATTGTGGAAGATGGTAAGAAGCTGGGAGAGAGACATAAGCAAGAATACCTGATGGGGAAATCAGTTAAAGCATATGTAAGGCCAGATTAATGCCACTTATGTAGGGCCTTATTTAACTGATTGGGAGGAAATTCTTGGTTGTATGCTAATGCCCTGAGGTAAAGTAAGTCTGTGGTAGTCAGATAATGTTGCCTAATAAGGAGCCAATGTTTGTAAGTTTTGGCTGTAAATTTCTGTAAAATTTGCCCATAGGTATGCAGGTTGGAGAGTATCCGAATGTATTTTGGGACTGATCTGATATATCATTCAGTGTGAATTCAATTATTTTCCAGTACGACTGATAGTGAGGGTTGTCCCAAAGGCACATAATATGTAGATGTGTTGCCAGTGCATATCCAAAAAATTGGAAAGGTTGACCCCTCCTTTATCTCTGGGAAGCTGCAATATGGAATACCTTATTTCTAAGTGTTTGCTCTGCCATAGAAATCAAGAAATGGCTTTGTCCCATGTTTTAAAATAGAGTTTTTCCTGCATAAGGGGAAGTGTTTGGAGAAAATAAAGTATGCATTGCAATATATTTATTCGGATCATCTCTAGTCTATGAAACAGGCTAAGTATCAACCCTGTCCATTTAGACAGATCAGCCATGATTTGCTGTGTGAGGGGCTTATAGTTGAGAAGTTCAAGGTGGTCAGATTTTTTAGTTAACTTGATATGCAGGTATTGGATGACTTGTTTATGCCATCTGAAAGGAAAGGCTCATTTTAGTGTAAGGGGTGGGATATAGTTGTATAAGAGAACTTCCATTTTGGCAATGTTTAACTTGTAGCCTGCTAGGGAGCCAAATTCCTGTAGGTGCTTTCATACTGCTGGGATTGATTCTTCAGGGGAGGCTAGAGAAAGCAGAACATCATCCGTCAAGACGGATATTTTGTATTGTTGTCCTCCAACAGGAAGGCCCTCTACTTGGGGTCACGTCATATTGCTTCAGCCAGGGGCTCTAGCTAAAGGGCGAATAAAAGAGGGGAGAGGGGGCAGCCATGGCGAGTGCATCTAGATGGGGGAATGGTTCTGAAAGGGAGCCGTTTAGCTTCAGATAAGTTTGGGCTGGAGAGTAGATTGCTTGGAGTATTTGTATAAATTGTTGGGGTAGTCCAAAATGAATCAGGGTCCCCCATAAAAATGGCCAAGTCACTCTGTCGAATGGCTTGTCAGCATCTAAACTAAGCAATGCCAGTGGGATCTGTCTCGTGGTTGTGAAATCAATGAGCAAAAGGTTTCGTTGTACACTATCATGCACCTGATGGCGACGGACAAATCCCACCCGATCCGGATCACTTCTAAACTCTTTCTGCCATTTTGCTACCACCTCCTCTCCCCTTACTCACCACTGTCTCCTTTACTCCACTCTCTCTCTCTCTCTCTCTCTCTCTCTAGCACCTTTATCACACAGGAGGATGGTTCATTGCAACTCTCTTGTTGCTAAGTTCTGGTTTGGAATACTCCCCACCTACCTCTTCTCCTGCTTTCTCAAGTGGCCACCTCAGACTACTGCCTTCCCCACAGAGACTTGTATACCTTTTCTGTCCCTCATCCCCATTCTGCTGCTGGCCAATCTGCCTTCTCCTTTTGCTTCCCACTTCTCTGGAATATACTCTCCTCTGATCTTCACCTATGCCCCTCCTTTTCCTCCCTCAAAATACTCCTCAGACGTCTTCCCCCTCCTCAGTGCTCCCAGTGCTCCCAATACCCCCTCCACAAACCCAATGTCCTCCTCTCCTCTAGTTGTCAATACCTCATAGTACACTTACCCCTTTCTCCCAATTGCCCCCATCGAAGACCTGTATACATTGTTTCTACTACTACACGTTAGGATGCTCTAAAGATAGATAATCATGCTATATTATTCTTTTGTTGATGTTTTTTTAAATAGAGACTATATGTTCATCTATTACTGTACTTGATTGTTATCCACTGTGTTTGGGCCTTGTAAGAACAACCCTTTGTTTATATTTGTGTCATTTCTGTATATCCCTATGTAACCCAGTCCCCGGGTCACACCTGGAAACGAACCTCGGCTCAGTGGTGCCTTTCCTGGTTACCAACTTTTAAATAAATAAATAATAACTGGTGAACGATTTTGAATCAAGACAAAAACTGTGAACTGTATTTGTGCGAGCTAGCATGTCTCTGAGCAGCCACCATAGTAAGTGGCGTTTGCTTCCTGTTTTTTTTTTTTATTAACAAATGTGTTTAGGTGGCTGCTGCTCTGTTGAGCGAGACTGTTTATCCGAAGGCATAAATATTACTGTAGTAGTACCACTTTGTTCTGGGGACAGAGTGAAAAAGCAGTCTTGAGCTATTTCTTTCATTCGTGCTTCCGTGAAGGGAGAGCATGAGGAGAAAAGCACTGTAGTAACCCACTATCAAGTTATTACAGAATTCAGCGGGTTATTACAGCATTTTCTCAGGAGTGCATATCCAGCCATTATAGGGGATCACCAGTTATTATATCATAATAATACTCAAGTAAATTATATCTAGCACACATTATTCTTTATTCTTTATCAAGTTAATGCATTCGGAGCTGGACAAACCACTAGGAGTGGTTATTGACAGTTCTCTTCAATTTAATATCCACATACTCAATATAGTGAAAAAATTTAACTCAAGAATAGGAGTCTGGGCTGGCCCAGTAGTGCAGAGGGTTGAGGTGCTGGACACCATACCTCGAACCATGCCGGAAACCCGGGTTCGAGAATGGACTTGGGCTGCTGGGAGTTGGCAGGGGAAGAAAGGGATCGAGCATCTGGAGGACTGCTCTCCCATCCCTCGGGAGAGATCCAGGTTTGTGCCACTCCTGGGTGGTCCCTGGTGGAAATCAAGGGTAGCACAAGGAACATGCGGTACTGTCATAGGGTGGTGGAGTGGCGGCAGATGTCAGCATGTAAGTGCCCAGACTTCTTTACACATTGGTGCACCACAGGGGGAAAACCATCACAAAAAAAGAACCCTGGAGGATCGGGGCAGTGACAAAGGCTCCGGGGACCCAGCCCACATCCCCAATGCCGGGTCATCCCTCCAACAGCTCTGCACAACCCTCGGCCAGGACAGACCCTCTAAATTCAGAAAGGCCGCCGGGTAGGAGAGGTGGGCCCTCCCCCGAGGGGTAATATGGGGGGGTGGGAAAGTCCTGGTGGGGGGTGCTGGAGGAGGGATGACCATGGCAGGGATTAGAGGTGTAGGGTCGCATGGGCACCTCTGAGAGATGTCTTGGTCCACAGGAGAATAAAACAGAGTTTAAAAAAAAAAAGAATAGGAGTCAGAGGACACCAGGGTGAAAACTGCACAGCAATTGTTTCTCCCAGCACTGGAATTTTGGAGCTCAGTATACCAACACACAAGCAATCTCTAGCTGAACGAGCTAGATGTGGGCTATAGTTAGCCTGCCTGCTTCCTCTTAAATGTCCCTATGACACCAACCATTGTATGATGCTCAATAGTCTAAGCTGGGATTTATTAAGTTTACAGAGACAAAAACAACCCGTGACTATGACTTTCAAATCTTTCAAGGAGAAAACTCAATGCCCTATGGACCAGGAGCCAAGAACAGTGACCAACAAATACAACTTGAGAGAAATCAAAAAAAGAGGTCTCAGTCTCCCAAACATTCAGCACACCCATGAAAAGATGACCAAAAAGTATTGTCTCACTAAGCTGTGGAACTCACTCCCCCCAGACATTAGGAAAAATCCCCAAACTGGGTGCTTTCAAAACTGCCATAAACAAGAAACTGTTTGAAGTGAGGCATGGCCTTTTTTCCATAAAACATGTAATTGTGTACTCATAAAAAAGTATACTGCCCAATGTATCATTCTGTCTTAATATACTGTACGGATCTTGCTTAGACTTATGTAAATTCTAACTCCGTACCTCTTACAAGATGTATGCAACAATGCCACTGTAACAGGGCAACTTTGTAAACAGGGCTTCTAGCCCTAATATTTATATTCTAAAAATAATGGTCTTTAATACTACTTGTTTTGGATTTTCTTTGTTTCTTTTATATTGTATTCATCTACTGTTCCTTTCTCCTACTTGGGGACTTGATTCGAATGTCCCCTCACTCCACCCTCTGCCTATACCTCTCTGTCAGTATTAAAATGCATAGCTCTGGGGCCAGATATTCAAAATGTAGCTGGGGCACTAAGGGGTGTCTGCCTGTGCTAACTGTGGTTTGCACCAGCGTGGACAAAATCTGTTAGTGCCCAAGCACTAAGTTACTGCTGCATCCATGTAAATAAGGGGATCCTCCCCTGCATACAGGTGCAGTGAGACATTAAGAGGTTTGCATAGATGGCAAATGCCACTGGAATGGGTACAAGTTGCCACCTTTTCAAATCCTGATTTAAAGGGGTGCAAGGTACTGGTAGCAGGCAAAGGGACTGCATCTGCCCACCCAGGCCTATTCAGGCAATGAGTTCCCTCATATGGAGTGGTGCCCCAGCCTTCTGATCACCCACCGATGTACTAAGAAAGAATTCCCTGATGTCTAGTGTCACCCCCAACTCTCCAATCCCTGTCCCTGGTACTGTATCATTATGCCCTGGTGTTTAGTTGCACCCTCCACCCCCGATCCCCACCACCATCACGGTATCAGTATTTTCTGTTGGCTAGTGGCACCCCAACCCTCTCTATACTGTACACAGTACTCATGCTCCCTGTCTTTACATATGGCAGCTGATTGAGGTGGTGAGAGGAGGGCTGTGCCAGTTACCATATCAGAGCTTCGTGGCACTGACAACTAAAGTAAGGGGGTGGCAGGGTGGTGTGCCCAGTGCAGCCAGTGCTGGGGGCCACTAGATGCCAGCAAATACAGGCTCACATCTTACATAGGTGCTCAGGTGGGGGAGATCCACTGGACACCAAAGGAATATCTTGTGGAGGCATCGGTAGCCGGTTGGAGTGTAAGGGGTCCACTGGAAACTAGGGACCTTCTCAGTATTATGGTGGTGGCCAATCAGTGGATGGGGTGCTACTAGACACTATGGACTATTTAACCAAGGATGGGAATCAGAAGGCAGGGGTTGCTACTAGACACCAGGGACTTCTTTATTATCACAGTGGTGAGTGATAGGATGGTGGGGCGGGTCCCCTAGACACCAAGAAATAATGATTCATTGATGCGGATGGGGTTCAGAGGGTGGTGGTGGGTGCCCCTGGACACCATGGTGGAAGAGGCCCTTGTAGGGACAGGCATACAGGGTGCAGGGGGGGCACTTGTCGCCATGCCTGATGTGGTTGTTGGCCACAGGAAGGGTGAAAACCTATAGCTGCAACTAATGCAAATGGACCCACAATGGACATGCATATGGCTTTTAGTGCCTTGCATACTCATTGGACTCATTCTCAAGTTGACAGCTGAATGCCATGCTGGAAACTCCTGCTGCTCCCTGTGTATCAGATCTGGAGGTGCAGTTGTTCCCTACACTTCCTTATGGGCTGTATACAGCCCAGGTCTATGTTGAGGCAGCATTAATCAACTTTGTGCTGCTCTGACATGGCTCTATAGTCAGTCGGATAGCGTCGGTGTGCTATCTGACTGACTATAGTCTCCTGAGGCTCGGGTACATGGGCAAGTGCAGCGCAGATCTTTGGCTTCACTTTTCCAATATTTCAGTATTGGGCCACTGGTCTATGAAATCCAGAGAAAGTGGTTTGAATGTGTAGTGGTTTCCTAATTGAAAGAACAATGAAAATAAAATGAGCAGGCATCACACATTTAGTGTTAAAAATTGTTTTTATAAACTTAACAATATGAAGAAGTGGCACCAGACTTAATGAAAAGTTGAAAAACAACTTGTTTATGTAAATCAACAGTGCAAGAAAAAAGTTTTCTAAAAAGCTAGTTTCAACTACAGTTAGTAAAAATATTAGCACGCATGTCAGACCTACATTTCTAAGTACCTCCTACACTATGCAACATGAAGGTTTTTTTCTTGTTTGTTATTTTTCTGGGTCCTAACTCTAGCAAAGTCTGCAATGCTATTTCTAAGCCAGATGTGGTGACCATATTATTTTCTTGAGAAAAAACTAAACTAAAACATGTATAAAATACTTACATTTTGGTGGCACTAGCAAATTCTACTACCACATTAATCTGGAAGATACCTAGAATGTTTTATAGTGAAAAAATGTTAGGTAAAACTTTTTTGCTTACGTTAAAAAGCAGCAGTGCGAATACAAAGTGCTTGTACAGTACCAACTAGAAATACAAACATCGGGCCCAATACTTAAACCTCCCAGAATGGCGCAAGGGGCTTGTACCACAAGAAATGGTGTAAAGTGCCGCTTGCAGCAAAAGATGTGCTGGGAGTGATTCTCAAATGCAGCCTGTGTCAAACACAGGCTACATGAATCAAAGGGTACTTGCACTTTCCTTGTGGCACAAAATGGGCTGCTGCATGGTTCTAGGGGGTATGAAGCAGATGCAAGCTGCCATATCCCCTAACTCCGAATTCTGTAAACCCTCCCAGAGGGTGAAATTCTAAGTACCCTTAGACCACCCAGGACTGGTCCAAGGATACTTAGAATTTTACCCTCTGGGAAGGTTAATGCACTTGAGCCACTCTCGGAGCCCTCCCTGGGTGGAGGGAACATGTGACTTGGTCCCCTTCCCCATCCTCAATCAACTTTTATTAAAATTGATCATTTCCCTGGTGGTCTAGCAGACCCCCCCAGCCCAGATCCTCTTTTATTAAAATTAAACATGTCCCTAGTAGTCTAGCAGACCCCCAGCCCCTATCTGCCAATATAATACTAGATATCATTCCATGGTGGTCTAGTGGACCCTCCCCACCCCAGCAGGGAATGCCCCACCACCCCACTCACTGTCAATCAATGAGTGCATACTTTATACAGTACATGCTCATTGACAGCTCAGTCAGTGGCCAGCCATAGTGGAGAGTGGAGGACTGTGCTGGTTGCCAGCTCAGGATGGGATGGGAGAGCGGGATGGTGGGGCACTGTCTTCCAGCATGGGGGTGGTGGTGGCCCACAAGACCTCCATGAAATGATATCTATTGTTATATGGCCAGTTCAAGGCTGGGGAGTCCACTAGACCACCAGGGATATGTTTAATTTTAATAAAATGGAATCAGGGCTGGTGGAGTCCACTAGACCACCAGGGATGTGATTCATTTTAATAAAAGGGGACTGGGGATGGGGGTGTCTGCTAGAGCACCAGGGATGTGTAAGAGTGGCACACAGCCACCTGCAGCTTGCAGTACTCCATCCAGATGTGCTGACTGTTTTGGCACATGGCCACAGTTGCCACAAGCTGTGGAACTTTCCTGCCAGGACCCTACCCAATAGAGAATTGGGTGCAGGGTCCCTGGTGCACTGGCAATCAGTGCAAGTCACCCCTGGTGTGACTTGTGCTGAGTTTTGAGGATCGAGCACATGGAGTAGAAGGACATCACAGCCACCTGACTAGTTCTGCACCACAGGCATTGTCAGGAGTGCCTGACAATGCAAGCGGAGCGAAACCAATTGGGCCAGCTTGTGGAATCTGTCTGCTCCTTGTGTATATTTTTAGCTGGTACTCTGTGAACACTTTGAATCTGCACTGATGTTTTTAGGACTGGGCAAAATTAGCAAATTCTGATTTTGCAGAAATTTTGTGAAGTTTTTCGGAATTTTCTGAAATGTTATAACTGACTCAGTCAGTATTATAGCTAGAGATATGAGGGTTGGCATGCTTATTGTTTGGAAGAGGCCCTAAAGGAATACCAAGTTTAATAACATTTGCATAAGGGAAGGGGAAGTTATTAGGGTTCAAATTCTGAGGCTTACAACTTAGTCACCTTTGAAGTTAGATAATTGACAATTTGTATGCATACTTTCTTAAAAGAGTCATAGAAACTGCTAAATAAATAATTAGTTATGTAAATTGTAAGTTACAGGCATTCAAATGTTCACAATTTATTTGTTACATTGTATGAAAATGTTCAAAGTATTTGGATGCTTATAGCTCCACTGCTATTGCAGGCATACACTCAAAATGTGGCAGGCATACCAAGAAAATATATCCTTGAATCTTATTGAGCTGGGTAAATCTGGTTTAGTGGGTTAAAATTTATTGTTTGTACTTTAGAAATAACTCATTGGCAAAAATTGCTCAAAAATTCATGGATGCATAATAGGTAATGCTAGAATTCCACTTGTGGAATTTAACTTTCCACAAAGCACTTATTACCACTGAATCACTTTACCTTCACTAGCATCATGGCCCTGCAGTACACCTTCAACACTCCCGCAACAGTGATGGACTGCATCATACTCCATCATGACTAAAGATATCCAGATACCTGTGTCGCAATGGCCTAAGTCACAACCAGTTGTAAGGCTTGGCATCTCTTGGTGCCACTGTTTTCAAATAGTTAAAATATACATTGTTATTTACAAGACTGTTAAATAGTCAGCAGGTGGCATTGTACAGAAACAATACTGCATATGCATGTGCTTCCACAAATCATTAAGTTAGTGAACTCTAGTGGTTATCTGGCATATTGCAAAATTTCAGGGCAGTACACATTGATGTTCATGACTATTTATCGTGGTTTGTACCTCTAGATAATGATCTGATACTTGACACCACTGTACTTGTACTATGAAGCATCCTATGAATGCTACCATATTGCCACTTTACCCAGCCTTTACCTTCTTCTACATTGGCAACTCAGGTGTATTACTGGGCAAAGTGTATGGACATGGCTTTAACAAAATTATCACAACATTCTCAGTTTCACAAAAGCTCACGAAATCTGACTTTAATTACTGATGTTATTTTGGAATATGTGACTGCTTATAACTTGGCCAACCTTTAAGCAAGAGATTTGATAGTTGTCAAGCAGACTCTTTTTTGTTCCATATTGATTTTTCTCTCTGCTGGGAGCTTGTCTCTCAGGGATATGCACTGTTCACAGGGATCTACCCTGATCAGGCTGAAGAAAGCCCTCATTCAGTTGGCTACCAGGTTTTTCTAGAACATTTTTTTACTTCCCATCTCCTCTGGTGTGGGTGGTACCTCTGTCAGTCTTGCTCAGCCATAGCTTTCCATGTGGCAGGAGCAAGCTCCCTGGCCCAGCCACAAGGGGTCACTGTGTTAGTGGAACCAATTGTCAACCCTCCCCAACCAAGATGCACTGCCAAGCAACAGCTGTTTCAACCATGGCCTGCCTTCTGATGGGACTTCCTGGGGTCTCTTCCAAAACGGAGTGATCAACACGGCAGTGTGACCCTCTGCTGCTGGGCCTTGCAGGTGGCCATAAAGCCTAATATTTAGGGTCAATGAACCTAAAAAAAAGGTGATATTCCATTCTCTAGTTTTAAAGTTACATGGGCTTAACATTCTGCTGTTTACATAACTGAGAAATGTAATTTTATAATGTACAAAACTTTGGAGACTTATAATTCAGTTACCTTTAAAGATAGAGATCGGAAACTTGGTATATGTCTATATGAGCCCTGGTAAACTCAGCATAACAAATATGGTGCAGTTTGGACTAATTATTTTGAAATTCTGTGGTTTACATAACTGCAGAATGTAATTTCAAAATGTTCCATATCTGGAGACTTATCACTCCATCACCTTTAAGATAGAGATACTAAACTTGGTACATGACTGTATGGAGCTTGGTAAATTCAGCATACCAAATGTGGTGCAATTTGGGCTAATATGTTTGAAATTAGACAGAAATAACTGAAATCACAATTTTGGCAACATGTCATGAAATTTTTGTGGAAATTTTACAAACTTTCATGGAAGAGAAATCAGCATTTTGCCAGAATTTTACCCAGCCCTAACTTTCAATAAAGCAGGCTGTTTTCCAACAGAAAGGGAGGAGGATAGGGAGCTGTATTACAAGAAGCAGAGAGAGGCAGGGAAAGCAATCAGGAGCACAGAGGTGCAAATGGAGGAGAAAATAGCCCAAGCAGTAAACAAAGGGGATACAGTATTTTGCAGGTACAGTATGTAAGTGATAGGAGAAAAACCAGATCAGGGATTGTAAGGCTAAGGAGGGAAGGGGAGGAGTGTGGAGGGGGACCAGGAAAAAGCAGACATCCTGAACAAATATTTTTGTTCCGTGTTCACAGAGGAAGTGGAAGCTGAGGGACCACATATAAGTGACAGGAGCATCAAAGGAAAGGAGGTGGACACTAGTCCATTCAAAAGGAGAGAGTCCTGAAGGAACTAGCAAATCTGAAAGTGGACAAGGCAATGGGGCCAGATGGGATACATCCAATAATACTGACGGAGCACAGAGGGGTGCTGGCTGCACCTCTGATAGTCCTGTTTAACCACACACTGGAGATGGGAGTGGTCCCAGAGGACTGCAGGAGAGCAGATGTAGTCCCACTTCATAAAAGTGGCAGCATGGAGGAAGCTGGCAATTACAGTCCAGTCAGTTTGACTTCAGTGGTGGGGAAGTTAATGGAATCACTGCTGAAGGAAAGGATTATGGAATATATTGAAACCAGTGGCTTACAGGATCCAAGGCAGCATGAATTCACTGGGAGGAGGTCATGTCCACCAAATCTGATAGATTTCTTTGACCGAGTGACCAGGGAAGTAGATCAGGATAGAGCAGTGTAAGGCCTTCGAAACAGTTCCACATGCTGTAGGGGACTAGTAAATAAACTGGACAGGCTGGGAGTGAGTTCAAAGGTGGCAAACTGGGTAAGGAATTGGCTGGGGGATAGGCATCGGAGGGTGGTGGTAAACGGAGTTCACTCTAAGGAAGGGTTGGTGACCAGTGAGGTGCTACAAGGATCAGTATGGGGACCGGTCCTCTTTAATGTCTTTATTAGTGACATTGGAGGGGGGGCTAGAAGGGAAGGTATGCATTTTTGTAGATGACACTCAAATCTGCAGTAGGACAAACACTCCAGAGTGGGTGGAAAAAATGAATAGGGATCTAAGAAAACTTGAGGAGCGGTCAAGAGTGTGACAACTAAGTTTCAATGTGAAGAAGTGCAAAATCATGCACTTAGGGCATAGAAACCCAGGAGCAGAGTGCAAGATGGGGTCAATGGTACTAATGACCACCAAACAGGAAAGAGACCTAGGGAATTCATATCTGATGACCTAAAGGTGGCCAAACATTGTGACAAGGCTGTAGGGATGCTAGGGTGCATTGGGAGGGATATCACCAGCAGAAAGAGGGGGTGGTAATGCTGCTGTATAAATCATTGGTGAAACCTCACCTAGAGTACTGTGTCTAGTTCTGCAGACCACATTTCTAGAAGAACATAGATAGAGTAGAGGCGGACCAGAAGAGGGCAACTAAAATGGTGCAGGGCCTGTACCAGAGATGCTATGAGGAGAGAATAAAGGGCCTCAAAATGTACACCCTGGAGGAAAGGAGGGAAAGGGGAGCTATGATAGAGACTTTCAAATACCTTACGGGTATAAACAAGGTAAAAGAGGAAAGTATTTTTCAGAAAAAAAGATGCTCAAGAACGGGGGTCATGCTATGAAGTTGGAGGAGGGTAGACTGAGGGGAAATGTAAGAAAGTACTTCTTCACAGAAAGAGTGGTGGATGCCTGGAACAGCCTTCCAGCTGAGGTAGGGGGGCAAAAATTGTAGTGGGATTCAAGAACTCATGAGTTAGACATAAGGGAACCTTAGTCATTAAGGAAGGAGGGCTAAGATGGAGATCAAGTAGGATCTACAGTGTTACAGTAGGTGAGGAAAATGGGCAGACTAGGTGGGCAAAACAAGTCCTTATCTGCTGTCAAATTCTATGTTTCTACATTCTATGTTTCTATGTAACTTTTCAGTAAGTCTGGTGCTGGTTTTTTTTGTATTGTGTCTGTTTATGTTTTTACCCAGATACAGACAGTTCTGGTGGAGCAGCCTTGTCTGTTTCCTTTTTAATAACGTAGTTTAATGTTCTCAATGGTTTGTTTAACCAGTAGTACCTCCAACATCGCATGCAAGCATCATCTATGTATAGCTGCATACATTCAAGCATACAATGTGCAGTACTATGTGCAATGCATAGCTCATGAGAGGTAGGCACTGACCTGATGGAAATGGCAAAGAACTGGCACCCCCTTGCTTAATAAAAGTTGCTTTCAATACTGCAAAACTGAAGCATTCTTGCAGTATTTCTGTCCCTGCATGCCATGTGATCAACTTGGTTTGCATGGGAGGGCAGGTGGGAAAATAAAAAGTGAATACCACCCCCCCCATATACAGTTGTTACTGTGCTCCTCCTACAGTGAAACCAGCACATTGACAACAAATTATTCAACATCCACAGTGTCGAACAGGTTGTAGCATTAATGTGCTGACACACCGACACCTGGTGTTAGCCGCTCTCCCCTGACATCCCCCCCCCGGAGTTGAGAATCCTTATGTCGGGGGGGTACGGGGGCACAGATCCCCTCACATTAACACTGAACAGGTGTCAGTGTGTTTTCTATCATGGTCGGGACCAGGCGGTGTTGGGGATGTCGGCGCCAATCTGTCACTGTGGGGGAGGTCAGCGAAATTTGTTTGATTGTGACTTGGTAGATCCCCACCACCCCCAGAAAAACAGAAATGGGTGGTGGCTTGTCTCACATTGAGATCAAACCTGTGCTTCTGGGGATTCAGGTGGGTTGTTTTGCTCACCTTTAATTGTACTTACATACAGGTCACCAAAAAGAAGACCTGCCAAGCATATTCAAATTTCCAACTAATATAAACTTGCAAATGATGACTATAAATATAGTTACCAGAACCCTAAAACAGCTTCATTGGTTTTAAATTTCATTTTACATTTTGTTTGCCCAGAAAGCCCAACTGATGTGCAGTATCTTTTTTAGTGGGGTCCTGCTTTTATTCAGTTTTACAGCTGAGATGACTGAAGAACATAAGGGTACATAATATGCTCAAGGTTATACTGTGGGCCGGTGGTGGTTGTGGGAGTTAAACCTCAACACTCAAGTCACTGAGCCACTCAGACTTCGTTATTAATAATTTAAGCAACCAACCTCTGTGTGAAGGTAGAGAGAAAAGCTGGAAGAAAAAAGGAGACGATTATAGTTCTCTAAGGAAAAGGAAAAGGTGCTGAAGGAAAAAAGTATGGCATTTAAAGAGCCACTGAATGCCTCAATAAGAAATTTGAAGAACATAATGTATGGACACAAAGCAGCTTATATTTCTCATAATCTTTCAATCTTTTGTCCAAATTATTTATTACTGAGTCATATGCCTGAAAACAGGATAGCTGCTCCCTGAGCGCTCATCAGCTCCTATTGCTTTTTCTCAAACTGATGTCATAGCACTCTGTTTGTGACGTCACAGTTAGTCACATGGCTACAGACTGTGAAGTCACAACCGAGTTTTATGATTTCAAGTAAGCATTCTCCTACAGATGCAGATGTACTCTAAGGGATCAAGATCTTGTTTTTATGGGGATTTCTTCTGTAATTAATAAATAATGGAGAGGAGAAATGTATAGAAGATATATGAAATAAAAGTTAAATTGTGTCTAAATATTATGTTTTCCAAAGTTTTCCCAAAGTGTCAGCTGTTCTTTTAGAGGTATAAAGAAACACAGAGGGAGGAGGACAAGGAGGTATACCAAGTAAAGCAGAAGGAAGCAGGCAAGGCATTGAGGGGAGCATAGGTGCAGACAGAGGAAAAGAGTGCAAAAGGGAAGCTACAGGGGATAAGACTTTCTTCAGGGTTCCAAACTTCCATGTCATAAAAGAGAAAAAAAAATAGTGAAAAAAAAAAAAAAAACAATGAAGCAAAGTGAGTGCCAACAAAAAATGCAATCACCAAAACACCGAGAACCAAATCAAAGAACAGGACAGCAAGCTGCAGAAAAACATTAATTGCGAAAGCACAGGCAGCAAGCAGGACACTATGGGGTGGGGGGCTTGGGAGGGGAGCAGATAAACTATTCCAACTCTGTGGGGGGTTACTGAACTCTGGGATGGGGACAAGACTGGGAGGGGGTTAATCTATTATTCTTACTCTGGGGTGGGACTTAACTCAAGGAGAGGGACAAAGGCAGGAGGGGGTTAATTTACTATTCTCACTCAAGGATTGTCTGAACTGAGGGAGGAGGACAAAGGTGGGAAGGGGTTAATTTACTATTCTTACTCCGGAGGGGTGGTCTGAACTCAGGGAGGGGGACAAAGTTAGGAGGGGAAAACAAATTACAGCTCCCATAAGTATTGAACCAAGGTCTGTCACACGTAGCAGCTGCACACACAGATGGTGACTGTAACCTGTGTGCTACACTGGCAGCATGGTCTGTAGCACCCAGTTGCTGGACTACATAACTCAACTGTATTACCGCCTACTACTGCCTACCTTGCTAAACTAACCATGCACTATAAAGACACTGTCACTCACCTTGCATTCACTGTTATTGACGCGTTATTTTGCATTCACTATCTTGAGATGATACCTTTTCTTCAGATACATAAGTGATAAGAGGAAAGTAAGGGGAGGGATGGTAAGGTTTGCAAGGGTGGAAGGGGGAGACTGCATAAAAAGTAACCAAGAAAAAGCTGGAATCCTAAACAGATACTTCTACTCAGTCTTCGCAGTGGAGGAAGGGTAGGCAGACCACCAGGGAGAAGCAGTGGGGGGTGGTGGAGGTGGACACTGGTCCATTTTCAGGGGAAAGGATCCTAAAGGAACTTGCAGCCCTGAAGGTGAACAAGGATGTGGGACTGGAGGGTATACACCCAAGGGCAGATAAAAAACTCGGATGGTACTAGCTGCCTTACTAACAGCGTTTTCCAACAGCTCACTGGAAACAAATGGAGGACAAGAGATGGGCTGATGTGGTCCCTCTATCTAACAGCAGCAGTAGAGAGGAGGCTAACAAATATTGGCTAGTCAGTCTTACTTCAGTGGTGGGGAAATTAATGGAAACTCTACTGAAGGGAAGAATGGTAGTGTGTTTTGAAGCCAATGGGGTACAAGACCAGAGACAGCATGGATTCAAGGGGGGAAGGTCATGTCAAATGATTCTGATGTCTTTTGTTGACTGGGTGGACATGGAAATTATTAGGGGAGGGCAGTGGATGTGGCCTATTTGGACATCAGCAAAGCCTTCAACCCTGTGCTGCACAGGAGGTTGACGAAGTTGAACAACTTAGATGTGGGATACAAAGTGGTGAATTGGGTTAGAAACTAGTTAACAGATATGAGGTAGAGGGTGGTGGTTAACAGCACTCACTCTAATGATGGGAAACTGACCAGCGGGGTATCACAGAGCTCAGTACTGGGATGAATCATTTCTGGGAGTAATCAGGAGGGGTGGAGGAACAATGGGGAGTAATCAAAACAGCCATCACAGAGGCAACAAGCCTTTGTGTAAAGCAAATCAATAAAACACAACGAAGGAAAAAAACGCTATGGTTCTCAAAAGAGGTGGCAGGGAAGGTTAAGGAGAAAAGGATAGCATTCAGGAAATATAAGGAAACATAGAAGGAGCAGGACAGAGAACTTTATCAGTTAAAGCAGAAAGAGGCTGGGAAGGCAGTCAGAATAGCAAAGGCCCAAACCGAGGAAAGGATAGCCAATTCTGTTAAGAAGGGGGATAAGACATTTTATAGGTACATTAGGGAGCGAAGAAAGACCAAAGGAGGGATACTGAGACTTAATAAAGGGGAGGGAATGTGGGTAGAGGGTGACAGTGAAAAAGCAGGGATACTGAACGAATATTTCTGCTCAGTATTCACAAAGGAAGAGGAGGGGGAGGTACCTAAACCAAACAAGAGAAACACTCTGAAGAGGGGTCGATTCAGAGTCCATTTACAGAAGAAAGGGTTCTGAAAGAACTAATAAAATTGAAGGTGGACAAAGCAATGGGGCCTGATGGGATTCACCCAGGAATTCTAAAAGAACTAAGGGTAGAACTAGTGACACCGCTGACTACTCTCTGAACAAATCATGGGAGGATGGGGTGGTACCTGAGGACTGGAGGAGGCAGATGGATTCTCTCACAAAAAGTGGGAGCAGGCAGAGGCAGGAAACTACAGACCAGTTAGTTTGACCTCAGTAGTAGGGAAAATGATGGAATCACTTCTGAAGGAAAGAATTGTTGAGTACCTAGAGGCCAGTGGGGCACAGGACCCAAGGCAGCATGGATTCACAATGGGAAGGTCGTGTCAGATGAATCAAATAGATTTCTTTGACTGGGTGACCAAAGTAGTAGACCAGGGAGGGGATATGGACATGGCCTATCTAGATTTTAGCAAGGCGTTTGATACAGTCTCACACAAAAGATTAATGCAAAAGTTAGCCAGCCATGGAGTGGGTCCCAAGGTGGTAGCCTGGATAAAAAAATTGGCTAGACAACAGGACTCAAAGGGTAGTAGTAAATGGAGTACACAGTGAAGAAAGGAGGGTTACTAGCGGGGTACCGCAGGGTTCAGTACTGGGACTGGTCCTTTTTAATGTCTTTATAAGTGACATTGCAGAGGAACTGGAAGGAAAAGTATGTCTCTTTGCAGACGACACAAAGATCTGCAACAGGGTTGATACACAAGATGGAGTGGAAAGGATGAGAAGGGACTTGGCAAGGTTGGAGGAATGGTGAAATGTATGGCAGCTCAGATTCAGTGCAAAGAAGTGTAAGGTAATGCACATGGGAAACAAAAACCCAGCAAGCGTACACAATGGGGGGTGAGATACTGACAACAGTAAAAATGGAAAGGGACCTGGGGGTAATTATATCAGATGACCTAAAGGTGGGCAAGCAATGTGAGAAGGAAGTAAAGAAGGCTGGGGGGATACTGGGATACATAGGAAGAGGCATCAATAGTAGAAAACAGGAAGTTGTTATCCCTCTGTACAGACAGTTGGTGAGACCCCATCTGGAGTACTGTGTGCAGTTCTGGAGACCCCATCTCCGCAAAGACATAGACAGAGTGGAGGCTGCCCAGAGGAGGGCAACCAAAATGGTGCAGGGTCTGCACCAGAAGACATACGAAGAAAGACTAAAGGAGCTTAATATGTATACCCTTGAGGAAAGAAGGGAGAGAGGGGACATGATAGAAACTTTCAAGTACCTCAAGGGAATCAACAAAGTCCAAGAGGGTAGCATCTTCAGAAAAAGAGATGTGCAAGAACAAGGGGGCACAATTTGAAGATAGAGGGGGATGGCTCAGAGGTAATGTGAGGAAGTATTTTTTTACAGAGAGGGTTGTGGATGCATGGAACAGCCTCCCTGAGGAGGTCGTGGAGTCAAGAACAGTGGAGGAATTCAAGAATGCATGGGACAGACATAAGGCAGTCCTAGTGGGGGCTAGGAGGAAGTAAGCTGTTGGTTAACTAGGATCTGCAGCTTATCTGTTAGGTAGGAAAATGGGCAGACTAGGTGGGCCAAGCGGTCCTTATCTGCCATCAAATTCTATGTTTCTATGTTTCAATGCCTTCATAGGGAACATTGCAGAAGAACTGGAAGGGAATGAATGCCTTTTTGCAATTGATAACAAATAGAGGGACATTCAGAAGTGGGTGGAGAAAATGCATAAAGATCTCGGGAAACTCAAGGAGTGGTGAAAAGCGTGGCAGTTGGGGTTCAATGGCAAAAAGTGCAGAATCATGCACCTAGGGCATAGAAACTCAGGAGCTGAGTATAGGATGGGGAGGCTGACAGTCACTAGACAGGAAAGGGCTTGTCATATCTAAGGACCTCAAGTTGGCAGGGCAGTGAGACAAGGCAAAGGGCAGTGCTAGTAGGATGTTGGAGTGAATAGGGAGGGGTATTTCCAGTAAGAGGAGAGAGACAGTATTGCCATTGTATTACTCACTGGTATGGCCACACCTGGAGTACTGTGTCCAGTTTTGGAGACCACACCACAGAAAGGACATGGGGTGGAGGCAGTCCAGACAAGGAGAACTAAAATGGTGCAGGGTTTGCAGAAGAAGTACTATGAGGAGAGATTGGGAGTTCTAAACATGTACACCCTAGAAAAGAGTAGGGGGGACATGGCAGAGACCTATAAATTCCTCACAGGGTGAACAGGGTGCAAATGGGAGTTCATTCAACTGAGAAAGGGCACCAGGACCAAAGAGCATGCAATGAAGCTTGGGGGGTTCACTAGGAGATATAAGGAAGTCGTTCTTTGCTGAAAGAAGGGTGGACACCTGGAACAGACTGCTGGTGGAGGTGGTGGAAGCTAAGACAGTGGAGAGCTTCAAGCATGCATAGGATAGACATAGGGGTACATTAGAAAAGAGGCAAGGAGGCAGGAAGGTCACTGGAGACCAGATAGGATCTGAAGAGGCAGATTAGTCAGGGAACATCTAGGCAGGATGGATGGGCCAAGCAGTCCTCTTTTGTCGACAAATTCTGTGTTTTTGTTTCTTTAGTGCTTTCACAAAATGACCAGGGCAGTTCTTCATACTCTAATAAAAAATGATCTCTTAGATGGCCTGGAGGCATGGAAGGCTAGGGTGTTGGACGCCTTATCTCCTGCTTCACTGGAGACCTGAGTTCTGGACCAAGTTAAGGGCATCAAAAGTCAAACTGTACAACCCGATGGGGAGTAGAGCGAGCTCTGCATGCTTAGCGCTGTCAGAAACTGCTGCTTCAGTGTGGCCAGGTTTTTTTTTTAATTGAGGGAGTGAAATTCTTTTTGAAAAGAAAGTACACTGAATTTTGGAGATGAGGGTTTGATTTTTAAAACAAGGAATTTCAGTGCAGCTGTGGGCAGGGTTTGTGCATTGTGGGATGAGACGGTCTTTCCTATTGCTTAGCGAGGAGGTCCAGCAGTCCTGGGCAGTCTTAATGACAGTAGCAAAGGAAAAAAGTGGCTGCAAAAAAAAAAATACAACAAACAAACAAAATATACAGTTCTCTACTTGCTGTGGCTTTTTGACAATTTTTTCCAACAATTTTTAACACCGGGAGGGTGATGCTAAGGTGTGCATGTGGCCGAGGATGAGAGAGGCCCCAAGGGCTGGTACCGCTTCTATGTGTGGGACAAGCAGTTGTGTCTTCCTTCATTTCCCTTTTTCTGCCTGCTATGGATTTTATTCTTCTTTACGGGGGATCTGACACTATGAGAGTTAGTCTGAGGAGTGGTACTGCCGGGCAGGTGGCCAAGAAGAGACAGTTAACTCTAGAATGGTGCTGATCCCATGTGCAGGAAGAGTGGTCCTTTCTTCGTTTCCCATACCAAAGATGGACATTCAGCTGCAGTATGGAAAATGAAGAAAGTACCGCTGCTCTCATAAATACTAGTGTTACTGGACGTACCTCTCTGTCTTTCGGCTAATTCAGTCGTTTTACAGTAAGGACAGTGATCTGAGTGATCTCTTCTTTATTTTAATGTGTGCCTATGATTTTTTTAAACTACTTTTCCTAAAAATAAGACAGACTGGTGGGGAGGGAGGGGTGGCCTCCAACTTGCCTGCTAAGGATTAGGGAAAAAATGGCAGCATTTTAAACTGAATATTCTAATTGCTGCTTGATATTTGAGATGAGGTTTGTGGGAACTGGCACTTTTAATACCTGGGCTCTATTGTCTGATAGATTCCCACCTTGCCAGGTCCATCAGCCAATCAGAGCCTCTGATTTTCTTAGCCCAAATAGATAACTATTAAACAAATGTATAAATGGAATATGCAATTGTGTGATTTAAAATATTCATTTTATCATCGCGTGTGAGGGGGAGGACTTTTATAACTCACTCCTGACTCTGCCTTTCAAAATTTATTTTTCCTGCCCCCCCCATCGCTTGAAGATAAATTGCATATTTACATATCCATTATTTCTGTAAATAGGCAAATGGTATGTGCAGCATTAGAACAAAAAGAACTGAGACTTTTTTTTATTTACCTGCTGTGCTGTCTGTAAGATATAATTTAACTTTTCCCTCTTTCGATAATGGCAGCCCTATCTGGAAGCTATGTTCATTCTCTCAAAGAAAGTCAGTCAGAGTAACCAAGAAACCATATCTTAGGTTTCTTTCTTTGTTCTGTTGAAATGATAAGATATTGATTTTAAAAAGACAAGAACCTAGTGGTTATCTGGCATAAGAGGCAGCCTGTTAAGACATTAACCTGAGGCTGGCAATAGCAGAACCAGCACACTAAACCATGAAAACACAGGCTAATGATTTTTTTCAATCACTGTACTATCTCTAGGCTATACATTTCTTTTCAAAGACAGACTTTTTCTATTGTTATCAGGTCATATAGTACTCAACTATCATTTATCACAGAACAGAAGTCTAAAGTTCCATACCATGGACAATTAACCCTTTAACCTTTTTAACCTGAGGGATTATGGGGTGAAAGGGTAAAACACCATGAAGGATCTTCCCAGAGAAATTTCAGCCCTCAGTAGGAGGCTACAAAATACCAGTGGATACTTTTCCAAAAATAATGCAGTATAAAATACTTCATGGGAGTTGTCGTGGCACTGATAATCTACTTCAATGAGAAACACAGCCTGATTTTCCAATCAAGTCTGGAACAAAGTGATGCTGTGTCATATTTGGATGAAAAACAGTTTTCAAGTCTACCATCTGCAGCACTTTTTGGTTATTTATGGGAATCTTTTCCTACAAAGAGCTATAAAGTAAATCAAACCATAGCAGATATGGTAGTTTAATCAGCAACTGCAGCTCTAAAAGTTCTGCATGCTGTGGTAAATTCTCTGGAGATTTCTTAACATTTCAGGGCCTTTGAAAATTAGGACGATTTTGCAACAGAAAATTTGTCACCCATTGCGATAAATGCAAACAGATCTGCTTGACAGGGATGCACTGCAGATGAAGGAAAGGTTTTGTTCATCGCTGAGACAGTTCGTGGTTTCTCTTGCACAGTAATTAAGCTCTGTGGGTAAATCTTTTTCTAAATTGATTCTTTATACATACAGTACAAGTCACATTAAACTGTTTCTTCAGCTCACTGCTCTTTCATTTTTTTTTCAGTATTAACAATGCAGTGGCAACTCTAAGATCTTTAAATGTAAACTCTTTTTCAGTCAATCAGCAACTCACATGCAATGCATAGTCAACACGTTTTGCAGTTTCCTTCACCTATATCCCAATGTCTATTCAATGCATGTGGACTCCTGCACAGCAATAAGTATATATTTTTTTAGTTCACATATAGTATGGTAAAGGTGTTCCTACTGATTCTTTTGCCTAAATGCGATACTGAACATTGTATAGCAACAGAAATACTATACTAATCATGATGACCCCGGCACCGTCTAAAGAGTTGCTTCCCATTATGGTATGGTACAGGATGGAAAATGTGTTTTGTTAATATCTAGGGAAGCACATTATAAAACTAACCCATGCATGGTTAGACAGCAGAAAGCCCAATTTTACAAGAAATAAAATTAAAATGAGGCTGACATTGTACTATAAGGCTGCGTACTGTACTTACAATACAGTACTGTACAGTAGTGCTGAGCAACATTTGTAAAACTCTTGTGCAACATTCTTGAAATGCATTTCTAAATAAGCTGCAGCTAAATATAAGCTGTTAGCAATCCACGGTGAAACATTTATAAAATTAATTCCAGTGAATAGAGCTTTTAAGCAGCTAGTTGCAAAATGCTAACCCAGTGAGTTGAAGGAACAGTTTAATGTGACTTATAATGTATTTACCAGTTTGAACCTGAACAGTATGGGAAAAGTCACTAGAGACATTGTAGAAGGACAACATATAGACAGACAGACAAAGACAGACATAGAAATAGACAAACAAGCAAGCAGACTATTTACAGAGTGAGACCCCATCCAGTGATGCAAAATTACCAGTTTTCATATTTACATTCACTGTTAAAAGACTGGGCTCTATCCAGCATCAGGGGACACAGATTTTTGGGGGTTGTATTTTCAAATGGATCAGCAGGGACTAATCTCATAGATGTACATTTGATGTGTCTGGCTCCAATGTATCTGAGAAAGGCTTGGATGACTAAGGACTATTTCAAAATCTGTTGCATCTGTGACATTAGACCTATTGTTCAACACTATGTGCTCAGATTTAGATACATGTAGAATTGCTAGTCCATAATCCAGACATAGCTCTTACTCCATCCTGCAGCATTCAAAATGTATTGCAAACAGGATTTTGAATGCTTGTCAATCTGCCTGCCTGCCTGTCTGTCTGTCTGAATCTATCTATCTATCTATCTATCTATCTATCTATCTATCTATCTATCTATCTATCTATCTATCTATCTATCTATCTATCTATCCAGTAAGCTGGGATTCAAGGGTATAGGGCTATGCTCTCTTTAGGATACACAGGGGGTGTGAATGGATGCTGTGGGTTGCTTCATATAACGAAGTATTGACTGAAGCAAGTGTGAATGAGGGTCTGAGGAGGGATGAGAACTCTACATAAAGCCTGTGACTTGAATTAAGATCCACAAGAAAAACAAAAGACAGTTACAGGAGAATGTTACAGACCTCCACATTTATTGGAGTAAATCACACCAAACTGGGTTTAGCTTGGCCAGACATGAAATTTGCCCATCAGCTTGCACAGCACAAACAAATATAATCTCACACCATAAAATAACCTATGCTGCAGTTTAATTTTTCTTTGACTGCAGTATAGGAATGTAGACTGTGTCAGGCAGAAAAGGACTGGCTGGATCATCTAGTGTGCCCTATTTTCCCTGCCTAACACTACATCCTGGACTCTGTGGGCCAATTCTCAAAGCTCCCAGCACTGCGCAAGGGGCTTGCCCACAAAGAATGATGCAAAGTGCCCCTTGTGCCAAAAGATGCACCGGGAGCAATTCTCAAAGGCAGCCTGCATCAACGGCAAGCTACCTGCCCCAAACCAGACGTGTGCTGCTGTGTGCCACAAGATGGGCTGCAGCATGGTGCAAGGAGGCATAAGGCAGACACAAGTTGCCACATCCTAAATCTCAGATTCGCAAAACTCTCCCAGATGCTGAATTTTGAAGTACCCTTAGACCAGCCATGGCTGGTCTAAGGGTACTTAGAAATATCCCTATGGTAGAGTTTAGCCAAGTGCAGCAATGTGCCATGCCCCCTGCCCCAATATGCCCACATTGTACCTGTGTAATAATAACATATATCCCTGGTGATCTAGTGTCCCTCCCCCCACCCCAATCTGCCTGTAATGTACTTTATTTAATAAAATATATACCTGGTGATCTAGGGTCCTCCTCCCAAGCCCAGATCCACTGTTATATACTAATACCACATCCCTGGTGGTCTAGTGGACCACCACCCCAGCAGGAAGTACCCCACTACCCCACTCCCCCATCCCAAAACCAAGCCAGCAACTGGCACAGCCCATCTCTCACCACCACAGCCAACTGCCGACTGAGCACTCAATGACAGCATATCATATACTATAGGCGCTCAGTGATTAAGCTGTCAATCACTTAGCACCTACAGTATACAGTATGTGTTCACTGAGTGCTCAGTCAGTGGCTGACCGTGGTGGTGAGAGGTGGGCTATGCCAGTTGCCAGCTCAGTTTTGGGATGGGGGAGTATGGTTGTAGGGCAGTTTAATGTGACTTCTAATGTATTTACCAGTTTGAACCTGAACAGTATGGGAAAAGTCACTAGAGACATTGTAGAAGGACAACATATAGACAGACAGACAAAGACAGACATAGAAATAGACAAACCACTAGACCACCAGGCATGTGGTATTTGTACATAATGGGGGGTTGGGGATTAGTAGAGGGTGGATCCTAGATACATATTTTACAGGAACATATTTTATTATATAATGTTTGTTACAGGCAGATAAGGGCTTGGAGGGGGATGCTACTGTAGATCACCCGGTATATATTTTATTAAATTATGTACATTGCAGGAAGATTGGGGCTGGGGGGAGGGGAAGCTAGATCACCAGCTATGTATTTTATTAAATAATGTACATTACACATAGGTTGGGGTGGGGGGTCTGCTAGCCACCAGCGACTGGTGCATGGCCACCCAGCAGCTTGTGGCACACCACGCAGATGTGCCATCCATTATGCGCACTTCCATGGTTGCTGCAAGCTGCTGAACTTTGCAACTGGGACCTTAACCAATCGAGAATCAGGTGCAGGGTCCCTGGTCCACCCAGATTTGTGGCAGACCTAGATTGCCACAACTTGCAGCAATCTAAGGGCTTTTTGAGAAATGGGCCCTATTTGTTCACAGACATCCCTTACCTCTGTCTATTATATGTATGTACCTATCCTATCCTATCCTATGCATGCTTGAAGCGTCCCACTGTCTTTGCTTCCACTACCTCCTCTGGCAGGCTGTTCCAAGCATCCATCACCCTTTCTGTGAGGAAATATTCCCTCACATCCCTCTTGAACCCCCCCCCAAGCTTCATGGCATGCCCAGATGCTCTGATGCTTCTCCTCCTATTTAAGAGACTTCTCTCCTGCACCTTCTTCACCCTCATGAGATACTTCTACGTCTCAATCATGTCCCCTCTTGTTCTCCTCTACAGAATACATGTTGAGCTCCTGCAGTTTCGCCTTGCATGGTTTCTCATGCAACCCTCACATAATTTTAGTAGCCATACTCTGGACCCCACCCACCCTGTCGAAGTCCCTGCAGAGGTATGGCCTCCATAAATGGACACATGGACACTCCTCCTAGAGATCCACCTCCCTATGCACCACAGCATCCTGCTCGCCTTGCCTGCTGCCCTGTTGTACAGCTTGCCACCTTGAGATCATCAAATTTGATCACCTCAATGTCCCTTTCTTTCTTGGTAACTGTAAATACCTTCCCCCATCTTATACACAGCTTTTGGGTCCACCTGAGATGCATAACTTTGCACTTTTTACATTGAAACCTAGCTGCTGTTCCCTTGATCACTCCTCTAGTTTCCCCAGATCTTTTTGCATTCTCTCAACTCCGCTCCTAGGTGTTCACCTTGTTGCAAAATTTTTTTTCTATCCTTCCAGTTGGTCCTCCTTCTGAGGAGTGCCTCAACCCCATAACTATGTCATCTGCTGGGACTTACCTGCTGGCCATCTTCCCCCAGGGTTTGCCTTCCCGGGCAGGTTGTTGGGGTTCTCCAAGCCCCACCACAGAATGGATCTGGTTCTAGTCAACGTGCCCAGCTGGTCACGTGCAGGGCCTGCAGGCCTGTCTTGTCATCCTGCCAGCAACATTTTCCTCCATTTTTTCACCCCTATAGACATGACATGCAATGACATCATGGTGCACACCCTGTAATCCCACTCAACCTGCACCGACATCTGCCATGTCTCCTTGACATTCTTGGCCCATGCTGCCTTCCCTCAGCTTCCATCAGGGGCCATGCTAGCTTCAGGCTCTGCCCACCCCACCCCCCAGAGGAGGAGAGCAGACCTGTGGTGTCTTGATCCTACTCCCCCGACTGACCATATGACAGTAAAAATTTGCTTCCAAACCCGGGTTGTTGGCATTGCAAGTGGAAGTGCCACCGCTGCACTGGCGGTCCGGCTATTACAGATTTTTGTGTCATTCGTAAAAAGACACATCCTCCCTTCCTTTTCCTCTGCAATATCACTTATGAAGATGTTGAAAATTATGGTGCCTAGTACTGATCCCTGCGGTATGCCACTGGTCACTCTGTTGTCCTCGGAGTGACTGCCATTTACCACCACCCTCTGCCTCCTATCTTTCAACCCATTCAATACCCAGCATACTACCTTGACCCCCAACCCTAAGTTACTAAGTTTCTTTATCAGCCTCCTGTGTGGAACAGTGTCAAAGGCCTTACTGATGTCCAGATAGGTCACAGCCACTGCTCTCACCTGGTCCACCTCCTTCACTACTAGGTGTGTGTGAATACCTTAATTTGAATATTTGGATGAATATTCATATACGGGGCACCAGATAGTCATTATTCAACCCCTCCCCCTCGATAAGTGTTTTTGTAAAAAAAAAAAGACATTGTAACGCTGTTAAACTCCACCACTTCCTTCCCTTTTGAAATGTAGTAGGCAGTTCTGCCATGAACACTCCCCAACAGCCTTTCAGGCACCCAAAAAGACAACAAACTACTGCACTGATCAGTGGTCAGGTGACACAAGGTCATCATAGACTGAGCAAAGGCCACAGATGAAGTGACGTCTTGTGTCTTGTCTAGGGCAACTAAAATGGCACTGGCGTAAGTGCATTGTATGTGCACCTTGGAAGAGAAGAGAGCGATATGTGTCATTATAGAGACCTATACAAGTACCCCACTGGATGAAGACAGGGCACATAAGAGGAGTCTCTTTCAAATGAGAAAGAGCACAAGTACCAGGGGCACTGGGGGCATGTAATGAAGCTGAAGGGGGAGTTGAAGACAGATGTGAAGAAATATTCAAGGAAGGCATGGTAGATGACTGACTGAGACTTCAGGCAAAAGAGATGGTGCCGAAAACAGTGTGGGCTTCAAGCATGCATGAGAGAGGCATAGGGCCGAGGTGTATATGAAAACAGGCAGCAGAGTTTCTTTAGGGTCTGCAGATGAAACTGATAAGGCAGGGATGGCCAAGCTGGGATGAATGTGTGGGCCAAGCAGTCCTTTTCCAACAGATAATTAGTAACCTAATACACACAATAGTAAAGTCACTAAAACATGATACATTATTCAAATGTTTCTGGTTTAACAGGGGCCTCATGGTGGTCCTGCAGTTATATGCCAGGGAGTGGAGACTCAGTTACCCTTTTAATTAAATATTTAACGTGATAGAGAAAAGAAAGGTTGAGCAAAAAACACAAAACATAACATTACACTTTCATAACATTAGGCAGATTGAGAGCTGTACTGTACCACCAGTTTTATGTGGGCAGATCATATTTTAGCCACATACTGGTAAGATTAGCCTAAGGAACACTAGCTGTTCAGTGTCTTGAGGGTCCAACTTGGAATGGTGTGGCACAACAACGTCACCAGCTGTGCTAAACATCCTCTTGGATGGCACACTTGTAGGAGGGCAGTTTAGGTATTTTAAAGAAAGTTGTGCCAGGTGAGGAGAGGAGTTAATTTTCTGAACCCAGTAGCCCAGTGGATCAACATCAAATGGCTCAATTGATTCTGCCAAGTAGCTATAAAGTAAATTTTCTGCAGAGAGAGGCTGAGACTGTGAGTGTTTGTGTTGTTGTTGATGCAATGATGTGCTGAGTAATGCCCAGTCACTCTCCTCTACACTGCCACTATGCCATCTTTCCCCATCTACACCAGTATTATCATATTCCAAACCACCACATGCCTGTCTCTTTCCCTCAAGAACCTGAGCTGGAACATGTTCCACCCCTTCCGAGTGTCTGACTGCCTCTATGGCACTAGTTAACTCTTCACTGAGCTATTGCTAAAATGAGTCACCCTGTGATTGTCCATGGCTATATGAAGGATCTCGCATTTGAACCAAGGGGCCGACATGCTAGCAAACACAAGATGGCAGGTATCCATGACTGTAGAGAACCTTGTATCAAGTTCTGCATCGAGATGAATAACAAGGTCAGTGACCTCTTGTGGATTGAGTGTATTATCAGACAAAAACCATTGTAATGATCTTTTGAGAATATGCACAGCTGGGATAACCTGACTAAGTAAGGCTGTGGAAGCACTTAGATCACGTGTACTCCTCTCAGATAATGCAAGAACCTTCACTATGCCCTCAAAAACTAACCAATCATGATGTCCTAGGACCCCTCGAATGTCTGCCTCCATAGACATTTCATGTAGTGCCCCCTTTTGCTCTAAGGGTCATGAAAGCATTAGGTATAAAGAATTCCACCGAGTACTAACATCTTGTATTACACGATGTTGGGGCAGACCAAGGAGGTACTGAACTTCTTGTAATTTGTTAGTGGCTTTTACAAAGTAATGGAAATGGCTGCAGATGAAATGGGCTATGGACAATATGTTGTTGGTCCTAGTATTGCTATGCAGTGCATGAGTCACCCCTAAATTTAGTGTGTGTGTGCAAAGCTATGAATACTCACAAAATTGCCATCATTGATGGTTTTCACCATTTGTGTGCCATTGTCAGTAACAAAAAAGCCAACTTTTAAATTGGTGTTAACAACAGTCCAAGACCGCAGCATGCCTTGCAGGAACATGAGAATATTATGTGCTCTGTGGTCTTCCTCTGTCAGTCCAACATTCAGCAAAGCTGACCTTATTGAGACTACCAGATTGTGGGGGGGCCAAGGATAAGCAACAATGTGATGCATCAGAAACTGCAGCAGCAGGTTGTTGCACACACCAGTGTGCAGTTAAGGAGAGATAGGCATGCAGGGTGTTATCACTAGTCCAGATATCTGATGTGCAGTGAAAAACACCACCAAGAGCCTCTGAAAGCAGAGCAGCAACAGCAGATTGCATGCCATCATACAGTCGTGGCAATACACTTCGAGAAAATGTAGTACGAGATGGGATCTGACAACATGGGTGCAAATAGTTGAGAAGCCACCTGAAGCCAGTATCTTCCACAACTGACATAGGCTGGAGATCCAACGCCATCATTTCAGCAATCAGCTATGTGATTTGCTGTGCTGTTCAATGTGAGGCATGATACTTTGTTCGTGCATGCAGGGCATCCATTATTGGAACTGCCATGGGAGACATCGATGTGGACCACTTCAACAGTAGTGGTGTGCAAAGTGCTGATAACTGTCTCTGCCTTGTAGTATCACTAGAGTCAGAAGTGACCACAAGAGTAGGGGCCAGACTCTGTGTTGGTGAGGGGGAAGGAGTGCTGTGATGACTTGGTTGCTCAAAATCAAATCTATCGGTACCACCACCACTGCCAACAGTGCATGCCTTTCCACTGGAAGGGTTTGGTCTTGGTGAAACCAAGGGTCCAGATCCAGACCCAGATGAACTTCAATACACTTGAAGGTGCTTAACCTTCAATTGATTCTATAATGATATTGTAGTTAAGTTAGAGAATGATTTCTCTTGGCTTATACAGTAATGGTGTTGCAAAAAGAACAGACTGCCTTCCTTATGTCCTCCTTTAATACAATGAAATGCAGCCACACAGCACTTTTAACACTGCAATTACCACTGATTCTGCTAGCACCACATCCCCCAGTTCTGTTTTCAACAGATGTGCCTGTCTTGTCCTGATGTTCTTGCCCTGTGACCACTGGCCCTGATGTTGCCATGCCAGTGCTGCCATCACTTGACTGTCCTTCAGGTTGTGACAGAGCCTGCCAAAGAAACATTAGTTTTGCTTGTTTGGTCTTCTTAGAGGGAAGGGGACCCTTACCCTTACCGCTACTTCTACTACCATTGCTACTAGTGCTTCACCAGAGGCTGTTTTGCCAGCCACCTTTTTTTTTTTTCTGTCTTCAAGGTACATAGCGTACTTTACCTCATCTTCAAAGTCACTCACATGTGCCTCTGATGAAGAAGATGATGTGCCACTGGACAATTCGTCATGTGGAGGAAAATACTCAGAACCAGATGACTGGTCATCCTCTACAACTTTTTCAAGAGTACTGAGAAGCTGAGAAGCAGGAGGCATGACTGTATCAACTGTAGTGGTCATACTGGTAATATTCACTGTGGCAGGGATACCAGACTGTGGTGATAGTGTTACGGAAGTGGCAAGGTTAATAGTGTCAGTAGTAGCTGGAGTAACAGTCACAGCTGGAGGACTGGCTGTAGTAGTCATGCTGTCTGTTGATGTGGAAGAGGAAGACAGGGTTGCTAAAGTGGTGGTGGTGGTAACGACAGATGTGATGGTACTGATGAGAGATGGGGACACATTGGTGATTGTGGTGGGAGTCGAGAACACTGTCCTTCTGCTTGTGCTTCTTGTATCACTTTGTCCTATGCCAGCCACTGTACTACTGTTGCTGGAAGACAAAGGCTTGGAAAGGGTAAAGAATAATTTTGGGCATTAAATATGGGCTGATAGTTGCTCACATTCAGGTTCAGCATCATCATCACCAACCTGTTCCTCCGTTGCAGATTTGCTTGGGCTGGACCAAGTGTATTCCCCCCCCCCCACCTGTCATTGTCTTTGTCTATGCCAACAAGTTCTAAACACACTTAAGTACTTAATACTTTGTAAAAGTACAACATTTCTGCTTTATTGTAGCACCGAAAAATTATTGCAAGCAGCACGCACACATGGCAGGTGAGTGTGTGCGCACACTGCAAGCATCGCTACCTAGCCCTAAACTGTGGGGGGTTGGAGTGCAGTCAGCTGACTGCCCTCCGAGACTGCTGGTGGCTACTAACTTTCGTGAAACCCCAGCCCAACCTCAGATTACACCACAAATATTTCTTACACAGAGATTTCTATGGCAGAACTACTGCAATTGACTTAGTTTTTATTTGTAAATACACAAAAGTTCTGCTGTAGTTCAGTACAAAAAAAAGATGGTTGCAAGCAGCAGTACTGCTTTATTTTCTACAGAAAATTATTGCAAGCAGCACAAAAACCTCACACTACTATTAGGCAGGCACTCAGAAAAGAAGAAGAAACACTACTCCTTCACTTCCAGAGCACAGTACAGAGGCTCCTAAAATGAAGGTATACTAGTTCCTGTCTGCAGTTCCTAGTAAAACAAAACACTACATCAGATGATTTATCCATGAAAAAACAACACTCCCAGTGCTCCCACTAGTACTAGGTACTAAAGACACATGGTACTGAACAAAAAAATAAAAGTTTTGTGATGAAAATATTAGTTTTTTGCAACTCCTAATCTCTGCTGATTCAGCGCTCTGTCCACTCTCCACTATGATTTCTCCACTATGCAGCAATGTTGAAGTGTGGCATGCTCTGGCTTTGGCAAACACTCAGCGATTAATCAGCAAGTCTTGTTAGATCCTGAAATTCTGTGGGATTGCTGAATACCGAATATCGCCGAATAGCTGTGCTTTTCAGTATTCGGCTCCTGAATATCGAATACCACATTATTTGTGGTATTCGGGATTTAATATTCATTACTCGCACACCCCTAGTCATTACCCAGTCAAAAAATTCTATGAGATTTGTTTGTAACCTACCTCCTGTGAAGTTGTGCTGCCAGTGGTCATGCAGCCCATATGTCTACAGGTATAGTACTTCATCAGTATGTCCTTCAGCAGACACTCCATTAACTTCCCCATCACTGATATGAGACTGACTGGTATGTAATTACTGGCTTCCTCCTTTGTGCCACTCTTTTGCAAAGGGGGGCAAATCAGCCATTCTCCATTCCTCTGGGGTCGCCCCAGTCTCCAATGCTAAATAGTGCTGCCAGAAGAGCATCTTGCACTGTGCTCTGTTCCTTAAGTGAGCTTGGGCGAATTCTGCCCAACCCAATGCCTTGTTTTTCTTAAGGGCTTCCAACCCCCAGTGGACTCTGTTTTCCATAAGTGGATTTGTGCCAACTCCACTGGTGTCTGTTAATGCATGATGGGCCATTCTCCCATCCACTGTGAGGACCGAGCAGAAGTATTTGTTTAAAATTGTAGGTTTTTTCCTGGTATTCCTCTTCACATAACCACCCACCCCATCTCCTGATTTTGTTTATGTGGAGGCTGATGTTCAAGTACACTGTACCTGTTTTATGACCTTGTTTTCAGGAATTCCAGTTGGGTTTTGATTGTAGCCTTTGCATATAAACATCTTGGTGGTGGATTGTGAAATGAGGGCTCACTGTGATCAACTCCCTCAGAAGCACAGTCAGGTTCATTATCAGCAGGTCCATCCCAAATACTCTGATCACTGCCATAACTACTTTTGCTCTGTTTTCATCAAAGATAATACTGCCCCCCCACCTGAAAGTGGCATCCTAGCAGCCACTAGAGAGATTCCAGAGATGGAAACATTGGTATTCATTAGAGACAGGGTCCAGAAAGGGCTGGCAGCCCTCAAGATAGACAATGCCCCAGGTCTGGAAAGGATGCATCTGAGACTGCTAAGGGAATTGGTGGAAGAACTGGCTGATCCTCTAGCAAAACTATTCAACAGCTCACTGCAGATTGGGGTAGTTCCAAGAGACTTAAAGGTGGCTGACGTGGTTCCACTCCATAAGGGAGGATAAGGAACAGGCAGGGAACTACAGGCTGATTAGTCTCACCTTTATTGTAGGTAAGCTCATGGAAACTCTGATCAAGCAGGATCTTGTTGACTACCTGGAAAAAACTGGTCTTCAAGATAGTAAGCAGCACAAATTTATGGAAGGGGAGTCCAGTCAAACCAACCTAATTGTCTTCTTTGATGGGGTATTGAACGAGCTAGACAGAGGCCATGCAGTGGATCTACTGTACTTCGACTTTAGCAAGGCTTTAAAATCAGTACCTCATAGACACTTACTGAGGAAGATGGAGGATCTAGGGGCAACAAGGGACATAGACAGATGGGTTAAAAACTGGATCAAGGGTAGGCAGCATAGGGTTGTTGTCAATGGGGTTAAATTGGCAGAGAGGGATGTCATAAGTAGGGTACTACAGGTATCACTCCTACACCCAGTTTTTAATATGTTCATTAGCAACACCTGTGAAGGAATCCAGAGTAAGATTGGCCTCTATGTAGAGGACACTAAATTCTGCATAAGGGTGATAGTTTTGAGAGAATTAGGGAACTACAAAATGGCCTCCCTAGGCTGGAGAGTTGGTCAAATATGTGGCAACTGAAATTCATGGCCAAGAAGTGCAAGGTAATGGACCTGGGAAAAAAAGAACCCCAGGACAGATTACTGGCAAAATGGGGTTAAACTTAGTACAACAACAGAGGAGCATGACCTGAAAATCATTATTAGACACCCTGAAGCTGTCAAGCCAGTGCAACAAAGCCTACAACAAGGCAAACAAAATGCTGGGGTGTATAGGGAGAGGTATAGACAGTGGTTCTATGTCATAATAGCGAACATGTTGCAGCGATTGCTATTATAGTGAGTGTATACTGCCAAAAGTAATTCAGCAATACACACTTGCAAGCGACCACAAAACCAGTGACGGGATTGTAGGATATGCAGGGGGCTGCACCCCCCGCACCCCCCTACATAAGGATTCTCAACTCCGTGGGGGTGCATGTCAGGGGCGGGTGTAAAACTTAATAAAAAATAAAACCAGTCTGATGCAAAAAAGAAGCCCGCCCCAGAACCAAACCCAGTACCCCCCCAACTCCAGCCTGTCACCCTACCACCCATACAACATGGCCAGCTCAGCAGCCAACTGCTGCACTACACCCCACATACCCTCCCTCCCCTTTCGCCTGTCAGGCGGCATGGTCCCTCCCCCCCACACGTGTATATACACATGCATCCTGTCACAGTCGCCTACCACTGTATCCCGTCTCTACCCTGCCAGGTAGCCCAGAACACAGGTGCCATGATTGAGTCACCCTTTTGCAGTCGCTCATCATGGTTGCTGTGTTCACTGGATACCATAGAGGGTAGAAGGAAAGAAGTAATACTCCCTCTTTATAGATCTTTGGTGAGGCAACATCTTGATTACTGTGTCCACTTCTAAAGTCCTTACCTCAGAATGGATAAGGATAGGCTAGAGGCAGTACAGCATAGGGCAGCAAAGTTGATTCAGGGCCTAAAGGGGGAATCTTACGAGAAATATCTGAGGGCATTAAACATGCACTTGCTACAGGACATGAGGGATAGGCAGGATATGATAGAGACCTTCAAGTTTCTGAAAGGGTGTAATAAAAGGAACTGTGTGGAATTATTTAGTAGGAACACCAGTTCAGTGACATGAAGGCATGAATGGAAACTGAAAGGGGGAGCTTCAGAAGGGACCTGAAGTTTACCGAAAGGGTAGTGGAAGCGTAGAACAGCCTGCTTGCTGAAGTAGTGGGTGCCGAAATCATGAAGAGCTTCAGGCATGTGTGTGACAGAGTAAAGGGAAGACTGGCAAGCCCTGCACCCAGTGTGGTGAAGGGGAAGGATGAACTGAAGGGAGGGGATAGGTCCCTGGATAGACGCTAGGTCTCAGGGCTGGACAGGCAACCATGGGCTGACTGGATGGACCATTGTTCTTTTTCTGCCATCATTGTCTATATTTCTATGTAATCGAAGTCTGTTGAGAAGTAAGGCATGAGAAAAAAAAAACTACTCTGCCACTCCCCCCCCCCAAAAGAAATTTTTTAGCTACTGATGCATTCCATTTAGGTGAACTGCATAATTTGCACCTTCATTCAACCTGTTGTTTAGTCTCTGTGCCAAAAAGAAGTTTTCCAGTAGACTGCCTCAACACAGGAATTTTAGTGCTTTAACTATTTATACTTGGCCTGGCACATAACGGTGGGTGATTATCACAGAGGAGAATGATAATATGTCAGTTTTGACTGTGGCAGCTGACTAGAAATGTGAGAAGTCCGTGAAATTCACTCCACAAATTGCGTGAATTTCACCATCGAACAAGAAATTTCGCTTGAGAATTTTGCAGTTCACCTGTGAATTTTGCTCTTCACAGCAAAAAACCCCACAAATTTTGCATAACATTCATGCAGTTCATGAAAAACCAATTTTGGCTTGTCAGCCTGAAATTCGCGAATTTCATGAAGTGCAAATTTTCAGCACTTTGCACAAAATTCGCAGGCGAAGTTTTATGTCACAACATCTCTACAAATGACAGATACTGAGGGTGGTGGATAGCCGAATGAGTTAATATGGAGGATGATTGGAACAGAGTTAAAAGCTGACAGATAGCAAGGGTGGTGGATAACCAAGGGGTAAATAATTAATGGGGCACTGTATTTATTTTTATTTTTAATCTGTGACCAGGACAGGTACACTAAGCTCTGATAGCTTGTTTCTAGGTGTATCTTGGGGTGTGGGTTACATGGACCTGTTTAATAATGGGAGAATGTTGGCCATGTACACACACACTAAGGTAATGTGGTCACTTGGCATTAGAAAAACAAACGAAAAATACTACTGGGAGGGCTCAAGCTCCATAAATCTAAGAACATTTATCCAGAAATAGAGACAAATGACACACTCACCGGTAATAAGTGTAAACATTTTTATTTCACCAGTCACAATCCATGACTAGTGGATCAACTTTTTGTAGTGCCCACTACTTCATCAGGATGTAATAAAAAACTGGATTCATAGATTCAACTCTTTGAGAGCAATTTTCAAACCAAAAACTTTAATGCAAGTGCCAGCGCCAAATGGGTATGATGCAATTGGCACTTTGTGTCAAAGTTCGCTGCTATTCCAATTTTTGAACACAGGCTGCATCAAAATTGGGATGAGATGCCCCAAAGCCACCCTGCACCACCCCTGTGGCAGAAGTGCCCATGTGCCAGGTTGCAAAATGGTAGTGCCATGACAGGGCAGCATCATCCCCTTTTTTGCTACTCCAGAAGCCCCGCCATGGTCACAAGAGGAGGTTGCCTTTAGACCAGCCAGGAGGTGTTCCTCTCCATCCACCTAACACTCTGCCATCCTTTTTCTCTTCCTACCTTCCTATTCACCCTGCTGTCCTGCCTTCCCTCATCCTTAACCTGGAGTTCCTCCACCGTGTCCTCCTTTTCCCTTGCTGCCCCTGTTCACCTTGCTCTCCTTTCCACTCCAAGGGTAAAAAGCCCCACGTATCCTTCTCCTCATTCTCCTCCTCCTGTATGGTAATGTAGAGCCCAACCCTGGACCCCCTCCCTTTCCCCCTCCGCCACCTCCAAGGGCCTCAGAGTCTTCCATCTAAATAGTAGGAGCCTGCTACTGAAACATGACCTCCTCTCTGTTTGGCTGCAATTACACTCACTTATTATCCAGTGTATCACTGAGTCTTGGCTGTCCTCCAGGATTCCCAACCATTACCTGTCACCTCCTGATTAGCATCTTTTCAAACAGGAGGGGGTAAATGTGGCGGATGGGTGGCCATTTACATTTGTCAGAGTCTGACATGCACCATGGCCAGCAAGTAGGCTATTCCCTCCTCCCTCAAATATCTTTTAGTCAAACTCTACTTCCCCTTCTCAGTACCCATTTTCATTGGAGTTCTTTATGCCTCTTCTAAGATTTCTCACTCTTCCGTGGTAGACTCTTTTTACACCATTGCTTGTTTTTCCTCCACAGGTGAACTCATCCTCCTCAGGGACTATCAATTGTATTTGCCCATCCTCCAGACCTACCATTCACAAGACTGAGTCACTTAATATGACAGAGGTTATTTCAGAACCCACACTGCTCAATCCTCAATCTGCTAACCATTCCTTATTGGACTGGGTTCTAACCTCCAACCCCACTGCATCGTGGCTGCTGGTACTTTGCCAGATACCTTTAGTGACCGCCGTATGACCTTCTGCATCAGACAAATCCGACACCACCCCCTAGCTACCTAAATATGTCTGGGCTAGGTCTCTACAGTTGCTAAATATCAATGTTCTATTGAGCGACCTTACTGCTACTGACTAGTGTAACATCATCACTGCCTCAAATATTGATGTTGCCTATGCTCTTTTTCATTTCAAATTTTCTGTCTGGGATGGGCACACTCCCCTCAGGAAACTCAGAGTATAAACATCCCGCCATCCCTGGATTACCTCTGATATCATAGACTTGTATAAGTCCTGGGACCATGCATGGGCCCATTACAAACTATTCCACTCCTCCTCTAACCTCATCTTCTACAGGGCTCCAAGGAACAAATGCACTACGGCTGTCCAGTCAGCTAAATTACAGTGCTGTATTTCAAAGCCAACCTTCAGTCAAACCTAAATTCCCCATCTAAAATTTGGGAGGTTATACACTCCCTTTTTGACCCCTCTGCCAAGTCAGCCCTCCCTCTTCTCATAGAAAATAGTTCACCTGCGTCTGACCATGCCTCTGTTGTGACTCTCTTTAACAAGTTCTTCATAACCTGCACCCTTCCATCCTCATCCACTACTAACTCCCCCTCCCCATTCCTCCCCTTCCCCATACCTCTCCAGGTTACCACTTCCCCCGTCGCTGTCCATGAAACCATATTTTCCCTTTCCTCCCTCAACCAATCAAAGTGCAGTCCTGCTGGTCTCGACCTTAAGTTACTACGCCTCTCAGCTCCTGCTATTGCAGCTCCCCTTACTCACCTGCTTATCTATTCCTTCACTCTCTGCACTGTTCCTGAGTCTTGGAAGATGGCAAACGTTATTCCTCTTCACAAAGGGGGCGAGCCATCTTATCCTGTTTACTATCATCCCGTCTCCCTCCTCCCCTCCCTCTCTAAACTGCAAGACAAACTGGTCCATGCCAGACTTCTCAATTTCTTCTCATCTACTTAATTCCTATCACCTTTCCAGTCTGGATTCAGGAAGCACCACTCCACAGTCTCCTCCTTGCTGCATGTCACTGATGCTATCTTCTCCAGGATGGACCTGGGGCTTATTACCACATCAATTTTTGTAGATCTAGACAAAACCATCAGCTCTGTGTCCCACCCACTTCTCCTGGATAAGCTGAGAAATGCCTGTCTGCCCTCGCTGTTGCTTGGTTCAAATCTTACCTAACTGTCCATCTGCAGCTGGTACAGGTTGGTGGTTCCCTGTCACTTCCCCTTCCAATCCAATCTGGGGTTCCACAGAGGTCCGTCCTTGGACCCCTCCTTTTTTCAATCTTTCTCAATGTCCTCGCCTCTGCCTGTGACAACTGATGTATACACATGTATGCAGATTATACAGTCATCTTCACCTCAGGTCCTTCCTCTGAAGCTGTAACAGTGGGACTTTAACAATATCCTCCACTGATTCCATTCTAACCAACTTAAAGTTAACACTAAAAAGATAGTCTCCATGAACTTCGGTACCAGTCAGAAACTAGCCACCCTCACTGCCCCCCACCCCATTCTCACCACTCTGGATGGCACCCCACTTGAAGTGATTCAGTTCCTTAAGTACCTGGGGCATGGCATGACTGCAAGCTTGACTTCTCAGCCCACATTGATGTCATCCATGCCAATCTCTGTCCCAAGCTTGATGCCTGTCATCATTACAAAGACTGCCTATCTCCTCATGTCCACAGAGAGCTGATTACCAAAATGGTTCTCCCTGTCTTCCACTATGCAGATGTAGTCTATGGCTCTTCCCTCATCAGACTGGATACCCTCCTCAACTCCTTCTGCCATTTTGCATCTAACGCTCCTCCATGCACATATCATTGCTCGCTTTACTCCTCCCTTTCCATCCTCCCTCTGCCATCTTGCTGATAGGCCTGTTGCACTACCTTCATCTCTAGATATTGGTTTAACACCCTTCCCTCCTACCTTTCCTCATTTTTACACCAAATCCCCCCCTGCTTCTCACTTTCTTTCCGCTCTAGAGTCCATTGCACTTTTGCCATTCCTTTTCCATGTTCCTCTGCTGGACAATCTGCATTCTTCTATAGGCCTCCCTCTCTCTGGAACAAACTCCCCTTCTCTCTCCATCTCTCCCCATCCCTTAACTCCTTCAAATGCTGCTGAAACTTCAACCCCCCCCAACCTGCTTCTGCTTCCCTTCTTCCGGTTACCCTTGAAGTCTTGATTTTAACCCATGCAAGCTTTTGCTCATGATTCTAAGCACTGCTAAAGTTCACTGCACTTTGTTTAATTGTGGTACATGCAAATTATTTTTATTTATTCTATTATTGTAACACATTTCTCATCTGTCTGTTCAGATGTTGTTTTGCTATTGTCTGCTCTGTTTTCTCCATCTGCCCCTTCCCTGGATTGCGCCTGGAAAGAGCCTTGGCTCAGTGTGCCTTTACTGGTTACCAAATTTTAAATAAATAAATAAATAATTATGGACCCTGTGCCACTGCCTAGCAGGGTGGCAATTAAGGAGGACCTGTAAAGAGGGGTCTGGAGGCTGATGTAGCCCTGGTAGTGCCATGGGTGGTGAGGAGGGCATAGCAGCAGTGGGGGAGGGGATATGAGGAGGCACCAAGGGTGGTGATGCCATGCAATTTGATACACAGCTGATCAGGTTGGTGGGGCATGGTCAGACCAGCATGACCCAGACTTCAGTTGGCAGCAACCCTGGCACCAGTCCCACAGGACCCACAGTCCCTTAAATGCAGCAGGTGGCAGTGGGTGCTGCTTTCAGGGTTCATTTGGTGGCCAGGGACATGCCCTGGGACCGCAACATTCCCCAGGTATACAGGCCCCCCATGTGGTGGCTGGTGGTTGACCAACTACACTGTCAGGGACTGTAGGTCATGTTGGGTCAGTGCCAGGGCTGCTGATAACTGGGGTCCAGCTCATGCTGGTTCAGCTGTGCCCCCCATGGCCCAATCCGCTGTGTGCCAACTTGCAGGGCACCACCGCCGGGTGCCTCCTCAGGTCCTCCCCCACTGCTGCCATGCTCCCTTTTCCCCCATGACATTATCAGAGCTACATCAGCCCCTGGACCCCATATTCCATGCATAATTACCACCCCAACCTTGGCAGGTCATCTAGGGTTGTGTCAGGTGGGGGGTGATAGATTCTTCCATCAAACCCCACAGGTGAGCCCTACGTTTGGTGCAAACCTGCAGCTGCAGCAACTCTCCGGCCTTTGGTGCAGGGACCCCCTGTTTTATACAATAGGAGCACACGGAGGTTGCCACAGCCATAGATTGTTGCAAATTGTGGTGATCTATTGCTGCTTTGAAAATAGAGCACTTTAACTTTAATGTGGTAAATGGTAGTGGAATTATACAATACAATAATATTTCATTTGTAAATGAACAGTGAAATATGTTGCTGCTAAGGTGGATTTAACAACCTAGAACTGAGGTTGCTAAGTTTTAAAAGGTAGAATTTAAAACAACGGGTGAGCTTATTACTGTACCATAGTGACGTACTGTATTTGAAAGAAGTTAATATATGGTTTAGCGTTAGATATGGGACTGCTCTTGTTTATTAACAAAATAAACAAGCATTTGTCAATGCCAAATGTTCACCAATGGTATTGCTGTTATAGTGGATCTTGCTAGTACACATTTGTACTTTATATTTACCCAGGATACAGCAGATGAGTTGCAATATCTCATTTTCACTGGTGTCCTGCTTTGACACATTGTTAGATTTCAATTACACATGATAGGGCAGCTGAGAGGCAATATCCACTTTTATGGGGGCGGCCATATTTTTACCCCAAATGTCCAACAATCTTTTTATGACCTGATGTTATGATCAAGTTAGGTAGAATGTTTTAAATATCATCTGAAAGGCAATTTCACTGTGCGACTGTAGCAACAAGTTTCGGAGGTGATTTCAAAAAATGACACCTGCCATGTTCAGGAGTTGGGGTAACACAAGGGATATGCTGAATACTAGGAGCCATAATCTGCAAAAAAAAAAAAATTATGATTAAATGTTGGAACAATTTAAGTCCTCATTACTTACAGTATTTGATTTTTCAGATTTTTACCCCAAATATTCAACATGATCTTTTTATGACAACTCCTTCTGAGCACGACAGGTGTCATTTATAAAACAATGGCTGAAATATCATTTTGTACCACAAGTGTTAAAACACATTTTGAGTAGGATATGAGAAATGACAGCTGTCACATTCATGAGGTGGTGTTACAAAATGGCTATGTTTAACAGCTGGGGTCAAAATATAAAAAATTGCCACAGATATGAGTGTATGTTGAAAAATTGCAGTGTAGACTCATAACCTTATTGTTTTCTCATATTTTTACCCCAGATTTTCAACCTAGTCGTCTTATGACCCCACATATCATTAGTATGAGCTCATCTCATGAACAAGGGCAGAGAACATTTTCAAATCATGCCCAAAAGGTGATTTTGCATCACAAGTGTGAAAACACATTTTAGCCAAGATTTGAAAAATGACAGCTGTCACATTCATGAGGTGCTGTGAAGAAATGGTTATATTGAAAATCTGGGATCAGAATACTGAAAATTACCAACGTTACAAGCCTGCATTCATAAATTTCAACATAAACTCATAACTTTGTTTTTTTGTTTTTTTTTTATATTTTTGCTCCAGATTTTCAACATAGCCTTCTTATGATCCCATCTCATGAACAAGTGCAGAGAAAATTTTCAGCTCCTGCCTGAAAGGTGATTTTGTGCAGGGACTGCAAAATCACCTTTTGGGATGCAAAAACACATTTTGGCCATGATTTGAACAAGCATTTGTCAATGCCAAATGTTGTCTTGCTGACATTGGCATTGGTAGTGCAGGTGTTAGAGAGATGCATATCAGGAATGGCAATGAAGTATTGAACTGACACCAACCTTACCCCCAACCCGCAGAAACTGATAGGCATTGTGGTGTGCCTTTGAGTCATTGGCCATAACGCTCACGCCATTTCACCTCACCCTACCCTGCAGACACCAACAAGTGTCACGGTATGCCTTGGGGTCTTCAGGCCTTACACTCACCCCATTCCATAAGGAAATACACTGAGATGGGTGCAGTATAGGAGAATGGGGTGAACTTTGGAGCTGAAGAGTCCAAGGCACACTTCAATGCCTGTCACTGGCTGCAGAGTGGGGGGTGGGGGTGGAATGGCATGAGCATTACAGCCGACAGTCCCAAGTCACACCCCTGACACCTGTCAGTCTCTACAGGCTGGGGCATTATGGTTGGAAACCTTAACACCCCAGGTGATTGTTGGCTTTTTGTGACCCCACCTCATGAACAGTGGCACTATCAGTTCATTAGCCGAAAGCTGATTTTGCACAGCGACTGTGCCATTTGGTACCGCAGGTGCGAAAACACATTTTGGGCAGGATATGAAAAATTACAGCTGTACTGTTCATGAGGAAGTTTAAAAATGGTAATCTTGAAAATCTGAGTGAAAATATGAAAAATTGGTGAAATCATGGCGTGCATAGAAACTACATAATGCACACCCATACACTTAATTATTTGGGATTTTTAACCAGATTTTCAACATAGGCATTTTGGGACCTCTGCTCATGAACAGTGGCAATGTGATTTTGTTAATCTGTCCCAAAAGTTGATTTCCCACAGTGATCGCACCATTGTGTGCCAGATGTGCGAAAACACATTTTGGGCAGGATGTGAAAAATGACAGCTGTACTGTTCATAAGGAGGTGTGAAAAAATTGCAATGTTGAAAATCTGGAGTGAAAATATAAAAAATTGTCGAAGTTAGAACGTGCATGGAAACTGCACAATGTACGTTGTAACACAGTCATTTTTGGGAATTTTTTCACCAAATTTGTGATATAGACTTTTTGGACCCCACATCATTAACAGTGGCACTATTGTTTCGTTAATCAGTCCCAAAAGGTGATTCCCCACAGTGACCATGAAATGACCTTTTCAGACCGAATAACAAGATGACAGTGCATGTGTTCATGAGGTGGCATCTGAAGAACACCGTGTTGAAAATTTGGAGCCAAAATTCAAATAAGTGGCTGAGATATCCACCTAAGTTGAACCCCTCCATTGATGCCATTATACAGCTTACTGGCATTTCTTCATTTTGCAGTTCATCTTTGAAGAGTCCAGACGTGTTCCTGTTCCACCAAAGATCGCAGAGCCAGACCTCCAGAGGTAGGTATGGGGTGAGGGGGTGTGTGGGAGGTGGGGTGTGCAGTGGTGGGTGCGGGTTGGGGGAGGGGTGCCATGGACAATGAGGAACCGTTTCTTGTTTTTCAGGTACAGAGAAAAAAACGAACATTGCAGACGGTTTTCCTTTTTACAGGTGAAATAAAACAAATGTTGGTCACACTGGGGTGGACTCTCAGTGTGCCCCATGACTTTTGCGGGGGTATTGGCCACACTGCGGGTGGGGTCCCAGTGTGCCACACGATCGGCATGGGGTGGAGAAACTTGCCAACATGGTCGGCTTTGTGTTGGGCGGTCCTGATCATAAGTTTCATGGGCTCTCCTGATGACCCAGCAGCAAGGCATAACATGGACGCAGTACAGGAGGCTCGGTTCAGGAGCAGACTCCAGTCGCTGCTCCAATGACCCAGCAGCAAGGCATACTGCAGCCGCAGTACAGGAGGCTTGGTTTGGAAGCAGGCTCTGGTTGCTGTTCCAATGACTCAGCAGTAAGGCCTACACTGCAGCCACAGTACAGGAGACCCTGTTCAGAGCCAGGCTGCAGGTAGATAACATTTCAGATGTGAAACAAAATAAGCTTCACATACCGTATTGTAAACATAGCAGATATCATTGTTGAAATTTTTTATTGCAGCAGTTTTAGGATGGAAAGGGATCATATTCTGTTTGCATGGAGTCACTGTTTATTAAAATGTTTCACCAGAAAAGGCACATACAGGAAGCTTGCCATCTGTGCCACTGCATGACGAGCTTGTCTCTGATTGCAGCAGCACATTTCTTTCAAGTTGGTGCCACTTTACATAATTCTTGTGTCAGTGCTAGCATGCATGCTGGCTAACTGGGGAATGAGGGGTGCACCTACAAAAGCATGACCTGCATTCACCAACACTGACGCAACTCTGCATTTCTGCTGCTACCACAAGATGTTGCTTGTGCATGAGCAAGATAACATAAAAATGACAGCTATCACGTTCATGAGGTGCTATGTGGAAAATTTGGGGTCAAATATTGCAAATTACCGAAGTTACAAGCCTACATTCACAAATTTCAACATAGGCTCATAACTTTGTTGTTTTTTAATATTTTTACCTCACATTTTCAACATAGCCTTCTTATGACCCTGTCTCATGAAGAAGGACAGAAAAAAATGTTTAACTCCTGCCGGAAATGTGATTTGCACAGAAACCATGAAATCACCTTTTGTGACAGATTTGCTTAATTTCACTGCACTTGTTCATGAGGTGGGGTCCCAAAAAAGGCATGTTGAAAATTTGGGGCAAAAATATTACAAAATGGCCAAGTTATGCTACTGAGGTCAAAACCCCATTGAATTGCATTGAACCACATAACTGATTTCCTCAGTTTGTGGTCTGGCTTTGAAGAATGAAGGCATGACTGCGGTCCACAGATAATATTGGCTTTGGACCCCCCAGTGGGTAAATAAGGGCTTGGGGGTGGGGTGGTGAGTGCTGAGTGGGAGGGTCAGGTGGGGTGACTAATGGTGCAACATACATCGATGGATGGTTTTCTTTTTTACAGGGATAAAAACAAGCATTTGTCAATGCCGAATGTTTGCTTGCTGGCATTGGCAGTGGCAGTGTAGAAGTTACAGAGCTGCATAATAGGAATGGCAGTGAAGTATTGAACTGAAGCCAACCCCACCACCACCCTGCAGAGAGTGACAGGCATTGGGGTGTGCGTTTGGGTCGTCAGGCATAACGGCCACGCCATTTCACCACACCCCACTCTGCAGAGACTGACAAGTGGCACGTGTTCCTTGGGGTCTTTGGCCCTTATGCGCACCCCCATCTCATTAGGAAATACGGTGAGATGGGCGCGATATAGGAGAATGGGGTGAAGTTTGGGGCCGAAGAGTCCAAGGCATACCTCGATGCCTGTCAGTGACTGCAGGGTGTGGAATGGTATGAGCATCACAGGCAAGAATCCCAAGTCACACCCCTGATTCCTGTCATTCTCTAGAGGGTTGGGCGATTTAGTTGAAAAGCCTAATACCTCAGGCATTCGTTGGTATTTTCACTCCAAATTTTCAACATGTTTGTTTTGTGACCCCACCTCATGAACAGGGGGATTATCAGTTTGGTAGCTGAAAGCTGCTTATGCACAGTGACTATGGCATTTAGCACCACAGGTGCAAAAATATTCGAACAGGATGTAAAAATGACAGCTGTACTCTTTCATGGGAGGTGTAAAAATGGCTATGTTGCAAATGTGTAGTAAAATATTTAAAAAATGGGTGAAGTCACTGAGTACATATAGAAACTGTACAGCGCACCATTCATATAATTAGGTTGGGGATTTTTATAGCAGATTGTCAACTCAGGCATTTTGGTGCCTCTGATCATGAACAGTGTCACTGTGATTTTCTTTATCTGTGCCGAACAATGATTTCCCACAGTGACCACGCATCTCTGCACTGAAAGTGTGAAAACACTTCGACCATGTTGTGAAAAATGGCAGCTGTACTGTTCATAAGGAAGTGTGGAAAAATGCCACTAGTGAAAATCTGGACTGAAAATATTACAAAGTCATGAACTAACGAGGATGCGTGGAAACTGCACAATGCTCACTCATAAAAGTCATTTTATGGACTTTTGTCGCCAAATTTTCAACATAGCCATTTTAAGACTTCTGCTCATGAACAGTGTAACTGTGATTTTCTTAATCAGTCTAAACATTGCTTTGCATTCACCAACAGCACCATTATGAGCTACATGTGCGATAACACATTTTACAGTGACATATGAAAATTGCAGCTGTACTGTTCATAAGGAAGTTTAATAAAATGGACATGTTGAAAATCTAGAGTGAAAATATTAAATTTGCAAAGCGTATGAGCATGCATAGGAACTGTGCAGCGCTCGTGAAAGTCATTTTAGGAATTTTTCACCAAATTTTCAACATAGCCATTTAAGGCCTCTGCTCATGAACAGTGTCACTGTGGTTTTGTTAATGTGTCCCATACATTGAGTTTGCACACCGACTGCGCCATTGTGAGCTACATGGGCGGAAACATGTTTTGGGCAGGATGTGAAAAATGACAGCTGTACTGCTCATAAGGAGGTGTGGAAAAATGGCAATGTTGAAAATCTGGAGTGGAAATATTGAAAATTTGCAAACCTATGAGCGTGCGTGGGACCTGTGCAATGCACACTCGAAAAACAGTCATTTTCAGGAATTCTTTCACCAAATTTTCAACATTGCCATTTTAAGATCTCTGCTCATGAACAGTGACACTGTGATTTTCTTAATGTGTCCCATACATTGAGTTTGCACACCGACTGCGCCATTGTGCGCTACATGGGCAGAAACACGTTTTGGGTGAGATGTGAAAAATGACAGCTGTACTACTCATAAGAAGGTGTGTAAAAATGGCAATGTTGAAAATCTGGAGTGGAAATATTGAAAATATGCAAACCTATGAGCGTGCGTACGAACTGCGAAACGCAGGCTCGTAAAACAGTCATTTTTAGGAATTTTTTCACCAAATTTTCAACATAGCCATTTCAAGACCTCTGCTCATGAACAGTGTCACTGTGATTTTCTTAATTTGTCCCGTACATTGATTTTGCACACTGACTGTGCCATTCTGCTTCATAGGCAGAAACACATTTTGGGTGAGATGTGAAAAATGACAGCTGTACTACTCATAGAGAGTGTGGTGAAATGGCAATATTGAAAATCTGGGTAGAAATATTGAAATTCGGCGAACTTACGGAGCCTGCGTAGGAACTGCACAACGACGCCGCTAAAACAGTCATTTTTGAATTTTGGCACCAAATTTTCAACATGGGGTTTTGGGCCCCTTCTCATGAATGATGTCACTGTCATGGCAGTATTCAGGCCCAAAGGGTGATTTCACGGTCACTGCGCGGTCACTGCGCGAAATCACCCTTCGACTGAATAACGCCAAACAGTGACAGTTCATTCATAAGAAGGGATCCAAAAACCCCATGTTGAAAATTTGGTGCAAGAATTCCCAAAAATGGCTGAGATATGCACAGATTGAAACCCCCTATCTAGCCATTATACAGCTTACCGGCATTTCCTCAGTTCGCGGTCGGCTTTGAAGAGTGCAGATGTGTTCCCGGTCCACCGAAGATCGTCGCGCCGGAGTCCGGAGGTAAGTATGGGGTGAGGGGGTGTGGGGAGGCTGGGTGCGGGTTGTGGGAGGGGGGTAGGGAGACGCACCGCTGGACCGTTTTTGTCTTACAGGTTACACAAATAAAAAAGATGTCGTGGGACCGTTTGCCACGCTGGGTGGGCTCCCAGTGTGGCACAAGGACTTTGGGGCCGCTCAGCCGACGGGGATTGGGCACCCCATTGGCAAAGGCAAAAATGAAAAAACTCGGTTGGACCGCTTTGCCACGCTGGGGTGGCCCCAGTGGCACAAGGACTTTGGGGCCTTCAGCCAACGGGAGATTGGGCACCCCCGTCGGCGAAAAATCACTGATTGCCATGCTGGGGTGGGCTCCCAGCGTGGCACCAAGTACTGGGAGGGGAGGAGACGATGCAGCTCAGCCGACAGGGATTGGGCACCCCGTCGGCTATACACTGTGTGCGGGGGCGCACACGCCTGTGGCTGGGGGGGGAGCTGTGCGTGAGCAGCTTCTTATCGCTGCTCACTCAAGCATAGCTCCCCCTTTCAACTGTATGCCACTGCATTTTGGAGTGTGTCATAGACAGCTCCAAAATGCATTGGCTTACAGGGGCAGCGCCTGCCAGCAGACTGCCTGAATTGGAGGAGGAGGTGACACACCCCTGAAATCTCTGATGGTGGCACTATGTTTCTTGCACATGCATGCAAGCAAACATAAAAATGGTGAGGGACCCTTTTCTTTATTTCAGATGGTGACAGTGACTCTGGGGGACTGGGTACCCCCAGTGTCAGTGTTATGTTTGGTGGGAGGTGCATGGGTGCTGAGAGGGAGGGTCAGGTCAGTCAGGCAATAGATTGGATGGGCAAAAGTAGTGAAAGATTGAATAATAAAATTATATTAAAGTAACCTGCTCTAAACCTGCCCTTTATAAGGGATCTTTCAGTCTGGAGGGATCTAGAACTGTGAGATGTGTGCAGTTCGAGCTGAGAGCCACAGTCAGAGGAAGCCAGAGGAAGTCTAAAGGAGCATTTAGTGCCAGCAGAATGACTAATACAGCTGTGTGACTTCTGAGTTTCATCCTGCACTGTGACTGCAGTACATTGATTACAAAGTATAGGAATGGATTTAGGTTCAGGAAAAACAGATGCTCAGAAAGTAAGCAAGTGGGACCGGGAGGTAAATGCAGTGCTGCTGAGGTTGTTATGTGGATCTCTCAATGTACAGCAAGCTGTTGCACTCCACTTTTCTTTGTTACAGCTGGAATATGCAGGGCTCTTCTTGAATGTTTGAAATTCCTTAGCAGGCTGACCATGACAGATCAGCTCTGCTTGCTGGGCAGTGTAGATCAAAGGAAAGAGCTGACCCATGATTGGATCAGCTACTTCTTTTCAATTACATGATGTTTCCACCCAGCAAGCCAAAACTGTATCATGATCAGCCTGGTTGATGATTGGTGTGGCATTGATGCATGCCTTGAAGACCACTCTGCATTGGACTGACAGTGTCACACCCCTCAAAAGGCACTCTCGGAGCAAGATGTTCACTCACGTGAGTGTGCCCAGTGAACATAAAATTGGCAACAATATTATAGATACAAGCATAATTCAATCCATTTTACTACCCTGGAGAGCCAATTTATGTGTCGTTATTGCTTCTGTACAGTTTTAAAAGTAAGAAAGTTTAAGTGGGCCAGGAAGAAGCCAGCTGCTTCTTAAAGTAAGTCATTATAAGTTTAAGTTGTTTTTTGTAAATTACTATGATTTCATATCTTATTAAGGAAAGGTCCCACTGATTTGTTTTTGTTACATGTATTAGATAATACAATACTGTTTGAAATAAAACTAGGAAGAGGAAATCAGTGTTCTGTTGATACAACAGAGATAAGAGGTGAGAACATATGGAAATACATTTTTTTAAATATTATCTTGTTTTATATTTGTTTCAAATAAGTCTATGTACTGTATTTTATGTTATTACTAAATTATTTTCACAGAAGACTGTACACAGATATTGGGGCTTGCACCATAAGGTGGGAACTGGTGCTGTTTAATATTTGATAGGATATATTAATTAGATAGGTGTATAATCATTTATGGTGTAAATGTCTATTTATATTTAAATAATATAACTGAGATATAGGAATACATGTTATTATTAATGAAGAATAAGTCACATATTGGATAACCAGTTAGGTGCTTATGAATAACTGATGTTATATGAATACTATCAATGATATAAGTAACTGTGACTAGAGATTAGTAGATTAGATTGTTAGTTAACACGGTACTGTATGTTTCATTATTTATAGAGTTGAACCTATGAATCTTAATTTTTATTTGATACTCAAGAAGTAGTGGGGTCACTACAAAATATTGATCAATTAGTGGTGGATTGTGATTAGTTGAATCATTTTTTTATAAAGGTTTTTATTTCTTTCTTGTTAGGCTGGGCGGCTGTATCAGCCTGGTCCCCAGTTCACTTGACCATCCCATGTTTTCACCATTCCCCCTACCGAGACTGGGTGGGCCACTGGTGCTGGGTGGGTGTCATGGAGCCCATCCCCCAATTTTAATCCAGATTTTCTCCCTGAGAACAGCTGGATGTGCATTGAGTGCAGTGTGCATGCTCTACCTCTGCAGAGGCACCCTCAGCACTCTGTATGTTGGCCCTTTCCCAAGCTACATGACCACAAATGCACTACCATATAGATTCCTCCAGGTGGCAGTCAAGCAGTGGGTCACAGGAAACCCCCTTCCCTAAGGGAAGAGAGCTGTCCTACAGACTCTCAGTCTTCCCTCCCCAGCCGAGCACTCAAGCGACTTCAGTCTGTTCCTGACCTCGGGTCACCTGTGTGGCAGAAGGGAAGCATAGATGCTTCAACCTGCCACTCCACTGGGCCGACTTGGTTGAATAAAAAGGTTTAGACTTATTACTGGTGAGTGTGTCATTTGTCTCCATTTCTAGAGGAATGTTGGCCATGACACCAGGGAAACTCCCTTACTGTTGATCTGCTGTCCAAGATGCAGGATCTTGGTGGAGTGGAGGAGGAAGATGGAGGGTTGCAGCAGGTTGTGGAGTTGTCCTCCCTCCCAGCCTATGTAACCATGGAGGAACATCATTGTCTATCTCTGGAGAAGAACATGGAGATTGAAGAACACCTACCTACTACTGTGATAACACATATTTTGGAGGTTTAAGAAAAGCTGGAGTTGAAAATGTTGCAATGCAGGCAATTCATTATGGACCTGATAGCTGAGGATGAAGACTCATATAACTTTCAGAAAGAAACTTTGAAACAGTGAATGGCTGCTTCAAAGTATCTTCTCAGTTAGTTCCTTTGAAAGAAGCTGCTCCAGGAATGTTAAAACCTGATATACAGCTCCATGCTGTGAAACAAAGTGAACAGCATCAGAAGCCCAGGGAGCTCTGATCAGTTGAGCCCCAAAGATCAAAGGAGGTGACACAGACAGCTGAGAGATCAAAGAAAAATTATGTTAAAAGACACTGTCACTGTCAGAGATAGACTTACTAATGTTTTCTATTTAAAATAAATTGATGCAAATTTAGAAGTGTGGATAGTTGAAACAGCACTTCTGAATGCAGGCTGGCTCCATCATGAGGAAGAAAAATTGATTCCTGCCCCTTCCTGTAACCAGAACAGCCAGGGTAGTCTGATGCTACTGAAGATAGTGATGTTTGTTGGGGACAAGTTACCAGCTGACTCATGGAGTAAAACAACTGAAGAAACTGCAGAAATTCACTCTTCCAGATACAGTTCCTGATTCTGTGATGACTTTTAATATAGAGCTGCCAGCAGAACATAGCACAACATAAAGAACAGCTCTTGAGAATCCTGAAGAGGTGTCTTCCATGCCCAACTGGCACACAGAGAATGTTGCTCTAAACACATCAGCTGTTACTGTAGTCCTTGCTAAAGTTGCAGTGGTGTCTAGCCCACCTGCCCAGCCTACAGCTCAGAGCTCTACAGGTATGATATTACATACAGTACAGTTAATAACACAATTACTTGTTTACTTTCCTCAGTAAACGTACCTCCTGCATTCAAAAGTATAAGTAGTATGCTCCTAAGACTGTCAGGCTGAAAATTTGAACTTATGTTCAGCAAAACAACCCCTGATTTTGTTACATCATCTAAATGCTGAACCAGAGCACTCTATAGATAGCACAGATGCTCCCGTTTTAGCCCTAGCTTCTCCTGAGCATGCAGATCAGCCAACAAATAGAGATAAAACAGAACTACCCCTTCATGAAATGGAGATTTAACAAAGTCTCTCCTCTCGTCCTTAACATAATCCATAGGTACTGTTGTTGTTACAACACAAACACAGGATTGCCTTTAACAGAGCATATTTTTAACAAATCATGGGAGGATGGGGTGGTACCTGAGGACTGGAGGAGGGCAGATGTGATTCCCCTTCACAAAAGTGGGAGCAGGGCAGAAGCAGGAAACTACAGACCTGTAAGTTTGACCTCAGTGGTAGGGAAAATGATGGAATCACTTCTGAAAGAAAGAATTGTTGAGTACCTAGAGGCCAGCAGGGCAGAGGACCCAAAGCAGCATGGATTTACAGCAGGAAGGTCATGTCAGACAAATTAATAGATTTCTTTGACTGGGTGACCAAAGTAATAGACTAGGGAGGGGCTGTGGATATGGCCTACCTAGACTTTAGCAAGGCATTTGACACAGTCCAGCACAAAAGATTAATTATCAAGTTAGCCAGCTTGGGAGTGGGTCCCAGGATGGTAGCCTGGGTTGCAAACTGGCTGCACAACAGGACACAGAAGGTAATAGTGAGTGGAACACATTCTGAAGAAAGGGGGTCACTAGTGGAGTACCTTAGGGCTCAGTACTGGGTCCAGTCCCCTTTAACATCTTTATAGGTGACATTGCAGAGGGTCTGGAAGGAAAGGTATGCCTCTTTGCAGATGATACAAAGATCTGTAACAGAGTTGATACACAAGGGGGTAGAAAAGGATGAGAAGGGACTTGGCAAGGTTGGAGGAATGGTCAGACATATGGCAACTTAGATTCAATGCAAAGAAGTGCAAAGTAATGCACCTGGGAAACAAAACCCAGGAAAAAGTACACAATAGCAGGGAGGTACTAACAACAACAAAAATGGAGCAGGACTTGGGGTAGTCATATCAGATGATCCAAAGGTGGGTAAGCAATGTAGAAGTCAGTGAGGAGAGCAGGGATATTGGGATGGTAGGAAGGCATCACAAGTAAAAAAGGGAAGTGGTTATCCCTCTGTACAGACAGTTGGTGAAACCCCATCTGGAGTACTGTGTCGGTTTTGGAGACCTCATCTACACAAGGACATAGACAGGGATGGAAGCAGTCCAGAGGACTGGCAACTAAAATGGTGCAGGGTCTGCATCAGAAATCATATGAAGAGAGACTGAGAGAGCTTAATATGTATACCCTTGATGAAAGGAGGGCAGGGGACATGATAGAAACGTTCAAGTACCTCAAGGGAATCAACAAAGTCCAGGAGGGTAGCATCTTTCAGAAAAAGAGGCGTGTAAGAACAAGGGGGCACAATTTAAAGATAGAGGGCATGTGGCTCAGGGTAATGTGAGGAAATCTTTTTTCACGGAGAGAGTGGTGGTTGAGTGGAACTGCCCTCCTGGGGAGGTTGTTGGGGCTAAAACAGTAGGGGAATTCAAACATGCATGGGACAGACACAAGGCAATTGTAGTGGGGGGTGGCAGGAAGTAGGCTGTTAGTTAACTAGAATCTGCAGCTTATCCAGTAGGTAGGGAAATGGGCAGACTGGGTGGGCCAAGTGGTCCTTATCTGCAGTCAAAGTCTATGTTTCTATGTTTCTATGTTTCATATTACTGAAAATAAGTCCTCAGAGACTGTGGGAAGGATTGTTATTAACTCTGAGGGTATTTCTTCCCAGGATAAATCAGATGGCACAGTTCATAATGCCCAAAACAATTTAGAGATTTCTCAGTCTGGTTAAAGGTTCAAGCATTCCTGCCTAGAATTCAGGAAACTCAAATAAACTGCCTCAGTTTACTGATCCTCCCCTGATCTCCTCTGATACCTCAGGGTCCACACACTCAGTGACTAAGGTACATTTACCTGCTAGTGAAAATGGTAAACTGCCTGCACTATTGCAAGAAACTGTTCAAGATGTACTAATAATGGATCTGCTACTAAAAATTATACTTTAACCCCAAGAACTGGTCACTCTACCCATTCCTCAGATCCTCAGTTTGTGGAACTATTTCACAATAGAATGGAGACTGCACCCAGGAGGAATGCGGTTCACCTTAAATATAAAGGGGACCTTCTGGAATGTCCAGATAGGATTTTTGTGGGAAGAAAACTTTTAAATGATTCTATGAAGTTGTTTTGCCTCAGAGATCTGCACACTCATCAGTGTATTAGGAAAATACACATTTGGCACTAGTTTTAAAACAACCCCCATGCCTGGAGAGATTTGGGGTAAAACATGGTCAATTGAAAACCTCACCATTATGGGCCCCCTAACTCACAATGCCGCTGAATAAGCCAAAGATAAAAAGCGTAACTGTCCTGTTTAGAAATGAGGAGGTTAATGTCAGCAATATTCACTATTGGCTAGATCAGAGGGTTTACTCATCAATTGTTCCCTTCTATTGTTCCTCCTGATGGATATGCCACATCAGGATTGCACACCCAACCCCAGCAGCCCACTGGTCTGCTGCTATCATACTCTACTCATTATCTAGCTGATATCCCTCCCAATTCAAGCTCCCTTCCAATTGTCTTAACTTTGGTGCAGTGGAATAAAGTTGCCCTATACATACCATTCAGCAAGAAAAGCTCTAAAATGCCTTTTCTTCCCCTCCATTTACTCACTCATGTGCCTTCTGCTCCTATCTGGCGGCATTGAATTGAACCCTGGACTGATTAGGGGATCACAACTCACATTGCTAACAGTGTGCCAGGAATGGTCATGTGTAAAGGGACTCAAAGTAGCCCACATGAATACACAGAGCATCAGGAAGAAAATGGCAGAACTTGAAGCATGTGCCCAGCACTACAAGCCAGATATTCTCTGCATCACGGAATCCTGGTTAAAGCCCTCCATTCTGACCCGTGAGACAGCTCTACCAGGTTTCTCCACATTCAGGAAAGACCGGCTCTTGAATAAAGGGGGCGGAGTGCTGATTTACACCGTGGCAGAACTAGTAGCCTGTGAGCTACAGGACATTGAACTCTCCTCTATGATCGAACTGCTATTCCTCATAGTGTCCCTTGGACAGATGAAAAAATTACTGATAGGGTGTGTCTACCTACCCCCTGTATCGCTTCTGCCTCCTACCCAGAACTCTTCTTGAGATTAGACACTCTCCCTCATAAGGACATAATCCTATGTGATGATTTCAGTCTTGATTGGCTAGGGGATAACAAAACCCAGTACCAAGCTACATTCTCGGATGCCAATCTAGAGCAAATCCTTGACCATCCAATGTGACTGAATGCAAAAACGGGTAAACACAGCCTACTGGACTGGATGCTGACCAGTAACAAGCACCACATCAAATCAGCGGCAATCTTCCTGGACTCTTTAAGTGACCACTCCCCTTCCTACTGTGTCTGGAAGAATACTATCCCTCGTACCCCCAAGGTTATAAATCCATGAGACCTGTCTAACTTCAACACTGAAGCATTCTTAAGTAGCATGAATTCAGTTAATTGGAGTACATCATTTCCCTCCCAGACATAAACTAAGCCCTGGACTACTTCGTGAATACCTTCTCCTCCATCCTTGATTCTCATGCCCCTTTCAAACTAAGATGAGCCAAAGTTACCCCTTCATCCTGGCTCACCCAGGAATTACAACATCTAATGCACTACCATGACAAGGCCTGGAAGGTCTTTAAAAAATCTGGCCTCAACTCTGATTGGCAAACCTACCATCAGCTAAGGAATGCTTATAAAGCTAAAATCTTCAGATCAAAATGTGATTACTTCCAATCATTACAACTTAATAATCTCAATAACCCTAGAAGCTTCTGGACACTTATCAATGTTCTGATCAAGGGCAAGGACTGCACCACCCCCCTGACTACGCTCAATAACGGTACAGTATTATCTACCCCAATATAAATTGCCTCTGCTATAAATCACATTTTCACTGACCTCAACAGATATAAACAGGGCCTTCCAGGATCTCCTTTCCTCCCTGAAGACGCCAGTCCTAGTGCCTCCATTACTCCCTTTCATCTGAGACAAACCTCACATGCAGAGGTCCTCACGCTCCTAAACAAACTTAACACTGATAGTTCACCAGGATTTGACTCTCTTTCTCCCAAATTCCTTAACATTTGCACCCACGCTATCCCCCACCATGTTGCACTGTTAATCAGTTGGTTCCTTATCTCACACTCTATACCTGACAAATGGAAAATAGCGATAGTAGTCTCTGTGCACAAAAATGGTCTAACTAACCAAATCGATAATTACAGACTGATCTCTATACTGTGCCCCCTAGAAAAATTCAAGAAATAGTAATTTATAACCAGCTTTACTACTTCTTAGAATTAACAAATGCCCTCACCATCTCTCAGCACGGGTTCCAGAAACTGCACGGGATGGAATCCTCTCTCTTATGGGCCACCACAGATATATTTCATGCCATGGATCAAGGATGTGCTACTGGTGCAGTATTTGTCAATCTCATGAAAGCATTTGACCTCGTTAATCACCAACTCCTTCTAGCTAAACTGCACAAACATGGCCTCGACTCAAATGTACTCTCATGGTTTTCTAACTACCTATCTAATCGGCAACAGTGCGTCAAATGGTCTAGTGTTACCTCACCCGGCATGCATTTCAGACGGTGTCCAGCAGGGGTCAATCCTAGACCCCCTGCTATTTTCCATATTCATTAATGAGTTTCCGAACAACTACGGTGATGCATCGGTACAGCTATATGCAGACGACGCCATTCTATATAGATCAGAAAGAAGTATCTCCTCCATTGAATTGGGACTTGAGAAAGACTTATGGCCACTCGAAGACTGGTTCAGGTGAAACCTACTCATACTCAATACTAAGAAGATGAAAAACATGTTGTTCAGACACACCTACTTCAATTTGTCTAATGAAATACCATTTGCAATCACCACCTCCTCAGGCATGTTACTCGAAGGAGTGGACTCCTTTAAATATTTAGGAGTTACCCTGGACATAAACTTATACTTTGAAGCCCAAGTCCACCAAATTATCAAGTCAACACACCAAAGACTGGGCCTACTATACCAAATCACACCTTACCTGACCCCTTATTCCCAGAGAACCCTTGCAGTAGCAACGCTACTCCCTGGCCTCGTTTATGGTGCCCCACTACTTCATTTGGCTAAGTCCACTATTCTGCCCAAGTTAAAATAAACCTATCACAGAATCATTCATTTCACTGTTAACACACCTGCTCAAGCACACCATTGTGACATCCTCAAGACCCTTGAATGGCCATCCTTCCAGGCAAAGCTGGATTTCCCCTTACTGTGTACTACATTCAAACTTATAAACCTCCCCTCCCCACCGATCCTCTCTAACTTGCTCACCTTGAAGCCCATTTCAAGATCCATATGCTCTGCACATTTTCCTTTACTAAATCACCCGAGGACATGGTTTGCCATTGGGAAAAGGTCCTTCTCCTTCCTAGCACCCCAAAAATGGAACAACCTACCACACAGTCTACTCTCCTGCACGTCCGTTCCCCAATCCAAAAAATACTTTAAAGAACTCTTCTTTCCTCAGCCTATCTGCTCATGCTACTAAGACCACCATCTTACTCCTCTCCCTCCACCACTCTACTCTTCTTTCACCATACTATGCTCACCTTCTGCTACCCTCTCCTCAAATACTATTGTCTAATTCCAGCTTACTCTGACTGTATATGCTGTCACATCAATCCATTTACTCGCACTTCACTGCTCTATCTTAATCGTAAGCAGACCTGAACTGTGAGATGAGCGATTCATTGCATAACCTGATCTAACAACCCGTTTGTATATTTTACTCAACTGACATCAGCACGTTAGCCTGTTTTTAAACACCACAGCACTTCTAGGCTGTTTGTTAGAATACACCTCACTATTTTGTTCCCTGTAACATGAATTGTAATTGCTGATATCAATCCTACTTTGAGTGCTTTTTATAACTTGTAACAAGTTTTGCTATATTGCTCATTGTCACCCTTTTCGATATCATCTTTGTCTATATGCTGGAAATGTATTTCCCCAGGTCACCCCCTGAAAAAAGGATTATTAATCTCAGTGGGCCTACCCGGTCATCAAAATTCTAATAAATAAACAAATAAATAATAAGTACAGGGCCTCACAGAGCCAATAAGGGACACTGAAAAAATCTGTACTGGAGGATGAATGTTTTGAGTAAAGCTACACCAAACAGAGGAAGGTTTCTTACATCTCCCCAATAGTGTTTTTTTGGGGGGTAAGGACCAAGGAATTTGTTTTTATGTGGGCCAACTCAAATGTGCTATAAATGTGGTGCTCGGTCCAATCTCAGTTATGCCTGTGACTAGCTCAGGTGTGGTCTGTGTGGGGAATATGGGCACATTGGAGCTGGCTGCAGGGATTTGTTTAAGTGTTACCTGTGTGATGAGAAGGGGCATACATATCACCAGTTCCTTGGGTTGTCTGCAACAGGGATGATAGTTTTGACCAGAAGCACATGGTCAGGAACGTTCAGCAGCCCAGACCCCAGGATACTATGGCAAATACCCAGCAAGACACCCTTCAGACATTGTCAACATTAACCCATTTACAGCAACCCTCTCAGTGACCCGCATGTTCAGCTTTTATTTTATCTGGTCACCTTGGCAGGCCCTAAAGAGCACATGAGGAAACCCAACACCTGCCAATTTTTACAGATCCAGAACCTCAGCCAGCATCCTCCTCCGACATCCCAAAAATGATCTCTGTTATGCCCTCCATGTCCACTACAAATGTTAATTTGATAGACTGTAGCAGTGACCCAGGATTGGATCAGGAACAGATGCTCCCCTCCTGATGGTATGCTGATGGCTGCTCGTAGAAGAGCAGGCAGAACCAAGTCTACTTCAGATAATTTTTCCATTCCCTTCTCTAATAAGTTTAACCTTAGTAAGAAAAAAAAATTGTATTCCTCAGGCACTGGTGATCTAGAATCAGATGCTTCTTTGTCTCGGACCTTTCCCTCCTTGAAAACTGATGAAGAAGAAAAAACATCAACTAAACATCCAAGAAAAAGAAAATAAATCAAAGGTGGCTTCAAAAGGAATAACCTGATCATAGAAACATGAGACATATAGAAACAGAATTTGTAGGTGGAAAAGGACTGGTGGGCCCATGCAGTCTGCTTTATTTTCCCTGCCTATTCTGACACTTTGGACCATATTTGGTCACTGGTGTCTCTCTTCCCTCCCTCCCTCCCTTTCTTATACTTATTTTGCCTGTGTGCCTATCCCATGCATGCTTGAAGTTCCCCACTGTTTTTGCCCCATCACTTCTTCTAGCAGTCTGTTCCTGGTGTCCACCACCTTTCTGTGAAGAAGTATTTCCTCACATCCTTCATAAGCCCCCCTTCCCAACTCCACTGCATGCTCTTGTGTTCTGATGCTGTTCCTCCTCTGAAAGAGACTCCGCACTGCACCTTGTTTGTTCACCCCTGTGATGTACTTGTAGGTCACAGTTGTGTCTCCTCTTGCTTTCTTCTCTTCCAGGCAATACATGTTGAGGTCCTGCAACCTCTCCTTGTGTGGCTTCCCATGAACCCCTTGCACCATTTCGTAGCCCTCGTTTGGAGCACTTCCATCCTGTAAACATCCTTGCAGAGGTGCAGCCTTCAGACCTGGGTACAGTTATCTAGAAGAGGACTCACTAGTGAGAGACACAGTGGCAATACTACCCCCTTCTTCTGCTAGAAATTCTCTTCAAAGTTTGCACCATCACTTTTTCCCAAATCACTTTAGAGTAGCCTTGCTAAATGCATTAAGGACTCAGTCAGAAGGAAGGCTATTTTTTCTGTACTCCAGGAATTATCTTTTGATATTTTCTTTTTACAGGAAACAAGATTGGCTATTCTGTTAGAAATAAGTCAGGTCAAAATATATTTGTGGTGGGAACTATCTTTTTGGTCCTTCAGAAAGGGCACAGCAGATGAAGTGGTGATTTTGTTTAAAGGGACAATTGTCCTGGTGAACAGGCTGATAGGTATTGCCACCAGAAAGGCTCTCCTGGATATTTAGTGTGATTCTATCCCACTTAGATTAATAATTATTTACAGTCCCCAACTTACTGTAAAACCAGAAGAATTGACTTGTTTAAAAAATCCAACCATATTTACATATTTCTACTAATGAATTGTTTAGAGGGGACTTTAATTGCAAAACTGATGTTTCAGAGACATATGATGAAGGCAGAAAGCTATATTGTGACATAAGCTCTCTTAAACATAGTCTTGTAAATGCAAGTTTAATTGATGTTTATGGGTTCTTTCACAAAACAGGGGGTGTCACATACTTAGGAGGTCCACTATCATCACATATTGACTGTTTTTGTTTCCCCTAATTTAATAGCTAATTTGGCAAGTTTACTCCCTATAGAATTTTTGGACCATGTCCTCTTAGGTTAGTTTCTCTTTCTTTCCCACTGCTTAAACCCCAGAATAAAAGAGATATGGGCTTTATTCAGTGTTATTAGAATACCCTGAGATGAAAGCCCAAGCAAGGCAACTCTTGATGCAAGAGTAACTATGTAAAGATAGGGTGCCCAGATCTTGTGGCAATCTAACAGGATTTTGTATCCCATGTGGCAACTGACACAGGTTAGATCATCTTCATGGGGTCCAGCTTGTATCAATATCAGGGACTGTATTTACGGAGCTTGTGCCTGAGATTTGGTGCAAGCTATCATAAAGCAGGAAAATGATCACAACTGTGTCCCAGCTTTGGAAATTGTTCATAGACACAGCACATGGGAATGGTGTAGCTGCAGGAACCAACTGTTCTGGTACAGGGCTTGATGCAAACCCTGCACCACCCTTTGGAAATCCAGCCCAGGATCTCTAGTACATGGTATCCACAAAATTATTCAGGTGGATGAGGGTTTCATTAAAAGTACTTTCAGACAAGAAAGCACTCTTCAAGAAACTGTCTGACTTTTTAGCAAAACAACATTTACCCTTTCTTCTTTCATGACTAAAACTTTAGTTGCTCCCTTAACTTCTGAAAAAATTTACAAGTTATAACCTCCCTGAAGAATGGGGCATCCCCTGGCACTGATGGCTTACCCATTGAGTTGTAAAAATCTTTCAAAAAAAGGATTGTAGACTTCCTTCCTTCCTTCCTTTTTTAAAAATTCTGAACTCTCCTGTTCAACATTTCGGGATACATTTTTAATTTTCCTTTAGAAAAAGGGAGATAAGGCAAACATCCACAATTGGAGACCCATTAGAATCTTGAATTCTGTTTATAAAATATCTGAAGTGCTGTGAAAATGTCTAGCAGCTGCCACTCAAACATCATAATTGAGCCTGCACAAGCATGCTCAGTCCCGGGAAACTCAGTATGAGAATTTATATATCTTACGTGAAGTAAAGGAACTGGGCTCACAACATAGGGTGAATGGTTATTTGTTATCCCTAGAGCAAACCAAGGCATTTGATAATGTGGCTCATTCATTCTCTTTTTTTTCTGTTCTAGCTAAATATGGAACACCACATCAGTTTATTGCATGGATCCAGCCATTATATAATAAAGCCATTGTTGCTCCTCTTATAGATTCATAGATTCATACAAGTCCAATCAGCCACAAGGCCATAGGTGGACTTGTCACTTACTAATGGATGTATTCCCATATTTTTTCCTGCATTTGCAGATCCAATTCTTTTTTGAAATTTTCCATATCAGTTGCCTCCACCGACTTAGATGGTAGTGAATTCCATCTATTGATTATTCTTTGACCGAACCATCTTCCTCTCTTCTGGGTCCTATATTTTTTCCACCGTTAACTGTTGCGAGTGTACTCTTTTTGCCCTTTCAGGTACCTTCTTCTTATTTAGATCAGCACACTCCATAAGAACTTCATTGTGATAGCATCTATAGGCAAAGCATAAGTCACCCCTTTGGCATCTGTAGGAGATGGAGTATAGACCTACGCTGCATAGTCTATCTCCATACTCCAAATTTTTAACCACACCTATCCTTTTAGTAAACCTACGTTTGACTCTTTCTATTTGGCAACCATTACCCCAACTCTGTGGTGCTGTTAAAGGCATTCCATACTCAACAACAGGTCTCACCAGAGACTTATACAGTAGCAACAACACCTCTTCCCTTCTGCTACTAATACTCCTCAGAATACTTCACATTATTCTATTTGCCTTTTTTACTATTTCTGTATTATTCTTATTAAATGTTAGTGTATCAGATATTATTATTCCCAAGTCTTTTTCAGATTCTGTGCTTGTAACTAGTTTGTTATTTAAAGTATATCTCCATCTCTTGTTGTTGTGGCCAAAGCACATCACCTTGCATTTGTCCACATTAAAGCTCAGCTTATATTTCTCTGTCCAGTTTTCAAGTTTGATCAGTTTTTCCTGGAAGCTTGCTATTGTCTCTGGAGTATTAACCACTGCTCCGACTTTAGTACCATCAGCGAATTTACAGAGCCATGCTCCCCCTGAAATCTGCATGGTGTTTACCTATAGTTTAAAGAGCAGGGATCCCAGGACTGAGTCCTGCAGGACACCACTGGTCACCCTGCCCCAATAGGACAGAAACCCTCTTAGCTGCACCCTTTGGTACTGCTCAGCAAGCCATGCATTTATCCATGCCTTAATCTGCCAGTGTATCCCAAGTTCTTCTAATACATTTATAAGGAGGCCATGGGGCACTGTATCAAAGGCCTTAGCATGGTCTAAATAGACTACATCTACTGGGAGTGCCAGATCCAAAGCCTGACTGACACTTTCAAAGAAGAGGGGTAAGTTGCTGACACACAATCGGCCAGGGTTCCACAATTCAGGTTGAAATTGGGGTCAGACAAAGTTATTCATTACACCCCTTTTGTATATATTTTCCTTAGATCCTCTTTTGAAGTTCTTTTTGCCAATAACAGCACTGTGGGTTACCCCCCCCCCCCCGGTAAGCAGCTAAAGGCAATAGCCTATGCTGATGACCTATGTCTTTTGGTGGAACACAAGGATTCTGACTCTAAGGTGATGGAAGTGTTAGATTCCTTTTCAAAAGTATCAAGTTTTCAAATCAACTATGTAAAATGCATTGTTTTACATACTGGCACTGTGCCCCTAGAAGTATGCTCAACTGGAGAAATTCCTCTATCAGATACTCCCTTAAAAGTAATTGGAATTAAATACTGCCTGGGTAATTTTCAGAGCATAAACTGGTCAGAAAAATTTGGATTATTGCACCCTTTGGCTAATATTTTGAAATCCAGGAACTTCTCAAAAAAGGAAAGAGTGCTAATAATTAAGCAATCATTAGTTCCAAGACTCATTTGAGTTTTGTTTTTCACCCACTGTCTTTATAAATATATTCTTTCAACTATTATGGGGCACTTGTCTTAGTCTGAGAAATGTGAGGTGACCTGTCTATCTCTAAGGGCAGGCTTGATATAGTGAATCCCCTGGTCTTATTGCTCTGACTTGGAAACTTTCAAAATTACAAATCACTGCTCTTCTTTATTTATTTTATTTGTTTTACAATGAAAGTGGACTGGGTCAAAGATCCATTTGCAGCCACACCAGGGGAGACTGGGTTACCAGTAACTATAAACAATACATAATTAACAACTTAAATCACATAAAAGCTAAAAACACTCTAAGTATCATATTGTACAAAATATACATAATTTCATAAAATATAACATGGGTGATTCTAGTGCTTAGAGATTTAATTAGATAACATTGAAACAGATGCAGATTAACAGTGTTTTTAAAGGTTCATGCAGTTTATTTTGAAAATGATGGCTTTAACCTCAGAGTTCATTCCAATGTCATTGCAAATTATTTATCAGTACAGGACCATAATAACAAAATGAACATTCCACCTTTTTTGATTTAATTCAAATTTCACAAAATCATTTTAATGATGTCTTTCTCAGAGTTTTTGGAGTTTGCATTTTTATCTGTTTATTTAACACCGTTCGTATTCCTGTATGTAAGGTTTTATGTAAGAAAGTCAAAAAAGAATGTTGAACCCTAAGCCTTGATGATAAAGTTCTGAAATATTGCTGCAAGTCACAGTGATATTCCATGTTATTTGAATTTGTGGTGAATCTGATTACATTACTGAAAGTAACCTCCTAATTATGAAAAAGTGTTTCCAGTTAGTTGTACAGTAATATTGAACTGTATTCTAATGTATGAAGAAGGACCTGATTCGCAATGGTCTTTTTAACATCCATTGTTAAACTGTTTTGGTTCTTGTACAGATAGCCTAATTTCTTTTTGATCTTTCTTGTAATCTTTGTTATATGATCACTGTATGATAAAATTTGATCCAGTATAATTCATAAATAACTGAAGCATGGCAATTCCTCCATTTAGTCCTTTTATTTCCATACTGTTTCCTTTAGAATAATTTTTTGTTGTGTTTCTAAAACCATTGTTTATGGTTTTTTTCTCATTCAATAGTATTTTATTTTCAGCAAACTAGGTTTGCAATGTGTGGCACAAGGGCTGAATTTTTGTCTCTAGGTTTCTCCTGTTCTTCCTGCACTATAGAGAATTACAGGCATGTCATCAGCATGCATTATTAATGATGAGGTTGGTTGTTTATATAACTTGCAGACAGAAGTGAACCCACCATCGAACCTTGTGGCACCTCTGTGTCAATTTCTCTCAATTCTTATCTCTCAGATCCAATCTTTATCAGTTGTTTTCTACTAGTTAAATAGTTTCTAAACCATTCAAGTGTATAATTCACTACACCCAGATTTCCTAGTTTGGTTACTAATATGGGGTGGTCCACCAAGATGAAGGTCTTGATCAGGTCAACAAAAATTACTCCAGTGATTATTCTGTTGTCAATATTTTTATACATATCATTAGTCAGCCTGACCAAGGCCATTGTCCTGTTGTACCTCCCACAAAAACCATATTGATCTTTTGCAAAAAGGTTGTTTTCTACTAGAGGTCTAGTTAGTTGGTCAAAGACTGCCTTTTTAAGAAGTTTGGATAATGCTGATAAGACAGAAATTGTCTTATGATTTGTGATAATTTGCTTGTTTTCAGATTTGAAGACTGGTGTTGCAACTACTATCTTCTGGCATTCTGTAAACTGGTCATTATACAATGATAAATGTGTATGAGCAAAGTTTGACGCAGAAATTCTCTCAGGACACCACATTTAAATTATGCATGCCAGCAAAAACCCACTTAGTCTGAACTCAACGTTTGTATCCTACAGCTCACAGATGGAAGTGGGCTGTTTTGTGGTTATCCTGTCATGGGAGACCAAGGGTATAAGGACACAAACACACATAAGGGCCTTAGAGAAAGATTTTGCTTGAGAAATGAATGTATGAATCAGGTTGAAACCCTCAAGCATTTTCTTGTAGAATGTTTATACCTTAAATCTTTTTAGTTTTTTTTAGCCTATGAAGGGTCTCTCCCTTGGATAGAAAGACTTATGTATGAGAACATTGTTTTGGTTCTGTAACACACACACACACACACACACACACACACACACACACACACACAAACACACTGTAGTTGATACTGTATAATACCAGCACAACAAATGCCATTTTCTCCTGCATAACATTTTATTTGTGTCAGATGAGATGTCAATTTGTGCTACAGTAATTACAGTCTCTGCATATCCCCATAGTACAACAGATGGAAAAAGTACTGGGCAGTATCCTTTGTACAAAAAAAAACAGGTGCTCTTCCAGCTGATATATTCCATTCTATTTAGAAAGACATAACCTGGATTCATTAATTAGGTTTGCTCTGGTACTGTTTTTTTTTTTTGTTGGGGGTGGATTTGCTTTTGTTTTATTTATCCACTTGTAGTATATTTATCTTGTTAAGAATTTTCCTGGGATTGTATAGGGTCACAAGAATATGAAAAATTACTTCCTGATTTATTTTATTTTAGAGCAGGATTTGCTCTAGAAATGGTTTAGTAAAGCTGTTCCTTTTTTTGTCTGTTTTTTAAGTTTTCTTTTCATTCTTTTCAACAGGACATTACTCACAAAAAAGTATCAATTTATGTTAGTCTATTTCATTGTTACTTCTTATCCCGCTCTATTTTTGTTTGATAGTTCTTTTGATAAAATTCCCCTACTCTCCATTGATAAGTGCCATGGGGTCTTTTACTTCCACCTGCACAGTGATGAGAGATCAGCAGAAGGGACATTGGCAGAAGAAGAAATTATTTTACTCTGGTTTCTGGTTTAAGGCTTCATTTTTTGTCCAGACTTTTCATTACAAACTCAATGCACAAGGAGGATATTTCTTAGTATAATGTCAGAGTTAAAGAAGCTGGTGTTCCTACATCTTTGCTTCTGCCAGACAGACTGGAGATCAAGTTTCAGGGTGAGGTACAATATTTTGAAGGTTCTGATCAAACTAGAGCTTTCTTTATAGCCAATGTACATCTTCCACTTGATATGGGGTTTGGTTTTGAGGAGGTTGTACCTGACTTAAATGAATAACACCCAGTTCAAACAAATTCACCTTTATCAAGTGTATAACGACCAGCATGTTTGACTAATGTATTAACTCTGACTTGGATGGTTTTTGATAAGTAACCTGTATGGAAGAGACAAAAAGATATAGAATAATTGATGGGGAAGTGTGGTTAATGAGGATTTTATGCACAACTGAGGTGTGTGATGCTCCTAAAACCTCGAGGGTAAAGCTCGAGGGGTTTATCTTGGCATCACACACCGAGGGCATGTATAAAATCCAAATTTTCCAGACTTCCCCATGTTTTGTTTTTTATAGTTACTGGTTCTTTGAGAATTGCAGTTTTCTGTGTAACATGTAATAATTAGTTAAAAAAGCACTGTTTAACTGTTTTCTAAACTGTAATTCTCAAAGAACTAGTAAATATAAAAAAATAAGCATAAAGAGGTTGATATGTTTTTTATTTATTTTTCTTGAGATTTATTTGAAGTAGTTTTTGCCATTTATTTTGTGGTGTCTGACATGGAATCTGTTTACAGGTTGCCAGTTTCATGCTGTGGTGCAAGCGAGTTGAGAGTGTCTCAATGCACAACCCAAGTCTCTGCAGTACTTCAAACTGACACGGAACCTGTTTGCCATTTACCAGTTTCTTATTGTGGTGTGAGTGAGTTAACAGTGTCTCAAAGTGCAACCTAAGTCTTTGCAGTACTTCAAACTGATGTGAAAGCTATTTGCCATTTGCCTGTTTCTCACTGTGGCACAAGTGAGTTGACAGTGCAAGGGATGGGAGCCATGGAGGTACTCAGCTGGCATTGGATAGGCTGGCACAGGGTTTGAAGAAGGTGCTTGGGCAAACTCCATTATTCATGGTTCGTTTGTCACACATGTGAATAATAAAGTTTGCCAGCCACTGCCAGTGGGTCCTAAACAATATCAGTCAGTAAACATATACTCATAACAGTATATCACTGTTTGCTTGTTTAATTTTGAATAACTAATGTCATGTGCTTTTTTTTGTTAGGATGAACAAGCTTGGAGCACTCAAACTTTTTTCTTTCTTTATTAAGTTTACTTGTTTACATATTGTTCTGAATTAATTTTTTTTTTAAGAATCCTCCTAAACAATTAAAAAAATCTTATTTTGTGTGCTCTACTGAGTTAGGATGAATACCTGTTACTGTGTATAATCAGAATGATTGTTTATGATGTGTAGTAGAAGCAACTCCTTTTGTTCTTTATAAATAAACATATGGTTAAAAGTAAAATTAGGTATTGGACAATCTAATTTTTCTAAGATATCAAAATTATTCTGCAAACATTTTACTGCAATTTATATATCCTTAGCTGTGGTATATGCAACAACATCATCTGCCTATGGTAACACAGATGATCTTCTGCATGTAACAAGAAGGTTGTTAATAAATAGGCTAAACAACATGGGGCTCAGGACTGAGCCCTTTGGAAGCATAATGCTGCACTCCCTGTATGCTGAATAGACATCTTCTACCTTTGCTGTATACTCTCTTGCATCCAGGTAACATTTAAACCAGTTTAGAACTAGTTCAGATAGCCACACAGCCTCTAACTTGCAAAGTAACAATTTAGGATTAACTAAATCAAAAGTTTTTTAAAGAACAATGCAAACAGAGAAAATAGAAGAAGCATAATCAAGAGAATTATGTAAATAATCAGTAAAAGTCAAAAGGGCAGCATTAGTTCTGTGGTGCTGCCTGAAACGTTCTTGTGTAAATAGTCTTGCTATTGATTATGTGTTGCCCTTTCTAGCAATTTAGGCAAAGAAAAAAGGGGAGCAATAGGTAAAAAATCACTACAGATGCCTTTGATCTCTGTTTGTGGACTGGAATAATGTTAGCCATTTTCCAAAAGGCTGACATCTTTTCAGAGCACAAAGACAGATTAATGATTTGTGCCAGTGGCACAGCAATTTCCTCCTTGCAAGTTTCATTATGCCCATAGTAATACCACTAAATTCCAACCTAGTGCTCTAATTAAGTTTTTGCAAGTACAGTATCTTAGAGTTGAATTTATAGAAAACATTCTTAATATTAAATTGAGGATTTATATTTCTTGAAATCATAGGTGTGCATGGGGGGTGCTACCCTGGCCCTGGCCCCCCTGTCAAAAATCATCCTCCATCTAAATTATAATATAATTATATATGCCCCCCAGACACCCCCCCAGCTTTGTGGGGATTCTGGCACCCCTTGTTCACTGAGTCTGTGCACTTGTCTGCTTGAAATGTCAAGATCAAATACATTCTGAGACTTTAAACTTGGTACATTTTTTAGCAGATATTCAGAATTGCCATAAAAATTATTAACACATTCCACAATTTCTTATTTGTCCATCAAAATTGTTTTACCTGTTACTAGAGTCTTAGGAATACATTTATTCTCAGCATTGGTCAAAGTACCTATTCATTTTCAAAACTGGGAAGTCCCTTTTTTAACATACATCCTTACCATCAATTTGCATTTACTGTATGTCTTTTAATTTTTGTAACTGACCAATAATCTCTCATCCCCAGTAGCTTTCCATGTTTTCCTGTATTTATCCATATCCTTCATTAAGAAAATGATCTGATCATCAATCCAACAATTGTGTTTTGAACTCATCCTTAATTTATGAACTAGTACTAAGTCATTCCATATTCTATTTAATCTGTTGTATGAAAAAACTGAGTGCATAATCAACATGCGGTATGACATCAAGATAAGACCAGTCTGTATGCTCTGTGTGCTGTAACATCTAAATTTGTAAGGCTCAAGAATGAATGTTTTTCTGCATGCTGTTCAGTAAATTTATTTGACCATGCACAATAGCTTGGGAATGATCATTCAATGTGTCGGCTAGCTAATTGTCTTTAGATGTTTAATTACTGTAGTAGGAACTACTGTGCTGAATGCATTTTGGTGCTCATGATTTTAGACCTGCAAAATCTATGATTGATCATATAGCAACTTTACGGTGACTATGTAGAAAACATACAAAAGTCAAGAACAAAGAAACTATATGCAGCTTTTGTTGATCTAAAACTAGACATCAATTCCATATACAGAGAAATGTTATGGAGTATTTTGGAAATGTGTGACCTGTATAACAGATTAATAGAGATTCTTAAGATGCTATATAGTAACTCTCATAAACAGATTAAATATAGTATGTATAGTATGGAAGGGCATTCCCCTAAACTTTTCAAATTGATAAGGGAGTTCACTAAGGCTGTCGTTTGGTACCATCTCTTTTCAACATCTACATTAAGGCAATAGCAAATCCCACACATTATAATGATTACGGTGTATTGGAGAGCACTATTGTTAATAGAATTCAATGAATACCTAGTGTTGTTGTACCCTAGCAGTGATGTCAAACTGTTATTATACCATCCTGAGTATATCACTGCTAGAGTACAAGAACACTGAATATAAACCACACTCAAAAGTTCTGATCTAAACCACAGTGTGCACAGCTGATCACTCGTTGCAGTTTCTCTTACAGTCACTCACTGTCTTTTTTTTTGTCAGTTTCAGACAAAGTGAGTGATCAGCTATGGTAGTGGCACTTTTTCTGGAAAACAGACTGTTGAAAAATTAAGTTTCACTGAAATAGGGAGTTCTGTTTGTTTTTGCTCACAGTCATGTGGCATGGGGGAGATTACATATACTGATGTCTGTCACTACTATTCAGTATGGACACTCTCATTAAAAAAAAAATATTTTTTTTATTATTATTTAAATCATCTGTTGTTGTTGCACTGTTACCCATACCCTATAAAAGACAATGAATGGGCAATAGTGAACAACAACCCTGTGTTCACTGTTGCCCAAACTTTATCCTCTACATTTTTCACATAAAATTGAAGAACTATCATGTCCTATACTTATTTTCATGCTGATGCAGTATCATTATCATATGTACTGTACCTATACATCTTTAAAGACATTTAACTGTTTTTTCCTCTTTACTTGCCCATTTGAAACTTAATATTAACTGTGAAAATCAAAGGTACTGTTTTTTGGTGCCAGATGCAATGTCAATTTTAACTGGTTTGTAAATGGAAGAAAACTGGAAACAGATATCTGGCTGTAACATTCTTTTGGACTGGTTGTTGTAATGTACATTTGGATAAAGGTAATAATAGAAACATAAGGGAACTTGGAGAAAGGGTTAAACAATTTGCTTTCAGATAAGGTGGGGGCTCCTTTCAAACTATGAAAATTCTTTTTGAAGCCAAAGGTAAGAGTAGCATCTTATATGGTGGAGGTGTTTGGAGCCCAGTCCATAATACCACAAATCTGGAAGTACTAGAAAACCAAGTTATCAGGCTTATATTGGGAATACCTGGGTGTGTTCCAGAATCTCATCTTCGAGTGAAACTGGTTTTTGTTCATTAACCTTTTTAGCCATGACATATTCATTAAACTATTGGAGAAAAAACACAGTACTTATGTCAGATTCAAGAATTTCTAAAATATTGAGACTGGAGGCCAAAACTGATTATGTTCAGAACACTATAGACCTATCTTTGGTTGTGTTTGATTCCCAAATCAGAAGCTCAAAATGGCATTCAAGCTATTTTCAAATTTTAAGTTTCTAACAAAATTGAAGATTTGTTTTTTAAATTATGCACATACAAGAGTAAAAGACATAGAAATACAACAAGACTGGCTAGAATTAATAACTCATTCATGCTTTCTGAGAATCTTCCTATTTAAAGAGAGTAATGTACTGAATATTATCTTTCATATTGTCTGAAAGGTAAAGTTCTGCCCCATTTGGCTAAGTATGGTTTAAAATTGCCAATAGCAAATGCAGATGGTCTTATATTTCAAACTTCAAATGTCAATATGGGGAACTTGACCACTTTTCAGCATTACCTACTGAAATATCCAGTCCTTGCTGATTGGAGAAGGAACTGGCTTGACATTTTGCCAACTAAAAAGAGATTTCTATTTGGCTACGATAAGACAATTTGGTATGGATCTTTCATTTGTTACGAAAAAGGATCCTTTCATATGGAAAAAGATTTTAGACTTTGTTTTTTTTACTACATTTCAACTTCAACAAGCCATACCTTCCTCAATATTTGTAGTTAAGGGACAATATACATATCAAAATAAAGGTCTTAATGAGAACTACAGGAATAACACATAACACCCCCAACAATTCAGAGAGCATATAAAAAAGCAAAAATATTAAAACATGAGCATTCCCATAGAGTAACACTGGAAGCTGAACAAGCTGTACAACCAATAAAATAAACTGTTTTTTGGCAGAAATAGAAGCACAGGGCCTTGGGGGCCTTGTGCTTCAACATCAACATGGATGTATGCATCTATGCAGTGATGAAATTGCAGGGCCCAGAGGGCCCTGTGCTTCCACAGGCAACTGGATATGTTCATGCAGGTCCTGAAGGGACATGCATAAATGAGGATATGATTATACTATCTCAAAAAGTAAGGACATAGATACATAGATACATAGATACATAGACAGTGTCGGCAGATAAGGGCCTATGGCCCACCCAGTCTGCCCATTTGAGCTTGTAAGTTCAGTTTATGTTTTCCTAGAAGTCTGTTGCCCCTTACCTCTGACCTCCAGAATTCCTTTATGTTTATCCCATGCATTCTTAAATCATGTGATTGTTTCAGCCCCCACCACTTCCTCTGGCAGGGTGTTCCACTTGTCCACCACCCGTTCTGTGAAGAAATTCTTCCTCATGTTTCCTCTAAATTGTCCTCCCTCCAACTTCATCCCATGCCCTCTAGTTCTGGAACATCTTTTTCACTTAAAAATAGTGTATTCCTGCACCCTGTTCCTCCCTGTAAGATACTTGTATGTCTCTATCATATCCCCGCTCTCCCTCCTCTCCTCCAGGGAGTACATATTCAGTTCCTTCAACCTGTCCTCGTAGGACTTGTGATGCAATCCATGTACCATCTTTGTTGCCCTCCTCTGAACCCTTCTCTATCCTGTCTATGTCCCACGAGGTAAGGCCTCCAGAACTGTACACTGTACTCCAGGTGGGGCCTCACTAGTGTCTTGTATAGTGGAATTATGACCTCCCTTTTCCTGCTGGTGATGCCCCTGCCTATGCATCCCAGCATCCTATTTACTTTATCTGCTGCCTTGTCACACTGTTTCCCTACCTTGAGGTCATCAGAGATGATAACCCCAAGATCCCTTTTCTGCTTGGTGCATGCTATATCATTAATTGCAAAAAAAATTCATGAATGCACCAGTTAGGGACAAAGTTACAAAAGTAGGGAAATGTGGTGTTTGGGTTCCTAGCCTTAATACCCCACCCCCACCATGCAAGCAGCAATAGGAAAAAACATTACAGTTTCTCCTCTTCTGATTCTTTGCAAATCAGATGTAGGGTGTACTTTGGGGTTGTCAACCCTAATGCTCAGCCCATTCTCAAATACTCAAAACTTTTCAGCTTATTTACTGATGGAATGGGATGAGCATTAGCGCTGACAACACCAAGGTACACCTCATGCCTGATTTGTGAGGACTCAGGATAGATGAAACCGTAATCATTTTTCCTGTTGCTGCCTGCAGAGTGGGGGTGCGGTGTTAGAGTTGGGAACCCTAACACCACATTTCCTTATTTTTGTTATTTTAACCCTAACTGGTGCATTAACTAATTTGTTTTACAATAAATACAGGTATGGGGGGGGGGGTTGCAGATGCATTTCATTTCATTTTTATTATTTCAAATATTTTATCCAGTAAGCACATTGGAATTTGTATTCTGCCTGCTTCTGTATCTGCCTGGTTGTGCCAAAACCTGGGAGTCCTGTTTTCAATGGGTCAAGAGTTTTTGTGACTATTTCTACCATTTATGGTAACTTGCTTCAAAAAATGATACCTGCATAAAAAAATGGTGCATGTGTCATAAAAATGTTGCATGTTTCTTTTTATTTTTCATTCAAGTTCAATGTTTTGAGTCCAAACTGCTTGATTATCTTGGTCTATCATGGCAGACAGAATTCAGCTTAAAACATATGGGTAGATGGATCCAGTTTGGAAATCCTGCCCTATATTATTAAACGGCCTTGCATGAAGGGATGTCTCTTCTTGGTAACTCCCTCACCATCCCCGCAGCTTCTTAAGCTAATATGAGTTGTCTCGGTTTACATGCACTAGCCTTGTAGCTACAACAAGTTTGTGCATGTTTAAAAAGTTGCTGCATTGAGAATTTCCCATGACTTTATCAACCATGAGTGTGCATACATCTTTTTTTTTGGTTTTGAATGGTGGTACTGACCTTCGGGTTTGGTATTGCTTCATCTTCAGTATCAGTACTGTGTGTCTCTTTGTCCAACCTGTGCCTTTCACTCAGAAGTAGATTGCCTACTTAGTAACTAGACCTCGACATTTTCTAAATGTGGTATACATCAGCTATCCAATTCAACAATGTCTACTGTTTTTTTTTCTTTTTTAATCTAGTCATCACAAGCCAGTGTATTGTGTATTTCATTTAATTGACATTTTTGACCAGGAGAGGCTCACTGTGCAGTGACGGTTATTTACAGGTGAAACCTATGGGATGGGTTACATGGACATGTTTCATTGACAAGGGGAATGTTGGCCAGGACACCAGGGAAATCCCTTACTCTTAAAATATGTGCCACAGGAACTTTAATTTCCAGCTAGAAAGCAACCACAGATGGGCAGAAGGGACCTTTGCTTAAGGTCTCATTTAAAGGACAATACCTCAGCTGTGCAGTTCCCCCTAGTGCTGCACTGCAGTGTCAGTACTGGGTATAAGGCCAAGTTCCTAGTGTGAGACTACATAGATACATAGACACTGTCGGCATATAAGGGCCTAGGGCCACCCAGTCTTCCCATTTGAGCTTGTACGTTCCCTTTATGTTTTTCTAGAAGTCTGATGCCCCTTACCCCTGACCTCCATAATTCCCTTATGTCTATCTCATGCATTCTTAAATCTCATGATTGTTTCTAGAGCCCACTAAAACCCACAACCCTTTGATCTTCCTTCCCCAGAGGCACACATTCAACCTACCAAGCCACTAACACTGCCTAGAAGATAATAATATGAAAGTAAGAGACAAAGTAGATCTGGTTTCCCAAATTTAAATTCAGTAACCTGTTAGAGTTTATATAAACACTGATCATTTGTTGTCTGGTCCTGCTATCCTCTCAGGGCAAAGTACAGTCACAGAGGACTATACTTAGCCCCTGGAGAACAGCAGGACCCACAAACATCTGAGCAGAGCTTAAAAATGCTCTAATATGCAATGCAGGCTGTTCAATCTCCCACTGTTGCAGTCCTTCTCTGATGTCAGCTACAGGGGATTCTGGGATTTGCAATTACAGAAAATGTCATCCTAAGTAAGCAAAATTAGTCTGATACAATCTACTATATTACAATAAACAGTAAGAAAAAAATAATATATATAAATATATTGTCTACAGGCCCCCAGACCAGGGGGAGGACATAGGCACATTACTGTTAGAAGACATACAAAACATGACAGCTAAAGGGGAGGTTCTGATAATGGGAGACTTCAACATGCCGGATACAGATTGGTCAATACCAGCAAGAACATCTGCCAGAACTAAACACATGGTGGATTCCCTGCAGGGAGGGCCTCAAACAACTGGTACAACAACCCACAAGAGACAGGGCTATCCTAGATCTAGTACTGACTAACAGGGAAGGGATCACAGATCTCCAGGTAGAAGGTCACCTGGGGGCCAGTGACCATCATATGGTATGGTTCAATTTGGCCACTAGATCTAAATCATCCCATTCCAAGGCAAAAATATGGGACTTCAGAGGAGCTGACTTTGATAAGATGGCCAACAGAGTTAAGCTAGCCCTGGCAAAAAGAAACATAGGGGGGGGTACAGGCAAAGTGGGCAAGCATTAAGGATGCAATACTAGAAGCAACATCCCATTGTGTTAGACAGAAAAGGAAGTGCAAAAGAAGAAGGAAACCACTTTGGTTCTCAAATACAGTAGCAGAAAAGGTCAGAGCCAAAAGGCTGACCTTCAGGAAATATAAGGGAACACAGCGGGATGAAGATAGAGGCATACCAAACTGCCCTAAGGGAAGCAGGGAAGGCAGTAAGGCAGGCATAGTCCCAAACTAAGGAAACACTAGCACGAACAGTAAAAGAAGGTGACAAGACTTTCTATAGATACATTAGTGAAAGGAGAAAGTCCAGAGGGGGTTTTGCTAAGCTCAAAATAGAAAAGGGGGCTTGTGAGGAGGAGGACCCTGTAAAAGCATCTATCCTAAATAGTTACTTTTGCTCAGTATTTACTGAAGAGAAGGTAGGGCAGGGCCCACAGCTCAGCACCATGGACACAGGGGGGAGGGAGGTGAGCACTACTCCTTTCACAAAAGAAAGGGTCCTACAAGAGCTCACTAAGCTCAGGGTGGACAAGGCAATGGGACCTGATGGCATACATCCCAGGGTACTTAAGGAGCTAAGGGTGGAACTAGCAGAGCCATTAGCAGAACTGTTTAGTGAGTCTCTGAGCACAGGAGAGGTCCCAGAAGACTGGAGAAGGGCTCATGTGATCCTGCTCCACATGAGTGGTAGCAGGGAGGGGCAAGGAATTACAGACCAGTCAGTCTTATCTCAGTAGTGGGCAAGATTATGGAGGCACTCCTTAAGGAAAGGATAGTGCAACACCTGCAATCCATAGGGGCACAGGATCCAAGACAGCATGGGTTTACAAAGGAAGGTCCTGTCAAACTAATCTCATAGATTTCTTTGACTGGGTAACCAGAGTGGTGGACCAAGGGGGAGCAGTTGATGTCACCTCCTCTGACTTCAGCAAAGCTTTCAACACTGTTCCACATAGAAGATGGATAAATAAGCTGGGTAGGCCTTCGGGTGGTCAGGAAGTTGGTCAACTGGGTGGCAAACAGGTTGACAGGCAGAAAACAGAGAGTGGTGGTAAATGGTATACAGTCAGAAGAGATGCAAGTCACAAGTGGGGTACCTCAGGGATTAGTCCTGGGGCCAGTCCTCTTCAATATCTTCATTAGTGACATTGCAGATGCACTAGAGGGTAAGGCTTGTCTGTTTGCAGATGACACCAAGATCTGCAACAGAGTAGATGATCCAGATGGGTGGGCAGAATGAGAAGAGATCTGGATAAATTAGCAAAATGGTCAGAAAAGTGGCAACTGGGATTTAATGCAAAGAAGTGCAAGATCATGCACATAGGGAAGAGAAACCCTGAAGCTTCCTATAGGCTGGGAGGGGACTTGCTGGTAGTCACAAAGGAAGAAAGAGACTTGGGCATCATCATCACCGATGACCTGAAATCATCCAAGCAGACCTCTAAAGCAGTAGGTAAGGCTAGAGGGATGTTAGGGTGTATTAGTAGGGGTAACACAAGTCGTAAGAGGGAGGTAATAATCCCTCTTTACAAGACACTGGTTAGGCCCCATCTGGAGTACTGCATACAGTACTGGAGGTCACACCTTCACAAGGACATTAACCAAACTGAGGCAGTCCAGAGAAGGGCAACCAAAATGGTGCAGGGACTGCATCAAAAGACATATGAGGACAGATTAATGGAGCTCAACATGTATACCCTTGAGCAAAGGAGGGAGAGAGGTGATATGATCGAAACATTCAAACACCTTAAGGGCATTAACAAGGTGAAAGAGTCTAACATGTTTAAATATAAGAAAAATAGCAGGACAAGAGGACACAGCATGAGACTAGAGCGAGGCCGATTAAGGGGGAATGTGAGGAAATTCTTTTTTACAGAAAGGGTGGTGGCTGCATGGAACGGCCTACCTCAGGAAGTGGTGGCTATGAATACAGTGCAGGGCTTCAAACAGGTATAGGATAGGCATAAGGGAGCAATACAAATGAGTATGACTAGATAGGCCACTGACAGAGCAAAAAGGCCGATGACGCATTTATAAGGTAGAAAAAGAAATGGGCAGACTAGATGGGCCTTGCAGTCCTTATCTGCCATCAGCATATATGTTTCTATGTTTCTATATTTGTACACAAAGTGCAAATGGGGACTGAGCTACAGTTGAGTGTAGGTCTCTTAGTCATGACTGTTCCTCTTTAAGGAAAATGCCTTTTCCACAACCCCACCACCACAAACAAAGCTCCCCCCTCGATTAAGCTTTTAAGCAGTATGTATATATATATATATATATATATATATTTTTTTTTTTTAAATCGACTATGTAGTGCAATATTCAATGCACTGTATCAGTGTAATGTAAATGCCAGTGGAGCTGTATGGCTCTGTTTCACATTCCAACTATGGTTCCGTACTACTCCTATACAGTGCAGTGGTGCAGAGCCACATGAAAATGTGAAATGGTGCCACATAGCTCTGGCAGATTTTAATTTCTGGCTCATAGATTGCATGAAATATTAAGCTACACAGGTAATTGAAAAAATAATTGGCTTAAAAGGCTAATGGAGGGGTGGGTGGGTGATGGGTAAGTAGGGGTGATGGGTGTTTTCCTTTAACCCTTTGCATTAACTAGCACAATCCTTTAGATAGGGATATCTCTACTTGAGTAATCAGAGGGAGATCATATTGTTCTGGGACTTCAGTTTCTGTCTTTAAAAATAAAATAATTTGAAAGTGGCATGCATCTGGCTTGATGGTGCTGAGGGTTGAGGCACTGGATGCCACACACCTCATGCCATGCCGGCGACCCAGATTCAGGACCTGACTTGGGCCATCGGGGGTCGACAGTGGAGAGGGAGGATTGAGTGTCCCACGACTGCTGTCTTCCCTCTGAGGTGGGCAGGGGGAGTGCATTGCTCTGCAGCAGCAACTGGCGGAGGCCAAGGGCACTGCGGATAGTGTGCATAGTTGACGGCTAGAGTGCGGCGGGCATCAGCACGTAAGTGCACTTACGCCATTGCACGACTGGCTCAGAGGGAGAAAAATGGTGGAAAATTGCAGGGCAATCATGGCGGCTGTTGCCCATGCCCTGCACCCCCAGACATAAGAGGTGCACCCCCAAGGTATCAGGATCCAGGTCCCCTGGTGGGGAATCTGCATGCTGGCCTGTGTGGAGGAGAGCGTGTCGCTGGCGCCAGACCAGGTCTGGAGGTGCAGTGTCGGAGGCCAGACAACTTGCCACCTGCTCTGCAGTAGGAGGGTGTAAAGAATGTCATGTTAAAAAAAATAAACGTGGCATGCAAAGTCGATTGCCTTACAAAAATGTTTTATTTATTTCCTGCTATAATAAGCTGTGACTATCACCAGTGGTGAGTTAGAATATTTTTTGTGCAGTATTGTTCTATATATTTAATAACTGTAAATGATGCAGAGAGCCATAGTTGCCAATCAACAACCTAGTTCAGAGCCGAGAGCTGTGTGCACATCCATTTTTAAAGGGTGTGGAGGTCTGGGCAGGCTTCTAACCTTACAGTGACAACTATATACTGCTACTGATTCAGTGTGTGCTGCTGCCAGAAAAAAGATTTGTAATTATCATGCTGAGCCTAGGAACACAAATAGAAGATGTCATCCTAGGCTGTAGAGTGACAGCACATGGCCCTAAAACATGGAATGATTGTGTACTGTGAGAGAACATAGATTACATTTTCTGCTATGTTTTGAAAAATCAAGTTAAATGAGTCTTTTCCAAAACAAGTCTGTTACTCATAAGTGGGCATCCACAGGAGGTACTTCTGCATTTTGCAATGCTAGTATAAAGGGCCTGAGTTGAAGAAAAAAGATTCAGGCTTGCGTGTCTGGCTTAATTCAGCCCACCGTATACTAAAGCACATTTATTTGCAGCCAAATGCCTCCTGCTGTCTACAGAGACTCCACTGGTATTTATAACTTTAGAACCTTTGGGCGGTGCCCTATAGAACTCTGCAGGAGGCTTTTTTTTTTTGCAAATAAACAGCACTTAAAATATGCTGGCCTACTAAATAATGACATATAAGATTACAAGTCTGGATTTTATTGGGAGCAATATTGTTTACATTATGCAGCCCTCATTTTCAAAGAAATGCATCAAACATCTTTCTCTCTGTGACATTATCAGACTTTGGGATATATGTCGTGTATTATAGCTTGTTGATGAACTGAGAAATGTTTTTCACTGTTGTGTTCTATGCTAATGTAATTTTAATACTGTGTTATTCTTGTGGTTGTACATAATGGAACAATACTGACCTTAGTTTACTGTTGTTTCAGTTTGTTTTTTATGTTGGCTTGCGCTTGCGTGCCAGCCAACATATTGCAGTAGGAGCAGATTTGGAGGTGCGGTCACTGTGGGTGAATGCAGGGCATGCATCAGTAGGTGCGTCCCTCATTCAACAATAAAGCAGCTGCAGGTGCTGACACCAGCAACACGTAAACTGGCCACCAGATCTAAGAAAAGGTCTGCTGCAATGAGAGCCAAGCTCTTCATGCAGCAGCGTGCCTTTCCTGGTGAAGCAGTTCAATAAACATGGTGGCATTGACTGCTGCCGCACAGTGCGCTGACTTCAGAGGTGCCCAATCCCCTTGTCAGCATGCCCTGACCCATTTCATTTGCCAACAGGGGAGCCCACTCCCAATCGGCATAATGCCCCCTCCCTTCCATTTCACGTGAGTGCCGAGGGGGTGCCCAATCCCCCTCAGTCTCATGCACCCCCCAACAGTCTTTCTTTAGCAACGGGGGGCCCAATTCCTGTCGGCTTTAGTCCCCCATTCTCAGTTTAATATGACGATGGGGGAGCCCACTCCCCATCGGCATAATGTCCCCCCATTTGTTGTGTGCTGAGGGGTGTGCCCAATCCCCCTCAGCTGTTGTCCCCCCCTTCACCTTGGTATGTGATGATGGAGGTGCCCAATTCCCCGTCAGCTACAGCACCCCACCAAAACACTCAGGTGGCATGCTGGGAGCCCACCCTTGTGTGCCAAATGCCCCTGCAAAAAAAACAACTTCCTGCAATGTTTTTTTTTTTAAAACCTGTAACTCAGAAAATGGTCCCTCGCAGTCTGACCTGCTCCTCTCCTCCTCAACCTCGCACCACCTCTGCATACTCTACCTCCCAACACTCTGGCTATCCCATACTTACTCCCGAGCCTGGCACGACGATCCTCGTGGACCAGGAACAGTCTGCTCTCTTCAAAGCCGACCGCGAACTGAAGAAATGCAGGTAAGCTGTATAATGGCATAAATAGGGTTTTTTCAACTTTGGTGCATATCTCAGCCATTTTTGGGAATTTTGGCACCAAATTTTCAACATGGGGTTATTGGAACCCCTCCTCATAAATTCAGTCACTGTCATGGTGTTATTCAGTCCCAAAAGGTGATTTCGTGGTCACTGCATGGAATCATCTTTCGGGACTGATTAACAAAATGACAGTGCCACTGTTCATGATGGGCCTCTCAAAAAGCCTATGTTGCAAATTTGGTGACAAAAATCCCAAAAATGGCTGTTTTACAAGTGTGTGTTGCGCAGTTTCCATGCACGCTCGTAACTTCATGAATTTGTAATATTTTCACTCCAGATTTTCAACATTGCCATTTTCCCACACCTCCTTATGAATAGTACAGCTGTCATTTTACATATCCTGGCTGAAATGTGTTTTCGTATGTCTGGTGCAGAATAGTGCAGTCACTGTGCAAAATCAGTTTTTGGAACAGTTTGACAAAATGACAGTGACACTGTTTATGAGCAGAGGTCCTAAAATGCCTATGTTGAAAATTTGGTGATGAAAGTCCATAAAATGACAGTGTTACAAGCATGTGTTGCGCAGTTTCCACACACCTTGTAACTTAGCAAATTTGCAATTTTTTCATGCCAGATTTTCAGCACTGGCATTTTTTCACACCTCCTTATGAACAGTACAGCTGTCATTTTTCACATCCTGCCTGAAATGTGTTTTCACACCTGTGGTGTACAATGGCGTGGTCACTGTGGAAGATCAACTTTTGGGACAGATTAAGAAAATCACAGTGCCACTGTTCATGAGGGGAGGTCCCAAAATGCCTATGTTGAAAATGTGGTTTAAAAAAACCCAAAAATAATTGGGTTACTGACGTGTGTTGTGTAGTTTCTATGCATGCTCATGATTTCACCAATTTTTCATATTTTTGCTCCAGATTTTCAATGTTGCCATTTTTTAACACCTCCTCATGAACAATACAGTTGTCATTTTTCACATCCCGCGCCCAAAATGTGTTTACATACCTGTGACGCCAAATGGCACAGTCACTGTGCAAAATCACGTTTAGGCTAACAAACTGATACTGCCGCTCTTCATGAGGTGGGGTCACAAAAAGCCCATGTTGATAATTTGGAGTGAAAATACCAACACACGCCTACAGTGTTAGGGTTTCCAACTGTTTCACCCCACCCTATAGAGACTGACAGGCATTAGGGGTGTAACTTGGGATCATCAGCTGTAATGCTCCCGCCATTCCACCACCAACCCCACCCTGCAGCCACTGACAGGCATCGAGGTGTGCCTTGGAGTCTTCAGTTGAGTCACAAAGTTCACCCCATTCTCCTATACTGCACTGACCTCAGTGTATTTCCTTATGGAATGGGGTAAGTATAATGCCCAAGGACCCCAAAACACACCACGACACTTGTCAGTGTCTACAGGGTAGGGTGAGGTAAAATGGCATGAGCATTATAGCTGACAACCCAAAGGCACACCCCAACACCTGTCAGTCTCTGCAGGGTGGGTGTGGGGTTGGCGTCAGTTCAATACTTCACTGCCACTCCTATTATGCATCTCTAACTCCTGCACTACCAACGCCAATGCCAGCAAGACAACATTCGGCATTGACAAATGCTTGTTTATAGTTGTGAAGCACCTTGAGTATTTGGAAAGGCATTCTATAAGTAAATAATTCATTTGTTAAATTAAACATGTGCACATCTAAGCAGTACTCCCCATTGTTCAGGACTCTACCACCGGATGATGGATTGCAAAGGAGCTAGGTGTCCTGATTCAATCTATACAGAGGCTATACAGCCTATCATGTACGGGCACTATTGTAATTATAAAATGGCCAATTACCCTTTCCCGTAGTATTGGAGGTAGCATGTTATGTTATGATTTCAAATAACTGGATTTTCTCAGTAACATGGACTTCTGTCCCTAGGCCAGAGGAGTTGTGGGTTGGTAGGAACTGTCCTCTATATCAGCACTTGTTATAGCAGACTTGTTTGGGTGGCCTCAGGTGAAGCAGGCTTGAAGGAACTCATTTTTCCTCCACAGTTCAGCACTTTGATGTCACAATGCAGTATTTTGTACAGGGAACACACACACCGAGTGTGTCCAAGTTACTGACAATCACATGACCTGCTGCAGACTGATTCTGGAGACTGAGAAATCCTTTTTCTGCACACATTCCAGTACGATTGTCAGCTCTCTATAACAAGAGAAGGATGTGGCTACTGAAGGAGCTCCTACTATTAGAAGCATAGTGGTTTCTGGTAAAAAAAAATTAAATCATGACAGAATTGTGCCTTATCTGTCCAGTTAGTTAACTTTTACTACATTTTAGATGTAGTTTCACGCAGGCAGGCTAGTGAAATTGTGCTGCAATGCAAAGGAAAGGAGAGAGGTGCAGTGTAATCTTGCACTGATAGCTACAGGACCTGCAGCAGGAACAGGAAGACTGAATTTAGCAGACTGGGAAAGAGGATTTGTAAATTATTTATTTGACAAATATTTATTTTAATGAGTGCTGGTGGGGTAGAGCCTAGGGCACAAAAATACATATATATTTATTATTTTATTTTGTTACCCCCCCCCCACATACACACACCCCTTGCAGCAGAAGAGAAGTGAATTTGGTAGATGGGAAAAGGCACAGAGGAGGTTTGAAGGATTTATTTTGGAAACAATTTGACTTCTGGTGGTGTGGAGCACTGAACTCCATCTTTATTTTTTGAAATGTTTTTATATCTGGCTGTGAATGAAGATCACGACATGTAGGTTGCTGCAGGGGGACACTAGGTAATTTAAGGAGGATGATTAGGAGTCTGTGTCAGTGAACGGTGCGATGGATGTGTGTCTGGGTGTCTCCTGTCATGTGTGTAGAAACCAAGGAGAAAAAGAACTAAAAGAAAAATCAATGCAGGGGGAGGAAAGAAGCAGTGAAAGATTCCACCAAGCCTGATCTGCAGATGAAAGCACCCTGAGAAAACCAGAGGCAAACATTTCCCCCTCTGCTTCTCCTTCAAGTAGCTGAAGGTCAACTACCCATGATGATATAAGAGATCCATCCCAATCTGTAAAGGCAAGCCCCTCCAGCTCACCTTGTGCAAACAACACACCAGCTGTTGGAGGCACCACCACAGCCACCTCTGCTCCATGGGCATGGGTGATTGCCTTTCCACCTTAAGGTACTATGTAATGCCCCCCCCATTTCCAGTCCCCAAACCAGATATCAGTAGTGGTAGCAGCACCAAACCCAATGCTACTGCCTATTCATTGTTATGTTTGCTTGCACGCATGTGCAAGAAACATAGTGCCATCATTCGAGTTTTTGGAGGTGTGGCTGCCCTCTTCCAATTCAGCCAGTGTGTTTGCAGGCGTGGCCACAGTTCTCCAATGCCTGCTGGAGCTGTCTATGACAGCAGTCCAAAATGCAGTGGTGTACAGTTGAAAGGGGGAGCTACGCTTCAGTGAGCAGTGATAAGATATCAAGTGCTCATGCATCCCCTACACACACACACACACACACACATGTACACGCATACTTTCGTGCTGACTACACTGTGTGGCAGTGGGGTGCCCAATCCCCGTCGGCTGTGCGACCCCCCAACAGAGTTCTACATGCCACGCTGGGTGCCCACCCCAGCATGGTTATATATAGTCAGCGGGGTGGCCAATCCCGTCGGCTCCACTGTCCCCCAGAGGTACAGTGCCTCGCTGAGAGCCCACCACACATAGCAACAGGTGCTGTCACCCGACAGGGGTGCCCAATCCCCGTCGGCTCCACGTCCCCCCAAACAGCCATCCTTGTGCCACGCTGGGAGCCTAACCCAGCGTGGCAAATTTCCCGCGTCGTCTCCTCCTTTGTTTAAAAAACAACAACCCTGAAACAGAAAAAGGGACCCTCGCTGTCTCTGCTCCCACCCGTGACCACCCACTGCGCACCCTGCCTCCCCACACCCCACTCACCCCATACTTACCTCCGGACTCTGGTGCGACGATCTTCAGTGGACCGGGAACACGTCTTCACTCTTCAAAGCCGACCGTGAACTGTGGAAATGCCGGTAAGCTGTATAATGGGATATATAGGGTTTTTTCAACTTTGCTGCATATCTCAGGCATTTTGGGGAATTTTTGCACCAAATTTTCAACATGGGGTTTTTGGGACACCTTCTCATGAATGCTCTCACTGTCATGGCGTTAATTGGGCTCTAAGGGTGATTTCACAGTCACCGCGTGAAATCACCTTTCGGGACCAAGTAATGAAATGACACTTCTGAAGGAGGGCTCTCAAAAGCCTATGTTGAAAATTTGGTGGAAAAATTCCTAAATAAAACAGTTTTATGAGCGTGCGTTGCGCAGTTCCTATGCACGCTCATAAGTTTGCGAATTTTCAATATTTTCAATCCAGATTTTCAACATTGCCATTTTATTACATTTCCTTATGATCAGTACAGCTGTCATTTCTCACATCTTGCCCCAAACTTGTTTCCACCCATTTAGCGCTCAATGGCACAGTCGGTGTGCGAAATCAATGTATGGGACACATTAAGAAAATCACAGTGACACTGTTCATGAGCAGAGGACTTAAAATGGCTATTTTGAAAATTTGGTGAAAACAATCCTAAAAATGACTGTTTTACGAGTGTGTGTTGCGCAGTTCCTATGCACGCTCGTAAGTTTGCGAATTTTCAATATTTTCACTCCAGATTTTCAACATTGCCATTTTATTACACTTCCTTATGAACAGTACAGCTGCCATTTTTCACATGTCGCCCAAAATGTTTTCTGCACATGTAGCGCACAATGGTGCAGTCGGTATGTGAAAGCAATGTTTGGGACAGATTAAGTAAATCACAGTTACACTGTTCATGAGCAGAGGTCTTAAAATGGCTATGCTGAAAATTTGGTGACAAAATTCCATAAAGTGACTGTTACAAGTGAGGATTGCGTAGTTTCCATGCACCCTCGTAAGTTCATGACTTTGTAATATTTTCAGTCCAGATTTTCACCAGTGGCATTTTTCCACACTTCCTTATGAACAGTACAGCTGTCATTTTTCATAACATGGCCGAAATGTGTTTTCACACTTTCAGCGCAGAGATGCGTGGTCGCTGTGGGAAATCATTGTTCGGGACAGATAAAGAAAATCACAGTGACACTATTCATGATCGGAGGTCCCAAAATGCCTGTGTTGACAACCTGCTGTAAAAATCCCCAAACTAATTACATTACGGTGTGTACTGCACAGTTTCTATGTACGCTCGTGACTTCACCAGTTTTTTAAATATTTTTACTGCAGATTTGCAACATTGCCATTTTTTACACCTTCCCATGAACAGTACAGCTGTCATTTTTCAAATCCTATTCAGAATGTGTTTTTGCACCTGTGGTGCTAAATGCCATAGTCGCTGTGCATAAGTAGCTTTTGGCTAACAAACTGATATTGCCACTGTTCACGAGGTGGGGGTCACAAAAAAAATGTTGAAAATTTGGAGTGAAAATACCAATGAATGCCTGAGGTATTAGGGTTTCCAACCATAATGCCCCACCCTGTAGAGAATGATAGGCATCAGGGGTATAACTTGCGATTCTTGCCTGTAATGCTCATACCATTCCACACCCTGCAGCCAGTGAGAGGCATTGAAGTATGCCTTGGACTCTGACCCCAAAGTTCACTCCATTCTCCTATACCGCACCCATCTCACCGTATTTCCTGATGGAATGGGGTGCGCATAAGGGCCAAAGACCTCAAGGCACACCGTGACACTTGTCAGTGTCTGCAGGGAAGGGGTGTGGTGAAATGGCATGGCCGTTATGCCTGACGACCCAAAGGCACACCCCAATGCCTATCACTCTCTGCAGGGTGCTGGTGGGGTTGGCTTCAGTTCAATACTTCACTGCCATTCCTATTATTGCAGCTCTGTAACTTCTACACTACCAATGCCAATGCCAGCAAGCAAACATTAGGCATTGACAAATGCTTGTTTTAAGAAGCTGTCAGTAAGTCTGAGTCTGGCACATATACTATTGTTATCTTGCTATTTGAAGAAAAAGGGGAACTGTTTGGAGTAGGGCATGGTATACCAATCCCACAATTTTTTAAAGTAAGCCCATAGCAGCACTGCCAAAGTGGTCATAGTGGAGGAGAATACCAGTGAAGATGACATACAAGTGGAACTGTTGGAGCAGAGGGCATGAGAGTGAGGTGGTAGAAGAAGGATGAAGCAGGTGCACACAATGGAGAGGCAGTAAAAGGGCAGGAGAAAGCTGAAGAAACCCACAAGGTGGAGAGGCATGGGGAAGGGGTAGAAGAAGTTGAAGAGGAGGAAAAGCAGGGAGACAATTCAGGAGAGAAGGAAGATGAAGCAGAGATGTTCTGATGATGACTGGCATTGGGGTGTGCGTTGGGGTCGTCGGCCCTAACTCTCACCCCAGCACATGTATGAACAAGCAGAGGCATAGGACAATGGGGTGAGAGTTAGGACCTACAACACCAACACACACCCCGATGCCAGTTGGGTGGGGCGGGATGAGGAGGTGCAAGGGGGGGTTTTCAACCCTAAAACCAAATTTCCTCTCTTTTGTAACTGTGGAACAACCCTAACTGATGCATTAAATTGAGGTTTTGCCTCTAATTTCCCTTCCTTTTGAGAATGAGGACTATAAATAGTGAATGGAATGGGGTGGTGAGAGCGCGGGGCCCTTCTTTTTGTGACATAGTAATGGTAACAGCAACGCAAACCGCAAGCAGTAATAGTTACGCACATGGTGACACAAATGTAAATTGTAAAGCAAGCTTTAATAGAAACGCAGGTGCAAAGTGACGCCAAAGCAAAAAGTGACGCAAACGGAGACACAAGCCCATACAGAAACGCAACTGGTAACACGCATGGTCATGGTACCACTATTGTAAATGCAAATGATAACTGTGACAGCAACAATAATGCAAAAGGAAACAGAAACGCAAATGCAAACACATACGGAAATGCAAACCACAATGCTCACGGTCACGGTACCGCAATTCTAAATGGAAATGGTAATGGTAACAGCAACAATAATGCCAAAGGAAACAGAAACACAAATGCAAGCACGTATGGAAACGCAAACTGTGACATGCATGGGCACGGGAATGCAATTGGAAATGCAAATGGTAACAGAACAACGAAGACGCAAAATGAAAGACAAACGCAAATGGAAACAGAAGGGCGGCCCTCAACAGAAATGCACAAACACAAACACAAACAGTAGTGGAGACAGAAATGGTAACAGTAACGCAAATGCAAGTGCAAACGGAAATGCAAAGGGTAACGCACATGGTGGCGTACACGGGAATGCTAACACAAACCGGCATGGAAACACAAGTGTAAAGCCTACGTGTAACAGGAACTGGAGCTCGCACTGTATTTTGCCCCAAAAGCTCCATTGAGAAACACAGTAAAAACAAAGAATGTATGCATAATAATGGGCCTCGGAGCAGAAAACGAGCAGTTGTAATACTAAAATGGTAATATCTAAGTAACCATCCAACATAGAAAAAAAAATAAAATTTCACATGATTCATGAGTTTTCTGGCTAGGTTTTCACTAAATGGGCTAGTCATTGTCTCGACAAAGATTCCGTATCTCGCATCATTTCTGAGATACGAGCCCCAAAATGCATGGTGGACGCCACCATGTTAGTCTATGGGGAAAAAATGTCAACTTTGGAGTACCGTAACTTTGCATCCGTGCAATATTTTGTCACCAAACCACCAAAAGGCACATCTGTGAGAGATGTTGGCTGCCTCCCCTCCATATTTCAGCCCAAAAGACCAAACCATTTTTTTGCAGCAGGGTGGTAAAGAATTCCTGTCATTTTGGCCGTAGTCTAGAAAAGTAGTGTTGTGATTTGCGACACCTTTGCAAAAATTTGTAGAAAGTGTCGTGGGTCGACTACTACTTTAAACCTACTTTTCCCAGAAATTTGAAAAACATATTTATGGGGTATTTAACCCCAAAATAAAGACATGACTAGCATCCTCATGGCTCGAATAGGTAAACACAAAAAGAATTATGTCCCTAGATGGTCCCAATTTTAAATGCCAAGCATTTCTGTGATCAGTAACTGAAAACAAAATGGCGGATTTGCAACACTGCTAGGGCCATTTGTGACACTAAAAAGTGCATTTGCGACACTTTCGAACTTTTTGTTAACTTTTCCTATTGACTTATAATGGGAACTTGTTTTTTGAATAACTTTTGAACTGTTTAATATTTTTTCACAAAATCTTCAAAAGACACATTGGGGATACCAGCCACATGTCCTGTGAAGTTTTTGGACCAGTCGCATAAACCGTGCAACCTGTAGGCATGAACAAAGAATGCACAAAAAAACGTAATTGCACTCATGAATGTTGTTTCATAACTCTGCAGCCATACATCTGACTGATACGAAACTTACCAGATCTCAAGATCTATGGTTACACCCCATGTCTGCCAAATTTCAGGCAAGTCCGTGACTGGTGCCAAAGTTATTAAGGTACAAAGTTTCACCATTGAACCTTAATTGGGGTACTCAAAACTAACTATGGTAGAACTACAATGCTACCATAATAAATATATAAATATATAGATATATAGATATGTAAAACAAAAGGAAGCTGGGAAGGCAGTCAGAACAGCAAAGGCCCGAACCGAGGAAAAGATAGCCAACTCAATTAAGAAGGGAGATAAAACCTTTTTTAGGTACATCAGGGATCGAAGGAAGACTAAGGGAGGGATAGTGAGGCTTAATAAAGGGAGGGGTGGGCAGAGGGTGACGGTGAAAAGGCAGAGATACTAAACAAATATTTTTGCTCAGTATTTACGAATGAAGTGGCGGGAGGTACCTAAAACAAACAATAGAAACACTCTGGATACAGAAGTTGATACCAGTCCATTTACAGAAGAAAGGGTTCTGAAAGAACTCTTAAAACTGAAGGTGGACTAAGCAATGGGGCCTGATGGGATTCATCCCAGAATTCTAAAAGAACTAAGGGTAGAACTAGTGACACCACTGACTACCCTCTTTAACAAATCATGGGAGCATGAGGTGGTATCTGAGGACTGGAGGAGGGCAGATGTGATTCCCCCTCACAAAAGTGGGAGCAGGGCAGAAGCAGGAAACTACAGACCTGTTATTTTAACCTCAGTGATAGGGAAAATGATGGAATCACTTCTGAACGAAAGAATTGTCAAGTACCTAGAGGCCAGAGGGGCACAGGACCCAAGGCAGCATGGATTCACAGCAGGAAGGTCATGCCAGATGAATCTAATAGATTTCTTTGACTGGGTGACCAAAGTAGTAGATCAGGGAGGGCTGTGGACATGGCCTACCTAAACTTTAGCAAGGCATTTGACACAGTCCACACAAAGCTTAATATACAAGTTAGCCAGCTTGGGAGTGGGTCCCAAGATGATAGCCTAGGTAAAGAATTGGCTGGAGAATAGGACACAGAGGGTAATAGTAAATGGAGTCCTCTCTGAAGAAGGGGGTTACTAATGGGGTACGCGGGTTCAGTATTAGACGGTCCTCTTCAATGTCTTTATAGAGACATTGCAGAGGGACTGGAAGGAAAAGTATGTCTCTTTGCAGATGACACAAAGATCTGCAACAGAGTTGATGCACAAGGTGGGGTGGAAAAGATGAGAAGGGACTTGGCTAAGGTTAGAGAAATGGTCAGATGTATGGCAGCTTAGATTCAATGCTAAGAAGTGCAAGGTAATGCACCTGGGAAACAAAAACCCAGGAAGAGTACACAATGGGGGTGAGATGCTAACAACAACAAAATGGAAAGGGAACTGGGGTAGTCATATCAGATGACTTAAAGGTGGGCAAGCAATGTGAGAGGAGCAGTAAGGAGGGCTGGGGGATACTGGGATACATAGGGAGAGGCATCACCAGTAGAAAACAGGAAGTTGTTATCCCTCTATACAGACAGCTGGTGAGACCCCATCTGGAGTACTGTGTGCAGTTCTGGAGACCCAATCTCCACAAGGACATAGTCAAGATGGAAGCTGTCCAGAGGAGGGCAACTAAAATGGTGCAGGGTCTGCACCAGAAGACATATGGAGAGAGACTAAAGGAGCTTAATATGCATAGCCTCGAGGAAAGGAGGGAGAGGGAGGACATGATAGAAACTTTCAAGTAACTCAAGGGAATCAACAAAGTCCAAGAGGGTAGCATCTTTCAAAAAATGAGGTGTACAAGAACAAGGGGGCACAATTTGAAGATGGGGTGGTGGCTCAGAGGTAATGTAAGGAAGTATTTTTTCACAGAGAGGGTTGTGGATGCATGGAATGACCTTCCAGAGGAGGTTGTGGAGTCAAAAACAGTGGTTGAATTCAAGCATGCATGGGGCAGTCATAAGGCAATTCTAGGGGGTTGGGGTAGAAAGAAGTAGGCTGCTGGTTAACTAGGATCTGCAGCTTATCCATTAGGTAAGGAAATGGGCAGACTGGGTGGGCCAAGTGGTCCTTATCTGCCATAAAATTCTATGTTTCTATGTTTCTATAAATATATTATGTATGCAAAAGTGAAAAGCAAGAAAGCAAGATGGACAGGCAGGGAACTCTAAAGACCAGACCCAACCTCAGCCCCCTGATGACCAGCCTTATTGTAAACCTAGTGGTGCTTCTACCAATGCTGTCCTGCCATGGAATCCAACCCAGCCTCATCATTTCACATGGTAGAGCAAAGTAAATCAACTTGCAGTCACCACTCTCCCCCCCCCAAAGATCCCAGTAGTCTAGTCATATAGCTAATGAAAATAGTCATTACATAGTGTGGCAGTATTTTACTAATGATCCCATAGATCTACTGAGAACACTTTGCAATTTTTGTAACAGAAAGATCATCCGTGGTCAGTCTGATAGGACTTTGGGAATCAATGTTCTGGCTGGTCATCTAAAGCATGAAAATGGCATCTTCCACACTCAAGTTACACTGTTCAGTAGCAGAAGCAGGGATAGTTGGTGGGATAACATGGGTTGTTCAAGTAATGCAGCCACCAGGGCAGCCACAGCTGCTAAGTGATGCATTCCCAGGTACTGCACCACCTCAATATGCACTTCAGCACAGCACCAACTACCAAAAACAAAGCAAAATATACTTCCTAAGTCATTACATGCTGCACTAAACTGTCACTAACTCACCCAACCTCTATCCAAATCACACAAGACCGGGGAGAGGATGGCCCTTGATCTTTAGCCATTTTCCACTGTAAAGGAACCAGCTTTTGAAGATTTTTGCATTAACTGAACCCCACATACAACATTCCTCCATTCTCCATGTTTTCAAGGCATGTTCTGTCTAGCATGCATGAGTCAGTATACATGCAGATGATGACACTTCTGAATGAGGCAGGGGGGTTCTGTGCATTTTGCTAGTAATATCTGGAGCAGTAGTGCAAACCAAAGCCTCCTAGGTCTCACAGCCCATTGAGTTGTTTACATAAAGCAGAATCACACCATTCCCACCCTGCCTACACTACCACCAGCTCCTGTAGGAGATATATTGAAGCAGACAGCCTTACAGAACCACACCAATAGAGGAAGTAGCTTACTTAATATGTCAATCACAGAGGGGAAGGACAGCAGTGAAAACCTTCTACGGATCATCTAAGAACTGCTGGGCATCCTGATAAACCCTCATGATCTGAAGGTGGGAAGATTCATAATGGGCAGTGAAAGTATTCAAATCTATTAATTGGGTAATACCCAAGGGCATCCAATGCCATATTCATGGGAGACCTGAAAAGTACTGAACAATAAAATAATACATACAATACACCATACATCATGGGTCATAACATGAACATTGTGAAAAATTCAAACAGCATTGTTTTAGGTATTTCTTTAAAACATACAAGGAAGTAGTAGACAATAATGATTCAGATAATGCATTCTGTAATGTAACAACATGGTACTACAAAAACCTTTGTCCAAAGTATGCTCACAAAAAGGGAGACCTAAAACCTTAATGTGTACATATCTAGTAAGTCATTGATTAGTACATTCATGAACACCAGCCCTAAAAGAAAGTGGAACCTGAGAATTATAAATCCTTTTAAATGTTGTTAAACTGAAGTAGTTAACCCTTTCTTCAAAGGAGAACCACTCCAGAGCGATGATGGTTTTTCTGATGAGCAGGACTAGCAAATTGACAAACTGAGTGATAGAGCACTTTAACTCACTCAAGATCAATTATGGAGGCTCAAGAATATATTGGAAGGCCATAATCAATAATAGAAAACAACAGTGATTTAGCCAGTACTTTCCTTGAATGAATAGATAACCGACTTTTTAATTGGTAAAAATGCCCCAGCTGAGAAGGCACATTTTTAACTACATAATCAATGTGATATTGAAATGTCAAACGTTAGTCCAAAATAAATACAAGGTAGAGAAAAATTTTAACTTGCTCAACTGGACTGCCATCTAAATTGATGAACAAAAAAGAAGGATCAAGTTGTTTAAGGTTTTGTTGAGTGCCAAAGAACAAAGATTTTGTGTTGGCAGTGTTCAATAACATTCCATTGTCAGAAAGCCATGTTTGTTCTTCTCAAAGTCCCTTTGGAGATGGAAACCAATGTCACTAGGGTTATTACCTGATCTATATAAAACAATATCATCGGCATACATGGTAATGCACGTGTCTGTATCCTGAATGACAGATGGCAAGTAATTTTCATAAAAATACAAAAAAGTATGGGGCCCAGGGTTCATTCTTGGGAACACTCATGTTTGAGTCAGCCATGGAAGAACACATGCAGCCAAGCATAATTGACTGTTTTCTATGAGATAAATAATGTGAAAACCAATTTATTGATGTAGATGAAAAAAAATGAGATTCTCAAGTCTTGCAAGCAGGTGACTGTGATTAAGTAACAGGCTGAAGGCCATGAATGATTGGGATTTCAGCCATACACCATGTTTTACACATGCACTGAATCTGGTGGTGTGTCATGTGCTTGACAAGCATGCAGAGCTGAAAGAAACACTTGACACTGTATAGGACATCACTGTAAGGAATATTTCCATCATTCCTTCAAATGTGCTGAGCTTCTTCACCTGTAGCAGCAGTAGCATTTCTCAATTAATGATGTGGCAATAAGGTGGAACTTTGTTTCTTATATGGCAGTGAGACTGGTGGAACAGAAAGTTGTATTCCAGGCTATGGAATGTGATGATGTGGTCTGTGACAGATGCTGTATCAATTCTTGGTGCACTGATGTGTAATGCACTGATGTGTGCTGCAAAAATGTGTTCCAATCCTGAGACCCTATGAACAGGACATCAAAGATGTCAGTGCTGATTTTGCAACCTTTAGCATGGTTCTTCTCTTGGTAAGTCTCCTTAAATGACACACATGCTGCTATTCAAAATCGTTCTACATCATCCCAGCAAAGAAAGGCTGGTGGTGGTGGTGGTCACTGAGACAGTGATACTGGTGGTGGTGGTGGTGGTTGTGAGAATAACAGTGATGGTGATAATGATAGTGTAGAAGATGTGGTGATAGCACTAGTTAATCTGGGTCACTTTAGCAGCAGCACAAGCAGCATACAATATTCATTAAGGAAGTGGCGGAGATGTTTATTCTGGCAAAGTTGTATTACAGACACATAATTTAGCATGGCATCTTTATTAGATCTCAGTATTAAAGATATGTACATTTCTTCTGGATTCATCAGCAATATCATCTGGAGAAAACACTGACTGCTGGCAGACATTATGGAGGAAAGCAAATATATCCCATCAGAGTACATGATAGAGGATTATTTAGCAAAATCACTGTCTAGCCAAAGTAGTGATTACAAATGTGGCAAAACAGACAAGGGAGGCAATCCATAGGGGAAATCCATGGGGGGGAATGGAACTTGGTGGTACCATGGGGTAGTAGCTGGGAGAAGGAGTCTGAGGCAGGGCTGAAGCAGCCACCTGAGACACACAGGAGCAAACAAACTGGACAAAAGTACTCCTTCTTAATTCCTATTTGAGGAGGCTATGTTTAGTGATAAATAGTTTTGGTGGTACAGTTGTTTATGGTATATAGCTGGATGCCCAGAATATTAAACATGTAGCATTAGGTCATGTTTAGGGGCAGGAAATGAATTATTTTCTCTTGGTAGTCAGTCCAGTGAGTTACCTGAGAAGAAATTATGGCCATCTGTGATTGTTTTAGGTACAGTAGGGCATATTAGATAAATATTATATACATTGAAAGAGAAGAAAACAGCTAAGGTACTTTTAGATCAGGTCCATTTGTTAATGTTTAACCATTTGTATCTGATCATGATATACTGGATTGAAGATAAAGAACCATGTATGAATGATGCACTCTGGTTGTCCATCCACCGAAGATCAGCATACAATACATTGGAATTACAACACGTTGAACCAGATTCATTTTCTTGTGTGTGATGGCAATCTATAATGAATTTTACAGTTGATGTCAAGCCCTAGTCTGATTGCATAATGAGAAAAGGGTTACAGTACACAAAAAACACTTTTGGTGTGCATGTTTTTTTTTATTTATTTATTTTATTTAAACATTTGGTGACCGGGAAAGGCACTCTGAGCCAAGGTTAGTTTTCAGGTGCATTCCAGCATGGTTTTAGGCACCAGCAAATCCTGCAATTGCTGGTGGCCCCCTGCTTATGGGGGGCCCCAACTAAAACCATTTACCTTAATTATTTTAAATCTTTTTTTATTATCTTCTTAAAACAGCAATAAAGGACTGTGCAGATTTTGATGTGGGATCATGATTTCATGAAAAGCCTTACTAAGCTATGACCCAGGCAATAAGAGGCAGATAGGTAACAATGGATGTGAGAGAAAGAACAGTATGCACTGACACTGCAGTTTCCCTTTAAATTTTTTTAAGATGCCACTAGTACTAAAAATATAATAAAATGACGTGTGTGTACTGGTTACAGTTAAACATATGGGGTGATGGGCAAGTAGGGGGGCCCCATTACTTCATTAATCTGCTGGGGGCCCCCAAAATCCTAAAGCCGGCCCTAAACCCAGGGGAAGGGAACATGGGATCAAGAAATACAATTATGATGGCACATAGGCAAAGAAATAAATTACAAGATAACTAGTCGAGCATACTGCAGTACACAAATGCAGCAATACAGGAAGCATACAAATACAATAGTACAGGGATCATAAAAAATACAATAGTACAGGGAACATACAAATACACATGGCACTTAGGCGGCACCTAGTAACTTGCATGATGACTGGTACAACAAATAGAGGCTATGCGCATAATTAAATTAATGGTGAGGTTTTTGGGTTGGGGAGGAAAGGCAAGGAGTAGTGTAGATGCAACTGGGATTCAACAGAAAGTGCTATATGATGTTATGGGAACACATGGGGAGGGGAAGAAGGTGTGGCATGGATCTGACACAGAAGAGAGAGGGAGAGTTGCGTAGGAGAGGAGTTTGATAATTCCACAGAGAGGGGAGGCAGTAGTTAAAAGCTGATGTACCCATGTTGGAAGATGGGGTCGAGAGTGTTTTCTAAGGCCTTTGTTGGAATTATCGAGTAGCTGTGAATATAGATCATAAATCAATCTTATTGAAATAATATTATCAGAGGCATGATTCCACTGATATATTGTCTGTGGATACCTTAGATATTTTCTGTGTATACTTCAGATAATCCTCTTGTTCTACTTACAGCTCACATGCTGAAACCATCTTTCATTTAAATTATTCTATAATGCTACTTCTTTTGGTGAAAAAAATATTTTATTTATTTGGCAATCCTGGATAAATAAGTTGTTAAAAGAATCAGTATATATAGAGGATATGCAGTGACATGACTCAAAATATGCAATGTGTCTTCAAGTAAGAGGACGTTACATCATGTCTCATGAGTACAAAGCTTGCACAAGTAATGATTGAGTCCTAGTCTGCTTCACACAGGGCTGTTTGGGCTCTGTGCAAAGCAGTATAGCTGAGACCTAATTAGCTTCCCATGTGCCCTGTATGCAAGCAGACCAGACTCCTACAGCTGTAGCTGAAGACATAGTCAGATATTTCCAGATAGCTTGCTATATTTCTAAATAGATTTTCTCCAGTGACCATACTGTGGAACTGCAGGCAGGCAGGCAGGCAAGAAATCTCTTTAGAGATACTCAAGAAATTTCAGGAAATAGCTGACCATGTGTTTGACTGTAACTGTAATTTTCTTCATGCAGGGCTTTTCAGAAGCTACATGAAACAGGACCTGGGTTCTAACTTGCTTTGTGTAGGTCCCTTTGGGATTAGGATCCAGATTGTGCTTTGAAATTCAGTTTGATGGAGTTCACAAAGGTGGTGCATGGGGACAGGCAAAGTTAAAGTTCAATGTAGTTTTGTCTGTTTTAGATAGTAATAGCATCTGAGTGCATGCATCATGCAGGGCCATGTGGCCCTGTGTGAAGTATAAGGAGATGTGCAGGGTCCTGTAGGCCCTACATGAAGTGTGAGGCATTGTGCAGGACCCTGCAGTCGAAGTGTGAAGCATGAGGCCAACAATAACTGCCTCTTATAAAGCAGATCCATGAGGACATGAACTGAACCACACTGGTACCTTGTTTCATGAAGCAGGTTCAGAGTGACAGACAGTACCCTAGACTACAGGTGGGCTGGGTATCAATGTTGATGGCCAGGGAGTGAGCATGATGTCAGGGTGTTAGAGTAAGCTGTACGCCATGGGTCAGACTGGCAAGCTGTATCCAGGGCTGGCATGTGAAATATGTGGTGTTAGTGTCCCAGTCATGATATTAGGTGACCCCACTTACCCACTGCTCCCATGGCTCATGAAGCCTTACAGCAATGCAAGTGAACCAAGCAAATACTTGTTGTGCACTTCACAATCTCTGTGAGGACAAAGATGAGGTGTACATGGTAGTCATAGAAAAGTTTATCAGTACTGAGGTATACCTGGGTATACTGAGGCAGAATGAGGCAGGATCATATTACAGTCAATGCAAATTGCCTCAGTGGTACCTCGAGGTAGGAAACTTTTAGATAACTACCGCTATATCTCGATAGCTTGGCCACTGATGTTGACACCACTCTTTTCCCTCAACCAACAGATAATGACTGTGTACCCATGGATGAAATTTATGTTGCAGCAATTAACAAACAGACTACTTCTGTGCGAGACACACTGGCCCAACACTTCTTGACCCACAAAGTACGTTTATTTGTGGTTCAGTGATATGATTACTCAGACATATAAATATTTTTAATGTGTTGTAAGATAAATAACTGTTAAATGCTCCTTTTTTAAGGTGTCTCAATGTTACTGTTTTGTGAAATGTAATGACAATTTTATCGTGCACTATAAAGCCAGAACAAAAATATGAAAAATAGATAACAGTATGCATGCATTACAGTTAACCTTCCTTGGATAATCAGGTTTACTGAAATGTATATAACAAGGCCTGGATATTCAAAGAAGATGCATGGCACAACATGAGATGCGCTGGCGCAAACCAGAAGATGCACCACGGGGCCATATTGAAAGGACAGAAATGCGCAGCATATCACCAGATGCGCCTGAGTGCAACTATAATTTATGTGGCACAAGTGGAGGGGGCATTCGCATGAATGTGCCATGCAGCCCTACATTCAGCCAAAATGTGCTGTGCATCTGCAGTGCATCATGCACATGCACCGTGCAAAGACAGGCATATAAAAGGCATGCCTAAGTCCAAGCCTCCCACAGGCACAAAGCAGCACTGCACCGCAAAGCAGTCATGGATGGGTCTGCATTACTAATGGCAGCAGTCATGAGGGGAGTAAGGAGACAGGAGGAACAACAACATGGTCATAGAAGGGCCCATAGGTGGTATGCCCAGCAGAGAAGATACCATGCCCATGTCACATTTGAACAGCTGAGTGATACAGAGATCGTGGGCCGGCGCTGACTCAACAGGGCACTTCTGAGACAGCTTTGTGAGCTGCTCCATGATGACCTACAGACATCAACACACAAGAGTCATGCCATGATGGTGGAGACAAAGGTGACAGAAGCAATGTGTCTGCTCGCCACGGTCACCTTCAAGACACCAGTGGGTGAAATAACCGGCATCACACAGTCTGCCACATCCCGTCTCCTCACCCAGTTCTTCACTACTCTGCTGCCACATGCTTTGAAGTACATCAAATTCCCAAGCACACAGGCAGAGAGGACAGAAACCATGATGCAATTCCACAGGGTGGCACATATGCCAGGCATGCTAGGGGCCATAGACTGCACTCATGTGGCACTATGTGCACCACCTGGCCCTAAGGGCATTGCATATGTCAACAGGAAGGACTTACATTCTGTAAACTGCCAGATAATGGGCTCACACAGCACACAATGGCACACAATATAGCTGGTGGAACTGCTGAGTAGGACACCGACTTGGGTCGTCACAACCAAAAGGCATGGTGTGCCATGGCCCATGTGTGCCCAATGCACCATGAACCACAGGCAGAAGGGGGGGCTGTGCACTATGGGGTAGGGCTGGACACACACACAGCATTCATACCTGTCCAGGCATGCAGTGGCACAGGGCCTGGATCTGACGCAGGTGCCGTGGTGGTCAGTGGCAGTGTGCCTGCCGGGGCAGGGCATTTGTACAGCAGGGCATGGCTGTGGGAGGTCATGTCATGCCTGGCCAATGCTCTGCATGCAACACACATGCAGTGCACCCACCAATGTGACATTGCAGGCATGGTCGGGGGCGGGGTGGAATGGTAGTGTAGGGCCACACAGAGCTGGGGCTGACATGCACGTGCATAGGGACATTGCACACCTGGGAATGTATGATGTACACTAATCACTGTTTATCACCCACAGGTGATTGTGAAAACCCCTTACGGCCATGGATGCTTACCCCATATGCCAGCCCACATCCCAGACAGAGGATAAGTATAATGAGGCACATGCCGTGACACGCAATATCATTGGTTATGTTTCCGGAATGCTGAAAAATGGGTTTCAGATGCCTGGACAGGTCTGGTGGTGCCCTACAGTACAGCCCAGAGAAGGCCTGTGGCATATTCCTGGCCTGTTGCATGCTACACAACATGGCTATGGACCATGGAATCCATGTCCAGGTCAAGATGTGTGGCAGCTCAGAGGATGAGGGACCAACAGCTGGGGGTGGGCAGGCAGTCCATGACTGTAGGGACCCATGACTGGCCACCAGGGCATGGTAGCACAGGGACAAAATTGTGGAGGAGTACTTCAGAGACCACAGGTGGGCACCAGAGAGGAACCATAGTGGGCTGTGTAATGGCAGGTGAGTTTTTTTGGGACCACATGTGCAGATCAGCTGATGCAGCAGGGTTGACAGGACCACAGTGGTGGAAGCACACACTCATATAGGTGTGGCTACTGTGGTGCAGTCAGGTACTGGGGTACATGGGGTTACTGTGGTGGCTGGCATGGATCAGAGGACACCACCTACACACATGCACAGTGGACACACAAAGGCTGCACTCATCATGCCCATGTCAGACAACACAACAGCTGTGCCCCAGTACATGCCCCAAATACCACAGGGACAGCATGGACATGCATGGCACAGGTGCATGTGTGTGCCACTGCACATGGACCAGGGCATGGCCAGCAGAGTGCATGGGCCAATGACACCTGGATGGGGAATGTGCCATGATGACTGCACACAGGTGGCATCACAGTGTCCCACCATGGCCACCACAGACACATGGGCGGCCATGCCCACAATGAGTGACCCCTTCTGGTGTGTCACCCATCTCAGCAGGTGACTAAACTGTGCTAGTAGGGGTAGACCCATGGGACCATGACCGTGTGTTCATGGGTGTCTCATTCCTGAAGTCCAGATGGGACCCAGGGGTGTTGGGAATACCTGAAGCAGGGGATGGCATCAGAAGCAATGGTGTCACCCGATGCCATGTGATAGGAGTGCTGACATCACAATGTGGAGTGAAGCAGGCACTCCTGCATCCATGGGGTGTCAGGGCAGCACAGCCCACCTCAATGGCCTGTGCAATCCTCTTGAAGCCTGCGGTCATGTCCGCCCACAGTTGGGGAATCTTGCCAATTTGGACAAACAGTTTTTAAATTAGATGTACATTAGATGTACATAACTGAAATCCCAATTTTGGCCAGTTTTCCAACATTTTTCACAGAAATTTTGCAAAATTTTGCAGAGGCAAAATCTGAAATTTGCCAGAATTTCATAGTGGAAGTTACATTTTGCCCAGGCCTAGTTAGCTGGGGTGTGTAACTCTCCAAATGACTGCACACCTACAAATGGGAACCATTTTTTGTCTTTATGTTTCTTTTTGAAAATGCCATTTAGTAAGCACAATAAAACACTCCATGGTGTGTGGACCTTGAGGAATGCATGCATTCTCTGGTGTTTACAAAATCCAGAGGTGTGCATCCATTCTCCATCCACCAAACACTCAGTCTTGCATTATTGCTTATGTTTACTATTGCCTCAGTAGACTGTTTCTTTTGAAACACTGTTATATGAAAAAGTTGAACTACCTCTTCTGCAGTTTTACCTACAAAGATGAAAAAATGAACAACTAAAACAATCTGCCATTTTCAGTCTTTGCAGATTGCTTGAAAGGTCTTTTGGTACCATTACATTCTACTTAAAGCTGAGCCAGCCTTAGTTCTTTCATGGTAATTGGAGATGGGCAAAATTGGATAAATTCGCTCCTCGAATTAATCCATGAATTTAGCACAATTCATGATGTGTGGATCGATATGCAAAGTGTGGAATTTCACCATGAATGGTGGAATTCCACCCATGAAGTGCATAATCCTGCCATTTGCTGGTGAAATTCCACACTTCATGGGTGAAATTCTGCAATTTGCATGGAAAACTTCACAATTTTGGGTGAAGTCGAAGTTGCTGAGGGTAGGGAAAACTTAGCCAAACTCTGCAAATGCAGATTTCATCCACTTTGCAGCAACTTCACCAGTGAATTAAAACATCAGCACATCTCTAATGGTAATTTTCAAATATTTCCCATGATGCTATGCATTAGTAGGGTATGTGCAATTTGGTATTTCTAAAAATCTAGACCCAGGAATGTTTAGTAAAGACAGAAATGTTAGGAAAAACATTCCACTACATAGAAATGTGATCATTATTACTGTACAAGTTCAGCAAATGTTTAAAGCTCACAGACTTTACCAGACATGCCAGACCTGAAAATCTGGCTTAAGGCTTGTGGGTTTTTGTTTTTCTTCCTTTAGCAAAGGCTGGAAAAGGTATATTTTCATAATAGGAGGTGGCCTCTGAGACACTTTCTATCTGTTAAAGATTGAGTTCAGATCAGCAAACATACTGAGGCATGTTACGATTCCCTGTGGCATGCTTAATCCACCCCATCCATGGCCTTCTCCACTCCCCTTCAGATCCCACTTGTTTTGCAGGCCTACACTGGCAGGTGAGTTGAAGGGCATGCTGTGGATATGTGAGGGACACAGCCACAATTTGTGTCATGAACAAAACCACTTGCACCTAGCATTAATTGAGTAGGAGGGATGTGGAACACATAGCAGGGGGTACCCTGCTGTAAATCTTTATGCAAACCCTGCTGCAGCAGTTACCTTTATTTTGGCCAGTTGCCCCTTCTCCAATAAATATCCGCACCTATCCAGCCCTCTTCCTCACCATGGAGGGCAGGAGGCACAGGGCTTTCAATCTACAGAATTGAAATGTTTTTAAAAGTAGTGCATGTTCTCTTAGTGATTATGGTAGTCTGAAGGATTACTGTATTTCATGAACATCAGTATGTCTCCTCCAGTTGCTCTTGATGCCTTTGAGGAGCTCCACCAGGGTGTAGAGGGGGCATGACCAGGAATAGTGTATGCTGCTGTGAAGGCTGACATCACTGTGTAGAGTTGTGCAGGCTGGTAACATTTGATGCTCACATATGCTAGACCCAGTGTTAAATTCAGCCCACTGTATTCCTGGCTTTTTGGCTGACACCTTCATCAAAGCTTAAGCATGAGTGTAGTATAGTTAAATGTCATAATGCAGATATAAGAAAGTTTTTTTTTTCTTCAATAACATTCATCAGCCTTTATAGTAACATTTGCAAGTTAGAGTTACAGTTATGCAAATGTTATGCAGATTTACACAGTATCTGCAAATATCGTAACTTCTACATCCAGTACTATTTATTTTGCCACTGAAATACTAATATTTGTTTTTGTTTCCTTGTTAGACCTTTAAAACCTGTTTGGGTATTTCACATGTGTAATTGGTATTACTTGTCACACTCTTTATCTCAGAAGAGTAATCCAGAAAATAACCAAAGTCCCAATGGTGCTGGGCAGTGCCACAGTTTGAATGAGAGTAAAGCCATAAACATGCACACTTTCACAAATACAGTGCACTCCTCTTACACCATATTCACCTTGTATGGACAATTGCTTAGAATGGACAAAAAGTGTTAACAAAAACCATGAGCATTCAAGTGATATTTAGTTTCTCTTGAGCCACGTTTACATGGCGGTAGTGCTCCAACATCTGCGCCGCTCTCTTCATGCTGCGCTCCCTGATCCTCCAGTGATTCCCATTTACATAGTCTGCCCTTGCAGCGCTGCAGGTCACTCTGAGGAGGGGGCGTGAATTCACTGAGGATTAAAGGAAAGATAGCCCTTGCAGCACAGCGAGGGCAGTAAAGCATTCACACCACCGTGTGATGCGCTCACTCCGCTGCTGATCCCCCAACTGAATCGGATCAAAAAAAGGATCTGAAGGGGACTTAAGGCACTCCGAAGAGTGTTTGCATTGCCGACTTTGCAGTGCATCAACCCATGCACATGGGTTGATGCTCTGCAGAGTCGGCAGTGTAAACAGGCTTTGGACATAACAGACAGTATAAGCCATTTAAGGTGGACAGCTGAGGCTTATCACAAGGCAATTTGAGCTTGTTAGCCTCTTGTTCAGGTGTTAATGGCAGGGCTATAAAAGCTGCATCTTACATGTACCTTTGTCCCAGTAATAGCTCTCCTGTTAACCTGGAAACAATCAGTATGGCTGCTGTTAAGCATGCAGCTCTCCCACTGTCCAGAAGAATAGAAATACTGCACCAGATAGATGCTCTCCCTAAAATGAGCATCAGGGATTTATCTGTTTATGTTGGTTTGCCTAATTTGACTGTCTTGGATTTACTGAAAGCAAGGGAGTCCTTTCTATCTGAGTGGCATACAAGCCAACATCTGGACTGGGAAAGAAAAAGGGATGGTAAGGATGGCAAAGTGAAGAAAGCACTGCTGAGCTGGTTTAGCAGCGTTTGTGAGTGGGAGGTAGTAATAAGTGGCCCTTTGCTTCTGCAACAGGTCAAAAAGCTTGCTGACATGTTGGGAAAGTCTGATTTTTATCCCACTGGGGTGGTTCCAGCACTGGAAAAGTCAGCATAACATATGCTACCAGCTCACACATGATGAAAAACTCAATGCTGACACCAGTAGGGCTAGCAACTGGCTTAGTGATGTCCTCCCTCAAATCCTGGCTGGTTATAATTCAGCAAATATATTTAATACCAGTGTAATAGGTGTTCTTTCAAATATGTCACCTATATGACACTTATTTTCCAGAATCCCTCATGGGAAAAAGGAGATGAGAGAAAGGCTGCTGGTCTTGGCTTCTTGTAGCATTACAGGACTGAGAAATGTGATCTTGCTGTCATCGGTAAGTCTGCTAAGCCACAGTGCTTCTGAAATGCAAATAATCTTCCTGTGGCATATCAGGGCAACTGTACAGCTTGGATGACAGTAAATATCTTCAGTTAGCAGGTGTGTGATTGGGACAAAAAACTGAGCTATGTTAAAATTGTTCTTCTACTAGACAATTTTAGCAGTCACCCTGACATTCCAGGACTTCATAACCTTAGGCTGCTTTTCCTCCATCTACCCCCACATCCGTAATACAGCTGCTTGATCAGAGCATGATTTATTCCTTCATGCAGCATTTTATTAAGGCCATGAAAGCCAGAGTGCTGGAGGAGATGGACGGAGTTGAAGGATCTGAATTGTCAGCCACTGAAAGTGTGTGGCAGACCACCTTGCTAGATGCAATCCACCAAATAAAAGCTGCCTGGGACACTGACACCCATGACACCATTGGCCACTTTTTCAGAAAAGCTTGACTTAGCAGTGAAAGTGCTAAACAAGATCAGGCTGCCACAAAAATCATCCCACCTCCAGTTAGTCTAACGGACAAAGAATATGACACACTGTCATCTCGTTGACAGTAATCAGGAACTGGTGATTAACAACATCACTGAGGCGATAGACTCCATGAGGGAAGCACGTGCTGAAACACAGGATGGGGAAGAGTGCCAAGACTCCCAGGACCAAAACCTGCAAGAGGAACATATTGTCACCTGCTCTGATGTTCAAGAGGTACTGGCAACATTCCTGCAAGCCAAAGAAACAATGGTTGGACATTCTACTGGACTGGAACATCCCGTCACAAACAGAAAAGGACTGGACACCCTACACAAACCTAAAGTGCAAACAGCAAAATTACTGATTTCTACACAAAGAAACAAAACTAGAAGGAAAAAAGTATACGCATAATCACATGACTCCCCCATGCCCCCAATGTCAATATACTCTCTACCCAATACAAGCACACTCTCTTTCTGATTTCAGGGATCCATGATTTCCTGATTTCAAGCACACTCTCAGCCCAATTTGAATAAAAAATAAAGATGTTATTTCAGCAGCTCTATTATCCTGACCACGTTCTGAACACACCTATCACACATAAACCTGCTCACTAAGAATTCATTATGAAAGTTTGCATGTTTGTAAAAAGAAAAATAGCCACTTTTTCATGCCACCCGGTATTGCAGACATCAGTTATAATGGTCGAAAAAGCTCCATCACCAAGTAGGCTGCTATAACCAGCTTTGACTGTACAGTACTTAAATACACACTTAGACACACACATACACATCCTTACACACATGCAAACAATAGTATGCAATCACAGTGCTTTGCACCCGGAGAGGCTTTGTCAACATTGCAATACATAATGGTGTCTCCTGCTCCTAGAGGGATTTCTTGATATTGCCACCAGCAACAATGGCTTCCCGTGACAGAAAATGTGTCAATGTTGCCATCAGCTGGACCCCCCGTCTGACAGCTAGCTGAACAGCCCCCCCCCTGAGAAAATGTATTGCCTAGTCCCAGCTATCAGTACATTTTCCTAGTTGGTAAAATACCATCCTTGGAATGTTGCACTGGCAGCAGGAGTGATGGAAGAATAGAATGTAAGCAGCATAGTAAGTAGCAAAGAGTAAGATGAAGACATTCCTGCCAGGGACTCCCAGGTTTGAGTGGGACATGTGTTCTGGTGCTCTGCTATGCAACTGTACAGGAAAAAGCTCCAGCCAGTAATACAGTCCACTGACTGTGCAGCTACACAGACCACACAACTAGTGCATGGCTGACGCACACAAAAGGTGACATTAATCTTGAGAAAATTAACATAAAGCACCAAAAAATACTGGCTGGCCCAAAGGAAGCGGTTTGTTTACATAAATAAAATATTTTTGACTTGTTTATAATACAAGTACAGTAAATGGGGATCAGAAGACGTCTACTGGCATACAGAGAGTGTTTCCTTGTGACTTCTTAGGGTATCAGAACTGAAAAACATCACTCATGGGTTCTTGAACCTAAAAGGTTACATTGGGATGCTCTTAATTAGCCAGGAGACATCTCCAGAGCCCTGGTTACCTTTCCTTAAGTATTTCTTCTTTCTCCAACTCACATTTCATCCTGAAGTAAAATGCAGTCACTTTGGGGTAAACAGCAAAAAAAAAAGAGAATGCAAATTTTGATAACTGATACACCTGAAGAGCATGGCCATATTTACTGATCACCTCAGTGCCTGAGTTTCACTTAGTGTCAAAGTTTTAGTGATTTTTATTAACCACACAATACTTTTTTCTTAAATGTTCCATTTTAACATTCCAGTCATACTGGCTAAACACCCATGCTCAGTGTGAACAGGCACTGGAGGTTGAGGCCCCCATATTCTCACATGGCTGTTTGAGGCTTATCAGGGAGGCATACTCATAAGGCAGTATATTACGTCCAGTGCGTGCAGCCTGTATGAATATTGCAGTGTGGTAGCACTGCATAAAGTGCATATGTGCAGTGCACCATAGCCTCCTGATGACAACAGACAACCAGGAGAAAAGAGTGATAGCCAGTCTCAAATGGAGTGGTGCTTTTTCTTTTGGGTGCCATGTTCAGGGGCCTGCATGCATGCTAATGACCACATATGGCACACAAGGTGTTAAGGGGCCATTTGTGTGCCATTAGGTTCCCATTAGCATCTCTGCACAATGCCTCCATGCATATGTACGCATAGAGGCATTGTACAGAGCTTCGATCATTGCCCCCACCTTCACCCAATCCCTGAACACTAATGTATAAATCTCTGGCAGTCTTGTGGTACCCCACCCAACAACCCAGATAACAACTGTGAAATGAAATTACTCTAGCAGTCCCTTGGCATTCCCCAACCTGCTCCCCATTGTAAAATGAAACTACCCTGGTAGTCCAGTTGTACCCCCAATCCTCTTTGTGATAAAAAACACCCTGGCAAGGGAAATGAGAGATTACATCAGAGAAACTCGAGTGCTTCAAATCCAAATAGAAGAACCAGTTCAGGTTTAAAGTGCTGGGGTTGCCACTGATGTAGTCTCTCCTGTTTCACTTGCCAGAATACATTCCGTTATTTGCTATCCAGCTAGATATATATATATATATATAGATATATATATATATATATATATCTATATATATATATATATATATATCTATATCTATAGATATAGATATATATAGATATATATATATATATAGATATATATATATATATATATATTATATATATATATATATATATTGCACACTTCAGTTTTGTATAGGCAGTATAGCACAGTGGTTTAGGGCTCTGAGCTGCAAACCTGGAGACCTGGGTTTGAATGCCACATTCCCCACTTGCATACTATGTGACCCTGAGCAAGTCACTTAACTTCCGTGTGCTCCCAGGTCACACCTGGAAACAAACTTCAGCTTAGTGTGCCTTTTCTGGTTAAACTATTTCCCCTTCCCCTTAGCCTCATCCTAGCTGCTGCTGAAAGTTCTCTTTCTAGATTTTTGTTTTAATATTTGCTCATTTAAGATTCTGAAAATGACATGCTTGCTGATATCATTTCTGCAATAATGATAATAATAGTAATGGGGAGCACGTACAGGAAATAACGGTCAGGTAGCCCCTGGGTGGAAATGACCATTGCACAGAGTGGTTCCAATTGGATATTGGCATTTAGGAAGGCTGACTGCAGGAAGATGGGCAAAGTGCTAAGGAGCCACCTGGCATGCATCACAGCAGATATGGGGGTGGACCAAAGGTGGTTCATCATTAAGGACGGAATACTGGTTGCCACAGAAGAGTGTGTTAAGCTCAGGGGGAAGAACACAAGGGCCAAAGTTCCCAGCTGATTCAGTTCCTGCGTCACCCAGGCAGTAAGGGAAAATAAGTTAGCCTATAGAAAATTCAGGAAGATCAAGAGAGAGGTGGATAGGGAAAATTACCTAAGGTTGGCTAGTGAGGCAAGTAAGGAAGTCCGGTGAGCTAAGGCACAGAAGGAGCTGCAGATAGCTGAAGGAATTAAGAAGGGGAGAAGGCTTTCTTTTGCTATAAGTGAGAAAAAGGACAAGAAGGAAGTGATAGTTAAGCTTAAGAAAGGGGAGGAGTGGGTGTAGGATAACAAGGGAAAAGAAGAGCTACTGAATGAATACATCTTCACTAGGGAAAAGGACAGACCAGTGTCTTCAGGAGGGATATGAGGAGTGGGTGGGGGGGGGGACACAGGTGTAGGTACATAGGAGAATAGAATGAGAGAGGGACTGCCAGTATTGAAGGTGGACAAATCACCAAGCCTGGACAGAGTACATTCAAGGGTACTAAGGGAACTGGCTGAGGAACTGGCAGAGCCACTGGAAGGGCAGCTGGCAGGCCTATTTAATAGTTCACTAGAGTCAGGCATGGTACTGTAGAACTGGAGAACAGCACATGTGGTGCTCCTCCACAAAAGGGGCCCCAAGGATGACCCAGAGAATTACAGATCAGTCAGTCTGACCTCAATCATGTGCAAGCTCATGGAGACCATACTTTAGGAAAGGCTGGTAGAATATCTAGAGAAGCATGGTCTCCAGGATGCAAGACAGCATGGGTTCATGAGGGGAGATCATGTCAAATGAATCTGATTGACTTCTTTGGGTCACTAGGACAGTAGACAGGGCCCAAGTGGTAGACATCGTCTATCTGGATTTCAGCAAGGCTTTGACTCTGTGCCCCACAAAAGGTTGATCAGGAAGTTGGCATATCTTGGGGTTGGGGAGAAGATGTCTAGATGGGTGGGAAACTGGCTGAGGGATCGAACCCAGAGGGTGGTTGTAGAGGGAGAGTTATCTGGCACCAGAGAGGTCATCCTTGGGGTTCCACTGGGCTCGTTGCTGGGGCAGGTGTTGTTCAATGTCTTCATCAGTGACATTGGGGATGACATTAAGGGGAAACTGTGCCGATTCACAGATGACACCAAGCTCTTTGGGAGAGTGGACGCAGATGAAGGGATACATGACCTACAGGATGGTCTTGAAAAGCTGGGGAGGTGGTCTGGGATCTGGCAGCTTGGCTTCAATGCCAATAAATGCAATGTTATGCACATTGGAGCCAACAATCCCAGGACCGAGTACTACCTGGGTGGAGTCCGGGTATCTGCAGCAGAGGAGGAGAAGGACTTGGGAGTGATGGTCACTAGTGACCAGAAACACTCCATGCAGTGCAAGAAAGTAGCAGCAAGGGCAAATAGATGCTGGGATGCATAACTCAGGGGATCAGTTGTAGGAGAGAGGATGTTATACTACCCTTGTTCAGGTCACTGGTGAGGCCACATCTAGAGTATGGAGTTCTGTACTGGTGTCCACACCTCGAAAAGGACATTAGCCTGCTGGAGAAGGTCCAGAGGAGGGCTACAAAGATGATAGCGGGTCAGCAGGGTAAGGCATATGAGAAGAGGTTGAGGGCACTGAACATGTACTCCCATGAGGAAAGGAGAGAGAGAGAGAGAGAGAGAGAGGACATGATTAGGACCTTCAAGTACTTGAAAGGGATAAATAAGGTGGATAAGAAGGGTCTCGTTAAGCTGAGTTGCAATCATGACATGATGGGGCATAGTCTTAAGCTGGAGGATTAGGAGGGAGGGAGGTCAGAAAGCACTTCTGCACAGAGAGGATGGTGGACTCTTTGAATACACAGCAAGAAGAGGTGGTCTCATCGAAGACAGTGGGCAGCTTCAAGAGAGGCTGGAATAGGCATGGGGAAGGCAAAGATCATGTGTTGGGAGGATGGGAGGAGTGGGGGGGTCAGGGACAGTAGCTTAAACTGTGAACCCTGCAATATGAGCAGACTAGATAGACCAAGTGGCCTTCTTTTGCTGGCTTCTTTGTATGTTCATATGATATTTTATATATACTGTATATAATATTGTTGTGGCAGTGCCACTACAGTTAGGGTTGAGCAGGGGTTTCTATATTAAACCTCAAACTTTGCACTTTATTAGCTTCACAAGCATTCAACAGATTTGCACAAATTTTTCATGCATAGTCTTGAGGCAAGATCTCTTGACATGCCAAGTTTCATTCCAGTTGGACTTTGGAATGGGGATAGCAAAAACAGTGCAAAAAAAATGCTGTTTTTTGTCATCACCTAGTGCCCGGACAGTGTGGAATTTTCGTCTGACATTATTAAGGCAGAAAGGAACTGTCCCACAGTGGTGCCTTTCACTGGTTTGGTAAAAACATATTAATCCATTCCAAAGTTGTAACATTTTGAAATTTCAATTCTGAGCATGCTCAGTACAGTCTTTTGGATAGCTGCTTAGAATAAAAAAAGTTTATTTCATATGAAAAAGGATCCTTTTTCATATGTTGGTAATTCTTTTTCATGAGGAAAAGAACTTTTTTTGTGTTGCCGCCATCTTGTTTCTATTTTTTTCACAAAAAATAATTTCAAACTCACAAAACTGATATCCTGCTCACTCACAACACATGTATATTGCTAATCAGGACCCTGTTATGTGGATTCTGCTATTACTGTAGTTTGTGAAAAATAACCCAGAATTTTTTTTTTATACGTTTAAAAATCCTTTTTCATTAGCCAGTTTTCTTTTCTTTCTTTTTTTTTTTTTTTTTATGGCCAACTGAAAAAGGAACTGGCCCATGTGAAAAAAGGATCCCTTCATTTGAAAAAGAATTCAGACTTAATTTTTTTCCAGATTTGTTTTTTCATATTAAGGTATCCTTTTTTGCATGAATGAAAAAACATACAAAAAAGGATCCCTTTATTTAACAAAAAGAATAAAAAAAAAACTAAGTCCAAGTTCTTGTTTTGTATGAAGGGATGCATTTTCATATGCTTTTTTTTGTTCACATGAAAAAGGATTCCCTCACACAAAAAAAGATTTTGGACTTAGTTTTTTTTTTCTGATTCTTTTTCATATGAGGGGATAGTTTTTCAAATATTTTTTTTTTTCATAGAAACATTGAGTTTGATGGCAGATAAGAACCAATAGGATCATCCAGTCTGCCCTTTTTCCTTATCTACTAAATAAATCTGCCAATCCTTGTACTATCAGCTGCCTTATCTCCTCTTTTGTGCTGCTATGGTTCCCCTATGAATATCCCATGCAGTTTTGAACTCCCCCACTGACTTTGCCCCCACCACCTCTGCTGGGAGTCTGTTCGATGCCTCCACCACCCTTTCTGTGAAGAAGTACTTTCTCACATTGCCCCTTAGTCTACCCCCTACCAATCTCATGTCATACCCTCTTGTTCTGGTGTAACTCCTCTTTTGGAAGATGCTACCCTCCAGTGCCTTGTTTATTGCCTTTAGGAACTTGAAGGTCTCTATCATGTCCCCTCTCTCTCTCTTTCCACTCCTCCAGGGTATACATATTGAGTGCCTCCAACCTCTCTTCATATAACCTTTGGTGCAGGCCCTGCACCATCTTTGTTGCCCTTCTTTGAACTGCCTCTACTCTATGTCCTTATGGAGATCTGGTCTCCAGAACTGGACACAGTACTCTAAATGTGGTCTCACCAAAGACTTGTTCAGTGGCATCACCACTTCCTTTCTTCTGCTGATGATACCTCTCTATGCACCCCAGCATCCCGCTGGCTTTTCCCACTGCCTTGACATATTGTTTGGCCACCTTAAGGTCATCAGCTCTGATAACCTCCAGGTCTCTTTTTCTGTTTTGTGGCCAATAGCAATTCCCCTCCCATCCTGTTCTCCTCCCCTGGATTCCTATGCCCCTAGTGCATGATTTTGCACTTCTTCACATTAAATCTTAGCTGCCACACTCTGGACCATTACTTCAGCTTAGCCAGGTCTTTCCTCATTTTTTTCCACTCCTTCTGGTGTATCTACCCCATTGCAGATCTTAGTGTCATCTACAAAGAGGCATACCTTCCCCTCCAGTCCTTCTGCAACGTCACAGATGAAGACATTATACAGGACTGGCTCTAGAACAGATCCTTGTGGCACCCCACTGATCACCTCCCCTCCTCAGATCTAGTTCCGTTTACTACCACTCTCTGCCTTCTATCCCTCAACCAACTTGCAACCCAGTTCACTACCTTGTGTCCCAATACTAGGCTGTCCAGCATGTTTATCAGCCTCCTATGTGGAATGGTGTTGAATGCTTTGTTGAAGTCCAGGTAGGCCACATCCACTGCTACCCCCGATCCACTTCTATGGTCACACAAAGAAATCTATCTGATTCATCTGACATGGCCTTCCTGACATGAATCCATGCTGCCTTGGATCCTGTGCTCTGCTAGATTCAAGGTGCTCCAATATCCTATCTTTTAGTAATGTTTCCATAACTTTCTCCACCACCAAGGTCAGGCTGACAGGTACCATGATTAATGCGCTCTGTAGGAAAACATTATATAAACACCTAATAAGCACATTTGTAATGTACCCATAGTGTTTCATAAATGCCAAGTAGAACATAAACCAGCATTATTACATTCATTGCAGATCCCTAGGATTCCTGCATATATGTGAGATTTGCATTGGCTTAGCTGCCATGAAAGGATAAATGTAAAAAACAACCAGGAACATAAGAAAATATCAGGAAGGCAGTGTAGCAGAGTAAAATGTATCCAGAAACTAGAAACAATTGAACATCTGTTTTTTCTTTGTTCCTTTATACAGAGGTTTTGGAATTTGGTGGGTATGACTTGGGAAGAACCAATTTTTTTTCTACGGTATCTTATATCAATATAATGTATGGAAAATTTGGAGATGCTTGGAAAAAATGGAATAAGGACACTTTGAATATAATTTCACAGTTTTTAAATGGCATGTTTGGACAGCACGTTGCTTATTCACCCTTCAGCAAATTAATATTTCACATCAAGAACTCGTGGGAAAAATTGACAATGATATAAGAAAGATTTTCTATGCTGAATGTAAAATTACAGAAAGACAAGTTTTAAGGGAACGATGGAAAAGTTTACCATGGATTACAGATTCTGATGTTCCTGTTACTTAAGTGATTATTATTATGTTTATGTTAGCAGACTTTGATGTGACTTTTGAGTTATCTTAAACTGTACTTGTATATACTGTGATTATTCTTAGATTTGTTTGCATAAAAAATTCCCCATCTCTTTTCAAGAAGTGCCATGGGATCTTTAACGTACACCTGAACAACCACCAGAACAGGTGGATGGGACCTTGGTTAACGTCTCATCCAAAAGACAGCACCTCAGGAGTGCAGCACCCCCCTCATGCTGCACTACAGAGTTAGTACTGGGATTTAACCCAAGTGCCTGATAAGGGGATAGAACCCACAGCCTTCTGATCTTCCATCCTCAGAGGCACATGTGCAACCTCCTGAGCCACTGACACTGATTATTGTCTCCAGGATTTTGCCCGCAATGGACATCAGAGACATTGGTCTGTAATTCCCAGGGCCCTTTTTGTCCCCACAGTTGAGCAGGGGTACTACATCTGCACCCTGCAGTCCTTTGGCACATCCACAGCCATTACCAGGGACTCATTGGAGAAGGAAGTTAGAGGTACTGTCAGTGCATGACTGTCCCCCTGAGCAAACTGGGGTGCATCTTATCTGGCCTCTAGGCTTTATTAACATTTAGATTCTGCTGCCATTTGAGTGTCCTTTTTCAGATATCCTGCCTATTTCCAGTTGATGAACATCAGGTTCCTCAGATTGGATCCAGTTGTTTGGTATTACGCCTGAAGCCTCCATCTTGAACACAGACCTAAAATACACATTTAGAATATTTGCTTTCCTGACATCATTTCCACCATCTCCCCATCTCATTATCCTTTCTATACTTTGTTTGTCTCTTTTTTCTGACATACCTGAAAAAGGTCTTTTCATTTCCCTTAACCCCTTCTGCTATCATTACTTGGGTTTTAGATTTTGCTTTCCTACTGAGTTGTTTGCTAATCCCCCACTTTCCCTTATACCATTCCCTGCTGACCTCTGATTTCTCCCCTTGTAGATCTTAAAAGCCCTCTTTTTTGCTTGATTGCACCCTTACCTGACAATCAAACCAGAGTAGCTTCTTGTGTTCATTTGTCTTACTAATGTCCCTGAAAGTCAGGAACAGTGGTGCTTGACTGAAGCCATTGTGTCTCCAGAACAATGTTAAATCTCACTGAGCTATATGATCACTGTGACATATGTGATCATCCACTTTGACTTTACTGATAATGTCACAGTTGGAAAAAAAATAGGTACAATATGTTCCATCTCCTGGTCATCTCCTCACCAATTAGCTGAGGGAGCAGTCCTGTGTAGCCTCCAAAAGCCTCTGGCTCCTTAGACCCCTGGCTTCTCGAATTTCCCAGTCAGTCTCTGGGAGATTAAAATCTCCCATGAGTATAAGGCTACCATGGCCTGCTGCTTTCTTTATGTCCCTCTCGAGTACAGTGCCTGTCTCTGCTGTCTGGCTTGGTTGCCTGAAGACCACTCCTATGCTGCATTTTGTACCACTACCTCAGTCATTAAGAGCCACAGCTCTTCTCCTTCCCTTTTGGATATGGACTTTTCCTCTAATACAGCCACACTACACCTTTACATACACTGCCACTCCCTTCCAGGGAACTTTTTTGTCTTTTATAAATAGAGTATAACCTAGGACCCAATGATCTGATAATCCTGGCTGTTGTGTTGGTTCACATCGGTTTCCGTAACTACCACCATGGTCAAGTCTTTATCCACCATAAGTGCCTTAAGCTCATCCATTTTGTTTTCCAGGCTCCTAGCATTAATATATAACACTTTCCACCTTTTTTTGTTTAACGCAGTTGTCGTTCTACCTCTAACTGCCATCCTAACTGCCCTCTTCCCCCTCTACATACCCTAGGTGTCAGTGTGGCTCAGTTGGTAGCACATCCGCCTCTGGACCAGAAGGTCATGGGTTCTCGTCCCACACTGAGATTGGACTTGCACCTAAAAATTGCTGGCATCCAAGTGCAGTATTGGGGGGTGCTGTACTGCTGGGGTTTGCTGTCCTTCGGATGAGACGTTAAACCGAGGTCCTTTCTGCCCATCCTGGTGTTGCCCTGGTGGGTATCCAGGTGGAAGTAAAAGAACCCAGGGCACTCTTTGAAAAGAGCAAGGAGCATTCCCGGGGTCCTGGCCAGCATTCCACTTCCATAAACCAGTTCATGCAATTATCCAGTCTGTGTGTGGGTGATGATGTGCTATATGGCAGCCACCACACATTCAGTCACTTCACTATCAGTCTAGCATTGCTTGTAAAGTGCTTTGGGATACTGTGTATGAAAAGTGCTATATAAATGCTGATTCTTCTTCTTCTAATTGTGTTAGGGAGAGCCATTCTAGCTCTCTGCATGTGTGTGAGTATTCTTCTGCCTACTATCAATGCCCCCACTTTAAATACTTCTGTCACATCTATATTCTTCCCCAGTGCACTGGTGCTCTCTCTACTCAGATGCAGGTTATCCCCTGTGAACAGCAAAGTTTATCACAGAAGGAGCTCCAGTTTCAAGAAATATATAATCAGTAGCATTAGCAGCCCATTAGCCACATGTTACATTCCTGTCTGCAGTGTCTCTCATGTGACAACATTAGAACCTTAGAACCTCAGAGAAGGTTATTGTCTCTGCAGCTGACTTCAACTTACTGCCTAGTTCCCAGAAGCTGTTCTTTACCCTGTCTATGCTTTTTTTTGCAAGATCATTGGCACATAAATGTATCACAGTGCCTGGTTTGCTCTCCCCTGCCCTGATGAGCTCCATCAGCTTGAGAATTGCCTTCTTTATTGTTGCCACTGAGAGACAGTTAGCAGATCTTTCCCTTGGATTGGAATTATAACCAGCCTTCCTATCCTTCAAATTAAAGAATCCCCCAAGTCCAGGGGATGTTTCCTTCTGCACTTCTTGCCAGCATCCCCTTCCTGTGTTGTGGCAGTGCTCGCTGCAACCACATCCCCATAAGTGTAAACTGCCCCTTCTCCGATATTCCATTATTAAGTTACCCCTTCCGCACTACTCACTTAAGCACCTTAACTTTTCCCAGTTACCCAATCTGATCATCTCTCTATCCTTTTTCATCATTCCTTGTGTGCCCTTTATGGTTACTGCCAACTCTAACTGTCCTCTGTCCTACATTCACTGACTCCAGTTAAGACCAGAAAACGATATCCCATAACTCAAGTTGTCTTGGCAAAATTATCTTCTCCAGGCCAAGTGTATGGGTCAGTGCCCTGAAAAGCAGTGGGGCACTTAATACCTCCACATCCATTATAAAGTATGGAAGTCCAACCATTATACATAGAAATTCTCTTGATTACTGGAAAACTATTTTCTATGGCCCACACATCAGACATTTCCAGACTCCAGTAAGTTCTATATGCGTATGCCCCCTTCCTTGCATGTTCCAGAAAGCATTGCCCCATATCTCTTTATCTTGAGAAACCTCCACTGCCTTCTCATTCCATTTCATATACTGTATGTGTTAAACATTTCTTTTCAGCTTCATAATCCTCCATATGCTTTTTCCTGCAGTATAGCGCAGTGGGTTAAGGCTCTGAGCAGCAGATCTGGAGACCTGGGTCTGAATTCCATAGCCACCTAGCTGCATACTGTGTGATCCTAAGCGTCACTTAACTTTCTTGTGCTCCCAGGTCGCATCTGGAAACAAGCTTCAGCTTTGTGTGCTACTCCTGGTTAAACAATGTTCCCTTTCCCTTTCTCTTTTTGTCTCCCTGCACTTCTTTCACTATCATCTGTCTTCAGATCCCCGCCTTTCTTACCATCTTCTCCCCAATCTGTTATAGTCCAAGCTTTCTCCATCTCTATCCCTACCAACTGGGACAGCCTCACGTCAGCCACAAAACTAGCCCAACCTTCCAGTTCAAATTTTCCTTCAAAGGCTACATTTTCTGTCTTGCCTACAGAACAGTTCCTAATCCTCCTGCCCCTTCCTCTCTTCTTACCTCATCTTGCCTTACTTAGTTCCACTCAGTCTTATTGTGACTCTTCTAACGTAACATCTATAGCTGCAAATTGTTGTTGGATCCATTACTACTATACTTTATAAATGCATTCTTGTTTTTGAATCTTATACAATGCTGTCTGAATTCTGTGGTTTTAGGGTTGTGCCATTACACAGTCAACCATTGTATGGTATATTGCTGGTATATTATAAAGCATTTTGGATACAGTCTCTATGAGAGGCATTATATAAGTAATAACACATAGCAGGGTGTGGGTTTAGTATACACACATCACCTCCTTTTATATTATTAATACATTGTTGTAAACAGTCACTGTTGCTGTGTTTCTGACTGCCACCCCCTCTGTTATTGTGGTTGCCTGTTTCCCTCAGCTCTCATCTTTCACCCCATCTCTCTAGGGTGTCACACATGCCATCATAAGTCGAAATGACCCCTCACCCCTACTACTGAGCTGCCATAAAGATTATCCTTCCACCTAAATTGCCTGTAAAAAATCCACAATTCAATTCATCACTGTGCCATCACTGAATCCTAAGCTGCTGCTACAGCAAGGCCTGCTAATAGTGTGCAAGCATTGCTATGGAAATACATATGCACTACCAGATGGCCTCGCTGTGCCACCGGTTCCAAACTGAAAAATGGCACAGCAGCAGATTCAAACTAGAACATTTTACAGCCACTCCAGTGGAGGTAAGATCTGTGTCTGCCAGGTGGTAAAGGTGCAGGGTTGTTTGGACTTATAAGGGTTCATTTGGCATGCTAGAGGGATAAGACAGGGGTAAAAGAAGTAAAGGGGCACACGTTTGTATGTATTTTTATTTGGTGCGTGTGTGCATGGGTGTGTGCATATATGGGAGCTTCCATGGGTGGGAAAGGCTATGGCAGTTTGGTGGGATGATGATTTAAAAGTGAGGCAGTGTGGTGGACTGGGGTGGGGTACTGAGTTGGACCTTGTGGTGGAGGGGCTACAATTTATTGTTTAGTACAATAATAGTTTTTAAGTTATGTAGTGGGGGACTTAAAAGCAGCTATTATGAGGAGGTAGTTGTTGAACATAGAACTTTGTGCAAGTGATTTACTTTCCTTACATTTCAGTTCACAGCACTGTAAAATTAGGCAGAAGTAGAACCCCTCCGATAGCAAGATATTGGATGTCACCTAGGCAGCTTGTGGTTAATAAACTGGAACCCCTTTGACCAAAAGAACTGGGTGAAATACCTCTACAAGAAAGAAAGTGCAAACGGGAGAGTGATAGTTAAAAACCCTCTACTATTGTTGATGTTTTATAGCAGAAAGTATATATTTTAAGTAGCATCCTTTCTGCTGGTGAGAATTTTCTTGCTGAGCTAGTACAGTAGTTGGACAAGGGTTAGAACTGTGCTAGGCACTGTGGATCCAAGGGAAGGGGAAATTGTTTAACCAGGAAAGGCACACTAAGCCGAAGCTTATTTCCAGGTGCGACCTGGGAGCACAAGGAAGTTAAGTGACTTGCTCAGGGTCACACAGTATGCAAGTGGAGGCCTTGGGATTCAAACCCAGGTCTCCAGGTTTGCAGCTCAGAGCCCTAAACCACTGCACTATACTGCCTCCCAATCAGATGACCAGGTTGGCCAGCTAAGGGATCTACTTTGATCAAGCAGGGGATTTGGGGATATGGCAGGCCATCCCTTTTACAATGCATTTGTTTATTGATTTAATAACTTTATTTATGCATGCACACATATATGTATGTATTTGTTTATTCATTTTGTTTTTCTTGACTGGGAAAGGAGGGCTAAATAGTATTGCTCATTTTCTGCCTTATCTGGGGGGAAGGGTGGGATATGCAGATGGACATCAACTGAAACTGTAACAGATTAACTTGTTGGTGATATGTTTAGTGGATGGCAGAAATTTGGCCAGTACACTGGGGAAATTCCCTTACACTCTTTGAGAAGTGCCATGGGATCTTTAACATCCAACTGAACAACCACAGAACAGGCAGATCGGACCTCGGTTTAACATATCATCCAAAGACAGCACCTCATGCTGCACTGCAGTGTCAGTATTGGTATCTTACCCCACATTTCTGGTGTGGGGCTAGAACCCATAACCTTCCAGTCTTCTAGCCATAGGGGTGAGTGTGCAACCAACTGAGTCAAGGCAAAATAAAATTTGTTAGGAAACCAAATGAATGCTCCCAGTTCACTATACTGTTCCAGAGCGTGTTGGGTCATAGCCTCGAAAGGAAAAAGGGGCGCCAGTAAAAAGGGAAAAGTCAGAAGGGTGACAGCACATTATTCTTCTAAAGCCCCACCTGCATAGTTTGCTGAGGCCCCAAGGATGGTTACGTACAGTGACAGGGGGTGAGGGGAGCAAAGCCCCACCGCATGTGTGACCGCTTCTGCACTTTCGCCCATCTGCTGTTTGCCCTCCTGCTTCTCGCCATAATTTCAGTCACCCTTATTCCTTCGTGATTATTGCATGGTACCATTGTTGAGATATGTAAGATATAGACCAGGGTCCCATACAAGGTGTTGGAGTGGGGTTGACAAGGAGGGGTTACATATGCAGTCCCCCCTGTATACCCCACGCACCTAGAACCAGGCATATCAGACTTTGGGAAGCTGCAGACCTGTTGTTTGGACCCCACCTATGCAACCAGCTGGCAGTGTGGAATCTGGCAACAGAAGCCCCTGCACGGTGGTGGGTTGGTACAGTAGGGTGGACATTCCTGGATCTCATGGAGCAGCCTGGATGTGCAGAGGGGGCACCCCATGGTTTTAAGAGCCTTCTACACCCCAGTAGGGCTTTAAGGATAGAGTCACAAGCTACAGTGGTTATCATGCAAACGTTTCTGATTTCCTTGAAATGTTGTAGTGAGGTAAGCATGCTGCAGTAGCTTAGTTGTCTTCAATGGTAATTTGATCCATTTAAAGTTCCTCAATGAACCTTATGGTATGATGCAGTAAAAGGCATTTTTTTTAATTACTACCACGTTATGAACCTAAATTAAGCTATCCCAATGCTAACAACTCCAGTTACTTACGTACATATTGTATTCTGCTGGACGGAACAGTAAAGTCTACTTACAGAACCCACCATTTTTAATGAACGATCCATTTTATCTATGAATATATCTATTTAGCAAAAAACCCTTTAGGCAGAGCCTATTTACAAATGATTTAGAGTCAGCCACAACAGCAAACAGCAAGTACAGGGGATTTGCGAGTATACAGTATAACTCAATACAATACAGAAACAATACAATAATATACAATACAATATCCATTTGCAAGAAGACTTTAAGGTTCGCACATTTTTAATCCAATTCCCTTTGCAACTTTAATTTTTGCTGTTATACAGACACAATACATCCTGCTTATGGGTAATATCTTCAAAATCAAGCATTTAAAACAATTCACTAAACAACTTGGTAGCTCTCACTAAACATAATTAGGAAGATCAGTGAATTCCAGCAGCCATCTGTTTTAGTCCAGCCTGGTACTTCAGTTCTTAACAAAATACAACAGGCACCCCCCCACCCATAATTTTCTTCAACCATGTACTTCAATTATTAATGAAATATGGCAGGCAACACCGCCCCCCCCAATAATTTTCATGCATTACCAAGCTGTACTGTATTATTCAAGATAAATCATCAAAAAATGTGCCTGTTTCCATCTTGACCCCTATTCTCAGTAACTGCTGCTTTTGTTGGTCTGATATAACTGCACCTTAAATTAGATTATTATGTTAACAAAACAATTATATTTTTGGGGTGGGAGGATGTTCTTATAACAGAGCTGCCCTGCATTTAATATTTTTCAGAACACGCCATTATGATCTGAACTTTATAGATAATTTAAACCAAGTTTGAAAGCAGCTGTCATGTATGTCATACGTTCGTAGTAAAAAGAAACAAAAACATGTCATTAGCACTCCATTTGTTTTCCTTTGCGGCTGACTGAAAAGTACATTAAGCCCCCCTTCCCTGTGTTTGGTGTAGGCAGGTGACACCTTGTCTGTTACTTCATGCCCTCCATGCAAATGTGAACTCTTTAAAGGAACTCCACTGTTTATGAGGTGATGAGGAAGAAGCACAGATCAATAAGTGACTGCCCCAGAAAGTACTGATCATTCTCGGAGGCTGAGAGGCAAAACATGTGTCATGGCATGCCATAGGAGATGATCTGACAGGGTGAATTCATGAGGGCCAAGGGTCACTCAAGTCATGCAAGAGCCCTTAACATCATTTGCCCCGCTTCAGGTCTTTTGTTTTAGTACTTCACATGTTCACAAAGGCCTAAAAAGTTTTATTTTGTAAACAAACCAAACACCACTTGAAATAGGAGGCAGAGGCTGCCAATGTGCACAAAGATATAGTACTTGTTGTGCAGAAGTAGAGCACTATTGTTTTTATATGAATTGTCTGCTTTGGAGATGGTTTCCAGCTTGGTATAATGATACAGCCATATGCATGTTACGTGGCTAATGCAATGTAAAGTGAGTAGTCTGTGAAATTCAGTATTGTTTACACTGATGCTCTTTTTGCCAGCCTCTGAAAGTGAGACTAGTGTCCAAATGGACTTTTGAATAAATATCATCTAATTAAAAAATACTGCAAAGTGCAACTGTATTATATTGCAATAAAAAGGATTTTTGTATTATTGTTCTTTCTGGTAACCAGGTAATGCCCACTAGGCACAAGTGCCTGTTTTCAGGGATAACCCTGGAGCACTGGGGAGTTTAAATGACTTGCTCAGAGTCACACAGTATGCAATTGGAGGACCTGGATTTGCTGGATGTACCAACCTCACTTACAGCACGTTTCTATAGGCTCTAGGCTATACTGCCACTAGTATATTGGTTTTATATAGCACCTTCGGTACATACGAAATATCCTAAAATACTTTACAATCCTTGAACTGTTGGCAGCAGTCATTACATGCATACAGATAGGTTATGGAAAGATAGGGGCAGGTGGCATGAAAGAGAATAAAGGTTAGAGAGGTTAACAGACTTTTTCAGAGTCATACTGTGAGTGACAGTCACGGAATTTAAACTAAAGTCTCCAAGTTTATAGCTCTATACTCTAACCATTAGGCTCAGCCCATTTGGGTGCATGGTTAATTTCTTCTGTTTGGTTCTACTGGTTCAGTCTGTGACATGGTAACAGTACCATTAAGGTCAGTGAGAACTTTAGGTCCATCATGTCTGCCACCACCCCACTTCATGCGCTGGTATGAATAAGTACACTGTGCAGACATGTAGTGGTTAAGTTCACAAGGCCTGATGTACTGTAATTTTCCATTAAGTTAAACACACAACAAAATACTCCCAGGGCAATGTACAAAAGCATTTCAAAAGCAAAATACTGGAACTAGAATAAAAGGCTGTCAGAAATACAAAACGTCTGTTTCTTGTTTGAAAATTTGAACATACCAGTGGTGGTGGTGGTGGTGGTGGTGGGGGGAGGGGGTGATTGGATCTGCCAGAAAAGTTCATTTCAGCACTGCAGGTCAAAAGCCAAGCAGGCAAGATCACCTGCTGACCTCCTTGTATTGAAGATTACCAAGTGACCTTGCCCTGAAGATTTAAAGGGGTAGGTTTGCAGATTATGGTGTCAAGGGGTCATATATATAGGAATGACTTGTTCCACTGCAAGCCAAACAATAAGAACTTTAAACTCTATCATGAGCCTTAATGGCAACCAATGCTGAATGCACAGCAAGAGTGATTGGCTTAAAATGACCAGCACCACACAGCAGCCAGGCAGCTTCATTCTGCATTAGATGCAGGCAGCAGAAGAGATAACCTTTTATTACCAAAATGAATCCAGTCAATATGGCAAACTAAAAGAGAGGTGACTGGCCTAGGAACCAGGAGATCATAGGTACAAACCCCACTCTCACCAAATATTGTATGACCTTGGGCAAGTCACCAAACTTTCTAGCACTCTAGCCCATGTACAGTAGTTGTAGAAATAGGCAGAAGCAGGACCCCACTGAAACAGAGATGTTTCTTTTTAGCCAGACCATTCTGGACAGATAAATTGCAAAAAAAAAAAGTGAAAGAAAAATATTGACAGTAACATCAGTAGTTCAGAACATGGAAGGTAGGAATGAAACTTCACAACGTTTAAGAGGTGGAGAAAAAGTGCTTTAGCTGAGGTTATCATCTTGTCTTCAAATACTAATGAAAATAAAGCTGCAGAGCTCAGTTACTGGAACCTGTAAATGATGAAGCAGCAGCGTATATTACAGAGAAAAGTGTGCCAATACACTTTTATTCCATTTTAGATTACCCTGTTTCTCCTGGTTTGAGTTTACTTTTTTTTTTTAAGATTTAAAATAATTAAACCATTGCCACTTTAAATACACCTATCAGTAGGCTTCTGTTAGTATTCACAGCCGGTTTTGTACATCTTGTTGTTTAACATCATTTTTGCTGTGACTAAGGTGAATAAGCATGAAAGCAGACAGTGATTCCTGAGACCTTCTGGAAAACTGGGCATTCACAAACCACTGAGAACGCTGATGAATGTTAACAAATTTTAAGAGCGCTTGTTCAGTTATTTTAAATCTAAAAAAATACTATGGCAGACACAGAACAAGGGAAAAGGCAATGTAAAATAGAATAAAAGGGCATACAGTGGTTTTACAGTTTTCACCATAACATGCACTGTTGCTTTAAGGAAAGGGGAAATTGTTTAACCAGGAGAGGCACACTAAGCAGAAGCTTGTTTCTGGGTGCAACCTGGGAGCACAAGGAAGTTAAGTGACTTGCTCAGGGTCACACAGTATACAAGTGGGGACTGTGGGACTCAAACCACAGTCTCCAGGTTTGTAGCTCAGAGCCTTAAACTACTGCACAATACTGCCTTAAAGGGATTGCAAGCCTTACCAATAGGTTATTTAAATGGGGGTTTGCTCAGACATTTAGTGTGAATTCATAGTAGCAGCCCAATCACCGTAGAAACATAAAATGTGATAGCAGATAAGGGCCGCTGGGCCCATTCAGTTCTCCCATATTTTTTAACCTACATTTTTTGCTGCAGATCTGCTGCTGATCTATGGTGCCATCTGTTCCCCTTCCTTCCTTACCCCATGACCCCCTTGTGCATGTCCCAGGCATTTTTGAATCCCATCACTGTTTTCTACTCCATTACCTCCACTGGAAGGCTGTTCCAGGCATTCCCTTTCCATGAAGAAGTACTTCCTCACATCCCTTGAATTTACCCCCCCCCAGCTTCATAGCCTGCCCCCTTGTTCTAGAGCACCTTTTTATCTGAAAAATACCCTTCCTGTACTTTATTAACCTCCATGAGGTATTTAAAGGTCTCTATCATATCCCACCTCTCCCCCCCTCTCTTCTAGGGTGCACATGTTTAGTTCCTAAAGCTTCTCCTCATAGAGTATTTGATACAGACCCTACACCATTTTGGTAGCCCTCCTCTGGAATGCTTCTACTCTATGTCCTTCTTGAAACATGGAGGCCAATTCTAAAAGATCCCTTAGAGCGATGAAAGTTGCATCACTACAGGAATGCGGCAAACTCCAGGTGCACCAGGGACCCTGCACCTGATTTTACAAAAATCAGATTCCTGGTGCCAAATTCCCTGGGTTTGCTGCAAGTTGACTGCTGTGCCAAACAGTGGGCACACCTGTGGGTAGTGCCACAAGGATCCACCCCCCCCACCCGGTGCAACACTAGAGGGGTTAGAATGGTGGGAGGGGGTTGTGTGAAGCTGCTGGACAGGAGAGGGCTGGGTTCAGAAAGGGCATGGGAGGTGTCATGGGGGGGTCAGAGAGACAGCTGGGCAGCAGTGGAAGTGATGCGGCACCCAGTGGTGTGCATTTGCAGAGTAATGTAGGGACAGTATACATAGTATCCCTGGTAGTTTAACAGACCCCCCCTTCCCCAGTGTCCCTCAAATCACTTGTATCACATTCCCTGGTGGTCTTGTGGACACCCCAATCCCTGATATATCTTCCCTGGTGGTCTAGTGGACCCCCGATCATCAATATAACTTCCCTGGTAGTCTAGTGAACTCCTCCTTCCCTGATCTCCCTGCAAATCACATGTATAACAGTCCCTGGTGGTCTAGTGGACCCCCCACCCCAGCAGGTAGTGCCCCAACACCCTGCTCCCCCATCCCTCCCATTAGCCAGCAACTGGCACAGCCACTGCTCTCTACCATGGCCAGCCACTGACTGAGCTATCATGGAGTGTATACTGTATACAGTATGCACACATTAATTGACAGCATCTGTTAATCAATGAGCGTGTACTGTAAACACTACTTGCTCTGTGATAGTTCAGTCAGTGGTCAGACGTGGTGGAGAGCAGAGGGCTGTGCCAGTTACTGGCTCATGGGAGGGATGGGGGGTGCAGGATGGTGGGGCACTGCTTGTTGGGGTGGGGGGTTCACTAGATCACCAGGGACCACCAGAGAAGATACATCAGAGATTGGGGGGTCCGCTAGACCACCGGGGAAGATATATTAGGGATTGGAAGGTCCACTAGACCACCAGGGAATGTTATATAAGTGATTTGGGGGGGACATCAGGGATAGGGGACTGTTAGACCACTAGGGATGCTATGTATACTGTCCATACATTACTCTGCAAATGCACACTGTGGGGTGCCACATCACTCCCACTGCTGCCCAGCTGTCTCTTTGACCCCCCATAACAACTCCCGTGCTCCTTCTGCACCCAGCAGCCCATTTTAGACCCCATCCCACTGGCACAAGCCACTTAGACCACCTTTTGGCTATTCTAAGTGGTGCCCCTTGTTGCGTCCATAGTGGGGCTTGCAAAATCCCAAAAAGGGGGATATTACAGCTCCTCTGTGGTGCAAGCCCCCTTGTTACCTGGCACACCTGTTTGTTTACCACAACCTTAGCACAAGGGGGTTTGGTTTGGCCGCACTGGATTTGACGTAGGCTGCTTTACCAAATCACATTTGATGCAAGTCATGATGCGAGTCACCCCTTGCATCAAACTCTCATGATGCAATACCCTTGCATCAGCCTAAACCTTTTGAGAATTGGGACCATGGTCTCCAGAACTGGACAGAGTACTCCAGGTGAGGTCTTACCAGTGATCTATACAGGGGTAGTACCCCTCCCTCTTCTTGCTGGCAATACCCCTTCCTATGCACCTCAGCATGCCAGTAGCCCTTCCGACTGCCTTGTCACACTGCCTAGCCACCTTTAGGTCATCCAATGTGATTACCCCTTGGTCTCTTTCCTGCTTGAGCTTTGCCAGTATCACTCCGACCATTTTGTACTCTACTCCTGGGTTTCTATGGCCCAAGTGTATTATTTTGCACTTGTTTGCATGAAAACCTAGCTGCCATATCCTTGACCACTCATCCAGTGTTTTCAGGTCCCTATCCATCATTTCCGCCCTTCCTGGGAGTGACCACTCTGTTGCAGATCTTGGTGTCATCCACAAAGAAGCAGATCTTTACCTCCAGTTCCTCTGCCATAATGCTAAAGTAACCCCACAGACTGAGTCCTACCAGACTCTATCTGACCTGAAGCATTTTTGAAACCTTAGTGCATGAGTATTTCTAGAAATTTCCCTAAGATTAACCAAATTAATGCAGGAAAAACAATTACACATTGGTAAAAGGCAAGGGAAAGGGTATAGAAATTTCTTTCAATTAAAGTAAGGCACTCATGGTCTATTTCACTACTATACCTTTTACAGGTACAACAGTTAACAAGCATTTGTCAATGTCGAATGTTTGCTTGCTGGCATTGGCATTGGTACTGTAGAAGTTACAGAGCTGCATAATAGGAATGGCAGCGAAGTATTGAACTGAAGCCAACCCCACCACCACCCTGCGGAGAGTGACAGGCATTGGGGTGTGCCTTTGGGTCGTCAGGCATAACGACCATGCCATTTCACCACACCCTACCCTGCAGACACTGACAAGTGTCACTGTGCCTTGGGGTCTTTGGCCTTTATGCGCACCCCATTCCATCAGGAAATATGGTGAGATGGGTGCGGTATAGGAGAATGGGGTGAAGTTTGGGCCTGAAGAGTCCGAGGCACACCTTGATGCCTCTCACTGGCTGCAGGGTCTGGGTGAGGGGTGGAATGGTGTGAGCATTACAGGCAAGAATCGCAAGTCACACCCCTGATGCCTGTCATTCTCTACAGGGTGGGTCGTTATGGTCAGAAACCCTAACTCCTCAGGCATTCGTTGGTATTTTCACTCCAAATTTTCAACATGGTTTTTTTGTGACCCCCACCTCATGAACAGTGGCAGTATCAATTTGTTAGCCAAAAACTGCTTTTGCACAGCGATTATGGCATTTGGCACCACAGGTGCAAAAACACATTCCAAACAGGATGTGAAAAATGACAGCGGTACTGTTCATGGGGAGGTGTAAAAAATGCCAATGTTGAAAATCTGCTGTGAAAATCTTAAAAAATCTGGTGAAGTCACGAGCGTGCGTAGAAACTGTGCAACGCACACCCGTAATGTAACTAGTTTGGGGATTTTTTTACAGCAGATTGTTAACACAGGCATTTTGGGACCTCCAATCACGAACAGTGTCAGTGTGATTTTCTTTATCTGTCCCGAACAATGATTTCCCACAGCGACCACGCATTTCTGCGCTGAAAGTGTGAAAACATGTCGGCCATGTTGTGGAAAATGACAGCTGTGCTGTTCCTAAGGAAGTGTGGAAAAATGCCACTGGTGAAAATCTGGACTGAAAATATTACAAATTCATGAACTTACGAGGGTGCATGGAAACTGCGCAATGCTCACTCGTAACACAGTCATTTTATGGAGTTTTGTCACCAAATTTTCAGCATAGCCATTTTAAGACCTCTGCTCATGACCAGTGTCACTGTGATTTTCTTAATCTGTCCCAAACATTGTTTTCGCACAATGACTGTACCATTATGCGCTACATGTGCGGAAACACACTTTATGCAGATGTGAAAATGGTAGCTGTACTGCTCATAAGGAAGTGCGTAAAATGGCACTGTTGAAAATCTGGTGTGCAAATATTACAAATTCACAAACTTGCCAGCGTGCGTAGGAACTGCGCAACGTGTGCTCCTAAAACAGTCATTTTTGGAATTTTTCACCAAATTTTCAACATAGCCATTTTAACACCTCTGCTCATGACCAGTGTCACTGTGATTTTCTTAATCTGTCCCATACATTGATTTTGCACACCGACTGTGCCATTGTGCGCTACATGGGTGGAAACACGTTTTGGGTGAGATGTGAAAAATGACAGCTGTACTGCTCATAAGGAGGTGTGGTAAAATGGCAATGTTGAAAATCTGGAGTGAAAATATTGAAAATTCGCGAACTTACGAGCATGCATAGGAACTGCACAACACACGCTCATAAAACAGTCATTGTTAGGAATTTTTTCACCAAATTTTCAACAAAGGCTTTTTGAGAGCCCACCTTATGAACAATGACAGTGTCATTTCATTAATGGGTCCCAAAAGGTGATTTCGCACTGTGACTGCGAAATCACCCTTCAGGCCCGATTAACGCCATGACAGTGCAAAGATTCATGAGATGGGGTCCCAAAAAACCCATGTTGAAAAGTTGGGCCCAAAATTCCCAAAAATGCCTGAGATATGCAACAAAAAAAACCCCTATTTATTCCATTATACAGCTTACTGGCATTTCCTCAGTTTGCGGTCTGCTTTGAAGAGTGCAGACGTGTTCCCGGTCCACTGATGATCGTCGCACCGAGCTCCGGAGGTAAGTATGGGGTGAGGGGAGGTGTGGGAAGGCAGGGTGCGCAGTGGGTGGGTGCGGATTGTGGGGGGGCGGGGAGACTGCGAGGGCAGGTTTTCTTCTTTACAGGTTTTTAGACGACGCAGGACGTTTGCCATACTGGGGTGGGCTCCCAGCGTGGCAGCTGGAAAGACTGTTTGGGGGGGCTGGAGCCGACGGGGGATTGGGCACCCCCGTCAGCTATAACATGCTTTGCCACGCTGGGTGGGCCCCAGTGTGGCACATGGAAAGCTTTTTGGGGCGCAGCTGTGGAGCCGATGGGGACTGGCACCCTGTTGGCTATGAAGTTCTTGCCATGTTGGGTGGGCTCCCAGCATGGCACCTGGACAGCTGTTGTTGGTGGGAGGCGTGGAGCTGACGGGAGATTGAGCACCCTCGTTGGCCACACAGTGTGTGCGTGGGGGGGAGCACATCAGCAGGCAATATGCGTGCTTGCGTGTGTGTGTGTGTGTGTGTGTGTGTGGGGGAGGGGAGAGCTCTGCTCACTGAAGCGGAGCTCTCCCTTTCAACTGTATGCCGCTGCATTTTCCTGCTGTCATAAACAGCTGCAGCAGTGATTGGCGCACTGCGACCGTGCCTGCAAACACACTGACTGAATTGGAAGAGGCTGACACACCTCTAGAAAACTAGCATGATGGCACTATGTTTCTTGCACATGTGTGCAAGCAAGCATAAAAAAGGAAGGCAAGGTGAGGGATTGTGAGACTGAAGTCCCATCTAGCCTGCCTGTAAGCCCTTGTGAGTACAAGGGCTTATGGGCAGACTAGATGAGCCAGGTGGTCCTTGTTTGCTGACAATTTCTATGTTTCTATGTTTTGAAAGGGGAGGATGGGGGTAGTGTAGAGGATGACCACCAGAAATTGGATATACTGAACAAATACTTCTGTTCAGTTTTTACAATGGAGGGTGCAGGAAATGAGCCAGCAATAAGTGATAAGGGCAGGAAGGGCACAGAAGTAGACACAGGTCCCTTTTGAAAGGAAAGGATCCTCAGGGAACTGGAGGCAATAAGAGTTGATAAGGCTATGAGACCAGATGGGGTACACCCAGGATACTGAAAGAGCTAAGAGAAGAGTTGGCAGAACCTCTGACTGCTATGATTAACCTGTCATTGGAAACAGGGGAGGTAACTAAGGACTGGAGGAAAGCTGATGTGGTCCCTCTATACAAAAGTGGAAACAGGGAGAAAGTGGGAACTACAGACCTGTCAGCCTGACCTCAGTAGTGGGAAAGGTCATGGAAACAGTACTAAAAGAAAGAATAGTGGAAAACCTGGTTGTCAACGGTCTACAGGATCCAAGGCAGCATGACTCTATGGAAGTGAGGTCGTGCCAGACAAACCTAATTGAGTTCTTCGACTGGGTAACCAGGGAAGTGGATTGGGGAAGGGCAATGGATGTGGCCTACCTGGACTTCAGCAAGGCCTTTGACATTGTGCCACATAGAAAGCTTTTAAACAAGCTGGGGAGCATGGGGCTAGGAAAGAAGGTAGTGAAATGGGTGGAGAATTGGCTGGATAATAGGACCCAGAGGGTGGTAGTAAATGGCATTCACTCTGCAGGGGGTTAAGTGACCAGTGGGGTACCACAGGAATCAGTGCTGGGTCAAGTCCTCTTTAATATCTATATCAGTGATATTGCAGGGTGTCTGGAAGGGAACATTTTCCTGTTTGCTGATGACACTCAGCTCTGCAACAGGGCGGACACACCAGGGGGAGTGGATTGAATGAGGGTAGATCTAAGGAAGCTGGAAGATTGATCAAGAGATTGGCAGCTAGGTTTCAATGCAAAAAAGTGCAAGAAATTGCACATAGGGCACAAAAACCCAAAGCTACATATCATCGGGGGAGAAGTAGCATGCTCCAAGAAAGAAAGAGAACTGGGGGTGATCATCTCCGATGACCTCAAAGTAGGTAGGCAGTGTGACAAGGCAGCAGGAAAAGCAAACTGGATGCTGAGATGTATAGGCAGAGGAATAACCAGCAGAAAAACAGAGGTAATAATTACACTATACAGGACATTAGTGAGGCTGCACTTCAAATACTTTGTCCAGTTCTGGAGGTCTCATCTACGTAAGGACATAGATGGGGTGGAGGAAATTCAGAGTAGGGCAACCAAAATGGCGCAAGGAATACATCACAAGCCCTATGAGGATAGGCTGAGGAAAATGAAGTATGTACTCCTTGGAGAAGAGGAGGAGAGGAGGGATATGATTGAGACATATAAGTACCTCACAGGGAAGAATAAAGTACAGGAGAATACTATATTCCAAAGAAAAAGATGCTCAAGGATGAGGGGGCACAAGATGAAACTGGAGTGAAGGAGGATCAGAAGGAACATGAAGAAGTATTTCTTTACAGAGAGGGTGGTGGACAAGTGGAACAGCCTGCCAGCAGAGGTGGAGGGGGCAGAAACAATAACAGGTTTTAAACATGCTTGGGATAGGGATTGAGGATTGCTGGTAGTTGGGGTGGGGGTACAACCTAATGCCAGCAATGCATGATAGAGAGCAATTCTTAGTGGTAATAGGGCAGACTAGGTGGGCTGAAGGTCCTTATCTGCTGAAAATTTCTATGTTTCTTTTCAGTCAGAGCCTTAAAAAGCAGCTAACACCTCCAGGAGAACTTTTAAAAAAACATATTTAAACACAGTTCAGCTTATATTTCACATACATTGTATACTTCTTCCCTCCGTTATTTACTCTGAGATCACACAGAAACATAGAATTAGTCAGCTGAAAAGGACTAGTAGGTCCATCTAGTGTGCCCTATTCTTCCCTGCCTATTACCACACCCCTGACACTATTTGGTTGCCAGTGCCCTTCTCTCTCTTCCCTTTCCTCTACTTATTATGCCCATGTGCCTACCTCATGCATGCTTGAAACTCTTCACTGTCTACAACCCCACCACCTCTTCCTGCAGGCTATTCCAGGCATCCACCACCCTTTCTGTGAAGAAGTATTTCCTCACATCCCCCTTAAATTCCACCCCCCAGCTTCATTGCATACTCCCATGTACTAGTACTCCTCCTCCTCTAAAAGAAATTCCCCTCCTGCATCTTGTTCACCCCCGTGGGGTACTTATATATGTCAGTCATGTCCCCTCTTGCTCTTCTCTCTTCTAAGGAGTACATGTTGAACTCTCACAGCATCTCCTCATATGGTCTCTCATGCAACTCTTGTACTATTTTGGTAGCCCTCCTCTGAACTGCTTCCACCCTGTTAAAGTCCTAGCAGAGATGTGTCCTCCAAAACTGGACACAGTACTCTAGGTGGAGTCTCACTAGTGAGTGATACAGTGGCAACACCACCTCCCTTCTCCTGCTAGGGATCTCTTCCCTCATGCACCCCAGCATCCTACTAGCTTTGCTTACTGCCTTGTCGCACTGCCTTGCCACCTTGATGTCATCAGATGTGAAACCTCCAAGGCTCTTGGGTTTCCCCACCGCAAATGCACGACTTTGCGGTTTTTGTCATTGAAATCCAGCTGTCACACCCAAGACCACTCCTCTAGTTTCCCCAGACAGTGGCAGAGCTAGAGGAGAGGGCTGGGGGGGTGGTTGCCCCTCCTGGCTGCCCCAGTGTGAGTAGTGGTGCCCCACCACCATCTCTATTCACTGTTTAGTGCCCACTGTGGAGCCCGTGATTGACTTGAATGCCCCCCGGCTCTCAAATGCTCCCAAGCCTGGCTCCGCCACTGTCCCCAGACACCTTCGCATTCTACCCTCTGCTTCTTTAGTGCCCACTCTGTTACAGATTTTTGTGTCCCCTGCAAAGAGATATACCTTTCCCTCCAGATCCTCAACAGTGTCATGTATACTAAGGTTCATACTAAGGAAGCGATGGCGTCTATAAGGTGTTACCTCATGTAAGCTTTTTCTAATCAAAGTACCTCAATGCCCCTCCATTTAGAATGTAGGTATTCAGTTTATGTTTGAACAAAATTTTTGATTTACTAATAACCATTTCAAGGGGTTGTAAATTCCATGGGTTGATGATTCATTGTGTAAAGTAAAATTTCCACTTTACTGTGTTGAACTTATTTACTTTAAATTATAAAGGATGTCCTCTGGTACCAGAGCTGTTCTACTTAAATTCTAAGTTCAGTTCACTAAATAGATGTGGGTCATGAATTATGTCATATATCATCATAAGGTCACTCGTTAGGCAGCACAATTCCAGTATTAGATTTAGGCATGTCAGTCTCTCTTGATATGACAACTCTTTAATCCTGGATGTGGGTTTAGTAATTTTTCTTTGAATTTTCTTCATTTTCCCCATGTCCTTCTTTGTATAAGAAGAGCAGAATGAGGTGACATAGTTTAGATGAGGTCTTACATGTGCTATATACAGTGGAAAGAGGTTATCTTTATCACAAGAATTGATGGTTCTCTTTAATAGCAAAATAATTCTATTTGCTTTTGCTGTGGACTCATTACACTGTCTTGAGTTTTCAAAATGCTCCACTATTATAATGCTCACATCCCTTTCTTGTATGTTTTTTGACAGAATGTTACCACACAATTTGTAATATTGGTGTGGATTATGTGCACCCACGCACACTATTTAATACTTTTCTATAAGAAATTTCATTTGCCACCTGTCTCCCCAGTCTGATGTATGATCCAAGTCTGTTTGAATTATTTGGTGTTGCTCCATAGTTGTGCATTGCCCCCCCCCCCCAGTTTTGAATCATCTGTGTAATTGGTAGTTCAGGATGTGAGACTGTTACTTAGGTCAGCATTGAAAATTTTAAATGTTAAAGGTCTCAAAACTGAATCCTGAAGAACTCCACTTGTCACCCTGCCACTATCTGACTTATATGCTTCCTGATAAAAAGTTCGAAATAGATAAATAAATAAAATAGGCCTTTATAACAACTGTTTGGCATCTGTTTGATAATCAGCTTGCAATCCATATAATTTGTCATCGGTCTGTTTCTAACTTCTCCAATTTCTCTATGATTGCCCAGTAAGGTACTAAGCCAAAGGCCTTACAAAAATCTAAAAATATGCCAATGCAAGGAGTTTTGTTGTCTGATGATTTATTAATATTTTTGAAGAAACCCAACAGATTGGTGGTGCAAGATCTACCTGATGTGAATCTGTGTTGGTGATAATCTGTATTAGTTATATGGGAGTTGATTTTGTCTATTACTGATTCTAGGATCTTATCTGGAGCTGATGTTAGGTTAATGGATCTGGGATTGTTAGGGCAGTTTTTATTTCCTTTTTATGTTGTCTTGCACACACACAAGCAACATCTTGCAGTAGTATTAGCACAGTGAGGGGTGTGTCAGTGTTGGCGAAAGCAGGGTACGCTTTAGTAGGTGCGCCCCTCATTCCCAATTAGCCAGCATGCCAGCACTGGTGCAAAAAATATGTAACATGCCAACTTGAAAGAAATCTGCTGCTGCAATCAGAGACAAGCTTGTCATGCATCGCCAGAGATGACAAGCCTCCCATATGTGCCTTTCCTGGTGAAACATTTCAATAAGCATGGCGACAGCTCCTGCTGCTGTCACATATTCCACAAACAAAGCCGACATCGGGGGTGCAATCCCCGTGTAGGCATGTCCCCTACCCCCTCCACACTGTGTGGCACACTGGGAGCCCACCCCAGTGTGCTGCCAGTCACACAAAGCTAACCATATTGGCATGTTCCTCCCCCTACCCCTGCCCCTCCCTTGTGTGGCACAGTGGAGCCCACCCCCCACATCCCTTTCTCACCCCATACTTATCTCTGGAGGTCTGGCGCTGCTATCTTCAGTGGAATGGGAACACATCTGGACTCTTTAAAGCTGAACTGCAAAATGAAGAAATGCCGGCAAACTGCATAATGGCATCAGTGGGGGGGGGGGGTTCAACTTAGGTGGATATCTCAGCCATTTTTTTGAATTTTGGATCCAAATTTTCAACATGGGGTTCATGGTACCCTACCTCATGAACACATGCACTGTTACCTCGTTATTCAGTCCCAAAAGGTGATTTCATGGTCACTGCGTGGAATCACCTTTCTGGACTGAGTAACAAAATAACAGTGCCAATGTTCATGAGTTGGGGTCCCAAAAAGCCTATGTTGCAAATTTGGTGAAATAATTCAAAAGAATTACTGTGTTATGATTGTGCATTGTGTAGTATCCACACATGCTCATAACTTTGACAACTTTTAATATTTTCACTCCAGATTGTCAACATTGCCATTTTTTCACAACTCCTTATGAACAGTACAGCTGTCATTTTTTACATCCTACCTGAAATGTGTTTTCGCACATGTGGTACACAATGGCACGGTCGCTGTGGGAAATCAACTTTCAGGACAGATTAACTAATTCACAGTACCACTGTTCATGAGCAGATGTCCCAAAGTGCCTATGTTGAAAATTTTCTACATTATATTCTGTGTGGCTTTCTTTGTGTGTGTGTGTGTGTGTGTGTGTGTGTGTATGTGTATATATATATATATATATATATATATATATGTATTTTTTAATATGGTGCTGCAAATACAGAGCAAAACTAGTCATTCAAAATATTAGACATGTCTGTAGGATTACTGGCTATTTCTTCACTCATTACTAGGGGATCTGCCATACTCTTTGTGCTTTTCAGTGAGTTGATGTAATGAAGGATTTACTGTTCTCTTTATTGGTGTTTCATGCAAGTTTAAAGTCTATTTTTTTTTTTGATTTTTAGTGCATATTTACATTTCTTCAGATTGCATTTATATTTTCCCATGTTGTGTTATTGTTGGTGACTTGGTATGCTTTATTTGGGTCTACGACAATTCGCTCCCGACTACTCACTCCCTACAAACTCACTTCCACGGATACGCTCCATAGTCAATTCATCCCCACGCTAACAAGCTCCTGACCAATTCACTCCCCAACCCAAACACTTCTCTCTAAGATACCTGACCGTCATGCGGGTGATGCAGAATGGGATTTTCTTTATAGAACATGGCCTCAGGAGATGAGGTGCCCCGTAACCCAACCGCTAAGTGACCAGACCAAAGAGGAGCTAATTTGTATACCTGATCCACAGCAGTGCAGGTGGGGAGATGAGGGAACCAGGCCAAAGCAGAAGGGGCTTGGTCTCACCCCATAGCAGAAACTGAGAGGCCTCCAGGCAGCATGACAAAAGGAATCACATGATAGCAGCTTCTCCCAACAAGAACGGCAAAGTGGAGGAATCTGACCTGACTTAAGCACTCCCGCTTACCACAACTCCACCGACAGCCACTGAAGAGGGGGACACTGCTGCCCCAGCTGAGGAACATGTCTGAAGATGTACAGATAAGTGGCTGTGCACATGGCTATAGAGGGGATGATACAGTCTTTTAGGAGTCCCAGATGAGCACCTCTTATTTCAGAGCCGCTTTCACCAGCACCTACGTATGTAGGAAGGGGGGGATGCCAGACCCTGGCAGTCAATAATGATGCTGTGAACAGGGCAGTTTGCTAGATCCACCCTCCTCTCAAGGCCCCCCTTGCACTCTTGCATATTAAAGGGGAGACATGGATCCCACCCCCTCCCTTACTTACAGTCATCACTTTTCTTATTTAATCTGAACCGCGCTCTGATGTTTTTTTTATTTTAGTGCTGGGGTGAGCAAGCACAAACAAAAAGCCTCTACTGATAACTGCAATTGTTCCAGGAAGCGAAAAATGTGATGAGGGAGCAAATTGGTCGGGAGCGAATTGGTACTGGGGCGATTTGTCACGGGAGCGTATGCGCGGGAGCGAGTTTGTAGGGAGCGAGTAGTCGGGAGCGAACTGTCGCGCTCCCGCTTTATTTAATGTATTTTTTTTTTGTTCAACTTTTTGGTTTATTAACTTTTTGGTTTTCCTTGTCAACCATTTTGACCTTATATTTCAATTACTATATTTCTTAACTTTTGGAATGTAGTTTGCACATATGTTAGTAATTATATATTTTTTTAATTTTCCACATTTCTTGAATGTTTTTTTTTTTCCAGTAACCATTTTTGGTCTGCCATAATTTGTTTCATTTTGTCTATGGGTGCTTTATTGCATAACAATACTTCAGAGATACCAATATTCATTTTGTGATATGTTGGTATATTGAAACAGACTGTATTGGCGGTTACTGTTACATAAGGGGGTCCCTGTATTTACAGTTGTTTATGTTTATGCTGTCAAATGCAAGGAAACATCTAATAGACTGCTTCTACTTGGTTCTTTAACATGTTGGAAAAGCTGCAAATGTTCTACTAGCTCTCGAAGGCTTTTCTCGGTAATGGTGGAAGCTGATTTTGCAGACCAATTTCTATCCCCAGGATTTAGGTCCCCTAAAAACACAGTGAGCCAGATATTCAAAACTTTGCCCCAGGGCTAAATTAGCACTACCCAGCTTGCTAAATTAGCCCGGATCCAATAGCCTGCTATATTCAAAAGGGATAGCCCAGGTGCTAAACCTGCTGAATATAGCATGCTAAGGCAAACTGGGCTGGGAGTGCAGTGCAAAAATTTCCCGGGAATAAGACGGCTCTGAATATAGCAACCAGGAAGTGCAAACCACAACAGCATCCTAGTTCACAGTAATATGAAGGAAGGTAGAGGTGAACTATGTGGCCAATGTGTGTGCTAGCAAAGGAGTGGAGTCAGTAAAGCTGCAAGTAACAGCACATGTGAAATTACATTGTGCAAAAGTGTACTATATTTCTGAAACGTTTGCATGGCACTAACACATTTTCGCCGGTTTAGCGTGGAGCTAATCTGTTTGCCCGGCACAATCACGTTTGCCTGGGGCAAAACTTTGCTATATTCAAAAGTGACATGCAAATGAGCCTACTTAGGTAGTCTGTGGGCAAACATCCAGACTAGCATTTCGTTATGACCTGATTTGCATACAGTTTGCCCAGTGCAATTGCAGGGTCCCACAGTTCCACCTGTAGGTCAGTCTGGAAGTACAGGGGCTGGCTGGGTCTGCCCACAGCTCCACCTGTAGATCAGTCTGGCAGTGCATAGTGGTAGCTGCAGCCTACATTTGTACAGTACAGCATATAATATTGTGCCCCAGGGGACTACACAGCACTGGCACAGGTGGTGGTGCTGCTGCATGCAATTGTCAAACTGTAGTTCATGCTACAGTGCACAGCAGACACTACAGTAGCAAGGGGACCAGTAGTGTGTGGGACACAGCAATGCCCATGGTGTGCAGGGCAATGATGACCACTGCACTGTACCCAGTGATAGGCCCAACTTGCAGTTGTTTACTGACAGTGGGCATTACTGTTATGCTGTTGTGTGACCCACAGATGGTGCACCACTGGCATGGGATGCTCACAGTGACATATACATGGTTGACTGTGTGTGCTGTGGCATCTGTACAGATGTACGGTATGTGGCTGGGGGGCACATACCATCAGACAGGCACACTGGTGTTGGGGTATTTCCAACACTGGCACATGTACACTGCATGGCTTGTCCCAGCCTTATGGCCACACCCAGTCTGTGGTGCAGTCTGGCCACTTGTACAGCCTCCCTTCAACACCCTCCATGCCTACAGTGCTGCATGCGTGTGCTGGCGTCTGTTGGTGTCCACCAAAGGGTGGTCTGCAGGTGTTGGCTGTATGGCCACACTGCCATGGTGTCCACTGGGAGCTGGGTCACCACTTACTGCCTGGCATGGCTGGGACTGGTGGCAGATGATGGCATCATAGGTATGCCATCAGTGAGTAGCATGTTTCCACTATGTCTGGCTTATTTCTACATGTCATACTTACAGGTTAGGGTAGTGCAAAGCTGCACAAAAGTCACAAAAAGTCGCACATAGCCACAAAGTCACACAAAGCTGGTTTGCCCAGAGTTAAGACTACCTTTTCCTGAGCAGTAATTTGCACCGCGCAAAGTGTTGCGCTAAGTTGCGCAAAAACACTTTGCAGAGCGGTATTCACTAAATATAGCATTGTGCCTGTATTTATGCATACGCCCTCTCAGTTTGCCCCTTGCATACATTATTATTTTGTCCAGCGCTAATGCAGTTTGCACATGATATTTGACCTTTTGAATACAGTGGGCCTGTGCTAACAGGGCACTAACTTTGCGTAAAAGGTTTGCGCCCAGCACAACATTTTGAATATCTGGTTCCGTATCTCCTATCTTGCAAACTATTTCAATTTCTAATATGATATAATGAAGTTATAATGATATGATGAAGATATAATAAGGTGATATATGATGGTGAGGTATGTGATAGTGCTTTTATCAGTACGAGTGGCAAGTAAGCATGGGGTTATCACGAGTGAGCCATGAGTGATTAAACACAGAGCTCACATGCCACAAGTTTTGATAAAAGTGCTATCATATACCTCAGCATCACGTATCTATTTTATATTATAGGGGTTAATGTTTTATTGTGCATTGTTTAATAGTTGTGTGGTTATTTTGGTAGTTTTTTACCTGTTTCTTGGGGTTTGATTTCTTTTTCTGTGTTTCTCCGCTAGGCTTTCTTGTGTTATTGGTCATTCATGTCATGTGGTCTTATTTTATTGGTTGTTGGGAGATGTGAGCAGGATTGTGTTCTTCCAGGTTTCTGTGTGTGTAGTTCTAAATTGTTGCTGACTGGAAAGGAGAAATTAGCGGTAGGGAGGGGCAGTGAATGTAGTTCAGTAGTAGGTTTGTCAGCGATGTTTACACAGTGCTGATAACAGGAGCTATGTAAGGAGAGTGCTGATAACCTGTAGTTCTTGTTGCCTGTGTACAAGTCATGACAAGTGAATTGCTTAGTAGTGTTGATACCAGTTTTTATGTGATGCGTTATAAGTCATCCACTATAATATAATGAAATTTCTTATGTGGAGTCTGTTGGTCTATTACACAGACCTAGAACAGGTGCTTTGGAGTGGTTGCTAGTGATTTTAACCCACAGCTTTTCAGTAGTGTTAGTTTCATATTTTATTTTAGTTGACAGGTTGTAGGACTGTAATCATTCTTTTATAGAGCATGCAACACTGCCCCCTTTCTTACAATGTCTGTCTCAGTACAAAAGGTTATACCCCTCGATATTTCTGTCCCAGATATTCTGTTTGCTCCACCAGGTTTCAATGATGGCAGTTACAGTGAATGTTTTCTCTTAGATCAGTGCATGTAATTTATCCATTTTATTCTGGATACCTTCTTGCATTCAAGAGGATACATTGTAAGTTATTTGCTTGTCTTTTTGTTTGTTTTTTTGATCATAACTTGTTTTTAACCTCTGTTATTCCTAGAATTTTATTTTGGTTTTGATTAATGTGTTCCCCCTCTGAGTTTAGTTTAAATGAAACCCATTTAAGACTTTACTTGGTTTGTTTCCCAGTGTACTGGCCCCCCAGTGGTTTAAATGGAGACCATCTTTTGAAAAGAGTTATTGTTACTGAAAAAGTGTTCCAGTGAGCTATAACTGTTGGCTATTGTATTTCATTTACACCACCTTGCAAGTCAAATGCTTTATTTACATAGAAACATAGAAGTTGAAGGCAGATAAGGACCACAAGGCCCATGCAGTCTGCTCATTTTTTCTACCTTATGAATGTGCCATGGGCCTGTACTCTGTCAATGGACTAGTTATTCATACTCATCTGTATTGCTCCCTTATGCCTATCCCATGCCTATTTGAAGCTCTGCACTGTGTTCATATCCAACACTTCCTGAGGTAGGCTGTTCTATGCATCCACCACCCTTTCTGTGAAAAAGAACTTCCTCACATTACCCTTTAATCTGCCTCCCTCTAATGTCATGCTGTGTCCTCTTGTCCTGCTATTTTTCTTATATTGAAATATGTTAGACTCTTTCACCTTATTAATGCCCTTAAGATGTTTGAATGTTTCGATCATATCACCTCTCTCCATCCTTTACTCTACGGTATACATATTGAGCTCCCTTAATCTGTCCTCATATGTTTTCTGATGCAGTCCCTGCACCATTTCAGTTGTCCTTCTCTAGACTGCCTCCATTTTATTAATGTCCTTGTGCAGGTGCAGCCTCCAGTACTGCACATAGTACTCCAGATGGGGCCTAACCAGTGTCTTGTAAAAAAGGGATTATTAACTTCCTCTTATGACTTGTGATACCCCTACTAATACACCTCAATATCCCTCTAGCCTTACCTATTGCTTTAGTAGTCTTCTTGGATGACTTCAGGTCATCTGTGATGATGGTGCCCAAGTCTCTTTCTTCCCTTGTGATTGCCAGCAACTCCCCTCCCAACCTATAGGTGGTTTCAGGGTTTCTCTTCCCTTTGTGTATGATCTTGCACTTCTTTGTGTTAAACCCCATTTGCCACTCTTCCGACCATTTTGCCAGTTTATCCAGATCTCCTCTCATTCTGCCCACCCCATCTGGATCATCAACTCTGTTGCAGATCTTGGTGTTATCTGCAAACAGACAAACCTTACCCTCCAGTCCATCTGCAATGTCACTGATGAAGATATTGAAGAGGACTGACCCCAGAACAGATCCTTGAGTTACCCCACTTGTGACTTTTTTTTTTCTAATTGTTTAACCAGGGTGGCACACTAAGCTGAAAGCTTGTTTACAGGTGTAACCTGGGAGCACAAGGAAGTTAAGTGACTTTCTCAGGGTCACACAGTATGCAAGTGGGGGCTGTGGGATTCAAACCCAGATCTCCAGGTTTGCAGCTCTGAGCCTTAAACTACTTCACTATACTGCCTCCTTTAAATTCTGACTATATACCATTTACCACCACTCTCTGTTTTCTGCCTGTCAACCAGTTTGCTACCCAGTTGACCAACTTCTGACCCACCCTGAGCCTACCCAGCTTATCAATCAATCTTCTATTTGGAACAGTATTGAAAGCCTTGCTGAAGTCAAGGTAGGTGACAGCAAGTGCTCCCCCTTAGTCCACCATTCTGGTTACCCAGTTAAAGAACTCTATGAAATCAGTTTGACAGGACCTTCCTGTTGTAAACCCATGCTGTCTTGCATCCTGTGCTTCTATGGATTCCAGGTGTTGCACTATCCTTTTCTTAAGGAGTGGCTCCATAATCTTGCTCACTACTAAGGTAAGACTGACTGGTCTGTAGTTCCCTGCCTCCTCCCTGCTACCACTCCTGTAGAGTGGGATCACATGAGCCCTTTTCCAGTCTTCTGGGACCTCTCCTGTGCTCAGAGACTCACTAAACAGTTCTGATAATGGCTCTGCTAGTTCCACCCTTAGCTCTTTTAGTACTCTGGGATGTATGTCATCAGGTCCCATTGCCTTGTCCATCCTGAGCTTAGTGAGCTCTTGTAGGACCCTTTCTTTTGTGAAGGGACTAGTGCACACCTCCCTCCCCCATGTCCATGGTGCTGAGCTGTGGGCCTTGCCCTACCTTCTCCTCAGTAAATACTAAGCAGAAGTATCTATTTACGATAGAGGCTTTTCCTTCGTCTTCCTCCTCACACTCCCCCTTACCCCTTTGATCTTAGCAATATCCCCTCTGGACTTTCTCCTTTCACTAATGTATCTATAGAAAGTCTTGTCACCTTCTTTTACTATTCATTCTAGTGTTTCCTTGGTTTGGGCCTCTGCCTGCCTTACTGCCTTCCCTGCTTCCCTTAGGGAAGTTTGGTATGCCTCCCAAACTTCGTCCCGCTATGTTGCCTTATATTTCCTGAAGGCCAGCCTTTTGGCTTTGACCTTTTCTGCTATTGTTTTTGAGAACCAAAGTAGTTTCCTTCTTCTTTTGCTCTTGCTTTTCTCTCTAGCACAATGGGATGTTGCTTCAAGTATTGTGTCCTTAATGCTTGCCCACTTCGGCTGTACCCCTTCACTTGTATTTCTTCCTGCCAGCGCTAGCTTAACTCTGTTGGCCATCTTATCAAAGTCAGCATCTCTGAAGTCCCATATTTTTGCCTTGGAATGGGATGATTTAGTTCTAGTGGCCAAACTGAACCATAACATGTGATGGTCACTGGCCCCCAGGTGACCTTCTACCTGGAGATCTGTGATCCTTTCTCTGTTAGTCAGTACTAGATCTAGGATAGCCCTGTCTCCTGTGGGTTGTTCTACCAGTTGTTTGAGGCCCTCCCCCTGCAGGGAATCCATTATGTGACTATTTCTGGTGGATGTTTCTGCTGGTATTGCCCAATCTGTATCTGGCATGTTGAAGTCTCCCATTATCAGAACCTCCCCTTTAGCTGTCATTTCTTGTATATCTTCTAACAGTAATGTGTCTATGTCCTCCCTCTGGTCTGGAGACCTGTAGACAACCCCAGTTAGTATGGCTGTCCCTGTTTCAAGGGTGACCCACAGTTCTTTTGGCTCCATATGTGTATTCTGAATTTCTGTAGCTTTGATATTTTCATTGACATAAAGGGCCACTCCACCCCCATAACTTTTTTGTACCTCAATCTCTTCTGAACAGTACATAGCTGGGTACTGAAATCTCCGAAGTGTGGTTACTGGTGAACCATGTCTCGTTAATGGCTACTATGTCCAGTTTAACCTCTGTCATTGTTGCCTGTGGGTCTGGGATCTTGTTTCCCAGACTGCGAGCATTTGTGTACATGATTTTCCATTGGTCAGATTTTGGTGTGTTAGTTGTTGGGCGAGGTCCGGCGTTTTCCTTGTGCATTGTATGGGAAGCTGGACCTTTTTCCTTACCTGGTCATGCAAATGAACTACAAACATGCTGAACTCCTGTTTGATCACTAGCTGAAGGGGAGGGGTGTTCTTCCCATTCGATGTATCGGGTGCTGCACCCTCTCCCCATTTGCTAGTTTAAATATTCTGCAAAGATGCCAAACCTCTACCCCAATGCACTGACTCCCTCCTTAGTCAGATGCAGTCCATCGAATTTAAAGAACTTTCACTCCCAAAACTGTTGCCAGTTACCTACAAATTTGTGTCCTTTTTCCTGGCACTGGCCCTTGAGCCACATGTTTAGCTCCCCTATCTCCCCTTCTCTGACCTTCCGTCTGTCTGCCCCACTCTCCCAGATCAGCTGGATCTCAGAAAAGGAGATGCCAGACAATATGGATGGGAGTTTGTCACCCAGCCTGGTCAGATGTTCCTTGGTCTCCACAACTGACCTGCTGGCGAGATTGTTAGTCCCTATGTGTACCAGGACGTCAATGTTTTCACCTACTTCTTGCATGATTTTAGCAATGCAGTCAGTGTCTCTCCATGCTGATGTACCTGGGAGACATCTGTCCATTCCCCCCGGCTGGAGGTTGGTATCAACTCCCTGAATCATGGAGTCTCCTATGATCAGAAGTGTTTTGGATTTCCTTTGTGCCTTTTTTGTTTTGGTCCCGGTTTTGGGCGACTTTTGTTGTGCTAGCTCTTGCGCTGCAGTGTCCTGCTCTGCAGTGTCCTCTGCCCCTTTGTTTGATTTCAGAGATAGAGGCAGATACTTGGTTGTAGTTTTTATATGGTTTGTGGAGGTAATACGTTGGAGAGCACTGAGTGACGGGCACCCGATTTGCTCCTCCTAACCACCTGCCAACCTCCCGGACCAACTACCTTCTGCGGTCGAGGTGCTTCTGTTGGATGTTTGGGAAATGGCGGGTGGTTCTTATAATATATTTCCTCCTGAATATGCAATATGAGGTGAGCAATCTCTGGCCATGCTCCCTGGAGCTGAGCCCTTAGATCGCCAATGGTCCAGCATGTAGGGCAGCATCCTAAATCCTGTATAACTGCTCTTTTGAAAAGTGACCCGCAGTGACTGCAGTTAACAATATCCATTCCAGATGAGTTGCTGGGTTTATAACCTGGTCTGAGTAATTAGAAGGAGGAAAATGAAAGCAAATGTTTGATTTTGTATTTTGTTTGTTTGTTTGTTTTTATAACTTGTTATAACGAGTTAAATTACTTATGCCCCTGTAAATGAAGTCACTGTGTGGATGTCCCTCTGATCCTCCCCTTCCTGCTTTGCTACTTGAAATGTCACATCTGTGCTACCCTATAAAAGAGTGTAGCATGGGGTGGTTAGGGATGGCGGTGGGTTGCTGGGCTCTTCCCCTGCCAAGAAAGAAGAACCATGGATGAAAGAAACAAAGAGCAGAAACAATCAAACAACAAATGCAGTAACCCAGAAAACTTAGCCTAATTATAGGTAAAACTGTAAAACCTGTAAAGTACCACCTGTAGTAATGTCACAGAAGATAGACCCTGTAAAAAACACTTTGCTACAGAGAAAAATAATTTAACTTCTTATTATTTGATTTTTTCTTTGTGTGCTCTAGGTACCGGTAGTATGTCTGATACAGCAATTTCATAACCCTTGCTCTTAATTTTTTCACCAAGTGCAACTAAATCGTAACAAATATCTTTTTTGTGGAGTTTACTCATGTCATTCATACCAATATGAATTGTAACATAACTGTTTGGTGACCTGACTAATTTGTCTGTTTGTTTTTCAATATTGTTAATTCTTGTACCTTGTAAGCATGAGACAGTTGTTTGCTGCTTATCACATTTGCAAATACTAGAATCTGTATAACGTATGACAAAATCAACTTCTACAATTTTTGGTTTGACTATGTGGGATAAGGAGACCACGTTACTTTCTGCTTCATTGGTGACTGTCTCTAGGGAGCTAAATCTTTTAGCTAAGGGAAAGTTGTCAGAGGGAATAGATATTGCTCGCCTGCCTTTTTAGAGGCATTTGTCATACTTAACAATGCAGCAGTTATCTTCCTTCTCCTCTCTACCTCTTTTAGAATGTATTTCCTTAGGACTAGGACTATTTATTTCGTCATTTTCCTTTCTGGTCCTTTTTTATTGTCATTTTGAGGGTAATGATTTAAAAGGGATTTCTGCCAATATTGTATGCACAATGTTTTCAATATTGTTTATCTCTTGAGTTCATAGAATATTGTTTTGGTGTTTTCCTCTTTCTGCCTGTAGTGCAGAATATAATAAACCTACTAAGGTGTATACTAAAGGTGGCAAGGATCATAGGAGGCTGTGCAGCCATATGAGCTCCTGTTTAATTCACATACTATTGTATTCCATTACCCCTCGTTATGTATTCATCTAAGTTTCTTTTGAATTGTTCTTTGGCACCACTGTTCAGTATTGTCTCAGGAAGTCTATTCCAAGAGTTTACTACCCTTTGCGTATAATATGTTTTTCTTTTTTAAGTGTTAAATTTCTCTGGTTTTAGTTGAAGATGATGTCCTCTACTACCTTTAGTAATACTTCTTATTGTAAGATTTAGTTCATTCAGAAGTTGTGTGTCTTGTTATCACATCATTAAGTCTCCTCTTATCCTTCTTGTATGAAGTGACATTAATTTTAATTATTTCAACCTATCCTCATAATTCATATCTCTATATGTATATATAATTATTGTTGCCTATCTCTGTACTCTCTCTGTTCTGTCCTTGTCTCCTCCCTTGATCGGATCTCACAGTAGACTGCTATAGTCTAGGATAGGTCTTACATATGAACGGTAGAGTGGCATAAGCACGTTCTCCTCTCTACTATGAAAATGTCTTTTTATTGTCCCGAGTATCCTTGTTTGCTTTAGCCACCTGAGCTTGAGTGTGTGTCTTATAAGTTAAATTGTTATTAATTAATATACCTAGATCCTTTTCTTCTTTGAATTTCCTGAGCGGGGTGCCCTTCATTTAATATTCAGCCTCTATGTTTTTGGTTCCCATGTGCATAACACAGCGTTTATCTCTATTGAAGGTCATTCCCACAGAATCTGCCCACTGTACCATACAGTTTAAATCAGATTGTAGTTTATCACAATCAGTTTGGTTAGTTACAATGTTTGCCAACTTGGTGTCATCTGCGTATTTGCTTATCCATCCAGTTACGTTTTGTCCTAATTTTGTTATGAATAGCTGGAAGGATATTGATCCTAGAACAGAGCCTTGCAGTACTCCACTAGTTACTGATTGTGTAGATGAGAGATAACCATTTATGCTTACAGCCTGGGTCCTATTTGTAGGCCATGTCTGGACCCATTTGATTATATTACCACTAATATTTGCATCAACTAGAATTTGTATAATCTTGTTGTGTGGGACTTTGCCAAATGCCTTGGACATATCGAAATAGATACAGTCAACTGATTTTCCCTTATCTAGTGCGGATGAAATTGTTTCATAAAAACATAATAAATTTGTGATACAAGATCTTCCAGGAACAAAGTCATGCTGCCTATTATCAACTATGTTTTGAATCCTAATCTGCTCTTGCAAAACATCCTTAATAATGGATTCCAGTATTTTACCTGACACAGAGGTTAGGCTTATAGGTCTGTAATTATTATGTTCGACCTTGCTTCCCTTTTTATGTATAGGTATAACTGTGGCTCAGAGACAATCATCAGGTAGCACACTCTCATTTAAGGATTTTTTATAGAGAAGCCTGAGCAGTGTGGCAATTTGTGGGGCTACTAATTTAAGGAGTTCAACTGATATATTATCAGGTCCTGCCAAATAGGTATTTTTTTAGGTCAGTTATCTTTTTGATAATTATATCATTAGTTAATTCTGTATTAACTTGTTGACCTAAACATATCCTTGATATTCATTTTTTTTTTGAAAAGACAGAAGCAAAGTGATTATTAAATATCTTTGCAATTTCTTGAGGGTTTACCTTTGTCACAGATGAAAATTGGGCAGGGATCTCAGGAACTATTGACAGTTTACATGAGGTATTTACTTCATTTTACTATAGAAACCTCTTTACATAACAGATCTAACATGTTACCAGTAGGGTAAATGTTTTATTTTAAGTAGGTGTTTTTGCCTTAGTTATTTCAGCTTAAGCTAGACAAAGAAAGGTCAGATAGTTTTGGCTGTCTGTCTTGGCTGACAAAGTCAAATGCACTTGCCTCTTTCTGCACATTGCCCCTGCAGTGTGCTCGCTGACACTCATGAGGCAGAGACCTAAGGGGATGGACAGGAAGTGACGCTCAGTGGTCCTACTAGTTTGGCTCAATTCCAGCTGACATTATTTAAATATCATAAATGTGATTCACAACCACTTTCTGCAAAAGCAGAAGGGTTTGCAGAGAAATGTGTGATCCTGAGGAATAAAAGTGGAGCAGCAATGTCCCTAGGGCTGGAGAACTACATCAACACCTCCAGCAGCACACAGTTCCTTTCTCCACGCCAAGGATATACCCTTGTCACAAGACAGTATGCATAGTACACACTAAAAAAGAAGCTCCCTTTTTTGTTATTTTGCAGTTTTTTATTTAACACGCAGAGAATAGATACACATTAAAACCACCAATCAGTCACAGGCAGCTCAGCTGTCAGTAATGTTTATAGATAACTTACAAAGACATTGAAGATGACAGGTCCCAGTACTGATCTCTGTGGCACCCTGCTGGTCACTCTCCCATCCCTCAAGTTTTTACTACCATCCTCTGCCTCCTATCCTTCAGCCAGTTTGATTCCTAGCTTACCACCTTCTCCCCAGCCTCCAGGCTGATAATTGTCTTTACTAGCCTCCTGTGTGGCACTGGGTCATAAGCCTTATTGAAGTCCAGATAAGCCACATCCACTGCCCTTCCATGATCCTCCTCCTTAGCCACCCAGTCAAAGAAATCAATGAGATTTGTATGGCATGAACTACCCTTTGAAACCATGCTGCTGGTGGTCCTGCAGCCCATTTGCATCAGCATCTCATTTAGCAGGCTCTTCATTAATTTTCCCACCGCTAATGTGAGACTGACCAGCCTGTAACTGCTAGCCTTTTCCCCACCGCTACTTTTGTGCAGAGGGACCACATCTGGCATCTTCCAGTCCTCTGGAACTACCCTTGTCTCCAGTGAGGTGCTGAATAGTGCTAACAGAGGGGCAGCTAGCACCTTCTTCAGTTCTTTCAGAAACCCATTGTGACTTCCATCTGGCCCCATCATCTTTTGTACCTTTAGGGCTTCCAGTCCCCTTCAAACTCACTCCTCCAAAAATGGACTTGTGTCCACTACCCCCAACCCCCGGTGCCTGCTGATACATGTTGGCCCATCTCCCCTTCTACTGTGAAGACCAAGCAGAACTACTCATTTAGAATTTCAGCTTTTTCTTGACCTCCTTCTGCACAGTACTCCCTGCTCTCCTGATTCTCACTATCCCACTCCTTGCTTTCCTTTTTTCACTCACATACCTGAAGAAAGTCTTATCCCCTTTTTTGACCTCCTTGGCAATCCTCTCTTCTTTTCATGCCTTAGATGCTCTCACCCAACTTTCTGCCTTCCTCTGCTTATCCAACTATATCTCACTGTCCACCTCTGCCTGTGTCTCCTTGTATTTCCTAAAAGCTGTTGTTTTTTTCTCCCTTACCACCTTAGCCACCTCCTTTGAAAACCATTGTGGCCTGCTCCACCTCATACTGTTGCTTACTTCCTTCAGACAGCATGCCATTGCCTTTGCTATTCCCTCCTTGATCTTTTTTCATTGAGTCTCCACTCTCCCTGGCCAACCCCCCCAAGGTATTTATTGAGACAGTCACCTGTTTATTTAAAATCGTCTCTCCAGAAGTCCAGGACCCTTATCTTAGTGTTGTTTTTCTTTCACCCAATCTGTGTGCCAAACCACACAGTACACTGATAATTTTTACCCATGGGACTACCCACTGTGACATCTGCAATGATGTCCCTTTTCATAAGTACCAGGTCCAGCACTGCCCCAGCTCTGGTGGGTTCTGTAATCAGCTGCTTGAGAAATGTCCCCTGTAGGGAAGCAAGGATGGCCCTGATTCTTGCTGTAGCTGTGGCCAAAATGCTCTAGTCTACATTCAGCAGAATGAAGTCCCCCATAATCAATACTTCCTCCATATGTATGAAAATATGATCTTTATTTCTTGTGAGTTCATCAGCTCCTATTGATTATTATCCATCTGATGTCTTAATACTCTGCTTTTGACATCATAGTTATTTTTATAGCAACAGACTGTAATACTGCAATAGGTCATTATGACATCAAGTGGGGAAAAGGCTGTAGGCTGTGTACTGTAGATGTACGCTAAAGGGGGAAGATCCTGTTTTGAGCAAATCTTCTCAGTAATAACCATAGTAGAGGAGAAATCTGTAGAGGATGATATATATGAAATAGAAGCTGAACTGTGTCACAATATGCTGATATGTTCATTTGTTTTCATGGGAAAACTAATGTAACATCTTTGTTAGGAGACAGAATAACATGTACAGTTATTTTGATCTCTTATTAACTGCACTATCATTATATTATTTTGGTGGTGAAGAATTTTTTTTGTAATACCTAGTGTCTGTAGTTAGTAAACTGGTAAATGCATTTGTTTTTCTATCACATCTGGAAGAGCCCCTTGAGAAGGTCATGGCCCCATAATGCTGACCCACTGTGACCCCAGGCTCCTAATTGCACACTGTGCTGAGGCAAAGCAGGATGTTAGCTTTGCAAACTGGGATGGAAACTAGAGCTGTTGCAGAATGTTTTCCAAAGAGTAGAACCAGCATTTTAGCCTTTCACATAGTTCTGTACTTGGATATGTGCAGATTCAGTTATGTGCGCATCTATGTACTTATTTATAGGTACAGTACATGTTTTGCAGACTACCCCAAACCTGTCTACCTGCCATTATTTCTCTGAACATGAGCTATGAGTTAAGTACTCATCAAAGGTGAGGAACTGGCGTCACTAGAAACTGAAGTCTTTGATAAAGTCTCAGAGAGGCTGCCTCTTTCATGTTAAAGAGCTATTATACTGCCTAAAACTAGTATTAGTTTTTAAAAGCAGTTAACTATTATTATTTATATCTAAAGGTGATACAACTCTAGATGACCTCCTGTTGTCCCTTTAGAGTCTATTCAATATTCTGATATGTTTTTGACCTTTTTTGTTAAATTAATAAATCTAATTTTGATGCCTTTTAACTACTCTGAACCATTTTTTTCAACTTAAGTATCCTTTATTGTAAGTTAAGGACATCATCACAAGGTATTACCACATACAGATATGTAACCAGTTGGATATCACATAACAACTACCCTGAATCCTTCACTCCTCGGGAGTTGCTGGTCTTTCTATTCATACTGCCTGAACATTCTATGACATCAATAACACCTTTCCAGGACACTCAGATGAATGGCATGGAATGGAGTTATTGATGTCATAGAATGTCTTAGAAATATAAAAAAGGAGCAGCAAACTGGTGAGGGGAGTTTAGCTCTGAGGGCACCCCAAAGCTAGATTATATTTTGAAGTTGGTATTTTTTATTGAGTTTCATACATAAAAACAAACATTTTGCATTACAAAGCATCATGAGACAGAAATATATGAAATGCAGGTGTGTTTAAGATATAGAGTGGTACAGGCTACTGGATCAATATTAGAGGATTTACTGGTTCCATGTGTGTGGGACAGCTAGTATACCGTGATTTATTTTTCTGCACTTCTTTTATTACCAGTTATATGCTTTAACAGTCTTAACTCTAGCACATAATATACTTGGTTGCATAAAGATGAGATAGTTATATTAATTAGTTTTCAAGTTACTATGAACTATAGGCAGTGTATCACATAGCAGTTAGTGGAAAGTTTGATCCTAATATAGGAAGGAACCCGGAGTCAAGTGTAGGCCTGTTGCTCCCTGTACCTTGCTGGCAATGCAAAACAAACACTACAGAAACTTAAATAAAATGAACTGACCTTGACTGCATCCATAGAGGGTGTAAACATGGCATACACCTAAACCCAAGTGGGCCTACAGCTGAACTATTGGCGGTACCAGGTTTTAGGGCTTGCTAACCTATGCCCTGTTTAGTGGGGTCTCCTGTCCTGCCAGTGTGGGAGGGGGGGGTTACTGCTTCTTATGAACCAATAAAAGGGGTCCCAAGTTGTGGAGTGGGCCTTCAATGTACCACTAGAGAGGTGGGAGAGCCTGTCACAGGTAGCAAGCTGTGAGAGGATAGTTAAAAACTCATTAATGGTGGGGATGGTGGTAGTCCTCCAGGTCTGTGACAGCAATCTCTTGACTATGATGCTTGCCTGTAACAGTAGGGATTTATGTTTATTAGGACTGTGGGGGATGCAAGCCTCTAACATAGTGAGAAGTAGTCTGGGGTCACTGGAAATAGGGGTTTGCAGTATATTAGATAGGAGGTGTATGACCTTACTCCAGACATTTCTTACCATAGAGCAGCTCCAGAGGATATGGTAGAGGTCACCATGTGGTTGAGAACATCCCCAGCAGTTATGTGAGTGTGTGATTTTGGTCCTATACAGTGCTTCAGGCATTCTGTACCACTTATGCAACATTTTGTTCTGGATTAGCCTGCTTTTAGGGTCTTTGACAAAAGTATGGGAGGAGTGCCAGCACTGGGACCAGTCCTCCTCTGAGATAGGTGTACGTAGGGCAGCTGACCAGTACCTTCTAGCAGAGGTTGTCTGGTCGGGGATGGCCTCCCTGACGTGTGAGTAGATGAGACCTGCTATACCATGTGTGTTCTTAGTCCATTGCCCTACCAAGGACAAGGGTACTGGAGCGGGGGTAGCTGCTTTTCAGAGAAGATGTCCAACGGAGCTATGAATTTACAAATATTTCCAGAAGTCTGAGTTAGTCAATCCGTAATGAGCCTTGAGGGATTGAAGGTTGTCTATTGATTGGGAGTGAGGGGTTAATAAATCTGAAATAGAGAGGACACTTTTGGCTGCCCAATCATGCCAGTACACAGGTTTATTTTCTATTGTTATGTTAATGTTATGCCATAACGGTGTTAATGAGACATGATCAAGGGGGTTGTAGAGCCATTTGCTAGTGTGGCACCAGGTAGAGCACAAGGTCCTGCTAGTGAGCAGGGTGTGGGGTGGGGGAGAGAGCAGAGAAATTGAGGAGGGTTACAGGATTTATTTGTTTACACATTGTAGTCTCAATCTGAGTCAAAAGGGGTGGGGAGTGGCCTTACCTGGGCAGACTTACACAGATACACAGAAATGTGACGGCAGAGAAAGGCACCACAGCTCATCTAGTCTGCCCAACACCCTACCCCCCCTTCTGTTATGCTTCCACCCTCTTTTCCCAACCCCTTAAATCTATCCCAAGCCCTCTTGAACCCCTCCACCTTTTCAGCTGCCACTAGCTCCTTCGGCAGCTTGTTCCAGGCCTCCACCACCCTCTCCGTGAAAAACTGCCCCCTGACATTACTTCTGTATTGCTCACCTTCCAGTTTGAGGCTATGTCCCCTCGTGTTCACTCCCTTCTTCAATTTGAACAAGTTGTTACTCTCTTCCTTATTTATTTCCTTCAGATACTTAAAGGTCTCAGTCATGTCCCCCCTCTCCCTCCTAGTCTCCAGAGGGTACATATTCAGCCCTCTCAATCTTCTCTCATAGGTTACATCCTGCATCCCTCGTACCATTTTGGCTGCCCTTCTCTGCACCCTCTCCATCAGCTCAACATCTCTTCATAGGTGAGGCCTCCAGAACTGCACCCCATACTCCACATGTGGCCTAACCACGGTTCTGTATAATGGCATTAGCACCACCCTCTTTCTGCTATTAAAACTCCTCGCAATGCAGGCCAACATTAGATTTGCCTTTCCCACCACCCTGCTACACTGGCTGCTCACCTTGAGGTCCCGCGATACCATAATCCCCAGGTCCCTTTCTGTTTCCTTCTCCTTAATCACCAACCCCCCCAAGGGAGTAAGTTTCCCTCCTATTCTTCCTCCCCAGGTGCATCAGCGAGCACTTTTGGGTATTAAACTTCAATTTCCATGTGTCAGACCTCCTCTCCAGCTTCTCCAGGTCCCGCCTCATGGCTTGCACCCCACTAGGTGAATCCACCCTATTGCAGACCTTTGTATCATCTGTGAACAGGCACACCCATCCCTCCAGACCCTCCGCTAGGTCACTAACATAGATGTTAAAGAGTATTGGTCCTAGCACTGACCCCTGTAGCACCCCACTGGTCCCTGCCTATTCCCTGGAATGTGTTCCATTTACCACCACCGTCTAACTCCTTCCCTTCAGCCAGTTTTCCACCCACCTGGTGATCCTGTTGTCCACCCCATGTCTGTCCAGCTTATGTACCATTCCACCATGTGGAATGGTGTCAAAGACCTTGTTGAAATCCAGACAGGCCACATCCACTGCTCCTCCATGGTCCACTATCTGTGTCACCCCATCAAAAAACTCTATCAGGTTAGTCTGACAGGACCTTCCCTTGGTGAAGCCATGCTGCCAGTCATCCTGCATGCCATTCATCTCCAAGTATTCTATCAACCTGATCTTAAGTAGTGTTTCCATTACCTTCCCCACCACCTAGGTAAGACTAATAGGATGGTAGTTTTTAACCTCGTCCTTCCACCCCCCCCTTATGTAGTGCGACCACCTCTGCCCTCTTCCAGTCCATTGGCACCACCCCTGTGACCAAGGACAAGTTAAACAGCCTCGCTAGATGTGGCACCAGTTCATCCTTCACCTCTTTGAGAACCCTTGGGTCTATTCCATCAGGCCCCATTGCCTTGTCTACCCTACATCTACCCAGCTCTTTCCTTACTCCTTCAGCAGTGAATTCTGCCACAGCCACCTGCCTGTGGCTGTCATCCTCCCCACCCCATCCTGGTTCCCTACCCTCCCTTTCCTCTGTGAAGATTGAGGCGAAATAGCTGTTTAATGCCTCTGCTTTTTTGAAGTCCCCCTTCCAGTATTGTTCCACTTCCCCCCCTTATCCTTCCAAACCCATGCTGTGCCCGCCTCCTTTCTCCAATGTACCTAAAGAAGGTTTTGTCCCCCCGGCTTGCCTGCTTCACTATCCTATCTTCACTGGCCTCCTTAGCCCTCCTTATCTTTTGCCCTGCCTCCTTTCTTATTTCCCTGTAGGTTTCCCTGTCCTCATCCTTTTGCGTCCTCCTGTACCTCTTGAATGGTCTAGTCTTCTCCTTGATCCCTAACGCCACCTCTCTAGTGAACCATACAGGTCTTTTCTGTCTTCTATTCTTTCTTACCCTTCTTATACATGAGTCCATGACTTTAAATACCCCTGTCTTCATGGCTGCCCATAATTTTTCCACCCTCTGCACATCCCGTATCCTCAACATTTCTTCCCCAACTACCTTCCTCATTCCATGAAAGTCAGCCTTTCTGAAGTCCATTACCTTGATTCTTGTCCTAACTCTCTCCCTACTCACCCTCACCCTGAAACTGACAGTCCTGTGGTCACTGGTGCCAAACTCTTCCCCCAACTCCACTTTCTCCACACTGTCCCCATTAGTGAGGACCACATCCAACAGGTTTACACCCCTAGTGGGCTCACTGACCCTTTGTTGCAGGAATATGCCCTGAAGAGCCTCTAGGATGCCCCTGCTCCTTGTGGAGATTGCTGTCTGGGCCTCCAGTTGATGTCCAGAAGGTTTAAGTCCCCAACTAGAACAATTTCCCCTTTCTGTGCCATCCTCGCTACTGATTCTACAAAGTGTCTATCCTCTTCCTCCCACTGCATAGGAGGCCTATAGACTACCACAACAGGCAGGTTTTCCCCCTGTCCTCTGTCTAGGGGATTAGTGATTGTGAATTTCTGAAGGCCCACCTGTAGCCTTTGAACCATGGAAGTTTCCACCCCCCACCTTCCAGCTAGATCTAATTTTATACCTATTATATCTGGCTTTCTGCCCTTCCCACAAAAAGTTGCTGATTAGGGAATCTGTTTGATCAAACCATTTATTAGGAATATGACAAGGGAAATGGGAAATTATATGGAATATTTTTGGAGCTTTACCAAGGAAAGCTGAAGGTTCTTCCATCTCTCTAATTCCAATTTTATTTTCTGCATCAGGGTCTGAAAGTTTGCATCACATAGTGTTGAAATATTGGGGGTACTTCTTATGCCCAGGTATGTAATGGAATATGGTGTCCAATGGAGTGGGTATAAAGAGAATAGCTGGGGGGGGGCTAGTTTGTTCAGGGGAAGAATTTCAGATTTTGTTTGCTTAATGTTAAGATCCGAAATACACAAAAAATTGTTAAGGATTTCCCAAAGTGAGGCCAGGGAGTTATCTGCCTGGTGTAATAGCACCAGTAGATCATCAGCATATAGCATGGCTTTATGAGTTTGGTCTCTGACTGGGATGCCTTTTATGCCAGGGTGTTGTCAAATTGCTGCTGCAAGGGGCTCTATTGCTAACACAAACAGCAGTGGGGATAAGGGACAGCCCTGCCTAGTATCTCTCATAAGTGAAAAGGGGGAAGATAGATTGAGATTAGTCAGTACTTGTGCTTTTGGGGATGAGGACATGGCTTTCAGGGCAGAGCTGTAATAGGAGCCTATGCCTAAATGTGCCAGTACTGCACATAGTTCCATTCTACTGTATCAAAAGCTTTTTCAAAGTCAATTGTGACCGCAGCTGAGGGGGACTTACATTTGGAAGCAATGATCACAAGGTCTGTTAGAGTTCTAATATAGAGCTTAGCCTAACTTTAACGAATCCTGCTTGAGCATAGTGTCCATTTGTATACTGTTTAAGTTCTCGCTGAATGTCAAAAGAAAGAACTGGATGTGACGTTATTCCAGTTATGCACAAGTGCCCCCTGTGCTGCGTTCGAGATAAAGGTTGCAGAGGAAACATATAAGGGGTCCCTGTTAAGATGAAGAAAAAAGGAAAATGAAAAAAGAAAGAAGGAAAAATATTTCTTCAGATTGTAGAAAATGAAATATGTGTTTCTATTGTATTGGACTAATAGGCTTTTAGCTTACTGCCATTTAATGCCCACACTTGTGTTTGGATGAAATAATAATTATCATATTCATGTATATGTAATGATAATAATATATAAAAAAGCAAGGCAAGTATAGCCTTGATAATACAATTGAAATATATGTGGGCAAAAAATTGGGTATTTTAATAATAAGTGTACATAATATCACTTGGTGTTGGTTCTGTGTAAGATATAAAAGAAGTCTATGAGTATGATATGTAAATATTTTTAGTTGTTAAATAAGCACTAGCACTTTAAAGATTGTCATGTGATCACTTTGGCAAGCTATTTAAGTTGTACAACACTGGGGGTATCACCTTTGACAAAGCCCATGTTTGGGTGAAACGTGAGGAGTTGTCTGTGTCCTGCACTTATTTTTTGACTGCTGCCAAGATATTGAGTAAAGAAAATATTTTTACCAGCATTTTTGGCTTGTGGACTTCATTTGTGGATGATTGGTGTGCTGTGATTTTATATTTTGTCCAGTGTGCGAGTCTCAGAGCACCCATTTCCCCTGTGCGGCTCAATCTGTCTTTCTTGTTGTGGAGATCGAGCAACGCACAAGAAAGCTCTACCACAGGAAGAAAAGGCAGCGGTCTTAATATTTAAAAGTATCTGGGTCCGTGTGTCTGCTTTTGAAATTGTGCGGTGCTGGAGAGAGGTCATTTTAGATATGAACAGTATGCAACAGCCTGAAGTAGCAAAAGCAAGCACAAGTGGACAAGATCCCGATGGCAGAGACACAGTTGGAATTGCTAGCAGCCTGTTTTTAAATCTGGAGAAGGAGGACCTTTTTCATGTACCTACGACAGCGAATGCAACAGGAGCTACAGCAAGAAGAGATACGAAAAGTGGATATATTGCAAATGCAAGTAAGGGGAACATTTGGTCAGCATTTTTCTTGTTTGAAATACTTTTCTCAAAGCAAGAATAAATTATTGGCAATTAGAAAACAATACAAGCAATAATGTAGAGAGTGCCCCTAGAGGATTAAGAATTATAAAGGATCCCACGCTGGGTTTAGATGATGCAGAGTTTGTTAGGGAATAGCGTGAAATGTCAACAGAGGTGACTAGCAAATGGAAGGACTTGATAATAAGGAAAACTAAAGCACCTGAAAAAGAAATAGAGGGGAAACTAAAATAGAAAGAGTGTATGCTTGAGACATTTAAGAACAATGTCAATTTTGTGAAGTTCAAGGGAGAATTGGAGAAAGAAATCATGTTTCAAGAAAATAAAATAATTGCCACAAAGAAAAGGAAGTTTAATTGAGACTTAAATGATTACAGAAATGGACATATTTCCAACTGGCCTAAGGGAAATGAGAACTTTAGCAGGAAGCGGGACTTTCAAAAGCAGAGGCCAAATAGAGTTAGATATGAGCCAGTTTCAATTCTGAAAAACACTACGGGCAATACATCCAGGTCAGGTGGTATGAGTGGGTCCAAAACAAGCTCTAATAGGGCCAATAGTGACTTGGAGAACTCAGAGGGGCCTTTTTTGGAGCAAAGGAGCCTGAGAAAAGGAAAAAGAAAGGGCCTGTCCATCTGGACATAAAAAAACAAGGAGGGGGAGGAGAGGAAGCAGAAATGCAAAAGTCATATGGAGGACAGATACAAACACAGAAGAAGAGATGCCAGGAACACTAAATGGAGTGGGTGAAACTTCTGAAGGACCTGGTGAAATAAATGTGCTAAATTTGTCTAGTTATGATCTTAACGAGCATGAATTGAGAATATTGAACAAGGGACTATCATTTATTCCTACCGTGGACCTGGATTTTTTTGATGTCACTATAGATCTATACAGACTGTGTAGGGTCCTAAGCCCAAGGTATTACTAATGGAAACCTATGAATACGGGGGGGGTTGGAATATATTTTTGTAAGTAGTAATGATGTGGACTATAGTAGAATAGGGATTATACCCACACAAGATGTATTACTAGCTATATCTGATGTTGATGGGGAGGGGGAGGGTAGGGTAGTGGGGGTCTATGAGGCTTCACAGACTATCACAGATTGGGGAGAAAAGAGAAAAAAAACCGTACTTTTTGTCCACCCCAACCCTATGCAGTTATGACTTTCCAAAGAATGTGTGAGCAGGATATAGAAAAATTGAGAAAGGAGGACTGTGTGCTGAGATTTAATAATTTGTCATCAGATGAAAGGGAGGCACTATATGGGTTAAGAAATAATAAAACAATTACCATAAAGCTGGCAGACAAGGGTGGTAGTGTGGTGATTCAGGACACAGGGGATTATGTGAAAGAGGTAGAAAGGCAATTGCTTAATAAAAAAGTGTTATAGACCAGCAAAGAGGGAAGCTACTGTAACACTTAAGCAGGATATTGACAACTTTCTGGCCTGGGCAGAGAAAGAGGGTGTTATAAATGAAAGAGAAAAGAAGTACATGATGGTGCTTCATTCCTTTGCACCCACAGTTTTACATACTGCCGAAGGTGCATAAATCCCTGAGTAACCCACCGATGCACCCTCTCATTTCGAGTGTTGGGTCAGTAACTGAACCCTAGCTAGGCATATGGATGATAATATCAGTGTGATTGTTAGGACTTTACCATCGTACATAAAAGAAACTGGGAACGTCCTCAGGATACTAAGGAATCATGTATGGGAAAAGGGGAATATCTTAGTGACCCTAGACATAGAATCCCTATACATGAATATATCCCATGATGGCAGCCTGAGGGCTTTGTGCTATTATTTAAATGTTAGGGGGTTAGAGGCAAAGTCAGATACAGACTTTCTTGTAGATCTAACTAGGATAGTCCTGGAGGGCAATTTCTTTTTCTTTGGCGATCAGTGTTATCATCAGGTCAAGGGTACAGTGATGGGGGCTAGTTTTTCCCCCAATTATGTGAACCTATACCTTGGCCACTGGGAACAAGGTGTCATTTGGGATATGGGGTTGAATCAGTTCAGGGATAAAACTGCACTATGGGTGTGTTTTATTGATGATGTACTACTGATATGGAGGGGCACAGAGAGTGAACTGGAGGAATTTGTATGCTACCTACATAGTACTAATAAGCATCTAAGGTTTGTTTATACAGCTAATAGGGAAGAACACTCCTTTTCGGATCTTAAGATTAATGTGACAAAAGGGGACAGGATAGTAACATCACTGTTTAGGAAGGGGACAGACAAAAATACATTATTACTGGCAAGCAGCTGTCATCCCAGACACACAAAGGAAAACATGCAGAAGAGCTAAATGTTTAGGGTGAAAAGAAATTGTAGTGAATGCCTGGACCAAAAAAGAGAGTTCAATCCACAGGGAAAAAGATTGAGGGCAAGAGGGTATTCAGAATGCACTATCAGTAGAGCTATAGAAGCCTGCGATCAGGAAAGTAGGGATAAACTTATGGAGGAAAAAAACAAAATATCAGAGGATCCGAGTAACAGGATACATTTTGTTACAACTTATAATGTTAGATCCGATGAGATCAGGGAGATCATATACAGGCATTGGCATGTATTAGGAGCGGACAATAGATTGAGGGAGACAGCCCAAACCAGGCCAGGGATGTCCTATAGGAGGGTCAAGAACTTAAAAGATATTTTGGTAGCATCTGTAATGGAGATGGAAAGGCTGAGGAATTGGCTGTCTCCCTTATCTAAGCGGTGTAGGAAGTATGGCAGATGCAAGTACTGCCCGAATGTGCACAAGTGTAATATGTTTAGGAATCCATATAATAACAGGATGTGTGACATTGCAAATTTTATAAACTGTGACACAACAAATGTTTATTATTCATTCTGGTCATGTGGAAAGTACTACGTTGGTAAGACTAAGAGAAAGTGAAAAGAATGAGTGGGTAAGCATTTGAATGCTATAAAGAATGGAAACACACAATATGCTTGGGCACAACAGGTGAGAGAGTTGGTAAATAGAGAGTGTCATGAAGTTAAGTTTATAGGAATTCAAAAAGGGATGCTAGGACCCAGGGGTGGAAATATTGAAGGCCTCCTGAGTCAGAGGGAGAATTATTGGATTTATACGTTGGGGGCATATGATGGTGAAGGTCTTAATGACCATGTGGAACTTAAACCTTTTCTGGGGAAGTAGTTGCTCCCCCTAGGATTGTGCCCATTTGCTTTTTGATAAAAAATTTCCGCCTGTCCCTCTTGAAACAAAGTTCTTCCACGTACTACTTTCTGCACGTGATAGTGTGTTGATAAGATTGTCTTTTGATGTAAGTTTTCTTACACTTTTTTTATATGAGAAGTATATGGGGGTCTGTTTCTAGGGATATGTTTAAAGGTAGCTGTAAGACTAAGAGAAACAGAACTAAAGAGTTTCAGTAGATGTTCCCCTCTTCCATTGCCCCCCCCCCATATCTCTACTATGAAAACTTTTGTTTACAGATGTCACCTTTCAGTTTTAGTAAGTGTGGATCCTTTTGCCATTATATCTCTTTTTCATAGTGTCCATTTATACATTATTTAAGTTCTCGCTGAATGTAAAAATAAAGGACTGGATGTGAAATTACTCCAGTTATGCACAAGTGCCCCCTATGCTGTGTTCAAGATAAAGGTTGCAGAGGAAACATATAAGGGGTTCCCATTAGGATAAAGAAAAAAGAAAGGAGAAACATTTCTTCAGATTGTAGAAAATGAAATATGTGTTTCTATTGTATTGGATTAATAGACTTTTAAAATACTACCATTTAATGCCCACACTTGTGTTTGGATGTAATAATAATTATCATATTCATGTATATGTAATAATAATAATATATAAAAAAGCGAGGCAAGTATAGCCTTGCTAATACAATTGAAATATACAAGTGGGCAAAAAATAGGGTATTCTAATAATAATTGTAAATAATATCACTTGGCGTTGGTTCTGTGTAAGATATAAAAGAAGTCTATGACTGTGATATGTAAATGTTTTTAGTATTTAAGTAAGCAGTAGCACTTTAATGATTGTCATGTGATCACTTTGGCATGTTATTTAAGTTGTACAGCATTAGTGGGTATTACCTTTGAGAAAACCCAAGTTTGGGTGAAACGTGAGGAGCTGTCTGTGTCCTGCACCGGTATTTTGACTGCTGCTGATATATTAAGTAACGAAAATATTTTTTACCAGCATTTTTAGCTTGTGGACTTCATTTGTGGTGAGTGGTATGCTGTGATTTTTACCTTTTGTCCAGTGTGTGAGTCTCAGAGCACCCATTTCCCCTGTATGGCTCAACCTGTCTCTCTTAAGATTAGTCAGCATTTGTGCTTTTGGGGATGAGTGCATGGTTTTCAGGGCAGAGATGTAATAGGAGCCTATGCCTAAATGTGCCAATACTGCATAAAGATAGTTCCATTCTACTGTATCAAAAGCTTTTTCAAAGTCAATTGTGACTGCAGCTGAGGGGGACTTGCATTTGGGAGCAATGATCATAAGGTCTTTTAGAGTTCTAATATGATCAGAGCTTAGTTTACCTTTAACAAATCCTGCTTGAGCAGGGTGAATCAGTTGAGGTAGAAGGGAGTCCAACCTGGCTGCTAGGATCTTAGCATATATTTTCCCATCTGCAGTGATAAGTGAGATAGGCCTATAGCTTGCTGGGAGCCGGGGGTCTTTCCCTGGGTTACGTAGGACCGTAATTGTGGCCACCGGCATGGAGGGTGGAAATGTCGAGGAAGGGGGTAGGTCTGCGAATAGTCGCTGGAGAACTGGGCATACTTGGGGTATTAAGGGGTGGTATAGGTCTATGGGGATGCCATCGCTTCCTGGAACTTTTTTCTTTTTCAGTCCTTTAATGGCATTTTCTATTTCTGATGCTGTGATTGGCTTGTCAGGGTCATTGCTCTGAGTAGGTGTTAGCTTGGGCAGTGTTAGGGTGCTAAGGAAGCCTGTTAGTTGCTGGGAGGTTGGGGAAGTCAAAGTGATATACAGCTTTTGATAGATAATCCTTTACATCACAAGCCGTTGAGATGCTAAGGGGTGGAAGAACTGAGGAGAGTCAGTATTGGGTGCATATAGGTAAAGTAAGACCAGAGGGCGCTTAGTGGTATTGAATTGGGCTATTACCCATCTGCCTTCTGTATCATGTCTGGAGTTAGTGAGAGTCCAGTGCAGGTTTTATGAATAAGTATAGAGACTCCTCTCTTTTTCATATGGGCTACACCATGGACCTCTATGCCCACCCACCCTCTTCTAAGCTTTTGGGCTTCCCCATCCATCACCTTAGTTTCCTGCAGAAGTACCATCTGTGATTTAAGCTTCTGTAGGTGATTCAGCATCTGCTTTTGTTTGACGGGAGAATTAAGTTCCCGCACATTCCAGCTGTGACACGTAATTGCAGCCATATTCTGTTTATGGGGGTAAATGCAATTAAATGAGGTTGTAATTCCAAACTCCAGCAGGTCCTAATATTCACCTAGGTTATTCTTGCTAGTGTAGACCAGTAGGTACAGGGGTACACCTAGACAGAAAAAGTCAAACAACACTATTTCAAGTGTTAGGCTACTAAAGAGAATGCAGTAAATTAACTCTGTAACAACACAACTGAGCAGTTGACCCAGTCATTAGACTAACTGCTAATGACAAACTTGTGGGAAACTGATGAACTCTAGTCGAGATAAGGGAAAAACCCGATAAATATTATCCTAGGTTATAACTTAGCTCGAGTGGGGGGTTCTAAAGGGAAGAAGGGGTCAGGGTATGCAGGGCGGAGGAGTCTGCCATGCTGTCCATGCCTCTGTGGGGACAGCGAAGAGAGTAAGGTTTGTCCCCTTTAATGCAGCTTGTCAGAAAGCAAGAACAAGTTGCTTCACACAGTCCACATAACACAAGAAACTAGTATATGTAGTTCATAGCTGTATCAGATACACATATATTAATATAACAGTGCTCCTTCATGAGCAGAACAATATTTTTCACATCAGCTAAGGCTCCTATGTTAGCAATTTTGAAGTAGAACACTGTTCTGTGGTTGCCGTGGTATAGCCCAATTAGTTGTGGCCTTAGCATGTGTAAGTTTATGTGATTCGACCCCTGAGGACCATATTCAAAGGTTAGCATGGTTTCCCCAGTGCCACTCTGCTGGGTTTAAACCTTGATAAGGGAGGGGAGGAGCAGGCAGCAAATAAATGTATGCTTATGGACTGTATAGTATTGGTTTGCTGGGGTGGTTGTGAGCAAACATGCACTTACATCATAAAGCCTTTAGATGTCAGCAAAGGGTGGTTTCTGAGCCTAATAGACCAAGGCCATAGCAACCAAGAACTGAATCCTACCACTGTTTAACAGAAGGGTTCTAGCAGGCAAAGCAGACACAGGAGATGGGAAACATTATATATTTTAGATTGACTTCTCTGCTCTGTTCGGGGGTGGTACACATCAGAGAGGAGCATATTATGCTTTAACCAGCTTACTAGCTGCATTCCCGATTCATGCCATAGCGGTAGGCAGCTCCACGATCATGCAACCTGATAGTGGTGAGTTCCGGGTATTACACACTGTGTCTCCTCCACAAGGTCCATCTGATATCGAGCTGCGCACCGGTGGCCTACCTAAATAAATCAGACAATCAGCAGTGATACCCAGGCCCGATCTGAGCTAAATTGCAGACTGACCAACCTTAAACCTAGGGAAAGAATGTATGACCCAGAGACAGCAACCGATTTGTAGCTGTAACTGCAGGTTAAACTTTGGGCAGTGTGATTTTAATAACTAGGCACTGTTCTCCAGCCCTGAGGGCCAGAACTGGCACTCTGCAAGGGGAACATGTCCCAGGTACCTTGTAGGATCTTTGGATCATATCCCAACCCTGTAGCTGTGCTAGATGCACTGGGGATTTTATGTCTGCTGGAGCTGCAGCATCTTATCATCGTAACCCCATGCAATATAGTTGTGGGAATAGGGGCGTTACATTGAGGCACCTAAATGTATTTATAGTATTGGCCAGCTTCCTCCGGATAGTCCACCTATATGCTCCGCGGCAGGCACCCTGGGTTGAGGAAAATTCTGACTATGGGTCTCCAGGAATTCGGGGGCCTTCCCAGGCATAGCTCTGTGAACAAGCCCTCAAAAAAAGGAAAAACACCAGGAAACCACCTATTAACGCCCTCATACCAGGGCGAACAAACCCATTAGTGGCCCTTAATCAATGAAGTAAACACTTTACCTGGAGCCATATTACAGGCTCCCAGCATGATCACATCCACCGTAGGAACTGGGGAGCATCTGTGGGCTTCAGACAATTACTTTTTCTGTATTTACAGTATGTCCTTCAGGTCTTCAAGCAATGGGGGCCTCCGTGCAGTCCAGGTGATGTCAGCCTCCAGAGAGCAGCACTACTGCCGTCAGTTTTGCCCATTTCAGCACATGATCCTCGACCTTCCATGGATACAGCAATGGGTCCATAGTGTGGAGAAGTGTCAGACGCTTTCTCTGGTAAGCTCTCTTCTGTGTGATGGGTATCAAAAGGGTTGCTTGCTTCATCCAGGTCACTGGCTAATAACAGGGGGGAAATCTGTTCCTCGTCGGAAGAGAGGGATGGATCCTGAAGTGTTGTTCAGCACAGCCGCTGTGGCTACAGCTATGGGACCTCTCCTGGCTCTGGGATCTGTGGCGGCTCTCTGGTTGCTTTGACCTTTTTTTACTTTCAGGGGGAAGCATCCAGAGATCTTCAATTGTAGCCTGCAGTCTGTGAAGAGCAGGTACCACCATGGGCTCAATGGAAGTAGACTGCATGGTGTCCATTCTTTTGGTTCTGTCAGCACTTTCCTTGGGTTGCCGAAGTCTAGTCTTAGCATTCACAATAGCTTTCAGCCAGCATTTACCAATTTATGCCATGGCCAGTTCTGGAGTATTGAAGGCAATCACGGTGCCATTGTGATTTATTCCTAAAACTGTAGAGTTTCTTAAGGAGAAATTTATCCCTGCTCGGTGAAGAGCTTGCCAGGCTTTGGTGTATGCTGTCCTCTGGGTAGTCAGCTCCTTAGAGTAATTGGGAAAGATCATCAGCAGGTTGTTTTGCCAGTCAAGGGAACCCAGCTCTCTCGCCCTTCTTCATATGTGTTCTTTGTCTTGGAATCTTAAGAATTTTGCTATAATGGGCCTAGGGTTCTCTCCAGTGCTAGGTAGCAGGGCTAAGTAATGATGAGCATGCTCAACTTCAAAGCATGCATCAGGATTTTTCAAAATGGCTAGCAATAAATGCTGCAGAAAGGCTATACAGTTCCCCAATTCTGCCTTCTCTGGGAGGCCAACGAAACGGAGATTATTTCTTTTCCCATGGTTCTCCATATCATCTATTTTATTTTGCATCATTTGAATGGCTTTACTTTGTTCTCTGAGGGAGCTTTGCAGATCTTGGCACATCTGTTCAGTGTTTAGGCTCCGTTTTTCAGTGACAGTAGTATTTGTTCAGAGTTTATAGTTGTCTGTAGTTTATAGTCATTAGCATCTAACAGGACTTTGTTTAATAATTGCTCAGTTCTGTCCAGCTGTTCCTGCTTTTCAGCTTCAGTCATGCTGCTGACTCCTGGTGTGGTCCAGTTGATACTATGCAGCCCTGGATTAGCAGTAAAGGATCAACTGCTATATTTCCCTTTTTCTTCAACCGATCAGAGTGAAAGTTGGATTAACTGTTCACTGTTGTTTTCTGCTTAGGATTCTTGTAAAAATGTTGAAGTCTGTAGTCAGGAAAGCTTGGATGGCTTTTGGAAGTATTCTTGCCTCTGTGGAGCTAAAGGCTCACAGCGCCATCTTGATTGAGAGCTAGCCACACCCCCCTCTCCAAAGCTTGATTATTGATCAAAAATTGGTCAAAGCATATCAGAATACATAACTGGCATGGAAAGGAAGATACAATTACTCTGTATGTTTATACAATTTTCTCCTGCTTTGAACACATCACTTTATAGTATATAGTGACTAGTTGTTCTGCATAGAAATGCATTGCTGGCCAAATGTTGTTGTACCACAGTTTAAAGTTCACGGAACATGGTATTACCCTACTGTGGTACAACAATATCTTGACTGTTTTTGAAAGCGCACGAGTCAGCACTTTAGCAAAAGAAAAGACCACCACGTGCATATCGAAGAAGTCAAACAGCAAACTTACAGGATGGTGGCGGCATTTTTTCAGAAGTGGCAGAAGTATTTTCTTTATTATTTTAATTTGAGAGCTACTATACACTATAAAAAATAGTGGTTGGGCAACCGTGCCCTACAAGCCTGTGTTGCCACCTCAGGGATCTGATTCTGTGTGACCTCTCGAGCTTCGATCTTGAGGTCTAACAGAATCAGAACCCTTTGGTGGCAGCACAGGCTGGTTGTGCACAGTTGCCTAGCCAGTATTCTCTGTATTCCATATATATTTTTTCATTATTTGTCTGTTATAGATCTCATTGTATTATTATTCATGTTTTTATTTGTTTTGTACTCTCCCAGGTCACACCTGAGAAAAGGTATATCTCATGTCTAGTGTACTTACAATACCTGGTTAACAAAAAAAAAATAACTAAATAAAATAAAAAGGCAGTTAACTATGTAAAAATCATTTGCTATCTCCTTAGGGTACTCCTTTCTTTTCCTCTTTGGTTAATTAGAATATTTTTACCTGATATCTTAGGAATATGCATATGCATTTGTGTATGCCCAGTATCGCAGCTGGAGTTTAAGATCTCTATTATCACTTCAAGCTTTCATTTCATGCCCACTAGCACTTTCCGGAATTCAGCTTTCTTAATACTCTCAAAAAATCTGTTTAGGTGAACTCAAATGTGCTGAAGAGTGAACAAGCCTTCTGGCTCTTCACGCCATTTAGAGATGTGACCGTGTGTTGAGAGCCTGTGTGGTAAATCCAAGCGAACTGTGAGGGTTTTGCTTTGGTCGAAAATTATTTTAAACTAAGTACTTTCAGGGGAAAATAAGTGCTGCATTGTATTCTTTCTTAATTTCAAGACTGCTACAGACACTAAAGGTATGTTTATGGACACCCGACCAAACCCAAACCCCTCAAAGTAAGTAAACTGCTGACAGTGTCCCGTTAAAGTTTGTAACCTTTTCCTTTCCGCTTCGTCTTGGTTCCACTAGCTCTTTAAGAGGTTATTTCAGTATTTGTGCTTATTCAACCCATGGGACTCCTTTGAGCATGATCTGCCAGTTGTACAGTAGCATGCTGGATCATATGTGGTGGAACCATATGTGATGTAGACATACCTGAGCAGTGGGATACAAGTTGACATCAGCCCTTACCCAGTAAGCTGCACACCTCTGAAAGCAGAGTTTTACATATGTTCTGACTATATGGAAAACTGCATATTTTAATACAGTTTGTTATGTATATGATGCGTGATTTTTGAGCCAATTAATCCAAAGGAAAATATTGCTTTAACCACATTTAATTTTATACAACACCAGGGGAGATAAAAATGGCAAGATAAGATGCATACAGAGACACATAAAAGTGACAGCTGAAAAGGCTTGTAGTTCATTCATTCATTCTGCCCTGTACCTAGTTATTATATATGAGATATACCATAGGCCTCACTTTTACCAGTATCCCATGACTTTGGCAACTATGATTGTGTGCCTACTGAAAGGGAAACTCAATCACGGCGCCTGTCGTTGGGGCAACTGGGGAAGGTGGGTGACTAGATGGGTGGGTGCTTGAAATAGTGACATCCTGTCACTACATACCTACCTGCATGGGGGGGGAGCTAGCATGCTGAGCGTGGGGTGGGAGGGGATGGAGGGAATGTAGGGGGTGGCACCACATCAAGATGCCGAGCTGCTTCCATGGTGTGGTGGGTGGGTTCGGGTCCAGGCACAGGTACTTTTTGTCACACTCAGCCGAAATATTATTTTTTACACATTTGCACCCCACCCCCGACATGCACCACCCTGGAGTTGAGAATCCTTAAGTAGGGGGCTGCAGGGGGGCACAGTCCCTCTCATAAAGCATAAAATCCCAACTCCCCAGGGCCATTTTACTGTGCACCAGGGAGTATTGTCAAAATATTTTTTGGGTGATCTGCCGTAGCCCTAGTGGTGATCACCCATTGGCAATCACCATTATCACATAGATCCCTTTTAACAGATTAGGTCACCTCCCTGGCCTCTACCCCCTCAGCTTTATTAATCTGTCCCATCCAACTTTCAACCTATTAATCACACTTACCTCCACAACTTCCTTCGCCAGCTTATTCTGCTTGTCAAGCACCCTCTCAGTCAAGAAGGACTTCATGACCTCCCTTTTAGACCTCCCGCCTCCCAGTTTCCAATTATAATCTCTTGTAATTGCAATTTTGTTTCTGGGGAACAGATCCCTGCTATCCACCCTATTAATACACCTCAGAATATTATTACCTTATCCCCCTTTCCCTCTTGTCTTGCAGCAAGCACATACTGTGGTTCACAAGCCATTCCACGTATGTCCATCCCGGATGTCCCTGAATCATCTTGGTGGTTCATCTCTGTACTGCTTCCAGTCTGTCCCTATCCTTTTTCAGGTGTGGGTTCCTGAACTGGGTGCAATACTCGAGATGTGGCCTCATCAGGGACCTGTACAGTGGCAAGATTACCTCTCTCTTTTTACTGTCAATGCTTCTGCCACTGCACCCTACCATCCTTTTTTAGTTGTTGTAAGCCCTACGACACTGAGTGATTATGGTCTCCATGAGTTTTCCCATAATCAAAGTCAGACTAACTGCCATGTAGTTCCCTGGACCTTCATGTCCTCTCTTCCAGTGCAGTGTCACTACTATCACCCTCCTCCAGTTGCATGGCACCCCTCCATCTTTATGGAGTACCTGAACAGATTTGTTAGGGAGGCAGCCGGCTCTGGACCCAGCTCCTTCAGGACTCTTGGGTTCAGTCTGTCTGGTCCCTATGCTTTGTCTACTTTGAGAACTGCTAGATCCTTATTACGCTGTCTTCAATGATTTTCACTAGCTCCATTCTCCATGCAACCCTCTTAGAATCCTTTATGCTCCTTTCCAGGAGTGGTCTCCCCTCATCTATGTTAAATACTGAGCAGAAATATTTATTCCATACATCTGCTTTGTGCTCCTCCTCACCCACCCACTCCTCCTTTTTTACTCTCAAAATCCCTCCTTTTGGCTTCCTTTTCTAACTCTTTATACCCTCCGCTATTCGCAACTCTGTCTCTGTCTTTCAGACTGCCTTTCTTGCTTCCTTCAGTTTCCCTTGGTAACCTTTCTAGTTCTCTTCAGTTTGCTAACTCTTACATTTTTTGAAGGCTGTCATTTTGGCTTTCACTGCTAATTCTAAATCTTTGGAAAATGAGAGGCGTTTTTGGTTTTTGTTTGTCTTAGCCACCGTTCTTACACAACTATCTGTGACTTCCAAGCTGCCCCTCTTAATAATCTCCCACTTGTCTTGCATCCCCTCTACTGCCACCACCCCTCTCTGTTTCTCTCTGATTTCTTCTCTCAACCTATTAAAGTTGGCCAGGTCAAAGACAACAGCACTCATTGTGGAATGCACTCTCTCCATATCCATATACCCTGGTGGCTCTTTCACCTCTACCCATTACATACTAACATACTAAAATGCCAGCAGAGTAGGCCTAATGGTCTTTCATGTCTGCTCGTTTGGTCAGCCTCCACCCTGGGTGCTGACCTTGCTGCCCCCCTCGCCTCCTCTGGCTTTTTCCTTCCCAGTTACGGATATTCTTGCTGCATTGGATTTTGCTTCCAGGGCCTTCCTGCCCTGTCCCACCCCTCTTGAACCCCTCCACTGTCTCTGCCTCCACCAGCCCCCTAGGCAGCGCATTCCATGGCTCCACCACCCTCTCAGTGAAGTAGCACCTCCTTCTTTCTCCCCTGAATCTTCCCCCCTCCAGCTTCCACCCATGCCCTCTAGTGGCCCCCTCCTCCTTCCTTCGAAGCACACCGACTGTTCCTCCCCTATTTACCCTCTTCATGTATCTGAAGGCCTCTATCATGTCCCCCTGGTCCCTTCTCTCTTCCAATGTGTACATATTTAGCTCTTCAAGCCTCTCCTCATAGGTCCTGTCCCCCAAGCCCCAAATCATTTTGGTTGCCCTCCTCTGGACCCTCTCCAGGAGAGTAATGTCCCTCTTTAAGTGTGGCCTCCAAAACTGCATGCAGTACTCAAGGTGCGGCCTTACCAAGCAGTTATACAGAGGGAGTATCACTTCCCTCCTTCTGGAGGTGATTCCCCTAGCGATGCATCCCAGCATCCTGTTGGCCTTGGTTGCTGCCCTCCTACAAATCTCCGAGTTGTTCATCTTGACATCCACCACCACCCCCAGGTCCCTCTCAGCCATCGAGACTTGTAGCATTCCCCCCCCCCCCAGGGTGTACACTTGGCCTGGGTTTCTGGCCCCAGGTGGGTACCTTGCATTTCCCTGCACTGAACCTCAGCTTCCACTTTCTAGACCATCTTTCCAGAGCCTCCAGGTCCCCTGTAGGGCCACCCTCCCCTCCTCCCCATCCACCACCGCCACCAGTTTTGAGTCATCCACAAAGAGACTCATCTCACTCCTGATTCCTATCCTTATGTCAGAGACGTAGGCGTTGAAGAGGAGGGGCCCGAGGACTGATCCCTGTGGGACCCCACTAATGACCCTCCTTGGGGATGAGACTATCCCGCCAACTACGACCCTTTGGGTCCGGTCCTGGAGCCAATTGCCACATCATTTTGGTATTTGTTACTACTAGGTCTACTGTCACTTGTTCCTCATTGGTGCTTGCACTAATTGTACTAGGAAGCAGTCCTGCATGATGAACTAATCTAGAAACAGCATCTGTATTTAGTCCCATGTTTTCAAAAAACTCAGGCCACACAGGATTTGATTAAGTAAGTCTTTGTAGCATTCAGGAAAACAACAGACTCTCAGGCTCACTCTCAGTGCCATAATGTTTCAACGTCACTGGCTTGATCACATGTGGCACTGAAACATTTTGTGATCAAGGTCCTGGTTACAGGTAGGAGATTAATTCACCCAGATTCACTGCAAACGCACACACCCAAGTAGACCTGTAATGGGTAAACAACTCCTTCTGAATTAACTACTAAGCTGGATACAGCAAGTACTGGAAGGAGGCAGTGCTAAAAATAAAATTCAAATTTCAATCCTGCAGAATGTCAAGCAGAAACAGTCTTCTTGCACTCCTGACTAAAGGATCCTCTCAGTCTTTATTTGGCAGGTTGAAATCCCCTATTATTACCACCATCACCCTGACTGGAAGATACTTTTCTTAGTTTCTCTGCTATTATTCTCTCTCCCTGCTCTTTGTGGCCTGGAGGCACATACATCCCCTCATCCTGAGTTTATTCCTTCCTTCTGCTATTATGTTGGACCCATAAAAAGATTCCACCTCTCCATCCTCTTTGACTGAATTATCTTCCACCACTTGGATGCTTTCATTCACATACACAGCAACCCCCCCCCCCCACACACACACACCCATACCCATCTCTTTTGAACAGAAAGTACCCAGGGACTCCAGGTCCACTCATGGTTTTATTATATTTTTTTCCAATTCTTTTTATTGCCTCCATTCTTCCCCGAACTCTCACAGGCTGCCTCAACTCACCAGTCCATTCTACTGCCTATTGTGGCCTCCACTCTTCATATATGTTACTGCCTCCTGCCGAGATCATGCCAGATGATCCCTCCCCCAGCTCTGAGCCTCCTGGGGTGGGGCCGCCTTCCACCTACTGGTGCTCTATCTACAATTTAGAGCACCCAGCTGGGCCAGCAAGGAGGCCAAAGGACAGGAGATGGAGACCCAGTCTTAGGTGTGTGATATCCAGCCCTGTAGGGAGCCATCACCTATCAGAGACAGAGGGGTTTTGCTGGTGATGTTACACCCCACCCCAACTCACCCACCACTGGAGCTTGGATGTGCAATGATGTCCAGCATCCACTGAGCTCCACCCCATTGCCATACGGCTGCAACGCAGGTTCCTTGCATACCCCTGGCCACCACCAGAGGTCACTAAAGAGCGACCCAAAGCCCTACTCCCCCCCCTGGATGGAAGAGCTGTCCTCTGGATGCTCAATCCTTTCCCTCCCTCGCTGACCCTCAGCAACCCGGGCTCATTCCAGAACTCGGGTTGCTGGCGTGGTGTGAGGTGAGGTGTCTAGTGCCTTAACCCTCAGCACCACCAGGCCGGCATTCATGGTTTTATGATACTCACATTTCCATCACTGCAACTATGTCAGGGTGACCTCTTCTATTTTATGTATCAATAACCATCAGACATCTTTGCTGTAGACTGAAAAAGGTATAACTTATGCAGCCTCTCCTCATATGGCATGTCTCTGAATCAGTGAGCCATTTTGGCTGCCCTCATGTGGATCCTCTCCAATTTTACCACATTCTCCTGTAGGTAAGGACTCCAATATTGCAGGCAGTAGTCAGGGTGGGGTACACATAGGTTCTGTATAATGGAATGAGAACACTTGCTGGTCTACCTATGAATGCCTGCCTTATACAATCCAATATTCCATCTTTGTTTGCCATGATTTTTTCTCATTGGATGTGTTGTTTAAAATGTTTCCTAATAATTATAGAGATCTTTTTCTGAGGATAATTTTATAAATTGGACATCACTGAGAAAATAATTTGTTTCCCTGCTCATTTGATTCCAAGTGGAGCACGTCACATTTTTCAGTATTAAAGTTTACTCTCCACTCATATAATAACATTATTTATGCAACAGACCAAGGAGGGGATGACAATTCAGTCCAATTTGACAGTTTGCCATCATTTTGCTATAAATTAACATAAAAAATGTCAAGCTTCATGTAACCGCACCCACTGGGCACATGGATGCAGCACTCCAGGTTTATGAAGCTTAACTGTTAAACCATCATAAGATGCCCCTGGAACCAGTTTAACTAGAATAGACTAGAATGAAGCACTGGGTGAGTGGGAAGATAGTATGGATGGGATGAACAGTACTTTTTTTTTCTGACCAAGTACCAAATAGTGGATGGCAGTATTTGTTGAATATCAAATACTAACATTAATAGTGAATAGTGAATTAAGACACACGCCTTGTAGTCTTTATTATTTTTATTTCATTTTTTTTTCAATTTAAGCCATGTTTGACAATAATTTAAAGTCAAAGTAAACTGGTGACAGTAAGGTAGTGACAGTCACTTTGCAAAATTGCATATGACATTTCATATTTCATAGCTTCATTTTGTGCAGAATTAGCAATTAGCAGCTTTCTGATGATAGAGGCATATTATGGACAAAATATAGGTGGTGGGAAGCTTGCTCCAAATGCAAACATGACTAATTGGAATTCAGATTGGTTTCAATTAGGTATTCGGCTGACTACAAATAGTTGGGGTAGGCCACTATTTTGGTATGAAGTGAGTACGACGTGAGTATGTGGTCCCATTCCTAGGAGATAGTTAGCTGTTGGGACTGTGGGATGCTCATATCCAAGGCTATTCTTTGGAGAAAGTGACACCACCCAATTTCCTGGACCTTCAAGGAGCTGAGTGAAAACCAGGAAAAGGCTGCACTAGGTAATGTGGTGCATCATTCAAATTGATAAATTACTTTGTAGCAGATGGGTACTCACCAACCAAAATAAGCATCACACAGGATGCAGAAGTCCATGAAATTCAAAATTTTATTTCAAAGCACACATAAGATCTGCATGCTTGACACAATTCAGACACATTCCTTTATCAAAAGCTTTTGATAAAGGACTGTGTCTCAAATGCATCAAGCATGCAGATCTTAAGTGTGCTTTGGAATACAAGTTTGAATTTTATGAACTTCTGAACCTATGATACTTATATTCGGTGGTGATGCCCATCTAAATAATAAGCCTTCAGGGAGCTCCATTCTCAGTTGGCAGCAGCAAGGGTGGAAATTTCTGATCTGCGATAACAACTAAACCGGTGCCCACCTCTACCCTCCAACTTCCCTAGACTCCCACTGGCCTGTGTGGGTGTGGAGTGGTGGGGAAAGGGAAGGGTAATAGATCATGTGGCAGGGGCAGTCATATAATAGTCAGCTCGTCTCATGAGATAGCAATGGATAACCGCTTTGCGCCCCTGGTACAGGCACAGATGCCCGACTTGGGCAGTGGTGGCCATGGATAAGTTGGTGCTGTTGGGAAGGGAGACATGGTGACAGCCCAGGGTGGAGGGGCAGAATTTAGTAAGATGGATTCTAGTGATAGTAGTTTCTATGGTTAGAAGGGTGGAGAGGGTGGTAGGCAAGGGCTGTAAGGGGAAGGGTGTGATCAGAGACCTGCCTGGAGCATCAACCATCTGAGATTGGGGGAAGATAGGGAGGACTGTGGACCGGGGCAAAGCAGGGAATACTGGTACACCCAGGTAACAAAACATTTGATGAGCCAGAATGTGGCGATGGTGAAGAGGGACATTCAGAGGCTGGAGAACAGACCAAAGGGAGAGAATGTGTAGAGACCTGAGAAAACTTGTGGACTGGTCAAGGGTATGGCAGCTGGGTTTTAATGTAAAAAAGTGCAAAATCATGTACCTAGGGCACAGGAACCTAGAGGCACAGTATAAAATGGGGGGAGAGGTATTGATGGTCACTAAACAGGAAAGGGTCCTTGGGGTAATCATATTGGATAACCTCAAGGTGGTGAGTTAATGCAACAATTCAGTGTCTTGGGCCAGCAAGATGCTGGGTTGCATAGGGAAAGGTATCACCAGCAGAAGAATAGGTGGTATTACCACTATATAGATCATTAGTGAGATCCCCACCTGGAGTAGTGTGTCCAGTTCTGGAGACTACACCTTAGGAAGGACACAGGAAGGAAACTGTCCAGAAGAGGGCAACTAAAGTGGGAAAGGGGCTGCATTAATAGCTTTATGAGGACAGACTGAGAGATCTCAATATGTACATCCTGGAAGAGAGGAGGGCAAGGAGGACATAACAGAAACCTATAAACTCCTCAAGGGGGTGAATAAGGTACAGGAGGGGGTATTTTTAGAGAAGACGGTGCACAAGAACAAGGGAAGGTATGTAATAAATCTGGAATGGGGGGAAATTTAAGAGGGATGTGAGGAAATACTTCTTCAGTGAGAGTGGTGGATGGCTGGAACAGTCTTCCAGCAGAGTTGGTGAGGGAGATAACAGTGGTGGGCTTCAAGCATGCATGGGACAATCACAAAGAAATCTTGGTAGGAAAGCAAATGGGAGGTAATAAGAGATCGAGTATGGTCTGCAGTGACAGTACAGGCAGAGAAAAATGGGCAGACTGGGTGGGCAAAATTACCTTTATCTGTGAACAAATTCTATGTTTCTATGAAGAGCCATTCGGCTTCCTTAGCCTAACCCGAGGCCCTTGCTGTCTGGGATGGAGAGAAGGAGAAGGACAGAGGTGGCTGAGATTGAGGAGTTCAACTTGTGGTTGAAGGGGTGGCATTATGAACAAGGGCACCAGTTTATAGGGTACTGTTGGAGCTTCTGGAACAAAAGGCTCTTCAAAGGTGACGGCCTTCACCAGACAGGAAAAAGGACTAGTGCATTGGGGTAGACATTTGATGTGTTCATTGGGAGACATTTAAACTAGGTGTGAAGGATACTGGGGCTGGGAATTCCACTGTTGACAGAGCTGCAGTTGGGAACCTAGACAGTACTCCCCCAGGAGTGGAGGCTACGGGTTCAATGAATAAGACAAGGGAGGAGCAAGTCCAGAAGGCAGGGCAAGTTAAACACAATAATCAAGAAATGTAGAGGAAACACAGACACCAAAGATATTACAGGAGGGTGATGAGGGAGGGTGAGCAAGAACCAGCAGTGGTGCAGGATATATTGGAAGGTGGCATGCCTCAATGCCAGGAGTCTGGGTAGTAGGAACAGTAAGCTCGAGGCTTTGGTGGGAGACTGTGTGATGGATTTTGTGGCTGTCACAGAAATGTGGCCTAGTGTGAACAATGGGATATAGTGATTCCAGGCTGCACGTTATATAGACAGGCTAGAGGGATGAGTAGAGGTGGAGAAGTGGCCATCTACATCAGAGAAGGGATCAAGGCAATAAAGGATGCTACCATTGTGGGGAAGTAGGAGGTAGAATCTTTGTGGGTTTAGCTCACAGAGTCATCAGGCAGAAAGTCTTGCACAGGGGTGGTTTATAGACCACTGGGGTAAGGAGAAGAGAGAGATAAGGAACTCAGTGCTAAAGTAGTGTGGGGGTGTCAAAGCGGGGGTTTAATAATGGGAGATCTCAACCTACCAGACATTGACTCGCAATCCGGTAGCCAGGAGAACCAGAAACCAGGCCCTGCTGGATACTTGCAAGACTGCATAATGGTACATTAAGTCAGTGAATCCACTAGACAGTCAGCTATTCTAGATGTGGTAGTCACTAGCTCTGAAACAGTAGGCAGAGTACATGCTGTGGACCCACTGGGTTCCAGTGACCACAATATTACGTGGTTTGAGGTGGCCATGGACACTAGTAAGCCCCTGTCTAAGACTGAAGTGCTAGACTTTAGGAAGGTGGATTTCAACCATATGAAAGATGTTGTGCTTGGCAGGCTAGCTGAAGCAGACAGCATTAAGGAAGTAAAAGAAGGATGGGGGGGGGGTTGTAAATGGAGCCATTCTAGAAACATTAAAAACATGCACGAAAACAGTTATAAAACAAGCAAATGAGACTAATTTGGTTCACTGAAAGGGTCAGGGAGCAATGAGGGCCAAAAAGAGTGCCTTCATAAGTTACCAAGGGAAATGGGGATGATGAAGGGGATGAGTACCAGGAAAATTCTAGAGAGGCCAAGAAGGTAGTCAGGATTGCAAAGGCAGATACAGAGCTGCACACTGCAGAGGGTGTCGATAAAGGGGAAAACACAGTTCTTTAGATACACAGTATAACAGAAGAAAGAAAGGTAGGAGGGGAATTGGCAGTCTAATGGAGGGGAGCATGATTATACAGGAGGAGGACAGACAAAATGCAACAATACTAAGTGATTGCTTCTGCTCAGTATTCACTAGGGAGAACAGTGGGCCTTTGTCAGAGAGTGGCATAAAGGTAGCTAACAAAGGACACATGAAAATAAAGCTGCAGAACTTTACTGGCTAAATAAACAAAAAATGACTATCAGCCCTGAAGGTAAACAATGCCCTGTGGGGCTGGATGGGATGCATCCAAGAGTACTAAGGGAACTAGCATTGGTGTTAGCCAACCTCCTAGTAGGGCTATTTAATAGTTCTATATAGCCAGGGGGGTGGTTCCCAGGGACAGCAGCATTACGGACGTGGCTATGCTGCTCAAGGAAGGGGACAAGGAGTAGCCCGGGAACTATAGATCTGTCAGCCTTACATCCATGGTAGGGAAACTGATGGCAATACTAGTCAAGTAAGAGCTAGTGGAATACCTGGTGAAAAATGGGATGCAGGATAGTGAGCAACGCAGATTCAGGGCAGGGAGGTCTTGTCAGACATACCTGGTAGTATTCCTCGACTGGGTAACCAAGGTAGTTGATAAGAGGTATGCAGTAGATCTACTATGGCTGGGTGAAATCTGAGCATTCACCTTCAGTGAATATTTCACAAAATTCAGCAATTTTCGCAGAATTTTGTTAATATTCACCATAAGTGAAATTCTCCCAGTACTGCAGAATCTGAGTTTGTTTGGTGCAAGAATCTTGTATATGGCGTAATTTCATTGATGAACTGTGAAGATCTGCTTTGTGATAAAATCATGCCACAGTACATAATAACATTATGCCATATCCAGTACAACTCTGCAGAAACATGTCCTTTGAGCATTGCAGTCATACCATAGTCTTCAGTTAGGTGAGAATGGAAGGGTCAGATATTTATTTGCTATTGAACCCCCTCTTTCTCTAGTGAGACTGCCCCTTTTACGAAACATGACTCCTAGCAAAGTGATATAAATTTTTTATGCATTTTTAAAATTCTGCAGTTTGTCAAACAGTTCCGTTGTTCACTGCTGAATTCCACAGAATGCTCAAAAATTATTCTGCAAGCAATGTGGTCGCTTGTTAGTCCTCTGCTAGGTGGGACTGTAAGAGTCAAAGTGTGAGTTGCTGTAAGCAACTTTCTCTCTGTCCCTCTGTCCCTTTCTCTCTCTCGCTCTCAACTGACAGCTCCTCCTACTCTCCTGTGCAGCTTTACAGTGGGTGTTGAGGACGATGAAAGATCTACAGGTCTTTGTAGCTTTCTTTTGTACATCAGAAAGAATATTTCAAAGCACTTTGAGACGTTTATTTGTGCACTTTTTTTTTTGAAATCTCTGATGATTTTTTGCAGTGTTTTTCTGCAATATAATTGTTAGTTTGAGTTGTTGGGAGATATTTATCTGTTTGTTTGCTGGTTGGTGGCAGAAAGAAATGGAGCTTGTGGCTGTAGTAAAGTGGAGGCTAAGATGTTTTCATCATTGAACAGTGGTGGTGATGGACATGAAGATGATAGACACCCTCTGTTTAGTATCAAATGCTCCCATGGTTGGGGGAAGGGCTCAAGCAGCTGTGGCTGGTATCAGTATTGCTATTTTTCATGGGGCATGATTTAAAGGGGAACAATCACCACAAAGGGCCCATACTCAGGTGTGGGGCTGGTCCCAATTGCCCTTTGTGTTCAAAAACATTTTGGTTTACTAACTGTTTACTACAGTATAGTAGATTGTATCAGACTAATTTTGTTTACTTCTAGGCAGATCTCTTCTGTTCCTACAAATCCCAGAATCCCCTGTAGCTGACATTAGAGCAGTAGGCTGCTTTGGGAGATTCAATAGTCTGCAGTGCATGTTAAGTTTTTATATAAGGTCTGATGTTTTGTTTGTTGGCCTCACTGTCCTCCCTTGGCTAAGTACAGTTGCCGAGGACTGTACTTAGCCCATAGAGAAAAGCAGAGCCCGAAAACATCTAATTGGAGATTATAAAAGCTCTAGTGTGCACTGCAGGCTGTTGAATCTTTCACTGCAGCTTACTGCTCTGATATCAGCTCCAGGAGATTCTGGGATTTGTAGTTAACAAAGATGTCAACTTAGAAGTAAACAAATTAGTCTGACACAATGTACTATAAATAAAGTAGACGGTAAGTAAATCAAAATGTTTTTGCACACAAAGTACACACTGGGACGAACCCCCATCTTTGAGTGTGGGGCTATTGGTGTAAACAGTTCTCATTTAAGTCTAAACCAAAAAGAAATGAAGTCCACGTCGGAGACAAAAATAATTCAGGCAAATGTGATAGATCTGACAGCACTAATGCTAGAGACAGGAGATGCTGGGTACTTGTGGAGGTGAATTCAACACTGGCAACTAAAATATCAGTTATTACCTGGACAGTGAAAATGGAATCCACAGTTTGCAGGATATTCTAATGTTTACCTAGGCCCTCTATGGAGAAAGGGTAGCCCTGTAAAGTATCCTAAAGTAATTATTTGCCTCAAATGTTTTTTTGGAACAATTATCACGTGCCTGTGTGGCCCAAAAGTCCTTAAAAAGGACTTATTTTTTCTCGTGTTTTCTCAGGTAGAGTTTTGTACATTACATACATGGCAGAAATGAAACCCATTGGTGAGAAATGTTTTGAGCATTATAAAGGTTGCAGAGGATAATTACCTTTGTGATTGCATGCATTTAAAATGGATCAGTGTATGGAGCTGTATTCAGTGTTTTTTACAATAATTTTCCCACTGCAATTGTTTCACCCAAATAAAAAATCGTAGTTGTGTTACTAACCAAGTCTGTCCTTTTTCATTCTAACATTTTGATGTAGTTATTGCTGTAGCTTTACAAATTATATCTAGGATAGCATTTGTAGGTATTTAGCCATGTTTTCTAAGATGATTTTCAAAACTATTTCCAAGTTCCTTTAGCTCTGGAAATTTGTTGTTTTCATTTGGTGACCTGACACCTAGGGCTCGATTCTTAAAGGAGACTTGGAATGGAGAAAGCTGCGGCAAACTGCATCTTGCTCCGAACTCTAGTGCATCAGGGATGCTGCACCAGATTTTGGTACAGGAGGGGGCCCAGCGCCTACATCCCCACACTAGTGGCAACCCCTCCCATGTGACAAACACAAGGCACATAGAAGGGGTTTGCCGAAGACTCCTGCAGCAAAGTCATCGGGTCCTCCCATCCCCAGGTCTCATAAATAATACCCCCTTTCTTGGTGTTCTAGTGGCCCCCCTCCTGTACACTTTACAGTATGCACTTAGTGACAGTTCAGTCAATGGCTAGCCATGGATGTGAGAGGAGAACTGTGCCGGTCACCGGCTGTGTTTTGGGATAGGGGGAGCGGGGTGGTGGGCACTACCTGCTGGGGTGAGGGGCCTCTAGACTACCAGAAAAGGGCACTTAATTAATTATGTATATAACAGGTAACATAGGGCATCAGGGAGGGGGGTCACTAGTCCACCAGGAACGTTATTTTTCATATCATAGTAAATAAATACAGGTAACATTGGGGATTGGGAAGGGGGGGCCACTAGACTACCAGGAACAGGAGTTTCATTCATTATAGTAAATATGGGCAACATCGGGGATCAGGGAGGTTGGCCACTAGACAACCAGGAACATTTTTGGTTTTATCATAGTAAATACCAGCGACATTGGGGATTGGAGAGGGGTCCACTAAACCACCAGGAAAGGGCGATGTATTACATAGTAATATAAGGGGCAACATCAGGGATTGGGGATGGGGGACTGCGGCACATCTTTTCATGTCATTAACATTTGGTAACTGGGAAATGCACACTGAGCCAGACAGAGTGCCACAAGGTATTACACTCTCCCATAGGGATGTGTCTAAGTTCACTTAGACCAGCCCTGGCTGGTCTGAGGGTACTTAGAAATTCTACCTCTGGGAGAGTTTTGTGAATCCTACTTTTGGAGATATGGCAGCCTGCATCTGACACAAGCCCCCTTGGGTACCAGGTTAGAATAGCGCTACCAGAATAGCGCCAGTAAACTGAGCACTACTCTGAATAGTGCTACCACAGACAGCAAGAGGGGATTTTACAGCACTTGTAGTAAGCACTCCCCAGGTCACTCTCCGTGGTGCTCAGAAGGAACAATGGCATCAGAAGTCAGGAGGCAGTGGAGACCAGGGTTCTAGTCCTGGTCTCTTAGAATTTTTGTGTATTGGGACTTTGATTTTTTTCACACAGGACTGTGGAAACAGTATTCCACGGCTCCACAAATTTCAACTTGCCCCGTGATCTGCTTCCCCCTGCACTGAACTGGGAATCTTATAGTAGGGGTGTGTGGGGGCCGGGGCAGAACACTCCAAAAACTGATGTCATTACTGCTGCATGGTTCTTGACCACCCTATTGTTGTCTGTGATGTCCAGACCCAGTGCCTCCCTCCTAGCACCGTGCCACAGCCCATTTTGTGGGGCAAGGCTGGTGCAAATCACCTTTAGCATGTGCAGCCTACATTTGAGGCAGGCTACTTTTGTGAATAGCTCAGGGCTCATTTGTTGTAGCAAAGTTGCCTCTTGTGCCATTTATGTTTGATACAGACACCCTGCATCAGTCTATGTGCTGTGATAATCAAGGTCCTAGTATGCTTAACCTTAAAAGGAGGCAGTATAGCGCTGTAGTTTAGGGCCATGAGATGCAAACTTGAAGACCTAGGTTTGAATTCCACAGCCCCCTTTTGCATACTGTGTGACCCTGAGCAAGTCACTTAACTGCATTGTGCTCCCAAGACTCACCTGGAAACAAGCTCTGGCTTAGTGTGCGTTTTCTGGTTAAACAGTTTCCCCTTTCCCTTTATGGGGCTTGATACTCAAAACTTTGCCCTGGGACTACATTAGCACTGCTCGATGTGCTAAATTAGCCTGGACACAATAGCCCGCTATATTCAAAAGGGATAGCCCCTGTGCTAAACCTGCTGAATATAGCGTGCTAAGGAAGCCAGGCAAACTGGGCTGGGGGTGCAGTGCAAAAATAGCCTGGGAAATAAGACAGCTCTGAATATAGTAACCAGGAAGTGCACACCACAACAACAGCCCAGTGCACAATGATGTGAAGAAAGGTAAAGGTGAACTATGTGGCTAGCAAGGGAGTGGATTCATTAAAGCTGCACGCACCAGCGCATGTGAAATTCTGCAGAAATGTACCATGTTTCTGAAACATTTGCATGGTGTAGACACATTTGCGCAGGTTTTGCACAGAACTAAACCATTTGCCTGGCACTATCATGTTTGCCTGGGACAAAAATGTCCTATATTCAAAAGTGACATGCAAATGAGCCTATTTAGGCAGTCTGTGGGCAAACATCCAGATTAGCATCTTATTACGTCCTGATTTGCATGGAGTTTGCTCAGCACGATTGCAAGGTCCCACAGCTCCACCTGTAGGTCAGTCTGGAAGTACAGGGACTGGCTGAGTCTGCCCACAGCTCCACCTGTAGGTCAGTCTGGAAGTGCATGGTGGTAGCTGCAGGCTACATTTGTACAGAACTGCAAAGAATATTTTGCCCCAGGGGACTACACAGTACAGACACAGGTGGTGGTACTGCATGTAATTGTCAAACTGTAGTTCCTGCTGCAGTGCACAGCAGACACTACAGTAACAAGGGGGCCAGTAGTGTGAGGGGCACAGCAATGCCTATGGTGTGTATGGTATCAATGACTGCTGCACTTTACACAGTGAAAGGCCCATCTTGCAGGTGTGTTCTGACAGTGGACATTACTGTTATGCTGTTGTGCAGCCCACAGATGCTGCACCACTGGCATGGGATACTCACAGTGACATATACATGGCTGGCTGTGCATGCTGTGGTGTCTGTACAGATGTGTGGCATGTAACTGGGGGGCCCTTACCATCAGACAAGCACACTGGTATTGGGGTATTCCCAGCACTGGACCATTTGCGCTGTGTGACTTGTCCCAGCCTTGTGGCAGCACCCAGTGTGTGGTGCAGACTGGCCACCTGTACACCCTCCCTTCAACACCCTCCACGTTCCCAGTGCTGCATGTGTGTGCTGGATTTTAGTGGTGTCCACCAAAGGCTGGTCTGCAGGTGTGTGCCGTAGGGATGCACTATAATTGTGTCCACTGGGTGCCGGGTCACCATTTACTGCCTAGCATGGCTGGGACCAGTGGCAGATGATGGCATCATAGGAGGTGCCATCCATGTGCAGTATATTACTTCCATGTCTGGTTTCTTTCTATGTTTAATATTTACTGGTTAGAGTCTCACAAAACTCACAAAGCCACAAAGTCACGTAAAGCTGGTTTGCCCAGAATTAAGACTACCTTTTTCTGGGTGGTAGTTTGCACCATGCAAAGTGTCATGCTAAGTCGTGCAAAAACACTTTGTGTGGCACTAATGTGCTGAATATAGCATTGCGCCTGTTTTCATGTACATGCCCCCTAGGTTTGCCCCTTGCATACATTATACATTTGCCCAGTGTTAATGCAGTTTACCCATGCTATTTGACCTTTTGAATATAGCGGACCCGCGCAAACCCAGCACTACCCCTGTGCAAACAGTTTGCGTCCAGCACAAAGTTTTGAATATTTGGCCCTTGGTGTAGTATAGTTACAAGTACAAATGCTTTAGTGTCTGTGCACTGATTTTGGTAGTGTTAGATCAATACATTTCTATATGAATAGTGCATATAATGAACATGAATTTAATAAGTAGATGTTTTGTGTAAAGCCATATATAAAAGTTAATTTTTGAAGTGCAACTATAAGTCAATTGAAAATGGATACCTGCATGACATTGTATAAAGAACTTTATTAGCCTTTTTCTAGCAAAGGGATCATTTATTTGGGATTTACTCGTGGGAGTTACTATATTTCTATTAGGATATAAGGAATAAAAATATTTTACAAAGTCCTTTGTTTTTAAATAATATAATTTTTATTATGTTAATATTGGTTTACAGCTACCTTTGTGATTTCAAAAACCTAAACAAATTGCAGTCAAGAGATTTAATAACAGAACTTATCAGATAGTCGACCCATTGGCGCAGTGGTAGGACTACTGCTCGTGATGCTGGTGCTCCAGGTTAGAGAATGAGTCTGCATCACTGGGAGCCGGCATGGAGGAGGAGGAGGACTGAGCAGAGCACTCTCCTGTAGGTATAGAGGGCCTCTGTCCACACTGCTGCACTGCCTCCTGAGAGATCGCAGGGGGGCAATGCTGTGAGTAGGTAGAACAGGAGGGGCAGACACCTGCCTTGGCCCCATGCACACACAAGTATTGTTCTCTTGAGTGTGCTAATACCAGCAGGGGAAGGGAGAAACTGAAGGGAAAATGGCCCGGTCTTGGCTCTCAGAATAGTAGCACTGGTATATCAGTGTTGGCCCCACCACCTCTGTCCATGGAGCATGACACATGGATCAATTGGGTGTACATCCCTCCTACTGCTAACCCACCTGGGTGGGTAAACCCACAGGATGATAGGACATGAGGTAGGGGCAACAGGAGGTGCTGTGGAAGCCTCTGGAAAGTCAAACAGGAGTGGGCAGGGGCATAAAATGCATATTAAAAAAAGAGCCACCCAGGTAGGAAGTGTTCTTTCACCTACTCACAGCCTGTGTGTTTAAATTTGGTTTGGTGAACTTGACCTACCCATGGTATTTTTAGCATCACATTATTAGTGCTTTATTTAAGGTAAATTTATAAAATGTAATTTGCAGAAGACGCCATCCTGAAGAAGCAGGTGTGTTGTAGGGATGTGCGAGTAATGAGTAGCATTTCCAGAATACCATAAAAAATGCACTGTTCGTTATCCAGATACAAACAATGGATAGTGATACTGTTTTTGCCTATTCCTATTTGCAAAATACTATTCAAAAAAAAAAGAATTACAAAAAGAAAAAAAAAACAGCTCACACTGCCTTCCCCAGCGCAAATCCTTAAACTGAAGTCCCCATCCTGTCAATCATATGTTAGAAACCCAATCCTTCTCTCCAACCCCCAACACCCACAATTTTATGTTTAAATAGTTACAACTCTCACAGCTGGTGGACCAGTACAACCCACCTTGCCATTTAAAGACTTTTTGCACTAAAAGAAAAGTAATTTCCCCTACTCACCAACCTTTGCAGCACCTTCTAACCACCCCCTTCCCCCAGCACCCTGTTCTGGAATTAAGTGGAAGGCAACCAGCGTAAAGCTGCTCTCCTCCATGGTCTGCTACTTTCTGAAGTATGAAAGTACTCCAGGGCATGCTCACTCTGTATAGTGAAACCAGAGTGAACAAGCTTGGGAGCAGCTTCATTCTACAGAAGGCAGATGGCCGTGGAGGAGAGTGGGTTTGTGCCGGTTGCCTTCTTATCATCTGGAGATGGCCCATCAGTCACTTAATTCAGGAACAGAGTGCTGATGGTGGGAGAAGGGCAGTTGGGGGGTGCTGCAAGGGTAGGGGGAAATCACTTTTCTTTTAATGCAAATTAGCACTTAGATGGCTGATGGCTCTGGAGGTATATGGGTTGTGCCTGCCACCCATCGTGAGAGATGTAACTACTTAAATATAAAATTGTGGGTTGCTGGGAAGAGGCTGGGATTGGGTTTCTAACAGAAGGTGGCTAGATGGGATGCTTGAATTTAAGGATTTGGGCTGGAGAGGAGAGTGGGGGGCTGTTCTTTTTCTTTTTTTTTTAAATCCAATCTCCCATATACCAATAATGAATACCCGAATATTCAGGGTCCCAAATATAATATTCAGCCTGAATCTTCAAAATAAGATATTTTGCACACCCTAGTGTTTTGCACTATAGTGGAAGTTTTGGTAGGATATTTATTTTATTCCTTGGTAAATTGTGATTTATGCTTTATCTTTGCTGATGTGAGTCAATTGATCCAGCCATTTGGAGAACCAGTTTCTACTGTCATGTTGAGTCTAGACTCCTTACTGTTTTTTCATTTTTTTTATAGGTCAGAGGGCAATGAGGGGTCTGCTGCAGTGCTGTATCTATGATTGCCTGGTGAGTGGATCCAGAGCTATCAAATGGGCTTGGAAAAGTCCTAGATGACTGTGGGCTGTATGCCAAGGGATAAAAACCAATATACATAGGCTTGTTTTGATATTATGCTTCTCCCCCACCTGCACTGTTAAAATCACTACTCCTGAACTCTCTTGTTGGCCCTTGCTGACCACTGCTCATCTGATCTGCATGCATTCCTGAACTCAGTCTTGGGCTTGCCATCTGCTGATTAGGCACCCCACAAGCAACACACTTCATGATAGGGCCCTAGCAAGCCATTGCCATTCTTGGGAGTGACTGCATATCTCAGATGGACTCCTGTTGTAGTCAGGAGGCCTGCATGATCTAAAGTGTCTCATGATCAGCCATTTTTTAAGTAGTAGTAGGAAAGTATGACGTATTCAGTGGAACCCCTTCCTTTTCTTGTCTCCGTAAGTTCTCCTTGGTGTCCAGTGGCAGCCCCTCCATCTTCTCTTCCCATTAAAGTTCTCCCTGGTGTCCAGTGACACCAACCTTCTCTCCCTGTCATCATAAAAGTTGTTCCTGATGTTCTGTGGCACCCTGGTCCTGTAGTGGTTGCAAGCACTACCCTTCCATAACCCCATGGCTGGCCACGGTCTGACTCATGCAACTGCAGTAGTGATATGTTAGTAGTTATAATGATTTAGTAGTTGTGAGACATCTCTAAAAATCACAAAATGTTTTTTCTAATAGTTCACTTCTGTGATGTTTAGAGACATCTCGGCAACTACTATATCAACAAACATGGATATAGAACAACTTTTTGAACATAAAGCAGCTTCTGTTTCTCATTAGCTTTGTATCTGTTATCCCTATTATTTATTACTGAGGTCATATTCATGAAAACAGGGTAGTTGTTCCTTGAAGGTTCATTGGCTTCGATTACTTTTCTCCCAACTTGGTGTCATAAAACTCTACTTGTAACATCACAGTTATTGCCAGGACAACAGACAGTGATGTCACAACAGAGTATTATAATCTCAAGTAGGGAATAAACTATAGAAGCAGATGACCTCAAATGGATACAGATCTTGGTTTTTGTTGGAATTTCATCAGTAATAAATAATGTAGAGGAGAAATCTAAAGAAGATGCATGAAATACAAGTTGAATTGTGTATAAATATTATGTCTTTAAAGTTTTTCCAAAGGCATCAACTGCTCTTTATTATTATCAAGTTGTTCTGTTCAGTCCACATGCTGATGCAGCACTTTTTTTTGTAACTTAGGTGTTGGTTACATTAGGAATTAGACAGTCTTTGATGAATCAGAATACAACTGTGTTGAAATTGGATAGTAGTACTGAATTACCCTCAGGCATGGTCATTGCACTATTGAAGTGTTTGTGGTCATCCACATTCATATATAGATGACACCTCCTGCTGTAGTTCAGGAGGTCATTAACAAAAATATAGAACAACAGAGTGCCAGGTTTTAAACCTTGACAAACCCCAGCACTTATAAGTGCAAAGTCTGAATTAAAGCCTTTTCTAGACACTGTCTGGGTTTGGTTACTCAGGCAGTTTTTGAGCCATTTGATGGCTGGTAGGCTGAGACCTAGGTTTTAAAACTTGCACATGAGTATTGCATGATCCCTCAACTTGATCACCTCGAAGCAATCCACAAAGTTAGACCCAGTAAGAAGGGCATTATTCATGGCTATATGGAGAGCACTAGTTACTCTAAGCTACAGAATATACATGTGGTGGTGGAATGCCCATTCATGAAGCCAGCTTGCCTAGGAGAGAGCACATTGTGCAAACTGAGATGTTTAGTTAGCTGCATGTAAATGCATTTTTCAAGTACCATGGAGATAGCAGGAAGGATCAATATGGGTCTGCATTGATTCAGATCCAGTTTGACCCCTCCCTTGTAGAGGACCACAACAGAGGCACATTTCCAAACAGTAGGCATCTCACTAGAGGTGAGAGTGAAGTTTAACAGCATGGTGACTGGGGCAGAGATATGTTGCTCCACATGGTGGAGAAGCTTCAGGTCAAGGGAGTCAACACCAGCACTGTTCTTTGAGAAGTTCCTTTAATGCTTTGATGACCTGTGCTATAACAATTTGTTGTCAGTTGAAGTTTGACAGTTTATGAGGGTCAGGCCTTGGGTTGCTTGATGAGTGGCCAACAAAACTGCAATTGCAAATCTGCCCTGTCTCCCTCTCTATCACATTAAGACAAATCTGATTGTACACCCTGCTTTAGTTGCAGTATGCAAGCAGGGAGCCCTGACACCTGATTGGCTGAGTCCTTCTGGGGTGGTCTGTAATGAAATGGGCACTCTGACTAACCAGGATTCATGGACTTTTCATCTTGCTCTTACTCCCACAATCACACAGTTGGCATCTTTACTAGTCCACTCTGGAGCCCTGCAGCCCAGTCTGCTCCCAGCTCTCAAGGCAAACTCCCCAGTGACCTCTAATCCCTTTTACCAATTTACTTGACATCAAGGGGTGAAAGGAAACATGGCCATGTTTATTTACATGTATACGATCCCACATTGGCAGCTCTAGCTGCATGCTAAACTACCAGCACCAATTACTGAAGCATCAAACACAGTCTTCTGACCCCCCTCCTGCTTATGACCCCCTCTTCATTTAGGTTACATGTGACTATGTCCATGAGCTGATTCTGTAACCCATACTACTGCCACCTTCCCCAATATGCATTGCATACTCTACTGTATTCTTGCATGTGTGTCTACATATTATGGTGATGAACCATGCTGCTGTTTACGTACTTGATCATATTGCTCTTGCACCTGTAATGATGTCTATGTAACCTCAATCTGCTGTCTTGTAGTTTTATTCTTTATGCACTCCCCATCCCCTGGGTTGCACCTGGAAACAAGCATCAGCTCAGTGTGCCTTTCCCGGTTACCAATTTTTAAATAAATGAAAAAAATCAAAAAGACCAAGATAAAGCCAGCAAAGTGTTGCTTTTAATGAAAAGCATACAGTGTACTACATAGAAGTTGGAAAAGTGTTCTTTATCTGCAAAGCTCTTTAACAAATTACTCTGTTAAACAAGCATTTGTCAATGCCAAATGTTGTCTTGCTGGCATTGGCATTGGTAGTGCAGGAGTTAGAGAGATGCATAATAAGAATGGCAGTGAAGTATGGCACCTACGTCAACTGTACCCCACCCTGCAGAGACTGACAGGCATTGGGGTGTGCCTTTGGGTCACTGGCCATAATGGTCATGCCATTTCACCCCACCCTACCTTGCAGACACTGACAAGTGTTGAGGTGTGCCTTGGGGTGTTTGGGCTTTACACTCACCCCATTCCATAAGGAAATACACTGAAATGGGTGCAGCATAGGAGAATAGGGTGAACTTTGGGGCCAAAGAGTCCAAGGTACACCTCAATACTGGTCACTGGCTGCAGGGTGGGGGTGGAATGGCATGAGCATTACTGTCAACAATCCCAAGTCACACCCCTGACACATGTAAGTCCCTGCATGGTGGGGCGTTATGGTCAGAAAGCCTAACTCCCTGGGCGTTTCTTGGTATTTTCACTCCAAGTTTTCAACATGGGCTTTTTGTGACCCCACTGCATGAACAGGGATACTATCAGTTTGTTAGCTGAAAGGTGATTTTGCACAACAACTATGCCATTTGGCACCACAGGTGCAAAAGCACATTTCAAACAAGATGTGAAAAATGACAGCTGAACTGTTCATGAGGAGGTGTAAAAAAATGATAATGTTGAAAATGTGGAGTGAAAATATAACAAAATTGGTGAAGTCATGAGTATGCGTAGAAACTGCGAAACATACACCCGTAATGCAAATATTTTGGGGATTTTTTATACCAGATTTCCAACACAGGCATTCATGAACAGTGGCACTGTGATTTTCTTAATCTGTCCCAAACATTGATTTCGCACAGCGACTGTGCCCATTGTGTGCCACAGGTGCAAAAACATGTTTTGGGCAGGATGTGAAAAATGATAGCTTTACTGTTCATCCGGTGGTGTGCAAAAATGACAGTTTTGAAAATCTGGAGTAAAAATGCAAAAAATTGGCGAAGTTACATGTTTGTGTAGAAACTGCGCAATGCACGCAGGTAACGCAGTCATTTTTGGAAATTTTTTCACCAAATTTGCAACATAGGCTATTTGAGACCTCTCCTTATGAACACTGTCACTGTGATTTTCTTACTCTGTCCCGAACATTGATTTCGCACAGTGACTGCGCCATTGTGTGACACATCTGTGAAAACACATTTTGGACCAGTTGTGAAAAACAACATCTGCACTGTTCATAAGGAGGTGTGGAAAAATAGCAATGCTGAAAATCTGGAGTGAAAATATTACAAATTCTCGAAGTTATGAGCATTCGTGGGAACTGCGCAACACGCACAATTAACACAGTCAATTTTGGGAATTTTTTCACCAAATTTGCAACATAGCCTTTCTGGGAGCCTACCTCATGAACTGTGAAACCATCATTTCATTAATCAGTCCCAAAAGGTGATTCTGCACAGTGACTGCAAAATCACCTTTCAGGACCCAATAACAAAATGACAGGGACTGAATTCAAGAGGTGGGGTCCCAAGAACCCCACATTGAAAATTTGGTGTCAAAATTCATAAAAATGGCCGAGTTATCCACCTATGTTGGGAAAACCCCATTCATGCCATTATACAGCTTACCAGCATTTCTTCAGTTCATGGTCGGCTTTGAAGAGTGCCGACGTGTTCCTGGTCCAACGAAGATCATCACACTGGTCTCCAGAGGTAAGTATGGGGTGAGGGGGGGTGGGAAGGTGGGGTGCACAGAGGGTGGGTGCTGTTTGGGGGATGGGGCTGCTGACAGTGAGAGATCATTTTGACTTTACAGGTAAAAAAAAAAATGTAAACATTGCTGGAAGGTTTTCCTTTTTTACAGGTACATTTGGCATGCTGGAGTGGCTTCCAGCATGCCACCTGCATGCTTTGGGGAGCAAACTTACTGTAGCTGATGGGGACTGAGCACCCCATCTGCAAATAAAAAATGTTCTGTGTTGGTGGGAGAGACATGATGCCGAGGGGGATTGGGCACCCCCCTCAGCAAACAGCTTGTACGGGGGACATTATGCCAATGGGGATTGGGCTCCCCCATCAGCAAATGAACTGGGGAGGGGGACATGCTGACAGGGTGATTGGGCACCCCCAATATCAACTTTTATGGGGACAGTGAGAGGCAGATCGTGACAGCCAGCACCATGTTTATTGAAATGTTACACTAGGGAAGGCACACCCTGCAATGAGGGGTTGCTCCCTCATTGCAGCAGCGAAATTGTTCCAAGTTAGTGGCACACTTTTCAACTGCTGCCATAGATGCATGTGCATTTACTGGTGCCACAGAGACAAGCCCCCAAAAGTAGTGGGGGCACTGACCACAACAGGACCACACCTCCAAAACCTGCTATTCCAAGCTACCACAATATGTTGCTTGCACATGTGCAAGACAACATTAAAAAGGGTAAAAGTTTATGTATCTATGTACAGTAGAAAGTCTCACCATGTAGGCATTCTGCTGCACTAGTGAAGATTCGTTAGGCTCTGAAATAGCCATGGTTGGAGGGGCATTGTACAGGGAGGAGTGACAATGCATGCATGAGGTGCAGTATATTTATGACATCCAGTAGTTTTGTGCAAGCAATAATACCCGACAGGGTGGGCGGTATTGAGCTATACCTGCCCGCCCAGGGGCATAATGAGGCCTGACGCCACAGGTGGAGGGCCTTATAGCCCTTGGAAGGGTGGGTATAGCCCATACCGCCCACCCTGGAGGGTATTATTGCACTTAGAAAATGGGCATGTGTGTATATTTTAATTATGTAATAATTTTAGTAAGGAAAGCACTGTGAAAATAAATGAAATGCCAGAAAAGAACCTTTCCTTGGTAAAGTAGTCCCTCCATTTGAGTGATGTTCCATCTCCTGTTGCCACCCACCCCCCCCACACACAAACAAGCAGAGGTCATAGAACCATCCTATTGTAGTAGCCCCCCCCCAACAGCACCTTTAGAACAAGAGAATGGATTTCTTTTGCATACTTTCAAAGCAGGGAACACAAACTGTTGCACTACTGCAGCTTCATTTTCTGTGTATATAGAAGAAGGGATTTGAGAGCGTGTGTTTCAAGTTGCCAGAAGCTGTCAGCGTTATCCAGAAGTACGGGGGGTGGAGCTGCAAACCAGTGTGCTTTCTTGTCAATAGTTTGTTGAATTTCCGCCCCCTCCCCCCCAGTTCTGTAGCACTGTTGTTTTTCTTGTATTTTTTTTTTTAGTTTCTTTTTAAGTTTTAATGTTGTGCGATGCAGTTGGTAAATGTACCATGAGTAGGACGCCACAATTCGGTCGTTAGATATACTGCAAGCAGCACCCCAGGTGAAAGGTTGGGAGCTGCAGATTGAGGGAGGTGAAATGAAGCAGCAGCAATGAACAAATGTAAGCATTAGAAAACATTTTTTTTTGTCTGTGGCAATGAGGAAGACAGACAGTGCTTGCCATAAGTAGGTATTTAAAAATGAAATGAGAGGGTTTTACCCAATTACAGACCAGGCTCAGCAGCATGATTCTGGTAGTGGGATTGGCTGGGCTGGTACTTTCAATAGCTGGGCATCTGTTATCTGATAGATGCCCAGCTAGAGAAGTCCCTCAGCCAATCAGGAGGCTGAAATAGTTTTACCCATTTTCTAAATATGAATATTTTTTTTTTTTTTTTAGTTATAGGTATTGTACCATATACAGCATACTCACAGAATTGCATGAGTGGTTGAACAGACAATTGAGCAAAGTGTAAGTCAAGTAAGACAGCTCTGTTCTGGTGCCTGGGCACTACCTCCACATTATATTGTTTTAGTATTGATGATGATTTCCAAATAAATGTGTGAGTTTAATACTGGGGTTTATGCTCTGTGCATCTCTTAGGGACCTACCTCTCCTGAGGCAGCCTAACTGGGTGAAGCGTTGGGCTGAATGAGGGTGGTTTGTGGAAAACATTAAAAAATCTCAATTTTGCAGCAATAATCTCAATGTGTGGTGTAAGCAATAATATCCAACAGAGTGGAAGGTGTTGCTGTATATGGGACTGCCCAAGGGTGTAATGAGGCCTAACGCAACAGGCAGAGGGCCTTTTAGCTCCTGGAAGGTCTGATATAGTCCATACCACCCAACCTGGAGGGTATTATTGTGCTTGAAAAATGGGTTGCATGAGAAATTATTATGTAATATTTAAGAAATTTAAATAAATTTATAAAAATGACAAAAAAATTAAGTTAAAGTTGTTTTGTTAGTAAAGTAGTCCCTCTACTTTTATACTTGTCAGTAGTGGATACTGCAGTGTTTCACAGTTGTTTTTAATGTCTATACTGTTTCCTTTACTGCTGAGAACACCCTTCCACCTCCCTTGCTTCATCGACTGCCCCTCTCACACACACACACACACACACACACACACACACACACATTCATTTGTGTTCCATTTTACTGTTTATACATTTGTCCTCCTTTTCCCTTTGGAAGATTGCAGGAACTGAGTATGTCTGCACATAACGTGGTGGCTGAGAGATGTAGCATGATTGCGAGAATGGGCTTGAACTACTGTAGATCTGTTTATTTTCATTTTCTTTTACTGGGTGTGTTCTGGGGAGAAATCAATTGCTGGGGAAATGAGAGGAGACAGTCCCCTTTTCTTGTCGGTAAGACATTAGTACATATGACTGTGAGGTAAAGCAGGTGATATCAATTGGGATACACAGTCAGCGGCTGAAAACTCTGCATGAGTGTCACTCCAGCACTAAGGAAAGCACACAACCCGAGTGTGTTGTTTAGTGACAAAAATAAAATGAAATAATGCTTCGGGTTCTGGTATTGAGATAACTTTTAAAGAATGCAGGTACTGTATTCTTTTATTTGGCAAGTTCTTCAGAATATAGTTTTGTTTAGGGGAGGCATGTTTGCTCGCTAAGTAAGCAGGAAAAAATGGCTGCTGGTAAGTTTTCTAAATTCTATGGGGCACAATGATTTCTGTAAAAAAAAGCAGGCTGGCACAGGGACTAGTAATTCACTGGTCTCTGTTGCCTGATACCCACCCAGATAGAGTGTGCTCTCAGCCAATCAGATAGAAGTGTTTCTCCAACCAGTTTTCTAATGGTGCTTCAGTTACTGCTTCTCATGGACTATGCTATTGCTCAGTCCTATGGACTAGCTAACCATAGCCTCTGTAAATATGGGACTAGCAAGGGACCCCACTTGCCTTCATGCTTGCTAAACTATATCTGCTTAGTATGAGTTCAACTTTCCCTGTCCTGCCTCATGAATGCAAAACCTGGTTTCAGTCCCACATAGGCTGCTCACAGCCACAATCAACTGTTCACCACCTGGTGCAAAGAAACAGTGATGGTTCCCCTCTTTGTGTTGCCCAGTTTACCACTGTAACAGTTCCCAGCTGGGGACCAGGTGAAGAGCCTGACAGTGGAAGGTAGCCTCCACTGAATATAGAGCTGTGTAGTCCTCAGGGGACCATATGGTAAGCCCCAACTGTGGGGAATACATTCACAGCAAGATAGTGTGCTCTGGCTGAACTCCTGAAGTTCAGAAAAACTGATAAAACTCACCCACCAAAAAAAAATGTCTTTCTATTTGTTTATAAGCATTTTCCTGGAACAGCAGTAGTAATCATTACATTTTCTTCCTTTTCTCAGACTTAATTTTTGTTAGTTATGGAAACAAATTCAGTTATTTAAAATCAAAACAAAATCACATATGGTTCTCAAACAGCAGGGGTCAGAGCCTACGTGGCTTAATAGTATAGTAAATGATCAACAGAAAACTACCAAAGGCCCTTCTGTGTGTGTTTTGTAACAGTACTATCCAGGCAGATGCAACACCCAACACTATATAAACAAGCATTTGTCAATGCCGAATGTTGCTTGCTTGTATGTGCTGTTTAGGTATTTGGAAGTCACTGGAGTGCAAATATTGAAAATTCGCGAACTTACGAGCGTGCGTAGGAACTGTGCAACACACGCTCGTAAAACAGTCATTTTTAGGAATGTTTTCAACAAATTTTCAACATAGCCATTTTAAGACCTCTGCTCATGAACAGTGTCACTGTGATTTTCTTAATGTGTCCCATACATTGATTTCGCACACCGACTGCGCCATTGTGCGCTACATGGGGGAAACATGTTTTGGGCAAGATGTGAAAAATGACAGCTGTACTGCTCATAAGGAGGTGTGGTAAAATGGCAATGTTGAAAATCTGGAGTGAAAATATTGAAAATTCGCAAAACTACAAGCGTTATGAGAACTGTGCAACGCACGCTCGTAAAACAGTCATTTTTAGGAATTTTTTCAACAAATTTTCAACATAGCCATTTTAAGACCTCTGCTCATGAACAGTGTCACTGTGATTTTCTTAATTTTCCCATACATTGATTTCACACACCGACTGCGCCATTGTGCGCTACATGTGCAGAAACACATTTTGGGCAGGTTGTGAAAAATGACAGCTGTACTGCTCATAAGGAGGTTTGGTAAAATGGCAATGCTGAAAATCTTAAGTGAAAATCTTGAAAATTCGTGAACTTGCAAGCATGCGTAGGAACTGCGCAACACACGCTCATAAAACAGTCATTTTTAGGAATTTTTTCACCAAATGTTCAACATAGGCTTTTTGAGAGCCCACCTTATGAACACTGGTGCTGTCATTTCATTAATTGGTCCCGAAAGGTGATTTTGTGCAGTGACCGAGAAATCACCCTTCGGGTCTGATTAACGCCATGACAGTGCAAGAATTCATGAGGAGGGGTCCCAAAAACCTCATGTTGGAAATTTGGGCCCAAAATTCCCAAAAATGCCTGAGATATGCAACAAAGCTGAAAAAACCATATTTATTCCATTATACAGCTTACTGGCATTTCCTCAGTTCGCGGTCGGCTTTGAAGAGTGCAGACGTGTTCCCGGTCCACCGATGATCACCGCGTCGAGCTCCGGAGGTAAGTATGGAGTGAGGCGGGGTGTGGGGAGGCAGGGTGTGCAGTGGGTGGGTGTGGGTGAGGGCAGGGAGACTGCAAGGGACCTTTTTTTATTTACAGGGTTTTTTTTTTGTAATGAAGACAACGCGGGACGTTTGTCACGCTGGGGTGGGCTACCAGCATGGCAGCTGGAAAGGCTGTTTGGGGGGGGCTGGAGCTGACGGGGATTGGGCACCCCATCGGTTATAACACGATTTGCCACCCAGCGTGGCACCTGGAAAGGTTTTTTTGGGGGCGAATACAGCCATGGAGCCAACGGGGGATTGGGCACCCCCGTCGGCTATAACCACTATATATATAGTCACTACTGTAGTTATTTAATAATTAAGCTGCATTTTAATGATGTCTGAGTCTCATGTTGTGGGTATTTAAATCTGCATTGCAATATTTATAACCATGTGATTTCGACGGAGTTAACATCAGAATAAGTGCGGCGCTGAAAAATATCACACTCCGTTAAACTGCATATTTTAGTTTTACCTATTTATTTAATGACTGCTTTTGCAATTAAGTCAGTTAAATAATGCATTCAAACCATAAAAAAAATAAATAAATACATTTAATGGGTGTGGAGATATCCTATTTGGCTGATTGCAAGAGGTGTGTTTGGGGGCGGGGAGAAGTGACGTTTGAATGGGGGCATGGCTAACTGCCGCCATTTGGAGGACCAAGTACCGTAATCCCCTGAATTCCAAAACAGGGGCACTATGTGTCCCCTAATATAAATAATCGCCACATTTTTTGCCACGCTGGGTGGGCTCCCAGCATGGCACCTGGACAACTTTGTGGGGCATGGAGCTGAGCGGGGTTAGGCACCCCATTGGCCATACAGTGTGTACCTGGGGAGGGAGCACTTCAGCTCACAATATGGATGCTTGCATGTGTGTGGGGAGAGCTCTGCTCACTGAAGCAGAGCTCTCCCTTTCAACTGTATGCCACTGTATTTTGGACTGCTGTCATAGACAGCTGCAGCAGTCATTGGAGAACTGTGGCCGAGCCTGCAAACTGGCTGACTGAATTGGAAGATGGATGCCACACTTCCGAAAACTCGGATGATGGAACTCTGTTTCTTGCACATGCGTGCAAGCAACATAAAAATTGTTAAGCCTAGCACATTCAGTGGGAAGGAGGTAGCAAATTATTGTCCAATGCTGGCAATCCAGGGTCGAGAGGGATCACAGTACTCTGGCAACTGGGTGGTCATGGTTGAGGAGTGCTGCCAGCAGTTGCAGATCCGGAACAAAAGGAGAGATATGTGTTTCACGGCCACCGCGACCCCTGTGGAAGGCCAGTGATGTACCTCCCGAACTAAACAGGGGATGCTGCAGTCAGAAGATTAAGTTCTAGGCATGGCACAATGTAGCACGGGTGGAGAGTGGTAACGGGAGAAAACTGGGGAAAAAAACAGCCTTGGCTGTCTCAGTGACAACCATTGGTACTCTTGGACTGTGCATTGGTCTTGGGGCCCGAAGGTTGTCAGAAGTCTTATGAAGGGAATAGAACCAAGTGGGTAACACAAAAAAATACAGTCATAGTTCCAGCACTCAACCACCTCAATGTAGTAGGATGCCACAAAAGTTTATATTGTTAATACAAAACATTTATTAAATAGAAACCACTCCATAAAAGGTCCTACCCGACACATTTTAGACTGACTTGTCCTTTATCAAAGGCTGAGGACACAGACAAATATCACAGAATTTATAGCAATTACAACAATGATGCAATAAAACAGACTCTCGTCTGATTGGCTGATTGAATTTCAAACTAAATTGGAAAAAGTTAATACATCAACTGCTTAACTGATTAGCACTTTGAATAAATATTTTAAACCATTCTATTATAGACCTCCTTAGTGCTAAACCAAAAACAAAATATCAGTATAACCAAAAAGGAAAAGGGGGGGGGGGGGGCAGAGGGAAAAGGAAAACAAAAGATCCAGATACAATACATACATATTACGTGCTCAAGAACCTATGTAAGCACTATTTAACAGAATCACAGGGACCAAGGGGAGTAAGGGGAGGAGGGAAGGGAGAGAGGCAAAGGGGAAAAACAGGAATAAAAATCTGTAGTATACCTATATTACTATATAAAGTGCATAACTAACCTAAAAGATCCAAGATCCAAAAAGTGCAACCCTCACAACATTTCCAAAATAACCATATGTACATATCAAAACAACTACAATATTAGATACCATTCCTATTCACAGATGAAATGCAGCTACTTATAACATCTTTAAATAAGGGTTGGGGTTCCACAGTACACTCACTTCTTTTTCTTTTTGTTAAGGTAGGGGTGTATATCAAGGCTAGTATTCAAACATGGTTTTCTGTGTGCCCCTAATTGTAAAATTAAAAAATTTTCTCTCTGCAGTAACAAGATATAATTCCCACCTCTTGGTTTCTGCTTACCCTATCAATTGCCATGAAGGAGAAGGTGTGAGCAGTTCCTTCATTAGAATCTTTAATGTGTGAAGCTGTGGCATATGTAATGTCCTGTCTGGTTATGGCTCTTACATGTTCACCCACCCTACACTTGAAATTCCTTTTTGTTTTTCCAACACGTAAGAGCTATAACTAGACAGGACATTACATATGCCACAGCTTCACACATAAAATATTCTAATGAAGGCACTCCTCACACCTTCTCCTTTATGGCAATTGATAGGGTAAGCAGAAAACCAAGATGGGAATTACAACAACTTGCTACTGCAGAGAGAGGATTTTTTGGGTTTTACAATTAGGGGAACACAGAAAACCAGGTTTGAATACTAGCCTTGATATACGCCCCTACCTTAACAAAACGAAAAAGAAGTGAGTATACTGTGGAACCCCCCCAACCCTTATTTAAAGATGTTATAAGTGGCTGCATTTCATCCGTGAATAGGAATGGTATCTAATATTGTAGTTGTTTTGATATGTACATATGGTTATTTTGGAAATGTTGTGAGGGTTGCACTTTTTGGATCTTGGATCTTTTAGGTTAGTTATGCACTTTATATAGTAATATAGGTATACTACAGATTTGTATTCCTTTTTTTCCTTTTGCCTCTCTCCCTTCCCCCCTCCACTTACTTCCTTTGGTCCCTGTAATTCTATTCAGTAGTGCTTACATAGATTCTTGAGCACCTAATATGTATGTGTTGTATCGGGATCTTTAGTTTTCCTTTTCCCCTGCCCCCCTCCCCTTTTTCCTTCCTGGTTATAATAATATTTTGTTTTTGGTTTAGCACTACAGGTTTATAGTAGAATATGTTTAAATATGTATTCAAAGTGCTAATCAGTTAAGCAGTTGATATATTATTTTTACCAATTTAGTTTGAAATTCACTCAGCCAATCAGAGGAGAGTCTGTTTTATTGCATCACTGTTGCAATTGCTATACATTCTGTGATGTTTGTGTGGGCCTTAGCCTTTGATAAAGGACAAGTCAGTCTGAAATGCATCGGGCAGGACCTTTTATGGAGCGGTTTCTACTTAATAAAAGCTTTGTATTAACAGTATAAACTTTTGTGGCATCCTACTATATTGAGGTGGTTAAGTGTTGGAACTGTGACTGTATTTCTACTAGATCTTATTCTAAAGCACCACCCTCCCTTGTGCACTTCCTCCTGTATTGTTAAAGCAAAAATATATATTTAAAAAACTGGGAACCTTCCCCTTCTCAATAAAGTAAATGCTGTACCCAGAGCTGTTATTCTCTATAAGGAATTAATCCACCTAAGTTTAATAGAGTCAGCACTCCTTACTTGGATTATTTTCCTTAGGATCTTGTTCCATGAGTTTACTACTGTCTGGGGAAAAATAATGCTTCCTCACATTGCCCCTAAAGCTATCCCTCTTATGCCGAGGTAGGCTATGTCATCCTCCACTGTAGTTTTATTCCCTGAACAAGCTGATGGTAATGATGGTATCCAGTAATTCAGATCAAGATGAGAAAACTATTTTGACAAACCTAAGCAAAAATTTCAAAGATCGGTAGACAAACAAAATGTTTAATGCCATATTGGTCTTTATATTGGTATTCGTACGAAAGATGTGTAGAGGGAGCCTAAGAAATCCATAGCAGGACAGCAAAGATGTTAAAGACTGACATCTTGCCCCTTGAGGCTTTGTTTGGCATCTCATCCTGGGTCACAAATGAAATAAGTTATTTTCATGTTGTCACATTATGTGGTGTGCAAGAGACTGTACCAAACAACACAATTTAGTAAGACTGGCAGTTAAGGTAGCCCCAGAATGAAAGACCATAAAGCATACATTTCAGTCTCCTTATTGTGGGACCCCCTCCTCCCCAGGCTTAGGCTTGTGAAATGAGTCAGGAACATTAGTGTGAGAAAAAACTAATAAATCAGTATCTGCTTTCATGGGTTTGTTTCTTCTTATTGTATGATGTCATCTTCTGAGAGCATACATGACCCATCTGGAAACTGAGCTCATGGCTTTGGGTTTGCCTTCATTTCAGAAAAGTGGTTTGCGGTGCCTTGTTAGTCAAAGGAAAATTTGATATGCTGTTTTACAGCAATATTTTTTTTTATTAGTCTTACAGGAAAATTATGCTCACAAGCATTTACGTCCCCTCCTGGAGACATTTGTTTTTCAGATGCAGGCCCTACCATCTTATTTTGGAATGAGCCAGATTCCTCATCATGTTACGAGCCATGTAAACTCTCCTGCTGGAAATGTAATTTCATAGCTTGTGTTGGGATGCAGCAAACAGAAAAAAAAAAGAAGAAGAGATGGGCAATGGCAGTCAGATGGTTGAAGTTCCACAGGAAGGCAGGAGCAGAACTGGAAGGATGTAGTGCCCCAAGAACTGCCATAGCAGACATGGTAAAGCAAGAAAAGAAACAGAAGACAGCGAGGTGCCCTGGAGGTGAGCTGTCAGGAGATGAGGACATGGTGCTAAACTATCAGAGTCATATTGCTAAGTACAGCAAAAAAAGTTCAATTAAATAAATGCTGAAAATAGAAAAGGTGGTTAAAACTTGTGTTTTGACTATGAGGTTTTGATAAGGCATAACCAATAAAGAAAACCTGTTCTTCAGAGATCATTCCTGAACAAAGCATAACACTGTTGTCAAACCCAGATTTCAACTTTGTCTTCTATTTTCAGGGTGTGTTTCATGTATTTGTTGCCCACATGCTGACAGAGTACCCTGTTTTTTAAATTAGCTAAATGCATTCATGGCCTAGCTGTCCTGCTCACTAACGTGTATAAACACAAGCATTGTTAATGCTGAATGTTCACTTGCAGGTATTTGCAGTGGTATTTTGTAGTGGTACTGGCTTCAGAGGAGAGAGGAGGCAGCAGTAAGAGCAGTGGGTACCACATGGTGGAAGCTGGACCATAAATGGTCACAGGACTGATCCCTGAGGTACCCCGCTGGTCAACCCCTCTCTCTGGATTGGATCCCATTACCACCACCCTCTGCCTCCTGTCCTTCAGCCAGTTTCTAGCCCATTTTATCAGCTTGTTCCCCATGGCCAGACTGCCCATCTTGTTAATCAGTCTTCTATGTTGGACATTGTCAAAGGCTTTGCTGAAATCAAAGTAGGTGACATCAACCATCCCTTCCTGATTTACTTCCTTAATGAGGCATAAGGGTTTCCAACCCTAACGCTCCACCTTCACCCCCACACTGCAGAGACTGACAGGCATTGGGGGTCTGCCTTTTGGTCATCGGCCATAATGCTCACACCTTCCCCCCCCACCCCCACGCTGCAGACACTGACAGGCATTGCAGTGTGTCTTGGGGTCTTCAACCCTAATACTCACCCCATTCCATAAGGAAATAAACTGAGATGGGTGCTGTATAGGAGAATGGGGTGAAGGTTAGGGCTGAAGGCCCCAGGCACATCCCGATACCTGTCACTGGCTGCAGGGTGGGGGTGGAATGACATGAGCATTATGGCTGATGACCACAAAGCACACCGCCAATGCCTGTCAGTCTCTCCAGGGTGGGGAGTGGGGCATTATGGTTGGAAATCCTAACATACCAGGTGTTTGTTGGTATATTCACTCCAAATTTTCAACATGGGCTTTTTGGGACCCTTCCTCATGAACAGTGGCACCATCATTTCATTACTCAATCCTGAAAGATGATTTCATGCAGCAACTGTGCCATTTGGGGCCACAGGTGTGAAAACACATTTCGGGCAGGATGTGAAAAATGACAGCTATACTGTTCATGAGGTGGTGTGAAAAACTGACAATGTTGAATATTTGGAGTGAAAATATAAAAATTTGCCAAAGTTATGCGCATGCGCAGTGAAATTTCAATGAATGCATGTAACTCAGGCTTTTTTTAGTATTTTGCTACCAAATTTTCAAAATAGCCATTTTGGGACCCCACCTCATGAACAGTGACACTGTGATTTTGTGAATCCATCCTGAAAGTTGATTTCACACAGCTGCTGCGCTATTCTGTGCCACAGGTGTTAAAACACATTTTGGGCAGCTTGTGAAAAATGACAGCTATACTGTTCATGAGGAGGTGTGAAAAAATGGCTATGTGGAAAATCTAGAGTGAAAATATTAAAAATTGGTGAAGTTACGAACGTGCATAGAAACTGCAATGCACGCTAGTAATGTGGTCATTCTGGGTATTTTTTCACCAAATTTTCAACATGGGCTTTTTGGGACCTCCCCTCATGAACACTGGCACTGTCATTTCATTAATCAGTCCTGAAAGGTGATTCAGCACAGTGATCACAAAATCATCTTTAGGGACCGAGTAATGAAATGACAGTGCCAGTGTTCATGAGGTGGGGTCCCAAAAAGGCTATGTTAAAAATCTGAGGCAAATGTTCCCCAAAATGGCTGAGATATCAACATAAGTTGAAACCCCATGGACAACCATTGTACAGCGCTTACCTTGATTATTCGGTTCGTAGTTCGGCTTTAAAGAGTGCAGATGTGTCCTGGTCCAGAGAAGATCACAGCCGCTGACCTCTGGAGGTCAGTATGCAGTAAGGTGGGGTGTGGGGAGGTGGGTGTGCAGCGGATGGTCAGAATGGGGGAGGGTGTCAGGGAGACGATGAGGGACTGTTTTTTTTTTTTTAGGTATAAAAAAAAGTCTGGTGACCATTTTCTTTTTTACAGGGAAACATAAATATAGACTTTGACAGCTGATAAGGACCACTTGGCCCACCCAGTCTGGCAATTTCTAAAGGGGGGTATAGCTATGGGGATATTGGGAGTGGGCTCCCCAGTGTCCTGGAATATTAGGTGGTACAGATATGGGGACACTTGGAGTTGGCTTCCCAGTGTCCCGCAGTGGCGGTGCTGTTTTTTTTTTTTTTATTGCAGACATGGGGCTTGAGCACCCTAATGCGGCCTTAACAGAAAGTCACACCACGGCTAGTGTTTAGGTGGGGGGGGGCTGAGAAGTGAGCACTGGGAGAGAAAGATGCACTGCGGCTAACGTTGAAGCCTTTGGGGGGATCAGAGGAGCAAAGACAGGGAGAGAGAATACAGTGGCAGTAACTCCAGCCATGTGCTTTAGTGTGCACTCTAATGCACATGGCCGGAGTTCAGGCTACAAAAAGAAATGAAGCTCTCCCATTGGTGTGGTTCATTTCTTGCAAGTCCAGCACATGCCATGTCAGCAGAGCTGAACTGCTGTCATAACAAGAGTACCTGGTCATTGGTGTACACTGCAAACACGTTGCAGTTTCAGCTGTAATTGGCTTGGTAGCGACACAGATCTCATTTGCCATATAGTTCCAAGGCATTCCTTACGCAAGCGCAAGTGGATGCAAAAAAGGGAAACTGTTGATATCCAGGTCACTGTACTGTTAGGTAGACAATTTCAGTGTAACCTGCACATCTCTGTTTTATCTTGTAGTATATGGTAGTAACACAGTGTTGTGGTACTTAGGAGTGGGCAAAGTTGAGAAACTTTGATTCCCCAAAAAATAAATGGTTCCTTTTCTTCTCAAAATGGGAAGTGTCATTTCTTGTAGTTCTTCACATGGATAAGTGGGCACATCACCATGGGAAAGCTTTGTAAAATGTGACACTTCCTGGCAAATTGTGCACTATAGCACTTTACACAGAGAAGTACCCACTTTTCCAAAAGAAGTACCACTCCACATTGCTTTCCTGATGCCCTTTTCCTAATCTATGATAAACTTTCCCCATACTCATAGCATACGTGTCCCTCTCATCTCACCAGCCTCAACCATTGCAGACAGTCTCCACCCTCAAAGCACCCATTCCCTCACTTGTGCCACCAGTCCTAGAGAAGATAAACAAATTTATATAGTATTAGTGAAATGTAGCATTGATTTGTATATTCTTCCCTCAACCCTCACAGCAATCCCAGTTCTACCCATCTCTCCTACCTCTGACTCATTTAGAGCCAGTAAACCCTTGCCCACACCCATCCTAAAAAGGAACTAATTCCACCCTCCTTCCTCAATACCACCAATGAAGCGACTCACCACCAGATTTCGTGTGTGTTAAAAACAGCTTCATGATTGAATTCCCCATCATCTATCACCCTCAATATGTTACTGCCATTGTTCATCACACAGATGCCGACATTCAAAAGGTGATGGTACATCCAGATGTCTAGCAATAACTGGATGAACCACAGAATATTTTCCCACTGTGCTTCCCCTCAATTACTGCCACAATAAGTGGGGAACTTCCTCTGTTGATGTACCTCTGTGAGACTGTCTTCTTTAATATAGCTCTTGGAGGTGGTGGTGGAATGTGAATGGTCATGGCTCTTGATTTAGAGACAACCCAATGGGCAGTGAGAATATGGAAGCTTAGGACACAGTGAGAATAACATGCTGGGAAAATGTAAAGCATGATGGAATGCTGTATTTTGGCTTCACTTCCTGAAAAGGTCTATGAACTTTGGTGTCTTCTACCATGGAGAATGGCAGAAGATCAAGGGTCATCTTCTCACCAATGAGTTTTGTTGTTCATAAGGAACTCTGGTAAATATGTGGAAGTTTACTCTGGGCATAGAATGATTCTGGCAGTGCAGTTTGCTTTTTTTTGCAAATTCAGTTCTCTTGCTGGGGTCACTTGACCTTGCACCAACTGGTGGGGGTGAGACATCATATGTAGCAGTGGCCGTGGCTAGGTATTTATCTATTTTATTTATTTAGCTTTTGTTAACCGGGTAAGTGCACTAGCCACAAAATTGCTATTTTCAGGCACGACCCGGGAGAGTACAGACATGCAGAAACTTAACAGGGTAACAAATTAAAAGTGCTTTACATACAATGAGTTAAAGAGGATACAATATATCAGAACATACAAAGTAAAGCGCTTTACAAACAATGAGTTAAAGTGGATACAATATATCAGAGACATACAGAGTAGACCATTCATAAGTTCATAGGTGCCTACCTATGCAATGAATAGAGAGGACCTTGGACAATAAATTATCAGGTGACATATCATATGAACAGAACAAGGTACACAAAAACAAAAACAGGTACTATAAAAGAAAGAAATAACCATTGAGAGCAGGGGGTGTCATTAAGGAAAAGGTCGGTAAGTGAGGAAGAGGGGAGCAAGCCATGAAATTAGATTATATGAGTGTATGTAAGTGTAAGGGAGGTGCCTGCAGTGCAAGATTGTATATGGGCAGATTAGTTCAGTGCTGCCATGGGGGCTGGAATACTTTAGAAAAACATTTCTCAGTCCCCATACTTGACTGTCCCTAGCTGTCAGTCTGACTCTAACATGTGTTTTGGGAATGGGACTGGCTGTTAGCTGGATGCCATAGTCACATTTTGAATAATGATCAGCCACAACACTTGTTTGCAAAGTTTTACTACACTGACCACAACTGATCTTTTTATTACATTGATTGCAACATGCTTTCAGTGAATTTGTGGTATTATCCATAAAATTCTTTACAACCAGAAGATCGTTTTGGCTTTTTAGTGGCAATGGTGTGGCAAGTACTTCTGGAGGGATTGGGTGGCAACTGTGAGATGATTATTTTTAGGGTACTGTGGAATAATGTTGTTGGAGATGGGCAGCTGCAGCAGCAGTAGCAGGTTTTGATGTAGAGGCTATGGCAGGGCTTTAGATTTCACTGCCTAAAAAACATAATTTCTAGCTTCTCTTTTCTCACTCTCTTTTTTTTAATTTTGCAGTCTTCTGCTGTGATCTCCCCTGCTCCTCAGTATAACACTCTTCACCACTAGTCAGCGTGTAACTAATATCACCCTTGTAAGTTACTCACATTCTTCATTCTCCTCTCATGCATGTGCTTCTTCATAACCTTCTTCTTCCTCCTGCTACTCATCCAGCTGTTATGCTTCTTTTCCCTGCTTCTCTACATTGTCTCATACTTCCTTCTCTGCTCGTCCTCCTCTCATGCTTCTCTCTTCTGCTCCTTCTTCTCCCCCTCTATTGCTTCCCTGTCCCTTCCCCTCCCCTGCTCGTGCTTCTCCTCCTCTGTCTTCTATGACTCTTCTTCTGGCCCTGGCCCTTCTGAAATCTCCACTTCATTATCTTCCTGTTTATTGGCACTCTTCTTTAATAGCTGCTTTGCTGCTTCTTATTTTGTTTTATAGAGCTATGGTATCAATGTATTGTGCCTTTCTGCCAACAGCTTCAATTTTTCCTCTACTGACAGGGCTACATTATAACCAGACACAGTGTCACCTTCCCCACACATACTGCAATAGATGAGTGAGCAACACTGCTCTGTATGCTGCTGTTGGGGGCATTAAGTAGTTTTAGATAGAATGAAAGTTGTAGCTCACACATGCAGGTGAATGTGCAGCTGGTGTTGTTTTATTCATACAAGATGGATGGTGGAGTGCCTGGTTTTACATTTATGGATTAATCATTTTTATGTTGGCTTGCCGCGCTTGCGTGGCAGTCAACATATTGAGAGAGTGCAGCTTTGGGGGTGCGGCTGCTGTTGGGTGAATACAGGGCATGCATCAGTAGGTGCGTCCCTCATTCCCCAATAAGTCAGCATGCTAGCGCTGACACCAACATTATGTAAAGTGGACAAAACTTCTAAACAAAGTGCCGCTGCAATCAGAGACAAGCTCATCATGCAGCGTCTTTGTTTAGGATATATCTACACACTACATGCAATCCCAGTACATGGTGCCATGCTGGGAGCTCACCCCAGCATGGCAACTGATGCCATGGCCGACGGGGTGCCCAATCCCCGTTGGCTCCACGCCCCCTAGCCATCCTTTTTCCCACGCTGGGGCCCACCCCAGCATGGCAAATGTCCCAGCGTCGTCTTTTTTTTAAACCTGCAAATTAAAAGCGGTCCCACTGGCTTCTCCCTGCCCCCTCACAACCGCACCACCCACTGTCATCCTGCCTCCTCACACCCCACCCCATACTTACCTCCGGAGTCTGGCGCGATGATCTTCGGTGGACTGGGAACACGTCTGCACCGTTCAAAGCCGACCGCGAACTGAGGAAATGCCGGTAAGCTGTATAATGGGCTAGATAGGGTTTTTTCAACTTTGTTGCATATCTCAGGCATTTTGGAATTTTTGCACCAAATTTTCAACATGGGGTTTTTGGGGCCCTCCTCATGAATTCTGTCACTGTCATGGCATTTATTGGCCTCGAGGTGATTTCGCAGTCACCGCGATCTTCGAGCCAATAATGAAATGACGGTGGCAGTGTCTGAGGAGCCCTGTAAAAAGCCTAAGTTCCAAATTTGGTGGAAAAAATCCAACAAATGCCTGTTTTATGAGTGTGAGTTGCGCAGTTGCTACGCAGGCTCGTAACTTCGCACATTCACAATATGTTACTGCTGGATTTTCAGCATTGTCATTTTTGTACACCTCCTTGTGAACAGCACAGCTGTCATTTTCCACATCCTGCCCGAAATGTGTTTCCGCACTTCCGGCACACAATAGCGCAGTCGCTGTGGGAAATCAGTGTTTGGGCCAGATTATGAAAATTGCAGTGACACAGTTCATGAGCAGAGGACCTAAAATGCCTATGTTGAAAATTTGGTGATGATACTCCATAAAATAACTGTGTTACGAGCATGCGTTGGCAGATTGCATGCACGCTCGTACCGTCGTGCATTTGTGATATTTTCAGTCTGGATTTTCACCATTGCCATTTTTCCACACCTCTTGATGAACAGTATAGCCATCATTTGACATATCATGCCCAAAATGTGTTTTCGCACTTCAGCGCAGAATATAGCGTGGTGTGCTTGAGAAGGAATCACTTGGGACACTTTGAGGAAATAACAGTGACACTGTACATGAGCAGGAGGTGCTAAAAATGCCTATGTTGAAAATTTGCGCTTAACGCCTATAAATGGCAATGTTGCAAGCGCATACTGTATATTTTCCCACACACCCTAGTAGCTTCTCGCAAATTTGGTATATTTACATGCCACATTTTCAACACTGGCATTTTTTACACCTCCTTATGAACTGTGCAGCTGTCATTTCTCACATCCTGCCCGACATGTTTTCCCGCACTGCACTACCAAACACCCAAAGGGACACCCTAATGCTTGTCACTCTCTGCAGGGTGGGGGTGGGTTGGCATCAGTTCAATACTTCACTGCCATTCCTATGATGCATCTGTCTAACTCCTGCACTACCAATGCCAATGCCAGCAAGCCAACATTCGGCATTGACAAATGCTTGTTATCTTGTTCTCTGCACACTTTTGAGGGGAACTTCACTTCTCAACTTGCTCATTTAAACTGTTGTTTATACTGTAACTTATTCATGCCTTTCACCATGTGGTAACCTCCCAGGTCATGCATGATAATAGACAATGTTATGCCTAGTAAACTTGCTTGGTTACCAAAAATAAAGTAAATAAATATGAAGTGGTAGAACTGGAACTGGCAGCACTTGAAGGAGGAAACCAGTGTGGTTCTGGATAGCCCAAGGTGGTGTTAAATGTACTGAAAGATGTGGAATGACTACAATGAGTTTGAGTAGACCCTGTGGACTTCTTTTTGTAGAAAGTTTGTTTTGCTTTTTCTCCTGTAACTTTTGAAGCCCTCCTGCATGACCTCATGGACCCCGCCTGAAAATGCAGCTGACACCTCCTGTAACATTATACCATCATTAGTCTTGAAGTCAGCTCAACTGTCTCCATCCTGTATTAAACATAAGGGAGCCAAACTAATGTACTTGTTATTTCAGATGTTACACAGTACCACTGGGGGGTACCTTGTATTACTAATTTAATGTGTGCACACTGTTTGATCCAGCCCTCATATTTGCTAATTTATTTTCTGCTGTTGTTATTACGTTTCCATTGTTTCTTTTATGTACAATACTTTGTCCCTTGTCTTTGTTAGCTATAATATGGTACTGTTATTGTTTGCTGCAATTTGTTTCACTGCTTCTGTTTTAAGTGTCATAGTCCATGCTTTGTTATACTGATTTCATTACTGCACTGTTCTTTTCCCCATTCTCTGTCCCCCAAAATGCATTTAAAAATAAGCTGTGACCAGCTCAGTAGATTTTGCCTAGTAAAAATCAGAAATAAAAAATAAATAAATACATACATATTGAAGTTTTTGTGAAGTATTGTATATTTTCCCTCCACCTCTTTGCACTTATAGTATTTATTCCATGGTACATTTTCACTGTTGCAATTTCTTTGGACTGGTTGTTGATATGATAGAAACATAGAATTTGATGGCAGATAAGGACCTCTTGGCCCACTAAGTCTACCCATTTCCCTACCTAATGGATAAGCTGCAGATCCTAGTTAACCAGCAGCCTACTTCTTTCTACCCCCAACCCCAAGAATTGCCTTATGACTGTCCCATGCATGCTTGAATTCAACCACTGTTTTTGACTCCACAACCTCCTCCGGAGGCAGTTCCAGCCATCCACAACCCTCTCTGTGAAAAAAATACTTCCATTACATTACCTCTGAGCCACCCCATTTTCAAATTGTGCCCCCTTGTTCTTGCACACCTCTTTTTTTGAAAGATGCTACCCTCTTGGACTTTGTTGATTCCCTTGAGGTACTTGAAAGTTTCTATCATGTCCCCCCTCTCCCTCCTTTCCACGAAGGTATACATATTAAGCTCCTTTAGTCTCTCTTCATATGTCTTCTGGTGCAGACCCTGCACCATTTTAGTTGCTCTCCTCTGGACAGCTTCCATCTTGTCTATGTCCCTGCGGAGATTGGGTCTCCAGAACTGCACACAGTACTCTAGATGGTGTCTCACCAGCTGTCTGTACAGAGGGATAACAACTTCTTGTTTTCTACTGGTGATGCCTCTCCCTATGCATCCCAGTATCCCCCAGCCCTCCTTACTGCCCTCTCACATTGCTTGCCCACCTTTAAGTCATCTGATATGACTAACCCCAGGTCCCTTTCCATTTTGTTGTTGTTAGTATCTCACCCCCATTCTGTACTCTTCCCTGGGTTTTGTTTCCCAGGTGCATTACCTTGCACTTCTTAGCATTGAATCTAAGCTGCCATACATTTGACCATTCCTCTAACCTTGCCAAGTCCCTTCTCATTCTTTTCACCCCACCTTGTGCATCAACTCTGTTGCAGATCTTTGTGTCATCTGCAAAAAGACATACTTTTCCTTCCAGTCCCTCTGCAATGTCACTTATAAAGACATTGAAGAGGACCGGTCCTAATACTGAACCCTGTGGTACCCCACTAGTAACCCCCCTTTCTGCATTTTGTTATGTGGTGCGATATGTAAAAGTGCCATGAACATTGCAAGGGCATTTTCAACAAATAAACTGCTAGTACTACTACCACTGCATGGCTGCTTTGACCATACTATCACTTTCTCTGCCCTAGTTCCGCCAACCCCACCACTTCCAGTTCATCGTGACCATCTCCATCATGACCAGTTGTGGAGCAGCACTTAGAAATGTCGTGGTGGAACCTTGACCTGCACCTTTTCTCCCTCTTTTATCTTTCTCCTTCCAATATTTTCCTGATGCATTTCACATGGCTTGAAAGATGACTCTATGATGCAGCAGGACACATCACAAAGTATGATAATGTACTACAATAATAAACATGTTGATGATTAGATGACCTGGGGGTGTTATTCCAGTTCTGGACAGACTACAGCAGCATCTTTCACTGAGCTCACATAGGTTTCTTTAAGATTTCCACATCAACTTCACATAAAGCCATTTTTTTCAGCTGGGTATTATTGTATCTGGTTTCTGTGATTGCTCAAGTGGTGTGTTCAACTGGAAAACAGTCCTTCATAGACTGAACAGCCAAAATCTTTAACCTCTGTAGTCTGAATTGTGGGTAAGGTGACCCCAGGCAAGACTCATATAGGAGTTGCGGCAATAGGGACACCCCTAATTCATTTCTTGGGCATGGATGTCAGAGAAAAAACAAAAGAGGCCAAGGATTAGAAAATCACCTTGGTATCACTCTATAACCTTCACTTGGATTTCCAGGGAGAGACACATATAGCAACTAAGGAGTTTTCAAAACAGATTTCTGAATTTTCAACTTGGGTGAACTCATTGTAGGTAAAACAGGAGGCCCTAGAGGAAAGTATTGTTGTGGCAGAGACTGCTGGAGTTGCTGTTAATTAAAGATTAATAACTACAGACTCAGAGCTAGCTACCACATCTCAATTATGTCACCAAATTTCCATTAACAAAAACATTGAAAAAAAATAGAGCATGCCTTATTGTCCAGAAACCTGCATCTAACTGGGCTCCCCTTGATACAACTGATGCTCAGTCACTGGAGAAATACTCCATCAGAGTACTGCATTCTGCAGTTTCCCTCAAGAAACCTATTAATCATGAATCTGTGTACCAAGTTAAATCTAAAAGAAAGCAGCCTTCAGAATGACCTTGAGCCCTGATACCAGAAACTATAAGTGTTGCTGTTCTGGTTATTAGACTTTTTGCTTATCTGAGAGAAATAAGATTTTATGGCTTTCAAAAAGTCAAAAACAAATTAAAGGATCCATTTGTACCCTGATGTGAGTCTGATAAAACAAAAGCGGAGAAAAAAGCTAGTTTCTATAAAGTCGGAGTTTACTTGAGGCTGGAGTGACTATCTCAGTTCTCTTTTCTGAAATTTTTTTTTGCTGTTTAATTTTTTATTGTCAATATTCCTTATTTTTACAATAATGAAATCAACTTAACCCAAAAGGGAAAACTGTTAAAGAGTTGTTGGTAACATAGACAACTCGACATCAGAGCATACAAAGGATAACTGTTACCCATTAACAGGTACTTAACACCAATACATGCGACTCTTAACTTTAAGGTGTTGGAGAGGCAAGGCTTCCATACTCCATACTTTAATAATGTGGGGCTCTTTGTGGTTTTGGGTGTTGTCTAGGCTTCTGACACCCTAGCTAAAAAACAAACATAAAGAACCACTATTCTATGTACTATTCAGTGCAAGTATATACAGTTAGGGATGGCAATACAATACATCATATTCATACATTCATGAATAAGTGATTATTAATAAATCCATACACATATTCCTGATACCTGGCAATAGTCCTAGTTATAAAACCTTTTAACCCACTCCCGTTTTGGGGGTGGCATATATGGTAAAGGGGGTCCAACATTTTCCATAGATTCCTAGGAAATGATTTACCAGGTGGGAGAGTTTGTCCATACTGGCAATATGAGCCATAGATGTGAGAAGCTCTTGAACACTGGGAACCATTGTAGTTCTCCATCTACAAACAAGTATCCACTTTGCTTGCATGGCCCATAGGGCTAGCCAGTGATATTCTAGCTCTTGAAGGTGGGGGGGCTTCTGATTTCATACCCAGGAGAAGTAGGGTGAGGGACCGGGGAATGTGTTTCTTCAGGACTTTAGCCCCTATCTCACAGAGATTATCTCATGTCTGTTGTATTAGGGGACAGGACCAAAGGATATGGAGCAAGCCTCCAGTTTGGGAATTACATCTTTTCTGCAGTTTTGCAAGTAGTTTTCCAGGAGATACTTGAAAGGATATGCCTGTAGTTCAATGGGTGAGCAACCAGCCACTTCCCCTTCCTGAGCTATATAAGCAGTTTATGTTAAAATCCCCAAGAAGGATCCAGTCTCTATTCAGTGGGAGGGAGTGTTTAAGGGCTAGTAGAGACTCAAGGTCGGAGTGAATGGTTCCTGGGGGGACATAGGTAGTGGTGGTGAGGGTGATGGTTTTATTGGTGCCAAGGAGGAGGTGGATTGAGAAGATTTCAAGTAGGGAAAACTCAGAGCTGAGTTTGTGTTTGGTAAAAGAGAATTTGTTAGAGATGAAGACATGCAACAGCCCCTTTTTTACTCTGTCTGTCCTTTCTGACAGCAATGTAGCCACTGAGCTTGATCTCCCCATCGGAGATTTTGTGGGAGATTTTGTTGTCCTTTGTTTGCTCTCTGCTTATTTTGCCTGCATCCAGGTTCCTACCACCTCAGTCTTCCTGCTGTTATTGTATGTTTCAGCTCACACTGCAGTCAGTTTCTGCAATTGTTGTATATTTTAGCTACATTCCAACTTCTGCTTCTGCTGTTTACAATTCATTCACTACATCTGGTCTAGGCTCCTACTATCTGTTAGCTGCCACTTCCTGTTGCAGCTCTGCTCACAGTTTATCCATGCCAGCTCACTTCTTTCAGTATTGGAGTTTAGTGTGGTCTGCTCCCATTTTCCAGTATTTGCTCAGCCTGCTAATGAATGTTGTTTGGTCCAGTAAGACTGCTGTTTGGTCTCATGGTGCTCGGTTTGCATATAGCCTTTTTGGGGATTTATAGCTGCTCAATCAAGTTTATTGGTACTCAGTGGGACTCAAGCCTGAGTCTCCTGCAATTCTATCAACTTTCTCCAAGGGATTCAAACCAGCTTACATGCAACTGTACCATGCAATTATTGCTGTTATTTTCAGTGCATTGTCCCTCCCTACAATTCCTACGCTTGTTCGATTGTTCTGCTTAGCTACTCCCAAAGCTATTCCTAATTGCTGCTGGACACTGCACAACTACTTTTTACAATACTTTATTATACTCTGGAGGTCAGCTCGGCTACAGCTGTTGCTGTTAAATAGTTTTACAGTCCACTTGTGGGTCACAGTGCTTTACCGTGGCTTTTTTTGGTTTTCCTATAGTGGAGGACTGGGGGATTATAGTTAAGTGCCGTGACCCCATGTGGTCCAAATACCCCATTTTCGAATACTGCCTTCACTGCTAAAATCTTTTGAGTATTTATGTCACCTTTAATTGGCTTCCTTAATGGAACTGATTGGTTTGCCTCCCTGCAAGTCATGTGAATAGCTGCCTCACAGACATATGTGGAGGTCCAATCTTTGCTTACACTGACCTTGGAGGTTTAATCTGCTATGTGCTTGCTATAAAACATGTATGACCTGTGTGAGGGTCTACAGCACTAAGCATTTACTTAAAAGCTCTCCTTCCTATTTTGTTTCTTCCATAATCGAAGGCATGTCAACTATGACCATTAGTTACCATGGCTCAGGCTCGCCCTGCATCCAACAGTCTTGCTCTGCACCCACAAGATCCACATCTTGAGTGTGTGAAACTTGGGGTGGGGCCCTTCTCATCAGGCTCATAGTGGGAATGTCCTCACTCCGGGCAGAGCTTCAGCCATGCAGACATAATGGCGGCATCTCTCAATACAGAATTTAAGACTTCAGCTGCATGGGGTGGGGCCTTTAAGCCCAAGGGGGTTCCTTTAGCTAGCCAAGTGGGTTTGGCAACACCTTCTAAGCTATTCTCCCTATGACTGCCTCTGGTTCACCTGGTTTGTCTTTAGATCGGTAGTTCAGCTGAGTGCCTCAGCAGTCATCACTTTCCTCCTCCTCCTGCCTTGGAGGACCAGTTGCAGAGAATGCTCACAACCCTTCATGGTATTCCCATTAGAGGGACAGAGTGAGAGCTTTCCTCCAAACTGCAACATTTTCCATCCCCTTAATTGGGTTTTCAAACTGCAGCAGCATAGCCACCACTAAACAAAATATCCCAAGCCTGGAGGGAAGGTGACCTAGGCCTTGGATCTCCAGAGATTTCCTCCTTAAAGGTTTTTTTTCTCTCCTCCGTGCCGCCGGTCATAATACTTAGTCAGTATTCCCTAGTTTACTTGGGTAGATTCTGCTGTTGGATGGAGGTGGATGGTTTCCCTACTTGCCGATTCCTCTCTCCTTAGGAAGGCCCCTGAAGTCATCAATGCAATCCATTGTACACGTGCTATTCTGCTAACCTGTGCATCTCATTTATGTTTTATCAAGCTGCCTGTTGCTGTCACTCTACTTCTCTGCCTCATGGCCACCAATTGCAAATGTTCCCTGTGGAGCTGCTACAGTTTCTTTTGGGGATTCCTCTTAAGTTACCTTTAGCCAAGGGAACCTTCCCATGACACCACTAGGGGTGGAACCCTCTTTGAGGGTTTCTTGCCCTTGGCACCCCTACAGGGTGGTAATTCCTGATGGAAAAGTGAGTGTGAATGGCCAAAGTAAGGTAAAACAGTTGCACAAGCATAACACTATACTGGTTGTGTAGGCCATTGAACTAATGACAGTGATGATCCTGACAAAGCAAGGTTATCTTTGATAATAATGTACATTTTTGCACACTGAGAGAGGGTCTCAAGAGGACCTTACAGATATTGGTGAGTTGGTGGTGAAGTTGACTTAATCTGAGCCTCCCAAAATAGTCCTTTTAGACTTAATACTAAATACATTTTGTTTGCCTATACTGCAGCATGTCTTGGCTCTAACTATTCCCCATATTGTTTATGGAAGGTTAACTTGTAGAATATAAACCTAATTTAAAGTATGTTTTAGTATGTAATAACACATGCTGCTGTTCACTCTCAGGAATCTGTCCAGCCCTGATTTAAAAGCCTACACAGTACTACTACACTAGGTAGGGTATTCGGCAGACTCGTTGTTCTGTGTGAAGAAATACTTTCTTTTGTTTTTCCTTATTTTGTTCCCACTAAGCCAATATGAGTACTTGGCTTGTAGTTCTGCTGGCACTCATCAGCTGAAAGAGGTGTGCATGTTCACCTCTGTCTTTGCCTTTTAGTATGTTGAACACCATGCTCATGTTCCTTTGCAGCCTTCTGTAGTCTAATTATACTGTATGTCCATTCATTCCTAAAAGCTCTTGCAAGTCACCCCACAGTTGCTAAATGTGCTTGTGCTGGACCCTCTTGACCTCCTAAATGTCCCTTCTCTACTATGGTGAACTGATGTCATACATCCTAGGGTACTAAAGGAGCTAAGGGTGGAACTAGCAGAGCCATTATCAGAACTGTTTAGTGAGTCTCTGAGCACAGAAGTCCCAGAAGACTGTAAAAAGGCTCATGTGATCCCACTCCACAAGAGCGGTAGCAGGGAGGATGCAGGGAACTACAGACCAGTCAGTCTTACCTCAGTAGTGGGCAAGATTATGGAGGCACTCCTTAATTAAAGGATAGTGCAACACCTGGAATCCATAGGAGCACAAAATCCAAGACAGCATGGGGTTACAAAAGGAAGGTCCTGTCAAACTAATCTCATAGAGTTCTTTGACTGGGTAACTAGAGTGGTGGACCAAGGGGGAGCAGTTGATTCACCTGCCTTGACTTCAGCAAAGCTTTCAATACTATTCCACATAGAAGATTGATTAATAAGACGGGTAGACTTGGGGTGGGTCAGAAGTTGGTCAACTGGGTGGCAAACTGGTTGATGGGTAGAAAACAGAAAATGGTGATAAACAGTATATAGTCAGAAGAGATGCAAGTCTCAAGTGGGGTACCTCAGGGATCAGTTCTGGGGCCAGTCCTCTTTAATATCTTCATCAGTGACATTGCAGATGAACTGGAGGGTAAGGTTTGTCTGTTTGCAGATGACACTAAGATCTGCAGCAGAGTAGATGATCCAGATGGGGTGTGCAGAATGAGAAGAGATCTGGATAAACTGGCAAAATGGCCAGAAGAGTTGCAACTGGGGTTTAACGCAAAGAAGTGCAAGATCATTCACATAGGGAAGAGAAACCCTAAAGCCACCTATCAGTTGGGACGGGAGTAGCTGGCAATCACAAGGGAAGAAAGAGACTTGCGCATCATCATCACAGATGTCCTGAAATCATCCAAGCAAACCACTAAAGCAGTAGGTAAGACTAGAGGGATGTTGGGGTGTATTAGTAGGGGTATCACAAGTCATAAGAGGTAGGTAATAATTCCACTTTACAAGATACTGGTTAGGCCCCATCTGGAGTACTGCATGCAGTACTGGAGGCCACACCTTCACAAGGACATTAACCAAATTGAGGCAGTCCAGAGAAGGGCAACCAAAATGGTTCAGGGACTGCATCAGAAAACATATGAGGACAGATTAATGGAGCTCAATATGTATACCCTAGAACAAAGGAGGGAGAGAGGTGATATGATCAAAACATTCAAACATCTTAAGGGCATTAACAAGGTGAAAGAGTCTAAGATGTTTCAATATAAGAAAAATAGCAGGACAAGAGGACACAGCAAGAGATTAGAGGGAGGTCAATTAAGGGGTAATGTGAGGAAATTCTTTTTCATAGAAAGGGTGGTGGATGCATGGAATGGCCTACCTAAGGAAGTAGTGGATATGAATACAGTGCAGGGCTTCAAACAGGCATGGGATAGGTATAAGGGAGCAATAAAAATGAGTATGAATAGTTAGGCCAATGACAGAGTACATGCCTATGACACATTTATAAGGTAGGAAAAAATGGTCAGACTGCATGGGCCTTGCGGTCCTTATCTGCTGTCAACTTCTATGTTTCTATGTTTCTGTGAAAAGAACTGGATGCAGAATTCCAAGTGTAATCCAACCAATGTCTTGTACAGGTGAAAATTACCTTCCTTGACCTTTTCTTTACCCCCTTCCTTGCATCCCAGCATTCTGTTTAATCTCTTGACTGTGGCAGCACATTGCCCACCTAGCTTCAGCTAGCTGTTGACAATTACCCACAATTCCTTTTCCTGAGTTATTCTGTTTATGGTTGCAACACACAGAGTATCTGTGTAACACGTTCATTGCTCATAGTAGGTGAAGTACCTTACACTTCCCTCACAACACTTCCCTAACATTACACCTAACCCCCCATTTCAAGGCCCACACCCCCAATGTGTGCTAACTCCCCTGGAGTGCATCCCTTTCTTATCTTGTGGTAAAAGATAATTTTGTCACTGCCCCCACTAATGAAGTGATTGATGCAGCCAGGCAGCTGGAAAGAAATGGCAGTGTCCTTGGATCTTGGGGTGGATGGCACCCAGGTTTTGGCTGAAATTCAGATTTGTGTATGGTGCAGTCCTTTCACCTGTGGAGGTTCCTTTGATAGAAGCTGCATGGGTTCTGCCCCCCAGGAAAATGAGCTGTTCATAACAGATAATCCAATACCCCAAATTTCCAACAGACAATATAGCCTCCAAAATATAAGTTTAACACAGCACAGTAATGGCAGCTGAGTCCATAATTATGGTACAAAACAATACGGGTGGGCTTTATTAGGTGAACTTGAACAAGTTCCAAGATAGGAAGGGGTAGGATAAGAAGAAAGCAATGCAATGTAGTAATCAACTTTAAAATAACACAGTTCCTAACACAATTGCTCACAAATGTAAAACACATAGTGCACCAGCAGTCCCTTCACTTGGTGTGCTAGGTAATCCCACTGTCCCTAAGTGGAGCTCCGACAGTCCATATTGTATGCACAGCTGAAGCAAGTTACAGCCCTAATGTGAAGTGATGCAGTCTTGCTGGTGTTGCAGATCAGACAATGGGAGGGCTTAAAGCCCGAGGTTCAATGGGCAGAACAACTACATCACTCCCCCATCAGGCTCTGTAAGCTCACTCATCCTGGACCTCCCCAGGATTCATTTCTCATTGCGTCCAGAGGTGCTGCTCATCCTTCCTCCTCCTGCTCTGCTGTTGGCTGTTTATGGGGTGCCTCCAGCTGCTGGCTCTGTCTCCACCTTGCACAGTCTTCTCATTCCCCTCACACCAATTGACCTTGGTATTTTATTCTGTCACCGGCGTTTTTCATTTACCCTGTGTTGCTTTTCTCCCTTTCCATTCCCTTAACTCCCCCCTCCCCACTCCTTCATCATTACCTCTCGCTCCAGCTGCTGCACTGCGCTGCACCCGCTCTGTCCTCTAGGCTCTGGCCACTCACCTCCAGTGGCTCCTTTTGTTGTATCCTGTGCTGTCATCAGCCCATCTCAGGATCATGTTCTCCTCCACTTTGGCTGCGGACCTCGGGGTTCCCTGCACTCACATGATTCGCGACCTTTCCTCTCCACGCCTTTCCTCCTGCCTCCTCTGTCTAATTCCTGGTTCTGGTTCTTGGAGTTTCCTATTATTGGGGATTGCAGCTCTCTCTCAACCAGTTGGTCTGCTTCCAGCAAGCTTCTTCCTTTCATAGCAGAGGGCTCTTTTTGGCTGCTCATCTAGATTCTCCATGGTCTGTTCGTCGCCCGTTCCTGTTCAGGAATACGCTGCACTTTGAGCTGCTGTGGCTTATGGCTCTCACTATTTGGGTTTGTAGCTGCTATGCTTCTCTGCTATTTTGTCCTTGTCATTTTCTTTGTCTCCTTTTGCCTCTCCTACCAACTTGAGCAGAGTCAGCGATTCCCTGATCTGTGGCAGTTAATGGATCCATTTCTACTCTTCCCCTTTTTCAGTCTCACCATCCTAACTCAAATTTAACTTGTTTTGTGGCTCCTTGTTTGTTGCACATTACAAGTAATTCTTGCTTTAATTCAACTTACCTTCTTAAAGCCAATTGGCATCCATTCTGACTTGAGTTCTGTTAGATGTCACTAGTACCTCACTTTTTGTTTTAGTGATACAATTAATTGATTTGTTGGTCTTTGAGTCAGCCTGTTTTTGTATTGCAAACTGGCTGCAGGCTACTAGATCATAATGGGAAGCATGTGTCTTGAAGTCTATCAATCATGTCTCTTTTTGCCTCCCTTGACAACATGAAACATAAAAAAAAAGAACAATAAACACTTTTCTTTTTCCTTCCCGGTTTGCTGCTGCCCCCAGCTAGCCTGTTGCCCCTTGCTGAGGGCCAGTTGGATTCTATCCCTTATTTTTCCTCATTCATTTCCTGTATCCACTGCTGTGCCCTGTAGCTCTTTGTCTTTCTCTGGCACAGAGTCCCCGTCCCTGCTCTGGGGGCTTGCCTTCCTTCCATGTTCAGTATTTTCTTTTGGGGTTTTTCCCTATCCTGCCATCTCCTTTTCTACTCGGACCCTTCTCTTTAGCAGTATGTGTCCAGGTTCATGAGTCTGGCTGCCTCTGGCTGACTCTGTCTGACCTGCAGTTGATATTTCTTTTGGGCATACCTATCATGAATCATATGCCACATCATCGACCTGTGGCACTCCTGCCACATGCATCAGGTTCATGACTCTGGTCATCATTCCCTCATCCTTCCCAAATGGTTCCTTTATTTACATAGCTCACTCATGCATTCCTGTCATTGAATCCTATGCCATGCCTATACTCAAGGCTTCACTACATCATCTTATCGCTCGACCTGAGCATACCCTCTGGTTCAGGACATGCCTTATTTCATTCCAGTCATCTGGATTCACTCCAGTCATGGCTTCACTTCATCATCGTCCATCGTCCATTTTGCTCACATCGATCACTTGACCTAAGCATACCCTCTGGTTCTGGGCATGCCTTCTTGGCCTCAGAGTCTACTCAATCACATCGATTAATCGAGCATACCTCTCATTGGGTCTTATGCTACCTCATTGACCTGCTGCACTCCTGCAGCGATCATCATCATCAGTCTTCATCATCATCAGTCTTCTCATGAGTGCATCTGGTGACCCCTCACTCATCTGACCTCCACATGAATCTACTCCTTCCCATTGACCACTCGAGCATTCCTGCTCGGGTCCATGCCGCTTCTTGGGTCCATGCTGCCTCATGTTCCTTCTTTGATCTGCGCTTTCTTTTTGGTGTTTTTTCCCGTCCCATCATCTTCCATGCTCATAACCTTCTTTAGCATCATACATTCTTAAATCAAATGTCATCAGCCTTGAGGGAAGGCAACCTAGGCCTTGGATCCCAGATGTTTCCTCCTCAAAGGGGGTTTTTGCTCTCCTCCGTGTCAATGGTCATAATATAAGTTAGGATTAGTGTTTTCTTACGTTATTAGTTAGGTTCTGCTGTTGGATGGAGGTGGATGGTGGCCCGGCTTTCCCCTCTCTCCTTAGGAAGTCCGCCCTTAATCATCTTCTCAGATATTCATTCATTCATCATCCTTGCCTCTTCAATGCTCGACACACGATTGGGTATTCTTTTTGGGCTTCTTCCTAAGCTACCTTTAATTGATGGAATCATTCCCATGGCACCTATAGAGGGTGAACCCTCCTCTAGGGTTCCTTGTGTCGTACTCCTACAGGGTAGTATATCCCACTGATAGAGAGGAGGAAAGCCACAGTGTAAATCAAGTCACACAAGCATCATCTCATCCAGTTGCCTAAGCACAATTGAATGGGAGGGCTTTAAGCCCGAGGTTCAATGGGCTAAGCAACTACACCACTCCCCTATCAGGCTTTATAAGCTCACTCATCCTGGACTTCTCCAGGATTCGTTTCTCATTGCCCCACCATCCAACCCTCCTCCTGCTGCAGCTCTTCTCTCTTACCCATGGGCTTCTTCCTAAGCTACCTTTAGACGATGAAATCATTCCCGTGGCACTTATGGGGGGGAACCCTCTTCTAGAGTTCCTTGCATCGTACCCCTACGGGGTGGTATATCCCATGGATAGAAAGCCACAGCGTAAATCAAGTCACACAAGCATCATCTCATCCAGTTGCATAAGCACAATTGAAATATTAGAACACAAGCAAGAGCTTTTAAGAATTGTTGGTGCAATATAAACTCAAGAAAGCTGTTCTACTGTGCTGGTAGTAATATTTATGCATCTTTCCTAACTACCTATGCCCTAACTATCTAACTGAGTGGTAGGACCAGGGGCCCTTATTGGTGCCCACAAACTGGTACTCAGGTAAATATTTTAGGCACTCATAATCTTACTCCTCCTCTGTCATACTGACTGTGCAGCTTTCAGTGCTTCAGCAGACCTAACATGCCTCAACTGACAAAGAGTGTGAGATATTCGGAAATTCTTCCAACAAAATAATCCCTCGGTGATTGCCTTTATCCACGGGAACATTTTCTTTGCCTATCTGCATGCAGAAAGTCATACATGGCTGGAGTGTTTGGCCACCTACAGGAAGATAACCCTGCAGCAGGTACTGATGAGAGAAGTGACTGACTTCTCCCACTACTCTATATATTGAAGTCCAGGGCTGACACTTCAGTCAAAGGCTTGGGATTTGTATGCTAAAAATCCTAGTCAAGTATTTCTGGCAGGAGCTCAACCCAGGGGTGAGCTAGAGAAAAATCATGTCTAAAGGGTCATTCACAAAATATTTTCTGCACCGTTGTGAATGGTGCAGAGGTGTTAGAATGTGTCCCCTTTGGTCATGTGAACACAACCCACATCGCAGTATCTGCATGCATTACATTTCACCACAATGCCTCTTTTCTTGGGATTGCGTAGTGGTATAGGCATTTCATGTGGCTGTCTGAACATTTGGCACCACTTACAACAGTGACAGGTGATTTCTCAGGCTGCACTTCAGTACAGAATTAATATTTGTAATGTGTGAATTTATACAAATTAACTTATAGCAATAATAATAATAATAGTCAAATGTCCTTTTACTCTGTGTTTTGCTGTATCTCTATTAAAAAATAGAAAGACCATTTGGCATTGAGCTCAGCCACAAAACGTAAGAGACAAAATGGGGTTCTAAAAGGACTCTGGGCCACTTGAGTGAATCCCAACAAAAAAAGTGTAATTTTCCCCTTTGCAAGTCAGAAAAGGCATGGGTATAAATGAAAAACATCAACCACTATTTATGAACAAATGCAGCATTTGTGCATATCTCCTTGGTGTCTCCCATCCTCCTCCCCCAACGGAAAACTCTTCGAAATGCAGGAAGCAAAGGAAGGTAATCCTGCAACACTGAAAAGCCATGTTGTATGAATGCCGGTTGGCAATACTGCACAATGCTGTGGCAGAACTTATGGGGATGGCATAATGTTGGTACATGCCATGTGAATGTGATATATATCTCTCTGAAAGTCTGGCTGATGTGAAATAGCAGGCTGAACTGGTTCAGCTGGCTGGGCACATGGCAGATATCTCTTACTTTTTAATCTTTGGTAACCAGGTAAGTCCCAGTAACACAAGTGCCTGTTTTCAAGGGCTACCGGGGAGCATTGGGGAGGATAAATGACTTGCTCAGAGTCATACAGTATGCAAATGGCGGTTGTGGAACTCAAACCCAGGTCTGCTGGATGTACCAAACTCATTCATCATCAATTCATTTTACTGGATAGCAAATTGAGAAAGGCATTCTTGTTTACAATTGCATACAACCATAGAACAGGTAGAAACAAGGTATTGTTACACAACATATAGTTACTTTTTATAACAACAGTTTACACTATTTAAAATCTACATATGTTCATGAGGATATAGACCAAACAGTTTTCACAGTTGTTTACTCTAACCTCTAGGCTATACTACCAGACAAAAGCCACATTTCACATCTCAGACTATAGCATTTAAAGGTTAAGGTAGTCAAAAGGGGAAAAAGAAACTCTCATTCATCCATTTTTTCTTGCCCTTTCTTACTGCAAGTCCAACAGCTCCTCTCTTTGTTGGGCAATTTATTATTATTCACTATTGCCATGAGAGGTGCATCCTGAGGCCTCTAGGGCATTCTGGCTGGCTCTCCTAGCAGAGACAAGATGCTAATATCTTGCACTTTCTCACAATCCTGTGGAGCCAGAGGGAAACAAGATAACCGCAACAATGTCCTTTATGGCATTTCTCTTATATTTTTTACTGTCCATCCCTTGTAGCAGCGTTCAGTCATCTTGGCATGCCACAAAGCATAGAATCTGGGCTGTCTAAGTGTACTAGTGCCTGACCGCCTCCTTTATTCTTCAGGGTCAGGCAGGTAGGGATAGCTTCCATTTGTGCTACTGAGCACTGATCTTGTGCAACTGTCAGCAAACTCTGTGCCAGCTATGTGGCAGGGAATCAACATCATTTTTATTTTTTGTGAAACCACTGGTTCCACAGCATGGCTCCTCATTCCTTCCAGAGGCTCCAAGCCACAATGACTAAGTGCATCAATGGACATGAAGAAGAGCCTGCTGCTGGTTGCCGCCCATTCCCTTAATGCAGTCCTTGGGGACCGCGAACAGAGACAGTTTCTGGAGGTAGCTGTGAGGCTGCAGGGAGGCAGCTTCAAGGAAAACAGTTGGCATGCTCTTATGCAAGGCACTAGTGATAAAGCCCCTGTTTTTTTTGGGGGGGAGGAGGTTACACTCCCACTGAAATGCTTGGCATCCTCAACAAGGACTTTGAAGGGACAAAAGAAAGCAACAACAGCTGATTCCTATCCGAAGAATAGAAAGCATAACTGGTATGACAGAACTAACAGAATAACTATATTAAGCAAGTTCCCAGTCTACAGGGACAACAAAACTGCTACCAGGTTTGTGTGGTGTACAGATAAAACAATTCATCAAACTACAAAAAGAAAATCTGTCACCCACCCAACTGTCATGCTGAATGACTCACTTGCCACTGAAAAAGGATAAGTTCATCATGCTTTTAAGTGCAAAATTCAATCCATGATCAGCTAGTCAGACACAGCAGGGAGCCACACTCATACCACATTAGGTGATACAATCTATTGCTTTGTGGCATGCAGAAGCTCCACATTGTTTCCAACTACTTTCTCACAGGCTGAATTGTACACTTAACAGATGTCTACACTTCAACAGACAGAGCTACCATACATGCTTTTGTATGATAAACTAACAGCTCTAATGGATGACAGGCACATCCAAGTATTCCTAGACTGCATAGAAACATAGCCTTTGACAGCAGATAAGGACAGCTTGGCATACCCAGTCTGCCCATTTTCCTTCCTATCGGATAAGCTGCAGATCCTAGTTTTACCAACAGCCTACTTCTTCCTACCTCCCGCTCGAATTCCTTTGTGTCTGTCCCATGCATTCTTAAATTCCCCCACTTTTTTTGACCCCACAATCTCAGGAAGGTCATTCCATGTGTCCACCACCCTCTCCATGAAAAAATACTTCATCATGCTGCCCTTGAGTCCCCCCCCATCTTCAAATTGAGCCCCCTTCTTCTTGCACATCTCTTTTTCTGAAAGATGCTACCCTCTTGGGCTATGTTGATTCCCTTGAGGTACTTGAAAGTTACTATCATGTCCCACCTCTCCCTCCTTTTCTCAAGGGTATACATATTAAGCTCTTTTAGTCTCACTTCGTATGGTTTCAGGTGCAGACCCTGCACCATTTTAGTTGCCCTCCTCTGGACTGCCTCCATCCTGTTTATGTCCTTCTGGAGATGGGGTCTCCAGAACTGCATGCAGTGCTCCAGATGGGGTCTCACCAACTGTCTGTACAGAGGGATAACAGCTTCCTGTTTTCTACTGGTGATGGATTTCCCTATATGCATTCCAGTATTCCCCCCAATCCTCCTTACTGCCTTCTTTGTCTTCTCACATGGCTTGCCCACATTTAGGTCATTTGATATGACTACTCCCAGGTCTCTTTCCATTTTTATTGTCGTTAATACCCCCATTGTGTACTCTTCCCTTGGGTTTTTGTTTCCCAGTTACATTACTTTGCACTTCTTTTTGCATTGAATCTAAGCTGCAATACTTTTGACCATTCCTTCAACCTTGCCAAGTCCCTTCTAATCCTTTCCACCCCCTTGTGTATCAACCCTGTTGCAGATCTTTGTGTCATCTGCAAAGAGGCATACTTTTCATTCCAGTCCCTCCACAATATATGTAGTTAGTATAGTAGTTAGTGTCACAAATGCGCTCTGCAGGTCAGGCCCTCTGTTTCCACAGTGCCAACCTCAGAGAGCAATAGTGTGAACAGGTAACAGACAGGGTAACCCTCATGTCTGCTTTTGGGTCCGAATCACCTTTAGTCTCAAGTTCTGGGGGGATTCAAACTATGAACCTTATGCTAGCATACCCAAATGTTCAGGCTCAGATAATATTCTCTTTGGGAGGATGCAATGTATCTTTTGCCTAAGGGCACCTAACCAGGTATCCAGAATGAACCCTTAAAACTCTATAAGAGACCTTAAGTATATTATTACCTATTTCCAGTTTAGTAACACCATCAAGCATTTCAAACAACTGTCAGACTTAACCACATATGCATCACATGCAAAAAGAAATTGGAAGGCACACCTAGGCAGTATCTTAAGAAAATGAGGTTTACTAAAAATTGTAAAATAAGTACAATAAAATACAGAACAAATATCAAGAGCTTACAGTTACAAAATAAAATGGGAACCTTATAGAATAAAACTACTAACACAATAAATTTAGATCTTTGCTATCTAAGGCATTACCTCTGTAAGTGCATTTTAAAGCTAGATCAGAGAACTGTGTGTCTCTCTAGAGTCCCAAGATGGTATATCAAACAGTTCAGACACAAGTATTAGTTTAACTCTGTCTCTCCATCCCTTTTGTGAGCTGTCTAGCTCCTCCTGTTTAGAATTAAAACATTACAAACATGCTTTCCTACCGGGAGGTATGTTAATAATGTGACATCAGCAAAAAGTAATTTCCCAAGTTATGAGTCTTTGATCAACCACTTCCTTTGAGGTTTACAACCCTACAGTCCATCACCCAGGTGTGAAATAGCCAACAGGAATCAGCTAAATGATGTCCTTTCATGATGTAATAAAATTTGTATTTAAGTCCTAACTTCAAAAGCAGCAGCAGGTGATGAGGGCCATGAACTGTCTCTCTAGAAGGATGTTCCAATTAACTGTTTCCTTCTGGTCTGTTTAATTACATCCTGGTTTTCAGCTGCTAACACCTTGTAATTTAAAGGGCCAAATCTCACAAACTGACATTTCATACACTGACCATTTATTTATAATACCAATATCATACAATAATCATAACCAGCTGGCCTAGCACCACAATCTTCCCAACCTAGGCTGAATTTGGGGGCTCTATCCCCTGCATGGGATGAGCTCCCTAAGTCAGTAGTTCACTCCTCATATAGATGCGACAAGCCATCTGCATTCTGATTGGTTGCTCCAGCCCTACGTATGGTCTTCATGTCATACCCTTGCAAGGCAAGACTCCATCTTAATAGTCTTCCATTAGTTTTTCCCATTTGTGTCAGCCAAACCAGGGGGCCGTGGTCAGTTTGTACTTCAAAATGCTACTTGTATAAGTATGGCTCTAACTTCTTTAGGGCCCACACTATGGCAAGACAATTTTTTTCCATAGTAGAGTATGCCTGTTCCCTGGGAAGTAACCTCTTACTCAGGTACACTATGGGGTAATCTTTCTCTTGGTTGGATGTCTGACTCAGTACTGCCCCAATACCCACATCTGAGGCATCTGCCTGGACTATAAAGGGTCTTCTATAGTCAGGACTTGACAATACAGAAGCACTGCACAGTGCCTCCTTCAGTCAGGAAAAGTCTTTTTCACAGGCTGGTTCCCAGGTAATTTTCTTAGGCATCTTTTTCTTTACCGGGTCAGATAGTGGAGCAGCAAGGGCACTGTTATTGGGTACATATTTCCTATAGTACCCTGCTGTTCCTAGAAAACTCCTGACCTACTTCTGCATTTCTGGTCTGGGCCATGCCTTGATCTTCTCTATTTTGACTTGGTTGGTACGGAGCTGTCCCCAGCCTACAACATGCCCAAGGTATGCCACTTCAGCCATGGCCACCTGGCACTTCTCAGCTTTGACAGTGAGCTCAGCCTACTGTATCCTTCCCAGCACTTACCTAAGGTGGGACAGGTGTTCCTCCCAGCTGGCACTAAAGACAGCAATGTCATCCAGGTATGCCACGGCATGCTCCTCAGCACCATTTAACACCTGGTTCACCAGCCTTTGGATAGTGGCTGGGGCATTCTTCATTCCGGAAGGCATTACTTCAAATTTAAATAAACCTATCAGAGTGATGAAGGCCATACTCTCCCTAGCTCTGTCAGTTAACTCTACCTGCCAGTACCCCTTTGTCAGGTCAATAGTCGTAAGGTAGGTCACCCATCCTAACTTGTCCAGGAGTTCATCTGTCTGGGGCATCGGGTGGGTGTCTGACTTCATGACTGCATTCAGTCCATGATAGTCCACACAGAAATGAGTGGAGCCATCTGGCTTGGGCAGAAGGACTATGGGTGAGGCCCAGGGGCTGTGGGATTTCTAGATTACCCCTAAATTCAGCATTTCTTCAACCTCCCTCCTAATGTCCTTTTGGACAGCCTCTGACACCTGATATGCTGTCAGCCGTATGGACGTCTGTGTCCCTGTCTCTACATCATGCGTCGCTAAGGGGGTTAGTCAAGGCTTGGCGCTAAACAGTGGAGCAAAGTCTGCTAAAACCTCCCTTACTTCCTGGATCTTGTCTGGGGCCAGCTGGGGAGACAATTTAACTGCCTCCACAGAAGACTACAGCTTATTTTCTTCAAACAAGTCCAAAAGGTGGTCTCTTTCATCCATCCCCTCCCCAGGATTACACACTGCAAATACCATGTCAGCCTACTAGCATATGGCTTCATCATGTTGACATGGTACATTCTTTCTGTATGTCTTCTGTCAGGTAATTTAATGATATAGTTCACGTCATTTACCTTTCTGACTACTTTGTAAGGTCCTGCCCACTCAGCCTGCAACTTGTCTTTCTGGACTGGGATAAGGACCATGACTTCTTGACCCACTGTGTACAAGTGAGCTCTGGCTCTGCAGTCATACCACACTTTTTGTTTGTGTTGTGCAGCTGCCAGGTTGCTCTGGGCTGTCCCCATATGCTCCTTCAGCCTTTCTGTAAACCTAAGGATGTGATCCACTATGGGAGTTCCTTGGGTGGTGTGCTTGCCTTCTCAGTCCTCCTGGATCAAGTCTAGGGGCCCATGTACCCGGCATCCAAGTAAGAGCTTGAAGGGGGAAAACCCTGTTGACTCCTGGGGCATCTCCCTGTATGCAAACAACAGGTGGGGAAGGTCTTTCTCCCAGTCCCTTCCATGCTGTTCAGCAAATGCTTGGAGCATTGACTTCAGGGTAGCATTAAATCTTTCCACAAGCCCATTGGCTTGCGGGTGATAAGGTGTCATGCACCTCTGCCCCACCCCACATTTCTCCCACAAACATTTCATCAGGTCCAACATGAAAGAACCCCCCTCGATCAGTGACAACCTCCTGTGGAAACCCAACATGGGAGAAAATACCAAGTAAGGCATCTGCCACTTTGTCTGTCCTCAGTGAGGACAGGGCAACTGCCTCTGGATACTGGGTGGCATAATCCACCACAGTCAGGATGAACCTCTTCCTGGAGGAGCAGGAGTGTGTAAAGGCCCCACAATATCCATTCGCACCCTCTGGAATGGCTCCTCCACTATGGGCAATGAAATTAGGGTGGCTTGGGTTTTTATACCCGCCTTCCCTATTTCTTGGCACCAGTGACAAAACCTGCAATACTCCTTCACCTGCTGGGTGAAGTTGGGCCAATAGAAATTCTGGGTCAACTGCTGCATAGTGCACATGATTCCCAGATGACCAGACAAGGGAATGTCATGCGCAATCTTGAGCAACTGCTCACGGTACCCCTGGGGAACGACAAGCTGCCTGCCTATCACCCCTCCCTCTATCTTAGTGTCCTGCATATACATCAGTCCATTTTCCCAATAAACTTTATGTTTACTGTCACCTCCCTGTGCTCCATCAGAGTCTGCCCAAGCTTCAGCTTCTCTAGACTAGGGTCACTTTTCTGAGCAGCTGCAAACTCCTTACACATTTCCAAGGCATGGGACAGGTCCCCATCAGTATCTAAAATAGGGTCCCTAGCTCTAGCATCAGGGCACTCAGGATCACTGCTATCCCTAACCCTCTGACAATGGGTCACCCCTCCTTCTTTGGAATAACCCTCCGTAGCTGTTTGGTTAACTGCTACTGGGGAAATTTCCAACCCCTTTTCATTAGTCTCCGTATGGGGAGACACAGGCTGGGGAACCAGCCTCCCAGTGGTTTCTACAGTGGCTTCTATGGGATCCAGGGAACTATGATTTTCCCTTGTTGCTTGGATATGGGTAACTGCACACACCATCCCCTGTTTGAGATTGTTGTCAAGGATGATGTCAGCTGCTAACATTTTGGCTACAGCCACCTGTTGCACAGTTCCCCCTGTTTCACTCCAGTCTAGGAGAACACTAGTGAGTGGCAATGTTGTCTCCTCCCCAGTGAACCCTTGTACAGTTACAAATTTATTGGGTTTAAGCTGACCAGGCTGTACCAGATCCCCTTTTACCAACGTCAGGGATGCCCCTGTGTCTCTTAACCCTTGTGTCTGTACACCATTCACAGTGACTGGGTGCATGTGTTCCCTCATGTTCACAGGCATGCTTCCAGGGACACACAAACAACCCACTTCTTTCCTAGCCCCATTTTGCATATTGCTCATCCTTTTGGGACACTGTCTGGCAATATACCCAGTTTCTTTGAAAACTCAACATTAGTTTCTTTTCTCAGAAAAATCTTTTCTTTGAAACCTGGGGCTAACTGGTTTTGGTGGAGGCAGGAAGGGTTTTAGCTGTCCTGAAGGTGTGCTTTTCCCTTTCTGCACTGCCATGCCTGTCCCATTCACTCTCAGAGCAGGTCTGCTTTTAGCATAGCGGTCTGAGAGTTCAACAGCCTCTTGCACTGTTTTGGGATCTCAGTCCTCCAGCCAGGTTTTCAGCTCTGCTGGGCATGCCCCAAAAAACTGTTCTAACAATATAACATTTTCAATTTTATCTACAGAGTTTGTTTCAGTTCCTTCCCACCAATGTTTTAAACACTGATGTTGTTTTGTGGCTAGTTCCTCGTAGCTCATGTCAGGGCTTCTCCTGAGCTTATGGAATTTAGCTCTGTATGCTTCTGCAGTTAAATCAAACTTTTTTAAAAGTGCAGCTTTAAGTTTACTGCAATCATTACTGTCCTCATTGTCCATTTGGCTCAATGCATCCCAAGCTTTCCCGGTAAGTAGCAGGGATAGCTGGAAGCTCCAGGACCCTCTTGGAATCTTTGCCTGAATACAAACTTTTTCAATGTAATTTAAAAAGGCATCCATATTCTTCCCCTCTTTAAATTCAGCTATCAGTTTGGAATCTAATTTGTAACCCAGTCCTGTAGTTCCAGTTAAACCCAAGCCACTTACCTGCTCTGGTGCTGGTGGTTGGAGTCTTAGCTTCTCCAGTTCATGTCACCTCTGGTGCTCATGATCTTCACAGTCAGCCTCTCACTGTTCACATTCAGCTTCTCACTGTTCTCGCTCTGAGTTGTACAGTATTAAGCTGATACACTGAACAGTTAAAGGTTGTGTTACCAATTTTATCCCACATCTGCCACCAAATCTATTACAAACACACTCCGTAGGTCAGGCCTTCTGCTACCACAGTGCCAACCTCAGAGCGCAATAGTATGAACAGGTAACAGACAGGGTAACCCTCCTATCTGCTTTTGGGTCCAAATCACCTTTAGTCTTAAGTTCTGAGGGGATTTAAACTGTGAACCTTATGCTAGCATAACCAAAGGTACAGGCTCAGATAATATTCTCTTTGGGGTGATGCAACATATCTTTTGCCTAAGGGCACCTAACCAGGTATCCAAAATGAACCCTTAAAACTCTATAAGAGACCTTAAGTATAGTCTTCCCTTTCTCCAGTTTAGTAACACCATCAAGCCCTTCAAACAGCTATCAGATTTAACCACGTATGTATCACATGCAAAAAGAAATTGGAAGACACACCCTGGCAGTATCTTAAGAAAATGTGGTTTACTAAAAATTGCAAAAGAAGTACACTAAAATACAGAACAAATATCAAGAGCTTACAGTTACAAAATAAAATGGGAAACTTATAGAATAAAACTCCTACCACAATACATTTAGATCTTTGCTATCTTAGGTATTACCTCTGTATGTGTGTTTTAAAGTTAGATCAGAGAACTGTGTCTCTCTAGAGTCCCAAGATGATATATCAAACAGTTCAGATACAAGTATTAGTTTAACTTTGTCTCTCCACCCCTTTTGTGAGTCATCTAGCTCCTCCTGTTTAGAATTAAAATATTACAAACATGATTTCCTACCAGGAGGTACGTTAATAATGTGACATCAGCAAAAAGTAATTTCCAAAATTATAAGTCTTTGATCAACCAGTTCCTTTGAGGTTTACAACCCTGCAGTCCATCCCTTAGGTGTGAGATAGCCAAAAGGTATCAGCTAAATGACATTATTTCCTGATGTAATGAAATTCATATTTAAGTTCTAACTTCAAAAGCAGCAGCAGGTGATGAGGGCCATAAACTGTCTCTCTAGGAGGATGTTCCAATTAACTGTTTCCTTCTGGTCTGTTTAATTACATCCTGGTTTTTAGCTGCTGACACATTGTAATTTAAAGGGACAAAATCTCACAGAATGACATTTCATACACTGACCATTTATTTATAATACCAATATCACACAATAATCATAACCAGCTGGCCAAGCATCACAGTTAGTAGTTGTACATTCATGGTTGCATGAAAGACTAGACAAACAAAAATATATTATACTATACAATACTTTTTTTCCAGTTGTTTAACCAGGTGAGACACACTAAGCTGAAAGCTTGTTTACAGGTGCAACCCGGGAGCACAGGGAAGTTAAGTGACTTGCTCAGGGTCACATAGTATATGCAAGTGTGGGCTGTGGGATTCAAACCCAGGTCTCCAGATTTGCAGCTCACAGCCTTAAACCACTGCACTATACTGCCTCCTGCTATGCTATACTATACTAATTCTATTACATTACAGTACTTTACAATACATTATATTATATACACAAATGGCTTGATATGTAAAAGAACATATGACATTTACTATGTGCAGCCAGCTGTAATGGAGCAGAGGCATGGCTAAGGTAACAAAACCTGGAGAGTTGTTAGTAGTGTGTGTGTGTGTGCGTGTGTGTGTGTGTGTGTGTGTGCGCGCGATCGCTGGAGGGTAAGCTATGAGTAAACTGATGGCAGTAATACCAGCCTACACCTCTGTCCTATAAAGATGGGCTCCCTCACCAGCAAAAACAAAATCAATGTCTACATTAGCTGAAACCAACAATACAATGGTTGAAAAAATATTTGCACTCTAGGTACCTCTAAAAACTAAGGCTCTCTATCCCCTAGTGACCATCCATCAGCAGAAACATCTAACACAGTTTCACAATACATGTTGTCCTCTTCCAGCTGGCAAGGGCAGGTAGTAAGCAAAAGGCTCATTGGGTTGCTGTGCTTTCCTGTCTTCTTGAACCATTGCCCAACCTCTGTCTCATTCTTTGACTTGCCTATCCTCTTATTTCAAGGCCCTTCAATCTAGGTACAGAAAAACAATATCATTTTACAAACTGGCAAATGATACTTGCCAGCTTTTAACAGGTGTGTGTTTATTTTTACATAACCAGCACTGTCTAATTTCCAAAATTCTCCCATACACTCTGTTTCATGGCTGTCAGGGGCTCTTACTGTGCACGCATGCTGACTAAATACATGACTAGGAATTTTCCATATGGCATGTAGGACTCACAAACTAATTGGAGAACATCATTCTCATCAGCTCTTAGATCAAGTTAATGTCACAACTAGGCGCACAACTCTGTTACTGCAGCCTTATGGTGCCATGTCAGTCATATCATGTGGCATGCAAATTACTATTCAACCTTGCCTTCACCTGCCAGTGTATCTGATAAGAAGAGACATATCTATTTATTTATTCATTCATCTATCTGTCTGTGTCTGTCTGTTTGTCTGTCTGTCTATCTATCTAGCTATCTATCTATCTATCTATCTATCTATCTATCTATCTATCTATCTATCCATCTATCTATCTTTCTATTTTGTTGAAAATTGGTAGCAGGGAAAGGCACACTGAGCCAAGGCTCATTTCCAGGTGTGACCCAGGGGAGATGGAACAAGAGGGAACATAAGTACAATACACAATAATAATACATTGGTACAAGAATTGGTACTAAAACTAAATACAAAAATAAAGTGCAGTCACAGAACAGTACAGTATAGTATACCTTTACAAGTACAAATAAAACAGCAGCAAGGCACAGCAATCAGAAAGACAATACAGTATCAGATGAGAGGCCTGTTGGATGGGTGCATGCCTACCCCTGTGGGTGACAGAAGTGCAGAGGCAGTGATGAACTAAACCCAGCAAGCAGGTAGGTGAGTGAAACTGAGATGGAGGCCCAACACATGAACAGAAGGGGCTCCAATCTGCGGAGGTGTCAGCAGGATGGGTAACAAAAGCAGGTGGTGGGGAGTTTCAAGTGGTACCTGAGGCAGCCAGGGGATTTGAAGAAGTGGAAGGAGGATGGGAGCAAGTTTTAGAGTGTGGGAGGTTGATAGGAAAAGGCAGATTACCCTGCTGAGGAGCAGGGGTGAGGAGTGGCAAAAGTGTGATGCTCCCTGCAGCATAGGAAGCATGTGGCAGGGGGATGGAAGAGAAGATTGATGAGAGGAAAGAGATAAGAGAGCCAAACAAGTATTTGGATATGAATGAAGTACAATGTGACTGGCAACATTAGGGTGGGGGGAGGATGAATAGGGAGGAGTAGTTCAAGTTCATGTTTATTTTCAGGAAAACTGCATTGAGCAAGCTATTTACAAGGAGGTCCTGTCGAGGACAGCATGATACAGTACAAAACACAAAGTTCAATAGTAACACAAAAAAATGCAATAAAAAGTGGCCTAATACATAACTCTGAGAAAACAAAGACAGCATATAGTGGTAACTGAGTTACAGGCTTTACATACAGGTAATGTACCATTTACACATACATGAGTGGCAAGTGGCAAAATAGACATTCAATTGTTAGGGAGGAGGAACCAAAGAGTGGAAATAAGTGCTCACAAATGAAAGTAAAGGGAGCAGTGGTGAGTATGGGTGGGAGTTTGTAGCAAAACAGCAAAAGTCATTACAGAGGGTGTCCAGTCTGGTAAGGGAAGTGGAAGGGTCAGTGTCATGGACCACATCCACATAGTGGAAGACATGGAGTACCATTCTAGAAACAAGCTCCCTGAAGACCTGCAGAGATAAACAGTCTTTATTGTGGTACAAGCCCCGCCACCAAGCCCAGGGTGGGGTTTTGTATGGTTGGCATCAATGTGGGCTGAGAAGTCAAGCTTGCTGTCAAGCCACACAACAAGGTACTTGTAGAACTGCACAGATTTGAGGGAGGTGCCATTTAATGTGGTGAAAATAGGGATGGTTAGGAGTCTGGCCAGTTTCTGACTGGTACAAAAGGTCATGGACACCATTTTTTTGTGTTTCCCCTTTAGTTGGTTGGATTGGAACCAGCTAAGAATGTTGCGAAAGTCCTGCTGGAGCAGGTCTACCACATCTGCCGTAGAGGAATCAGAGATGAAGATGTACATGTCAGCAGAAAACCTTTTACCAAAATGGTTCTCCCAATCTTTGACTATGTGGATGTGGGCTATGGCACCACCCCTTCCACTGCCCTAGGCAGACTGGATTCCCTGTGCAACTTTCTCTACTGCTTTGCTACAAATTCTCCCCATCACACACCATTGTTCACTGTGTTCATCCCTATCCATCCTCCCTCTGCCTTCACATTGACAGACTCTCTGTACCTCCTTCCTATCCAAATACTGGTTTGGTTCACTTCCTTCTTATCTCTGTTCTCTTCTCTCCCAATTCTCCTCTACTTCCTGTTCCCTCCATTCCAGGGACCTTTGCACATTTGCCACTTCTCACCCTGGCTTCTCTGATGGGCAGCCTGCCTTCTTCTATCAACTTTCTCAACTCCCCTGTCTCTGGAACCAACTCTCCTCCTCCCTCCACCTCTCCCCATTCCTTGGCTCTTTCAGGCACCAGATGAAACTCGAACCCCTCCCCTCCTGTTCCTGTTGCCCTTCCTCCTGACATCTCTCTGGCTGATTTTAATCAGTCTTAGCAAGCAGCCGGCTGGGTCCCCACTCCAGCCTTGGTTCTACTACCCACACCATTACAGTCTCTCCCTCCTACAAGGTAAGGCATTAACTCACCCCGTCATCTTAACTCAATTTTATTTTCACCATATATTGCTGCCCCTTCTGTATTCTGCACTTGTTAGGTGTTCTTATTGAACTGTACCACACTTTATTTTTTTGTACATTCAATTTTTGTCTTTATTCGAATTTTGCACAATCATTTTACCAAATGTTGTTCCACTATGTTTTGTTCAGCTGTTCTTCCTATGTTTCTCTCCCCTGGGTTGCACCTGGAAATGAGCCTTGGCTCAGTGTGCCACTCCCAGTTACCAGTTTTCAAATAAAATAAATAAATAATTTGCATACATGTGACTATGCAAATTGGCACAGGCAGATGAGAGGTTGTTCAGGAAAATGGAGAACAGAATGGGACCCAGGATGTAGCCCTGAGGGACACCAGCCTGGATGGGAGGTGGAGGTGACAGGATGCCTCCTACCTGTACCAGCTGTCGATGGCCAGTGAAGTAGGAATGAAACCAATCAACTGCAGGAGCTGAGAGGCCAGCAAAGTTCAGCTTGTCCAGGAGGAGTGGATGGGACACCAAATTCAAGGTTTTGGCCAAATCAGTGAAAATGGCAGCCATGATGTGCCCCTGATCTATCCAGAAGATGGAATTAGTGACATGCAACAGAGAAGAGGTGATAGAATGGTGCTTTCAGAAGCCAGGCTGGGATAGAAGAGGAAAACTAAATAATAAGAGGTAGTTAGAAAGTCTGGAATGGACATATTGTTCTTGCAGCTTTGAAAGGGAGGGGAGGAAAGAGATAGGGCAGAAGTTTCCAGGGGAGGAGGGGGTCACCCCCTTTGTGAAGTTGGATAATACAGGCAGTCTTCCAGGACCAAGGAACAGTGTAAAGGGAAAGTGATAGGTTAATCAGGTAAGGGGAGATGCAATGGTGAGAGCTGAGGGGTGGAGTAGCTTAGGCTCCATCCCAACAGAGCTAAAGTTAGGTTGAGGGAGGAAAGGGAAAGCAGGGTTTCCTGGATAGTGATGTGGGAAATGGAAACCCAGGAGAGGTAGAGAGGAGAGGAGAGGGGGAAGAGAAGAGGAAGGAGAGGAGCTGGGAGGAGGGCACAGGTAGTGAAGAACTTGTTGAAGTGATCAGCAACAGAAGGATTGTCAGAAATAGGTGTGCCATTAATCATGAGGATTGGAGGAGTGGACTGGGTGGGGGAATCAAAAAGAGAATGAATTACGTTCCAGATTTTAGCTGGTGTGTTAAGTTTTTTTTTGGAGTTAAGCCTTGAAATGGTGTGATTCCTTTGTAGAGTTGTTCCTTAGAGCCCTGTGAGACAGGAAGTCAGAGAGAGAGAGTGGGACAATTTATAGCAAACCTCAGTGAGATCATGGGACTTACACTTGTGAATGATTTTGGAGGTAATCCAATGGTAGTGGATTTTGACCCTGGATATCCTGAGAGAGGCATGCTTGTCCTAGATTGAGAAGAATTTTAAATGGGAAAAGGGTGAGGGCAACATCAGTGTCAGAGGCAGAGAGGATGGCTGACCAATCTGTTGCAGCAAGGTCATTTAAGGGAGCAGTGATGTTTAGTGGCTGGAGAAACCTGGACCAGATATATTTTGGAGAGGAAGGGGATGCCACATTTTTCTGATTCAGAATGTCATGCAGTGGTTGCTAAATGAATCTGGTGATATGGCTGCTGCAACAATGTGGGGGGGGTGGGAGAAGAGAACCCAGTTCAAAAGGGTATGGTTGGGGGAGTGGGGACTGAGTCTGGTGGGTTCAAAAATAAACTGGGAAAATTAAGGAAACCAATCTAAAAAGCAGTCAGTCTGGAGGGCAGGGTAAGTCAATGTATGTTGAAATCTCCTAGGAAAATTAGTTCGCCTGTGGAGGAATGAGATATGACTGTAGAAAGAGAGTCAACCAGTGAGGAGTGAGGGAGTTTGGGTGAGGTATTGAAAACCCCAAAGAAGCTGGGTACAGAGAAGTGGAATGAGATCCTGACAAGGAGAAATTAATGGAAGGAGGGCTTGGCCTCTCTGATAGCCATAGTACAGGAGAGTCTGTGGTGAGCATGGATGTCAGTGTTTTCACCATATTGTCCCTTGTCTTGCTTGAAGAGATGGAAGTCAGGAGGACCAGGCTAGAAACATAGAAACATAGAAACGTAGAATTTGATGGCAGATAAGGACCACTTGGCCCACCCAGTCTGCCCATTTCCCTACCTAATGGATAAGCTGCAGATCCTAGTTAACCAGCAGCCTACTTCTTTCTACCCCCAACCCCTTGAATTGCCTTATGACTGTCCCATGCATGCTTGAATTCAACCACTGTTTTTGACTCCACAACCTCCTCAGGAAGGCTGCCCATGCATCCACAACCTCTCTGTGAAAAAATACTTCCTTACATTACCTCTGAGCTGCCCTCCTCTATCTTCAAATTGTGCCCCCTTGTTCTTTGCGCACCTTTTTTGAAAGATGCTACCCTTTTGGACTTTGTTAATTCCCTTGAGGTACTTGAGCGCTTCTATCATGTCCCCCTCTCCCTCGTTTCCTCAAGGCTATACATATTAAGCTCCTTTAGTCTCTTTCCATATGTCTTCTGGTGCAGACCCTGTACCATTTTAGTTGCCCTCCTCTGGACAGCTTCCATCCTGTCTATGTCCTTGTGGAGATTGGGTCTCCAGAACTGCACACAGTACTCCAGATGAGGTCTCACCAGCTGTCTGTACAGAGGGATAATAACTTCCTGTTTTCTACTGGTGATGCCTCTCCCTATGCATCCCAGTATCCCCCAGCCCTCCTTGCTGCCCTCTCATATTGCTTGCCCACCTTTAGGTCATCTGATATGACTACCCCCAGGTCCCTTTCCATTTTTGTTGTTGTTAGTATCTCACCCCCCATTCTGTACTCTTCCCCTGGGTTTTTGTTTCCCAGGTGCATTACCTTGCACTTCTTAGCATTGAATCTAAGCTGCCATACATTTGACCATTCCTCTAACCTTGCTAAGTCCTTCTCATTCTTTCCACCCCACCTTGTGCATCAACTCTGTTGCAGATCTTTGTGTCATCTGCAAAGAGACATACTTTTCCTTCCAGTCCCTCTGCAATGTCGCTTATAAAGACATTGAAGAGGACCGGTCCTAATACTGAACCTTGTGGTACCCCACTAGTAACCCCCCTTTCTTCAGAGTGGACTTCATTTACTGTTACCCTCTATGTCCTATTCTCCAGCTAATTCTTTACCCAGGCTATCATCTTGGGACCCACTCCCAGGCTGGCTAACATGTATTTATTTATTTATTTAGATTTTGTTTACCGGGTAAACCCACTGAGACCAAAGGTCCCTTTTTCAGGGGCGACCCGGGATTAGTTACAGAAAGGACACTGAGAACAATAATTACATTAATTAAGTTAGTTACATTTGTTACATCACAGTATAATGAAGTCATTTGTACAAGGGTAGCAGGAGGGTTCGCATACAGATCCATATTAAAATCAATAAGTTAAGATCTCACACACTATATACAGTATGTACATAAGTTCAGCCAGAAATCAGAGACCACATTAGCATTTCAAGTACAGTCAGAGATAGAGATTAACCAGTGAAAGGGCCCAGGGGACTGGTCTAGGGAGCTAGCAGTTACAGCCACAGAGACTAAGATTTAGAAGATAAAGTTTGAGTCCATTTTTAAACTGAGTGAGAGTGGTTGAGTTTGTCAGACCAGGTGGTAGGGAGTTCCATAGGTGAGGGGCAGCAAATTTGAAGGAACGTTTGCCATGGGTTGAGCGCATTCTAGGGGTGACGAGAGGGTGACTTGCAGATGAACGCAGGGTTCTGGGAAGTTTTCTGGGGGAAAGAAGTCCTCTGAGATGGGGAAGGGGACCTAGGTAAGTAAACTTGAAAGCTAGGCAGGCAACAGGATAGGCTAGCTTATGCCGGAAAGAGGGCCAGTTTAGCTGTTTTAGGGCAACACAGTGATGTTTCCTAGGGGAGGAGTTAGTGGCAAAATGGGCCACACGGTTATAGAGTACAGAGAGCTTATTATATTCCATCACATGGAGGAACTGCAGAAGAGGAGCACCATATAGGATGGATGGAAGGAGATTGCAGCAAGTGATAGCACGGCGTGCGGTAGAGGATAAGGAGTTCCCCAGTCGGTGCAGGAGGCCAAGCTTTTGATGGGTGGACCTGGTTATTGAGTTGATGTGGACTTGGTAGGTCATTCCCTGGTCTAGGTGGACCCCGAGGTATTTGAAACTAGGCATGACCTCGACTCTTTTTCCTTGGCTGGTACAGATCTGGAGGAGCTGGCCTCTGTCAGAGCCCAGTCATCTTGATCCAATCAGTACCACTTTGGTTTTTGCAACATTCAGTTTAAGGGAGTTCGCGGAGAACCAGGTCTCAAGGGTGGAGAGACTATTCTGCAGCTTAGTTGAGATGACACTGGGTTGTGGGTCACTGCAGTAAATGGAGGTGTCGTCAGCATACAGAATGAAATTGCTGCAGAGGTTGCTTCCCTCAATATTATTCAGGAAGAGTGAGAAAAGCAGGGGGCCCAGGATTGAGCCCTGAGGTACCCCAGCAGTGACAGATCTAAGACCAGACTGTGCGCCCTTCCAGCGGACCTTTTGGGAATGGTCCCTCAGGTAGCTCTTGAACCAAGAGTGAGAGTGGTGATCCAGTCCCAAGGTCTGGAGTTTAGAGAGGAGGAGGTTATGGTTGACCAGGTCAAAGGTCCTAGATAGGTCAATGAAGAGGGCGCCTGTTGGGGAACCTTGGTCCATGTAGGATAGGATGTCCGTAGTGAGTCAGATAAGCGCAGTGTCAGTACCATGGCCCTTTCTAAAACCATATTAATCTTTTGTGTGGGACTGAGTCAAATGCCTTGCTAAAGTCTAGGTAGGCCATGTCCACAGCCCCTCCCTGATCTACTACTTTGGTCACCCAGTCAAAGAAATTTATTAGATTTGTCTGGCATGACCTTCCTGCTGTGAATCCATGCTGCCTTGGGTCCTGTGCCCCTCTGGCCTCTAGGTACTTGACAATTCTTTCCTTCAGAAGTGATTCCATCATTTTCCCTATCACTGAGGTTAAACTAACAGGTCTGTAGTGTCCTGCTTCTGCCCTGCTTCTACTTTTGTGAAGGGGAATCACATCTACCCTCCTCCAGTCCTCAGGTACCACCCCATCCTCCCATGATTTGTTAAAGAGGGTAGTCAGTGGTGTCACTAGTTCTACCTTTAGTTCTTTTAGAATTCTGGGATGAATCCCATCAGGCCCCATTGCTTTGTCCACCTTCAGTTTTAAGAGTTTTTTCAGAACCCTTTCTTCTGTAAATGGGCTGGTATCAACTTCTGTATCCAGAGTGTTTCTATTGTTTGTTTTAGGTACCTCCCCCTCTTCATTTGCAAATACGGAGAAAAAATATTTGTTTAGTATCTCTGCCTTTTCACCGTCACCCTCTGCCCACCCCCTTCCCTTTATAAGCTTCGCTATCCTTCCCTTAGTCTTCCTTCACTCCCTGATGTACCTAAAAAAGGTGTTATCCCCCTTCTTAACTGAGTTAGCTATCTTTTCCTCAGTTTGGGCCTTTGCTGTTCTAACTGTCTTCCCAGCTTCCTTTTGTTGTAACTGATACAATTCTCTGTCCTGCTCCTTCTGTGATTCCTTGTACTTTCTGAATGCTTTCTTTTTCTCTTGAACCTTCATTGCTACCCCCTTTGAGAACCATAGTGGTTTCTTACATTGTTTTGTTTTGTTTATTAGAGCCTAGAGTTCTGGAGGAAAGCCTGATTTAGAAATATAGAGGACATCAGGAGAGCTTTATTGAACCCAGGCAGAAGGGAGGTCGAGCTTAGTGAGGGTGCTTATAGCATTACAGTAACATGAATGATGTCAGCACCCTTGGTAGAAGTGGAGGCAGAGAGGTAGGGAGTGGAGGGCCCTTGGTTGGCCTTCACAGTACCAGACAGGAGGAGGAGGAAAAAGAGAAAGATGGAGTAAGACTTCCTTCCCTTGTAATGGGGAGCTGAACAAGGTGAGGGGTGGTGAAAAGAGAGGCGGGCATGGTGGAAAAAATCCAAGTCAAGGGAGGGAGAGAGGAGGAGACCAGGGTGGATAAGTATGGAAGAGGAGAGAGGGGAAGATAGAAGGTAAGATGGGTGGACAGGAGATTTGGAGGGCAGGTGAATTGAATGGGGGAGGGAGATGAAGGGGATAGGAGCAGGAGAGGGAAATACAGAAGGCAGAGGGGTGCAAGGAACAAGGTGGTTAGGATTCAGTGACTGGTTGAAAAACTGGTGCAGAGTTCAGGGATTTGGCTTCATTGGGGACTGGGGCTCCACCTGGAGGGATGCAGACCTATGCTAGTGTGATGGTCTGCATCTATCCAGGAGGGGAACCAGAATCCTAAGTCATAGGTTTAAATGTTTCATTGGCAAGCATTTAAACTAGCCAAGGGAGGAGGCAGTGAAAAGGAGAAGGGAAATCCTAGCCCCACCCCAAAAAAAAATCAGGGTAGTTAGTGAGGTAAACACCAAGATAGAGCAGTCAATAGGGAGAAGGGCAGGTGTAAATGGAGAAAAGGACAAAGGCAGTAAGGACAGGGATGGTGCAAAAAGAAATAAAGCCATAAAAAAATGGAGGGTAATGAGTACCAATGCCCATAGTATAGGTAAAAAGCTTCCCAAAATGGTGGCCTTGATGGAAGAGGGATGCCTGGATATCGTGACAGTCACAGAAACATGGTACACACAGAACCATGACTGGGATGTCAACATACCAGGGTACACAATCTACAGGAGGGACAGGGAGGGAAGAAGAGGAGGAGAAGTAGCTCTCTATGAGGGAAGGATCAGCAGTGTCAGTGGCTCAGTAGGTAGCACACTCGCCTCTGAGGCCGGGAGATCAGAAGGCTGTGGGTTCAGTTCTCACATCTGAAACTTGGGTTAATATCCCAGTACTGACACTGTAGTGCAGCATGAGAGGGGGGTGCTGTATTTCTGAGGTGCTGTCTTTTGGATGAGACGTTAAGACCGAGGTCCCATCTGCTTGGATTGGTGGTAGTTCAGGTGGATGTTAAAGATCCCACGGCACTTATCGAAAAGAGCAGGGGAATTTTTTATTTAGAACTTGAAAACAAAATATACAAAACAATACAAATTTACAAAACAATATTTGAGACATCCAAATCATAATAAAGGAAAAAGAAAACACCATAAATTAATATGTCTGATTGTACATTAATCCCAAACCCCATATTACCCAGTGTTAAAATACACACAATTCCCAATCAATGATATTATTTAACAGATGTCCCGAAGTGAAAAGAAAATTTAAGAAACAAGTTTATAAACGTAGATAATACATCCTTCTTCTCAATACTTAATTAGTATAGACAAATTATTAGCTTTAGAGTTATCTCCTAAGTATGTAAATACCTATAAATTAATATTCTTAAGAAGTACAGAAATAAAATCATAAGGTGGTAATTTCTTTCTCAATTACTGAGTATTTAGAAAACGTACTCCACTTTCCCTTATATAAATAACCAATGTTCATTGCAATAGACATACTTCCATAAAATACATACAGATCAATATGAATTATGTGGAGATTAATTCTAAAAGGAAAATCATTATTTATCAACATAATTATCGATGAGAAGGAAATCAATATGTTCATACCAAAGCTTATTCAATACATATATCCTAAACTTTATAAGAATCAACTAAAATTTTTTGTACTAAATCAATTTCATTTTCCCAAATGTAAATGAATTACAACATTCAGTATCTGAATATTAAATAGCCTATCCTCTAATTCCCCAACCAATCTAAACCTACCCAATCCTTTAGAAAGAACCTATTCCTGCCTTCTTGCTGTTAAATAACCCGTATATTATCTGAAATTGTCTGGAAGAGTTGCTCAGGTGACCAAGTAATTCATTGTAAAGTAAATTTACATCTGGCTTGCCAGATCCAATATTTAAAACACGATAATACTATCCTCAAAGTACTTTTGCTACAGAAAACCTTTCCCCTGGGAAATATCCCTAGAAACAATGTCTCTGGTGTCTTAAAATAACTGGGTAACAAAGGCCATTTTTTATATACTAAGTCCCAAAAATCTATAATAAATGGGCATTCAAAAAAGAGATGATTCATAGTTTCTGGTTGTGTCATACATGTTAGTTTGGGACATAATCTTTCTGACATCCCTTTGTGCTTCCTGTTATCTTTAACTGGTAATTTCCCATGGGCACAAAACCATATCATGTCCCACATTAAAGGGGAGATATGTTTATCCAGACATTGATCTGAGATCTCTTTTGTTTCCCTCCTGGGTCTCTCTAAATATGGGGGCAAAACTAGAAAAAATTGCTGTTGTATAAATGAATAAAATTGTTTTCTGTCCTGTAATGTGAGGGCTGCTAGTGTGATTTTCCAATTTTTGATTTTATAAAAACAGTCTTGTACATAAACTGGATAGGCTGCTAGCTTAGTTTGTTTAGGTAGAAATCCTGCTGCTTTCCATATTTGCACTAAGGTTCTGCAGTGATCTATCACCCACGGGCAGCAAAAGGCCAAATTCCCTGTTAGAATGGGCTTAATATTTGCATATAAAAAATACTATGATAAAAGACTATAGGGTTAATCATTTTTAAACCTCCTAAAGAAATGTTTAAATATAATACACCTCTTTTTATTGGATTCAAATGACTTCCCCAGATGCTTTGAAAAAAACAGCTGAGGAGTCTAGTTTCTAGGTTTTTAGGAGGAGGCTATACATAACTGAGATACAGAAACATTGGCAATAAGAAGGTATGAATCATGTATATCCTTTTCTTTTTACTCATTCTCCACTGGTTCCACCATGTAATCCTATCTAATGCAATATTAATGGTATAATCCCAATTAAATTGTGCTGAGTTTGGATAACCAAATAAAATCCCCAGGACTTTTGTTCCCCTAGAAGAAATAGGGATATCAATAATCTGATCTTTATCCACCGATATATGTCCAATGGGAATACATTTACTTTTTTTATAAGTTAATTTGAGATTCTGAGACCACAGAGAATTCCTTAAAAATATGGGCTACATTGGGGCTGATATTTGATCAGCAACAAAAATACATAAATCGTCTGCATAAGCAAGGGTCTTAATTTCAGTGTCTTGACTAGAAAAGGAAATACTTCATATTCTTGGATGGGAATTAATTCATCTAATAAGTGAATCCATGGATAAAAGATATAGAATAGAGCTTAAAGGTGATCCCTGACATACCCCTATATTAATTCTACATGGGAATCCTATTCTTCCATTTACGTAAGGGGATAATGTAGCTTTTTTTTTAACATAATTGTAGCTAATTAATACATTTTCCTGGGAATCCATACTCAGCCAAACATGTCCAAAGGTACACATGTGAGACCCTATTGAAAGCCCTTGATTGGTCTATATTTAAAAGGTATCCCATAAGTTCCACATTATCTCCCTTTTCTAGAATTTCCCTTATCATTATCAAAATATCTGATATTTTCTGCCCTGGTATGGAGCATGTCTGTGTATGATGTATTATATGGGGTATCACTGCAAGTATCCTATTGTTTAATAATTTAGCTAAGATCTTGAAATCGTAATTTAATAAGGAAATTGGTCTCCAACTGGTTAAGAATTCTTTATCTCCTGATTTATAAATAAGGATCCAGAATACATATTGTTTGGTAATACGTCATGCGTTATCATAAAATTATAGAGGGAAGTAAATTCCTTACATAAAAGAGGAAAAAGCTTTTTATAAAAAACATGTGGTAATCCATCCAGTCCTGGTGATGTGCCTACCATAAGCTGTAATATTACAGTTTCAAGTTCTTCCTCAGAAATAGACTGCTGAAGTGATAAATTATCTTCTGGGGAGAGTTTTGGTAAAAATCCCTTTTGCAGCCACGCAATGGGTTCTACTGAACTTTTATGAGTTTTCCCGAATAGAGTACTAGTATAATTCCCTACTGCAGCCATAATATTTGAGTTGCCTTGAATAATCTGATTCCCAATTTTTAAAGAAGAAATAATTTTATTATTTGCACTGGAAATACAGGACTCATAGGGGTTACATGTATCTGAGACCCTTTGGTATTAAATCTTTGCTCAAACTCTAATGAGTGGCTTCTGTTGTATTGATAAGATGCCAGTTCAGTTTTAATCATTTTAATCTGTGCAGAAAAATCATGGTCAGAGTTAGCCTGTAGAGAGAAAAGATGATATAATTGTTTCCATAAATCTTCATATTTTCTACTTCGGTAGTTCCCTGTGATTCTTCCTGATTTTTTTAAAAAGTCTGTATAGTCATGTTTACTGTTTCCCACCATTCTATAGGAGAATCATAAAGGAAAAAGACAGACTTTTGTGCTGCTGTAATATCAAAAATACGCTGCCAGATCTCCTTCTTGTCTAACAGTGTAGTGTTTAATCTCCAATATTCTATACCTATTGTAACCTCTGGAGAATATGAAATCTTAATTTCTAACATAGAATGATCAGAGGTGGCTACTGGAATCACTTTAGCATAAGTTACTGGTAAATAGGGAAAGATAAACCAATAATCTATCCTAGGTTTTAGAATCCCTTTAAAATATGTAAACTGGGTTTCTGAGGCATTATCTAAAAAAACGTCTTTTAGCTTGCTTAATTTCAGCATTTTATTGAGGAATCCTGCATCGCAATAGGTTTTCTCAGATCTAGACCCTCTATCTTTTTTATACCTGCTGCAATTAAAATCTCCCCCTAAAAGAACCACTTTTGCTGTTAAAATGTATGGTTGTATTAGACTAAATAACTGCACTCACTTAGCTTTATCTTGGGGTGCATACACATTAATGATTCTAAAATCTTGTTTTTCTAGGGTTATATCAAGAAGAAAGGCTCAGCCTGGCCATATATCTAAGACCCTAGTCACTTTAACTAGAGGATTATTGATACAGATCCCTAAGCCACTACAGGCATCTTCCCCGACTGACCAGTAGGTGTCTCCCCAAATCCAATCTGCTTTACACTTTTGAATATCAGCAGAAGTAGTAATACGTGTATCTTGGAAGAGCACAAAATCATATTTCTAATTATTAAAGTAGGCAAACGTAGATTTCCTTTTCCTCTCTGATTTCAGACTATTGGTATTAAGAGAGGCCAAAAAAATGTCAGTTGCCATTCATATTAATCCGAATCCTTTTTTTCCTCAAACTATATCTATTCCCCATTGCCCTCTTTTTCCTTTTTGCTGCTTCCTCAGGAGTGGAGAGATGTTCCTCAACATCTGACATTCCATCTTTTTGTAAGGATTGCTCTGATATTACATCAGAATCCTCTTCCATTTCTGTATCTCCCCATGATAAAACAGTGTATTTATTTTGCAAAGGAATTCCTTCTGCAGTTCCAGATGTAAGGGGAGTTTCTGTTACTTTACCTTTTAGGCCCTACTGTTTGAAAACCTTGTTCTTCTGATGTCAAGGGTGGGGTGGGGAGGGTAACATTGCAGTACTACTTGAGTTTTCTTCAGGCGGGGAGCTGTCTCAGTTACAAACCTCTATATTTCCAGAGTATTGTCTGTCCCTTGCTTTTACACAGGGATCTGGTGTACCTCTAGAACCTATCCCTTGTTTTGTGGCTCTGTTAATATAAAAATTTTGTTCAGCAAAATTTGCATTATCTGTATTATGGGAGGCCCATGAACAAGAAAAAAAGGAATGACCAGTGTCTTCACAGAGGTGAAATACAGGAGTCAAGATGCAGTACACTCCTGTGTGACCTATTTCACCACATTGTAGGCATTTAGTCACCTCGCAAGAATTACTAATATGTCTATGGGACCCACACTTGTAACAGGAATGAGGTTGCCCTTGATAAAAAAGTACATCTTTGTCTTTCCCCAAGTAAAAGCAGCTAGGAAGATGGGAAATACCTGCATCATCTTGTTTTAATTTAACTTTCACTTTCCAACCCCCTGTCCAGAAACCTTCTTCATCTACAATGGGATCTGGTGTACCCTGTATTTCACATTTCTTTTCTAACCAAAACATCACATCCGTTATGTTAATCCCTTCATTCCTAAACAAAATGGTTACCATCATGAAGGTTGGCTTAGTAAGGGGGATTGCCTGAAAGGGGGTCCACAAAGGTTTTTTTTTCTGGGCCGTAAATAAAGTCCAGAATCTATCCAACAGCTTGGCAGTCCTAAAACTGATATCAAAACTGGACTCTCCAGGTGCATGGATCAAATCATATACTTCTGAGGGCGTAAAGCCCAGGTCTTGTTTTGGTAATTGCTTCCCTACAAAAAATCTATCAGGAGGGTACTCCAACCCACCCATATACTGCAGTCTAACTGCGTGGTGCCTTTTTGCTTCTCCAAGGTTTTTTTAATAAGCTAGCATATGTAACTATTGGAGCTTCAGAGTCTTTTGGTGGCTGTTCAATTACCACAGGCATTACCTCAGTCACTTCAGTTAAAGCATCAAAAAAAATTTTGGGCCCAGTGTCATTTAAAATTGGAACAATACCTGTTCAGGTTTTTGCTGAAATCAGCTCCTGAACTCCTACAGCCATTGGTGTCTATGAATCTGAAGTTTTGTCGGGCACCTCGGGATTTTGTGGATTCACTGTCACTACCTTGTTGCTGTCCTGGAAGTGGAATCTCAGGGTCCGGTGTCCAACCTTCCGTTCCTGTTGGAATCCAGCTGGCTTTTGAGAGTGCTGCACCCAGGGACTATTCCTGATTATTTGTTCCTACTGCATCTGTTACAGTTTGTTGTGAAGTACCAACCGAAAATTCTGAGTCAGGACCAAAAATAAACACTTTCAGAGTATTTTCTATGTTCGATGAATGTCCTGTAAGCCTTTTTAGCTTTTTTTTCTTCAATCTGTTGTTTCTCTATATTGTAGTTAGTTTCCAGCGCTGAAATTTGCACCATAAGTACCTGTTTCTGTTTGTAAATGCAGTCCGTTAAATTCTCTTCAGCTTTTTGTAATTCTGTATCCTCCTCCTGTACCAGGGATTTATTCTCTTCCTTAGAGCTGTGTTCTGTTATTAAAACATCTTCCATTTCCATCAGAGGGAGTGATGTTGAAACTTTCTGCTGGCCACCTTCATCCAGGTAATTCTCCATTAAATTAATTGGTCTTCGATCCTCCTCGGGCTTCGAACTCTGATCTCCCTGATCCATAAGAGCGACCAAAACCATCCTTGCCTCTTGAGATATCCAAGACAGGGGAGGAGGCCTTCTCCCCTATCTCCCACACATCTCAAATCTCCAAGCTCCAACTGACATCCAGCAGTCAGTCCGACATGGATCCCCCTACTGATGAGTAGGGGGAATTTCCCTTTTGTCCTGGCCAAATTTCCCTCATTCAATAAAAATACCATCAACAGCTTAATCTGGTTCAAGATCAGTTGGCATTTATCTGTATCCCCCTTCCCCGGGTCATGCCTGAAAATAGGCAGGATTTGCCTAGTGCACTTACCCAGTCAAAAAAAACTAAATAAATAAATAAAAAAAAGCAACAGAACTAAAGGGTAAACAGGGAAGACAGGAGGCACTGTGGGTCACCCTGGAAACTGGAAATGGCACCATAATCTGCACAGGGGTTGTATACAGACCCCCATTTCAGGGGGAGGAAATGGACAAGGAAATGATGGAAGATATCCTTAGGATGGCAAAGGAAGGGGAGACATTGCTGATGGGAGACCTGAATATGCCAGATGTTAACTGAAGAACCTTTGCTGCAGCCACATCCAAGAGCAGGACCATTCTCGATGCCCTACAGGGGACATGAGTCAGACAGCTACTTTTGGAACCCACTCGGGAGGGAGCAATCTTAGACCTGGTACTCTCAAACGGGGACGGAGAGAGCATCTCCGATCTTGAAGTGGGTAGCCATCTGGGAACAAGTGACCACCAAACAGTGTAGTTCATGATAAAATTAGCTGTAGAGTCAAGCCATACAAAAGTGGAGGTACTGGACTTCAGGAGGGCTGATTTTGTCAAATTGGGAGAGTGCCTCAGAAAAGCACTAGCAAACAGGAAAGAAGGTGGGGTGGAACAACAATGGGGAAACATCAAAACTGCCATCACAAAGGCAACAAACCTTTGTGTGAAGCAAATAAATCAAAATGAAAGAAAAAACACTACGGTTCTCAAAAGAAGAGGCGGGAAAGGTTAAGGAGAAAATGATAGCATTCAGGAAGTATAAGGAAGCACAGAAGGAGCAAGACAGAGAACTGTACCAGTTAAAGCAGAAGGAAGCGGGGAAGGCAGTCAGAATAGCAAAGGCCCAAATTGAAGAAAAGATAGTCAACTCGGTTAAGAAGGAGGATAAAACCTTTTATAGGTACATTAGGGAGCAAAGAAAGACTAAGGCAGAGATATTGAGGCTGAATAAAGAGGAAGGTGATTGGGCAGAGAGTGACAGTGAAAAAAGCAGAGATACTGAACGAATACGTCTGCTCAGTATTCACAATGGAAGAGCAGGGGGAGATACCTAATCCAGTCAATAGAAGCACTCTAGATAAGGGGGTTGATATTAGCTCTTCCACAGAAGAAAGGATTCTAAAAGAACTCTTAAAACTGAAGGTGGATAAAGCAATTGGGCCTGATGGGATTCACCCCAGAATTCTAAAAGAACTAAGGGAAGAACTAGTAACACCACTGACTACCCTTTTTAATAAATCATGGGAGGATGGTGTGGTACCTGAGGACTGGAGGAGGGTGGATGTGATTCCCCTTCACAAAAGAGGGAGCGAGACAGAGGCAGGAAACTACAGACCTGTCAGTTTGACCTCAGTGGTAGGGAAAATGATGGAATCACTTCTGAAGGAAAGAATTGTTGATTACCTAGAGGCCAGTGGGGCACAGGACCCAAGGCAGCATGGATTCACAGCAGGAAAATCATGTCAGACAAATCTAATTGATTTCTTTGACTGAGTGACCAAAGTAGTAGACCAGGGAGGAGCTGTGGACATGGCCTACCTAGACTTTAGTAAGGCATTTGGCACAGTCCTGCATAAAAGATTAAAAAACAAATTAGCCAGCCTGGGAGTGTGTCCCAGGGTGGTAGAATGGGTAAAACACTGGCTGGACAACAGGACACAGAGGGTAATAGTAAATGGAGTCCCCAGTGAAGAATGGGGGGTTACTAGCGGTGTACCGGAAAGGGACCTGGAGGTAGTCATATCAGATGACCTCAAGGTGGGCCAGCAATGTGAGAAGGCAGTAAGGAGGGCTTGGGGGATACTGGGATGCATAGGGAGAGGCATCACCAGTAGAAAACAGTAAGTTGTTGGCCCTCTTTACAGACAGTTGGTAAGACCACATCTGGAATAGTGCATTCAGTTCTGGAGACCCCATCTCCGCAAAGAAATAGACAGAGCAGAGGCTGTCCAGAGGAGGGCAACCAAAATGGTGCAGGGTCTGCGTTAGAAGACATATGAAGAAAGACTAAAGGAGCTTAAGATGTATAGCCTCGAGGAAAGGAGGGAGAGAAGGACATGATAGAAACTTTCAAATACCTCAAGGGAATCAACAAATCCAAGAGGGTAGCATATTTCATATGAACATACGAACATACGAATGTGCCAGCAGAAACAGACCACCCGGTCTATCTAAGTCTGCTCGAGTGTGCAGCCAACACCCCTAGTTTGCAGCTGCCCCAACCCCCCTCCCTTTTGTCATCCCACTGCCACCCCCACCCTCACTCTCCCCTGTTCCCTGTCCCATGCCCTTTTGAAGCTGTTCACAGATTTACATGATACCACCCATTCTGGTAGGGCATTCCATTTTGCTACCACCCTCTCTGTGAAAGCGTGTCTCCTCATTTCCTTCCTAAATCTTTCCCCCTCCATTCTTAGCCTGTGCCCCTGGTGACCCTCCCCCTCCTTAACTTAAAGACCCCATCTGCCCCATCCTTTTCGATTCCCCTCAGATACTTGAATGTCTCTATCATGTCCCCCCTGCCCCTTCTGTCCTCCAGGGTGTACATATTGAGGTCTCCCAGCCTGCTGTCATAGTCTCTCCCCTCCATCCCACATATCATCTTTGTTGCCCTCCTCTGCACCCCTTCCAGCAGCCTGATATCATGCTTTAGGTATGGCCTCCAAAACTGCACACAATGCGGCCTTACCAGCGATCTGTAGAGGGGCAAGATCACCTCACTTCGCCTGGACAAAAAAAAACATGCTATTCACCCCAGCATTTTTGTTCACTTTTGCAGCTGCTCTCCTGCACTGGGCAGTGTTGTTGATGGTCCCCATTATCATTACCCCAAGGTCATTCTCCTCCTCCTCAGTGATCCCCAGCTTAACCCCCCCCCCAGCCAGTATTCTCTCCTTGGGTTATTCACCCCAAAGTGCATAACCTTACACTTCTTTGCATTGAACCCCAGCTGCCACCTCTTTGACCACTCCTCTAGCTTGCTTAGTTCCCCCTGCAGCTGCTTCCACCCCTCCTCTCCATCCACCGCTGCTCCAATTTTGGTGTCGTCAGCAAACAGACTTACCTTGCTCACCACCCCATGTCCAATCTGATATGAAGAGCCCAAACAATACTGGCCTCAACACAGAGCCCTGTGGCACCCCACTTGTCACCAGCCTTGAAGTTGAGCGCTCCCCTCTCACCACCACCTGTTGCAGCTTCCAACTCAGCCAGCTTGTAATCCAGTTCATCATTTTTGGCCCTACTCCTACACCAGTTAGCTTCCCTCCAAGCCACCCATGAGGCACCAAATCGAAGGCCTTGCTGAAGTCCAATAAAGAACATCCACCGCATGACCCTTATCCGGTTCACCTGTCACCCAGTCATAATATTGTATCAGGTTGGTTTGACAAGACTCCCCTGAAACAAACCCATGCTGCCTCACATACTGGAGGCCATTGTCCTCCAGGTATGACACCAGTCTTTCATTTAGTATTGTTTCCATGAGTTTGCACACTATGGATGTGAGACTTACCGGACGACAATTACTCAGTTTGTCCCTTGGCCTGCTCTTGTGTAATGGCACTACATGTGCCATCCTCCAGTCCAGTGACACACATCCCGACTCCAGTGAGGTGCTGTACAGATCCGCCAGTGGCTCCGCCAACACCTTTGACATCTCCTTCAGCACCCTGGGGTGGATACCATCCAGCCCTGGTGCCTTATCTACCTTCATTGCCCTCAGTCCCTCTAGGACTCTACTTACCTCAATTCTTCCATCTGTCGCCTCCTCTCCTTTTGTCCCCACCCTTCCAGCCCATGCTGGTAGCGATCCCCACTTTTCTTCCGTGAACATGGAACAAAAGTATTCATTCAGTGATTCTGCCTGCTCCTCCCTCTTTTCCATCCACTCCCCATCCCTTTTTATCCTCACTATTGTCTCCTTGCACTTTCTTTTCTCCCTGATGTATCTGAAGAAGTCTCCCCCATTAATGCCCTGTGCTAATCTCAGCTCCCTCTGGGCCTTGGCTTCTCTCACTTTTCTGGTCACCTCCCTGGACCATCTTGCATATTCCTCCCTGTCCACTTCCTTCCTTGTCCCCCTAAACCTCTGGTGAACCACTCATTTTGCCCTCACCACCTCCACAACCTTGCTGTTCAACCAGCATGGTTTTCTTGCTCTGCTTCTCTTACTCTGTGCCTTGGTGCAGGCTTCTGTTGCCTCTGTAACTCCCCGTTTAATAATATCACATTTCAGCTCCATGACCATCTCACACCTTATGCCCTCCAGTTTCTCTTTCAGTACTTCCATCATCCTCCCAAAGTCCACCCCCCTGAAGTTTACCAACCGAGTAACTGATTTCTCTGGCTTCCCACACATCGTGATATTAAACTACACCGTTTGGTGATCGCTGTCGGATAGTGGGTCCTCTACCTTTATTTCCCTCACTGCCTCCCATTCGACGATACCAGATCTAAAGTGTTCTTTAGCCTAGTAGGTACAGTAACCAACTGTGTCAGGAGACCCTTTTGGATTGCATCCAGGAGCACTTGCTCCCTAGCACTGGAGATGACCGGAATGCTCCAGTCAACTCCCAGCAAGTTGAAATCCCCCACGATGACCACCTTCCCTTTTCTACATACCTTTTCAATTTGTCCTGCTAGCTCCCTGTCAAGCTCCTCAGACTGGGATGGCGGCCTGTATATGACCCCAAACCTTAGTTTCCTACCCCTTGAGTCTAGGAGCTGTAGCCAGATTGCCTCTGTTCTCCTTTCTTCTCCCTCATCCCTTGTGCATTTGATCCCGTCCCTCACATAGACTGCCACCCCACCCCCCTTCCCTCCTTACGGTCCTTCCTATATAATTTGTATCCTAGGATTGCCAGATCCCAGTCCTGGTGCTCAGTTGCCCACATTTCTGTGACAGCTGCAATATCCACCCTCCACACTGCTAAGAGTGCCTGTAGCTCAGCGGATTTGTTTCACAGGCTTCTTGCATTCAGTGAGACCACCCCCCATAATGCCCCCTTCCCTTCAATAGTCTCCATCTTGTCCCTTCTACTCCCTCCTTTTTTGGCCTCCCTGAGTCTTTCCCTGTTAGCCTGGGGAAGCTGTGACTCCACTCTATAGGATCCCTGTCTACCTGCTGTCCACTTGCCACCCCACATCTAGTTTAAATCCACCCTTGTCACAATATACCTCTCCAGTCTTTGCTTTAATACCTCCTTCCTCTCCCCACTCAAGTGCAGCCTATCCCTTGCAAACAGATTGTTATTATCTCAGGTACTGCCCCAGCTGCCCACAACCCCATACCCCTTAATTTGATACCATTCTACTAACCATGTGTTCCACTCTCTAATCCGCTCCTTTCTCACTGTGCTTGTGCAGGGTACTGGTAGCACTTCGGAGAAGGCCACAGACTTCCCAGTCTCCTCACACAACATTCCCACTTCCTCAATCCTCTCCCTTGTTACTTCCACCATTTCCCCCGCTAGGTCATTTATCCCACATGTACCACAATGTGTGGTTTCCTTCTACTCCTCTTTACGCACCTTAGGATTGCCTGTCCTGCCATGTCTGCCTTTAATCCTGGTATGGACTCCACCCATATCTGACTGTGCTTCTCCCCCTTGCCACCCCATCTGATCCCCTTGAGTATGGAGTCCCCCAACACCAGTACACCCCCCTCCTCTTTCCTTGTGCCCGTTGCCACCTCCCCACCCAGGTTCTCATTTTTGGAGCCACTCAAGACTGCATTTTTACCATGTGCCCCAGTGTCTTCCCCCTGTCCCTCCCAATTAAGACCCCTTCCTCTACTCCTGTTTGACTGCCAACCTCCCTCTTCCTCCTCACCTCTCCAAGTATTATCCCTTCCCCTGTCACACCATGCTCAATCTCTCCACTAGTAATGCCCCTCACACACTCTTCTTTGTGAGTGCTATCCCTTGTGCAATCACCTCCTCCATCATCTTTTCCATGTGTTTCTAGCAAAGTAAACATGTTCCCTATCCCCTTTGCCTTACTATGTGCTTTCTCCTCCCTCCTGCCTGACTACTGCTCCTCTTTATAGGTTCACTAGAGTCCACCTTTCATCAGCTGGCCTCCCATCTAGTTTGCCCCTCCCCTCTTTGACCCACTATTCCTTCTCTGTGGTGCCTCCACAATACTCTCAGATGTCAGCCCTCCTACCGATGAAATCCTCCCCTCATCCCTCAACCTCCCCAGCTCCCTGCCCAGCCACTGAACCTCTTCCTCGAGCCTCCTTAGCCTGTGGCATATTGGGCACCATCCCAGCCTCCACAGTATATTCATCTGCATTGCTGCCCCACAACCATTGCACCCAACAATCCTACCCATGGTCCACACTACCTATACAGCCTCTGCACACTAACTATCCCTACAGGAAGTAGAATTAAGTAATCCTAGCACAGCTTCTAACAGAAATACCTGATATATTTCAGTTGAAGGCCTCCCACAATATCCACCTATCACATTAACAGCAACTCACTGTGGATGCTGTACTCCTATGTGAGACCTACCTATGCTTTATCCCTGCCCCATGGATGCATTATTGGATAGAAGTACATGAGCTGCACCTCAGAAAATGAGATGTGTAAGAACAAGGTAGTATAATTTGAAGATGGGGGGGGGATGGTTCATAGGTAATGTGAGGAAGTATTTCTTCACAGAGAGAGTTGTACAGTAGATGCATGGAACAGCCTTTCTGAGGAGGTCGTAAAGTAAAAACAGTGGGGGAATTCAAGAATGCATGGAACAGACATAAGAAAATTCTAGTGGGGGGGTAGGAGGAAATAGGCTGTAGGTTAACTAGGATCTGTAGCTTATCCGTTAGGTAGGGAAATGGGCAGACTAGGTGGGCCAAGCGGTCCTTATCTGCCATCAGATTCTATGTTTCTATGACCTGGGGTGCAAACAGGATGTAGCTATGGTTGCAGTACTAAAGGAACAAAAGAAAACTGATACCTTCTCTTGATAAAAAAGCTGGCAGTTGAAACGGACCTTAGCTGTGGTAGTGCAAACAGTTAATTAGCTGTGATAATCAGGCAGGCAAAATATGGAGGAACAAACTAGTTAGGTTGTTAAACATAAATAAAGCATAGCTAGAGTTGCAGTATAGAGAGAGCAAAGTGAAACTGATATTTCCACTGAAAACATAGGCATACGTACATCATGTGATAGTTCCAAAGATGCCACCATAGAGGTCATTTATACATGAAAATGTGTGGGTATATATTTTTTTTTTTTGCATAATATTTTTAAGCTGTAATGCAAGTTCTACTCACAACAAGCAGTACATACAAGTATGTTATATATACTAGCAACCATAAAATGTTATACTTTGAGATATAAAATCCCACATTTCATTAATCCCACCCCTGGATAATCGATGGGGAGTACTCATAAATGGTAGAAATTTAAGATAGAAATCTTAATTCAAAAGCCTACAGCACAAAGAGGTCTGCATAAGAGGGAGGTGACACCAGCCGGCCCCTAATGAGCCCGTCATTGTGTGAGCTACCAGTCCACAATCCCCTCTATATGTTGCAAAACCACAATAACATAACTGCTCCATAATAATAAACATTCCCTTATGTTAAGAGTTCTCTCTCTTTAACCTGCAATCTACTTGATATGTATTTTAGCCTCTATGATAATGGAATCAGGACAAACATTCCCCAATCTTGAGACAGTCCCACAAGTCCAAAGCACAAGGTAGAGAGATGATCAGAATCCAAAATTATTGTCCAAGCTCAAAATCATCTTCGTGTCCCCTCGCTAATAGCCTTAAAATGTTAAGCCCTCCCAAACATGAAACAGATAACCATCATAAAATGCTTACTAATGAAAACATTAAAGGGAACAGAACAAAGAGGGGAGAACCCACTACATGCCATCAGTACTGTACCCTACATAGGGGCTTCATTGTATAGTCACTCTCCTGCAGCACCCTCAGGTCTCGGTTCTTGGGATACTTCCTGCTCCATGCGGACTAATGCCTTCTCTGACTCTGAGGAGTCATTAAATGGGTAAACCCTGTCCTTCCACACAATTTACAAATGGCATCCCCATATCTAAAAGTCCTCCGACATCTAGCTGTGGCCAAAGTGCAATCCCGGTCACCTACACTGGAGCAGATCACCCAAATACATGGGGACCATCCTGGTCTTGAGGCGGCCTGAAGGAGGTTGTACGAAATGCCCGGTCCAAAGAAAGCAATGAGTCCTCCTCCCCAAAGCCGAGCATATCCAGAAGAAAAGAGATGGCAAATCCAAGGGGATCTTCTCCCTCTGCTGACTCAGGTAATCCTAATATATGAATATTTAGCTCCCGTAATGGTTCTCCAATGATTTGTTGCGGCCACACAGCACGCCATTGTCCCCAATCAATTTAGTCATGACGGCCATCGTTTTATTCAAGTTATGTTCCAGCTTGGACACTACTTCTTGAGTAAGTTCTGCCTTGGTCTCTAAAGCCACTATTTTTGGGGTTAGAGTCAAACTTACGGTCCAAATCTTGGACTGACCGAACCAGCCGCTGGAAAGTCAAGTTGATCATTACAAGGGATACAGCCTCCATGTTAGCAGTATTCGTGGCCCCTGCTGCACTACCCTGAGAAGGCCCAGCTTCCCTCCTGCTCCTCAGATGAAAAAAATCTGGTGAAGCAGCTGTGAAGCCTTTAGTTTTCCCCATTTTCAGCCACAGAGGATCATACAAGTCTCTAGAAATTGCTTTGTTAAGAGAAAAGCTCCTGATGAGTACTTTTAATAGTAAAAACTTCTTAAAATATACAGTGCTACCTAAAGTTGCTACCCCCCTCGTGGCTGCTTAGCAGTGCCCCCCTTCCCGTATGGGTATATTTGCCATTGGTGGAGCAGAGTGGCTGGTGATTGCCACCAGTGGAGTGGGAGCCAACCACAGGTGCAGCTCCTTCCTGCACACAGAGTGTCTCTGTGCCAACTGCCTGTGGAGAGACCCTTTGTCTGAGACTGGTCATATTGAAGAAAATATAGGAAGGGTTGGAAAACAGGAGATAATAAGTTAGCCACAAGAAGGTGGCTACTGAAGAAATGGATGTTTCAGCTCAAAGAAACCTATTAACAAAGTCTACTGAAATACATCACACAGAATAAGGGTGTAGAAGCTCAGAATATTAATTTCAAGATATTGCAAATAATGGGGTACTTTGTACACATTCCAAAAATTGATTCTTTTTTATTCAGTAGTATACAGTGAAAAATTCTTGGGACTAAAATAAATCTTGAAACGTACTAACAAAAAAGTTGTATACCAACATTGATAGCCAGGGCTAGTCCCTTAGTCATCCCTCCCCCATCCCGACTATTTTCCACTCTTCACCACATTGAGTGTTCTTCCTGATTGACTTGTTTAGAAAGGGAAATTGCAGGCTCCTAGCTTTGCACCAGGAGCTGACATCATCTCCATAAAACTCCCTTCTCACTAGTCCAATCCCACACTCCCCAAACAGGCATTTGTTTAAAGATGGCCTCCCAGGCCCTGAAGAGGGATCAACCTGCAATCCACTGTTTTAAGTTCTGTGCTTTTACCCTCTGTACCATTCATCCAGAACTGTATTTTGTGCAATATTTTCCATTTTTTCTTTATTACTGAGGAAAGTGACATGACAACAAAATTACTATCCCTTGGACTTTATTAGCTTTGGCTGCTAGTCTACACATGACATCATAATGCCCTGTTTCCAACATCATAATTATCTCCACAGCAACAGATTGGGATGTCACAGACAAAACTGTGACTGCAGAAGCATGCAAGCAGACAGAGAAAATAGGGTCTAGATCCTGATTCCATGCAAATGTCCTTAGTAATAAACAAATAAGGGTGACAATTACAAAAAAGGGTGAAATATAAGCTAAACTGTGTCTAGATATTATGTTTTTCAGAATTGTCCCAGCAATATCAGGGGTTCTTTAAAGCCCTGTTACACTACAAGCAAACATTTGTCATTTACAAATGCTAGTTCTATCTCAGTTTGGTAGTTTGTGAAAGTTTAGTCTCCTTTGAAAGTGTGCCCTTCCCCTTTTAGAAGCATCATCAAAGTCAAATTTTATTAAAATATTTTTTCGTGACAGCAGTACAGTAACAATATTCACTATAATTTTATTCAGAATCATTATCAACAGTTTTTGTTTCTAAATCATTACACAAGCTTATGAGTAGTCACATGTGTCACAAACGCACTCAGCAGGTCAGGCCCTCTGCTCCCACAGTGCCAACTTCCGAGCGCAATAGTGTAAACAGGTAACAGACAGGGTAACCCTCCTGTCTGCTTTTGGGTCCGAATCACCTTCAGTCTCAAGTTCTGGGGGGATTCAAACTGTGAACCTTATGCTAGCGTACCCAATGTACAGGCTCAGATACGTACAATCTAAAGGGGACTGTGGTATAATCTTTCACCAGGGTCACCAAGCCAGGTTTTCAGAATGAACCTTTAAAACTCCATAAAAGACCTTAGGTATATTCTTATCTTTTCCTAGTTTAGTAACACCATCAAGCTTTTGAACAGTTTTTGTCAGTCTTAACCCTATATACGTCACATGCAAAAAAAAAACTGGCAGACATCCAGATAGTCTTTCAAATAACGATTTTACTAAAAGATGATAAAAATATAAACACAGAACAACATATCAAAGAGCATACAATCACTTAAAAGAAAACTAGAGACAAACTCCTACCAGCATACAGTTTAGATCTTTTCTATCTAATGTATTTCCTCTTTAAGTGCTTATCAGAGCTGTGTGCCTTTTTAGAGTCCCAAAATGGAATATATCTAAACAGTTCAGACACAGTATAGTTTAAACTGTGTCTCTCCACACCCCTTCTGTGAGTCATCTAGCACCTCCTTTAAGAATATTAAAAAAATACAAACAGGATGTCCTATCAGGAGGTATATTAAGTAAGGTGACATCAACAAAAACTCATTATCCAAATTATGGTCTTTTGATCTACCAGTTCCCTTGAAGTTTTACAACCCTGCAATCCCTCACCCAAATGTGAGATAGCTGACAGGAATCAGCTTAATGATGTCCTGTTTCTGAAGTCATAAAATGTATATTCTAGTTTCCCAGCTTCAGAGTAGCAACAGGTCATAAAACAGCCATAAAATGCAATTTCTCAAGGAAGTTAATTACATTACAGAGACCTCCTGTCAGTGTAATATATGTAGCTTCACTGAAACCTGGTGGGGGGGGCACCCATGGAGCACAGGCTGTCTTATGTGAGACAATCACATACTACATTTTTATACTACAAATAGCATACAATAATCATAACCAGCTGGTCAAGTGTCACAGTTATACTATACCAAGTTGCTCTAATACTGCATTCTAAAACATTGTTAGTTATTGTAAAAAAAAACATGCCTGGATTTTTGAAACATGGATGGAGATAATTCAAAGGCATGGTCATGTGACCTCACTCCCAATCCATCAGTTAACCTGTTTATTTACTTTATGTATTTATTGGTAGCCACCAGTGCTGGAATTATGGGGGAAGGGGCTCAGGGCTCGGCCACCCAGCTCTGAAGTGAGTCTTAGTAGCTTGCGCATCACTGCCTTTGACTTATAATATGAATGGGGACACAATTTAAAGATATGGGCTCACATATTCAAACAAGATGCACAGCCCAAAATGGAGATGCGTGGTGCATCCCAGAAAATGTGTGGAAGTGCAATATTCAAAAGGGAGAGCTGTGTTGCTCATTTCTGAAAGCACGATAACACAGAAATAATGTATGAGGTACAAAAAAAAGGGGGCGGGGTACCTGTATATGCAGCGCAAGTGTATATTCAGCCAAAGTGTAGAGCGCATACGTTGCACATCATAAAACTGTGCCACACAAAGTTAGATACATAACAGTATGGCCTAAATCAGCCAGCCACACACAGGCAGGCTGCAGAACTGCAGACAAGTGACCCTGAGATAGCCCTCAGAGATGCAGCAGGATGTGCTCCAGGCACCCACACACAGCAGTCATGCCAGGATGGTAGTACCCAAAGCCAGAGTCGTGCTGTGCTGGCCTGCCGGACACCTGCTGGGTACCACTGGGTAACACTTCCAGCATCACCAGTCAACCACCCCCTCTGTACACCCAGGTCGGGGACACCCAACTGAAACATGCTAGTCAGGTGTTCCCCTAGCACACAAGTAGAGCAGACAGCTACAATGTGGCATCTATACCAAGTGCCAAGGCCTGCACCAATGTGGCCATCAGAGTGCCACCCAGTGGAGGCATGCACCCATAGTGGCATCTGGAACAATGGTGAACAGGATGCATGGTGGTAATGGTGGCAGCATAGCATGGGTCAGGGATATCCCAGTGACACACACCCATGGTGGAACACTATAGGTGCACCAAGCATGCCCATGCGAGACCCACACCACCAGGAACCACATACATGTCATAGATGCTATCCCTGCAGTTTGACAATACCACAGGAGCCCTAGTTTGCGCCACTGTGGTGTATTGTTGGTGGACAGTGCACAGCTGTGAGCAGTGTGGGGCAGGGGTAGTACCACCTGCAGCTTGGAGTGGCAGGGGCATGCTCCAAGGACACCAGACACTTCTAGTGCTGTGCATGCAACCACCTAGGGCACAGACATGGCCATGGGTAGTAGCACTGCAAACCTCTCAACTGTCACACAGTATGGGGTACAGCACTCATGTTATCACTCAGACATCCTCTGACACACATAGAGTGGGTGACATTACACACTGACCACTAGGACTGTTATGCAGAATTATCTGATAATATGGGATGCTAGGTATAGGCACACTGTAGCAACATTGGTGCACTCATTTCCACAGTCTTCTGAGATTGCACCATCAAGTTTGCTGCTCTGTCACATGTTCTGACCAATTGTCACACATCTTAGCACACATTTGGATGCTAAGGGGTTAGGTGGTATGTTGCACTGTACTCAGGCCAATGCAGTTCACCCACAAACAATCATGCTTTCCACCTGTCTGCTAGATTTCACTACCTCCTGATCACTTTTGTGGAGTGGTGGTGCTGCCCTGTAATGCTGGAACTGCTCATGCCAATTGTATGCAAATGGCCTGTATACATTCCAGTAATGAGATACAAATGTGCTGTTGGGGTGCTGACTGTGCAGTAAGGCCATTTGCATATCATGGCTGAATATTGCAAATCTGCATGCCATGCAAGTGGCTTTGCATAGCTCACTTCCCCCACTGAGCTGTGGGCACCTGCCTTGCATCCCTCACTGCGCAATCGTGCTTGTTCAGGATATTCAGTCACATGTGCATTATCACATATTATGGCTCTACTTCTGATTATACCATTATTTTGTGCCAGCACAGTTGAGTTGCGCAGCACAAGCACTTGCGTGATGCAGCCTGCCACTTTTGAATATGGGGCCCATGAACTTTGGGGGTCCCCCTAGCTCTAAAGTTTAATTTTAACACACACTGGTAGCCACATAAGGTGAACTGCATCATGTGCCTTTTTTCAGCAATGACCCAGACTGAAGGTGAAACACAGTGATGTATACAAATGCATGACAGTACAAACTACTACAAAAAACAGAAATATGCAAATACAGCATCAGAGAAGACAATAGATCAGTTTCCAAAGCAATTACATTCAGATAAAGTGGTGAGATGGTGGACTACCCCAGACTCAAATTATGCAAATGCTGTCTCATTCTCAGTGTAAGGGTGTTGTTTATTCTATAGCCAAGGACCTGCTTGAGGAAGGCTCTTTCAACAATTTTTATTTTGGTGCTGGGTAACATAAACAGGCAAGTGCTCAATAGACTTCAGATTGTAGTGACCATGCAGTATTTGCAAGAGATTATGTAACATCTCCATCTTATTTTTGTTAAATATATTAAAGAGTAGATTGTACTACAAGTATATTCCTGCAGTGGAAGAAAATTGCCTGTTTGGGAGTATGGCATGCAGTGGTACATTACAATTTAGTGCATAGGGAGGGGTATCACTAACAGAAGGAGGGAGATAATGTTGCCACTGTATTAGTCATTGGTGAGACCAGACCTGGAGTATTGTGTCCAGTTCTGGAGAGAGGGTGGGTGGCCACACCTCATAAAGGACAGAGACAGGGTAGAGGCCTTCCAAAGAAGGGCAATGAAAATGGTGCATGGGCTGCACCAAACATCCTATGAGGAGAGACTGAGGGATCTAAACATGTGCATCCTGGAAGAGAGGAGGAACATGACAGAGATCTTTAAATACCTTATGGGGGTGAATAAGGTACAGGAAGGGAGCATTTTTCAGAAAAGAAGGTGTACAAGAATGAGGGGGCATGCAATGAATATGGGGGGAGTTTAGAAGGGATGATACGAAGTATTTCTTTAATCAGAGGGTAATGGATGCCTGGAACTATCTTCCAGCAGGGTTGGTGGTGGCAGAAACACTGGTAGGCTCCAAGCACACATTGATTAGGTATAATAGAAAAACTTGTATCAAATGGTGGTGGAGGGGGGTAGCTGGAGATTAGGTATGGTCTTTGGTGGTAGAATAGGCAGGTAAAAGAGGGGCAGACTAAGTTGACCAAGCGGTCCTATTCTGCCAACAAATTCTATGTTTCTGTGTAATACAAATCTGCAAATCCAAATGAATACAAACTATGCTTATTTAACTCCTGCTTGGAAAGGCCTCTGAACACATAGTCTTTGGTTAAACTAATTAACTTTTTTAAAGATATTCAGTATTTTCCACCACAGTGCCAAGGTGTCACATGAGATTTGTATCAGCTACCGATTATTAGCTTCTGGTAAACAGAACTAACAGGTTAAACATTCAGTTTTACTGAATAGGTCACAGAATGCACTTGTAGCCTCCAACATTTTTTTTTGGTTCAGCAGAAATTTGAGATCTTTGATTAATAGGTATCCATTTGTTCTATCTCACAGAAGCCAAGGGGTCTGTCAACTAAGGCAGAGATCTCCAAACTACTTCTATTCTGTGTGTGTGTGTGGGGGGGTTTGGCAAGAATAGTCTATCTGAAGTTTTCTAACTCGCTATGCTTTCAAATAGAAAGCAGACAACCAACTTCATACAGGTGAAGACACCAGTATTCCCATTTAAAGTCCTTTATCATTTACATTACCTGAGTGAAAAGATAAGAAACTAGGGGCCTTATTCTCAAAACCCTTAGAGGGATGCAAGATGCATGCACCAAACATTTCTGATGAAAGTGGCACCTTGCATCCAAAGATATGCCAATTGCTATTCTAAAAGGCAGCCTGTGGCAAACCACAGGCTGCATGTGCCATAGGGGGCTTGTGCCATCATTGTGCCCAAAACTCCGATGTGACATGGCACAATGGGGGTCCACAGCAGCAACAACCTATTCCCAAAGGGCTGCTGCCACAACTTCTAATGTGGTATTCTCAAACAACCCCTGGGAAGACATCCATCAAAGTATATTTACGCCAGTTATGAGCTGGTGTAAGTACACTTTGCCATCCAATGGGGGTTGTGCCAATGTGCCCAAATGAATGTGACCCATACAACTGCCCCCATGATCACAGAAACCCCCCCAATTCCTAATCCTCAATATTCCCACTAAGCAAGCCCCTGTGGGCTATTGTTGCCCAGCCCTGATCCCTTACAATATTAATACACACACACCCAAGCCCCAATCCCTGAAAATCATCTGCAGTAGCCCCCTCTCCAAGCCCTGAACCCCAAATGTAATGCCTAAGCCCCGCTGGGCTATTGCCCACCCAAGTCCCGATCCCTGATGTTTTGTATTTTTTTCCGTTCTGCTATGATATGCATATAAATGTACAGTTTTATTAACCCTAGCCCACCCCCCCGAGCTGTGCCAGACCATCCCACTTCCCCCACCCATACCCAGCCAGCGACTGGCTCAGCCCACCTCTCACCACTGCGTCCAGCCACTGACTGAGCTCTGTATGAGCACATACTGTCAACAGTACTTAGTCCATGAATGACAGCAGCTGACATGGCACTAGGGGGAAGAAATCATTAAAATGACAAGTAAGGGGAAGGTGTTGCTAGTTGTAGAATTCTACAGAACATCTGAGGGGCATCTATAAAACATCTGAGGGGCAAGACAGATATACATTGTAAAACTTTCATTAACCGTAATTCGGAAGAAGTAGTGTACACTTTAAAGTGTCAATGCAAGGCTTTTATGTAGGAAGAACATAAGGAATTTCAAAACTGGGATTACTGAACATGTCAGAGACTGGAGAGATTGTAATGACAAGTATGCAATAGGATGACATGTGATGGGGAAAAACAAAACTGAACATGCAGTAACATCCAATTCTTTGGTATCCCAAAAATTAGAAGGAATGATGGGGGGGATTGGAAAGGAATGGTCAGCAATTGTGAAACCATGTGGATCTTTAGGACATGGGCCTGTTTCCACCGGGACTAAATGAATCTATAGAATTGGTCCATCATTTGTAGGATTCATTGTTCCCTTCCCACTTCCCCCCTCTCCCCCTTCTCCCTCCCCTCTTTCTCCTCTCTTTCCCATTCTAACATTTGTGTCCCCCACTGTTCCTTTCCCCCTTTTTCCTTCTCCATCCTTTTTGGTGATTGATAATGTAAGATAGTTTGTATACTTGTCATGCCCACATGGAAAACTTGCTTCATTTTGTTTTTGTAGTTTGTATTCCGTATGTTTGTTTTGGATGTACTGAATTTAGCAGTTCTCAAAGAATACATTTGCATTATTATGTTGCACAATATGTCTATATAGAATTTTAGTGTACTTTGCTTTTTTACAGTCCCTGCATTCTGAATTTCACACAAAAGAGTATATGTGACATTACATATACATTGTATACAGAAGCTGGCATATAACCCCAACCTTGCACTTATGTCCTGGGCCTATTTTGCCCTATATACTGTGTATAACTGTATAACTGTGATATATGTCCTCTGTTGTTTACAGCTGTTACTGCTGTGCTAATTTACCTTGTCGGCTGCTTCTTGTCACAAAAATTGTTATTTGATACTATAATATCCTAAGTATTCAATGTGCTCTGCTTGTATATTCATGCAATCGTGTATCCTTAAGCTGCTTTTTATTTGCTTCTGTTAACTGTTCACTTGATAACCTGCATGTTATCATATCCATGTGTACCCCCCCCCCCCAGTCGCACCAGGAGATGAGCATCTGGTTGCTCAGTGTGCCTTTCCTGGTGAAACAATGGCAATAAATAAATAAAATACAGAGACAAAAAAGCGAATGTCCTGTATGATTTACAGTATATACCAAGAAGACAGATTGCAGTATACTCTTGTTACCAGATAGCTGTCACCCAAAGCACGTGACTGGGGCCATACCAAAAGGACAATTAATTAGAGCTAAGTGTAATTGTACAGACACAGAAGTCTACAAAATAAGGGAACAACAACAAGTGGATAGATTCAAAGTGAGAGGGTATAGCCAGGAAATTATTCATAAAGCAGTTAGAGAAGTACAGACTTTAGACAGAACATCGCTGTTAACCAATACTTCATCAACTTGTACAGGATTTAACAAATGCATTAATTCCTGATTGCCCTAGATTTGTTACCACCTAAACATATGGCGTGAACAAGTTAGGAGAAATAATTTTTCACAGATAGCCGATTTTACAGAGTTACCCAAAACTAAGGAATATTGCTGAACAAAATCCTAATTTTGTCCACAGATGTGCGAACAATATAGGAAACATGGTGGTATTAGCTTTTTTCAAACCACAAATAAACACAACAGTTTTCTGGAAAATTCCAGATATTAAGAAAAAATGTGACCAGTGTTTATATTGTGATTTTTTAATCCTGGGGGCATCTATAGAACATCCAAGGGGCAAGACAGATATTTTTTGTAACACTTTCATTAACTGTAATTTGGAAGGAATAGTGTACATTTTAAAGTGTCAATGCAAAGTTTTTATGCAGCGGGAACAATAAGGAATTTCAAAACTCGGATTGGCGAACATGTCACCATTGTGTCAGCATACTGAAATCTATGACATCCCCAAAGTCTGTGATAGCTATGAATTAAGAAACTCAATGAGAAGATTTTACAAAGAGATAAGATGTTGAAACAACAGAAGAGAAAAAGAGAAACATATATGGTGTTGGTTTCTGAAATCGGGACATTGTTTTCACTATTTTTTAACTATATATATATATATATATATATATATATATAGTTCTTTTAATTTTGTGGGACAATACAGAAAACAAGTAGAGTTTGAAGTGACAATGTCAACAAATAAATCTTGTAGATTGCTGGGTACTTTTGAAATGTCCTGTTTCGGAACTTAATATGTGCCAAAATAATAACAAGATGTTTGCTGTCTCTTTAACTAACAGGACTGGGGAATTTATTCTATGGTGGGGTATAGTATATTGTATTGATCATAGGTACTTTAATTACATTTAGCGCAGCTGAAATAAGACTTGTATTCACTTGGCATGAGAAGTGATGTGATTAAGAATGTGGTTTCATGTAGGCATCAGTGTCATATAAATTAAATGAACATTGATAGCCTTATATTTATTGCCTGTGATCTAGCATTTAACTCTAGATACTTATTAGACCATTCTTAATGTTCTCTATGGTGTGTGTAATTATTTAATTATTTATGTGATATTTTCACAAGCATTTTGTACTTTAGCACACTATTTAATGGGGTACTTAGGACCACATGATTGTCCTCTGAAGAAGCTCCGCCCAGATGGAGCAAAACATAAGGGTGTTTTTTTCCACCATGTTGCTAGTGGGGATGGTAGCTTTTGGGACAGTCCATCTCCTCTTTTTAATTTAAACTGTTTGATGTCTTGCTGCTTTGTAAGAGCACTTTTTTGCAACCTTGTTCCCACAAATGAGAAGTAGAAAATAAAATGTGAGTGCATTCTATACTTTACCCTCTGTGGCCAGTTTATTTATATGCAGCTCATTTCTAGTTGCAGTTTAAGTGCTTCTATATTGGTCTGTGGTTGGTACATCTATTTTTATGTTGGCTCATGCATGCGCAGCCAACATATTGTGGTAGTAGCAGATTTGGAGGCACGGTCATTGTTGGGCAGATGCAGGGCATGCATCAGTAGGTGCGTCCCTCATTCCCCAATCAGCCTGTATGCTGGCACCACATGCATACTTAATGTGGTGATCACTTCAAAGAAAAGGTCTGCTGCAATGAGTGCGAAGCTTTCATGCAGCAGGACCATAACAGCCTCCCGACATCCATGCAACATGGCTGCAGTGACTGCCACGGCCTCCTATGACAATGCTGATGGCGGTGCCCACTCCCTGTTGGCATAATAACCCCCCATTTAAAACCCCCTTGGCATTGTGCCCCCCCATCAGTTTTTCTTTGCTGATGGGGGGCCCAGTCCCTGTCGGTGTTTATCCCCATCCCCATTTATTTTGCTGACTGGGGAGCCCACTCCCCATCAGCATAATGTATCTCCCCCCCTGCTTTTGTTGTGTGTCAAGCGGGGATGCCCAATCCCCCTCAGCTCGTCTCTCCACCCCCCTTCAGTGTGTGCTGGCGGGGTTCCCAATCCCATCGGCTACAGCATCCCCGAAAAAAAGACTTCCGGTGCTTGCGCTGGAGTCTACTCCAGCGTTCAAATTCTCTCTGCAAAAACCCCGTCCTGATATTTTTTACCTATAAAAAAACAGTCCCTCGCGTTCTCCTGCCCGTCTCCCACAACCCACACCCACCCACTGCGCATTCTGCCTCCCCACACCCCCTGACCCCATACTTACCTCTGGAGTCTGGCGCGTCGATCTTCCGTGGATCAGGAACAAGTCTGCACTCTTCAAAGATGACCGTGAACTGAGGAAATGCCGGTAAGTTATATGATGGAATAAATAGGGTTTTTTCAACTTTAATGCATATGTCAGGCATTTTTTGGAATTTTGGCACCAAATTTTCAACATGGGGTTTTTGGGACCCCTCCTCATGAATTCTGGCACCATCATGGCATTAATCAGCCCCAAAAGGTGATTTTGCAGTCATTGCACAGAATCACCTTTTGGGACAGATTAATGAAATGACAGTGCCACTGTTCATGAGGAGGGCTCTCAAAAAGCCTATGTTGCAAATCTGGTAGGAAAAATCCCCCAAATGACTGTTTTATGAGCGTGTATTGCACAGTTTCCATGCACGCTTGTAACTCCGTGAATTTGTAATATTTTCACTCCAGATTTTCAACATTGCCATTTTTCCACACCTCCTTATGAACAATACAGCTGTCATTTTACATACCCATGCCAAAATGTGTTTTCGCATGTCCGGCGCAGAATAGCGCGGTCGCTGTGCGAAATAAGTTTTCAGGACAGTTTGAAGAAATGACGGTGACACTGTTGATGAGTAGAAGTCCTAAAATGCCTATGTTGAACATTTGGGTAATGAAATTCCTTAAAACGATTGTGTTACAAGTATGTGTTGCACAGTTTCCAGGCACCCTTGTAACTTCGCAAATTTGCAATATTTTCATGCCATATTTTTAACACTGGCATTTTTTCACACCTCCTTTTGAACAGTACAGCTGTAATTTTTCACATCCTGCCCAAAATGTGTTTCCACACCTGTGGCACACAATGGCGTGGTCGCTGTGGGAAATCAACTTTTGGGACAGATTAACAAAATCACAACACCACTGTTCATGAGGAGTGGTCCCAAAATGCCTATGTTACAAATGTAGCTAACAAACTCCCAAAAATAATTGGGTTATGAACCTGTGTTGTGCAGTTTCTATGCATGCTCATGACTTCACCAATTTTTCATATTTTCACTCCAGATTTTCAACGTTGCCATTTTTTTATGCCTCCTCATGAACAATGCAGTTGTCATTTTCCATGTCCTGCCCAAAATGTGTTTTTGTCCCTGTGTCACCAAATGGCATAGCCACTGTGCAAAACCACCTCTTAGCTAACAAACTTATAGTGCCACTTTCATGAGGTGGGCTCACAAACAGCCCATGTTGAAAATTTGGAGTGAAAATACTGACTCACGTATATGGTGTTAGGGTTTCCAACTATAGCACCCCACCCTGTAGAGACTTACAGGCATCAGGGGTGTGACTTGGGATCATCGGCTGTAATAATCATGCCATTCCACACCCACCCCACCGTGCAACCAGTGACAGGCATTGTGGTGTGCCTTGCAGTGATCGGCCACAAAGTTCACCCCATTCTCCTATGCTGCACCCACCTCAGAGTATTTCCTTATGGAATGGGGTAAGTATAATGCCAAAAGAACCCAAAGCACACCACAACATTTGTCAGTGTCTACAGGGTAGGGTGAGGTATAATGGCACGAGTGTTATAGCTGACAACTCAAAGGCACACCCCAATGCCTGTCGGTCTCTATAGAGTGGGAGTGGGTTTGGCGTCACTTCAATACTTCACTGCCATTCCTATTATGCATCTCTAACTTCGGCACTACCAATGCCAATGCCAATGCCAGCGAGACAACATTCACATTGACAAATACTTGTTGTTTCTGCTACACCTTTAAACAGGAAGACCAAGTGCAGTTCTTTAAGATGTGCAAGGATAAAAGTAAAGGAGGACACTCAGTGTTAGTGAAGGAAGGACGATTCAAGGGAAACATCAATGAAAACTGCTTCAAAGAATGAGCGGTGAACACTTGGAATAAACTTCCAGAGCATGATTATATTGTATTTTTTATGCCCTTGTCATGACCAACTGTAAATTGTTGCCCGTTGTGCCTCCTCCAGTAGCTGTTACCTGTTAATGTGCCCCACAACCTAAGCCATCAAAGAATTGCTCACTGATGTGTGTCTGATGTATTGTCTTGCTTGTACTTCCCTCCTCACCCCGGGTTGCACCTGAAAATGAGCCTTGGTTCAGTGTGCCCCTCCCAGTCACTAGTTTTCAATAAATAAATACATAGAGCAGGTGATGTCAACTGATACTGAAATGACCTTCAAACTCTGACTCAGCAACTACTTTGAAGAAAATGAGGTGACAAAGTACTCCCACTGAAATGGTTGGAGGGAGGAACTCAAAGTACTGCTGGTCTTCCTCACTCTCCAAGTATGTATATATGTATGTATGTATGTACATGTATGTATGTATGTACAGTATATAAGTATATATGTATGTATGTATCTGCATACAGTGGAGCAGCATAATGCAATATAATTCTGCAACATTCTGCAGTACCTTTACTGCAGGAAACAAGGCAATTTCAATGGCAGTTAATCCCTTTTGCAATTCAGGAATCTGTGACACTGTGGTGCATATTGGTGGGATCTACTGTATGTATGTGTGTAGGCAGATATGATTTTTTATTATTTTGATCATGGGCAAATTGGGGAAGAAGAGGGAGATAACTAAGGAGTTGAGGTGTGCAAGGGACTAGCTCAGTCACCTGGAAGAGAAAAGTAGTTTTTTTTTTACTTTTTTTAATTGCCAAATAAGAATATGCCTAAATAATACATATTATTCCTTATACAGTACTGAATAATGAACAGTACATTATTTATGCTTTCTGGCTATTAGAGAATAATATATAGGAAGCTTATAGATAATACTACTGGAAGTGGCATATTATTAGTTTTTGCGCACACTCAAAGTGTGTGAGATTCATAAATCTCAAGAGATTGACGCCTAAGAGGTTTATGTAGACATTACACACTGAGAGTGTATAAAAAAAGGAATTACAAAACCACTTCACATACTTTGTTTTTTTAGAATTGCTAGTTTGAGAGGTTGAGATCAGGTTTATTTTTAGGGTTGAACCAAAAGACCTATGGGATTACACTTGCCACAGTGTTCTTGCAGGGCAGTGTTTTCCATACAGTTGAAGTTTTCACTCTAAGACACACATTTACCCCATCTGAACAGAACATCATAGCATATTGAAGTTGGAAGTCAGATGAAATACAAGATGTAGGGTCTGCATTCCATGTTGGTTATTGATTGATCAATTGTTTTTCTACAGTGAGAGGCACTGCTTCTCCATACAACAAGTCTTAGTTTGCATGAGCGGCCTCATATTCGTGTATGTGGCAGCAGTGGCACTCACGACTTCAGAGGGACAGTCACTCAGTAAGCCAGGATAAGACAGCTCTTGTGTGACTGAGTGCAACACAAACATGGTTGATGATGCACATATGTGTATTACTAGTGTATTATGGAGTCTGAAATGGTTTTCAAACTGTACTTAATCAGTAATTATCATTTGTTACTCTCACAATCCTATCTTAGAGGCTATTACAGCTGGGGTACTGGGGAATAGGAGGAACTGAGCAGCTGCAATTATCTTCTTGGGTTTGTGCCTCCCATTATGGAGGGTGAAGAGATGGAAGTTTAGGGGCTTATGCCAATCCAAGGTATGGAATAGGGAAGATCTTGTTCGGCAGGATGTCACAATGTATAAGAAAGTGTCAGGTGAAGGTGCTGGCAGGAGGCCAGATGGATCAATGCTTTGTCTTGGGCCTGTTGCCCCACCTCACATTATGAACTAGGGTCTGAGGGGTTGAAAAAATTGTACAGCAGACTTTTGATCCATATAAGCTGCAGGGCTGGGAGAGAGAGAGAAGGGTTAAGGAGAAGGGTATGTTAAAAACAATGTTGTGGGAGGGGGCTAGTAGGGGGTGAGATAAGATTTATAAACTACTGCAGGAGTAGAAAGGGAGGTGGGACAGGAGATAAATGAGAATGTTTGAGTGGGGGTGGGACTAGACTCAACCATATTAGTCCAGCGGCATAGTTAGAAAATTGAGCACATTTTGATACCAATGTCACACTTTGTAAGGTGATAGACATGGTAAAGCTGATTCATTTCTGATATAGTGCCATATCCAATTAAGCTACAGGACCATTTTTTATAAAAATGTCATGTAAATCAATGTATTTACCATATGTTTTCAGTATGCTCTCAAACATGAAGCCAGATGGGCTTCTAAAATCACCATGCTTAGTAAACTACCCTAATTTTGATGTATGGAGGTATTTTGTGATATCCAAATGTACGTTTACCTTCATTTCTGCCCATGGGTTAGTCAGCTTGTCACTTTGATTGTCTACCATATGACACCTATGGTAAATTATGAGTACATTTAAACTGCTGCTCCTAACTGGCTAAGAAAGACAAACTATATAGACCTAGAACTGATATAGATAGTGCGAGCATTTGGTGAAGGTACTATCTCTGATGCCTCTTTGCATAATCATGCATTAAGTGTAGCTTAGTTGTCTCTTGACATTAGCAGAATACGTTCATTGTTCGGAGTTTGTATCACAATTGGGTACCTATACAAATGATTTTAGATCTCATTTGATGTTTGCAGTCTTCTGAAGCTGCCAATATTGGAAGACTAACACTTAGTTCCTTGTGTTTTCCTTATTTTGCAGAATAAACGGGATGAAGCAGTAGAATGTAGTCATTATTTGGTACTTATGAAAAATGGAAAAACGTCCCAAGGAATATCAGCTGAAAAGTGATAGTCCTTTTCCAGGGTCTTCAGTGACTGTCATTTACTGGTTAAAGTGTATTATATGTCAACATGTCACAGAAGAATGTCTCCAGTGTCCTGCAAAGTCCAAGAAAAAGGACTCTGGTGCAGGTTACAGAGCAATAGAAGAGGATCTGCAGGGCTTTGCTGAGGTTCATGGGTTGCCCACAACTTTGAACTTAGCCTACTTAGATGAAGGTGGTGGACTTACAGACATTCTACTTAAGCATAGTGCCTTGTGGCATAACACAGAAACATAGTAACATAGACTTTGACGGCAGATGAGGACCACTTGGCCCACCCAGTCTGCCCATTTCCCTACTTACTGGATAAGCTGCAGATTCTAGTTAACCAACAGCCTACTTCCTGCTACCCCACAATATAATTGCCTTATGTCTGTCCCATGCATGTTTTAATTCCCCCAGAAGATTGCAAACATCAAATGAGATCTAAAAACATTTGTATAGGTACCCAATTGTGATACAAACTCTGAACAACGAACGTATTCTGCATAAGTCATGCAGAGATATGTGTAACAAAACTAATATTTTGAGTTGTGAAAAGAAATTCATTGGATGCTGACCAAGAGAAGGAGTCAATAGAAATCCCCAAACACACTCGCTCCGCTTCCAATATCCAACAAAAAGATCCAGCTCAAGCGGTATGCTTCTTCTGTGACCAGGTGTCCTCTGTAGATGATCTAGTACAAGCATGCACTTTTGGATTAGACTCACGCATTCGGTCAGTGGCTACTCAGTTGGAATGATACCAAGCTTCTTGCCAAGTTAAGTGCTGAAGACCTAATGGCCATTGAAGCAATGTTTCACAAGAAATGCCTTGCTGCATTCTATAATCATGCAAGGGATAAGGCTGAAAAAGAGTCATTCCAACCAGACAATGAAGCAAAGGCTCACAGTATTGTTCTTGCTCAACTAATTTCTTACATAGAAGATGCTCAGTTAGACAAATAGGCCCGGATTTTCAAACTGCACCCAAAAAGTGCACAACAGCAGGATCAAGCACAAGTCCACTGCGCCCATGCGCAAGAAGCGCGATATTCAAAAACTGCACGGGTCAAGATGCGCCTGCGGCACACAGCTGAATATCACACCACCTGCACCATAGCACAACCAGGGATGTGCAGTTGTGCAGTTCAGATGTGCCATAGCGCAACCAGGGATGCCCCATGGAGCAGGGCAGCAGTGCAACAGCACAACCAGGGATGCACAGGGACAGGATGCAGGGGCCCAACACCCATGCCACAGATGGGCAGAGGAGCACACAGCAGAACAGACATCGCCCCCCCCACACTCCATGCACTGCACAACCGGTGGAGAGCCGGAATAACCACTGGCCCATGGATACCAGCAACCAACCCACAGCCAGGGCATGGTGCCCCAACACACCCCCTGGCAAGCTGTGACCGGCACACAAGGAGGGCCGACCATCCTGTGCCACACCATCTCACCAATGCAGAGCACACCCTGCACCATGATCCCCATACACCCTGCCCAGGAGTAGCACCCAACAGTGCAGGACACCCCATGCATGCCACCACCCCCACTGTAACAATGCAACCCTGTGCACCACAGAGCCATGCAAGGCAGCCCCACCATGAGCACCCTGCAGTGGGTGGCAGCAGACAGCGATGCAACAACTGCATACACAGTGCCACCCTGCACATCCTCCTGAGGTACAGCTGAGAGACCGACCATGTGTTGGCACACGAGGTACCCCACATGCGAGACAGGGCATGCCCCGGACCCCACCACCAGTGGTACAACACCCTGCACACCCTCCCAAGGACACATCCCATCCCAGCACTGGCCACAACAGCCAGCACAGACACACACAGTGTTGCATTGAAGCATGCACCACACAGGATGCAATACAGTGCATGGACAAACACCCACCCATACCCAAGGGCACACCAACACAGGGACACAGTAGCGGGTCAACCAAGCCACTGGTGTGTAGCCACAGCAGCCGTGTACACATGGCCAGCACCCTTACATGGCACAGGTGTGCCAGCCACCCTGCGCAGGCACCATGATGCTGTATGCCACCAGCATGCGGCCGGAGCACAAGTGACAGATAGTGGAGCACATTCCCTGCAACAGACACAAGTGACAGCATGGAGGTGGGACAACAACAGCGGAGGCCATAGTGCCACCCGAGGTAGACGGGCACCACACCGGTGACAGGATCCAACCTGGCATTGTACTGGGTACAGTGGTTGTCCAGCATGAACAGTCACAACTGACATGCCAGCAGATGGTGCATATCACAGACATGCAAGGGTGTCAGCTGCACAGCCCAGGGACGGTCTCACAGGGGTGTCATGGACACACAGAATGCTCTGTGGACCACTGCACAGGCAACCAGTACACAGAGAACAACATACAAACCACAGACGGTGACTGATTCCCCCACCCAAACCATAGGCGGGTCCCTACCGGACACACACACATGCCCATGCCTGCACCACCCCCGACGCCATGCACACCACTGCAGCCAAGCACCTGTAGCCCGCTGCAAATCAGAGACCACCACAGTTGTCATAACAAAATGTATGTATTACACAATATAAACAATCAAACATATTTACAAATATATACAAGGGTGGGGGGAAAGGGTCACAAACCAGGTGGGGGCGGGCATGGGGCAGGGGTGTACAAATGGGAGAGGGAAGACGGGGTGTGAGGGTGGGTCCAGGGGGGTTAGGTGAGTCAGGGGGCATGGAGGGCCTATTGTCTGCCCCGCTCTCCAATCCTGTGGTGCCTCCGGATGCTCCGTCTCCGGACCCTGTGCAGCTCCATTCTCTCCAGAATTGCCAGGGATGCCTGCACCAGCTGCAGCAGCTCCTGCATGCCATGTTCTATGGCCATCCAGCATTGTCCACCTAGGACAAGGGAGCAGAGTCAATACGTGTGACTGTCCAGCCCTTTGCAGCCCACCCATTGTCCATGGCATACAGCCGTGTGCCACACCCCTGTGATGGTGTGCAACCACCCATAGTGACCACATCCACAAGTCCTGCCTACCCAGGCACCCACAGCCATGCTTTCCACTGCACACACCCACTGCCCATGTCCCGCACAGCACCACCGTGGTGTACAGTGACATGGCTATGCGGTGCAAAGACAGTGGCACTGCCATGTACCCGGTGCATGCATGAACCACCATTGATGCACTCCCAGACATGCAGTGCCACTGGATAGTGCTGACTGTAACAAGTTGCGTTCATGGCAGTGGTGTCAATGGATGGTGGCCATGGCCTGCTGCCCGCCATGTTACACAGCATGCAATAGTAATCATGGATGTAAGGCACTCACCGTCATCAGGCTGGTCCCTGCACCTGTGTGGTCCGGCATCCTTCCCGGCCTGCTGGTCATCTTGGTGCTGCCTCCTCTCCCTCGCCCACCGGCACTCCTCTGGGTCTAGGGTGCAAACATGGAGAGAGGAACATCAGTGCAATCAGGTAGCAAAGTCCATCCACCCCGGTGTGTGTGTAATCCCACACAGCCATACCCATCCACCCCCACCCTGATACCACCACCATGGCCAACACTGGACGGCCCCCCCATGTGCTGGACACATGCCACCGTGATACCCGTATGGATGTTAACAATGTATGGATGGGGCACCTACCTGTCCATGGCACCATGCCCCTCCTGGCATGTGCCCGCAGGTGGGCAAGCCTGCCTGTGTCCCTGTGCTGGAGGTCCCTGTATTGGTGGTGACACTGCTCAGCCATGCGCCTGATTTCTGTGGCCTCCTCCAGTGCCACCGTCAACTCATCCCATACTGCACTCCTGGCCCTGCCCAGGGGTGCATCTCCAAAAAGTGCCACAGCATGGGGCTCTACTATGGCCACCAAATTGGCCAGCTCCACCTGGCTCCAAACAGCAGCCCTCCTTCTTGCCATCTCTGAAGCTGGTTGGAGTCAAAATGGCGCTCGGTAGTGCGGTCCACCACGTGCAGATGCTGCGTCGTACAGCACTGCCATTCCCTATCTTGCTGTCACTGAACAGCATGATAGTGGTGCACCCATGCGGATGCATGGAGCCTAGGTGGCAAAGGTCAGGCACAGGGTCAAGGGTCTCTCGCGCACGGACTCCCACAGCGTGATTGGTACTCACTGCGTGTAGCACGACTGGGTGCCTGTGTGCCATCTCCTGTAGCGGCCTACCACGCTGTGGCCCCAGTGCACCTACGGCACCCCAGTGCCAGAGCACCATACATGTGAACAGCGCAGTAGCGCCACTGGCACAATGGTGGCCATGCCCTGCTTTGCCTCCAGCGCACAGCACGTCAGCAGCATGGCAGGCATCTGTGTCATCACCCCGGGTATGCGCCGTTCAGTGTGTACTGCACATGCCACAGAAATGTGCCCTTGCCTGAGCACGTTCAACACAATTGCGCAAAACGCAACAACGTGATATTCAGCCGGCATATGCAAATCAGCTAATCAGCCATTCAATGGTGCAGATACTGCATTTGCATCCACTTATAATTGCACCTCTCCTCATTTGCATGCGTTGAGCTATAAAAATGTGACATTGGGCTGCAGTGGCCATAGTCTGTTATTACAGTCTATTGTGGTGAGTTGCACGCTGTTTGGGAGTGTGGACTGTGGTGTGTGGGACATGTATGGGACTGCACAGTCACAGGTAACACCTGTCATTCTCACAGGATGAAGAATGAGCAATCGTGAGGTGGAGGAAGATGAACAGAGACGTGGGAGGAAGAGGAGGCCTAGCTTCACAAAGGCAGAAACAGATGCCCTGTTTGAGGCCTACCTCTACCAGGAGCCGCTGCTCAGTGGACAGCGAGGAACACCACAGGCCCGTGTTGCTGCATGGGAAGAAGTGGCATGTGCATAGCAGCCACCAGCGGCCTGTGCAGGAGTGCAAAAAGAAGATGGCATGGACAGGCGGAGGATTAAGGACAAGGTGGCTGCCATCAGGGCAGCATGGGCTGTGACCGGTGGGGGACAGCCGGCTGTGCAACACCTGACCCCACAAGAAGAGTGGGTTGCTGGCAGTATGCGGCGTTGTGCCATCGAGGGTGTTCCAGGTGGTGGAATACAGACGGGTGGTAGCCCATCACTGCATGGTAGGTCCTGGTCTGCCAATGAGGGGGAACAGGGTAGGGCAGATACATTAATGCTACTGTGTTCCCTTACATCTTCTAAGCATCTACATGGGTCAGCGGTGGTGGGCTTGTCCACTAAGTGTGATACCATGGAAATAGAGGAGGGCCCGTCCTCCTCCACAGGCATCCGAGGGTCAGGGCGACAGTGGGCCTGCCTGGACATCCGGACTGATGTTGGTGGAGCAGGTTCAGAGGAGGCCCTGCCCGTGTCCCAGCATGCCAGAGTCCATGGATGCCAGCATGCTGAGACTCGGGCTGGTGCCAGATCCATCACTGATAATGATGGAGCTCACTTCATGGACAGTGATACGTGTGAGCTGCAGGATGGCCACACAACAGGTGACATCACGGGCATGGCCTTGGGTGGTGCCGCCGTGGAGGCCTGCGTGACATCACAGTCCCAGCCTGTGCCTGTCTGCACCAGTGGGGCAGCACTGGTGTGTGTCCAGAACAGTGGGGCTGTTGCAGCCACTGCAGCAGCACCATTGAGCCCTGGAGAGTGGCAGCCAGAGGGGCAGTGTCAGCAGTCGGCCAATGGCTATGGGGGTACAGTGTCAGGGGGCAGCATCAGTGCACCGCCTGTGGACATGCCCATGCCTGGCCCTGGTATGCAGCGTCCACCCTCAAGGGGTGCTGCCCATCAGGGCCGTGAACACCATGAGGGACAGCATGCCGATCAGGTAGATGACCTCTTAGAAGAGCACACTCACATACTCCAAGAATCAGTCTATCAGCAGTTGCAGCTTGTGACGGCAACGGATGCACTCAGTGCAGCTCTGCATCAGGCAGAGGAGCGGCGCAGCAGAGACACCACTCTGCTCCTGGCAGGGATGGACCAGATGCAGGAGGATGTGACTGCTGCCATTGACAGGCAGACACAGGCAATCACAGCTGTCATGGCCACAATGGGCACACAGTTATTTGCCTACACGTCGCAGACACCGCGCAGTGCAATGTCAACCCCCCATTCACTGCATCGTGCCACACCCTCCTTGTCGACACCGGGTTCAGCTGTGGGCATCCCAAGCACACCTGGCACAGGCATGTACGGTGTGCTGCAGACCCCTGCATGAGCACAGTCGCATTCACGAAGCTGAACCCCTGGGGGACCGTCGGTGCCACCCTATGAGGCCATTGGTCAGCCTGTCACTGCTAGTAAGTCTTGGCGGGGCCACCCATGTGGCCGTGGCACTGTGGCGTGTGACTGACCTGTCTCCCACTATGGCTACTGTCTGATGCTGCCCTGTGTGCATTGTGTTGTTCAACGTGCAATGCAGGTGGGTCTCGACCCTGCACACACACACACATGTTCCATCTGCATACCTTCCGGCTGCTGTCCACTGTGGCGTGTCGCAAGATGATGCCTGGCGCTTGCACTGTCCACCACTATGCAATGGTGCCCAGTGTCTGACACACGCACAATGACAGGCACTTGACGTGGTGGTCTGTGGATGTGTGTGTGGCTAGGGGTGGTGGTTGGGATCAGCGTGTCTCCTACCCTTTGTGCATGTCTTGTGGGGGGTGTGCGCATGTGTGTGTGTGTGTGTGTGTGTGTGTGTGTGTGTGAGACCACGTGCCATGTTAGACCTTGCCCATCCCTGAAGGTGTGTGCGGTTCCATGCTTGGCCAATTCCCTTAACAACATGCACCCCTGGGGTTTGTCCATGCGTGTTTGTGGGTTGTGCCCTTGCCACTGGTGGTTGCACATGGCCCCATGACTTTCCTGGGTTGGTTGAAGTGCCCCTCTATGATGGTGTCCTGGTGTAGCTGTGCCATCTGGATCAGTTGGGGGTCCCTTCGACCAAGGAGGGCTGCCCATCACCATCTTCACCAGCGTCCTCATCGTCCCCATCACTGTCCCCCTCTTCGACCTGTACGGCTATCCCACAGTCATTGGCCATGTTGTGCAGGATACAACAGGCCAGGAATAGCCCACAGGCCTTTGAGGGGCTGTACTATGGGGCACCGCCAGATGTGTCAGGCAAAGTATGCCTTCAGAATCCCAGACACCCACTCGATGACATTGTGTGTGGTGGCATTTGCCTCATTGTAGCGTTGCTGCGATGGGGTCATGGGCCGCCGGTATAGTATGAGCAGCCAGAGACAGAGTGAGTATCCACTGTTACCTGTGTGTAGATGGTGGACATTAGTTTGGTGATCGGCGTCGCCCTGCCATGGGCCATCTAGGCCAATACCCTTGTCACCTCTGACTATGCCACTCCCAAGCTCCATGTCTTTCTGTGTGGTTTGCATACTCACCCACTAGGTGGCCAGTGGGGATGTCCCCACTCTTGAACCTGTGGCACAGTGTGGACTGGTGCCAGATGAAAGCATCATGTGCTCCCCAGGGTGCGTGGCACAGACATTGATTATGCGCCCCCTGGCATCGTACACCACCTGGCAGTTGAAGCTTGCATACCCCTTCCGATTCATGTATGCTGCCCCTTTGGGGCCAGGTGGCATGCGGATGACCACATGGGTGCAGTCTATTGTCCCGAGCATGCCAGGCATACGTGCTACCCTGTGGAACTCCTGTATGTTTGCTGTGCACTCTGCCGGTGTGCTGGGGAAACAGATGTACTCCGCGGCATGTGGCAGCAGCGTGCTGAGGAATTGGGTGAAGAGGCATGACGTGGCCAACTGGGTTATGCCTATCATGTCCCCTGTTGGTCTCTGGAAGGTACCCGTGGCATGCAGGCACATGACAGCTGTCACTTTGGTCTCCACTGACACTGCACTGCATCACATCACTGCACAGCTCACAGAGCTGCCTCAGGATCACCCGGTTCAGGCGGTACTGGCCCACGATCTCAGTATCAGTGTACAGCTCGAAGCTGGTGCGGGCTCAGTACTGCCTGTTGGGGGCATACCGCTGATGGGCCCTTCCACGGCCGTGCCCTCCGCTGTCTGCCTTCTCACCCACCTCATAACTGCCTCCATCTGGATGGTGGCACTGGCCATGTCACTGGCTTCTGTTACCCCCTCGGCAGGTGTTTCTCTGGTCCCCCCGCTGTCCTTGCTGCTACTCCCCCTGCACTGGAAACATCTCCCTGTAGTGGCCGTACTGCCCACTATCTGTGCCCTCAGTGTTGTGTAGCACTTCCCCCTTTTGTCCTGCACTGTGGCACAGGCTCCCCACACCTTCCCTGTTCCTGGTGGTTCCAGGTGCTCTATTCTGCTCCTGCTCTGTCCTGCTCCCAGTTTCTGTGTGCCTGTGTGGCTGCCTGCAGTTCACCAACATGTGGCTTCCCTGTAGTGTTCTTGCACTTCTCTCTTGTTCCTTTTTATTTTGGATCATTTCCACTATCGCGCAACTTCCGTTTGCTCCCCTATTGCGCATGGTGCATGTTGTTGAATATCGCACTGCGTCATTTATGCATGGTTCCTCCTCCTACAGTTGTGCATGCATTCATTATCATTGCGCTCTTGCACATTGTGATTTGGTGGGCGCATCTGCCTCCAACTGAATATCGCAGAATGGCACATTTTTGGACTTGCGCTAGTGTATCCCTGTTGTGCATGGCGCAACCCTTTTGAATATCTGGGCCATAGAATACATCCATCTTCAAACTTATAGACTTAACAAATGACTGTTGCATAAGGCTTGAACAATTGGGTGTGAAACAAACACAAATACTCCACACAACTAGACTGACGAACAGACTTTTGGCCCTTATCCCAGGTCTCAGAGCAGAAACCCCAAAGTAAGAGAAGTGTTCCTGGCATTTGATGATGACATAGGGCAAGTACTTTCGGATGCTTTTCAGAAGGATAGTGATTGCGATGCAATGTGAATGGCACGTGTAGTGCAGAAAGCTCAAAGGTGACTCTTTGAAGAGAAAACACCTTTCAATGGGACATTCCCCTGATTGCCAAGAAAAGTCAGTCTCACTATCAATTCTGGCACTAATGAATATGATTCTTGAAGGACCAGACATCAAAAATCAAGCAGCCAAACCAACAAATCAGGCAGCTTTGTCTATAGCTCAGCTACTAAACTTTAACAGTGTAAAGCACAAACAGCAAGGAACAAGTTCTGCAAGGCATACCAGAAACCTAGAAACACCATTACCACTATACGTAGGAGAAATGCTGCATGCTAAAATCAGAGAGAGAGGGCTGGTGGACAGACTTTATGAACTTAGCATTTCTGTATCATATGACAGAGTGTTACATCTTTTATGTAAGGTACAATGGACCTCACCAGAGAGTGTTGGAGAAAACCAGCTTGTAGTTATGTTTGGCAGGCTGCATATAGAAATGACTGCTTTGAATGCAGCAGGTACATGGCTTGATGGAAGTGAATAGACTGATGCTTTGGTTCTGGCTAAGGTTACCACACCTGGGAAAGCAGACTCATTACTAGAAGCTGCACAATAGACACGCACAAGATACACACATTAGGTTACTGCTGCATGCCTGTACCAGCTTTAGCATTATACTTGCAAGAAGTACCTTGGGTCACTTCCTGATGATGTCACCCTGTCATTTTTTGTCTGGTGCAACCATTGAGCCAAAGAGAGTCCACAATTCTATTACTAGAGCCTGACAATTTAACTGGAACTCCTCATCATGACATTGGTGTGATCACTCAGAGTCACACTTGACCCTGTACATACACTGCAGCACTGGCTGATCTCACCCCATGGTTTTTTTGCCCTAGACAGGACAAATTATGCATACTAGTTGCCACTGCATTTAAGAGACATGCTACAACTACCACACAAACACCCTGCTGTAAATGAAGAATTTGAGAATGGCAAATTCACTGTACAGAAGACTGCAAATACCTTTTCAGCCATCCCAATAAATCAGGCTCATGAACAGAACAATGAACTGGTCCAAGGTGATGGAGGGGTGTTGATCTAACAGAAAACCCCAGTGCACTCTTATGGTGGATGGTGGCAGAACCAGAAATGGCTAGAGTGGTGAGGGAGTTTGAGGAAGGAAGAGGGCAGGATGGATCTAAATGGTCACCCCACTATGAAGAGTCAGCAGCAAGTAAAGAATGCTTTAAGACTCCTGTTAAGTCACTACTTGCTACAGCTGAAGAGTTAGGCAAACCTTTTGAAGAAGAAAGTGGAGACCGTTTCTCATTAGCCACAAATGACATTGCTGATCATTCAGTTCATGACACAGTCAGAAAGATAAAAACAGTTGGAAAGGAACAGTACAACACTTCGTTATGGAAAGACTAATGACCAGGTCAAAACCCATAAAATAAGCTTCCTCCTCTTAAAGACCATTCAACAAAAAATTTAAAAAAGGACAAGATGAAGCTGATGTCAGCAAGGACCGATTGTCATTTGTTCTCCAAACTCTACATTGGTTGCCAAAGCCATGATGGCAACCTCAATGAGTTTTTTTGCCCATGAAAACAAAAGTTGCCTATCCTCTATGTCTGAAGGTGGAAAACTCAGACTTGGGACAAAGAGTGATTTAGTCACTTGCTTAGATAAATTGATCAAAACCCCAAAATACAAGCCAGAGCCTTTTGTCTTCATAATTGATGGTGCAGCTGTTGTCCAGATGATAAAGCCTACATTGTACAAAACATTCCTAGATTACAGTGAGAACATCTTCTACCATACCTCTCAAAGTGGTTGGAGAAAGTGCAAAGACTGGGTATAGTATGGGATGACTACTTCACTACCAGCCTGAAGGCATCTTCAAGGGCAAAAAGAGGAAAAGGTACCAGAAGATGTGTTTTACCATCAGTAGCAGTCCCTAGCAACTGGAAAGAATTCTTGCATTCAGATGATAACAAGAAAGAGCTGTTTAAATTCCTCTCACAAGTCAGTAAGCTTCAAACTGAGGGCAAGGAAGTTATGGCAGTAGATGCTCAAAATGTGCTCACATACCCACCAAGCAATGACCTTACTAAACTCTCACCATGCTCATATGAAGAGGCAGACACATACATGATGGTGCATGTTGCTGATGTTGTAGCAAAGGGACATTGCTCAGTGATGATCCATACAGTAGATGATTATGTGATGGTGCTTGCAGTTTCTGCTTTTCAGACTCTGTTTATCAATGAACTAGAGACAGCCTATGGAACAGGAAAGAATTACAGAGTCTTGTCTGTCCATGCAAATGCCATAGCATTAGGTCCTGCAAAGTTCTGATGCCTCCCAGTCATCCATGCCATAACAGGATGTGACACAACACCATGTTTTGGTGGGCGTGGAAAAAAACTGCTTGGATCACATGGGAAAGCTTTTCTGAAGTTACAGATGCATTCCTGGAGCTAGCACAAGGTCCTTCGGATGTGTCTACCGAGTGTCTATACACCCTTGAAAGATTTGTAGTCTTGATGTATGATTGAACCAGAAGCTCTGACAAAGTATATTGCATATACTGAATATATTCATAAGCTTCATACTGTGCAATGTGTAAAACTTTTTAATAATTTTCATTGATAAGAACTACAAGATATATTTAATTCTGTTAAAATATTTTTATTTTCATGAATATCTTTACTAGAATAGGAAACATTTATAAGATTAGTAATGTTCTTGCATACATCTTGTTAATTTTGCAGGTGAATGATGCACGAAAGTATCTGTTCATTAAGAAGGGCCTGCTCTAAAAGGAATACCACTAATGCAGGCTGCACTGGTGCAGCACATCCATCGGGCAACCAACCAAGGGGGGCACATATGGGGATGATCCATGGTAGTGATGCCACTGTTTCCAAACTCTACTGACAGGGGATGGATCCTTTTTGATGGGGAACTTCAGCCTAAATGGACTACTCTGCCAGAGATTGCCAAAACATGTTATGAACTTGTACACTGTGGTTGTAAAAAAGGGCTGTCCATCCTGATATAAGTGTATAATGGCTTCTTTACCTTGTACACCACTTTGTATGTGTGATGGCCAACGTGCAAGAGACTAGAATAATGAATGGCTGGACCCAGTTCTGTAAACAATGAGATTTCATGAATGCGCTAGCCTCAAGTATTCTTTGTTGCTTATTATTTTGCTTCTTCACAGAATTATGTTTTTCTGATATGTGGGGTAAGACAATAAACCCAGGATTTAGATATGACTTTAAGCCGTACATATTTTGTAATGTTGAATGGTACCAATAATATGTAAATAACATTCAAGTTGATTTCAAATTTGTGGATGGCAATATTGGCTTTGATAATTATTTCCTTTCCAGCAATGCTGTCTGTCCAAAAAACAAGGTTGTTTAAATCATTATGGTATCAATAAAGTAGATTTCTCTGACATAAAGTGATATTTTCATGAATACTTAAAAAGAAAAAGATGAATGGTGAATATTTGGATCACTGTGATTGCATAATAGACTCACGACAGCAATGGGTGCTGTAGATAATCCCTTCCAGTCATCTGTGCACCGTTCTGAGTGTGCCCATCATTAAGGCACTAAAATGTCAAATTTGCCACCCCTCCCTAAGGTCTGCCCCCCTGGAGTTGAAATATTTAGTTGGGTGGGCACAGGCCCCCTCAAGGGGCGGGGGGGCAGCCCCTGGCATATATACCGATTGGCGAATTTAAATCCTGGTGTACTGACAGGTGAACTGAGATGGGCGTGTTTCGAGGGTGGAACTAAAACATATGGTTCCAATTAAAAATTGGTTTCCCTGGTAACAGATTGTTTTATAGCTTGGCACTGTATCAGAAAATGATTGTCTTATGAGCCTCTTCAAATATGCCAAGTGTCATGCTGGTATCAAAAAGTACACAATTCACCCCAAAAATTGAGCTATGCCACTGGACTATTTAGGGAGTCCCCAAACTCTTTTTTTTTTTGCAAGAGATCACTTAGAGAAACACAGTTCTTATATTGGAGAGAGTAAATATAAATATAAGGACATGCAGATCCAGCTACTGTACCTTAGAGTTCAGAGAGAGATGAACCATTTGTATTAAGGAGGTCTTAGTCTACAGTACTGAATTTCATTAGTGCCTGCCCTTTTCTGCTGTTCCCAAAAACACACCTTATTTTCTGAGCCATTGTACATGGGGTGCCAAACAGATTAGTATAAGGTTGTTCTTGAAATAATTTTGTTATGTTTACCACTAATATTTACTACACAGGGCCTGAAATTTAACAGACTTTGGCCTGATTTGATTTGCATGAGAAAATTTGCATTTTACTGCCACAACTGGTGCTTGCTTGAGCAACCCACATTCATAGATTTGTTCATGCCAAATCTTAAGCACTGAAGGAAAAATTGGAGAGGACATTGTATGTCTTCTCACTCAGGCAATATCCAGTGCAATTATGTGACTGCTCTTGTGCTGTAGGACTGGTAGTATCTGCATACATGGTGAACATTTATACACACACCCCACCCCCACCAGGGAAGGAATGTGTATTCTGTATATCAGGGATTCAAAAATAAATCAAAACTGAAACCTGGTAGGTATGGGAAGAGCCAGTTGGGAGAACCCCCCTCCCAGAGCCTAGCTAGTTCTAACATTTAGAACAAAAGAAACCTCCCCTTAAATACTAGTCTAGTTACTTGATATGCAAAATGGGAATTAGCATATAATATTTTTATTTATCTTTTTGGTAATAGATAAGGCCCACTGGGCATAAAATCCATTTGCAGGGGTGACCCAGGAGCACAGGGGGAGTATGTAAGTTCCTCAGAGTCACACAGTATGCAAGGGGATGTTGTGGGAATCAAGTCCATATTTGCTAACTATACCAAGCTTGTCCACAGCTCATTGCTATAACCTCTGGGATATATATGGAGATTTACTGTATTTAATAAGTAGGGAAAATACTTCATTCTGATTGGCTAATAATGAAGCCTTACTTCATGACAACCATCACTTTGGAACTACTTACAGCTACCACCAGTGAAACAAAGCTAGGCCCATTCACATCCAAGCTGCAAACCCACCTCCACACCCTCAGCAAATGCGACTGCTACTATGTTGTTTACACTGCATAATTCCATTGCCTCCTGTCATCATGTACTTCCCCCACCTTGACCCTCTCTATCCCCTTCTTCACTATTGCACTTACCCCCTCTTAAACCATCACAGCTCTCCTTATGCACTTACCCTGGCTAAGTCAATCTACTGATGGCTAATTTACCTCCCTGTCCATCTTGTGAGCCCTTTTCTGCTAATGTCATGTGTAACCAGGACCTCCTTTTCTATTTTATTTAGTTAGTTGTAACTATTTGCGGATATGTAACCCCACATTCTGTAACCAACTGATGCTTGTATGTATATTTTCTGTCTAATGTGGAGCCTTTGTAAAAGAACCATTGGTTCAAAAGTTGTAATCCTAGTACTTCAATAAATAAATAAATAAATACCAAGCTGCAACACCAAATTATATCCCTACACATAGATTTCAAAAAATTTTCCCTCCACACTGGCAGCCATTTTTTCTCTTCAAACCAAATCAACATCTAACCCTGTCAGACATACCTCCAGTAAACCTTGAAGTTATCTTTCAGCTGTGGGTGAAATCTTCATTGAAGACACAGCAGAAACTTTAAATCCACCTGCCAAAAAGAAAAGAAAAAAAATAGTAAATATGCACATTAAATATCTGAAGAACTAACACCTCAAGTTAAAAAAGATGAGGCAAACACACACAAAATGACAGGCTAGGCACTGAGTGTTTTTAACACATAGGGAAATGAATGAAGCATCAATTAATACTTCAGAGAAGCACCAATATCTAAAATATGTGCAGCATTTTAACAATTTTATGCAGAAGTCAGGCAAGCTAAAGGAAAAGAGTATTGTCTGTCCAATGTCTTGGGACTGCATGTTGGTCTAAACAGCCCTCTCAATGGATGTATTGTGAAACTGATAAGTGACCAAGAAATAATGCCTGCTAACAATATATTTACTGCTGTCTGCAAACAAATACCACAGGCAAAATAAAGATACTACCACACACCATCCCCCACCATCTGTGGCAGGCCTTGAAAAATTAAAAGAATCACTAGTTGGACTCCTCAGAAAAGTCTGGCTGGATAGTTAACTAGGCATGACTTTATCAGCTAAAACTGAACAATTTTAGCATTTTAAAAGATGAAAAAGACTGAATATCTCGCTATGAACTTCAATGAGTTCACAAAAAATAATGCCACCTTTAGAGACCAAGACAAATCTCACTAACATGGCAGAATCTGTGCTGTCTCAAATAACCACCTCTGCCCAGTTGTAGCTTTCAAAAAAAATTTATCTAAACTACTAGACAACCCTCCATAGCTTTACGTGTACCCCAAGATAGTAAAACAAATGTATCTTGATTACTTGTCTCAAATGATCCCCCAACTTAGTACAAAAGCTGCACTTTCTGATCACTACACAAATTATAGTGTACAAGCTACAGCCACCCAGCTTCTTTCTGAAGCCAGTGTAACAACCAAAAGCGTGTCCGCCCACATTAGTGTGCTCTGCACAAAATAAGACACAATTATAGCAGCAGAAATGGAAACACCAGTAAAAAAAGGTTTTATTACTCAAATAGATTCTAGCTGCATGTACCAAAAGGTATTAATCAATATTTTCCTATTGAAAAGCATAGCCTGTAATAATCTTGTGGTGGCATCCTTCTGAATACTGATAGCATACTTCTACTTGTTATAGAAATATGAAAATACAATTTCATCTAACTAACCCCACTCTGAAATTAGAATACTGTAGCTGGAGGATAAATATGAAATTAATGAATTACAAGACTAAAACCTGTAAACTGCATGTAGGGGGGACTATAGATATATATAATCTGCACTTCGATTTAGTAGGTCCATGTTATTCTTGCCTGCATCATATATTTTCTAATAAAGATAAAATATACAATGCAGACAAGAATAACAATGACATACAAAATCGAAGTGCAGATTATATATATCTGTATTCCTCAATATGCAATTTACAGGTTTTATTCCTGTAATTTATTAATTTCATAGTTAGCCCCCAGATACAGTATTCTAGTTTTAAACTGTGGTTTGTTAGAGGAAACTTTATTTTTGTATTTCTGCCAAAAGTAAAAAATAATCAAAAAATGCAATGTGGATATTAAACATTGCTTTTATGTATCTGTAGATCATGTCTGTGCCTCTGTCAGTGCTCAGAAGGATGCCATTACAACATTATTACAGGCTTTGCTTTTCAGTGAGAAAATATTGTTTAATCCCTTTTGGGATATGGACTTGTACTGATACTGAAATTATTAAGTTGCCCAATTTTATGTGTGCAAGAGCCATTATTTTTCATTGTTTTTAACCTAGTCTGTGTTTTTGTGTGCATATTATGTAATCAAACACTGTCACTTTAATTCATTGGACTTTAAAAGGCTGACACTATCTGTGTGTAACTGACTTCCTGATGAGGCACTAGTGGTACAAAACTGGTTAGGGTCTATGGTGGGGTTGTTGAACTTCTTTATTTCTCCCAGCCATTATTGCTTGTATTTCAGTGCACCATTTTTGCACGATGATGCTTGAAGCTATGTGAAACTATGTGAGTAATAAAATCTTTTTTACTGGGATTGCTCTAGTGGTGCTTGTATCTCTCTAAGGTCAGCCTACAAGCTAAGGAAATTTTGTCTATAACCGGACATAAGTTGGAAGCAAGTTTCTCAAGTTACTGGCAAGCAACTTTGCCCGATCAGTCAAAATGGAGTAGCTTACTAATTGCCAGCTACCTGAAGATGGTATATCCCCTTATCCAGCTTATGAAAGCCCCATATTCACACAGAGAAGAAAGCAGCACTGCAGCTCCCACAGACTGGAGACAGATACCACCACGACCAGGAGCTGTGATGCACTCACAGAGTGAAGCCCACACCAGCTCATCTCGCCTGGCTGGGAAGACAAACAAAAAAAAAATTAGAATCTGCTATGGCCTTCCTGCCTCAAGCCAGCATCAGCTTCTATGTTCAGACTGTACTGATAGGGAACGAAACAGTTCCATGTGATAACAGTGATAACAGAAAGGAAATCACTGTTAAGGTGAGTGTACATCACTGAAAATCAGTTTCAGTGATGTACACTCCTGGTGCACAGCAACCTTAAGCACTGAAGGAAAAATGGGTGCACCCCCCTACTAAAGGATTCTCAGCTCCAGAGGGGTGCATGTCAGGGGGTTGCAAAAGCAGAATAAAAAAAATGGTGGGGCGCAACAAAATGAACGCATGTCCAGAACCGAACCCGACCCCCCTCGCAACCCTAACCCGCCATCTACCCACCACACCACAGGGCCAGCTTAGCAGCCCACCACCGCATTACACCCCACAGAACCTCCCTCCCCTTCTGCCAATCACATGGAGTGCTCACTTCCCCCATGCGCATGTACATATAGCGACATCCTGTCACTATATTCAAGGACCCCCCCAATCTGGTCACCCTCCCTGCTTGGTAGTCCTGTTGACAGGGGCCGCGATTGAGTCACTCTTTTTGAAAGTGTGCGGTCACCATTGTCACAGGCTACCAATGAAACAGTAACAGAGGCTGCCATGATCTTTCTGCCTGAACCCATCACCAGCTCAAATCACCATATCTGCAGAGCAACATGATCAGTGCCAGCTGCATATACCTGTTGTCCCTTGGATCAGACAGTAATCTGGACAGCTTCAGCTGCCAGGCCTGGGAAGGAGAAAAATTTGCAAGGTGAGATGCAGGCTACAAATAAACTCCCAAATCATCCTGTGTTGAGCCCAGCCACAGCTTCAGTCACACAGCACAGTGCCATGGCACCATCTAGCACCCATATGCAACTGCAGTACATACAGGGACAGCAGCTTCAACAACCTGACATTCCTGGAAGCCACCCCTCTATCATAAACAACTGGGGACAAGTATATTTCATCAACTTCTCTAAACAAAGTCTGCAAATCACCAAATTGTCTGACATTGTGCCTTTAATTTCATATGCAACATGTGATTTAGCATTGTGCTTTGTTACTCACCCCTGAAGTTCTGAGGACTACTTTTCCATAAAAGTTTAAAAATTGTTTAGTAAATTAATTACATGCAAGAACATTGTGTACTCACTTTTATTTATGATGTGGGGACCCATTTTATATGTGCAATAAGACACTTTAGGGGCATTGGTTGTCATGGATTAAGGCACTTCCAGGTGCAAAAGGCACTCGGTGCAAGTGCCTTGTGCCCACTACATACCTGGGCATGCTTTAACCCATGGCAACCAAAGCCCCAGTCAAGTCTTGTTGCTTACATAACAGCTATTAATATGCAAGTGTATGCAAATACTTAAATTTAAAAACTAGATGACAGGTACAGCACAGGCAACTACTGCGCAAGCTGACCTGCACACCTCTCAACCTTTATCACCCAAATATGTGGAAAGATGTGTGACAAAATCAGACATGACAGTGTAAGCTCAGAACATTGTGGCTATCAAAGCACTAATACTTATAATATTTGCTGGTAACTGAGCATTATAGATTTTTTATTAATTTCTTCTTAATGGTCTTATTGAGCAATGTAGAATAGCACCTTCTCCATGGGGGACAGAGAGTTTATGACAGGTAGAATGAACAACATACAGTACCTCGTAATGTGTGACAGTTGAGAGGTATGTTTCACTGCAGCCTCACTTCCTTGACGATCTGTCTCACCCCTCTGATGGAGGGGCCATCATGGGGAAAAAAATCATTCAGATGCCATGCCCATTCAATCCTTGGCCTATAAGATGAGTCTGCCAGTAACAGTGGCAATTTGTGCCAATCTTTTGTTGTTTCCTTTGGGGTGTAGTCATCTTCAACTATGAAGAAGGCAGAGAAATCACCACAACTCATTTTGCATAGACCAGCAATGAGGCTAAAATATGTTGAATTCAGACCTATGACCTAGGAGTGAAGGGCTCCTTAAACGTCTACCAATCAACCAGCCATCAAGACCCCAGTTAAATTTTGCTCTTACTTACAATGGCATCTCCTGCTTCCCATTACTATGCAGGCAGTGCTATTGTATATTTAAACATTAAGCCCTGACACGGTTTACATTACAAGATGCTATCTCATGCCCCAGGGACTTACTGTAGTATGGCACAATGCCATTGGACTGAGTGTCTATATTCCCCTGGGAAAGGCTTTAACATCCTGTAATGCACACCCTGGAGTTGTTAGTTTTGCTTATAAAATGACTTATTCATGTTGTAATTATAATGAATAAAAATTTGCAGGTACTTCTTTCTTTTAAAAATGATTATAGTTCAGTTAAATGTTAGAAAAGTATGAAGTAATTGAAACAGTTCAAATTTTACAGCTGCATAGTGAGATCTATTCTGATATATTGCTGACTTATGAGAAAAGAAAAAAGGGGGCTTTGGAAGGGCATGACTGTATACCACATGCATCACAAACGTTTGCTCCATAAAGAGTTGAGTTGAAGCACATAAAGCGTATATCAGTGTGCTCTCTTTTATCTTCACCCCACCTCCCAGTATTCTTGCTGGCATTTCAGATTAAATATCAAATAGTGGCTATTGGGGAGAGGGTTGGAGAGATAGACTGTTGCATGTCTGACTTATGACAGCACACTCACTTCTGTCACTGGTCCACACTTTCCCAACTCATGCAGGTCAGGGCATCCCACTACCAGTGAGCTGAAAATTCAAAAGGAGAGAAGTATAAAGGTTTTGGCTGCCAATGGAGGGCTGGCCTCATCAACTTGTGTGAAATATGTGAGAGAGGGAGGGGGGAGAGAGAAGTTGTTTCTGTGAGTCACTTCATCCATGTTATGCCTTCTCAGAATGCACAAAGATGTTGCCAGATCCCCTTCCCCAAAATAGCAATTCCTGCAGGTAGCATGGAGGAGATGCCTACTGTCTGATGTGAAGCCCCTCTGCAGCTGCAACAGAGCTGCACTCACAGGCAGTGCCACCCACCAGGATCGGGTAATGGCAGTTCAGTAAACCAGAGCAGCACAGAAGAGGAGGAGGAGGAGGAGAAGGAGCTGTCGGGCCAAGATGAAATGCTGTTGACTGGGGCAAATAGCACAGCATAGCGAAGGAGCAGGAGAGGAGGAAGAAGGATTTCAAGGGGAGCAGCATGGTGGCATTGGAGCTCCACACAAAAGTGAACAGCAGCTCAGGGGAGTAGAAGCTAGCTGGCCTAATTAAATATGATCAGTCACAGGACCCATCTATCCAGTGGCTGAGGTTCTGACATGTTGCATAGCAACTTTTGCCATTGTTAGTCTTGAAATGGGGCTTCAGAACTGCAGAGGTCATGATGCCATCCAGCAGATGTCATGATGTGCAGAGGCTGGTTCAGAAAATGCTGGTAGTGTGGTGGAATAAAGGAGTACCATGAATGAGCTGCTATTGTACTTGACTCCTAGCCAATGGATTTTGTTTTTCTGGCAGTGGAGATAGAAACAAGTTTGAGTATTAGATATGTACTATTAGGTAACCCAAATCCAAGAAGAATGATTGTGAGGACTACAGTACATCCTTGCTTGAAGAAAACTATGAAAACAAATGTGTTTAACTGTTTTTTGGGGGCAGCTAGTGATGCTCCAGTAATATTAATGTCCATACTTGAACATGAAAACACCATAAATAAGTATTGAAATCAGTATTGCTGCTTAGCATAATTGGTACTTTGCTGAATGCTCATGAAGAGTGGAAAGTGTCCATTCAATACCAATAAAATAAATAGGTGTTTAGATAGATAGACAGACAGACAGACAGACAGACAGATACTGTAGATATTTAGATGATTTTTAATTTCCATTGTTAGTTATTTTTTGCTTAGATACTGTATATGAGAGTATCTTTCTGGACATTTCTTTAGCTGTGTGCTTGCGTTACATTCTTGTAAAATATAATAAAATATATATCCACTATATTGTAGTGATGACCTGCAAATCCATCAGAGATCAGTTTCATCAGTAAAATCTAGACTTAGCTACTGGAATGAAGAAGCACTGATTTAGGATTCCATGGTAATGGGAAGGGGTTACAAGTGATGCGCCATACAATTACTGACAAATAAAGTGATTATGGGGGCTATTGGGGATCCTAAAGATTTTCCCTTGGGGAACAACCCTGAACTTTCATCCAGTTATCAACTCTGCTTTTGCTTATCTCTAAATCAGTAATTCCTAAGTGATGATCACTTCACTTTTGACTGTGCTGTGAGTGATTAAATCATTTGTCAGAGTGACGCCTAGGGTATGACAGCACTGGTGCTTTAGCAATAGACAACAACACCCACTAATTCTTGTTCAGTGTTCTGGGTGCATTCAATCTCTATACCTTATCCCAGGCAGATGCACCTTATCTCAGGCAGATGATACGAGAGAGAGAGAGAGAGAGAGAGAGAGAGAGAGCCTCCTTTGGATGAGGCAAAAAACACATACTAAACCACACCCTAGACTCTGCCTCTAGTGCCACCCCTTTTCATAACTGATCATGCTTTACTGCTCTTTCAAAGCAATTGTAAAGCTGCATAGTGAAAGCTATGCTGTCATATTGCTGCTGTAGGAGAAGAGAGAAAAGGGAGCCCTGAAAGGGAGTGACTGGATACTAAATGTATCATAAATTTTTGCCCCATGGACAGTGGAGTTAAAACACATAAAGATTATAATATCAGTGTGCTCTCTCTCTGTCTCTCTCTCTCTCTCTTTCTCTCTCTCTACCCCCCACCCTGCAATCTCTGTTCCAAATGTTAAAACTTTGCAAGGACAACTCTTGCCTTGTTTCTAATGCTAACAGTGTTGGCTAGGCACCTTAGCAGCACTTCACCCACACAAACAAATCAGTTTTCCATTTTCCAGTGGAACATCAACTGTAAGTACTCTGCTTATGGTAGCTGCACAGCACATCTACCCCATGCTGAAGCTGTGCCTGAATCCATCTTCAAGAGGATTGCTGTACTGCACTTGTTGTATTCTCCATGTCATGATGCCGCTACCACCTCCACCACTGTCGCTTCCCTGGGAGAACTCATAGATGTAATTCACAATTAAATCCTGCCTGGATCCAGGACATACGATTTGACACAGAGTGTCCAGCCTGGACCTGGTTCCAATGTAAAAATTCATGACGGTGATGTACTGCTGCACATACAACCACTGGTATTTTTTGTTAAGCTCATAACTTTGTGGTCTTGAAATATTTTTTTTCTACAGTACTTACTTCTTTTGAGTTATCATATGGACCCAGTCTCACAAACACAATGGGAGCCATTTTTCTAATCTCACAGGAAATATGTATTTGCAGACTGTGCTCATACAGTCCACAAACACCTTTTTCCTGGGAGCTTTGAAAAATAACACCCATTGTGTTTGACAACCAGATGTTTTTTAGTGCAGTATTAGACACTGCTAAGCAACTGAAATCACAAACTGTAGTGAGAAAAAAATAATATGACCTGCTGGGATTTGAACCCAGGCCCCCAGAATATTGTCCTGGTGCTCTTAACCACTAAACTATTGACTCACTTGGCTGTGCCTGCTGTTTTCCCTTGGACACGCTTTCTTTCTCTGTTGTTATGCAATCCTGAAACTAGGAATAAAGATGACAACCAAATGTTTTTTAATGCAGTATTAGCCACTGCTGAGCAATTGAAATCACAAATTGTAGTGAGAAAGAAATAATGTGACCTACTGGGATTTGAAACCAGGCCCCCAGAATACTGTAACTACTAAGCAATAGGCTCACATGGCTGGGCCTGCCATTTTCCTTTGGACTCACTTTTTTCTCTGGCATTTCTCAATCCTGCAACTAGGAAGAAAGATGACAACCAGATGTTTTTAGTGCAGTATTAACTGCTGTGTTTGTGAGAATTGGCCCATATTAGAACTTGGCAGAAGAAAGTAGAAAACAATTTCAAGACAAAAAAGTTTTGAGTCTTATGGCAAAAAAAGCAATGAAATGAATGGGCCCTTTTATTTCAATTGACCCATTGATTTCAATGGGGATATTTTCTTAGACTCTTAACTTGGCAGTCATGCATTACTTTTTTAACCTCCTTCAATCTGTGGTACTGGCTCCTTCCTTCAGCTTGCTTGTGGAGAGTTTGGAGAATCATTCATGCAACTGAGACTTCCTCTTTCCAGTAGTCCCAAGGGTTGCATGGTCAGTAATACATCACTGCCATGAGTTTGTATGGTGGATCCTACTCCAGGCTGAACACTCTGTGACAAATCAGTCATTCTGGCTCAGGGCAGGATTCAGCTGCAAATTATGCCTGTGAGTTCTCCCAGAGAAGTGACAGTGGCAGGGGTGGCAGGGGTGTCATAACATGGAGAATACAAGTGCAGTACAAAGAGCCTCTCAGAGATGGATATGGGCACAGCATTAGCCCAGGGTAGGTGTGCAGTGCAAGGATGCAGCTACCGTATGTGCAGCACTTACAGTTGGGGTTCTGCTGGGAAATGAAACACACATTGTTTTATGGACAAAGTGCTGCTAGGTTAATTTAAATTTACTTAGTCAACATTGTTAGTTTTGGAAAGAAGGTAAGAGAGTTCCTTGCAAAGTTTTAATGTTTGGAACAGAGCTGGGGAGGAATGAGAGATAGAGACCCCCGACTGATTCAAGTATACTATTTATGTACTTCAACTCCACTCTCCACAGAGCAAACATTTGTGATGTGTTTCAGATCAAGTCATGCCCTTCCAGAGCCCTCTTTTCTCTCTCCTTCTCCGTCAACAGTACTTCAGGTGGGCCCATTCATTTCAGTGGGGTTTTTACGGCTGCACAGTAAGAGCTATGCTAAGAATTTGAATGGACAGAATGGCTGATTTGTCAAACAGTGTTCAGCCCAACTGGGATATACCATACAAACATAGCAGTGACCTTCTGCTGCCCATGAAACTCTTGGGACTTCTGGAAAGAAGCAGCCTCAGCTGCATGAACAGTTCTCCAAACTCTCCAAGAACAAGCTGAAGGAAGAAGCAAGTACCACAAAGAGAGAGCAGTGAGCAAGCTGAGGATAGGCAGAGAAAGATAGGTGGGATCCAGTCTTCCTCCTTCCTTAGTTGATTAAAGAGTGGCAGTGGTGAGGGATTATTCTGCCTGGCAGTAGAGAAAAAACATACCTTTTTTCCTTTTAAATATCCTCATATGATGATGATGCCCAGTGAGTGTCCTTCTACATCACAGCTAGGGAGTCAGTTTGCAGAATAAGGGCTCTTTTTTTCTTTTCACTCAGTGTTCTCCAGACCTTTTCTGTTAACTGTTTAATGGAGTGGGGTGTAGTTTTCCTCTGTGTGAGATGTGCAATCCCAATATTTGGTGCATGCATTCTATATGGCATAGTTCCTACTGGAGGTATACCACTAGGTCTAAACTTCGTAGCTCTTGACTTTGTCATAGTGGCATAGGTCAGGAAGCATAGGCAAACCAGGAGAAGTTATAAAATTCACAAGTAGCATTTTATTATCAATAACAATAAAATAAAAAATAAAACTGTGCAGGATAAATTTTGATACAGGCAGCTCAAACAAACAGAAATCCTTCATCTGAGAGTCTCTTTGAAATCTCCAGCTCTCTCTATCTCTAAACAAAACATTTCTCTCTTTTTATAAGATGTTTTTCTCTGACAATTAAATTCTGCATCCTGTTCTTGTAACATACAGATCCTGTTTTCCACAAAATGTATTAAGAGTTAGTCAAGTTCCTTCCTGTGAGGGGCCTAAAAAGTATATTAGTCTTCTTAACAGGTACACCCAATTAAGACATCCTGTCCCAGGGCTAATTTCCTGCTGATAATTCTGCAAACAAGCTTGTGAGGCCAAACTACATGTCAAGGTTAACCCCTTGTATTACAGATTGCCAAATAGCTTTCCTGCATTCATTTCAACAGTATAATGATATATACTGTATATATTTGCAAACCAAGGGATCTCAGTTTCACATATAGATTCATATATATTTTTTAACCACAGTGAAGCAAGGAAAGGAAAAAAGACTAGACACAGCAAGTTATGGAAGGGAGAAAACAGAGGGAAATTGTAGGATCATTGGAGTGGCCAGTTCTTAGGTGCTGCAAGAAAATTTTGATTGCACAATCAGACAGGCAAGAGATGACAAGTAGCACAATAGGAGGGGAGAAAAATAGATCCTTGCTTTTAACCCTCTTTGCATAACAAATGGGACAGGATCTCATCACAACCCTGTGACAGACCTTTATCATTCAGATGTTTGGCACACCCTCAAAATGTCGGTCACATCAAGTTAGAAACCCAAAAGAACATAGTGGAAATGTGTGTTTTCATATTGCCAAACTTTGCTGTTTATTGCAGCATCTTTGTGGGATCACCATGAATTTTTGCTTTACAGCTGATAAGGAATACTTTTTCAATATTCTTAAATGCCACCTTTCATACAGCAATACCCACTATCCACTGTTTTCACATATATGGGATTCATTTTTTTAATAAGAACTTTATTTTTATTATTTTTTTAATGGTATCAATATTTACACTCCTTACTGGTTATAACTTTCTACTCCAGTATTTCCAGTACATTCTGTGTTGTCGGAACCCACTATTCCACACTGTTTATACATTAGTTAACATTGCAGAACAGTATAAACTGATAGACTATCCAGAAAACCAAGAAACTGATAGTGTAAGCAATGTAGAGGCCAAAAGCAAAGCACATGCTGTAGAATATAACAAATACATTAAAACTCAGCCCACCTTTTAATTCTCTTACCAGGTAATGCATTAGCAGCCATTTTGGTTCTGACCTGATCATATTCTATTTAGTATGCAGGTGGTGCTGTTGCAACATTATATGGTTTATAAAGTTCAATTTTTATTTTTGAATTATTTTCCCTAATTGTTTTATGTGGTGCCTATATTAATTTATTAATGTTACTGCAGTCTCTCACAGCTTACAATGGTCTCCAGGATGATAGACAGCGCAGGTTTGTCTCAGAAAGATCCTGCCAGACCAGTCTGGTTGATTTCTATGACTGGGTGACTAGGACACTCGACAGGGGTCATGCGGTGGATATACTATATCTGAATTTCAGCAAGGCCTTTGATTTGGTGCCACAAGGGAGGCTGATTAGCAAACTGGCACACCTGGGTGCAGGGGAGAATCTTGTGAGGTGGGTTCAAAACTGGCTGCAGCACAGGTAACAGAAAGTGATAGTAGGGGATGAGATCTCAGTGTCCAGAGTTATAACCAGCAGGGTACCACTGGGCTAAGTACTGGGGCCAGTGTTGTTTAACATCTTTATTGCTGACATCTCAGTTCAGATTAGGAATAAGATCAGCCTCTTTGGAGATGACACACAGATCGGAGTGATGGTCGATTATGAAGAGGGGTGGCAAGGACTACAAGATGATCTGGCAAAGCTTGAGAGCTGGTCAGAGGCATGGCAGCTGGGTTTCAATGCAAAGAAGTGCAAGGTCATGCACTTGGGGTCCAGGAAGACTAGGTATTGTTACCAGCTGGGGGGATGCAGTTGTCCACTACTGAGGAGGAGAAGGATCTTGGGGTGCTGATTATGGGTCAAATGAATCACTCAGCACAATGTAGGAAGGCAGCAGCTAAAGCTAATAAGATGCTCGGGTGTATGGCCAGAGGGATCACCTCCAGAAGGGAAGAGATCATCTGCCACTGTACAGGTCAGTGGTGAGACCACACCTGGAGTACTGCATGCAGTATTGGTGCCCCTATTTAAATAGGAATATCAGACTGTTGGAGGGGGTCCAGTGCAGAGCAACCAGGATGATCCTTGAGATGGACAAACCCTAAAAGGAGAGGTTGAGGGAGCTAAACATGTACTTCTGGAGGACAGGAGAGAAAGAGGGGCTATAAAAGAAACCTTCAAGTATATAAAGGTCATAAACAAGGCTGGCACAGATGGAATTTTTAAATTAAAAGGGGGTGGGGTACTAGGGGACACAATCTGAAACTGGAGGGGGGTAGGTTCAGGAGGGGTATGATGAGGAGGCACTATTTCACAGAAAGGGTGGTGACAGTGTGGAACATGCTGCCAGAGGGGTGGTCTCATCTTAGTTGGTGGGCAGCTTTGAGAGGGGTTGGGACAAAGTCAGGGGAAGGTCACAACAGAGAAGTTAAGGAGGGGAAGGGAGGGCAGTCAGCAAACAAGAGCACTAAACCAGAAGTAATGACAGGGGTAGGGGGCGCAGATGCAGTACAATGAACTGCTAACTGCACACTTGAGCAGACTATATAGACCATATGGCCTGTATCTGCTGCCATTATCATATGTTCATATGTACTTGCTCACTTCTGGTGTAGCTGTGTAGTTATGTTTCAGGCCTGCAAATTTTAACAGTCAGCAAGGCTTCTTAGTGTGAGTTAGCAATTAAACCTACTGCACAGGAACAAGGTGCTGCACCCCTAATACAAAAGCTATTCCAGTATGTCCACAAGAAGGGTACACAAACCAATAATCAGACAAAACATAAAGAGAATATAGTGAATTTGTTTATGAACTGCAACTAGAAACAGACGCACAAAAAACTCGCCTGCCCTTCATACTCATGTGAGTTCTTCCTCAGGAACATCCCCAAGAAAGAACTTCCATAAGTTCAAAGTGCCAAGCAGTTTTTTGTTCATTTATTTCTAGATGCTGTTAATATACAAACTCACTATATGCTCTTTACTTTTTGGCTGGCTAATGATAAGTGCGCCCTATCTGTGGAGTTACATTTTAAAGTGATCAGGTTCATGCTGCTGTTTTGCTGTGAGTAAGAATTGATGCTATCCATAAGTAATGTTTTGTGCTGTGAGATCCTGCTACTTAGGGTCTGATCCGTTAGTCAGTTGGCTGCAGTTTGGAGGTGATGTTGCCAGTTTTGGTTCTTGGCTATTGCTAATACTGGTGACAGTTGCTCACTTGTGTTTTAAACATAGAAACAGAGAACGTCAGCAGAAAAAGACCATCAATCCATCCAGTCTGCCCTGTTATACCCTATGCTACTCTAGGACCTAATTTCTAGATGGGATTTATGCTCCTGCTTCCTGACTTAGCCTTGCCTTACTGCAATCCCCTAATTAAGTAATTATCTCTTAACTCTGCCCCTGTCATGTTTGAAACCATTGATGGTTTTTGGGCCCACCATTTCAACCAGTAGGTTGATCCATGTCTCAAACACATTCTCTGTAAAGTGAAACTTTCTCAAGTTCCACCTGCATCTTATGTCTCTGTTTTTGACTCACCACTTATGCTGAATAGTTCCTCACAGTTTACCATATTCATCCTTTTCAGGAACTTAAAGGTTAGTATCATGATCCCTCCCGGCCTCCAGCGAGTACTAGTTTAGTGCTGTGAGCAGTTCCTCCTTGGATCTGCCCTGTTGGCCCTGAATCATTTTGATTACTCAAGGCTGCACCATCTCTAGTCTGTCTTTTTCCTTCCTTGGGAGGGACATTAGGGTTCCTTCCTTAGGTGGGAATTCCAGAACTGTGCACAGAAAAGTAACCAAAAAAATTACAACTGTTAAAAACAAACCATATAAGGAATGATAAGAAACATTGGAGTTATACTCTATAAAGTATAGAAAAATAAGAGGTGATCTATGCTATGCATATAATGCACAACAAAATGAACAGATTTGGATACCATCTGGAGTGAGAGGAAAAGAAGAAGAGAGACAAACAAGGTCGCATAGCAGGCAGTTAAAAAGCAAAACTGTTAGAACAACTAGAAGATGTGAATGGTATGGTCAGAGGAATGTGAGTGCCTGGAATGCACTACCAGAATCAGTAGTATATAGTAATACTTTGGACGAATTTGAAAAAGAACTCAATAATTACATGGTAGTTGAAAAAATTACACAGTTCCACTGATATGTGACAAGTCATAAAGGCTAGCACCAATTAACTTGTATAAATACTATGAATCTATGAAACATCATTCCAGATGCAGCCTCACTATTGTTCTATAAAGAGGTAATAATACCTCTTTCCTCCTCTATCAAAGAAACATAGAAACATAGAATTTGACAGCAGATAAGGACCGCTTGGCCCACCCAGTCTGCCCATTTCCCTACCTAATAGATAAGCAGCAGATCCTAGTTAACCAGCAGCCTACTTCTTCCTACCCCCACCCCCTAGAATTGCCATATGACTGTCCCATGCATGCTTGAATTCCACCACTGTTTTTGACTCCACAACCTCCTCTGGAAGGCTGTTCCATGCATGGAAGGCCGTTCCATGCATCCACAACCCTCTCTGTGAAAAAATACTTCCTTAAATTACCTCTGAGCCCCTCACAATACGCCCCAACATTCTGGTCACCTTGTTGTAGGCCTTTTTGCTTTGGCTGAATTGTTTTAGTGGGTCACATATGATAACTCATATTTCCCTTTCCTCAGAACTAGTGCCCAACTTTAACCCCTCCCATCCAATATTCCATCTAGATCACTGCGCACGTACACTTTTTGGCATTGAATTTCAGCTGCCAGATTTAGACTCCCTTCCTAACCTTTGCAGGACCTACTGCCTCTCTCTTACATCTAACACAGTCTACCCTGACAAAGAACTGACTGTCATCAATGAAGAGACACATCTTGCCCTTTATTCTTTCTCCCATGTCACCAGTAAACATATTGAAAAGGACTGGTACAGGGACTGCCCCTTGAGACACATCACTTGTGTCCTTCCTCTACCCTGACTTGACCCCATTTATCAGCACCCTCTGCTGCCCCCCCCATCAACTTCCTACTCATCTAACTAGGTCCTTTGCTGCACCAAGATCTTCTTACTTCTTCAGCAGCTTTCTATGTAGCACTGATTCTAATGCTTTGCTGAAGTCAATGTAGAGTAAATCCACTGATTGTCCCTTATCTACTACCCTAGTTACCCCATCAAAAAATATTATCAGGTTGGTCTGGCAAGACCTACCTGCCATGCACCCATGCTGCTTACTATCCTGAAGCCCATTTCTCTACAAGTAATCCACAAGGTATTCCTTGATTATTATCTCCATTAGTTTACCCATTATGGAGGTAAGGATGATGTATCTGTCGTTACCCCATTGTTTGTCATGTCCCTTGAAGAGTGACCTATGTCTGCTATAGCCTCCGATCTTCTAGAAGTACTGCTGACTGAAGTGAGTTGCTAAATAGCCCTGTCAGTGGTTCAACCTGTTTTTCTGCTAGTTCATTGAGCACCCTAGGGTACAATCCATCCATACCTGCAGTTGTATCTACTTTTAGGACATTAAGCCCTTTTATGACCCTTTTCCTGTGATTACCCTGCCCCCATTTTGGAGATCCCCATGCAGCAGCCTTTATGCCACTTTCTGGCAAGGCTAGCTATCCTTCACAGTAAATGCTGAGCAGAAATAGTCAAGCATGGCTGTCTTCTGCTTATCCTCTTCTATTAGCCTGTCCCCTTCTGTCAGCCTTACAATTCCTTCTCTTGTCTTCCTTTTCCCCCTAATATATCTATAACATGTTTTTCCCCCTTTCTTTACCCACTCCGTACTATGCAGTTCTGTGTTTGCCTTTGCATCCCTGTCATCTTGGCTTCCCTCATCTCTGCTTGGTATTCACTCCATTCCTCATCCCCCTGTTTCTCATTGTATCCATTTAAGTACCATTTTTGACCCTAACTACCTCCCTAACATTTCTAGAGAACCAGATTTGTCTCTTGTGCCTCTTAGTCTTGGTAACTGTTCTCAAGCATGTCTTAGTTGCCTCAAGAATGGTTCCTTTAATTCCTCTCCATATCTCCTAAACCTCCTGATTTGAACTACCGCAACAAGACAATCCTGGATGAATTCCCTTATCTGGTCAATGTCTGTTCATCTGAAATCCAAAATCTCAATCTTTGATGAGGGAATACTGGTAGTGGTACACAGGGCCAGGTTGTAGCACATGATGTTGTGGTCTGTGGACTCCAGTGCCTCCCCAACCTGCACTCCACCTACCATGTCTGAGTTGGCCAATGCCACATCCAGAATGACAGCCTGCCTTGTGGGTTCCCTGACCAGCTGCAGCAGCAGGCAGTCCTTCATCTCATCTAGCATGGCATGACTTCCAACACTTTTAGCTGCTGGAATGTCCCAATCTATGTCTGGTAGAGTGAGATCTCCCACCACCCTTACCTCCTCCTCCTCCTTTCTGCCCTCCTTTTCAATTTGTGACCCTATTTTCCTGTCACCCTCATCTGCCCATCTTGGCAGTCTATAGATCACCCTCATGCATAGTTTCTTATCTGATGCTGTCATGAGCTGTACCCACAGTGATTTTGATATCTTGCTCTGTCCCCTATACCTTTATCCTGTACCACCTCTATGCCTTCCTTGACATAGAGGCCTAACCCACCTCTTTCTCCCTCATTCCTGTCTCACCTATACATGATGTACAGTACTCCAGTACTGTCAGATCCTAGCTTTTCAGGAGTTCTGTTTCCATCACTGTGGTGCCCTCAGGTTTGTGTGACATTCTTGCAGTTCAGGTTTTTTATGAGTTTGTGAAATTTACCTATGTGTTACTTTTACATATGTCACCATTTTTTTAAAACAGAAGTAGACTCCATGGATGATAGGGCTTGTTCATTTCAATGGTACTTGCAGCTGTGGGGGTAGAGTGAAAAATGAGAATGCTGCTGCATTACTACATGAGAACAAAAGTGTGCTATCTGCAATGGTTTAATAGAAATGAATGTACTAAAGTGAGCTTACAAGAAAGAACTGTATCACAGTGAAATAATTTTTTTTAAAATGTCATGGTAGTAAATGATAGCATTTCCAATATAGCAGTAGTTTAGCCTCTGAATGTTTCTGTGGTAGTGTAGTGTGATATTCAAGCTTATGGTGCAATTTAATGAGGTTTTCTTGCCTTGGCAATGAGATCAGGCACCTGATCATGCATTGCTATGAATTTAATGCATGGCCAGGTGACATGTCTTGGCCATTGAAGTTTCTAGATTTTTTTCTTACCATTTTTTAGATGAATGAAACACTGACTTGGTGTGATAAATACAAATACTGGACATAGAGTTCTACGGTGTTACAGAACAATAACATAAGCACTCTACAGTTGTGAGATGTTACTAGGAATAAACATAAAAAGGTCAGCCTAACATCCTAACTGGAATTTTAAAACTGCTTCCTTTAGGACACAAAAATCTAGAATGCTGAGCATAGAAAAAGATCTACGGCTCACAGTCTGTCCTCAAATCCACATAGTTACTGAAACACAAGCCAGCTATAAAGGTTGTTTTCCCCTGAAATTCCCAACATCCTCTTGAATCTGTCCCACCCCACCTTGAACCCAGCTGTAATGCCAGCATCTACCACCTCAGTGGGCAAGCCATTCCATTCCTCAACCACTACCTTCGTAAAGAAATACTTCCTCATGTTCTTCTTGAACTTATACTCTGCCAACTTTTAACTGGGCCCATTAGTAGCTGGGCTACGTTTCACTATAATAGTTCAGTGTGTCCACCTTGTTAATCCTATGTTGTAAGTTTCTATCATGTCCCTCTCTCCTTCGTGGTCTCCAGGGTCTCTGGGAGTACATATTCAGCATCTGTAATCTTTCATCATATGTGCTATCCTGAAAACCATAAATAATCTTTGCCACCCTCCTCTGAACTGATTCAAGCATTCTCTATTTTATAATAAGAGGCCCATACCTTAACACAATACTTCAGTCATGGTACCCCCAACAAGCAGCTATACAGTGACTGTATCACCTCCCTCTTAGGACTTGTGATGCTCCTCCCTATACCTCTCAGTATTCTGGTGGTCTTCCCATATGCCTTGCTGCACAGTGCATTAGGCTTAAGGCTGTAACTAATGATAACCCCCAAGTCTCTTTCCTCTGTTGTCTTTTTCACCCTTACCCTATCTATCCATTAATCTTGTTCTAGTATTCCTCCTACCTATGTCTATGATCTTACAGTTTTTGGCATTAAACATCAGTCGCCATATGTTTTCCCATCTTTCCAGCCTCTTCATATTCCTAATCATACCCATTACCACTGTCCACTACCCATACAGTATATTAGTGTAATCTGCAAACAGACACACCTTGACATTCTGCCTTTCCCCCTTGTCAGATAAGAACATGTTGAAAAGTGTAGATCCCAGGATTGACCCATGGGGGACCTCACTAGTATCCTTCAATTTTTTTATTCAACTCAGTTTATATCCCCACAGCCCACCAACTAAGATCTCCTTTGGGTACCCCCAGAGATACCTTGCATCCTCAGAGCTCTTCCTTGCTTGATATCCTCTGGGACATCAGGGTTCCTGTAATAAACCACTGCATTGCTGCCCTCAGTTTGCCACTTGAGACTGGGTCCAGCCTTCAGCTCCTTAACAGCCTCCCTTATGAAATCCAACCACCCACAGTGGATTTCCTCCTGAGGATGTCCTAGAAACCAGAGGTAAGAACCTGAGTGGATGTGGGATGGGGGCCATGGAGAATCATTGGCTCAGTTGGTGGCTGATTCTTCCCCTTTTTTATTCCACCCATAGAGACTGCATTATGATTCATCAGGTGCCGTCATCCTTAACAAACTGATGTATGCACTCTCCCCTCCTAGTGTTTGCTACAGGCTTCTAAGACTCTGCCATCACCTATGACCATCCAAGTGGCAATTCTGCAAAGGGACACTTATATGTCCCTCACCAGAGGAGGGTAGATACTTTCAAATGCTCAGTCCTACTCACTCAACAGGCTATCTGTTGATCTAAGCTTGGGGCATGTACCCCGGTTACTGATGTTAGGAGCAGTAGCATTGTCACTGCACAGAGTGGCTGGTCTACCAGTTTGTCATTTATGACCATCCTCTGAATTCTCCCTTCTAACCACCATACTATCCACCTGGACAGTTTATTTTCCTGCCCCCAGATCACCCATTTTCTTAACTATCCTCCTCAGTGGCACTGAGTTAAAGATTTTAATGATGTCCAGATGAAGGGTATCAACCATCTGTCTTGCAATGTTCACAGCCTGACTCACTGAACTAACAAAAAAATATCAGATTTATTTGACAGAACCTTTCCCTCTCATGAATCCATCCTGTCTTTTATCCTGCAGTTTGTGCTGCTCCATGAAGTCCATATTCTATCCCTTGATAATGATCTCCAGCAGCTTCCTCAAAATGGAGGTCAGACTTATTGGCCTGTAGCTAACAGAGTTGTCCTCTGCACTGATTTTGTGTACTGGCATGACATCTGCTACTTTTCAGTCCTTAAGTACCACCCCTACTTGTAGAGAGCAATTAAATAGGACCAATGTTCTTGGTTTGATTTTCATCAAAGATCTTTGAAGATGACTGTCTAAGATGGGTGACAGACTTAATAAGTACAAAATCCCTGTTATTCAGAGTTTTTCCTGTGGTGGAGGTGGTGGCTGCATGCTGGATCTTGGGAGAAGAGCAAAGCAGAGTGCTAGAAAAGCAAGTTGCCTAAATTTTTTTGGCTAGTTCTAGCACTTTTCCAGTCCAACTTGTGTCACCAGGAGAATATTTTGGTCTGTTTTTCTGCTCTGCTTTCTTTTTTGAAACAGAATGCTGGAGTCTTCATGGTGGAGGAGCCCACACATGCATAGAAGAAGGCGGTGGCCCCATGGGGGGGAGGCAGAGAAGTAAAAAATGAACCAAACTTAAAAAATTAGGTACTAGGACATCAGACAATGAAGAAGAACTGTACAGAGAAGAATTAGAAGATTTGGGAAGTGCAACAGTTTTACAGTGTTACAGAACTTGGGCCAGAAATTTTAAAGACGATGCCACAAATACCAGAACTGAGTGGGAAACATAGTTGAGACCACTGAGTTTGAACTGGAACTACTGTTGCTATTGTTGCATTTGTTGCCACATAGCCAAATCTGTTAATAAGAGCTGCTTCACTCTTCTAATCTCTCCAGTCTTTATGACCCTTTAAAATATTTAAAGCTACTCTACTCACCAGCCTCTGGTTGTGCCATGTGGCTGTAGAGCCGTTCATTTCACTCTGTCGGCAGCAGCAACAAGGGGTGGTGTGGGGGGAGGCTAGGAGAGTGGTGGTATATTGATTTAGGCATCACATTTTTAGCCCAGTATAAAATAAGGTCTCCCTTCTTTGCTTTGAATAGTTAGATATATTAGTACATGCATTGGTACAGTATATGCTTAAATTTATGTTTGTGTTCATGCTTTTATTTTTAATATTTTAGTGATTTTTGATTGTATCAAAGTAAGGCAGTATTATAGGTTTCATAAAATACCTAGTATATTGCTATTTAATCTTAATTTCAAATACTTTTTTTCTTTTTTGCACCACTAGTTCCAACAAGTCACATGATCTACCCTCATATAGTGCATGTGTTGTGTCTGTGTATTAGATTCACCAATTTGGGTGCAGAGTGCACTAATGTGATTTCTATGTCTCACTTAAGCTGCTCTATTGGTTTTTGTGGACTAGAGTAGCAGAAATTTGTTTAATTAAATAAGTATATTTGTGCCTTTCCTCCTGGTGGAGGTACATCAAACAGACCACAAACAGATTGTAAATAGACCAATAACTAGTGACTTGAAACCTAAAGTCTGATATTTTGTTGCCACCGAGGAGAAGATGTCCGTCACTGGAGTGTGGGTACAATTTGTTTTGGACCTCTTTTTAAAATAGAACCCGAGTTAAAATCTGATGCAAATAAGTCATAAAATTAACAAGATCTAAGATACTAAAATACTGATGTTATAGCAGCATTAGAAAATTTGACTTTTTTTATTTAAAGTTAAGGTCAAATAACATTAAATGAAAGCTGCAGGTGACGTCATTTTGATAAAATATCCAAACATTGAAAATACTGAAAACCGTTAAGTTGATTTCCCCTGGTATTAGGTGTGAACTATGTAAACTCTGTAATCTCTGTGAGTGAGGGGAGTTAACTAGTTATCTAGTTATTTAGTTATGTTTGTGAGTTCTAGTTGGTTATTTCTTCTTTCTTGCTCTTAAACTTTTTAGTGGATGCTATCTTTGGTACCCGGAAAGCTACTTTTTGGCCAAGGGATAGAGCTTGGAAATATTAGACATTTGATTACTTGCACCTGCATGTGGAAGTTCCTGCTGTTTTGGAATGCTGATTGAAAAGAGTCCTTCAATCCTGGTACTGAGTGGTGGAACTGAATAAAGCACTGCAGTGAGCTAAAAACAGCAGTTAATGCCAATGCCAATAACCAGGTTTGGGAACCACAGAGATAGCAAAGTAAAGTTACTGGAGGAAAGAGTAAAGGAAAAAGAGACTGCTTTTGATGATAGCTGCACAAGGCTAAATAAAATAGGGGCATCATTTTCAGATATTCTCAGTATGATTGCAGAGATTAAATCAAGGTGGAGAATTTATAGTTTCAGAGCAATACACCACTAGTTGCTATTTTTTTACATACTTCTTGATCATTATTTATTGTGAGTTTTTATATACCCCAGCAGCACTTTATACATCTGAAGGAAGAATATATAATAGAATAGACATTGTCTTGTATTGTATTGCATTGGTAAGCAATATTTTAATAAGAAGTAATATTTTATGATAATATCATAATAAGAGGACTTTAAAGAGCTGCTTATGTGAAAAGTGCTACATTGCAGAATCCTAATAAGCATACCACCAGTAAATCTCTTACCAAAAACTAGATTTCTATGTTACTTCATTTTAAAGTTATGAGCTATTTTGTAACCATGATTCACTACCTGGTCAAAACAGCCTGTATCAGTGAAGAGCTTCTAGTGATGTCATCTCAGGACATCACTGTTTATTATCCACTGTAAGCAAGCTTATAGGACCTGTTTCTCCAAAGTTTTAAAGAGCATGTGTAATAGTTGTCTTAAGTAAAACAGACAGCACCATTCAAAAAACATTGCTATAAAAACTATATCTGTTTCAGGTTTTGCATCAAAGTTAACAAAATAGTATTTTATAATGCCTTTTGTGTCGTCCATTTCTCAAGGGTAGCTGGATGCTGAGTCAGCATGCCTCCAGGCTGCTGAAGCCAATTGGAGTTTATTTTATTTATTTATTTTATTTAAATTCTTCAGATATAACCTTTGAGCATGGTGCTCTTTTACAAAGGTTTCACATCAATGAAGCAAGACATAATACAGTACATAGAAAATATATAAGAAGATAACAAAAAATCAGAGGATACCTGAGACAAGCTCAGAGAGAGACAATACAACAACATGTATGCAACTAGTTCATTCAATTGGTCAAAATAAGGGACTGTGGATTGTTGCAGTGCAGCCCAGCATGAGGGTCTTGTCCAACAGAGTACTAGTGAAGAAGGGGAAGATGGAGAGTAGAGGAGAGGAGAGAAGAGGAGAGGAGAGGAGAGGAGAGGAGAGGAAAAAAGAAGGCAAAAGTGCAGTTCAGTAACTGAGATTGTAGCTGGTAGTAGTAGGGAGAGACTGAGTGGACAAAAACAGCAAGATATGCAGAGCAGGAGAGCCAGGGAGAGTAGAAACCAGGGATGGAGGGTTAGGAAATGGAAAGGGCACAGAGCAGAGGGGATGCAGTGAAGGCACGAGGGGGGATGAGTGTATGATTTCGCTGATGGAGTCCACAGAGGGGGAAGGGAGCAGGTAGGGGTCCACATGCAAGGATAAGCTAGGTGAGGGAGGGAAGAGTATAAAAGTAAGAGTCTAGAAACAGGTATTGCCAAGAATAAGCAAAGGGGAGGTAGGGGATTACTGGGATTAGCAGGGTACATTATGGGCAAGCACATGCACCATTAGAAATGAGGTGCTGTTTAAATTCAGTCTTGAAAGCCCAGATATTAACAATACTAAGAGTAGCAGGAGGAACCTTGTTTAACCAAAGAGGGGCCCTATATGCAAAGGAGCATTGTCCTAGTGCAGTTCTCTGAAAGGGAATGCTGAGTGTATTCTGAGCCTTGCCTCTAGTGTCATAACAGGGGTGAGCTGAAATGAGAAGTTCGGAGATGTTAGGAGGGATTAGTTCAAGCACAGCTTTTTTCCCTCAAGGAGGCAGGTTTGAAACTTTATCCTGCTGTTCAGGATTAGCCAGTTTGTTTGTGCTACTCTACTGTGCCTGTTAGGAAGTTGAAGTTGTTTTGCTGCTAGTATTATAATGTTGGTAACTTCACTGCTGTTTGTCAGTGTCTGCTTTACAATATGTTTTAATAGGGGCCTTGTGTTGATTCCTACTAGTGGTGGAAGTGTTGGCTCTGGTAAAATGATCATTTTAATTTAGAGTAGAACATAGATGAGCCTGAATGTAGGTCAAAACAACCTGACAGGGAGAACACATTGTGCTGGCTAAATTAGAAACGTCTAGTAATTTTTCAAAACAGCATTACCTGTCCCACCCCCATTGACAAGGAGATGAAATAATTGTTTTAAAGTGCCATTCTTAGAAATCACCTCAATTGAAAGATAGGTGTGAATGACCTCAGTCTTTCACCACATCAGCAACATATTCAGTGTGCAAGCCTCATAACAGTGTACTATGACCCAGCATCCAGCAACCCTGGAACAAAGGACCACAACAAAAAAGCACATAAACAAAATATTGTCAGCTCTGTTACAAAACCTGAAACACACATAGTTTATAAAGCAAGGTTTACTGACTGGTGCTGTCTGTTTACTTGTGAAAACCACTGCACACAATCTTTGCAGCTTTGGAGAAACAGGTCATATAAGCTTGCTGACAGGTAGTACTAGACTGTGAGGTCCTGTGATGACATCATCAGAATCTCTTCACTAAAATAGGCTTTTTTTGAACAGGCAGTGAAATCAGGGTTACACAATAGCTCATAACTTTAAAATGAAGTGATGTAGAAATCAAGTTTTTGGTAAGAGATTTAGTGGGGGTATGCTGATTCTAATTCTGCAATGTAGCACTTTTGTCCAGATGGTGTCATTTGCTCTTTTATAGTGTATTTATAGATATAGGGAAAAAATGAACACTGGACAAACTAGTAAGAAATCAGCAGCCAATGCAATTACTTATAAAAATGAGAAAAAATAATTAGATTCAAAAAGAAATGGTTTGAAGAGGAAAAAATAAACTAATCTGAGTAAGGGAGAAAAAAAGATCACCAGTTATAGTCTGTCCCCAGGACCACAGATCAATCTGGTGAGTAGAAAGGAAGTTTTTAGGATTCAAGGTACAGCATTTCCACCTCAGAGCTCATCACTGATGAAACATCTAGAAAATAATAATAATAATTTTATTTATATAGTGCCTTTCCATTGCCAAGGTGCCTAACAATATAAAAACAAATCACACATCAAATGACAGATCATTACAGTTAAAATCATATACCAATACACCAGTGACACACTTCAATTAACTAAAAAAGCTTTTTGCCACAGATAGGTTTTTAAGCCCTGCTTAAATTCCTCCATAGCTGCACACTCCCATAACCAATGAGGTAGAGAATTCCAAAGGGTGGGGGATGCAGAAGCAAAAGCTCTATAACCAGATGACTTCAATTTCACCCTTGAAATCTCTAACAACCCCTCATCGGCTGAGCGGAGTGATCAACCAGGGCAGTAAGGAACCAGAAGCTCTTTCAGATAGTCCAGGCCCTGTCCATGTATGGCTTTAAAAGTCAGTAAACTGACTTTAAAAGTGATCCACCACTGTACTGGCAGCCAGTGCAGTTCACAGAACACCAGAGTAATATGGCAGGATTGAGTAGATCCTGTCAAAAGCCATGCTGCCATGTTCTGCACCAGCTGCAAGTGACAGATTTCAACCCCAGAAAGCGCTAGATAAAGGGAATTGCAGTAATCCAAGCTTGAGGACACAAAGACATAGGCCAAGGTAGGAAGGTCGTCAGACAGGACCAGATGCCTAATCCTGGCGATATTCCTAAGATGATAAGAGGAGGTTTTGATGACAGCCAACACCTGAGAATTCAGGATCAGTCCATCATCAAAAACTACCCCCAGGTTACGCACCCATTAAGAGGTCGGGAGTGAGACACCACCAAGAAAAATTCCAGAGGGCGTACCAACACCCGACCCCCTATCTGATGACCCGGATCCACAACCAGTACCTCAGTCTTTTCTGAGTTCAACTTCAGCCAGCTGGAATCCATATACTCCTGGATTTCTTTCAGACAGTTGTTAAAGACCGAGAGAGCTCCATCCTGGTCAGGTGCAAAAGAAAGGTAGAGCTGGGTATCGTCTGTGTAACAGTGAAACTTAAGCCCATACCTTCTTACAATGTCTCTGAGGGGTAGCATGTACACTGCAAACAGCATGGGTGACATCACAGAAACCTGAGAGACCCTACAAGACAAAGCAGTTGAGCCTGAAGAAAAAACCCCAGACACAACTCTTTGTGTTTTACCCATGAGAAATGATGTAAACCATCTAAGGACTGTCCCTGACATTACACAGATATGCCCCAGGCATCCTATTAACACCATATGGTCCATGGTGTCAAAAACTGAAGCGAGATCCAGAAAAAACAAGATGGAATGGTTATTCCAATCTCTCACCATCAGGAGATCATTGAGCACCCAAACCAGCACTGTCTCGGTACTATGTCTTTTATGAAAACCGGACTGGAGTGGTTCATAGATGTCATGGATGGTCAAATGGCTTCCATTTGTGCAGCCACTACTTTCTCAATTACCTTCTCTACAAAGGGAAGGTTAGAGATAGGTCTGTAGTTTGCATGGCAGTCAGGGTTCAAGGTAGCTTTCTTCAAGAGTGGTGTCACCACCGCCTCTTTCAGGGAGCTAGGAAACTTTCCAGATTCCAAGGAGCACCAGACTATCTGCACAAGGACTGGACTGATGATATCAATACAACCCAAAATTAGGGAAGTCAGTCCAGGGTCCAAACTACAGCACGTAGGGTGCACACTCTGGATAATCCTCATGACATCCATGAACTCCAGCTGACTGAAGGTACTCCAGGAAAACTGAGGTACAGTGACCCTGTACTGATCATAAACAACCCCCATAGAGTGTGCTGGCTGAAGTACTGCCCTGATGTTGGCCACCTTATTTGCAAAGAATCGAACAAGCTCGTCACACTCTAATTGTGAAAAGGATTTCTTAACATGCAGACAGGCCGGGTTTTACAGTCTGTCCACAGTTTGAAAAAGCTGAGCTGGTCAGTTCTGGGCAGCTGCAACCTCTCCAGACAGGAATTATGCCTTCTTATGGGTGATTGCAGATTGATAGACTAAATAATGGTCCATCAGTCTAAGGTGGTCGGCATCAAGGGCGGAATTTCACCAGCAATGCTCTAACCTTCGACCTAGTCTCTGCATCTTCCTCAAAGTCCCATCAAACCAAGGGGACCTGGGGTGAAGGGAGAGAGGGCGAACATGGACTGGAGCAATGGAATTCAGAGCCACCAAAACAGCTGAATTATAAGCCGACACAAGGGTCTCTGGGTCATAGCTTGTCAACAAGAGGGATGAGAGGTCAAGTGCCACCACAAGGCCATGGGAACTTATGCCCCATAAAGGGCGGTACCTAGCCATCTCCACAGAGGAAGGCCTACAAGGGGGGTTGCTAAAGCAAAACCCCACGGTGTAATGATCGGACCACCCAACTGGTTTCACCCCAAGTCAGATGTTTCAATCCCTGGGAGAAAGATTAAATTGAGAGAGTCTCCATGTTTATGAGTAGCAGTGGAAACTACCTGTGTAAGGCCCAGAGATGTCATTAACTGGAGGAAGTGTTGACCAAATTGCGAAAGTTCATCGTCGACCCAGGCACTGAAGTCACCCAGAACCATCAATCTGGGTGAATCAAATGCCATGTCAATGACAAAGTCTGCCACTTCCTGTAGGAATCACTTCTCATCACCTGGTGGACGGTAGATGAGAGCGATTCTATAGCCTACACTTGCAACTACTCTACACTCAAAAGACTCAACCTCCTCCACTAGTCCCCTTGTGAGGTTCAGTTCAGTCTTATAACAGACTGCAACCCCCCCCACTATCCAATCTTAGGTGGTGTATCACCGAGTACCCAGCTGGAGTCATAGCCTCCAAAATGGGGCCAGAATTTTCATCCAGCCAAGTCTCAGTAATGCATGCCAGGTCCACCATTTAAACAAGATCTGCAATAATTGCAGTCATGTTCTTAATGGACCTGGCATTGCACAACACCACCGAGTTGGACGAACCTCCCAGGCCACCCTGGCCATCTGCCTACCACAATCCATAGTGCCCTTGGGTATGGGCACCTGACATGACGAACCATGATCTGGATTCCATTTCACCCCAGGGTGTCTTCTGGATCCTACCACCCCAATTCGGTGACCCCCCTTGCTCATCCTCCACTGTTCATGACCCCCACACTCTCCTTCTCCTACGCATAATACCCAGCACTCTACATCCTTCTGAGCTTATTGAATCTAGTGAACATCCAATATTAAAAACTATTAGAGTGTTGGAAAATGACATATCATAGGTACATAGTAAGGAACATAATAGAGGGAAAGCAGTGGAGAAAGTTGATCAACTGGAAGATAGAAAAAGAAAGACATAGAAAGGAAAGACAATCAAAAAATTCAGAAGAAATGGAGGAAATAAATGAAAATGGACAGGAATAAGTTAATAAAAAAAGGTATAGAACAAAAAAACCTGAACTCTAGTAAGCTGATAATTATAGATAGTAAGAAACATGAGATAAGTAAAGAGCATAAAGATACTTCATTGCAATGTCCAAGCAGTTCTTTCCTGAAAGATTTTGAGACATTTTTGACACTGTATATACAAATATTAAAATTAGACCCCCCCCACTTCAACAATTTCCTGATATTTCTCATATCTGGGAAGTGGACGTAGTAAGAGAACACAAACAGCAAACTCAGAAGAGAGGAGAAAAATTTAATTTACTGAAAATAAGGAAGGGAAAGATAGATACACAAATAAAAATAGAAGTATAATCAGAAAAGTTAAGGATTCAAGAAAAAACAGAAACATAAAACACTATATTGGACATACTCAAAGAAATTTGAAATGGAATTATGCTTAATAATGATGCTCTAATTAATTTAACATCATTACTTAGTAAAAATTTACAACTAAAAGAAAATGCTGTAGATTATCAAAACAAGGAAAAGGAAGCAATTGCAATCCTCAATAACAAAAGTAATACATCTATTAGAAAAAAGTTGAAGAAATTGGTAATAAAGAATTACAGGAAACCAAATAAATTAGATAAAGCATTAAAAAAAGATAAACAAGTTACTAAAACATCAAATGCAAAGACAAATAAAAAATTAAGGAAAAACCATAAATCGGAATTAAGAGGGAATATTATCTCTGAGAAAGTAAAGGAAAATCCAACTCAAAATGTGATGATTATAGAGGAAGGAGGGACAAGGAAGAAATATACTATCACATAAATTGTAGCAATGGAAGAAGTTGTAAACAATAATAAAGAAACTAGAAAGGCTAATCAAGTAAAAACAAAAGAAAAGAACCTTGCCCTTAATGCTAATAAGGACAAAAAGGATAAGGAATAGATGATAGAAAAAGGACTGATAGTACCAACATTATATTTGAAAGGAATACCTAAATCAAGAAATGAAAACCCCACAACACCAAAACTGGCAGCGAACAACATATGCAAGGGGATCTTGGGATCCAAATTTGCATGGGCTGAAATAAGCTTGGTTTATAGATATGAAACAGGAAAAGAAAGAGGTTGGGTGTGTATGGTTATATTAACATAGGAAACAGTAAACAAAAATTGCTGGCAATGAAAAATGAGCTTGCAGATTTTGGTATAAAAGCTGAATCTACTGTCCCTGTAGTAGAGGGACAAAGGTTAGAAAAAGAGCAGGAAGAGAAGAAGAAAGAAACACTGAAAGAAAAAAAACACAATTGATAGAAATAAATTGACAGAAAATTCAGCAGAGGATAACTACATATTTGGCTCTGGTAGAAAAAGAACATACATTAGTATCAGATTATGACATATTACAGCAAGGGAATAGAGAGGTAATACATGGTAGACTGCAAAAGGGAGATGGGATAAACAACAGTATAATACTGGAAAGCTCTGATGATCTTATTCAGCTGTCCAAAAGTGATGTAGAAGCTTTACTGGATAGGAACTCATTGTGTGGAAGTGATACTGAAAGAAATTGTCTAGGAGACCAATCAGAGGAACTCTGACAGGTGAGAGATATGTCATGTGATCTAACCCCTTCCCTATAAATGTTTTCCTGGAATGTTGCAGGTATTGCTGGTAAGCATAAGCCGAAGCACAGGGATTGTTGGTATTGTCTTTTTTTTTGGAATAAATGAGCAGAACATTCACCCGCTCCTGAGTGCTCATTTACTTCAGTTTTTTTTTGATAATTTTGAGGGTAGCACCCGCTTGCATTGCTGCGCGGTCTACTCCTTCTTTGTGATTGCTGGTAAACTAAATGGTTCCATGTCATAATAGGGATCGCAGAATAGAGATCGCTATTATGGTGAATGTATATCGACGAAAAGAAAATCAGCAATATACTGTACACTTTCAAGCAACCCAACTTCCCGAATCAAAAGTATTTTTTTGTGGGGGCTGCACCCCTTCAGGGGTTGTGCCCCGCACTTCCCCCATTATGGATTATCAACCCAGGATTGTGCATGTCAGGAGGGGGGCAAAATCTTACATCACATGAAAAATTAAGTGCCGGAGCAGCAGGCAGCAGCAAAAGTTTTCTGTACCCAGTCCTGGTCCCAAACCCTGTACCTGCTGCACCACAGCTAGCCACCCAAACCACCACATCACAAGGCTAGCTCAGTGGCAGCAGGTACACCCATCCCTGAAAAACCATTTCCTTCCCCCCCTTTCCCATTGCTTTCCCCCCTTCCTGTCACCATCCACTACTGTGGTGGTCATGTACGGTCACTACCCTCGCAAGGTAGCCCATAAGAATAGCACCCGATATGAGTCACCGTCTTGATGTGGCACCCATATTCAGTTTCTATACTCACAGTATACCAAATAAATGACATTGACTGTATTAGATTTCTGGCAATACATTCTATAGTAATTTTACAAGATACCTAAGCTACTAATCAAGATAACTGTTATGTGGAGGGTTCCCAATGTTGGAATATTCCTGCCAGGAAGTTAAGCAAATATGGAAGAGCATCTGGTGGGGTGTGTACGCTGATGAAAGTCAGCTTAGGACTTAAAGCAAAATGTATAATAAAAGATGTCAATTGTGATATTTTATGTATTGAAATAACAAGACAGAACATGCCCCCTTGTACAGTATACTGATAAATGTTTACATTCCCCCACATATAGTAATAACACCAATAACTAAAAATTTGACTAAGCTAAAAGAAGTGATAATGCAAATTGAACTTCAGTATCCAGGGGCTATGATTATTATGGGTGGAGATTGTAACATTCGAACAGCTTCAAGTATAGAAGACGTGAGTAACAACTGGAATTTGGAGGATGCTTTCAAAATTCCAATTAGACACTCATTGGATGTAAAGATTAACAGACAAGGGGTCATGTTTCTAGAGTTATTGAATGTGTTGAATCTAAGGATAGTTAATGGAAGATGCTGGGGTGACAAGCAAGGGAACATTAGATACAGTTATCGAAAAGGTGGCAGTGTAATGACTATTTTATTGTGGATATCATTACTTATGGAATATTCTCCATCTAGATGTAATGGAACAGTGGGACAGTAATCATAGAACACTGAAAATTATATTGAAAGGGGTTTGGGAAATGACAACGGAAGACATAAGTAAAATGAGAAGGGCTGATGAAAATATGATGGTATACAATTCCAAAACAAATAAAATGTGCCCAGTATAATATGAATCAGGTAGAATTAATATTACAGGCAGATGAGATAAATAATTCAAAACAACAATATTTATGGAACCTTGGATCAAATTGAAAAGATGGAAATAATCCCTTGGAATTATATGGGACAATAGAAAGGTGTATTATGGAGGATATTAATGAAAAACAGAAAACAAATAAATGTGATAGAATATATAAAGTAGGCGATAGTATAGGGCAGTGGTGTAATGCTCTGAGCTGCAAATCTGGAGACCTGGGTTTGAATCCCACAGCTCCCACTTGCATACTGTGTAACCCTGAACAAGTTACGTAACTTCCTTGTGCTCCCAGGTTGCACCTGTAAACAAGCTTCAGCTTAGTGTGCCTCTCCTTGTTAAAAAAAATGGTCTGATAATGAGTGTATGAGGATGAGAAAATTAATACAACAAATTAGAAGGTTTAGAAAGTTTAAGGATGCAGAGCACAGAACAGCTTTAAAACAGCTCAAAAAGGAATACAGAGCTCTATTGAAGGAAAAAAAACAAAATATCAAATGAGATTATGGGATAAACCACAGGAAACAGTTGAATCCAAAGATACTGTAACATTTTGGATCATGGTCCCTCATGGTGAAAGTGAGATTTAATATTAAAGGAGTTATATCCAAGGAAGATTAGTTTCACCACTATTCTTGGTACACAAAGTATAACAAATGTTATAAAAAACAGTAACATGATTCCATTAGAACCTGATACTGATAAAAATGTAAGAGGTAAACATGGGTGGTTAGCAATAACTAGGCAGGAAGTAATTCAAGCCATTTTGGAACAGAAACAGAATAAATCCCCTGGGGAAGATAACATTGGAGCAGATGTCTATCAGGCTAATCCTGAATGGTGGGCCAATATATTTATTCCCCTCTTTGAGTATGTTGTAAATTATAGAATTATTCCAGAACAGTGAAAGACAGGAATAATAGTGCCACTTCATAAGAAAGGAATGCTTGATTATCCAGCAAAGTATCACCCAGTTACTTTATTAAATATAGGTTTAAAAATCTTTTTTGAGAATCTTACTAAGCAGGATACTTTTTTGGATGGAGGACCACAAGATTTTGTCAATTTACCAACAGACTTTTGTAAAGGTAAGTCAACAGTGGACTAGATTTTTGTCCTGAACTATATATATTAGGTAAATATGTAAGACAGAAAAAAAAAGAAAAGAAACGCTGCTTTTATTGACATTAAAGCAGGATTTGATTCCGTAAGTAGAAATAGCTTGTGGTGCTTCCTGCAAGCCAGACGAATGGAAGAAAACCTGCTTTGTATGATAATGCTCCTGCATGATGATACTAATCTTAGAGTTAGATATAGTAAGGATGGAGCAATGTCTGACCCAATTAAAACTTCCACTGGTGTAAGGCAGGGTTGCCTACTGGCACCAACCCTTTTTAATATAGATATATTGATACTTTAGTTCATGATATAAGTAAAACAGATAAATTTCCACCCACAGTTAACATGATGCCTATAAAAATGTTAATGTATGCAGATGACGTGTTCTTTTTATCACCAACCCTTTTTAATATGTGCTAAGTTTTTTATCACACAAAGGGCGATAGGTTCTATGTGCACTCTATTCAAGAAACAATGGTTAACCATGTTTAATGTTTGCCATCACGGCTTGTTTAATACTAGATCTTAAAGGTGTTTTCATTTTAAATTCATTTATTGAAACACTCGTACATTGACTATTAACATCATCACAGGTTTTTGAGTGTGTCTTTCTTTCTAAAGTTTGTCCACAATTTTACTTATCTGGGCCCGACAGCACTCCAAGCTTTCTTTTAAAGTTTGTCCACAGTTAGATAAACCACAATACCAAGAAATATTGAAAAATAAACTTTTTTTACTTATCTGGGACCAACAGCCCTCCAAGTTGTTCTCTCATTTTCCCAGCTCAATTGCCTAAGTCCATATGATACATAACCACCTAGTGCACTGTTTCCTTCATGCACAATGTATTCAGCTGTGTAGCTTTTTTTTGGCTATTGTTATGAAGGAGAAAAAAACTTTAAACTTTTTCCAAAATGCTTATAAGGCAGCCATTTCTTGCGCACTTTCAAATGCCTTCTTACTGTACTCTGTCTGACCTTACTCCACCTAGCTTCAGCTGTGAGTGCGTGCTGAACATGCTGACATTTTGGAGTTAGGAAAACGCTGTCCTCAGAGCTAAAGTGGTATTGCACTTGTCCATCTATTTATGTGTGCATAACGTTATTGCTGTGGCTTGCCCTTTTGACCTCCCACAAAAATTCTGCAACTGTTTAACATTCCTATATGAACTTTTTATCTTCCACATCATACTCTCTACATTTTAAAGGAATTTTTATTGTATGATCTTGCTAATAATTCAAACCTAAAGCATAAACGTGTTCAATAAATTTTTGAATAAATTGTCTCTGCCTTTTCTACTAAAACATTTCTTCTAAATTAAAACTAACTTAATCAGTTATCACCCTTTTTCTTAATCAAGGAATACAATATAATTATTTACAAACATTATTTACAAACAATTTTATTTAGAGCTACAGTATTTTCAGATAGTTTCTTAAAGGCATTCTAAGTATTAGCAATTTTAATTCGAGGGTATACAGTCATAACAGTGCTATTGATTTCCTATAAATAGTTGCTAAATCCATTATCCTCATTTAGACCCTTGGGCCATATTGTTTGCATTTCATAAATCCAATATGCTTCCCGCTGTAATAATAACTCATTCACGTCCCGTCCTCTTTCTGGTATTTTAACCACTTCTAAGCCTACATGTGTGAGCAATGCTGCTGATCCATGTCCAGCATCTTCGTAGTGCTTTGACATTGCATATTTAAAGTTCTTCAAGCTTATGGCAGTCTTAAGTTCTCCAATGCAAATTTTGAGGGGCCTTTTCATTTGTCCTATGTAAGCCATTCTGCAAGGGCATTTTAACATATACTGTATATATTACGTTCTGAGTATTACATGCACCTTGTCCCAGCAGCTTCTTTTATAGGAGATCTGAGCACTACCAAAACATAGTTTTTTGTCCTTTTTGATACATGTTTATTCTCTAGTTCATGATATAGGTAAAATAGATACCTTTCCACCCACAGTTTACATGATGCCTATAAAAATATTAATGTATATGGATGACATGTTCCTTTTAGCACAGATCCCACTTGGTCTCAAGCGGGCAATGACTTCTCTGATGAATTATTTGTAAACCTTAAGCTTAACATTAAATGTGGAAAAAAACAAAGATAGTTACCTTCGGATACACAAAGAAAAAGCAAGATACATGGGGCCAGATATTCAAAACTTTGCCCCGTGGCTAAATTAGCACTGCCTGGTGGGAAAACTTAGCCCAGAGCATAAAGCAAGCCATATTCAAAAGGAATAGCCCAGGGCAAACAGCTTATGAATATAGCATGGGAATGAGGTCAGGCAAACTTGGCTGGGAGTGCAGGGCAAACTTAGCCCTGGAATAAGACAGCTCTGAATATGGCAACCAGGAAGTGCAAACCACAACAGCAACACAGTGCACAGTGATTTGAAGGAAGGTAGAGGTGAACTTTGTGGCCAATGTGTGTGCCAGCAAATGTGTGGACCCAGTACAGCTGCATGCAGCAGCGTATGTGAAAGTACAGTGTGCAAAACTGTAAAATATTCCCCGAACTGTTTGTGCAGTGCTAACATGTTTGCATGGGTTTAGCGCAGGGCTAAACTGTTAGCCCGGTGCAAACACGTTTGGCCGGCACTAAACTTTGCCATATTCAAAAGTGACATGCAAATGAGCCTACTTAGGTAATCTCTGGGCAAACAACCAAATTAGCATCTCATTATGCCCTGATTTACATGTAGTTTGCACCGGGCTAACAGTTTTAGCCTACGCTAAACCCCTAAGCGTGTTAGCGCTGCATCAAACAGTTTGGGGAATATTATAAAGTTTTGAATACTACATGTGCTGCTGCCTGCAGCTGTACTTGGGACAACACAGCATAGGCACAGATGGTGGTGGTGCTGCATGTAACTGTCACACTGTAGGTCATGCTACAGTGCACAGCAGACACTACAGTAGCAAGGGGGTCAGTAGTGTGTGAACACAGCAATGTCTATGATGTGTAGGGCAGTGATGATGACTGCACTATACACAGTGAGAGGCCCAACCTGCAGGTGTTTACTGACAGTGGACATTACTGTTACGCTGTTGTGTGACCCACAGATGCTGCACCTCTGGCATGGGATGCTCACAGTGACATATACATGTCCAGCTTTGTGTGCTGTGGCAGTTGTACAGCTGTGCGGTATGTGGCCCGGGGGAGGGGGCATATATTATCAGAAAGGCACACTGGTGTTGGGGTATTCCCAATACTAGTCCATGTGCACTGCGTGATGTGTCCCAGCCTTGTGGCCACACCTGGTCTGTGGCACAGCCTGGCCACCCATACACTCTCCCCTTAAAATTCTTCATGCCCACAGTGCTGCATGTGTGTGCTGGCATCTGTTGGTGTCCACAGAAGAGCGGTCTGCAGGTGTGTGCTGTATGGCCACACTGCAATGCTGTCCACTGGTGGCAGGGTCACCACTTACTGCCTGGCATGGCTGGGACTAATGGCAGATGATGGCATAATTGTGATGCCATTAGTTAGCAGCCTGTTTCCTCTATGTTTGGCTTTGTCTATGTGTCATATTTATTTGTTAGGGTCACACAAAACCACACAAAAGCCGCGCGCAAACACTGTGCAAAGCCAAAGTGTTGTGCAAACTGATTGCCTAGGGTTGAGACAAGCTTTTCCTGGGCGGTAATGTGCACCACGCTAAATGTTGCACTAAGTCACGCAAAACCACTTTGCATGGTGCTAGTTGCTGAATATAGCATTGCACCTGTATTCATGTCAGTTTGCCCCTTGCATACATTATAATTTTGCCCGGCGCTAATGCAGTTTGCCAGTGCTATTTGGCCTTTTGAATATAGCAGACCCGCACTAATCCCATGCTAAACCTGCCAAACGTTTTTTGCCCGGTGCAAAGTTTTGAATATCTGGCCCATGGAGTACTAATGGTATTAATGGTATACATATTGAGGAAATATCAGAATTCCAGTACCTAAGGATAACCTTCAGTAGAGATCTTAAATGGAAATCACCGATTAAAAAGTGAAGAAAAATGCGATGAGTACAATCCTGGGAATAAATCTGTTTGCATATTCCTTCACAAAACATTCCTTGGTAGCACAACATAGATGTTTTGAAGCAAAGGTCAATGCACAAATGTTATATGGAGCAGAGGTGTGGGACTTATATAGTAGTCCAGGGGAACTGGAGATACTACAACATCTATTTCTAAAAAATGCTGTAGGAGTACCAAAATATACACTGAATGCAGCTGTATGCACAGAAACTGGTAGACTGCCAATACAAACTAGAAACTTAAAAACATGTATCTTTTACTGGGAAAAGATGTATAATGCACCACCATATAAGCTGCTGGCTCCTTGTTGGGCAGATATAATTAATGTACAAGAAAGATATACAGAAGGATGGTTTGCGAAATTAAACCAAGAGCTTAACAAAGCTGGTTTATTATATAATACAGTGTACAAAAACCAAATGGACTCTTAAGCATTTACAACAATAGCCACTCAGAGAATAGTAGATATCTCTATGCAAAAGGATACAGCCAGCATTAGAGATGCATGAGAATACAGAGCTCTTAAACAGATTAAAGATATATTCTGCACTGAAAAGCAGTTATTATACTGTGAAAATATCAAACATGAAAAGCTCTTACCAAGTTAAGATTTGAAATGTTTGGCAATATCTGGAAAGTTGAAAATGTGCGTATGGCAGGTATACCATGCTTTTGTAATAAAAATACCAAAATACGTGCAATACATCTGTTGTGGGATCGCTCAGTTTTTAAAAGATGAAAGAGAAAAATTGTTGCTACCAGTCCTTAAAGGAGATATGAAGCAAAAATCAAGAATACTTACAATATTTAACATGGATTCAATAACTTATCTTTTTGCACTGGCTTGCTTTGCCTACAAAATAGCAAGCAAATTGAGGTAGAACAATGGAGAGTATGATACAATGTAATGAGATAAGGTATGACATTAACTGCAAAATATATTCATCCTGCTGAAAATAAATGTATAGTTTAAAAAGCTAGTGCTGTTGTGGTATAACTTTTAAACTTGTATGAAAAGAACAAGACATTTTTAATAAGAATGAATTGTAGGAAATGTGCAATAGATATATATATATATTTGTCATTGTATGATTTTAAATTATTGCATGTAACAAATTTGATTTTATACATACTTGGATTTAATAAAACTGAACTGAACTATTATTTTATACATCATGCGTATACATACAGTATACTACAAACATATTTCATAAGGTTAAATAAAGACTAAGTAATGAATGCATAACGAACTACAAAAAATGTTGTGATTCTCTACACTGGACTACCACTAGACCTTCCAGATGTGTTTATTTTATTTATGGATTGATTTATTAATTGAACCATATGAAGAGAGACTGAGAGAGCTTAATATGTATACCCTTGATGAAAGGAGGGACAGGGGGGACATGATAGAAACGTTCAAGTACCTCAAGGGAATCAACAAAGTCCAGGAGGGTAGCATATTTCAGAAAAAGAGATGTGTAAGAACAAGGGGGCACAATTTAAAGATAGAGGGAGGATGGCTCTGGGGTAATGTGAGGAATTTTTTTTTCATGGAGAGAGTGGTGGATGCATGGAACCGCCTTCCTGGGGAGGTGGTTGGGTCTAAAACAGTGGGGGAATTCAAACATGCATGGGACAGACATAAGGCAATTGTAGTGGGGGGTTGCAGGAAGTAGGCTGTTGGTTAAATAGAATCTGCAGCGTATCCAATAGGAAGGGAAATGGGCAGACTGGGTGGGCCAAGTGGCCCTTATCTGCCATCAAAGTCTATGTTTCTATGTTATTGTTCATTTATTTTAAACGTTTTACAAGGAAAGACGTACTAAGCTGATAACAGCTCCTTTCCACATCCATCCTGGGAGGAATACACAAGATAGTGGAAAAGGAAAAAAAATAGACAGTACATTCACAGAGAAACAAAAATAATAGTCTATGCAGGTAATATGGTACATCAAAAAGAGGCATTATCTTAAACACTGCTGGTAAAACAGTACAACAAGGTACATACAGTAGATAAAAACTGAGCTTAAGTAGGCGTATGGAATGTACTTCAACCGGGCATAATGGTGGGAGAGCAAACATGGCTAGGGCAATGAGTGTAGAGGCTGGGGGATGTATAAAATATATACAAACTTTATTTCTTTAGTCGTAGCTAAATTCCCACTATTTATGGCAATATGTAAATATAATACTGTATGAAAAAGAAGTACAGTATTCTGTATCAGTAATCAATAAAACAACATTTGCAAGTGTTAAAAAGTATTTTATTTTCAATATATTACAAAGTTATAATTACTATACTGATATAGTATATTTCCACTATAGTGTATCGATTCACTGAAACTACTTTCTGTTGATACAGTATAGTGGAAATACATTATTATACTATTTACAGTATATAGCTAAAGCGCAGTCCCAGAACATCAATACATTGAAAGTGTATTGATATGATGTACCCACATTAGCCTTACACCAAGCTTTCATTTTACAAGTTTCTTAATTACCAGTTTTATATCTCTTTCTTTATTCAGTTATCTATGCCTGGTGGCATTCCACTCCTTCAAGCCTGACATTGGCCTCCTGAGCTTGTTGGAAACACCTCTCACTGCCACAAAATGACCACCCAGGCCTCCAGCCTACAGACATCTGAGGGACCAGCTTGGCCTGCTTCTGACTTCCTCTGACCTAGCAGATAAGGTCTTGTGTCTTCTAACCTGTCCTCCATTAGTTGGCCTATCTCCTGCCAGAGCCTCGTCAGGCTCAGAGGAGGAACATACTTGTTGAGGATGTCCAGCTGGAAGGAATTCAGCGATGCACGGGTGGGAGGCTATTGGCATGGGGACCACAGGAGGCTATCATTGAGTATGCTGGAGTAGAGATGCAGCAAAGTTTAAATCCAACAGCATAGTTGGGGCGAAGAAGCCTACTTCATGTTGTCCCATAGCTGTGTGAAGCATCCACGGAAAAAACCCATTTTGCCACTTCACCTTATAATAATGACTTTGAGTTGCTCACTTCGCCTAACTTCTCTTTAATGGAGGAGTGAGAACAGCCCACCACCACAGATCACATGGCTCACAAAGGCTCAGAGGCTGCAGAGGTCACGTGCTTTAGGCAGGAAGTGAATCATGTAAGAAAGTGAGTTTCACTTTCGCCTTGTAGGAGAAAGAGCTGGTTGAATAGAGTGAGAGAGAGAGAAACAGAGAGAGGGAGAGGAGACTAAATTCAAAAGCTACTATAAACCTTTTAATTTTTGTGCTAATTAGCTGATTTTTTTTTTGTATTTCAAAAATCTATTTGTTGTCTGGATTTGTGTTTGTGCAGTATTTCAGTGTAGTATTTGTTAACTGTTAATGTTGTGTGTGTGTGTGTGTGTGTGTGTGTGAGAGAGAGAGAGAGAAGCCAGAATGGAGGGGGAGAGAGGTGGTTTTCGACGACGTAGTGGAGGAGATCGAGTAGGTGTATGCACATGTGGTCGCAGTCTGTGTTTGAACTGGAGCACCATCTTGACTAGTGTTCCCCCCCAAAGCAGGAGGTAGTGGACTTGGTGGCATGGAAGCATCACCTCCAGTGGCACCTACCAGTGCCCACCCAGTGCCACCACCTGTTATGGTCCCTACACCAGTGGCTCAGCAGCAAGAATTCAGGGAGGAGGAGCTACAGCAGTTGCAGCAGCAACAGCAGCAGGTTTCTGCACCCCTGGCCCCAGTTGTGCAGCAGCAGCCACTGGCTGCAACACCCAGGGCCCCCCCACCTGTGCCCGGTCCTCCCCACATCTCAGTGTGAGACTTCTTTAGTACACTGCCTGGGAACAGCAGAGTAGTGAAATATAATCTGTGTGCTGTGGTGGTGCGCCATGGCCCAAAAAGGAACTCACCTTGGCACAGGCGGTCAGTGTACCCACCTGTACAACCACCATGGTGTAGAGTGGCAGGCCAAGGTTGTGGAACAGGGCAGGAATGCACCTGCTGGCCCTGCTGGGCAAGTGGTGGCAGCACGGCATCCACCTGCATGTGGTGGTGTGACTCAAGGGAAGGCCATGGATCAAGTGGCTGCTCCACCACCACAACCTGCAGTAGGTGACGGTGGAAATTCTCTCCAACTACCTGCCACACAAGCCAGTTTGAGCCTGATGTGGAGTGAGTTAGATGCTGTTAACCACTGTTTTGACAATGTTGAGCAGCAGCTGGATCGAATTGAGGGACAACAGCTACAGCTTATGGGGATGCTTCAACTGCTGCTGTCCCAGCATAATGTTGATCATTAATTTTAGTTTGTCCTTGCACCCACCACCCTCTCTGTGAAAAAAATAGTTCCTGATGTTGCCTCTGATCTGTTCCCCCCTCTATCTTCAAAGTTTGTCCCCTTCTTCATGCCCATCTCTTTTTCTGGATGATGCTAACCTCTTGTGCATTGTTTATTCCCTTTTGGTATTTGATAGTTTCTATCATACTCCCCCTCCCCCCACTTTCCTTGTGGTTATATGTAATATACTTTAGTGTCTCTTCGTCTGGCTTCTGGTGCATACCCTGCAACATTGTATTTGCCCTCCTTTGTACAGCCTCCATCCTGTCTATGTCCTTGCAGAGATATGCTCTCCAAAACTGCATGCTGTACTCCAGATGAGGTCTCACCAAATGTCCGTAGAGAGGGATAAGAACTTCTAGTTTTGTACTTGATTTTAAGGTGATGCCTCTCCAATGCATCCCAGTTTCCCTCCAGCCCTCCTTACTGCCTTCTGTCATTTTTCGCCTACCTTTAGGTAATCTGATACAGGTCACTTTCTATTTTTGTTGTTGTTAGTACCCCCCCCCCCCATTGTGCACTGTCTGGTGTATAATTTTAAGCTTGTGTTCCATCTTTCTTTCTCACAACCTTGTTTCCCTCCAAAAATTTGTAAGAACAGTGCCCATAAACAGTTTAAAGAAAATAACCTAAAAAAATGGTGTCCTTCCCTTCCTTATAGTCCTACTTAATAAGCGCTGCTTACCAACAGGAAATATTTTTTGGGGCTCAGTAATTTTTTCTTCCTGTCGTGGGATGTTTGTGGAAAAGCACTGTCAGGTGCCCACTGCCCAGCCCCCTGAAAACATATATGATAAATGACTTGGTCCACTGCTGATGATGGTACAAATAATATATATGGTATATATTATTTATATCATCAAAAGTGGACTAAGTCAGCTATCATATATGTTTTCAGGGGTCTGGGCAGTGGTCACCTGACAGTGTGCTCATCCTGTTTAGCAGATTATTGCACTGCCCACTGCACCTTTTCCACAAACACCCCACGACAAGAAGAAAACATTATTGAGCCCCAAAAAATATTTCCTATTGGTAAACAGAGCTTATTAAGGAGGAATACAAAGAAGGGAAGGATACCATTTTTTTAGATTATTTTCTTTAAACTGTTTTTGGCCTGTGTTCTTACAATTTTTTGGCTGCTGTCAAAATGTCGTGAAAATGCCAGAGTCCAAATGAAGAGAAATCACATGATAAAATGTTGCACTGATGTATGGGTACAGTGCACCCACTCTGCATAAGTGTGGTCCCAAAAATGGCTGCTGTCACAGTGTCCCGAAAATGCCAGAGTTCAGATGAAGAGAAATCACATGATAAAATGTTAAGAAAATATTCAATTATTTCCTGGCACACTGATGTATGCGTGCACCCACTCCCACAACAACTATGGCACCTGCTGCTGCTCTTGTACTTCTATCTTCTGCAGCCTACGCTGACTGTGCTGATGCACAGTGTCTTGCCAAATGATGATAGCCACAAATGACCATTGTGTGAACAATGATGCGATGATGGAATGGCGGTCAGAAAGTCTGCTGTGCTGGCTGTAACTTGATGGGGGGGGCTCATTTGGAAGCAAGTTTAATGAATGGTTTTGTTTCGACTACTTTACAGCTTTTCTGTGTATCCTCTGGATTCATACCAGTTGCATGTGTCCTTATTTGAAGAAAGGACCGATGGCAGCACACAGCACTGAAATGTTACCTGCAAACAGACGAAGAATAAATAATTAATACTTCATTGCACTAACACATTCTGTTCTAAGTGTGGCAGTTACTGTTTGTTACATCCTGCTTAACAGATACCAAGCTATTAGTAAACCACATCAAGACCAATAGCAAGTTTAGTGCATGTGACATGCATTATTCCAGTGTATTAACTTAAGTTACATTCCAAGGTGTCTTGTCATGACCCCAATAAAACTTTGTTCAACCCCATGGCATGCTGAAGTAAGCCAGTGACTGATGTGCACAAAAAATATATTATCTGCTGTACATGCCACCTACTTTGTATGATTTACACTGGCTTTAAAAAATGAAACACCTAAAAGAAGTGATAAAATAAGACTGATATACTTACCTAAAACTGATATCCTATACAGTAGGTGTTTGTAGACAGTACTGCAGTGCTCCTGTCCTCGGGTCCGTTACACTGTTTGAAACTGGAAACCTGTAAAAAAAGAAAAAAATTGACTGTATATGTTTCTGAAGTGCATCTCTAAAATGTTAAAAGAAGCATTCACACAGCTGAATGAAATTCCATAGTATGACAAATAAGTGCACACTCACTGTATTCTACTGATAATAAGAAGTGTTGTGGCTGTGGCTGGATGCGGGCTCCTTCTGGCAGGTCCTGGTAACAGGAACACATTCCTTTTCACTGGCATAGTGACTGGTGGTTTTGGCTGGCTGTGGGTTACTTCTGGTTATGGGCACAGGAACACATTCTCTCTCCCTATTAGACAGATCGCTGGCTTTGGCATGCTGCAGGTTTCTTTTGGTCATGGACACAGGAAGGAACTGGACAAGGAAATGATAGAAGGCATCCTTAGGATGGCAGAGATAGGGGAGATATTGTTGATGGGGGACCTGAATATGCCAGATGTTAACAGGAGTACCTTTGCTGCAGCCACATCCAAGAGCAGGGCCATTCTCGATGCCCTACAGGGGGGTATGCCTCAGACAGCTAGTGTTAGAACCCACTTGGGAGGGAGCACTCTTAGACCAGGTACTCTCAAATGGGAATGGAGAGAGGATCTCAGATCTAGAAGTGGGTAGCCATCTGAGAACAAGTGACCACCAAACAGTGTGGTTATCGATAAACTCAGCTGCAGAGTCAAGCTATACAAAAGTGATGGTAATGGACTTCAGGATGGCTGACTTTGTCAAAACGCGAGAGTGCCTCAGAAAAGTACTAGCAAAGAGGCAAGAAGGAGGGGTGGAGCAACAATGGGGAAACATCAAAACTGCCATCACAGAGGCAACAAGCCTTTGTGTGAAGCAAATAAATCAAAACAAAAGAAAAAAAAAACACTATGGTTCTCAAAAGAGGTGGTGGGGAAGGTTAGGGAGAAAAATATAGCATTTAGGAAGTATAAGGAAACACAGAAGGAGCAGGACAGAGAACTATACCAGTTAAAGCAGAAGGAAGTGGAGAAGGCAGTCAGAGTGGCAAAGGCCCAAACCAAGGAAAAGATAGCCAACTTGGTTAAGAATGGGCATAAAATCTTTTATAGGTACATTAGGGAGCATAGAAAGACAAAGGGAGGGATAGTGAGGCTTAATAAAGGGGAAGATGGGTGGGCAAAGAGGGACAGTGAAAAAGCAGGGATACTGAATGAATACTTCTGCTCAGTATTCACAAAAGAAGAGGAGGGGGAGGTACCTAATCCAGTCAATAGAAGCACTCTGGATAGGAGGGTCAATCCCAGTCCTTTCACAAATGAAAGGGTTCTGAAAGAACTCCTAAAACTGTGGGTGGACAAAGCAATGGGGCCTGATTGCATTCACCACAGAATTCTAAAAGAATTAAGGGGAGAACTAGTGACACCACTGACTACCCTTTTTAACAAATCATGGGAGGATGGTGTGGTACCTGAGGACTGGAGGAGGGCAGATGTGATTTCCCTTCACAAAAGTGGGAGCAAGACAGAGACAGGAAACTACAGACCTGTCAGTTTGACCTCAGTGGTAGGGAAAATGATGGAATCACTTCTGAAGGAAAGAATTGTTGAGTACCTAAAGGCCAGTAGGGCACAGGACCCAAGGCTTCATGGATTCACAGTGGCAAGGTTATGTCAGATGAATCTAATCATTTTTTTGACTGGGTGACCAAAGTAGTAGGCCTGGGAAGGGCTGTGGACATGGCCTACCTAGACTTTAGCAAGGCATTTGACACATTCCCACACAAAATATTAATACACAAATTAACCAGCCTGGGAGTGGGCCCCAGGGTGGTAGCCTGGGTAAAGCATTGGATGGACAACAGGACACAGAAGGTAATAGTAAATGGAGTCCACTCTGAAGAAAGGGGGGTTACTAGTGGGGTACTGTAGGGTTCAGTACTGGGTCCGGTCCTTTTTAATGTCTTTATAAGTGACATTGCTGAGGAACTGGAAGGAAAAGTATGCCTCTTTGCAGATAATACAAAGATCTGCAACAGGGTTGATACACAAGGGGGGGGTGGAAAGTATGAGAAGGGACTTGGCAAGATCGGAGTAATGGTCAGAAGTATGGCAGCTTGGATTCAATGCAAAAAAGTGCAAAGTAATGTACCTGGGACACAAAACCCAGGAAGAGTACACAATGGGGGGGGGGTAGTAACAACAACAAAAATGGAAAGGGACCTGGAGGTAATCATATAAGATGACCTAAAGATTAGCAAGCAATGTGAGAAGGCAGTAGGGATGGTTGGGGGGATACTGGGATGTATAGGGAGAGCCATCACCAGTAGAAAACAGGAAGGTGTTATCCCTCTGTACAGACAGTTGATGAGACCAATCTAGAGTACTGCATCCAGTTCTGGAGACCCCATCTCCGCAAGGACATAGACAAGATGGAGGCAGTCCAGAGGAGGGCAACTAAAATGGTGCTGGGTCTGCAACAGAAACCATACGAGGAGAGACTAAAGGAGTTTAATATGTATACCCTTGAGAAAAGGAGGGAGAGGGCGGACATGATAGAAACTTTGAAGTACCTCAAGGGAATCAACAAAGGCCAAGAGGGTATCATCTTTCAGAAAAAGAGATGTGCAAGAACAAGGGGACACAATTTGAAGATAGAGGGGGCTAGGATTGGGGCAATGTCAGAAAGTATTTTTTCACAGAGAGGGTGGTGGATGCATGCAATGGCCTTCCTGAGTAGGTTGTGGGGTCAAAAATAGTGGGGGAATTCAAGAATGCATGGGACAGACATAAGGCAATTCTTTTGGGGGGGTAAGAAGAAATAGACTGTTGGTTAGCTAGTATCTGCAGCTTATCCAGTAGGTAGGGAAATGGGCAGACTAGGTGGGGCAAGTGGTCCCTATCTGCCATCAAAGTCTATGTTTCTATGGTCATGGGCACAGGAACACATTCTTGCTCACTTTCAGATAGATGGCTGGGTGTCTGCATATAGTGTGTTACAGTCTTTCAGTGGTACTTAGGAGGGAGATATCTTTAAATGGCAGGATTTAAATGGCTACCGCCTACTACTAATGGACAGTTGTGTTTAAGAGGCTGACTGTGTTTGCTAATGACAGCACACATTCTGTTAAACAGCAGGTACCCACTGTCAGGTACCCAGCTCCCTTCACACTTATATAATAGCTGACCTGCTCCCCTATTGAGTGATGTAATAAAAATTCCATGTGCTTCCATCCAGTTAAAAAGTTATGGCACCCCGAATGTGCAACCCCATAAAAACAGTCATGCCTGACATGCCCCCAGGAATGTACCCACAACCCCCTTTTGTGATGTCAGAAAATGAATACTGAGTGTACATTCCATTAACCTGTATGTATGATATATTTCTGTAACTTTTAGTACTATTTAGAGATGCCGTATAAAAATAAAAGCAGCCACTATAGTAAGAGTCACTGTTTACTGGAGTGGTCACTTTAATTTTTCCAAGTGGCAACTCTAAATAGTACTAAAAGTCATTGACAACATGGTGCCAGTACAGGTCTATGGAGCACACACACAGCCTTCACTTTCTGACATCACAAAAGGGGGCTGGGGTACATCCCTGAGTGCATGTCAGGCACGGCTCTGTTTTTATGGGGTGCACATTAGGGATGCTATAACTTTTTAACTGGAGGGAAGCGCATGGAATTTTTAGTACACCAAGTGGAGCAGGTCAGCTATTATATATGTGTGAGGGGAGCTGGGTACCTGACAGTGGTTCTATGTGATAACAGTGAAAGTCTAAAGGCAATCACCATTATTGTGAAGTCAGAGTGCCGAAAACATTTTTGTCACTCTGACACCCTGGCGCACAGTATAACGGCACCAGGGACTTAGTTTTCAATGTTTTCACACACACACCCCTCGGGGGGGCTTCACCCCTGCACTTACTAAAGGATTCTCAACCCGGGGGTGCATGTCGGGGGTGAAACATGACAATAAAAGGTTGCAGGTCAGGTGCAATAAAATCACACCAGCACCAGACCAGAACCCGCACCTCACCCGCTCCAACCATAGGCCAACCCCCGACTCCACGACGCAGCTCAGCAATCCACCACAGCACCACCCCCTACAGCCCCTCTGTCCCCTCCCAGCCCACACTTGCCATGCTCGCTCCCCCCCCATGCGTACACATAGCGACATCCTGTCACCCATTTCACCCACACCCCCATCCGGTCACCCTACTCTTCCATCGCCGTGAGGGATTTGCTGGGGAATGAGTTGCCATTATGGATGGTGCCCTTCCCCATTCACCCTCCTCATGGGTTACCCCTGACAGTGGATACCTGCTTTTTTAATTGGATATACCAAGGGGAAGGTAAAATGGAATGACTGGGATGGGGCGTTATTGTGCCAATCTGAATTATGGAATGAGACTGAGTTAAGAACACTGGTTTTATTTTGTGAAAAACCAAAAACGTACCATTAATAAAATGTGACAGCCTTTTAAACCATTAACTTAAATACCAGCAACATCCACCTCATCCTCATCAAACAGGAAGCTGCCCTCACAGTCATCAAGGTCAGAGTTGTGCCCACTAGGGAATTCTTTGTCCATGATTACATCATCAACTTCAATGGTCACCCAGTTGACTTTTACCACGGATGGTCTGCTTCTCCCACATCATGAGCACAATCATCAATGTGATGCAGTAGGAACACAGATGCGGTAGTTCGAGGCGATATGTGACCATCATTCATTTTTATGAATTTTTTAATTTATTTATTTGAGTTTTAGTGACTGGGTAGCACCACTGAGACAATTACAGTCCCTTTTTCAAGGTCGACCCTGGGACATACATGGTACAGTATAGCAGAGCATTTGTACAGGGAGTCAGTACATTACAGTATCAAATTTGACATACATAGGACAGTGGATACAATAACATAGAGCTAGTTATGTTCACCATATTTACATACCTATAAATTCTATATACATTAGGATTTTTAACTACACATGTGCAATAGAATGTCACATTTTGAGCACAAAAAGAATGGGGAGAGTAGGCAGACGAAAGGGGGGGTGGGGACGGAAGGGGAGAGGTGGTATGGGTCAGAGGTCAAATGAGGGGGAGGTTAAGAACTTTAGCTGAAGCAGAGGCAGGAGGCAGAGGCAGCAAGAAAGGCATGCAGATTGGACTTGAAAAGAGGAAGAGGAAGAGAAGGGCAAGTCAGGATGTGGGGAGGGAGGGCATGCATGCTGACATTTGTCAGCGAGAGGTTGGTATGACAGTCACGAACTATTGGCCCCGCAGAACTAAATACCCTCTCCACACTTACACTGGAGGGTGGGCTGGTCAGGTACTTCAGTGCCACTAAAGTCAGCTCTGGCCATTCACTCACCTTTCCATTCCAGTACAGCAGTGGATCATCAGATACTGACAGATGCCTTTTTTCAGTCAAATATGAGTCAATCATTTTCGGTGCTGCATGCAGTCCTGTTGTTGACTCATCCTCATGTTCACCGGATTCATCGATGTCACAGATTTCAACTTGGGACAAGGCACCCTGAAGTGTGTTAATGGCAACCGGTTTTGATGACATCCCACCTGGACCTGCAGCTGCCTTACTAGATGTGCCTAGTAGTCCACAGTGACCTTTAGCCTTGTCATGCTGTGGTTTGCTGAACTTGGCATGTGACTTCTGTGCCTCATAAACCAATTGTACCAGTTCTCCACTGAGATTTTTAACCTGTTCAGGCCCTCCCTCCAGTAAGGATGCTATTCCACGTTTGTATCGTGGGTCAAGCATTGTTGCTATTCTGAATTCAGCACTTTGCAGAATACTAGCAATGTGGCAATTGTGGTCCAATATTGCCAGCAGGTGTTTCAGTAATGCACTGCTTGAACAATCTCCGGGCACATCAAGGCTACGCTGAAGATTCAACAAAGTCTGCCTTAGCATCCACAGCAGTGGAATGGTTTGGCTTATGGAGGCAGTGTCATCACTCACTGCCTGTGTGGCATGTTCAAAGGGCATCAAAATTGATATCACTGAGTCCATGAGGCGCTACTTTTCTGTTGTCATAGACATCGAGGTCCCCAAAGTGTCATGGCTAGTGTGCATGACTAGGTGTTCCGAGATGGCTTTGTACTGTTCATACAATCTCTGTGCCATGTAAAGAGTCGAGTTACAGCATGTGACAACTTCCAGCTTGAGGCGGTGCTGAGGGAGGTTGTTTTGAATCTGCAGCTGCTAAATTTGGCCATGAGCCTTTCCAGAGCGTGAAAAGTGTGCACAGATGTGGCGTACAACTGTCAACATTTCCTTGATGTCAGGGTGCTGCAGAAACTCCTAGACCATGAAATTTAAACTGTGGGCCATGCGTGGAACCAGAACAAAGTCACCATCGATGTTACATTTCACCATGTTTGAGCCATTATCACTCACTATAAAGCCAGCTTTCAGGGACAGGGGGTTCAGCCGCTCATCAATTTTGGTCAGTAGCAAGTCAAGCATGTGTTCACCAGTGTGGAAACCAGCCACACTGTGCATTGCAAGCGTTGCATGCTGTCAATTTCCAGGAAGGTTGCTACCACGACAGTCTGCCTTACTATACTGATTTCCAATACTGCCAGCACAGACAAGCCCTGGTACCTGTGCCCAATTTGCAGTAATACACAAATATGAACTGCCTGCCATTTTACCACTTGTCCACATATCCATACTTAAGTGGATAAATGGTGAGGAGGAATGTTGAAGGGCATGTCTTACAGACTCTGTCACAGTACGGTATAAACCCGGGACAGCACGGGTGGAAAAGTATATCCTGGACAGAACTTTCCATTTGGGACAGGCGTGTGCTGCAAAATGCCAGAATCCGGAATTCTCCACAAAGGAGCAGGGCAACAAGTCAATTGCCAGCATTTCCTCTACAGCAACATTCAGTTCATGTGACACTGCATGATTGGTTGGGTATTTCATGTTCCAGGCAAAAAGACTCTGCAATGTGGGCTGAGTTGTTACCCGTTTTGGACGGGGTGTACCAAATGGCTCTGAGCTGCAAATGGCCATGGGTAGGGTGCTTTAGACGTGTGATGAAGAGGGGAGAACAGGTGACAAGTCTACAAATGAAGTTATTTTTCCCATCTTAAGCACAGGGGTTGATGTTGCACTTACACTAGACATACTGCATAGACCACCACTACTGCTGCTACTCTGACCACCATTTTACAACAATTCAAAATCATCCTCCTCCTCCTCATGCCTGTAGTAATCCTCAACTGTTATTTCACCACTACTACAGACATGGCTACTTGGGCTATTTACAGTCATGGCAGAGGATAACATGCTTAATAAGGTGGATGAGGTTGAACACCCCACTATGGCAGCATTAGCTCCCCTCTGGTGCCGAGTCCACAGTGCCATGTGCCTGTTCTTCAAATGTGTATGCTGGCCCCCAGTGCCCAGATGACTACCCTTTTTACCACATCTGACATGCGCTTGGCAAAGCTGGCAGATTGCCACTACTTCATCACTTGGATCTTGTGCAAAAAAATCCCAAACGAGGGATTTAGATCCCCTACTTTTAGTTTTCACAGGGCTCTGATGCTGCAGATTGGACACCTGTTTTTTAGACAACAACATATGGGTTGTACTACTACATGATTTCTGTTGCTAGCCACATTTGGGCTCTATCGGCCAGTCACTATCTAAGATAACTACTACTTGGTCATCATCATCAACAGTAACTGCCACATCACAGCTTTGAAGAGGGGGTGATTTAACACTGACAGAAAGAGACTGTTTACACACAGCCACCTTTAATTTCTTTTTCTCCGGTTCCCAACTGGGGTCACTTAAATCATCATCATATTCCTCTTGTGCATCCACAGTCTCAGCTTGGATGCTGTCCCATGGAGAACAAGTACCAACCACAGCATCATTATGATCATACAATATTTTTTCTCCAACATTTGAAGGGTTGGATGGTACAGGCATGACCTCATCAACAGCACTGGAAACATGAGATCGCAATGACTCTTCCTCAGCATCAGAATCATGTTCAACCAATGTGGGGATGGGGATGTTGGGGAGTGTGACATCTACTACACTCTGACTCATGGTCATGGCTTTAGACACCACAGTATTTCGGACACTACTTAGCTTGTTGTCACGGACTGAACTTGGGGCAAATACTCATGCCATCAGCCATTTCACTACCACCAGCGGGTACAACAGCATCTCCAATCATGATTGAAGCTACTGATTGTGCTGTGAAAAACATAGTCAAAGAAATCCCTTTACTGACATCAGCTAGGCACATCTGCTGCATACTACTACCACTCTCATGACCACTCTTGCCACTGGCAGCAGTGCCATGGCCAGAAGCATGTTTGCATGCACATCTCTTTGCAGGTATTTTTGGGGGATTACACAGAAAATTCGCAACAAATTGAGATTTTTTAAATTTGGGGTGGACGGAAAGCCAAAAAACAACTACTGCGGAGGGCATGGCTTGGGCTCCAACCTAGATGGTAGTTTAAGTTTTGGCTCTGGTGTGCTGGGACCTATTTATCCTTTTTATCCCCTGAACCGTATCTGAGGGACATTAAAAATTACCAATCTTTAAGCCAACTCCTTCAGCAATATGAATATTGAATTGTGCCTACCTTAATATCCGTCTGGACATTTCTTTACCACTGTTTGTTCAGAGAGGAATGATGCACTCAATATGGCTGAAACTTCTACCCGGGTGGGGGTGGCAGGAGAGGCCTTCAATGGAAAAAAAATTATGGACATGTTTTCAATGTTAGTGCAAAGAATGTTGGAGGTTACCGTTGCCTCCAATGCCACCACCTTAGTAGTCCATCAGATAGACACCCATATCTTCCAAACTGAATGCTGGGCTGCAGTGAATTCGGCAGTAATCACCGACATCCATTTGATTTTGCGGGAATAAAACTGCACTATACAGGTGCTCCAATCTAAAATTGATGATCTGGAAAACAGGAGTGAGAGAAATAATCTATGACTTTTAGGTTTTCCAGAGGTTGTTCAGAGAGGTAATCTGGTGGAGTTTCTATATGAAGTACTTCCTCTTGTCTTACAGGAGGAACTTCCCCTGGGCTTCATCATTGAGAGGGGGCATAGAACTTTAGGACCCGCACCCAAGCCCAGACAGCAGCCCAGTCCTGTATTAGCCCATATTCTTAATTACACTGACAAAGATTGGGTGCTCACAAGGGCCAGGGAGCTTAAATCCCTTATGTGGAATGGACATCGAGAACTGATATTTCAAGACTATTCTCGAGACCTGGCTAATCGGAGAAAGGAATATGCTGAAGTGCCGTGTCAGCTCCATGCACTGGACATTCCCTTTTCCTTAAGATATCTGACCAGTGCCACTATGAGGGTGGTGGTTAATGGAGCATCCCTGCTTTTTTAGACCCCAGAGGCCCTTTGGGACTATATACATCGCACCTGGCCTGCCAGCTGGAATGCTCCTTCTCTCCGATCGGAACCCTCAATCACCCTCTGGGAGTCAAGGGCACCCACAGCAGCACAGAACCAATTCTCCAACTGAGCTGGACATGAACATGCATGATCAGACCATATCCTTTACTGCAGCCCTTCCAGCTAGGAACCATAAAAGGCATCAAAAGGAATACCATGCTAAAAGGAACACCTGATGGAATGGACAGACGTGGGGGCCCCTGGCAGCAAGAAGGATCCTGTTCCTCAGCAGGACATAGTTACAAGCCCTTATTTCAGTAAGAATAGGTTTGAGGTACTGGCAGAACCACCAGAGGAGCAACACTCTGGGGAGAACTTGTCTCTGTTGCCCATATCAGATGTGACATCGGACTCTATAGATTCCTCAAGGACCATGGTGAAAGAGCATGGGGAATCAGCAGATCCTTCTCTAAAGGACCTAACAGATACCTCCATGGATACTTCTTCACTTGGAATTGGATCTAGCCTTCCGAAGCAGGCACTTTCCTGAACTGATCACTGGAAGATATTTTCTCTTCCAGACTGGACTGATGCATACTGAGTCAGATAAGTGTTTTTTTATGCTTTCTAACTGGGGACTGGTGTGGGTAGGAAGGATATTCTAGTTTTACACTGAGCTTTGGGTCTCCCTGACAGTAGGAGCTCTTGGTTAAACTACCTGCCTCTCTATTTTTTCTTTTGCTGGCACCTAGTTACTCAGTGGAGGGTATAATATCCCAACTTCTGACTATACTTATAATGCATTTTGATGTATGCAGTGCTATGTTTTTTCTATGGGAGAGTTGTGGCTTAATTTGGTGGTTTTACTCCTGGTCAAGGTTGTGGTGTAATCCACCTCATGTCTGGCTAAAAGATATGCTGGGGATAGTTAATCATTTTCCCCATGAGGGCCTGATGGGGCCCCCAGAAAGTAAACAGTTGTTGCCGTGGCAGTGATGTTTTCTGATCCCTCAACCCTGTTATCCTGCTAATACCATGCTCCCCTTGGAGACTTCTGGACTAGCAGAGGTTGTGTTTATGCTGCTGGGGTCCTCCTTGGTTCTGATGTTATAATAGTTAAGAAAGCTATAAATATACACCCAGAATGGTGTGATACGTTGTTTATACACAGTGGATACTATGGGTAGTTTGTTTTTAATATGCTCGCCTTACAAGGGACACTTTCTTGTGTCCTTTGTATGGAGGGCATGCAGCTCAGACATGAGTGGAATCACACCCACCCTCCCCCTTGTCCTAATATTGTAATTACATAGTATAGGCAAAGAGCACCTATAATATTTTCAATTTTAGGTTTCACTGTCTCTGTAAATGAGGTGGGTAAGGATTACCCCCCTTGGTATGTATTTTGTTTTTTTGTTCAGGGGGAGATTTCTGGTTAACCTCCCAGGCATCGGGCCTGGACCTTTTGCTGGCTGGTATTCTTAGTTAATAAAAGTATGTGAATCCGTATGTCCCTATTGGGCTGCATCCCAGTTGTGCCCCCCCCCCCATTTGAGATATGGTTATGGCTGCATAAAGGGAGTTTCCACCAGCCTGAGATAACTGGTCTCTCCAGTGCACAACTCTGTACTGCTGTAAATAGTTTGGTTAGATTTTATAGTTTAAAGCAGTGTAGCAATCTAATATATTGGTATTTGCTGAGGTCATATAGGTGCCTGACTGAGTCTTCATGGGAAAACGGTCCTGAAGGCGTACTTACTTCTGGGATTATGCTCATTTGTGTTGGATGTGATAATACCCTGGCACCTTTCTTTTTTTTATGACAGTGCTATGCTCTCTTCAATGGGCTACATAGAAATGTTTAAAAGCCTTTCAGTGATAATGGATCATGGCTGAGGTCCCCAGTTATACATGGAATGTTAGGAGCCTTAATACCCCTATAAAACAGAAAAAAGTTTTGTCTCATTTGAAGAGGGTTAAGGCTCAACTTGCCTTCCTACAACGGATGAAGTTAACTGGGGATCACCATTCATACCTGGTGAAAGACTGGGTTGGAACAGAGATACATGCCAGTGCCCCTTCCATGAAAAGGGGGGTTGTCATCCTTATTCATAAAACTCTTCCCTGGACATTGTCTACCTCTTGTAAAGACCCCAAAGGGTAGATGGGTTATTGCCCTAATGAACACAGTGCATGGACCTATTCTGCTGGTAAATGTTTATGCCCCTAACAAAGATGACCCAGGTTTTCATCAGGACCTGTCCAATAGGATAGGGGCCATGTGGACGAGGATGTCCCTATTTTGTTTGAGGAGACCTGTATTTGGCGCTTGTCCCTATAATAGATAAAAATATATTGGGCACGACTGTCACCCGAAGAGTACCATAGCGGTGCAACAATTAATGCAGAAACATAGCCTAGTAGATATTTGGCGTTTGGCACATCCCAAAGAGAGAGATTATACTTTTCAGTCTGGTGTACATGGTACCTTCAGTCATCTAGATTACTAGTTAGTCTCCCCTGGCATATCACAAGTCACTTTGGACTCCTGTATCCTTCCAGTGGTTATATCTGACCATGCCCCCGTCCATTTATTATTTACCTGGGGTCCAAAGGTAAGATCTTCTCCATCATGGCATCTGGACCCATTGTTGCTCCATGACCCTGACTTCCTGCCCTGGGTAACTAAAGAATCTCAGCTTTTTTTCCTTGAGAACCCTATTAGTGATACCTTAGTCTGTAATACTTGAGAAGCATACAAGGCAATGGTCCGAGGTAAAATTATTGGGTTTACCTCCCAGAGAAAGAAATTAAGGGAACAGAAATCAAAATGACTTGGAGAAACAATTGGCCAAAACAGAAAACCACCTGAAAAAATGCAAAGATCCCTCCCCTCATCTGCAAATGGAGAAAGAAGTTCTGAGGCTTAGACTGGCAGTAAACAAACTTTTATCTAGGAAAGCTAAGCTGGCCCTGTTAAGAGTTAAACATGTATACTGGGAAGGGGGGATAAATCCAGAAAATTGCAGGCATTTCAGCTGAGGAAACAACAAGCAAGCAGGCATATTGCAGGACTCCTAGATTCTGCCACTAGCATAGTTCACATTACCCATTTGGAAATAAATTGGATAATGACCGATTTTTACTCACAACTATATTCTACGTAACGCTCGAAACCCTCTACAGATATGTAGAACTTTTTAGATAATCTAGCTTTGCCTTAATATCTTCAATACAGCAGGACCTTCTTGATGCCCCTCTGATGGAGGGGAAGTTAGAAAGGCCCTGTTGCCCCTAAAGAAAGGTAAAGTTCCAGGGGAAGAGGGCTTTTCAGTGGATTTCTTGCAAGCATTAGCTACAGTGGTTTCGCCCATACTCTGCAAAGTCTATTAAGAAGCAGAGGATCTGGGACACCTCCCACCAACAGTGCATGAGGTGGTTATCACAATTCTTCCCAAAAAAGGGGAAGACCCCACTATGGCAGGGAGCTATAGACCTATATCTTTGATTTCAGTAGATAGCAAGCTATATGCTAAAGCTATCTCAAGTCATCTTAAACACCTCCTCCCAAATTAAATTTATCCATCCCAGGTTGGTTTTGTGCAGGGAAGATTTAACACTGACCACATTCGATCATTACTGAATTTAATGCACTCTGCCACTGCCCTCTCAACGTTTGCAGCTGCTATAGCTCTCGACTTTGAGAAGGCTTTTGATTCAGTAGAATGGGATTACCTACATATGGTACTCATTCATTTTGGGTATGGGCCCAGATTCTGTTCATGGGTTAAGTCTGTTTATACAGCCCCCCATGGCCAAATTCCTTACAAATTCTGTAATAATAATAATAATAATAATAATATTCTTTATTTTTAATGCGCCTTTCAGATGTCAAGGTGCGGTACAATTAAAACAATTAAAACAAGTAAAAACAATGCTATAATCACATTAAAATATACAGTACAATCAAAGTGTGCTGTCTTCATCACCATATGCCTTTTTCCAAAGATAGATTTTTAAGGCCTGTTTGAATCCCCCCAAGTCATGCACTCCCTAATCCAATGGGGTAGAGAATTCCATAGGGTAGGGGCCACGAACATAAATGCTTGGGCCCCAGCATATTTTAAAGACACCCTCGGATTTTCCAGCAACCCCTCGTCGGCTATGTGGAGCAGTCGCTCAGGGCAATAAGGAACCAGGAGCTCTTTCAGGTAGTCAGGGCCCAGTCAGTGTAGGGCTTTATATGTCATATGACTTTGAAGGTGATCCACCACTGAACAGGCAACCAGTGCAGATCCGGCAGCACCGGTGTGATAAGGGAAGATCTAGGAATCCTCATCAACAACCGGGCTGCGGAATTCTGCACTAGCTGCAAGTGGCGGCTGTCAACTCCCCGTAGCCCAATGTCTGCTCCATTTCTGCTTCACCGTCTTACCAGGCAAGGCTATTCCCTGCCACCACTTTTATTTGTGTTGGTTGTAGAATCTTAGGCCACTGCCATACACTGACACAAAGACATCCTGGGAGTTCCAATTAAAACTACTCAGTATTCTACCCTGCTTTACGCTGATAATTTGCTTATTCCCTTAGTGACTTGCAAACTGCGCTTCCTTCTTTACTTAACCTCCTCCAGAGGTTTACGGAATACTCGGGGTTTAAGGTAAGTTGCACAAAAACTAAAATTTTCCCTCTTAATCCCACTGCAGTCCCTGAATAATGCCAGTTTCCTATCTTAGGTGGACTGATGATGGCCTGACATACCTGGGGGTGAAAATATGTCCTCAGGTTGATAAAACATGGGAGAAAAACCTGGGACCTCTCCTAGCCAAATGCAAGGAGGAACAGATGGGCATGCCGGAATCTGACTATGGCCGGTAAGATCTCAGCCATTAAGATGACCATGGCCCAGAAAAAAGGTTATTATCCCACTTTCCTCTGGATTTACCTCGGTTTTTGTACTCCAAGATAGGTAGAATGTTTGGTTCTTTCTTGTGAGGCCAGAAACAACCAAGATATAGCCATAATAAACTAAGGGCACCCTGGAAAGTGGGAGGCTGGTGCCTTCTGTGGCTGGAAGGGTACAAACTTGCTTTTCAGAATGCCCAAACATTGGACTGATTCCATCCCCAGTCCCCCTCTGCTCCACAGTGGTTAAGTATGGAACTAGACCAGGTTAATATTCCCATTCTGGCTTCCCTTTTGTGGGAGGTATCAAGGGCAACTAGAAAAACACATCCTACTATTGGCCCAACTATTACTTACTGGAGACAATTTCACCGTCTGCTTAAGACCTCCCCTATGCCTATTTTACATACTCCATTATGGCATAATCCCCAGATCTCCATCGCTAATAAGCCCATATATTGGTCCTCATGGGAAATTTGGGGTATCTATTATATAGCAGATCTCATGGCCCCATCTCATCAATATGTTGACACATTCCAAAATCTTCAAAGAAAATGGGGCATCCCCCCGGGGATATTTCTGGAGATATTTGCAACTACGAGATGCTGTGACACAACTTTATTCGAGTCATCAGATGGTCCCATTGTCATCTATCCCTCTCAATAAATGGCTAGCTTTAACCAGAGTTCAGGTGGCTGTTTTCTATGCACTGCTTAGGGATTCTCTTCCTAGCCAAGCAGAAACCCCCAAAATAAATGGAAGAAGGCCATGGGTACTCCTATATCAGATGCACAATGGACTCAGTGTTGGGCTCTTGGGCATAACATTTACACTGATGCTCGTAGTAGAATGATACAGAATAAGCTGCTTCTTTGGTGGTATAGGACACCTGCTGTGCTGCGTAAGCTTAAATTGCTAAGAGATGACTCATGTTGGAGGTGCCAACAAGCCAGAGGGGATCTGCTGCATATTATTTGGTCATGTCCACTCATTCAAGAATTATGGAGCAAAATATGCCAGTTGGGTGAGGAAGTACTGGGTAAACGTATCACCTTGTCGCCTTCATTAATGTTTCCTGGGATTGGACCAGTGCAGTGCAAGCTATCTAAAACAGAGTTTAAATGGTATATGTTGTTATGTATGCAGACCAAGTGCTTGCTTCTTAGTGCTTGGTGTACTCCTCGGATCCCTAAAGTAGGTGACATTGTTAACTCCATGGCAAATATATTTGAAATGGAAAGGCAATCTTCAGTTACTAAGCCCTTAGGAGGTGATTTTAATCATTTGTGGGTACCATACATGGCATATTTGGCTCCAAGAGCGGGGATAGGGTAGGCAGGTCTCTAGGTTGAACAAATGAGGTGCTTTTCTCAGACAACGATCAGTTATTCAACATTTTCCCAAGCTTGGTAGGTGCTTTATTTGTTCATTTTTCTATTAATGCTACACCTGTTGAGCTGTTGTAAATAGTTGTTCATTGTTTTTCTGTTACTTGATATTACCATGGTACTTTGGGTACCTCTGTTTCCTTTTCAGATGGTGAAAGGTGTGAAACTGCATGGAGGAAAGAAATCCGGATCACAGTAGCTGCCTTGATATGCTGATCAGACTTTGTTGTCTTCAGTGTGATTCTGCTCTCTTCTCAGAAGTGTGGGGTATGTACCTAATGTTATATATTTCTCTGTATGTCTACTGCGAGGATGTATGTTTACTTTCTTGTTCCCTGTATCATCCACTCATATGATGCATTTAGGCCACTAGGCTTTCTGTTTTGATCCTTGTAATGCCATGGTTTACAATTTTTATGTTTCTGACTTATAAAATTGAAATCCCAATAAAAATCTTAAACCACAAAAAAAAAGCAACTGTGGCTTACAGATACTGATTGGGCACTAAATAAATGCAAATGTACAGATGCAGATTGTACACTATAAAGAGATGCAGCTGCACAGGCACAAAAACACCTTAACCAGTGGTCACACAAATCAAAAACTGGAAAAATAAATTATACCTTTTGCCAGTTGTGGGGCGCTGCAGTAGCAGTTTTCTAGCTTGATAGAAGGAAGCAGGAAAAAATACCACAGACTGATAACTGATAAAGAGTGCAGCGATCACTGTGTGGCACAATAAAATGTGTCTGACCTGATGACACACAAACACACACACACTCACACACAACAGATAATGCGCAGAAAATTTAACAGTGCAGTACACTGTATAAACAAATCTTTTAAACAGAATGAAAATATGCACTGCACCACAACAAACAGAAAATAATTATCAAAAATTACTTCAAGTATTACTGTGTGTACATAAACACACAAATACTGACACACACTAGTACAAAACAGTTAGAAAGGCTACCTTTCTCATGTGATTGCATATTGCATCACCTTACAGCATCCCCATATCCATTACTTCTGGGTTACGTCCACCTCATAGGTTGCAGATGCACGTGACCAGATTCGAAATCTGACCTGACTAGGTCCTATTCCTTCCCTCAAGTCTGCAGTTCGTACATGTGCATCGCAGAGGTTGCAAGCATATTGCCTAGCTCCAGACATTGGCATTAAGGTAAGATCCTGATATTCCAATGCATTAACTAAATCTTGCTTACTGCAATACCCATTAGCAGGGTACCCATCTACAACTATTCTGCGATGCAAATAAATTAGGGCATACTCACAGAAATGTACCTCAATGATAGCCAAAAAACCTAACTGTAGTCATATAAAGCTACTCAGATATGCACATAATGTTTAAATCCTTACTAGCTGGTCACGTGATGGCAGCCTAAGAGAGCAGTGGCAACCCCCGAGAGCTCCGCATCCCGCTTGCCAAAAACACACAAAATCGCAGTGCATTCCACCTGAAAAGGTAATCTCAAACCTTCCAACAACCGGGGAAAGACTTAAAAAGACAATTATAACACCAACAGCAGCAGTGATGGAAGTATACATGCGGAAGGCACCTCCGCGGCACTCACCACCGCAGTCTCCTGAGAAGGACAAGGCCCCCAAGAGGCCTAAGGCTCAAACATCCTCTACCCTGGTAGGAGCATCACCGCTAATGGAGGACAGGTTCCTAGAAATCATGAGGCTGATGCAGGAGATGCTGAATAGCGTAGTTGAAGAAATCAGGCAAATAAAAACAACCGATTCGCTGACTACCAGAATTTCTGACTCCAAAACACGTCTTACATCAGTGGAGAAAAAGATAGACAAACTTATGCTCGATCACACACTAACAAACCGAACAAGCGTTTGTCAATGCCGAACGTTCGCTTGCAGGTATTTGCAGTGGTGTTTGGCATGTATGGTGCTTTACCCTAATGCCCTGTGCGATTGCTGGTATTTGCACAATAAATTGTCAGCATGACCTTTTTGTTACCCCCATTGTGCGCTACATAGGCGGAAACACGTTTTGGGCAGGATGTGAAAAATGACAGCTGTACTGCTCATAAGGAAGTGTGGTAAAATGGCAATGTTGACAATCTGGAGTGGAAATATTGAAAATTTTAATAACGAGGAGCGTGAGTGGAACTGCAATGCACGCTGGTAAAACAGTGATTGTAGAATTTTTCACAAATTATCAACATTGGCATTTTAAAACCTCTGCTAATGAACAGTGTCACTGTGATTGTCTTACTGTGTGCCATACATTGATTTTGCACACTGATCGCACTATTGTGCAGTACATGGCGGGAACTACGTTTTGGGCAGGATGTGAAAAATGACAGCTGTACTGCTCATAAGGAGGTGTGGTAAAATGGCAATGTTGAAAATTTGGAGTGAAAATATTGAAAATTCACAAACTTATGAGTGTGCTGTGGAACTGTGCAACGAGACTCAGAAACAGTCATTTTAGGAATTTGTTCACCAAATTTTCAACATAGCCATTGTAAGATCTCTGCTCATGAACAATGACATGTGCCACTGTCATGGCATTATTCAAGCCCAAAGGGTGATTTCATGCAGTGACTGCGCAGTGCCTGCTAAATCACCCTTCAGGCCCAAATAACACCATGACAGTGACATCATTCATGAGAAGGGGTCCCAAAAACCCCATGTTGAAAATTTGGTGCAAAAATTCCAAACAATGACTGAGATATGCAATAAAGTTGGAAACCCCCTATCTAGCCCATTATACAGCTTACTGGCATTTCCTCAGTTCGCGGTCGCCTTTGAAGAGTGCAGACGTGTTCCCGTCCACGAAGATCATTGTGCCAGAGTCCGGAGGTAAGTATGGGGTGGAGGGTGTGGGGAAAACTGGGTGCGCAGTGGGTGGGTACAGGTTGTGGGAGGAGGCTGGGAGGCGTGCTGGGACCATTTTTATTTTACAGGTTTAAAAAAAACGGCGACATGGGACATTTGCCAAGCTGGGGTGGGCTCCAGCGTGGCAGAAGATGGCTGGGGGCTGAGGAGCCGACGGGATTGGGCACCTGTCGGCAAAAGCAACCTGAACGTTTGCCACGCTGGGGTGGGCTCCAGCGGGCAGCAGGATGGCTTGGGGGCCGGGGAGCCGACGGGGGATTGGGCACCCCCATCGGAAAACAACATTTGCCACGCTGGGATAGGCTCCCAGCGTGGCACCAAAGCTTGGGGGGGGCTGCATGACGGCAGCACTCATTATGGCAGTGGTGCTTTCCTTTGAAGCAGAGGAACACTGCTGTCATACAGAGCTCCTGCACCCATTGGTGCAGAACCGCCACACCTGCTCAAGGGGCAGTGCATTGGATGGGAGAAGCACACCTCAAGTGTGTTACTCTCCAAACGTTCCTATGCATGGCATGCTTAACGTAAAAATTAAAAATTAGAAGATAAACTTACTGATCTAGAAGGGAGGAGTCGCAGAAACAATTTGATAATTATGAGCATACTGGAGAAAGAAGAAGGGACAAACCCCATCCTTTTTGTTCAAAGACTTTGTGAAAGGCTCATGGGGCCTTCCCCTAATGGCTCGACTTACATCATCGAAAGGGCCCATCGAGCACTCCATCCACTTCCACCCCCTGGCTCAGTACCCAGGCCTATTATCTTCAAACTACATAATTTCCAAGACAAACAGCACATTATTGCAAAGATTAAAATGCTACAGGAGATCTGCTGGGAGGGGAAAAAAATCAGAATTGCCCAGGACCTACCATATGCAGTCCATGTTAAACGGCAAGAACTCCATCCACTAATTACAAAACTTATTGCAGCCAGTACACCCTTCCGAGTCAAATACCCAGCGACTCTTCAAGTGAAACTTGGTGACCAGTGGCAATCCTTCGAAACTCTTGAGCAAGCTAAAAACGAACTTAAGGCTGCGCTTCCAGATCTATTTAAGTGAATAAACAAGCTGTTACATGTTGCTTCCCCTTATGAATGGCAGCAGTGATTTGTGCCTATGCCACTAATGCCAATCCTGAAACCCCAGTCATGTACAGATCCATGCTGTTATATTTAGAAATATAAAAGGATAATGTGCATCCTTTATAATTCGTTTGACTTGAACAGGTAGTGGCAGCTTTTCTGTGTCAAAACAACCACGACTGCAATTTAAGGGATCTGGGAATTACTTTTGGCAGATTTTTCAATTACCTGATGGATCTCAATGAACTCTGGTTTCACCTGCACATGGCCCCCTGCTGTAAAGCTACGGTCGAAATATACCCCCTGAGAGATCAGCCTGTTGGTGTCATGCTACTGCAGAACATTTTAATTTCTTCCTTCTCTACTTTACTTCTGCATAGGACATAGATGCACTGTACCAGAGGCGAAATACACGCGGCACTCCTGTATCAAATCCAAAGGCAAGACAGTGTTTCGATATTGCCGTAACTGGAAAGTCTGGACCCAATGTGGCAGGGTATAACTGATACATGGGGATTATTATGAGGGACGAACGAAGGATCCAACTGGTTTCCAGGAGATGTAATGCGGAGTGCTGCTTGGACCTAAAAAGGAAAGCAGAGCTGTCACATAGGGTTTTTGTTTTAATTTTAATACTTTCCTAAGGAGAGCTTTAGTTTCATAAGCTCTAGTGTAACTTCATTTAAGCCTGGAGACCTTGAGGTCTTTTGATTGCTTTCTCTTGCACAATGCAGACCAGAAGGCTATTAACTGAAACTGCAGATATGTTTTCCTTTTAGTGCTCTTCAGGGTTGGTTCTCTGAAAATACCGACAGAGTTATTAATGTAGGTGAATGCTATACAACCTGGCGAGAAGGGATGGAAGCAGAAGGGGGGGTTCTCTGGGTTGTTTGTTGTTTAACATCACCTGGCATTGCAATTAGGAGTTAGTTCGTTGGAACTGAGTGTTGATGTGGGGTACGTGTATGAAAATGAGGGGTGGGGCAAACACTTTACTGAATCACTCTATCTCTTTTTATGTTTATGGCAAGGTAATGGAGACATCAAGCAACTATCTCAAACTTCAACCCTCTCTGTGGACACTAACTACCTGATCTTTCTGACTAAGTATGGCAGGTCCTATCAAGATTATTAGTTGGAATGTTAAGGGTGCCAAAGATTGGACTAAACGACAGGTAATACTTAGGCACATCAAGTTTCTTAAGGCTGATATTATATGCCTACAAGAAACACACCTTAAGAGGGAGGATGCCCTGTTATGGCGCAAAGGGTGGGTGGGACAATCCTATGGGGAGGGAAACTATGCAAATAAAAATGTGGTTGCCATTTTATTTCATAAAAATATTACCTTTAAGCTTGATCATGAAGTATGGGACAGCCATGGGCGATATATAATTTTACAAGGCAGCCTGGGGGTCCACCAACTAACTATAGGATCAATTTATGGTCCAAACCGAGACTCTCCGGCCTTCTTTACTGAACTGGTGGGCATTGTGTCCACCTTAACCCCTTGAATTCGGGTGTTAGGAGGTGACTGAAACATCACACCCCGACCCTTACTGGATAAATCAGAACCTAAGAAGGCTGGCTTTTCTCCGGCTCAGAGAGCATTGCATGACCTAATGGGCGGATTGGGTGTCCTAGACATCTGGAGAATATTAAATCCCAATGAGCAACAATACACTTTCTTCTCTCATCCTCACAACATGTGCTCACGTATTGATTATTTACTGGTAAGCTCACATATGGTACCCGACATTGTAGAAGCCGAAATCCACCCACGAGTAATATCAGACCATTCCCCTGTTTCCATAGTTGGAGTATTTGGACATGAACCTAAAAGGGACTTCCTATGGAGAATGAATACACAAATACTTCAGAATTCCTATAATCAGAATCATTTTAAAAATTTTATCACCTCCTTTCTGGAAGTCAATGAGGGTTCCGTCCCCAAAATAGACATAGTCTGGTCAGCCCTGAAATGCGCCCTACGTGGGGAATGTATATGTATAGCAACTACCCAAAAGAAAAGAAGCGACACCCAGGTCAAAACCCTTCTTCAGGAAATTAAAAAAGTGGAATCCAGTATTAGCAAAAAATCCCCAGCGTCTGAGTGGGCCAAACTCCACACATTACATGTTCAATTCCCAGGCCTAGTTTATCATAAAGCTGAATTATCTTTAAAATGAGTTCAGATAAAATATTTGGAGGCGGGTGAACGGGCTAGCAAATTGCTTGCATACAGACTTAAGCAGATGGAGACAACCCGCTTTGTACCTGGGCTCTTCCCAAAGGACAGGGGCCTCCTTATCATAGAACCGAGGGAGTTTGTGTCAAGCTTTGCCAAGTATTATAAAGAGTTGTACCACTGTAATAGTGAGAAAACCCCAGCGGACCAAATACAAGCCTATTTGGACCAAATAGCACTCCCAACAATACCCAAGGATAAGCAGCAACCCCTGATTTCCCCAGTAATGGAATGGGAGGTAATGTCAGCAGTTAAACAGTTAGCACCAGATAAGTCACCAGGGCCGGACGGTCTTCCCACAAATCTATACAAGTTATATACTGGGGAACTTGCCCCTTTACTAGCAAGAGTCTTTAACTCATGGTATGAATCAGGCTTCTCAGAAGATGCATACCTTGAAGCTTTGATTACTATTATCCCCAAGCCGGGTAAGGATCCTCACTATGTAGAAAACTACCGTCCTATCTCGCTCCTTAACACTGATATTAAGATATTAGCTAAGGTACTTGCCAACCGTTTAAGACCCTTTATGGACGGACTAATCCATGATGAACAGGTGGGATTCATGCCGGGAAGATCTGCAAGTGACCATATGTGGCGGTTACTACATCTTATTTCCATGGCCAGAGATTTACACTCACCTGCTGCTCTAATAGCCTTGGATGCAGAAAAGGCCTTTGACCGGGTCTCTTGGCCCTTCCTTTTTGCAGCACTTTTCCGGTATGGAATCCCGCAAGTATTCATTAATTGGGTTAAGCTGTTATACTTGAACCCCACGGCTCGAATCTAGTGCAATGGCTACCTCTCAGAAACCTTCCCACTAAACCGGGGTACCAGGCAGGGCTGTCCCCTCTCCCCACTCCTATTTAATCTTTACATAGACCCCCTGATCCATAAATTGCTTGCGAACCAAGGCCTGCGGGGTTTTTTAGTTGGGAATAAACAACACCTTATATCAGCCTATGCAGATGATCTTTTAGTGCACATAGCGAACCCCTGCACTACCGTCCCTATCCTACTACAAGAAATTGAGATATTTGCCAAAGTATCGCACTAGAAGCTAAATTTGACCAAATCTATTATCTACCCACTGAATCACAGGCTATTCAAAAGGGATGTGCAACAACTCGGACTGCAATGGGAAAATAAAAGTTTAACATATTTGGGCATAAAAATTTTCAAATCCCTCCCCACTATGATCAAAGAAAACCTCACTAAATTAATAAAAGTAATCCAGACAGATCTAGTAAGGTGGAATACCCTGAGGATATCACTATGGGGAAGAATCAGCACTATAAAAATGAATGTCCTTCCTAGAATTCTATATCCCCTTAGCATGTTAGCCCCCTATCTTCCCAAAAAATGGTTTACTGATTTAAAGAGAATAATCAATAAATTCCTCTGGAAAACAAACCAGTAAGACGAAATCCTCAGCTGACAGTCCTAAAACCCCGTGGGAGTCCCTCCTCCTCCCGTCCTTTTTCCATTATTATGAAGCAATCCATATAACCAAACTGACTATCTGGCAACACAGCTCGAATGATAGAGAACTGGTGTCTTATACCCCAGCATGGTTAAACATAGAGGAGACCCTCATGTCCCCCACCCCTTACTCGCTACAGTCTCTACTATACTTACCATGTAAATATATTCCACTTGCAGTTAAAAATTCCCCAATAGGATGGTCTCTGAGAGCTTTAAACCAACTGCAGCACCATTTTAAGAAAAACTGGCATATAGACGGGGAACAGCCACTCTTAAACAACCCTCATTTTATGATTAAAAAAAACCTATGATGTTAAACTTCTGGCCTGTTTTAAAAAATGTCAAACTTAAAGATGTCATGGACAATAGTAACCTAATACCATACCACCGATTTGTACAAAAATTCCCCGAAGCTAATAGACACCCTTTTAAATACTAGCAAATTATACAGGCAGTATCCCCATTTGTTAAGAAGCATTAGGGACTCGACTTCCCTAGGATTGCCTTAGCATCACTTTTAGATATTGCTAAACAACCACACCCGATATCCGCAGTGTATAAAGAAATACAATCCCTAGACTCAAGATTGCCATCTGGTATAAATCACTATTGGGCAGAAACATTGTCTCTCCCACTCACACCCGATTTTTGGCAACAACTTTGGAACAGCCTATATAGATTTGTCAAACAGGACCGCCTGAGGCTAGTACAGTTTAATATAATGCAAAATGCATATTATACCCCTCTAAGGCTTTACCAAATGGGTCAGATATCTACTCCTTCTTGCCCCCACTGCTCTTGTAAGAGAGGGGATCTTTACCATATGCTGTGGGCATGCACTAAAATTCAAACCCTATGGAAAAATATGCAGGCCTCTTTGAGTCCAATCCTTGTATTAAGCCCGCTGTTTTCCCAGAATACATGTCTACTTAACATTTTCCCAATAGGAACCTTGAAGCAAAGGAAATATTACATGGCCCTCATCTCTGCAGTGGCCAAGCTCATAATTATGAGACATTGGGCCTCAGATACTATGCCTACCATAAGGGAGTGGCATAAAGAAATGTGCTTGCCCTACAGTTAGAAAAACATATTGCTTACATGAATAATCAATCAAACACATATACTGAAAGACGGGATACCTTAGAAGCACTGCTTATTGCAGAAAACCCAAAGAGTAGCTGACTATACAAGTACCACTCATTGCCTAGTAGTAAACTGGGGATTGGAGTGGGCACTGTCCTGAAACAAAGGAGATGGATGAGGTTTGTGCTTGATGTCACCCCATTTGAGGGATGTATAAAGGAGGAATAGGGATAGATTACCTCAGGAGAGAGTGATTTAGAGGGGGGAGGGGTTGGGGGGAAGGAGAGGTTTGTGTTGGGGTTTTTTTCTTTCTCCCCCCTTTTTTTTTTATTATTATGCTCTTACCATCTCTTCTTATATCACGACCCCTCTACCGACTGTAGACCTGAAGTAACGTCCTAATAAGGCTGTACCATACTATATCACTACTCCTGCAACCTAAAGTCAATTAATAGAATACTAGTTGAACTGTCACAAATTATCAGCTTGTAAGCCACGTGTCTAATGGATTACAATGAGGGTCGCTGTACTACTTCAAACAACATGTATTTGTTTTCATATTAATTTCTCTTATTTTTTTTAACCTGATGTGTCTATGTATTTAGGTATTGTGGTTTTAAAAAGAAAAAATCAATAAAGTCTATTGAATTCTAAAAAAAAAAAATCCTTACTAGCTAACCATAATTATTTATACTTCTCTTATGCCCACAGCATGATGTACAGAAATATCCACTATCTGTTATAAATCTCAGACAATGTAGAACAGCCAGACTCAGGCCACCTAGACAGTAAACATTGCATTATGAGTTATGAAATGCCTAGACAGGAAATAGGTGGTATTACTGCATTGTTGTTTAACAAATACACTCATGGCTTCAGCGACACTGTTTAAAAAAAAAAAAAGAAATGCTTATTCTGCTCACTGTTCTCTGCATTACAATCTGCTGTTGGTACACCAAGTACCTGAAAGTACTTATCGTGTCTCCTTAAACCAATGACGCATCCCTCATATGGCTCCTCTGTAGATCATTCCCTGAATGCTGATTTTAACCCTCCCAAGGCCCGGGAGCCCATTGCGAGTGGCTCCAGTGCCTCACGCGCAGGTCGAGCCCCCTTGCGAGCAGGCTCACCACTTTGTGCCTGGCTCCTCTCATGGAAAGCGCCCTTACAAGCAGACCTACCACTACAATGCCCAAATTAGCACCACACACCCCGTCCCATCAGCGCACTCACTGACTGAGTTATGCCTCTCCACCTTCTGTGCTGCAATCCTCTCTTGAACAACCAGACTCCTTACCAATGCTGGCTCTATAGCTTGAAATTGAGTGCTGCTGTCTTCATTTCTCCCGGTTCTCAACACTGACCTGTAGCTGTATGGACCCGCTGCCATCTTCTAATGGCGGCCGTAGTCCACGGCTTAATAGCACATTGCTCATGTGCAGAATTGCACACATACGCACAAGGCACCACAATAAGCAATGACTCCCAGAAGCTGCAAGGCACACAGCCAATGCTCTACACACCACGGCACTACAGTATCAGCTCTCACAACCAAATGAGGGACACTATGGGATTCTCGATGGACTATTAAATGCAAATCACTAGTCCCCCCTTACGTTCCCGGCCAGCATGATGTAATGGGCTATCACCCATAAACATGCAGAACAGGGTTCAATCCCAAGTCATCCCCTATGTTCCAGACAGTATGATGTCACAAGTGGCAATCTGGGATAGCAGAATACACTGCCCTAAGCTAAGCTGCAATATCAGTTTAAACAATAATTAAATAACAAGACAGATTGCTGGTCTGTCTCATGAACTCTTCTGTCTAAACTATTTCTGCCCATGTTCCCCCCTTCCCCACTGTTTCCACAGATTAATTTGGTATGGGCAAAACAAGGAAATGCAATACCTGCCATATCACCCTACTGGGCGGCCAGGCAGGACCACTGTGCCCCACATGCTCGCTTCAGCAGTCTGATCCCGGAACTGTTAGCAACATGGACATGGAGCCGGGGTCTGAACCCTATGAGGACTCACCCAGTGATTTATCCTCCACAGAGGAGGATTTCTTCAGGACTCAACAGGCAGTAATGCTGACGATCCTGGAAAGGATGGAGGAACTATCAAAGAATAATAAGGGGAATAATTCAAACAGGCACCACAATGAGGATAAAGACAGACAAATGCCCTTGGAACCAGCCATCACAGGGGCTCCGGAACCAGAAAAGCTAGATAATGGTGATTCCATAGATGAGGAACACCAGGGGGAAGACGAGGATGACCTTGTACTTACAAAAAAACTCACCCCTGTCAAAACCTTGCCAGAACTACTGAGGGCAACCAAAGAAACCATGGGGTTTGAGGTGCCAGATGCCCCTCAACAACCCAAACTATACCCGCTCATCAGAGCAAAACAAATGAAAGATGAGGCTTTCCCAGTATGTGAGGCTCTCACAGAGGTCATAGAAAAGGAATGGCAATCCCTGAACCCATCCAGAATCTCAGAAAAGCACACCTTTGACAGGTTCTACTCAGTGCAGGAGGATGTGAACAAGTCATGGTGCACTCCCCCCACAGTCGATCACCAGATTACAGAACTATGCAAGAGAACAGTCCTCCCTTCAGAAACAACTACCCCACTACGCGACCCCAAGGACAAGAAGATGGAGGAACTCCAAAAGAAATCCTATGAGATGACAGGGATGTCCTGCAGGGCCAACACCACTGTGACATACACTTCAAGGGCACTGGTCACCTGGTTGGAGGAGCTAGCCTACTCCCTAGAGCCTAACTCTACACTAGCCAACCTAGCGGAATACGCCATCCAGGCGGCTAAGTACACCACTGATGCGTCCACTGATGCATTAAAGATGTCAGCTAGACTGGCAGCTCTGACCAACAAAACAAGGTGCCACATATGGCTCAAGATATGGAACATGGACTCAGAATCCAAGACTATGCTCAGCAAATTGCCATAGAAGGGTAACTTGCTGCTCAACAAGGAACTAGAGAACTATGTAAAACAAAAGGGTGACGGCAAAACTCTGGATGAAGACAAACCCTCCACGAGTACCTACCTACCCACATTCTGGGGCAAATTTCGACCATTCCGAGGGAGGCAAGATAGGAGACAGACCTCCCAGTACTCCCAGGCCAAAGCCTACTCATTCAAACCCTCTTACTTCAACAACGCTACAAGAAGTAGAGCAAGAGGACAATATCAGAGAGAGATATTACTCTACATTCAGATGAGGAAAGCACTGCTCCAATTGACCACTATAACACACAGTGACCAGTGCCCAACCACCACCCCCCATAGGTGCCAGACTCCTGCAATTCTCTCACAAATGGCACCAGTCAACCTCAGACAAATGGGTCCTGGAGGTGGTATCCCAAGGATACTCAATAGAATTCCTCCAGAAACCTCTCACACACAGGAAGGTGGTATCCCCAGTCTCCTGATGCCCTGAGAAGATACAAGCAGTGCAATCCACCCTCAACTCACTACTAACCAACAAGGCCATTGTGGAGGTCACACAGGACCAAATAGACCAGGGCATATACTCTGTATTTTTCCTGGTACCCAGAAAAATGGGGGACATAAGGCCAGTTCTAGATCTCAAGTTTGTCAACTGATTCACGCAATACAAGAAGTTCAAGAGGGAAACACTCCAGTCCACCCTACGAGCCATACAGCCTGGAGACTACCTAACATCCATCGACATGAAGGAGGCTTACCTCCACATACCCATTCGTCCAGCCCACTACAAGTACCTCCAATTCAAGATACTCGGCCACCACTATCAATACCAGACACTACCGTTCGGCCTAGCATCAGCTCCATGGGTCTTCACCAATGTTTTGGTCACACTCACAGCACAGCTAAGGCAACAGGGGATCCACATCACTCCATACCTGGACGACTGGCATATCTGAGCCAGGAGCTCTTCTATCTGCCAACAGCAGACCCAAATAGTGGTGTCCACACTACAGTCACACGGCTGGGTAATCAACTGGGACAAAAGCAGCCTAGGTCCCAGTCAGACCATAGACCACCTATGGGCAACTATAGATACAGTGACGGGGAAGGCAAAACTGTCCCAAAAAAGAATGGACAAAGTGCTTGTGCAGGTACAAGCACTAAGATCCAACAGCAACCCAACCCTAAGAGAGACGCTGCAAATGCTGGGATCTATGGCATCATGCATCGGCCTAGTCCCATGGACGCTGTGGAACATGCGACTCCTGCAGAATCTGGCCATATAAGAGGGCCATCACCTACAGCATGACCTCACACAAATAATACAGTGGGACCACAATGCAAAAATCTCACTGAAGTGGTGGGCCAAAAGCCACAACTTAAACAAGGGAGCAGACCTGAAGAGCTAACACGATGCAGTAATCGAAACAGATGTCAGCCTCTGGCTGGGGAGCTACACTCAACCACATGCCAGCTCAAGGAAAATGGTCAAGAATAGAATCCAGGATGCAAATAAACATCCTGGAGATGAGAGCACTATATCACACCCTGCAACACTTCAAGACACACATGAAGCACAAGAGAATCCTCATCAGATCAGGCAACAGGGCGACCGTGGCATACATTTCCAACCAGGGTGGCACAAGGAGCACCAGACTACTACGCAAAGCAAAATGAGTATTGTACTGGGCGCAAGAGCACCTAGTATCAGTCTCAGCTGTTCACCTAGCAGGCAAACTCAGCATCAAAGCAGACTGGCTAAGCCGACAACAGATAGTCCCAGGGGAATGGACACTGCATCCACACGTCTTCCAACAAATAAACAACAGCTGGGATCCGCTAGAGATGGACCTCATGGCAACAGCAAAAAACAAGCAGCTACCAAGGTACTACTTCATATACAAAGACTCAGGAGCCATCAGAATAGATGCCTTGACCAACAATTGGTCCTTTCACATAGCATATGTATTTCCACCAGTACCACTCATACAACAGGTACTAAACAAGAGCCAACAATTGGAAGCCATGGTGGTAATGGCCACCCTACTATGGCCCAGAAGACACTGGTTCACCACACTAGTATTCATGTCAATCAAACCCCTATGGACCCTACCCCTATGCCCAGACCTTCTAACACAAGGACCCATCCATCACCCAAACCTCTCGCCTCTACAACTCATGGCCTGACTACTGAAAGGCAGAGACTGCTAGATAAGGGGTACAACCAGACTGTGGTCGAAATGATACCTACACTCTAGATGCACGTCGACCACCAATTCCTGCAAGAGACACTGGAACATATTCAAAACATGGTGCAAGAAACACAGCATTCAAACACAAGACATCAATATCAGACATATACTACTGTTTCTACAACAAGGAGTGGACAAAGGCCTATCGACTTCCTCCCTCAGAGTCCAGGCAGCAGCCATAGCAGCAGGTACAGGACTTCTAGAAGGCTACACCCCCGGGTCACATCCTGATGTTCTTATATTCCTGAAGGCAGTTTCGAACATACAACCTAAGACAAAAAACACTGTTGCACCCTGGGACTTCAACTTAGTACTCGAGGTACTAGCCCCACCCCCCCTTCAAACCTATGGCCACCACAGACCTTAAATGGCTATCTCTCAAGACAATATTACTGCTGGCCATCTGCTCTGCCAAACGAGTGGGGGAAATGAGAGCTCTCTGTTGCAAAACCCCCCCCACCTAATTTCACACAACGACGGAGTTACATTAAGAACCACCTCCACGTTCATACCAAAAATCCACTCCCCTTTCCACACTGGCCAGCCCAAACTACCAGCTTGGCCTAATTGGGAGGAAACCAAACACTGGGACATGAAAAGAATGATCTCCACCTACTTGGTCAGAACAAACAACTTTAGGCAAACAGATGAACTGTTCATCATTTACAAGGGGCCCAGAAAGGGACAGGCAGCAGCCACCTCCACCCTGGCCAGTTGGATAAAACAGGCCATTATGGAGGCATACAAATCATGAGGCATCACTCAACCACAAGGGGTCAAGGCCCACTCCACCAGGGCAGTAGCTACCTTCTGGACAGAAAGAAATGAGGCCTCTGTAATAGACATCTGCACGGCCACCACTTGGTCATCAGTGTATACATTCACCAGACATTACAGACTAGACATAGAGAATGTACACAGAGCAAACTTTGCATGTAAAGTCCTCCTCAGTGTCGCCAAACCTTAGCTGCACAGTCATCTGACCTTCCCACGATATTTATATTATTTCTGTCACACTGCTTCTTACTACCCAGAAGTAATGGATACGGGGATGCTGTAAGGTGATGCAATATGCAATGGTAGTTTACTCACCTGGTAAAGGTAATTGCATGAGCGTCACCTTACAGCATCCCCAATCCCACCCAGGCTATTGGATGATGGTACAGCTAACACAATTCCAAGAAACAGAGGTTCCTTTAGCTTCCAGCATGTCGTAAGGGCTGGACACAATAGAGTGTAAATAATAGGAAATAAACATCAAAATATAAGCATCACACAGCAACTCAGCCCATTGTTGGAGCCCAAGGCCCATATTCAGGCAAAGTGTACACGGTTATATACAGTACATATTACTTGTAGAGGTTGTTGTACCATAACTTTCATTCCCACAGCATACCAGCACACAACACAGCTTTGGAAAAAGATTGAACTGGAGACTTGTGGGAAGGAATAGGACCTAGGCAGGTCAGATTTCGAATCTGGTCACATGTGCATCCGCAACCTATGAGGTGGACATAACCCCGAAGTAATGGATATGAGGATGCTGTAAGGTGATGCTCATGCAATCACCTTTACCAGGTGAGTAAACTGCCAATCTTACTCCACCACAGATACACCCCTTCCCCAAAGCACACTTCAACATGTCTGTCAGTACACAGGCTGAAATGTTCTAAATTAACATTCAAAATGCACAGATAAACAATCAACACTCTGTGATCTAAGCACAGGAGGGATTCCTACAGTCGAGGTACTAAATTTGGACCAAAACAATTGGATAAAAAGTGATTTTTTAAATCTTTTTCAATGGTTTGATTCTCAGAGGTCTGAGAGCAAACTGTCTCCAGCTTTCCAATACACACACTACACAGAACTGAGGCTGTGCAAGACAATATAGAGCCCATGTGACCTGCCGTCCCATTAAATAATGCAAAATTTGCCTCACATAGCAATAAACAGGCAAAGCAAAGTGAAGTCCATTTAAATCAAGGGGACTTTGCATTAAAATTAAGGGGCAGCAGTAAAACAATGCAAGTAGCATGAAATCCATTGAAGCAATGTACTTTGTATTCCTAATTATCAGGCAGAGTAATTCGCTTCACGTTGTGAAGCACTACATGAAATGAAGGACAATATGCGGAGTGCTCCGCATAGCAAAATGGGAGCACTTCGCCCAGCTCTATGTCAGAGTGGAATTTCCACCACTTTTCCCTCCATTCCCACCAACTAGCACAAGCATGCTTGTGGCTGGACTGGGTGGTGCCTGACAGCATGTGGTCACCCACAGAAAGGCTTCTCTACCACATCACCAACAGGAGCCACAGTTAGAGCAATGCATCAAGCACCTTCCCCTGTTCCCCAAGATGACAGCAACCATCAGATGCTCTCAGCCCTCCCTGCTGAGCTCCATCCCTTATGTCCAAAGCTCAGAGCACAAACCCATGTCACTGGTGAGACAAAGTGATCCCTCACTTAGCCCAATTTTAATGGGAGAGTTTACTTTCCAGATTGCAGACTGAAACATTTTCAAATATTTGGTTCCCACAGAGGCCAAACAAATAACAATGGCATGGATTTTTTATTTTAAAAATGTGTTTTTAAAGACTGCTAATCATATTACTGCTTGACACGGTACTCAAACCTACTCCATGTAGGCCCTGCACATCTATTCTCCTACCTGACAATTTCCACTGAATTGCTCTCTTTTCTGCCCCCCAGTGATGATGAATTACACAAAGGGTTATGGAATTGTTCATTGTTTGTCTCTTGTATAACCTTATCATTATAACCCTGTTAGAAATGAGTGTAACCAGTTAGAATTGAATGTAACCACTGCATACTAAGTCTTGTATGTCATGATTGTACTATCTGCCACCTTACTGTAACCAAACTCTGACATGGAGCCTTTGCAAAAGAGTCCCTGACTCAAAGGGTTGTAATTCCTAAACATTAATAAAGAAATACAAAACAATATATAACATAAAATCCCCATTCCCCCTTCAAGTAACTCCAAAATGTTTTCATGATCTTGCAAACCATAATTGTGAAATCACTGAAAGATTATACTCTAAAGGGAAGCAGTTTATAACAGTGAGGAAGTCGAGGATTAAGCCAAAGGACAAGGAGAATGAATAGTAAAGATGCATACCAGATGCAATAGTTGGCAATAAGCTGAAGGAAAAGAGAAAAACACAGGTAACAAAATTAATCCACCTTTATATTTTAATTCATCTGAGTCCCCAGCTGGTGATGGCACTGATGTAGCCATCCAGACTCCTTAGTTCAGATGCTGGTTTTGAGCCCAGGACTTTTGGATGTTAGATATTAGCAAGCCGTTTGCACCCAAGATTGTAGTGCAACTGATGGCTTCAGACAAAAATGTACAGAAACATAATATCTAGAAAGATTCCAGTTTACACCTACATACTGAAACGTAATACTGTATCTAGAAAAAGCACATATTTCTGTCAATGTGTCTAGTGTCAGTGGTTTAGTAGGTAGCACACTCACCTCTGAGGCCGGGAGACCAGACGGCTGTGGGTTCAGTTTCCACATCTGGCACTTGGGTTAATATCCCAATACTGACACTGTGGTGCAGCATGAGGGGGCTGCTGCATTTCTGAGGTGCCATCTTTCAGATGAGATGTTAAACCGAGGTCCCATCTGCCTGGATTGGTGGTAGTTCGGGTGGATGCTGAAGATCTCATGGCACTTATCGAAAAAGAGTAGGGGAACTTCCCCAGTGTCCTGGCCAAATTCCTCCCATTCACTAAAAATACCACCAACAGCTTAATCTGGTTCAATTTCAGTTGCTTACCATCTGTATCCCCCCTCCCCCCAGTCACCCCTGAAAAAGGGACTTCTAGGCCCAGTGAGCTTACCGGGTCAACAAAATTCAATAAATAAATAATATTTGCATGGCATGGGGCCCCTGAACCTCAGAGTTAATTTATTCCTGCTACACATTCCCCATTGCAGAAACTGTAATGTCATAACCTTCTAGACCAGCTTGTAGGACTGGCAGTATAGTCCTGATGTTACAGCAGCAGGCTGTAAAATGTTACATCCAGCAGATCTGAGTTTGAGTCCCACAGTTTTCAGTTGCATACTGTATGACCCTGAGCAAATTCCCTGTGCTCCCAGGATGGACCTGGAAGTGAGCTTCACATCAGTGTGCCTTTACCAGTTATAATTTGTAAAACAAACAAAAACACCAAATAAATGAAAACATAGAAACATTGACATTTACAGGCAGAAAAAAAACATGTGGTCCATCCAGAAAGCATGAGGATCTTAGCTGATAGGAGTGACATGCCCATCTAGGTGAAGCAACCTGAGTATACACCCTTCAGAGATCCATGCTTCTTTTCCATGCCCCTACTAAATGACTGTGATGACACAAGTAGAGGATTATGACAACAAGGAATAAGCAGCCATAACAGCTGCAGTCTATTGGGAAAATATTGTCTACATGAACATCTCATTATAAAGAAATAGTCAGAAAATTACAGAAAATATATACAGTATGAAATACGAACAGAGTTGTGTCTGTGTGTCAACAATTTTCCATATCCAAAATTATAAATTGTAAGTGCTTTGGGGTGCCCTGAAGACACGACACACATTATTTTGCTATGTCTGTGGCATAAAAACATAAGAGATAAAATGGCTGGGAAAAGTTTTGGAAGAGATTATAAACAAGTTATTTCAGCCAGAAGATCAGTAATTATAATCAAAATTTGCCTTGTATTTAATAGCTAGAGTTAGAAAAGAAAGACTGTGAGCCACACTAAATATTTTTGTAAAATGTTAATCTTTAGAAAATATTATGGAAAAATGTATTGGACATTAACTGACAACAGGGTCTCTTTTGATAACACCCATATGTGTTAATGGAATTAAATCCTTGCTACTGCATTTAATCTAAATTATATTCTTGTCTAGATTTGTATTTCAACTACTGTTTGAAAAGCTGATTAGTAAAGAATACCTACCTACCAGAAGCATCAGCTGCTCTTTAATGCATTGGTTCAATGAACTGGCATGTTTTAGGATACCTTTGAATGCTTAACCCAATGTTTCTTGTTTTCATCTTAACCCCCACACCCCTCCAAACTGGAAAGAGCTGTAAAGGTCTAGTATCCTTGATTTGGTTGTGTAAGTGGAGTACTGTAGATTCTGGGACAAGCTATAAAACTTAGCAACAACAGAAATAACACAGCTTGGGAACTAGGATGGAAACAAAGTGGCTTAAATATAGTACACCATCAACAAGTATCAGGGCACTTCTGAGAAATACACATCAGGAGTGAGGTAACAGATGTTACTAATAAGCAGAGGACATCAGGCATTTGCTGCTATATTTAAATGCCCAGTTATATTTATATGTGTGATTTACAGCTGAAATTCCGACATAACATTATGCAGATGACTTGTCACAGTCTAGACAGAAACAGATATTGTGGCCCTAATTAAAGCCTGGGATTCTTTGCAAAAACATTTTGAGACTTGAGAGCTTTGTAATTCCAGTAGCAGTGCTGTGAGTGTGGCTTCATTCAGGTTTTGGATGACAAGGGCTGAGAATAGAAGGAGTATAATACTTCTCTGCTACAGATCGTATTAGTTTTCCAAAAAATATTTGTTATATTGATCATACTCATGCATTTTAAATAAAATTACTGCCTGCATATAAATGATTGGTCCATATTTATGAAGTAGTTTTTGATTGTATTAGGAGTATTATTTTACCCCATTATTCATGTAACATGTCTTCAGTTGCATATACAGTATATACTATATATATTCGTTGCATAACTATGGTAAACCAGACTTTAGGATTGAAGAATACAAAGCACACAAAGTTGGGAAATGAAAAGCATTAGGGTTTTAGGTCTCAAAAGCCTTGACAAACTGATGGTGGCACGTTCCTTACGGTTGTCAAACCTAATGTCCTCCCCTCCCCCAGCCTTCTGCCTCCTGTCTGAAACACAAGGCACAGCTCTAAGTCAGGGGTTCACAGTGATATACTTTTGGAAGCTAAAGAAGTATGGCTAGCCATGTGTTGCCAACAAAATCAGTCATAGTTTTGGAAAAGAGATCACATATGACCTTTTTTGCTTGGGGGAAGAGGGTGGGGATTAGGGTTGATAACCCCAAGGAACACCCCCACCTCAGTTTTATATATATATATATCTATATATATATAGATATCTATATATATCTATATATAGATATATATATATAGATATATATATATTACTGGTAAGGTTGTTTAAAGGGAACTGTTATCTCACCATGAGCAAAGACGTGGACCTTTAGGGCCCCATTATCAAACTTTCCAATGTTTGAATTTTTCATAATTTACAGGACTGGAATCTTTATTTTAATCTGATTCACCCTGCAACCTCCCCCATGACCACCACCATTATTTTTTCAGAATCATCACAGCTAGCTCTCTGATGACATAACCAATGGCTATTACAGATTCCTGTGTGCCAGTATATGTCACAACAGTAATTAACACATATACAGCACATTTATGCTTCTAATGTCGATACTGATTAAACAAGGAAAGTGCTTTTCTCATTCAATCAGTCCTAGCAATAGAAACACAAACATGCACTGTATATGTAATAATTATTTCTGTGAAATATATTGGCACATAGGAGTTCCCCATGGCATAGCCTGTCAGTCGTGTCATCAGAGGGCTGGTCGTTGGGGACTCTGGGAAAATAATGGCTGGCAGGAGGGCATAGGATCAACCAGATAAAAATTAAGAGATTCCAGCCCTGTAAATTATAGAAAAAAATGTAAACATGGTGCCTTTTTGCTAGTCAGTACCTAAAGGTCCTACTTCTTTGCTCCTGGTGAACTGACAGTTCTTAAATAACAGAGTTGGCAGCATTTTCAAATGCCATAATAACTGGCTTTTGGCATAATAACTGGCCAGTTTTTATGGCAAAAAAATCAAACCCATTCAAGTAAATAAAACACTTTTCCCTTGTACACTTTTAAGCCACATAAACCACCATTTCTTATAGTTGCATGCTACAAAGCCTCAGCACCTGCCACTAGCCCACCCATATGCAGGTTCACTTGCTCCAAAAAAAGCACAGAACCCAACCTTCTAGCCATTACCAATAGTATACCAGCTATATGCATAAACTTTAAAGTGGTTTCTTTGGTAAGTATCTAATACGTTTCACACATGCTTTGCTTTATCATAAAGCACAGTGCGTGTAAAACATGCTTGGCACTTAGCCAAGTGGCCTTTCTATGTTTGCTTGTTGCACATGTGCAAGCTAATGTCTTGTAAGGAGAATGGCATTTCCGAGGTGTGTCACTGTCGGGTCCAGTACAGCTCAGGCTGCAATGGGCTCGACAGTGACAGACCAGTGGCCAGCCAGGCTGATCATGACACAGTTCTTGGTTTGCTAGGTGGAAACTTCCTGTAGTTGAAAGAAAAGAGCTGCTCCAAGCAGATCTAGCCTTTCATCTGCATGACGCTGGCCAGCAACCAGCTGGTCGGCATCATGATCAGCCTGCTGGTCATCTTCCTCCTCAGCCTTAAAACAATCCCACCTTCTGCCAAGTATCCCTCCTGCCTCACCATCATTTCCCATACCCAGTGAATTTTTCCAACAGATCCCGCCTTCTGTCAAGTATCCCTTCCACCTCCCATCGCTTTCTGGCATGCCCATTCCCCAGTGTTGGTACCTGAAATAAAGAAAACTGTCCTTTGTAGTCTTTTTTAGTTTATTTTTGCACCCTGTAAAAAACAAAACAGTCCATCAATGTTTGTTGCTGCTACTGCAGTCTGCTGCTGTTACCATCCCCCCACTTGACTCATCCACTCACCACCCAGAACCCCCACCCCACCCCGTCCTTACTTATTGGGGTTCAATGCCATAATGTTGTCTGACCAGAGACACATCTTCACCCTTCAGTGCAGGACCCAGAACTGAGGAAACCAGGTAAGTGCATCAGTGTATTTCAATGTGGTTTAAACTTGTACTCATAACTTGGTAATTTTTTAATGTTTCCCCAAATTTTCAACATGGCCTTTTTCAGACCACACCTCATGAAAACAGTATGTGAAGTTTTACATATCTGATCCTCTCCCTTCCAATCACTCTCCTAAACAGTTTCCAGTCACTGTGTGAGCAGCATATCAGGGACCAGCAATTCAAACTTCTGAGCAAAGTTACAAAGCCTGCTGATTCAAACTCCCTGCACTAAGACTGCTGCCGATCTGTTTCCTTGGACACAAGCTACAGGACCTTCAAGGGGTTAGAGGGTGAGGTTTTTTTTAAACTTAAACTCTTCTTTCACCTTCAGTCACTCTCCTGCACCAGTTTCCAGCCACTATGTGAGTAGCCTTTCAGGGACCAGCAATTCAAACTTGTGGGAGGGGCTACAAAACCTGCCGACTCCAGCTCTCTGCTGTAAGACTGCTGCTGATCTATTTCTACAGGAACAAGCTACAGGACCTACAAGCGGTTAGAGGATGAGTTTTTATTTCCAGATTAAGCTCTCCTCTCCTCTCCCTTCCAATCACTCTCCTCCACAGTTTCCCGCCACTATGTGAGCAGCCTATCCAGGTCCAGCAATTCAAACTTCTGGGCAGGGTTACAAAGCCGACCAATTCCAGCTCCCCTTTCTTAATTCTGTAACTTTTTAGATGCCTTCTGTGGTGCAGCCTCCTGCCTAAGGACTGAGCACAAAGCATATCGTTCTTGAGGAGTCTACCTGGATTCAGGCTGGAATCAGCCATTAGCCAGCCATGCTGTTCCTTACACAGTAAGTTTCTGACTGACTGGCTTGGTCTCTCCAACTGCTTGGGTCCCCCAAATTAACTTTAACACACTTCTTTATCATAACCACCTGCTACAAGACTTTTAGCACTGCCTTGCTGCATGTTGCCTAGCTAGCTCTTCTGGAATTGAAACTACTTACTAGGGTTATTCCTTCTCTTGGTTGCTCCTAAATACTGTTTCCCCATAGCCACCTAGCACTTCATAGTTACATATTATAACTGTTTACTGCTCTGCCTACTGAATCCTGTACAGCCTTACCCTTCAGTTATAATATTTACTCAGTGGGGTTGCTGCCTACACTATCTGTGTCTTTTCTCTAAATTGTTTTTTTGCCTTAGCCACCTGCTGCTGTATATTTTGCAAAGCATAGCTTATTTGGAACTGCTTAGCTTAATATTACATAGCCTATCCATCACCTGTAGTATTTTTCAGCTTTCTATCTAAGTCACCCTAAATACTGTTCACTGCCTAGCCATCTGTTGCTGTTCACTTGCTTAGCTTAGCTGTAGAGTGCATTGCCAAGCTGATTACTTATACTGTGTATCTGTTGCTGTTTTTTGCATCCCATCTCCTGAAACAGTTTCCTTGCACTTCTCTGTCTTCTCCATTCCCCCTTCTCCTCTTACCTCCTGCACCTCCCTCCCCATCCAATACTCCTTCCCTCCCCCCACCTCATTCCTTTCTACTCCTCTCCCCTCCTCCCTCCCTAACCACATTGGTCTCTTCCCTTCTCCTCCCTTTGTGGTTAATTATTTTTATTAGAAACAGGCATATAACCAAAGAGCAAACAATAGCACACACCGAATAGAGAAAACATACAGAAATGAAAAACCAAAAACATAATAGATTTACATGCAGTACTACCAGAGACATAGGCAAAATATACTCAAAGGAGTTACAGTCCCAACTTCCAATTGTTTAATCAGGTGAGACACACTAAGCTGAAAGCTTGTTTACAGGTGCAACCTGGGAGCACAGGGAAGTTAAGTGACTTCCTCAGGGTCACACAGTATGCAAGTGGGGGCTGTGGGATTCAAACCCAGGTCTCCAGATTTGCAGCTCAGAGCCTTAAACCACTGCACTATACTGCCTCCCTCAACTAATGGAGCGATGTGTCATCCAATATAAGGAAGCATCATAAACAGTGGTAGAAGTGAAGCTGTGCAAAAAGAAAGGGTCAAGACAAAGTGGTACCTCAGTGGTAGGGCTACTTATCATACATGTCTGCTCATGAAGGAAAACTCACTGGGGCTGATGCTGCTCCCAACCGGTGCAACACCAGGAGTGCCTCCAGGCATGCTTACATGACCCCTTTCTGTTGGACCATGCAAGCCCAACCATCTTTCAGGTTTCATGCTCCTAACTGGTTAAATAAACTCTTTGTCGACATCCTAGAAGAATCTAAACTGGGCCCATTCAAACAGAAACTTAGTCAACACCTCAATGCTATTTACAGCTGTGATTACCGCACTTAGGCCCTTTTTGGCCTCACTTGTTGCCTTCTCCCTGCACCCTCACCATCTTGACCTCCTCCCTGTCCATTGTCCCACCCCTTCTCCCCCTCTCCATTTCCCTGTTCCTCTCCCTTCCCCTTCCTGACTCTCCTTCCCATCTCCCTTACTGTGCTCCCTCTTTTCCTTGCACTTCCACTGCAAGCACTGCTCACAGACTCCTGCCTGCCCTTTCTCCTCTTTTCCCACTGTCTTACTCCCACCCCTGTCTCCCCTGCCATCACCCACTACACTCCATCCCAACCCTCTGTCCTCCCTCTCTTCTCCCAATTCTCCTCTTGACAGTGTCAAATCCTGACATCATCCTTTTCTGCTCTGTCCCCTCTGCACTCCTATAACAATGTCTGATTCCTGATAGCATCCCTCTCTGCCCTTCCCCCGTGTACCTCCTTAAGTCCCGAAACCTACTGCACTTCTTACTGAAACTTGAATGTAAAAGTTTAACCAGATTGTAACTATTGCTGTAACTCTTTACATGTCTGAAACATTTATGAATGATTGTACCCAACTCCATGTATCATGTTTTCCACTTGTCTTATATTTAGTTATCTGTTGTGTTGGCTTTACTCTGACATGGATCCTTTATAAAAGCGTCTTTGACTCAAAGGTACTGTAATCCAAGACTTGAATAAATACATAAATAAGTAAATAAATAAATAAATAAAATAAAGACCAAGCCACATATCAATCCTTCAAACCTCTCTCACGGATGATATGGGTTCAAGCAGTGCACCTATGAGAGGTAGACATGTGCCATATACTGTATAACAGGAAAATACAAACCTGTAAAACAAACCAAAAATCAACAACAGTACTAACTACTGCTTCTGCTAAAGAAGAACTGCTGGAAATTGAATGGGAGGTACAGATAACCCTCTTAATTCACTTCTGGCGTTATAAGGCAGATATGTGCAGCTACCGAGACAGATGAATGCAGTTCAGGATTATGACAAAATCTGGACTGCAGAAATGGAGCTCAGCTTTTGGTAAAGTGGGACATTGTTTTGGCTGCAAACAGAATAGTTTCTCATAAGTAGCTAACTGGCCAACTGCCTGGAGCCACTCAGTTGAGGAGGAATTTGATGGATCTCTAGTTACTTAGTATAAATCTTTTAGCGACTTCTCCTGTCACTGTGACCATTGTGCTTCTGGAGAATGCATAGGAGTATCATCTAAGCAGCATCCTAACAAGAGAAGAGGAGCATTAATCTGAATTTTGGAGCCATGACTTCATCAAAAATCTTGATGAGTTCTTGCCAGAATGGACTTAGGAGTGGACACCCCATAAGATATAGAAGAGGTGTGCTGAAGAACACCTGTCTTTCCAGCAATGGTCATGGCTCATCATCCCAAGGTGGTTGAGAACTTGGGGGATCCTATACCACTGTAGAATGGTTTTGTAAAGGATGAAAGAGCTTCTACCATCTCTACAGAGATTTGGTAGCATTTGTCAAGACCAAAGCCATAGGTGATGAGTATAGCAGGGAGACCCAGCCCCTAAATCTAGGGCCTGTCTCCATTAGTGATAACATTTTGAGAAGATAGCTCCATTCCTTGGAGTTGAAAGCTTTATTGAAGTCCACTGCAAGAACAGCAGTTGGGGATGGGGATGACTGAGACTGATATGTGAGCAATATTAGGAACCAATGGTGATCCAAGCTGAAGTGATCTTTTATGAACCCCATCTGAGAGGGATGTATCAAGCCAGACAAGGCAGCTTCCAACCTGCATGCAAGGATTTTTGCCAAAAGGTTTGCATCGGCATTAATAAGGGAGATGCCCACTAGGGAGGGGCCCTTGTCATTTTTTGTGAAGTACCATTATGACTGATTCCCTCATGGACTGAGGCAAGATACCTTGCTTAAAGGTGACTTGGAAGATCCCCTGTAAGTGAGGTGTAATGTCCTTGCCAAGGGCTTGATGAAAATCAATGGGGACACCATTGGACCTTTTGATGGTTCATGGCCCTAATTGCACTTCAAATTTCATCCTGTATAATTGAAGCATCAAGCATGAGGGATTGTTGAGGAATGATTTTGGGAATAGGCAAGGTGTCCAGAAAGAATCTGATGTCCTCCCCCTTCTGAGGGTTAGGAGAGGTGAATAAGGAGTGACAAAACTGTTCCATTTTGTTGTTTATACCTCTCAGGGTGTTGTCAAGTCAGCCCATGGGATCTGGAAGCCCCCTAATTGTTCTGGCTGCTTGTCTATGTTTCAATCTGTAGACAAGCAGTTTCTCAATTTTCTCCTTGCCTTCTCAAAAGGAATGATGGAGCAGCCTGAAGGTCAGTTCTGCTTTCCTGTTAGCAATATGAAGCTTAAGTTTTCTGAGATGAGACCAGGCCTTTTCTCTCTTAATAAGCAAATTTAACCCCCTTACATTCCAACTAATACAACGTAAGTCCATAATTCATAAACCTAGAAACAGCAAGGAATATTTTACACAATTAAATAACTCCTGAGCAAACCTCCCTGTATATTGTCTGCTCCCCTCCCCCACCCAGCAGTGATAAGAGGAAAAGAAGACAGAAACACAAAGAAGCGTTTAGACTAAGCAGTATTAGTACATCCATGTGATGAAGATCCCCTCACATGGGACTTCAAGTTCACCGCCATCATTGTGGTTTTTACTAACAGGAATCAGGAAACCTTTTTATTACCTCCTTCTTGCTCAAGGTCAGGAAGGTCAAACACAATAACTGTGGGTAGAGTGCCCTTCAGAGATGGACTGCAAACAGAGTCCAGCAGAAATGGTAGAATTGCCTTTTTAAATAAAACAAGCTGTCACTGAGTCTATAAAAATGGATTCTGTACTATTGACTACAAGTATTTACAAGCAAGATGTACAGTATTTACAGGAAAACAAAAGGGTTGTACATTTACTGAGAAGCGAACAAGAAAACACATTGAACAGACAGTTGGTGTACAGCAAAATTCTGAGCTATTCTTACCTTAAATCCCTCACCTACCCTAGCTACAGAAAAGCACTGTCTCTGACTGTGCTATCTTACCAGGTAGAACGTATTTGTATGGCGGGGCACTGGTTTTCAGATGTTCCAAGTCCAAGAAGAAGTGTTGGCTTTCAGCCCCTTAATGTATTCATTTACTCACCGTGGTAAAGGGTTTCACCCCCTTTGAGTGACAGTTCTCCACTGTCCCCCCCCTCCAAATGTGTGTGTGTGTGTGTGTGTGTGTGTGTGTGTGTGTGTGTGTGTGTATGCATGACATCAACCAGGCCAGGTGACTCACCCCACAACTACACCTGCTCTGTCCACTTTTATGATTCTATTTTTGCAGGATGCCCAAGGTGTGTAACCCCATGCATCTGCCCTACAAGCTGACTGTGGTGTTCAAACTGGCATTCTCCCATCTGCCTTACAGAATCTGTGGCTGAATGTTCACAAGGGAACATTCCCCTGAGTAACTTTGGCCAATGTTTCCCATAAGACCTGTTTGGTCATGTGACATTGGAAGCCATGTTTTGTGCCCACTTATGACAGAAGCAAAATTACATTAACAAAATACATTAACAAAAAATAAATTACTAGATCAATCTGGTCACGTCTGTCACAATCCAAAAAGCAGAACCAGTCCATAACAAAATAACAACCCTTCCCCTTCCCCTTCTCGTCAAGTGTTGAGAGGGTTATGTAAAACACTGGAATAAGTACAGTAATGCCAAGGTATCCACAAACCATGCCTGGTGTTGCCAACCCATATACTGTAAGGTGAAACCGCCCCTGATGCTGGTAAGTATCCACTGTCATTAGCAGTAACAAAGAACTGGCTAACCAAACAGTAGTGAGGGAAAAAGTCATTCAACAGACCCCATTAGCTAAGCCATTCAGACACTCTATGGGGATCCACATAAGAGGAGAGCACCATGAGACAGATAGTGCCCCAAGTCCAGATGCTCCACTAGGAGCATAAGGGTGAGATGTCAGACACCTCACCACGTGGGGTAGCGTAGCTTCCGTACCAATGGATCCCTCTTAGTACCCAAATGTCCCCAAAGGCAGTATTAAATAAACTAAGCAAGCACAAGAAGGGGTGAGCAAGAGGGACCTCCAGCCTCAGAACAGTGAACAGAAGAAGAGGGGGGAACCCTGATGGCAGTCCTTTAATCTTGGCTGCACCCTATAACTGATAGAGGACCTGAAACCCTCTCCACACGCCATGTGAGTCATTGTACAAGGCCTGATGGAGCTTGCAATGGGGGAGTGGCTAAGCATGCAGACTGCACAGAGAAGGGAACAATCATACCATAATTCATCCCCCCTTCACATGTAAGCATTGAACTCACTTATGTATCCCAATAAAATTATTCCATATATTTGACTTATATACAGAACATGAGAATTGACACCTCTGTGTAGGTGAAAATCCTGACCCACCCACAAGCCCAGCAACAACTGCTACCATTACTTTGACAATGCATAATAATTTAAACAATGGTGTATACAACTATATAAGGCAGCAACACAGGGTCAGAGCATACATATGGTGGCTGAAGCTAGGTCCTAGGGTGAAAGGCACTAATAAGAGTAAAACCCAAAGGTCTAATGAATGAATGCAAATACACTGCATTGGTAAGCTTAAAAGAGACGTACCCTCTTTATCCTGAAATGCACCCACCTACCCCTAGCCATGCCACTTTGAAGAGGAGAAGACTTAATTGGTGTGATGTCCGGATTGGTTTAAATCATCTCTTTTCTGGTGATGTACACTCAGAGCACAAAGGGGAGGTTGTGGAACTAATGAAATGACAGAGAGGGGCATAGGATAATTACTTGTGCACCTAGGAAGAGCAAGACAATTTAAAACCAAGCCAGAGGATCTGGCATATAGTGTCCCAGTCTATGAGGAGCGCCGCTCAGACCAATCTTTTTGTACGTCCCTGTCTTTTTCTCCTTGCTGGCTGTGTCACTGGAAGGCAACTTGGTGTGCGAGGCAACATCAGCCCATCATTTAGTATGGTGATCCTGCAACAGTTCAGCTGTTTTTGGAGCAGCGGACTGGCTGGTAGGGGTATCTCAATCATCAAGGAGTGAGTGCACTAAAGGTGCAAATCTGTTCACCTCAATTTTTCTAGGGGCTAATCCCAATGAAGAGCATAAGTCCATGCTGCAGCTCCGATTACGGAAGCGAAACCATGGAGAATGTTTTTTTTTCTCCCTCCCACCGATTTTTTTCTCCTTGTTTTCCATTTGTTGTTTGGGGGGTCGGGGCCGCAGACCATCTACAGATGGTGGCGGTGGTAGTGGATGGCCCAGAAGCCTAGCTGAATGAGGTGGGACACTACTGGGCAGTGAGGTGTCCATGCCTGGAGAAGCTACTTGGGTCCAATCTCTACGAGATGAAGGCCAGTACTGCTCCCAATTAAGCTGTGGACTTGCTTGGCCATGAAGGACTCAACTGCTTCTGGAGAGTTGAAGAAGTGGGAGGCACCATTGCAGCTAATCTGTAGGATGGCCAGATAATGCAGGGAAAACTGCAGGCCTAGGTCGGAACAAACTCTGCGGGCCAGGGTGAAGGCCCATCTCTTCTCCAAGAGGGCCTGAGAAAAATCTGCAAAAATCTGAGTTTTGTGGCCTGCCATTGCCAATAGAGTTCTTTCTTCTCCCAGGTGGCCTGCATGGTATCTACCCTCACTGTGTAATACAGAAACCGGGCAAGGATCAGGTGGTGACAACTCACACCTGGTGGCTTCAGAACTAGGGAGTGATGGTCCTGATCTATTTTGAGAGGGCTGGAGCACTGTTGGCCAGGTAGCTCTGGCAGCATAGCCTGCAGGAATTTTATAGCATTCTTGCCCTAACAGCCCTCCAGGAAGCCAACAAATCTGAGGTTATTCGGTTGGCTCCTGTTTTCCAAATCCTTGACTCTGTTTGATAAAAGCCCAATCATTCTACTGTGCTTTCTGATGTAGGACATGAGATGGTCCATCTGATCCTCACTGTCTGCGATTCTCTGCTCTGATTTGTTCAGGTGTTTTGTGACGTCTATGATATTAGCTGCAGTTCTTTGGGAAGCCACCTCTAATTTGTCCATTTGAGCCAAGAGTGTCTCAAACATAGTCTAAATTTCTTGCTGGTTAGTGTGCATCTGAGGAGAATTGGAGGTCACCATGCTAAGGGAGGTTTCCCTTGTCAAGGGAGGCAGACAGCACCTGGACCTCTCAAAGTAAAGCTGCACCCAAAACTGAAGTAATCTGGACCAGGAATTTAACTGCTTGATCTGGAGGTAAGTGCTGAACAGAAGGATGACAGAATGACAGGTAGTCTAGCCAGTACTGCTACAGACACTGTTGGATTAATACAGGGGTGATTCAGAACTAGGGAATTAGGCTGCCAAGCCACTAAAGCCCCTTCTGCTCCCTCAATCTGGAGTTTCTCCAATGTGTCCTCCTCTCTCTTCACTGCCACTTTCCTGCTCTGCTACCTGCTCCAAGGGTAGGAAGGCCCACTCTATCCATCTGCTCATTTTCATTCTCCTTCTCCTGTCCAGTGACTTGGAGACCAGCCCTGGTCCCTTCCCTCCCTCCTTCCCCTCTTTCTCTTTTCCCAAGGGTCTAAGCCTCTTCCATCTGAATGCAAGGAGCCTTCTCCCAAAGTTCAGCCTCCTCACTGTCTGGATTCAACTAGACTATCCAGATGTCCTCTATATTTCAGAATCCTGGCTCTCCTCCAGGTTTCCTAACTCAGGCCTGTCCTTTCCTGACTGTCAAGTTTTCATGTAGGACAGGGAAAAATGTGGTGGAGGCATCACTATCTATGCTTGCCAGAGCTCTCATGAACTGTGGCCATTAGAGAAGTTATACCCTTCCCTCACAAATTTCTCCTAGTCAGGCTGTCATTCCCCTCCTCTTTACAAATTTTCATAGTAATTTTTGTTTTGTTTTATTTTTTATACCTCTCCTAAAATCTCATGCTTCACCCTGGTTAACTCCCTCTCAACCTCTCCTCTCATTCCTGCACAGGTGAACTCAACCTCCTTAGGGATTTTAACATAAATTGTCTCTCCCCATCCTCCAAATTTACCATTCGTAGGATTGAGTCTCTTAATTTTTCTCAGATCATTTCAGAACCCACTCAGCTCAATCCCCAGTCTACCAACCATAGTCTCTTGGACTGGGTTCTAACCTCTCACCCTCACAGTATTGTTGCAACAAGTATATTGCTAGATTCATTTTGCAACCACTGCATGACATTCTGCATCAGAAAAATCTGGTGTCCCCCATCCTCCCCAAAATATGTCTGGTCTTAGTCTCTCTGGTCACTAAAGATAAATGCTGTACTAGGTGTCCTAGCTGCAACAGAGTGGTCAGTCATCCTCTCTGCCTCTGATAATGATGTGGCCCTTGCCATATCCCACTCCACATTCTCCTCTGTCTGTGATAAGTACACCCCCTCAGGATATCCATAGTCAAAACTTCCCACCACCCCTATATCACCTCTAAAGTCATCAACCTGTGCAGGTCTCATGATTTCAGTGGACTGTAAAGCATCCTAGGCCCTTCCTGATCTCATATCTTACATGGCTCTCAGGAGCAACTGCACTAAGGCTGTCTATGCTGCAAAATCACACTATTGCAAGGCCAGCATCCAGAAAACCTGTAACACTCCTTCTAAATAGTCAGCCTGCCTATGCAGCAGTAGCACTACCACTTGCAGCATTGAAAACCCATGTTCAGAAGTGAACTCAGGGTGTTGGTTGGCCAGCCTGAGCAGAGAAGGGCCATCTGTCTGACAGACTGCTCTCCTCCTCCTCCTCATCCTCTGGAGGGGAGGGTTGGCAGAACCCGGTGAATGCTTGACTCTTGGTGGAAGCTGGAGGAAAGTCACTCAGGACTGCATAGAGGGCTTGGGAAGCATAGCTGATGTTGACATATGGGACATGAAAACAAGTGGCACAGTGAAGGCACAGGCAAGGTGAAGACTAGGTTTGCTGGCATAAAGTACCTAGCTTCACCAGAGCTCTTTCCTTCTAGGTTTTCTTGAAAGGAAAGAGCAAGGAGCAACATTAAAAGAGCAAGAAGAAAAATTAAGGCTTCTTTTGGCTAAGTAATCTGTAAGCACAAAACAGTAACAAATCTGTAAGCAAACTCTGTAACAATGTAGCAGAAAATATAGCATGCAAAAAACAATTTCAACCAAAGAAAAATAAAGCAGTAAACCTGTGAGCACAAAACAGTAATAAAACCTGTAAGTACAACCTGTAAGAACAAAACAAAATAATAACACAATAGTAACTCTTCCTAGAGGCCAGCAGGGCCCAGGACCCAAGGCAGCATGAAATCACAGCGGGAAGGTCATGTCAGATGTATCTAATAGATTTCTTTGGTTGACTAAAGTAGTAGACCAGGGAGAGGCTGTGGTCATGGCCTACCTAGACTTTAGCAAGGCATTTGACACAGTCCCACACAAAAGACTAATAAACATGTTCGCTAGCCTGGGAGGGGGTCCCAGGGTGATAACCTGGGTAAAAAATTGACTGGACAACAGGACACAGAGGGCAATAGTAAACGGAGTCCACTCCAAAGAAAGTGGGGTTACTAGCAAGGTACCACACTGTTCAGTACTGGGACCGGTCATCTTTAATATCTTTATAGATGATATTGCAGACTGACTAGAAGGAAAAGTATGCCTCTTTGCAGGTGACTCAAAGATCTATAACAGGGGGTGATACACGGGGGGGGGGAGAAAGGATGAGAAGGGACTTGGCAATTTTGGTGAAATGGTCAGAAGTATGGCAGCTTAGATTCAATGCAAAAAAGTACAAAGTAATGCACCTGGGAAACAAAAACCCAAGAGAAGAGTACACAATGGGGGGAGGCATTAACAACAGCAAAAATGGAAAGGGACTTGGGATAGTCATAGCAGATGATCTAAAGGTAAGCAAGCAATGTGAGAAGGCAGTAAGGAGACTGGGGGGATACTGGGATGCATAGGGAGAGGCATCACCAGTAGAAAACAGAAGTTGTTATCCCTCTGTACAGGCAGTTGATGAGACCCCATCTGGAGTACTGTGTGCAGTTCTGGAGACCCCATCTCTGCAAGGACATAGACAGGATGGAGGCAGTCCAGAGGAGTGCAACTAACATATTGCAGGGTCTGCACCAGAAGCCATACGAAGAGAGTCTAAAAGAGCTTAATATATACCCTTGAGTAAAGGAGGGAGAAGGGGGACATGATAGAAACTTTCAAGTATCTCAAAGGAATCAACAAAGTCCAAGAGGGTAGCATCTTTCAGAAAAAGAGATGTGCAAGAACAAGGGAGCACAATTTGAAGATAAAGGGTGACTACTCAGGGGCAATGTGAGGAAGTATTGTTTTCAGGGAAAGGATGGTGGACACATGGAACAGTGTTCCTGAGGATGTTGTGGGGTCAAAAACAGTGGGGGAATTTAAGAATGCATTTATTTTATTTTTATTTTATTTTAGTCTTTGGTAACCAGGTAAGGCCTACTAGGCACAAGTGCCTGTTTTCAGGGGCAACCTGGGAGCACTGTGGAGGTTAAATGACTTGTTCACAGTCACACACTATGCAAGTAGAGGTTGTGAGAATCAATCCCTGGTCTTCTGGATGTACCAAGCTCATTCTCAGCTTGTTACTCTAACTTCTAGGCTCTACTGCCAGCCCCTATGGAACAGACATAAGGCAATTCTAGTGGGAGGCAGGGAGAAGTAGGCTGTTGGTAAAACCAGGATCTGCAGCTTATCCGATAGGTAGGGAAATGGGCAGACTGGGTGGGCCAAGCATTCTTTATCTGCCTTCAAAGTCTGTGTTTCTATGTTTCTATGTCCTGATGTCACTGCATGCCATGCCTCTCAGGGGAACCACAAGAGGAGAAAATGTCACTGGCAGCAGGATGGTGCCAGAAAGCCTGCAGGCCTTCCACCCGACCAGCTGTGCTCAGTGGCCAGGAATTGAAGCCTTCTACAATGGGGGTTGAGGAATTCCATTGACCCCACCAGGGGGGAGCAAGCTCTGGGGGAAGAATGACCAGCAGCTAAAGCCCGGTGGATGCTGGGGTGATGGGGCTGTGGTGTCCAGTAACAGAAGATCAAAAGAGTAACAAAAAGAAACCTTCAGCTAAATTCTGGAAGGTTGCCCACTTCCTTTTGGACCCCCTTATACAGTTTACTCCCCCAATCCTTGTGGTTAATTGTTCACCTGTGTCTGGTACCAGATCAATACGCCATATACAAAATGACATAGTCAAAACCGCACATCATAGACAGTGCATGTGGATATAGCGACAGGGTGCAAAACCGCGAAAAGATAAAATGGTGTAAGCGCAGTTTTGCACCCAGTCGCTCTTGCCTGGGTAGCTAGTCACACAGAGGATAAGACCTCTGCTGGGAGGAGGGCCTTCTAAGCAGCTGCCATGGCTCAGTGGTATGAGCCACAGTCAGCAAGGAAAGTGGTGCATCTGTAGACCGAATCTCGGTCCCAGATGAATGGAGCTATTATTTTATTTTTTATTTTGTACTTTGTGCTTCAGTTTTTCCCTCCTGCCCGTGTTTCTCTCCATCTCTGTGTTGACCCCCCCCCCCGAAAATGATTATTTAAATGGGAGGGGGTTTTGGGGGTGCAAAAAATAAAGAATTTCCATTGTTTTAAGCTGACAATTAGTTTTGGCGATATGGCTCAGTGCTAGCAATGTACCCGCTGTATTGACAGTGTGGTACATTGCTGCACTGTTAATGTGTGTGAGGTTATGACACTGTGACCCTGTGTCTGACCTCCCTCTCTCGCTGCTTGCTTCAACATGTTTTTCACAACCTGTGCCCTCCCTTCTTCTCTTCTCCTAGTGCCTGTCCTTCCCTCCTCCTCCCCTTCCTCCCTACCCACCCCTCCTTGGCTTTCCACTTCCCCTGTCACCACCCAGGAAATCCTGCCATCTCCTCACTCAACTCACCTAAGTCTTAAAGGAATGTAAACCAAGCTCCTCTACTTCTCAGCCCCTGTCACTGCAGCTCCCTTTACTCACCTGCTCAACCTCTTGTTCTCCCTTTGTACTGTTCCTCAGTCCTGTAAGTTTGCCAGAGTTATGCCACTTGATAAAGGGAATGACCTAGCCTCCCTGGCAACTTCCATCCCATATCCCTGCTCCCCTCCATCTCAAAACTGCAAGAAAAAATGTCCCTTCCAGACTCCTCAACTACCTCTCATCATCCAGCTTTCCTGCCCCTTCCAGTCAGGCTTCTAGAAGCACTATTTCACCATATCATCCCTGCTGCATCTCACTGATTCCATCTTCTCTGGGATGGATATGGGGCACATCATGGTCATCATTTTCAATGATCTGGCTAATGCTTCGATCCATGTCCCATCCTCACCTCTTGGACAAGCTTTATTTATTTATTTAACTTTCGTTTGTCTAGTAAACATATGGGCCAAAGTCCCTTTTTCATATGAGACCTGTGACCGCTGCTTATACAGTCAGGATGTTAACTATGTACAGTATCAATCAAGTAAACATATAACTTGAATGCTATTAAAAAGTTTGGAATAATGTAACAAATCAAGCACAATACAGATTAGTCCATGGCATTTACAATATATAGACACATATCAATGAAATAGCAAGAACATTGCAACTGATTAAAAAGATAATTTTTCAGCTTGCATTTGAACAAATCATGACATATACCTAACTTTAACTCAGAAAGAAGGGCATTTAAATGTTTGGGAGCCTGGATGGAAAAACCTCAATCATCCATTTTAGTTTTAGTTTTATTCATTATTAAACCATCTTTTGTTCTTAGTTCATGGTTCATGGTTCTTGTTTTTAGTAGTGGATAGAGTGGAGAATTTTAATTTTACCATAAAATATTATCAGTTAAACAACATAAAGAATAGATACTACTCAAATGTGGTGGGAGACATCCGGTAATTTGATACAGTTTGCAATTATGAGTATTGTAAGATTGTTTATAAATGAATCTACAGATGCTATGGAATGTTATTGTTAAGTTTGGCATTGTTTGTTTTGATACTGCTGTAAACAACAAAGAGTTATAATTCAGTTGAGACAACAATATACTTTGAGCTATAGCAATTCTTGCTTGCAAAGTCAAAGAATTTTGTAACTTAAATAGCACCTCCAATTTCTGATTAATTTTCCTAGTTATAGATCTTATATGAGACAAAAATGTAAATTTGGTGACCAGCTGTACTCCCAGATATTTAAATTGTTCCACCTCTTCTGAACTTTACTCTGTTAATTGGTTCTGTTCCCGCCTCATGGGCCATCAACAATCAGTACAGGTAGGATGCATTCTGTCACCTCCACTTGCTATCCAGGCTGGGGTCCCAGTGAGCTCCATCCTGGTTCCTATCCTCTCGCCATCTTCCTGAATGACCTCCCCTCCACCGGTGCCTACTTACATATTCACATGTATTCTGATGACACAGTCATCTTCACCTCTGGTCCCTCTACCAAAGCTGTTGAAGATCTTTTTTTTTATTCGTTTTTAACCAGGTAAGGCCCACTAGGCACAGGTGCCTGTTTTCAGGGGCAACCTGGAAACACTGGGGAGGTTAAGTGACTTGCTCAGAGTCGCACAGTATGCAAGCGGAGGTTGTGGGAATCAAACTCAGGTCAATCTGCTGGATGTACCAAGCTCATTCACAGTTTGTTAGTATACCCTCTAGGCTATACTGCCAGTTCTAATGAAATTCCCAATATCTGCTCCAGCAGGATTTCAACAACATCCTGCACTGGTTCCCATCAAACCAACTCTGGGTCAACACTAAAAAAATGGTGACTGTAACTTTTGGAACCAGTCAGAAACTGGCTAGACTCACTGCCCCCCTTCCCCAGTTTTTATCACATTGGATGACACCCCCCTTGAAGACTGCAGTCTTTCAAGTACCTCTGTGTGTGACTTGACAATAAGATTGATTTTTCATCTTATATTAATGCTATCTATGCTAAACTCTGCCCCAAACTTGGTGCTCTGTACTGCAATAAAGACTGCTTATCTCTTCAGGTCTGAAGGAAACTTATTACAGTACTAAAATGGTGCTTGCTGTCTTTGACTGCATGCATGTAGTCAATGACACCTCCTCTCTACTTCCCTGGCCAGACTAGACACACTCTGAAACACATTTTGCTGCTTTGCTATGAACTCCCCCCCTTGTACTTACCACTGCTCCCTCTTCTCCTCTGTTTCTATCCTCACACTGCCCTCACATCACCAGGCTCACTGTATCACTTTCACATCCAAATTCTGGTTTGGTTCCCTTCCTTCCTACCTCTGCTGTCTTCTCTCCCAACTCCCCCTGCCTCTTGTTCCCTCTGTTCCAGAGATCATTGCACTTTTTGTGATCTCTTGGAACAGCGCTTATAAATATTTATTTATTTACTTATTTATTAAGTAATTGGAATAACAACCATTGAGCTAAAAGCTCATTTATAAAGGATCCTCATCAAGACATGGGCAGGGGAGCACAAACAGGAGTAGGTAAGACAGGCATTGTCAGGTATCAACAAATAACAACATACAGTAATTGCTAATAGGAAATATAAGGCAAGGCATAGCATAAGTTAATCAAGGGCAAGTATTACATAATCATTGCATGGGTGCAGAAAACAAGGGGATACAGTTCCCATAGCCGCATCGGTAATAAAGTACATCAGTTAACAAAAATATAACATGAGTGATTAAGATGGTAGCAATACATATGTGTCATTATCCTAAACAGTAGAGTCATATGAAGAGTCTGAAAGGAGACAGGACTAGCAGAAGAAAAGTGTGGCAGGAGGGTATAGTAGAGGCAGCAGAGGGCACCTTGGGGGAGGAAATGGGAGCAGAGGGGATACAAGCAGGTAAATGGGCAGACAGGGCAGGTGGGGAACCTCGTGGTTTATTAGAGCACTAGAGAGTGATTAGGGGCATTGCCCAGGAAGCCGGAGGCTAACAACAGCAAGGTCAGGTGTGACAGTAGCAGCGTTCTGGAAGAGAGATAGTATTCTGAAGTGTAGACTTAAAGAGATCAATGTGAGGGAGGCTTGTACTGGAGTGGAGGAGCTCATTTAACCAGGCAGGAGCCCTGACCGTGAAGGCTCATTTCGCCAGAGCGGTTCTTTTGAACAGGACTGCTAGGGCTTGTTTACTGATGCTTCTTGTAGCATGTTTGGAAGGTGCAGGATGGAATAAAGCTTTATGGAGCGGGGAGCAAGTTCAAAGAAGGCCTTCATCCCTGGAAGGCATGAGTGAAACTTGATGTGATCCAAGAGAGGAAGCCATTTAGTCTTAATGTATAGGTTGCACTTATGTGTTAAGTGATCTGCACCCAAGAAAAATCTGCAGGCTTTATTCAGGGTTGCATGGACTCTGAGTAGGCTCATATCAGAGGCTACACCACAAATCACGTTTCCATAGTCCAGGAAGGGTAGTACTGTTCCAGTAACCACCAGGAGCCTAGCCTCTGGTGTGAGGCAGAATTGGAGACTATAAAGGGCCCCTAGTTTCCTGTTGACTGCAGTGGTAATATTGCAGATGTGTTTATCAAATGAGAGGGACTCATCTATGGTGATTCCAAGGTAACAGAATGAAGACACCTGTTACAAGGTGGTGTTAGGGTTACAGGTAATTGAAGAGTGGTACAGTAGATCCCCTCTTTTGATGCCTGGCAAAGAGCATTACTTTGTTGGTTTTTTTTGCTGTTAAGCTCTAGCATGCTTTCTCTGAACCAGTCCTGTAGGAGGTCAAAGTTGTGCTGCAGCTCCCTAGTGAGAGTTTCTCTGTTGGTGTTTTGGGAGAAAATGACTGTGTTGTCCACTTATGGCAGAATCTTAGGAGTGAGACAGGCTTCAGGGAGGTTGTTCACAAAGAGGCTGAACAGAAGTTGGTCTGATATAGAACCTTGGAGGACCCCTACTGTGACATCACATGAGTCAGAGATTGCACTGCTGATTTTTACTTTCTGAGACCGCCCGGACAGGTAGCTTGAAAACCAACCAACTGTGGCGGGGGACAGCCGTAGGCAACTTAACCTGTGGAACATTAGCTGATGATCCACAAGGTAGAAGGCCTTTGTCAGGTCTATAAAGATTTCCCCATCCAAGTGGCCCTGATCAAGATCCTCATGTACAGATACATAGCCAGTGAAGTCAACTAGTGCGGTACTGGTGCTATTCAACTTGTGGAATCCATGTTGTTTAGGGGAGAGAAGGTTATATTTATGCAGATGGTCACTAATTTTATCTACAATGATTCTTTCCAGTGCTTTCGAGAGCAGTGGTAAGATATAAATGGGTCTGTAATTGAATACTAGTGACCAATCACCTCCTTTAGGCACAGGAGTGACCAGAGCAGTTTTCTAGATAGAGGGGAAAGTGGCCAGGTGCAGGGACAAGTTGAACAGCTTAGTGATGGGAATGATGACCTTGGGTAGGGCAATAGATATCAGTTTCATATCTATCCCATTGCTTCCTAACCTTGTTTTTCCCAGAACTCTGGTGAGGTATTTTCGTGTTTTACTTGATGGTTACCTGGCAAAAGTAGAAGGTTGGACAGGTCTTAGTACTGGAAGGGGTTGGGGGGAGTGGTTTGTGGTCTGTGTACCACCATTATAAGAAGCCGATCTGGGAGGGGGAGTGTGACAGGGTGACCCCTGTCAGTGGACACCCCTTGGATAAGTTGAATTCCCTTCCCCAAGCAGTTTACATGTTTTGTATAATGTCCAACATGCTGGTTGGCTGGTTATAAATGAAGTGCTGAAGTGTTTATAAAGCTTTCTGTACATATTAGCCTAAAACCTAAATAGAAACAAGCAAAACCCTCAAAGAATATTGAAGTTATATATTGTTTTCTTCTCTGGTCTTTGGCCATAAAACAAAAGTAAGAGGGTAGTTTTAATAGAAGAATAACAAAAGTCTGTGTCTGCTTTTTCTAGATGTTAACAACCCCCTTCTAACATATTTTGCAGCAGATAGCATGAGGTTATTTGACCCTGCAGAAGAGTTTAGGAGAGCACAGAATGTTCTGATCTCATCCTTTCTAATGTTGTAAGTAAGTTCTTCTGTGCTCCAGGTGGCTGCCAAATAACTGTTCTCTATGGAGCAACAGTGGTCTCTATTGGCTAGTTTTACGTTATGTCTGCTGTTAATCAAAAGGCAGTGGAAAATTTTCCAGCTTCTAATGAACTTATAAAAAGCCCTACCTCAGTGTTGAGATAGAATAGATAGGGTGTTCAATTGAATGCTGACCGAGAAAGGTGAAAGACCTCCTACTAGTGTATGCTTTTATACTGTTTGATTCATGCTAGGCTGAAGAAAAGCCTTGGAAACTGTTGAAGCTAAGCAGCTGTCTGACTTACCATTTTGCTTTCTGTATATTTTACTTGATAAAAATTAAATGATAAACACAACCATGCACCTGACTTGTAGTCTGCCTTAAATTGTGTTATCCTATACCCACACCTGGTAACAGGGAGGACTATGCTGTAGTCAGTAAAGGCCTTATTAAAGACATTGACCATTGTGGCTTCACCAAGGATGACCTCCTCATTGTGGTGAAGCATAGATGGAGGCGACCTATCACTGGTTCCGATGAGGTTCTTAAGTGAAGCCCAGAATTTCTTCCCATCCCCCTAGAATTGTGTCTTCCAGTTCTTGTGATACATGACCTTGGCCTGATGGATTGCCCAAGTGCACTTGTTTTGGGCCGCTTTATAGCTTTGGGCATCCATTGGAGTCCCTGTTTCCTGGGCTCGGTGCCAGAGGAGATCCTGTTGCCACATCAGTCAATTAGTTAGGGGGTAACCCAGTCCATGCTACCTCCTTTGATCACCTTCTTGTGGTATGGGGTGAACTTGTCTGCTGCCACGTTGAAGTGATTGATGAAGAGTTGCAGGGTGGTGTCAACATAGGGGAACGAGTCAAGGAAGCTTCAGTCTATCCCTTTAAGGTGATTTCTGAAGCCTCCCATTGAGCTGTTCTTATTTACTCTGTTCCTCACCATTCTTGGGGGAGGCTTGGCCTGTTCAGTTGACCACTCAAACTGGACTGGTGAGTGGTCACTAAGGGTGTCAGGGAGTACTTTGACATTCTTTGGCCTTTCAGAGTGTGTTGTTAGTACCCAGTCGATCAAACTACCATATGGTAGTTTGCTGAGGTGCAGTCTTGACCATCTGCATTAGGTAGAGTCCTGAGACTAGGTTTCTGTATGTGGTGCTGGAACTGGCAAGCCAGTTGGAGTTAAAATCTCCCAGAACAATGATTTCCTTATTCTGGCTTGTCTGGATGTAGTAGCTAGTGAAGGCGTCTAACCCTGCCTGCTGCCATTCTGGTGGGATATAGACTGCCATAATAATTAGGCTTTGGCGCCCCTTTCCTATCATGATTTTTATAATTAGGCATTCACAGTCCTAGCTAGTATTAGTCAATTCAGCTGAGTGGCATTGCAAGTGGCTGTGTACACAGATTAAGCACCCACCACCTCTTTTCATGGAGCAGTTGACCTTGTATAGGTTGTAACCTGGTATGAATACTATTTAGTCAGATGTACACACAGAAAACCATGTCTTTGTCAATGCAATGACATCAGGCTGATTTTGTGCCATCCATGCCTCAAACTGAGTATGCTTGGCCAGGAGGCTACCAATATGCATAGACACAATCCTTAGTTGCCCAGTGGGTGTATGGGTCTAGGTATGGATTGTCTCTGGGCCTGGGTAGGGTGGTTGTTACCCAACAACAGTAGTAGGAGAAGGATTAGTTTTCTAAAGATTTTTGGGAAGAGATACCTAGACTTTGACCACCACAGATTTAGGGAGAGGCCCTTAGTAGGCGGTGTACCCACTGCAAATTGGAGGCTAGGGAGTAGCCATATGGCTGGGATAGAGGACCACTTGTTAGCCAAGGGCAAGGAGGGAGGCTGCATGGGGCAAGCGGGGGGGGGCAAGCTGCAGGTCTCCCACTCTGCAGGCTTTACAAGATGTGCGATAGGATTGCTATGGAATTGGGAGGGGCTGGGTGTTTTTGAACTGGGACACCCACCAGGAATAGGAGCAATTGTAATAGGATCCCTCAGGTTACAAGATGTATGCACACTTTAGGGTCCATTGTGAAGGAACCTTCCACCACCCTGTTAATACTTGAAATCTCCAAGTTGTATATGCAGGAGGGAGAGCAGGGTGCACTACCAATGAGGAAAGCGTACCAGAGTAAAGAAAATTTGTGTTCAGCTGATTAGTGGAGAATACCTGAGTCCTAGGGAATTGAGCCTGGTGCTATGTGGAATCATTAGACAGGGAAAATGCATGGTAAGCTCTTTTCTTCACTTGTTTAAGCAGGGAGGAAGGAGGGCAATCCACAGAATATGGAGGCTCAGTAATGTTCATCTGTTATTTTAAGAGGTGGTCATCTGGTGTGAAATCAGAGGACAGGAGGAGTAGATTAGGGGTGGCACTAGAAGGGAGCACATTTAATAGAGATCAGGCAAGGGAGGGTGGACAAGACAAATTTAGAGAGAGACACACAGCAGGCAGAGCCAGCTCTGCTGGCTCAGAATAGCAGAAAAAGCAAAAGTCCAGTTTTAAAATCTGCCACAACAGTTTGAAAATGGCTCTTAGGCAGTAGAAGGCAACCAATTAGGGGCTGCTTCTCAGTCTAACTTGCCAATGAAATTGATGCTTTTCAAGCTGAATTCAGGAATCGAACCTCGTTTCTGTCCTCGGGATAGATGGGTGGGCTTCACGTTTGGTGCTTATGGCCGACAGACAACGGGGCTGGTGCATTGAGCCATGGGATGCCCCATTAGGGCGAGGGCTGACCTGAAAGGAAAGAGTAGAGGGAGCAGTCAGGGAGAGAAGCTTATGCCCAAAGCCAGGCTTAAGCAGTGGGAGTGCCCAGAGGTTTAGCACAAAAAGTGATGATGATGATGGTAATGATGATGATGATTTCTCCACTCTTTACTCCTGCACTTCTGCTGGACACTCTGCATTCTCCTATCATTGTCCTTCACTCTGGAACAAACTCCCCATCTCCCTCCACCTTACATCCTCCCATGGCTCCCTCAGGCACCAGCTGAAACTCCAACCCCAACTCCCTGCCCGTTACCCTCCCTTCTGACACCTCCCTGGCCTTGCCTCAGATGTCCTGGTTGGGCCTTCGGCTCGGTCTCCACTATCTGCCTTGAACTTCCTCACTGCCACTGCTGCTTTCTCCACTGCAGTGTTAGGCAAAAGCACATCTACAGGTATTTTGCCTGTGTGAGTTTAGAATCCTCACGCTGTTTATTGCCATTTTACATTGCACTTGAACTGGTGTCTCATATTGAGCTGTGATTGCACTTTATTTTTCTGTAACAATTTTATTTTTGTACATACTCATTTTTCTGCCAACTTATTTACCAAATGTTGCTATACTGATTTGTTTATGTATTCTGCCACTGTCCCTCCTACTCTTCTCCCCCGGTTCAGTGCACCTCTCTTGGTTACCAGCTTTGAAATAAAAAAATAAATAAAAATTGTGCTGCCAGTGGTTCTGTAGCCCATTTGCCTCCAGGTACTCCATCAACCTCTTTTTCAGCTGGATCTCCAATAATTTCCCCACCACTGATGTGAGACTGACTGGCCTGTAATTTCTAGTCTCCTCCTTGCTGCCGCTCTTGTGTGGAAGGACCACATGGGCCATCCTCCAGTCCTCTGGTACCCCCATCTCCAATGAGGTGCTGAATAGTGTTGCCAGTGGGACAGCTAGCACCATGCTCAGTTCCTTTAGAACTCTTGGGTGAATCCTGTCTGGCCTAATTACAATGTTTTCCTTTAGGGTTTCTAATTCCCTTCAAACTCTCTCCTCCAAAAATTGACTTGTGTCCATTCCCCTGGTGCCTGTTGATATGTGCTGGTCTGTCCTCTCCTCTGTGAGACAGAGCAGAAGTATTCATTTAAAATCTTAGCTGTTCTTGATCTTCTTCTGCACAGTCCCCTCCCTCTTTCCTGATCCTCATTATCCCACTCCTTGTTTTCCTCTCTTCACTCATATATCTGAAGAAAGTCTTATCCCTTTTTGACCTTATTGGTGATCCTCTCCTCTAGTTGTACCTTAGTCACCTTCACCCTCCATCCTGCCTCCCTTTGTTTGTCATCCCCCTCCATTTGGGTCTTCTTGTACTTCCTGAAAGCTGTTTCTTTCTCCCTTACTTGCTATAGTCACCTACTTTGAGAATCATAGTGTCCTCTTCCACCTACTACCCTTCCTTACTTTCTTCAAGCAGCTTGCCGATGCCTTAGTTATTACCTTTTTGACCTTTTTCCATTGTGCTTCCACTCACCCCAGCCATCGGCCCCTTCAAGATATTTACTGAGGTAGTCTCCCATTTCTTTAAACTTTGCCCTCCTGATGTCCCAGACCCTTGTCTTAGTGTGTTTTTTCTCTTGCCCAGTCTGTATGTCAAACCACACCATGTGATGAGTCTGCAATGCTGTCCCTGTTTGTAAGTACTAGGTACAGCACTGCCCCATCTCTGCTGGGTTCTGTAACCAGCTGCTTGAGAAATGCCTCCTGTAGGGAGTTGAGGATGGCTTTGTATTTTGTTGTAGCTGCAGACAGAATGTTCCAGTCTACATCCAGCAGATTAAAGTTCCCCATAATCAGTACCTCCCTTTTGCTTGCCATTCTGCAAATGTTTTCCCCCAAAACCTTATTTAATGCCTCCTCCTGTTTTGGTGGTCTCTACACCACCTTAATGTAGATAAAAGCTGTGGACCCAGTCTCTATGCCAACACAAAGAACTTCCAGCTCTTCCTTATCCCCCTGGTGTCCCTGTGCCTCCACACCCTTTATACCTTCTCTCACATATAAAAAAAATACCCCCTTTTCTCACTATCCCATCCCATTACTGAACATGGTATAACCTGGAATGGCCACCTCCCAGTTGTGTCCTTTTCTGACAACCATCTCTAGAAATCACTTTGTAGCACCGAAGTTTGTATTTAATGGCACATGCAAGAAGGACAAGAACAATACAGCTTTAATACTGGCAAATCTAATATTCACCTTTCGCCCCATCTATAAATTATAACAGTACATGGATAGTAATATTTGTGCTCCATAACAAGCAGAATATTCATTGCGAAATAAAAGGCTAAAGTAGGAAAGTGTGTGTGTGGGGGGGATTTTCTTCATGTTTGGACTACAGTCCTGGTATTTTAAAGAGAAAGTCCCCTCAACTTATTTTCTGTATACCTGTGCAGTTGTTGGGATAACTGCTGATGAGCTACTGGGGGTCTGGCTGCATTAGTCGCCAAGTTAAAGTTCCAAGTACTGGTCAATAGAGTTCACTTTTGGCTGTCAGTAGTCAGTACAGTTTATATAGTTACAATACAGTGCTAAGAAGCAAATAAGAGAATTAGTTTTGAACTAATTAGAAAATTTGAACGCTAAAAAGCATCACAGAGTCTGCTTCATCGGCTACATCACAACAAACTTATTTTAACTAATAGAATTTAAAGCTATATCTCACACTGAAGGATCTATGGACATGGATGAAGAAACATCACTGTTCAGCTTAGAAAAGAGAGACTCCCTTAAGATACTAAGAAAACGGGTGAAGGAACTCATTACTGTCAAGCAGGTACAAGCGGAACAGATAAGTAGAAAAGACAATATTAAATATATTTTTATCAAAATTGAAAGAATACTTATTTCAGAGTTGAATGGTATATATAATATCCTGACTCTTGAAACATATGTTGAAGATCAATTGTTGCCAAGGGGACTAAGGGTTTTGAATACTCCTTCTAATGGTCTTGAAATTTTAAATTGAAAGATGAATGGGAGAAATTGCCAAAGATTTGTCAAGGGCTTGTATGCAATTGGTGATGAGAGAAGATACAAAGTATGCTGATTTAAATAAAGAAATTGATTCAGTGAGAGAGGAACTTAGTAAATTTAAGGATCCGCAATAGTTTAAAGAACAGGATAAACAGTTGCATTCAAAAAACTAAAAAGTATGAATATACTTTAATTGAGTGAAACCAAAAGAAACTTAAAAGAGACAGCAAGGACTATGATTTTGACTACTTCTTCTCTAGGCCAAAACAAACAGTGATCTACAAGTGAAGGGAGATCGAGAAAGAAAAGAAGATGACGTTGAATTCCAGAAACAACAGTAAAAGTGAAGACGTGAAAAAGAACAGTCATAAGCAATCAAATTCATCAGATTCTCAAAATCTGAGGGAAGAGGGGATATCCACTGGCACAGGACATGGTTTTTAGACAAAACAAAAGAAAAAAACAGCAGTTCAGCCAATTCAAAACAATCAAACAAAACAAGAAAACCAGAAGAGGCCATAGGGGAAAATGACGGGGAAGAACAACCACGGAGATCAGGCAGGAGGAAGAACAAAGTGGACAAATAATTTACATTTCCAATGTGAGTTTATCCAAGGACCAATTGAAAGTCTTGCAAAAAGGGTTATCCTTTGTGCCTACACCTGCAGTGAATGTATTTGATATTTACATTGATATCTTTAAGTTTTTACATAAGATTCATCTGAGGTACTTTTTTTTGCAGAAAAGGGATCACAGTGTGAAACAAAGGGAATGATGCAACTTAGCAGTAATCAAGATACTTGGATGGAACAAGATCAGCTGAACCTGAACACTTTGACTTAATTGTACAGAGAGGATCCAGAAGTCAATGAAATGGTAAATGAGGAGGTTAATGCAATTGAAAACAGAAAAAGCTGGACTTGGTGAGGTTGGAAGAAAACCTTTTAGACATTGATCAGTGTTTTTTCCCCAGAATATCATATCCTTTAAAAATAGTATGGAAACAGATAAAGGACATTTTTAAATATCAGCCTGGAACAACATGGAAGGCAAATAAGATTATTTAGACCAGAAAAAACAACATAAGGTCCAGAGTTGAAGAAGTTTCCATCCCACTATTTAGATCATATGCCATCGCACACATTGTCTACTGCTCACAATTTTGGTTTAAATGCAAGGAGTATCTCAGGCAACTTGAAAGAATCCAGAGGAGATTCATAATACATTTTAAGGGCTTAAGAGATGTGGATTACAAAGATGGGCTATGCTACCTGAACCTAATATCTATTGAGACAGGGAGGCGTAGGGGTGATCGCCTCTTTGTTTAGGACATTATAAATGACTCGTACTTACTTGTAGAAATGGGCTTTGCCGTTAAACAGGATGTTATAGAAACCAGAGGGCACCCGCTTCAATTAAACTACTTTCAATACAGGGCAAACACTAGGAATTTTTTTTTTAATTTTATTATTTATGGCCGACACGGACCATCAGAATCAGTCCTGGTCATGGGCCCCCTAGTCCCAGCCCCTGAATTTTATGCCTGCACTCCCCATTCACCCCTGGCTTACCCCCCAGAGGGTGGGGTTGCAGCCCCGTCCCCACTACCGGGGCCGCACAACTAATATCTGGTCGGGAAGCCAGCCTCAGAGGCTGATGGAGGCTGAGGGCAGGGTGTCATTGAGATGGCCAGCTCAGTGTTTTTTCCCCTGCTAGCAGGGGTGGGGACATGCAATGACACCAGTGTCTGACCCATCCCTTGTGCATGACGGTGCTGTATGCATGGGATCTCCCAGCCTCCGCTAGCAGTCCTCAGTGCACTGGCACACAACTCCACCTCCCCCGGAGAAGGAGTGCAGTCCATAGGATGCTCAATCCTTCTCCCTCTGGCCAGCCCTCCAGTTCCCTGGGCTCATTCCCAAACCCAGGTCATCAGTGTCACAGACAGAAATCTAACCTCTGTGCCGGAGGGCTGGCAGGAAATTTTTTTATACACAGAGAGTGGTAAATGATTGGAAGAACCTACCCCTAAACATTGTCGTTAGCAAAAACAAATACATTTATAAATGTAGGCTGAATAATTGGCTTATGACAAGGGAGGATTTTACTGGTTAAGGGTTCTGGGATGAGAACTATCCATGGGCATCTTGCCTCCAGTTCCATATCTACCCTCAGTATGAACCTCATTATGAACATCACTACACTCTTACGGCAAGTGAGTGCAAAGCTTGTAAAGAGCAAGATGATAACTCTGAAATACAGTAGTTATTAAACCTGCTGATAAAGGTGGCAATGTGGTGATAATGGGGAAAGATCACTGTGTGACAATGTTTGAAATCCTGTTGAATGCAGAGGGTAATTATATGAAGTCTGAATGTAATCCAATGTAATATTTTAAAAGACTGTTCCTAGATATATAGGAGAGGGGGAGGAATACTGGTGAGATCACAGAATCAGAATTTAAATTTTTATGGACTCCCCATCTAGTAACACTGGTCTTCTATGAACTCCCTAAAGTGCACAAAAACCTCCTGGGCCCCCTTGGATATCCCCATGTCTCTGGGGTGGAATACGTATTATATTTATAGCAGACACAGCAAAAGTGATAAGAAGCCAGATCAACCTCTTTGCAGATGACGCTAGTATCTGTGCAGAGGTGGATAGTGAGGAAGGGAGTAAGGTAGTGCAAGAGGATTTGGAGACACATGAGTGCTGTTCAGCCACATGACAGCTGGGGTTCAATATCAAAAAATGCATGGCCTTGTACCTGGGGGCTAAAATCCCAAAGAACAGTTACTGGTTGGGGGGGAGTACAGTTGACCACTTCAGATGATAAAGATCTGGGAGTACTGGTGACAAGGGACATGAAACACTTGGCACAGTGCAGGAAAGCAGCTGCAAAGGTAAACAGAATGCTGGGATACATCACCAGGAGACTCACCTCTAGAAGGGAGGAAGTCATTTTGCTCCTGTACAGGTCCCTGGTGAGGCCGCACTTGGAGTACAGTGTGCAGTTTTGGTGCTCATATCTTAAAAAGGGACATCAAGCTATTGGAGAGAGTCCAGAGTAGGGCGATGAAGATGATGCTGGGGATGGGGAGAAGACATGTACACCCTAGAAGATAGAAGGGAGAACGGGGATATGATTGAGACATTCAAGTACCTAAAGGGCATAAACAGAGTTAATTCAGATGGCTTGTTTAAGTTAAAATGGGGGAGGGACGCCAGAGGACATAGCCTTAAATTGGAGGGAGGAAGGTTCAAGACAGAAAGAGAGAGATGATGCTGAGCTATTTCACAGAGAGGGAGGTGGCTGGCTGGAATGTGCTGCCAGAGGAAGTAGTGGCATTGCAGACCATGGGCAGCTTCAAGAGAGGGTGAGATAGGGACAAAGGGAGGATCAAAACCATGGAGAGGGTGGGGGGAGAGGCTGGAAGTGGGGGGAGCACTAAGTTTGAAGGGGAACAAGGGCTGGGAGCAGCTGCAATTTAACAAGACAGAGTGCTGCACACTCAAGCAGACTAGATAAACCAAATGGTCTGTATCTGTTGGCAATTTTGTATGTTTGTATAATTTGTCTAAGTTAGAGGATTTTTTTGAAGGAAGAGGAAAGGAGAAGTGGTAAAACTCAGATCCCACTTCAGGGACATGGAGGACATCCTGAAAAAATTTCAAAATATGGTGTGGTAGCAAGACTGGCTCCTGCTCTCTATTGATGTAGAGTTGCTGTACTCTTCATTAGGCATGAGGATGGTCTAAGTACCAGTCAGAACTTTTCAGCAAATAAAGTAGATGAGTATCCAGTTGATTCCATTTTGGAGGTAATTCACTTTACACTTTACAACAATGCTTCTGAGTTCAATGGAACTCTTTACTTGTAGTGCTGTGGGATGGTTATGGGGATGAGTATGACCCAATCATATGCCAATCTTTTCCTCGGCCTATGGGAGAATACTGTATAATCAGAAAATTGCCCCTTCTCAGACCATATGATATTGTGATATCATTTTATTGATGATGTGATATGTGTCTGTAAGAGGAGCAATAAACAGGCAGCTGTCTTAGTGAGGTGGCTCAATATGAATGCTTTTAACTTTAGATTTACACCCGCTACAGATAAACATTTTGGATCTGACCTTAACAGCAAATGCTGGAGAAATAGTCAAAACACAAGGCTTTAGGAAACTAACAGTGATGGCCAGATGTTGAGGCTGAAAAAGAATTGCAGTGACCAGGTGACATCTGAGGAACAGTCAGATGAGCTATAACAATGTTTTAGGCAGAGAGAGTATGAGTGGGGATTTTTGAAAGAAAGTAGAGCTAGAGTAAACACTCTGAATCAAGCAGAATTAATAGCAAGAGGAACAGAGAAGGAGATGATCTACCAGTTACACTTGCAATGGAGTTTAACCCAATTGCTAGTAACACTGGAGCAGTGGTGCACAAATATTTGGCCTATTTTTCAGGGTGATCAAGTAAGCCGCAGTATTGTTGGGATGAAACAAAGGATATGTTTTAGGAGACTACCAACCCTCAGGAAGAAACTGGTGCATAGTTGCTTTAATGAAAAGGCGATGTGAGCACAGAATACGTGCTTACCAGTGAGACCAGAGGGCTTTTATATTTGTGACAATTTAATGTCTGTAAATTTGGAAAGCCAAGTAAAAAAATTTGCGCCATCCATATCTTGACAGTAGCTGTAACATTAGAGAATTCATAAGCTGTGTGATGGCCTATGTTACTGTATATACTGTTTGATGTATCCATGTAGTCTGCTCTTCATAGATCCTACTATTAGACCTATGAAGGTGTGGATACAGAAGCACATCCATTCTATCACGAGGGAGGAGAGGATACCCCCCACTGGGGGTCAGTGAAAGAGATATTATGGTGGAAAAGTGGATAACCACAAGTTTCTAGGGCTGGAACACATCAGACAACCCACACAAAGTGGACATAATTGATGTCTCCTCCTCCTCCAGAGGGAGACCTACTGGATTTTTCATTTTAAAACATTAAAAACCAGATTGATTAAACAATGATTTTGATTTAAAGCCCTTTTTGTAACTGAACTGGGATCTAGATTTCATATGTCAGTAGTTAGTTATATTGAGAGTGGATTAAAAAAGTAATCATTGAAAATCTGCTGCCGTTATTCATATTTACTCCATGCTTGGGTATGGTTGTAAAAGGCTTACAAACTGCAATTAATTAAGATCCAAATTATTCTTTTTTCCCTTTTAACCCCCTCTTTTCTACCCGCTACACCTCTACCTATCACTTAGATTAAATTTAGTATGGCTGTGAAGAATTCTAATTCATTTATGATTAGCTAAATAAATTTATTGATGATTAAATAATAAAAAAATTTGTAGTCTCTCCAGGTCCTTGTTAGTTGAGCGGTGGCATTCTTTCATCAAAATCGGCACTCAAATGTATTTAAAAAACAGTTTAAAAACTGCCCTCATTATAGTCTATGAAGCATGCCCCTGTGCTCTTCTTAACACTCGTCAGGAAACGTGCTATCGTGGAGTTGTGTCTCCGACTAACGAAGTTGAAGCATTTTACCTGTGGACTCCACAGAGTGATTTTATGAGCATTGTTACTTTTAAAAAAGGAATAAAGAAAATAAACTTTGTGTACCAGTTGAGTTGGGCACTGGTAAACTGCTATATATATTTCAGGGGGAGAGAATGTACGAAGTAAACAGCTGGTTCTTTAAACTACCTGACTCAACGCAGCTAGCAGTTGTTTACTTACTGACCTGTTTGGGAAAAATCTCCCATTTTGGCACAGCTGCTTGACACAGCTGGCAGTGCTGTATAGATCTGTTTGTGAATAAATATTTCTGTGTTTTCACTACATAAACTATCTGACTTGACACAGCCAGCAGTTGTTCACTGACCTGTTTGGGAAAAAATCTCCTTGTTTATTTTGGCGCAGCTACTTGACACAGCCAGCAGTGCTGTACTGACCTGTTTGGGAATAATATATCACTGTGTTTTGCTTTTCACTACTTAAACTGCCTGACTTGTTGCAGTCTGCAATTGTTTACTGACTTGTTTGGGAATAAATCTCCCTATTTATTTTGGTGCAGCTATTTGACACAGCCGACAGTGTTGTCCTGGCCTGTTTTGGGAATAAATATCCCTGTATTTTCACTACTTAAACTACTTGGCCCGATACAGACTGCAGTTATTTACTGACCTGTTTATGAATAAATCTCCCTATTTATTTTGGCACAGCTACTTGACACAGCCGACTGCGCTGTAGTGACGTGTTTGGGAATACATAAATATTTCTGTATTTTCAATCCTTAAATTACGTGACTCGATGTAGCCAGCAGTTGTTTACTGACCTGTTTAGGAATAAATCTCCCTGTTTATTTAGGCACAGCTACTTGACACAGCTGGTAATGCTGTAATGACCTGTTTGGGAATAAATATCCCTGTGTTTTAATTTTCACTACTTAAACTACCTGACTCGATGCAGCCTACAATTGTTTACTGACTCGCTTGGGAATAAATCTTCCTGTTTATTTTGCTGCACCTACAGTGCTTGATGCAGCCAACAGTGCTGACTTGACCTATTTGGGAATAAATATCCCTGTCTTTTCACTACTAAAACTACCTGACTTAACGCAGCCAGCAGTTGTTCTCTGACCTGTTTGGGAATAAATCTCCCTGTTTATTTTGGAGCAGCTACTTGACGCAGCTGGCAGTGCTGTCCTGACATGTTTGGGAATAAATATCCCTGTGTTTTACTTTTTACTACTTAAACTACCTGACTCGATGCAGTCTGCAATTGTTTACTGACCTGTTTAGGAAAAAACCTCCCTGTTTATTTTGGCGCAGCTACTTGACGCAGTCGACAGTGCTGACCTGACTGTTTGGGAATAAATATTCCTGTATTTTAACTACTTAAACTACCTGACTCGATGCAGCCAGCAGTTGTTTACTGAACTGCTTGGGAATAAATCTCCCTGTCAATTTTGGTGCAGCTACTTGACGCAGCAGGCAGTGTTGTACTGACCTGTTTGGGAATAAATATCCCTCTGATTTACTTTTCACTACTTAAACTACCTGACTCGATGCAGCCTGCAATTGTTTACTGACCTGTTTGGGAATAAATCTCCCTGTTTATTTTGGTGTAGCAACTTGACGCAGCCAACAGTGCTGTCCTGACCTAGCTGGGAATAAATGTCCCTGTTTTTTCACTAGTTAAACTACCTGGCTCAATGCAGCCAGCAGTTGTTTACTAACCTGTTTAGGAATAAATCTCCCTATTCATTTTGGTGCAGCTACTTGACACAGCCTGCAGTGCTGTAGTAACCTGTTTGGGAATACAGATATTTCCCTGTGTTTTCAATACTTAAACTACCTGACTTAACGCAGCCAACAGCTGTTTACTGACCTGTTCAGGAATAAATCTCCCTGTTTATACAACAAGTGTGATAGCAAATGCACAAGATAAAAGCCCTATCTTACCTGCTAACAAACCCGATTCATAGAAAACAAATTTATTTTATGAATTGGGTTCATTATTCCTGCTATCTCTACTCTCTGGTATGTCACAATGACAGGCAGCCTGTGTGACGAGCCGGATCTTTTTTGCACCACACAACATCTGTTTTTTAAAGAATTGAAGTTGGCAAGTGAAGGGATAGGCTGAAATAGCCATGCTGGTGGTGACTCATGCTTCAATAGCTGTGCAGCACTGCTTACCACCTGTTAGGAAAAAAAAGCACTCATTCCTCTCAACAAATATCGCCATGTTTTAAGTTGTTAAAAAAATCAAAAATGAACCACACTGGGACAGGCAGTATAAAAAAGTAAAGAGAAGAGCTATTTAGTTTTTGTACCTGCCAGTGCTAGAAAAACAACAAATGGATATAATGTTCCCACAGTATGTGGGCCAATAGAAATACATCGGCTGCTTGACAACCAGCATAGCAACAACATTGCGAGGCAACCAGTGTAATTTGCATATCATGACATGCAGCTATCTGTCAAACTACCTAGCAACCAGACTGCCAGGTGATACCTACATGACAATAGAGCCAGCCTAAGCATCTCTGTGTCAGCTAAGCAGCACAGGAGGATGCATTTGAAAAGGAGACCTGAAACTATATGTAATTGGAATGAGACAAAAAAAATCAGACTGGAAATCAGCATTTTTTTTTACCATCATGCTAATTGTATAAAGCAGAAATGTGATGGTTGATATGTCATAAGCATTTTTATCTTCACTCGAGGTCAGTGCACCCTAGATCCCTCACTCGTGGCTGCTCCACTCATGAGAGATCAAGGGGCCACAGACCTCTCATGAAGATAAAACACACATGACACGATCACCCATCACATATCCCCTATTTATTTTGGTGCAGCTACTTGATGCAGCAGGTAGTGTTGTAATGACCTGTTTGGGAATAAATATCCCTGTGTTTTACTTTTCACTACTTAAACTATCTGACTCGATATAGCCTGCAGTTGTTTACTGACCTCTTTGGGAATAAATCTCCCTTTTTATTTTGGCACAACAACTTGATGCAGCCAACAGTGCTGTCCTGACCTGTTTGGGAGTAAATGTCCCTCTCTTTTCACTACTTAAACTACCTGACTTGATGGAGCCAGCAGTTGTTTACTAATCTCCCTGCTTATTTTGGCACAACTACTTGACACAGCCAACAGTGCTGTACTGACCTTTTTGGGAATACATAAATATCCCTGTGTATTCACTACTTAAACTATCTGACTAGATGCAGCCAGCAGTTGATTACTGATCTGTGTGGGACTAAATCTCCCTGTTTATAATTTTTGGTGCAGCTACTTGACTCGGTGCTGTGCTGATCTGTTTGGGAATAAATGTCCCTGGGTTTTCACTACTGAAACTGCTTGACTCGATGTTGCCAGAAGTGCTATACTAACCTGTTAGGAAATAAATTTACCTGTATTTTCACTACTTAAACTACCTGACTCAATGCAGCTAGCAGTTGTTTACTGATCTGCTTGGGAATAACTGTCCCTGTTGTCATTATTTAAACTACTGGACTTGGCACAGCTAGCAGTTGTTTATTGACCTGTTTGGAAAAAAAAATGGGAATAAATGTCCTTGTTTATTTTGGCATAGCTACTTGATGCAACTGGAAGTGCTATGACCAGTTTTGGGAATAAATAGTTTGCCTGTATTTTGACTAATTAAACTACTTAACTCGACACAGCCAGCAGTTGTTTACTGACCTGTTGGAGAAAAAAATGTACCTGCATTTTCACTACTTAAACTACTGGACTTGATGCAGCCAGCAGTTGTTTACTGACCTGTTTGGGAATAAATCTCCTTTTGTTTTCACTACTGAAACTATTTAACTCAATGCAGCCAGTAGTGCCGGACTGATGGGAATATATTTACCTATATTTTCACTTCTTAATGAGCCTGACTCAATGCAGCTAGCAGTTGTTTACTGACCTGTTTGGGAATAAATTACCTGTATTTTCACGGCTTAAACTATTGGACTTGATGCATCCAGCAGTTGTTTACTGACCTGTGTGGAAATAAATCTCCCTGTTTATAATTTTTGGTGCAGCTACTTGACACAGTGCTGTACTGACCTGTTTAGGAATAGATCTCCCTGTGTTTTCACTACTTAAACTACCTGACTTGATGCAGGTAGCAGTTGTTTACTGACCTGTTCGGGAATAAAAATTAACTACCAGACTCAATACAGCTAGTAGTTGTTTACTGACCTGTTTGGAATTACATGCTACCTATATTTTCACTGCTAAAACTACTGGACTCGAAGCAGCCAGCAGCTGTTTACTGACCTGTGTGGGAATGAATTTACCTGTATTTTTGCTGCTTAAACTACCCTACTCAATGCTGCTAGTAGTTGTTTACTGACCTGTGAGGGAATAATATAGCACCAACCATGTGGTTGTACTCAGCACTAAATTTAATAGTATCCTGGTTGTGATTTGTTGTCTGTTTTGCTTTAAGTAGTTCAACCCTATTTTTCTGTAATGCTCTTGATTTTGCCTCTGTTAAAAGTCCAAGGTCAAATCACCTGTCAGCTGGCCTATCAAGCATCAGTGTGGTACCATCTCCAGCTGGCACTGTTAACTGTTTTCCTTGTGAAAAATTGTGCAGACAGTGGTCAGCAACAGTCCAGAATTGGAATTCTGATTCATCACTGAAGAGCCTTGAAATGAGCAAGCACCCCTGCAACTGACAGAATTCAGAATCCAGCAGAAGGGTCTTGATGTCATTTGATAGTGAGTTTAGCTGCCCTTGCACCAAGATTTTCAAGTCATCATTTTCTGGGTAATCAAGTTGGAAAATATCAAGGGAATACTGATCACTCCATGGCTGGTGCAACAAGAAGGCTTTCAGTGCTAAAGTGACTCTTGGGATTAAGAAGTATGGGCACCATAAATGTCTCTCTCAAGTTTATATAAAGATAAAAAAATTGCCCATTCAATTACCTTTGCAGTTGGGGCTGTAAAGAGCTGTGTGGCTGCACAGAATTGTGCTGGTGGCTGCATGCAGCCAGTGTCCTCATTTGAAAAACACTGTTCTATATGAATATGTACAATAAATATTGTAATAAAGTGCACTACCTTGTGAGTTGAAGGGATGTTCTATTTTTTTTTGTAGTGAAATCACTGGATAATCTAAGGAACATATTAGTTAATAGATTTTACCATTATAAAGAAAGAAATTTTCCTGACAATCAGCTATTGCCCAAGGGTGGTATCTCCTATATAGTTACAGTAAGTGGGCCACTGTCAATCGTCACTCAAGGTAGATTTTATTAAGTACTTGCCTGTGAGATATCTCATGCTCTCCTGGGCATATAAAGGCAGTTTGTTGTATATTTCTAAATTTAGAAAATGGTATCCTGAATTTTGTGTTGTTTGATGTTATTTGGTTCTTGTGTTTATGTACTAATCATGCCTGGCCTACTGATGTTGAACGATATCAATTTTATTCCTTTATACTTCAGTCTAATCACTGATGATTGAGACAGCACAATTGTCTTTGATGCTGAACATTGAATGATTTATACAGTTTGCTTGAAAATAATTTGATTGTAAGGAATACATGTTGGTACTTGATGTAATAATATTTAGTATGTTGGTTATGTAAAAATACATATTAAAACAAATGTGAAAGTGTTAAATCTCCTGTCAGCAAATCTTTTAATCAGTTCTTTAGTAATCCTAAAGTACCAAGCATATTTGCTGGCTATTGATATAAATAAAGTGCAGAGGGTACTTTATATGTTTAAAATCCTGATTTCAAAAAGACTGCAGTGCTTGAATTCAGGACAGAAGCAGTCTAGCTGGAAGAAGGCTGGAACTTAATGAAAAGAATGTGCATGGTAAAAGATAAGCCATTGTATGACACAGACATTAACCTTTCCCTGCTGTGACATGAAGAGAAACATAAGACCAGCTGTGCTTGCTGATAGAGATTTATGAATGTGTCTGTTGTCACAATGTTTTGAAGTCCACGCACTTCATGCCTGAACAGTGTCACTATTTGGCTTGCAGATTATTGGTCAAGCCCCATGTAAACTCTTTTGCATTGGATCACTGTGACACACCTCTCAAAGTCTTCTACTATAACAAAATGCGTTGCCAGTGTCAAACATAAAAAAGAAACAGAACTATTACCTTCCCATATTCCAACACACCTCAGGTGCAGAGTAAAAGTATACATCACTCCAGTTACAGTTTACTGAATTATGTACTGTATAATGAAATCACAATAATTGGCTGTGTCCCAGTATTAATATATAGAAAAAACGTTTTGTCTCGAAATATTTTAAAGCATGCTAGAGTACATGTTATAATCATGGATTAGAATGCTGTTCATATTAGTCATTTGTTAATTTTTTAGGTTGCTGTTAGAAAAGAAAGATTTATACACTTCAATAATTTGTGGACTGCTTTCAACATTGAATTATTCATATGGGACTGGTTCCATTCATTGGTTGTGGCTATTTAATGAATTGTTGAATAGTTTTTGATGTATTATATCTATTTACTGACTGGTTCAAAGCTGATTTTAATAATATTTGATTGGTGAGCCTTTCTTACTAATTTATTGTTACAATTTCACATGCACTTTTTGTATAAGTTACAAATTGGGGTACCAGAACAACGCCCCCTGAGGAAGCCTTGTGGTGAAGCGTTGGGGTAGTGTTGGACTGGGGTAAGGAGTGTTTTTGTACATTACCATCTGTTTTGACACTGCAATAAAGCAAAGAAGGATTGATTGAAAGAACTGCTTATGAGAGTAATTTGCTCTTGACCACCTACCCTGTTGCTGACCTTATATTTGTGTTATGCACAAAGGCTGTTTATAAACAAACCAGTGGCAGCACTTGTCAGGCAATCCAGGGAACAGTGACAACAATACAGAAAATTCAGGACATTTCAGGAGTAAACCATCATGGTACTCTGAGGGAGAGCACTAGGACCATCCTAGTGTAGCAGCCAGTCATAAATACAGTGATGGATGAGGAGAAGGAGGAGAAGGCAGATGGGACTGAGGGGCAAATCAGTGGAACAGATTCATACTTTGTCATAGATAAAGCAGCAGTTAGTCTGTACAGTAGTAGTAGTTCTGGGGAGTGGGATGAAGAGGAAGATTACAGGGCCAGAAAAAGAACAAAAAAGACTTATAGGGAGGATGGTGGTGGGGGTGATGGTGGTAAAACAAAATACATCTAGTGGAGTATAAGGAGACACCCACACAGGCAGAGGAAAATCAGAGGATAGATGATGGACAGGCATCCAGAAGAGTAGAAACAGAATCAATCGAGCCAGTCAAAGATGCTGTACATCAACATTTGCAGATGGAGAACATCAATGGGCCTCAAAGAGATACTCTCACTGGCAGTACTAGCGGCTGTGGTGATGGCACTGGTGCTGGTGTACACCTCCCCATAAGCAGCAGTGCAGCAAAATCTATGAGATCCATAGTATGGGACTTTTTCACACAAGATAAATCATCTGGCAGCCATGTAGTTTGCAAAATATGCAAAACAAAATTAAGTCACAGTAAATTGAGTTTTCAGATGGGAACATCAACAATGATGAGACATATGACCAAGTCTCACATTATCAGTATCAAAAGGTACAAAAGGAGCACGCACAAGTTGTTGCAGTACTGTATTCTGCTGAGGAAGATGAGAATATGGATGTTAACCAAGGTGAGGAAGTAACTGATGAGGAGTGGGAGGATGAAAGGCTGTCTTCCAGTCAAAGCACATCTTCGATTTCTCATTTCTTTACCCCTTTGACTCCACCACCACCACCACCACCACCACAGCCTATTAGGAGTCATTTACCATCAATCGTATCCTGCTGAAACAGTGACTCCTGAATAGTGCAAGGTCAAAACAGCACCAGATTATGGCAAATGCCAAAATCGATGAACTCACTGTACCCCCCTCCTTGAGGTCCACTCCACAGAGTTGGTATATTTAGTAAAGGGGTGTGTGGGGGGCACAGCCTCCTGCAAACAGAGAGTTCACTGATTTCAGCATTCACCACAATCTGGCACTGTTTTGACCCTGAGCTGCTTGAGAGTCACTGTTATGCCATGAAACCACCATCCATTACCATGACCCCAATATCCGGTGGTAAAGGTTCAGAGAAGCAGCCCACACAATTAGGTGATATCAGGTGTGGTGGCCATCAAATTTCTTTGAAAGAATCTTTTGAGCAGTGACAGAAATATAAGCCCAACAGGCCTGAGGTAAGCAATTAACAAAAGGAATTGGGGAGATGATAGCCGCTAACTTGCTCCTATTTTCATTTGTGGCTAACCCAGGTTTTAAGGCACTAATGGAAATCGCAGTGCTAAAGTACCAGGTCCCCAGTTGGACCTATTTCTCAACTGTTGCCATTCCAGACTTTTATGGTGCTGTTTGGAAAAGTGTTTCTGATGCTCTCAAAGGTTCAGTGGACAAAAAGGTTCAAGTCACCACAGATATGTGGACCAGTGGCCAGAGGACTGACTATATGGCTGTGACTTCCCATTGGGTAAACTTCCCTCCCTCCTCCTCGGCATCATCATGTAGTGTCACTATCAGCAGCAGCAGCATGATACAAGGGACTTTCAGTGTTTAAAGGCAGGCAGCATTATGTATTTGTAGTTTTGAAACAGACCACAAAGCAGAACATCTTCTGGAGGGCCTTCAAGAAAAGTTTGCTGAGTGGCTGAATCCAAGGTCCTTGCAACCTGGGTTTATAGTATCTGACAACACTTCAAATATACTGAAAGCAGCAAGGCATGGTAACTTTACACATGTACCATGCTTGTACACACTAGAAAATTGGTGGTATGAAATGCTGACTTCACCTTGTAATTGTTACTTTGCATTGTCATTCTGCCTTAATGCAAAATAAGGTGAAGTGACAACAATATTAGCATCCCCCCACACACACACAGTCACCAGAATTAATGTGCATCCCCAAAATGCTACTGTCTTGTGTCCAGAAAATTATTCAGTGTTGATGAAGTGAAATGACAGCACAACAAGAAATGCAAAGTCTCCCAGAATTAATGGTGCACTCAGTCATGCGTGCTGTGGTCACACACAATCACCAGAAATAATGTGCATCCCCAAAATGCTACTGTCTTGTGTCCAGAAAATTCCCCAGTGCTGACAAAGTGAAATGAGAGCACAACAAGAAATGCAAAGTCTCCCAGAATTAATGGTGCACTCAGTCATGCATGCAGTGGTCACACACAATCACCAGAATTAATATGCATCCCCAAAATGCTACTGTCTTGTGTCCAGAAAATTCCTCAGTGCTGATAAAGTGAAATGAGAGCACAACAAGGAATGCAAAGTCTCCCAGAATTAATGGTGCACTCAGTCATGCATGCAGTGGTCACACACAGTTACCAGACTTAATGTGCATCCCCAAAATGCTACTGTCTTGTGTCCAGAAAATTCACCCGCACTGATAAAATGAAATGCGAGTGTAACAAGAAATGCAAAGTCTATATCTATCTATCTATCTATCTATCTATCTATCTATCTATCTATCTATCTATCTATCTAATCATTGTTTTTTTTTGTATCACAGGTCATATAGTCAAACTTGGGGTGTGTATTTCTTGGCTTGATGAGGAATTTTGTCATTGGAATACTGTCAAGCCAGTGAATGTAAGTATTTTTTGGGGGGCATTATTTAAAAAAAATTAGAAAGATTCATTAATGTTTTGGTCATCTTTTCAGGTCTTCAGCGTATCATCAGAACTGAAAAAAAATTAACTGCTGTGATTCGTGAAGAACGTGATTTGTCTTATGATGAGTGTCTGGTGTGACATGACCAATGATAATAAACTGTACGGGTACACGAATACCTATGGCTGTACTTCCCTGACCTGTACGACACAAAACTACCTGAATTGAAAACTCATATCATTGAGTACAATGGTAATTGAAGCCAAGACCTCAGATACTATGAAACAGGTTTACATAGAACTAACTGCAAAAAAAACTTAGTTTTGTGATTCATGAATTGTAACCATGAAGATGAAGAATGCGAATTGTATTGTGAGTGACTCATGATAACTGCCCTGACTTAAAAACACACATCAATGAGTACAATAGTCATGCAGAGATATGCACTACATCAGTACTTCGCAGGGAAACCAAACAAACAACTGTGACTTAAGTTACAGATGGAGATTGGGCCCTAAGGAGATGCAAACACACAGACTGATTAAGATTGCACTGTGTACTCAAGAGATGCAGATGGAAAGGCACAACAACACCTAACTAGTGCTCACAAGTCACAAATCCAAATTTGGAAAAGAATACCTTTTGTCAGTTGGTGGGGTTAGTGCACGGCAGTAACTGTCCACTACCAGTAAAGATACTACAAAGCAGTACAAAAAGTTAATGTAGGTGCGGTGGATTGCAGGTTCACACTGTTGCAATTACTCTGTGGCACAATAAAATATGCCTGAGTAATGCTACAAGTAATGCGCAGCTAATTGAAAACTTCAGTGATATAACCAAATCTTTTAAACAAACTGAAATTATGCACTACTGCACCACAACAATCAGCAAAAAAAAGTCAAGAATTACTGAAAATATTATTGTGTGTTCATTAAAGTTATACAAGAAAAATACAACCAAAACACAAAGACTGCCTTTTTCTCCCAGTTTTAACCTACCTCCACCACAGAGACACCCCTCCCCCAAAGCACACTTCAAGTGTCTGTCAGTACACAGACTGAATGTTCTAAATTAACATTCAAAATCCACACACAAACAATAAACACTCCATGATATGAGCACAGGAGGGTTTCCTACAATCAATGTACTAAATTGTGAGCAAAAAATATGGCTCAAAAAGGCTGTTTTTAACAGCTTTTAGAGGATTCGAATTGCAGAGCTCTGAGAGCTAACGGTCTTCATCTTATGCTATACACACTACACAGAACTGAGGCAGTGCAGAGCAATCTAAAGCCCGTGTGAACTTCAATCCCATGAAGCACTGCAAAATTCACCTTGGAGCTCAATAACAAGGTGAAGCGATGCGAAGTACATTGATTTCAATGTTTCTTCACCTTAAAATTGGTGGAGAAGTGTTTGTTATGCACACCGTCTTAGCCTCTGTGTGCTGTCCACCTGCACTTCCCTTCCAATGTTTGTATTTAGTTCCGTTTTCAATTGAACTTCACACATTGGGATTTTTATATTAAAACATTTTATTTCTCATCAAATCGTGAACATCTGTAAAACCTCTATCATTTGCTTTGCATTTTTCAAAGTTCCATTGCTTACTTCCAATAATAATAAGTTATTGCTTTCAGTATATTCCAATTAAATACATTACCACACTTATTTAGGTTTTCATTTCTCTCTCACATGTCCACATGCTCACAATAGCATTTCAGTTTTTTCAAGTCTTCTTGGTGCAATTGCCTATTCCTTTCCATACCCAGGGTCCGTTTCAAAATATTTCTGTGTCAACGTCTTTTTTTTTGGTTTTTGGCCCAAAATCCAGGAGGCTGGGCTATTCGAAGTAAGAAGAAGCAGGAAGAAGGAGGCAATGGTGAAAGTAGGCATTTAGAGCACTAACTGGCATCTCCCAAATGCTTTCCTGGATTATTAAAATAAGAAACAGCACTCTGGATTTCGGGCCAAAAACAAAATAAAAAGGCGTTGACACAGAAATATTTCAAAAATGACCATGGGTATGGAAAGGAATAGGCAATTGCGCCAAGAAGACTTGAAAAAACTGAAATGCTGTCGTGAGCACGTGGACATGTGAGAGAGAAATGAAAACCTAAATAAATGTGGTAAAGTATTGAACTGGAATATACTGAAAGCAATAACTTATTATTATTGGAAGTAAGCAATGGAACTTTGAAAAATGCACAGCACATGATTTAAGTTTTACAGATGTTCACGATTTGGTGAGAAATGAAATGTTTTAATATTAAAATCCCAATGTGTGAAGTTCAATTGAAAATGGAAATAAATACAAACATTGGAAGGGGAGTGCAGGTGGACAGCACCCAGAGGCTAAGGCAGTGTGCATAACAAACATTAAATTACCCTACCACAATTGCACCCCAAAATCCCTTAATAGTCCATTTTCTAAGGAAATGAGCAACACTGACATTGTTTAGTTGGTGGAGAAGTGGTTTGGGGAGAGCAGAATAAGGCAAAGTCATTGGTTTCAATGGACTTTACATTCCTCATTATGACGTGAAGCACTCCACTTCGCGTTGCGGACTACGCCAGCAGTTCCGCGTTACTCCATAAATCGCCCGGCGAACATTGCGGCCACTTTGCCCACCACTAATAGGAAGTTCCAACCCAGTGGAATTCCTCTTACTATATATTGCAGAGAATGCTTGAACAGCAGAAAGCCATCCATCAGTATGCAGTACAATATGGCATTGGGAAAGGAAACATGAATATCATCCCCAATCAGTGGCATCTAATGGAGAATGTTTGTTGTGTCCTTAAACCCTTTGAGGAGGCTGCCTGAGTGGTAAGTGCCAATGATGCTTGTCTAAGCCAGATACTACCTTTAATTTCACTTCTCATGCTGACACTGGAACATCTTGAGTTACAGTGTGTCAATAAAGATGATATCAATGCTACATCACTTGCCAGAAAAATGCTAAACACCTTTCAGGGTGATGAGCACATTATCAATATGTGCAAAGCTGAGCATTACACTTTTGTGTCCTTGGTTTAAGTACACAGTTGAATCATTCTTAACACCACATGACTTTAAGGACCTGGAATATTTTCGTTAACTATTAATTGAGAAAGTGTCAACAAATATATTTGAGAAAAGTAGTACATCATCAGTGCCCGTTTGGCCACCCTTGAATTCTGTACAAAACCTGCTTGATAGGGAGGGAGCACAATCTGCTGGTACCACCACTACTGATGCTTTGGGCCATCAAACACTCACCAGAACTGCTGCTGCTACACCACAAGAAGAGAAACCACTGTAGGTCATGCTGTCAGACTGTGGTCTGATTAAGACAGCTGGAAAGGCTCAGTCGGCTATTGTGTTACCAGAAGTCCCTACTGCAAAAATGGTGAATGATTATATGGAGGAGACTGTGCATGTCACCACAGGGGATGAACCATTACTTTACTGGCAACAGAAGAAATCATTGTGGCCTTCTTTAACTGAGATTTCAATTGAATACCTTAGTTGCCCACCCAACAGCACATATTCAGAGAGAATTTTCAGTGCTGCTGGAGCAATAGTGACTGACAAAATAACATGTCTTTTCACAAAAATGTAGAGAGGCTCCATTTTCAAAAAATGAACTTGTCACAATTCAAGAACATTTATTGTCCAAAATGTATGCAGGATGACAGTACCAAGGTTGCATGTCACACAGATGACAACAATAACGATGAGGGAATCTGTTGCCACTGGCCTTTCCACCTGTCTTTTCTCAAGTGGATCCTCCTATCTCCTGCTACTCTTCTTTAAGTTCTGTTCATTTCTCAAACAAATGTCTACTGTTGCTGCTTCTGTGCCACTGAGGCTATGTCCAGATGGGGGTTTATTATTTTATCTTATTTTTACTGCAGTGTCCATCCACTTTCCTTTCTCTATTTTAATGCTGCACCCAAGGACACATCCAAGGCTTTGATCCAAAATGAGCCATCCTCCAGATAAAAACTTTTCATCCTAACCTGGAAAATAGAAATAAAATAGTAAAACTTTTAAAAAAATAGTGTTCCCACATACTGATTGAGATTGACCGTCATGAGAACATAAATAATAAATCCCTGTTCCTAATGTAACCCATCAACTCCAAGTCCAGACCAACTGGGCCAGTGTCTCTTGCAAATACAATCTGCCCCACCCTCTATTGTTAGATCTTCAACTCCCCACCTGACATCATAAACAAAAATTGCTGATGGTAGACTTATGGGTTTTTTCTTTATTTTGAGTAAAGAAGTTGATGAATATATCCAGGATCCCCCTTTTCTCATTTCCAACAAGTGTACGCTGACTCTACTGATGCCCCATCCTCCTTCAAACAGATGCCTAAGTATGCTAGTACCTCCCCCTTCACCCTCCCTAACACACATTCCTCTCACACCCTTCTCCTTAGCAATATCACATAAATAATTTCCCCCAACACTTTGGGCAGGATTTTCAAAACACTTAGATTGCCACAATCCCCAGTGCTCTGATGACACGGTGCATGGGGCTTGTAGTGATCTAACTGGATTTTCTATCCCATGCAGCAATTACCACAAGTTAGACCAACTATTTATGGTCTAGCTTGTGGCAATCCCAGAGGGCCTCTGTTATGGAGCTTGCACCAGATATGTGGTGTAAGCTGCTGTAACTCATGAAAACTGTCACAACTGCACCCCAGACTGGAAAATTGGGTGCAGTTGTGGCAATGGAGTTGGTGCACTGCCAAAAAAAAGTGTTATAACACAGGGCTGCATGCAAGCCCCGTGCTAAGCTTTGAAAATCCTGCCCTTTGAATTTTAGAAAGTGTATACGACCCTTCTTCATTATTCAATGAATGCTACCAAAAAAGTGAAACATCAAGTTAGCTTCCCTGTTGCTCCTCCATCCATTGAAATTCCTCCTTCCACTTTACTGAACACTCTCCCACCTTTCTTGGTTGCACTACCTGACCAGTCTGTCAGAAACTGCTACTTTTCTCTGTCTCATATATGGAAGTAGTACTTGCTGATTGTCACTACTACAGTATGTGACATAAGCTGAGAAGTTCTGTTAGGAAGAGAGGTAAGGAAGGGGTTTTAGGGAGAGTGAGACAAATTGGGGTAATACTAGATAACATATGGAGCAGATGGGGAGCAGGGCAGGAGAGTGTACTAGAAGGACAGGAGAGAACAGGGAGGCAATTTTGATATTTATTATTTACTCAAAATAACAGAAAACCCAAAACTGACAGTGGATGCCAGCCATCCGATATCATGCATTTCTTAATGGCCCATAGCCATAGCCATAGCCATTGGGAGCTACCTGCACCTTGGTCCAACAAAGGGGGGAGAATTTAATTACATTTTTGTAACAGGGAGTAGCTCAGGGGTTAACCCTTTGGACTGTAACCAGATTTAGACAGAGCTTGATGTCTGAGATGATATACAAGTCATATATCTTCCATGATCTATACTGCTTCCTAAATCTGTTTCAAAACTATTTTATAACATCTACTGGGGCTGGGTATGGTTCTACAATATAAAACATAACCAAGTTCTACCTCGTCCTGCTTGAGTGAAATATCCACATATTTTACATATTTGGGAAAGTACTTGTAGTACTAACATTCTAAGAATGGTAAATTTTGCGAAGTTTTGCTGCACTGAGATAGAATCCTATGCACCAAAACTTTGCAAAACATACCATTCTTACTTTCTTAGTACTACAGTACTACACCCCAAACATGCAAAAAATTATATATAGTACTTCTGTGGATTTTCTAACTAGAACAAGGTAGAATTTATTTATATATTGTAGAACCTGGTTATACCCAGTAGAAAATGTGGTTTTACTTGGTAGAACCTGATTATATTTGGTAGAACTTGGTTATAGTTGGTGGAACCTTGCTTTACCTGGTAGAATCCAAAGTAGAACCCAATTTGTCTGGTTCTACCTGGTAGAACCAGGTAGAACCTGGTAGCAAATTTTTGGGTTCGACTCAGAATGTTCACGAGGTAGAACTTTTAGAGGTTTGCGCAGCACTAGCCATCACAAGAAATCTCCCCTTCAGAACCACCTTTCCCTTGGAGTACCAAATTGTGCATCCTTGGGAATTTAGAGGACATCTTGGGGAACATGAATTTGAGATGTCATGTAAAAGTAATCTGAAAAGGAACCATTTTGTGTGATGGTTGAAAATGCAATATGCCTATGGGACCTGACTGTTTCTGTCAGCCAGCATATGAAACTCCCCCCTCCCAAAAAAACCCTTTTCCCTTGGAGTGCGAACTTGTGCTTCCAGGGCTATTTAGGAGACACACTGTGGAACGTGATATTTCATGTGAAAGTAAGCTGAACTGCCAAAGTTAGAAGCCAATTTGTGTGATAATTGAAAATGCATTCTATCTATGGGCTCTGACTACCTTTGTCAGCCATGACATGAAATCACACCCCAAAAACTAACTTTCTATTAGAGTACCAATCTGTGCTTCCAGGGTTATTTAGGGAACACATTGGGGAATATGAATCTAAAACTTCATGGAAAAGTAAGCACAAATGCTGAAGTTAGTAGCTATTTTGTGTGATGATTGAAAACACATTCTTTCCTTGAGACTGTACTGTTTTTATCAGCCATCACAGGAAGTCACCCCCTCCACCAAACCACTTTTGCCTTGGAGTGCCAAATTGTGCTTCTGTGCATGTTTAGGGGACACCTCAGGAAAAATTAATCTGAAATGTTATGTCAAAGTAAGCAGAAATGCCAGTGTTATTAGACAGTTTGTGTGATGGCTGAAATTGCATTATGTACAGTATATGAGGCCTGATGTTTTTTGTCAGTCATCACAAGAAGTCACCCAAAAACAACCTTTCCCTTGGAGTATCAACTTGTGCTTTCAGGGGCATTTAGGGGATACTGTACCTTGGGGAATGTGAATCTGAAATTCCATGTGAAAGCAAGCAGAAATGCCAAAGTTAGGGAGCCAGTTTTCTGTTATTTTTCTTTGTGTTACATGATTGTATTATTTAAGATATTATTATATTATTATTTTGGTCTAAAAGGTTGTTCTCATGGTCCATTTTTCCTTTCTGATATTGTCAATCTTTTTTTTTAATTTAATAAGCTTTATTACATTTTTCAAAATGTCAGTAACAACAACTGGTATTGTCAATCTGAAAAACACAAGATGAAGATGTATTTTTGTTACTGGGAATTTCATCATCCTCATAATGTATTGTGGGTTACACTTGGTGAAAAGAAAAAGAGCCAGTGTGGCTTGAAATGTAGACAACTGATGCGGGGTGCCACTACTGTGGTATGCTGTTTTACCCTTTTTTGGCCTCAAATAAAAGTTGAATCAAATCGGATAACAAGTCTTCAGATGCCTTTTTTGTGAACTGTGGTGCAGAGAACAGCTAATTCCTAGATACCTGTGACTCTTTCCACACTGTGGATCCACCTAGTCACTCTGTGCAGCCTCCTTTTACCTGAACTTAGTCTGTGCATTCACTACATAATACAGTAGCAGCATGTTGCATGTATTGTCATCTGATCCCCTCTGGGAATGAAAACTCTCCAGTCCTGCTAACTTAGATGCTCGGTAACAGTTTATTTAAACACCAAGTTAATATTTACATTTCATTTGTCGATTCAAACATTTCACTGTTTCACTCCAAATACATTCTTAAAACAGTCCATTCTTCCATCCTCTTTGATCTTCCTTCCTGGTCCTCCTCTTCTTCAGTTTCTTTCCTTCCGGGTCTGGACACCACATCCGACCCCCAACACCATCACCAGTACCAGGTAACAACTTACCAGGACTTCCTCCCTCCTAGGTCCCGACACTAAGATCTGACCCCTAGCCTATCCCCGTCCCCCTCCCCTTTTAGTTCCATGCCTGGGTGCCATTTGCCCCAAACCAGTGTTGCCCTGCCCCCTTCCCTTCTGCCTGCCCCCCTTTTCCATTCTCTTGCTCACCCTCATTTTCTTCCCTCCCCTTCCCCTTGTCTCCCCCATACACAGGCCACTTGCAGCCCACAGGGCTCTGCCAGCCCAACCACTGCTGCCTTTCTGCTGCCACCCTGCCTTCCTTCCAGGGCCCACTTGTCACTTTCTGTCATGGTCACCCTGCTGTGGCCCCTGAGCTTCCTGGTCCCCATCTCTGCCCCCCCACCTTCGCTCTCCAGGGAGGGTGGATGGGATAAAATTCCCAGCAAAAGAGGGCTACCTGTGGGCTACATCACCTTTTAAACCCCTTAAGGACCCCAAGTCAGGACCCCACTGGGCCCCTCCCCCTTATCAATCAGCTTGTGCCCCTGCACCTGCATCAGATGACCTGAGTATGACTCATCCTGTGACCTCACCTACCCTGCCCCTGTCCCCTCCCTCTGCCCTATCTCCCTGTTCTCTGCTCATTCCCCTCTGAGCCATCTGACAATTCTGGTTGCCTGTTGGTGGCAACCCTATTTGTCATCTGGTTCCCTCTGGGAATGAAAACTCTCCAATCCTGCTAGCTTGGATGCTTGTGGCAACAGTTTATTTAAACACCAAGATAATATTTACATTTCATTTATCAATTCAAACATTTCATTGTTTCAGTCCAAATACATTCTTAAAACAGTTCATTCTTCTATCCTCTTTGATCTTCCTTCCTGGTCTTCCTCTTCTTCTGTTTCTTTCCTTCAGGGCCCGGACACCACATCCGACCCCCCACGCCATCACCAGTACCAGGTCCCAACTTACCAGGACCTCATCCCTCCTAGGTCCGGACACTAAGATCCGACCCCTAGCCTATCACCTCCCCCTTCCCCTTTTAATTCCAAGCTTGGGTACCATTTGCTGCCAGACCATGTTGCCCTGCCCCCTCCCCCTTCTGTCTACCCCCCTTTTCCCTCTCTTGCTCCACCCTTTCTTCCATGGCTTCATCTCCAGCTAAACATTGGAAGATGGGGTTCCCCCCTTGTGGGCTAGTACTTAGGACCCCTCTTCTAAACCTCCCCCACTAGGTCTATTATAGATCTTAGGAACAAGCACATGCCAAATTCCAATAGGTGGACCCCATCTGACCTATAAACCTCAAGAGTATCAAAAGAGATATCTCTGTGTTGTATATGCACTCCCCCCATTTCAATCACCACCTTGGCTACCTTTCTGTTGAGCCACTTCCTCCCTTCTCCACTGCCCTAACCTCTCTGATCTGCTGCCACACCTTCTAGGAGGTGATCTCGGACCACCCAAAATCATCACCTCTGGCCACCACCCCTTTACCTTTTCTAAATCTACTATTATGGCCTGTACCAATGCCCCCCAAGGGGTCTCTCCCAGATCATTACCTCCTCAAATGTATGATGAGCATGTCCGGCCTGCTGCACTGGACCCTGAGCTCCTCCAACATCGGCATCAACTGGGCCCATCTCATGACCCTTATTCCTTTCCAATGTACTTTCATGTGTTCCACCTCCATAAGCAGTTGCGTCCCACCACTCCTGGTTGCTGCAAACATTTTGGCCCAATAAATAAAGGAGTGCCCCATCATCGAGATGTTCCTCTTTGCCCCTGCTTGGGAAAGGGGAAAATGGGACAGCCATTATCATCAACACCTTAAATATTTTTCATAATAGCTGGACCTCCACTGCCCCACCTTCTTCATCTCCTGTTCTGACCCACCTCGGGCCAAGGCCTCTGAGGCTGCCCCGATGCAGAACAAGTGGGGGAAAACCTGTCCAGATCCTCCCCGACAAACCATAGAGTCTTCTTAAGGACTCCCCCAACCTATAAATCTGTCACGGGGCTCCTGTCCCCATAGCGGAACCAAGTGCCCCTACCTCTCCCTGAGTTCTCATACTCCTCCAACTCCTTAATGGTGCAAACCTCCCCGGGCATCTGCCATCACAGCACCACGGCCTCCCCTTTGCCTAGTTGGTCAGTTTTTGACTGGACCAGCCATAAGACCACCATTTCCCACCCAAACTTGACTTCACCTGCTTGCAGACCCCCATCCTGATCCAACTTCCTCAGGACCACTACCTCACTGATCCTGAAAGCCCCCTTAGCCATAACCGCAAAGACTGCCCAGAACAAGCACGCCTCTTTGGCCAATGTGCATATGTGCTGCACAGATCCTATCACCCGCACAAGTAGCTGCCCCATTATAGGCTGTCTCTTGCCCCTCCTCACCCTGTGGTCCTGCTGCCAGCCCAGGAGCATTCACCTCACGGCCTTTCCCGTGGTTATGTTCGGCTACCCCCTGTCCTTGCATACTCAGCCTATCCCTGCCAACTGTATGCCCATGGTGGTGTGGGCCAGCCCTTCCCCCCATCACTTTACCATATACTGTTTTATCTGGTCTTCTGTGACCAGATCAGCCATGTCCAGCCCCTCGCTGGCCTGGAACTCCTGGAAAGCCCACAATGCACCTTCCTACACCTTCTGCGTGTTGGCCAACCATGAGCTCTGGTACAGCCATCTGGCTTTTCCCCTTCAATCTCCTACAGCTAGTCTGGAACCCTGGTCCTGTGTACTGCTGCTTGTGGAGCCAATTCCCATAACCTGTTCAGCTGTAAGCGGGAAAGACTGTAAGCAATGTCGTTCTGTATGCCCTCAATATGCTGCACTTTAAATGACAAGTTCAGCTGCAACCTCAACAGAACCAGCAGCCTCATGACTCTTCCCACTGTGTCCGTGAACCCCCCTTGTCTATTTATCACCTCCACCACCCCTTTATTGTCACACCAGAACAGGATGTGTTTCCCTCTCATCCTATCACCCCATACCTTCAGGGCCATGAAGATGGGAAAAATGTCCAGGTATGTAATGTCCTTCAGCAAACCTGCCTCTACCCAAGAGCTTAGCCAGCCTGCCAAAATCCACTCCCCTTTAAAGTAGGCCCCCATCCCCAGGGCCCACGAGGCATCAGTGTACAGCTTGAGGTCCATGTTGTAGGCCCATTCTTCTTGCCAGAATGTGGCCCCATTGTAACTTTCCAGGAACTCCACCCACACTCCCAAATCTTCCTGCACCCCATTTGTGCTATCCACCCAGTGGTGTATCATCGTTGCCTTCCCTGTTGCTTTCACCAACCTTCAGGTAAAAACTCTGCCTGGGCTTATAGCACTGCAGGCAAAATTAATGTGCCCCAGCTGCTATTGTACCAATACCAGCGGCACCCTCTTCCTCCCACTTATCTGCTCCAGCAGCCCCCTAAGCCGGGCCACCTTGTCCCCCAGGAGGCGGAAGCATTCTTGCACTGTATCTACCTCTATCCCTGTGAATTCCAGCTGGCATGCTGGGCTCTTGATCTTACCCTCAGCCAGTGGGATGTCTATAGTTCCACACATTTCCTTAAAATCAGCCAGCATCCCTTCTGTCTATGCCCTGTCACCCCCAATGATCAGAAAATCATCTACTTTAAGTAGTGGGCCACCTGCTTAGATCCATATCTCCAGCTAAAAACTCACTGTACCCAGGAGCTAAAGGCCTCAAATGTCGAACATGACACCACACAACCCATTGGCATGGCTTTGTCAATATATAACCCTCCCTCAAACTGAAATCCCAGGAGATCCCAGTCTTTGGGCCTCACTGGCAATAGCGAAAGGTGGATTCTATGTCCATCTTCACCAACCATGACCCTTTAACTGTCCTGATCATAAACACGGCCTGGTCCAAGGATGTGTACGAGACCACTCGAAAGTCATCAGGGATCCCTTCATTCACTGAGGCCCCCTCTGGATAGGAGAAGTGGTGAATAAGTCTAAACTCCCCTTCCTTCTTCTTTGGTACCACCCCCAATGAAGCTATCTGGAAGGTGGGGCAAGGGGGATCAGCAAAAGGGCCCTCCACCCTACTGGCTTGCACCTCCTTCTGGATTTTTTTTTCAGACTATAACCTCCTTCCCTTTTACCGATCCCAAATTTTGCACCCTCATTTCTCTCCTTACCCCCCCCATAACCCGATTGAAAACCCCACCTGAAACCCTGTCACAGGAAAATGGACTTCGCGGCATCTGGGTGCCTCTGTGTCCAGGTCTCGACCACCTCCCGCACTATGGGAGTTCGCGCCAGGTAAAAACCCCAGCACCCTTCCCCTTTGTCACCTTCAATTCCACCCATAGTTGGAATTGTACCTCCTCCTGCTGTGCCCCTCCTCCCACCCCGACTCCTCCAAAAGGACTGCTCCAGGCCTTGCCCCCCATGAGTACCCCATTCCCTCCTGCTCAGCAGCTTGCTGCTGGGTATAGACCCGAGCACCATGAGCAAACATGTCAGAATTCACAATTTGCCCAAGTGCACAAGGCCCTGTTGTACCCCAGCATGTCTTAGCCACCGGGGTGGGTGTGTTCTTCTTGCTGTGTTCCCCAAGGGGCCTCTGGCTGGCTCTGACAACGTTCGCACACACAGGTTCAAGTCGAGTGAGTGCAGTCCCACCTGAGGTCCCCTTTTGCCACCATCTGCATCCTGAATGCCTCGTTGTACTTTAGCCACCCATATCCTAGTGTTGCCTTGTAAACATCCCTAATCATATAATCATAGAATCATAGAACTTGATGGCAGAAAAGGACCTCTTGGCCCATCTAGTCTGCCCTTATTCCCCCCACTAATCTTCTCTCCCCCCTCCTAAAGCACCCAACCCACCTCCCTGTAACCCCATGTGCCTGTCCCATGCCCTCTTGAAACCCAACGCAGTCTTGGACATCACCACCTCCTCTGGAAGCCTGTTCCAGGCCTCCATCACCCTCTCAGTGATGAACCGTCCTCTCATGTTGCCCCTGTAGTTTATCCCCTGTAGTGTCAGACCATGCCCCCTTGTTATGGTGCCTTCCTTCTTGCCAAATAATTGCCCTGGGTCCACTTTGTTTATCCCTGTAATGTATTTAAAGGTCTCAGTCATGCCCCTCATTCCCTTCAAGTCTCCAATGTGTTGATGGCCATATATGTCAGTAGTAGAATTGCTAACTCTGGTTGCTTCTCTAGGACTAGTGCACTGTTTATCAGGAACCCCACATTCCACGTGTCTATGTTTTTTCCCTTATATTTGGCCTCCTCTTCTTCATGCCCCACTACTGCCAGTGCCAACTCCATCTTAGATTTTCCCACCGACTCCTTCTGCTCATACTTCTTAGCCGTATCCTCATCCACCAACCTGAAAATATACATGTACGCCACTTTCCAGATCTTCTCTTTGATGGAGGAGGGAACATGGTTTCCTGGGGTGAAACCTGGTGGTCCCTCATATAGCTTCCTCCCCCCTTTTGCTCCCCAGTGGCTCCTGCACCCTCCGTGCCCCCTTTCTTTATTGCCTGTAGTGCTTTCTCCATCTTCTCTACCCCCTTCTCTCAGATATCACTGAGTAGCCCTTCCAGGTATTCCTTCAAGTCACCCTCATTTGCTAAATCTGCATTACCCTTACTCCCATTAGGACTTGGTCCAGCTGGCGCCAGTGCAGGCTTCAGAGGCAGAATGGGTGAGGGGCTGGGCACCGCTCCGCATGGCCTCTTCCCTCCGCTGCCCCTGCCTGCCTTCTCTTCCCACTCCTTTCTCCCACTGCTGAGTTGTCTCAATGAGTTCCATCATTTTGTCCATCAGCTTGGATGTTTTCTCCATCATCTTGGCACTGGAAACTGGGGCTTTTTTCAGTGCCATCTTCCCTACTGAAGGATTTATGGAAGCAAGATAGACGTGAGTATCCTGTGCACCCATATGTGGGCCCCTGCCCCTGCTGGTCATGTCCCCAGCAGCCACTTGAATCATGTGCCTTTCCGGGCACCCACCATTAGTCTCACACCAGGGCACCTCACACCCCCAACTGCCTGTCACTTTCGCTGAGCCCAAGGGTTCCCTCACTTCTGGCTCACCTCCCCCAATGCCGTTGTCCAGGCTGCCCCCCCAGGTTGCATGCCAGCACCCACCTGGTCCAGCCCAGGCAGTCTCCCCCTCCGGCTCCCAGTCTCACTTTCCGGACCCGGGGGACCCAATTTACCCACGGGCCCATTCAGCCACTGCCTGGGCAGCCACTTCCTGTTCATTAGGACACCACATGTGCATGGTAGCACATCCACTTTGTGACCCACTCTACCACAACCACAGCTGAAGTCCCGACTGGGCAGGGGCCCCTTGACCCATCCTCTGGCCTCAGTGAGGGGAGCTGCCCCCATCCCCTAGGTCCCGCTGCTCCTCCATACCTGTCGGGCAATGGGACCGCTGGAACCCCACCATGTTGGCCCCCACTGTTACACAACTTCCATCTGCACACCACCAGGGAGCAGCCCTGCTATGCACCACTTGCCCCATTACCTGGATAAGATGCCCAGTAACTTTACTCTTAAGCATACCTCTATATTCTGACAATGCTGTCTTTTTTTTTTTTTACAAATTGTTAAATAGTACTTTAGATCAAGCAAGGATTGTGCCATGTTAGATAACAAAAACCAGTAGAATAACAGCCATTCCCTTTTGGCCTAGCATACCCAAACCGGTTCTCACACCACACCAAAAAAAAGGGGCGGGGATCTCCCCTGGTTCCCCGGACTCAAGCCCGAGCCACACAAGTAGGCACCCTGTCCTTGGCTGTGCCCCCTTCCTGCTCTACCCCACCCAGCAGCAGAAATGGCATCCACAGCACATACCCCTGCAGCCACTCTCTGCCCCTGTGCTGCATAGGCCACCCAACCCACTGCCCGATATGTGCCCATGCCAAGCAGACCCCTCTGCACTCCCTGGTCTGGTCTACCTCACCCTGGGTTTTCCCTTTCACTCTGCCCCATTCTGGCAGTGCCGTCCCTCATCCTCTCGGCTGATTCCTCATGCTGGCTTGGGCCCCAGTTGTAGTCAGTTAGTCCTTGTGCCTCTGTTCACCTGCCATCTCTTTTCCCGCTTGTCTTTGTTATGTAATTATTTTTTGGTTTTGATTTCATTTTCCTGCAGCCTCCAGGGCCCCTGCTCCTTGTGCATCTCCCCCTCCCCTACCCAATACTCTGACACCACCTCCCAGGCCTCCCATGAATGGATCACCACATGGCTCATCCCCTCCAGCACCAAACAACAAAAAACACCACCAAAACTCCTGCCACCTCCCATCCTGGGTGGCCAAAGCCATGCGTCTCCCCACCGATTCAAACGCAAACCACCACTCAATGTGGCCTATGTTCTCGTCGCACTACCCGGGCCACCAACTGCATGACCGACCATGACTACTGACTGCTGATCCAACCACCTGACAGCACTCACAAAAACCCAAGAGTGATCCACCGCGCTATCCCCGCATTTCTGACCTCCGCCCGCAAAACTCTACTGCTGCGCAAAAGACGAACAAAAGAAGAACACCACAATACAAGATGAATCCCTAAACCAAACAACCACCAGCTGAGCTGGTAGATTTACAGTGACTGCACTTGAACCAGCATTTAGCAAATGGAAAAAAAACACAACTCCACTATACCCCACAAACTGCACAAATAAAACCCTATGCAGGTTAGGAAATCCTTATCAGTAACCGGTTAAATAACTAGCCAGCCACTGCTGGTAGAGAATTGAATATACCAAAATGCATTAAACTCACAGGCCATGCCAGGCTCCATGTGGCCAATACGCCCGATGGAGTCCTGTAGGCCTCTACCTTATCTATATTGGTGTTGGAGTTACTTACTGCAAACAAAGTGCTGAGAATGCCAAAATAAAATTCCCAGCAAAAGAGGGCTACCTGTGGGCTACATTGCCTTTTAAACCCCCTATGGACCCCAGGTCAGTACCCCACCTGGCCCCTTCCCCTTACCAATCAGCTCGTGCCCCTACACCTACATCAGATGACCTCAGTATGACTCATCCTATGACCTTACCAACCTCCCCCCACCCTATCTCCCTGTTCTCTACTCATTCCCCTCAGAGCCATCTGACAATTCTGGTTGCCTGTTAGTGGCAACCCTATTTGTACAATACTCACTCTAGTTGCATTCATTACCCACTCACAGTGAGTGGGCGTGGTGAACACCCAACCCTGTAGGTGCAGGAAACACACCACAAAGTAGCTTGGTGGTGTTGGCAAGCTTGCTTCAGCCATGTTTTAAGTACCTCTTCTGTTTATTGTGTATTATGATTTTCATTTCTGGGATTTACCTTTCACAGAGTGGGGGATTGCAGGGTGTTGAGGGAAGTGATGCTAATAATAATAACTCAAAGCTTCAGTCTATGTAGATCTTGTTGATTGGGATTCTGAGAGCATGAAATTTTTTATTCACTATCATTATTTATTGTATTTATTTATTTAGATTTTGTTGATCCGGTAAGCCCACCGGGCCTAGAAGTCCCTTTTTCAGGGGTGACCAGGAGGAGGGGGGGATACAGATGGTAAGCAACTGAGATTGAACCTTGAACCAGATTAAGCTGTTGATGGTATTTTTAGTAAATGAGGGAAATTTGGCCAGGACACTGGGGAAATTTCCCCTACTCTTTTCGATAAGTGCCATGCGATCTTTAACATCCACCTGAACTACCACGAATCCAGGCAGATGGGACCTCGGTTTAATGTCTCATCCAAAAGACGGCACCTCAGAAGTGCAGCACCCCTCTCATGCTGCACTACGGTGTCAGTATTGGGATATTATCCCAAATGCCAGATGTGGGAACTGAACCCACAGCCCTCTGTTCTCCCAGCCTCAGAGGGTAGTGTGCTACCTACTGAGTCACTGACACTTTCATCATATTCACATTACTTTTGTCAATATGTGTATAAGGCTACAGGTACACTATTTTATCTAATAATAACTAACCCCCAGCAACACTACCTATTATGGACAGTTTTTGTTATTATCTTCATTTCTGGGATTTTTTTTCCTACGGGGGGGGGGGGATCACAGAGTGTTCAGTACTGTCATAGTCATATTACTAGATTTAATTTCCACTCTTTGCCCTTTTTTGGTTACTGGATATTGTGTGCATGAAATTATTTGTTCACTCTTATACTGATAACACTTTTGTGCATGGGTAGGTGTGTAAGGGTACATGTACATTATTTTTCCAGTCATACCTATAGCCCCCTCCAGCACCAATGACATTCTACTCTATGCTGTGATGTACTTTGGGTTGGATATCAAATTTTCATAAAAGGTATTTTATGGCAAAACTATTACTGTATGCACCAAAACAGTATTTCTATGTGATCCTGCTGAAATCTTACCTGTAACTTGCCCTAAAGCCTCTAACAATTGTATGCCTGTGTGCTCCCTTCCTACATTTAAAAAAACAAAGAAACATAGACTTTGACAGCAGATAAGGACCGCTTGACCCACCTAGTCTGCCCATTCCCTATGTATTGGATAAGCTGCAGATTCTAGTTAACCATCAGCCTACTTCTTCCTACCATTCACTATAATTGCCTTAAGTCTGTCCCATGCATTCTTGAATTCCCCAGCTTTTTTGACCCCATGACCTCCTCAAGAAGGTGGTTCCAAGCGTCCACCACCCTCTCCATGAAAAAATACTTTCTGACATTGCCTCTGAGCCATCCTCCCTCTATCTTCAAACTGTGCCCCCTTGTTCATGTACATCTCATTCTCTCAAAGCTGTTCCTGTCTTGGACTTTGTTGATTCCCTTGAGGTGCTTGAATGTTTCTATCATGTCCCCCCTCTCCTTCCTTTCCTCAAGGGTATACAAATTAAGCTCTTTCAGTCTCTCCTCATATGGCTTCTGTTGCAGACCCTGCACCATTTTAGTTGCCCTCCTCTGGACCACCTCCATCCTGTCTATGTCCTTGCAGAGATGGAGGTCTCCAGAACTACATACAGTACTCTAAATGGGGTCTCACCATCTGTCTGTACAGCGGGATAACAACTTCCTGTTTTCTACTGGTGATGCCTCTCCCTATGCATCCCAGTATCCCTCCAGCCTTCCTTACTGCCTTCTCACATTGTTTTCCTACCTTAAGGTCATCTGATATGACTACCCCGAGGTCCCTTTCCATTTTTGTTGTTGTTAGTGTCTCCTCTTCCTGTTGTGTACTATTCCCCTGGGTTTTTGTTTCCCAGGTGCATTACTTTGCACTTTTTTGCATTGAATCTAAGCTGCCATATTTTTGACCATTCCTCCAACCTTGCCAAGTCCCTTCTCATCCTTTCCACCTCCCCTTGTGTATCAACCCTGTTGCAGATTTTTGTATAGTCTGCAAAGAGGCATACTTCTCCTTATAGCCCCCTCTGCAATGTCTCCTATAAAGACATTAAAGGCGACTGGTCCCAGTACTGAACCCTGTGGTACCCCACTAGTAACTACCCTTTCTTCAGTGTTCAGAGGTCTGTGGACCAGTATTAACATCTGAATTAGGTAACAACTATTTGCTCCAAATTGTGATGTTGTCATGGTGATCAGGAGGAAATCTATGTGTTGGAGGTTGTAAAGTGCAAATTGCCCTACTGCAATGTAACCAAACAGGAATGGAACCTGCTTTCTGCTCAGAATTCCTTTTAAAAGCGCAACATTTGAATTTGTTGTAACTTATTGAAGTGCTGCTCTTTTTATGTTCATTCTTGTGCTTGTGTAAAGTGAGCATATTGAGACAATAGTGGATTTGAGAGGTGTGTCACTGTTGGTCCAATGCAGGGCAGTATTCAGTAGGCTTAACAGTGTCAGACCAGTCATCAACCAGGCTGATCATGACATACTTCTGGGCTTGCTGGTTGGAGACTTCATGAAGTTCAACGAAAAGAGCTGCCCATATTACAGGGTGACTCTTTGCTTTAATCTGGATGATGCCATCCAGCAAGTGACTGATCTGTATCATGATCATTCTGTGCCATGTCCTCCACCCACATCACTCCTCCTCAACCTATGTTTTCCTCTTTTACCCAATCTAACCCTTGACCAAGTATCTCTTCAACTGCCTCATTTGCTTCCCATGTACCTTTTTAAAATATCCTACCCTCTGCCAAGTATCCTACCAGGAACTGAAGAAATCAGGTAAGCTGCAGTCAGTGTATTTCAATGCATTTTGAACTTGTATTCTCATAACTTGGTCATTTTTAACATTTTCCCTCAAATTTTCTACCTGCCCTTGTTGGGATCCCACCTCATGAAAGGGTAGGTGAAATTTCTGAAAGCTGGCCCAAAAGGTATCACTCTGCAAAACCACATTTCAGATAGGCTTTGGACATTTTCACCTGCTGGTTCAAGAGCTGGAGTCATTTGAAGACTATGTTGAAAAATGTGGGTCAAAGATTAAAAATCAACAACATTATAAAGGTACCTTTAAATTGTTCAATGCACTCTCATACCTTTTTAAATTTCTAGTATTTGGATCCCACATTTTCAGTATAGCCATTTTCTCAAACCAACTCATGAACATGACAGGTGCCACTTTTTGAATCCTGGCCAAAATGTGTTTTCAGATTTGTGCTGTGAAATGAATTTTCAGGCAGTACTTTATAACTTTCTAATGCCATGTTCAGAAGGAGGGCTCAAAAAAAGGCTATATTGAAAATGTGGGGTCAGATTGTCACAAAACAACCAAGTTATTTATGTTAAAGTTGTTTTTTCAACGTTTACACATAACATTGCGATGTGTGCAGATTCTGCCCCCCCATCTTCAACATAGCCCTCTTGTTACCCCACCTCATGAACGTGACAGATGTCATTTTTCAAATCACCTCCAAAATGTGTTTTTGCATTTGCTCCACAAAGTCAAATTTCGAACAGGATTTAAAAAGTTCCACCTACCATGATCATAAGGTGGCTTCATAAAAAGACAGTGTTGAACATTTGGGGTCAAAGTGTCAAAAAACAGTAAAGTCATGAGGAAACATTAAATGTTTTCACTGTTTACTCATAACTTCATGGCTTTTTTCAATTTGGGCCCCACATGTTCACACAGCCCTTTTTATGTTTGCTAGAAACATAGTGCGATGATCCAAAATGCAGTGGCATACAGTTGACAGGGAGAGCACTGCTTGAGTGACCAGCGCTCCCCCTCCCCACACACACACGCCTGCATGCATTGCATGCTCATGCGCTCTTACCTCTCCATGCACCTGCATGGCTGGCCAAGTGCCCAATCCCCGTCAGCTCTACTGTCCCCCACAGTCTGTATGGTCGACGGGGGTGCCCAATCCCCCATCGGCTCTACTGTTCCCCCCCCAGACTATTGGGTGTCACGCTGGGAGCCCACCCCAGCATGACAACAGGTCCTATGGCTGACAGGGGTGCCCAATCCCCCATTGGCTCCACTGCCCCCTCAACAGCCTTCCAGCTGCCACACTGGGAGCCCACCCCAGCATGGCAAACAACCAGCGTAGTCCAAATTAAAAAAAAAAACCTTCCCTAGCTGCTGTCTTCACCCCTCTCCCACCCGCACCCATCCACTGCTACTCTGCCTCCCCACACCCCCAACTCACCCCATACTTACCTCCAGAACTCAGCGCAATGATCTTCAGTGGACCAGGAACACGTCTGCACTCTTCAAAGCTGACCGCAAACTGAGGAAATGCCGGTAAGCTGTATAATGTAATGAATAGGGTTTTTTTCAACTTTGCTGCATATCTCAGGCATTTTTTGGAATTTTGGCACCAAATTTTGAACATGGGATTTTTGGGACCCCTCCTCATGAGTTCTTTCACTGTCATGGTGTTAATCGAGCCCAAAGGGTGATTTCATGGTAACTGAGTGAAATCACCTTTTGGGACTGATTAATGAAATGACAGTGCCAGTGTTCATAAGGTGGGCTCTCAAAAAGCCTATGTTAAAATATGGTGAAAAATTCTAAAAATGACTGTTTCCTCAACATTAAATTCTGCGCTGTTCCTTCGCAGCTCATAGGTTCATGAATTTTTAATATTTTCACTCCAGATTTTCAACATTGCCATTTTACCATACCTCCTTATGAGACGTACAGCTGTCATTTCTCACTTCTCACCCAAAATGTGTTTACGCACATGTAGCGCACAATGGCGCAGTCGGTGTGCAAACTCAATGTATGGGACTCATTAAGAAAATCACAGTCACACTGTTCATGAGCAGAAGTATTGAAATGACTATGTTAAAAATTTGGTGAAAAAATTCCCAAAAATGACTGCTTTATGAGCGTTTGTTGTGCTGATCCTATACACGCTCATAAGTTTGCAAATTTTCAAATATTTTCACTCCAGATTTTCAACATTGCAATTTTACCACACCTCCTTATGAGCAGTACAGCTGTCATTTTTCACATCTTGCTTAAAACATGTTTCCATACATGGCGCGCACAATGGCGCGTAGTCGGTCAAAGAAATCAATGTATGGGACACATTAAGAAAATCACAGTGACACTGTTCATGAGCAGAGGTCTTAAATGGCTATTTTGAAAATTTGGTGAAAAATTCCTAAAATGGCTGTGTTACGAAAGTGAGCATTATAGTTTCCACGCACCTCGTAAGTTCATGAATTTGTAATATTTTCAGTCCAGATTTTCACCAGTAGCATTTTCCACACTTCCTTATGAACAGTACAGCTGTCATTTTTCACAACATGGCTGAAATGTCTTTTCACACTTTCAGCACAGAAATGCATGGTCGCTGTGGGAAATCATTGTTCGGGACAGATAAAGAAAATCACAGTGACACTGTTCATGACCGGAGGTCCCAAAATGCCTGTATTGACAATCTGCTGTAAACAATCCCCAAACTAATTACATTATGGGTGCACGTTGCACAGTTTCTATGCACAATCATGATTTCTCCAGTTTCTTTTTATATTTTCACTGCAGATTTTCAACACTGCCATTTTTTACACCTCCCCATGAACAGTACAACTGTCATTTTTCACATCCTGTTCAGAATGTGTTTTTGCACCTGTGGTGACAAATGCCATAGTCACAGTGCAAAAGCAGCTTTCGGCTAACAAACTGATATTGCCACTGTTCATGAGGTGGGGGTCACAAAAAACCCATGTTGAAAATTTAGAGTGAAAATACCAATGAATGCCTGAGGCGTTAGGGTTTCCGACCATAACACCCCACCCTGTAGAGAATGACAGGCATCAGGGCTGTGACTTGGGATTGTCACCTGCAATGCTCATACCATTCCACCCCCAACCCCACCCTGCAGCCACTGAGAGGCATTGAGGTGTGCCTTGGACTCTTCAGCCCAAAAGTTCACCCCATTCTCCTATACTGCACCCATCTCACAATATTTCCTGATGGAATGGGGTGCGCATAAAGGCCAAACACCCCAAGGCACACCATGACACTTGTCGGTGTCTGCACAGTAGGGTGTGGTGAAATGGTGTGGCCATTATGTCTGATGACCCAAAGGCACACCCCAATGCCTGTCACTATCTGCAGGGTGGTGATGGGGTTGGCTTCAGTTCAATACTTCACTGCCTTTCTGATTATGTAGCTCTATAACTCCTACACTACCAATGCCAATGCCAGCATGCAAACATTCGGCATTGACAAATGCTTGTTTTACACCACCTGATGAACATGACAGGTGTCATTTTTCAAATGCCCTGTGAAACATGCTTTCACAGTTCCTCTGTGAAACCACCTTTTGAACAGCATTTAAACAATCCACCTGTCTTGATCAAAACTTGGGATCATAAAGAGACTATGTTGAAAATTTGGGAACAAACTGTGAAAAAACAACTAAGTTATGAAGAAACATTGAATTGTTCCAATGTTTACTCATAACTGTAGTATGAAGATTTTGGCCCCTAATGTTCAATATATCCCTTGTGTTATCCCATCTCATGAACATGACAGATGTCATTTTTCAAATCCCCTCCAAAACATGTTATTGCAGTCTCACTAGGAAATCACCTTAAGGATAGGATTTTAAAAATTCCTTCTGTCTTGATCATTACACCAGATCATTAAAATACTTTGTTGGAATTTTGAGACAAAATGTGAGAGCCCACTGAAAATTAGGTATTGTCTCTCTGCTGTCCTATCCTGGATAAATAAAATATAAAAATGTGTAAAAGCTGGACAGCACTGAAAATGACATATGCATCACATCTGGTCAAACTTGGGTAAATACATAGTAAAAATGTTAAAAGCAGGACCCCATTACAGCAGAGTCCCCACTGAACTATGCATTTATGCTGCTCTATCCTGGAAAAAATACATTGCAAAAGCTGGTCCCACTGAAAATGTAACTTGTCTTTCAGATGTGCTATCCTCATTAGTCAGCTACTTTACATGCAGCTTCATGTATTTATGTGACAGCAGTGTGTTTTGTGCAGCTTTGGTCAAACCATTAAATTAGCTTGCTACTAGCAGCGCATGGTAAATTCTCTATTGGCTACTTTTGCATGGAGAGTAAAGTCAGGCATTGTTTGAACTTCATGTTGTGGTTTTGAAATACTGTCATTCCAGGTGAAGCAGTGTAGTGAACACACCGAAGCAGCAGTAAAGTATGGTGGCGCTACCAAGAACTTCCTTGACCCTCCTGTGTCAAGATGAAGGGGAGCTCAAGAGACAAAGGACAGAACAGCTATACAATGTTGTAGATACAGGTACAGTGATACCTGAAACTCACAAAGAAGTCTCTCTTAAAACAATATTCCACAAGTTAGAAGACTTGTTAAATGCAGAAACAAGACTGTTGTACAACAAAGCAACATTAACAATGTATATTGTGGTGCAGAGATTATCGAGAGGCTTGTGTTTATTTAAAACACCTTCTATGAATCCTCACAAATGGAGACAGAAAGAGAATTGGGAAAACGTATTGAGAAACTGATCTTTTGTATTAATTGGTTTACTAATTAAAGGAGATGAAACCAATTTGCAGGAGGTTCAGGAAGAAACTGTCTCTTTTAAAAGAAGGAAATAATCACAAGCCTTGCCCTGAGTTCACAGAATTTGAAAGCAAGTTAAGAATAAGAACTGATAAGGTTGAAAGTGAAGTTAAAAAGAGGAAAATGAAAAGATTTCAAAGGGATTTAACCCTTACTGTGCCACAGACTGATATATATGTCCAAAATTCCTATACATTCTAATTCTGTCGGCAGCCTAATAGTTCTTGGACTATGAATCTGGTCGTGTCTATAATTGGGAGAAGTCCAGAAGCTTCAGCAGCGGTTGCTCAAGAAATAGAAGTAGTGGTAGCAGGAACTGAGCAAGAAGCAAAAGTAAACTAACAGGAACCAAGATGCTGATTCCTCTACCTCTCTTAGTACCAACAAGGAGCTAAGGTTGCCACCTTTGGATGAGGCAAAAAACGGATCCTAAGCTCCGCCCCTTGCCCCACCCCTTTTCTTGACTCATCTTGCATTGTTCATCCTAGAAGGCCATTTGATCAATAAAAAGCAGCAGTTCAACAAAAATAAGATACTGTACCTGTTAAAGTTACTTTCCTAGATTCTTCCTAGTCATTCATTTACTTACATATTTATTTATTTATTGACATTGGATTACCAGATAAACATAAAGAGATAAAAGAAATCTCATCTAGAGCTAGATCTGGGTGGAGACAAGGAAAATACTGTAAACTGCATACAACAGTATACATGGTATATAATAATACATAATAAAGAAATTGTTTCCTGTAATGTGTACTTTTTTGGCTCCATTCCCTTCTCATGCCCACAGCACTATTTCAAAGCCAAAGAAGTGATCACACTTTTTTCTTGAGGAAAAAAAATAATTTAAAACATTTAAAAATGCCTAAATTCTGTTAGAGATGAAAATGTTTACCAGCAAATGAAAGTGGAAGACAACTGGCTCTGCTACTGTTACAAAAGGTGGGGGGCAGCTGTGCTGCTATGCCACTTTAAGATGCAATGGTAGGTTAAGTAAATGCTAATGGTGTTAATGGCCATACTTTACACCTCCCAAGCTGACTGCTTTCACAAACGAAGGGCTATATTGACATCAGAACTTGTTTGTAACCTGGACATGCAGCTGAAACAATTAATGATATGACAAAATGTGTTTCAAAAGCAAGTGAGCACTCAAAATGGCTCAAAATCCTGCTCAGCACAGAGCAAAACTGGATTACCTGATAGGGACCCTGAAAATCTGATCACCAGATAAAAAAACCTTAGAGGTGGCAACCTTGCAAGGAACAAACAGTGTATGTTTTACAGATGGGGGAAGGGATTATCCTAGGATCAAGAGACCCCTCCCAAACAGTTGGTCATGGTCCAATCAGCAAAAGAAGACAATGGAGGGGGGGGAGAATACAAGCAACCAGTCAACAAATCAGCAAGAGTAACAAACTTAAAGAAGTAATTAATATTTCAAACATTCAATTAACAGAAATGCAAACTTGGGTTCTGCCAGAAGGCTTAAATACTATACGAGCTACGAGACCAGAATACTTTTAGGTGACAGTGGAGTTGTTCAAATTCCACAGAAAGTTTAAGTTAAGGACACATTTCAGAGACAGTACATTAACTCCTGAAACAACTAGAGTTAGTGATTTGGAGGAGAGTAACCATATAGATAGTGCAATTATGGACAATCAATATGTTTAAAATTCAGTTTGTGATGAACATGTGCCTTTGAATTCGAGTCACATTGAGTCTAATTTGAATTTTGCTTGGAATTTGTTTGAAAGTGAAAATGAGGTTTCAGATATTGAAGGGGTGGAAGTAAGTATGAGTGCCACTACTTAGCATTTACAGTAATACAGGCTTTAAACTTAAAAATTTACTTACATGACTCCATCTACATTAATACCAGCTGTAGAGGTTTTACAAAATGTTGTCTCTACTAAGATTAGTGAGTTATTTTTGAAGACTGAATCAAGTAACATTTACCACAACCTTGCTACCCTTGAATTCAGAGCTCTGGAAGAATTGAGAAGTATGTGAGATATAATGAAACCAGTAGACAAGTGTGCTAGTGTTGTGGCAATGTCATGTGAGAAATATAAAGAGGAAGTTTTAAGGCAATTAAGTAATAGACACAATTACAAATGTTTAGGGGGACCGGACTATTGTCTTTAAAACAAAATTTGACAACATTGTAAATGAAGCTATTAGGAATGGTCAGCTTACATATGGTGAGGCTAATTTCATTAGAGTTAAAACCTATATTTGTACCACCTTCTCTTTGCTGCCAGATGTCCATAAGCATCTCACCAGTCCACCTGGATGATATATTGTCTCAAGGATAGGTTCGGTGGCTGAGAATTTGTCAAGGTATATAGCTTTTTCTTGAAAAAAATTATGTTTTGGACATCGTCCCATCTCTGGGACACAATAACTATTTTGAATACATTCCAGGATTTGAACTGGCAAGAGACTTACGTCTTTGTTAAAACTGATGTAACATCAGTCTATACAAACATCCAACAACATTTAGAGATAGAGGCCATATGTCACTTTCTCAGAAGAGAACAGGGAACTCACCTGCCAGTGCCATCTGATTTTCTCCTCCAGGCTGCGGATTACATACTGTACCAGAATTATTTCTCTTTTGATAGTGAGTTCTTTGACCAGGTCCAGGGTACAGTGATGGGGGCCACAGCAGCCCCCTTTTGTGCAAACCTGTACCTGTCCTGATGGGAGGAACAAGTTATAGTCAATGCAGCTGGTAATCCACACTGGGGATGGGCGGGATTGTTAGCTCATGGCACCACTTCATAGATGATAATATTCTTGTCAGGTTCTGTTTCAGAAGTTGAAAGTCTTATATCATGGTTAAGAACCAATGATTTCAATCTGTATTTTATGCATACAGTGAATGCCACCAGCATTTATTTGTTTTTATTTTTGTTGACTGGGAAGGAGGAGTAGACACATCTGCCTGTTTTCAGCCTTGGCCCGGGGGAGAGGGATACAGATGGATGTCAACTGACATTGAACTAGATTAAGCTGAATAAGCAGATTAAGATTTAAGTTTTGGACATCAGATTCTCCATTGATGAATTTGGTGTCATACACAGTTGCACTTTTTACAAAAGGACGCAGCAGGAAAATCCTTGCTACATGCTGAGAGTGGTTACCCCGTCCCTCCTCTCTGACACATCCTCTCCCTGTCCCCTGTTCCACTGCCCCCTTCTCCTTCTTCCCTTCTGCTCTACCTCCCCATACTCCTCTCACCCAACCTTCTCACCCTATTCCAGCACCTATTCCCATGTGTTTTGACATCACTATTCATGGTCCCACTCTGACAAATCTTCACTGTAGCCACTGCTTCACAGACCCCTCTCCTGACTCCTTCTATTCTATATCTCTGCACCTCTTTCACCTTTATCTCTCACCTCACCCTTGGTACTAGCTATATCTTCTAATTACATCACTATGTGGCACCCCATACCACTATACCATTGCCTTCTCCCTTTCCCTCCCTACCCTACCACTGCCTCTGCATCTTATCCTCAATCTTCTGCCTATTGCTCAGCTCCTATACCCCTACCATGGCCCTGTATGTTGTTTGACATGACAATTAGTACTCTTAGTTCCTGTATGCATTCTGAATTTTGGCTTGGATTGATGTGTATATATTTATGAATTGCTTTCACTCATATTGTACTTTGACACTGTTGACCCTATGGCATATGATTTCACCCTTATTTATATCTTTCATTGTATTTTTCACTCTTTTCCTGTATTACATACTGTATCTATTATTTTAACTTGTCCATCCGGGACCACCTTGTAAATGAGCTTGCTCAATTGTGCTTTCTCCTGGTAAAATAAAGATTGATTGATTGATTGCTTGATTAGAAGTATCCTTGTGGGGTAGTTCCTCAGGATTAGGAGGAACTGCTCCACAAAGAGATCACGTGATGAGCTGATCGGGGAAGGAAGCATTGAGCAGAGCTCCCGGGCCCTATTAATTTAACTGCTTTACAAAGCTACTCTAGACCCTGTGGTGATAGCCAAAATAGAGGGATTAACCCCCTAGGGTTTCCTTTTAGCTTTGTTGAAATTCTTTTTTCAAAATCTTGGTTGCTTACTTACGGTACTATAGCGGCTCACGGAACCAGACGCAATGTCCGAGATGAAGTATGAAGCTCCCAAGGGCCTGGAGGCTCGAGCACCAGCAACGAAGCACCTGAAGCCCCCATCACCTGTCCTGGAAGACCCAGGGTCTAGCTCTGAGAATGTAGGAGGAGGTCAGACATCACCCGAAGATATTGCAGAGATTAAAACCTTGCTTCGGGGACTAGTCACGGACTTTTCGTCAGTTAAACCTACCCTGCAAGCTCTGGCCCAAAGAATGGGGGACGTGGAAGTGCGTATGGCCTCTCAGGAGTGTAAAGTTCTTTCTCAGGAGCAGGATCTGGTGGCTCTCCATAGGCAAGTTAAAAAATTAGAGGATCAAGTCGAGGACCAGGAATCTTGAAGCCGAAGGAACACTTTAATCCTGGTGGGTTTACCAGAGTGATCGGAAGGAGCATACTGCATCACTTTTATTCAGGAGATGTTAATGAAGCTCGTAGGTCCAACACCATATGGCGATTCTTATAACTTGGAAAGGGCCCACCGCTCTCTCAGAGAGGTACCTCCACCAGGGGCCAGACCGAGGGTCATCATCATGCGTTTTCTAAATTTTAAAGAGAAGACACATGTCTTAAGCAGAGCCAGAGCACTTAAAAATCTGCAGTGGAATGGTGCGCCCTTGTCAGTGTTTCAAGACCAAACCTCAGCGATTCGGGAGAAACAAAAGGAATATGGGGACATTAAGAAAAAGCTTTATTTGGTTGGAGTGAAGTTTAGATTCCAGTATCCTGCCACTTTGGTTGTGAAACTACAATCTGGAGATCGGAGGTACCTAACGGCGAAGGAGGCGGCTGAGGGACTGAGACTGGAATTCCCGGATTTGTTCAAATCAAAGACCTGAATAAGCTCCGCAGGGAAGGCACTAACCAGAAGTGGTTCTTTATAAGGTTTTGGACATTTTAAGGACTGTTGGGCAATAACGAAGCATTGGCTTAAATAATCAGTTGGGAGGGGGGAAACGGGACATGAAGGAAAGAAGAAGAGAAGAAGACTAAAAGGAAGAGAAGCAGGGAGACAAGAAAGAAAAAGAGTGGAAGAATGTAAGTACTCCCCCTTCCCCCTTCCCCTCTCCCCCTTCCTCTCTATCCCTCCCCTATCCTCCTCCTTCCCCCTTTCCCCTTTTTTCCCTTTACCCCTTTCCCCTTTTTTCTTCTTTCTTGCAGCATTTCCTTCTGAAGATTGAGGAGGAGTGTTAAACCTGTTCTGCTGAGTATTCCTTCTATATTAACTTTAGCTGAGCCAGTGGTCTAGGAGGGGACTGATTGTTCTTAGTTAGATCTGAGAAACCATGGCTCAGCTGGACTGTATTGTATCTCAAAGGGAACTGTAGGTCCATAATATGTTCTTGATGTTAATTTGAGATCTAAGGAGTTTAGATTTTAAGTCTATGACCTCACCGAGACATGAATATATGACTCTAAAAAGGGATGCTATATTCTTTCCCAACTGTGTAGGGTGAATGGTATTTACTTTAGCTCAAGATGTCATTATTGTCCTTTTTAATTTTATACATTATGGTAGAGGATACTTAAAGCTATGAGGGTAAGCCATAGGGGGTGATTCGGGAAGATGGGCCTATGTTCAAGGGAATGTAAGCAGTTATAAGGGTGATACTAGGGCTCTAGAGGGTCCGGGGGCTTGCTCACCGGATAGCTCATTTACGTATCCATCTGAGTTAGGAGGACGATCCAAGGATCGGGGACTGAACAGGGGGGTGGGATTGTGGGAAATGGGAAAAGAGAGAGTCCAAGGTTTTTTATATTTGTTAAGGCAGATTCTGTTGGTGTGGTATCCAGGGGTGTAAACAAAATTGCATGATCAACATCAGAATTATTACTTGGAATGTTAAAGGCCTCAGAAGGCGGAGGAAAAGGATGTTGATATTAAAGTACATCCGCCAACTGGGAGCTCAGATCATCGCCCTGCAAGAAACACACCTTCTTAAGGAGGAATTGGGTCTTCTTATAAAACTATGGGTAGGACAGGTTCTAGGAGATGGAAATGCCAAAGCTTCAGGGGGAGTAGCTGTTTTGATTGGGCGAGATTGTCCATTCATAGTCTTACAAACTAAAATTAGAGAAGACTGCAGAGGGATTTATGTTACGGGTACTATTATGGGTAAAGTGTTATCGATTGCTTCTATATATGCTCCTACACCATCCAACCCTGACTTTTTTGCCTCGATAGAAGTTGATATAGCTCTACTTCCATCCCATCCTCTAATCCTAGCAGGAGACTGGAATCTCTGTCTCAATAATAGGGTGGATAAAAAAACCCCATCCAATAGTCCACCTTCTATAGCACAGGCAGCCTTGGCCAAACTTCTGGAAGTTGCGGCTCTGGTTGATCCATTTATGGTCTGTAACAAGGGGGGACACACTATGACCTTCTATTCTGAGGCGCACAAAACCCATTCAAGAATTGATTTCTTTTTGGTTAACAAAGAAGCAACTCAGAGAGTAAGGGAGTTGATTACCCACACTAGAATTCTGTCAGACCACTCTCAGTTCAGTTAACCTGGGTGATAAAATCTCTCCAATGAAACCATACCGATGGAGGTTTGATGATTCCTTATTATTGGACGAATATATGCTAGCTAAATCAGAACAGGTACTGGTGGAAATTATTCAGACCCAACTTCCTACACTTTCAGATAGCAGACTAAGAGGCCTACCTGTAAGTTTTATATTAAGGTATGGTTCAGAGATTTACAGCTAGGAGAGCTCATATGAGAAGGCGAGGAAGAGTTTATTCTGGGTGCTATTAACTCTCTCGGCTCCCTAGGGCACTACAGAAGGGCTAGATTTAGAGCTTAGGAGCTTAGAGAGGAGATGGCAAACATCCTTTATGGTAAGTTAGAGCGGTGGTCAGAAAAGGTGCATATAAACTATCTAATGCAGAGGATGCTCCAGGAAGGCTTCTTGCTAATAGAATAAAAGAATGGGGCGGCTCAGGTAATTTCATTTATAAAATACCAGGGAGAAACAATAACAGAGCCCCAGAAAATGGCTGATACTTTTGCAGCCTATTTCGAAGGGATTTATCAAGGGGGGGGTCTTGGCTAGTGAGGGGGGACATTAAAGGGTTCTTGAAAAATATACCTCTTCCGAGGTTGGATCAAGGACAAGTCCAGTGGCTAGCGGCCCCTATCTCAGAATTGGAAATATTAGAGGTGATCAATTCACTTCCGAATGGTAAGACACCAGGACCTGATGGTCTAATGGCTCAATTCTATAAATCTCATGCTGCAGTTATATTGCCTTTATTGAAAGACTTATTTGTAAACATTATGCAGGATGGGGTCCCACACCCGCAGCTGTATCAGGCCTATAGAACACTCATTCCAAAACCAGAGGAAAAACCCAAAGAACTCCCTGAGAGTTATAGACCTATTGCCCTGATGAACTGGGACTTGAAATTGTTGACAAAGATACTAGCAAATAGAATGTTGAGGTTTGCCCCTGGTTTAATTAGCCAAGAACAGCTGGGGTTTATGCCAGGTAGAGGAGCTCATGACGCACTTAGGAAACTTCACCATATATTACATAAGGCCTCTACTTCTAAGCTACCTATGGCGGTAATTGCGCTTGACGCCGAGAAGGCCTTTGATAGGGTCTCTCATGATTTTCTATTCGCAACCATGGGATGTATGGGTTTCCTGGAGGATTTTCTTAAGGGTATAAAAAATTTATACACTGCTCCTATGGCTAGGATTTTATGTAATGGCTATTTATCGAAAGAAATTGGTTTAGACAATGGGACCAGGCAGGGATGCCCCCTTTTGCCAATATTATTTAATATTTACTTGGAACCCTTGTTAAGGGCGATTCAAAAGGATCCAGCGGTACAGGGGATTGTTATTGGGGGACAGAAATGAAACTATCTGTTTTTGCTGATGATATTTTGCTGCACCTCCAGGAACCGTCAGAGAGTTTCAGGTGGATCCTAGATATAGTTGAAAGATTTTCTAGGGTGCCAAACTACAAGTTAAACCTGAGTAAGACACAGGTTCTCCCTCTTACTCTATTTACTTATAAAGCTGATTTCGAACCACTCCAAGTGAAGTGGTCCCCAAGAAAGCATAAGTATCTTGGCATTTGGATCACAGCTAATGAGGACGAAGGCCTTGAAGCAAATCTAGGAGAGATGCTATCAATAATCAGAATGGATATAACCAGATGGAATAAACTCCCTCTAAATTGAACAGCAAGACTGAGTCTGGTTAAAATGAATCTATTGCCTAGACTTCTGTATCCAATACATTTATCCCCATATATCATCCCTAAGTGTTGGTTTATTAAAATACAAAAGCTTATTTCTAAGTTTTTGTGGAATGCTAAACCCCCTAGAAGAAAATATAATATTTTGCGACTACCTTATAACATGGGAGGCCTCAAAATTCCGGACTTACTAGTATATTATGTAGCTGGTCAACTTGGGTTAATGAGTCGGTGGTGTAGGCCGGTGAATGAGGGGGGATATATCCCAACCTGGCTCCAGGTTGAGAAGCAAATCATTTCGGATATGGGTCTTTCCCCAGAAGCGGTATTGTTTTTTAATCCAGGAGATCTACCGGATGGGGGAAAACAAACCCCAATTTATAAAGCAATGCTGGCCTGGTGGACTCTCTTGTCCCCAAATCAAAGAAAATCCCCAAAAGCTTCTAGGGAACAACCCCTTTTGGGAAATCCGAATATGCTTATCGGAGGGCAAATAATTAAAAGACAATGAGCTACTCTCCTCCTCAACTCAAGGTGGGCGGACTTTATAAAAGGCGATAAAGTGGTTCTCCCAGACCAGTGCAAGAACCTGAACTTCTTTATGAAAATACAACTTACTAATTTGATGCAAAAAATGGAAAGGGGGTGGGATAGACTTCATGATATTTCATTTACATGGAGCGCCCTTAAGGAGGTAAACTGTGCAAGAAATCCTCTGTCTAAGATCTATAGGTTATTACTAGATTTCTTAAGTGGGGGCTCCTCCGTAAAGATTTCATACTGGGATAAACAAGAGGATATTAGCCCTCAGGGACCTGATTGGAAAGAAGTATGGAGAAGTAGTAGATATATTTCCATTCCTAAATATAGGACCATGCAATTTTTTGTAGCTTCTAATATATGTTATACCCTACTAAGCTATCTGCTAGGGGCCTCAGACAGACAGACCTATGCTTTAGATGTGGTGCAAACCCAGGGGACTTACTCCATGTATTATGGCACTGTTCCAAAATTTCTCCCATTTGGGAGCAAATTAAACACAATATGGACCCAGTGGTGAATTATGAAGAATTTATAGTGCCTAAGATTTGTGTACTGGGGGACATGTCAGACATCTCTAGTACGCTTATTAAAGGCCACATTTCTTTAATGTCCTCATTGGTTAAAGCATTTGTCTTGAGGCATTGGAAAAGCGACTTGATTTATACATATGACCAATGGGTGGAAGATTTGCTGATAATGTTGACTAGACTTAGAAGGCAAATGCTTCGAGGTGGACGAAAGGCAACTTATGATAAAAGATGGAGGGCTTTAGAGGTAGTATATACCCTACAGTATAAAATACCTCAGACAAGGGTCTGTCTGTTGGAAGGTACATAATTAATGATATGCGGATAGGGAGTTGATATTTTAGTAATAGTGGTCTCACTTAACTACTGTTAGTTTATTGAAGCATATATGCCCAGTTTAAATTTTTTTTTTGTTAGAATCGATAGTAGGTGCCACAGAATCTGCCAGATTTTGGTGAGGGGGGGGGACTCTCTTTTTTCCCTTGGGATGCAGCTGCAGGGTATTACCCTGAGGATCCTATATGTGATACAAGGCCCTATAGACACAAAAGGACATTTGGGATACAGAGTTTGATGCATGAAAACATCTCTTTGGTAGGGGTTGTCCTAGTTATTACAATATAAACTCAGATATGAACAAGCTGTTAGAGGGTGTGCAACGCAGCTGTGTATGTACATAGTTATTGATTGTACATAGTGGCCATATTCAGTTTTGGGGTGTGGGCCTGGGGCTATCCTGGGTATATGTGTATGTTTGTCTAATGATTATTGAAGGAAAAACACAATAAAGAAGATTATAACAAATTAGGAGGAACTGCTCCACAGAGATGAAATTTGAATCACAATGTCAGGAACTGAAAGAGTGTTACAGAGCCCATGGATATGCAGGAAAAATGATCAATCAGACATGCAAAAGGGCAAAACCAACACCAAGGAAGTCCCTGTTATTCCCTAGAATGGGCAAGAAAGATGTTAAACTACATTTCATCCTAGTCACTAAGAACAAACTGTAGCCGAGGAAAATAAGGGGCATTGTTTTGAAGCATTGGCCTGTGTTGCTATCCAACCATAATCTGACTAAAATGGTGGGCCATGGATTTCTTTTTCAAGGGACCTCAACTTGAGGGATCTTTGAACACTAAGTCATTACACTGAACCTAGGACAGAAAACTGGTTAAAGAGTAGGCCCATTGACTTTTTTGCTTGCAAAAGGTACACAACATGCAAGTTTGCAGTAAGTGGCAGATGGATCCAGGTGGAAGTGTAGGTACATGTTGGTGGAAGTCTGGCAATGTTCAAGCTGCTATACTGAGTATGACATCCATGCTGCCTGGTGCTCCTGCAACAAAATTTACAGGGGTAGGACCACCAGGCAGCTAAAGGTCAGAGTGTAAGAGTATTTAAGAGCCATACATAATGGCTGTGATAAGAGTACTTCAGGCACTTATTTTAAAAATTACCACATAGAAATCTAGGAAATTTAACATTTGTGGCACTAGAATATGTGCCCAAGCTGCTGCAAGGAGGTGATTGACTCAAGAAATTATTGAAGAGGGAGTCATGGTGCATATTCCACCTGAACAGCCTATTAGTTAATTAGCTAAATTGCATTCTGAATTGAAAGACATTTCTGGAGTGATGAAAAATGGTTCAAAAATGTTCTCTCTGTTTTCTTCACACAGGTTTAGTTACAGAGCTTTATCATTACTGATGTCCTTGTGACCATCTATGGACACACTATGAGTTAATACCATTGCTATTTTTTGGACTTACAATATGGACATTTTCCCAGTTTTCATAATGTCAACATTTTTGAATGTTTCTTGAAATGCTTGGTGTTCTGTTTTATGTTTATTAACAGAGTATGGTTCAGACTACAGGAATATTAGCTAACATGTCATTGTACTGGAAAAGTTTACACAGTTTTGAATTGATTCCCATGCCAAATGCAAATGGCTTGGACAGCTTCCTAATGGTAACACTGCTGCCATAGGAGCTGAGTATATTACTTGTACCAATTTTATGAATTCATCCTCAATCCCAAATGTGGTCAATACTTTAAGTAAGTAAAGTCATTCAACAAAGTCAGATTTCTTTTCTGTGTACAAAGCTACAACTGCTGAGGGGTCCTCCTGAGATTCTGTTGCCCACATCAGGTTAACTAGTCTCCTTTGGCCTGCCCCATCATTCCTTGCTACAACCTCACATGGTCAGGATGGACTAGTAGTGGCAGCACTATATTTAGTCAATTTGCTAAAATCATGGCCACAATTTTGTAGTCAACATAAAGAAGGTAGTGGGGCCAACAGCTGGAGCATTGGATGGGGGTCCTTCCCTTTGTTGCCTACGACTGTTATTGTAGCTTCTCTTAGCATCTCAGGAAGACAGCCCTTCTCCTTGGCCTAAAGGAAGGTGCATACCAGGGGTGTGCACAAATACCCATTTATACCCAATAGATTTCCACTGGGAAGCCATCAGGCTCAGGCACTTCCCTCTCTGCAACCCTCCTATTACCTCCTGTACATTTAGAAAAACTTCACAGAAATTTGCCTTTCCCAATGATAAACTTCATGAGACAAACTATGTGTAGTTAGCTTTTGGAGATGAGCAATTTTCACAAAGCCTATGACTTTGTTGTCAAAGCCAGCTATGCAAAGCATAGTGGTGGTTCTGAAAATACCAAAAATGAAGATCAATAAATAATAAAAAAAAAAATAAAATAAAAACTTCACTTGCCCTCCAAGCATGCCATCTGCCTCCTCTGCATCCCACCAGGATCCTGGTAAATGAGATCCACCACTGGTCACAGACAAAATTTTTGTCAAATGACCAGACAGCGAACTGGCAGATCAACCACATTTTGCAGTTAGCTGCCAGTTTTGTTTCAAGATAAGTGTTTACTTAGGGGAACTGCGCTGAACCCCCACATGAAGTCTGTACCCCTACACCCCAGTTAGGATCATCAACTCAGAGCTTATTCGGGGAGGTGCAGGACCCCTGACAGACAGTGCCAGGTTCCAGCTGGTTCTCTACAGCGATGTGGCACTGTTGTCACTGTAGGGAACCGCACTGTGGAAATGTCACTGACAGTACAATATACCAGTAAATGAAAATAACCCCCCTCTCTCAATCCACTTAGTAAGTGGGGCACCTAGCATAGCACTCTGATCTTCAGTTAGCTTGGGTAGGTGCACCAAACCCCAAACCCTTGTTTTGGTAGCAGATAGTCTTTCATAGATAGTACTCCCAGAAGTATCAGTTAATTTCATTTGGTTGTGTAGTCACCTTAACCCACTTTCTCAGCCCCAGTATCTTCATGTCTGCTACCATAATTTTTAACCTGAGAGCCAGTAATGTTAAAGGTTTAGCATGCTCATCCTTGCTTAATGCACAGAGATTTCATCAAATTGTTCATACATTTTTATCAAATTTTTACATGGGTGATGCTGAAGTGGGGCCAAAATCAAATAGTTATAGTACCAGTGCTTCCCCAAGATGCTTGAAAGCCTGCAATTCATTTAAGTTAATTCAGTTTTAATACATTGTCTTCATGCCTTAATTTTTAACATTTTAAAGAGATTCTTGGTCTCATCATTTGGCTGAATCATGATTAGCCAGACCACCACCAACAACAAGATGACCCCCTCGTCAATCAGATATCTACAACATAAATTTTAGCATGCCCATATGAGCTGAGGCCCCACTGCTTTCTCTCTGTCTTGTGCAAAAACCACTCTCTGGCTTCATCTTTTATATCTACTGTGCACTTTAAATTTTAACATACCAATATGAGCTGAGGTCCCACTGCATTCTCTCCAGGGGTGCTCCTGGCGTGTAACCAAAATCAAATACGTTGCACCTTATTCTTTAATCAGTTGGTTGTGTGGTTAGTTTTGTGTTGTGCCCCCCACCCCTTTATCTCATCTGAGAACTCTACCAGACAATATATTTTACTTCATCCCACAGACCATCAGATCCAGTTCTGTAAGGAATTCTAAATAACAGAAAGACAGATACAATAGCAAGTGCAAGACTTCCTCCATGACAAGATTCACTGACAAACAGTATGTTAACCTTTGGAATAAACAATCTGAAAATAATATGGTAAAGTATACAGGACCTCAACAAGGAAACATTTTCTTATAATTTAGAAAAGTATTATAATATAAACAAATGTGCTTAGAAGCACATAAGGTATACAGTACCATTGATGAAGAACAGATATTCATTTCTTTAAATCTGAATGAACAGCGTGAGAAAGCAATCCCTCTCTGTGTGGCACAGAAGAAACATTGTATGGTGACAAGTATGATGTCCCAACCAATGAGGGATAGTTGAGAGGTATGTTATTATTGTGTATATATAATACTAGTCAGTGAAGCCCGCTGAGGGATTTTTAACAAGGAGAAGGCTGGGCTAAGCACACTGCTGTGCTGTGGAGAGGAATGAGACAGCTGAATTGCGCTGATACAGTCTTTTCATTACCCAAAACAATTACTTCAGCAAGAACAGCATGAGACTTCATGAAATGTTTTTGAACTCAGATTCTAGATAGGAGACCCATTACATAACTCCTTCTTTGTGACCGCTGGTGACTGGAAGCAGATAGAAAGGCACAGCCAGAGGCACTATTCACTGGGGTTCAATGTTTTATTTTTTTTATCTGGATTGAGCACTGCACAGACGGGCCTATCTTTTAACTGCGCCAACAGGGGCCTGGTTTTCATCACTGATTAATAAGAGAGGCTCTCCATCATCTGACAGAGCTAAAAGGCTGATTCCCACAAGTTTCAGGCATAGGAATTAATGCTCACTCCAGTTTAGTATCACAGCCGTGTTTAAAATGCCTTGAATGCCTGTCCATGAAACTGAGTGAAGGGAGACGTACATGCAGCCTCTTGAACTCTGGGGCATAAGCAAGTTCAAGCAGAAAAAACAAGAAAACCAAAATTAGTGAGGACTTCTTTTGTACTGGTTGTATAACAGGAGAAGAAATGCATGTTTTATATTTTATTGTCTCTTGCTTGCAAGTATTTTTGTGATTATTAGTCAAGGAATTGTACTGTACTTTGGCATTTAGGAATTCTAATTAAGCAGGCTCAGCTGGAATGAATAGTTGACATAATACAGACTTTTTATTCCTTTAAAGCAAGAAAGAGAGAGACGAAGAAAGTTCCATAAACTTCTACACTTGATGGGAAAAGGTTTCACAGTCCACATGCTGCCAAATGACTGTTGCTTCTCAATCTTATCTTTACCACTTGAAGGAAATGTGATATTGTCTTTAAAAGGAGCAGATTTATTTGTTTTCATTATAAAATTTTTGGTTGGGAAAGGCAGACTGAGGCCAAAGCTGGTTTCTCAGTTTGATCCAGGCACACAAGGTGGTTAAGTGACTTGTTTAGGATTATACAGTATGCAAGTGGTGGCTGAGGGATCCACACCCAGGCCTGCAGGATCTCTAGATTTACAGCTTAGTGCTCAAGCCACTAGACTATACTGCCTTCATGTGGATACTAGAATTGTACACTGTTCTCAAGATAACTATCCTAGATTTGTTTACAAAGTTTCTCTTAATGCACACCCTGTGATTTTGTTTGGCTTGCTAGCTGCTGCTGTAAAGTCTGCTCCCTCTTAAAGCTGCTTCAGATCAGTACTCCCAAGTCTTTATCCTAAACAGATGCATCACGTAAATGAACTCTACATATATCTGCCTTTGCAGTTAAAGTTTCTCAATCAAGTGATATCTATTCATTTATTTTCTTCCTGTAATTTTATTGCATTTTTGGATGCTATGTGAGGGTTGTAATGAGTGTGTATGTACAGTACTGCTATCCCCCTTGAACCCTCATGAGAATGAGATTTCATATTTGATGAGGCCATACTAGACACAGGCCTCAAAATCCAGCATCATTGCTCCATTAAATATTGAGCCAGGGTAGGGAAGAGGGCACAAGTTAGGCAGCTTGCATTTTTTGTTTATGAAAGGTTAGCCTCCCTGAAGGTGGCCTAGGGGAAGTGTTAGTGGCAAGCAGTGCTGCTACATCAAGGTATTTCACCATAGGCACTTTGTAAAGTAAGTAACTTACCTAAAAATGTATTTCCAGTATTCAGTAAAATAATTTAAATATATATCACTCACAAGTGAATGTGTATTTAATTAATTTCCATGTTTATTTCCCATCAGTCTTTATTATTAAGGACATTTGCATGAAAACATCAGGCCTGAATTTTCAAAAGTCTGGTTGCAGGACTTGTAGTAGTAGTTCTGCCACAGTTGGGTCACAGCAAATGTGCCCAAAAGGTTTGAGGGCTATTTTCAAACATTGTGATACTTTTGTCACACCTTAGTCACATTATGGCAAAAAATGGCACTTGTCATCATTTTGACTCATGCCTCATTTCTTGATGCACATCTTGCTACACTTGTGACAGGAAATTAGAACCACATTTTCTGTGGTCTAACATTCTTGTCATAGGTAGAGCAAGTGTGGCTGAATTGTGCTGCAAATGTCTGACAATTCAGCCCATTGTCTTTATCCACTAGTCTTTGTATAATCCTAATGCAGCCCCATCCCCCTGCAGTCATAATTCTGTTTGTGACATCACCATCTGTTGCCATGAAAATTATACTGATCTCACAAACAGAGCATTATGACTTCAGCAGGGTGAACAACAAGAGAATGAGAAGAAGTCTGAGGCACAAACATCCTGGTTTCATGTAGATGTTCTCAGTAATAAAGAATGAGCAGAGATAGGGCACTAGGTTTGGACAGTGTCAACAAGAACAGCATTGACAATAACCGTGATGTTTAAACAGCACTGCCAAGAACAGTGCCAGGTACAAATGCCGTACAACACAATGGTACCACTGGTAGTGGTCAAAAACCACACTGTCGACTGTTACCAGTGCTAAAAAGCACACTATTCACTTTTGTTTAGAAGGACCCCCGGACTTAATATAACCAACTGGGGGGGAGATCTCAGGGTAAAGGAGAAACTTGGGAAAGGGATTTTTCTGTGAGGCGGCTAGAAAAAAAATACACTTTGGAGTGGGGGAAAAAATTTAACTGCATCTGTTGGGAGACCATGAACAAAACCCTGATTTCTCGCTCTGTGCTGCCTGAGCTGCTGCTGCCTTAACCCACTCTGCCACAAGACCAGCTCAGCCAGCTAGTGCACTTTTCTTTTACTTGTGCACCCTCAACAGTTCTTGAATAGCTACAGGGGTAGTGGTAGTTGCTATACAGTATTCTTTCTTTTTTTTTTTTTTTTACAATTAATAGTTTTTATTGTTTGAAATTTTAGATTTGACAAGCAATTGGCAAGCTGGTATGGCACATACCATTTTGCAACACCTGAAATATACAATCCTGGCTAGGTAAATACCCATGGGTGAACAGGCTAAGACATATTCATAACTCATACATATATTTACATACTACAGGTTTTTTTAAACCCACAAGTCTAATCATTAACAGACAGACAATCACTGTTATACCTGGGTGGCTTCAGGGCTGGGCCCTCAGTCTACTTCATAACCTTCAGGTTCATTTAGTATTCACAATGGATTATTATGAATTAGCATGCTGCCTCTGTTCATACCTCTTACCTACAGAGGAGTTTATTCCAGGTGTGTCCCTATGTGGGTCTGCCAATCATCCTATAGCATAGCAGTGTACCCATGAGAATTTAGAAAACCGTTAGGATTCTGGGTTGCATTGTAGACTAGTACAGTATGTTCCTGATCTTCCTCACTATACATAAGCGGTCATCACAGGAACTACTATACATAAGCGGTCATCACAGGAACTACACTGGCTTCTGGTAATTTACATAAGGGGATGCTAGGAACCCTCCCCAGGTGGCTTGATACAGAGGCAACCTATTCAGAATGATGTGATGGACTCTTTCATAGCTGGCTAATTTCTCCAGTTCCTGTATCCATTCCTGTGGGTCTGGGGTCTGTGTGTCTTTCCAGTGTCTAAGAAAAATCCTTTTAGCTGTGGTCAATGCTCCTAGTAGCCATCTTTTTTCTACTTATTGTCACTATATAGGCATTACGCAGTCCTGACAGCGCTGTTTAGATAATGCTGTTTAGGACGTGCTATTCTAACCAGGTAGGTAGAGGGCAATATAGAAAATGAATAAAATAAACCAGTGTGCTTGAATATTATACAGTATATTAAAAAGTTTTCCTGGGTACTGGAAAACTGCTTTAATTTCCCCATATTTGCATGGGGTGGTCCTCCTAAGTCTCAGAATGAAGATGATTTCTTATTTTCTTCCTTATTTCCTTTCTTTTTGCTGGCTGGTAATCCTCTTCTATATTTCTTTTTGCAAACACACATAAATACATACATATTATGGGAGGGGAGAAGATCAGTGGTCTATTTAGTTCCTCCCTTCCACTAGCTCAGTGAGAATACCATGCCACCCCTTTTTCTTCAAGTAGATGTCCTGTCTTAACTTCAGTGTTAAGTGTCAGCTGATAGAACATGGTCTGCCAATCTGTTCCAAGTGTTCTCCACTTGCTTTGTGAAGTAGTTCTTTCTGATGTTTCCGATTACATCTCCCTCCATTCAGTGACATTGAGCAGGGCAAGATTTATGGTTTTGGGGGCCATAGTCAAATATTGTAAGTCATACTTGCTTTGGCCACATCTAGGTAGTATGACAAGTGAAAGGCTGATGGAAAAGCTTAAAGGCTTGAAAGTAGATAAATCTATGGGATGTGATGGCATACACCGTAGAATGCTCAAGGAGATGGCCAAAGTAATAGCTGAGCCAATTGCAAACATATTTAACTGCTCCCTGGCCACAGGGTTGTTCCCCAGAGACAGGAGGACAGCAGACATGGTCTTTCTAAATAGGAACTGCAAAGAGGTCAGACATGTTTAGTTCCCATACCCAGGGTTCCCACTGGACAGAGTGGGCAGGTAGCTGAAGAACCTGTCACCTGTACTCGTCCTCTTAAGATGGTGCTATCCAATGCTAGGTTGATGAGGAATAAGGCTGCAATTATAGTGAACTTTATTTCTGATTCCTCTGTTGATCTGGCTTGCATCATGGAGACCTGGCTTAGTGATGACTCTGGAGAGGTATTAGAGTCAGTCATCCTAGCAGGATTCTTCATTGTGCATTGCCTGAGGAAGCATTATGGGGTAATGGCCATCTGTTTTAAATCTGCATTGAACTTGGTGGAGCACCCAGTGGGGGGTAACTTGCGTTTGAATGTGTGGCTGTGGCTGGGGGTCCAGGAACAGCTTGCAGAATCCTTCTTGGGTACTGACCTTTGGGGCACAAGGGGGATTTTCTACAGGATATCATGGATGTTGTTGCCAACAGAGATGGCCTATCTCGAGCAATTTAAATACTTGTGATTTTCTCCACATATGGAACCCCTGGGACTTGCACAAGTTGTTAATTCTGTGACTCATCAACATGGTCATGCCTTGGACCTGGCATTTTCTCTGGGGCTCAAGGCCAAGGATCTTGAGATTGATCTGGTCAGCTGGTTGGATTATTGCATCTCAGTTTTTCCTTCAGGGCTACCTTGTATTCCACCCCATGTGGAGATTGTCCAGCACCATCTTTTACAAGGACTATGACCACAATGACTTTTGGTGATGCTGGATACCTCAGGTGTGATGGTGACATGCACCATGAGACCAGAGGAAGCTGTCATGGCCTATAACAAGGCCACGAGGGAGGCTTTCAGTATCCTGTTACCTACTCATGCACACTTACTGGTTTTACACCTTGGTTTACCATAGTATGATACTAAGCTGAGGGAAAAGAAGGCAGAGGGACAGAGATTAGAGCACTGTTGGAGGAGATACAGAGCCCAAGAGGACAGACTGGCTCTGTTTACTCAACAGGGTGAGTATCGGGGGCAATCACCCAAAAGAAGGCAAGGTTTCTTCCCAGGGAGATTGCTGCTGGGAGGAATTGACAGGTTTATCTGTTTTGGCCATGGACAGGCTTCTCCATCCAGCCTGTCTGGATCCCATAAGAGCTATTTCACCTGCGAAATACAAGAGTTTGCTTGATTATCCTCAGGCTGAGTGCCCTCTGTTGGGGTCTGGATCTTGCTTAGTGGGCCATCACAGCCCAACGGGGTTGAGTCTACATGTCCCAGATGCATTCATTGGTTGTGGGGAGAGTTCCTACCAGTGATGATGAAAGAGGCAAGTGAGGTGATCTCTGAGCTTCTACCAACATTTTGTGAACTAGATCCAGGTTCGACAAGACTACTAGTGAACTGTATCAGGCAGCTAGGACTGGTTTTCACTGAGACTGCCCAGTGCTCCTTATTGGAGGGGAGATACCTAATTGCATTGAAAGATGCACTGGTGAAACATCTTCTAAAAAAAAATCTTTGGACCTGGACATCCTGCTGAATTTATTTATTTACTACAGTCTCAGAATTTGACATACCTATGAGTCATAGACTCATTTACAAAGATTCCACGTCTAAAAGAAATCCTAACAATTAGCTAAATACAATAATGTAACAAAAACATGACATGGATATAACAAAAAAACAAAACAATCACAGCTGTCTTTATATCAGACTTTGTGAAAGTTGGCAAATAAGAACCAAAAATAGATACCAGGGTAAAAGCTAAGGTGAAATACAATAATGTATCAGTACGTGATAATAGGTGGCAAGAATAACTTTGTCGAAGTTAATCGGTTAACATGGGTCAGCCAAGACAAATAAAAAGAAGCAGTGAAAAAGGGCAAAGAGAGAGGGTTGTGGATGCATGAAACGGCCTTCCAGAGGAGGTTGTGGAGTCAAAAACAGTGGCTGAATTCAAGCATGCATGGGACAGCCATAAGGCAATTCTAGGGGGTGGGGATAGAAAGAACTAGGCTGCTGGTTAACTAGGATCTGCAGCTTATCCATTAGGTAGGGAAATGGGCAGACTGGGTGGGCCAAGCGGTCCTTATCTGCCATCAAATTCTATGTTTCTATGAGGAGGGGGAATAGGTGGAAATCAGGGTTCAGGAGCTACAGAGTGAGGTGAAGTAGAGAGGAAACACATCAAGAGAGAGGTACCTATGGGGGGTGGGGGATGAGGGTAGAGTGGCAGCTGTTTAGCCAGGAAATGAGGGGATACATGAGGGTGAAGTATCTTAAGCTGGGCAGTCACAGCAGTTGAAAGAAAGAAGGTACTGTCTGTGGCTGCATTTAAACTGCCCTAAATTAGAGGCAGTTTGTACATCAAGAGGGAGATCAGATAGCCAGGTGGGAGCTCTGTAGAGAAAGGCCCACTGTGCTTGATTAGTCCAACAGAATGGGGACTGATAGGTAGGTCTAGTTGCGCTTCTTGTCCTTAGAGAATTGGTTACTGGGGTAAGGAGGTGTTGTGTTGTTGGAGGGGTTAGACCCAGACAGTTCTTCTTACCTAGTAGGCAGGTCTGGTAGATCCTGCCACTTAGATTCAGCCTGTAGGTTTGGATATACAGATCACAGGTGTGGGCATACCTGCGAGCCCCAGAAACTAATTGGCAGAATAACCCATAGTCTATGAGAGATGACAGAGCTGTTGACAGCAAGATGGAGTGCATCAGGGGTAAGGCTGCGACAGTGTCTGTAGAGGAGTCCTATTCAAGTATTAATAGCTTCAGAAATTATGTTTATATGTACATTATTTTTTATTTTTTTTCTTATTTTAGTATTTGGTAACCGGGTAAGGCCCATTACGCACAAGTGCCTGTTTTCAGGAGCGACCTGGGAGCACTGGGTGGTCAAGTGACTTGCTCAGAGTCACACAGTATGCAAGTGGAGGTTGTGAGAATCAGACTCAGGTCTGGGCTGCTGGATGTACCAAGCTCATTCACACCTTGTTCCTCTAACCTGTAGGCTATACTGCCAGCCCAATTAAAGGATAAGGTAGGTGCTGTCAAGTGTAATGCCTAAGTACCTGAAGTTATGTACTTGCTCCACAGGATCACGGCTGTTGTCAAGGAAGGTGAGTTGAGCTGACTTGTGCTTGTTGTGAGAATTTGCAAATAATATCACCTTGGTCTTTTTATAGTTCAGGATTAACTTGTGTTGGGTAAGCCAGGACTCGACCAGGGCAAAGCTGTGCTGCAACTCACTAGTAAGGAAGGAAGGGTCAGGCAGGCTCATGAATAAGATGGTGTAATCTGCGTAACAGAAAAGTTGACTGGGGCAAGTCTTGGGGAGGGAATTGAGGAAGAGACTAAACAGAAGGGGGCCAAGAATGGAACCTTGCAGTACACGGGAGAGCACAGGATGGGAGGTGCAGAGGGTACCCCTAATTTCAACTGTTGCATTCTGCCAGCAAGGTAGTTCTGAAACCAGAAGGTAACTGCATGTGAAAGACCAAGGACAAGGAGAGACTCAATCAGTAGGGAATGGTTAACCATGTTGAATGCTTTAGGTAGATCAATGTAGATGGACCCAACTAGGTGGCCACAGTTGAGTGCTCTGTGAATAAATCTAGTATATTCAAGAAGTGCATTAGTGGTGCTATGATTTTTTTCTAAACCCATGTTGCTGTGGACATTGAGTGTTGTATTTGGACAGGTAATCAGAGAACTGATCAGAAATGATATGTTCAAGCACTTTGTGGGGGGAGTATAGAGATGGGATGGTACTTAGAGTGCAAGGTCTTGTCTCCACTCTTGTAGACAGAGGTAGCTATGGTTGCCTTCCACAAGAGAGGGAACTGACCTAGGCAGAGGGACAGATTGAAAATCTTGGTGAGTGGTAGCAGTACAGCATCTAGGGAAAGGCGGAGAAGTTTTAGATCAAGGGAATCACTGCTCTAGTGCAATCTGTTAAGGACCCGAAGGAGGTACTTTTTTGTCTCTTTGGCTGAGACTGTCCTAAAATAGAAGGGGGGGGGGGTTGAGAGTGCTCATAACTCTGGGGGAGCTGTTAGGGGTTCCAGGTGTAGAGTGAGTGTTAGAAAAGAAGTCAGGAGGAAGGACTCCACTCAGGTCTGAGAAGACATTATTAAAGATGTCAGCAATTTGTTGTGGATCCTGGGTGGAAACCCTGTTGATGTTGATAAGTGAGGGTGGAGTTTTGTTGGGCTTGCCAGTGAGTTCCCTGATGTTCTCCCAAAACATCCTACTGTTATCCCATGTGTCAGTAAACACGGTTTTGTAATAATCAGATTTAGCAAGGTGAATTGCATGAATGCAGTTGTTCCTAGTCACCTTGTACCTCTCCCAGTCAGAGGGGTTCCCAGTGGCATGGGCTTTATGCCAGAGATGATCTTTAGCAGCCATCTGATTAAGGAGAGAGGTAGAGATCCAGGGGTTAGAGGCACTTTTGGATTTTCTTTTCTGAGAGGGGCAAAGATATCACAAGCTGTGTTGAAAGTGGTGATTAAGTATTCTAGTGCAGAGTCAACATTAATGGCCGAAAAAATAGGCATCCAGTCACACTGCTGAAGGGAACATAAGAACTGCTGCCGCTGCCCTTTTTTCAGGATGCGCTGGTAAACTGCCTTAGGGGGTAGTTTTGGGGCCTTGTTAGACCAGAAACTGATAACTAGGTAGTGGTCACTGAGTGAGTCAGATAACACCTTAGTGCCCATAAATCTTTCAGGATGGTTGGTAAGAAGCAGGTCTAATTGAGTGCTGTTGCCAGTTCTATACAGTGATAGTCATATAAAAGTATAGTTTTGCATTGTGGTGGAATTAACCAGTTGGGAGAGGTTAAGGACAGCGAGTTCATCTTCGAAAGGGTCAGCTTCAGGGGCAAGCCAGTTTATCACCAAGAGCTACAATTTCAGAGCGACTTGCAAGGCTAGAGCTGTAGTTAGGTATAAGACTAAAGCCTCTGCAAGTATCCTTTGGGAAATAAATACAGAGAGAACAGTGAGGGACTGACCACTGGGGCCAATTGCAATTTTGACTGCAAGTGCCTGGGCATTATCAAATGCAGTTGTCAGGAGCACTTGACCCTGTAGTGAGTCTGATAAGTAAACAGCACACTCTCCTCCCCTCTTGCCTAGTCTATCCTCTCTGAACAGGGTGTAGCCATCAAGGGCAACAGCAGTGTCAGGAATTTTGGGGAACAGACAAGTTTTCTACCGCTACAAGGACATCAGGTTTGTGGTGAAGGACCCATGTCTGGAGGAGATCAAGTTTGGGCAGAAGTCTGCAGTTGTTGATTGACACTAGCTTAATGCCACCCTGTTTGCACATATTTCCAAGTGGTTGTTGCACAGGACCAGGATTAGGGTGAATATCGCCAGAAAGAAGCAATAGAAGTAGGATGCAAGAAATTATGAAGTTCCTAAGCAGCTTAGAATGAATAGGTATTACTGACCAGACTCTAACCTGCGCTTTTTGGGTAAGATTATTGAGATGACAGTTACACTGCAGCTCGAGGCAGATAGCATTGCCTTTGACAGAGTATTCTACAGTCTGGTTTTAGGTCCAGGCATAGCAAAGAGACCAGTGATCCCTAGGGCTGCGCGAATACCTTTTCAGTATTCAGGTCCCAGGTATTTGGTATTCGTTATTTGGTATTCATTTTTTTTGTTGTTGTTGACCGGGTATGTGCACTAGACAAATCCTGCCTATTTTCAGCATGACCCGGAGGGGGATACAGATGAATGCCAACTGACCTTGAACCAGATTAAGCTGTTGGTGGTATTTTTAGTGAATGAGGGAAATTTGGCCAGGACACCAAGGAAATTCCCCTACTCTTTTCAATAAGTGCCATGGGATCTTTAACATCCACCTGAACTACCACCAATCCAGGCAGATGGGACCTCGGTTTAACGTCTCATCTGAAAGACGGCACCTCAGAAGTGCAGCACCCCTCTCATGCTGCACTCAGTGTCAGTACTGGGATATTAACCCAAGCGCCAGATGTGGGAACTGAACCCACAGCCCTCTGATCTCCCAGCCTCAGAGGCAAGTGTGCTACCTACTGGGGCAGCGGTATTCCGCCAGAAAAGGTGTTTTTTTAAGGAAACTTTAAAAAAGCAATTTAACAACACCATTAATCACCCATTAAACCTGGTGTAGCATATATACCTCAGTGAGACTTCAACCACCAATGCAGAGCTCTCATTAATACAACACTAGCTACATGCGGCACACTTGATCCACCACCCCACACATATAGCATTCCGAAAACGATATCATGCATTGCATTGGGTCAGCACTGGAGAGTGTTCTTGGTCTCAGACATGGTAGCCCATGACATGGGCATCAATGACTGAGTGCTTGCAATAACAGCAACTCAATCCTGGTGCATGTTGAAGGGGCTACTGCTAAGGAAGGGTGACCAGATGGGGGAGGTGGGTGCATATAGTGACAGGACATCACTATATGTGTATGTGTGTGGGGGGGTGGGGTCCAGCGTGATGGAAGGGAGGGAGGGTTGGCCTGGTGTGGTTGGTGTGGGGCTGCCAAGCTGGCCCCATAGCATGGTTGGTGGTTGTCAGCCTAAAGGTGCAAGGGTTCCAGGTTCAGGTCCGGGCACACCTACATTTTTGTGTGCCCGGCCCCCAATTTTTTTTCTCTACATTTTGCAACCCCTGACAAGCACCCTTCTGGAGTTAAGAATTCTTTAGTAGGGGGTGTGGAGCAATGCCAGGGGCACAGCCCACTGCATGAACAATCAAAACTTAAGTCCCTGGCACTGTTTTCCTGTACATTGGGGGTGTACATCACTGAAATAGATTTTCGGTGATATATACTTGCCCTGCCACAATCGCGATTGCGCTTTTCTGGTCATCACATAAATCCACAGACATGGGGTAGACGGTGCTTTGGCCATGAGCATAAGAATACTGGTAACAGTGGCTGCCATAGTGCTGACAGCTGAAAGGGTGGCTGCTGCATGAATGGCACCAGTGGTGGTGGGAAGTACACTGATTGTAGATGTAGCAGCCATAGTGATAGCAGTGGGAACACTGGTGGTGGTGTCTGCTGCTTCCTGCACAAAGCATGTATGCACTAATGCCCTCCTACTACTGCACAAAAGGATGGATAGTGAATGTATAGATGGAACAGATGGTGACACCAGTAGTAGTACTAGTTCTGCCAGTGGTATTAGTAGTAGTAGTACTATTCCCAATGCTACAAGAACTAAAAGGCTTGCTTGGGGAGAAAACTATTTGAGACCATCTAATAAAGAGACACCTGTCTGTCATCGTCCATGTAGTCTATCTCACCACCTTCTCTGGAATTGTATTATGTATCAATAGTATACAGTGAAGCAAGACAAGATGCAATTCAGTACCTGCAGTAAATGTTGTCACAAAATATTGGATGACTACAGATTAACTGCCATTGTATTACACTGTTCCTTGCAGCATACTGCAGCACTTTGCAATAATTTTTCAGACATGGAAAATAATTGAGACTGGTGATGCCACACTGGTAACAGGAATATTTCAGGCATGTGAAATACTTGGGACTGGTGATGCCACACTGGTACCCGGAATATTTCAGGCATGTGAAATACTTGGGACGGGTGATGCCACACTGGCAACCGGAATGTTTCAGGCATGGGAAATACTTGAGATGGGTGATGCCATACTGGTAACCGGAATATTTCAGGCATGTGAAATACTGGAGACTGGAGATGCCATACTGATAACTGGAATATTTCAGGCATGGGAAATACTTGAGAATGGTGATGCCATACAGGTAGCCAGAACATTTTAATCATGTGAAATACTTGGGACGTGTGATGCTATACTGGTAACTGGAATATTTCAGGCATGTGAAATACTTGAGAATGGTGATGCCATACAGGTAACCAGAACATTTCAATCATGTGAAATACTTGAGACACGTGATGCTATACTGGTAACTGGAATATTTCAGTCATGTGAAATACTTGAGACAAGTGATACCATATTCGTAACCGTAATATTTCAGTCATGTGAAATACTTGAGACAAGTGATACCATACTCGTAACCATAATATTTCAGTCATGTGAAATACTTGAGACTGGAGATGCCACACTGTTAACTGCCATATTTCAGGCATGGGAAATACTGAGACTGGAGATGCCACACTAGCTGCCATATTTTATGCACTCGAAGTACTTGAGACTGGTGATGTCACACTTGTAACTGCCATATTTCAGGCATGGGAAACACTGAGACTGGTGACGCCACACTTGTAACTGCCATATTTCAGGCATGGGAAACACTGAGACTAGTGATGCCACATTTGTAACTGCCATATTTCAGGCATGGGAAACACTGAGACTGGAGATGAAACACTATTAGCTGCCATATTTTATCCACGTGAAATACTTGAGACTGGAGATGCCACACTTGTAACTGCCATGTTTCAGGCATGGGAAACACTGAGATTGGTGATGCCATACTTGTAACTGCCATATTTCAGGCATGGGAAACACTGAGACTGGTGATGACACACTATTAGCTGCCATATTTTATGCACTCGAAATACCTGAGACTGGTGATGCCACACTTGTAACTGCCATATTTCAGGCATGGGAAACACTGAGACTGGACATGCCACACTTGTAACTGCCATATTTCAGGCATGGGAAACACTGAGACTGGTGATGCCACACTTGTAACTACCATATGTCAGGCATAGGAAACACTGAGACTGGTGATGCCACACTTGTAACTGCCATATTTCAGGCATGGGAAACACTGAGACTGGTGATGTCAGACTTGTAACTGCCTTATTTCAGGCATGGGAAACACTGAGACTGGTGATGCCACATTTGTAACTGCCATATTTCAGGCATGGGAAACACTGAGTCTGGAGATGACACACTATTAGCTGCCATATTTTATGCACGTGAAATACTTGAGACTGGAGATGCCACACTTGTAACTGCCATATTTCAGGCATGGGAAACACTGAGACTGGAGATGACACACTTGTAACTGCCATATTTCAGGCATGGGAGACACTGAGACTGGTGATGACATACTTGTAACTGCCATAATTCAGGCATGGGAAACACTGAGACTGGCGATGTCACACTTGTAACTGCCATATTTCAGCATGGGAAACACTGAGACTGGTGATGCCACATTTGTAACTGCCATATTTCAGGCATGGGAAACATTGAGACTGGAGTTGACACACTATTAGCTGCCATATTTTATGAATGTGAAATACTTGAGACTGGAGATGCCACACTTGTAACTGCCATATTTCAGGCATGGAAAACACTGAGAATGGTGATGACACACTATTAGCTGCCATATTTTATGCACTCGGAATACTTGAGACTGGTGATGTCACACTTGTAACTACCATATTTCAGGCATGGGAAACTCTGAGATTGGTGATGACACACTTGTAGCTGCCATATTTCAGGCATGGGAAACACTGAGACTGGAGATGACACACTATTAGCTGCCATATTTTATGCACGTGAAATACTTGAGACTGGAGATGCCACACTTGTAACTGCCATATTTCAGGCATGGGAAACACTGAGACTGGTGATGCCACACTTGTAAATGCCATATTTCAGGCAAGGGAAACACTGAGATTGGTGATGACACACTATTAGCTGCCATATTTTATGCACTCGAAAAACTTGAGACTGGTGATGCCACACTTGTAACTGCCATATTTCAGGCATGGGAAACACTGAGACTGGAGATGACATAGTATTAGCTGCCATATTTTTTGCACATGTAATACTTGAGACTGGAGATGTCACACTTGTAACTGCCATATTTCAGGCATGGGAAACACTGAGACTGGTGATGCCGCACTATGTAACTGCCATATTTCAGGCATGGGAAACACTGAGACTGGTGAAGCCGCACTTGTAACTGCCATATTTCAGGCATGGGAAACACTGAGACTGGTGATGCCGCACTTGTAACTGCCATATTTCAGGCATGGGAAACACTGAGACTGGTGATGCCACACTTGTAACTGCCATATTTCAGGCATGGGAAACACTGAGACTGGTGATGCCACACTTGTAACTGCCATATTTCAGGCATGGGAAACACTGAGACTGGTGATGCCACACTTGTAACTGCCATATTTCTGGCATGGGAAACACTGAGACTGGTGATGCCACACTTGTAACTGCCATATTTCAGGAATGGGAAGCACTGAGATTGGAGATGACACACTATTAGCTGCCATATTTTATGCACGTGAAATACTTGAGACTGGAGATGCCACACTTGTAACTGCCATATTTCAGGCATGGGAAACACTGAGACTGGCGATGACACACTATTAGCTGCCATATTTTATGCTCTTGAAATACTTGAGACTGGTGATGTCACACTTGTAACTGCCATATTTCGGGCATGGGAAACACTGAGACTGGAGATGCCACACTTGTAACTGCCATATTTCAGGCATGGGAAACACTGAGACTGGTGATGCCACACTTGTAACTGCCATATTTCAGGCATGGGAAACACTGAGACTGGAAATGACACACTATTAACTGCCATATTTTATGCACTTGAAATACTTGAGACTGGAGATGCCACACTTGTAACTGCCATATTTCAGGCATGGGAAACACTGAGACTGGTGATGCCACACTTGCAACTGCCATATTTCAGGCATGGGAAACACTGAGACTGGTGATGCCACACTTGTTACTGCCATATTTCAGGCATGGGAAACACTGAGACTTGTGATGCCACACTTGTAACTGCCATATTTCAGGCATGGGATACACTGAGATTGGTGATGCCACACTTGTAACTGCCATATTTCAGGAATGGAAAACACAAACTGGTGATGCCACACTTGTAACTGCCATATTTCAGGCATGGGAAACACTGAGACTGGAGATGACACACTATTAGCTGCCATACTTTATGCACATGAAATACTTGAGACTGGAGATTCCACACCTGTTCCTGCCATATTTCAGGCATGGGAAACACTGAGACTGGTGATGCCACACTTGTAACTGCCTTATTTCAGGCATGGGAAACACTGAGACTGGTGATGGCACACTTGTAACTGCCATATTTCAGGCATGGGAAACACTGAGACTGGAGATGACACACTATTAGCTGCCATATTTTATGCATGCGAAATACTTGAGACTGGTGATGCCACACTGGTTACTGGCACCTGGAAAGCTGTTCAAGGGATCAATGGAATATGGCACGAGCAACACAGGGGATGAGAGATGTAGCAACACCAGCTGAAGATTTTGTATTGGGAACAGCAGTCAATAGGTGGGTGGCAGTTTCAGGCACTAGGAACTGCAGGGCATGCTCGTTGAAAAGAATACAGCATGACAGTGGAAGTAATAAAGGAAAAGGGTGCTGATCACAGATTTGTGTTGGTATGACTTTGAATATGAATGTTAACATGTGCTTATTTGCTAACAGAAAGGGCCAACTGTGCCAAGTGCAGAGATGCTTTCATCCTTTTGATCCAGTACTCCACTGGATTTATGGAGAATGACTTTAGAGGGTCATTGAAATAACTGTTCAGCATATTGGGTGCCGACTGTGGCTGCAGTTCTTTTCTCTTCCGCTGCTCAGCCTGTAGTGATGATCTGAGTTCAGCCCAACAATCACCCTCCTTCTCAAGGTTTTCCATTCTGCTTTCAGTTTGTGATTCTGAGACTGGCTCATCAATAGGGTTACCTGCTGGTTTAATTGACCCAAGGATGCAGAAATTAAGTTTTGAGCACATCTGCTTCTGAATATCTGTAACCCTGTGAGTGGGCATTATAAGGTGTAGTACCTCACACTTGAAACATGGATCCAACATAGTGGCAAATATGTGTTTTTTTATTACGTTCGCTTGTGCGCATGCGCAAGGAACGTTTTGGGAGAGTAGCACACTTGGAGTTGTGCCTCTCCCTTTCAATCCACTGCTTAGTTGAGCAGGTGTGGTGGTCCTGCACCAATGGGTGCAGGAGCTGTGTATGACAGTGGTGGTCTTCGCTTCCAAGAAAACCACCGCTGTCATACACAGCAGCGGTCACGCCACCCCCCCAAATCTTTGCTGCTATGCTGGAAGCCCACCCCAGCATGGCAAATGTCCTGTGTTGTTTGCCGATGGGGGTGCCCAATTCCCCATCGGCTCCATGGCCCCCCAAGCCATCCTTCTGCCCAGCGTGGCAAGCATCCCACGTTGTTTGCCGACGGGGGTGCCCAATCCCCCGTCGGCTCCTTGACCCCCCCAGCCATCCTTCTGCCACACTGGAAGTCCACTCCAGTGTAGCAAACATCCCATGTAGTCTTTTTGTTTTTCACCTGTAAAGCAAAACGGTCCCACGGCGCTTCTCCCAGTCCCCCCACAACCCGCACCCACCCAATGCGCACCCAGCCTCCCCACACCCCCCTCACCCCATACTTACCTCTGGAGCTGGCATGATCTTGGTGGACCAGGAACACGTCTGCACTCTTCAAAGCCGACCACGGCTGAGGAAATGCCGGTAAGCTGTATAATGGGCTAGATAGGGGTTTCAACTATTGCATATCTCAGGCATTTTTAATTTTTACCAGATTTTCAACATGGGGTTTGGGACCCCTTCTCATGAATAATGTCACTGTCATGGCGTTATTCGCCCGGCGGTGATTTTGCAGTCACTGCGCCAAAATCACCCTTCAGGCCGGAATAACGCCATGACAGTGACAGCATTCATGAGAAGGGGTCCCAAAAACCCCATGTTAAAAATTTGGTGCAAAAATTCAAAAATGCCTGAGATATGCAATAAGGTCTTAAAATGGCTGTGTTGAAAATTTGGTGAAAAATTCCTAAAAATGACTGTTTCTACGAGTGTTCATTGCGCAGCTCCTATGCAGCTTGTAAGTTTGTGAATTTTCAATATTTTCACTCCACATTTCAACATTGCCATTTCCACACCTCCTATATGAGCAGTACAGCTGTCATTTTTCACATCCTGCCCAAAATGTGTTTCCGGCCATGTAGCGCACAATGGCGCAGTCGGTGTGCAAAATTAATGTATGGGATGCATTAAGAAAATCACGGTGACACTGTTCATTAGCAGAGGTCTTAAAATGGCTATGTTGAAAATTTGGTGAAACAATTCCTAAAAATGACTGTTTTATGAGCGTGCATTGCGAAGTTCCTATGCACACTCATAGGTTTGCGAATTTTCAATATTTCCACTCCAGATTTTCAACATTGCCATTTTACCACACCTTCTTATGAGTAGTACAGCTGTCATTTTTCACATCTCACCCAAAATGTGTTTCCGCCCATGTGGCACACAATGGTGCAGTCGGTGTGTGAACTCAATGTATGGAACACATTAAGAAAATCACAGTGACACTGATCATGAGCAGAGGTCTTAAAATGGCAGTGTTGAAAATTTGGTGAAAAAATTCCTAAAAATGACTGTTTTACTAGTGTGCGTTGCGCAGTTCCTACACACGCTCGTAGGTTTGCGAATTTTCAATATTTTCACTCCACATTTTCAACATTGCCATTTTAACACACCTCCTCATGAGCAGTACAGCTGTCATTTTTCATATCCTGCACAAAATATGTTTCCACCCATGTAGCGCACAATGGCGCAGTCGGTGTGCGAACTCAATGTATGGGACACATTAAGAAAATCACAGTGACACTGTTCATGAGCAGAGGTCTTAAAATTGCTGTGTTGAAAATTTGGTGAAAAAATTCCTAAAAATGACTGTTTTACGAGTGTTCATTGCGCAGCTCCTATGCACGCTCGTAAGTTTGTGAATTGTTAATATTTTCACTCCACATTTTCAACATTGCCATTTTACCACACCTCCTTATGAGCAGTGCAGCTGTCATTTTTCACATCTTGCTCAAAACATGTTTCCGCTCATGTAGTGCACAATGGTGCAGCCGGTGTGCAAAATCAATGTATGGGACACAGTAACAAAATCACAGTGACACTGTTCATTAGCAGAGGTTTTAAAATGGCAATGTTGAAAATTTAGTGAAAAAATTCCTAAAATGACTGTTTTACGAGCGTCGTTGCACAGTTCCACGCATCTTCGTGAGGTTGCAAATTTTCAATATTTCCTCTCCAGATTTTCAACATTGGCATTTTACCACACCTCCTCATGAGCAGTACAGCTGCCATTTTTCACATCCTGCCCAAAACGTGTTTCTGCCCATGTAGTGCACAATGGCACAGTCGGTGTGCGAACTCAGTGTATGGGACACATTAAGAAATTCACAGTGTCACTGTTCATGAGCAGAGATCTTAAAATAGCTATGTTGAAAATTTGGTGAACAAATTCCTAAAATTAACTGTTTCGAGCGTGCGTTGTGCAGTTCCTACGCACGTTCATAAGTTTGCGAATTTTCAATATTTTCACTCCAGATTTTCAACATTGCCATTTTACCACACCTCCTTATGAGCAGTACAGCTGTCATTTTTCACATCCTGCCCAAAACATGTTTCCGCCCATGTAGTGTACAATGGCGCAGTCGGTGTGCAAAATCAATGTATGGGACACAGTAAGAAAATCACAGTGACACTGTTCACTAGCAGAGGTTTTAAAATGCCAATGTTGAAAATTTGGTGAAAAAATTCCTAACAATGACTGTTTTATGAGCGTGCATTGCACAGTTCCCACGCACGCTCGTAGGTTTGCGAATTTTCAATATTTCCACTCCAGATTTTCAACATTGCCATTTTACCACACTGCCTTATGAGCAGTACAGCTGTCATTTTTCACATCCTGACCAAAACGTGTTTCCGCCTATGTAGCGCACAATGGGGGTAACAAAAAGGTCATGCTGAAAATTTATTGTGCAAATACCAGCAATCACACAGGGCATTAGGGTAAAGCACCATACGTGCCAAACACCACTGCAAATACCTGCAAGCGAACGTTCGGCATTGACAAATGCTTGTTGGAACAGAGATCAGAAAATCTAACTTCTAGTTCTGTAGTGAGGTTTTCCACAAAGGATATCACTGTTCCTGGTGTCTGGTTTGGATCTTTCTCAGCATTTTTACTGAATCTCCTCATAGCTTTTTTCAGGATCTGTACAGCAGGAATTACCTGACTTAGCAGTGCAGATTCAGAGCTAAGGTAATGAGTGCTCCTTTCAAATGGGGCTAAAACCTTTACCAAGCCCTCAATCACAGCCCAGTCCTGATGTCTGAGTACTCCCCCATATCAGTTTCCATGCTCATCTCATGAAGGGCCCCCTTTTGCTCCAGAAGCCTTTGCAGCATGTAGTAGGTGGAATTCCACCAGGTCAGTACATCCTGGATGAGATGATGCTGCGGCATTTGAAGATGCTCTTGTAGCTGATGCAGACAGTTTGTGGCTTTCACAGAGTGATGGAAGTGGCTGCATATGCTTCTGGCTACTTTAACTGTGTGATCTGCTTCTGCTGTGTTTGCCAAAGCCTTTGTCACCACCAAATTTAGTGTATGAGCAAAGCAGCGTATCCCATCAAAATTGCCATCTCTAAGTGCTTTTATCATATTTGTGGCATTGTCTGTGACGACAGACCCTACCTGCAAATTGTTGCCGTCAATCCATGGGCTCAACATCTCTTGCAGGAATGACAGTACATTTATAGACCAGTGATCCTTTTCCATAACACTGACATTTAGCAAAGCAGACCTGCAGGGAGGGGGGAAGGGACAGAACCTGCACAAGTACCACCATCACCACCAGTGACTACCACATCTGCAACACACCAGTGTGCTGTCAGTGACATATATGCATGATTTAAATTCATGCTGGTCCATATGTCAGTTGTGCAGTGGAAAACTCCACCAACAACCTGTACTAGTAGTCTGGCAACTTCTTTTCTGAAATCATGGTAAATGTTGGGTACTACAGTACGTGAAAATGTGGTCCGTGATGGTATATTATACCTAGGGTGCAAATGCTGCAGCAGCCTATGGAAACCTGTGTTTTCCACAATGGAAAATGACTGCAGATCCAAGGCCATCATCTCACCAATTAAACTGGTGATCTGCTGTGCTGTAGGGTGTGACGCTTGGTATTTGGTGTCGGCATGGAAGACTTGCATGATGGGTGTAGTCAAAGCGGTACCACATCACATTGATTTTGACTTTGAACCCATGGTGGAGGGTGTTACAATAATAGATGATTGAGCAGAAGAAGGCAGAATGGGTGATGCTCTTGTATGGGGATGCACTATAAGTGGTGTAGGGGGAGTTGAGGGCACACTGTCTCAGTAATAGAATCACTAACAATACTTTGTGCATCTACTGGACCAGTACCAGAAGAGGAGCTGACAGGCACATGTTGTGGAGGGGGAGGAACAGCTGTGGATTGTTGAAGTGCACTGGGATGTTTCATTCGGAGATGGTTCATCATTGATGTTGTTGTGATATTTGAAAGGTTTTTACCATGACTTATAGTACAGTCACACACACAGCAAACTGCCTTTGTTGGATTATCTTTTACAACACTAAAGTACAGCCACATCACACTATTCCTTGCACTGACAGTGGAAGTACAGGCCCCAATAGGGTGACCGTGGGCATGTTTTGCCCCTTTCCCCTTATCAGACCTGGGTGCAGTGGATGCAGTTGTTCTACCCCTTTCTTTCTCCACAACAGCTGTAGTTGTAAAACTACTTTGTGCATCAGATGGAGTTGAACTTAACACAACTCTTTGAAAGGACAGGGTGGATTCTTTTTTTTTAGGAGGAGGAGGGTGACCCTGACTGGCCTGCTTGCCATGACAAGAAGTACTGCTTTTTTTGGCAGCTGCACATTCATGCTTCTCACACAGATATGCTGCATATTTGGCCTCATCGCCAAATTCGCTTAGGTGGGTATCAGTGTCAGATGATGTACTTAGCAAGTCTTGAGGCTCTGGTAAATATTCAGAACCAGATGAATGCTCTTCTTTGGAATCCTCCACATCAGCAAAAGGAAATGTGGTGAGAGGAAACTTGTGAGGCTGAGCAACAGTACATTTTGGCAACACAATTGGTGCAGTCGTTGTAATAGTCTCATGGTCAGTACTAGTCACAGTACCTATGGTCATGGGCACAGTTGGCAAGGTAGTAGCACTGTCGACAGTATTCCTGGTGCCAGAATTACAATCAGGAGTTACAGTCGAAGAAATTGGCATCATATTACTGCTAGTTGTAATACTGGCAGCAGTAGTCATGGTGACAGCAGAACACTCAGGACTACTAATGGAAGCAAAGGTTGTGGTGACAGTGGCTGTGCAAGGAGCACAAATAACAGTGCACACTGTTATGGCAGTGGTGGTGTCAACAGTACAAAAAGGATTTGCTCTGGTTGCTGAAATTACGGCACTGGTGGTGGTGGTGGTGGGGAGGAGCACACTGATGGGCGATGTTGCCTCTATGGGGGCGGTTGTGTGAATAGTACTACCACTGGTAGTGGGGGTGGGTTCTTGTTCTTGTATAATTGGAGATGTCAGCTGTAAAGCCCTCCTACTTTTATAAAATGATGGTGCTGCAAATGCAGTACTGTACTAGTAATAGTAGTGACAGCAGTTGAAGTTATAGTAGTACTAGTACTACCCCCAATCTTACTGACACCAGAACCTGAAGGCTTATCAGGGGAGAAAACTATTTTAGAGTGACGAATATGAACAGACCTTCTCTCACCCTGTTCCTCGCCACTTACAACTGGTAGTGAAGATGACTTGCTTGGACTGGACCATGCACGTTTACGGGATTGATGAGACATGGTCTGTAACTTACTGTGTATATTATTTGTGATTAGTGTCTTTGTTTATGTTGGTGCTTCTTGCAGAAAACAACAAAAGCAATACAGCGTATGTAGCAGCTAATAAAGTCAAGCTGATACTAGAAAGAGATGGAATCAGCAAACTTCTTACTTGTACAGTGTCAGTTGTGCAGTCATATGGTACAGCAATTCAAGCTTTGAAGGTGCACCAAACAACTTACAACACACAGAATCCAGTGAGTCATGCCTGACACACACAGAAATACTAAAGCAGTTCACAGAAAATGTATGTGTACAGACTCACAGTAGTGCACACACAGGGGGCGAAGACACACAAAAAAGAAAGAGCTCTCATGCACAGGAGGCCGCTCAGGTGCAGTGAGCTGTGGAGGGAGGAGTCACCTGATACACCCTCCTTACTCAGTTGTACAGGGAACTGAGCCAAGAACCAGACTACAGTCAGCAACAATTCAATGGCCCAAGCCTGACCCAGTGAGAAAAAAATAGGCTACTTTATATATCACAAAAAAAAAATGCATGCGAACAACTGTGCATGCACTTGCAGAGACACAGATTACAAGAACAACAATACAACGCACACACGGATGATGTATGTGCCGTGGTAAGCTGCAACACAGATAAGAGGGAGTCAGATGACAATCACACCTCACTTATACAGGGAACCGAGTCCAGAACCTGATTACGGCAAAATATCGATTTGCTTCACAAAAGAAATAGAAAATACCGCAGGGGCTGTGTGTGGATTTGGAACAAAAAGCTAAGCAAGCACAGCAGTGGGGATGGGGCAGTCAGTAAAAGCTTGAGCTACTCACTGTCATTGAGCCCAGTAACAGTTACCCACTACATGCAAAAGCCAAACTGAACTTTGTTGACCAAAAAAAAAAAATCCTGATAAGAACTAATTGGTTCTTAAGCAAAAAATTAAACCGCACTGCTTCAGCTGAGCTGTGAAACTGTAAGCAGTGGGAGAGGGGAGTCAGCATGCAGCAGCACACACAGATTCACTCACACACACACTCTCCTTTTCCTTGAAACTGAGCCTAGTTTCAAGGATGAAAAACAAAACTGCAGTCAAATGTAGTCACAAGGCGATCAGATGTAAAAACTGGATCACACACAAAACATTTTTTAAACAGTTATAAAAGTTAAAAGTGGTAAACTAAACAGAGTTAGCTGTCTGAGAAACAACTGTCTCCTCTCCTCTCATCTACACACTCCGAGTGAGGAGATCACATGGTGTTCCTGGCTCTGAGCTCCAAAAACAGCCTCTGATTGGCCAGCGAAGCTCTGTGAGATTTTGAAATTTCACCCACCGAATAGTATGTCCCGAATAGTAGCCGAATAGTGAACTATTCGGAATGTCCATTTGAATATTCGGCAAGCCTACTATTCGTGGTTTTCGGGAAATACTATTCAGACCATGCACAGCCCTAATGATCCCCCCTCCTGATGAAGAGGGCTGATACTCTCAAAGCATCGGGGGACCATTTGCTTGTTCATTAAATAAATTGCCTTGAAGTTGTTATGTCCATGTGCATCACTGTTATTTTGTTTTTAAATAGCACAGATACCACACTGGTCAGGGTGCATAATGACCTGCTCAGGGCAAGAGATGGAGGAGAGTGGTCAGTTTTCATTCTTCTTGATCTCTTCTCAGTCTTTGTCACCGTGGACCATGGAATGTTATAGGACCAGCTTAGGGAGTATATGAGACACACTGACAAAGTTATCTGCTGGTTTAAGTCCTATCTCAGAGCAAGACACAGAGAACACAGAGGGTGGTGTTGGGAAGGTTCAGTCCTTTTTTCCATGTTGTTTGTAGTGTACATGCTGCCCCTGGGGAGGATCATTGACTTGGATTTCACTGTGATGCTCTAGCTGTCATTTCATCCAGGACACCAAGTACAGTCGATGTGCCGAATAGATGTTTGGTTGAGATCCAAGACTGGATGACATTGAGCTGGTTAAGACATAACCCTGATAAAACTAAAGTGGTAGTGGTTGAGCTGAGTCAAAGGGGAGTGTGGCAATTACTGAGTGAGAGAGAGAGTTAGGGATTCTGCTCGGCTTCTCTGGACTTTTGGCTGCCATGAAGTTGAAAAGTCTGGAGGTCATTCTGGATAAGGGGCTGACATTTCAGGGTCAGGTGTTGGCAGTAGTCCTGAATGACTTTTACCATCTAATGAACATCAGCCAGATTAAATCCCTTGTCCCCCCCTGGAGACCTGGTGATGCTAGTGCACATGTTTGTGACTTCCAGGATTGACTACTGCAATGCTCTGAACCTCAGGGTCAGTGGAGGTAAGGTGTGGTGCCTACAGTTGGTGTGGAATGTAGCCGCTAGGTTGCTGACCAGCCTTTTAAAGTTGTGTCATGTCTCCTTGGTGCTGCATGACCTGCACTGGCTGCTGGTAAAATGGCATGTCTCCTTTAAAGTTGGCTTGCTAACTTACAAGGCCCTACCTGGTTTGGCCTGGGCTATCTGGTAGGTCTACTTTGCCATTATATGTACCTGGGCCTTCTTTGCTCCACTGAGAAGGGCCTCCTTGTGACACCCATTGCTAGGTTGAAAACCTTGGGGGACCAGGCCTGTGAGGTAACTGGCCCTGTCCTTTGGAATTCTCTCCTCAGGACTCTGAGGGAGGCTCCCTCAGTGGAGGCCATTAAGAGGGGTCTTAAGACCTTCCTGTTTTTTTGAAAGTGTTTGAGAATCAATTTCCCCTGCCATCAAGCTGACATCTCAATTATTTTTTCGGTTTTAGTAGTAGTAGTAGTAGTAGTAAAAAGTAAAAATGTTATTCTGAAAAATTCCAGAAAGGGATAGCCCAGTTTAACTGAAGCTCATTTTCAATGGGATCCTGTAGTACAAGAAAATCAGTTCCACAATAATATTACAAAAGTACACAATAAACTTGCAGAACATTTTAAATAGTTACACATTTAAAAACAGAAAATTAATAATATATAGCCATACATGCTTAGCTACAGCAAGATTTTGGTAACTTAGCAGCATCTGCAAGCCAAGTTCTAATGGTCTTCCAAGGTAGAGTATTCTTTTGCAGCCTTAGATGGCCAGGTAGGCCATTTCATAACTTAGGGCCCATACACACAAAACTGCAACTGCCCCTAGCCATTTTCATAACTGGCACCAGCTACTCAGTAGTCCCTAAGGTACGCAAACCCTTCTCAATATTTCTTTCCTTTGTTAGTTCTATCATATACTGGGACATTTTCTTTTGCTTCCATCTATAGATTAAGTGTATCATGTGTGATTCATGTTGTTCCAACAAATCCTTCCAGTCCAAAGCTTTATAGAGGGAACAATGGTGTATACCCTGGAGGGCACCCAGGATATACCGCACATATCTATTATATATAACATTTAACCTGCCTCAGCAGTCCCCCAAATGCTCCCTAAAAGACAACCCCACCATAGCACAATAGAGGAATTACCATGGAGTTTACTGTCTTTAATCTAACATCCTGTGTTAGACAGTTCTTATACTTGTACAGAACCTCCCAATTCTTTGTTTAACTTTTTCATTGGCAGATCAATGTGTATATTCCATTTCAGTGGGAGTCTATCCAGACTCCCAGATATTTATAGGAACCCAACTACAGCTAAGCTGCAGTCATCTAAAGTTCTTATGTCCAAAGTATACTTAACTTGGGCCTGCTTCCCAGAAAGCAGCATGACTTGTGACTTCTTAGTATTCAGGTCCCAGGCCATGGTCCCTAAAGTATTCCTGTGGTATGTTGAAATCTTTCTGTAGCTTAGTTTGGATTTTATTGATAGTCTCACCTTCTGTGTACAGCACCATGTCATCAACATATAAATGATGTCGGACACCATTTAACAGTTGACCAACACCATTTGTATGTACATTGAACAACACAGGTCCCAACACTGACCCTTGGGGAACCCCAGTTTTAATGTCCAAACATACTGATGTATATTTGTTGTTCAATGTTACACACTGCTGTCTCCCTGTCAGGTAGCCATGGAACCATTTTTGCACCCCCTGGCTGAGGCCAATAGAAACATAGACTTTGATGACAGATAAGGACCGCTTGGCCCACATAATCTGCCCATTTCCCTACCTACAGGATAAGCTGCAGATCCTAGTTAACCAACAGCCTATTTCTTCCTACCCCCCCACCAAAAATTGCCTTATGTCTGTCCCATGCATTCTTGAATTCTCCCACAGTTTTAGACCCCACAACCTCCTCAGGAAGGCTGTTCCATGCGTTCATCACCCTCTCTGTGAAAAAACACTTCCTCACATTGATAGAAATAGATCTTAAATTTTCAATCAACCTGTTATGTTTCAGGGTATCAAAAGCCTTTGATAGGTCAATAAATATGGCCCCAACCTTTGTCCATAGCTACCTGAAAGCCTGATACTACTTTAACCAGCGCCGTAGTGGTGCTATGCAATGCCCTAAACCCCAATTGATGTTGGTTATATAGTTTTTGTGTTTCCAAGAAATTAGTTAGTTGGTTTTAAAGGTTACAGTGATGTAATTATTTACTTAGTGATGCTAGCATTTATTATTTTGTTTATTTAATGTGATGTATTTATTCTACCTATGTATTTTATTGTAATGGCATCCTGAGCTTCCAGGGAGGTTGCCAAATATAAATAAAAGCTACTACTGCTACTCTACACAACAGTGGATGGAAAGATAAGCCAGGAATCTATAGATCAGTCAGTCAGACGTCTATAGTGGGAAAGTAAATGGACCCCATACTAAGGGAAGAACTGGTGGACTTCTTAGAACAGAATGAACTAGTGGACCCCAGACAGCATGGATTCACAAAGGGAAGTTCTTGCCAGACATATTTAATTGACTTCTTTGACTGGGTGACCAGGGTGGCAGGCTGATCAGGGACAATTAGATATGGATTATACTAAGGCCTTCAATGCAATCCCCCATAGATGATTGGTCAAGAAATGACGGGACTTAGGGGGTTGAAGAAATATTGACAACAAGAGTCCCATAATAGATGCAAAGAGCTGGAGTTCACCATTGCTCTTCCAGGCTTGAATAAAAGTTTGGCCCAGATGTCTAAAAACTTATAACTGGTCAAAGATCTGGCAGCTTTGCTTCAATGTAAATGCAATACAAGGTGATGTATGTCTGGAAAAGATGCCCAAGGGTACAGTATGAAATGGGGTGGTGGTGCTGGAAAACACTTAAAAGGAGAAAGACCTGAAGCCAGCCTGCTGGCGCAGCGGTAGGGTTACCGCTCGCAGCGCCAGCGACCTGGGTTCAGGAACAGACTCGGGGAACTGGAGGGCCAGCTGGGGGGAGGAGGATCGAGTGCCCAGAGGCTGCTCTCCTCCTCTGGGTGGGGTGGGATGCGGGTCCCGCTGCGATACCATCACCTGGGTGACCACGGGTGGTGGTGGTGCAGCACAGACGCTGAAGCAGGGGAGGGCGTCTGCGGGAGCCAAAGCATTAGCACGTTGTGACATGCGTCGCTTCTAGGCTCTCCTTGCACACAGACATCCTACGGGGATGGGCAAAAGAGGAAAATACCCTCCGGTGCTCCCTGTAGACGGAGCTTCAGGCCCTGATCCCAGGGCCCCTGCCGGCAAGGGTGACAGATTCCCGACTAAATCACAGTCGTTCGGGGCGGTGGAAGGGGGAGCCCCACCTCGTACCTGCCTGGGGGTCAAACCAAGGCAGTGTAGGGGGATGACTGCACCTGACGCCGACAGACAAGCAGGGATGCACAAGGCCGTAGGAGACTCCTGAAGGTGAGGAAGCACCAGAGTGAGAAGGGGGCGTAAAAAGAAAATATTAAAAAAAAAAAAAAAGGAGAAAGACCTGGAGTAATGTATCAGAGAGTTTAAAATCCACAGTACACTGTAACAGAGCTGTTGGAGAGGCAAACAGGATGATGGGATGCATTGGAAGTGGGATAAATAAGAAGTAGGGAGCAAATCCCCACTTTATAGGACAATGGTGAAACCTCATCTAGAGTACTAAACAAGATATTGGAGTCCACACCTGAAGTAACACTGTGATTTATTTATTTATTTGAATTTTGATTAGTAGGCCCACTGGGGAATCTAAACATTCCAAAAATGATAGACATTAAACATAGTAGATGGACATTAAACATAGTACCAACAGTGGTACAAACAGTAGTAACATTAACAAGTAGAAACAGTCAACAATTTGATGCAGTAAGAACATAAGATAGAGAAACATCATACACTTTAAGGCATAAACAACTTTCAGACTCATTGGTTACACGGGGTTCAGTGAAACCTTAAGAGCATGACATAGAATTAACCCCTGCCTGCTAGGCAAGGGGTTATATACAGTTATATATGCCAGTGGCAAGGAATAGATCCTTGTACTGTTTTTTAAACTGCAAGAGGGATGTGCAGGATAGACATCCTATCAGAAGACTGTTCTATTTATGTGCAGCTGCATACAAGAAAGATCTCTTTCCAACTGCTAAACAAGTTTTAGGTATACTTGGTAATGTTTGGTGAGATGTTCTAAGGGACCTGGTGAATGGTTTCCGGGTCAGTAGGTTAGACAGGCTTGGAGGGGAAGTGAATTTATTTGAAGGTGGCACACAGTAAGGGGTAGTCCAACTTCACCTCAAAACCTGGCCAATTTAAGATACTGGACACAGCACAGTGGTGAGTACAGGCCAGGGCTAAAGCAGCAAATCTGGACTTTAGTACAACACAGTGTAACCAAGATGGTCCAGAGATTTGGAGAAAGTCATATGAGGCAGATGGACTTGGACGTGAACATCCTTGAGAAGAGAATGAAAAGGGGCAACATGATAGATAAATACCCGTACTTTCACAGGGTAAAAAGAGTGGAGGCCATGGAAATATTTTCCTTAAGCTTAAATACAGGGATGAAGGGGGACTCACTTAAATTAACAGTGGGAAGATTCAAGAAAAGTGTTAAAAAAACACTTTTTCACAGAAAGAGTGGTGAGCAAGTAGAAGAAGTTATCATTAAAAGTGATATAAGCCAAATCAGTGAGCAGTTTCAAACCAGGATGGGACAGGCATAGAGGCTTAGTCACTCGGCAGTGTAGGAGGAGGTGGAAAATAGGGGTGGGATGGCCACTAGGGTTAGAGCAGCATATAGAAGTAGGCTGGGCAGCCTGGTGGGCTGGTAGGGTTGTTTCTGATGAAAATGCCTCTGTATCTATCCATCTAAGTCTTCTTCTCTATACCATAGAGAAACATCATCCTCTCTTATCTCTTAACCTGTTATCTCCACTTCCCTCCTCCCCTTTTGTCCTTCCCTCTTACCCTATCAATATCCCCTCCTTCCTCCTTCACAATACCTCCTCCCGTTCCATCTTCTACCCACCCCTTCCACTTTTCCCACTTGTCCCCCCACCCTTCTACCCTCCATTTTTCCTCCTTGACATCGCTGTTCTGCCTTCTATACCCTCCCCCTATTGGCACTTTGGTCTATCCTACCTACTGATACCTTTGTTAACAGAACTGTTTTTAATTAAACTATTATGATGGTTGACTATTACCTCTTTGCGCCGTTGTTAACTCAGGGAGCTTAACTTGCTTGTTACCTACCACCCTTTGCTGTACTCCCTGCTTCTACTGTATATTCCTCCCATTCTGCAATCATAGTAACTGTCTCATTAGCTCCTAGCATTATGGCTTCAATTAGGATTACTGGCCTTGAACGGCCACCTACTAATCCAATGTATTATGCCTTCTGATTTTGTACATATTCTCTGTTTTATTTCACGTTATTTGATGTCTTTGTCTCTGTACTCTGTCTACTTGGCGTGTTTTGTAAATAAGTCCCTGCTCAAAGTTATTTTCCAAGACTGAAATACATGAAAAAAAATAAAAAATATGCACATTTTATTTTTGGTACAACCTATGACATCTTCAGGCTATTTAGGAGTGCTAACAATGTTAGTCCTTGGGACCTCTCTATCCATCCAAGTCATGACTGATCATCTGCCTAAGACTGGCTGGGCCGTAACCTGGGAAAGTAATTTTACGACATTATAATGTCACATTGAAAGTGTCTGCCTGCCCAGTGATGTCTTGATTGTAGCTTTAAGAAGACGCTAATTTAAAAAAATTAAAACCAATAAAGTAGACACGCTTTGGCTTGAGAGCCCATTATGGGCAGGGGGGCCCCTGGCAACTGCAGGGTTTGCTGATGCCTAAAGCCAGCTATGACAGTGAGTGTCCTTTGTCCTTTCATCCTTGTTTATGTTAAAGAGATGCACTTGATCAGATGGTGTTATCCTCTTCACTTCTCCCTTTAGGTTAGAACCGGTTTGAGACCATTTTACCACTCCTCCTATTAGTCCTAGATTCCCTAGCTTATGACTTACATCATGTATGGAACATTGTCAAATGCTTTGCCAGAGTCTGAATATACAACACCAACAGGATTCCCCACATCTGATTCCTAGGTGACATTTTCAAAAAAGCAGTAGGGTTTTGTTTGGCATGATTTCCCCTTACAGAATCCATACATAATCACTCAGTCTAAGTTTTGTTTTCTTGGTTTTTATTATTTGGTAATTGAGTAAGACCCACTACTTACAATGCCAGTTTTCAGGGGTGACCCAGGAGCACTGAAGAGGTAAGTGGTTTGCTCAGTCACACATTACGCAAGTGGAGGTTGTGGAAATCAAACCCAGGTCTTCTGGATATACCAAACTCATTCACAGCTTGTTACTTTAACCACTAGGAAATACTGCCTTACTCACTGTACTTACACTTGTTGTTTTGTAAGTGTTTGACCAGCGGCTTCCCCAGTACACTATTAACATCAAGCTCATCAGCCTATTGTGCCCTGTTTCTCCTCTGGAGCCTTTCTAAAATATTTTTACCTCATGGGACACTCTCCAGTCCTTGGGCATGTATGCAGTTCTGCAATTGCTAGTGGTATGGCTAATTCCTTCACTAGCTCATTCAGGATTTTTGAATGCCTTCCATCAGGCCTCATTTCTTTATTTACATTTAAAACCTTCAGTAATTTTTCTACTTCTTCACGTGTTACATACTGTATATGTCTTCTAAAGTGTCCTTTTGTTTCTCCAAGAATAACATTTCACTATCCAGTATCACTCCGTCCCTTTCCTCTGTAAGCACTGAGGTAAAGTATGTATTCAGGCATTCGGCCATCTATCTATCATTTGTAATTATGATCCTGAAGTGGACCAACAGTACTTAGTCTTTTTCTCTCCTCAGTCATGTACTTTAAGATTTTTTTAATTATATTTGGTCTACAGTGCTATTTGTTCCTCTACGGCTTGTTCTGTCTGATTATGCATTTGCTCCAAGTTTGTGTTTGTAGTTCTGTCTGTTTTCACTGATTCCATTCAAGTTACTCTTCCTGTAGGCCTCTGTTTTCTCACTAACTGTCTTAAGTACTTAATTTGCCATCCACATTAGTCTGCATCTTTCACTGTGTCTCTTAGGGAGGCATAGCAGTTTTGCTTTAAACAGTCCATATGTTTTTTTAAGAGTTTCCAACTGTTGCTGACCACTGATGCCCATGAGACTGGCTTCCACCGATACCAGGGTTGTGAGTTCCCTCATCTTTATAAAACCAGCCCCAAGCAGGAGTACAACGCAGGGCATTCTCTTATGCTTTTCCCTGTTCTCTCCAATAGTAAATCTCATGATGTTGTGGTCACTTGTTTGCTAATGTTTCTCCAATTTCCACTTTTCTGACCCTGTCCTCCTTATTGCTAAATGTTAGAGCCAGTGTTGCTTAATCCCTAGTGTTTCCATTAACAGAGTTTGTGAGGTAACAGTCCTCCAAAATATCCAGAAATTACCTACTGTGCTTGGACAGAGCTTTTCCTCCTCCTGGTCCATATACTGTATGTGTAAATGAAGTCACCAATAAGGGTGAGAGAAATGGGACTTTGACAACTTTGGTTGGGCTTCAGGCTCGGGACCGTGAATTCATTCACCTGTTTTAATTTGACCAAATCATTTCAGCTGTCAATGCAGTCACTGACATGGAATAAGAATGACTACAAATATGGGGGTATAAAAAGGCACTGAGGTCAGCAATGATGTAATTATTTTCAGTATAGCACTAGACACTGGTGAAACAGGTCTGAAGAAACTCTATTTCCCTTTGGCATTTTGCCATTTCAGCATCATGATGCATTACTTTTTACAGGGTGCATACACTAATAATAACCATGTTATTGGCAAGTCACATGACCTACAGCAGTCAATCAGTGATGCTGGAGATTACGCTTTTCACGTGCTGGGCACATCTCAGTGCCATTTCCAGCTCTGTCCCACAGGGGAGAGACCTGGCCAGTGAAGGAGCCCCTTTTTATGTGAAAGGAGTGATCTTTCATAAGAAAACTAAAATGAATATGAAAAATCAAAATCAAAATCATTAGAGACTCTTTCATTGCCATTCCAATTAGCTAATTCTCATAACATTTAACTGTATGTAGCCCACCCCATCCCCGGTGTCTAGGAGTATGCTCATGGTAATTGTCCATGGAGAGAGGGGACCAAATCCAAATACTGTTCCAGAAATTTCTTGCGTTTACCATGTCTTAAAATCACACACCGGTGTACAAGGTTCTTTGGGTGCTGGGCTGAAAGGCAATTAGTGTCAAGCACAATAACTTTTGATAAATAACTGGAGACCACAGCTTTGCAGAACAAATGGTAGGGATCCCATTTAATGGCAACATTAATAACACTTCATACAGTAGACAACAGTTGAGTTGAGGTAGGCAGTGCATATATTTTGGACTGCTATGATCCCCTATTTCACATGGAACATACTTCACATGAGCAGACACTTCACAATTTCCCACAGGGCATTAATTCAATATCCCCCAATTCAGGCAGCTTCAATCCCCATATTCACATTGGGCTGATATGTCCTCTCTTCTCCTCTTTTCCATTTACTCACTGGCATGTCTTTCCATGGAATGGGCTGGCCTTTCAACTTGGGGCTGCCGCCTCCATCCTAAGTCCCATATCAGCTGGCTATCTGCAACTTCTTCACATGGAACAGGCCTCCAGAGCCACCAGCTCCCTTCTAACTCCAATAATGGCTTCATGTAGCTTCCCGTGAGCGATTGTCCCCAAGGCTAGTGGACAATGTGTCCCTGAGCAGTGGCAAGCAGTATGTCATCCCTGCTTGATCTACTGTCACTCTCTGCTGGGTTTGGGCTTTAAGTTCCCGGTGAATCCCTTCTTGGAACCACTACACTTGGCTCAACCCCGTGCCTCACGCTCAGGCAGCAGTCCCAAAGGAGTATCCTGCTCCAATCCCATTGGGGTGGTATATCTTGGTGTCCCACATGAGGCTCAAAACAGCCGCCACCACCACGTCCTCCCACTGGGCCTCTCTCTGTCTCTCTCTCCCTCCACACATCGGCCTAGAAATGCTACAGCTGTCTGGAGTACAAATTGCCCCCACTTCAGTCCTCTCCCTCCTCAAACTCCCTCAACCTCTCTCTCTCTCACTCTCTCTCTCTCTCTCTCTCTCTCTCCTATGTGCCCACACTTATATCCACACCCACTCATGGTGACCTACCACCAGCAGCAGGTCTGCAGAGGGTGGTCCTGGATTAATCCTCTCCTGGCTATACCTTCCATTCCAGAATAAGTAGTTACACAGGCACAAACTGTACCCAATAATTACTCAGGAACATAAACTTTATCCTGGCTTAGGCTCTAACCCCATCAAAGGGGGTTCCATGTAGCTTCAGACAGGCTAACAAAATCACACCGTAAAAGAGAATGCACACTGTCTGAGCCTGCACTGGCAGCTGCAACCACTGCAGCAGACACAGGACAGAGGGAATTTAACAGACTGTGAAAGGTGCAGAGTGATTTTGGAAAAATTTTTTCACAGACATTTCTTGCTGAATGCTGGTAGTAAGGATGGCACAGAAAGCAATAATTATTTTCTTTATTATTTTTGTTGCCTCCTACAGCAGGAGCAGGGCAGAGTGAATTTAGTAGGCAGGAAAAGTGGAAGGGAGGGTAAAAGGATTTATCTGACAAATAATTTGACTCTTGGTGATGTAGGCTGGGACACAGAAATCCATCTTTAGCACTTTTTTATATATTTTGCCTGTTACTGAAAACTGAGTAAACTAGGCCACTGTGTGAGAGCGAGAAGGACTCTGAGGGTGTGTCAGAGTGTATGATGGGTATGTGTATGTAGGTATTTGCTGTCATGCCATCATTTAGTAATCGTGAGGTAAAAATTGTGGAGGAGAAAGACATGCGGGTAATGAAAGGAGCAGGGAAAGGTTCCAGCATGTCATTTCTACCAAGTACTGTAACAGTTCTGCAGGTGGTGATAGTGTTCTCAGGATATGGACTGGATGTAATACTGGTGGGAAAGGGGCTATGCCTGATAGGAGGACTAGGTCTGGATGTGTGATAGTATGGCCAAAGATATTATGGTTCATTGGTCCCCAGAAGGACCCTGGTTCCAACCCCACTACAAGCAGCTTTCCCAGTCACTTGTCTAGTGCATCTGGTAATGAAACCACCCTGAATAATCAATAAGTACACTGGTCTAACACTCTTCCTCCTTCAAAAGATTTCAGTCTCAGTAACATCTCCAGTCCTCACCAGCCTTAATTTCCACTTCATTTAAAATGAGGTGAGAATGGCAAAGTCCAGACCAATCCCATTTTCTCAAATCACTTTTTTTTTAATCTAAAATATCCTCTTCATGTAGTAATGCTGATAGTAGTAGTGTTTATTTATCATGTAGGCATCGTGTCTCATAGAAACATTGACTCTGTCAGCATATAAGGACCGCTTGGCCCACCCAGTCTGCCCATTTTTCCCTACCTTCAGTATCACCACAGAACCTACTTGATCTCCAGCTGTTTTCCCTCCCCCCTTTCTCTCCACTAAGATTCCCTTATGCCTAAAAAAAAGAACTAAGCAGGAAGGGAGAGAGACATGTGGGGAGTGCTGCAATGCACTGGCTGTAGGGAGGCAATCTTTTGGGAGATGTTCTGGAGGCTGTAATGCTGCCCTATTTGCAGCACCTCTCTGGACTGAGGGAGGAGGTTGCCCGTCTCCAGGCCGACCTGGCAAAGATTTGGGAAACCTCCTCCCCACCCAGGGACCACCAGGGCTACTGTCACTGTCTCAGAGGTTGCGAAGAAAGAAAAGCAGGTGAACCACGGTGGGCTCAGGGAGGGTAAGAGTGGTATATCAGAGCCACATTCCTCCAGTTGTACCCCTCCACAGTTCAAACGCTGTTCTGGCTGAGCATGATTCCTCTAGGAAGGCACCTGCAATGGAGACCAAGGAGGATACTCAGAACCTCCGCAAAGAAGACCCAGAGGAGGGTGGCATGAGACCCCACAGCGGAAGGAAACAACTCCTAGTGGGGGACTCAGTCATTAGGAGGGTAGAACTGAGGGGGAGCAGATGGAGGTAAGGTGCCTGCCCAGCGCCATGGCTTGGAGGGACAGGAAGTGAATACACAGGATCATGGGAGCAGCGGTACAGGGGAGGGAGCAGGACATCATTGTCCACCTAGGGACAAATGACCTGGCTGAGAGTGGGATCAGAGCAGTGCAGAAGGACTTTGTGGAGTTTGGGAGGGGCCTTAGACAAGTAGCACGCACAGTAACCTTTTTGGAGGTGCTGCCTGTCTATGGCATGGGTGAGGCTAGGGTACTCCGCCCCATGGGATTCAATGAATGGTTTAAAAACTGGACCAGAGCTCAGGGTTTTGGCTTCATTGGGGAATGGGGGTCCACCTGGAGGGATGCAGGCCTATACTGGTGCGATGGTCTGCATCTGTCCCGGAGGGGAACCAGGATCCTAGATGATAGGTTTAAATGCTTCATTGGCAAGCATATAAACTAGCCAAAAGGGGGAGGCACTGAAAAGAAGCTTGAAATCCCAGCCCCCCCCAAAAAAAGGGTAGTTAGTGAGGTAAAAACTAAGGTAGAGATGTCGACAGGGAGCAGGATAGGGCTCAATGGAGAAAAAGACAAACACAGCAAGGACAGGGATGGGGCAAAAAGGATTATGGCTATCAAATAATGGAGGGCAATGAGTACCAATGCACGTAGTCTGGGTAACAAACTCCCTGAACTAGTGGCCTTGATGGAAGAGGGACACCTGGATATTGTGGCAGTCACAGAAACATGGTACACAGAGAACCATGCCTGGGATGTCACCATACCAGTGTACACAATCTACAGGAGGGACAGGGAGGGTAAAAGAGGAGGAGGAATAGCTTCCTACATAAGGGAAGGGATCAAAGCAACAAAACTAAAGGATAAACAGGGAGGAGAGAGGAGGCACTGTGGGTCACCCTGGAGACAGGAAATGGCACCACAATTTGAATGGGGTCATTTACAGACCCCTGTCTTAGGGGTAGGAAATGGACAAGGAAATGATAGTAGACATCCTTAGAACGGCAGAAAAGGGGGAGATATTGTTGATGGGGGACCTGAATATGCCAGATGTTAAATGGAGCACCTCTGTTGCCACCACATCCAAAAGCAGGGTAATTCTCAATGCCCTTCAGGGGGCATGCCTCAAACAGCTAGTGTTGGAACCCACTCGGGAGGGAGCAATCTTAGACCTGGTACTCTGAAATGGGGACGGAGTGAAGATATTGGATTTAGAAGTCGGTAGCCATCTGGGAACAAGGGACCACCAAACAGTGTGGTTTATGCTAAACACAGCCATAGAGTCAAGTCACACAAAGGTGAGGGCATTGGAGTTTAGGATGGCTGACTTTGGCAAAACGGACGAGTGCTTCAGAAGAGCACTAGTAAATGGGCAAGAAGGTGGGGTGGAAGAACAATGAGGAAAACTCAAAGCTGCCATCACAGAGGCAACAAACCTTTGTGTGAAGCAAATAAACAAAACAATGGAAAAAACCATCATGATTCTCAAAAGAGGTGGCGGGGAAGGTTAGAGAGAAAAGGATAGCATTTAGGAAGTATAAGGAAACACAGATGGAGCAGGACAGAGGACTGTACAGTACCAGTTAAAGCAGAACGAAACAGGGAAGGCAGCCAGAATAGCAAAGGCCCAAACTGAGGAAAAGATAGCCAACTCAGTAAAGAAGGGGGATAAAACACCAGTGAAGGGGGCAGGGGTGGGTGTGGGGACTCAGACAGCGGAGCTTGAATAAGTGGTGCTCTCCCATAGGGATGGTTAGGACAAGAAGATGCTCTGGGGCGAAATGGTGCCTGGAACGTTGCAATCCATGTCTGGTCCCCATACCCAAGGGCACCTTTTGGGAGGGCAAGTAGCTGGATGGCTCGTGAACATCTATTCAATTCCATGCTTGTTATGCAATACCAGATCCATTAGGAACAAAACGCATTTATTGCAGATATTGTTGGAACAGCGGATCTGGTTTGCATTACCGAGACCTGGTTAGATGGAAACGCTACCCCAATTTTGGAGGCAGCTATTCCTCCCTGGTACTCGGTTTTACATCACCCGAGATTGGATCACGGGGGGGGGTAGCGGTCTTTTTCAAGACCAAATTGGGCCTAACTGGGGTACCAGTTCAGGAGGCCACATCATTTGAGTGTACTGTGGTAATGGTGTGGGCTGCAGGATAGTGCTCATTTACTGTCCACCAGGTGATGAGAAGCTGTTCCTGCAGGAAGTAGCAGACTTCACCACCGACAGGGCATCGGAGTCACCCAGACTGATGGTTCTGGGTGACTTCAATGCCTGGGTCGATGATGAATCTTTGCTGTTTGGACAACACTTCCTCCAGGTGATGACTTCACTGGGCTTCACACAGGTTGTTTCCTCAGTTACCCATAATGGTGGTCACTCTCTTAATTTAGTCTTCCTCCTGGGGATCAAGGCCTCCTATTTGGTGGTGGAACCTGTTGGCTGGTCTGATCACTATGCCGTTGGATTCAATTTTTCTGCCCCCCTGGGTAGGTTGACCCCTGTGGAGATGGTCAGTTACTGTCCGTTGCAGGATGTTGTCCCTGAAGACCTGGTTGTGGTGATTGACCTCTCGGTGTTCGGTGAGACCAGCACGGATCCACAGCTGTTAGTTATGGCCTATAATAGGGCTATTTCTTTAGCTCTTGATCTGATTGCTCCTGTCTGTGTTTGCCCCCTTCCGCTTTGCCTCGGGGCCCCATGGTTTGATGGGTCGCTGAGGGAGTTGCGGAGGTTGGGGCATAAATTAGATCATCGTTGACGGAAATCTGCCTTGGATGCCGACCACCTTATTTTGTTAGAGCATTATAAACTCTGTCAATCAGCGATTTCTCGTAAGAAGGCAGAATTCCTGTCCAGGGAGATCGCTGTTGCATGGAATCGACCAGCTCAACTCTTCTGAACTGTGGACAGGTTGTGCAACCCAGCTTGTCTGCAGCTTCGTCGAGTTTTTTAACAAATAGAGTGTGATGAGTTTGCTCGATTCTTTGCGAATAAGGTGGCCGACATCAGGCAGGAATTCCATCAGACACACGCTGTGGGGGATGCTGTTGGTCGGTGCTTGGTCACTGAGTCTGGTGTTTCCTGGAGTACCTTTGACCTGCTGGAGTTCATTGATATTATGAGGATTGTCCAGGGGATGTGCCCCACATGCTGTAGTTTAGACCCAGGCCCTACTTCCCTAATTTTGGGTTGTAGTGATATCATTGGCCCGGTTCTAGCTCAGATTGACCAGTGCTCCTTGGAATCAGGTGAGTTTCCTAGCTCCCTGAAGGAGGCGGTGGTGACACCCCTCCTGAAGAAAGCTTCTCTGGACCCGGAGACTCTAGCAAACTACAGACCTATCTCTAACCTTCCTTTTGTGGTAAAGGTTATTGAGAAAGTTGTGGCTGCTCAACTGGAGAACTATTTAATCATCCATAATTTATACAAACCTCTCCAATCGGATTTCCATAAGAGGCATAGTACTGAGACTGCTCTGGTTCGGGTGCTCTATGATCTCCTGATGGCGAGAGATCAGAGAAACTGCTCCATCTTGGTAGTCCTTGATTTGTCTTCAGCTTTTGACACTGTGGATCATGGGGTCCTGCTCGATCGCCTGAGGTCCATCTGTGGGCTGTCAGGCACAGTACTCAGATGGTTTTCATCTTTCCTCGTCGGTAGAACTCAGAGAGTTGTCTCGGGAATATTTTCTTCCAAGTCTTTCTCTCTGCCTTGCAGGATGCCCCAGGGCTCAGTGCTGTCTCCAATGTTATTTGCAGTGTACATGCTGCACCTTGGAGACATTGTAAGATGGTATGGGCTGAGGTTTCACTGCTATGCTGATGATACCCAGCTCTACCTGTCTTTTGCCCCCGACCAGGTTTCCTGGAGTTGATGTCCACTGCTTGCAGCTAGTGCAGAATGCTGCAGCATGTTTGTTGACTGGTGTATCTATGAGATCTCACATTACCCCTGTGCTGCATGATCTGCATTGGCTGCCAGTTCAGTGGCAGATCACCTTCAAGGTAGGTTTATTAGCCTACAAAGCCCTACACGGACTGGGTCCTGACTACTTGAAAGAGCTTCTGGTTCCATATACCCCTCTGCGACAGTTCTGCTCAGCTGACGAGGGGTTGCTGGATATTCCGAGGGTTAGTCTAAAGTCATCTGGGGCCCGTGCTTTTGGGTTTGTTGCCCCTACCCTCTGGAATTCTCTGCCATGTCAGCTACGGGAGTGCAGGACAGTGGGGAGCTTTAAGCAGGCACTGAAGATTTTATTATGGGGTAAAGCCTACCCTGATTTCCCCTGATTTTATCTGTATTTATTGAATTTTTTGAGTTTACTTGTTTGTGAAGCGCCTTGATATTGGAAAGGCACTCTATTAAATAAAGCTTATTATTATTATATTATTATTATTAAAACCTTTTATAGGCACATTAGGGAGTGAAGAAAGACATGGGGAGGAATAGTGAGGCTTAATAAGGGAAGGGGGCAGGGAAGAGGGTGACAGTGACAAAGCAGAGATACTGAATGAATACTTCTGCTCAGTATTCACAAAAGAAGAGGAGTGGGAGGTACCTAAACCAAATAATAGAAGCACACTGGATTGGAAGGGGTCAATACCAGTTCATTCACAGAAAAAAAGGGTTCTGAAAGAACTCCTATAATTGGAGATGGACAAAGCAATAGGGTCTGCCAGAATTCACCCCAGAATTCTAAAAGAACCAATGGGAAAGCTAGTGGCATCACTGATTACCCTTTTTAACAAATCAAGGGAGGATGGTGTTGTACCTGAAGACTGGAGGATGGCAGATGTGATTCCCCTTCACAAAAGTGGGAGCAAGGCAGAGTCAAGAAACTACAGACCTATTAGTTTGACCTCAGTGGTAGGGAAAATGATAGAATCACTTCTGAAAGAAAGAATTGCTGAGTACCTAGAGGCCAGTAGGGCACAGGACCCAAGGCAGCATTTATTCACAGCGAGTAGGTCATGTCAGACAAACAAATAGATTTCTTTGACTGGGTGTCCAAAGTAGTAGTAGTAGACCAGGGAGGGGCTGTGGACGTGGTCTACCTAGACTTTGGCAAGGCATTTGACGCAGTCCCACACAAAAGATTAATAAACAAGTTATCCAGCCTTGGAGTGGGTCCCAGGGTGGTAACCTGGGTAAAAAAATGGCTTAACAACAGGACACAGAGGGTAACAGTAAACAGAGTCCTCTCTGAAGAAAGGGGGGTTTCTAGCAGGGTACCACAGGATTCAGTACTGGCAGTGGTCCTCTTTAATATCTTTGTAGGTGACATTGTGGAGGGACTGGAAGGAAAAGTATGCCTCTTTGCAGTTGACACAAAGATCTGCAACAAGGTTGATACACAAGGGGGGGGTGGAAAGGATGAGAAGTGACTTGGTAAGGTTGGAGGAATGGTCAAAAGTATGGTAGCCTAGATTCAATGCAAAGAAGTGCAAAGTAATGTACCTGGGAAACAAAAACCTGAGGGAAGAGTACAGAATGGGGGGGGGGGTTATTAATGACAACAAAAATGGAAAGGTACCTGGGGGTAATCATATCAGACAACCTAAAGGTAGGCAAGTAATGTGATAAGGCAGTAAGAAGGGCTAGGGGGATACTGGGATGCACAGGGAGAGGAATCACCAGTAGAAAACAGGATGTTATTATCCCTCTGTTCAGTTGGTAAGACCACATCTGGAGTAGTTCTTTCAGTTCTGGAGACCCGATTTCTGCAAGGACATAGGAAGGAGGCAGTCCAGAGAAAGGCATCTAAAATGGTGCAGGGTCTGCACCAGAACCCATATGAAAAGAGACTAAAAAGCTTAATATGTATACCCTGGAGGAAAGGAGGAAGAGGGGGGGCATGATAGAAACTTTCGAATACCTCAAGGGAATCAACAAAGTCCAAGAGTGTAGCATCTTTCAGAAAAAGAGATGTGCAAAAACAAGGAGGCACAATTTGAAGATAGAGGGATGGCGACTCGGGCAATGTGAGGAAGTATTTTTTCATGGAGAGGGTGGTGGAATGCATGGAACGGCCTTCCTGAGGTGGTCATGGAGTCAAAAATAGTGGGGGAATTTAAGAATGCATGGGACAGACATAATGCAATTCTAGTGGGAGGTAGGATGGAGTAGGCTGTTGGTAAAACCAGGATCTGCAGCTTATCCAATAGGTAGCGAAATGGGCAGACTGCATGGGCCAAGCGGTCCTTATCTGCCACCAAAGTCTATGTTTCTATGCCTACCCCATTAAGTCTTGAATGCCACTACTGTTTTCGCCCCCACCACCTTCACTGGAAGGCTGTTCCAGGAATCCACCTCTCTTTCTGTCAAGAAGTACACTTCCTCACATCTCTCCTTAATCTACCTCCCTCTGGTTTGATAGCATGTCCCCTTGTTCTTTAACACCTTTCTTTATGAAAAATACTTCCATCTTGTACCTTATTTATTCCCATGAGGTAGTCAAAAGGTCTCTATGATATCACCCCTCTCCCTCTTCTCTTTCAGGGTGTACATATTGAGGTCCTTTAGTCTTTCCTCATAAGGCTTCTGCTGCAGACTGTGCACCATTTAAATGCCCTCCTCTGGACCGCCTCCACTCTGTGTCCTTCAGGAGATTTGAGTCCAGAACTTCAGAGTCATGGAATTGCCACTAGCCTTAAATGCACCAAAGATATGGTGCAACAAGCTTGTGGCAGTCTATTGGGATTTTCCATCCTATGCAAGACCTGACAGAAGTTAGATCATCTTTTTGTGATCTAGATTGCATCTGTCTTGGGGACCCTTTTTATGGTGCTTGTGCCCAAGATTTGGCACAAGCTGCTGTAAACTGCGAAAACTGTCGCAACTGCATCTGGCCTTGAAAATTGAGCACAAGTTGCAAATGGATTGCCATAGTAGCTATTTCAAAGTTTTGTGACACAGGGCATGACGCAGGCTCTGTATCACCCTTTGAAAATACAGCCAGTGGTATCCTGAGTTGGACCCAGTACTCTAGGAGGGGTCTTAACAGTGATCTATACAGTGGCAACACCACCTCCCTCTTTCTGTTGGTGATACCCCTCCCTATGCACTCAAGCATCCCACTAGCCCTCCCAACTGCCTTGTTGCACTGCTTGGCAACCTTTATGTCATGATATACAATTATTCCAGGTTTTCTTCATGTTTGGTGGTCATCATTATGAATCCACCCATTTCATACTCTGCCCCAGGTTTCCATGCCTTAAGTGCATTATTTTGCACTTTTTTGCACTGAAACACAGCTGCCATACCCTTGATCACTCCTCGAGTTTTCTCAGCTCACTGCTCATCCTTTCCATCCTCCTGTAGTGTCCACTCTATTACAGATTTTGGTGTCATCAGCAAAGAGGTAGACCTTCCCTTCCAGCTTCTCTGAAATGTCACTTTTTAAAGACATTGAAGAGGACCAATCCAAGCACTGATCCTTGAGGCATCCCACTGGTTACCCTGCCTGCCTTGGAGTGAGCACTGTTTACAGCCACCCTCTGTCATCTATTCCTTAACCAATTTCTTACTCAGTTTACTACCTTTGGACCTACTCGAAAAGCTACCCAGCTTGCTTACTAGTCTCTTATATTGAATGTTGTCAAAAGCCTTACTGAAATCTAGGTAGGCCACACCCACCAGTCCACTTTGATCTAATTCCTTGTTCACCATGTCAAAGAAATCTCATTTGACATGCCCCCCACCCATAATTCCATGCTGCCTCAGGTCTTGTAACCACAGTGGATTCAAGATATTCCACAATCCTTCCCTTCAGCAGAGATTCCATTAACTTTCCCACCACCAATATCAGGCTGGCTGGCCTATAATGGCCAGCCTGCTTCCTGCTGCCACTTTTGTGAAGTGTGACTACATCTGCCCTCCTCTAGTCCTCTGGAACCACACCTGTTACCAGTGAGCTGTTGAATAGGACTATCAGAGGTGCAGCCATTACCTTCCTGAGCTCCCTCAATACCCCTAGATGCATCACATCTTGCCCCTTTGCTTTGTCCACTTTCATATTAGCCAGTCCCTACAGGACTTTCTCCTCTGAAAAAGGACTAGTACCCACCTCCCTCCTGTGAAAGCCCTGGTTACATTTTTGTGAATCCTTTCTTTCCCTTTCTTTCCCTTTCCTCTGTGAGCACTGAACAAAGTATTCGTTCAGGATGTCTGCCTTTTTAAGTACCTTTCTGCATAGTTCCCCCTTCCCTTTATAATCTTACTATCCCTCCCCTGATCTTTCACTTTTTGCTTATATATTGTAACTAAAAATGTCTTGTCCTCTTTCATTGCTTCCTGGGCTATCATCTCTTCAATTTGCACCTTCACACTCCTTTCTACTTTCCCTGCTTTCCTCTGTTTCCCCAGTATACCTCCCCATCCTTCTCCCTGTGTCCCTCCTCATACCTTCTGAATGATGCCCCTTTAGCTTCAACTTTTCAGCCACCTCTTTTGAGAACCATAGTGATCTCTTTTACCTCTTGCTTTTGCTCATTCACTTGATGCAGAGATTTGTTTTCTTCACTATGCTCCCTTTTAGCTTTGCACACTGTTCCTGTACCCCACCTAGGTCATTCCCTACCAGATCATCCCTGAAGCATTCAGTCATCTTTATGAAGTCTGCCCTCCTGAAGTCCAGGACCCTCACCCTTGTGTGGTTCAGTTCTGAAGTTATCCTTTTATTGAACCACTGTGTATGCTGATTACTGGTCCTAAGGTGACCTCTTGCCTTAACATCTGCAACACTGTCCCAGTTCGTAGTAGTAAAGGTTTATTGATTGACATGTACTGTAGGTCATTACAAAAACATAGACAATACAGTAATAAAAAATATTTCCACTAAAAATCCAATGACACTTAAATAGGACATTACACACACACATCTCAATACAGCTTTATAAAAGTCATAGCTATTTGTACAAAAAGAACTCATCTAATTGTTTAAGTATTCAATAGTAGAGAACATAAATTGTGGAAAACTAGGAAGTTCATTTCCATCTCTAATACATTCTAATACATACATCTATATTATATTATATTCCTTCTATTTGTCTAATTTGAAACTATAATTTTCTTCTTAATTCTTGCCACATTTGCAAAATAATTTGCTAAAGCTTTAATAATTACAGGGTCTTTAGAGTACATCAGAATCTGTGTTAGTGGAACTATTCCTACACCTAAACATGCTATGGAGTCAACATGGAAGATAGTTTTTATACAGATTTTTATTTGTTTGCTATACCAAGTGCAAAACCAAAGTATATGCACTAAATTCTCTGTACCGCCTATACCATACTCACAATCAGTAGATAACGTTTGTATTTTATTATACCATGCCAGAAGCACATTACTAGTAACATTTTCAAAATGTATATCTGACAAAGACATTTCTTAGATTCTTCTCAGTAAGAACTTCCATGTAGTACTGCAATTGGAAGTTACTTTTATAGTTTTTGGTAAACCATGAAGAATAACTGGATTTTGACATTTCTTCCATGTCTTTTTTAATCCAAAAATTGCTTACTTTTTTAACTATATACTTTTTATATAGTGTGCAAAGTATTGTGCTTTGCTCTGTTTATTTTTTAAGAAATTGGATTTGATACATGTCTAATGTCCCAGGTCATGCCTGAAAATAGTCATTGCCATGGCTAGTGCACCTTACCCGGTAAACAAAAAAAAAAAAACAAAAAAAAACTAAATAATAAATACAAATTATGTAACCAACCCGCTTTATAACATCCTCTATTGTACCAGCTGATTTTTTCAAGTAAACATAGTTTAGCTACTCGTTCTTCAGGCAACCTAGTTAACCAAAATAAGAAGTTTAATTGTTTAGTATTAAAAATGATAGTAATATTAGCTGGGGTGCTCCCATGGTTCTTCTCAGTACTTTATGAATTGGTACCATTAGCCACTCCCTATGTTTAATGTCCCATACCTCAACTGTAGAAGCAATTTGTGCCATGTATTTGCTCTAATGGCTTCAAGAAGAGGTTTCATAGACATGCCTATTAGTGAATTTACTAAGTGTGAAAGCTGAGTTTTTTTGCAGAAGTCAGAACTTTCTCACTATGTTTACTCCAGAGACTGTTTGTTGAAAAGGATAATCCCAAGTATGTATATACCCTACTTTTAGTGATAGTTTGAGTTCCCAAATTCCAGTGACCTGTAACTCTTTTGTTACCAAAAACAGAAAATTGTATTTTTGTAATATTAACTTGAAACTTTGTTCTTGTGTTTTAACCTCAAGATGCTCTATTTTTGCCTGTAAACCTTTTTTGGACAAAGAAAACAGAACAATGTCATCTGCAAATGCCATAAAAGAGCAGTTATTATTTAATATTTATGGGGATTCAGACTGTAGTAAATCAAAGACAGATAGCAAAGTAACAATATAAATTGAAAAAAGTGCCGGGGCAAGAACGCAGCCCTATTTTACCCCTCTTGTGAAACAGAAAGGTTGAATAAGTTGGCCATTTACAACCATTCTAACTTCTGCCCATGAATCCCTATGTAAATTGCTAATAATAAGGACTAATTATTTGCCTATTCCTTTTTTATCCATGATATTCTATAATATATGTCTATTTACTGTATCAAATGCAGATTTAAAATCAACATATAGAACATACAGATTTTGTTTTCTCAGATGGGCATATTTCTCTATTAAGTGCAAGAAGACAAAACAATTATTAATGGTACTATAACCAGTTCTAAAACCTGCCTGAGATTTACTCAATCCACATGTCCTCCCCAGCTCCAACAAGAGATTTGGAGTATAATTGTTGAGAAAATCTTTTAGGAAGTATCAATACTTATTGATCTATGCATTGCTGGTTCCTGAAAGTCACCCTTTTTATGTATGGACACAATAATAACCCCTTTCCAGGATTGAGGGATGTATGATACCTTAATTATTTTGTTAAACAAGATAAACAAGCATTTGTCAATGCTGAATGTTTGCTTGCTGGCATTGGCAGTGGTAGTGTAGAAGTTACAGAGCTGCGTAATAGGAATGGCAGTGAAGTATTGAACTGAAGCCAATCACACCACCACCCTGCAGAGAGTGAGAGGCATTGGGGTGTGCCTTTGGGTCGTCAGGCATAACGGCCACGCCATTTCACCACACCCCACCCTGCAGACACTGACAAGGGTCATGGTGTTCCTTGGGGTCTTTGGCCCTTATGCGCACCTCATTTCATTAGGAAATATGGTGAGATGGGTGTGATATAGGAGAATGGGGTGAAGTTTGGGTCAAGAGTCCAAGGCATACCTTGATGCCTCTCACTGACTGCAGGGTGTGGAATGGTATGAGCATCACAGGCAAGAATCCCAAGTCACACCCCTGATGCCTGTCGCTCTCACAGGGTTGGGCTATGGTTGGAAACCCTAATACCTCAGGCATTCGTGGGTATTTTCACTCCAAATTTTCAACATGTTTTTTTTGTGACCCCCACCTCATGAATAGGGGGAATATCAGTTTGTTAGCCGAAAGCTGCAAATGTACAGTGACTACGGCATTTAGCACCACAGGTGCAAAAACATTCTGAACAGGATGTAAAAAATGACAGCTGTACTGTTCATGGGGAGGTGTAAAAAATGGCAATGTTGCAAGTCTGTAGTAAAAATATTACAAAAAATGGTGAAGTCACGAGCGTACATAGAAACTGTGCAATGCACACCCGTAATATAATTAGGTTGGAGATTTTTTACAGCAGATTGTCAACTCAGGCATTTTGGTGCCTCCGATCATGAACAGTGTCACTGTGATATTCTTTATCTGTGCCAACAATGATTTCCCACAGCGACCACGCATCTCTGCACTGAAAGTGTGGAAACACACTTCAGCCATGTTGTGAAAAATGACAGCTGTACTGTTCGTAAGGAAGTGTGGAAAAATGGCACTGGTGAAAATCTGGACTGAAAATATTACAAAGTCATGAACTAGCGAGGGTGCATGGAAACTGGGCAATGCTCACTTATAACACAGTCATTTTATGGACTTATAATAACTGGTCAGCAATTTCTCTCAATGTACTGACCAGGTTGATATTTTCCATAACAACCAGCTGGTTGTTATGACATTCATGAGCCATGCCAATCAAACTATGCTGCTTCCTCATTGGCCAACATTCTGTATGTGGGCAGGGCCAAACAGTTTCACAAACTGTTGGAGAAAATTGCTGGCCTGTTAGTATACAAAATAAAAGATGGGAGGGAGTTTGATATGAGGACTTATCGCACACTGCTAGGATGCTTTGATAAACCCCTCAGGCTTCGCCTCGGGATTTATGTAGCATCCCACAACTCAGGTGTGCTTTAAATTCTCATATCAAACCCTTCCCCATCCATTATTCTCTCTTTGTCACCAAATTTTCAACATAGCCATTTTAAGACCTCTGCTCATGAACAGTGTAACTGTGAATTTCTTAATCTGTTCTAAACATTGCTTTTCCACACCAACAGCACCATTGTGCACTACATGTGTGAAAACACATTTTGGGCAACATATGAAAAATTGCAGCTGTACTGTTCATAAGGAAGTGTAATAAAATGGCAATGTTGAAAATCTGGAGTGAAAATATTAAAATTGCAAACTTATGAGCATGCATAGGAACTGTGCAACGCATGCTCGTAACACAGTCATTTTTAGGAATTTTTTCACCAAATTTTCAACATATCCATTTTTAGACCTCTGCTCATGAACAGTGTCACTGTGATTTTCTTAATTTGTACCATACATTGATTTCGCACACCAACTGCGCCACTGTGCGCTACATGGGCGGAAACACGTTTTGGGTGAGATGTGAAAAATGACAGCTATACTGCTCATAAGAAGGTGTGGTAAAATGGCAATGTTGAAAATCTGGAGTGTAAATATTGAAAATTCATGAACTTACGAGCGCAGTATAGAACTCGCGAACGACGTCAGAACAGTCATTGTTAGGAATTTTTTCACCAAATTTTCAAAATAGCCATTTTAAGACCTCTGCTCATGAACAGTGTCACTGTGGTTTTCTTAATTTGTCCCGTACATTGGTTTTCGCGACACCGACCGCGCCATTTTGGCGCTACATGGGCGGAAACACATTTTGGGTGAGATGTAAAATGACAGCTGTACTACTCATATGAAGGTGTGGTAAAATGGCAATGTTGAAAATCTGGAGTGAAAATATAAAAATTCACGTAAATTACTAGCGTGTATAGGAACTCATCACACGCTAGTAAATAGTCGCTTGAAATTCTTCCAACAAATTTTCAAAATAGGCTTCTTGAGAGCCCACCTTATGAACACTAGCAGTGTCATTTCGTTAATTGGTCCCGAAAGGTGATTTCGTGTAGTGACTGCGAAATCACCCTTCGGGCCCGAATAACATCATGACAGTGACATCATTCATGAGAAGGGGTCCCAAAAACCCCATGTTGAAAATTTGGTACAAAAATTCCAAAAAATGCCTGAGATATGCAACAAAGTTGAAAACCCCCCTATCTAACCCATTATACAGCTTACCGGCATTTCCTCAGTTCGCGGTCGGCTTTGAAGAGTGCAGACGTGTTCCCGTCCACTGAAGATCGTCACCGAGGTCCAGAGGTAGGCATGGGGTGAGGGGGTGGGGAGGCAGGGTGCGAGGGTGGGTGCGGTTGTGGAGGGGGGGCCAGGAGACACGTGGGACCGCTTTTTCTTTACAGGTGTTCTTTTTGTTTCCAATGACAACACGGGACATTTGCCAAGCTGGGGTGGGCTCCCAGCATGGCACAAGGACGGTTGGGGGGTGTTCAGCTGACAGGGTATTGGGCACCCCTGTCAGCCAAAGCATCGGTTGCCACGCTGGGGTGGGCTCCCAGCCTGGAACCCAGTACTCGGTTGGGTGAGGACAGTGGAGTTGATGGGGGATTGGGCACCCCCCATCGGCTATATCATGAGTTGCCACGCTGGGGTGGGCACCCAGCATGGCATTTGAAGGCTTTGGGGGGTGGGGAGCCCAGCACAGCCGACGGGGATTGGGCACCGGCTATTGGCTATACGTGTGTGCGTAGCGTATGGGGCGCGTCGACTGCGATGCGTGTGTGAGGAGCTGCGTACGAGCAAGCCGTATCTTATCACTGCTCACTGAAGCGTAGCTTCCCTTTGAACTGTATGCCACTGCATTTTGGAGCTTGTCATAGACAGCTACAGCATGCGCTATTACAGGCTGCGCCCAACACACTGACTGAATTGGAGGAGGGGTGAACACCTCCCAAATCTCGGATGATGGCACTATGTTTTGCACATGCGCAAGCAAACATAACAAACATACTAAATGTATCTTAATTTTGAAGACTGGGTTTTTTTTTTTTGTGCGGCATATGTGACGATGAATGAGGGATCCCCCACTGTAGATCAAGGAGGATGTGAAATGGTGCAGGTACATGGGGGGTGAACAAAGTGGTAGACAGTAAGCCCTACCAGAGCTTCAGGCTGATGTAGCACAGCTGGACTAAGGCAAGGGAGGATGTGAAATGATACAGGTACATGGGGGGGTGAACAAAGTGGTAGACAGTAAGCCATACCTGAGCTTCAGGCTGATGTTGCACAGCTGGACTAAGGCACAAGCACCCACGGCATGTTCTTATAGTCCCCGTTTATATGTCCATTTATGTTCTTACAGCGTTGATTGCCTAACTGAGCCAAGATGTAAAACAGATACTAAAATGTCAGGTTTATTTCAGGTGACCATGTTCTTATAGTCCCCGTTTATATGTCCGTTTATGTTCTTACAGCGTTGATTGCCTAACTGAGCCAAGATGTAAAACAGATACTAAAATGTCAGGTTTATTTCAGGTGACCAGGATCGTAGTGGGGAGAGGGGGCAAGTGAAACAATGTCCTGAGAATGTGCTTAAACTTATTAACCGTTGCTGTGCCACGGAGTGATATACCGATCCAGAATCACTATACATTCAAATTCTGTTTGCAGCCTAAAGGTGCTTAGTAGGATTGGAATTTACATTACTCAGTGGCAAATCTTTTTCATACTTTTTGTGATGATCGGTTAAGATATAACCACTAACTGATGACAGACACTTGGGAGCATGAAACTGTGCTACCAGTAAAGTTGCATTTGCAAAGCCCTGAATATTTATCTGTTGGTAATGAAATGAAAACTGTCAGCTGATAACATTCAGCCACTGTCCATTGCACAGAATAGACATCTCACTGATAGATCTGGAGCAAAGGGACATGCACTTGCCAATAACACCACTACAGCTCCAGACACTGAAGAAAGAAGTTCATGCATTTTCAAGGCTGTTAACTTTTTCGGCATTTTAAAACAGTTACTTAGCATCTGCACTAAGATGTTACATGTCGCTGAACTGAATTGTGACACTAGAATCCCTGCGATCAACATTTGTCAGCAAAAGTGAATTGAAAAAATCAATAGCTGTATAAAATGGTAAGTGACATGAGTCAATAACAACATATCTGCACGTAATACTTGGCTTAAAATTTGAGCACCACCATATTCCGCACCACAGCGTCAAACAGGGATGCCATTTATAATTCAGCTAATGTCAAGCAGTTTTGAGCCATAAAAAGAATTACTGTATCAGTATGGTGGCAGAAACGGGATCAGGAAATTATGAAATAAAATGCAACAACACCCCCGTCGGCCATATGTTGTGCGGGTGGAGGGAGTGCATGAGCACCCAGGGGTGGGCTGTTAGGCAGCTTCAGATTCGCTAGAGGAAAGGGTGGATTCAATTGTGAGCTACGGTTGAATTTGTGTTTGCTTTTTCTATACCTAGTTTTCGCTATTTTGTTAGGGCACATGTCCAACCCTAAGATATTTAGGGTCACAAGGTGATGTGACTTCATTGAGCATCTGATCTGAGAAAGAGCTGTGTGATTCTATCTAAATGCCAGCTCACGGCAATTCAGAGAAAAAAAAAATATTTTGAAGCTGCATTACCAGACTAAGTGTGCAGTTTAGTAAATTACCACACAGGGGTGTGTATATGACAGCACTAAAAGGTGCATTAAAGTGCTTCAGTCATGAAAACCTCCCCCACTGAATGCTGCTGAAATGCATAGCAGTATGTTCTCCTTTGTGCATTCTGGCTATTCTTTGCTACAGCTGCAGGTAGTACAGTACGCTCAAGTTCGTTTGCATAGGTTTTAGCAGTGGGGAGTTCACATTGACAGAGTCTAGTAAGAGAAAATGCTTGGAATTACACATACAACGAAGTCTGAGTTTTCACATCAAATGCTGAGGTATTTTTTTTCTGGAGGATTAGAACCCATGGAGTCCATGAAGGTGTGCTTTGGAGAGCTGGCGTTTGTAAGGATTGTTAGGCACATACACATTTTGGTGGTCCTGCTGTGGCAGGGAATAGTTTATTAAAGTAATGATGTGTGGCTTGTCTCTCTAAGCTAGACAAGACTACACCATCCTATCAGGTAACCAACACAGTTGATCTGTGTGTGTGTGGGGAGCTCACTGAAGCATAGCTCCCTCTTTCAACTGTATGCCACTGCATTTTCAATTGCTGTCATAGACAGCTCCAGCAGTGATTGGAGAACTGTGACCATGCCTGCAAACACACTGACTGAATTGGAAGATGCTGACACACCTCTGAAAAACTCAGATGATGGCACTATGTTTCTTGCACATGCGTGCAAGCAAACATAAAAATAAGTCAATCCATGTAGTTGGACTGGCTAGAAACACTTCTGAGGGTATGTTGTCTGGCCCAGGAGCTTTGGTTCATCTCATGTTCTTAAACGCCATATAGAATTCCTCTCTGGATACAGTAATATTATTATTAACAGCACATATTGATCACTTGCTACATAGAAGTTGATGGCAGATAAGGACCGCAAGGCCCATCCAGTCTGCCCATTTTTTTTTCTACTTTATAAATGTGCCTTTGACCTTTGCTCTGTCAATGGCCTATCTATTCATACTCATCTGTATTGCTCTCTTATGCCTATCCCATGCCTGTTTGAAGCCCTGCACTGTATTCATATCCACCACTTCCTGAAGTAGGCCATTCCATGCATTCACCACCCTTTCTGTGAAAAATAATTTCCTTACATTAACCCTTAACTGGCCTCCCTCTAATCTCATGCTGTGTCCTCTTGTCCTGCTATTTTTCTTATATTGAAACATCTTAGACTCTTTCACCTTGTTAATGCTCTGAAGGTGTTTGAATTTTTCAATCATATCACTCTCTCCCTTCTTTGCTGTAGGGTATACACATTGTGCTCCATTAATCTGTCCTCATATGTTTTCTGATGCAGTTCCTGCACCATTTTGGTTGCCCTTCTCTGAACTGCCTCAATTTGGTTAATGTCCTTGTAAAGGTGTGGCCTCCAGTACTGCACGCAGTACTCCAGATGGGGCCTAACCAGTGTCTTGTTAAGAGGGATTATTACCTCCTCTTCTGTCTTGTGATACCCCTACAAATACACCCTAACATCCCCCTAGTCTTACCTACTGCTTCAGTGGTCTGCTTGGATGATTTCAGGTCATCGGCGATGATGATGCCCAAGTCTCTTTCTTCCGTTGTGACTGCCAGCAACTCCCCTCTCAGCCTATAGGTGGCTTCAGGGTTTCTCTTCCCTATCTGCATGATCTTGCACTTCTTTGCATTACACCTCAGTTGCCACTCTTTCGACCATTTTGCTACTTTATCCAGATCTCTTCTCATTCTGCCCACCCCATCTGGATCATCTACTCTGTTGCAGATCTTGGTGTCATCTGCAAACAGACAAACTTTACCCTCCAGTCCATCTGCAATGTCACTGATGAAGATATTGAAGAGGGCTGGCCCCAGAACTGATCCCTGAGGTACCCCACTTGTGACTAAAATCTCTTCTGACTGTATACCATTTACCACCACTATCTGTTTTCTGCCCGACAACCAGTTTGCCACCCAGTTGACCAACTTCTGACCCACCCCGAGCCTACCCAGCTTATTAATCAATCTTCTATGTGGAACAGTATCAAAAGCTTTGCTGAAGTCAAGGTAGGCAACATCAACTGCCCCCGCTTTGGTCCACTACTCTAGTTACCCAGTCAAAGAAATCTATGAGATTAGCTTGACAGGACCTTCCTTTTGTAAACCCATGCCATCTTGGATCCTGTGCTCCTGTGGATTCCAGGTGTTGCACTATCCTTTCCTTAAGGACTGCCTCCATAATCTTACCCACTACTGAGGTAAGACTGACTGGTCTGTAGTTCCCTGCCTCCTCTCTGCTACCACTCTTGTGGAGCAGGACCACATGAGCCTTTCTCCAGTCTTCTGGGACCTCTCCTGTGCTCATATATTCACTAAACAGTTCTGATAATGGCTCTGCTAATTCCATCCTTTGCTTCTTTAGTATTCTGGGATGTATGCCATCAGGTCCCATTGCCTTGTCCACCCTGAGCTTAGCGAGCTCTTGTAGGAACCTTTATTTTGTGAGGGGACTAGTGCTCACCTCCCTCCCCCCTGTGTTCATGGTGCTGAGTTGTGGGTCCTGCCCTACCTTCTCTTCAGTAAATGCTGAGCAGAAGTATCTATTTAGGATAGATGCTTATACAGGGTCCTCCTGCTCACACACACCCTTATCTCCTTTGATCTTAGCAATACCCCCTCTGAACTTTCTCCTTTCACTAATGTATCTATAGATAGTCTTGTCACCTTCTTTTACTGTCTGTGCTAGTGTTTCCTTGGCTTGGGCCTTTGCCTGCCTTACTGCCTTCCCTGCTTCCCTTAGGGAAGTTTGGCATGCCTCCCTATCTTCATCCCGCTGTGTTCCCTTATATTTCCTGAAGGCTAGACTTTTGGCTCTGACCTTTTCTGTTACTGTTTTTGAGAACCAAAGTGGTTTCCTTCTTCTTTTGCACTTCCTTTTCTCTCTAACACAATGGGATGTTGCTTCAAGTATTGCATCCTTAATGCTTGCCGACTTTGCCTGTACCCCCTCACCTGTATTTCTTTTTGCCAGGGCTAGCTTAACTCTGTTGGCCATCTTATCAAAGTCAGCTCCTCTGACGTCCCATATTTTTGCCTTGGAATGGGATGATTTAGTTGTAGTGGCCAAATTGAACCATGCCATGTGATGGTCACTGGTCTCCAGGTGATCTTCTACGTGGAGATTTGTGATCTTTTCTTTGTTAGTCAGTACTAGATCTAAGAAAGCCCTGTCTCTTGTGGGTTCTTGTACCAGTTGTTTGAGGCCTTACCCCTGCAGGGAATCCACCATGTGTCTAGTTCTGGCAGATGTTCCTGCTGGTATTGATCAGTCTGTATCTCGCATGTTGAAGTCTCCCATTATCAGAACCTCCCCTTTAACTGTTGTGTTTTGTATATCTTCTAACAGTAATGTGTCTATATCCTCTCCCTGGTCTGGGTGCCTATAGACAACCCCAGTTCTTATGGCTGTCCCATTTCCTGTTTCCAGGGTGACCCACAGTTCTTCTGGCTCCTTATGTGTATTCTGAATTTATGTAGCTTTGATATTTTCATTGACATACAGGGCCACTCCACTCCCCCCTTTTTTGCACCTCAGTCTCTTCTGAACAGTACATAGCCAGGTACTAAAGTCTCCCAAGTGTGGCTACTGGTAATTATACAGTGGTGTGTGAAAATCCTGTAATCTCATTGGTCAAAACATGTCACATGACCATGGGTAAATCCTGCATTACCAATGGCTGAGGAACTGTACTTATAAAAAACATAATTAAACACATTTTGCATCTATTTTACACATGGGTCCATTGTGTAATCGCAATAAGGCACTCCAGGGTGTGAGTTATTGGGGTTACCCACTTCTTATGTGGTTAAGTCACTCGGCTGTGCCTCATGACACACCATACAAGGCGTGGGTAAACCCTCAATAACCCACACCCTGTTGTGCCTTATTGCTTAAACCACATCTCGCTATTTGCTACTATGTCCAGTTTAGCCTCTGTCATTATTGCCTGCAGGTCTGGGATCTTGTTTCCCAGACTTCGAGCATTTGTGTACATGATTTTCCATTAGCCAGAATTCGGTGTGTTAGTTGTTATTCTCTCTCTCTCCCTTTCATTAAAAATTTTGCAAAAGTGTTTTATCCATTGTTCTTCATGGATATATGAATCCAGGCAAGAAGTAGAACCATTAATACCCTTGGCCACTAGAGACTAAAATGTTTTGTTATCCCCAGTGAAAATACACTGTAACATTTCTGTCCATTTATCCCAATAGTATTGCTGTTGTTTATTTTTGAGGAATTATTTATAAGTTTTTCTTTGTTGATTCAACAATTTAAAGTTTTGCCTATTTTGTGAATATCTAATTGTTCTTACTTTTGCTGAGAGTGCTGCTTTGTGTTGTTTGCATTCTACATCAAACCACTCATCCTTTTTTTATTTATATCAGTTTTTTATCAATTGCTTTTAGAGATTCTCTGCTATCATATTAAAAACTACCATTACTTGTACCCATATGTCTTGTGCTGTTTGGTTTTGATGATAATTCTTTAAGATATTGAGTAGAGATGCCTCACTTTGTTCAATAATTTGTCTCTCTATGTCAATACACCATTTTAAATGTTTTTTATATTTTACTTCCCATAGACCTTGTTCCCTATTGTGGTCTTTTCTATTTTCACAGTTTGTATCTAAGTTACCCCATAATTGGACAGGGAAGTGGTCACTTTCTGAACAAGCTGGTATCTGTAAAGCATGCCTTTTCTTAGTACTATCAGAGCAGAGTGCCAGACCTACCAAAGTGTTTTGTGTATGAACAATTCCCATGAATGCCACCCTCCAATCTGCAATTTAAAGGGTAAAAATCATGAGTTTTTTAATATTTCTATTAAAGATAATCCTGATTTATTCATTTTAGGATCCATGGTGCTTCTGTGTTTACTTTCAGTTATTGATAGTGAATTATAAGTAGAATTTTCTAACATGCCATCGAACTTGCCTATTTAAGCATTTAGGTCTCCTACAATTAATGTATCAATCTGGGGAAATTTTGATTTAAGAGCAGTCCATACAGTACATGTATCCAATTCAGTCCATACAGTTTCTCTATAATACTTTGTCTTGGAGGCACATATATATCTCCAAGCTAATTAAAGGTGAGACTTGATGTTCAAGAAGCAATATAATAAAATTACTTTCCACCTGTAGAATAATATGTTTAGAAAATAATCCAAATTTAATATAAATTTTAATTCCCCGGATGGTCTTCCTGATTTTTTTTCCCCTTAGAGCTGGGGAGTTTATCTTATCCTTTTAGGAGCAGGTTATCAGTTTTCCATTGACATGTTTCCTGTAAGCAGATAGTATTTGCTACTTTAATAAATTCTAACCAATCTCTATCACTCCATTTGTTCATAATGCCTGCAACATTCCATGACATTATTAAGAGTCCCAACCTGGGGGTGGTGGCTATCTATAGTGTTTCTATGACCTCCTCTTTGATAATTTGGGATTGCTGGTCTTTTAATGTCAACCTATGAGTTACAGATGGAAGGACATCACTGATCATAGACATAGCATGGTTTGTATTGCCATTAGTAGATCCAGTTTGTCTAGCAGGGATTAAGGTACAATTATCATAAATTCCAATTTGTCTATCAGGTACTAGAACAAACACATCTCATGGGTCCACAAGGTGGATTCCCAAGGTGTCTAATACTGTGCAGTGTTTCAGTAGCTCTTGTGCAAGCTGTTTATCACTAACTTCTATATCGGTCTGGGAAGAGTTATAATTTCTATTTACTCTTCTAATAACATGATATCCTAAATGCACTTTTAAAACATTGGCTATCAAATTACAGATACCTTCCTTAAGTTTTTACTTATTTTCCCTGTTCAAAATTGACATTCCGTACATAGATATAGTCACTGGAGCTTCATTCTAGTTGGGTGGAGGTCTCTGATTAAATTGATCTCTATTAGGAAAGCTAATTATTAGACCCTTTTTTCTAATAATTTGGCATTATACCACAAATGATTTGCAATTTTAGAAGACTCTATATGGGCTGCAATGGTGTTTTTTCACCCATCCTTTGTGGTTTCAGTCCATAAGATCCCTTGATAATTTAAATCAAAGTCATACAATTACTTATTTATTAAATATTCCTTAAGATCTTGATCAATTAGGTTAGGCCAGTCTTCAAACCTAGTAAACTCCAAAAATGGTCCTTTATTTTTTTGTACCCTTTTTTGCCTTTTTTGCCCTCTTTTTTATTTTTTGCCTTTTGTACAAAAATAACAGAATCGGCCTCTGTGCAGAATGGGAAAATTCTGAATACACAGACTTTCAATGACATTTCACAAAATTCTATGACATTTCATGGCATTTCATCAGAATTTTGGAGAATTGTTAAAATTTTGTAATTTGGTTATAACTCAACAAATTGTTCAAGCTAGATCTCTGAAATCTGGAATATATACTCTCTGGGTCCATGGCCATATACGTTCCAAATATCATATACTTTGGTGTAATAGTTTCAAAATTATAGGTGCTCAAAATCTGTCATTTTATTATTTTCAGGAAATTTCATGAAACAATTTCATCTGCAAATAACTCAGGCACTTTTGGAGCTAGACATGTGTACATTAGTACAGATAACCTTTTTGTAATGCTTATAGAATTATCTAAATATGGAGAGAATTAGATAAGAGATTTTTATGTTACAGTGGTTCAAAACTTTACTATGTAAGTATTTGCAAAACTTTGTGAAAACTATCAAAAATGTGGATGTTTGTAACTTCTCTGCTCTTGCATGCATAGAGTTAACATTTGACATGCATAACCATTGTCCATGTATCCTGGTGTCTAACAGAACTGGATAAATTGGTTAAGCAGTTTTAATTTTGCAGAAGAAAAAAATGATTATTAACATTTTCTCACATATTTATGATAGCATATTCTGTAGATGAAGCATCCAAAATTTTTGTTTGTGGAATTTAACATTAACAATGCACATATCACTACTTCATTTGATAAGCAGGGCTGAGCTTTTTGCAGTCCTGCTGTTCCTCACTGGGCGACTACCCCCTTCTCTTTTGACATAGCCAGATTGACTCAGTAGAACTACTGATCACACTAATATCCTCTTTGTTCTTTACAGTGACAAACTCCCTTAAAACATGAGTCACCTAGTCCTTTTCCTATAGACCTACCCTGTTGGAATAGCCAGAATTCTTTCTTCCTGCTGCCCAAGAAATTGTTCCCCCCTCTATATCTTTTTGAGTACCTCCAAGTCCTAGACTTGCATATACACCAGGCTCCCTGGATCATAAATTTATTGGATGTGATCCTTAAATATCTTGCATTCAGGTTGGGATTGTTGACACTCTGTGCTTTCTTGCTCTAATCTGGGGGTGTACCACTGTTGTGCTACCCAGCTCAACTGTCCATTTCTTGGTGAAACTGTGCATCTAACTCCAGAACTTGGTGACCCCTGCACTACCTGCCTCTTATACCCGATCCTTAAATTAGAACCCCCTCAGATAAGACTGAGTGAAATTAGAAAATTCCAGTTTTATGGAATTTTTCATGAAATTCAAACATTTTGACAAAGACTCATGGGATTTGACTTTAAGTACAGATGATATTTTGCAATTTCTCACAGCAAGCAATTAATTACATTGGCGAACACCGTCTCCTTGTAAGGTCTAATAACATACCAAATTTAATGGTATTGCATTCTCTAGTTTTAAAGTTTTGGGGGTTTATACATTTGTAGTTTACATTCTTGAAAAATTTAATTTTTAAATGTTGTGAAAGTTTGACTACTTTTAATTCAATCCCATTTAAAACTGAAACTATTCATTTTTTCAGAAATGACCATGTGGCATAGTAGTTTAAATGTTTCAACTCTGGTTAAATTTGGTTATGTAGTTTTAAAATTAGAGGAAACTAACCAAAACATAAATTTTGGTAACATGTTTGGTAGGCTATAACTCAGTCCCATTTAAAGCCAGAAATCTGAAACTATGTGTGTATACAAATGAGGTGATAGCCTCTATGCCTGGCAGTTCTTTGTAACATTTCAATGAATACTATCAAAGATATACTAAAATTACAGAAATCCAAATTTTGGCAAAATATTTAGCTACCTATAACTTAGCTCTCATTAAAGCTTGAGACTTAAAAAATGGTGCAGATTTGCATTCTATATGCTTCTCTAAATCCTGATATTGTGGAGAAATATGTATAAGATATTTTAAAATTATCCCAAAATAACTGAAAATTGAATTTTTATTAAATGTTTTGCCACCAATAACTCTGCCCCATTTCAATCTACAAATCTGAAATTTGGTACACTTTTGTAAGCCATGTCATACTGCTGATATTCCACATTTGTTGTTATATAGCTGCATACTTTTAAAACTATAGTGAAATAACTGAAATTTAAAATTTTGCACAGTTCTCCTGAATTTTCATGATGGTTCAGCAGAATTCCACAGAATCGTAATGGTCATTCCACAGGTGGAATTTTATATTCTGCACAGCTCTAGAATCAGGTATTTCAATTGTGGTAAAATCTGGTCTTTTGTATTCGGGGAACATCTTCATTCATTTCCTGAGCTTCTGTATCTATAATAGAATCTGATAAAGGTGTAGGAAACACCATCTCCAATTTGTTTTCAATTTATACCAATTTGGCATGATTAGAGAACAGTATTTAACCAGGAGTAGCACACTAAGCCAAAGCTTGTTTGAAGATGTGGCCTGGGAGTAAAGGAAATTAAGTGACTTGCTCAGGATCACACAGTATGCACCTAGGTGGCTGTGGGATTCAAACCCAGGTTTTCAGATCTGCAGCTCAGAGCCTTAACCCACTGCACTATACTGCCTCTAAAGGGAAAGGGAAAAGGAAGGAGAAAGGGAACAGTAAGCAGCAGTATCATACAGTGGCATCTCCCAGGATGAACCCCACTTTTGAAGCAGTATGCTGCAGCAGACCTTCTGAATAAAGCAATGTAATTTCAATGGTAATTAGTCACTTTTGTCATACAGGAAACTGTGGCATTCATTTCATCCTGGCAGTGTCACATTATCCTAAATGACAAAAGAGACTAATTGCCATTGAAATTATATTGCTTTATTCAGTAGGTCTGCTGCAGCATTCTGCAAAAACAATTCAGTTTTTGGGGTACTGCACATGTTCTCTCAAATCATGTTTTATCAAATCAAATATATCCACTTTAATATTCAAGATTCAATAGTCTGCAGTGCATGTTAGAACTTGCTGTTACTCTGGGGCTAAGTAAAGTCCTCTGGGACAGAAAGAAAAGCAGGCCTTCATGGTTCTCCAAGGAAGTGGCAAAGGTGGTACGAGAAAAAAGGGCTGTGTTCAAAAAGTATAAGGAAACACAGGGAAAGCATAACAGACAGGTATACCTGTAAAGGCAGAAGGAAGCAGGCAAGGCAGTTAGGGGTGTAAAAGCACAGACAGAAGAAAGAATTGCCCACGGTGTCGCTACAGGGAAAAGACTTTCTTCAGGTACATAAGCAAGAAGAGGAAAACAAAGGGAGGGATAGTAAGAATTTAAACAGAGGAGGGGAAGATTATGTTGGAGACTAGGAAAAAGCAGGCATTTTAAACAGCAATTTCTGCTCAGTCTTTTTATTGGAGAATAGAGGGGATGGACCACCATGGAGAAAAAGGGACACGGGGGAGGCAAGTGGACACAGGCACATTTTTAAAGGAAAGATTTCTGAAATGACTTGAAAATCTAAATGTGGACAAAACTATGGATCTGGATGGGATCCACCCCAAGGAAGTTAATGGACTTAGGGAGATTCTGGCTGCCCAATTGACATCCTTGTTTAACAACTCACTGAATACAGGATTGGTTCCAGAGGACTGGAGAATGGCTAATGTTGCCCCTCTACATAAAAGCAACAGTGGGGAAGAAGTTGACAACTATAGGCCTGTTAGTTCACCTTTGTGGTGGGGAAATTGATGGAAACACTACTGAAAGAATGGATGGTAGAATATCTTGAACCTAATATGCTGCAAGATCACAAGCAAAACGTGTTCATGAGGGGAGGTCATGCCAGATAAATATAATAGATTTATTTGACTGGATGACCAGAGAAATTTATCAAGGTACAGCAGTGGACATGGCCTATTTAGACTTCAGCAAGGCCTTTGCCATGGTACAGCATAGAAAGCTGAATAGGAAGTTGACCAATCTAGGAGTGGGATCCATAGTGGTAAATTGGGTAAGAAACTGGTTAAAGGATAGGAGGCAGAGGGTGATAGTTAATGGCACTCAGTCTAGGAGGGTGACAGGTGGGGTACCACAAGGGAAGTACTGAGAACAGTCCTCCGTCCACCCTCAATTCAGACACAACTTTGCCTCCTACTGCTGTTGGGTGACATTGAGCTAAACCCTGGTCCCAATATGAGACAAAAAGCAGTTTCATCCAAGCATCCCATGACCAACTCCCCAGCCTCTACCCCCATATGGAACAACACTAAGGGACTTAAAATATCCCATATGAACATCTAGAGCATTAGGGCTAAAATGGCTGAGTTAGAAGCCTGGGTACAGCTGTACAAACCTGACATCCTCTGTATAATAGAATCATGGATGAAACCCGTTATTCTGTCCCATGAAGTGGCCCATCCTGCCTTCTTCTTGTACTGGAGGGACCAGTCCCATGATAAAGGTGGTGAAGTTTTGATCTACACTAGAGCCAGCCTAGCAGTTAGTGAACTAACCAACCTGGGTATCAGCTCAGGTGCTGAACACATATTCATCATGATTACCTTTGGACAAGTCAAAAAAATTATCATCGGGTGCACCTACCTACCTTCTAAACAAATATCCTCATACACCAAGCTATTTCTCAGCTTGGATACCCTCCCTAAGAATGACCTTGTACTCTGTGGAGATTTCAACCTTAATTGGCTAGGACTCGACAGAACACAGTACCAATCTGCCCTATCAGACTCCAAACTAGAACAGCTCATTGAACAACCCACTAGACTTACCAAAATGTCAGGTAGGCACACCTTTTTAGACTGGGTCATAACAAACAACCCGTTCTTTATAGAGACCACAGGTATATTACCTGATTCTCTCAGTGATCACTCCCCAATCTACTGCATCTGGAAAAATAACTCTTCCCACCCTCCCCAAAAAATTTGTAGAGCCAGAGACTTAACAAACTTTGATGAAGTAGCCTTCAGGACATGCCTTGCTTATGTGGACTGGTCCCTTATAAACTCCCTCCCCAATATAAACCAAGCACTAGACTACCTCATCGCCAAATTCACTTCCATCCTTGACTCCCATGCTGCTTATAAACAAAGGAGATCCAAAGGTAACCACTCCCCCTGAGTCACGCAGGATCTGAGGCTCCTAATGCACTCCCTTGACAAAGCCTGGAAACTTTTTAAAAGCTCTGGACTACAGTCAGACTGGATCTCCTACTGCCAACTCTGTAACGCATGCAAAAACAAAGTCAACAAAGCCAAAAGAACCCACTTAATACCCTGTCAGGAAACGCACCTAGCCAACCCCAAATGTTTCTGGAAACAAATAAACGTGCTTCTCAAAGGAAATGAATGCACATCCCATAAAACATAATTGCAAAAGGCAATCTATTTTCCCACCCTCTGATATAGCCTCTGGGATAAATCTTTTCTTCACTAAACTAGATACATACAAAGCCAGACTACCAACCACCCACTCTGAACCACTAGCCAAGCATCCGGCAGTCTTCCATCCTCAATTCCATATTAGAACCACCTGTAGAAGAAAGGTCCTTAAACATCTGAGAAAACTCAACCTGGATAGTTCCCCAGGGTTCGACACCTTGTCTTCCAAGTTTCTCAAAACTAGGTGCACCAGTACTTGCCCTCCCAATCACCCTTCTCATCAATAGATCATTTGTCACCTGTATAATACCAGTCAAATGGAAAATAGCCATTGTTGTCCGTGTTCATAAAAATGGGTTGACAAACCATGTTGAAAATTACAGACCCATATCAATCTTATGCCCCATTGCAAAAATTCAAGAAAGTATATTATATAACTAACTTTATTTGTATCTTGAACAGACCAGTGCCCTGACAGACCACCAACACAGCTTTTATAAATAACATGGGACAGAAACCGCTCTCCTACGGGTGACTTCTGATATATTTCAAGCAATGGATCAGGGTAAAGCCACTGGTGCAACCTTCATCGACCTCACAAAGGCATTTGACCATGTCAACCATCCCCTATTACTCACAAAACTTCAGTGCCTCAGCCTTGATATCAACTCTCTCATCAGGATCTCAAACTACTTATCCAATAGACTCCAATGTGTCAAATGGGATGGAGCTCTGTCACCCTTAGCACCTATCTCAAATGGGGTTCCCAAGGGGTCAATCTTAGGCCCTCTAATGTTCTCTATCTTTATCAAAGACCTGTCATTGCACTGTGGAGGGGCATCTGTCCAGCTGTACGCTGATGATGCCATTCTATATAAGTCCTGTAAGAATGTTAACTGCATTGCTGCTGGTCTAGAAAGTGACTTCCATACTCTAGAGGCTTGGTTTAAGACTAACCTGCTGGTCTTGAATGCGAAAAAAACAAAACCAAGTTATTCCACCATACCTCCTTCAATGTGTCCTCAAACTCCCCCTTGACAATCAAAACCACCTCTGGTACCCGGCTTGAAGGGGTAAACCCCTTCAAATACTTCGGCCTCACACTTGATGAGCATCTATCCCTTGAGCTACATACAGACAATATCAACAAGGCTACCAATCAAAAACTCAGTCTCCTCTACCACACAGCTCACAATCTCTCGACTACTGCAAGGAAATCTATTGCCTCAGCCACTGCTCTCCCAGGCCTCCTCTATGGGGTCTCAATCACTCACTCAGTCAAGGCTACACTCCTGTCCAAGCTAAAAGTGACCAACCACAGAATCGCTCATTTTGCAGCTAAGGCCCCGGCATGGACCCACCACCGTACAGTGCTAAACAATCTGGGCTGGCCCTCTTTTGAAGCCAAGCTAGACCTCCCAGTGCTCTGCACCACTTTCAAGTTCACCCACCTACCTTCTCCTACCAGTCTATCTAATATGATCACACTGAAATCCTTCCAGTGGACTTTCAGATCTTCTCACCTTCCGATGTTTAACATACCTAAAACTCGATTAGCCATTGGTTAAAGATCCTTCACCTATGCTGCACCCCATAAGTGGAACAACCTCCCTCATGCCCTACTCACATGTAAGACCCTCCCAATGTTCATAAAACAACATAGAGAAACCTTCTTTCTGCCTCCCAAATGCAATGGTAACTGTGTCCAAAAAGCCTCTTAGCCCCTCACTGCTCCTAAGCCTTCTTACCCACTCTCTGACCCTTTTCACTGAATGCTCCCCTGTCCTTTCCACCTCTTAATGATGCCTCTCACACACCCCTCTCGCTTCCACCCTTACTTCTACTCCCTCCTACACACCTCCTATTCCTCCATTGGTATATCTCAGGCATGACAAAGTGCATGATGGTTATAAGATGCTATTTGAACAAACCAATATAAGATGTTAGTTTGATGTATATCTGATTCATTTTATTCTGATGACCTGTTACACTACACTGTACCTAAAACTATGTATATCCTAATGTTGTATGCTTTCCCATTTAATGTAATGTGTTATCAATGTAACCAGAACATTCTGTTCCTCGGGTCACTACTGAAAAAGGGACTTGGTTCACTCAGTTGGCCAACTCGGTCATCAAAATTAAAATAAATAAATATGCTGCAGTATTTTTATAGGGAATATTGCAGAACAGCTGGAATGGAATGGGAGGTGTCCCTATTTGCAGATGATACCAAAACTTGTAATAGAGTAGGCAGTCAGGAAGGGGTAGAAAAAATGTGCAGGAATCTTGAAAAACTGAAGGAGTGGTCAAACATACAGCAGTTGAGGTTCAGTGCCAAAGAGTGCAAGGTTACACACCTGGAACATAACAATCCAGGAGCTGAGTATAAGATGGCAGGGACTACTAAAAGAAACTAAGCAAGAAAGAGATTTTGGGGTAATCATATCTGAGGACCTCAAGGTGACAGGCTTAGTGTGACAAAGCAGTGGGTAAGGCCAGTGGAATGCTAGGTCGCATAGGGAGAGGAATCTCCACCATGAGTAAGGAAGTGCTTTTGTCATTATATTACTCATTGGTGAGACCATACCCAGAATACTGTGTTCAAGTTAGGAGACTACAGCTGATAATAGAAATAGACAAAGTAGAGGTGATCCAGGGGAGGACAACTAAAATAGTTCATGGCTTGCATGAGAAGCCCTATGGAGACAGATTGTGGAACCTCAACATGTACACCCTAGAAGCAAGTAGAGAGAGAGTGTTTATGATAAAGACCTACAAGTACCCTTGTAGAGGGGGGACGGCTCAGGGGCAATGTGAGGAAGTATTTTGTTCACAAAGAGGGTGGCAGATGCATGGAATGGCCTTCCTGAGGAGGTTGAGGGGTCAAAAACAGTGGGGGAATTCAAGAATGCATGGGACAGACATAAGGCAATTCTGGTGGGGGGGGTAGTAAGAAGTAGGCTGTTGGTTAACTAGGATCTGCAGCTTATTCAATAGGTAGGGAAATGGGTAGACTAGGTGGGCCAAGCAGTCCTCAACTGCTGTCAGATTCTATGTTTGTATGTTACCTCAAAAGAGGGAACATGGTACAGGTAAGGAGTCCCTTTCAAATGAGAGCAAGCACCTGGACCAGGTGGCATGAAATGAAGCTGGGGGGGGATTCAAGAGTGACGTGAGGAAATAGTTTTTCACTGAAAGGATAGCTGATGCCTGGAATAGATTGCTGGCAGAAGTGGTGGAGACCAAAATAGTGGGATGGGGGCTTCAAGCATGCATGAGAAAGACATGGGGTATATCAGACAGGATGGAGGGAGGGGGTCAGATGATGGAGGCCAGATAGGGTCTGCAAGGACAGATTAGGTAGGGAACATATGGGCAGGCAAGGTGAGCTAAGCAGTTCTTTTCTGCTGACAAATTCTAATGTTTCTTTGTTTCTTTAAAAACTTCCATTTAAAGGTGCTTCTATGAAAGATTTTTGAGTGTTTTTTTTGCTTGTCTTGTTTTGTATGTTGGTTTGCTGTAGTGTATTTCAACAGATTGTTAAAAAATAAACGAGAATGTATTTTTTATAAAAGGTTCGGCCTCTTCCTGTTTCTGCATGTGCCTATGTCCCATCACTGGAGGGAAGGGGATAAGTCAAGTGTGGACCAAAGAGGATGAGGTTCTGTGTCCCCTGGGCTATCAGGGGATGGTCATGCAATAGCAAATATCATACAGTACTTTTATTTTTAGAAAATATATTTGATTAAAATTGATATGCACAATAGAGTACACAGATAAGCAGTGTGTACATTTCATGTCAGCATAGTAAAATTCAAAATCTGATAACTTTGATGTTTACATCAGTTGTTTCTAGGCAACTAGTAGTGGACCAGGGACAGGTACCAGGTTGGAGGGACACTATTATTATCTGGATTCACTAATCATCATTAGTGTGGGCTTTATAAAACTACACAAAAAATTGAAGGGACATTATCAACCCTCTTAGGCATCAAATTGTCCCTAACTTAAAATACACATTTTTTGATTACTCACAGTCTGTACAGATTATTGATATAGCTAGCAATTTGATTCATATTCCTTGTTTCTTTTTTAAAAATGAAAAAACAGATTGTCCACCACACAAGTTTTACCACACAAAAACATATTTGTTTACAGTCCTTGGTCAACTCCTACTGCATCATTTCTGTGCATGGGAACATCACACAACACAGTGTAGCCACTCACAATGTAGAGGAGAGGAAACTATTGCATCCTGAGTGGCTGCACTTTTTCTGGGTAATCCTAATGTTCAGGAAGATTGCAATAAGAGTAAATCAAGCATTTAAAACAAAACAAATCTAGGTATAATTACACCATCAGAATGCATTTGAGTTCTACTATGATAGAAAACAGATAAAACAACAAGCTACATAAGACAATTTTAGAGAAGGTAAACAATCATAAAAATGTGCTTTTTCAGCTAGTAATAATATAATTTTATTTATTTAAGTCTCAGGAATTACAATACCTTTGAGTCAGAGACTCATTTACAAAGGATCCACATCAGAAAGTGCTCAGTAATAGAACAGTAAAAATACAGAAAATACATTGCACAAAAAGGTTTCAGGCAAGGAATACAAAAATGAGAGCAAGAATATACATACTACAGTGTGAATATGATGACATAAAAATGCAGACATCGGCAGGAATCGCAGAAACACATTATTGCTACATGAGGAGAAAATTTAAGGAAAACACTGAAATGGCAGTAGAGTATTGTAAAGGCAGTCTGAAAAGGATCTTGTTAAATACAGAGGTTAAGGAATAAAAATGGACTAAAAGCAGTACTGTACTTTAGGAGGGAAATACCAGGATAGTCAGTGTACGAGGTTGAGGAAGGGAAATACTAGACAATGCAGAAACTGTCTGTGTTGACTTAGTCACCAGCCACAAGTTGAGGGGAGATTGGGGGGGTGAAGGGCAGAACACCAGCCCAGGCTAGAGACAGTCACAGCTGTTGGTATCACGTAGGTGCTGATGGAGTTCGGACTTAAAAGGACCTGACTTGAGTTCCGCCGGGACATCAGAAGGGAGGCCATTTTGCCAGGCAGGTGCTCTATACATGAATGCCCGCTGTCCTTGGGTGGTCCTATAGAAAGGAACTTGGTAAGAGGCTATGGTGGCATTCCTCGTACCATGGGGGGGTTGGTCTGAGTAAGGAGTTTCTGTGCTGAGAGAGGAGTGAGACCGAAACAAATCTTTTTAGCCAGTAGGCAGGACTGGTAGGTAAGCCTACAAACAAAATAAACTCTGCACTCCACAGGCACTGCAAATATTGGGATCCCTTAGGAAAAAATTCTGTAGACTTTTGAAAGTTTCAGTGCTTCCAAATAGCTTCTTAATTTATTTAGCTTTTCCCACAAATTACTGTGACCACAAACGTTACTCCTGCACTTTGCTCCTTTGAGCTTCCTTCGGGAGTATCACATGCAATGCATTCTGGGCTTTTATACATGTCAAAGTGTAACATCATACATTACCTCATAGCTTGTCAGCATGTTAATTCGTTCTAGCAATCTCTAATGATATACTTACATATCTCTATTGCAAGCCTCTCTGAATGCTATATACATATATAAGGAATTAAAAAAATAAAATAACAACATAAACTTTATTTTTAAACAAAATACTATCATACAGTTAGTAAAGATTTTTTCAATGTATTTCATTTTTATGTTCACACATATTTCAACTGCACTTACAACAAATAAATGACAATATTTTACAAAAAATGGACTAAACTATTATTCAAGAATATCTGTATATACAGTCTTGTGAACTTTGTATCTTCTATGTATTTTAAAGAACACATATATTGCCATGTAAACAATATTAAAAAAAACATATAAAAATTATAAGGCAATTAATTCTCTGTCTGAACCAATACCCGCTTACAATATATGGTAAATATTTTTTATAATCTACTGCTTAAAATGAAGAATGATTACCATAAATGCAATGGATAAAAAAGAGAAAAGAAAAATGAGGGGTGAGGGTGTACAATTGTAAAGTACTTTTTTTTTATCAGACACATCCATTCAACAGAGAGGGAGCCAAAACCAAAGGCAAAAAACCATAATGTCTTCATTTGTGTCAAGGTTCCTGCAAGGAATCCCATGCTCTTCTTACCATTCAGATGGACTGAAAAAGAGAAGAAAAAGACAAAATAGTTAATGCTGCAGAAAAAAAAAAATTTGTATTTAACCTTTCTTTAGAAAGTTAATCTTTTACTCCTGAGATGCTGTATTTTACTTTATGATGAACATTGGGGGGGCAGGGGATGAGATAAAGAGTTTATGTTAAAGGGACAGGATTTTTTATATCTTAAGTTTAGAATGTCCTGAGTTTCAAAATGCTACAATTTAGTTCATTCTTCCAAATATGGTTTCAAATCCCACTGTAAGTTTAATCTATACGGCTGGAGTGAATTTAGTTCAAAAATCCAAAATCTTTCCCTGCACAACAGTCTGTTAGGATGATTTCTACCGCTTTCATTTACAAAGACCTGCTCTAACCCCATACATTTCAAAACTGTTGGATCCTGATGATGACTTTCAAAGAAATGTATTGCCACTGGGTTTTCTAATTTACAGTTCCTTATATCCCTTATATGCTCTTGAATTCTCTCTTTCATTTTTCTTACAGTTTTCCCTACATATATTTTATTGCATGGGCACCAGAGAACATATACAATGAATACAGATATATTATACAAGAGATGAACTGCCTAATGTTAACCTTCCTTTCAGTACTCATTCTTTGGAAGGTGGTACCCTGATGGCAATGTGTACAAACGCTACAGTTACTGCATTTAAACATGCCAGTTCAGTCTTACTGGCTACCAAGTTATATTTTGCATTTCTGGGGGGAATATATTGGCTATTTGTAAGCCTGTCCTTAAGGTTCTTTCCTTTGCTGAAAAACATTCTTGGTTTAGGACCTGTTTCTGAAGCTAAAAGTTCATCATTTTGTAGTATTGGCCAATACTTGGTTAACATATTTCCAATTTTTCCTGCAATACTGTTGTATTCCATCACAAATAATATTTTTTTTTCATTTTGATGAACTTTTGTTTTAAGTTTTAAAAGTTATTTTCTTTCTAAATGATTTACTTTTTCCATGGCTTCATTTAAAATACATTCTTGATAGCCATGTTCTAAGAATATTTTTTCATTAACTGTGCTTGTTCCAAAAATACTGCTTCATCTGAACAGTTTCTTTTCCATCTCTGAAACTGTCCAAATGGCATCAAATTTTTCAAAGCTTTGGGGCATGAGCTTGTTGTTAAAAGGTAGTTATTATTCACTGTTGGTTTTCTGTAGCTTCTTGAATGCACTTTACCTTGTTCTGTCTTGTACACTGTGATATCTAAAAAGTCTGGCTTCCTGGATCAGTTTTATATGTGAATTTTAGATTCAATTCATTCTGGTTTAAACCATACCATGAAATCTTCCATTTCTTGTTCTGAGCCATTCCAAATACATATAAAATCATCTGTAAGGCACTTCCACTTTATAATTTTTGGGTGGAGGGGATTATTTGTGGTATTAAATATGTATTTATCCCTTCATTCAGCATTTGCTCGATTTAAATTACCTGTTATAAATGTGTTGGGTTTGTCTTTTGTACTGAATTCTAATCAGAAAGAGTTCAAAATACATGTAGAACTTGACAAATTCTTTCGCAAACTACAACTTAAAGATTTCTTTCTAAAGTGCCTGAGACCAAATATAGAAACAATGTGGTTCTTGGATGAACCACATGATTCTGCAGCACAGTTTGATTTAAATTTGCACACACAGAAAACAATTCAGCATGGTTGTGCTAGCATCTGTATATACTAATTACTGTTTAAAAAAATGAAAAAATGTATGACCAAAAAAAGAGAATAGTGTACTTTGACGTTAAGAACATACAAAAGATGTATTTCTAAATGTATTATTTATATTTTATTTTATTTATTAAATTTTGTTAGCTGGGTAAGCCCACTGGGCCCCGAGGGTCCCTTTTTCAGGGGCAACCCGGAGTTAGTAACATAAAGCATGGCAATACATACAGGTAGTACAGTACAGGACATAGCGCACAGGATTCCAATGACAGTATACAGTTTTCACAGTAGACAGCGGTTGTATACAGCAATTTTACAAAGTTCAACAGTAGCAGCTCAAAGGCTTGGGGCAAGAGTTAATGCACCAAACCACAGGGTGCAAGTTATCTAACCATCAGGGCAGGGGCAGTGATTATTGTATAGGAGGTGCATGTGCAGTCCCTTCAGGACTATTGCTAGGAGGGAGCTTCCTGTAGGTGTGCAGGGAACTTGTTCCACTGTGCAGGGGCAGTATGGGCAAAGGATTTACTGCCTGCTGCAGAGTGGACCCTGGGCAGTTCCAGGAGTTTTTTTCCCAAAGCGTGGAGTGGTCTGTTAGACTGCTTTGGAGCAAGTAGCCCAGCTCACCCATCTGGAGGGTCAGCATTGAGAAGCTTGTATGTCCAGCTTAATAGGGGGTACTGAAGCCTGTGACTTAGGGTAGGCCAGTTGAGTGAGGCAAGGACATCACAGTGATGGGTCCTTGGATGAGCTTTCTTGGCAAATCATGCAATTTTATGGTACAGAATTTTAATCTACAATGGTCATGCTTTGATAAGCCTAGAAGGGTTGGGGAGGCATAGGTAAGGGTAGGGAGGAGGATACTCTTTGCAATCGACAGTCAGGTTTCAGGAATCATGTTGATGCTTAGGCAGTAGAGCAGGCCCAGTTTTTGGTGTATATTTTTAGTTACTAGATTGACATGTTGTTTTAGCATAAACCCCTGATCTAGTGCAAGTCCCAGGTACCTGAAGGACTGCACCACCTCAGTAGTGAAACCAGATGCAGTAAGTAGTGAGAGAAGGAGGGCCCAGGAAGGACACAGGGATTTCAGTCCAAACAAAAGGGCTTTGGTCTTATTTGGGTTAAGGACCAGGGGTTTTCGACTAGCCAAGCTTCAGCCATGGCAAAGTCTGACTGGAGCAGGGGCCCAAGGTCATCCAGGTGCAACGTAGTTCTATAGAGTACAGCGTCATTGGTGTACTGAACCAAGGAGCTGCTTCCTGATGAGGTAGTGAGAACACAGTAAAACAGATAATTTTTAACCAGTGTGATCTAATCATCAACAAAAATGTATTAAAACCGAATCCAGTTAGTGAGTCATACTGTCTCCAGTTGTGTTGATTAGTACTTATAGGTCTCAATCATGTCCCCGCTCACTCTTCTCTCCTCTAGTAAGTACATGTTGAGCTCCCACGGCCTCTCCTTATATGGTTTCTTGTGTAACCCCAGCACCATTTTGGTTGCCCTCCTCTGGACCTCTTCCACCCTGTTTTTGTCCTTGCAGAGGTGTGGCCTCCAGAACTTAACACAGTACTATAGGTGGGGTCTAATAAGTGGGCAATAAAGAGACAACACCATCCCCTTTTCCTGCTAAAATCTTCCTCCCTAGGTACCCTGGAATCTGCCTAGCCTTGCCTACTGCCTTGTCACACTGCCTTGCCACCTTGAGATCATCAGATATGATTGCCCCAATGTCCCTCTCTTGCTTGGTAACTGTAAGTACCCCCACCCATCTTAAACACAGTCCTCGGGTTTCCCCACACCATGTACATGACTTTGCACTCTTTGGTATTGAAACCCATCTGCCACTCTCTAGACCACTCCTTTAGTTTCCCTAGCTCACTTTACATTCTCACTACCCCTTCCTGAGTGTTCACCCTGTTGCAGATTTTTGTGTCATCTGCAAAGAGACACACCTTCGCCTCCAGTTTCCCAGCAATGTCACTCATGAAACATTGAAGAGGACAGGACCAGTACCAAACCCTCTGGTACTCGACTGGTCACTCTCTGATCCTCTAAGTGACTACCATTTATCACCAGCCTCTGCCTTCTATCTTTCAACCAGCTACATACCGAGTTCACCACCTTCTCACCCACCCACAAACAGCTAAGTTTCTTTACTATCCTCATGTGTGATACAGTGTCAAAGGCCTTTCTGAAGTCCAGATAGGCCACATCTACTGCCCTCCCCTGATCCATCTCCTTAGTTACCCAGTCAAAGAAATCTATGAGATTGTTTTGACATGATCTCCCCCTGTGAAGTCACTCTGCCAGTGGTCATGCAGCCCATTTTTCTCTAGGCACTCCATCAGTCTCTCCTTCACTAGGCACCCCATTAATTTCCCCACTACTGATGTGAAACTGACTGGTCTGTAGTTGCTAGCCTCCTCCACGCTGCCACACTTGTGCAGAGGGATCACACTGGCCCTCCTCCATTGCTCTGGAACCTCTCTGTCTCCAAAGAGGTGCTAAACAGTGTTGCAAGAGGGGAGGCTATAACTGTGCTCAGTTCCTTTAGTACCTTTGTGTGGATCCCAAACAGCTGCAGTGCCATGTTTTCCTTTAGGGCTTCCAACCCCCAGCCCCCTATCTCATCCATAAATGGACTTATGTCCACACCTCATCCCCTCGGTGCCTCTTAACATAAGTCAGCCCATCTTCCCCTTCTTCTGTGAAGACTGAGCAGAAGTATTTGTTTAAAATTTTAGCTTTGTCATGCTGTTCCTCTGCTGTTTAATGTTGATGTTGTAACAGGTCCTGCAGCAAAACAGTAATGGACAAATAGTTCCTTTCCTGAAGTAGACAGGGCAATTGAAGCTGCCCTTCTGAAGCATAATTGATAGAGGCTGTGCTGGACATCTCTGACTGGGTCTTGCATATGGAAGTGGGAGGGACCAATTCAGGAGGTTGTCCACTGTCCCATTATTCTGTCTAGCCAATCAGAATGCAGAGCCACTATCCCATTAATTAATCTACTCTTCAATTGTCACAGAACAATGGGACAGTAACTCTGCATTCTGATTGGCTAAGAGTGATCTTTTCCAGGATAATATACAATACTCATCTATGCCTGACAGAGTAAGTTAAAATCTAGGGCTGGCTTGGGTCACTTTTGCTGTTCATGTATTCATCCTATAAATGTCAATCATTCACTCTCTCCACAAACCAATTGTGGGTGTCATAAGGAACAACCAATGTTTTGTGATTGCTTCTTTTACAGTGAGAATACTAATCTCTACCAGTTTCTGAGTGGTAAAATTGTGAAAGCCTTGGGGGATATCTGAGAATAATAAAGTAGTTGCTGCTCACTAGCTGCATAAAGGAATTGTCAAATATTTCTCTCAAGTTCCACTGTCAGCTGATCCCAGAATGTTTGTAGAGGAGGGACGAACCAGAAGACATGGGAATGGACTGCTTTCAGTTCTCCACAAGCATTCTAACACTTTGCTCCATGCTGAGGCACACAGTATATTTAACTTGCTGAGTCAGGGTACAACATCTGCAGTTCCAGGTAGAGAGCACACAAAGGTAACACAGACAAGAATATAAATCACCAGAAATCCATTTAATGGTGCAGTGAATGAGCCGCTTGTCCTTATTCATGCACTGCACCAATAAATGGATTTCTGGTGATTTATATTCTTATCTGTGTTACCTTTGTATGCTCTCTACCTGGAACTGCTGGTCTGTGTAGGGCTGGCTGCCCTTCTGTGAGCACCAACCACTGCCTTTGGGGTATTGGCAGCTATGACCACAGGAACTGTACAACAAAATCTGGCCACTGTCTTCCATGCAGACTCCATCCAAATGTGGGAGGAGGTGGCTTGGTGTATGATGGAGGTGTAAAATGGCCAATTGTTGTGATATAATAATTAGTTGCAGGTCATCCTGCCATTTCTCCCAGATGCCCTCTGTGAAGTAGGAAACATAAACTGTTAGGTCTTGGAGAAAAATAACAAAAGGGTCAAAGTTGCTGTTACCATGGTACTAATGCAGGGGAGTAATTAGTTCCTATTTTTTGCTATCTGTTACATCTAGAAAAAAAAATAACAAAAGCCAGGGGGAAGAAACAAAACGTGGCATTCAAACCATGGGTTAGACAGGACGAGAAGGGAGTATCCTGGAAATGGGAGGTGGCGGGGGGGGGGCAGAGGGCAGGAGGAGTATAGAGGACCAGCAAGAAGAGGGGGAATAGTGGGTTGCAGTGGATATGGGGCAGTGTTTTGTATGGACACACTATGGAGAATTGGTCTGTGCCCAATATGTCAGAGATCTGGCAGCTTGAGGCAGCTAAGAAGGGCAGTAGAGTGGAGGGTAGGGAAATTTAGGGAAGAGGGAAGGGGAGAAGGAAGCAACACAGGCAACAATAAGGTCTGGGGAAAGGATAGTGGGGGCAGGGGAAGGAAGGGAATGTGTGGAGGGATGGGTGACAGATCGGCATGTAGGGAGGGAGGTAGATGGAAGGCGGTGGGGAGAAGGGGGGACAGGGAAAGGGCACGGACAAATGAAAGAGACAATACAGCTTGGGGCAGACAGGCTTACACAGGAAGCAATGTATGGGTATCGAACAGGTTCTCACCATTGGCCAAGATGCAGGATAGGGGGATCAAGAAGAAAGGGTGGAACAGGAGATTTAAGGGAGAGGGTGAGCAAGGTGGAATCCGAGAGACTGGATGAAGAAAAGAGGGAGAGGGAGAGTCTAGAAGAAGGAGTAGGTGGGAGGGAAAGACAGGTAGGCACTGGGAGGTGGATGGAGGAAAAGAGGAGGAATGATAGTTTATCAGAAGGGGAAAGAAAAGAGCAGATACAACCGGGGTGTGTTGGAGAAAGGGGGGGTGCAGGAGACACAGAATGACAATATGGAGGAACAAGTAGGCAGTACGTGGTCAAGAGTCCAAGAAAGGATGAAATCAGAACCCTAAGAAAACAGTAAAAGGAATTCAAGGAAGGAGGAACAAGACGCGGGCACTGGGGCACTCACAAGGATGGAGAGTACAGACAAGGTCATGGTCTCTGGTGACTCCATCATAAAAGGAGTCCACTGGCTAAGAAAGGGGTTGGCCTATAAAAGGAGGTCAGTCTTCTGTCAGAGAGGGATGGAGGCAGGAAGGGTGATGACAAAAATAAAGAGAGGTATTATGTTATTGGGGGGAAAGCCACACCTAGTCCTACACCTAGGTACGAATGATTTGGCAGGAAATGATATAGGGGAGTCACAAAGCAGGTTCAGGGAAATTGCAAGGGGATGCAGGGAGGGAGTTACCTCACTGGCTTTCTCAGAGGTCTTGCTGATTCACTGCAGTAGCACCACTAGGCAGCTGAGAATGAAATACTTCAATCATTGGCTCAGGGATTGGTGCAAAGGGGAGGGATTCACCTGTTTATGGGAAGGCACAGGGTCATAATGTGGCAAGACAATATGCTGTAGCAATATACCATGCTGCCAATACAGCGTGATATATTTGGTTGTTTTTTTAACCAGGTATAGCACACTAAGCTGAAAACTTTTTTACAAGAGCGACCTGGGAGCACAAGGAGGTTAAGTGACTTGCTCAGGGTCACACAGTATGCCAGTGGAAGCTGTGGGATTCAAACCCAGGTCTGGTGTGCTGGATGTCACCAGATTTGCAGCTCAGAGCCTTAGACCACTGCGCTATACTGCCTCCTATATTGCAAATGGCATAATTTTTGTTTTTGAGCCCCCCACACACCCCATTATGGGGGGCTGCACCCCCCCCTAGTACCCCAACCAAATTATCTAACTCTGGGGGGTGGGGGTGCCAGTAAATATCACACAAAGTGTGAAAAAATAAAATTCCATTTGTCTGGCACTGGGAATCAAAACCCGGTCCCAGACACACTGCCTGCCTTTCTTGCTGCTGGTGGCTTATCCCATCGAGCCAAGGCAGCTGCTCAGCAGACCCCCTCTCCCAGCAGGATTCTTATCCTGCACTGGCAGGAGTGAGAGGGTGCGCTACCACGCATACATCCTTTTCGTGGTTTTGCACCCTCTCGCTCTTACCTAACATGCTGTTCCTACCTTGCAGTCATGTTGTGTGCTGTAGAGCATGTGACATATTGACTCAGTAGGTTGTGGGAGTGGGGGGATACTTGGGCAAGGGAGAAGCTATACACAAAGGACAGACTACATATAAATGAGGGGGATGCTAGGGTATTGAGGGGAAAGTTGCAAAGATATATAGATGGGTTCCTGGGAAAGAATTTAAATTAGGAGAGGGGGAGTATGAGCCTAGGGAAGGGATGAAGGAAGGAACTGGAGGTTCTTGCCTAGTAAGTACTCCCCTGCAGGAGAGGGTAGGGGATATACGGAGGAAAAAGTAAGAGTATGGGGGAAATTGGTGGAGGGGTATGCTAGCAAACACTAAGAGTATGGGGAATAAAATGGCAGATTTAGAGGCTACGATGGTGGATGAGGAACTGGACCTGGTTGCCATAACAGAGACATGGTGGGCAGAAAACCATGACTGGGAAGTGGGTATCCTGGGGTATAGCCATTTTAGAGAAGACAGAATGAGGAAATGTGGGGTGGCACTACATGTAAAGGATGGGATAAAGGTGATAACAGGGCAGGTAAGTCTGGGATCCACAGAGAATCTCTGGGTCACGATGTTCAAGCAGACCAGAGAGGCAAAATGCATGGGAGTGGTATACAGGCCACCAATTCAAGGGGAGGAAGTGGACAGGGTCAAGATGGAAGGCAAGAAAAAGCTGGATAATGTGGAAGAAATATTGGGGGCAATAAAGAGAGGACTTGTGAGAGCCACTGATTAGTACATTAGGAAGGTAGGCAAGAGACAACAAGGAAGGAGGCCACTTTGTTATTATAGAGAGGTAGCAAGAGCAATAGGGGAGAAAAAGATGGCCTTCAGGACATATAAAATAACACAAGGAAAGGAGGACGGGAGGTAGATAGGTAAAAGCTAAAGGTGGCAGGGCAGACAATCAGGAGGGTGAAGGCAGATACTGAGGAGAGGATAGTAAGAGAGTCCAGCAGGGTACACAAAAAATTCTTCAGATAAATTAGTGAGAGAAAGAAAAACAAGCAGGGTATAATGCGACTTTAAGGGGAGGGGGAGCACTGATAGAGAAGGACTTGGAAAAAGCAGACATGCTGAATGGGTATTTCTGCTCAGTGTTCATGGTTGAAAGGGAGGGAGAGGAACTGGTATTGCAGGGGACAGACACAGAAGGTAAAAAGGTGGACACTAGCCTGTTCAAGGAGATCAGGGTATTGGAGAAACTGGGTAGATTAAGGGTGGACAAGGCAATGGGTCCAGATGCCCTACATCCCTGGGTGCTCCTGGAGCTTAGGAAAGAACTGGCAGCACCACTAACAAGGTTGTTTAACCTATCATTGGACACAGGGAGAGTTCCAGGGGACTGGAGAAAGACAGACATTGTGCCACTGCACAAGAGCGGAGGCAAGGAGGAGCTGAGTAACTATAGTCCAGTCAGTCTTACCTCCGTGGTAGGTAAGATTATGGAGGCACTGCTAAAAGAATGGATAGTAAAATACCTTGAAGATAATGGGTTACAGGATGACAGACAGCACGGGTTCATGGAGGGAAGGTCATGCCAGACGAACCTCATTAAATTCTTCGACTGGGTGACAGGGATGTGTGATCAGGGAGGGGCAGTGGATGTGGTCTATCTGGACTTCAGCAAGGCCTTTGACACCATCCCTCTCAGGAGGCTGGTGAGCAAGATGGGAAGTTTAGGGGTAGGGAAGAAAATAACAAATTGGATAGAAAACTGGCTTGGTGGCAGGAGCCAAAGGGTGGTTGTAAATGGGGTTCATTCTAGGGAGGAAAGAGTGACAAATGGGGTACCCCAGGGGTCAGTACTGGGGCTGATACTCTTTAACATTTACACTGGGGATATTATGAAGGGACTGAATGGGAAGGTGTGCCTGTCTGTGGATGATGCAAAGATCTGCAATAGGGTAGACACACTGGTGGGGTACAGTACATGTCAGATGACCAGATAAAGCTGGAGGGTTGGTCAGAGAGTTGGTAACTGAGCTTTAATGCCAAGAACTACATAATAATGCACATAGGGTGCAAGAACCCAAGGGCTACATACACACTGGAGGGACAGGATGTTCTGTTAATAGAGCAGGAGGGAATCTGGGGATTATTATTTCAGACAACCTTAAGGAGGCTAACCAGTGCAACAAAGAGGTTAGAAATGCAAGTGGTATGCTGGCATGCATAGGGAGGGGTATCACATGTAGGAGAAGGGAGGTGATAATGCCCCTATATGGGTCCACTCTTCATCCCCACCTAGAGTATGGGGTACAGTTCTGGAGACCTCCCCTACAAAGGGATATATATATGGTGGAGAGAGTCCAGAGGAGGGTGACCAAAATGGTGCATGGCATGTATCAAAGGATCTATGAAGATAGGATGGAGGAGCTTGACCTGTATCCCCTGGAAATCAGGAGAGAGAGGGGTAATATGATTTACACTTTTAAATACTTGCAGGGAATAAAGAAGATAAAGGAAGGGATTATCTTCAAGATGAAAGATAATCCAAAAACTAGGGGTCATAGCTTAAAGCTGGAGGGCAGAAAATTCAGAGGTAGTAGGAAAGGGCACTGCCTTACTGAGAGGGTGGTGGGCCCTTGGAATGGGCTACCAGAGGGAGTTTTGGAGGCAAAAACAGAAGGGGGAATCAAAACAGCATGGGATAACTACATGGGTTTAAACAAGAGAGGGAAGGATAGGTACCCACATTGGAAAAGGGGACTGGAATCTACATTGGAGGGGGCACAAGAGTGGGTTGTAGTATGGTAGGGCCAAGGCTACTTATGAGGAAGGGGATAAGGGCAGACTAGATGGGCCAATGGGGTCCTTTTTCTACTGACAAATGTCTACGTTTCTATGTTTCTAAGTGTAATGTTAAATAGGAATGAGCTGCATATACTTGCAATATAAAAGATTAGCTCTGTATTTTCAGGTTTGCCCCCTTACTTCCAAGAAACGGGCTTGCTTCACTTGACTGAAAGACTCTGTCAATCCTACAACCAATGTCAATTTTCAGAGAAAACAAAAAGAGACTGCATCTCAGTATCTGCATTTTATTTGATTTAATGGATCTCTGTGCTACGTTTCACTGATACACCTGATTAATCATGCATGGTCCTGCAAATGTATTTATATAGTATGAGTACCGATTTATCTGTTTTACTTTAACAGAATGGTATAAAATATATTTTTTAAAAAAGCAAATTAAACTAGTTCACTTAATTGTTCTGGAAACCTTATCTCAAACTAGGGCTGGCAGTATAGCCTAGAGGTTAGAGTAACCAGCTGTAAATGAGCTTGGTATATCCAACAGACCTGGGTTTGATTCCCACAAGCTGTACTTGCATATTGTATGACACTGAACAAATCACTCAGCCTCCCCAGTGCTCCCAGGTCACCCCTGAAAACATCCACTTGTGTCTAGTGGGCCTTACCTGGTTACCAGACAGTAAACTAAATAAACAAAAATACCTTTTTCTCAAAACCGATTAGGGTACTCCCCTTCACCATGTTCCTTTTTATTGGGGGCGGGGGGGTGAAGGGCTGTGAATTCACAACATTATGTGCAAGTACATTTATAAGAAAAGAACAAATGACTAAAAATCAGATAGTTATGCATTCCAGGTATCTTGCGCCCTTGAATATACATACATAACTCTTCAAAGATGTCCTAAACAGACATATTTATATGCCTCATAAGTTCCTTTTAGTTAACGCTTTATAATGAATATAAACTCTGGTTCTGTCTCATGCTGTTTAATGCATCACAAATTCTCTGATGTTTTAATAAAATCTGCAGCTACAACCTGGTAGATAAGTTGTTTCCTTCAGTATATAACTGCTGACTACACAAGGAACAATATTATCACAAACAGAAGTTTAACACAATATAAATATTTCAGATTTCTAATATATGTCAACTCCTAAAGTTACAGCCTAATTCGATTTTGTGATGAAATTCCTGATTTTAATCCACAAAGTTAAAATCTGTGGTATTGTTGTGGAGACCTGCTATCTCATAATAATTACTGGTGACCATAGATATCAACCAGATTACCGTTTTGTTAAAAATTCATATTAACCCGATTTCAGGTTATTATGCTCCAAAGGCAATAATAACCCGAAATCAGGTTGATATGACACTTTATAATAACCTGAAATAAGGTTGTTATGACATCCCCAAACAAAAGACTTTAAAATTGTGGCATTCCATTGTTTCACAAAAAATATTTCAACTGCAGTATTTTCAATTGTATTTTACTCATGTACAGTTCAATTTCTTCAAACATGAAACTGCCCTCTAGCTAAAATATGTCTTTTTCTTTCAAGCTGCTAGAAATACAGTCTAAACCTCCATCCCAGCAATTATAAAAAATAAAGAATAGGTAAGTTTGATGTTACAGATTTTTTCAAACACCCTCGGTGTGATGACCACATAAACCTCTCGAGCTTTGATCTTGAGGTTTATAGGTCATCACACACCTTGGGTGTGTGAAAAAAATCCATAATGCACACTTATCTATCCATTATTCTCTATTTATAACCCCTTTTGCTATATTGCTATGAAGACCAGCTATCTCATATTAAACCCCTCTTGCTGTAGTGCTGTGAAGACCTATCTTATTAAACCCCCTCTTTCTATATTGCTGTGAAGACCTGCTAGCTCATATTAAAACCCCCTTGCTATGTTGCTGTGAAAACCTGCCATCTCGTATTAAACCCCTCTTGCTATTACCATACTGTATTTCTCTACTGCTATTAACAGTAAGTGTTATCTTGATACAGCTGCTATCGTTCTCCTTCTACCCCCAATGTCTAAATAAATAGCTATTCTTCTTCCTGTTTTTGTAAGAAGGCTGAGGTTAATGTTATGCCACATATCTCTCATATTAGGTTTACTTGCAGCTGGACTTGCCTAATAAGTTGGTAGTGCTCCATTATGTAGTAGAATGCCCCTTTGCTATATCATCTCTCCGGGGCAGTTTCTCACAACCTTGTGTATTGAAGACTTAACTACATAAATATTCTGTTTCTTATTCTTGGCTGTTATATTTACCTTTCCCATTTGAATTACAGCTGTGTGCCTCTTTAACACTATTCTAACTAGTGCTTGCAGTTCTGCCTTGAGAGACGCTGTAGCAAAAGGGCATTCTAATAGCAAGAGGGGTTTTAATATGAGATAGGAGATCTTCACAGCAATATCACAGCTTTTAACTCTATGAGTTATAATCAGGACTTTCCTCATGAAACTGAGCTAGGATTAAACCTTAGAAGTTGACATATACTGTATATTAGAAATCTAAAATTTTTATATTGTTTGAACTTGTGTTTGTGATAATATTTTTCCTCATGTAGTAAGCAGTTATATCCTAAAGAAAATAATTTATAAACCATGTTACAGCTTCAGATGTTATTACTAACACAGAGAATTTGGGATGAGTGAAAAGGAAAACACCAGGTTATATTCATTATAAAGCATTGCTAACTAAAAGGAACTTATGAGGAATTTGTACGTGTTCCTTTAGGATATCTTTGAAGAGTTATATGTCCATATCAAGGAAGCAAGATACTTGCAATGTCTAATTATCTTATTCGTACTTGTTTGTTCTCTTCTTGTAAGAGTATACTTACACATACAGTAATGTGAATTCACAGCCCTTCCAAAATCATGGTGAAGGGGTGCACCTAAGGGTTTTTTGAGATAAAGTATTTTAAGAAAAGTTTTCTCGAATAATTGAGTGCACATGTTTAATTTGCTTATTTCATTTTTTATAATTTGTTAATACAGTTCAATTAAATGAAAACAGATAAATTGGTACTCATGCTGTGAAAATACATTTGCAGGACCATGCATGATTAAGCTGGTATATTGGTGAAACATAGCACAGAGGCCAGTTAAATAAAATAAAACATGGGCACAGATATAAGAGATTTGGACTCCCCCACTGCTGAGAGCCATTCCCACAAGTTGGTTCTAAGACACTCCCTTCTTAATATTGTTCAGTCATGTTTATTACTTCCTGCACTTTGTATTTCAGTCTGAGTGAACTATTGATAGAACATTGGCACTTCAATGTTAAGTTTCAGTTTCTCGTTCAGATTTTACACCCTGCCCTTTCCTCTCAGATGATATACCTGGTGTCCAGTTTATTAGAAATACTGATGTTTTTCTCCTTTTTTGCCTACTCAACAGTCTCAAATGGATTGCCTCCTACTCTCTTCCCATCTTGTACTGTCATGCATGGGGCCTCTTATGACATATGGAGACCACTGGGACTCTGGTTACTCCATTTTACCCCACTTTAGTGAGCACTTCTAGGTTGTCAGTTAAGGCATCATCTACATGGACCTATCTGTAATACTTTAATACAACTCATACATTCACCACTCCCCAGCTGGTGCTGGGTCCTAACCCAACCAAAGCTGGTATCCTACCAGTGTTGATAAAATGATGGATCTCAGGCAGCAATCTTTCTTCCTACACATGGTCATTGAGTTCCCATCTGTGAGCCAGGATTGCACCAAGAAAGATTCCATGGGGACATCCATTGAAGGGAAGTATCCCCTTCCTCTAACTGTCTGTTTTGCTTCTGCACAGTTCTTAGTAACCCCATCCTCCAGGCTTAATCTGTTTCCTTCCATTCCTGAACTGAACATAAATGGATACGATGCCCACTTTATACACTGGTGAGTAGATGTACAGACACCAATGACTCAGCCAGCATATTAACCCATTAGTGGCACAAGTGGTAGAGTGAGAATTAGTAGCATTAGTGGCCAAATACTGGTCAGGTGGCAACACAATCCCTGGCCAGATTTATTGTCTGTCCCTATCAAGTTCAAGGGATGGAGACACTGTGATGGACCAAGTTGCAAATGAGTCCATGGTATGGCTCCTAGCCTTCAATTATGGCCAGCATGCATGTTAACTAAAACCCACATGGACCACATGACCCAATGGATGGTAAGCCATTTCAGAATGTGGGACTTAAAAATTAATTGTGGGCACCCAGACTGGGAGCCAGAGGTAAATCTAACACTTAAACTCATTTCTCTGAACTACATGCAAAATACACATTTTCATTTCTTATGATATCTTGGGCCAGATATTCAAAGCTTTGTGCCGGGCAAAAAATGTTTGCATGGGTTTAGTGCAGGATTAGCATGGGTCTGCTGTATTCAAAAGGCCAAATATTTATTTATTTTATTTATTTTTATTTGATTTTGGTAACCAGGTGAATGCACTAGGCATAGAAATGCCTATTTTCAGGCACGACCCAGGAGAAAGGCAATGTAAAATACAAAAAGCACATACATGTGACGCAGCACATGGGATAGGTATAGAAAAAACAACATAACACTAAACAATTGATTCAGAAAGTAAATCATCCTGGAAAGGTAGAGAACAAATCCAGTATGAGGCAAACAGGGTAACATTAAGGTCAAAATACATAAACCTTTGTTGAAACAGCACAAAAAAAGTACACAAGTTTACAAGTGATGCAGCTACAATACAGGATGCACTGGTAAATGCAGTTTAAAAACACTGTGAGAAAACAGGCATTGCAAGTGATGGCATACATAAAATAAAACAGTACAAAACAATTTAAGTGCTAGGTTGTGGATGATGAAGAACGAGGAGAAGAGGGAAGAGTGGTGGGAAGCAAGGAGAAAGGGGTTGGAAAAAGGAGGGAGAGAGAGGGCATGAAAGGAGGGAGTGTAAGAGAGGTGGAAGGAGGTGACAGAGGAGTGGATTAACTTGGAAGAGGGCAGAGAAAGGATGGTTTAAGGTGGATTAAAGCAGGTGCAGGGGCTGGTAGCCCGCAGATGCTCACGGTGCAGTTTCTTGAAACTGGCATGGGAGGTCGCGTGACGAATTGTGTAGGGTAGGGAGTTCCAGTATTTTGGAGCCGTGTAAGAGAAAGCACGTGCACCCATGTAAGTTCTGCATCTAGGGATGTGAAGAGGTGCTTGGCCTGTGGATCACAGTCCATAGGAGAGAGGTTGTGAGTGCAGCAGGGAGGCAAGGGATTGGGGGGAGGCCTGATCTGGTGATGCAGTCAATTTGAGTGACAAAAGACTGGAGTCAGTGGGTAGAGGGGCCGGGCCATTTAAGGTCAGCATAGAGCTGGCAATGGTGTTTGTAATGTGGGGATGCAGAGGCATAGCGGCAGATGCTATTATAGGTGGTGTCCCATTTATGGAGGGAGGATAGCGCGGGCAAACCGCATTGGCACCTGGCATACCATAATTATATGCAACGGGCAAAGTGAACATGAATACAGGTGCAATGAGATATTCAGTGACTAGTGCCATGCTGTTTAGAGCGACATAGCACGACCCATAGCATGGTACAAATTACCGCCCAGGAAAAACTGGTCTTAACCCTGGGCAAACAGCTTTGCAAGACATTGTTGCTTTGTGCAGTGTTAGTGCAGCATTAGTGTGGCTTGTGCAACCCTAACATATGAGTATGACACTTAGAAACTGCCAGACATGGAGGACACATGCTGCTCACTGATGGCACCACCGTGATGCCAACAGCTGCCACAGGTCCCAGCCATGCACAGGCAGTAAGAGGGGTGATTAGGCCCACAGGGGACATCATGGTAGTGTGGCTATACAGCACACACCTGCAGACCATACAGCTGTGGTGCCCAACACATGCCAGCACACACAGGCCACACTGTGGGCATGGTGGCCATTGAGGAGAGGGTGTACGGGTTGCCAGACCTCACCACAGCCCAGGTGTGGCCACCAAACTGGGACACAGCACGCAGTGCACATGGGCCAGTAGTGGGAATACCCCACTGCCTGTGTGCCTGTCAGATCCTAAGTGCCCCCCCAGCCACATGCAGCACAACTGTACAGATGCCACAGCACACACAGCCGGCCATGTATATGTCACTGTGTACATCCCATGCCACAGGTGCAGCATCTGTGGATCACACAATAGCGTAACAGTAATGTCCACTGTCAGGAAACACCTGTAAGTTGGGCCTGTCACTGTGTACAGTGCAGTCAGCATCACTGCCCTACACACCATAAGCCGTGCTGTGTCCCACACACTACTGGCCCCCTTGCTACTGTAGTGTCTGCTGTGTACTGTAGCACACCTTACGGTGTTACAGTTGCATGCAGCACCACCACCACCTGTGCCTATGCTGTGTTGTTCCCTGGGGTACAATATGCTATGCTGTACTGTGTACATGTAGCCTGCAGCTGTCATCGTGCAATGCCAGACAGACCTACAGGTGGAGCTGTGGTCGGACCTGGCCAGCCCCTGTACTTCCAGACTGACCTACGGGTGGCTTTGTGGACCCTGCAGTAATGCTGGGCAAACTGCATGCAAATCAGGGCATAATGAGATGCTAACCTGAATGTTTGCCCAGAGACTACCTGAGTAGGCTCATTTGCATGTCACTTTTGAATATGGCAATGTTTAGCACCAGGCTAATGTGTTTGCACCAGGCAAACAGCGTAGCTCTGCGCTAATCCTGCGCAAATGCGTTAGCTCTGTGCAAATGGTTCAGGGAATATTATACTCTTTTGCACACTGTACCTTTCCATAGGCTCTCCCTGCAGCTGTACTAGGTCCACACATTTGTTGGAACACACATTGGCCACATAAGTCGCCTCTAGCTACCTTCACATCACTATGCACTGTGTTGCTGTTGTGGTCTGCACTTCCTGGTCGCTATATTCAGAGCTGTCTTATTCCAGGGCTAAGTTTGCCCTGCACTCCCAGCCCAGTTTGCCCAGCCTCATTCCCAAGCTATATTCAGAAGCTGTTTGCCCAGAGCTATTCCTTCTGAATATAGCTTGCTTTGTGCTCCGGGCTACATTTGCCCGCCTGGCAGTGCTAATTTAGCCCAGGGGAAAAGCTTTGAATATCTGGCCCCTTATATCATACTTTGGATAAAATGTGGAAATCAAAGCTGATACTGAGCTTGAATCAGCAGTAGCATGAATGTTAAATAGACATGCACCTTTGATACATTGTTTACCCTAATACCAGATTAACAGCCATATTCTTGCACTCTCTCCACTTCATATGCAGTTGACCATTAAAGCTTACTCATACTGGCTATTGCTGTCTGTCTCTGCAAACCACTGTACATGCCATGCTTAATTCAACTTTGAAATGTAATCTATGTATCTACTGCTTCCTTTGTATTGTCATTCCCCTACATCCTTTGATGTGGAACCTTTGTAAATGAGCAGTTCCTGCTCAAAGGTACTTGTAATCCTAGAGTTTACTAAATAAAAAAAATAAATAAAAACTAAAAATACAGTAACTGGTACATTTTCTCTCTCTTTCCTGACTCTAATATCTATTCTCACTAAACACATTAACAATGTCATATCTGAAATAAAACTGTGACTCTTCTTCTAGACAGAAATTATATTTACTAAGAATTTTCCTTTGTCTCATCTGCAACTGGAAAATAAAGTTCACATCTTCATGAGTTCAAAACATTCTACTCACTACTACTATAGCATCTAACCAACTCTAGTAACTGCTGTGAATAGAAAAAATCATGTTTATATATTTCCTAGTATAAAGGGTTTTATACAACAGGAGTTAGCAGATAACCCATGAGATAAAAACAAGTATTCTCGAGGAGGTCACGTGATGCAAGTGCTCTGAGTGGCAGCAGTGGTGCTGAGCTCCTGCGTTTACTTTCAATTTTAAGCCCAGTTTTGGTGTTTTTGGTAAGCACAGCATTTACTATTTGTGACAGAGTATAAACGCTGTGCCAGGGTGTGATATATAAGAGGTGATTGATTTCTGAATGGCGAGATGGAGTCAGAAATGAGAGCTACAGCAATCCGCCATACCCTCCTGCATCGCCCAGAAAAGAACCCAAGAAATCTAAGGCAACTGGTGGAGCCTCGGACAAAAAGGCAACTCAATCTACCCCATCGATCCCGTTAACAGAAGATAGATTTCTTCAAGAATTACAACCCTTTAAAGAGATGCTAAGTGAAATTACTAAAGAGCTAAAATCTCTGAGGGGAGACATGACAGATTTATCTCAAAGGGTCGCTGATTCGGAGGCCCGGACAGTCTCTATAGAGAGGTGGAGAGAGAAATTAGACCCGGAGGTGGTGGCTCTGAAGCAACAGGTTCAGAAGTTGCAGTTAAAGACTGAGGATCTCGAGGGAAGGAGCCGCAGGAACAACATCTTGATAATTGGCTTGCCAGAAGCAGAGGAAGGGCAAAATATTCAGGCCTTCATCCAGAAATTTCTTTACAAGATAGCAGGCGCTTCTACAATGGGAGCTTCTTATCAAATAGAAAGAGTGCATTGAGCCTTGCAGTCCCGTCCTCCGCAGGGAGCCCCCACATGCCTTTGATCCTAAGATTTCTCAGCTTTGTGGAAAAGCAGCATGTTTTAAACAAGGCAAGAGAAGCACAGGAGATTTTATGGGAAGGGATGAAGATATGGATTTCACAGGATCTGCCTTATGAGAGAAGGCGAAAACGTCCTGCATATCATCCCGTGGTTGAAAAGCTAATAGCTGCTGATATCCATTTTAAAATGCAATATCCTTCACGTTTACTAGTTAAAATTAAGGATAACTGGTCTGCTTATGAGAATCCAGAAGCTGCGATCAAGGATCTGACCAGCAAGCTTCCTGAACTATTCAAGAGGGGATGAGAAGGATGGAATTTGGTGGACTCAAAAGGAGGAATCCTGTTGGACATCATTTTGTTAAATACTAGTTATATAGAGAGTTGGGAAATCAAGATATGAGACTGTACTGACCTGATATTTCGTATCTCAAGGGTGACTGTTTGGTTGGGGGGAGCAAGGCTGGATGGTGGGCTACTTCAGGACGCGGAGGAGGAAGGAATTCTCAGGGCCTCAATGTCTTGGGCCTGCAGACCACTGCGTTGTTGTGCAGGGGAATGCAGGGTCGAGCTAGGAACAAATTAAGTTGGGAGAGTTCCCGGGAGGGCATTTCAGAGGAACACAGTGCGTGGTTAATGCTTCCCATGGGGAACAAACTCCCCAGCAGGCAATAAAATGATGCCTATACTGGTTTAGGGTATGTGGCTCCTACTTACATAATAGGATAATTTGAAGGTCATACTGGAAAGTGTAATATGATTCTTTACAGCTTTATATACAAGGATTTGAGATAACAGGGCCTCAAGTCAGTATAATTGAAATTATAATGGGACTCTAGCCCTTTTCGTTTGGGCTCAATGCTTGATTTCAGAAGGGGCAGGGGGCTGGCACCCAGGGACTGTGGAGCGCACTGGATCACAACCCGGAAATAAGGGAGGGTTACCTCTTTGGCTTTTAGAAGCCAAGAAAGATACGCTTAATCAATGGGGCTACTAACAACAGAATGTTCAGTATTTGGATCCTAGATATAATCTTAATGTCCAAAGAGGGTAGGAGGGTAGTTCCTCCCCTTGGGGAGAAGAGTTATTCCAGTTTGTGTGTTGATCTGGATGTGGGGGGGATTTTAATAGGGGGAGGGTATTGGATTGTTTGGTGATATAAGGGAAAGGGGGGAGGGGGTGGGATTGGAGCGATCAAAACAAAAGGCAATAATTATGCGGCTGGATTGTTTACAGCATAGAGTCACATGGCGGATACTTTATTTAAGATAGCATCGTGGAATGTAAGGGGAGCATGAGAGCATGCTAAGAGGGTGTTATACTTAAGCATATAACTCTACTACGAGCCAACATTGCTTTTTTACAGGAGACACACCTTCTGGCGAATGAAGGAAACAAGCTTAAGGGGATGGGTGTGAAGCAGGTGTTTGCTGCTGGAGATTCCTCCTCCTTCAGAGGTGCAGTAGCGATACTTATTATGAGATCTATTCTATTTCAATCTGAGAATATCATACAGAACCCAAATGGTAGGTTCATTTTTGTCAGTGGCTTGCTGGCGAGGAAACCAATAATCCTGAGTAGTATCTATGGGCCGGTAGGGGGCGACCCAGATTTTCTCATTGGTTTAGCAAGCAAGCTTGCCTCTTTTCTCCCAATCCCTATTATCCTGGGAGGGGATTGGAATATAGTTCAATCCCACTTGCTGGATAAATCCAATTCTCCTCCCAGGGCTGCAACTCCAGCCCAAAAGGCCCTAAATGAGTTAACTGATCTGCTGGGGTTGTGTGATCCTTGGAGGATACTGAATTCATCAGTCAAAGCTTTCTCATTTCATTCACAAGTACATCAAATGGCCTCTAGACTTGATTTCTTCCTGATAAGCTCCTTGTTACTAGCAGGAGTTACCGGGGGGGTGATCGAACCAATTGTAATATCTGACCATGCGGTAGTATGGCTGCATAGTTGTCTCAATACAGAACTGCAGAAGGACTCTCGATGGAAGTTAAACACACAATTGTTGAAGGATAAATTTATTGTTGAAAAAATCCGTACTCTGATTGAACACTTCATGGCAGTCAATGTGGAGTCCATCCCAAGGGTGGACCAGGTCTGGTGTGCGTTGAAGTGTTTTATAAGAGGCAAATTTATTTGATTAGCAACAAAAAGGAAGAAGGTCAGGGAGGAACAAGCTAGGAAGTTGTTAGAACAGATCAGAGAGCTAGAACAGAACCCAGATTACACATCTCCAGGGAGGGGGCTGAGTTTGCTATCCTCAGAATGAAAGCAACATACGTTGATCAGGGGGAAAAAGCCGGAAAGCTCCTAGCAATGCGACTGAAGCAATTAGAAAACTCTAGAATTATTCAAGCATTGAGGGGCGCAGATGGAGTCTTGAAGACCCTTCCAAAAGAGATAGTGTCAGTGTTTAAATGTTTTTATGCGAATCTATATAGTCGCCGGCCTGATCCTCTGATGAGAGAGGAAACAGAGGTATTTCTGGCAGGATCTGGGCTTGCTCAGTTGCAGGAGGATGATCAGGAAGTGTTAATTACCCCTATTACCCTGACAGAGATAACACAGACCATCAGAGATCTAACTCCAGATAAATCCCCTGGGCCAGACGGCTTCCCTTCTAATTTTTTAAAAGTTTTTGAGAAAGAGTTAGCCCCTTTACTGCTCAAGTTATATCAATGCATTCTGACGAGTGAGGTTTTGGACCCATCTATTTTAGAAGCAACTATTGTTTTACTGTTGAAACCTGATAAACCCCCAGAATGCCCCTCTACCTACCGGCCGATCTCCTTGTTAAATACTGACTTAAAAATTCTTACCAAAATTCTGGCTAACCAGGTGCAGAAAGTGTGGTATCATCTACTTAGCCCTGAACAGGTAGGGTTTGTGATGGGAAGATCAGCGTCTGACCACTTTCGTAAGTTAAGTCATATATTTCAGGTGGCTCAATCCACCTTGAACCCCACTGCATTAATACCCCTAGATGCAGAAAAAGCTTTTGATAGGGTGGATTGGGTTTTTTTGTGGTCTACACTGAAATATATGAATATTCCCACAGAATTTATTACATGGGTTCAAAAGATTTATTCAAATCCCTCTGCCAAAGTTTTTTGTAATAAGGTATTCTCGGACGGCTTCCTTTTGCACTCAGGTACTAGGCAGGGATGTTCCCTCTCCCCATTACTTTTTAAATTATCTGGAACCTCTGATAAGGAGAATTAAGGCCTGAAGCAAGGTACAAGGGGTATATGTGGGCACAAATAATCTTAAAATCTCAGTATATGCCGACGACATCCTCCTGCATCTGACCAACCCGGTAGCTTCTCTAGAGGCGGTGTTAAAGATTGTAGAGGAGTTTAGTAAATTTTCCAATTATAGTCTGAATTGTAGTAAAACCGAAATCCTTCCTCTTAATTCTCATACATTTTGACAAGATTTCCATAAATTCGGTATGAAATGGTCTCCGATATCGCTGAAATATTTGGGGATCCATCTGACACCAGACTAGGGGCGGTACCACAAGTTAAACATGGAGGATTTGATCGAGAACATTCTACATGATTTTCTTAGGTGGAAATCCTTACCCATCTCTCTATGGGGGGAGGATAAATGTTATTAAAATGAATGTGCTTCCCCTGGTATTTTTTCCTTTAAATATGAGTAACATTTGGTTACCTGTTTCCTTCTTCCAAAAGGTACATGCTATTATATCAGAGTTTTTATGGTTAAATAAGAGTCCCAGAAGGGCGTATAATAAGCTTGTTTTACCTAAAGGGAAGTGGGGACTCAAGTTACCTAATTTGCTATATTATTATTGGGCCAGCCACCTATATAAAATAGGAAGATGGATGCCCCTAACTTCTAATAATATAGGAAACATATACTCTCCCATTTGGGCACAAATTGAGTGGGAAATATTTGCTGGCGCCAGGATATCCCCAATGGCGGCATTATTTGTGCCTCATAAAGCATTGCTAGAAGTGATCAAACAGTCAACAATTGGAGTGTCTATCAAAGTCTTTGCCCAAGTGTGTGCCTGCTTAAACATCTCCCCAAATAAAGATGTAGCACAGGTAATTATAGACAATCCCAACCTCAGGTTGGGGGACTCTATGATAATGAGGAATTGGATGCCCCAACTGCAGGGCCTATGAGTAGTAGATTTTTATCAAGATGGTGGCCTAATGCCACATGTAGCAATTGCAGATAAGCTTCAGGCTCAGGCTAAGTGTAACTTTAAAGTTTTCCAATTGCGTCATCTGCTTCAACAGAGATTTGGGGAGGTGTGTCTCCCTACTAGATTAACTGATTTGATGGAACAGTGTGTAGTGTTAGCTAACCGACCGCATGGCATCTCACTGATATATAACTGCCTCCTAGATACTATCCACCCCGATGTGCTACCAGCATCTACGGTTTGGAATGAGCTCTTTCCTAACCATGGAGCCATTTGGTCGGAGATATGGAGAGATATGCATAAGTACATAACACAGAACAGGCTTAAGGTCATGCAATTTCAAGTATTAAACAATATGTATTTTACTCCATGCAAGTTAGCTAAAATGGGATGGGGGCAATCCTCAACATGTGTTAGGTGTGGCCAAAGTGAAGGGACAATGTTGCATATCTTTTGGGCGTGTGAGAAAATTGCACCACTATGGACAAAAATTCAATCCCAAATGGACCCCTTGCTAGGACTAGGGCAATATTTTACTCCGAAGATATGTATATTGGGGATTTATTCTCTATCGTTGTCAGGGAAAGGAAGTTTCATATCTTCCTCATATCAATGGTGGCCAAAAAGTTAGTTCTCAAGCATTGGTGGGACCAAACCACTATCTCATACAAAGAGTGGTTATATGAGATGTCCTTTTGTCTCAGGACAGAGAAGATGATTGCTAGTCTGTGTAATAATCCAGGGAGGGTTGACAAGAAGTGGGGTAAGTTATATGCACTTTATCTGCATTAGTTGGCAGCTATGGCTTGTGCTCTCCAATTTAATAGACTGGTTACCTCTTTGACGGGATATATTTAGAACAGTGGGTCTGGCTTTAGAAATTATGGGATCGCTCCAATGGGGGGGAGGGCAGGAAGGGATGGAGGGGGGAGTGGGGTGAATATATATGTGTCAATGTTCTGGTCACACTGTAACAAGTATTGGTGTGAAAATTGTGTAAAATTCTCTAAATAAAAAAAAAAGTATTCTCACTGCAGTGTGAAAACTCCAGATATCACACTGTGATTACATCATCAAATGAAAAAACAGCACAAAACACAGTCTTATTGTATAAAAGGAATATGTGATGGCTAGGTTTGTGATACAGAATATATCTTAACTCTTGGCAAGTGAGCTTAGGGAACCATCACTCGTAGCTCCACTATGCTCTGCCATTTTATAGCTTTTAGAAATGTTAAACAAGCACAAATAAACACTGTTTAGAGTCCTAAAGTACAAGTGAGAAAAACGTGACTCTGGAAATAAAAAGAAACACATGGTGGAATGCAATAATCAGTCATTGAAAAATAAACAGTGCCTGACAAGGCATAAATATATATATATATATATATATATATATATATTTATTCAATTTTGGTAACTGAGTGAGCCCACTGAGACAAGACAGTCCCTTTTTCAGGGGTGACCCTGGAAGTGCATTACACAGGCAGTGTAAGACATTGATTACAAGATTGGTACATGGATCAAGCACATATACAGCTACAGCAAACAACTAATACAGTTACACCAAATGGTAGGAAACAATGGTAAACAACATCATACATTGTTAACAAACATTATTTTATATACATTTTGAAAATGGTAAAGTACATCTTACATTATTAACAAACATTATTTTATATACATTTTGACAATGGTAAAGTACAAGAAAGAGTAGAGATGAGCCGAGAAGACACTCATGGGAAGGTTGTCCAAAACAAGACTCATCAAAAACAGGAGCAAGGTGTGGCAGCAAATTGAGAAGCAATGAGCTTTGAAAAAGAGGGAGGGGTGGGATCACATGATGAGCCGAGTCTGAACAGACGTGTTCTGCACTGCTCCTAGGCCCTGAAATGAGCAAAGAGTAATAAACTCTCCGGTACCGGTAAGCACCAAGTCAGAACACCGGTTTCTAGTTGGGGGAGAGCTGCGGGCTTGATTTGGAGCTGAATTGCGGAGGAGGGTGTCGCAAGGAAGCGGCAGTGATTCTTTAGCCAGTGCGATTGCAGCAGCAGGAAAGGGCCGTTTTGCAGCATCGGGATGGAAGTGGAGGCTATGTAGCCTCTTGCGGCCAGAACCCCGGCATCTAAAAGACCAAAGCCCCTATCCCCTGTCTGAAATGAGCAGGAAGGCAAGTCAGATAAGGAAGGGGGTGCTGGTAAGGCTACTGATGACATACAAGAAATAAAACAACTGCTGCAAGGGCTGGTGCTTGATTTTGCAGAGGTTAAGCCAGCACTGCACTCATTAGCACAACGAATGGGGGATGCAGAAACAAGGATCTCTTCCCAGGAAAGGAAGGTTTCCACAATGGTTCAGGAGTTAGTGGCTATGTGAAAACAAGTTAAAAAACTTGAAGAGAGGATGGATGATCAGGAGTCTAGAAGCTGGAGGAACAACCTGATACTAGCAGGGCTTCCAGAGAGGGCTGAAGGGTCAGACTGTGTCTCCTTCCTGCAAGACCTATTGCTTAAGTTGCTGGGCCCTACTCCATTCGGGGAAGCTTATAATTTAGAGAGAGCTCATAGGGCTTTAAGAGAGATGCCCCCTCCAGGTGCAAGACCACAGGTGATAATTATGTGATTTCTGAACTATAAGGAAAAGTCTCATGTGCTGGTTACTGCAAGACAGAAGAAGACATTACAATGGAATGGTGCGTCACTATGGATGTTTCAAGATCAGACACCAACGGTTAGGGAGAAGCAGAAGGAGTACTCCAAGATCAAGAAGAAGCTGTATCTCGCAGGAATTAAATTCTGTTTACAATACCCCAGAACTTTGATGGTATGACTCCAGGCCGGGGAGAAGAGATATTTGACTGCGAGAGATGCCTTGGAGGGTCTGCGCGTGGAACTCCCAGAGCTATTTAAGTCACCGACCTGAATCTTGGCAGACAAGGAGGAGGTTGGATTGATCTGAGGACGGACTGTGGACAATGAAGGCATATGGCAAGCTTATTTTGATGTTTAGGTTTTTACCAGGAATGATATACATGTTAGGTTGAATTGTTTAAGATCTATTTGTTCTGATAATGTGGGTCAATCTGGGGGTGAAGGGAGATTGATCTTAGTTTAGAGCTTTAATGTTCGAATCAGGTGGGAGCATGATAGCTGGGAGGAGGGTTGGTGGGGGCTATAAGATAGGGTAATGTGTGGTTGGATATTGAGGGGTTCTGTTGGGTACAGCTTATAGCTTAGAGTTTTAAGGGGACCCTCCTCTGAGGGGTTAAATTAAGCAAGAAGGAGAGGGACTGGTGGAGTGATAGGCAATTGATGGAGGAAGGGAGGTGGGCCCCTCATCCCAGGATGGGTGTTGAGACCGGTATTGGGGTAGAAACTAATGCTTGGGGATTTATTGTTAGCTTGTACTACGTAGAAGGGATACCCCATTTAGTTGAGATATAGGGATTGGGGAGCTGGTTGGTTGGGTTGGTTTAATGTTCTGGCTGAAGCCACAGGGAGAATAGTTAAATATATCTATCTAGGAGGTATACGGGCAGATTTTGTATCCAGAGGGAGAAGTGTAGAGGGGGAAGGGAAGGTTGGAGTAAGAAGGAATGTGGGATATAGGAGGAGATGTAAATATGTTCTAGATGCTTTTGGTTATGCGCTGGGTACTTGGAGATGCTTATTTAACTGGAGGGGTGGAGGGGGAGCACAGAAAGGGGTTCATCCATGAATTGATATCTGAAAGGAGGGCGATCTCAGGATCGGGGGCAGGGGGGCTGCGGGTGGGTTTATGGGAACTGGAAGGACAGTGTCCATTATAGAGAGAGAGAAGGGGAAGCAGACCATGAAAGGGTACAGAATGAAGGCTTAATTATAACAATTTTTATACCCAATAATGTCAAGGGTTAAAATTATCTCATGGAACACCAAGGGACTTAGGGGTAGACGAAAAAGAATGGTAATTTTGAGACATATTGAGAAGCTGGGGGCCCACATTGCAGCTTTGCAAGAAATCCACTTATTGACAGAGGAGGTGAGTTGCCTCAAGCGAATGTGGGTGGGTCAAGTTTTTGGGGTGGGTAAGGAAAGGGCATCGGGGGGCTGTGGTGATCCTAATAAAGAAAACTTGTCCACACAAGGCGGAGCATGTAATTGTAAGGGAGGACAGCAGAGGATTTACTCTCTGGTACCTTGTCCGGTAAGGCACTATCAGTTGCTTCTATTTATGGCCCACCCCCAACCCTGATTTCTTTGCTTCACTAGAGAGGGATATAGCTGTGTTGTCACCACATTCCTTTATTCTGGCAGGGGACTGGAACATTTGTTCTAATAATTTGGAGGATAGGATACCACCATCTAGAGGCCTTTGTCTAGGGCTCAGATTGCCCTGAACAGATTAATGGAGGTTACAGCTTTAGTAGATCCGATCAGGACCTGCTCTACGGGGGGCAACAATATGACGTTTTACTCCGCGGCCCATAAGAGTCAATCCCGTATTTATTTTTTTTTGGTAAATAGGGAGGCACTTAGGGAGATTAAGGAAGTGACAACCGAGGGTAGAGTTTTTTCGGATCACTCCCCTATTCATTTGAGATGGGAACCAATTCCTACCCCTCCTAGACCATATACAGTAGATGGAGGTTGAATAATTCTTTATTGATGGAGGCTCCAGTCCGGGGAAAAACTAGAGGAAGCCCTTCTGGAGATTATCCAGCAACAGTTACCCACGCTACAAAATAAAAAGTTAGCGTGGCCAACTTGTAAGGTGTTATATGCAGGGGTAGAGCAGGGTCTGTCAGCGCAAAGAAATATAATGAGAAGGGCAAAAGAGTAATTTATTATGGGGGCAATTGAATCGCTGACTCCACTGGAAGGGTCCTCCAGGGAAATTGATGCAGAACTTAAGAATTTGAGAGGGGAAATGGCGGATATCCTGTATAGTAAAGTGGAATTCTGGTTGGAAAAGATTAAGGCTAAATATTTAATGCAGGGAGATGTACCTGGGCACTTTTTAGCAGCCAGGGTTAAGGAACGGGAAGCTAATAGAACAGTTACTTCTATACAATATGTCAGAAAACATTTAACGGACCCCCAGGAAATGGCGGATGCCTTTGCGTCCTATTTTAAAGAAATATATCAAGCAAGAAACATTGCTAGTGAGGAGGAAGTCAGAACATTTTTGGAGGGAGTTCCGCTCCCAGTCTTAGACTCCACACAGGCTAGTGAGCTAGCAGCTTCCATAAGGGCATCGGAGATAATGGAGGTGGTTAAATCTTTGCCCCATGGTAAAACTCCGGGGCCAGATAGTCTTATGGCTAAGTTTTATCAGGTGCACATTCAGACGATACTTCCTATACTCCAAGAATTTTTTAGCATCATAATGCGAGAGGGGATGTGTCATTCTCCATTGTACCAGGCATATATCACACTTGTTCCCAAACCAGATAAGCCTAGAGATATACCGGGCAATTATAGACCTATAGCTTTGATGAATCAAGATATTAAAATTCTTGCTAGAATTCTGGCTAATAGAATATTGAGTATTTCCCCAACTTTAATTAGTCATGAACAAGTGGGCTTTATGCCAGGGAGAGGAGCACATGATGCCCTTAGGAAGCTACACCATACACTTAGCTATGCTCCGGACTCTCAATTACCCCCTAGATTTGATATCTCAAGATGCGGAAAAGGCCTTTGACAGGGTCTTCCACCCGTTTCTTTTTGCTACAGTGGAGAAGATGGTTTTTCCACAGGGCCTGATTAAAGGTATCAAAAATCTATATGCAGCTCCAACGGCTAGAGTATTGTGCAATGGTTATGTTTCTCGAGAGATTCAGCTATAAAATGGGACCCGACAAGGATGCCTTCTCTAGCCGATTTGTTTAACATATATTTGGAATCTTTTGTTGAAAGCTATTAATATCGATGCACAAATAAAGGGGATTAAAATAGTGGGGAGGGAGTTAAAATTTTCAGTTTTCACTGACGATATACTTCTCCATTTACAAGATCCGGCACTAAGTTTTAGAAGAACAATAGATTTAATAGGGAGATACTCTAAAGTTTCGAATTATAAACTAAATTTGATTAAGACCCAGATTCTTCCTTTGACACCTTATGTATGTAGAGCAGATTTTGCACCACTACAGATACAATGGAGGATGGATAAGATGAAATATTTGGGCATTTGGATTACATCTAGTATTGAAGAGGGTGCTGCCTCAAATATGGAGGGGGTTCTGTCAGTGATTTGGGGGGACATATTAAGATGGAATAAGCTTCCTTTGAATTTCACAGCTAGACTGGGTCTCATCAAGATGAATTTATTGCCCAGGTTGCTGTATCCAGTATACCTAGCCCCATATAGCATTCCTGCAACCTGGTTTAACATAAGTAGGAAGCTCCTTTCCGAATTTTTAGGGAACGCTAAACCTCCTAGGAAAAAGCATAGTATTTTGTGTTCGCCGCATGCGATGGAGGGGATTAAATTGCCTGATCTCCATGTATACTATGTGGTGGGACAGTTGGGTCTCATGATTCGATGGATTAGAAATCGAAGGGGAGTCCTATGTACCAACCTGGTTACAAATTGAGAGGCAAATGTTACAGGATTCCGGCGTTTCTCCGGAGGCATTCCTATTTGCTAACATAGAAAAGGGCCCTAAAAAGATATCCTGGAATCCAATTGGGAAATCGGCAGGAGCCTGGTGGTCGTTTCTTACTCCAGTCCAAATGAAGGCTAGAGACCAACCTGTGCTAGGTAATCCTAACTTAGTAATTGGGGATCAAGTAATTAGTAAGAGATGGGCTGATCAGTTGTTGGGTCTGAAGATAAGGGATGTGATCCAGGGTAATAGAGTGGCCCTCCCAGCTGGGTGTGAAGGAATGTCATTCTTTAGAAGGTTTCAACTCACACGAATGTTAGAGGGGGTGGGGAAAAGGATTGGGGATTCTATGGATAATTCCTTCACTTGGGACAAATTAAAGGATGTTGATCCTATATCTAAATCTCTTTCACAATTATACAAGGTGCTTATGGATTATCTTAGTTCGAACTCTCCTATAAAAGTGGCATATTGGGTCAGGACGATGGCCCCCAGGAACTTGGATTGGGACAATATATGGAAGAGTAACAAGTATATATCTATACCCAAATATAAGAGTATGCAATATTTTATTGTCTCCAATATGTATTTTACCCCTTTGAAACTATGTGATAGACACCTCAGACAGTCAGACCTGTGCTTTAGATGTGAGTTGGGAATAGGGGATCTCCTACATGTGTTGTGGGAATGTAGTAAAATAGCGCCCCTCTGGGTTGAAATTAAACAGCGTATGGACACATTGCTGGATTATTCAGAATTTATAATGCCGGAGATTTGTATTTTAGGTGATTTTTCACAAATCTCAGGTACTACACCCAAATATCATCTTTCTTTGATGACAACGATTGTCAAATTCTTTCTGCTACAACATTGGAAAGATGATCAGGTGTATGCATACGATCAGTGGGTGAGAGATCTTATTGGGGCTTTGGGTAGAATACAGAGGCATCTTGGCTCGAAGGGTAAAAAAGGGCTATATGCTAAAGGATGGTCAACATTGGAAGCGATTTACTCACTGCAGAGTAAAGGTACCCAAATACAGGCCTGCCTGTCAAGATGTGATTAGCAGGAGAAGGTTATGCTGGAATATGATACAGATATGTTTAGAATGATGTTGATCTGATTGGTCAGATAAACCATTATTTTGGAAGGGTTGTAGTGTGAACATAAGGGTATTAGTTTGATGGTCTTGGTCTGCTAGGATAGGTGAGGGGATGGGGACTCTCTCTCTTTCCAGGGGATGCAGCAGGAAGCCACCACCTAGAGGGATTGCAATCAAGAAAGAGCTTATGATTTGATGCCCTCATTAGAGAAACAGGAGTTGGGTTATATGGGTTATTTTTCTTTTGATTAAATTCATGTATTGATCCTGTGACTCTGGGATAAAGGTGCTATAAGTGTATATGAGCACTTTAGAGGGTGGTCTCCTGTGCTGTGTATGTATATAGGTGTTTTGTATATAGTTCTTACAGTCAGTTTGGGACTGTATACCCTGACTTGGGCAGGTATATGTATGTCTGTCTAAAGTTTTGAAAATCAATAAAGAAGTTTATAACGAAAAAGAGGGAGGGAGGTGCAGGCCAGGATTGAGTGAGGCAGGAAGTTTCAACAGGACACAGCAGAAAAGGCGAAGGATCTCTGGGCCACGGCGAGCCGGGGGTTTGGCAACTGAAGAAGGGGTAGAGAGGCAGACCTAATAGTACTTTATGGATGTCGCCATTGAACAATATCAGCAAGACAGGGAGGAGTGTAGTGGTGGACCAGCTTATGTATGAAGCTCAGAGTAGCATAACATAACTTAGATTCATAGGGGAGCCATCCAAGGGAGGAAAGAGCATCACAGTGGTGATGCCGAGCATTGACCCCCAGTGCAAATCTACCCACCCTATGGTAGACCTGTGATAGATGAGATAACATGGTAGTGGTTGTTGAGAGTAGCAAGGGGGCATCATACGTGAGAAGTGACAGGAGGGTTGCAGCCACTATTTTGAGGAAGGAGATAGAAGTGAGGAAGGGACGGATATGATATAGGACACCAAGCAATTGGGTAAGGGTTTTGGTTAGGACTGTTACATGTGCATCCAAGGAGATATATATATATATATATATCTATATATATAGATATATATATAGATATATATGTCTATGGGATATACAATGGAGAACTTTCAGATAAATGATCCAAGAGGGTAGCATCTTTCAAAAAAAGAAGTGTGCAGAAAGGGTAATGGTAACAGTAATGTACAGGGGCACAATTTGAAGATGGGGGTGGCTCAGAGGTAATGTAAGGAAGTATTTTTTCACAGAGAGGGTTGTGGATGCATGGAATGGCCTTCCAGTGGAGGTTGTGGAGTCAAAAACAGTGATTGAATTCAAGCATGCATGGGACAGCCATAAGGCAATTCTAGGGGGTTGGGGTAGAAAGAAGTAGGCTGCTGGTTAACTAGGATCTGCAGCTTATCCAATAGGTAGGGAAATGGGCAGATTGGGTGGGCCAAGCGGTCCTTATCTACCTTCAAATTCTATGTTTCTATGATTTATCTACACAAGTGCTCTTTGACCTTGGGTAACCTCATGAGTGGCATATGCCACAAGTGAGGTGTCTGAGGTCAAACAGCACAAGCGTAGATAAATCATCTATCTGACAGCTCACCATTGTATATGTCATTTATGAAATAGAGATGCTTTCTGTCAGTGCAGGGATATTTGCTTTTGATTGCTTATCTTTTTTTGCATATGTTTGTCAAAAAAGTAAACAAAAAATGGCATTTTTCTGCTCTGTTTTGCTAATTATAAAAAAAATCTATAAGGTATCAATAAATGAAACACCACTCATTTTGTAGATAATTCTGTGCTGAGCAACTTTCAAGCTCACAGTACCATGCTACCTTTTTTCATTTTAAAGTTATTCACATTTGAATATGGCTAGTACTGCTACTGAGGCCAAATATTCTAATGAGTTCTGAAGTGATTGTGACATAGCTACTATATGGATACATTTTATTTATTCAATGTCTGTGAAGATAAATGGATTTATTCAATGAGTTTTGAGCCCACTCCTATGGTGTGTGTGTGTGTGTGTGTGTGTGTGTGTATATATATATATATATTAGAGGCAAAAAACTCCATTTAATGCATCAGTTAGGGTTGTTCCACAGCGACAAAAGCGAGGGAATTCGATGTTAGGGTTGAAACCCTCTTTGCACCCCTCCAGCCCACCCCAACTGGAATTGGGGTGCGCATTGGGGTCATCAGCCCTAACTGTCACCACTGAAAGGCACATCTGTGGGATGTTGGCCGTATCCCCTGCAAATTTCAGCCCACAAGACCAAACCGTTATTTTGCAGCAGGGCGCCAAACGATTGCTGCAATGCGTCGTCTGCCGTAATGTTATCCTATGGGAAAAAGTGTCAACTTTGGAGTGCTGTAACTTTGCCGCCATCTAATATTTTTTCAACACAACACTGAAAGGCACATCTGTGAGATGTCGCTCGTTCCTTCAAATTTCAGCCCAAAACTCCAAACCGTTCTTTTGCAGCCTGTACCAAAATTGCTGTCATTTCCACAACCTAGAAAGTACTGTGCAATTTAAAACTTTCGCAAAAATTTGCGACACTTTCGTGAGCACGAAAGTACTTTGCGAAAGTACTCTTTCCAGAAATTCGAAAAACATATTTCTGGGGTGTTTTACCCCAAAATAAAGACATGGCTAGCATCCTCAGGCTCCGACTAGGTGGATACAAAAATAATTAGGTTGCTAGAGGGTCTCAATTTTAAATGCCAAGCATTTTTCTGATCACTAACTGAAAACAAAATGGCAGATTTGCAAGAAAGTATGTGGCGGAAAGGCGGAAAGTAAGAGGGCCATTTGCGAAAGTAAAAATGCATTTGTGACACTGTCGAACTTTTTAACTTTTCCCATTGACTTATAATGGGAAATTGTTTTTTGAATAACTTTTGAACTGTTTAACATTTTTTCATGAAATCTTTGAAAGGTACGTTGGGGAACCCGGCTGCACGTTCTCTGAAGATTTCAGGCCAGTCGCGCAAACCGTGCGACCTGTAGGCACGACCGCAGAATTCCAGAAAAAGCGTAAACGCATGTGCAGATCACACTTAATAACGCCACAGCCGTGTATCTGACTGGTACAGAACTTGGCAGATCCCAAGGTGTATGGGTCTTGATCACGTGTTCCAAATTTCAGGTAAATCTGTCAAACAGTTGCAAAGTTACTAAGGTGCAAATTTTGGGGTTTAACATGTAAATGGCTCCTCAACCCTAACTATGGTAGCACTACCGTGCTACCATAATATATATGTAATAGATAAACCACTCTGAGGTGTGCAGTCATGCACTGATATACGCATGCATTGGTGTACATTGTTATGCATGAGGCCACAGGCTAAGTACATCAACCACCCAAGGTGTGCGTTTATCAGAGCGTGACCGCACACCACAGAGTAATTTATCTATCTTATAAAATGTCAAAATTGTTTTGGAGGGGGGTAAAAGTGCAGGTGTGCAGTCACGCTCTGATATACTCACGGTCATGTGTTGCTTTTCATCCAATAAAAGCGCCACATTTTCCCTACCCATTTTATAAATATATATACCTATATACATATATACAGTATATACACATATTATGTTAGCACGGCAGTGCTACCATAGTTAGGGTTGAGGAGCCATGTACATGTTAAATCTAAAACTTTGTACCTTAATAACTTTGCAATTGTTCAACAGATTTGCCTGAAATTTGGAAAACACGATCAAGAACTATACATCTTGGGATCTGCCAACTTTTGTACTGTTCAGATATACGGCTGCAGAGTTATTAAGCATGATCTGCGCACTCATTTATGCTTTTTTGCAATTCTTTGGTCGTATCTACAGGTCGCACGGTTTGTGCGACTGGTACGAAATCTTCAGGGAATGTGCAGCCAAAGTCTTTTGTGCCTTTTGAAGATTTCACAAAAAAATATTAAACGGTTCAAAAGTTATTCAAAAAACAAGTTCCCATTTTAAGTCAATGGAAAAAGTTAACAAAAAGTTCGACAGTGTCACAAATGCAGTTTTTACTTTCACAAATGGCCCTTTTACTGTCGCAAATCCACCATTTTGTTTTCAGTTGGCCATCAAAAAAATGCTTGCCATTTAAATTTGGGACCCTCTAGCAACCTAATTCTTTTTGTATTCACCTAGTCGGACCCTGAGGATGCTAGGCATGTCTTTATTTTGGGATAAAACACCCCAGAAATATGTTTCAGATTTCTGGGAAGTACTTTCGCAAAGTTCTTTTCGCACTTGTGACAGTGTCAAATGAATTTATTTAAAGCTTTCAAAAGTTTGACAGTACTTTTCCAGGCTGTGGAAAATAACAGTAATTCTTTTTGGCACCCTGCTGCAAAAGAATGGTTTGGTCTTTTGTGCTGAAATGTGGAGAGAATGCAGCCAACATCTCACAGATGTGCCTTTCAGTGTTTCGGTGAAAAAATATTACAGGGCGGCAAAGTTATGGCACTCCAAAGTTGACCCTTTTTCCCATAGGATAACATTACGACGTCTGCTGCATTACAGGAATCATTTGGCACCCAGCTGCAAAATAACGGTTTGGTCTTTTGGGCTGAAAATTGGAGGAAGGAAAGCCAACATACCACAGATGTGCCTTTCAGTGGTTTGGTAAAAAAATATTACAGGGAGCCAAAGTTATGGCACTCTGAACTTCTCTTTGTTTTCTATAGGATAACATTACGACGTTCACCGCGTCTTTCAGGGCCCGTATCTCAGAAACGGTGCGAGATACAGACTTTTCATCAGAAAAATGCTTAGCCCCCAAACAGAGACTATGTACAAAACTAGCCAGGAAAGTCATAAATCATATGACTTTTACATTTTTTTTCTACGTCGTACGGTTCCTGAGATATAAGCAATTTAGTATTCCAACTCCTCATTTTCTGCTCTGACACCCATTATTATGCATACATTCTTTGTACTCACTGTCTTTCTCTATGCAGCTTTTGGGGAAAACCAGCCTGGTCACTTACATTACTGTTACCATTGCCGCTTCTGCTTGCGGTTCCATACTCTTTTCACTTACCGTTCCCGTCTACGCCACCATGTGCATTACCCTTTGCATTTTCATTTGCGCTTGTGTTTGCATTATTTTTACCATTTGTGTCTACAGTACTGTTTCTCTTTCTGTTTCACTTTGCGTCACCATGCGCATTACCATTTATGCTAGGGCACCATGTTACTATGTGACAAGACATCACATGGTGGGAGCTAATCATTCTCAAAAGAAGGAATAGAGGTAAAATCAGTTTAATGCATTAGTTAGGGTTAGTCTACAGCGACAAGTGGAATAGGTAGTGAAAGCCCCCTTGATCTCACACTTTGTCTGGCATCGGGTGCTGCTAAGTTGTCGGTCCCAACTCTCACCCCATTCTCCTATACCTCTGCTTCTTCACACATCTGATGGAGTGAGAGTTAGGCCAAGCAACCCCAATGCTGCACTCGATGCCGGTTGGGGTGTGGGAAGGGGGTCCAAGGGGGGCTTTCAACCCTAACACCGAATTTCCTCGCTTTTGTCGCTGTGGAACAACCCTAATTAATGCATTAAACTGAGTTTTTTTGCCTCTAATATATATATATATATACTGATGTGGTAGCATCAGTATAGTTAGGGTTGAGTAAGGTGTTTGTTAAACCCCAATACTTGCCCTTTAATAACTTTAGTGGCATTCAATGAAATTAGCCAAAATTTTGCGTGCTCAGTCTGGCTGGAAGTTCTCAAGGCGTGAAAAGTTTTGTGATGGTATCTTGTGTGGTTTATGAGACACGGAACATTGATTTATAATAAAATTATTTTTCTTCCCCTACACTTAACATAGGTGTTCTGCTCTCATATACAGCCTAGATGGTACGGAATTTTTTTAACAAAACTTTCAAGGTAGAAGTAGCCTCTGCCAAAGTAATGTCTTTCAAAGGTTTCATGAAAAAATATTAAATGATGGCAGTTTTAAGAATTTTACCTTTTTTTGCTGAGCATGCTCAGTATGGCTTTTGGATAACCCTCTGATATGAATGATGAAAAACATCACTTGTGAGGGTTTATTGATCACAAAATTAGTGCTTTATTGATCATTAGAAAAAATATAAAGTGTGACAGACGCCTTCTTTATTTAACTAAAAAACATTTAAAATATTTAAAAATAATGTATTTTCAAAAAATAAACAACTGAACCTTCATCAATGGGACCTGTTTAGGTAGATTCTGATGTTTGTTTTTTGAAAATTGCTCCAGAAATAATGTTTCTGGGCACCCAAAAATCCCGGCGCAGCAAGAGGAGCTATTTATCTGTGTTCTTAGATTCATAGATTCTGTCAGCCAATAAGGACCATCTTGCCCACCTAGTCTGCCCATAAAATCCCCCTTAATAGTGCTACCCATGCTACTGTTGGGGGGCTGCCTCCCACCCCCTTCATTATCCAAGATACCCATGTGCCTCTCCCATGCACAATTAAAACATGTGACTGTATTTGCCAGAACCACCTCCACTGGTAGGCTATTCCAGTTATACACTACCGTTTCCATGAAGATGAACTTCCTCATGTTACCCCTTACTCCTCCAACTTCATATTATAACCACTAGCCTTAGAACATCTTTTTCTCTGGAATATACTCTCCTCCTGTACCCTGTTTATTCCATTAAGATATTTGAATGTCTCTATCATATCCCACTGCCTCCTCCTGTCCTCCAGGGAGTACTAGTTTAGTTCCTTAAGACTCTCCTCCTAGGTCTTCCGATACAGGCCCTGCACAATTTTGGTTTTTTGGTTGCTCCCCTCTGCACCGTCTCCATTCAGTCTTTGTCCTTATGAAGATGGGGCCTCCAGAACTATGTACAGTGCCTGAGGTGCAACCTCACATGAGATGTATACAGGGGAAGTATTATCTCCCTCCTTCTGCTGGAGCTACCCCTCCCTATGCAGACAGGTATTTGGTTTGCCTTTCCCACTGTCTTTCCACACTGCTTCACCACCTTCAGGTCATCAGTAATGATAACCTCCAGGTCTCTCTCTTGTCTTCTGACCTCTGGTACCTCTCCCCCAAGTGTGCATTCTGTCCCTGAGTTCTTGTGCTTCAAGTACATAACCTTGTACTTCTTTGCATTGAATCACAGTTTCCACCTTCTTGACCACTCTTCTAACTTTTCTAGTTCCTCCCTCATCCTTTCCACCCACTCATGTGTTGACCCTTTTACAGATCTTCATGTCATCTGCAAACAGGCTTACCCTCACTCCCAGTCCCTCCGCCATGTCACTAACTTAAATATTGAAGAGCACAAGGCCTAATACAGATCCCTGCATACCGTGCTAGACATTGTCCCACCCCTGGAGTGTACCCAATTTACCACCACTCTTTGGCTCCTATCCCTAAGCCAGTTTTCCACCCATTTTATGGTTTTAGGCCCTACCAACAGGCTGCTCAGTGTCATTACCAATCTGTTATGCGGGACGATGTTGAAGGCCTTGCTGAATACTAAATAGACCACATCCACCACCATCCCAGGTCTGTATGAGAACAATGGGACTTTTCCTGATTTGTGAAGCCACAGCTGATAGAATCATGCTTCAGCTGCAGCAGTGAGCTGGCTATCTCCTGATCTCTCTCCCCCTCTTATCTATCTATTTATCTGTCTATCTATCTATCTATCTATCTATCTATCTATCTATCTATCCATCTAGCTAGACCATGTTGCCCACCCTGCTACTGCTATTTTCTAGTATCCCCCCTCAGTTGCCTTCCACCCATCCCAACACATGAAACTTACAATAACGGACCAGAGTGTCCATCCCCAGTACCACTTCTTTCATCTCCTCCCTCTCCTCCAGGTCCCCTCTCAAAAAGGAATAGGTGGCAGCAGCAGGGTGACCAGCCCCTGTGCTGCTGAAGTTTATTCCAACACTGGGATTCCCAATCCCTAGTGTCGTCTTGGATTCCCAGGAAAATAAAGAAAACCATCCCTCATTGATCTTGTTTTTTTTTGTCATTACACCTGTAATAAAGAAAATGGTCCCTCTCCTGCCAGATCTGCCCCACTCACTCCAATCCTACCCCTCCGAGCAACTACCGCACTCCACATACTCTCACTCACTCACCTTAAACTGTCCCATGTCACAGATCCAATCTTCACTCAAAAAGATGTCCTACTGCTGGAACCAGCCACTGCAATATGAGAAAATAAGGTAGGTCTGGTTAATGCATTTCAATTGGGTTTGAACTTTTACTCATAACTTGGTCATTTGTTAATATTTTTAAAGCAATTTATTTTTTCTCCCTGTGGCAGGTAGGGCCTCCATCTCGACCGACCCTTCCCTAGCTCTATCACCCAACTTCCTGTGGATTGACTGGCTTCTCCCCATCTGTCCCACAGCTTGTCCCCATGGTGGGATGCAGTAGGACCTACAACTGTCACAGACAAGGATCGAGTTCTTGGAGAGGCTGCCATGTCACTGTGGCATGGGGTCTGAAAGGGGTCAGTCCTTCAGGCTGCTCAAGTCTGCAGATCTTTCCCTTTTCTCCCCTCCATTGAGATGCTGGTCTTGGGGAATGATGCAAGCACACATGTGAGTGTGGTGTGCCTCGGGCATTGGTGTTTCCTCTCCCACTAAGCCAGTACTGGGTGTACTGCCACCTGTGGTCACTCAGGTAGCAGTTGTGCACAGCAGCTGGCTACCCTTCTTTTCCAGAGGTGGAGAGCATCCTGTGGGACATGCTATACTCCCCCCTGGTGGGCCCCAAGACTTAGGCTTGCTTCTGAAACCTGGTCACTGGCATTGTGAGAGGTACTGATACCTCTGTGCTGATGGGTCAGCCTACTAAATTTTCAATACAGCCTTCTTGGGCTCTCACCTCATGAACAAAGGTGGTGACATTTTTCAAATCTGTCCCAAAAGGGAACTTTACATTCACTTCAAGAAAGCACCTTCTGGGAGAGTCACGTGATGCGTCTGGAAGCTTAGCGGCTGGTTTTTGGGTCTCCCCTCCCCGCTACAATATTTTATTATTATAAGGCACATTTAGACGGCAGAATTGATTGAACGTCAATTAAAAGAACTACAAGGACTTCCCCCGATTGTTTGTATTTTGTTTCTCGAGCGCAAACGATATGGAAAGCTCGGACAGGAGCTGGAAGTGAAGCGACCGCGGCGGAGCTCATCGACGACAACCCAGCAAGAAGAGATATCTTCGGCTAAAATTCATAGCCACCTTACAACCATTAAAGAGGCGCTCTTCAAATTGATCGAAGAAGTGGCTGATTTTAAGCCAGCCCTAACACAGCTAGCCCGTCGGGTGACGGATGCTGAGGCAAGGATTTCCTCCATTGAGAGGAATGTGGAGAAAAGCGGCCTGGGATTAGCTGAAGCAAAGAAATCTATCTCGAAGTTGGAGGACCGCCTAGACGACTTAGAGGGAAGAAGCAGATGCAACAATTTAGTACTATTAGGGATCCCAGAGGGAGAAGAGGGGCCCAATACTATTTTATTTCTACAAAAGTTTCTTAAATCATCTGTTGGGCCTTCCCCCAATGGCCCAGAATTCATCATTGAGAGAGCCCATCGAGCCCTTAGGGCTAGGCCGCAATTCTCAGAACCTCCGAGACCTGTTATATTTAAACTGCTGAACTACCTTGATCGTGAGTTCATATTAAGGGAAGCGAGGAAGATATCTGCAATTTTATGGGAAGGGAAAAAGCTTCGCATCGTGCCTGATTTAACTTTAAAATCACGTCTTGTCAGAGCTAGCTTTCGCCCTATCACATCGAAGCTTTGGGCAGCTGGAATAAACACCGCTTGTTATATCCTGCAAAGTTGGAGATTACCCTGAAAGAAGGGACAAAGCGCTTTGAGTCAGTGGACGAGGCCTTAAAAATGCTTAATGTGGCCTTACCAGATTTATTCCCCAAAGGGTGACTGTTCTGAGGTACTTATAAAGGCCTCTGGATTATTTGGGGACACAGCAATACAGTAACCAACTGCATTGGACATTGAAATGGACTATTTATGGACCATTAAAACCTCACTAACTCTGTCTAATGGTAGCATTTGGTTTAAGTTTAAATATTTCAGGTTGACGGTGTAGAGGGAATTAGATGGTCCTATAGTCAGCCAGTAATTTTGGGAGTTAGTCTGGTAACACAGAGACCTGGTGTGAACTAATTAACCGCTAGAAGGGGTCTCCAGGCCATTATAAAGTTGAAATATTTGTGTTTAATTTTTTCTTTATATAATTTTTCATGACTAGACCAGCTTTTAAGGAATTAATTATTTTGCTTTAAACATATGTGACGCCAGGGTAATTCCCACAAATGGCATAGCTACTGAATTCTGAAGTTAATTTCTTCTACATTAAGTTTATTTCTTGCTTAGTATGAAGGTGGGGAAGGTTATTCTCCTGCATATAGAATTTAAAGCTGATCTAGGTACATTAAGAAACTTCTATATTTAGAAAGTGGTTGGTTTTCCTCGTGGAAAAAGAAATTATGGCGTGGGTCAGGGTTGAGGTAAATTAGTGAATTACTCAATCTTTGTTGATAGGACAGACCTTCTTGCTAATAAAATATTTTATTCCTTATTTGTGGGATGTTAAGGTAATACGAAATGCTAGGTTAGCTTAGTAATATGGTTAGTTTTATATCATTATAAGAAGTTTTCATAAATGTGAACAGTCCTGCTAAAACAGTTTTGAAGGCTAGTGAGCTATGTCCTGAAGGAATATGAAGTTCACTGGCCAGTGAAATAGGCATACTATTCGGTTGTGTGGTGGGGGCGCTTTCAGAACATATATGGACCTGAATTTTAGAGTTGGCTTCAGGCCAGAGAGTTTGTTTTCAGTAATCGGTTGTTGGGGGTTTTGGGAAGGTTTACATGTTGGGGGTTTTAGGGTTTGTTTGGGGTGGGGCCAGGCAGCATCTCAAACAATCATGGATTTTTTTAGCTTCCAATGGTTAGCAACCTAAATATCATTTCCTGGAATATAAAAGGGGAAAGGATAATACAAAAATCACTTAGCTCATTATAATCCATCAATAGTTTTTTCCAAGAAACTCATGTGCCTATAAATCAGCTCCATCATTTGAAGAAAAAGTGGGTAGGACAGGTTTATGGGGCAGGGCTTTCTTCGAATAAGAGGGGTGTGGCTATTTTGGTAGCAAAGGGTATTCCTTTTTTCCCTGCACAAACATTATCAGATCCTAATGGTAGGTTTGTAATAGTTATGGGCAGGTTAGGGGGGATAGAGGTGGTTTTAGGATCTATTTATGGCCCTAACCAGGAATCAACCTCCTTTTTTTCAGAGTTGGCTATACTCATGGGCCCCTTAGCAGACAGACCGGTAATTTTGGGAGGAGACTGGAATTTGGTGCAGTCAAACTACTTGGACCGTTCTTGGTCCAGAACGGAACGTATGTCACCTTCACAAAGGGCTCTAATGGAGTTTTCATCTTCCTTGGGCCTTATAGACCCCTGGAGAATGATCAACCCCACCTCCAAAGAATTTACTTTTTTTTCTACTGCTCATAGAAGTTACTCCCATATAGATTTTTTCCAGGTTAATTACCAAGTTTTCTCCTTTGTTTATGAAGTTACTATTCTGAGTAGAGTGATTTCGGATCATTCACCCATACGATTATGTTGCCATCCCTTGTCAGCTCCACCCAGATCTTACTCTTGGTCCTTAAACAACTGCTTGCTTAAGGATTCTAAATTAGTGAAACATTTTTGTTCCTTTTTGTCCCATACAATTGCATCTAACTGGGGTTCGGTCCAAGCGGTAGATAATGTAAGGTCAGCCTTAAAGGCTACATGGAGGGGTGAGCTGATTAGACATGCCACAACTCTAAAAAGGAAAATAAGAAGCCTCTTGTCTAAATGTCTAGAGAGAGTCAAAGCCTTAGAGATTATGGGTGACAATTTGAGATCACCAGATCAAGAGCAAGAGTTCATTACGCTAAGGGCATGGTATTCGAAGACAGTAAGAGAAGGGGTAGAAAGTCGAGCTTCCAAATTGAAGGCCACCTTTCTAGGACAGGGTAGTAAAGCTGGTAAAATCTTGGCCTGGCAGCTAAAGCAAAGAACAGCAGCTAAAAGTGTGGCTGGGCTGAGGCATCCATGTACTAATGATTTAGTAGCGGACCCAGAAGGGATTTTAGCTATTTTTCTTGATTTTTACAAAAACTTATACTCGAGCGAGTTGCCTCCAACCGATGAGGATGCAGGGATGGAAAGGTTTCTGGCAAACCTTCCGCTCCCCACGCTTTCAGAAGAAAGTCGTCAGAAGTTAGAGGCTCCCCTTACTCAGAAAGAGATCAGTGAAGCTATTGAGGATCTTAAGCTAGGTAAGGCTCCGGGACCTGACGGGTTTACGGACCAATTTTTCAAGATGTTTAAAGATCTCCTTGTACCATTGTTGCATCAACTCTATATCTCCTGGCACAACTATGGGATACAGGACCCTTCCCTCTTTTAAGCCAGAATTATTCTCCTACCCAAGCCTAAGAGATCACCTGATTTGGTTGGCAGCTATAGACCGATTTCATTACTTAACATAGATATTAAAATCTATGCTAAGATATTAGCTGCTCGAATGAAAAACACATGGCTTGAATTGGTGAGTCCAGAGCAGGCAGGCTTTGTGGCTGGTCGCTCATCAGGAGATCATTTCAGGAAAATATTTTACCTAATCTCTGCTCTAGGTGTCCAGATTTGAAGCATCTCTGGTCTCTAGACGCAGAGAAAGCTTTACAGGGTGGAATTGGGGTTTTTGTTCCAGATTCTATCTAAATTTGGTTTTCCGGCTAAATTTCTGAGGTATATCAAAGTTTTATATACTTGCCCATCAGCAAGGATCCAGTGCAATAATTTGATCTCAGCAGCTTTCTTTTTAACGCGAGGTACCCGCCAAGGCTGCCCTCCTTCTCCGTATTTATTTAACTTATATTTAGAACCCCTAATTAGATCTATTAATAATGACAACCAAGTGCACGGGATTTGTATTGGGGAATCAGAATATAAACTATCAGCATTTGTGGATGATCTATTACTGCATGTTCGTTATAGTCGAGAATCGCTTCCTGTATTCCAAATTATATCTGAGTTTAGTCAATTTTCAGGATACTATTTGAACAAAGGCAAAACTATGGTTCTTCCATTATCCCTTACCTCCAACATAGTTGGTGCACTTCTCAGGATTAAAATGGCAACCTGAATCCCTGTTCTATTTAGGTATTTGGATTTCTAAGAATCTGATGATCTGGTAGACTTAAATTTTAGGCCACTGATGAAATCCATCAAGGAAAGCCTAGAGAAGTGGACGCTTTCGCTGTCCTTTTACGGAGAGTTAATACAATTAAAATGATGATCTTTCCCAAATTCTTTTACCCCTTACAACCTCAATGTATACCTTCCTAAGTCCTTTTCAAATTGATTATTAAATACTGTTCTGATTTTTTATGGAAGGGGAAACCCCCTCGTTGAACTTATAAGAAGCTCACATATTTAAGGAAGGTAGGAGGCCTTCATCTTCCAGATTTCTATATATATTATTTAGCTTGCCATGCTGCTAGGGCAGCTTCATGGCTATCAGATGCAAAAGGGGCCTCATCTGGTCAAGGTATAGATTTGATGATGGCTAAAAGTGTCAATGTGGATTTAGAATCTTGTTTATTTATTCCATGGGTAAAGGTTCCAAGTAGGCTGAGGGACACTCCTATGGGGTGGGATATAAGGGCCCTACACCAATTATATGCATTGCTGAGAATCCCCTACATAAAAGATATATTCCAACCCCTTTTAAGGAATCCTAACCTAATGGTAGGGAATCAGACGATAACAAAACATATAGGTAACGACCTTATTAAATATAGACTAATGGACTTTGTTTCACAGGGTTCAGTTATTTCGCCTAATGCCCTTATAGAGAAATTCAATATCCAAGCCAGGGATTGGGTATGGTTGTATCAGATACAGGGGTGCATTGGTTCCTTCCTTAGAAATGACAAGGGGGCCGCAGAAGCGGAACTCTTGAAAAGATGAAAGATCTGGTAATATCGGGTAATCCAGTCTCAAAATTGTATAAATTAATCCTAACTAAAAGAGATTTAAGTATCTCTCCAGTCCCATTTTACTGGGAAGCAAATCTATCTCTGGGATGGTCAGAAGAGACGTGGGGCAAGATATGGCTAGATCTATATTCTTATGTTAAACAAGACAGATTAAGGGGTTTACAGTTCAACCTACTACACAACCTCTACCTCTCTCCAGCCAAGCTTGCCCGAATACACAAGTCCAATTTACCGAGGTGTAAGTCCTGTAGCTGCCTTGTAGCTACAACATATCACATACTATGAGAATGCCCTAAGGCAGTTAAGCTTTGGTATCTGGTGGGAAAGTGATTAACCCCATTCAGTAGGATGGCCTCGTACTTTGATGTTAAAACATGCTTCTTTGGGCTGTTTAAGCAAAGCATAGCAAAGTCTCTTAGATACCAAATAGCATTGGTGGCACAGGTGACAAAGTTGCTTCTTCTTCGATATTGGAGCAGCGACCAATCTCCCACTTATAAGGAATGGTGGAAGGAATTTCTTAATGCTCTAAATGCAGAAAGGTTTGCTGCAATTTTTACAACTCAGTAGAGAAGTTCAACTACTATTGGAATAGTTTTACAATGTTTGAAAGATAGATATGGCTATTAATAGGTTGAGACCCCTCCTCCATTCTTCTTTGTTCCTTCTCTTATTTATGCATTTTATTTGTTAAGGTCACACCCTGTAGATAGCTAGGCTCCTATATACTTTCTAGATACAGTTGTCACCAGCTTAGTTAGCACATTGAGTTCCCTCGAAGAAGACAACCAAGAGGGCTAATGCTTAGGAAGGTTTCTACCTGGGATGATCAGAGCTCTTTAATGTGGAGGTTGCTAACTAAGATAGGCTATTATCCAAGTCAATAAAAAACTGTAGTGGTATTTTATGTATGGGTTTGCTGCTCTGGTTGGGGGGAGGGGCAGGAGGATAGGGGATTAAAGGGATGGTATCCTTGTTATGATGAGCTATGTACTATTATACTTTTCTGTAGTATGGTCCAAGGACTACCATCTGTGGTTTCTCTTTTTTATTGTGGTTTTGTTTTTATGAGATGTGTGTTATGTTGTGTTGTTTCTCAATATAAAATAAAAGAAACTTTTTTGCAAAAAAAAAAAAAAAGAAAGCACCTTCTGGGCATGATTTGAAATTTTCACCTACCTGGTTCATGAGGTGGGGTCATGAGAAGGCTATGTAAAAGAATTGGTGTAAAAATATGGTAAAATGTCGAAGTTATGAGAGAACATTGAAATGTTTCGATGTTGTCTCATAACTTTGCTAATTTTCTATATTTTGATTCCAAAGCTTCAAAATAGTCATTTTTTTCATACCACCGGATAAATGTGAAAGGTGTCATTTTTTAAATCTTGTACGAGATATATTTTCACACTTGTGGTACAAAATTATGTTTTAGGCACTATACTATCAATGTCACATGTCATGTTTATAAGAGGGAGTTATAAAATGTCCATCTTGAAAATTTGGGGTCAAAATTAGAAAAACAAAAATGATTAGGAATGATGTGTAGTACCAGCCTGTACTTCTGCAGGTGATGCTTTGTGATCCTGTGCTTGTAAGCTGAGTTTAGGAGCAAGCTCAGTCACTCAGCTGGATGGGAGAAGGCAATGTCACCATGTGGCACCACCTTGTAGCCTAGGAAGGGTGGATGCAGGGTTGCCCAAATGTGCTCAAATACCATATAGTGAAGAGAACTCTTTTCTTGTAATATGGCCCTGCACCTCTGCACCTGTGGGTGCCAGAGAGCCCTGTGCTTTGGTTGAGAGATGGACTCTTTGTCCTGTGCATCTGTATCTGTGGCCACATGGCAGTGCAGGATGCAGGGGGCCCCACCAGACAGTCACATGAATTCTTGACATCTGCTGCTACAGTGGATGAAGTCTTTTCTTGGTGCAGGGCCCAAAGGGCCCTGTATGTCTGAATCTGTTATACTGGTGCTTATGCTGGTTATAGAATGGAAGAAGACACTGAAATGCCCATTAACATCACTCCCCACAATGAGATCACATGATGGCTCTGTAGCACTAGCAGCATCACAGACCGGCTCCCGACCTGAACACCAGCTTTCATCTAAAAAATGCTTCATATTCTGCTGTCTTCACTCCAGTAATGAATATACAGGCTTCTAATAGATTCTGGATACGTCGGAGGCAAAGCTTCAGGGGAACAAGCAGAAATAGTGCTGGAATATAATCCAGGGCCTAGAAATCATGGAGGCAGAAATGTGCCAGGCGCTCCCAGCTCACACTCCCCCACAAACACCAGAAAAGGGGCCTAACAGATCCAAAGGACAGTCCGGGACCTCCGCTAAGACCACAACAACTTCAGCAAATATACAAGCCAACGTACTTCTCTCGAAGAAAAAATTTCTGGAAGAGCTTCACCCGTTTAAGCTTGCATTACAAGAATTAACAGCAGAACTCAAATCTCTCCATGGACACCTTTCAGATACTAATAGAGCTATGTGTGATACTACAGTCCATGTCACATCTTTAGAGGGCTGTAAACACACCACGGACACCAAAATAACCAATCTACACACAAAGGCTGCATAAAACGGAATCTAAACTTGAAGATCTGGAAGGCCATAGTAGAAAGAATAATATCCTAATATTCAGCCTTCCAGAAGAAGCTGAGGGAGCAATGCCAATCAGTTTTCTCCAAAAAATGCTCACGAAGATAGCAGGGCCCTCTCCCAACAATACGTAACATAAGTTATTGAGAGGGCCCACCGTTCATTAAGACCAAAACCGGAGACTGGCAAACCACCTCGCCCTCTCATAATAAAGTTTTTGAATTACTTAGACAAGACTCACGTTTTGGGCCAGGTCAGGGAGACACAATAAGTTCTATGGGAAGGACAGCAGCTTCAGTTCACCCAGGATCTCCCCTTCACCATCAGGAAATGGCATGCTGAATATCATCCCCTGGTGACAAAATTGATAGCAGCAGGAATAAGATACAAAGTCCAGTATCCCTCTCGTTTTGCGGTTTTAATCTCGGGCTCCAGGCATAACTATAAATCGGCACAGCAAGCTCTCCTGGCATCACAATCTCTGCTTCCTGAGCTGTTTCCTGTTCATTGAGGATCTTTTATTATACCAGGTGCCCCCTTGATAAAACGTCTGCACGAATGTGTGCAGGTTGACTCCACGGATGTCGGCTGTTATGAGTAATGTCCACAGGAGGGCAGCAAAGCTCCATGAATATCTATTCACTTCCAACTAATGGAAGTTGTTTTGCAAGTACTTTCTTTATTCCAGATGTGTTTGCTGGACCTATTTCTAATTGTATTAAGCTATGGAGATGCTTCTTTTTATTTATTTACTCCTCTGACCATTTGATAGACTCCTAAAGCATTTTAATTTAATTATTTTTTTATTTGTTGTCAATAATATCAAAAGTATCAGGTTCTGCATTGCAGTTAAATGTCATTTCAACTGATATAGCGGAGAGAAGACTTAATTCTCCTTCATGTTCTTTTTTTTTAATTCAATTAAGTATACTAAAGCTGGTTGTTCAGGGGAAGGGGTGGGTTATTGGTAGTGGGCAGGGTAACAGGGCATTATGTGTTTTGCAAGGAGGTGGGGGATTTCTGCAATTGTTTGTTTTATATATCTTTTAATAGTATCACTCTGCGTGTTAAAACCCAAGTGGTGGATAATTTTAGTTAATCATGTTTCATGTTGGTTCAAAATGAACCCTTTTTTTATACTGTGATTCAAGCAGATGGGGATATAATGCAGCACTGAGGAAAGGCATGGGTGGGTCGACATTGTACATATATTCTTACTTTGAGGGTTTCTATGTCCTGGTTATGGGGTTCAAGATTAGGATTTGTGAGATTTGGTTGTATGGAATTAGGGGTATTAGGGGAGGGAGGGGTGTATGGTTGTAATACTGGGGAAGTCTGCCACTAAGAAGGGATGGGTTAAAGTTAATTTCAGCAATTGGTATTGGTTGCCTATTTATACATTTTATGATGCTTTTTCTTACTTCAATTTTTCATATGACGGGGATTAAATACTGCTCATAGAATATAAAAGGGGCTCAAAACCCAGCCAAGTGGACTAAAGTCCTGCTCCATCTAAAAAATTTACAAACTGATGTCGCTTTTCTACAAGAGACACATCCCTTGGCTACTCATATCCATTATCTTGGTAGACTCTGGGTAGGTCAGGTATTTGGGTCTGGTATAAATACAAGGAAAAGAGGGGTTGCCATTCTAATATCCCATATAATTCCATTTCGGCTTAGACAAGAAGTTACAGATCCTTAGGGTAGATTTATCATTGTGAGGGGCCTCTTAAGTCACTCTGAAGTTATATTGGGCTCCATTTATGGACCTAACAAAGATGACCCAGAATTTTTTATTTCCCTTATGGTTACACTTGCTCCCCGGACTAAGCTTTCAATACTTCTGGGTGGAGATTGGAACCAGGTCCTTTCTAATAAACTAGATAGATCTGGTCAACGTAGACAAACTCTTTCACCTGGACAAAAGCTCTTCATGAGTTAATGCAATCTCTTGGTTTCACTGATCCCTGGAGGCTTATGTACCCTGACAATAGAGAATATTCATTTAATTCCATCCCTCACTGTACTTTCTCTCGTATAGATTTTTTTCTACTGACTATTGATCACCTTCCCGGGGTTTCTGTAGTGTATTATTCATCTAAGGTTATCTCAGATCATCATATTGCTCATCTCCAGTTGGATCTCATACCAAATATACAGAGACAGAATTTGGAAACTTAATAACCACATTTTGTACTCAGAACAGCATGTCCAACTTCTGCGAAACTTTATTAATAATTATATGGATTTCAATGTCCCATCCATGCCAAAACAATATTTTCTGTGGGGCTCACTGAAATGTGCATTAAGGGTGGAATTAATCCATTTAGCGACTAGGTGTAAGAAACAGAAGACCGTAGATCTCTCCTCTATATTGGCTCAGATAACAGATTTAGAGAAACATCTCTCCCCTTCCTCTTCTACAGAAGATTGGGAAAGGGTTGAATCTCTCCATGCCCAATACAACCATTTAATAGCTGAAAAAGCAGAATTTCTTATGCTTCGTTCCCCCAGACATTGTGAAAGCTTTTCATTTATTCAAGATATTAATCTCCCAGTGTTATCTGATCTTCAAATAGACAGGTTAAAAGCACCTATCACTTTAACAGAAGTCTGCTAAGCCATTGATTCGCTGGCAGTAGATAAATCCCCAGGACCTGACTGATTCACTACCAGTTTCTACAAAACATTTAAAGATACTTTAGCACCCATTCTCCTGGATACTTTTTGCTACATATTCAAGAAGGGAATATCAAGCACTTCACTGTCCCTTGCCACTATTGTGGTACTCCCTAAACCCAACAGAGATCCCCTACAGATCAGTAACTACAGACCTATCTCTCTTATAAACGTGGATCTCAAAATCCTTGCTAAAATTCTTTCTTCTAGATTAAGCCAGGTTTGGGACCATCTTATTAGTATAGAACAAATTGGGTTTATTAAAAATAGACTTTCCTCAGATCACCTTAGAAAAATAGCCTATCTTTTCTCTGCATCCAGGGATTCTGATATACCAGCAGCTTTGGTTTCCCTGGATGCAGAAAAAGCTTTTGACAGGGTCTCATGGGATTATCTTCTTATGCTACTGCCCAAATATCGTATTCCTCTGGAATTTATTCAATGGGTTAAAATTCTTTATGCATCTCCAATAGCTCAAATTCAATGTAATGGTGTTCTCTTTACCCCCTTTTCCTTAGCTCAGGGAACCCATCAAGGTTACCCCCTTTCCCCCTTATCTTTTTAATCTTTATTTAGAACCTCTTATTAGGAAAATTAAATTTTCCTCACATGTACTGGGTATAGCAATAGATAACTTGGAATATAAAATTTCTGTGTATGCAGATCACTAACTCCTACATATTTCTAACACAACTCAATCCCTCCCTGCTGTATTTCAACTCATCTCCCAATCTGAATCATTTTCAAATTACAAACTAAACCAGTCAAAAATGGAATTTCTTCCCTTTAATAAATATACTGTGAGGGCTGATGTGGCTCATTTAGGGATACAATGGAACTCTGACAAACTGAAATATCTAGGGGTTTATCTTCATCCTTCATCACAAATCATGAAAAAAAGGAATTTAGTTACTCTCGTTAATACTTTATCAGAAGACCTTAAGTGATGGTCGAAGTTACCACTAACTCTGTTGGTCCATATGAGTATAATCAAAATGAATACTCTACTGCGCTTACTATACCCCTTACAAATGTTCAACTAGTCCCTTCCGCTTTCTTGGTTCTCACAACTACTTGGTATCCTCAGTAAGTTTATATGGCAATGTAAAAAAGTTAGATGTAACTATCTTAAACTTATTAGACTGAAAGCAGATGGTGGTCTTCAAGCCCCAAATTTCTATATATATTACTTAGCAATTCAATTGACTAGAATCTGTCATTGGTTACAATCATTATATTATACTTGGGATGTTGAGTATTGCCCTCCTTGGGTCAAGATTGAGCAAGATCTCTGTGCAACATATCAAATAGATCCCAAGGCTCTTCCCTTTATCTTAAAAAGAAATCTTCCTAAGCCTTTGCATGATTTTCCTTTAAACTCCTTAATTCAAGTACAACATCAGCTAAATGCTCTCCTCAAAATGGATGTTTATAGAGATATAGCACAGCCTCTGTTTCAAAACCCTAATTTACTAATTTCGTGTAAAACAGTCAAAGCTCATCTCTTGTGGCCACAGATAGGTATAGAACGTGTGGACCAGATAGTTCAGGAACAAAAATTGCTTCCCTTTAAAGAAGACCACTCTCTTTTTAACTGGCAGACTACCTTTATCTTCAAATATTTCCAATTATCACACATGTTGACACAACACTTTGGATCTGGATTGTGGACCAGCTCTTTCACAACCACTCTGCTTATATATTTTAAATCCATTCCTACATCCCATTTGACATCCTACTCATATAAATTTCTTCTATTAAAGGTGGCCACTTTAGAGGGTCAGAGATTTTATCAGTGAGATAGTATCCTACCACTGTCTGCTACTACTAGAGACTGGCCTTCTATTTGGACTCACCTATATAACAATATTAAATGGGATAGATATAGATATATGCAGTTTTGCATTATTCACAATCTATTCTATACCCCTGCTAAACTATATCACATTGGTATTCTATCTTCTAATCAGTGTTCTAAATGTCATCAAGCCTCTGCAAATTTAATTCATATGTTATGGTCATGCAAAAAAATTGCACCCTTCTGGCATATCATTCAAACTAGGTTGGATCCATTGCTTACACTGACAGATAGCTTTAAACAGGAAATCTGCATTCTAGGTGACTACAAAACATTACTAGGGAATAATCAAAGGGCCCACATGGCTTTAATTTCAGCATGTGCTAAGAAAGCAATCTTGAGACATTGGTTAGATTTGACCACTCCCAGCTACGTAGAATGGTTCAAAGAAATCATGTTTGCCCTACAAGCTGAGCTTACCATCACAAGACATTCAAAAGGTATGGGTAAATACAACAAAGATGGGAACCACTCTATACCCTTATTTCAATTAGCTAGATTTAGACTCACTATATTCTATAATTATTGCATTTCTCTCACTTGGGAGATCCCCAGTAACCTCTCTCCTTTTTTTCACTTTTGTTCTTGTTTTTAGTGAAGTTCTACCCTGTTTTTTTCCTTCTCTTTTCCTTTTTTATTAAGACAACTATTACCCATATTAACTAGTGGCAGACTGGGGTGGGAAGGGAAAGGAGCAGGGTGGGTTCATAAGATAAGCAAGCAACCTTATTTCCTTAATGCTTTCTAATATAAAACCTATGTTATCGACTATTAGTGACATTTATTTTTGAGTTCAACTGCTACTTTATATCTCTGTTTTATTCAGATCTATGTTACACTTGTTGTTTGCAGAAAATCAATAAAGCATACTAAATTAAAAAAAAAACACCATTCCCCACATCAGTGGGTCCATGTCACATCGACACAGATAAATGTACCCCTTCTTAGCACAGCAGTCCATGTGCAGGGTGACCCATGTGTCCAGGAAAGGATGGAAGACCAGTAGAGGAGGCAAGTCCAGGTGTTCTCTGTAGATGTCATCATCAAGGTGCCAGATCGAGTGTACAGAAGCTAGCTTGTCAAATAAAGCTGTAGTGGGATCAAAACGTGGTAAAGAGACAGTAAATGAAACAAACATTGTATCTTTGATAGAACATTTCTTAGAAGTGAAACATGGACTAGTATTAGGGTGTCTGGTCACGAAACCCAAATTCCTAGCTGTAGAAAGAGTAATAGTTAAAGATGGCTGCATACACATAGCAATATAGCCAGGGTTTTACATCATGGACAATACTATCTAGACAAAAAGGTCTGTCATGTATTATATCTGGGATCCTTCCAGATTGTAGATCACGGAAGAGATTGTTGATGGTAGTGATAATATATGAGCCATAGGCTGAACATAGGATTTATCTAGCAATGTATTGTTTATCTGCTTCTTTGTTGTTCTGTGCAATGAGTGAGTTAATCTTATCTTTAGAATTTGTAAATGCCTTACCAACGTCATGCATGTTGTAGACAGTGTATCTCTATTCCTGACTAAGGCCATCCACACCATGCAATAATGGGGGTAAAATATCATTTACCAAACCAGTCTGGAATTTGGCTGGATGAGATTTGATAGCAGCAATGTCTGCCTTATTCCAAATAGACATATCTGCACCAAAAAGTCCTGTGACAGTTCCCGTGGCACCAGTGACATCAGAACTGTCAACTTCATGTGTATTACGTTTGTGATTTTGATCATCAGGATAGGGTTTTCTCCTGAAGTTTCCTCTATGCTCGGTGGTGTGTACCCCGGCAATAGGGTCTTGAGAATGAATTTGAAAAGCTGCTAAACTATCAAGCAGTAAAATGCTGAAGTGTTAGTAGAATGACACATGTCAAATTCTTTCATATTCCAGTAAGTCAAATTAAACAAGACAGGTATATGCATAAATTGTAAGTTGTTAATAAGTGTACCAGGTAGCGTAGTGGATGTGAGACCACTATGAGGACCAGCAGTGTGCTTTGGACATTCCAAAAGCTGTTTCTCAGTAGGGGGTAACAAAGAGAGATATATGGCAGCAGAGACCATGTTGTGTACAGCACAAAATTTCCTGGCGGAGTCCTTAGACAAAGAATTACAGTATGAGGGATCAGTTAAGGCAATGATATTGTATAAAGCAGAATGTCTAAGAGCAGTTTGGAGCAAGGACAGAGAACCATTAGGGGATAATTTAGCATTGGGCCATCCATTGAAAGTTCCCTTGGAGAGCTTAGCCACAGGGAGAATTTGTCCTTGCGATGTGGTTTGCCACTCAATTTGTAGGGTAGATTTGCCAGGAGCAACAAGTGAGGCAGTGAGGTAGGCATCAGAACCTTCCTGGACAGTAATCAAATTGTCAGGTATATTGATGAAAACTCCCTCTGGGGCAGATGTTAGAGGATTGAGGTGAGGAAGGAGGTGCTTTACTGTGCCTTGGATGCAGGGGATAACTCCTGAGATGAGGAGAAAGTGGAACAAGATAGCCATCTTGTCAGTGTATCTGAAAATGAAGATCAAACATTAGTAGGTTAGTACTATTCCACCCAATGGGGTGAGGAAAAGTAATTATACTCCTTTATACAGTTTCAACTGGTTTGCATGTAACCATTTGTCAGTCAGTTTATTGTTGTGCAAGAGTCTAACCTGGTAGACTACCGGGCTGAGCTTGTTGACAATGGGTTAGGGCCTTCCCACTTATTGGAGAAGGAGTAGGTGGGGTGTGCACATCTGAGAACCATTACCTGATCTCCAACTTGCCAATCCATTTCTTGTGCATGTTTGTCAAACTGTATCTTGGACTGTTGCTGGGACTTGTCCAAGCAATTGGCAGCATACAAGTGTGTGTGTGAATGAGGTCTTGTCTGAGTTTTTCCACATATTGGTCTACAGACACACAGTCTGCCGTGGGGGTGTGCAGGTCAAACAACAGGTGTTCAGGTAATGTCATTTGTCTTCCAGTCATAACCTAGAAGGGTGTTAACTGAGTAGTGGCTGAGTGTGTACCCCTAATTGCCATAAGGAGTAACGGCAGCAGGGAATTCCAGTTCTTGGGATTGTCCTCAATGAATTTGGAAAGCATTTGCTTAATCCGTCTGTTGGATCTTTCTACTTGACCTGAAGATTGTGGGTAGTAAAGTATGTGGAACTTCTGTTGAACTCCCAGGAGTTCAAGTGATTCCTTCATCAACTCACCTGTAAAACTGGTTCCTTTGTCAGAGTCTACCTTAAGAGGTAGGCCCCACCTGGAGAAAATCTGTTCTACCAGGATTTTGGCAGTGGTTTTAGCAGTGCATGTTTTAGTGGGGAAAGCTTCGACCCACATCAATAAAAGGTCAGTTACCACAAGTGCATACTTGTTGTTTCTGCTGGTATTAGTTAATGGACCAATAAAATCAATCTGAATGGCATGCCAGGGGCCAGAATGTCTTTGTGGTAGGAGTTTGGCATTTCATTTGGTGGGGATGGGATTGTTTTGCACACAAACAAGGTAATTGTCTATGTACTGTTTAACATCTTTGGTGACACCAGGCCACCAGGCAGTGGTCTTAAGCCTCTGGAGTGTATTTTCAACTCCCTGGTGTCCACCAGTAGGGGTGTCATGCACTTGGTGCAAGAATTCAGACCTGAAGTGTCTAGGGGCCACCCACAACTTGGTGGTGGTGTCATCTGGTTGGTACCAGATGAGCTTGTCATCTGGAGACAAGCGTAATTTACCTTCATGCCTCTGATAGGGGTTATTGGTAGGTAGGTTTTCTTCGGTGCTTTTGTCAAGGAATCTGAACACTTCTTTGAGTTCAGAATCAGTGTGCTGAGCTGCTGAGAGGTCCAATGGGGTAAAGGTTCAGGTTTCTTTCTGATTGCTGCTATGTGTACAGTTGCTCTGGCTTCCGGATGGTCCACCATCCAGGTGTCCCACCTTTGGGCCCCATCCTTGGCAAGGGTGTCTGCTGTGTCATTGAAGGCATGATAGGGCTCTTGTATGGAGTGAGCTATAACTTTGTGTACATAGAGTCTGTGTGCAAACCTTTGGGCCAGTGAGTGTATATAGATTACCAGTTCTTTGTGTTTCACTGGGCTGCCATCAGACAAGAGGAAGGAGTTCTCTGCCAGAAAGGGAGAAACTCTTGCAAGAGAACAACAAACCCAGTTAGAGTCTGTGAAAATGATGGTATCCTCAGTCCCATGCTGGATGAACTCGAGGGCACAGGCCACCACTGCCATCTTGGCATACTGTGATGATGCCACACTGCAATGCTTAGAGATTATAACAGTGTTACCATAAGGGTAAATCACCAAGATACCCATCCCTGCAATTTTTTCTCCCTGATAGTAGAAAGCTGAACCATCTGTGAAAATGCAACAAAATGAGGTGTTCTCAAGTATTTGTGGTGTGGCAGGGAGGAAAGGACCTGGATCTGGAAGATCAGGTGGTTGCAGTGTACAGTCATGGAGTTCTCCTTGGAAAAGGAGTCCATGTGCCAGCATGGATGGAATTTTGGTTGGTGTAACTGTATGTCTCTATCCTGGAGAAGGAGTGACTAGTGTGTCAGCCTAGTGTTAGAGACTGACCTATCCTTCACTCTGTCTGATAGCAGAAAGGTAGTTGGTGTGTGGTTGGTGTTAATAATCAGTGGAGAGTACCCAATGATATACAGAAAGTGCTTGACAGCCCAGTAGGTGGCCAAAAGGTTCCTTTCACAAAGGCTGTACTTCTGTTCCACTGGGGTCAAGAGCTGTTATGCATATGCAATGGGTCTCAAGGTGCCATGCACCTTCTGGGCCAGCACTGCTGACATAGCTATGTCAGGGGTGGCAGATTCCAGATGGAATGGTAATGCTGGGTTGGGGATGATCAGAGCTGGAGCCGAGGGCTTGTTTCAGTGATGTCACAGCCTGGGTGTGAATGGGACCCCAAGTCCAGGGAATGTCCTTTTTCAGTAACTCATATAGAGGAGCAGCCTTCTTAGCAAAATCACACAAAAAAATCTCTAGAATAGTTTACCATACCTAGAAACCTCCTAAGAGTGGCCATAAGTCTTGCAATCCTTGTATCTTCTTCCAGGTAGGGCTTCGGCCTTGATCAGTTATTCTCAGGCCCAGAAAGAGTACTTCTTTCTGACATAGTTGTGCTTTTGCTGGATTGCATTTGAGGCCTGCTCTCTGGATGAGAGTCAATAGTTCATCCAAGAGATCCAAGTGTTGTTCCTGTGTGGCAGTTGTCAACAGCAGGTCATCCACATACTGCAAGAGACACTGGGGGGTAGAGAAACCCTAAAGGATGTCCATCATGTGCAGATGAAACAGGGAATGGCTGTTATGGAATCCCTGGTAAGCAGGTCCACGTGTACTGTCTACCTTCAAAGGTGAAGGCAAACTTATATTGACTCTTAAGGACCAATGGCAGTGACCAGAAACCACTGGAGATGTCCAGGGCACTGAACCATTTTTGGTCATGGGTCAGACATCGTAGCACATCAGGTGCTGAGACCACAGTTGGAGCGCAACTGGGGGTGACCTGGTTCAGTCTCCTGTAGTCAATGGTAAGTCTCCAGGCACCTGTGGGTTTTTTCACAGGCCACACTGGGGAGTTAGTAGTAGAGACATATGTTCTGATTATACCTTGGTTGAGGAGAGATTTTATTGTTTCCCTAAGAGAAGGCAAGGCCTCAGGTGGGAAAGGATATTGCCTTGCCTCTAATGTGCTGGGCCTGGCACTTCGATGACAGTGTGCATTCTGCCACAGTCATGCTTGTTGGTAGCAAATGCTTCCAAATGTCTTTGTAGAATGGGGAGGAGCTTTGGGAAAAGCTCATGGTTCTTGAACAAATCTATGACGTCATACTCTTTATTTTTGGCAGATATTGTTGCCACCACGTCTGAATCAGGGATCAAGATGGTATGATACTGGCCCTGAATCTGGATCAGTAGCATGTTGTCTAGATCCACCACACAGCCGTGTGGTGCTAGGAAGTCAATTCAAATGATACTAGGATGATCATGCAATACCATTAGTTGGAAGGTGTGTGAGGCCTTCAGGTGTCCTAACTCTACAGGCAAAGGTAGAGAACGGTATGCAGGCAACCTAGTACCATCTATTCCTGACATATTGGTTCTCCGTCCAGTGGACCAAGGAGATGTATCTGGGTGATAATCATGTAATACAGACATAGCTGCACCTGTATCCAGTAATACTGTAAGTAGGTGGCCCCCGACCTCGGCCTCAGTGCAGGCCTTCCATTTGTGTCCAAGACCAGCTTGTTTACAATCCAGACTGGGGTCTGTAATTGTCAATCTGTACTAGAGGAAGCATGGAGAGGTTGGGCCTCGCTCCTGTGAACCATTTCACCATGCTGCACTGATGCTATATAAGGAGGTGCTTCTGGGTTCAGGCCTGTTTGGGCCTGAGGGCCTATACTTCCGGTATCACCATGGCCCATTGGGGCCTGGGTTCCCAGTTGTATGGCTGCAAGGGCCTTAGCGGGAACAGCATCCTCTACACAGCCCACTTGTCCCAGGAGCTCTCTGAACTTCCGATTCTCTTCAGCTATCTCCCTATATGAAGGGCCTGGTCTTTGTTGTTGTTTACCCTTGTGATTCTTATGGTGTTTTTTATTCTTATGATAATTGTGGTTCCCACCCCATTGTTGTTGTTGTTGCTGCTGTTGTGGTTGTTGTTGGGCCTGCTGGGGGTGTTGGTTGTCCATGCGGAGGGGCTGTTTATGTTGGGCCTACTCTTCCACCATGTAGTGCATCATGGCCTCTGGGATAGGCTCCATGGCAGCTACTTTCTTGGAACTAGAGCCCAGATCACTGATGTAGAGTTGCTAAACTCTTTCAGTTTTCTGAAGGATGTCGGCAAACTGTTCCATGGTGGGATAAGTGGTTGGTTCTACCTTCTCTCTCACTGCAGGGATCATGCTCCTAAGGAACAAGGTGTTATACTCGATAAGATCTACATTCGCAGCAACTTGTGTGAGTTGTTTTCCTGCTTGGTAGGCCATCCAGAGTCTCTGGTGGTAGGTCGCTGGACTTTCCTTTGCATTCTGTTTTACAGGGTATGCAGGCATCACTCCTACTGCACCTGGGCTGTGTGCAGAAATGAGTTCAGTTTCAACTTCGTCAAAGGTGGCGTTGCCAGCCTGGTGGATGGCATTGGGGAGTTTGGCCCATAGTCCAGGCTCTATGGTCAGGTGTAGGATCTGGACCTGGTAGTCTGCAGTGAGACTAAGTGTTTCACATTTGGCAGGCACCTTTTCCAAGTGAAAGCTGAGGTTGTCGGATGATACTGTCAGCTATTTGCTGAACAAAGTAGGCCATTTGTAGGGGATTTGTGGGATGATCAGGTGGAGGTACGTTACCTTGGGCACCATCCAAGGCAGCCTGAGCTGCAGCCTCCACTATGGAGCGGACTATGCCCTTCTGAGTGAATAAGCTGTCTAATTTGGCATTTTAAAATTTGCTTATTCCTCTCCAGAATGAGCACACTATTTACTGCATTATCAATCATTCTTTCTATCTCCTGCCTGTCTTCACATTAATAACAGCTACCGGTGGTGCCATTGGGACTAGGCCTGGGACTGCTTCCCCCCTATCATGGGGGTCACCATGTTGGCGTCGCCCATGATGTGCGTCATGACGTCGATGACGTATGACATGGTGTGGGTGTAACAGGGATCCGCCATGTTGTGGATGGTGGGGCTGGGACTCTGGGCCATAGTAGAGGTGTGACTGGGCATTGTATTGAGAGATGTCATCATCTGACACCTCCCCTTCAGATGACGTAGTTAAGGCAGGGGCTACGCCTCCCATCGCCTTAACATGTCTAGCCAGAACCTCTCGTTGAAAGCGCCATTTTCGCCATCTTAGATTCACATTCTGCATGACTCACATTTGCAACATTCACAATACCTCCTATTGAATTTGTTTCTGCAACACTCTCTACATAGCACTCAATTGGCGATTGTCCCTAGTAGCCACTTCTAAGTCATTACGTACCTGGTTTATCTCATCCTGTAGCTCTCCCAACTCCCCACTCAACTATTCATTTGTTCTACTTAACAAATCATTCATATTCAAAGCCTGTCCCTTATTCTGTCTCAAACTTTCACACTCCTGCTTCAACATACAAATTTCCTGCTCTCCTGCCTGTGCAGAATGATGCAAAAGTGAATCCTTTTCATTTTGCAGAGTTTGAAGTTCAGACTCCAAATTCTGCTGCAGTCTGACACATTCCATTTCCTGAAAACCCATCTCTTGCGTAAGAGGTGAGATCTGCAGTTCAAGGGTTCAAAACCTCACTTTGGAGGCTTCCAAAGCAGCATAGAGAGCTGTGACCAACAGCCCTTTAGCTTGGCACTTATTGGCTGTTTGTCTAGTCTCAGTGTACTGAGTTGAGATCCCCAGTATAGGGTTGCCAGATTGACTTGCGTACTGCATGAAGTCAGCCCAGCCTCCATTGGAGGTAAGGAAGTTCGAGACATCGAGTCTCAGTTCTGCACAGATATTTGATACAGTGGCCATTGTGTGGGAGGGAATGAAAACTCAAACTGTGAAAAAGGTGCCGTGCTGTGTATCGATCCACAGCAGGAGCACTTCATACACAGTCAGGCTACTGTAGACTTGTAAGCTTGCAATTTAAAACTGCCGTGGAGTGGGTCAAGTCGGCATCAACCACACCCAGAAAGCAGCCAGACTTTGCAAGGGATTACAAAGTGGTCTTAAAATGGGAGAGGTGATGTGGGAATGCACACCTACAGTCCACGTTGGGAAGGGAAAAGTTGTAAAGCAACAAGCAAAACTTTGCAAACACCAAATATTGCCTGCACATGGTCACCAATTGTCAGGAGGTCTAAACCTCACTGTCAGGTTCTTGGCAATATTGGGAATGCAAGGAATCACAGGCACATTGCATAAGAGTAATAAACTTGTTTATTACTGCCAAAAGAATAATTACAGTTGCCCTAAGCAGTTCTTACCAATACGAACTGGTAGCCAATGCTGAGCATTCCCTATACCTGGAGGATTCTCCGTGTCTCTTGGGGTCTCTGAGGTAGAAGACGTAATGTCTCACATTATATACCTATGATAATTACTATGGTTACTGTAAGATAGAAACATTTCTAGTTACAGAGATGAGCCCTATTGGTTAAATTAGAGGTGGCTCCACTGCCCAAGATAACATTACACAATTTTGTAGTAGTCATCACTTTGTGAAACAAAAGAGTACAGTTCTTACATAAATCAGTGTAGTAGTACAAATCACCAAGAGGTGTCAATGCCGACTTATATATCATAATCTTTACAAGGACACAGGTGTTCTAACATCTTGTAAGCAAGAAATACATATATGTATTAGAAAGCAAAGTGTATAACAGTAATATGCATACATATCCTGACATCTACTCTTATACGGTAGATGCCCTTAGCCCCATATGTTAGTATAACATATACCTAAGTGCTAGCTGTCTACTGTGTATACAGGGTAATAAGGGTGCAGGGACCTCGTGTAATACATCTAACAATCCCCGATCCCATTCCACCTCAATACGGATTACACTCCCAATTAAAACTAGGGCTGTGGAGGGGCTGAATATTGTTCCTGAATACCACAAATAGTAGGACTTCTGAATATTCAGAAGCCCTTTCTGAATAAGGGACTTTTTTGTAATCAGGAAAGAATAGTCAACTAGCTACAAATAAAATAAAAAATAATTTATTTATTTATTTATTTCAATTGTGTTAACCGAGTAGACCCATTGAGCCCCAAGGTCCCTTTTTCAGGGGCAACCTGGAATTAGTTACATAGAATGAAGAAAATGACATTTTGCCATACAGTGCAAACCAGTAACAGTGTTTAGCTTACAGACAAGACCCTCCTTTCCAACCCAAAACCCAATAAAGTAAAAGTAACTACTGTCCCCCACCCTATCAGCATCCCGATGCCACTCTTCTCCCTTCAAGCACCCACAATTCATTATATTTTAATTATTTATTTTCTTTCTGCATTGTAAATATATCTCCTGATGGACAACTGGCAGACTCTGCCCACCTCCATGGCTGACCATAGTCTTTCTTAATGGTCATTTGCACATAAAACTATGCCCCACCCTGGCAGCACCCAAGCACCAGCACCCACTTCTTAATATAGATAGAGAAGGTGATGTGCCCTCCTCCACACCTGGTGGCCTTCTCATGAATGAAGGTGCTCTTGCACTTGTTCTATCTGTATAGTAAAAGTACCGAATACCAAAATATTTGGCTGCCAAATATGAATATTCAGAAAAAGGTATTTGCACAGCCCTATAAAAAAACACCTGTTCCTCCCTCCAGTCCAGGTTTAAATTTGTATATGAGAGGGCCAAAGTGGCCTCCATTGCTGTACACAGAACCTGATGATAAAATTGACCATCAAAAGAAAAATAATTGTGGTCGAGAACGTAATCCACGGCCTGGATGAGAAAGTCAGATGGCACCACTGGCATTTCCACAGATTGTCTTTGTAAAAATGTTTCACAGCTTCCAGTTCCAGATTTTACAGAATGCTCAAATTGAGTGATGCCACATAAGACTGTCACAAAAATGTAAGTCTCTCGCCAGTCTGTGTCCTGTATTTTATTTAAAATATTCATGGAGTCTCAATGATAGGTCAGCATCCAAGAAACACTCTCCTTCAGGAAAAGATTATAATATCTTGACAAATTCTTGGACAACAAACATATCTCCAAGACAATCAGCCTACCAGGTAGGCTGGTGAAAGACTTATGAACCTCAGGTAGATGATAAAAAGTGGGGCAAACTGGAAACTTGGTTGTAATGAAGTTGGCCGCATCATAACTTAGGTGGCCATTCCACAGAGCTTCATTTACCAAATTATATGGTACCTCATTGTATTCTGGTGTAGGATCACTTCTTAAATTCCCAGTTGTTTTATAGCCTCCTTCCTAAATTCCTCATGTGACATCACCACAACATTTCCACCCTTGTCTGCCGGTTTAATGATTATGTCCTTCATAGATTTCAATTCTTCTAATGCCAGATGTTCAAGGGTGGAAAAGTTAGGGTAATAATCAGGTGCAATTCCACTGAAGAGGTAATTTATCTCAGTATTTATCATGTTCTGAAAACCTCTATTGCTGGAACATGAGATACATTTGGAGTAAACAACGATTTTGACTTAAAATTTCTTTGTTGAAACACAACATTTTCTGAATAGCCCAAATTAACCACCTGCTCCTGAGCTGAACCAAAGATCAGATTTTCCTTCAAATGTTCATCCTGAAAAATTGTTAAAGCAAAGCCAATATTTGACTCAGCATTATTAATGTCCCCATCAGATGAATCACGCCTATCAAAACTTTGTTGTATTTCATTCTCAGACAATGGATTTGATGATTTGGGAACATCTAAAAAATACAAATTTTTCCATGTTTGTAGCACCATCATTTTGATTAAAGTGGATTCTGAGACTAATTTTTTGATACAGTTTAAAGAGTTCTACTGTGACTTGGAAGAAATCCAGTTTTGTCACTGGAATAAAATTGAATCTCTTTGTAACAATTTTATTTGCATATCTCTTAACTCTATATTTGTTAGATTAATTACTTCTTTTGGTTCTGTGCCCTCGGTGACTTGTGCAGTATTTGTTGCAGCTGTTGTTGTTTTCTTGCCCCTCCTGATTTTGTTTTTCCTTTGCCTTGGCCTTGATCATGTGTGGTGGGGAGGGCTTCCAGGTTTTATGTTGCCTCCCTTCCCTCCTTCTTAAGAAAAGTGACCTTTCATTCCCTGCTTATACTGGGGAAGATGCAGACTCAGCATCTGTATTATTATTATTTTGATTGCTCCTATTTTTGGTCCATTTCTTTTTCCTTTACTTCTGTTCCTGGACCGGACTCTGCTTACAATTCTAGGTTGTTTCCAGTTCTACATCTGATCATGTTCATAATCATTAAGGTCCTTAATGAATTTAGTCCTTTTTCTCTTCTTAATCTCATTCTCACACTTGTCTGTCCTAATTTTCAATCTTTTCTATAGCTCAGGAAACTGAGGGTTAGTGCCATATGTTTCAAGCTCCTCTTTTAACTCTGCAATTTCAACTAGAACTTCTTCCAGGTTCTATTCTTCCTCTCTGTTTACTGTATTAATGAGTACAAATGAACAGTTGCTTAATGCTTTCTCCCAAGTCTCTTTTTTTCTAAAAGTGCTTGGATTGACAGCTGGGATTTTCAGGAGAGCAAGCCCTCTAAGAATGTGTTTCACTTCCAAGTATTTTAATATGGTGGACTGATTATAAATTAATCTGGCATCTGCATTTAATTTGTCTTCTAATTTATTGAAAAATACCCTTAATGAAACACCAGTTGCTTTAGTTTCAGGTTCTGTACCTGCATCAGTACCATCATAAAGCTTGTCAGCTCTCTGCTGTTTCCGAGCTCCACTGTCTTCAGTTAACATGGTCAAAGTTGAAGTTTTCTGTCTCTCTCTTGTTGTTCTTCACCCACAGATCCCTGTGCAGGAGATGCCATCGTTCATAAAACAAGGAAATCAATAACCATGTTGTGGACTCCCTTCCTTCATGTAAAACACACTGACTAACAGGCAGTGAATGTACCATGTGTTATTTATAGTAACTTTGCACAACATCTGACATCAAGCCATAACATAAAGTGCTATTCAATTTAAAAAGCATGTGCTTGCAATCAACGCACAAAGGCAAATTCCAAGCTGCACCCAGACCATTAGCTAATGCTGGAAAGGGGGCATTCATGGAGCAAGAGAAAAAAACCTGGACAAACAAGAAACTCCAACTTGCATCCTCAATGGTACTTGATCCCAAAGAACAAGTATAACAGAAGAAGGACCAGCATTCAGGAACTGCTATAAAAATTAAGCTTATTTAAACCAAAAAGAGCATACAGTGTGCAGACCAAAAAACTGAGGTAGTAACACCCTATGCATATTCGGATATCACTGATCCATCCTCAGGGGGTTGAGCTCCACTTAGGTTACAGTCAATAGCAGCAGTAATTTGCACAAATTACATATGTATTTTTCCTCTTTGAAAAGTTATAGAAGAGAGCGGGGTCTGGAAAGGAAAAGTCTCAGCCCAACATGCTTGTCCTTTATGGAAACAGTGTTTGCCATGCCCTTCCTTGATTATTGTAGCAAACAAGCTGTTGGCATGTAACAGAGCTGGGCAACTGACAACAATAGGGGGCCTGTCAGCCTGCAATGACCCAGCCTCCATCCTGCCAGGTACTGTTTTCCCCACTTTTCATGTCAACCCACTTGTCTGGACACAGTGGATGGGCCCATCGAACCTCAACAAGCATGTCAGCCCTTTGTGAAGGAATGCTTCCTGGCTCACCAGAAGGTGTCATCTATGCACCAGAACACTGCACTGTCCCTCCCCAGGCTGGTGTTGGTGTCACATGCCACAACATCTTTCCTCCAGTCTCAGTCCATTCAGCTGGCTCACTAAACTTACACCCAAATTCAGGTCACCGGCACAGGAAAGCAACATGGTACCCACTAGGCCAACAGCTGTCCTTGGAAACAACATTACTTCATAAATTGTTTTGTGATGTTTTGACCCTAAACTTTCAACATAGTCTTTTTATGATCCCCCTTCTGAACTTGACAGGTGTCAGTTATAAAATACTGACCAGGATATAAAAAAACGACACCTGTTAGGTTCATGAGGTGATGTAAAGGAATGGTTATGTTTAAACTTAGAGGTAAAAATTTTGAAAATTACTGAAGTAATGAGTGACTGTTGAAAAATGTCAGTGTACCTTCATAACTTGGTCATTGTTTAATACTCTGACCGTAAATTTTCAACATAGTCTTCTTATGACCCCACCTCATGTACCCCATAGGTGAAAATGTTGCCCAATTTCACTAAGCAACTGCCAAATCAACTTTCGCGGCAGATTTGAAACATGTACCAGAAAGGCCATGTTGAGCATTTTGGGGGAAAAGATTTTTAAAAAGTTCAAAATGCATTGGAAATACATTAACTGCACTTTTCTTATTTCCTCACTTCATAGTCAAGGTTCAAGGAGGAGGACATCTTTAGGTTTGGAGACTGGATCTGTGATCATGGGCTCATTTTAGGAGAGTGATATATGTGTGGTGAGTGAGAGTTGGTGGGTTCTGAGTGGTGGAGTTGGGTGGGGGGGAGAGGGGACAGTAGCAGCAGAAGGGACCAGCATTTACAACAATGACAAGGGACTGTTTTTATTTTTTAGGTATTGACACAGAGGATTGGACACCCCAGTATCAGCTTGATGTTACATGGTACAAGTGGGTGTGCACCAGTGTCGCACACTGTTGAGTTATGGGAGGGGGTGGTCTGAGCTGGCACCAGAGACTGGGCAACTGGGTGTTGGGATCTTGGTGTGTTGGGCTGGTGTGGGGGGAGGATCAAACAATAACTGAATGGGGAAACTTTACCAGCACTGGGAGTAAGCACCCTGGTGTCAGAATATTGTATCAATTAGTGGGTACTGGGGATTGGATATCTTGGTGCCTGGTGTAATAGAATTTGGCTGCTGATACGGCTATTTGCCATCAAAGACCATTTTGGCATGCAGGCTCCATTCAGTGGTGGAGAGGCTACATACTGATTAGTAGCCCTGCCCTGCTGAATGAACACTGCTGAAAGGTATATGGATGAGGAATACAGTGTCAGGCTAGCCCCGCCCCCATAGACACACACACATTTTCATCACACAACTGCATGCTATTCACTGCAATTATATTTTACTTGTTAAATGAATTTTTGGCGATTCACACTCACGATAAGGACAAAAGGAGCATCCGAGACCTGCGGGTTTAGTTCTTAATGTGGGGGTGCATATGGATTCTCAACTCCAGGGGTGCATGTTGGGGTGGTAAAACTTAAAAAATGGAAAGTCACTGCAGAAAAAGAAAACGTGCTGTCAGATGCTAATCCTGCACCTGCACCTCCCAACTGACCACTCTCCCCACCACATGAGCAGACCAGCTTGACAGCTGCTCACCACACCCCTCCCACATGCCATCCCTCCCTCCCCTGCTTCTCCCCCCCGTGCACATATATGCGCATACTTCCTGTTGCTCTATTCACCCACCCCAATATCCAGTCACCCCCCTGCTAGGTAGCTGTGAACACAGGTGCTGTAACTGAGTCACCCTTTTTTAGGCTCCCAATTTTGGTTGCCTTGTTCACATGATACCGCTGATGCCTTCAGGAGAACTTTAACAAAATATAGTATTTAGACATGGTTTGGCTGGTAATTCACATTAGTTCAGTATTCCTCCTCCCCATTAATTATTACTGTTTAAATTGCTTGAAAACAAGATCTTTGCTCCTGAAGAGTTTATCTATTCATGTTGTTTTCTCCCTACTTGAGGTCATAATGGACTCCTTGTGACATCACAGTTACTCTGATGGCAACAGATTGTTATGTCACAACACAGGATTGTGACTTGAAGTAGGGAATAAGCTAAAGAGGCAGATGCACTGTAAGGTATAAAGATCATGTATTCATGCAAATTTCTCAGTAATAAATAATGGAAATTAGAAATATATACATGTATGGAATGCAAGCTAAATTGTACTTAAATATCATGTTTTTTAAAGTTTTCTTTGAGGCATCAGCAGCTCTTTAAGGGCTTTTGTTTACTGTATGCAACAGTCCAGTAGAATTATAGTTACAAAGAAGCTCCAGAAATGTGTTCAGTATAGAAGGCTTAAAAGCTCACCTGAGTATGATAAATGTTGACAGTAAGTGGGTACCTATCCTATGTATTTCATTGGATATGCATTTTGTATGCATGCAAAACAAGCTTTTTACAAAAATTAATTTAAATATAGAACTGTTTCTTTAAGATCCCAAACTGTATAAATAGGGATCCACGTCCTGGTGTGGGTGACTTCTGAAGAGGCAAAGAGTGAAACAGGTCAGATCACCTGAGGGCATCGCTGAACTCTTTGTATATGTGTGTATATATATGTGTGTATATATATGTGTGTATATATATATATATATACACATACGTACACATACTGCCTGTTTTAGCACAAGTCTGTGCAATTTGTGAAATAATGTAATTTTCCTTTTTTTACCTGCAAACTGATGCCAGTTCTACTCTGTTTGCTAGTTCATTTCTTTTCCAGACACAGGTACAGTTTATGAGCGAAGCAGCGGCTGCTGTTTTGAGAATATTGGACCTAGAGTGAGAATACCATGATATTCTTACTCTAGGTCAACAGTGGCAACAAATATTACTGATATTTGCCACGTTTTATCCTGACAGGTATGATATTTCAATGGGAATGAGTAGGGGTATCTCCATGAGAAGGACTCCCAATAAAATGAGTGTATTTTAAGGGGTTGGAATCTGTCAGGGACTATAAAACAAAGAGAGGGAGCAGAACTGAGTCATCAGGCTACTTGTCTCAATCCGGTGCAGAACAAGGAAGGAGTTAGAGCGACTGAAAAATGAAGTTAGTGCAGACTTGAGAAGGTAAACTCAGAGATTGTGGTTAATGAGAATGTTTTTTTATGAGTTGAAGTGGTAAGAAAAAATCATTACCCATTTTCTATTTGTCTAAAGTAACATTCCTATGTATGATCCTAAATTAGTCTACTTTTATGTTCTTGGGTTTGCCGTGTAAAACCTTTCCTTTTGTATGTTTTTCCTACTTGGTCTGTTTACTTTGTCAAGTCAAGTCAGCTTTATTTAATTAAGCGCGTTTCTCAGATTGTGACTCAATGCGCTTTACAAAGTAACATTTTAAAAACAGCATTTCAGTCAAATAGCATAAACTCACATATGCATAAATAATCATTCATAAAAGTATGTTAATTAGTCACAACATAAAAGCATGATTAAATAAAGACATATTCAGCTCCCTCTTAAAAATGCCTATAGTCTGACTCTCTCTTGTATGATGATGGAGCTAGTTCCACAGAACAGGGGCAACTGATACAAATGCATGAGCCCCAAATGTCTTTAGATAAGTCCTGGGAACTCCCAAAAGACCCTCATCATCATACGAACATACGAACATATGAAATTTGCCAGCAGATAAAGGCCTAGAGGTCTATCAAGTCTGCTCGAATGTGCAGCTAGCACCCCTTATTCTGCAGCTGCCCCTCCCTTCCACCCTTCCCCTTCATTAACCCTCCCCCTTGTCCTGTCCCATCCCCTTTTGAAGCAGTCCACTGTTCTACTGGATACCACTTCTGCAGGTAATGCATTCCACCCAGCCACCACCCTCTCTGTAAAAAAGTGTCTCCTCATCTCCCTCCTGAACCTTCCTCCCTCCAGTCTTATATCATGGCCCCTGGTGGCCCTCCCCTTCCTTACTTTGAACAGCCCCTCTGTTCCCATCTTGTTTATTCTTTTCATGTATTTAAAGGTTTCAATCATGTCACCCCTGTCCCTCCTCTCCGCCAGTGAGTACATGTTCAACTCCTTCAACCTCCTCTCATATGATAAGTCCCCCAGCCCCTTGATCATCTTTGTCACCCTGCGCTGCACCCCCTCCAGTAACTTAATGTCCCTCTTCAGATACGGGCGCCAGTACTGCACGCCGTACTCCAGGTGTGGTCTAACTAATGACCTATACAGTGGCAGAATCACCTCCTCCCTCCTCGAGGATATACCCCTTGCAATACAATCCAGCATTTTATTGGCCTTTGCATCTGCCTTCCTACATTGTGCCGAGTTGTTCATTGACCCTGTAATGAGCACACCCAGATACTTCTCCTCCTCTGTCTGGGCTAGCTGCACTCCCCCCAGCTGGTAACTCCTCCTTGGGTTCTTCATCCCAAAATGCAGCACCTTGCACTTTTTGGCATTAAACCCCAGTTGCCAGGTGTCTGACCAGGTTTCAAGCTTTGCCAGATCATCCTGCAACCCCTGCCATCCCCTAGGTCATCCACCACCATGCCTACTCTTGGTATCATCAGCAAACAGACTGATCTTGCTCTTGATGTCCCATGATATGTCTGCAATGAATATCCCAAACAACACTGGTCCCAACACCGAGCCCTGTGGAACACCTCGTCACTGCCCTTGGGTGTGAGAACCTCCCACCCACCACCACCCTCTGTTGCCTTCCTGAAGCCAGTTTCCTACCCATCTCACCAGCGCACCCACCCCTGTGCCTACTAACTTCCTTCCCAGCCTTCCATGCGGCACCGAGCTCAATGCCTTACTAAAGTCCAGATACAGGACATCCACTGCATGGCCCCTGTCCAGTTGCCTAGTTACCCAGTCATAGAACTCCACCAGGTTGGTTTGGCAGGATCTGCCATGTATGAAGCCATGCGGTCTGCTGTCCTGTAGCCCTTTGGCCTCTAGGAGGGCCACCAGCCTCTCCTTCAGGATAGTCCCTATTAGCTTACTCATGATGGATGTGAGGCTCACTGGTCTGTAGTTTCCCGGTTCATCCTTGGGGCCACTCTTGTGGAGGGGCACCACAAGAGCCATCCTCCAGTCCTGGGGTACACACCCCGAAGTAGTGAGGCATTAAATAGGTCTGCCAAAGGTCCTGCAAGGACCTCAGCCAGCTCCTTCAGTACCCTGAGGTGGATGCCATCTGAGCCTGGCGCCTTGTCCACCCTCAATGCCTTCAAACCCTCTCGAACTCTGCCCTCCATGATTTCCCCATCTGTCACCCCTTCCCCCCCTGTTTCTGCCATTTCTCCCACCTTGGGTGTCACCCCCCTCTTCTCTTTAGCAAATACTGAGCAGAAGTACTCATTTAGTGCTTCTGCCTTATCGCATCAGAGTGCAAGGAGTGGGTGGGCCAGTAGGGATGCAGGAGGTCATGCAGGTAACCCAGCCCCTGTCAGTGTAGGGCCTTATAGGTCAGCAAACTGACCTTGAAAGAGATCCACCACTTCACTGGCAGCCAGTACGGAGAGTGCAACACAGGTGTAATATGACACGATCTAGGAAGACCAGTCAGCAACATGGCCGCCGCATTCTGCACTAGGTGCAGGCAGCACAGATCTACACCCACTAGCCCCAGGTAGAGGGCATTGCAGTAATCCAGGTGCACTGTCACAAAGGCGTACACTAGTGTCGACACATCAGGCAAGGGTATCAGGTGTCTAACTCTGGCGATATTCCTCAGATGGTAAAATGAGGTCTTGACCACGGCTGACACCTGTTGTTTCAGGTTCAAGCCACAGTTTAAAATAACACCAAGGTTCCTCACCTGATCAGAGGTAAGCAGCTGGGAGTCCCCAAGCTTAAGCCCTGAGACTTGACCAGACTGCATCCTCATCCCCTGGTGACCAGGTTCCAACACCAGTACCTCTGTCTTATCCGGATTTAACCTCAATCAGTTTGCCCTCATCCAGTCTTGGATCTCATCAAGGCAAGTGTTCATAACTGAGACCATCTCCTGCTGTTCAGGTGCAAAGGACATGTAGAGCGAGTGTCATCTGCATAGCAGTGAAATCTCAGTCTATACCACCTTATAATGTCTCCCAATGGTAGCATGTAGACCATATACAACATGGGGGACAAAACTGAGCCATGCAGGACCCCACACGTCAGGGGCATGGGGGCAGAGAAACAAACCCCCAACACCACCCGTTGTGACCTGCCTGTGAGGAAAGATCTAAACAATCTGTGGACTGCACCCATCAGCCCACAACATACCCGCAGATGCTCAAACAGTGCCCCATGGTCCATGGTGTCAAACGCAGCTGAGAGATAGAGGAGAACAAGGATGGAACATCTCCCCTGATCTCTCACGAACAGGAGGCCACTTCAGCACCCAAACAAGGGCAGTCTCAGTACTATGTATTTTCCTAAATCCTGATTGGAGTGACTCATAGATGTCATGGGCTGTTAAATAGGTTTCCAGTTGCATAGCCACCACCTTCTCAATAACCTTCCCTACAAAGGGAAGGATAGAGACCAGTTTGTAGTTTGCCAGACAATCTGTATTTAGTGAAGGTTTCTTAAGAAGGGGTTTCATGGCTGGCCTGGTTGTGCTGAGGGTTGAGGTGCTGGACACCACACCTCGCATCATGCTGGCGACCCAGGTTCGGGAACGGACTCGGGCCACTGGGGGCTGGCAGGGGAGAGGAAGGATCGAGCATCCCATGACTGCTCTCCTTCCTCTGGGGAGGGTGGGGGCCATGCATCATGCTGCAGCAGTGACTGGTGGAGGCCAGCCACACTACAGCATGGTGCACAGCAGGTGGGGATTGCAGTGGGCATCAGCACGGATGTGCTCTAATGCCATTGCACGTCTGGCTCCCAGGGGAAAAAAATCGGCGGAAAATGGTGGGGCAACCTCGGTGGCTGATGGTCATGCCCTGAATCCCTGGACATTAGAGGCACCTAGCCGGGGTTGAAGCTGACCCCTGTGAGCACGGGGCGATATTTCATGTGCCAGACCTGGTCTGGGGATGCGGGTGCCGGCAACAGGAGGTCATGGGGTCCGCTCAGCAGTAGGAGCATAAACAGAAAGAACAAAAAAAAAAAAGAAGGGGTCTTATGACTGCCTCCTTTAGGAGCTCCGGAAAACCTCCCATCACCAGAGAGCATTGGACTATCTTGGCAAGGGCTGGGCTGATGGTATTAACACATCCCACCAAGATGCATATTGGGCCTGGGTTCAAACTACAGTAGGTTGGCTGCAGCTCCTGGATGACCCTCACAACATATACTGCCACAACCTGGTTGAAGTCAGACAAGACTGAGTGCCTGTAACCTCACACCCTTCACCACCATGCCCATTCTAGGGCGCCGACTGCGTCTCCAATCTGATGGTGGCAACCTTATTGGCAAAAAGTAGAGCAAACTCATCACATCTTGACTGCATAGAAGCTCCCCCAGATCGAAGACAGGCTGGATTACACAGTCCGTCCACAGTGTGGAAGAGCTGAGCTGGTCTGTTTGCTGCCACAGCAATCTCTTTGGACAGGAACTCTGCTTTCTTAGAGGAGATTGATGATTGATAGTCCCTATAAAGGTCCATCAATATAAGCTCGTCTGCTGCCAGGCTGGACCTCTGCCAGTGCCACTTTAACCTTCACCCCCCCATCTCCCTGAGAGTCCCATCAAACCCAGGAGACCTCTGGTGTGAGATGAGGGGTCGAACACGGAGTGGTGCGAAGGAGTCGAAGGTCTCGGTAGTCACCCTGTTATTGGTCAGAAACAATTTCCCTGACTTCTAGCACACACTCATCAGATCTTATAGCTCCAGCACCCCTATCAGACCCTGTGGGGTCAAACCCCTTGAAGGGTGGTACTGGACCATCTCCATAGGAAAGGGTCTATTTGGAGGGGCCTCGAATAAGAACCTCACATTATCATGCTTTGACCATGCAACCAGATCCACCATTAGGTCAAAGGCCTCCATTTCCAGCAGGAAGACGAGATCCAATGAATTGCCATGTATATGGGTGGCAGAGGTAACAACCTGTGTCAGGCCCAACGAACACATTAGTTGGAGGAAGCCTTGACCAAACTGCAAGAGTTCATTATTGACCCAGGCATCAAAGTCACCCAGAATAATCCATTTGAGTGACTCCAACACCATTCTGATGATGAAGTTCGTGACTTCCTGCAGAAACTCCTTCCCATCCCCAAGTGGCGGGTAGATAACAAGGATTCTGCAACCTGCACCTGCACTCCCCTGGATGGCTACACATTCAAAGGATCTCATCACTCCTACTGGGAGTCCTGTGAGGTTTAGGTCTGACTTAAAACATACTGCCACACCCCCACCCCTATGATCCTTTCTCAGGCAGTGTACCACCAAGTACCCAGACGGAATAGCTGATTCCAAAACTGGGCCGGCATTTTCATCCAGCCAGGTCTCGGTGATGCAAAGCCAGATCCGGTGTTGCAACAAAATCAGCTATAATTGCTGCCTTGTTCTTAATCAATCTGGCATTACACAACACTGCCCGAGAAGGATAAGTTGATGATGCTGGTCCGGTCACCTGCCTTCCCATTGTGGAGCCCTTGGGTATGGGTACCAGGCAGGGAGAACCCCTCTCCTGGGCACATTTTGCGCCAGGGTGTCTCCTGGTTCCCACCACCCCAATCTTCCCCACCTCCACTACATTGCTTCCACCAGCCACTGCAAATCTCCACTTCCTTCCGCCACACATTTTGGAATATATCTTGTAAATAAACCACACTACTTGTTAAGATATAAGTGACTGGTGGTGCATTGTGAAAGAGGTATTCTTGTGGATCTCTGAGGTTTCCATCCCATTCTACCCTAACATAGCCAATCTGAGCTAATCCTTCCTAATACTAGGAAGTGATGAGGTAACATCATAAATAAATAAATAAATAAAGAGTGGAAAATGGGACCATAGTCCACCTGAGGTTTGAGCAGTCAGCTTTGGCCTGATCTAAGGTGACTGGTGACTGGGCTTGTGGGTCCAGGTGTCTGGTGCATGCCAGCTATATGGGGGGGGGGTGAGAACAGGACTCAGAACTACAGTAGGCAAACTAGGGAGGTTGTCTGTAAAAATCTGGTGTAAGAGGGGCACTTGCATGATTGTGTTCACACAGTCTGTGGCAGAATTGTTTTACAAAAATAATAACAGGGTTTATTTACCTTTATTTATCTTTAATATATTTTTGTATTTATCAGAAATCTTTACTGACAATTCAGCTGGAAGAATATTTATGTTTTCCTAATGTAACGCATGTTTATTCCAAACTAGATCCACTTGATGTTGATTACAACTCTTTATTTCCATCATTACATACAGGATTATGTATTGGAGAGGAAGATGCAGTCCGGAGAGTTAGTCTCCTGAACTCCAGTAGGACAGAATTCAGTTCCATACTGTACCACCTAGGTTCTGGCCATATTCCTAAGAAACTTTACTTCCCTAAACCTGGAGCTGCATTTTTCATTTTACCCTAAAAATTCAACAAGCTCTTGATGGTGGGAAAAGAATCTGGAGACTTCTTTTATTACAAAAAATATTATGCCATGTGAACACCTTTAATAGCATCATCTAAATCAGGAATCTATCCACTTTGTATCTTTTAGCTTGAGTACTTTTCAGCAAAAGGCCAGCAACAGGTTGTCATGACTGGCACCAGAAGACTTCCACAAATTCAAAGTGCAATACATTTTTAAAATCTTATTTTTGTGGGTAAAAGGCATGACTGTAGCAAAACAAAACAAAAAAAAACAAACATTCAGTTCCACACCTTGGACCAAAAATAGGCATTGCTGAAAATTTGCCTCTTGGGATGGATTTGGGAACTCTGTTGCTGGTATGCAGTGCTGTTTATATAGCTCCAGTAATGATTGCTTGCCTTTACCAGTGTCAGATAATCAGATAAATAGACACTGTCCATTTGTGAAGGAACCGATATGGCTTCAAACATTACTATGCAGGGATGTCCAGAAGTATACTGTATCTGAAAAAAAATGTCCTCCTTAAGTGAAACTAAGTAAAGGAAAATGTTACTGAGTCTTGACAGTGCCATTATTATGAAAACAATCCCAGAGAAATGAGATGGAAAAGCTATGTGTATGCTCACATGTTCATACATAATGAGAGAATAAATGGGCCATACAAGTTCAAACCTTTACCTTAAACTCCCTCCATAGTCTCTGTATCAGTAATAGAACTCCTGAAGCCAATTTCTGATTAGACTCAACAAAATAATTTCTACTTTGGTACAGCTGCAGACGTCTGGTTTGTCAGAGAGCTGAGTGGTTTAGAAATCAGATACGCTGACAGAGAAGCCACTTCTTACCTCTGTGTTAGGGTGGAAATTAACCTATAAAATGAAGAAATACTGAGTCAACTGAGCAAAACATTACTTAGCATAAGAACCTCTACCCCTTGACAAATCCTGGCTTGCACCCTAGTGTTGGTAATGTAAAGGGTTTAAAATTAAAATGTACTGCACGTGAGCTTCTGACATTTTAACCTTCATTGTACAGTTTCTATTGGCAGGCAGCCACTCACTAACCCACACACAGCTAAAGGCAACAAAATGTGGCCTCCTCATAGCTATGACTGTGGGCTACAGAGCTGGGAGTCACAAGAAGGCCAAACTGAAAACAGTATTAGAAAGTCTGAATATCCAGAAGTATCCCCCCAAAAAAGGAAAAAAGTACTTGCACGACATTGCAGTTTCTTTTTATATTAATGAATAGAGACCAAGGCTGCCTTTTGTGTTATATCTTGAACTAATGCGAACTTGGAACAGATTGCTAAGATACAGAATATGTTGTCTTTGGCCTTCTAGGAAGTGACAAAAACATGTGGCGTTGGCATGCAAGTCTATCCTGAAACTTGATTCCTGAACCTGTGTTATTTCATTTTTCCTGCCAAAAACTCATTTTGTACCATTATAAACTGTTAGTACCAGCAGTGCTGATATTAATTTGTTAACTTTGACAACAGAGAAATAGACTAGAGACATGTATCCATTTATTATAGAACTAGCACTATGGTTCATCACAACATAACATTTCTTTAAAATCCCTCTGCTATTGTGATAGCCTTGAATTCTGATATTGAGTTATACAAGTTGATCCTGTAACCCCCTGTTGCTAGTTGACTGTACAAGGGTTCAGAATAGTGCTTTGGTTCCCAACCCCTGGTCTGGCAAGAGCTGGGGTGCATTTCTGAGGGGATTGTTGTTTATCCCTCAACCTTTCCAGTACAACAGTCTCAAGCTGAACAGGTTGTAAGCCCCACACTGCTCAAACATTTGTTTCTCTCTAGCAGAGCAGTCGTTAACAGAGCCTCTATTTTCTGCAGTTCATATGTTTCTACTATTTTCGAATGTATTTTATTTATACAGAATTGTAAGAGACAGCCATTAACTTTTTATCTATTTCACTTCCAATAACTCTATATATCTAATAGAGTTCTGCAGAATTTTCAAATTTCACATTCAATAGAATTCTGTGGACCTTTAGAAATAGATATATTATGAGAGACCAACCTTCATTTGCCAGATACCCATTAGCCCAAAACCAACTTCCTGATACCAAAAATCGCTACAGTGGGATTTTGCCTGCCGTGGACTTCATGTTTTGGGGAGTTTCAGCCCTGGATCCCCCGTAATTATTTTAACCAACTCCACCACAGGCAAAAATCCCACTGTCGGGATTTTCAGTGTTGCGAAGTTGGTCTCAAGCTAACAGGTGTTGGGCAAATAAGTGCTGGACTTCTGTAGTGATACCTTAGTAATTCTACCTAATTTGGTGGAATGTCAATGGAAGCAGAATTCCAAAATTCTGAAAGCAATTTGCATTTTTTTTAATTAAAGCACGTTAGTAATTTGTAGTTTACATACACTGTGGATTAGTATTTTGTGGCTTACATAAAACATGGATTAGTTTTCCAGATATAGCAAACTGAAAGTGCATCTGATCCATTTACTGTTATCCATGTGCTGTGACTCAGGATGGCGGGGACCAACCTGCCTGTCCGACTAATTGGGACTTATCCCGCATGCCTAGCCAGACAGTCTCTGCCCACTATATGTGCGGAGTGCCGACTTCTTCCATTGGAATTGGTGCAGAATGGCAGTTCTGCTTCAGAAATGCCTTTCCAAATTTCATTTTTTTATTTTGCTCTTTTACTCCCGAGCTACCTGCCGCCCAATTATCAGCCCGGTCATGGGCCGCCGGCTTCTGCACCCCAAATCAGCCACAGCCCTCGATACCCCGTGGCTTGCCCCCCATGGTGGGGTCTGTGGCACTCCCGGCATATGCCGCAGGCACTGGGATTAGGTCGGGGGCTTGGCCTGGGGAGCACATTGAAGCCACAGTGAGCTTCATTCGAGGCGGCAGGCAGCTCCTCCATTTTCTGCTTTTCTGGGGAGGTGGGGTCATGCCATGATGTCACCATCCGCTCCGCCTCCAATGGGTTGTCAAGCGTCGGCTGCGTGGAACTCCGGCCTCGCCAGGGGTCCCTAGCGCGACGAATGCTACCCACACCTCCCCCAGAGAAGGAGAGCTTCCAGCGGACGCTTGATCCTACTTCCCGTCGCCGCCCGATGACCCGATCTCATTCCTCAACCCGGTCGCCGGGCGTCGCAGCGAAATCCCATCATTACAACAAGGGCCTCCAAATTTCATTTTAATTCTGCACAACTCCACAAAGCATTTTTAGAAACCATGGAATAATGTTCCATGGATCATGCAAACCATGGGCTACTATTCCAAAGACTGAGGAAAACGAATCTGCAGTTTGTGTAAATAATGAACTACTAATCCAAGAAAAGCATTTCAAATATGAAACGTGAGAATTCCACTACTGCCAGAACTCCATAGAATTTTCCGAAATTCCACAGAATTATGTTCTGTCAGAATTTCAGCATTCCTACACGAGTCAGTATGAGCTACTGAGTCTGGGCCTGCCACTCTGCCAAAATTTGTTTCATTTAATTCTTATGTGAGGATATTCTTTGCTGTTATGGTTACTTTTATGTTGTCACTACATCTACAGCTGTTGCTTCTTTGTTAAGTTTTTACCTTTGTTGATTCTATCCCCACCATACACAACACTTGCCACAGAGTGGCAGTAAGAATGATCTGATGCTTCAAAATCAGAGGCTGGATTTTTCAAAAGTCTGGATGCAGGACCTGCAACATTTTGCTGCAACAGTTGGGTCACCTCACAATGAGTCCAACTGTTTGAAAGGCGTGCTTTGCTATTGTGATTAATGCATTATTTTTGGTGTGCAACTTTTGGTGACTTCAACATAAAGTTAGGCCTTTATTGTGCTCTTACAGGCACATTGCAAGTAGCTCAATTGTCCCAGCAGGAGGGCAGTAGACCCAGAGTTTTACGGGTGTTGGTGGAGTATAAAGTTTCATTTTAATTTAAATAATATTCTGCTGTAGGTTAGAAGTGCATAATGTAACTAATATTTGTGTGTTTGATATGTTTTATTCTTGGTGCCCCAGCCTCTAGAATAAACAGCATGTGCCCTATTCAGTGAGTTCAGGAGTCCCCCCCCCCCCGTGGGCCTGATGTTCTCTCTTAAATGGCAGCAGAAAACATTACTTTTGCTGGAGTTGTATTTATATGCCTGCTGAAGTTATTTCCAGATGCTTTAGATGGATACACCAGCCCTCTCATAGACTGAAACAGCCTGTGTTTTCAGTTTTATTTTGGTTCGCCTTTTTATTTCTTTTGCCATCTGGGAACACTGAGTCAAATCCTGGTCCTGTCTTCCATGGTCTAAGCTTTTCAAATGTAAATGCCCAGAGTTTTCTTGTAAAAAGGTATCCTTTGTGACCTGGATCTCCTCTGTTCTTGCAATATCTGAGATATTGTTTGAGCCCCCAGTATCAATTGCAGAGAACAATATACCTAGTTGCATTCTATTTGAGCATAATAGATGGAGTGGTTTCTATTTTTATTCATTCCTCCATTACTTGTGCTCTCATAAGTCTTGCTTTCCTTCCCTTAATATCCTGGGTGAAAGAATTTTGGTGGGCTGTTTGTATTGTAGAAGGCAGTATAACATTGTGGTTTTGGGCTCTGAGCTGCAAATCTGGAGACCTGGGTTTGAATCCCACAGTCCCCACTTGCAAATTCTGTGACCCTGAGCAAGTCACTTAACTTCCTTAAGGTCACACCTAGAAACAAGCTTTGGCTTAGTGTGCCTTTCCTGGTTAAACAATTTCCCCTTCCCCTTCCTTCCTTTATTGTCCCTCAAAATTGAATCCTTTCACATATTCCAATATTTTTAATGTGACTGATTCAGTTGATGTGCATAATACTATCACTTTATGGGGCTACTTCTATGCTCATTGGCTTACCAGTAGAAGCACTCTCATTCCCTATTATTCAGATGGTAGCCAGCTGAGATGATAAGCAGAGGGGCTGTGCTGATTGCCATCTCTGGAGCAGAGAACTGTGCTACTAGGGTGCATGGGGGGGGCTGGGGGGTGGAAAATCCTAAGAGGGTGGCATACAGATCTTTGGAAGGATGGGGTGTAGGGGCCCACTAATCGCCAAGACCATCTATAAGTGACATGGGGTGGGTTATCTGGGGAAGTGGGGGAACACCAAACCACCAGTGATAACAACATTTAACTTTTGGGCAAGTGATCGGGGGGGATACACTAGACCATGTTTCCCAAAAAATACAATGTGCTCAATGGTAGGTAACTATATAATTGGCACATGTCATGCCTAGAGAGAACACAACGTTTCCAAAATTTATATATGCTGCGCCAATTCATTTTTTTCATTTTGACAATGCATATCTCAGTTCATCATTTTTCAATCAATATATCACATCACAATTAAATTGTAAAAAGAAAAATGCGCAGGGAGGAGACAGAACAGAAATAAAGAGGGATCTAAGGCAATCAGAATGGAAACAAAAGAAAGATAAGCACTGTAGTTAACATCTCTGAACACTTGTTGATGGAACAACAAATAACAGTCTGACATAGAGGCACGTCCTTCATCCCCGACCCATCAGTTAATGATTTGAATTATACAATGGGGCAAAAAAATCATGGACTCTAACTGGCTGATTGGCACCTTTCAGCCATGGCAAATCCTGACATTACCCTCTTAAAAGTTGCCAGTCAGCCGCATCAGCCGTCACCCCTTTTTCATATCAGTCCAACTCCTCACTAAGCCACGATGCTACAGTGGGGATTTCAGAATTCTAGTCAGTTCTTAATTAACAGTAGCCAGACATACTAGTCCCCAAACCGACTCAAAAAAACCAGAAAATCTTTTCCACTTAAAAATATTCCACTGATCCTAAACAGTAAAGATTGTCCACTATGTGCTCCAGAGTGCAGGCCTAAGTGAGACCACGGCTCTCACCCAACAACAACCCACATGTCAGCCTGCCCACCTGCACTCCAGCCCTATGGACCCCAACATCAACCCAATACTTGCAGCCCACAAAGATTCCCTCACAACAACGTAAAAAATAAAAACTTTTGCAAGCAGTCACAATGCTGTCCAAAGACGGAGGTCTTAGCAGCTCACTTAATTCTTTTCAGTTGAAACTGTACAATTGTAAATATATATATTTACCTGGGATTGCCCACGTGCACCACTGACTTGACCTTCACAGGATTAGAGCCTGGGTTTGACCCCAAAACAAATGCCAACTGTCAGATTTTCCAACTACTGATCTCGAACCCTGCTATAGAAACCCCCATAGAACCCGAACCGAACTCAAGCTTTGTCTTGAGAAGCAGCATCAGCCTGCAATGTCAAGAAAAGCAGAGAGGTGAAAGATTTGGCCGATGCTTTTGTGGCAGCAGCAAACTCCTCTTTATGATCTTTTTGTACAAGACACACATTCTTCTACTGCTGTGACCACCACCAGTGCTAAAAAACTACTGCCACTCCCGCCTGTCATGTCACCTTTACCTTCCTCTCCCTCTACCAGCATTCCTTCCTAGCAACTAATTCTGCTTGACATGGGAGACTCCTGGGGATACTCAATCTGCAGAACTTCAACACAGACCACAGCTTCTACAATGAATGTGCAGGCATTATAGGTAACCTCTGCAAATTATCAAAGTGCAAAAAATGTGTCTGTGTCAAATATGCAACAGCAGCATTTACCTGCTCTACAGATACTAACGTGCACCACAGATTCTCTGTGACAGGATGTCCCATTCCTTAAAAATAATGTGCCTGCACCCTAAATCTTAAATAGTCAATCTGACCATGAAAAAAAAGTGTGCCTGCCAAATAGGAGCCAAAATTGCCGATTGGTCCCCATGCTCAACTAGATACAGCTCATTAAACAAATGCTAAGGACATTGGGGGGTGGAGGACAGAGGATATGTGTGTGTGCATATGTGTGTGTGTGTGTGTGTGTGGTGTGTGTGTTAGAACCCAGGACTATTTTTTCTGACTTAGTAATACATTATATAAAAATAATGCAAAATACAAAAAGAAAACATTTTTCTTTATTTTTTGAGCAAAAAAATAAATGGGGACATTGCATAATCACAATAAACCACTCCAGGGTGTGGGTTATGCTGGGGTTTACCCACTTCTGGTGCAGTTTAGTCACGTGCCCTGCAGCCCTATGACCAAACCACACCAGACATGGGCAAATCCCAGCATAACTCACACCCTGTCATGGTTTATTGCTTAAATAACTGTGGATCTTTTATGTTTTTTCTTGAGTATTTATATTTAGAAGATTTTCTTCAGAACGTGACTTAGAGAGACAGATGGAATTGAGTATGGCCATTGATATGAGCGATTTAGGAAATATACAGCAGACAGAAGTACTAGAGTGGAACTAACAAGATATGGAGAATCCTGATGCATTAAAAATATGGTGTGGTGAAGCACTTTCTGGTACTAGTAATCAGGAAATGTTACAGAACAGTGTGAATGGGGCAATATGTGACAATGCCACAGAAGGTGCAGTAACAACTGATCATTGGGAATTTAGAAAACATCTGTTTAAACCCATTTTAATGTTTTGCCCTGCAAAAACACATGGAAATATTGGAGCATTTGAAAAAAAAACTCTAATACGAGAAGTGATGCAATTACTGACAGAACCACGTAATCCTACTAATCACCGTCATTTAACAGTGAAAGAAAAGAAAGCCATTACGGAACTGACAAATTTAAAAAATACAGTAATAAAGTCTGCCAATAAATGCGGTAATAGTGTTGTGTTTTCAGAAACGGATTATGTGGAAATGATTGAGACACTGCTTATAGATGAAGAAAAATACAGGGAACTTCAGAGAGACAACATGGTTCAATGGGCCTACACAACCAGAGTAGTGTTATGCTTGTGCAGCTGTAGTAACTGTTTGGCCATTCGCAATCTCTATTCCATGGGAAATTACCACTCTGTAGGGGTACCAAAGGCAAGGAACTCTCGAAGAGGGTTCCACCCCTAGAGGTGCCACAGGAAGATTCCCTTGGCTAAAGGTACCTTAGGAAGGAACCCCCAGAGGAAAGAGGCATGCCACTGGAGAAGGAGAGGAGAATGGTGGGGCTAAGAAAAAGTGCTTCAGATAGAGGCTGGTAGGAGCTATTTATATAGCTCAGGAATGGGGTGTAGCTGGTTGCTTGCTCTATTGAACTACAGGCATAACCTTCCAATTCAGTGGGCCTACACAACCAGAGTAGTGTTATGCTTGTGCAACTGTAATAACTGTTTGGCCATTCACGCTTTCTATTCCACAGGGAATTACCACCCTGTAAGGGTACCAAAGGCAAGGAATCCTCAAAGAGGGTTCCACTCCTAGAGGTACTGCAGAAAGATTCCCTTGGCTAAAGGTACCTTAGGAAGGAGCCCCAAAAAGGAGCATTGTGCAGTTATACATTGACTACGAGGTTGAAAAGCATATTGTCATCAACAAGACAAATTGAGATTACAAATGAGATGCATATGTTGTCAGGATTGCTCTGATGGTATGAGGGCTTCCCAAGGAGAGAGAGAACAGTGAGTAGGGTCACCACCCACCTCCATCCAATAGCAGAACCTTTCTCAGTGAACTAGGGAATAACACTGAAAATTAATTAAGTTTATGACCTTTGGTTCAGAGGAGAGAAATAAAAACCCTATGAGGAGGAAATCTCTGTGGATTCAAGGCCTAGGTTACCTTCCCTCCAGGCTTGGGGTATTTTATTTAGTGACAGCTTGGCTGCTGCAATTTAGAGATCAAATTGTTAGGGAAGTGGAAAATATTCCAATTTAGAGAAAGTTCCCACTCAGGAACACCTTTAAAGGTTGCAAGGCAAGTCTCTGCAACAAGTTCAGCAAAGGCAGGAAAAATGAGAGAATGACTACTGAGGTGCTGCTTGACCTACCGACTATCCCAAATCAATTGAACCAAAAGCAGTCATAGGGAGAAAGCATTGAAGGTGCCAACTGCAGTAAATTAATATGAGAGCCAAAGGGAATCAAGTTTAACCACCCTTCACAGCTAGTCATAAATACTACATCAGGAGCCACCATCAGAATGGCTAAAGCTATGCCTGGAGTGAGGACATTCCCACTATGGGCCAGATGAGAAGGACCCCACCCCTGGTTTCATATGCTCAATATGCGGCTTCAGTGCAGAGCAAGACAGTTGGCTGCAGGGAGCCTGAGCCAGAGAAGGTAATGATCATGGTTGGCAAGCCTCTGATTTATAAAGGAGAGAACAGGGATAGCTATGAAGTGCTAATATGAGGGGCTGGGTGAAGCCATTAGCCATTGGGTAGGTGTTGGTGTATAGCATGATTGTCTGAGATTATTTGATTGATACCATGGATTGATATGAATGGCTGATAACATTTATGGATGGGAAGCTTCATGGTGGAAGGAAGGTTGAAAATGATTGAGTGATATAAGCAAAGTCAGCAAAAGCAAGCCAACCAAATCCATTATGGAACCAAATTAATGGGGACAGAAATACTCTGAGGATTTTAGCGGTGAAGACAATATTCGAACATTAGGTATTTGAACCACACGGCACCACAACTCTCCACCACAACCCCCCAGTCCCCCTCCATAGGAAAAACAAAGAAGCCACAGTAATGCACCATGTCCCGCATGCATATTTTAAAACTAGTTTACAGCAACAACTGTAGTTGAGCTAACCTCCAGAGTATAGGAAGTGTAAGGAAGGGCAATGATCTGAAAACAACAGCAATTGCTTGGTATAATTGCATGTAAGCAGATTTGAATTTTATAGAGAGTATATGGAGATGCAGGAGACTCAGGTTTGAGTCCCACCAAGTCAGTGACATGGAAGGTTGGTACATAGGCAGTGAGGTATATAGAGACTCCTGCAATTGCTATGCCTAATGACTTCTTCCTTCAGTCAGTAAGCCTTATTGCTCACATGCCTTGTCTCTTCCCACCTCCCCCCAAGTAACTATCTTTAGCATTCCACCAATATCACACTCCTACATTTCCTCTTTCTTCCTTCTATGCTCTCCCTCATATTTCTACTCTCCTTACCTCCCCTAACTAATGGACGCATCCTCCACCCATCCAAGCGTATGTCAGCTTGTCCTTAGCACTTGCATTATCTTCGTAATAATGCTTAACTGCACTTAATGTATTCCTGTTGAGGGCATACCCAAACTTTGTAAATAGATCTCCTCCTGTCATTCTGTTTCTGTACTCCTAATTACCTTGTTTGCCTTCTTTTCCAGTACCTCAATGTATTGAGTGTCTTATCCTTTACCATCAATTGACCCTGCATATTCATTATTTTACTTGCTATTCTTGTACCTGGCTTGTTTTGTGTGACATGTTTTTTATCACTTGTTTTTTGCCTCTGTATATTCATCGATTGTAACTATGTATATTCAATTACTATAACTTTCAGCTCTGTACGGCTGACCAGGCCCACTTTCTAATTGAGTTTTTAACTCAATGGTGTTTCACGTGGTTAAATAAAGATTTGATTGATTGATTGAGTAGCTGTGATAACAGTGGTTGAAGCAATGAAACTGGAATGCCAGTGACTGAGATTTAGCATAATTGAATTGATGATTGCTTTGGTTTCAGCAGGAATAGTGAATTGAATGAGAGGCACTATACTATAAATGCCTTTAAGGCAGAGTTAGACTATTGTAAGGCAGTAAAACAGGGAGTAGTTGCTAGCTAGAGAGCAGAGCCATGAACCAGGTGTAATCAATTAAGTGGAGCAGGAGGCAGCAAACTGCAGAGTGAGCTGAAACATACAATAACAAGCGCAGGATTTGGTAGGAGCCTGGAACAAGATGAACACAGAACAAACAAAAGACAACAAGATATTAGGAAAACTAGAAACTCCAAAAGAAATGCAAGAGAAAACACAAATACAGGAGAACAGAAAAACAAGCACACAAGGAAGTACACAGCACAGACAAAGGCACACAAATACAAACCAGAAGCAGGAGAACACAAACAACAGAAGTCCAACACAAACCAAGCAAAGTGCAAGTATGGCAACATGGGGGGGAGGGGCCAAGGCCCCAGCAGGCTCCAGGAGAAAAGATAGACTGACATAGCCTCCGGCTGCAAAGAAAAGTGCTTCAGAGAGAGGCTGGGAAGAACTGCTTATATAGATCAGGAAGGAGGTGCGGCTGTTTGCTTGCCCCATTGAACTACAGGCATAGCCTTCCAATTACTTTTAAAGCAGAATTGCTTGAATTATTAGAAACAGCAAAGTAGATTGGAGCATTTCCAGAAGATACAGTTTTGTTCATCTTGATGTCAAATCCCATAAGGCCAGTACTGTATGCACTTCCTAAAATATATAAGAGTACCCTGGAACCTCTAGGTTGCTCAGTAATCTTTAGAATTGGATCTCTGATGGACAAATCATCACAATTTGTGAATGTATTCTTGAAAGAGAAAGTGTTCAAATTGAAATCCCACTTCACAGACATGGTCAACTTGTCTCTTAAATTAAAAGACTTTGTGTGAAGTTAAACAAATGTTCTGGCTGTCAATAGATGTTGAATCTTTGTATATCAGCACTCACCATGAAGACGGCATCTCTTTCCTGTCAGGAAGTAATATGAATTGCCCCCAATGAGTTTGTTATTGAAAGTATTACATTTTTGAGCACAATTTTTTTCTGAAGTTGCAAATAAGATCTCTTTTTTGAACAGGTGGCAATGCGATGATGACCTGCATGTAAATTTTACTAGGGTCTTTGCTAAGATTGTTGAGACCATAGGTTTTCAAAAAGAGATGGCAGCTAATTTGATGCCTCATACAATGGGTGCACATCCAGTCTCGTAAAACATCCATTCCTTATGGTCAACAGCTCCATGTATGCAGAAACTGCAATGAAGTAGCAGATTTTGAAATTGAGTCTGAATAATTGATCAATAGTTTTAAGGAAAGAGGGTATCATCCCAATCTGTGGAAGAGCTCTTATGAAAAAAGGAAAAGCTAAATAGGGGTGAACAATTTAAGAAATAATTCAAGAAACCCCTGTAACAATGTCCATTGAATAGAATTAAGTGCTAGGCAAGACTGTGTTTGTAGTTTATACGAACTGGCACAGTCTGATGAGTTGTGACAGGTTATGAAAAGCTGTGGGGGGAGCTGACTCAATTATAGGAGCACTCAAATCTGAAGGAAAAATGATTAAGGAACCATTACAAACCTGAGACAAAGATAAATCCCAGATATTGGCTACCCTCCTTCCCCATTGCATTCCACCAATGCAAAAGAGGTAATATATGCACATTTTCATCAGCTGGAAAAATATTTAAAAATTCAGACACCCAGGCTGAATACATGGTGAGAGAATTTGCAAATTGTGATACATCATATGTGATATCTGACCCCTCTGCTTAGCCGACGAGGGATTGCTACAGGTTCCCAGGGTTTGATTGAAGACATCTGGTGTGAGACCTTTTAGTTCCGCAGCCCAGACCCTGTGGAATTCTCTACCTCATCGGATTAGAGAGTGCCTGACCTTGGAGAGCTTTAAGATGGCCTTAAAAACGTATTTATTTAACCGTGTTTTCGGTGATTATTATATTCGAACTTGTAATTTTATCTTACTGATTTATTGTTGATATTTTATTGTCCGATTTATGTCTTTTAATTCTGTGCTTTGATACATGCTGAATTGTGCTTTACAAATACATTTTATTATTATTATCTATTGTATGCTGCTGTAAAAAGGTTTATATTGGCAGGGTGCTGCATCCTGCCAAACAGTTAATACTGGAGCATGTAAGAGGCACTTGTAGAGGGTGAATGAATGAACCCTTGGGAGCCCATTTTAAATGACAGCATGGATCATCCATGAGGGGTATATACTGGATAAGATTGCAATCTGCAAAACAGAATGCAAGAAGGGGGTCTCCTAAAAAGTTTATTACAGAAGGAGAGCCAATGTATTCTATGACTTTGTTGTCAGAGACCACTGGGTCTCAATGAAGACCTAGATTATAAACCACTTCTGTAAGTGCTAAAGTATGGTGAGAAATGAATATACCATCACATGATTAAAGATGCTCATCTCTAGCATTTGTTTTTTTCCTTTCTGAGATTTTTGAAAGCAAAATGAGTTACTGTATGGGCTGAAATGCTCGGAGTGATGTCACTGGACAAAAGCATGATTAGGAGAACCTGCTAAATACTGCAACATCAATATCAAGCTGGAAGAAAAAATCTTATATTGTATATTGTCTCCAGAAACCAAGATAGCTCATAGCTTTTTGTATCTAAATCTACCACTCAATAATGTTGATTACTGCACAGTGCTGCAAATGAATTCTTTAAAGCAGATATAGATATTTTATTTATTTATTTTTCAATTAATTAATTTTCATTTTGATAACTGAGTGGGCCACTGAGACAGCATGTCCTTTTTTGATGGGTGACCCAGAATCAGTTATGTTCAATATGCAAACAGTAGGAAATATTGCACGACATCATTGATAAGGAAACAATATCACAATTCATTATATATAATTAGTGCATACTATTGCACACAGAAGCTAGAATACATTACATTGTAAGACTGTACTAATATTTCCAGCATTAGTTACATTCAGCATACATACAGTAGGAAATAGTTCACATGAAATCATTGGTAAAGCACCAATATCATAAATCAGTTATACATACTTGGTGTAGACTGTTGAACATAAAAGAATACAATACCTTAATACCTTAGGCTGAAAAGAAAAAAATGCATTGATTTTAAGTGGGGTATATTTTGTGTGCATTCCTTTATGAATTTGTAGGTATTTTTGTAATATTTTGCTTATATGGCAAGACAGAGATTGTGTCTAATAGCACTGATGGGACATTTCCCATTTCTTGGTTAAGGTGCTACACTAACATATATAATCATGTAAAAAAGATGTAGGGTCATGTGACCAGCTAGGGGTATTTAAGGCATAATGAAATCCTTGTTGCCATGCCCTCTGATGAAGACCCTGTTTTATTGAAGTGGCTAGGTTTTTGCATCTAATTGTCCAGGGTCGAGATAACTGTTTTTGTCTTTATGTCTGCTATACAAAAGCTATATGAAAGCTATGTAAAAGTACTTTTTAACTGACGCACTTTATTGAAAAGCAAAAATCTTTTTCAGCAAAACCATTGTTATGGTGCACAGCCTACAGAGACTGTGCTATATTGATTGAAAAAAAAATGAGTCCCCACCAGAGGAAAGAAACTGGAAATTCTGAACTCTTCACCTGAGGAAAGACATTGACAGATTAGAGTCAGCACAGTGAAGGATCACCAGGATGATCCAGGGCAAGCAGGGCAAATCCTATAAGGATCCGCTGGAAGCCCTAAATATGTACGCATCAGAGGCCTGGCAGGAGTAGGGGGACATGATTGAAACAGATAACTTTCTCAGGGGTATGAGCAAGGTGAATAACAGGGACCTATTTGTAAGGAATAGGGATACAGTCACTAGGTGGCATGACTGGAGGTTGGTGTGGGGGCAAGTTCAAGAGGAACATGAAGAAGTTCTACTTCACTCAGAGGGTGGTGGATCAGTGGAATAAACTGCTGGCAGAAGTGGTGGGATGGCAATCCTAAATGGATTTAACATGATTGGTACAGGAAAAGGGAATTTATAATCCCTAGGAGGAGACACGCCGGATTGAGGGGGTTGGGATGGGGGAACAGCCCACCAGCATACTAGGTCAGTGGAGCTAAGGTAATATATGAAGGGCAGACTTAATGGACCTCTACTATCCTTCTGTATTTCTATGAACTAAGATATGCACAGTCAAAATAAAAAAAGGACTGAAACAGCATATTTAAGTCACAGTAACCTTTGTTCAATTTGGACATAGCATGTGCCAGTTTTATAGTTACCTACCACTGAGTGCATTGTAATTCTTGTGAACCATACTTTCATGGTTTCAGGCAAGCCAGGCCTGTATATTATGCATCTTACTATATGTGCTTACCTAATATGTGTAAATATTGTAATCTTGTAATATTGTACTCCCCTTCCCTTTTCCCCTGGATTGCACCTGGAAATGTGTCTTTCCTGGTTACTAGTTTTCAAATAAATAAATATGTTTGGAAGTCAGTGACGCTAGACACCAAGGATGACTAGTTTTTACATTGGACAGGTGATGGGGACACTAGACCACAAGGAATGACTATATTTAGTATCAGGTAGGCAATTGGGGGGAGGGAGGGAGAGGGAGAGAGAGAGAGAGAGAGAAAGAGAGGGATGTCTACATTTAACATAGGGCAAGCAATTGGGGGCACTTGACCACCAAGGATGACTATATTTAACATCGAGCAGGTGGTTCAGAGGGGAGTGACACTAAACAATCAGGGAAGTTTAGCAGTAATATTGGGCAGTAAGTGAGGGTTGGGGGAACAATAGACTGCCAGGAACATATACAGGCAGCACTGAAGTTGCTGGGGGGAGTGCGAACACTGTTTTGCTATAGGGTCATTGACATAGGGATGCTTGAATATGGCTGAATGCCCCTCAAGAGCAATCACCATTTTCAGGCCCTGACAGTCCACATGCTCATGTAAACCCCATTGCTTCCTATTAGCCACATGATTGGTGTGACCAGATAGGGGTTATGGTTTACAAGAGCAATTGGGACAGTGCCTGGCTAGGTAGGTTGGTATATTGGAACATGGCATTAGTGCCCACAATGTGCTTGGGCACATTCCAATATACAGGTAGTTTGATCTATGCACTAATTTGCACCTGCAGTAAACCATTTGTGAGGGCAAACCAGTTTTTTGTTTTTTTTAATAACCCAGCCTGTGAGCCTTATAGTTGTGTGGGGTCCAATAAAACATGACAGCACATGAGCAGGGTCTTTGCTGTCCATACTGTGGCCTTGCACTTCTATCACATAGGATTGTTTGCTCAACTGCTGCTTGAGTGCCAGATCCAGGAAAGTGCTCCTTATCGTTCCCTAGATGTAGATGTCACTATAGAATGGAATGCCACATTATGTATTTTGGGAAGGCTGGTTGTGCAAAGGCCTGTGCAGTTACATGCAAATAGCAGAACTGTACATTGGTGGGCATCTGATGAATAACTAGACCATACTAGAGCAGCTTCTGGGACATCTGCATCTATTTGAAAATGCAACTAATGCAGAAACAGCAAGAGTAAGCCAGATCAATCCTATGGTTCATAATAATACAGCACCCAACAGCACATTTCTTTCACAGTGATGCCAGTTGTAGAGATCCTTTTCCTCACTACTGTACATGGTGGCGATAGCACAGATAGTTCAGTGCTGTCTTGTGGTTAGAACACTGACTTCAGAACTTGGAGATAACAGGTTCAGATCCTACTGAAGCCAAATACACACAGTGTGACTTTGGGAAAATCACTTAACCTTCCAGTGCCTCAGTCCACACCTCGCAGTGTCTCAGTCCACACAGCTGCAGAAATGGGAAGAAACAGAACCCCACCAGAAATGTGATGTTGCATCTTTGCTGGGCAGTTATTAATGAAACCCTCCAATAATGATCCTTTATATGTGTCTTCACTTACTCACATTCTGCTCTTGCCTAATCCAGGATTTAACAATCACTTCATTTTCAGAGACAGCTTTGGTGATAATAAACACTATCCATTTCCAACGATGTAACAGGTGCAAGTTCTGGTAAAGCCACATAATCGGGAACAGTGCCTACAAGTGCATGGACTCCAACCAACAAATGCGAAGGAGCATCATTCAGTAGACTCTGATAAAGCAGGTGGCAGTGGCAGAAGTGGAGTTGCTGCTGCTCCAAATCACTGTTAAGTTCAATAACATTTGAGAGGAATTGTCTGAAAATGAGGATGACCTGTCTGTGCCTTTTACCAGTCAGAAGACAAACCTCCTGGACATAGAGCATGATGGCTACTTTTCTAGCATTGCTGAAGTTAATGCTTGCTGATTACCAAGTCAAATGTTTGCCAAACAGGATGACCTTTTGGTTTCCCTCTTATTCTTATTTCATTGTATATGACCTGGGATGTCCTCCCCACTTTTGTCCCATCACAGAGAGAATTCAAGTTTCAAGTTCTTTTGTTTATTTGGGATGCATTCCTCGAGCAAGCTCATTTACAATGATGTCCCATGTGGAGGGATTGTGGGATAACAGATGGACCAGACACCAAACTTCAAGTTCAACACACAATTAATATGTGATATTTATTCAAAATACAGTAGATAACCTTAAGCAATGGCATATCCCTTCTTCAGTACATCAGTTTGCAGCAACAGACTATGTATGTCCTTTCTCTGCACTTAGCCAACACCTACTGACACTGATCTCTGATCTAGTTAGCAGTTGAGAGTTAGTCTCCACCCCTATGTGTGCCTTGTTTGCTTGGGTAGTGAGGGGTTCAAATAATAATAATAAAAAAAAAGCTAAAAACAAAGAACCTCAGTGCAGAAGCACTGAAATTAGGGTTACCCCAAAGAGCATTGACAATAAGCCAAGTTTCAAAGAAAAACAACATTACACATACTTCCCTAATGTAAAGCATCATGGGATTTATGTAAATCACCATAACATTTCAGACTTGTTAAACTTGCAGCAATTTACATGCATTTTAAATAGCCCAACTAACTTAATTTCTATAATAGTCAACTAGTCCATTTTACCATTATCAAAACCACCTAGTGTCATGGTATTTTCAATATTTACAGGTTTCATAAACATAAGGTATATACATCAATGTATTTTATGACATTGTGCTATTACATACTAAATCCAACAACAATAAACACAACCTGTTTTACATACACTTGGTGGTCACCACAATAACCTCCCTGGATGAGGACTTGAGAGGGAAAAGGAAAATTAAAGAGGACACTACAACATAGTCAAGAAAGGGAAGGGGGTGCCAATAGGTGGCCAACCTTATGGACTAGAAATTGTAAAGAATAGATTAGGCTAAGAAATAGAACTGTTGCAACAGATTTAAGAAAAAGTCAGTCCTCAAGAGTGGCAGGAGCTCCTTGTCACATATCCCCCACCTTAAGAGGGATGCAGTTATTGCAGACTGCTTACCACCTTCCTGTCCCATGAAGGGATGGAGCTTCCAACCATCCCATCTTCAGAAGCTCTGTCTCAGGGTCCTTATTAACGATAAACTTTCTATCATTAACATAGTGCCTATCATCATTCTTTACCCTGAGGCATTAACACATTTCTCAACTGAGACTAACGGTACCATCCCTGCACTATCTCCTTTTAGGAAAGTACGCTATTTCTTAATGAAAATCTGGATGGCTGTAAAGTCCAGCACCATAGAAAAACCTTCTCTGGGGTGAGTAATTACCTGCTCCAACCCCACCAGACTTGTCAGTTTTAAGTACGGGCCCAGTCCTAGGTTCAACTCCTCTACATAAACACACCATGTCTCTTGATTCATTCATTTCACTTGCTACTGATACAGACACCTGAGGGCAGACACTGTAGGTGTTACCCCAGCACAGGTTCCTATCCATTTTCCACCCACCTCCTCATTTGTATGTTTTTCATCAAAAAAATAAAACACATATACCACCTCCTTGATCTTAACGTATTGTAACATTTTGGCAATATTAACATCTTTAGCCTGCAGTATACCACAGTCAATACTGATAATAGATTTTAAGTCCCTTCAGCCTCATAGGCTTCTTCTTACTTGCTTGGAGTCTTCAACCCCAGCACAATATCACTAGGCACAATCTTACCTGGGGTCTCACATTCAAGTTCCATACTTGCATCTCCGACCTCCAACAGGTAACTTCCTGGAAACACAGGAAACAAAGGACTATCCTGCTCAGTCAGGGGGTCCTCCTCAAACTGAGCCCATGAAAAATCCTCCTCCGACTCATTATCCAAACTCTCTGATGGGAACCTCTCAAGCACCTGGCACCACTGTTCCTCCTCCTCTCTGTGTAGTTAGTCTGCCTCCAGCCATTGCCCACTCATCCTGTGGATCATCCTTATCAGGGACTCCACCTCCTGGGAGTTGTCTCTCACACCTCCAGTCTGACTTGACCTGCATCTCTTCATCATCTTCAGGCTCCCAGGTCCAGTCCAGGCAGAAGCTTCTCTCCATCTGTGTGCCATGGTTCTGGTCAGAGCTCCACAGACTTTCTTCTCCAGGTTCTCCTCTGGTAACTTCTGATGCATTGGCCCACCTGAGATATCTGGGCAATATCCACCAGAAAACATACTTCTTCAGCCAGTCCAGACACTTTCAGCAAGTTAACCCATTGTTAACACCAAGTCTGTGGAGGTTTTTTTTTATTTCAAATTCGGATTAATACCTTTGAGCCAGCGGCTTGTTTACAAAGGCTCTGAGTCAAATTGTGGAATAACAGATGGAACAGACACCAAACTTCAAGTTCAACACACAATCTCTGTGTGATGTTTATTCAAAATACAGAAGATAACCTTAAGCAATGGCATATCCCTTCTTCAGTCCATCAGTTTGCAGCAACAGACTATTATGTTCTTTCTCTGTACTTAGCTAGCGCCTACTGACAGTGATCTCTGATCTACTTAGCAGTTGAGATTCAGCCTCCACCCCTATGTGGGCCTTGTTTGCTTGGGTAGTGGGGGGGTCAAATAAAAAAAAGTTAAAAACAAAGAACCTCAGTGTAGAAACACTGAAACAAGGATTACCCCAAAGGGCATTGATAATAAGCCATGTTTCAAAGAAACATAACATCACACATACTTCCCTAATGGAAAGCATCATGGGATATATATAAATCACCATGACATTTCAGACGTGTTACATACATTTTAAATAGCACAACTAACTTAATTTCTATAATAGTCACCTAGTACTTTTTACCCTTATAAAAATCACCTAGTGCCATGGTATTTTCAACATTTACAGGTTTCATAAACATAAGGTATATACATCAAGGTATTTTATGACATAGTGCTATTACATACTAAATCCAACAACAATAAACACAACCTGTTTTACGTACACTTCGTGGTCACCACAATAACCTCCCTGGATGAGGACTTGAGAGGGAAAAGGAAAATTAAAGAGGACACTACAACATAGTCAAGAAAGGGAAGGGGGTGCCCATAGGCGCCAACCTTATGGACTAGAAATTGTAAAGAATAGATTAGGCTAAGAAATAGAACTGTTGCAACAGATTTAAGAAAAAGTCAGTCCTCAAGAGTGGCAGGAGCTCCTTGTCACATATCCCCCACCTTAAGAGGGAAGCAGTTATTGCAGACTGCTTACCACCTTCCTGTCCCATGAAGGGATGGAGCTTCCAACCATCCATCTTCAGAAGCTCTGTCTCAGGGTCCTTATTAACGACAAACTTTCTATCATTAACATAGTGCCTATCATCATTCTTTACCCTGAGGCATTAACACATTTCTCAACTGAGACTAACGGTACCATCCCTGCACTATCTCCTTTTAGGGAAAGTACGTCATATTTCTTAATGAAAATCTGGATGGCTGTAAAGTCCAGCACCATAGAAAAACTTTCTCTGGGGTGAGTAATTACCTGCTCCAACCCCACCAGACTTGTCAGTTTTAAGTACGGGCCCAGTCCTAGGTTCAACTCCTTTACATAAACACACCATGTCTCTTGATTCATTCATTTCACTTGCTACTGATACAGACACCTGAGGGCAGACACTGTAGGTGTTACCCCAACACAGGTTCCTATCCATTTTCCACCCACCTCCTCATTTGTATGTTTTTCATCAAAAAAATAAAACACATATACCACCTCCTTGATCTTAACGTATTGTAACATTTTGGCAATATTAACATCTTTAGCCTGCAGTATACCACAGTCAATACTGATAATAGATTTTAAGTCCCTTCAGCCTCATAGGCTTCTTCTTACTTGCTTGGAGTCTTCAACCCCAGCACAATATCACTAGGCACAATCTTACCTGGGGTCTCACATTCAAGTTCCATACTTGCATCTCCGACCTCCAACAGGTAACTTCCTGGAAACACAGGAAACAAAGGACTATCCTGCTCAGTCAGGGGTCCTCCTCAAACTGAGCCCATGAAAATCCTCCTCCGACTCATTATCCAAACTCTGATGGGAACCTCTCAAGCACCTGGCACCACTGTTCCCTCCTCTCTGTGTAATTAGTCTGCCTCCAGCCATTGCCCACTCATCCTGTGGATCATCCTTATCAGGGACTCCACCTCCTGGGAGTTGTCTCTCACACCTCCAGTCTGACTTGACCTGCATCTCTTCATCATCTTCAGGCTCCCAGGTCCAGTCCAGGCAGAAGCTTCTCTCCATCTGTGTGCCATGGTTCTGGTCAGAGCTCCACAGACTTTCTTCTCCAGGTTCTCCTCTGGCAACTTCTGATGCATTGGCCCACCTGAGATATCTGGGCAATATCCACCAGAAAACATACTTCTTCAGCCAGTCCAGACACTTTCAGCAAGTTAACCCATTGCTAACACCAAGTCTGTGGAGGGTTTTTTTTTTATTTCAAATTTGAATTAATACCTTTGAGCCAGGGGCTTGTTTACAAAGGATCTGAGTCAAATTGTGCAATAACAGATGGAACAGACACCAAACTTCAAGTTCAACACACAATCTCTGTGTGATGTTTATTCAAAATACAGAAGATAACCTTAAGCAATGGCATATCCCTTCTTCAGTACATCAGTTTGCAGCAACAGACTATTATGTTCTTTCTCTGTACTTAGCTAGCGCCTACTGACAGTGATCTCTGATCTACTTAGCAGTTGAGATTCAGCCTCCACCTCACGTGGGCCTTGTTTGCTTGGGTAGTGGGGCTCAAATAAAAAGCTAAAAACAAAGAACCTCAGTGTAGAAACACTGAAACAAGGATTACCCCAAAGGGCATTGATAATAAGCCATGTTTCAAAGAAACATAACATCACACATACTTCCCTAATGGAAAGCATCATGGGATATATGTAAATCACCATGACATTTCAGACGTGTTACATACATTTTAAATAGCACAACTAACTTAATTTCTATAATAGTCACCTAGTACTTTTTACCATTATAAAAATCACCTAGTGCCATGGTATTTCCAACATTTACAGGTTTCATAAACATAAGGTATATACATCAAGGTATTTTATGACATAGTGCTATTACATACTAAATCCAACAATGATAAACACAACCTGTTTTACATATGCTTGGAGGTCACCACAATAACCTCCCTGTATGAGGATCTGAGAGGGAAAGGGAAAATTAAGGAGGGCACTACAACATAGTCAAGAAAGGGAAGGAGGTGCCCACAGGTGGCCAACCTTATAGACTAGAAATTGTAAAGAATAGATCAGGCTAAGAAATAGAAGAACTGTTGCAACAGATTTAAGAAAAGGTCAGTCCTCAAGAGTGGCAGGAGCTCCCTGTCACATCCCGTCATAAAAAAGTACAAGTTGCAATAAGTAAATGCATGTGGTACTGTGGTCATTGACCAAGGCATCATACTAGAAAAGTTGAATGCCCAGTTTGCCACAACAGGCCTGTCATTTGACTCATCGCCAGCTGTCGGCTAATTGGCAGCTCTTCCCCCTCAGATGGCCCCCATTCCATAAGACCCAAGGATTCCTTCTAGCTTTCTCCAACATCTTACAAGCACACCAAGGACCTCTTGAGCAAACTAGACACTAGGAAAAGCACTGGGGCTGATGGGATTGAAGCCTTTTTCTTAAAAATAGGGAGTCACCTGCTAATGGCACCTATTATGCATATCTTTAATCTATCCATCTCCACAGCCACTGTGCCCTCCTGCTAGAAAGTAGCACACATCCTGCCATAATTTAAGTCCAGTGACTGGAGTGACCTCAACAACTACAGACCTACCACCATTCTGTCAATCCAGTCCAAAATGCTGGGAAAATTAATTAACGCTCAGTTCAAGGAGTTCATGGAGAGCAATAATTTATTCAGTCCTCTGCAGTCCAGTTTCAGGCAGAAGCATAGCACTGTTTCAGCCCTGGCCACACTGACCAATGACTGGTTCACTGTTGTTGACACTAAGCAATCCACATGTGCCATGTTTCTAGACCTTAGCAAGGCATTCAATGCAGTGGACCACAACCTTCTCCTTCTCTGCCTCAGATATCTGGGCATGAAAGGTCCCTCTCTAAACTGGTTCTCCAGCTATCTATTTTTATTTATCACCGTGTACTGCATTTTATAACAAATGCACCACATAGGATGCACCATTGTGATCTCTATCAAGCAGTAGGCTGGACATCCTTAGCCATAAGATGGATGCTTCACATTGGCTTCTGGATGATGAAAATACTGTGGGACAAATTGCCACAGTATACCTGTTCACTTATGCACAAGTTGCATAGCAAATACTCACTATGGAATTCTGAGCTCATTCTCTTGGATGTGCCCAGAGTGCACATTAATCATGGCAGAGGTGATATTAGCTTCATTATTCCATCAGTCTGGAATAAAATGTAATCTAATCTTAGACTCATCAAGTTTATCTCTGTGAACTGTTTTAAGGCACTGACCAGGAAAACCTTTAACGTAACATGCCATTGCTCAACAACACCCTCCCATGAAACCTATCAGTCCACCAGCTACCAGCTGCCCTGTCCCCCTCCCCTTATCCACCCTTACCCTCCAAGTGCACCCATCCTTTCCCCAGCTACCAACTATCCTGACCCCCTACCCCTTACCCTTACCCCTGCCTTTTATTTTTTATTTATTTTTATACTTGTAAAACCAGATGAGCAAAACTGCCCATTTTCACAGGCTATATCCTGCTTATCCATCCTTTCACCATCTATCCTGACCCCCTCTCCCATCCCCTTTACCTCATCCCACCCAGCCTACTTGATGGACATTCAATCATTCCACCCCTGAACTCCATTCCTAGCTTGACTTAAGTGCTTGATGGCTATGTCCCTATCCACGTCACGAATAAATACCATGTAGCGACATATGCCTTTACCTAGAGTCGTCTCCTACTGTATGTATACCAGTGCCTTGTGTTATAGATTTATATTCCTTCTGCACTTATTTATTTATTCATTTGAATTTTGGTAACCAGGTAAGCCCACTGAGACCATGCAGTCCCTTTTTCAGGGGCAACCCGGGGGAAGGTACAAAGGATAAGGAATACAAAATAATTAATACAGTGCCAAGTGCAATGGTAACTAACACAATACAGTACACACAATATTAGTCAATAATATCATAAAATGGAATACAGAAAATATGGAACAGAATCCATGTACAATGGAGGTCAGCACTACACAATTCACACAAAGTAAAACAGTGTATTCAATAACAAAAAATAGGACTTGGCTTCTTTGCACTAGCAGTATGCTGCTGATGTTAGCATTTCCATGTGGTGTGCTACTGCCTACATCCCTACTGCATATGACTTGACAGGACCCTTGTATGGTATGGTATATTGTTACCCTGTACCAATATATTCCCTTGTTTGTATTTACCTTTATGTGATTTTGTGTCTTGTAACTCTTGATTGTATCTACCTAAATGTGATTTTGTTGCCTTGTTACTCCTGCTGATATAAGTTATGTATGTCTCAATCTGCCTATGTAATTCAAGACCTCCTTGTGAATGTGCTCACTCAATGGAGTTTCTCCTGCAATAAACTTGAACTTGAACTTGAAAAATACATAAAAATAAACATACAATTTAAGGATGCTTTAAGTACATTGACAATAAGGACCTAGCAACGGAAAATATATTACACATAAAGTCATGTTTCTACATATTCAGCACATGATGAAATATTTCTTAAACTCATCATTCAAGGCACAGCCAAAAAATGCTGGAGGCGTTACCTTTTCTAAAAGTTAATTTGTCATGAGTCATCTTTTACTATGACAGCTGCACCAAACCTAACCAAATCACCACCAGCACTAGCAGTGGCACCAGCAATACCTTTACCACTGGAACTGGCACCACAACCCTCATCTTTGACAACAGCACTCTTCAGTATACAGTTAAAGTGGAACCCACCTGGATGCAACACAGTGTCTCAAATTACTGCACCACAAAAGGAATTAAGTGCCATGAAAGGGGACAGGAAATTTTTGCTAACTGGCAACTGTTCATAATGTTCTTATTCATGGAAATAATATGCATTCCCCTAAATTATCCATATGTGTACCTGAATAAAAGTGATACAAAAAACTTATTTTGCTTTGTTATTTAGTTTTCATGGGCAGCATTCTGTTACAGTTCCTTTCATAGAACCAGTGGTTTGGAGTTTTTACAATGTCATAGCTCGCATACAGAACATTAAGAATGAGCCATTGTCTTATCAGAACCTTTGCTCTGAGTTCTGTGCATAAAACGTAACATACTGTAGTTAAAACTCCAACATACTGGTTCCATGAAGAGAACTGTAACAGAATGCTGCCCATTCAAACAAAACAATGCAAAATACAGTTTTTGGTATCACTTTGTATTCAGGTTCAGGTACAGTTAAATACAGATAATTTAGGGGAATGCATATTATTTCTGATAATAAGAACTTTATAAACAGCTACTAACTGAAAATTATTTACTGTCTTCATTAAATTGCTTTGTTTCCTGCAGTAACTCTGTGGCAGAATGCTGCAGGATTGCATTGCATCTTGGTGTGTGACACTGTATGTGTGAAGCAAGTCCTAGCAATGCTTCTCTGAGTTCAAAAGTTCAATCAAAGGATGCTGTTTTATGGCCATTGTTGGTGGGTATTCCTCCAAATCTTCCTTCGCTGGGATCATCACCACTGGTGGCATTACATGCAACAGTGTTCTGAACATAGAACACCCCAAAAATTTAAACACGATGGCATATTTTGTAGAAAGACTGCACTTTTTATGTTTGCTTGCATGCATGTGCAAGAAACATAGTGCCATCATCCAAGTTTCTAGAGGTGTGTCATCCCCTCTTCCAATTCCCTCCATGTGTTTGCAGGCGCGGCCACAGTTGCCCAATGCATGCTGCAGCTGTCTATGACAGCACTCGAGAATGCAGTGGCTTACAGTTGAAAGGGAGAGAGCCACTTCAGTGAGCACGATCAGATAAGGGAAGTGCTCACTGAAGTGCTTCCCCCCCTCCCTCAAACAGTCTTCCAGGTGACACGCAGGGAGCACACCCCAGCATGGCAACAATGTGTTTGGCAGACTGAGGTTCTCAATCCCCAGTCGGCTCCACAGTCCCCCCAAGAGATTACCGAATGCCACACTGGAAGCCCACCCCAGCATGGCAACAGTCGGAATGCCCAACGGGGGTGCCCAATCCCTGTTGGCTCCACTGCACCCCCAAAGCTTTCCAGCTGCCACACTGGGAGCCCACCCCAGCATGGCAAACATCCTGCGTCGCGTAATTGCCATGCTGGGAGCCCACTCCAGCATGGCAAATGTCCCGAATCGTAATTAAACAAAAAAAACCTGAAAACACAAAAACAGTCCTCACAGTCTCCTGCCCCTCTTCCCACCAGTGTCCCCCCTCTGCGCACCCTGCCTCCCCACACCCCCACCTCACCCCATACTACTCACTTGGCGCGAAGACCTTCGTGGACCGGAACACGCTTTGCATTCTTCAAAGCTGACCGCGAACTGAGGAAATGCCTGTAAGCTGTATAATGTAATGAATAGGGTTTTTTCAACTTTGCTGCATATCTCAGGCATTTTTTGGAATTTGGGCACCAAATTTTCAACATGGGTTTTTTGGGACCCCTCCTCATGAATTCTGTCACTGTCATGGCATTAATCGGGCCCAAAGGGTGATTTCGCAGTCACTGCACGAAATCACCTTTTGGGACCGATTTGAAAATCTGGTGAAAAAATTCCTAAAAATGACTGTTTTACGAGCGTGCATTGCTCTGTTCCTACGCAGGCTTGTAGGTTTGTGAATTTTCAATATTTTCACTCCGGATTTTCAACATTGCCATTCGACCACACTTCCTTATGAGTAGTACAGCTGTCATTTTTCACATCTCACCCAAAATGTCTATTACTATTTTATGAGCATGCATTGCGCTGTTCCTATGCACGCTCATAAGTTCATCAATTTTCAATATTTTCACTCCAGATTTTCAACATTGCAATTTTACCACACCTCCTTATGAGCAGTACAGCTATTTCTCACTTCTCACCCAAAATGTGTTTCCCGCGCATGTAGCGCACAATGGCGCAGTTGGTGTGTGAACTCAAAGTATGGGACACATTAAGAAAATCACAGTCACACTGTTCATGAGCAGAAGTGTTAAAATGGCTATGTTAAAAATTTGGTGAAAAAGTTCCCAAAAATGACTGTTTTATGAGCGTTTGTTGCTACACACGCTCATAAGTTCGCAAATTTTCAATATTTTAACTCCAGATTTTCAACATTGCCATTTTACCACACCTTCTTATGAGCAGTACAGCTGTCATTATTCACATCTTGCTCAAAACATGTTTCCACCCATGTAGCGCACAATGGCGCAGTCGGTGTGCAAAATCAATGTATGGGACACATTAAGAAAATCACAGTGACACTGTTCATGAGCAGAGGTCTTAAAAATGGCTATTTTGAAAATTTGGTGAAAAAATTCCTAAAAATTACTGTGTTATGAGTGAGCGTTGCTCAGTTTCCATGCACCGTCGTAAGTTCATGAATTTGTAATATTTTCAGTCCAGATTTTCACCAGTGGCATTTTTCCACACTTCCTTATGAACAGCCCTTATGAAGCTGTCATTTTTCACAACATGGCCGAAATGTGTTTTCACACTTTCAGTACAGAAATGCGTGGTCACTGTGGGAAATCATTGTTTGGGACAGATAATGAAAATCACAGTGACACTGTTCATGACCGGAGGTCCCAAAATGCCTGTGTTGACAATCTGCTGTAAACAATTCCCAAACTAATTACATTATGGGTGCACATAGCACAGTTTCTACGCACGCTTGTGACTTCACCAGTTTTTTTAATATTTTCACTGCTGATTTTCAACATTGCCATTTTTTACACCTCCCCATGAACAGTACAGCTGTCATTTCTCACATCCTTGTCAGAATGTCTTTTTGCACCTGTGGTGACAAATGCCGTAGTCGCTGTGCAAAAGCAGCTTTCCGCTAACAAACTGATATTGCCACTGTTCATGAAGTGGGGGTCACAAAAAACCCATGTGGAAAATTTGGAGTGAAAATACCAACGAATGCCTGAGGTGTTAGGGTTTCCGACCATAACACCCCACCCTGTAGAGAATGACAGGCATCAGGGCTGTGACTTGGGTTTGTCACCTGCAATGCTCATACCATTCCACCCCCAACCCACACCCTACAGCCACTGAGAGGCATTGAGGTGTTCCTTGGACTCTTTGGCCCCAAAGCTCACCCCATTCTCCTATACTGCACTCATCTCACAATATTTTCTGATGGAATGGGGTGTGCATAAGGGTCAAAGACCCTAAGGCACACTGTGACACTTGTCAGTGTCTGCAGGGTAGGGTGTGGTGAAATGGCGTGGCCGATATGCCTGATGACCCAAAGGCACACCCCAATGCCTGTCACTCTCTGCAGGGTGGTGGTGGGGTTGGCTTCAGTTCAATACTTCACTGCCATTCCTACTATGCAGCTCTGTAACTCCTACACTACCAATGCCAATGCCAGCAAGCAAACATTCAGCATTGACAAATGCTTTTTTACTTGAGGGCTTTACTGATGGCACACATATACCTCTCTAATACAAACTTTTAGTTGATGGCCCAAACATCTCTCTGCTAATATAAACATTTTGAGACAGTATGACCAATCGGCATAACCTGAACCTAAGAGGATGGAGGATATTGATCCATATAAGGAAATGCTCGATTATTCAGTGAGTAGTGAGACTGTGAAATAGGTTGCTGTGACACGCACTAGAGCCAGGAAGTGATCTAGATGACGTGCACTTCTGCCTCACACTGTGGTGAAAGGGGGCAGGATCTGACACTGGGCTGGAGGGGGCAAAAGAGGCACAGGAGGTGGCATGGGGGGAGTCAGTGGTACAGCTGGGCATGAAAGGGAGTGATGTGGCACCCAACGGGATGCATTTGCTTTCGTATTTATTTTCGTAATGTCTATCAAGTCCTATTAGAGTACTGGAAAGTACTGTACCTATTAATGACACTCTAAGGGGTAGTCCAGGGACAGAACGTGCAGCTGCCAGGGCTAAGCCCACCTGGTGCCATGTCACATTCTGTCCCTGGAACCCCCATTTACATATGAACATATGAAAAATGCCAGCAAATACAGGCCCTAAGGTCTATCGAGTCTGCTCGAGTGTGCAGCTCCCATAATTTACTCTGCAGCTGCCCCCCTCCCTTCACAGTAGTAACCTTCCCCCTGACCCTTTCTCACCCTCTCTTAAAACTGCCCACCCAACATCAATGATACCAATTCTTCCAGCAGTGCATTCCACCCAGCCACCAGCCTTTCCGCGAAGTAGTGTCTTCTCATCTCCCTCTTGAACCTTCCCCCCTCCAACTTCAAGCTGTGTCTCCTAGTGTCGCTCCCTCCCTTTAATCTAAAAATTTCCCCTGAGATGATTCTGTTTATGCCTTTCATATATTTAAAGGTTTCGATCATATCCCCTCTATCCCTCCTTTTCTCCAGGGCGTACATGTTTAGCTTTCTCAGTCTGTCCTCGTAGGGCTTTTCCTCCATTCCTGTGATCATCCTGGTTGCTTTGCATTGGACCCCCTTCAACAGCTTGACATCCTTTTATGTTGATTGTGCGCATGTGCAAGACACATGTTGCAACAGGTTTGTACAGAAGCAGGTTGTGGAGGAGCGGCACTGTCGTGGCCAATGCCCCCACAGCTTGCAGAGGCTTGCCCCGGTTCCCCCAATGCTGTGGCACGCTGCTGCTGACACTAGTTCAGCCAGCGTGCCACAACTTTCTAAAAAAACAGCCGCTGCAATCAGGGCCCGCCTCATCATTGCAGCATCAGTCATCCACTGAAATGAGGAAGCAACCCGTCATTGCAGGGCGGGATGTAAACCCCTGAGATTGTTTGTGAACATGGTGGTGACTTGCCGCTGTGTTCACAAACAATATAACCATCCCCTCCCCACCGTGTTTAGTTGCAGACGGGGGCCCCAATCCCTGTCGGCATTCTGTGCCCCCCCGCTTTTTTTTTCCTGTGACGGGTGCCCAATCCGCCGCCGGCTGTAGTGCCGCACTTGTTTGTTTTGTTGCTAACGGGAGCCCACCTCATCAGCATTCTGTACCCCCCTTTCTGTTCTTGCCGATGGGTGCCCAATCCCCGCCGTGGCTGTAGTGCCCCCTGTTTGTTTTGTTGCTGACGGGGATCCCACTCCCCATCGGCATTCTGTCACCCCCCCCTTTTTGTTCCTGCCGACTGGATGCCCAATTCCCGTCGGCATAACCATAGCCCCGCCCCCGCCCCTTGGCCGACGGGGGTGCCCAATTCCCCATCAGCTACTGCTGCCCCCAAATAAGAAAGCCACTGCTGGCACACTGGGAGCCCACCCCAGTGTGCCAGAGGCCCCTGCAAAGTGAAAAACGGTCCTGCGATGTCCGTTTTTTTTTCCCTGGAAAGCAGGAAACCGGCCCCTCGCGCCACCCTGCCTCCCACCCGCACTCCACCCACTGCATGCCCTACCTCCCACACCCTCCCTCACCCCACTCATTTTAGAAGCTCGGGACGCGACGATTCGTGGACCAGGAACACGTCTGCGTTCTTCAAAGCCAACCGCGAACTGACGAAATGCCGGTAAGCTGTATAATGTAATACATATGGGTTTTTCAACTTTACTGCATATCTTGGGGCATTTTGGGGAATTTTTTCACCAAATTTTCAACATGGGGTTTTTGGGACCCATCCTCATGAATTCTTGAACTGTCATGGTGTTAATCGGCTCGGAAAGGTGATTTCGCGTTCACTGCGCAGAATCACCTTTTGGGACTGGTTAACAAAATGACAGTGCCAGTGTTCATGAGATGGGCTCTCAAAAATCCTATGTTGCAAATTTGGTGGAAAAAATCCAAGAAATGACTGTTTTACAAGCATGCACTGCGCAGTTGCTACGCACGCTCATAACTTCGTGAATTTGCAATATTTTCATGCCAGATTTGCAACATTGGCATTTTGTCACAAATCCTTGTGAACAGTATAGCTGTCACTGTTCACATCCTGGCAGAAATATGTTTTTGCACTTCCAGCGCAGAATAGCGCGGTCGCTGTGGGAAATCAGTGTTCGGGACATTAAAAAAATGACAGTGACACTGTTCATGAGTAGAGGTCCTGAAATAGCTATGCTGAAAATTTGGTAATGATACTCCATAAAATGACTGTGGTACGAGCGTGCGTTGAGCAGTTTGCACGCACGTCAGAAGTTCGCAAATTTATAATATTTTACTCAGATTTCAACATTGCCATTTTCCCACACCTACTTATGAACAGTAAAGCTGTCATTTTTCCCATCCTGGCCAATATGTGTTTTTGCACTTCCGGCGCAGAATAGAGAGGCCGCTGAGGGAAATCACTGTCCGGGACAGATTAAGAAAATGAGAGTGATACTGTTCATGAGCACAGGTCCTAAAATGCCTATGTTGAAAATTTGGTGATAATACCCCATTGAATGACTTTGTTACAAGTGTGCGTTGTACACTTTCCACGCACCCTTGTAACTTCGCAGATTTGTAATATTGTCACGCCACATTTTCACCAGTGGAATTTTTCCACACCTCCTTATGAGCAGCACAGCTGTCATTTTCCACATCCTGACTGAAATGTGTTTTCACAGTTCTGGCACAGAATAATGCAGTCGCTGTGGGAAATCATTGATCGGGACAGATTAAGAAAATGACAGTGGCACTATTCATGAGCAGAGGTCCTAAAATGCCTATGCTGAGAATTGGGTGACTAAACTCCATGACATGACTGTGTTTCAAGCGTGCGTTGACCTGTTTCCACACACCCTTGTAACTTCGCAATTCTGTGATATTTTCACCCCACATTTTCAACAGCAGCATTTTTCCACACCTCCTTATGAACAGTACAGCTGCCATGTTTCACATCGTGGCTATAATGTGTTTTTGCACTCCTGCCGCAGAATAGCACGGTCGCTGTGGGAAATCACTGTGTGGGACACATTAAGATCGAACGAGTGAGAGGGGGGAGTGACCGTGCTCAACTGAGCTCTGTCGGGACTGCTACAGATTTGTTTGTGGGCAGAGAAAGGGCCCAACGGAAGAGCCCAGTACAAAAGGGCAGCCTGCAGCACTGGGAGAAACAGAACGAGAGAGCGAGTGAGGGAGGGGGAGTGAACGAACTCACTGCAGCTCTTTCAGGACTGCTGCGGATTTCTTTGTGGGCAGAAAAAGGCATCAATGCAGGCAGGGGCCCAGCACAAAAGGCCAGCCTGCAGCGGTGGGAGAAACAGTACGAGCGAGTGAGACGCAGGGACTGAGTGAGCTCAATGGAGCTCCGTCAGGACTGCTGCGCATTTCTTTGTGTGCAGAAAAAGGCGCCAATGAAGGCAGGAGTCCTGTACAAAAGGGCGCTTGCAGTGCCAGGACAAACAGACTTAGCGTGTGAGAGAGGGAGACTGAGCGACCTCAACACAGCTCTGTTGGGACAGCTGTGGATTTGTTTGTGGGCAGAGAAAGGGCACAACACAAGAGCCCAGTACAAAAGGGCAGCCTGCAGCACTGGGAGAAACAGAACGAGACAGCGAGTGCCGGAGGGGGAGTCAGCGAATTCACCGGGGCTCTTTCAGGACTGCTGTGGATTTCCCTGTGGGCAGCAGAAGGCATCAGTGCAGGTAGGGGCCCAGTACAAAAGGCCAGCCTGCAGCAGTGGGAGAAACAGTACAAGTGACTGAGACAGAGGGACTGAGTGAGCTCAACGGAGCTCTGTCAGGACTGCTGCGGATTTCTTTGTGGGCAGAAAAAGGTGCCAATGCAGGCAGGAGTCCCATACAAAAGGGCCACTTGCAGAGCCAGGACAAACAGAATGAGCATGTGAGACAGGGAGACTGAGCGACCTCAACAGAGCTCTGTCGGGACAGTTGCAGATTTGTTTGTGGGCAGACAAAGGTGCCAGTGCATGCAGGGGCCCAGTACAAATGGACAGCCTGCACTGGCGGGGAAACCAGAATGAGCGAGTGACAGAGGGGGAGTGAGCAAGCTCAACAGAGCTGTATTGTAAGTGCTGCAAATGTCTTTGTGGGCAGAAGAAGGCAGTAACGCAGGCAGGAGTCCAATGAAAAAGGGCAGCCTCCAGTGCCGGCAGAAACGGAATGAGTGAGTGAGAGAAGGGGAGTGCGTGAGCGAGCTAAACAGAGCTTTGTCAGGACTGCTGTAGATGTCTTTGTGGGCAGACAAAGGTGCCAACAGAGGCAGGAGCCCAGTACAAAGGGCAACCTACAGCACCAGGACAGACAGAAAGAGTGAGTGACACAGGAGTGTGCGACCTTAGCAGAGCTCTGTCGTGACTGCTGCAGATTTCTTTGTTGGCAGGAAAAGGTGCCAATGGGCAGGAGCCCAGTACAAAAGGCCACCCTGCAGCGCTGGCAGAAATGGAACGAGTGAGTGAGAGAGGGGGAGTCAGCAGGCTCAACAGACCTGTGTCGGGACTGCTGCAGATTTCTTTGTGGGCAGAAAAAGCCCCAACAGAGGCAGAGCCCAGTACAAAAGGGCAGCCTGCAGCACCAAGAAAAACAGAACGCACGAGTGAGAGAGGAGAGGAGTGAGCCACTTCAACGGAGTTCTGACGGGACAGCTGCAGAACTCTTAGTGGCCAGAACAAGGTGCCAACGCAGGCAGGAACCCAGTACAAAACAGCAGCCTGCAGCACTGGACGAAACAGACTGAGTGACTGACAGAGGGCCAGTGAGCGTGGTCAACACACCAACGCAATCAACATTCGGTGTTGACAAATGCTTGTTTAAGTAGGGATGCCAGAACTGTACACAGTATTCCAGGTTCAGTCTCACCAGTGACCTGCACAGTGGCAGGATAACCTCCCTCCTCCTTCAGGTGATGCCCCTGGCAATATACCTCAACATCCTATTAGCCTTAGCTGCTGCCTTCCTGCACTGTGCTGAATTGTTTATTTGCCTAGTGATTAGCAACCCAAGATCCTTCTCCTCCTCCTCCTCCTCCTCCTACTCCTCCTCTGCAGTGGATAACTGTACCCCCCCCCCAAGTCTGTAGCAAAACTTGTGGTTCCTGGCATTTAAGTGCATAACTTTGCACTTTTTAGTGTTGAAATCCATCTGCCATGTGTCTGACCAGTGCTCAAGTTTATCCAGGTCTTCTTGCAGTCCTTGCCAGCCCTCTGTGTTGTTCACCACTACAGCTATCTTTGTGCCATCTGCAAACAGGCTGATCTTATTGCTAATCCCTTCTGCTATGTTGGTAATAAATATGAGAAACTGCTGTGTTGACAATAAATATACCAAACAGCACAGGACCCAGCACTGAGCCCTGTGGAACCCCGCTCGTCACAGCCCTTGGAGATGAGAATTCCCCCTTTACCACAACCCTTTGCTGCCTGTTTATCAGACCCACTCCACCATCCTTTCCCCCACCCCAGGTACCCCAGCTTGCTCACCATCTTCCCATGTGGCACTGAATCAAAGGCCTTGCTGATGTCCAAGTACAGGACATCTACTGCCTGGTCCCTGTGAATTGCCCTTGTTATCCAGTCATAGAACCAGAATACCAGAGACAAATCCATGCTGCCTTTTGTCCTGGAGACCATTTTCCTCCGGAAATGCTACCAGCCTCTCCTTGAGTATGGACTCCATGAGCTTCCCAACAATGGAGGTGAGGCTGACAGGCCTATAGTTCCCTGGCTCATCCTTGGGCCCACTTTTATGGATGGGTACCACATGTGCTGTCTTCCAGTCCTGGGGCACACATCCAGTCCCCAGGGAGGTACTGAATAAGTCTGCCAGTGGTCCTGCCAGGACCTCTGCCATCTCCCTCTGCACTCTGGAGTGTATGCCATCTGGTCCTGGTGCCTTGTCCACCCACAGGACTTCAAGACTTTCCAGTACTCTGTTTTCTGGAATTACCCTCTCCATAAGCTCTGCCGCCATGTACCCACTGCTCCCTTCCCCTGTGGCATTGGCCCCAGTTTCTCCCTGGTAAAAACAGAACAGAAGTACTCATTGAGTGCTTCCGCCTGCTCTTCCCCCTTCTCTGTCCACCCTCCATCCACCTTAATCCTAACAATGTGATCCTTACAGTTTCTTCTCTCTCTCTAATGTATCTGAAAAAATCTTTCTCCCCTTCTACTATACCTGTGCCAGCCTAAGCTCTTTTACTGCCTTGTCTGTCCTGACAGACCAGCTCACCTCTCTCAATTTCTTCACATACTTCTCCCAATCCTCCTCCCGTTTGGATCTCAGGTACTTATTAAAGGTAGACCGTTTTGCCTTAATCTTCCCTAACACCTCCGTGCTTAACCAGCTTGGCCTCCTGGACCTGGCCTTCTTGCTTTGGAATTTTGAACATGTGTTTGTGGCCTCCGCTAACCCAAGCTTAATAATCTCCTATTTTTGATTAGCATCCATGTGTGGTTGGATTCTGTTGAGGTGCCCCTCCAATATGACCCTCATCCTTCTGAAGTCTGCCTGCCTAAAGGCAATCACACTAGTCCTGGTACTGACTGTCTCCTTACTCATACTAAGCAAGAACCGCACTGTGTGGTGATAGCTCCCTACCAGGGGGTCCTCCACTCTCACCTCTTGCACATCCTCACCATTTGTCAGCACTACGTCCAGTATGTTTCCTCCCCTGGTTAGCTCCCTTACCAACTGTACCAGGAAGCTGTCCTGGATAGCATCCAGGATGACCTGTTCCCTGCAGTTTGTGGTAGCAGGGGTACTACATTCCACACTCGGCATGTTGAAGTCCCCTACTATCACGGTGTGACCCATTGGGCAGACTTTCCTTAACTGCTCGCTTAGCTCTCTATCTACATCTTCACTTTGAGCCAGTGGACTATATACCAGTCCCAGCCTCGCTCTCCTACCTTTTGGGTCCTGTATCTGTACCCATAAGGCCTTCACCTGCCCTCCTCCCCCTCATCCCTGCTGCAGGTTAGTTCTTCTTTTACATAAATAGCCACCCCTTCCCACTTTCCTTGTCCTTCTAGTATATCTTCTACCCTGGGACCCCCAGGTCCCAGTCCTACAGCACAATTAATAGGTACAGTACTTTGCAGTAATCTAATAGGTATTGATAGACATTATGAAAATAAATACAAAAGCAAATGCACTGTGCCTGGTATCACATCACTCCCTCTCATGCTCAGCTCTCCCACAGACTCCCACTATATCACCTCCCATGCCCCTTCTGCCCCTGGCTCCCTGCTGTCCAGAAGACACACCACCACCCCAACCATCCTGGCCCCTCTAGTGTTGCACCAGATAAGGGGGATGGATCCCTGTGGCAAGTTCTGCAGGTGAGCCCAATATCTGGCACAGCCCTGCAGCTGTGGTAGCTCCCAGGTCTTCAGTGCAGGGACCCCTGATTTAAAAAAAAATTGGGTTCAGGGTCCCTGGTGCACCCAGAGTTCACCACAGCCCTAGATTGCCACAAATTGCAGTGATCTAAGGGCTCTTTGAAAATCAAGCCCTTGGTTTCACAGTGGTGAGTGTTGTTGCTCAACATTTCCTGGTATTTCACCTATTTGTAAAGCTTGTCAGCCATAGTTTTTGACATACAGTCCATGGCATATATATTCTCCATAGTGATATTATTGAGCCTGGATAGCCCAACAGTGAGACTTTTGGGACAAATGGCACATACCTGGCCTGCACAGACCCACATCTGTGGACAGGTGCACAGTGGCCAGCATTCATGATTGTTGGGCACCTGTCTGCGGCCCTGCCACTCAGCACACAGGATCACAGGGGCAGATTGTGCAGATCAGAGGTCACATATGGGCATTCAATTGGATGCCCATCCAGGTCCAGGAGTACTTCCCCTGCTCTTTACAAAGCAGGGGATTGTGGGAAAGTGTGGGTCCCCAAATCGACAAATGGTGGGTGAGTGCCCCATGGGCTGTCCCCAGCCCTCTCTGCCTGACCAGATGGCTGGGGCAGCATGTTGAGGGGCCCACTTTTTCTGCAGCACGTGGGGGTACTCAGTGGAGGGGGTGCAACTGATATGGCAAGGCCCCTGCCTGCATATCTTGTGCCCCCTCACTGGCACTGTGTGCCTTTGTGAATGGTATGGAGTGTGTGCATGTACCCAGATACCCCCCAGACTTTCCACGTGGGTAGCAATGCAAAAAGCTCTGGGAATCTGGCACAGAAGGGATGTGCACTCATGTAGTGCATGCCACGGGGTCCACAGGACCCCAATGTGTGACTACTTGACTTAGGTGTGCCTTCGTGCTGTGGATATGTAGCATGTAGGTACACTTTTTTGTGCATAGCCTCCATTATGAATAGGTAAGAGTCAGTAATATCATTTATACAGGTTTTCTGGGCCAGCTTTTGTTTCATAGAATTTGTATATCAGCTACTGTATTTGGATTGCACATAATGTTTTTGTACTGCATAATAAATATTGAGATTTAATTAATGAAGCAGAATTATTCAACAGCTGCCTTTAAACATCTTTCTAGAACCAACAACTAGACAGGATGTTTTTCTAGGGCAGATTACCAATTACTAAAAAAAGAATCTTCTATTACACTGGGGCCCAGATATTCAAAAGGGTTGCTCCATGCGCAACAGGGTTGCACATGCGCAAGTCCTACATTGCACCATTCTGCGATATTCAGCAGGAGGCAGTTGCTCCACTGGCAACAGGTTGCGCAAAAGAGCAATGCAAATGAATGCATGCTCAACAGGAGGAGGAGGAACCATGCATAACCTGCGCAACCCGATATTCAGTCGGGTTGTGCAGAGTTGTGCATGCGCAACCCCCAACCTGCGCCTGCACAACCTTGAGCCAAAAAAAAAAGGATCATGTTGAGGGCCACCCACAGGTGAGCTGCTGTATTGCAGGGCGCAACACAGCAGCTGCCACCCCTGGCTGGCCCCCAACTCGGTCCCTGTGCCCCCCACCAGCCTGATCGCAGGCATCACAGTTACATGAAACCCCCACACATATCCCACAGCCCGATCAAGGGCAGTACAGTTACATGAAACCCCCGCCCACACATCTCCCACAGCCCGATCAGGCAGAACGTGTATGAACCCCCCAGTGCCCGATCGCGGGCAGAATGTAACCCTCCCCCAACCCGAATATCTCCTGGTGGTCCAGTGGACCGAAGTCTGATCGCGGCAGAATGTCACATCACAACCCCCAAACATCTCCCTGGTGTCTAGTGTCCCCCACCCACCCACGAAGCCCCTCCACCCGCCCCCGCAGCCGGTGGGCGACAGCATCCCACCCGCCTGCCGCCCCGCCGCCCGCCGACTGACTGTCCGGTAGGGCTGCACGCCCATTGGTGCAGAGCTACAGCCAATGGGCATGCAGCCCAAACCGTACATGACAGTCCAGATTTGTGAATGATGGCCCCCGCGCCTTGTATAAATTATGGCCCCATTTGCATGTCACCTTTTGAATATCGGAAATTTGAGCATGGCGCAATGGTACTTGCGCCACTGCAAGTTTAATGCTCAACTCTGGCAACTTGGCGGTGGCGCAAGTTCCACTGCGCCATGCGAAAGTGTTAGAGTTGGGTGATATTCAGCGAGCTTCTCAATCGCCAACCCTTTGAATATCACCCCGGCCACACCCCTGCGCAACTATTTTGAGCAGCGCAAGGGCTTGCGCCTCAGAATGGCACAGTTTGAAAATCTGGGCCTGAGAGTGCAGGACAAGAGAAACAGGTGCAAGGCTACTGACTTTTTCAACTACAAATGACATAGTGCTTTTTCCATTTTCTTTCTTTTTTTGCACTAGGATAACAAATTGGTTACAATGATTGTGTTGATATTACTATAGAAAATATATTGAAATACCTGGAAGAATTGTTTTTTAAATGGTGTTTATTGGATTCCTAGTCCTTCTCTTGGGGTGCATGCTTTTCTACTTATTATAATGTTTATACTGAGGCAAGAAATAGGTACAGGAGGCGTAAGCCCATATAAGCTCCTATCTAAAACACATAACAAGGTTTTGTTCCATTACCCATAATCCATACATCCAATCTTTTTTTGAAAATCAATTTGCTTTTATTTAGTATAATTTCAAGTGGCAGAGCATTCCATATTTTTACTATTCTTTGTGAAAAATAAAAACTCCTCATGGTGGTATTTTATATGGGACATTGCAATTGAAGAGGATGACCTCTAGTAATGATGCAATCTTGTTTAAAGTGAAAACCCAGTTCACTAAAAAGGCAGGAATCATTTATTGTGTCCCACATCAATAATAAATTACCCCTAATTCTTCTCTTTTCAAGTAACATAAGATTTTATTTAACTAATCTGTTGCTCTAAATAAGTTTATTGAAACCTTGAAATCTTTTCTTTATTCTTTGCTGTAATCTTTCTAGTTGATTTATATCACTTCTCTTAGTCAGAAACCAGAATCTGGAACAGTAATCAAAATGTGGACATATATAAGATTTACATAAAGGTGACAAGACCTCAGGGGCTCTTGACTTAATGTTGTTTTTACTAGTCCAGAAAATGTTATATGCTCTACATATTACTTTGTTTGTTTGCCTGGAGAAACAGATAGTTTATAATATGAAATTCCCAAGTCCTTTTCAGTAACGGTAGCATCCAGCAGTTTTCCACACAAATAATAAGTACAATTATTGTTACTAGGGCCTAGTTGCATAACCTTGTATTTATCCAAATTAAGTTTCATTTTCAAAATATTGACCCAATTGGAAATAATATCTACATCACTTTGTAATAAACCTTTATAAAGGAGTATTTGACTCAAAGGTATGTTATCCAATATCTTCAATAAATAAACAAAAAGAATAAAATAAATACATTTATTATTTTCTGAAATTGCAGATCATGGACCCACAATCTTAGAATCATCGGCATATTTTATAGACCAAGTGGACAGTCCTCCAGTGAGATCTGCTATTAAAATGTGAAATAAATAAGGCCCTGAAACAGACCCCTATGGAATCCCACTGGTCACCCCACCCCCCTCAGAATAGCAACCACTAACAATTACTATCTGTGTTCTCCTATGGAGCCAACTGGAAATCCAACAAACTAGCTTATTGTTTACACCTAGTTGGATAAGTTTATTTATAATAGCATCATGTGGCACCATATCAAATGCTTTATTTAAATCTAGAAAAACAGTGTGACATGGTATTTTCCTATCTAGAGATGCCTACTGAGCTTTTTGTAAAAACTGAGATTCGTAACAACAGATCTTCATTTTCTGAAACCATGTTGTTCATTATCAATAGGGTCTACCAAAGCCATGAGTTTGATTTTTATAATACTCGCCATGATCTTGCCAACAATAGAATTAAGGCTAATGGGTCTATAATTCACTATATTGTACTTGACCCCTGTTTTAAATAATGGTACGACATTTGCCCTCCTCCAGTCCATTGGTACATCACTTCAAAGGAAGCGCTAATGGGTACAAAAGATATTTTGACATGATTTTGACCATGTTATCGTATCAGGCCAGGGTGAACAATCAGCTTTAATGCATTTTATTTTACTGGGTGAACAATCAACTTTAATACCTTTTATCTTTTTATCAATATCCTCCTACAAGATTGTTATGTACTCTATAGTGCCACCATCAGGAAATTTAGGTACTTCTTGCTTAGTACCATAAATACTACCAAAAATAATCATTAAATATATTGGCCATTTCTTCAAAATCATTAATGATGGAATTGTACCATATCAGTGGGCCTACTTTATTCTTAGGTCTTTTTAATGAATCTACAGTATGTATTCAATGAAAGCTTTGCCGTTTGTCTTATTTGTTAATTTTGCCAAGCTAAACTCCATTTTCTTTTTAGACTCTTGAATTTCTTTCTTACTCTTCTTTTTCGCCAATTTGAATTTGTTTTTCAGAAATTAAGTAGGTGAGATTTTTTTTTTAATAGGCTAAACATTTTGTGCTTTTTCTTATACGTTTGTCAATTTCACCATTTAACCATTTAGGTCTCTTTTTGTTATTGTTTATCTTCTTGTAGTTTGGAATGTATTTGTTTTAAAAAGGTCAAATATAACAGTCTTGATTTTACACCACTTCTCTACAGTAGTACAATTTGCCAAAATAGGTCCCAATCCTCACATGAAAGGGCCTTTTTTATTTCTGTAGTATTCAATCTTTTGTAATTATAAAAATATAGGGTTTTATTGTATGCAATGTAAGCAAAACCCACTATCAAACTTACAGAATTATGATCACTTGAACCTAGAGCTGGACCTATTTCACAAATTTTTTTATTTAAGTTTGGGTTAGCCAAAGTTATATCCCAAATGTTGGGTCTTGTAGTTGGGTCTGACACATATTGTTTTAAAAAAACTCTTTCATATACAAACATAAAATTCTGGATCAAAGTAAAGACAGTATGATTTTCCCAGTTTAAGGCTGCATAATTTAAATCACTCATAAGGGGGGGACACTCCGTGTGCCAGCCTGCTTGGGGAGAGCGAGTCACTGACCAGCCCTGGGACCGGGGTGTGGGTGCTGGCAGCTGGACGACTGCCAGCCACTCTGCAGTGGAGGAGAAAGAGTGTAAAAAAGAAAAAAATCACCCATAAAAATAACTTCCCCAATATCACAGGCTGCTTCAGTTTTAGTTACAATATGCATAGTCACCTCAACAGCAGATTCAGGGGCAGTAGTAAAGCCCAATAATAAATGATTTAGGAGATTTATTTAAGAATGTCACATCCGAATGGGATCAACGTGTTTCACATACAGTATTTATTTTCTATACCCTAGTAACTGCACACCCTGATGAAGAGGTTTTCCATTAAAATGTTGGTGTGCATGGTCATGTAAGCACTGCTTTTTTGTTCTCAAATCTCTTAGATAATAAAGGGGAGTATTAAAAATGGTGATTGTGTCACGGTTTCTTATACAGTTGGCATCATTTATACCGCCCATGCATAATGCAGGCAGTCAGATACTACGGGCAAAGCTTCCAAACCATTTACCATTTCCAGCATCTACAATGTTATGTACTGCCTCATACACTGATCTATACCTGCAGCATATTTCGGGCAAATCAGGCATCTCAAGGCAGTAAAGTTTGCATTTTGCCCTTAATGATGCCCACTTAACACCTCATTTGGAAGACCAGTTAGCACCAGAGAATGTCATTTAGCTCATTTAGCATATGTACAGACCAGTTCACACCTTAAAACACACACACAGTCTCACGGCCACTAACTGCAGTCATGACAAAACACAAGGCTTTGCATCTCTGTGAAAAAGTTGAACTGGTAAAGAAAATGGATAAATTACCCAAACTGACTCAGAGAGAGTTGGCTGCTCAGCTCAATATGCCCAAGTCAATGACAGCAGACCTACAGAAGCAGTGGGACAAACTTCTAGCTGAATGGTATGAAAATGCAAATCCTCAGCACAAACAAAAGTGTGAGGGAAAAGATGTAGAGGTAGAGGAGGCTTTACTGCACTGGTTTCACAATGCCAGAAGTTGAGATGCCCTAATCAGTGGTCCTTTTTTGGCTGAAAAAGCAAAGAAAATCACTGATGCTGTAGGACGCCCTGATTTCAGCCCTTCTAAGGGGTCACTACAGTGATGGAGAAAGAGACATAACATTGGTTTCAGGTGACTGGATGGGGAGAAAGGCAATGCTGACATGGCAAGTGCTGACCAGTGGCTTACAGAAGTTCTCCCAGGTCTGTTGGCTGGGTAATCCTCCCAAAATATTTTTAACTGCGATGAGACTGGTGTGTTTTTCACGTGTGTGGAATGCAGGACTTTAGTCTTTAAGAATGAATCCATTCTGGGCCACAAAAAGGCAAAAGAGTGGATCTCCATCCTGGCTTGCTGTAATATGGATGGTTCCAAAAAGAAAGATCCTCTTATTGTGGTCAAATCAACTACACCGAGGTGCTTTCGAGGTGTAAACAATTTACCTGTCACATACAGGACAAACAGATCTGCTTGGATGATGGGTGAGATTTTCACAGAGTGGGCAAGAACATGGGATTGGATGATGTGGCGCAGATGGTGCAGCAAGTTCGTAATCTGGAAATTCAAGAGGAAGAAGAAGAGGATGACGGAGAAGGAGCCAACAGGCAGGAAGAGAAAGTTTCAATGAATGACGTGAGGGCTGCCTTGTTAACTCTCAAGATGTGCCATGGAACAGCACTTGACTATCACTCCAAACTGGGATACGCTGAGGGCAATAGAAAAGGTCTGGAAGTTGTACTCCCAGAATCAAATCGTTCAGGCAAAGATCACTGACTACCTTAAGTAACTGCAAACTTATAGTACAGTACTGAATTTGAATTTTTTTTCTTTTTTTTCACACTAACATTGGATGTTTACATTTAATTTGTAAAATACAGAACACCACTGCACTGCATATCTGTTTCTGTGTTTGTTTCTTAACTAACAATATACCGACCACTTGTTATAATGGGCATGATAGTGGAACACAGATGTGCCCATTATAAGCAGTGCCAACTGTATCTCTTGTTGGACAGTTATAAGAAACAAAATTGTTGAACATTTATAAAACAACAACTTGGACTTGGTAGCTCAGTATGGGTTCTATAAGTGGAATAATGCCAAACAAACCTGTGGATGTTTTATATTGGTACATCTATTCAGTACATCAGCGAAGTGTTTGATACTGTACCACCCTGGATTCTTTTTATAAAATATAGAACCTGGGCGCAACTGGGGGTGTGATGAAATGGATTCAGAACTGGTTGCAGTCCCCCCCCCCCACTAGCGGGCAACCTCCCCCTTGTGATGTGTCCCCTCCTAATTAGCCTAGCGCAGTACGAGACAGGAGGATGACACTGCCCAAGCTCCTTTCATTCCCCTCTGAGTGTTATGAGTGTGTCTCATAGGTTCTATGCCTTCCCTTAAGGCAGGGTTGAGTTTACCTCTCTCGAGTAGAGCAAACTCAGGCCTACTCTGGGAGATAGCCCCCCCCCCCGTGTTTGGGGGACTAGCTAACAGCTCATGGTAGGTGCAACCTATCATTGTGCCCAGGGAACAGAAGAGGGCCTTCAGCCTACAGCTGTGGCCATGGATTCTTCCCTATTCCCTCTCATTGAAAATATTGTATATAGTGTAAATAATTTTAAGTTATATACTGTGTTTTGTGATTTTGTGATAGAAGATAGCCTCTACATCACAGATAGTGAACATATGTATGTACTGCCATTATGTTCCTAAAGTGCTGTTATTAGCTCTTGTTTCATACCAAGCAAGCCTGGAGATGCTGGTGCTCCTGAGGAGGGTCGCCCATCTGCCTGCAGTCACTACTTCCAGAAGCATGGAATTCTACAGTATAAGACCACCTCCCCAGCCAAATGGGTGACATGACATGAATCACCTGGAATGTCCGAGGTTTAAATACCCCCAACAAAAGGTGACAAGTGCTATCGCATCTTAAGAGACTGCGGGCAGGGGTGGCCCTCCTACAGGAGACCAAACTGACAGTCAGGGACCATGATAGATTAAAAAGGGACTGGGTGGGAGAAGTTATCCATGCCTCCACCCCAACCAGGAAGAGAGGGGTTTCTATATTTGTTCATAAGAACCTCATGTGGACAGTCACTAAGGTGATCAGCGAACCTGAGGGGAGATGGGTATTAGCTTTGATGGATACGCCAGAAGGCCTGGTAGTGCTAGAAAATGTATATGGCCCTAACGAGGATGGGCCAAACTTTTTCCATGGGCAGGCCCAGAAAATCAGTGGGATGACAAAGGGAACCACCCCTCTTTTTGTCGGAGAGGATTTTAATCTCACACTTGACCCCTTCCTGCACAGATCCCCCACTAACATAGAACCCCACCATAGAGGGCCCAAGTGGTGGCTCAGATGTAGCAGGACATGGCCATCACCAACATTTGGAGGGTCTTCCACCCCCAAGAGAAGGATTACTCCTTCCATTCTCGAGTGCATCACTCTCTTAGCCGAATTGACCTATGGCTAACTTCCCTGGGTATCACCAAAGATGCCCTTGAAGCTACTATCCTTCCACTGGTCATATCTGACCATGCTCCAATACATCTGACTTTCACCTGGGGTCCTCCTTCTTTCTCCTCCCCCTCGTGGAGACTTGACCCCTTGTTACTGTGTGATCTTGCCCCCCCCGTGGCTCCAGTAGGAGGTGACACAGTTCTTTCAGTTAAATCCCATAGCAGACACCTCCACGGGCAACATGTGGGAGGCTTTCAAAGTCATGCTTTGGGGGGGCCATCATGAGGTATGCCAGGAGAAGAAGGCAGAGGTAACAATACCTATCCAATCTGGAATTACAGCTAAAGAAGGCAGAAGAGGCCTTCAAGGCACTTCCAAAGCCGTCTCTCTCCAGTCCCAGGTGGGCCATACAGTGGCCACCCTTATAATGGAGGTGAATAAGCTGTTATCCAGGAAGGCCAAAATCTCCATCCTCCAGCTCAGACACAAATACTGGGATGGGGGGAAGAGGAAAGGTCCTAGCCTATCGACTGAGAAAGCAGCAGCAGGCGGAAAGGCATATAGCTGGCCTGAGGGACAGTCACGGTAAGGTCAGGACCAAAACTGAGGACATAAATCAATCATGGCGGATTTCTATGCCACACTTTATTCCTCCTCCAGATCCCCTGACCCTGATGGAACTCATTAGTTCCTGCATGGCCTCCACCTCCCCACACTCTCTAGCCAACAGGCCCTGGCATTAGATGCTCCCATCACAATGGAGGAAGTAGCAGCAACTCTCGGGTCCTTGAAGAAAGAGAAAGCACCAGGGGGGGACAGCTTCCCATTGGAGATCTGGCAGCTGCTGCAGCCAATAGTCTCCCCAATCCTCCAACAGGTATACACAGAGGCCTTGGAAAAAAGGCTCCCTCCCCCTCCTCCTTCTGGGAAGTGATCATAACTATCCTGCCAAAAAAAGGGAAAGACACCCTGAAGACTGCTAGTTATAGACCTATCTCCCTGTTAAACACAGACAGTAAGGGCTTAGTGAAAATTTTGGCCAGAAGACTCAACCCCATACTCCCCATCTTTATTCACCCTTCCCAAGTGGGTTTCGTGGTGGGTAGGTATAGTGTGAACTACACCAGGTCCCTGGTTAATCTATTACACAAGGCCAAATCCCTTCTTACCCCAGCCATGGCAGTGGTGATAGACTTTGAAAAAGCATTCTACTCCATCGACTGGGACTTTGTCCAGCAAGTCCTGGCCATGATGGGGTCTGGGGAGTGGTTCTGGGCATGGGTCAGAGCCATATATCACCTCCCCACGGTGAGGGTCCTCACCAACTCCATGCCCCCCCGCTAGGGAGAGGCACTTGCCAGGAATGCCCCCTTCCCCACTACTTTTTGTGATGGCAGTGGAGCCTCTGGCTGTGGCCCTCAGATAGAACCCCCAAATAAGAGGGGTGACTGTAGGAACGGAGGAATACACCACCTTAATGTATGCAGATGACCTCCTGGTACTCCTGGAAGACATCAAGGAGGCTGCCCCCTTCCTTCTGAACTCCCTTTCACTTTTTGCTCCACTCTTGGGGTTGAGACTGAACCAGTCCAAGATGGAAATACTCCCCATGAATGACAAGTGCATCCCCAGTATGGCCGCGGTGCATGACCTAAGTTGGGAGCCATAGGGGATCTCATACCTCGGAATATGCATCACCCCAGACCTAGCCAAAATCTGGGATGTCGCCCTAAAACCCCTGATGGCCACTATCCACATGGAGCTGAACAGGTGGAAGGCCCTGCAGCTCACTCTGGCTGGCAAAATCTATGCCATAAAAATGGCCATAGCACCGAAGGTCATGTATTTCCTCTCCCACATCCCCCTGAAACTACTGCCCTGCTGGTACAAGATGCCTAATGCTATGCTGGAGTCCTTTATATGGGAGGGAAAAGAAACCACTATAGTCGAAACAAACTGAGAGCACACTGGACAGAGGGAGGGTGGGGTCTTCGCTGGTTTGAGGGGTACAAATAGGCTTTCCAGGCTACCCAAATGCTTAATTGGTTTGCAGGGCGAACACAAGCATCACCACAATGGCGTGGTATGGAACAGGTATACAGTGTGAAAAGAAACCTATCATTGCTGCTGTATAACCCTCCCCTGCAAGGGTCCCACTCTCACCACACAATAGGTCCCTTGACACAGTACTGGACACGGCTCCATAGGAGGTTAAACACAGACACGACCCCTTTATGCCTTACCCACCCCATGGGGCAGCGTCAACATCACAGTCAGCAAAAGACCTATGAGCTGGGCAAACTGGGCCAAAATGGGTCTGGAATGCCTCCAGGATGCCTACATACCAGGGACCACCGTTTTGGACTCCTTCCAGAGGTTGTGTAACAGTTGGAGCACCCCCCCCCCCCGGGATTTCTAGAAATACCTTCAACTCAGAAGTGCCATAGGGAAGTACATCCATAGGCACCACCCCACCAGACCTAACTCTCCACTCATGCAATGGCTGTCCCTTACAAAAGGCCAGACCAGTGTAATATACTCAAAGCTTCGAGCAAGTGTCCTCTCACAATCCCTGGAGGCCAAAAGTAAGTGGGAGGATGCACTCAATTGCCAGATATCAAATCAGGAGTGGAGCTCCTGTTTGAAATTGGCCCACAGGGTCTACCAAGACACCAGGAGTTTGTTAATTCAAAAAAAAAAACCTTCAGTGCTGGTACAGAACCCCAGTGGTGTTGCACAAGGCCAAGCTATCCCAGGATGAACTCTGCTGGAGATGTCAGTCTAGTAGAGGGGACCTTGCCCATATTCTGTGGCACTGTCAAAGGTCTGTGAGGTGGGAGCTGAAATAATCCAGAAAGCATTGCCCGCTGCACCTGGAATGTTGCTGTTAGGTATCTATGCACAGAGTCCCACTTACCACCAACATGAGAAAAAACTGATCACTATCCTAAGTATGCAGGTAAAGAGGCTGTTATTCAGTAAATGGAGGACTGAGGTGGTCCCTTCAATCACAAAAGTGCTAAATGCCCTGATACAGCTTGCTAACTTATCACAAATGACCCATGTGGTAGCCAACTCCCTTCTGCAATACATAGACACATGGGAACCCCTTATCACATTCCTGAAGCCTAGTGAGGGGATAGGCTGAAGGGGTCCTATTGAGTCCAGTAGGACCCCCCCTCCCAATAGCCTGCTCCCCTGCGCAAGAAGCCAGGATGGAAACAGTAGAAGCAAACAAGCATTTTACTGCAACTGAATTGTGACATTGGCATACAACTGATCTATCTGTGTTACTGGTGGAAGACTTGTTGCACCCAAATTCCTTGATGGCAAAAGGTGCTTTGTGTGTGTTTTGTTTGTGTTTTTTGCAGGCTTGACCCTAGAAGTGCCTCAAGTTTCTCTTAGCAAGGCGCCGTGGATCATCTGTTAGAGCTGATACTCCGGGCATGCACAAGTAAGCCAGATTTTTGTCCCATGGTTGCACCCTGGCTGCAAGGGACCCCCCCCACAGGTAAGATTGGGAAAGGCATGGTAATAGTTCATTACCAAGGGGGGTTAAACTTTAAGTTATGGCTAAGCCTGTAACAAAAGGCTGTATCTTTATGCTCCAGTTTAAAGTTCATATTTTTTTTTGTCTGTGTGCTATATATAATCAACCCTATTGGCATGCTCCTTCTGTATGTAATACATGGTCATGTTGTTCTTTGTACTGTGTATGTTGTTCTTGAAAATAAAAAAATCTCTAACAAAAAAAAAAACTGGTTGCAGGATAGGAGGCAAAAAGTCATAATTATTGTTAGCCAATAAACAGGGAAACAGGTGTCCAATGCAATACACTGAGGTTGGTTTTATGGCCTACATTCTTTAATATATTTCTAAGTGTCCTAGTTGTGGGTATCAGCAGCTGAATCACCTGGTTTGCTGATGACACCAAGATAGGAGTAGTTGCATCACAACAGGAAATAAATGAAATGCAGCAGGATATAGAGGGGGGGTATAGGGCATCTGCTATCTTTCACTCAATCCTTGTGGTGAAGTAAAACAAACTCTGGGCAGAGCCGATACAGTTGTGGCAAGTTCTTACCTGTCTGGGTAGCACAGCTGCAGCAGCATGGCTATCAGAGGAACGGTGAGTCGCAGAGTGGCAGTGGTGGCGACATCGGAGCACTGGTTTCAGAGCAGTGGTGGAACAGCGGTGGTTTGCCACTCACAAGATGGTGGCAGGGTGAAACTGTGCATGTGCGATACTCACACATGCACTGTTGTGCTGGAAGTTCACTCACAAACTAGTGCACCTTGGGGAGGGTGGGTGACTGTGCTGTGGAAGGGAGCTCCATCGCAGAAGACAGCACCTATGGTAGCAGCGCTGTCCTGATGTTGCTGCATCACTGTAGGAGAACACAGGGTCATGTTCCAGAGCTGACCTTCTGTTCTCCTACAGTGATAGCCAAATATCTGTGGAGCTGCTCCCAAGCAGCTGTAAAAATGACATAAAGTTTGCAGTTCATGAAGGGTGAGGTCTGTGGCAAAACCCCATGAAGCTAACCCTCGGAAAAGGGCCAACTTCACAGAGGCCAGCACTTAACCTGTCATGTCTGTTAAACAAAGTGTAGCTGTGTCTGTAAAAGTAAAATCCCTCCCCCCCCACTCTTGAAATACTTCCTTCTCTCATTCTTTCCTCTACAGTCCAAATTAAAACTAGTACCTCCCTTCCCCCAACACATATAGCAACTTGATTACATCCATGGCTCCCACAGTAAGGTGCCCCCAACCCCAACCCATTTAGGAACTCAGTTCACAGCATTCTCACAATCCTGATAATAATTATATACCTTCTTCCCCCAACCCACTTATCAGTGAACACCAAGCCCCCTTACAGTGTGCTGACTTAAAAAATAGATTAAATTTCACTCTGGAGATGGCAACTGGCAGGGCCTTCCGTACATTACTTTGGTGGGCTACCACCTCAAAGAAAGAGAGCAAAATTACACTCAAAAGATATGAGTGTGATCTAACTCTTATTTATCCAGATGAGGGTAGACCAAGGTGGGACGTGGAGAGCTCTGCTGGTTGCTGCCTCAATGGCAACTGATTTTGTATTTATATTTGCATTAATTAGTAAATTGATGCCACTTGTACTGTGCTTGTTTCATTATGTTCAAATAAATGTAACAATTTACAAATAAAAAGTTAAACAAAGTTAAATAAATGAATGAATAAATAAACAAACATACACATTTAAGCCTATTTGACTTTCCATTCATGAGGCACTAAATCTTTGCCAAAGGTTAAAATTGCAGTTTCATCTGCATACATAAAAATACTACAGGTTTACATTTAATAGGATGATTATCAAGAAGACTACATAAGGACTGTTTACTATTTACAATTTATTTATGCAGAATAGTCCAGCTAGGATTAAATATCTTGATTTTAGTGGCATCCTGCTTTTAATAGCTGTTATAGGTTGGGTGGACAGAAGCACTGAGAGGCTGAGTGACTTGCTTTGGGTCACACAGTGAGCAAGTGACTATGGTAAGATTTCAGCCTGGATCTCTATGTTCTCAGTCTTGTGCTCTAGCCACTAAACCACACTACTTATTGAAGTTTTCAATGTTTAGTGGAATGGTAAAAGCACAAATAAGAGAGGTCCTTTTTATGTTGTCTTGTGCGCACAGCACAAGCAACATTTTGTGGCAGCTTTCTGGAGTAGCAGGTTGTGGAGGTGCGGCAGTGCTGTGGCCAATGCTGCCACTACTTTTTTGGGCTTATCTCTGTGGCACCAATGAATGAGCATACTGTCTATGACAGCAGTTGAGAAGCGTGCCACCAACTTGAAAGAATTTTGCCACCACAATGAGGGAGCGCCCCATCATTGCAGGGTGTGCCTTGCCTGCTGAAACATTTCAATAAACATGGCAGCGGCTGTCGCCATCCACCTCTCACAATCCTTAGAAAGCCAACTACAGAGGTGCCCAACCCCTCTGTCTGCATGTTTATAACCCCCCCAAGATTATGTGGCACACTGGGAGCCCACCCCAGTGTGCTTCATGTGATCCAAAGCCTACTGCGTCACCATGTTCCTGCCCCCACCCCACCCCAATCCCCATTGTGTGCCACACTGCGAGCCCATTCCAGTGTGGCCAACATAACCCCAACAAAGTAATGGGTCACTCTGGAAGCCTACCCCAGTGTGCCCAACAGTTGTTTTATTTCACCTGTAAATAAAGAAAACCTTCCCGTGATGTCCATTCCTGAAAAAAAGAAAACGGTCCATGGTTGAGTCTGGCACGCCCCCATCCCCAACCCCGCGCCTACCTTCTGCACACCCCACCTCCCCATACCCCCCTCACTCCATACTTACTTCTGGAGGTCCAGCGCTGTGATATTCGCTGGAGCAGGAACACGTCTGCAGTCTTCAAAGCCAACCATGAACTGAAGAAATGCCGGTAAGCTGTACAATGGCATAAATAGGGGTGTTTCAACTTAGGTGGATATCTTGGACATTTTTTGGGCTTTTGTCTCCAAATTTTCAACATTGGGTTCTTGGGACCCTACCTCATGAAATCAGTCACTGTCATTTCATTATTCAGTCCCGAAAGGTGATTTTGCGGTCACTGCGTGGAATCACCTTTTGGGATCGATTAATGGAACAACAGTGCCACTGTTCATGAGGTGGGCTCCCAAAAAGCCTATGTTAAAAATTTGGTGAAAAAATTCCAAAAAATTACTGTTACTAGCGTGCATTGTGCAGTTTCCATGCATGCTCGTAACTTTGAGAATTATTAATATTTTCAGTCCAGATTTTCAAAATTGCCATTTTTTCACACCCCCTTATGAACAGTAGAGCTGTCATGTTTCACATCCTGCCCAAAATGTGTTTTTGCACATCTGGCACACAATGGCACGGTCACTGTGGGAAATCAACATTTGAGACAGATTAAGAAAATCACAGTGCCACTGTTCATGAGTGGAAGTCCCAAATGCTTTCATGAGGTGGGGTCACAAAAAGCCCATGTTGAAAATTTGGAGCACAAATACAAACAAACGTTTGGGGAGTTAGGGTTTCTAACTGTAACTTCCCACCCTGTAGAGTCTGACAGGCGTCAGGGGTGTGACTTTGGATTGTCAGCTGAAATGCTCATGCCATTCCACCCCCACCCTTCAGCCAGTGACAGGCATCAAGATGTGCCTTGGACTCTTCAGCCCCAAAGTTCACCCCATTCTCCTATACTGCACCCATCTCAGCGTATTTCCTTATGGAATAGGGTGAGTGTAAGGCCCGATGACCCCAGGACACACTGCGACACTTTCCAAAGTCTGCAGAGTAGGGTGAGGTGAAATGGCATGAGCATTATGGCCGACAACCCAAAGGCACACCTCAGTGCCTGTCACTCTCTGCAGGGCGGGGTGGGGTTGGCGTCTGTTCCGTACTTCACTACCATTCCTATTACGCATCTCTCTAACTCCTGCACTACCAATGCCAATGCCAGCAAGACAACATTCGGCATTGACAAATGCTTGTTATTAATTAAAACCAACACCTAAAGTGACAAGAAAATCACTTCCTGAAAACTTTTAGCAGGAAAACATATTTTTATTCAATTTAAAATGACAGAATCTGTTTTAAGAAAGATTAGCTATTTTTCAAGAGGCTTGTCTAGATCAGTTTACCTATAGCGTTATTTTATATAGGGGTGGATTTGAGTCTATAAAGTTATCCTAAAGAACAAGTCCCACACAGTCTGAATGTGTATAGTACTCCCTCATTTACTCTTTCAGAGCTTTAAGTTCACAGCCTCTCCAATTGGAATGCTGGTGCTATACTTTGGTGTTACAATTCAAAACACAAAAACAGTATTGCTCAAAAAGTTGACATTTTGTTTTCATTTGTGTTTCATGCTCCTTCAACACCATGGGAATCCAAATTAAGTACAGGTGCAGAAACATTTTCTGACTAATATTTTATTCAGGTACTACCTGGAGTTGACAACTGATGAAGGGGTCAAGACATATGCAACAATATCACTCAGAACATCATGGCAAAAAATTAAATCATGGTAGAGACCTTACCACAGAAAAACAGTTTTAGTACTTATTCAAGTTAATCAGAAATAACTGATTTTGTAGGTAAATGGATCATAAAAAAAAGATCAATTGCATTTAAATACAGCCTTCATACTCAAAACAGATGATCATAAGTCTCGCCCTGCAGAACTGGCCATGACTGCATCTAATCGAGAATGCTTCAGAGGCAACGGTCCAATCCCTGTACAACAACAGGTGGGAGAAAGTCGTCATTATTACATAACTAGTTTTGTTATAACTGTGAAAGACAGCATAACTGAGTCAGTGAAACTTGATAACCATACACTTAGAAGGTATTTTGTTTCACTGTGGTGATGCTGATTAAGAAGATGCACAGAACAAACAGTCTCATGAACATAGAGGCATGGTAATTTGTAACTTATGTTGACATCTTGAACTGATTATTTACTTAAGCCATCAAAAATACTGTTCATCCTAACAAGTGATGGCAAAAGCAGGCTCCTTTTCCATGACTTGGAAGGGTTAGGATGTCTCCAATATGAAATGCTCATTAGCGTTTTATATAGAGATAGGTAGACCTCTTCCTAACTGGATTTGGTTCAGTCTGAAATCAACTGCAACAGGGAATTAAAATGTTTCTTTATTTATTTGAAGACTGGTGACCGGGAAAGGCATACTGAACTAAGGTTCATTTTCAGATGTGACCCAAGGGAAGGGAACAGGAGATGCAAAATACAGAATACAAAATGCAAAATATATAGAACAGGCACTGTTGTCAAAATGAAGTGCAGTCAGAGAACATGAATTAAAATATGAGAAAGTGTAAATAAACAGGCAACAATATAAGACATTTCAGCCACACCAACACTGAGGTAGGAGGCAAATGCAAGGGAAGAATTCATATCGGGGACAAACATATGAGCATACAAAAATGCCAGCAGATTCAGGCCTATCAGTCTATCTAGTCTGCTCGAGTGTGCAGCACTTCACTCTTTCAGACTGCAGCTGCATCTCTCCCCTTGCCCCCCCCCATTGATTTTGGCCATGTAGCCTTCAGTCCCTCTCCCTGCCCCTCCCACACAGTTTGAACCCTCCCTCTGAAACTGTCCCACCCGCTTTTGAAGCTTCCACTGTCTGCAGTGATATCACCTCCTCTGGCAGCATGTTCCACTCTGCCACCACCGTTTCGGTGAAATAGTGTCTCCTCAGTCATTTCCCTCTTAAATCTGCCTCCTTCCAACTTCAGACTGTGCCCCCTGGTTTCCCTTCCACCTTTTAATTTAAAAATACTTCCAGTGCTCACTCTGTTCATAGCTTTCAGGTACTTGAAGATCTCAACCATATCCCCTCTCTCCCTTCTATCCTCCAGGGAATACATATTGAGCTCTCTCAGTCTCTCCCCATAAGGATTATCTACCAATCCCATGATCATTTTCATTGCCCAGCGCTGTACCCCATCCAATAGCTTCATGTCCCTTTTCAGGTAGGGGTGCCAGTACTGCATGCAGTATTCCAAGTGTGGCCTTACTAGGGAGCTGTACAGGGGCAGGATGACCTCCCCCCACCTAGAGGTAGTTCTCCTTGCGATGTACCCCACCATTCTGTTGGCCTTTGCTGCTACCTTCCTACACTGGGTTGAGTGGTTCATTTCCCCTGTCACCAGTACACCCAGATCTTTCTCCTCCTTTGACTTGTATGACTTCACTCCCCCAACCAGTAACTACTTTCAGGGTTCCTGGTTCCCAAGTGCATGACTTTGCACTTCTTGGCATTGAGCCCAAGTTGCCATGTGTTAGACCATTCCTTCAGTTTTGCCAAATCCTCCTGGAGTACTATACCACCTTTACCTCCATCAACCTCTGCACAGATCTTGGTGTCATCGGAGAAGTGACTGATCTTACCCTTTACTTCTTCTGCAATGTTGGCAATGAAAATGTTAAACAGCACTGGTCCCAGCACCAAGCCCTTTTGGACCCCACTTGTTACAGCTCTGGGCTTAGATACCTCACCCCCCATTACTTCCTTCTGCTGTCTATCCTGTAACCAGCTGCTGACCCATCTAACCAGTTCCTCCCTACTCCCAGGTTGCTCAGTTTGCTGGTCAGCGTACCATGTGGCACCGAATCAAAGGCCTTGCTGAAGTCCAGGTCTAGGATGTCCAACACATGATCCTTGTCCAGTGCCCCATCACATAACTGAAAAAGTCCGCCAGGTTCATCTGTCAGGATCTGCCAGAGACAAACCCATGCTGTCTGCCATCCTAGAGATCATTATCCTCCAAATATTTTACCAGCCTTTCCTTGAGGATAGTCTCCATTAGCTTTCCCACAATTGAGGTTAGGCTGACTGGTCTATAATTCCCTGGTTCATCCTTGGGCCCACTCTTACGGAGTGGCACCATATGTGCCACCCTCCAATCCCTGAGTATGCATCTCTTTTCCGGAGAGGTGTTGAACAGGTCCGCCAATGGCCCCACCATGACTACTGTCAACTATCTCAGTATTCTAGGATGAAGTTCATCCGGTCCAGGTCCCTTATCAACACTCAGGGACTTAAGACCATCTAACACCCTTCTGTCAGTGATTTTCCAATCAGTGATCTCCTCCCCCTATCTCCACACTTGCTTTCCCCTTAGATACAGGCCCATCCCTCTCTTTGCTGAATACTAAATAGAAGTACTTGTTGAGTATTTCTGCCCACTCTGCCCCCATTTCCACTCACCCACTGCCATTCCTGATCATAACAATCTGATCCTTACTCATTCTCTTCTCCCTCATATACCTGAAGCAATCCTTTTCACCTTCTTTGATCCCCTGGGCCAGCCTCAGTTCTCTTGATGCCTTGTCTGCCCCTACTGTTCTACTCACTTCACTGGACTTCCTCATGTATTCCACCCTGTCATCTTCCCTTTTGGATCTTTTGTAGGTTCTAAATGCAGCTCTCTTTTCCCTCACATTCTACCCTGCCTCCTTGTTCATCCAGCTCACCTTCTTGGTCCTGGATTTCTTGCTCTGGCTCTTGACACATGTCCTAGTGGCCTCAGCCAGGCCCTGCTTGATGATCTCCCAATTTTGCTCAGCGTTCATGTTCGGGTGGATGTTAGCTTTGTGCCCTTCCAGTATGCTACCCATCATGCCAATGTCTGCCCTTTTGAAATCCAGCACCTTAGTCCATATAGTGGCTACCTCCTTACCTAGATTGATTGAGAACCACACTGTGCGGTGGTTGCTTCCCTCAAGGGGATCCTCCACCCCAACATCCCTGACTTGCTTCCCATCCTCCAGCACTAGGTCCAGGATGTTCCCCTCCCTAGTTGGCTCTGGTACCTTCTGTGTCAGGAAGCTGTCCTGGAAGGCTTTCAGGAGGATCTTCTCCCTGGCACATGAGGTAGCCAGGATGCTCCAATCCACCCCCGGTGGATTAAAGTCCCCAGCCACTACAGTGTTCCCTTTGCCACTAAGCCTCTTTAACTGCTCCCCAAGCTCCCTATCAATCTTCTCATTTTGTGTCAGAGGCCTATAACCTATCCGCTGTCTAACCTTGCTACCCCATGGGTTGTAAAGTTGCACCCATATGGTCTCAACCCTGCCTTCCTCCCCCTCCTCCCTATTACACCTTATCCCTTCCCCAACATAGATGGCCACCCCACCCCTTTCCCCTTTTCAGTATCCCTCTGGTATCACTTGAAACCTGGGATGGCTAGGTCTCAGTCATGGTATTGGGTTGCCCATGTCTCAGTGATGGCAGCTATGTCCACCTCCCCTTCCACCATCAATGCCTGCAATTTCGCCATCTTGTTCCCCAGGCTCCTAGCATTTAATGATACCACAATCCATTTTGTTCTACTGCTCTCTGCACCCTTACCCTCCCCTCCATTTCCCCTTCTATTTGAATTTGGCTCTGGCCTTGCTGTGGGGCAAGGTCCAAAGGACCCCCTCTCCTGTTGAATTCCCACCACTTTGGCCCCCCTAGTTTAAATTATAATTTTCTTTGACAAACTCCCCCAACTTATGCTTCAGTACCTGAAGCATAAGTATAAATGGGAGCAGAGGGGAGGAAAGGCATTCTAGCTGATACCTCAGGGAGGCAGGGGAGGCAGTAAAGAGGAGAGGAGAGGAGAGAAGAGGGTATTGGTTCAAAAGTGATAGGACAGGATAGAAAAGTCTGTTTACCCAACAGAGGAGTGAGGATGAGGAATGGCAAAGGTGAAAGAATCCATGGTGGGAGGAGATGGCAGAGGAGATGAGAGAGAGGAGTGATGAAAGGTAAACCTGAAGGAACCCAAACAAGTATTTGGATTTGAATGAAGCACATTGGTACTGGTGATATGAGGGTACCGGAAGAACGAATAAGGAGGAATAAAGTGAGCAATGATGAGTATGAGTTGTTTGCAAAGTGGCAGAAGGAGTTGCAGAGGGTGTCCAGTCTGGTCAGGGAGGTGGAGGGTTGGTGCCATACACAACCACCATATAATCAAAGACCGGGAGCACCATTTTGGTGACAAGCTAATGGTGGACCTGTAGAGACAGACAGTCTTTGTTGCAACAAAAGGTACTAAGTTTAGGGCTGTGCCTGGCATTGGTAGCGTCAGTGTGGTCAGAGAAGTCAAGTTTGCTGTCTAGCCACACACCAAGGTATTTGAGGAATTGAACCACTTTTAGAGGGGTGCCTGCCAAGGTGGAGAAGATAGACAGAGTTGGGAGTCTGACCAATTTCTGGCTTATGTCAAAGGTCATGGACACAGTTTTTGTTGGTTTGATTTGAACCAGTGCAGAACATTGTTGATGTCCTGCTGAAGCAGACCTTCCACAGCTGAAGTGGATGGACCAGAAGTGCAGATGACTATGTCATCTGCATAGATGTGGATATCTGATTTGGCACAAGCCAAGGGGATGTCATTAAGGAAGCTGGAAATAGGATGGGCCCCAGGTTGGACCCCTGTGGGATCCCTGCCTGGATGGGAAACAGAGGTAACAGGATGCTACCAACCTGTACTGACTGAAGGTGGCCCAAGAGGTAAGACCACAAACAGTCAACAACAGGAACTGAGAGGCTAGCAGAACCCAGCTTATCCAGGAGAAGCAGGTGGAACTCTGAATCAAAAGCCCTGGCCATGGGTTACTGTGTTTGAACCACCTTTGTAAACTTGTCTGGAAGGAAAGTTAGAGGAAAACAGTTTTATGGTTGACACAGCCCTTGATAAGAAGTCAAAGACACAACAGTTGTAACAGAGGTAGTGCCAGATGGGAGAACATATAGTTATTTGAAACAGTAGTTCCAGAGAACTGTCTGGCAGTAAGTATATGAAATGACAAAAAACAGCAGTAGCTAAAAAGAATAGAATCTGCAGGCATCAGGAGCACACTCGCAGAGAAAAATACAACAGGGGTAGCAGCAGCAGTGCCAGAGACAGAGTATCAGTGCAACATTTGCTTTTAAAATCTACATTTTACCACACTTATATATGTATGTTTATCATGGATATTGTAGCAGTCACAGAAACATGGTACACAGAGAACCATGACTGGGATGTTAACATACCAGGGTACATAACCTATAGGAGAGACAGGCAGGGGAGAAGAGGGGGAGGAGTAGCTCTCTATGTAAAGGAAGGAATAAAAGCAACTGAACAAAAGAGTAAACAGGGAGGAGAGGAGGCACTGTGGGTCACCTTGGAGACTGGAAAGGGCACCACAATACGCACAGGGGTTGTGTACAGACCCCCATGTCAGGGGGGAGGGAATGGACAAGGATATGATAGAAGGCATTCTTAGAATGGCAGAGAAAGGGGAGATACTGTTGATGGGAGACCTGAACATGCCAGATGTTAACTGGAGCACATTTGCTGCAGCCACATCCAAGAGCAGGGCCATTCTTGATGCCCTACAGGTGGCAGGCCTCAGACAGCTAGTTTTGGAACCCACTCATGAGGGAGCAATCTTAGACCTCATACTCTCAAACGGGGGCAGTGAGAGGATCTCAGATCTAGAAGTGGGTTGCCATCTGGGACAAGTGACCATCAAACAGTGTGGTTCACATTAAACTCAGCTACAGAGTCACGCCATACAAAAGTGAGGGTACTGGACTTTAGGAGGGCTGACTTTGGCAAGATGGGAGAGTGCCTCAGAAAAGCACTAGCAAACAGGCTAGAAGGAGGTAAGGAGCAACAATGGGGAATCATCAGAACTGCCATCACATAGGCAACAAGCCTTTGTGTGAAGCAAATAAACAAATCAAAATGAAAGAAAAAGCCACTATGGTTCTCAAAAGAGGTGGCTGTGAAAGTCAGGAAGAAAAAGGTAGCATTCTGGAAGTATAAGGAAACACAGAAGGAGCAGGACAGACAGCAGTACCAGTAAAGGCAGAAGGAAGCAGGGAGGGAAGTCAGAATAGCAAAGGCCCAAACTGAGGAAAACATAGCCAACTCGGTTAAGAAGGGGGATAAAACCTTTTATAGGTACATCAGCGAGCGTAGAAAGACAAAGGGAGGGATAGTGAGGCTGAATAGAATGAACGGTGGGTGGGCAGAGGGGGACAGTGAAAAAGCAGGGATACTGAATGAATATTTCTGCTCAGTATTCACAAAAGAGGGGGGAAGTGCCTAATCCAATTAACAGAAGCACTCTTGATAGGGGGGTCGATCCCAGTCCTTTCACAGAAGAAAGGGTTCTGCAAGAACTCCTAAAACTGAAGGTGGACAAAGCAATGGGGCCTGATGGAATTCACCCCAGAATTCTAAAAGAATTAAGGGGGAACTAGTGAAACCACTGGCCACTCTTTTAATAAATCATGGGAGGATGGTGTGTACCCAAGGACTGGAGGAAGGCAGATGGATTCCCCTTCACAAAAGTGGGACCAAGACAGAGGCAGAAAACTACAGACCTGTCAGTCTGACCTCTATGGTAGGGAAAGTGATGGAGTCACTTCTGAAGGAAAGAATAGTTGAGTACCTAGAGGAAAGTGGGGCACAGGACCCAAGGCAGCATGGGTTCACAGCGGGAAGGTCATGTCAGATGAATCTAATAGATTTCTTTGACTGGGTGACCAAAGTAGTAGACCAGGGAGGGGCTGTGGACATGGCCTACCTAGAATTGTAAGGCATTTGATACAGTCCCACACAAAAGATTAATAGTCAAATTAACCAGCCTGGGAGTGGGTCCTAGGGTGGTAGCCTGGGTAAAACATTGGCTGGACAACAGGACACAGAAGGTAATTGTAAATGGAGTCCAATCTGAAGAAAGAGGGGTTACTAGTGGGGTACTGCAAGGTTCAGTATTGGGTCCAGTCCTTTTTAATGTCTTCATAAGTGACATTGCAGAGGGACTAGAAGGAAAAGTATGCCTCTTTGCAGATGACACAAAGATCTGCAACAGGGTTGATAGACAAGGAGGCATGGAAAGGATGAGAAGGGACTTGGCAAGGTTGGAGGAATGGTCAGAAGTATGGCAGCTAGGATTCAATGCAAAGAAGTGCAAAATAATGCACCTGGGAAACAAGAACCCAGGGGAAGAATACACAAGGGGGTAGTAACAACAACAACAAAAAAGGAAAGGGACCTGGGGGTAATCATATCAGATGACCTTAAGGTTAGCAAGCAATGTGAGAAGGCAGTAGGAGGCTGGGAGTATACTGGGATGCACAGGAGAGGCATCAGCAGCAGAAAACAGGAAGTTGTTATCCCTCTGTACAGACAGTTGGTGAGACCCCATCTGGAGAACTGTGTCCAGTTCTGGAGACCCGTCTCCAAAAAAGACATAGACAGGATAGAGGCAGTCCAGAGGGCAACTAAAATGGTGCAGGGTCTGCAAGAGAAGCCGTATGATGAGAGACTAAAGGAGCTTAATATGTATACCCTTGAGGAAAGAAGGGGGGGGACATGATAGAAACTTTTAAGTACCTCAGTGGAATCAACAAAGTCCAAGAGGGTAGCATCTTTCAGAAAAAGAGACAGTGCAAGAACAAGGGGACACAATTTAAAGATAGAGGGGTGGTTCATGGGCAATGTGAGGAAGTATTATTTCACAGTGAGGGTAGTGGATGCATGGAACAGCCTTCCTGAGGAGGTTGTGGGGTCTAAAACTGTGGGAGAATTCAAGAATGCATGGGACAGACATAAGGCAATTCTTGTGGGGGGATAGGAAGAAATAGGCTGTTGGTTAACTAGGATCTGTGGCCTATCCTGTAGGTAGGGAAATGGGCAGACTAGATGGGCCAAGCGGTCCTTATCTGCCATCAAAGTCTATTTTGTAAGTATGTTTGTGTGTATATACAGTATATATATATATATATATATATATATATATATATATATATATATATATATATATATACACACACACACAGATGTGGGATGCATGGCAGGCGGATGAAGGAAGGATGTCATGAAGAAGGGAGCTGACCAAGGGGCCAGGGGAAAAAGTAAGCAAAAAAAAAAAATCCCTGTTACGTGAGATGCGACCAAGGTGGCCCTATTTCATGAACAGGGATTTATCACGAAAAGGTTTTGACACCCTTACCTAACAGGGATTCAGCAGACAAAGGAATTTTGACAGGCCTACCTAACAGGGATTCCAAAAAGGAACACCTGTCATGAGGTGTCAAAATCCCTGTTCATGAGCTGTCAAAATCCTTGCTCATGAAATGACGACCAGATGGCCCTAAAATCCCTGTTCATGAGCTGTCAAAATCCTTGTTCGTGAAGTGTCAAAATCCCTGTTCGTGTGCCAATCCCTGTTCATGAGCTGTCAAAATCCTTGTTTGTGAGGGGACAACCAGATGGCCCTACCTCACGAACAGGGACTGGCTCATGAACAGGAATTTTGACACCTTACCAACAGGGATTCGTCTCACAAACAAGGATTTTGACAGTTCATGAACAGGGATTTTTAAAGGATGCTGTTTCTTTGCCACTTCACTGCAAAGAAACAATTAAGACTTTTTGCTTGAAATTTGCAGGGTAGAAAGGGGGTGTCCTAGAGATGTGACTTATGCTTGTTGTTTGCATCGGTTACATAGTTATGGCATTCCAAAGTTGAGAAATGTCCCATAGGATAACATTGTGGCAAACGTGGTGCCTTTCAGTGCCTATATATTGAAAATGGTTTGAGATACAGATTTTTCATTAAATGCAGCTTAGTACGCCTTTACTTTTTACAAAAGCAGGGAAATGTGGTGTTAGGGTTGAGACCCTAACACCCCTCTTCTCACCCTTTAGGTGTCCTAAGCACGCATGCAGGTTACAAGTCCATGATTACAACTGCAGCGCAATTTTTTCCAAGGTTGCTATGGTTACTGAGATATTGCACCATTTGCAGCACAAGGGTTACTTGGAATGTGTCTAGGCTTGTGCTGCATCTTTAAAATTATAGGTAGGTGGGAGTGATGCCATTATGCAGTAATGGGACTGCTGGGCCATCTATTGTGTAATACTGGGAGTGCAGGGCCCTTGGATCCTGCGATCCCACAGAGAGATGACTGTTCATTACAATGTCTGTACAGTTATGAATAGATGGGATCACAGGGCCCATAGGGTCCTGCACTCCAAAAACATGATACCATGCTCCCAAACCCATATAAGGGTAAGATTACACTTTCTCAAAAAGTAAAGAAATTCATTGCAAAAAGACTTTGTTAATGCATCAGTTAGGGTTGAAGCGACAAAAGTAGGGAAATGAGTGATTAGGGTTGAGATCTTAACGCCCCCCACCCTACCACCCCACCCAACCCCACTCTCCACAGACCAACAGGCGACAGGGTGTGCCTTGGAGTCATTGGCCCTAACTCTCACCCCATTCTCCTATACTGTACCATGTCAGCTTTCTTACACATGGAATGGGGTAAGAGTTAGGGCCGACAACCCCAAGGCACACCCTGCCACCTGCTGATCCATAGAGGGTGGGGGTGTGGTGACGTGGTAGGGAGGGGGGTGTTAGGGTCTCAACCCCGACACCTCATTTCCCTACTTTTGTCATTTCAACCCTAACTGATGCATTAATGAAGTTTTTTGCAATGAATATATATATATATATATATATATATATATATACACACACATACACACACACACACACACACACACACACATATATATATATGTAATAGATATAGCACTCTGAGGTGTGTGGTTGCGCTCTGATATCACGCGAGGCGCAGAGGCCGTACATGCAACCGCCAAAGGCGTGCATATATCAGGCAGCGACTGCACACCTCAGAGTGGTATATCTATCTTATAAAATGTAAAATTGTTTTGGAGGGGGGTAAAGTGCAGGTGTGCAGTCGCGCCTGATATATGCACGGTCATGTGATGTGTTTGTCCAGTGCTGTTGGTGCTGATGACCATGATTGTCTCAAGCATTTTATAAATATATATATATATATATATACACAATAGGGGTGAGTGGTAAATGAGTGAGATAAAACAGTGTATCATCCACTGTAGTGTGATATTTTTACACTCTGCTCTACTGTGATGATATCAACCATTTACACACACAGGTCACAAAAGGTCATCACTCTAGGCAGCTTTCCCCTCAGCATGCAAGAAACACCTGTGCTGTTACCATAGACACAAATGCAGAACTACTTCAGAGGTCTCACTGCTGCCTACAGCTAACTCAGTGAGCATTACAAAACACACCTATGCCCCCAAACTTCCAGCTCATTACTGTGATACTGTCAGATTGACTGCAGACAGAATCCTAAAGAGCAAAATTTCACAAAACACTCTGCCTGCAGCTAACTTAATTACCACTGAAAAGAGTATCAGCTGTTCTGACACTCTGCCTCTCAGCCCATTACAATTACTGTGATGCTCTCAGCTTCACTGCAGCCAGACTTCTAAACAATATAGCTTCACAAAAGAATGTTTCTCACTCCTACCTAAAATTAACTCATTTAGCATTGCAAAACACACTCATGTGTCTCCCAGAGTTTATAACACTGCCAGCCCTTTCAGAAAAGAAAAGCTCACACACAGAATGAGCAAACACATACAGTAAACAGGAACAGAACACAAGACAGCATAACAAAACTTCTAAAACTCTTGGCCCTATTGTATATATCGAATACATGATGGGCAGATCATGTGCTATGGCAAATATTGTCAGTCCTTCATTGTGAGCTCTGGCTATCTCATTCATGCCTTCGGCACTCGTGAGATATCCAGAGCTCACTCTGCAGGAGTGACAATATTTGCCAAATCACACTCATGCCCATCATGTATCCCCTATATATATATATATATATATGTATAGGATGTGACATGGCTTGACTGAAGATGTCATATTTATCTTCACGAGAGGCCAATGATATCATGATATCTCATGAGTGGTGAAGCCACGAGTGAGATATCTTGATGTCATTGGCCTCGCGAGAAGATAAATATGATATCGTCAGTCAGGCCACGTCATGTTCTGTTTATACATACATATGTTTGGGGGCCACATGCAACACAATTTCCTATATATGCCACCAGCACAACAGATGAGATTGAGTTGGAAAAAAAATATGTAGCTCTTCCTGCCAGTTTAAGGTGTTTAATAGATATTTATTATTTTATTCATTTGTTTATTGTATTGTTTCATTCTGTTGTTCATTTTGCCATTATTTTGATATAGATAACAATTTAAAAGCATATCTGGTTGATCCTGCCACTCTGTGTTCAGTAACTCAAAATAGAACTTTCACTTCCCCCCTCGAATTGTAGCATGACTGAGCGTATAAACGAAGACCGAGAATGAACTCCTAGAGATGTACACTGCAACATTCAGTGTTTGAAAAAGTACCAAAAAGTGTTTTTTTTCTGAAAATATCTTAATTCTTTACGAAGAAGCTGTCAAGAATACTGAGAGCCAGGAGAGTGCCAGGAGCGAGTCAGCAGCTTTAGAACAGCGGAAGAAAATGGGAGCGAGCATTGCTATAGTAACACTCACTCACATTTCCTTTTGCTGTTCTGAAGCTGCTGCTAGCTCACTCTCCTGGATCTCAGTATTCTTGTCAGCTTCTTTGTAAAGAATTAAGGTAATTTCAGAAAAAAAAAACACTTTTTGGTACTTTTTCAAACACTGACTTTTGCAGTGTACATCTCTGGGAGCTCATTCTCGGTCTTCGTTTATATGCTCGGTCATGCTACAATTCGAGGGGGGAAAGAAAAAAATTCTATTTTGATTTACCAAACACAGAGTGGCAGGATTAACCAGATAGGCTTTTAAATTATTATCTATTTAAAAATAGTGGCAGGATCAACCAGATGTAATGGGTGTGTGCTTCACTTGGGGAGGGGGATAGTCCTAGACTTTAGCAGTGCAATTAAAAGTGAAATGACTTCACTTTTGTTTCAATGATGTACAGGAACATACAGATATCTCCATGATGTATAGGAACATGGAGATATCACTATGACGTATAGGAACATGGAGATACCAGTGACATCTCCACTGACTGCCTGAGATACAACTTTTTATCTGTATATTTATCCCCAAACATATGTTGTATAAATATAAATATATGTAGATATATATATATATATATATATATATATATATATGTATATATATATTCATTGCAAAAACTCTGTTAATGCATCAGTTAGGGTTTCTATTACAGCGACGAATGTCTGGAAATTCGGTGTAGGGTTATCAACCTAACACCCCACCCCTCCTCCACCCACCCCTACACAGAACCAACAGATGTCAGGGTGCACCTTGGGGTCATTGGCCCTAACTCTCACCCAGTTCCATGTGTAAACAAGCTGAGATGGTATAGTACAGGAGATGTCCCCAGGGCACACCCACAACACCTGTCAGTGTGTGCAGAATGTGGTTGGGGTGGGTGAGCATTGTAGATGACAACCCCAAGGCAGACAATGGTTGGGGATGGTGGTTTCCAACCCTAACACCACATTTCCCTACTTTTGTTGCTATAGTGACAACCCAAACTGATGCATTAACAAAGTTTATTGCACTGAATTTCTCTGCTTTTTTTGAACACATCCTGAAAACTCATAATCTTGACCAAACTAGAATATTAAGCAATGTACAAGCCAAGGAAATCCATAACAGCTAGCTTGACACATTCAATATACTTTGAGAACACAATTGAAAATTACTGTTGACTCCACATTCTGTGATATCAATCAATCAATCAATCAATCAATCAATCAAGTCTTTATTTAACCAGGCGTTCATCGTTGAGCAGAAGCTCATTTGCAAGATGGACCTGGGTGGAGCATGAACAATTGTATATACAGGTCAACACAGGTATTTACAAGGCAATACAGATAATACTCTTTACAGAGAGGAAGAAAAAGAAGTTCATATGTACATAGAATTATACAGCTATTGTACAGATTACACGGTATTTACATACATAGAAGTGTCTATAGGATGATAAAGCAGGTTATCTAAGGTTGCAGGAGGAAGTAACAGAAGAAAAAAATAAAAATAAAAATATACACCAGGTAGAGGTGAAGGTAGGGGGGAAGAGAGGGAGGGAAGTAGAGGGAGAAAGGCTAGGAGGGCACGGTGCACAGAAAGGAGTTGATAAAGCTGGATGTAGAAAAGGTGGATGGAGAAAAGGAGTATGTGTGAGCCCCGGGATTGAATGCTATAAAGTACGGGCATGGTAGGATGTCACAAACCCAGGGTAGTGAGCCCCTATCCAAGGTTGGGAAAGGAAGAATAAGGGATGGATGGGCCTAGTGTTGATAAGATGGGGGAAGAGAGAACAATTAGGCTGGTGAGGAGCAAGCTGGGGGGGTCAATACTTAAAATTGGGTCTAGGCGTGGCTATATACCAGTGCAGACACCGGTACTGGGTCTGAGTGGGTGAAGCAGTTACATACTTCTCTGATTGTATGGAAATAAAGCATCTTGAAAGCATTTATACTGATTAGAGTGCTTAATTTGAGGGTTTTTTGTAGATCGTTCCATAAGGTAGGTAGCACGAAGCTTATGGCTGCCCTGCTGGCGGATTTTGCTTTGGGTACTTTAAGTGAATAGCTGAGTAACTTCTTAGCCGTATTTCCCAATTATACTCAGGGAAGACAGCAGGAGATATAGTAAGGCAGCTTATTAGAGATGGCTCTATAGGTCCAGAGGCGGCGTTTCTGTGGCACCTGAACTTAGTGATGTCCATCCCACTGCCCATATAGGGTGCAGTGATGTGTGTCAGAGAGAGTCCCGTTATAAACCTCAGTGCTTCTGATGGTAGAGTGTGTCCAGTTTAGCCATGGTAAGAGTTGGGGCATTGGCTGTAGAGGAAGTCAGCGTAATCAACCAATGATAGGAAATGGATTGGACCAATTGTTTCTTGACATCTCTGGTGAGAAATTGGCTGATTCTAAAAAACAGTCCAAGCCTTTGCCGAAGTCATTTTAGCAAGTCCTCGATATGTTCAATGAAGGAGAGTCTTTGGTCTATCCAAACTCCCAGATACTTGAATTTTGTAACAAATTCTAGTTTTTCACCTAGAACTGTGGTAATTTGGGGAACTGTCCCACTGGACACAGGGTTAGCTGTACGGATAAAAGAAGAAAGGACCATCGCTTTAGTTTTTTTGGCATTAAGGAGTAGCTTTTTTTGGAGGAGTTGGCTTTGCAAAAGGTTGAATTCTGACTGTAGGTCATTGCAGGCAGCTTCAGGTGTTGGGCGACTCACATAGAGAACTGTATCATCTGCAAACAGATGGATGTTGGCTTCTTTTATTCAGTAGTCGATGTTATTAATATGATATAACAGTGTGATGCAAGAAGAAGCTGTCATAATATAAAGAAATACACACACCACCAGTTATTTCGAAGGAAACTCAGAATTTCAGGTAGTGAAAGGAACAATATGCAGTGCCTTATAAAGATAATATAAATGCATATGTACTTTCATTCCTTCTTTATTTTACAATAGTAATCGTATCCTTTTTTAATGAAAGTGTCTTATTTGTACCTCAAGTAGCACCACCTCATTTTACTTATCGCTGCATACCAAACTTGTGCATGGAATAAATATCTAATGTCAAAGGATTCATCTTCATGTCAGGTAAGCATCAAGTATGCTGTAAACATATGTAAACTGTAATATTGTCCTTTAAACTCTTTTCTTGTGTTTGTATGTTTTTTATTCTTGTTTCTGAAAGTACACTACCATAAAAGCACCACAAGAAAAGGACTGTACAACAGACTAGTGGTGGCTCAGAGGATAACATCATTGTATAGTTACATATGTTTTTCAAGCCAGTGGTCCATGATTTGATACTATCGTGCATCAACCTTTTAACGCTCTTAAAAATAGTTTAGCCAAGTTCTCTTGATCAATTAATGGTTCCACAGTATGTTAACCTCTTTATGGCTGACTTGGAGGAGGATTTTTTTAAGGCAGTATCCCCACAAACCACTAGCTTATTTCCGTTACATTGATGATTTGTTTATCATCTGGACGGAAGGCACAGATGCACTCAAAGATTTTCATCACAAACTTAATAATCTCCACCCTACCATAAAGCTTACCCTGGAGTACTCTACCACCAAGGTTAACTTTCTGGACACCACAGTCATCATTAAGGATGGAACCTTACATACATGTATTTACAGGAAGCCAACAGACAGACAGAGATACCTGCACAAGAAAAGTAACCACCCAAACCATACAAAAAAATCTGTCATATACAGTCAAGCACTCCGTTGTCACCGTATTTGTTCAAATGAGGATGACAGAGATACACATTTGGCTATGTTGAAAAACACCTTTATTGAGCAGGGACACTTTTCCAAGGAAATTAACAGGATAACAGAATGGGCAACGCAAGTACCAAGACAACAACTACTTCAATGTAAAGAAAAGACAGCTACAGACAGAATACCCTTGGTAGTCACATATCATCCAGACCTTGAACGTCTGCGTAAGATTATTAAAGATCTCCACCCAATATTTAGTGAGGATGAAACCCTTAATTGTATTTTTAAGGAACTCCCACTACTATCTTTTAAACAACCACCAAATTTATCCAGCCTAATTATTAGGAGCAAACTTTCACCAGAACAGAATACCATGTCACACAATGGCACACGACCCTGCAATCAACGCCTCTGTAAGACTTGTGGGCTCATTTCTACCTCGGACTGTGTGGTTACATCACAAAACAGACAATTCCAGGTGCATGGGAGTTACACATGCATGTCACGACATGTTGTTTATTTCATTCAATTAGAGATGTCCACAAACAAGTTATGTTGGAGACACGCCAACAGCTCCGGACTAGGATGAACTCACAGACATACTATTACAGCAAGGAAGACTGAAAACCAGTGGGCACCACTCTCCCAGCCTGACCACTCAATCTCAGATCGTCAGTAATGGTCTTAAAAGGAATCTCAAAACACACAACAGAGATGAGCTTTTGAGATTAAACTTATTTACATCTCAATATGGTAGCAGATGGGATGAACGTTGATCTTGGCTTTATGGGACACTACAGAAACTAACATCCACAGACCTTTTCTTCTTCAAACTGACATATTATAGGACTTCAGCATGTGGAGATGTGGAGTGCGTGTGTGTATGTATGTGTGTGGGTATGTGTTGTGAGGTATGTGGATATAACAAATGTGGGCTTGCTGTCACTTTGAGGTAAGTCTCTATTTAGATATATGGAGTTATAATGTGTTACTATTCTTATTTCACACACATAATGAATATTAATTCCTCCTTACTTTTTATCTTTGCCTGGGGGTTGATTCCATTGCACCATATTCAGATTACCTAGCCTGCTAGTGTACATACAGGAGTGTTATCATATACTGTTACATATAACTTTTGTAACTCTGTACATATTGGGGTGCGTGATCTCATTTGCATGGGGGTCCTGCACAGATCTTTTTACATTAGGCTAATATTGTAGTATACTTTATATTTACTTCTAGTTACCGTATCCTGGGGAGGGTGGCAGGTTTATTTCATGGTAGTTCTATCTAGTATCCTTGGAAATGTTACTATGCAGATAGTAGTACAGTTAAATAGTGTTACATTTTTGCTCTGTAGGTATTAGGAGACATAAGCCCTTTTAGTCAGGATTTCATGACAAGTTGAATTCCTTTGGGGAACAATTGCAGTGACTGAAGTTAATATAGGTTCACTAGGAGAGAGAGAGAGTGTGTGTGTGTGTGTGTGTGTGTGTGTGTGAGAGAGAGAGAGAGAGAGAGAGAGAGAGACAACATCTCCTTTAAGCTATGTATCTCCCCCCACCCACATTATGGTGATGTGGGGTGGGTTAGGTTGTATTGTTTGTATGAAGAGGAGGAGAGAAATTACATTTTTATCACTTGTTCAGATTCCTTAGACACTTGTGGTACATCAAGTTGTTACATTCTCAGTATATATTGACATCAGTACATATCAGGCTACATGGTCTTAATTCCTTGAGGTTCCTCGACTAGAGTTTTTTTGTTTGACACTAATGTTATCAATTTATATTTAAATTATCATTTATATAGTCCTAAGGTTTTTGAAATTTCTTGGGCCTTATATCTAGCTTGAGAATACAGCTGGGTGATAGGTCCAGCTAGGTTTTACACATCACACAGTGTGCACTGATGTTTTTAAGACAACTTTACTGGTAAATTCTTGTCTATAATGCAAACATTGAAACTTCATGAGCCCTATAACAATCTTAGTTTGTCTTTAATCTGGGTGGGGGTTGCCTTTCAGTAATCACATCCTTATACTAACTGTGACACTCATAGCTTGATTTAGGAGTTATCTGCTTCAGCAGTGTTATCTTATGTCAATTAAATTTATATGCAGTAGGATTCTTTGTATGTGTGTTCCACCAAGTACGTCTGACCCAAGGTTCTTTCTGGCTGAAGACAGTATGGTACTGTTAAACTTCTGTGACATCATCTTCTGTTTGTTTTTTTTTAATGAGTATTTTAAACCAATGGGGATTTTTTTCTGTTTTTCTCTGTATTATCTAGCTGTTATAAGTATTGCATTTTCTAAACAACTGCCATGAGCTTCTGAAGAAGGACTGGTTGGTCCGAAAGCTAGAGCACTTTGTTCTTGTTGTTACATCTATGTTGGTCCATTAAAAGGTATAAAATCATTTGCTTCTGGATCTTGATCAATTAAGGAATTCTTTTTATCTGCAAAAGAAGAAAAAACAAGAAAACACTTTTTTTCCACACACCACCACCAAAACACTTCCTTTCCCATATCACAATTCACTCAGGGTGCAGTAGTGTGCAACAAAACATGTGCCATATGAAAACAAGGTTGTTTTCACACTGAGTTCATTTTTGTAATCAGTTGTTTTCGCACTCAGCTTATTTTCTATATCACATGTTCACATATTCGCACACCTACCATGCTCATGCAATGAACTAACTGACCTCGCTGATGAGTACAGGAGAACCACTGTTGTAAATGTCCTTCCCCTCTGTAAGAACCACTACATATGCAAAAGAACGGGTTTCGAAACCACGCTCTTAAAAAATATTTTAGCCCAGTTCTGTTGTGAAAAAACCAAAAATAGAAAACTCCTTTTTGTGTGTCCACAGAGCAGAACCAAAACACTTACGTTCCCATACCATAGTTCACATCGGGTACAGTAGTTTGCAACAAAACTAAGGACAACAAGCAAGAGTGGAGACAGTGGCAGTAGCGGCCAGCTTCTCCAGTGTTTTGGGGGGACATGACATATTTTAGTTTCCCACACAGCACAATGCAATGTAGTTTCGAAATCACATGGTGACATATTGTCGCACCTACCATGGTCATCCAGTGAGGTCACTGATGTCATTCATGACTAGAGGAGAAGCACTGTTGTTAAAGTTCTTCCCCTGTTGTATAGGGGATTCTATGCAGCACGGAAGATGCAAAGAAGCGGGGTTTGAAACCACGGTCTGAAAAATGTTTTAAACACCCTCTCTTTTTCAGTTAAGGAATATTTTTATCTGCCCAAAAAATAAGAAAAAACTCTTTTTCTTTTACACAGACCACAACCAAAATACTTAATTTCCCATGAAATTAAGAGAACCCTGGACTGAAGGGACTGTTGAGAAAGATAAGGATGAAGGGAGCGGGAGCAAGGGAAAAGGCAGGGAGGGAGAAGGCAAGGAGGGAGACAGTATAGACAAACATCAGTGCAAACACTCACACCACACTCTCCTGTGTCCCACAGAACTGATGAGGAGATGCTATATAGGTTCTGCAGATTTTGACATATGAAATTACTGCAATTTCCCTAACAGATTTTTTTGTTTTGAATTTAGCTTGTATCTGCACTGATATTTGTGGAGGCTGTCTCCATCCTCACTTTCTTCCTCCTTGCCTTTTCCCTTGCTCCTGCTTCCTCCATCCTCACCTTTTTCCACGGTCCCTTCAGTCCAGGGAAGGACATTTACAACAGTGGCTCTCCTGTACTCATCGACAAGGTCAGTGAGTTCATTGCATGAGCATGGTAAGTGCGAGAATGTGTGACCATGTGATTTCAAAAATAAACTGAGTGCGAAAACAACAAATTTAGAAAATGAACTCAGTGCGAAAACAACCTTGTTTTCATACAGCACACTTAACTTTCCCCCATAGGAAATAATGGGAAAGTAAAACTTTGATCGCTTTTGAAGGCTTGAATATTTTTTCACCAAATCTTCAAAAGGCACATCTGTGACCCAAATTCTTTCTACCCTAAAAATTTCAGACACCAACACAAAGCCATTTCTGAGAAATGGCTGTAGAAAGAAATGTTGAAAACAGGTAAATTAAGGATTGTGTGACCCTGAGCTTAACTTCCCTGTGCTCCCAGGTCACTCCTGTAAAAAAGCTTTCAGCTTAGTGTGCTACTCCTGGTTAAACAACTAAATAAAAAAAATAAATAAAAAGGATGATTTCAGAGTTTCTATCTCAAAAACCACACAATGGATTCACTTAAACTTTGGAACATCAACAGACCTACCTCTACACATTACACACGCCATATGTCATGCACATCTGTTGAACAGTACCAAAGTTATGAAGATTCACAAATTTTGGTTCAACATAGAACTATGCACCCAACCCTAACTATACTGAGCTACCGTGCTAGTCATATATATATATATATATATATATATATATATATATGTGTGTGTGTGTGTGTGTGTATATATATATATATATATATATATATATATATATTTATATATATATATATATGTTTGAAGTTCACCAGGATCAAGCCCAACTCTGCAGAATTCTGCAGTACAGTTACTGCAGGGAACAATGCAAATTCAATGGGAGTTCATCCCTTTTCTCATCCAGGGAAACTGTGATGCTGAGCTTGATCCTAGCGGGCTTCACTGTACATATTTATGCCATACTTGTGAGTGTATAAAAGGGCAAATATGAAAGTTACTCTTGCTTCCTAAGGACCTGGAGTAAGAATATCAAAAGAGTCACACTCTAGGTCCAAATATACCTATAGTAGGTTCAGTAGCAGTACTAACTGTATTCAAATGCAAATAAATTTAAAATGATAAATGATAGCATGGTACTGTCAGCACACAATTTATTTAGCACAAAAATATCTACAAAATGAGTGGTGTTTCATTTTTAACTGCACTTTATTTTTTTCATAATTAGCAAAAAAAGCCAGCAGAAAATTCAATTTATTTTCTTTGTTTTTGACAAACAAATGTAATTAACTTTAAAACAAAAATATGGTAGCATGGTACTGTGAGCATGAAATTTGTTCACCAGAAAATATCCTCAAAATGAGGGGCGTTTCATTTATAGATACCTTTTAGTTTTTTTTATTTCATAATTAACAAAAAGCAGTAAAAAAAGTCAATTTTGTTTTTCACTTTTGGCAACAAACAATGCAAATAACTTTAAAATGAAAAATGATAGCATGGTACTTGGAGCACAAAATTGTTCAGCATAAAAATATCTACAAAATGGTGGTGTTTCATTTATAGATCCATTTTAGATTTTTTATCAGCAAAAAATGGCAGGAAAGAAAAAAATGAATCACTGTAGTAGCCTTGTTTCTTCCAAAGGATTCTTAAACATGATTAACTAATGCAATCAGCCTCCTGTGTTGAACTGACCTGGAGAGAGTGGAACATATGCAAATGATGGAACATCAATTGGCTTGTGCCACCATTCAAACTGCTGCCCCTACCAATTGCTGCATTCTATAATGCTCAGATTTATAAGAAGCCTGCGGGGTAAGACCTACTTACTAGCTATCCTAATCATAATAACAACCCAAAAATGCCCTATAAAATTTTCCATACATAAACAGGGTACAGGTAGTAAACATATTTCAGAGAAAACTCTGCACAAGGAAAAGGGGTCATGATATGAGGGTGAAGCGTGGAAGGCTCAGGGGTAATGTTAGGAAGTACTTTTTCATTCAAAGGGTGGTGGTGCCATGGAACAGCCTTCCAGCAGAAGTGGTTGGTGTGAAAACAATACAGGGGTTCAAGAGTACATGGGATAGATATAAGGGTACCCTGGAGATGTGCAGAGCAGGAGAGCAGCAGATCAAATTGGATCTGGGGCTGCAGCAGTGAGTAGGGAAATGGGCAGACTAGGTGGGCTGTATGGTCCTTATCTGCAGACATATTCTATGTTTCTATATGTTTATGTTTCTATAAGAGTCCCATAGGACCAAAGAAAGGGAACAACAACAACCCTCTGGTTTTAAAGTTTGTTAACACAACTAGGGTATAAACCCCAATAACAAAGTGAAATACAGCTGGAATGCAGGGCCAAACTGGTTCTGGAAGGGGAGGCGGGGGGAGATTTAATCATACTGAAGAATCCCTTAGAAGAAACAAGATTACTATGGTGAGTAATTTTTTCTTCTAACCCCAGAAATTCTTCAGTATGATTAACTAAGGCAGACTACGAAGCAGTACCTTTGGAGGAGGGTACAGAACCTATTTGTGCCTCCCCCTGTTGAGGAAGGATAGGAAATGACTCCCCTGGGCCCCTTACTCTTTGCTCTTCTCTCCAACCAGGGCTGTTGCCTCCTTGTTTTTTTCCTGCATTCACTCGCTCTATCACCTTCCCTGCTGCCCCTCCCCTACTGCTCTATCTTTTCCCTACTACTACTAGCAGATGATGTTGAAAGAAACCCTGGCCCCACAAATATCCCTATTGCCTACTCCAACGATGCTCAGGCTACCTCCTCTGGGCTAAAAGTTGCAAATATAAATATATGCAGCCTCCCATCCAAATTCTTTTATCTAGAAACCTGGACATCCCAGTACAAGCCACACATCCTCGGTCTCATGGAAACCTGGCTGAAACCATGTATCCCTGATGCCATGTACCAACTGCTGGGTTACACAATGATACGTTACAATTGACCTGGTAAAAAGAAGGGTGGTGGAGTGGTTATATTCTTTAGGGAACCCCTCTCAGCCACCAATGTCCTCTGCTTTGACCTCGCATCCCCCTGCAAGTGGCTCATTGCAGAACTAACCCATGTTTTTCAAAAAAAATCCACATGGGGTGCTGCTACAACTCTCCAGTTGAGGGCATCCCTGGTTTAAGGAACCTCCTGGCCAGACTGGGACAACTCTCTCCTTCCAGGGACACTATTCTCCTCAGCAGCTTCAACCTTAATTATTAAGTGCCCAGGAACCTGACTACTCCAGTCTGCTAAAGCAGCACAACCTAGTGCAAACCATCTCCATCCCCACCAGACACAACACCCAGACACAAAACCACTCTTTTCTTGACTGGGTGGCTACTGGCTACTAATAGAGAGGACAAGGTACTTCAGGCAGAGACCTTGTCAGACTCAATCAGCAATCAATCCCCTACATACATAATCTGGTCCACCAAGACCAAATGCCCACCCCCAAATACCTGTCTTTCAGAAACTTCAACTGTCCTGACACCAACAGCCTCCTTGAGGAAGTCCGAGCGGTGAATTGGACAGCTCTTTACTCACTCACAGGTGTGGCATCTGCAGTTGGTTTCTTCGTGGATGCCCTCCTCCTGATCCAGGACCTGCACTTCCCACTCACTACCCATAGAGTGAGAGGTGGTGGTACTCACTGGATCTCCAAAGAACTTCTGGTACAGATGAAGAGAGGGATAGAAAGTGGGTTGCTTGTAAAATGTCCCCTTCCCTCTGGAATGATTACAGGCACCTGCGTAACATATGCAAGCAGTCTGCCAAGTCCCAGAAATGGAAATACTACTGCAACTTGTGAAGTGACAACCTTAGAAACCCCCATTGCTTTTGGGCCTCCATTGGTTCCTTGCTTAATCCGCAGACCCACAGCCCCGGCTTTCAACTTAGCTCCCCCTCAGGCCCTTTGACTAATCCCTCAGAGGTGACCCAGCTTTCAACATAAAATTTGAGGACCTAACTGCCCACCTCAGTAAGCTACCTACCCATCAACCACCTAGTCCTGGTGGCCAGCCCAATTACTTCTCTCCTACTGGTACTCCCTCCCCCCTTTTCTTTCTACTTCAGGGCCATATCCCACAGGGAAACTATAAAACTTATTAAGAGCCTCCCCAGCAGGGGCAGCCCTGCTAGTGATGGTCACTTCCCCTCATTTCTTAAGCTCATTTCCCCACCATCTCCAAACCCCTCACCTTTATCTTCAACTTGGCATTGTCCTCAACCATGCTCAATTTTATTTTTTTTATTTTATTTAAACATTTGGTAACTGGGAAAAGCACGTTGAGACGATGTTCAATTCCAGGTGCGACCCGGGGGAAAGGAGCAGTGGAAATACAGACAATAAATGCAGATAATTAGTCAGCAGAACAATAGCAGCTAATTACAATCAATATAATACAGCAGAGAGAGTAAATACATGACATGATGAATCTCTAGAGGTGAACTATACAATAGTAAGTGCTCTACATAATGAATCTTTAATAAGTGCTGGGGAGGAATTGTAGGAAGGTAAAGTCAGTAGAAGTTGTGGGTTTAGCTCAGTTGCGGCAGTGACATAAAGGTGGAGGAAGGAGATGTAGCTGTTGCTTGCAGCTAGAGTGAGAGAATGAATTTCTGATAGCAGGGGTAAGTTTGTTCCACAAGTAAGGAAGCCGGTAGGAGAAAGCAGCTTTGCCTACTGCAGAAGATGGTTGGAGCCGGGTGAAGGATCTTTCATTTCTGTGCCTGAGTTTTTAGGGGGATAGGGAGTTTGAGGATAGACAGTCCTCAAGATAGGAGGGGAGCAAGTTAAACCAGTACTTAGATATAAGGTTGAGGGCATGTGTACAGTGCCTGTGAGAGAAGGGGCTTAGTCTGAGGAAGGAGTAAAGATTGCAGTGGGGGTTCATGGGGGGAGTTTGTAGTGAAGCAACAAAATGAGTTTAGCAGAGTAATCAGCCTGGCAAGGGTGGTTACAGGGGCAGAGCTGTAAACCACATCCGCATAATCTAGTATCGGGAAGATCATTTTAGAGACAATTTCACATCTGGCAGGTAATAGGAGAGAGTCCCTGTTCCGGTATAGCATGCCAAGTTTGGGGCACAGCTTGGAGATGATAGATTCAATGTGAGCTGAAAAGACAGGTGGGGGTTCAACCAAACACCCAGGTACTTGTATCTGGTGACTTGGTCAAGTGGGACACCATCGAGAGAGGTGACGGGGGGGTGGAGGTAGTACAGCTAAGTTTCTGGGTAGAGCCGAAAACCATGGAAACAGTTTTGGTGGTGTTTAATTTCAGTTGGTTTTGGCTGAACCAGCACTGAATGTTGTTGACGTCACTTTGTAGGGTAGCTTGGACTTCAAGCAGGTTGGCACCGAAGGTAAAGAGGATGGTGTTGTCTGCATACATGTGTATTGATGAACTGGTGCAGGAGGAGGGAAGGTCATTAATGAAGAGGAAGAAGAGGATGGGACCGAGAAAAGAGCCTTGAGGGTTGCCGCCAGGCTAGGGATAGGGGGGATGTGGTATCAGCAATTCTAACAGATTGAAATCTGGTGGATAGATAAGACTGAAACCACCTTACAGTGATGGTGACAAGTCCAGCTGCCTCAAGGTTCTGCAGGAGAAGAGGGTGGGATACGGAGTCAAATGCCTTTGCTAAATCGACAAATACAGCTGCTGTAAGGAAGCCTTGGTTGGAGGCAGTTTAGATATGGTTGGTGACACGCAGGAGGGAGGAAATTGTGGAATGGTGTTTCCTGAAGCCAGACTGATGGGGTAAGAGGATGTTGTTTGTTGCAAGGTAGTCAGCTAGCCGGGTGTGGGCCAAGGATTCTTGTAGTTTGGCTAGGGCTGGGAGGAGCGAGATGGGCTTAAAATTGCTTGGCAAGGAGGGGTCACTGCCTTTGTGAATGGGAGTTATGTAAGCCAATTTCCCAGATTGTGAAACTATTCCTGTGGAAAATGAGAGGTTAAGGAGATGTGTAAGAGGCTTGGTGATTGCAGGAGCTTGGGATGAATCCCATCCAGGCTGGTCTTTGCAGGGTTAAGCATGTGTAGGGATTTCCATACCTCGTGTACAGTAAGGGGGTTGAACTTGAAGTCTTTGCTAAGGTGAGGTGGTGGTGGGACTGGGGAAGGGGGGGATCCCAGTGGTATGGCACAGGAAGTGAAAAACTGGTTGAGGATTTCAGAGGTGCTGGTAGGATCAGTGACTGTTTAGCCATGAAGTTTGAAGGTGGGGTGCAGGGCTAGGCTGGTGGGTCAAGGAGTGTGTGCACAACTTTCCAGAATTGAGGGGGCTTAGCATGCGAGAGATGCAACCTAAAGTAGTTTGCCTTTGCTTTTCTTATGGTCTTGGTGCAGGCATTATGTAGGGTGTTACTGGAAAAATGCCAAGGTTGTGCAGATATTTAAGGCTGGGGATCCCTATCTCCAGACAACTATAGGCTCATCTCCATTCTTCCCCACCTGAGCAAACTCATGGATCTCCTCATGAAGCCTTAACAAGAAGGCGAAGTGTTGGCACCGAACTGAGTGTACTGGCAGTGACTATTCTACTTAGAGCGTGTTGCTCAAAATAAATTTTAATTTTTGTGCAAGAATTACTGCATCACATAAGTTTCTTCTTGGAGTGCACACTATACTTGGAACTTTTGCTGTTTCAGGCTGGTAGCCCGCTAGTCTGCACCCACCTGCTATTTTGTGTGCAGGAGCTCCTCCGTGGAAACTTTGTAATCCTGGAGAAAATTGTCTACTTCCAGCTCTCCAAACACATTGGGAAATATAACCTGCTGCGCTCTCAACAACATGGGTTCTGAAAATACCACAGCACCACATCAGCCTTGGCCCACTTCACCAACCATGTCCTTAGGAACATGGACTTGGGGAAGGCAACAGGTGCCATATTTGAGGACCTGACAAAGGCCTTTGACCTTGTCGACCACTTCCTTCTCCATGTCAAACTCCTCCACTATGGCTGCTCTACTGAGTCCTTATCATGGTTCTGGAGTTATCTCACGGGTAGATCCCAGTCTGTGAACACTGGTTCAGCCTCCTCCCTGGCCTTGTCTGTCTCCACGGGGGGCTGCCAGGGCTCTATCCTGGGACCCCTGCTGTTTTCCATCATTGTAAACTCCCTTCCAGCTGAAAGCCTCTCTTGTGAGACACTACTGTACACTGATGATCTCGTCCTCTTCCACAGTGACAAGCCCTGGTGAACATATCCTCCATACTAACCCAAAACTATGGTGCAGTTCACAGCTGCTTTCTGTCGAACAGACTTTTGGTAAATGGAAAAAAAACAAAACAAATCAATGCTCCTCAGGTCCACATCTTACATCTTTAACATCACCAAATCTAATTCCTCCCTCTCAGTGCTCACACCTGAAGGCCCCCCTGCAGAATATTTCCTGCTTTAAATACTTGGGTGTAACCCTAGACCCCTCCCTTTCATTCACAGAATACATGAACAACATTGTGCATAGAGTCAACCAGAAACTTGGAGCAGCCTTTTGGCTAAAACACTACCTGACCACTGAGGTGCACTTAGCAATTGCCCAAGGCAACCTTCTCCCCCTCAAAGACTACTGCTCCTCCATTTACTCTCATGTGTCCTCTGCCCCATGCTCCAGGCTTAACAGTCTATAACAGTATCTACTGGTTTGCACTCCTGTCACCCTACTCTACACATCACTGTGAATTATACCAGTCACTAGAGTGGCCTCTACTCCAAGGCCAATATGACTATGCCCTTGGCTGCGTCAATAACACTCTTAGAAGTGGCAAATTGTCCCTGTATTCATCCCTCCTCAAGGGTAGAGTAGTACCCAGGTGTCTCCAAGAGTCATCGGTCCCCCCACTGGAAGTCCCTAGAATCTTCTGTGCCATGGGCAGTAAAGCCCTATCCTTTGCAGCCCCCACACTGTGGAACAAACTCCCTGTGTCTCTCCGCCCGACCGACTCTCAGCTCTCCTTCAAAACCCATCTTCAAGCCTGGCAGCTTACTGAAGCCAAATGCTGATGCTCACCTGGGTACTGAAATTGCTCCCTTACTGCTGAATCCACTTCCGTCCCCTTCCTGATAATGTTTTCCACCCATCTAAGTGCACCTTATCCCTGCTTATCTGCATTTTCTCCTTATTTGTTCACAATGCAGAATATATGTTATTGTGACTACATTCCATGTCCCTTGAATTTGTTATCTCATTTGTATTAAGACCTACCCAGTATATTGTGTACTTTCTAGAAAGCCCTGTGTACCATACATCTCTTTGTTAATTTCTACTATGATGTTGTTGACTGTACTCCTAAGTCATGTAATTTGTTTTGAAAGTTCTCGATGTGCCATCTTCATGGCCCAGATCATGCCTGAAAATGGTCTTTTGGATCAGTGCACTCACCCGGTAATCAAAGACATAAATAAATTAATAAATAAATAAATACATTTAGGGAACATACGCTGCAGTACTGCTGTGGCAATTCTGGCATAACTTCTGGACTGGGTGTCCAAACAGTAGTGCTTTGTAACAGTGTGTACTGTTTTTCATGTAGCTGTTTTACAGATTTCTAGAAGAGGAATATCTCTGGCTGCTGCTATTGTAGCATCTGTGCCCCTTGTGGAGTGGGTCCTCAGGCCTACTTGTGGCTCCTTACCAGCTTTACTGTAGCAGAACTGAATACATGCCACTATCCAACACGGAATGGACCTTTTGGAAGCTGGCTTTCTTCTTCCCACTTCCCCAAAGGTCAGGAGCAATTGCTGTCTGCCCTGCCTATGGGTCATGGTATGGTCAAGGAAGTAGCTCAGAGCTCTCTTGACATCCAGGCTGTGGAGCCTGCACTCACATGAGCTAGGATAATCTGTGAAGAAGACTGGTAGGGTGACTGACTGGTTTAAATGGAAATCAGATACAACTTTTGTAAGGAATTTTCTGTTAGTCATGAGGATTACTTTAACTCTGTGAAAAGAGATTTAGTTTAGTTCTATGCACATGGCTTGTAGTTCACTAATTCACCTGGCTGAGGAAATGGCTACCAGGAAGATAGTTTTCCAAGTCACATATTTAAGATGTGCTGTAGCCATGGGCTCAAATGGGGGTTCTATGAGCTTGGCAATTCAGACATTGAGGTCCCATGATGGCACTGGTTCCCTGTGAGGGGATGCACGTGAAGCAACCCCTTGAAATTTTTTTTGAAAATGGGGTTAGGGCCGGCCCCTTGGTGCAGCAGAAAGATTCACCGCTGTGAAGCCAATGACCCAGGTTCTGGAATGGACTTGGGGCATCGGAGGACCAGCCAGAGAGAGAAGGCTTGAGCATCTGCTGACTGCTCGCCTTCTCTCTGAGGGAGCGTGGGGCAGAGATCCTGGCACCTGTTGACTCCTAGCGGAGGCTGGGAGGGCGGCAGTGCATCTGGGCTCTACTGCCTGAGAGGGGCATGTCAGATGTCAGCATCTGCACTGACGTCCTGGAGGCACACCTCTGTGGGGAAAAACACAGAGGAAAATGGTGCCCCAGCTGATCGAATGATGTCCCCCTGGACCCCTCACCACCGGAGCACCCAACCACTGATGGCCGCTCCAGCAGCACCCAGGACCACTGGAAGTCCAGTAAGGACATTCCCTTCGTAGGAAGGGGACCCATCTGATTTATTTTTATTTATTTATTTATTCATTGAATTGTTTCATCAGGAAAGGTACACTGAGCAGCAAGTTGCTCGTCTCATGGAATGTCCTCAGGGAAGGGGTAGAGGGAGTAGTACAGAATCAAAAACAGTTTATAAGGAACACAATATAGTACATTAGCCATAATACAACATAATTAGGCATACAGAATCAAAAACAAATTATAAAGAACAGTGTAATACATTGGACATAATACAACATAATTAGGCATACAGTGTTTACACAATAGAACAGGTCTGACAGGGAGCAGAACATGTTCTAGTTACAGGCACACATGGAGACAAACTGTTCTCAAAAGAGTACTCGAATTTTGGCAATTTTGCATGCATACATACACTCATGTGTGCTAGGGTGGCATTTAGGGGCCATCAGTGCTAGGGGGCAAGAAAGTGAAGGTAGTGCTAGGGTGATGTAGTTGATAACAAAAGAGTGGGTAATTTAGTGCTATCAACTGCCTTAGAGAGTCAATAGCGAAAAGCTAGGTCCCAGTGCTGGTCAACTGCAGGTACAGTTGGTGATTAGGTAGTTTTGTAAGACACCGGGGTACCCTGTAGGTGGCTGTGATGTAGGGTGGCAGATGTGGGGGGAGTAGCCCAGGGCAAGTGGGGGCCCGTGTGAGGACCCGAAGGAGTGATCAGCCGGGATGCAGGGGAGCAGAAAAAGAAAGAAAGTACATGGGGTTAGAAGCCATAGATGCACACTTACCAGTCAAAAGGTAGGCTGAGATCGATGCCAAGTGGACCTTAAGGGTAGAGGGCTGAAGGCCCATTGAATGCAGGTGGGTGAGTTAGTCCAACAGGACTGATAACCCAGCCTGAGAATGCACTATACTGTTTCTTTCACAATAGATGGAAAAGCTTTTTCATTTGGAAGCATCATGTTTCCTAGTAGAGGATTTCCTTGACTGCCTGAGAACACTGAGGACACTCTCAGTGCAATGCAAGTCCACATACTCTAAGTCCTCATGAGCCATACTCTGAGCTTGAGGGACCTGAGGTTCTGGTAAAGGATTCTCCCCTGTGAGGAGGTTAGAAGATTGTGCCTCTGAGGTAGGTGCCACTGAAAAGGAAAGCAGGAGGGAGTACCACAGCTGCCTGGCCCAGTCTGGAGCTATCAGGATCATTGTGGCTGGCTGGGACCTGAGCTTGATCAGGACCCTGAGCAGCAGGGGAAATAGAGAGAAGACATATAGGGTCCTTCCTGACCAATCCAGGACTAGGGCATCCAATGGCACTGTGCCCTTTGCTGGGGGACTGCAGCAGAATTAGGGTAGCTGATGATTTTCCAGGTAGGCAAAGAGATCTATCTCTGGAGTGCCACACTTCCTGAACACTGTCTCCAGCATCTGCCTATTGATAGACCACTCATGGTGGTTCTGGCTGATTCTGCTTAGTGCATCCACCAAGGTGTTGTCTTTTCCTGGCAGATGGATGGCCAACAAGGATACCTGTAGTTGTAGGGAGTGGGCCAGCTTCCAAACTTTCATTGCCTCTGTACACAGCAAGGCGGACCTTGTTCCCCCTTGCTTGTTGATGCAGTACATGGTGGTGGTGTTGTCTGTCCTGACTTGTATCACTTTGTTCCTTACCAGGGATGTGAAAGACTGCATGGCTAAAAACCCTGCCCTGAGTTCTAACAGGTTTATATGCAAGAGTGACTCTGCAGGGGACCATGTGCCATGTACCTTGTGCTCTTCCAGGTGCACTCCCCACCTGAAGAGGGACACATCTGTTGTGAGGACCAGCGTTGGGGACTCTTGCCAGAATGGGACCCCTTCACTGAGGTTGTCCCTGTCCAGCCACCACTGCAGGGTCTGAAGTAATGTTTTTGTCACTAGCACAAGCTTCGAGAGTGAGTCTCTCCTTTCTGACCAGTGTGCCTTAAGTGGAACTGCATGTCTCTCATCTGGAACCTGGACCCCAACACCATTTCTGTGGCTCCAACCATGTGACCCAGTAACTGTAGAAAGTGCCTTACTGGCCTGGGTGTGTTAAGATAGAATGAGCCTGCAATCTGTAGAATGCTGTCTACCCTGTCCTGAGGGAGAAATACCCTCCCCCTCAGAGTATCTAGTTCTGCTACTATGAAATTCAGAAGCTGAACCAGTTGGAACACTGACTTTTGGATGTTGATCAGGAGACCCAGGGAGTCTAGGGTGTTCTGAGTGAATGAAAGAGCAGCCCTTACCTGTTGTGGTGACTGACCCACAACTAATCAGTCGTCTAGGTAATGGAGCACTGTGATGCCTTGTCTGCTCAGGTGTGCCGCCACCACTGCCAAGCACTTTGTGAAGTCTCTGGGAGCAGAGGTTAAGTTGAATAGCACGGCTTCAAACTGGTAGTAACCCAAAGGTAGTCTGAACCTGATGTACTTTCTCTGGGATTCCCTGATGGGATTTTGGAAATAAGTGTCCTTTAGATCCAAAGATGCCAGCCAGTCACCTTGTTGGAGCATTTTAAGAATCATTGTCTAGGTTACCATCTTGAACCTTGGCTTGGTGAGATGTTTGTTCATAAGTCTTAGGTCTAAAATGGGTTGCGAGTCCCCATTTCTCTTCAGGGTTAGGCAGTATCTGGAATAGAACCCTTTTCCCTTTTGGGGAAGGGGGACAGGTTCTACTGCCTGTGCCAGAAGGAGGTTGGACACTTCTGATTCCAGAAGAGCCCTTTCTCCTTGGTAAGCTGGTCTGAAAAGTCTTGCTCTCAGCTTTGAGAATAATTTGAAGCTGAGGGAGAGACCCTGACTTACCATATCTAGGACCCACTTGTCAGTGGTAATGTTTTTCCAGGCCTGGAAGTAGTGAGCCAGCCTGCTCCCTACAGGTAGTGGAGAGACGACCCTGGCAAGTACATCAGGGGTTCAGTTTGTTCTGAGCTTTAGCTTTGGGGGCTGGATCTGACCGTCTAGAGCCCCTTCTACCCCTGCCCCTGGAGTACCCTCTCTGCTGTTGGTAATCATGGGTAATCTGAGCCTGGAGTCTACTGTAGGCTGTCCTACTCCCACCTCCCCTTCCCTGTGGTCTATATGAAGTGGAGGGTTTCTCTTTTGTTGCATTACTTTTGTAAGTTGTTTTATACTAATCCATCTTCTTCATGTAAGTCTCTGTCTTGTTCCCAAACAGAGAATTATTCTCACATGGGAAGTCCATGGCTTTGGTTTGAGTGTTCTGAGAGAGGTTTGTTGCCCAGAGTTATGCAAGTCTTCTCATTGACACTGTTGGGGTCATTCATCTGGCTGCAGTGTCATTGGCATCCACAGCCATATGAAACTGACATTTAGTGGTCTCCAGTCCACATCTGGCTGTCATCTAGATCGGAAGCCATACCTTGAAGAGCTTTATCAGCTATGGCCATCACTGAATTCCACAGTGATTTCTGATATTGGGCAGCATAGGCCATGTAATTTGCCTGCCTAATAGCTGGAGAGGCAGCCAGATATCCCTTTTTTGCCATGCTGTCCATTTATCTGGAGTCTTTATCGGGGGATAAGATGAAAGTGCTACCCTGGCTCTGTCACAGGTTGCAGCCTGGGCTACCCCATCATGGTTAGGATGGGCAAAGAGAAACTCTGCCCCAGTCCAGGCCAGTTGATACTTTTTATCCACCTTCTTGTCTATGGATAAGACAGAAGTGAGAGTTTCTAGTATTTTTAAAACCTGCTTCTTTAGGGATTTATTAATGGGTAGCTGGATACGTTTGGTGAGTGTTAACCCCATCATGTCCAAGAATTTGGCCTCTTCCTCATCCTCCACAGTTTCATGGGTGGAGAGGTCAAGGGCTTCCACCATCTGTTTAATGGGAGTATAGTGGGAGGAATAATCCTCTTGTAGCCTAGGAGAAGCGTCGAATTATTGATCCGGACAGACCTCTGGTTCTATCGGTTACCCCAGGTCTTCCTTTTCTTCATCTTCAAATTCATCATGGGAGAGAACCGGATCCTGGGAGTACGGAACTGAGAGAGGAACTGATGAAGGAACTGCTAGTGGAACTGATACCAAAACCAAAGGCTCAGTTGGAACTTGCTGAGTGGGAAATGGAATGGTGCTCTGTGAAGCAGCAGATTGCAATGCTTGCAACACTTTAAAAGCCTGTGCAACTGCTTCAGCTGAAGCCATGACCAGTTTGTCCACTGAGAGCTCCTTTGCTTTTTCAGAAGGAGGTGCAGTGACATGTTTTTGTTTCTGCTTCTTTTTAGTCAGAACCAGCTCTGGGGTTTGTTCCCCAGTACATTTGGGTTTAAAGGACTCATAGTCTAGTGGCCAACTTTCAAAATATTTATCTTGTTGCACCCCCCCCCGTTAGAGAAGGTTTGATGATTGTATAAGATAGCTCTACTCATCAGCTTTCAGAAAATGTATGTTGCAGTGTTCATCACATGGTCGATAATATTGAATTTTGAAGATGAAAACAAGTAAATCCTGAATTTTGAAGAAATTGTAAAACTGTTATTTTTAACATCATATTTGTAAAGTTTGGGTATTAGTTTCCAATTTTTGTAAATTGCTAAAATAAATTTTATTAAAGTGAGCCTAAATGCTCATAAATGAACCTTAAATATAAGTAAAACATAACATCTAAAACCAATTTGTCATGCCTTATGCCCAGTAATCATGTAAATCGCATCTTAACCAATTATGTTCTTTATTGCTCTCATTTGTTTCCATTTGTCTCAGAAATTATACCACAATTTCATTGTAATAATTGATTTGTACACACTCAGGTTGCTGGCCGATAATGCATTCCTGTAACCGAATCTCATTCCTGAAGGCATACACTGTACACATGTAGAGAGGAACAACAAATTGTCAAACAATAAGTTTATTTCGGGGCTCAAATAGAAAGAGTGAGAAAATTTACTTTTAAATAATAATGACACCCATGGAAATGCAAATGTCTTTTTCAGCCAAAAAAATTACCCACAAATTTTTACTACAAGATGGTTATTATCGTAATAAGGTCCAACCTGAGCACAAATTAAACTAATAATTCTATTGCAATAAATCTATTATTGTTTGAGATGACATTTTAATGAAGACCTATGACCATATTTATCATCATGCAACTTTTCACTGTAGCATGTATCCTTAATTCAGAGGCACATTTAACTTGTTTACCCAGGCAAAGAATGCTTGCCATTGTAGCTGGCACATGGCTTCAAACATCAGCTTGTGGGCTAATGCACAATGTAGTTTTTTTCCCCTGCATGATCACAGCCACATCATTTATTCCAAATATCTCTGCCTCAACTAGCAAATTTTCAAATCCACTGTCTGCATAGCATTTGCCAAGTATCTTCCAGTAGAGCTCCATGATGTGGAATCCTCCCGTTCTCAAAACATGATGCTTCAGCTCCTCCCAGTTGCAGAAACGGATTTCTTGGACAATGATGTACAACTGGAGGTCTAAAGTTATCACTGGGGTTTCCTGGCCAAGCATTTGCATCTGTTTCTTGATTCTTTTTAGTTCTGTGTATATAGTATCCTTATGGGTGGGAAAGCTTGGTACTACAGGATTGTGACCAGTTCTGGTCTTGGATCTTTCCCCTTTGAAGTTATAGTGAAGGATTGCATGAAACCCATCACAACTTGGTACACATTGATCCTCAGTTGTAGGGGCTCAATCTCAAGAGTGAAGATCTTTGTGAGGCATAAACAAGCAAATATCCAGTCTCTGTTGAGCATCGAAGATGTGGATTGGTTTATTAAAAACCAGGACTTCATATCAATTTCACCAGACAGGTGACTGAGTGGGACCTTTCTCTTGAATTGGTTAGGACACTCTGGAACACCAAGGCATGTAAGTTAGCTCACAGCTTTACCCCAATGTCAACTACTTTATGTCTAGATCCAGCTGACACATTGGACCCCAAATTGTTCTGATACAGCAAACTGACCAGAACATGTGTTGTTCCTTGACCACTCCTAGTGTCTTCATTTATGTCTATGTTATCCATTGTGGTATGTGCAAATATTCCAGGCATGATGTTTGTTGGAAGAAATGTTCCACCTTGTTGTCTAATTGATGACATGAAGACACTTGCTGTGGATGTCTCGACTCTGCAAACATGATTGTAACCCAAGGAATACCCTTGACTGTGTAACATATTCAACAATCGGTGACTCCTAGCCAAGTGGTGGAATAATACAGCTAGTCCAATTTGCTTTGATGTTTTACAGCAAGAATTTGAAGCACTGTAGACTATATCTTGGGCTACTGCTAAGACTCTTCTGTGTGCAACAGAAGTGTTTTGGATATGTTCTGCTGGTTTACCCATCATGAGCAGACTCAGAAACTAGTACAGATCAGCAGGCACTAGGGACTCTGTTCTTTCAAAACAAATCTCTCTACAGTCAATGCATGGGTTGGTGGAAATCACCAATGCTTTTCTGGCAGATGCACAAAGTATCATTGCTGCATAAAAAATGCTGAGATTCTCATTCTCATCATCAGGAAGTTCCAGGTCTGTCTCAGTTGCTTCTTCCTGGACCTTTCTTTGAAACTCAGCAATCTTGTTGATTGTTTCTTTAAAATGTATTTTGCTACTATACACCAGCTCTGGTTTGTTTGCTAAATGAGGATGATGGAATGTAATTGAACCTTCAAAGTGTCTAGCATGATGTTTCTTCAACTTTTCAGCACGGTATGTCCCCTGATTCAGCATAACCACATGTGTCCACATATCCTCTGTATTTTGTCAACAGGAATGTCATATCAAATGCCCTGCCTCATGTTAAAGGGATCTACCAACATATGCCATAACAAATGGGAATAGCAACCTGTAGGTGTTGTGAATCAGTCTCTTACCATTCAAACTGCCAAATAGTGCCTTTTTCCATGAAAATAATCCTTTTATTTTGGTGCTCTGCTTCATTTGTGTAACCTGACCTTTTTTTCTCAGTGCTGCAACACCCAACTGTGACATCATACCAGGGAAACAAAGTTATTAAAGGGACTGTGTCACATTTTAGTTTTAGATAAACAAATCAGCTATGTACTGTACTCACAATGCCTCACAATGTAAATTAATATACAGGCTATTATATTTCTGTGCTCACTGCAGAAATAGGAGAATACATCTCTCAATAGAGAAGTCTAAAGTTAGACATGGTGTGCACAAAGCATTGTTGTGAAAAAAAAATGCAAAACCTTATATTGTTGACACCACTACAGAAATATGAGACAGCATTTCACAGTAAGGAAACTGGAAAACAGGTTCTTATTTTACCCACAATGCCTTGCTGTGAACATTTACATATAAGTGCTGACCACTATCAACTTATGGGACTGTACTTCTTAGTAAGGCACATGCAAGTCAATGTTATAAATTACCCAGAATTCCTTATTGTTGTATGTAAAACATTGACAGCTCCCTGGTATGACATCATTATGGGGGTGTGGCTACACACAGAAAACTAGTGGACAACACGCTGATAAAACATTACAAAAATGATGACAGATTTTTTTAACAAAACAAATTTCAGCTGCAGCGTACTGATTCAACGTCAAGCCCTCCCTGACCAGACACCTTAAATAAGTCACGATATTGATTTAGTTTGACTGCAGTTCCAAACAGCATAGATTGCGTTTTATTAGCATTAAGGATTAACTTGTGAAGGGGGAGCCAGGATTGAGTAGGCATGAAAGGAGATGAGAGAGTATGGTTTATGTGGTCAATATTCTTGTTACTGCAGTATAGTACCAGGTTGTCCACATAGAGGATCACGGAACAATTTGGAACAGCTGATGGGATGCTATTTATGAAGATAGAGAAAAGAAGGGGGCCTAGGATCGACCCCTGAGGTACACCTAGGTTAACTGATAAGGCACTTGACTCAGAAAAATTGAATCTGACAAACTGGGTTCTGTTAGATAGGTAGCTACTAAACCAGGCCACAGAGTTACAGGCGAAACCAAGGGCTTGGAGTCTTTCTAGTAGAAGATGGTGGTCAACAAGGTCAAAAGCCTTAGTGAGATCAATAAAGAGTGCACCTGTGAGATGGCCATTCTCCATAGCAGTTAGAGTGTCATTTGTAAGATGAAGCAAGGCAGTAGCGGTGCTATGGCCTTTACGAAATCCATACTGAACTGGTGAGAGGAGGTTATATTTGGTCAGAAATTCAGTTACTTGGATGGAAACTAATTTCTCCATTATTTTGCTTAGGACAGGTAGTACAGCTATAGGCTGATAGTTTGTCATGTCCCTTTTGTCACCTTTCTTTAGGACTGGGGTGACTTTGGCAACTTTCCAGATCAATGGGGCATAACCAGTACATAGTGAGAGGGTGAAGATTCTAGACAGAGATTGGGCAATGAATGGTGCAGCCAGTTTTAAGAGTTTGGGCTCAACACCATCAGATCTCACACTGGTTTTATCAGAAATAGAGTTCAGTAAGCTGAGTACTTCAGATTTAGTTAACGCCTTAAAGTAAAAAGGGGGGGAAGAGAAGTCAGTAGGTGGAGTGGTTATGGGTGAAGACTGCATGGGGAGAAATGCAGATGTGAAACTAGACAGGTCAGAGAATTGTTTGTTAAATGCTTCAGCAATAGTCCTAGGGTCATTACAGTGGACACCATTGATGACCATGTCATCTACTAGGTGAGTTTTCTTTGATCCTAGGAATGTTTTTACATGTGCCCAGAATTTCCTGGGGTCAGCAGATGCTTCCAGCAGTAGCCCCTTACAGTAAGAGCTCTTGGCTAGCCTAAGCTGCTTTTTACAAGCACTTCTCTGTGCCCTGTATGTCTGGAAGTCAGAATTGAGGTCAGATTTCCTAAAGCATCTTGCCAACATCGGGGTGCCAAATCCCTTTGTCAGCAGTAGAAGTCCCCCCCATCAGTGTGGGACACTGGGGAGCCCACTCCCAGTGTCCCTAGATGTCTCCCCCCATCCCATGCCAGTGTGTGACACGGGTTAGCTCACTCCCAGTGTCCTGAAATATGTGCAATTTTATGATCTGCTGACAGCGGGGTGCCCAATCCTCATGTCATTAATAGAACTCCCTCACTGCCAGTGTGGGATGCTGGGTAGCCCACTCCCAGTGTCTCCAGTTATGCTGTACCCACCAGTACTGTGGGACACTTGGGACCCCAACCCCAGTGTCCCAAAATAAAAAGAAAACAGTCCCCTGATGTCTTTTATTTTTAAATCCTGAAAAAAAAGAAAATGGTCCCTCATCATCTCCCCATCCCCTCCCTCCCCATCCCAATCCTCCCACTGAGCACCTACCCCCCTTGCCCTACATGTATCACTGGAGAAAGTCACCTGTCATTGTCTGTGGACCAGGACACATCTGCACTCTTCAAAACTGAACTATGAACTGAAGAATCATGGTAAGTATGGGCTTGATCTTCCAGTTGTACCCCACTCCCAAAAGATCTGGAGACCCTCTTAAAATAAAAAAGATCAATATCAGTCATTCCTAACTGAAGGCACGATGCTTCACCCTGGTGACCCTGCTGTAGCATAACAAATCCCATGGCATGCCTGCCCAGCACTGCACAGTTTGCTATTGATTACTTCTTAAGGTGCAGATACTGAAATATTACAAACAGCAACCACTTAAAGGGACTCTGTATTTTTGCTTTGATTTTCTGTTATGTATTTTATTACCTGCACCCCTGTCATCTGATTACCAGTTCTACATCATCTGTTTTTCATAAATGTTAAAAAACAAGGGGGTTTATTAAAAAAAGTCATGGGCTCCATTTTCCAAAACTCTGAACCCTGTATTCACACCAGGGATGCCTTCTGTGATGTCTGTGACTCACTGCCTCATAGCTATTCAGACAGTGCTGTCATACTGTAGAGCACAGTACTGTCTGCAAGCCTCATTATCTAGCTGTATCTATATTTAACTTCTATATGTAGCTTTCATCACAAGTGTAAGTATTATTTTGTGGATGATTTATTAAAGTGCTATACTGTTGTACTTACTGATAGTTGTGTTTTTTCATGGAGCAGTCATTGAACTCGTATACTGTCACAACAATGAAACTTTCATAGCGACAATCATTACAGTGACAAATATTGGCAGATCACTGTAATGGTCCTGCTGTGCACTGGCACTGTTTCTCCAGGTGTTACACCCCCACCTCAAAACAGCTCAACCCAGAGTTGGTTATTTTAATAAGGGGGCGGTGGGTAGGTGGCACATGCACCTGCATGGGAGTGCAGTGATGAAGCCCCCCTCGCAAAAAAACATTTTCTTTTGGACAGCACAATGCCAGCTGTCAGCATTGTGCCCATTGCTGTCCTGGATGTTGACAACAATGTCACTGTAACGTGGTACATCCCATTGAACTCTTTTTTGCAAGCATTGTAGGAAAGCCTTATCAGTGACTTGTGGTTGTCAGTCTGACTGCTACAGTTCGCTGTTCTCCCTTTAAAATGTTTAACACCACAAATCCTTGCTTCTTGTCAAGTACACACATACTCAGTCTGTGTTAAACTGCTGTCCATGTCCTTACTTTTAAAATGATCTCTTGAAATGTTAATACAACTACTGAAGGAAACCTGTCCACTGTCACTTCTAAGAAAATCCTCCCTGTCATTGTGTTCCTATTTCTTACATTAGCACTTCCCATTGTACCACAGAAAAGCCTACTGAATTGCGTCAGTAGCATTATATCATTTGTGGTCTTGGGCTCCATTTAATGTTGATTACTGTTGCTGTTCTCAAGTCTTGATTTTGCGGCTCTGTGCTTTGGGGTGTGTGTATGGAAGAGGAGAATTAATACTCTTCCCAGTCAATGGGGACTTTCTCAGCTGTAGATACACAGTACTGTACCATTTGGCCATAAATTGCCTGATGTGGCATCTGTTTCTGCTTTGGAATACAGACATTTCTTTTGGTAAATCAGTAATGTTATTTCAGGAAACTACCGTGCACAGCCACTGTACCTATTATCCCATGTATAGTGTACTCTCGTGTGGAACCATTCCAATACATCACTCCACTTCAGCACCGGGTGGTGTAGGATGCATTACTAAATGTTGTGAAAATGCTGTAAAACAACTTTGGGTACTGTAGTCTTTCTTTTGATTTATTCTAGGCAAAATGACGTGCCTTGATAGTAACCTCAAAGATAATGTTCTGATGATTAGAAAAGTCAAATGTAGGGCAGTGGTGCGCTGTAAACCTGTACCATTTCAAAGTGAACCAGACACAGCAAGAGCAGTCAGTTTCACTTTGCTGCACACATCTGACATTGGCTTATTTTGAAATCATGGCTTGTGATTCACAGCATTCCATCCCCCTTCACCTCATGTAAACCCAGAAATGGAGTGTCCACACAGTACAATTACCAATACCGTTCAGTCTATTTTCACGGTGCTGATGTGGGTCAATATTGCATGCTAAAGCATGAGGCGGGGAATGCAGAGTTAGGGTTGTGAACCCTAACACCAGATTTTCACACTTTTGTTGCTGAAATATGAACTGTAACTGATGCATTAAAAGAGTTTTCAATGAATATATATATATATATATACACACACACACATATAAACATATTATAGGGGGCATGGTGGCAACCCTATACTTAGGGTTGAGTAGGGTGTTTAATGTTAATGCCCAACATTGCACCTTAATAGCTTCACCCCCCCTTGTCAATGGAATTGCATGATCTTTTGTATGCACAGTCTTGTGGCAAAGTGTCTTGATCTGGCAAGTTTTGTAATGTTCGGATGTCCAGCTTACGAGATACGGATAGCACATGAAGTGGAAAAATGCAGGATTTTTGCTTTTTTTTTTGCTCTCATCTACAACATAAATGGTTTGGAATTTTGTTCTGACATTTTCAGGGTAGAAGGGACTTTTCCAAGATGGGTGCCTTTTGCTGGTTTAGTGAAAAAAATTTGAATGTGTTCCCAAGTTATAAGGATTTTAAGTTTTTGTTACGAGCATGCACAGTAGTGTCTTTCATTTATGTGTTTGGTAGGAAAGAAGAATTTTCAGCTCATCAACAAAGAATCTTCTTTTGTGAGCCAAAGTTGTTCTTTCATGATGAAAAGTTTTCTTTTGTATGGCAACCATCTTGTTTTAATTTTTTTTTCCAAAACATTTTAAAAACACATAAAAAATAATGCCCCTGAGACAACAAGCGCATGAATCCAGGTACAGTAAACAAGATCCATTTAGCCCAGTCCCGAAGTTTGTTTTTGAAAAAACGACACTGAAATATGGTTTTGTTTTGGGACATCTCAACTCCATAGTGAGGGTTGTTTCGAGAGCTGAATTTCTCCTTTGGTGAGTCTCACAGAAGAAGATTGTCAGATCATGAATGAGAAAACTCAGCTCATGAAAGAAAAGGGTAAGACTTCTTTTTTTTCATTGTTTCATGCCCTTCCTATCTCTTTTGTGATTTATTTTCTGAGTCATGAAAAAAGATGTCTGGCTCACAAAACAACTAGGAAAAAAATTAAGTCCCACCAGCTTCTTATGTGAGCTGACCTTCTTCTTTTGTGAGTTATTTTGATACTCATGAATGAAGGTTAGTTCACAAAACAGCCATAAAAAAATAATGCCCACCAGCTTCTTTTGTGAGATGAGATACCTCTTTTGTGAGCTGACAATCTCCTTTCATGAGACTTATGAAACAAGCAGTTCGGCTAATGAAAGAAGTATGGAAAAATTTCACTGTCTTCTTTCATGAGCCACGATTCCTCTTTTGTGAGGCCCACAAAAGAAAATTGTCAGCTTATGAAAGATAAATTTGGGCTCACAAAACAAGATTCATGCATTTTAAAGGAATGCCAACTTTAGTTCAAAACTCAGCCATTTTTAAAGATTTAAAACCAAACATTTTAACGTGCTTTTTATGTTGACATACGCTGCTGTCCTAACATTTTGTGGCAATGATAATGGATTTTAGTAGAATACTTGTCGAATGGATGCAGTTCATAAAAGCAAAGGCTCTGCAGTCTACACCAATGACCATGGGCTATGGTCTTGACATCACTCTCTGTTCTGTGTGCTAAAATTTGTGCATTTCAAAGGATCAAAGCCACTCCAATCAGAGTGGCCCTTGGTCCTTTAATTTGCATGAAGTCATCAGCCAATAACTGAGTGGCTTTCAAAGCAGCCTGGCAGTCTTTAGTATGGTTTAAAAAAACAAAACAAAAAAATCACATCCATCAATGTCTGTTTCTGCCCCCCACCCGACCCTCCATCTCAGCACCCACCGCCCACCCTAAACATAACACTGACTCTGGGGAGCCCAATTCCCCAGTGTCACCACCTAGTAGTTTTTTTATTTTAATTGTATTAATATATTGCCTGTAACAAAGAAAAACATCCTTCAATGTCTGTAGCTGGTGCCCCTGTAAGTGCTCCCCCACACCCGACACGCTCTCCGAGCACCCCCCACAACAAACATAACACTGACACATGGGGTACCCAATCCCCCCAGTGTCATCCCTCCTATTTGTTTTCTTTTAACAATTCCCTCACCACCCAACCCTCCTTCTCAGCACCCACCACCCCCACACACACCCACAAACGTAAGACTGACACTGTGTGTGCCTAATACCCCAGTGTTAACACTTGAAATATAGAAACATGTCCCTCATCATTTTGTTGTAGCTTTTTTTATTTTTGTTTCTTTGAACCCTGTAAAACAGAAAACCATCCATCATCTGTTGTGATGTTAGTCCCCCCAACCAACCCTCCCACTCAGCATCCACCACCCCACACACTCCCAAGCCCTCACTTACGCAGTGGGGGGGTCAATGCCATAATCTTCTACAGACCACAGAGATATCTTCACTCTTCAATGCTGGACTACGAACTGAGGAAATCAGGTATGCAATACAATGTATTTCAATGAGGTTTTTAACTTAGTAGCATAACTTGGGCATTTTTCAATATTTTTTCCCGCAATTTTCAACATGCCTTTTTTGGAACACCACTTCATGAACAGTGCAAGTTACATTAGGTAAATCTGTCCTGAAAGGTGATTTCATGATCACTCCATGAAATCATTTTTAGGGCAGGAGATGAAGATTTTCTCCACCATTGTCAATGAGGTGGGGTCATTAGAAAGCTATGTTCAAAATTTGGCATAAAAATATTAAAAAAACAACAATGTCATGAGTCTGCATTGAAGTTTGCAAATGCAGGCTCATAACTTTGGCAGTTTTATGAACATGTGAACATATGAAAATTGCCAGCAGAAAAAGGCCATAATGGTCTATCGAGTCTGCTAGAGTTTGCAGCTAGCTCCCCTGCTCAGCAGTTGCCCCTCCCTTCCCCCAATTTTCAATATTTGTACCCCAAATTTTCAGCATAGCCATTTCTTCACAGCATCTCATGAATATGACACCTGTCATTTTTCAAATCCTGACCAAAATGTGTTTTCACATCCCAAAAGGTAATTTCGCAGTCACTGCGTGAAGTCACCTTTCATGCGGGAGTTGACAATTTTCTCCACTATTGTTCATGAAGTGGAGTCATAAGAAGGCTATATTGCAAATCTGGGGCACAAATGTTAAAAACAAAGTCATGAGTCTGTGTTTGAATTTACAAATGCAGGCGCATAACTTTGCTAATTTTCAATATTTTGACCCCAAACTTTCAGTATAGCCATTTCTTCACAGCACTTCATGAATGTGACAGCTGTCATTTTTCAGATCCTGGCAAAAATGTGTTTTCCCATTCCAAAAGGTGATTTTGCAGTCGCTGCACAAAATCACTTCTTGAGCAGGAGTTGAAACATTTCCCCACTATTGTTTATGAGGTGGGGTCATAGGAAGGCTATGTTGAAAATTTGGCATGAAAATATTAAAAACAATAAAGTTATGAACATGCATTGAAGTTTGCAAATGCAGGCTCGTAACCTTGGTAATTTTCAATATTTTGACCCCAAATTTTCAACATGGTTATTTCTTCTCAGAACCTCATGAATGTGACAGCTGTCACATCCTGTGTTAAATCCTGGCCAGAATGTGTTTTTGAACCTTTGGCATGAAATTACATTTTGTCTGGGATTTGAAAATTTTCACCTACTGTGTTCATTAGGTGGCCCAATAGGAAGGCTATGCTGAACATTCGCTGTACAATTATGGTAAAATGCCCAGGTTATGATTGAACGTTACACCATTTCAGTGTTCACTCATAAGTTCACTCATTTTCAATATTTTGACTCCAGCCTTTCAACATAGCCATTTTTTCACACCACCTCATAAATATGATGTGTCATTCTTAAAATCCTGGACGAGATGTGTTTTCTCACTTCTAGTGCGAAATTGCATTTTGGCTAATATACTATAAATGGCACATGTCATGCCTAAAAGGTGAATCCTAAAACAAGGGATCAGAACTGCAAAAAAAGCAAATTGTTTAACAAGCAGCCAACGTTTGGCATTGACAAGTACCAGTATTTGAAAAAAACAACATTATTCAGGGCCTATCTTGCCCTTTCATTAGGGATACTGGTTAATGCCTAAAATAAATTATCAACAGTAATATCTAAAAATGAATTATTTGCATGGTAATGAAATACTTTGGTTAACAGGGTCTTTTAAATATCATGGCATCATATGTTTTGTGGGAAAAGAGCTCAGAGTCACTGATGAGGAAAAGGACCTAGGAGTCATTATTATTAACCACCTCAAAATAATAGAAACTGCTAAGTAAAGGCCAATAGAGCTAGGGGTATCTTGACTGGCATAGCAAGACACATAACCATCAGGGATGAAAGGGTGATTCTTCCTCTGTACGGTCACGCGTGAGACCAAATCTGAAGTACTGCTCCCAGTTTTCTGCCCCAGTTAACAAGAAAGATATGAAGGTATTGAAGGGAATTCAGAGGAGGGCAACCAGAATGGTTAGCAAGGTCAAAGAATATCAATATGAGACCAGATTGAGGGTTCTTGATCTGTACTCACTGGAATATAAGCGGCTACAGGGAGACATGTGTTCTGTCTACGGAGCCTTTACCAAATACAATCTCTGGGAAACTTCAGGACTAATGTGCAAAGATACAGAACACGTTACAAGATCACATGGTTTGCAACTTCAGGGACAAACAAACAAAACCACAATAAGGGCAGGATTCTTTAGTCAACAAGTGGTAGGAATGTTTAACAGAATTCCACAAGAGGTGGTTGGTAGTAACAATATGACTACCTTTAAAAATCACTTAGATAGATAGATACTGCTCTTCACAGTTGATTTATGGTTACTCCCTTTGAGTAAAGGGTGAGCTATATAAGGGCATGTGCCTGTCCTGGCTCATAATAAATCTATGATCCCTATGAACATAGCTTTCTTCTCACTTACTTGAATATATTATGGTTCTTATACCACTACTTAAGGTACACGCTGAAATGCCAAAGAAACATCTGTATGAAAATATATTTTACCTGATGATATGTTTCTCATAGTAGCTACATCACAAAATAAATAAATTCATTTACAATATGATATTTATCTTACTATTGTTAACATTCCTTATTTAGCAGTGTTATTAGATGTTTTCTGTAAATTAAAGCATGAAATAAACTGATTTTCATATCTGTATAGTCTTTCTGCTTATGTATCTTCACCAAAGATCAATACATGCACCATTTAATATGCCACACCAAAATTATATTGTATTTGAATATATAGTATACCATATATATCATGCCACACCACTCCACAAAAGAAATGTATTACATAAATATATTTATAAAATGGGTAGGGAAATTGCTTGACATTTATTGGACCACCACCAACACATGACCATGCGTATATCAGAGAGTGGCCTAACACCTGCACTTTTACCCCTCTCCAAAACAATTTTGACATTTTATAAGATAGATAAACCACTCTGAGGTGTGCGGTCACGCTCTGATATACGCACGCCTTGGGCGGTTGATGAACTCGGTCTGCGGCCTTGTATGCACAACACACACCAAGGCGCATGATATCAGAGCACCACCACACACCCCAGAGTGTATATCTATTACATATATCTCTCACATGAACACAGGCTCAGATATTCAAAAGGGTTGCCTGCGGTGCAACAGTGTTGCACCGTGTGCAACCCACTGTTCTTGACATGATATTCAAATGGGGATTGTGCCTGGCACAAATCCCGATGCACCAGAGTGCATCAGTAATGTATGCAGCACAGGTGGGGGCGTGCCTCATGCATACTCTGCACATCCCGATATTCAGCCGGGATGTGCTGAGTCCATGCATGTGCAACTCCCATACTGCCGCACACAGGTGAGCCAAAAAAAGGAACAATGGCTGGCCACCCATATGGGTGAGCTGCAGACAGTAGGGTGCAACACAGCAGCTGCCACGTGTGGGTGGCCAACTGCCTGGCTGCACCTGGTGGCACCCCCCCATGCCCAATTGTGGGCATATGTAGAAAAGTGATCTTCCAATATCCCTGGTGGTCCAGTGGACTGCTTGCAGCCCGACTGCGGGCATTTGTAAAATAAAAGAAATTCCTATATCTCTGGTGGTCCAGTGGACCACTCACAGCCTGATCACGAGCTTAAGTATTGATAAAAGAAATTCCTATATCTCTGGTGGTCCAGTGGACTGCTCACAGCCCAATCACAGGCATTTGTATTGCAAACAAATGACATCCAATATCCCTGGTGGTCAGTGGTACCCCCTCCCCACCCACCCACTGGGCCCCACTGCCCGCTCCCCCTGGTCAGCGGCGGCGGCAGCACCCACCACCTGCCGCCCCTGCCGCCGACTGACACTGTAGGTAGGGTTGTCGCCCATTGGTCCACAGCGTGAGCCAATGGTGATACCTCCTCTATTCTACATTCGAATAGCCAGATGGATCCAGTCACATATCTGGAATGTGTAGTACAATACAAGCTGCCGCGCCATTGGCTCACACTGGACCAATGGGCTTCTAACTCTACAAGGGTATCGTCGGCCCAGCAGGCACAACAGGCGGGGTGAGGTGCTGCCGCCACCACTGACGGCGGTGGCGGTGGTGAGGGCTTAGTGTGAAGTGAGTGGGAGGCACGGCACTGGAGCACCGATATGGTCTGTCTTCTTTGCAATACAGCTGTCATGGCTGACAGCATCCACTGGACCACCAGATATAGAAATTTCTTTCATTACAAATGCCACGATCGACGGGCTGACGGTGGTCCACTGGACCACCAGGGATATAGGAATATCTTTTATTTTACAAATGCCCGCGATCGGGCTGACAACGGTCCACTGGACCACCAGGGATATAGGAATTTCTTTCATTTTACAAATGCCCGTGATCGGGCTGACAGCGGTCCACTGGACCACCAGGGATATTGGATGTGAGTTATAGTTACTGAAGCCCATGCTCGAGCTGTGGGGCACATTGCCGCACTGTGCAGGGGGCGTCGGTCCCTGATGGCTACTGGCTGGCAGGGCGCCAGGTGCAAGTCGCCAGGGATTGGCACACCTGCATGCAAATGGGGCCATAATGACATGCAAATGGCCCCATTTGTGCCTTGCATACATTATGGCCCCATTTGCATGTGCACTTTTGAATATCGCAGTTGTTGCACATAGCGCAACAGAACTTGTGCTAGAGCATCCCCCTGCTCCACTCTGGCCACTTGCGTTGGTGCAGTGCAACTGCACCATGCACACTGCGGGTGACCAGGGTGTGATATTAAATGATGCTGTGCCATGGTGCAGCTCCGTTGAATATCGCCCTGTCAACGTCCAGCACAGCCAAGTTGCACTGCTCCCAGGCTTGTGCCACAGCCTGGCGAGGGTTTGAATATCTGGGCCATTATATAAATATATTCTTTGCAAAAAGTTCCATTAGTGCATCAGTTAGGGTTGCTACTAAAGCAACAAAAGTATGGAAATTAGATGTTACGGTTTTCAACCATAACTCTGCATCTCCCCCCCCCAAGCAGCCAAAGAGGGCAAGGCAATACAAGCAACTACAGACCTCCATCATCAGGTAAGACAAAAAACATCCAACTCTTACCATATGACACAAGAGACATCCATCATCATGGCCCAGTGCTTCTGTAGCCATGGTATGGCATAAATGGAATATGTTACCTCCCTACTGGAAATATTGTTGATGAAGCCATGGATACAAATGTACACTTGGACATCACCTGGAAAGTGCAGTACAAAATCCCCATAGGATCACATTGTAAATTGTAAATATGTAAAAACACACGACAGGGTGTGCAGCAATGCTAAATTACTACATGCCCCCAGGTGGGTTGTGAGGCATGAGGTGCAGCTCAGTGCCTTCAATCACTTGGGAAGTGTGGTATATGATTCCAATAGGATCACATTCTAAATTTTAAGTGAGCAGTATCACACAGCAGAGTGTGTAGCAGTGCTAAACTGCTGCATGCCCCAGGTGGGTTGTGAGGCACAATGCACATCTGAGTGCCTTCAACCACCTGGGAAGTGTGATATAAAATTCCCATAGCATCATATTGTAAATTGTAAGTAAGCAATGACACACAGCAGGGTGTGTGGCAAATCTAAATTGCTGCATGTCCCAGGTGGGCTGTGAGACAAGAGGTGAAGCCAGGTGCCTTCAACCAACTGGGAAGTGGGTTATATGTTACAGTATGTTATGTGTTATATATGGATTGTTTTGTAAATATTGTTAAGTGCTCCGAGCCTCCGGAAAGGGGCACTATATAAATAAAGTTTCTATCTCTATCTATATAATTCACATAGGATCACATTCTAAATTTTAAGTAAGCAATAGCACATGACAGAGTGTGTGGTAATGCTGAATTACTGCTCTCCCCAGGTGGGTTGTGATGTGGGTTGTGAGGCACGAGGTGCAGCTGAGTGCAATAAACCACCTGGGAACTGACAATGTTTTCACTTGGGTGCCAAAGGCACTTTTTGAGCCCCATGCTTCCATGCCCACATGGATGATTGCATGCAGGTGCCAAGTGCCTTCAACCACCTGTGGCATGTACCCATGGCTACAGAATTGCTGGACCATGATGATAGATGTCTCTTGCACCATGTGGAAAGAGTTGTATGTTGTTTGTCTTACCTGATGATGGATGTCTGCAGTTGCTTGTGTTACCTTGCCTCTTTGGCTGCTTGTGGGGGAATGCAGAGTTATGGCTAAAAAATCTAGCATCACATTTCCATACTTTTACCACTTTAGTAGCAACCCTAACAGATGCATTAATGGAATTTTTGGCAAAGAATTTCCTTACTTTGTGAGCTAGTATAATCATATACTAATTTGCCTGTGGGAGTGCAGGGCCCATCCCTCCATAGATGCAGACATGTATGATACTGTGGAAGCACAAGACCCTCTGGGTCCTGCGACTTCATTTGTGCAGTAGCAAAACCGCAACCAGATTGTCAGCATAGCCTTCCTATTATCCCACCTCATGAACACAGTATTGAACATTTTCAAATCTATGCTGAAAGGCAGTGGTACTGGAACAATTTTTATAGTGGGGCTGCTGAAAGCCATTGAACAAAACTGCATAGGAAGCCATAGGGAATTGTACTTTAAGCAAGGCGGTGCTGCTGCACCCCCAGCACCCCTAGCTCCAGCACCAATGCTGAAAGATTATTCTGCTCCACCAGAATGTCATTCTGCACCACAGGTGAGAAAACACAAATTGGGAAGATTTCAAAAATGACAGCTGTCATGTTCATAAGGTGGTTTAAAAAAATTGCTATGTTGAAAATTTGGGGTCAAGATATTTTAAATTACCAAAGTTATGACCAAGCATAGAAAAATTTCAATGGATGTGCATATCTTTGCCAATGTTACATATCTTGAGCCTGAATTTTCAACATAGACTTCTTATGACCCCACCTCATGGATAAGGGTCATGAAAAGTTTCAAATTATGCCCAAAAGGTAATTTTGCTAAGCAACTGTAAAATCACCTTTTGGGCCAGATTTATGTAATTCCACTGACATTGTTCATTTGGTGGGGTCCCAAAAAGTTCATGTTGAAAATTTAGGGTTAAAATATGCCAAATTGGCAAAGTTATGCATCAAAGTTGAAAACCCCATTTAAATACCTTGAACTACACTTACCTTAGTTTCTTCATACTGCAGTTGGCATTTCCAGCAACAAGACATGTCTTGGATCGGAGAGTGGATCTTTATTCTGGGACCTGTTTAGGTGAGTGAGGGTGTATATGGTTTTTGGGTGGGGTGCGAGGTGGTGGGTGCTCATTGGGAGGTTGGGGTGGTCAGATTGGCAAGGGACTGTTTTTTTTTTTTTTTACAGAGAATACAGGTTAAAAACAAGCATTTGTCAATGCTGAATGTTGTCTTGCTGGCATTGGCATTGGCAGTGCAGGAGTTAGAGAGATGCATGATAGGAATGGCAGTGAAGTATTGAACTGATGCCAACCCCACCCCCACCCTGCAGAGACTGACAGGCATAGGGGTGTGCCTTTTGGTCATCGGCCATAACGCTCATGCCATTTCACCTCATCCTACACCGCAGACACCAAGTGTTGCGGTTTACCTTTGGTCTTCTGGACTTACGCTCACCCCATTCCATGAGAAAATATGCTGAGATGGGTGCAATATAGGAGAATGGGGTGAACTTTGGGGCCAAAGTGTCCAAGGCACACCTCGATGCCTGTCACTGGCTGCAGGGTGGGGGTGGGGGTGGAATGGCATGAGCATTACAGCTGATAATCCCAAGTCACACCCCTGATGCCTGTCAGTCTCTACCGGGGTGGGATGTTACGATTGGAAACCCAAATGCCCCAGGCATTTGTTACTATTTTCACTCCAAATTATCAAAATGGGCTTTTTGTGTTCCTACCTCATGAACAGTGGCACTAACAGTTTGTTAGCCAAAAGGTGATTTTGCACAGCGACTGAGCCATTTGGAGCCACAGGTGCAAAAACACATTTCGGGCAGGATGTGCAAAATGACAGCTTTACTTTTCTTGAGAAGGTATACAAAAAAGGCAATTTTTAAAATATGGAGTGAAAATATGAAAAATTGGTGAAGTCATCAGCGTGCGTAGAAACTGCTCAATGCACACCCATAACACTATTATTTTGGCAATTTTTTTAACCAGGTTTTCAACATAGGCATTTTGGGACTACCGCTTATAAACAGTGGCACTGTGATTTTGTTACTGTGTCCCAAAAGCTGATTTCCCACAGCGACTGCACCATTGTACACCAGATGTGTGAAAACACATTTCAGGCAGGATGTGAAAAATGACAGCTGTACTATTCATAAGGAGGTATGAAAAAATGGCAACGTTGATAATCTGGAGTGAAAATATTAAAAATTGTCGAAGTTAAGAGTGTGCATTGAAACTGTGCAATGCACACTCATAACATAGTCCTTTTTTGGAAATTTTTTCACCAAATTTGCAACATAGGTTTTTTGGGACCCCACTTCATGAACAGTGGCACTGTCGTTTTGTTACTCAATCCTGAAAGGTGATTCCATGCAGTGACAGCGAAATCACCTTTTGGGACCAAATAACAAGATGACAGTGCATGTGCTCATGAGGTGGGGTCCCAAAAACCCCATGTTGAAAATTTGGAGCCAAAATTCAAAACAATGGCTGAGATATCCACCTAAGTTGAACCCCCAATGATGCCATTATACAGCATACCGTTATTTCTTCATTTTGCAGTTTGACTTTAAAGAGTCCAGATGTGTTCCCACTCCACCAAAGATCACAGCGCAGGACCTCCAGAGGTAAGTATGGGGGGGAGGTGGGGTGCGAAAAGGGTGGGTGCTGGTTGGGGGAGAGGGGCACCGTGGGCAACAGAACGTTTTCTTTTTTCAGGTAAAAAAAATGGACACTTCGCCATGGGATGGTTTTCTTTCTTTACAGGTGAAATAAAACAAATGTGGGCCATACTGGGGTGGGCTCTCAGTGATCCTCATGACTTTTGGAGGGGGGAATGTTGGCTACACAGCTCCCAGTGTGCCGCACAATGGGGGTGAGGTGGCTGGAAGAACATGCTGACATGGTCGGCTTTCTGTGAGCGGACGCACTCTGGGGTGGGCTCCGAGTGCACCACACAATGTATGGGGGAGTGGATATGCCAACATTGGAACTGTACCTCCAATGTCGGCCTTCTTTGGGGATTGTGTGGCGGCGACTCCTGCCACCATGTTTATTGAAATGTTTCAGCAGGAAAGGTACGTATGGGAGGCATGTCATCTGTGCCACTGCATAACGAGTTTGTCTCTGATTGCAGCAGCACATTTCTCTGAAGTTGATGACACTTTACATAATACTTGTGTCAGCACTAGCATGCTGACTAATTGGGGAATGAGGGACGCACCTACTAAAGCTTACCCTGCATTCGCCAACACTGACACACCTCTGTATTTCTCCTACTACCACAAGATGTTGCTTGCACATGCGCAAGACAACATAATAAGAAACAAAGACATCTAAGGACCGTTTTCTTTATTTTAGAGAATACAGCAATTGGAGGGTGGGGGAGTGCCACTAGACACCAGTGAAACAAAAATATGACCAGGGAGGGCAATCAGAGACTGAGGGGTGACACTAGACACCAGGGAATGAAAAAAATTAATGGGAATGGGGATTGGAGGTTGGGAGGGTGCCACTAGACACCAGGGAACTAAATACCTATTATTAATGGAGACTGAGATTGGGGGGTGCCACTAGACACCAGGGAAATACACATTTTTAAGGGGGCAGCAATCAGAGGATGGGGGGTGCAACTAGACACCAGGGATAAAAGACGGAGACCATGATGGAGGGGTCTGAGAATCATATCATATCATAGAATCATATCATAGAATCTGTCATCAGAAAAGGACCCCATGGTCCATCCAGTCTGCCCATAATACTCCCTCGCTAGGAAGCTCCCCTCCCTGCCTTATCAGCTTGCCCCCTTGCCCGTTAGGCCCATGTACCTATCTAGGCTGTTTTGAAGGTGCCCACTGTATCCATCCCCACCACCCATTCCGGCAGACTGTTCCATGGACTTACCACCCTCTCGGTAAAGAACCTCACACTGATATCCCCTCTGAATCTTTCCCCCTCCAGCTTGTAGGCATGCCCTCTAGTGTAATTGTTCTTACTTATTCTGAAGATGCTATTGACCCTCACCTTGTTCATGCCCTTCAAATACTTGAATGCCTCCACCGTGTCCCCCCTCCCTCCTCTCCTCCAGTGTGTACAAGACCAGCTCTTCCAGCCTCTCCTCATAAGACTTCCCCTGCAGCCCTCTCACCATCATGGTTGCCCTTCTCTGGACCCTTTCCAGCCAGTCCTCATCCCCTTGTAAGTATGGTCTCCAAAACTGGACCCATTATTCCATGTGTGGTCTAACCATGGTTTTGTAAAGTGGCAGGATCACCTCCTACCTCCTGCTTGTGATTCCCCTCCCTATGCATGCCAGCATTATGAATGCCTTTCCTACAGCTCTGTCACACTGATTCTGGACTTTCAGATTGTCTGAAATAGTGATCCTCAGGTCTTTTTCCTGTTCTGTTAACGTCAACTTCTCCCCCAGGGCTGGCCCGGTGGCACTGAGGATTGAGGTGCTGGATGCGACACCTCGCACCATGCCAGTGACCTGGGTTCAGCAACAAGCCGGGGGCCACTAGGGGTCAGCAGGGGGGAAGAGATCGAGCATCCGGAGGACTGCTGTCTCTTCCTGGGGGGGGGGTGTGTGTGTGAGATGTGCTTGCTCATGGAGCGACCTCTGGTGGCGGCTGGAGGATCGCCGACTGAGAAAGCGCGGTGTGTGCTTTGGGTGGGCGGAGCCACAACACTACATCGCCTTGCTGGCCGGCCTCCGAAGGGAGGGGGGGGGAATGAAAATGAGATAAAAACCCCAATTCTGGGGATAGATGAAGGCACCTTGACCTTCCATAACCCACACTCCCAACTCCGGCTATCTCCTCTCCATAGCCGACTCATGTGCTGGGCACTTTGCCCTATAAGATAGAGCACCCTGGGTGGATAGGGTGGCCCTACCTCTGGATGGTTCAGACCCAGAGATGGTGCTTGGTGGCACGAGGGGAGAGGAGTGGTCACGGAGGGAGGTAGAGGCTAGGAGCTTCCGAGGTTGCTGGAAGGAGTTCTCTAGGGGTTAGAGATAAATAAAGTTAAAAAAAAAAAACTCCTCCCCCCAAACTGGTACTTTGCCTTTGGGTTGTTTCACTCTATGTGCATAATTTTGCTCTTATTGCTATTGAACTGTAGCTGCCACTTTTCTGACCACTCTTCCAGCCAAACCAAGTCCTCGCTTATATCTAGCACCCCCCTCCTCCTCCATATCAGACCTACTGAAACATCTCTTCATGTCATCAGCAAAGAGGCACACTTTCCCCCGAGAACTCTCCATGATGTCTCTGATGTATATGTTGAAAAGTATGGGTCCCAACACAGATCCCTGGGGAACTCCACTCGTCACCTTCTCTTCCTTAGAGTGCACCCCATTACCACAGCCCTCTGTGTCCCCTCCAGCCAGTGTTCTAAAAAGCTTCTGAACTTGCTCCCCTCTCAAAAGCTATCTACCTTCCCTATCAGCCTCTTGTGGGGGACAGTGTCAAATGCCTTCCTGAAGTCCAGGTAGGCCACATCGACCACCCCCTCTTGGTCCCATATCTCTATCATTCTGTCAAATAATTCAATCAGGTTGGTCTGGCATGACCTCCCACCTGTGAATCTATGTTAATTGTCATTTAGGAGGCCCTCCCCCCTAGATATTTTATCAGCCTTTCCTTTATAAGTGCCTCCATTTGTTTTCTGATCACTGAGGTTAGGCTAACCAGGTGGTGGTTTCCCAGCTCCTCCCTTCCTCCCCCCTTATGCAGGGGTACTACCTTGGCCCTCTTCCAGTCCCCAGGGACCCTTCCCTTGTGCAGTGACAGATTAAATAGCACCGTGAATGGTGCTGCAAATTTATGTCTTAATTATTTGAATACTCTCAGGTGAATCCCATCTGGGCTCATTGACTTATCTGTCTGCAGCTTTCCTAATTCTTCCAATACTCTAGCTTCCATGAAGAGACTTGAGCCCATCTCACTACCCACTCTCCCCCTGCTTCCAAGCTTTGGCCCCTTCCTCTCCTCCACCATGAAGACCGATGCAATGTATTTATTCAGGACCTTGGCTTTTTCTAAATCTCCTTCCAACATTGCCCCCCACCCATGAGCTTCGAAATTCCATGCTTCCCCTTTCTTCTTTCACTCACATATCTGAAAAACCTTATCTCCCTTTTTTGCCTCCCTTGCTATATGCTTTTCCATTTCAGCCTTTGCCCATCTGATCACCTTCCCCACTTCCCAAATTTTTCCTTTTATAGATCTTATAGATCGATTTATAGATCGTGTTCCTATATGCTGATAAAACTCCCGTTTCCAGTCCCAAGATTCACCCTCAAAATGCCTGCTAGGTCCTATAATCTACATATTACTCCTGATGTGCCCATTGCCTTCTGTCTCACAGATTAAAAGTTTTAATGTGCCGTGTACATATGTATATTGTTATATATTAGCACTTATGTCATTGTATTACTGTTTATGTTACCCCTGTCATTGTATTACTGTTTATGCTACCCTTGTCAATGTAATAACACTTGCACTTCTTGACCACTCAGGTCCATCTTGTAAATGAGCTACGCTCAATGATGTTCGCCTGATTAAATAAAGATTTTGATTGATTGATTGATTGATTGATTGATCTCTGTCAGCCTCTCTCTGCAATGCTTTATATACCTTGACCGCTCTCCTTTTCTCCCTAACTGCACTCCTCAATTTAGTTATGAACCAAAGTGGTTTCCTCCTCCTCCTTTTCTTGCTAACTATCCTAATGTAGTTCTGTCACTTTCAGTATTCCTCTCTTTATTTCCCCCTAGAGCTCCTCCATGTCTTCCAAGTCTTCCTTCCCCTCTAGTTCCTCCAGAAACATTGCCCTCATCCTCCTAAAATCTGCCTTTCTAAAGTCTGGTACTCTAGTGTTGGAACTACTCTTACCCTGACCTATTCTGATTCTAAAGTTTACTGTCCTATGGTCACTGTCACCCAAATTTTCCCCAACCTCCACCCCCCGATGCTGTCCCCATTCACCATAACCAGGTCAAGTATGGCACTCCCCCTAGTTGGTTCCATTACCAGTTGGCTGATGAACACTCCTTGCAAGGCTTTCAGCAACTCCCTACTCCTTTTCTGTGAATGCTGCCGGGATGTTCAAATCCATGTCCGGTAGGTTTAGATCTCCCATCACCATGACTTCCCCTTTGCTGGCCATCCCCTGTATCTCCCTTGCCATCTGCCTATCTACTTCCTCCCACGATTTTGTTGTCTGCAGACCACCCCTACCTTCACTGCCCTCCCCCCAGTTTTGCTTTAAGTAACCCACATAGTCTCTGCTGATCCATCCCCTTTCCCACACATCATAACCCTAATCCCATCTTTTACATAAAGAACAACCCCCCCTTTTTTCTGCCCTGTCCCTCCTGTAGAGTACGTACTCAGGTATTTCTACCTCCCAACTGTGGCTTTCAGAACACCAGGTCTCTGTGACTGCAATTAGGTCCAGGTCATCCTCCGCCACTACCACCAGTACACCAGTAGATCTCCCATCTTATTACCCAGACTCCTGGCATTTGTTAGCAAGCTCCCCCACCAGCCCTGTTTCTCTCTCCTCCCCCCTTTTGGCTTCTCTCGCCCCCATCTGTGGGGGATAGAGAGTTAGGTCAGGTCCTCCCACCATTCCCACTGGAGTACAACTAGCTTCACCCACCCCCTCTGCTACTTTAAAGCATTCCCTAGTAATCTATGTTTCCCTACAATTTCCCCCTCAAGATCCTGGCCCCCTCATTGTTTATATGACACCTGTCCCTCGCATACAGATGCTGGGCCATCCATGTGGCCCCCCAACCACCTCTACATTTGTAGCCCTCCTTCCTACACCACTGGCTTAGCTAGTGGTTAAAATCCTTGAATCTCAATTATCTAGTTGTACTGGCACAGTGTACTGGCAGAACTTCTGAAAACACTGTGGTATCCATCATCCCTTTGCACCCTCTAGCTAGCTCCATCAATCTCTTCTGTACCTCCTCCACCCCCTCCCTGCCAGGTCATTTGTACCCAGATGCAGAACCAGGTTAGGGTTCCCTCCAATCAGCCTAATGCAGTCCTTAATTTTAGGGAGTGTCCTGCTCGCCTCCATCCCTGGTTCACAAACCCCCCCCCCCTTGAAGCTACTCACTTCATTGCCAGTGGATCCCTTTAATAATAGAGTCCCCATACACTCCTCTGCTGCTATTGCCTGGCTTTCTCCCATGACCCCCATCACCTCCTATTCCACCCCTATCCCACTATCCCTTTGTTCCCCTGCCCCCAGACAGTCCCCGGCCTCACCCTTCCTCCTATATCCCTTCCAGCTTCATCCCCTGTGCTTGTGGCCCTTCTGGGGCCCCTGCTACTTCCCCCTTGCCTTGTTCTCTAATCCCTTCCACTCTGGGACCCTGCTGGCCCCTTTTCCCCCTAGGAACTATGCTCTCTCCTTACTGCCCCCTCATCCGCCCTTCCCTGGTACTCCCTGCTTCCAGATCCCCTTCCTATGCTTCTCTGGCTCCACCAAGAGTCCCATGGTCTTTGCCCCAACCCCTTCCTCCCTTTCCACCCCATTAACCATCCTCCCACTGCTGGCTTCTACCCCTGCATCCTCTAAAGGTCCCTTCTCCCTAATATCCACCAATGGCCAGTATCTATTTGAGACTGAAATCCCCCCAGTTTGCTGCATACCAGAGATCCCTTCATTTGAGGTGAAGCTCCTTGCCATGGTCTTTTGAAGTCCTGTCACCCAGCTGCCTGTAGCTCCCACTTCCTGCCTTTCACCGCCCTCACTCGGTCCTCCTGGACCCCCATCCACATGCCTGCCTCCAGAGCCGGTCTATCCCAGCATGAGTTCTGTTGGCACTCCATCCGTCTACATCCATGTTTGCCGACACCCCCCCCAAGATTCCTCTCTCCCTTCCCTCCCTGCATTCATGCTCTTCACTCACTTGTCCAGGTCACACCTGAGCCTGCGCAACTCAGCCTCCAAGCCCATTAACCTAGCACATATAGGACAGTGCCCTAGTCTCCACAGGGTACCCATGGTCACTGCTGCTCCACAGCCATTGCAGTCCATAGCCCTGTTTTCCCCCAACCTGTAACCCGAAATCCCCCTCTCATCTGATTATGACCCTGCTTAGCCCAACCATCTTTGTCAGGCCCCCCCTTTATCTGATTTTGACCCTGCATAGCCCAGCCACCTATGTCAGGTATCCTATGACACACCTTCCCCTCCTTATACCAATTTTCCCCTTGCTGTATCCCTACCTCCTACAGCCATAATTCCCTTGCCTTCACTAGGGTACCACCTACTACCCAGCGGGTCACCTGCTCCCAGGAAGCAGGTCAGAGCAATTTGGCCCTAAAGTGGTTTAAGTTTCAAATCCCCCTCCCAGCAACAACAGAAAGAAAACAATGTGACAATAGGTCCAGCAGTGACAAGCTCCCATCAACAACAGGAATCGTCAGGAAGTAAACAATATAACAATAGCCCTAGTGGGAACAAACCCCTTACCCTGTGCTGCCTAGCTACTTGCAGCAGGTATTTTAAAACTTAAAAAGTCAAAAGTGAAAAAGTTGTTTAAAAGCCCAGAAGTTTTGTCAGGAGTGCCTCCCTATTGTGTCCTGTGCAGCACAGTCCCCTCTAGTCAAAGTGATTGCTCCTTTGTGGGAAGTGTAGCATAGACTCCATGGGCCAATCCACAAGTTTCCTCTGTAAGCTCCTCCCTTAACCTGTATTTAATAGCGGCCTGGGTTGGGAAGGGTAGATGGGCTGCAAACTCCTCTCCCTTCTGTGCCCCAATTGTGCCCAATTGGCTGAAAGTTCTCCCGCTGCTGATGCATCAGCTCCCTCTCCGGCACCCTGCCAGAGAGGGTGGATGCAGTGTCATTCATGCCCACCATTAAGATTCACACCTCAATCAGATAGGTGGGCTGGCTTGACAGGACCACCAGGTTAATAAACTCATTCTGGATGTTCTCCCAGTCAATGACTGCCATGGTATAGATGGCCCCCAAGGTGCCTCTGATGCCGAACAAGGTATACCTTTCACTGAGTTGGTATGTGAAGTTGAGTTTGGTGGGAATGATGTCCACATAGGTGCTGGCGGGCTGCTTCTTTGACACCTGGAACACCTGGTGCAGCAGGATATTGCCAGTGACACTTCACCAGCAGCAGCAGCAGCTCCACAGGGCCAGTGGCAGTAGGGTCATGCCCCTACCTGACAGTGCTCAGACAAAATCCCCAATGCACTGTTCCAGCAACATGGTCCCATCACATGAGACATCAATGTGGGATGCACAAATCAAATAAATCCACAGCAATCTGCAGCAGCATTCTGTTCTGTCAGCAGGCAACAAAGAATACTATGGAAACAGCCCCAAAGTTTCCAAGATTTTTCTCTGTTCCTAGATTTACATATGAACATAAGAATCAGCCAGCAGAACCAGGCCTCATGATCTATCATCTGCTCACGTGCACAGCTAGCATCCCTATATTGCAGCTGCCCCTTCCCCCCTCTCCCCTTTGCCATCTTTGGAAATAACCAGACCCTTCCCCTCACTCATTCCCATGCCCTTTTGAAACTACCCACAGTCTTACAGGATATTACCCCCTCTGGCAGAGAATTCCATTTTGACACCCCCCTCTACGTGAAATAATGCCTCCACATCTCCCTCCTAAAACTACCCCCCTCCAATCTTACCCAATGCCCTCTCATGGCCTTCTCCTTCCTCAGTTAAAATAACCCATCTGTGCCCGATTTGTGGATCCCCTTCAAATATTTGAAAGTCTCAATCATATCACCCTGATCCCTCCTCTCCTCCAGGGTATACAAGCCCAATTAATTCAGTATGTCCTTGTAGATTTTGTCTTCTAACCCCTGGATCATCTTTGTTGCCTTCCACTGAACCCCCTCTAGGACCCTGATATCTTTCTTAAGGTACAGATGCCAGTACTGCACCCTGACCAAGGATCTGTACAGGGGCAGGTTTACATCCTTATGTCTGGACTACAAACCTCTTGTGATACACCCCAGCATCCTATTGGCCTTAGTTGCTGCCCTCCTGCACTGATCAGAGTTATTCATGCTCCCCGTTACTATCATCCCTAGGTCCTTCTCCTCCTCGGTGATACCTAGCCAGACTCCACACAACCGATCCTCCCATCTCAGGTTCTTTGCTCTGAAGTGCATAACTTTGCACTTCCAGGCATTGATGCCCAACTGCCACATCTCCGACCATGCCTCCAGTGTGGACAGTTCCCCTTGAAGCCTCTGCCACCCCTCTGTATCATCCACTACCCCCCCATCTTGGTATCATCTGTGAACAGACTGATCATGCTCCCCACTCCATGTGAGATATCCGATATGAATAGCCCAAACAACACCGGTCACAACACGGATCCTTGTGGCACTCCACTTGTGACAGCCGTAGGAGATGAGAGTCCCCACCACCCATTGCATCCTACCCTCTAGCCAGTTCACAATCCAGTTTGCCATCTTTGGCCCTACCCCCCACATATTCCAACTTTCCCCAGAGTTGCCCATGTGGCACTGAATCGAAGGCCTTGCTGAAGTCCAAGTACAGGACATCCACTGCATGGCCCTCATCCAACTCCCTCATCACCCAGTCAAAGTACTCTATTAAGTTTATCTCACAGAATCTCCCTGGAATGAACCCATGGTGTTGCCCATCCTATAGCCCATTATCTTCCAGAAAGGTCACTAGCCTCTCCTTTAGGATCACTTCCATAAGTTTACTTGTGATATAAGAGAGGCTAACAGGTCTGTAACAGCCTGGCTCATCCTTTGGGCTGCTCTTGTGGATAGGCACCACATGAGCCAACCTCCAATCCTGCAGCACACAGCCCGTGCCCAGGGTGGTGTTGAACAGGTCCACTAGTGGCCCAGCCAACACGTCTGACATCTCCCTTAACACCCTGGGGTGAATGCCATCATGACCTGGTGCCTTATCCACCCTTAGCATTTTCAGCCCCTCCAGTACCCTGCTCTCTGCAATCACCCCATCAGTCACCATTGCCCTCTGTGCCTCCACCCCCTGTCCATGGAGGTAGATGACCCCACTGCTCCCTCAGGAACACAGAGCAGAAGTAGTCATTCAGTGCCTCAACCTTCTCAGCACCCTTCTCCACCCATCCCCCTCCTGATCCTCACTATTTGGTACCTGCAGCTCCTCTTTTCCCTTATATATCTATAAAATGTCCTTCTCCTCTTCTTTGATGCCCTGAGTGAGCCTCAGCTCCCTGGAGGCCTTGGCCACTCTGACCAGCTTAGTAACCTTCCTGGCCCTCGTCATATACAACTCCCTGTCTTCCGCACTCTCTGTCCTCTTGAACCTTTGGAAAGCTGCTGTCTTTGCCCTCACCCCCTGCAACACTTCCCTGTTCAGCCAGCATGGCTTTTTAGCCATGCTCCTCTTGCTTAGAGTCCTGGTGCATGCTTCTGTAGCCTCTCTCAGGCCAAGTTTGATGTTCTCCCACTTCTGTTGTTCTTCCATCTCTGGCCTAATTCCATCTAGGAGCCTCTTCAGGATTTCCAGCATCCTCCCAAAATCCATTCGTCTGATGTCCACCACCCTTGTCCCTGAACCTACAGCCTCCTTGCTCAAACTGAGCATGAACTCCACTGAATGGTGGTCACTCCCAGCTAGTGAGTCTTCCACCTGTAGCTCCCTCACTGCCTCCCCATTCGTTAGTACTAGGTCCAACGTATTTCCTAGCTGAGTTGGCTCTCTGACCAACTGTACCAGAAGACTATCCTGGAATGCATCCAGTAAAAGCTGCTCCCTGGTGCTCAAAGTTGCTGGGGTTCCCCAATCTACACCAGGCAGATTGAAGTCACCCATGATCACCATCTTCCCTTTTTTACATACTCAACAGATCTGTTCGCCTGGCTCCCTATCCAGTTCCTCAGTCTGAATAGATGACCTATACACTACTCCCAGTCTCAGCTTCCTACCTTTAGCGTCCAGGAACTGTATCCACAGTGCCTCCATCCTCCTCTCCTTCCCCTCGTCCCTTGTACATCTGATCCCATCCTTTACGTAGACTGCCACCTCACCCCACCCCTACCCCTCTGTCCTTCCTATATAATATGTACCCAGGGATTGCCAGATCCCAGTTCTGGTGTTGGGTGGCCCAAGTTTCCATGATGGCTGCTATGTCCATCATCCTATCAGCACTGAGAGCCTGTAATTCAGCTATTTTGTTCCCCAGGCCTCTTGCATTCAGGGAGACCACCCTCCACACAGCTCCAATCCTTACTCCACCCCTCCTCTCCTCATCCTGACTCCTCCCCTGGGTCCCACACTTGTAACAATCACTGTTATCATGGGGGGGGGTCAGCTCGTTCAGCTCCCCTAACTGGTGACCCTGCATACTTGCTGCACACTTGCCCCCCCAGTTTAAAACTTCCTTGGTTGTAATGTAATCCTCCAGCTTACGCTTCAAGATCCCCTGCCCTGCCCTGCCATGCTCAAGTGTAATTTGTCCTTCACATAGAGGTCACTGTTGTCCCATGTGGTCTCCCAACCACCCACCAGCACTTACCCTTGAGCACTACACCACTCATTGAGCCAAGATTTGATCTCCACAATACTTTCTTTCCTCGCCCTGCTCACCCGGGGTACCAGTACCACTTCAGGGAAGGCCACTGAACTCCATACTTCTATATACAATTTACTCAGCTCCACCATACTATCCCCCAGGTCATTTGTGCCTACATGCACCTCCACATGAGGTTTCTCTCTTCCCCTTTTTACATACCTGACCAGTGACTCCCTGCTCTACCTGCTGTCAAACATGGCACAGATTCCACCCATATCTGACTATGCCTTTCCTTCTCCCACCCCATCTGATCCCCTTCAGGATTGAATCTCCTATCACTGCAACTCCACCCCCCTTTTCTCTACCATTTGCCTGTATCTTTCTGTTGTCCCCACTCCCTCCTTGCACGTCCACCCTTCCCAGTCCACCAGCATCTGGAACCTCCCCACTACTTCCACCCTCCATTCTCCTTCTGGATGCACTTCTGTCTACTCTTGCCACCCCTCCCCTGTTGCCAAGCCCTCCACCCATGCTTCCCGCGTCGCTAATGACCACCCCCATCCTCCCCTGGGCTGCAACTCCCTTCTGCTGTTACAGTTCTGTGCCCCCTGCTGCTACACCTACCCCTACCTGTGACACCCTCTACCTCCCCTTTCCTGATGCCCTCCTCACCTGGATAGTTGCCCCCTGTGTTCTCTCTGCCCTCTTGTCCCCCTGACTTTTCCTAGAGAGACCCTCCATCCTCAACTGCCTCTGGTACTAGAATTGCACACCTATTACTTGACCCCAACCCCTTGGCTCCAGGTAGTGCCTCTGTTACCATCCAGATTTACTCCTATATTGCTACAAGCTTTCCTCATGCTCCCCCCAGTCACCTTGACCCCCCCAGGCACAGTTCCACTGCATGCCTGAGTAGGCTCCTGACATATCCCCCTGTTTCCACTCTTTCCCCTAATCCTCACTAACTCACCCACCAGCCTCCTGACCTCTGCCTCCAGATCCCTCAACCTGCTGCAAATGGGGCATTCCCACAGCTTCCACAGTGTGCCCATCCAGACAGCTGCCCACAGCCACTGCAGCCCACTATTATATCCACCCTGGTACCAGTCTGCCCTCCTTCCCCCTTTGCCAGCCTCCATCTCCTGGACCCAGCCCCACCCCCTCCTCACATACCACCAGCCTCTGCCCTGCTCCCTGAGAGTCCCCATCTGCTACTACCCCAAGGCAGTTTCATCACCCCTAGCTTCACCCTCCTCTAGAATAGCACCTAAGGCCTTGTTGTAGGTGTACACCTTACACTGATCCCCCAGAAACTCAGGAAACCAAAACTAATGCTTCAGCCTGACAGATTATTTAACCTCTATGGACAAATAGCCCTTTCCATGACAGTTGTCATCATCCCCAACAGAATATTACCCCCTTGAACATTTACCCCACCCAACTGCCACATTCAACCACAGAACATTTCCTAGAGGCCATCCAGCACATTACAACCACCATTGCCCAAGAAGGTTATGATGCACATACAACTGCCCATAATAAAAAAGCTCCCCAATAGACCCCCACAGTTGCCTCAATAAGTTGCACAGTACCTTGAGTTGATGCAGATCTCAAACCTCAAAGCCAAATGTTCCAGTTCATGTCCCTTTAGCATACGCTCCTGAAGATCTCGAGTCTAACCCAGGCATCCCCCTGATGCTGCCCCGTCCAGGTACTCCACTTCTTGCTCCTCTTCTAATAGGTGCACTCTTTACTTGGAGTGGTTCTAGCAGCCCATTTAATAACGGTGGCAGTACAGGGTGGGAGGAAGGGCCAAATTCAAAAGTAGAAGAAGCAGCTTTGTCCCTGCTGCTGAGCCCGCTGCTCCTTGCACCACCGATGGCAGCTCTCCAGTGACTCCTCTACCTGTGCAGCCACTGATGCAGTCCCCCTGCAGCTCCTTTCACTGACTGTGGCTCTCGAGCCTCCCACGGCCGCCGATGCAGCCCCTCTGGTGACTCCTCTCCCTGTGTGGCCACCGATGCATCAAAAGCCAAGGTTCCTCCTCGGTACCAACTTGCCAAGCCGTATGCAGGCAGTAGGAGTGCACACAGGGAATGTGGCACTACAAGAAACAGAAAAAGTCCATCACAAACAAGTAGGTTTTGAGCACTCACCACCCCATAAGAGGGACGCAGAGACATCCATATGTTCTCCAATAATTTATTCAGACATATGAACAGACAGAAAAGGTCCTATCTGATGTATTTCATATGAAACAAATGTCTTTTCTCAAAGCTTTTGAGAAAGGACGTTTGTTTCATCTGAAATATGTCAGACAGGACCTTTTCTGTCTATTCATGTCTAAATAAATTATTGGAGAACACATGGATGTCTCTGTGTCCCTCTTCTGGGGTGGTGAGTGCTCAAAACCTACTTGTTTGTGATCAACTTGTCAAGCCCTTATAATCATCATCTGGTTCCCAAAGACAAACACTTCTCTTTTTTTTTTTTTTTTTTGTTGGAAGGTCTGACAACTGTAACAATTTCACAAAGCAGTTGAGTTCAGACTAAGAGGAATCACAGGCCCAGCCACAAGCAAAGCACTTTTTTTTGTTATTGCTGTTCAGGTTCCATATAAAAGCAGAAATGCCTCTGATCCCAGCTTGTATTTAATTTGTTTTACCTCCTAATATCAACTTCCTTGAGCCTGCTTTTTCTCCAGCTGCTGTGGTAGAGCAGGCCCTTGTAAACTGAGCAGCTCTGGTTTGGGTTCAGCAGACTTTAAATATAAATCCCTGTAAGGTGAGACACACATTAAGCTGTCCTTCTGCCTTGTCCTGTCTTCAAACACTCCACTTTTTCATGTTTTTCTCATTTTGAAATGTTGGTGAAACAGAACTCAAATTCTGTTGCACTGGACAAATTTGTTAAACATGGGCAATGTCATTTTTTTTCTTATATTTTGCTCACTGGTGGAAGTTTTGCCTTTTTTTTTTTTTTTTAATTTGGTCATACCTTGTGGTGAATGATTCTACTCAGAATGAACAGGAAGAACACTTCAGAATGCTCAAGGTGGGGACAATAATAACATACAGTAAATACAGCAGTTTTAATAATCAATAGTTCATCCAACACATATCTGACATGGAGTAAAAATTAGATATGCATTTAGTTTTTATAAGTCACAGTGCTGAAAGGATGGAACAGAACTGCCAACGCAGCTCACTTGTGGACGGCCACTGCCCAGTTTCTAAGGTACTTCTGAGCCATTGGGACACCAACGTAAAGAAAATGCTTTGACCTGGGGATGAGCTCTTTTTTGCGAGACTCCACCACACTGTCCTGCTGCTGCTGCTGCTGCCACACCAGCACTCCCCCATAATCCTTCTTCAATGTGGGGTGTAGCCAGGAATTTTAAACTTGTACCCAAAACAGACAGCACTGTTGTCCGTCCTTGTATGGCAATGTTGCTCCCCTGGATAGCAGTGTTGCCCCCCCAGATGGCACTGTTGCCCCCATTATGTAAACATATACCAAAATATTTGAAGCCATGCCACACAAACAACAGGCCCACCCCTCATTTCAGACAAATATGCATTAAGCCAATTATCCCAAATGCAGTGTCAGTGGCTCAGTAGGTAGCACACTCGCCTCTGAGGCTGGGAGATCAGAGAGCTGTGGGTTCAGTTCCCACATCTGGCACTTGGGTTAATATCCCAGTACTGACACTGTAATGCAGCATGAGAGGGGTGCTGCATTTCTGAGGTGCCGTCTTTCGGAAGAGACGTTAAACCGAGGTCCCATCTGCCTGGATTGGTGGTAGTTCAGGTGGATGTTAAAGATCCCATGGCACTTATCGAAAGAGTAGGGGAATTTCCCCGGTGTCCTGGCCAAATTTCCCTCATTCACTAAAAAAAAAAAAATACCACCAACAGCTTAATCTGGTTCAAGGTCAGTTGGAATTCATCTGTATCCCCCTACCCCGGGTCGTGCCTGAAAATAGGCAAGATTTGTCTAGTGCACTTACCTGGTCAACAAAAGATAAATAAAAAGATGAATATTTTTTAGATTTTACATTTTATTTGATCCTAACACACACAGACATTGGCTGACTTTCAGTTACAGTGTTTAGGAAACATTGTGATAAGCCTCTGTACCACATCAAGGTAGCCAGCCTGACAGAGGGCCATTCACACTAGCACTCACCTGTGCTGTCAACTGGAATTGACAGCTGCACAGTGACTTCTGCATGCCATTATAACCAGCTAGTTATAATAGCAAGTATCACACAGTTATCTGTGTGCAAGAAAGACGTCAGTAATTATAACGGAGTATTGCATAAATTATATTAGACATGGGGTAACTGAGGAAGACAGTATCGCATTTTATATTCTGCTGTATTTTACCTATATGTATGTATTTTTTGCATGTATACTGTTCGCTCATGAAAATGGGTCTTTGGTCCATGGTCTCAGCAGTTTAAATAAACAAAACAAACAAACTGTCCTAATAGTGAGTGATTGTTTCCACAGACCTAAAACATGGTAAGCAATGCAAAAATGCAGCAACAAATGCATAACAAATATTGTTGTGGGTTGAGAAAATATTGTTTGCCGATCTTGAAATGTAGTCATATCACTATATAGATTGTTTGTGATGCCCCATCCCATGTGGATTACTGCTGCCAGTCTGGGCCCTACATTGACAAAAGGACAATAAGACAATGGAGTGACTATAACGAAGGGCAACATGGTTGACACAAAGACAGCATGAAGAAAAAGATCTCTGCTTGAACTTTTCAGTTTTGAAAAAGAAAGCTAAGAGGAGACATAATTCAAGCGTGGAAACTAAACTCTTTCAAAAGTGCTAAATATTGACAAAGAAAACAATCACAACAAAACCACAAGCAAGTCAAGCAATTCCGGGGGGAAGGGGATCTAAGGAAACTTTGCCTGTCAGAGAATTGTAAGGGTAAGAAAAAAGCTGCAGAGCAAAGTGGTATGATCAAAACTAATACATCTATTCAAGGTGAATCTTGCCAGACACTGTAGGGAGGTTGCTCACAAATAAGATGTAGAAGACAGTGTAGTGTGCTGCTATAGGGCCTACTGCCATCCGAAATTCTTATGTTTTGTGTATTTAAAACCATCACTACCTTTAAGTGTACAATCATGCAGGCAGCAATCAATATTATACATTCTGGTTCCATTTCACAGATGTCAGGTTCCATAATCAAAGACACTTACTGGTTCTGAGGTCTCATTTTACAGTTAACAGCACAGACAAATGTAGTTTGTGGTCACTGCACTTAACAAAGGAACAAATGCACCCCAGTTTAGGACTAGCATGCAAATAAGAGTGAAGACTTCTAAGAAACCCAAATCTTTCACCCCTACTGTTTCCAGCAACACAGTGCTATTCCTGGCTGGTAGCAGTGACACAAAAGCTATTGATAAAACAGAACAGTGGAGGTAGGAACAGCAGGGTGTGGACATGGCCTACCTAGACTTATAGCAAGGCATTTGACACAGTCCCACATAAAAGATTAATATACAAGTTAGCCAGCCTGGGAGTGGGTCCCAAGATGACAGCCTGGGTAAAGAATTGGCTGGAGAATAGGACACAGAGAGTAATAGTAAATGGAGTCCACTCAGAAGAAAGGAGGGTTACTAGTGGGGTACCGCAGGGTTCAGTATTAGGACCAGTCCTCTTCAATGTCTTTATAAGTGACATACGGAAGGACTGGAAGGAAAAGTATGCTCTTTGCAGATGACACTAAGATCTGCAACAGAGTTGATGCACAGGGTGGGGTGGAAAGGATGAGAAGGACTTGGCAAGGTTAGAGGAATGGTCAAATGTATGGCAGCTTAGATTCAATGCTAAGAAGTGCAAGGTAATGCACCTGGGAAACAAAAACCCAGGGAAGAGTACACAATGGGGTGAGATACTAACAACAACAAAAATGAAAGGACCTGGGGGTAGTCATATCAGATAAAAGGTGGGCAAGCAATGTGAGAGGGCAGCAAGGAGGGGGTTGAGGGGTTACTGGGATGCATAGGGAGAGGCATCACCAGTAGAAAACAGGAAGTTATCCCTCTGTACAGACAGCTGGTGAGACCCCATCTGGAGTACTGTGTGCAGTTCTGGAGACCCAATCTCCACAAAGACATAGACAGGATGGAAGCTGTCCAGAGGAGGGCAACTAAAATGGTGCAGGGTCTGCACCGGAAGACATATGAAGAGAGACTTAAGGAGCTTAATATGTATAGCCTCGAGGAAAGGAGGGAGAGGGGGGACATGATAGAAACTTTCAAGTACCTCAAGGGAATCAACAAAGTCCAAGAGGGTAGCATCTTTCAAAAAAAGAGGTGTGCAAGAACAAGAGGGCACAATTTGAATATAGAGAGGCGGCTCAGAGGTAATTTAAGGAAGTATTTTTTCATAGAGAGGGTTGTGGATGCATGGAAAGGCCTTCCGGAGGAGGTTGTGGAGTCAAAATCAGTGGTGGAATTCAAACATGCATGGGACAGTCATAAGGCAATTCTAGGGTGTGGGGGTAAGAAGAAGTAGGCTGCTGGTTAACTAGGATCTGCAGCTTATCCAGTAGGTAGGGAAATGGGCAGACTGGGTGGGCCAAGCGGTCCTCATCTGCCGTCAAATTCTATGTTTCTATGTTTCTATGTAGGGTGAATCACCCTCCTCATCCACTTTGCATGCAAGCACACTGTATCATTTTTTTTTTTATCTAATGCCCTGAAACACTGTGTCCTGCATGACAGATATAAATCATACCAATTACCCCTACTCCACTCTGACTCCAGTCTAGCTACAAAGAGAGTGTTTGTTGAAAATCAGTCTAAAACTACTTAGATGATAAAATCATATGCTGATACATCGACACTAGTGACACCAGACATTGCACCCACTCCCGCACATTTGGCTGATGGTCCCGTCAGTTCCTTCTCACTTTGACTCCTGTTCAACCTCTATAACCCATCAGAAACAATTATCTTCACAAATAGTAATGTAGCAAAGGGATACTGGGTGTGGAAAGTTGCCCCCAGGATAATTGTTTCTGAAGACAACATCTCAATGAACCTGATATTTAGATACTCCTTAAAGGGTGTGGGAAGGTGTAATAAGTAAAAAGTTATGGATCAAATGAAGGACAGCAACACAATCACTGATTCCCCAATTTTGAGGAAGTTTTAAAACTTTCAGAACTCCCAGCAGCTTTGGATAACGATCCTGGGATGAGTGATGTTTCATTTATAGATACCTTTTAGATGTTTTTATAATCAGCTAAAAAATGGCAGCAAATTCAAGTTTTTTTTTTTCACTTTTTGGGAGGTATGGCATAAATGAAATATGCTTCCCCCTACTGGAAATATTGTTGATATTTTTTGTTCTCATGCCAATGGATCTAATGACATCACTAGTGGCTTCACTATGCGTAATGTCATTGGGTCAATCAGCACTTGAACAAAAAATATTGATAATATTTCCAGAAGGGGGGGTAGGATATCCCTTATACTGTATATTCTTTGCAAAAAAAAAAACCCCATTAATGCATCAGTTTGGATTGCTATTATAGCAACAAAAGTATGGAAATGCAATGTTAGGGTTTTCAACACTAACTGCGTATTCCTCTCCAAGCAGCCAAATGGGGCAAGGCAACACAAGCAATCACAGGAATCCATCATCAGGTAAGACAAATAACACACAACTCTTTCCACATGATGCAAGAGACATCCATCATCATGGTCCAACACTTCTGTAGCCATGGATACATATGCACACTTTCACACTACCTGGGAAGTGCAGTAAAAAATTCTCATAGGATCATATTGTAAATTGTAAATAAGAAATAACACATGACAGGGTGTGTGGCAGTGCAAAATTACCATACAGCCCAGGTGGGTAGTGAGGCATGAGGTGCACCCAAATGCCTTCAACCACCTGGGAAGTATGATTTAAAATTACCATAAGAGCACATTGTATATTGCAAGTAAGCAATAACACACAGCAGGGTGTGTGGCAATGCTAAATTACTGCATGTTCCAAGCAGGTTGTGAGGCACGAGGCGCAGCTGGGTGCCTTTAACCACCTGAGAAATGCGGTATATAATTTGTATAAGATTACATTATAAATTTTAAGCGAGCAGTACCACATAGCAGGGTGTGCAGCAGGGCTAAATTGCCACACATCCCAGGTGGGTTGTGATGCATGAGGTGCACCTGAGTGCTTTCAGCCACCTGGGAAGTGTGATATAAAAGTCCCATAAGATCACATTGTAAATTTTAATTAAGCAATACTACACAACAAGGTGTGTGGTAATGCTAAATTACCACATTCCCCAGATGGGTTGTGAGGTGGGTTCAGAGGCACGAGGCACAACTGAGTGCCGTCAATCACCTGAGAAATGCAGATGTCTTCAATCAGGCGATGAAGGCACCTATGCTGCCAGGGAAGCTCATGCTAAGGATGTGGGAGAGTCAGCAGGTGGCTGCTATGAGGAGCACCAGGCCCCTTGCTTCTTTGCCTGGAGACAGAGGTAACATTCCAACTTAAATGGCACATAAAGTGGGAACACGAGAATTTGGGGCTCACACTGTCATGACGAGGCAGCACTGACAGAGCAGGGGAAAACAGAAATCAAAACATCAAGCATACAACAGTTTTGCACCCCCTTCCCCCCAGTTCGGAAGGTGAGAGGTGGGAGCTATTTGAAAAGTAAATTGCAATTTGGTTAATTGAAGGAGAGGGATCCTCAGATTGTTTCTGACATCCATGCATGACAAACTAGGAACAGAAAGTGAGAGTATATCCACACAAGCAAGTCCTGTAGCTACATTACACTTACATGAAATAAGAATTGCCAAGATGAGCCAGTGTGAGCTGCAGATTCTCATATCCCCACTTTACATTATCAGGCAAAGTGATGTGGGGCACGCTGTATTTCTCATGTAGCCACCCACTGATACTTCTTTTTCTTCCTTGCATTTAGTCAGTGCACCTGAAAACTGCCTTCTCCATACTACCCAAAGGTACATCTTGCTCTGCTGCAGTTTCCCCTTTTTTGGTTTCATTTTGTGTCATTCTGCTGTCTGCCATTTAAGCTGGAATGTTACCTCTGTTTCTAGCCAAAGAAGCCAGGAGCCTGGTGCTCCTCAGAACAGTCACCTACTGACTCTCTCACATCCTTAGCATGGACTTCTGTGGCAGCATAGGTGCCTTTGGTACCTGAGTGAAGACATCTGCACTTCCCTGGTGGTTGATGGTAAGAGGCTCCACCTCACAATCCACCGGGGGGGCAGTTTAGCATTGCCATATCCCCTGCCATGTCTTACTGCTTACTTACAATTTACAATGTGATCCTATGGGAATTTTATAACTCACTTCCCAGGTGATTGAAGGCACTCAACTGTGCCTCATGCCTCATAACCCACCTGGGGCATGTGGTAATTTATCATTGCACACTCTCTGTCATGTGCTATTCCTTACAATTTACAATGTGATACTATAGGAATTCTTTACCTCACTTCTCAGGTGGTGTGCAAGTGTGCATGTGTGTCCATGGCTTCATCAACAATATTTCCAGTATGGAGGTAACATATTCCATTTATGTCATACCTCCAAAACAGTGAAAAAAAAAAGAATTTCCTGCTATTATTTGCAGATTATAAAAAATCTAAAAGGTATCTATAAATGGAACACCACTCATTTTATGAATATTTTTGTGCTGAACAACATTCGTGCTCACTCTACCATGCTATCATTTTTCATTTTAAAGTTATTAGCATTTGAATATGGTTAATACAGCTAGTATACATACTGTATGCAGGGCTAGGCATCTCTCGCTCTCTTCCTTCACATCATCAAGGCAGCCATTTTAGGGTTTTTCAGAGCAGAGTTTTTTAATCAGGTGAAGCTTTATTTACAATTTTCAAATGCTACAAAACTGCCTTTATTCTATTTTAATAAATGCAGTTTCAGTATAAATGTAAACAACAGTCTCTACTTTACAAGTCTATGGAGTCATTAAAAAAAACAAAATATGTAAAAATGACTGTTCAAGTGTCCTTTAAATGTGTGCAACACAGGGAGTTCCCCATCTCCACCATCACTGCTTGGCTCCTGCAGGTCATGTTGCTTGCCAACAACTTGAGCATGCTCAGTGCAGATCCCTATTGCCAACAACTTGAGCATGCTCAGTGCAGATCCCTATGAAATGTGCTGTGTCATGACATAAACGTGTCAAAGCACCATATGGAAATGTGGTTCCTTTGGACCTGTTTCACCTGTGTCAAGAACATCAGATTTTTGCATGTTTCCTGCATGTAAATTCATCATTGGCTCATTCAGCGGGACCCCACCAGGTAAAAGAAAGGCTAAATAAATATACTACAGTGGTAGAGCTACTACTTATCATCCAGATGACTGTAGTTTGTGCCCTAGTCTGGAATGTCTGGTGCTGACTGGTGAGGTGGAGTTCTGGCATTTATCTGGATGCCTTCTGCCTCAGGGAGGGTGCTTCTTCCCACTGCACAACTACTCGCTTGAGGCCTGGGGGGAAGGCATGTTATACAGGAAGGAACAACTGGTCCTCCTGTAGTGTTCTTATGTTGGCATGCACCCACTTGCTTGACAAGTGATGCAGAGGCATCACACACCCAGATTTGGGCTGGCTGGAGAGTTCCAAAGGTACGGTGGGGCTCAGCCACCCTTCTGATGGTCCTAAGTGCTGCTTTTCTGGGTCTCTTCTCAGGACCATGCCACAGAAAGAGGATGAGAGAGGGCTTGGGGCAAAATACCTCAGCAGCACAAGGCAGATGAAGCCTCCCTGCCCCCCATGCCACAGAATGGTTCTTCCAACTCCTTCCCATCTTACTGACTCCTCCTCCTGACTTGAGGAGCCTGGGGGTTCCACCCACAGGGGAAAAGTTGTAGGTTACAGTTAGAGTTTCCAGAGAGGATGTCAATCAGAGGCTTGTAGCAGGTTGGAATGTTGGACTACCCCTACGGTAGGCATATGGGCAGGTGGAAGGAGGACATGGCAGCTAGTGAGGAGAAATGGGGGCAAAAAATAGTAAAAAATAAATAAACAAAACAAAAGACTGATATGATTAGTCTGTAAATGTGTGTCCTGTGCATGCAGTGGAACATGTGACTGGTTTGATCCTGTATATTTCCAACAAAAAAGTGAACTGTTTCAGATGTTTTAAAGGCACAAAAAGTGTCACAGGGACTCAAAATGCTACGTTTTTGTGAGAACTTGAAAACAACATGTGAACATCATTATATACTGGCAGCTGTGAAATACTCAAGTCACAACAAAAACTGCTACATTACTTCTTGCAGAGGCACAGGAGGATATTAAGAAAATGTCTTTTCCCACAGTCAGTAGGGTTTCAATATAACAATATGCTTTCCTAGAGAAATATGAAAATGATTGCTCTTTAACAATTTCTGCAGTAAGCAAATTGCAAACAGACCTGAAGATCATTCTAAATGCCAAAAAGAGCAAATGGTTTTGCTCTACCAAAATGGTTTATTTATTATTTTTTTAGTAAATGTCTGTCTGTTTTTGGCATTCCTGCTGGCAAATTTCCAAATTGAAACTGTGTTTTCATGGCAGAATGGGATCTGTGAAATGACCGAATTATCCTAAGAGTTTCCATCTGTGACATCTGAAGCCCTAAAGCTGCAGATACACTCTGTCTTGAGCTATACTAGGCTGTTATGACCAAAACCAAGACTGCAGTGTTAAGAGAAATGGAGCTGAAGAAACAAAAAAAAAATAATAATAAAGGTATGGGATGATTTGTTAGCTTAAACATTCCACCCTGAAAGGAGAAAGGAGCTCCAACCCCAAAAATCTAACTGTACCTCCCTCAGATTCCACATCCAGTCCTTGGAGGCCAAAGTTTAAGGTGATTACATCTTCCAGCCCTCTTTCATGGCTCTGATTTTCACACTCAAGTCAAATTCAATGTGCCCTGCAAAGCCCAGGGTGCCCAGAAATGAGAAATGAAATGCCAGAATTATGTTAAGAGCTGAGCATAACATGACACAGTGCACTTCTTTTATTTTGATTTTCTTGGAGTTTTTACTTATTTGAGTAATGTAAACAATTACAAATCAACAGAAGTACTTCAAGTGTTTGATACATTTACATAAAATTATTTCACACTGACAGGTACAGCTTCTTGGCTGATGTGGTATATAAGCTAACTAGACAGATAATAAGGATGTCGCTGTCACTGACAAAACACACACAGGAAATCCACAAGATTCATTCAAGCTATGCAGGGTTGCATCCTGAAACAATTGGTGCTGTATTGTGCTGGGGGGAGGCAATCCTGGATGTAGGGTCCAAGCCACAAAGTGGCTTGGGTTATACTGGATTGATGCATATATCAGATGTGTAACTGGGTCACTGTGGATGTTGCAGTTACTACCCCAGCCTTGTGAGCACAAACAAGGCTTAGGTGCCTAGGTTCAGATTTTCCTGATCAGGGGTTCGATTCCAAGTCTTTTAAGTTTAGCGCAGTGCCTCCACACAGAATAAAGTTTAAGTGGACCTGGTGTCAGAGCGGTACAACCATCTGGGATGTAGTACCTGCCCACCTCCCCATGGTGTTCCCCTACATATGCAAAATCACAGTGCAACCTTACATTTAACAAAAACACAATTAGTGACTTAGTACTAATATTGGGCCTTATGCACTATGCCAACACGCTGCATACACCGTCCGCATAGGCATAGATATGCAGGAATGCTGTGCAGTGGGGGTCCTGTGGATCCTAGGTGGCATTCACCATAGGGTGCGCTGGATAGGTGCACATCCAATTCCCCAGCCATGCAGGCAGCAATGCACCAGGATGGTCAAGGGGGAGGGACCGGGGCATGCCCACACTATGCGTCATTCACATAGGCATGTAAGGCTGCACACAGGTGGGCTTAGGAGGGCGCTAGATACGGCAGGGAGGGCCTTGCTGTAACTGCTGTACATGCTGCACAGCACATGGAACCCCTACATGGTCCAGGCAGCTGAATTCAATCTCCTCCCTCAACAGAACCCCCAATTCTGTCTTGTATGCCAGCCCACTCACCCCCCGGACACATAAGAGCTCTGTCCCCATAAATGCAGACACCCTCTGGACACATCTGTGCCCTATCCCTGTAAATGGAGACACCCCCCAGACACATCTGTGCCCCATCCCCTTATGTCTGCACACCTCTGCACACATCTGTTCCCCCACCCAGTTCCGACAGTAATTTGCAAGCCCCCCCAACCAATCTGATCCCCTGCCTGGTCCTGGCATCAATAAGACCTCCCTTCAGAACCATGGCAGTGGTCTGCTATTCTGTGTGAATGAACCATAGCCCTGTCCTGGTGGCCTTTTTACTGTGATGCCCAACAGGTCCCCTCTGATCCCCGATCTCTGGCTCTGGCACTGGTGGTTAGTGGCCCCCCCACCCTGGCGGTACCGACAACAACATCCCCCATCCCCTGTACCTACATGTCAGTGCCACCGCAAGGGATGGTGAACAGCACATCACTCCAAACACCACCTTGGCCGCCCGCCATCCAAATGATGCCGGGTGCAAGCATCCCTATATATAGATGGTACATTCCCTGCATTAGTTGTACAGTGGGCAGCCGAGGAGGTGTACAGAGGAATGTGCCGCTCACCATCCCTTGCAGCAGCACCAACATACAGGTACTGGGGATGATGTTGTCAGTGTTGCTGGGTTGGGGGGGCCACTAACCACCAATGCCAGGGACAGAGATCAGGGGTCAAGGTGGGGGGGCCTGCTGGGCATCACAGTAAAGGGTCCACTAGGACAGGGCTATGGTTGGGGAGGAGAGATCCTCACTGAATAGTGGACCAGGGCTGGGGCTGTGCAGGGGTCTTACTGATGCTGAGACGGTGGGAGGTCAGATGTGATGGAGGCTTACATATTACAATCCGGACTGAGGCGGGGCACAGATGTTGTGAGGCTTACACATTACAATGCGGACTGGGCGGGGGCACAGATGTGTTGGGGGGCTTGCACATTACAGCATGGACTTGGCAGGGCACAGATGTGTGAGTGGAGGAGTGTTCATGCCTACCAGACCAGGGCCTGGACTTGGCAGTGTGTTGGGGGAGTGCCAGCCAGCATAGGGGACTGGGGTGGGGTTTTCAATGTCAGGGGCATCTGTGCACCGGGCATGGCATGGTGTCATGGGGGTGGCCCCATCCACCCTCTATGGACCTGTGAGTCAGGGGGATGGGGCCACAGACAGGTGGCTGACATTTGTGCATACCAACCTGTGCGTACCTGTCCGCGGGTGTTGAGCTACACGGGCCATGTATTTTCTGCCCATTTGTGCATAAGGCCCAATATGCTCATGAGACAAAATATAAAATATCAGTAAACTATTTATTAGGGAATATTCACAAGGGATAGGGGAATGCAAAACAGAACTGTTTTTTTGCAGAAATCTGTTAACCATGGCTGCAGGACCAAACTTAAGTCCCTGACTATGCTTGGCCAATAAAACACTTCAAAACAGTAGTAAATGTAATAGTGACAGTAACAGTAATAGTGACAGTAACAGTGACAATAATAGTGACAGTGCAATGCCCACCCCCCACCAGGCAAGGCAAGGTGGCAGCAAATAACTCTGTAAACCCTTTTAGTATTACCAGACCACCTGTACTGGGAGTACTACCTACTTGTACCAGTTTAACCCTTAAACCTTAAAGGGAGCTCCCTATGCTTCACTGGGTGTAGGGGCATTGGAACATTGCGGGCCCAGTGAAGTTGCAGCTGGTTGGCCAGCAGTGGTGCACTTTAAAACAAATAGGACAGTCAAACCCAAAAATCCCACAGGCCATGCAATTGCTTATATGGCCAACCTACAAATGAGGTATTTGTAGCTCCCAGCTCATTGGCCAAATCTGCAGATTTAGTGGCAAAACTTTGTACGCACTTTCCCAGTTGCAGGGCAAGCCCTGACAGTACTCACAGTTCTGATGTACCAGCTCCCTTTTCAGCTTGGACTCCTCTTTCTCCTTTCTGAAGCTTAAAGTCCTCTCTGGTTTATGATTCAGGTGTGCTGTTGGGGGGGTCAGCTAGAAGATGCAGGTCTCAGGTATCTCTATGTGTGGTAGATCAGGCTTTCTGTGTTCACAGTCATCTGACATTTTCTGGCTCTTCCCTTTAACTCCTCCACATGACAGGTCAATCTATGGAGCAGGGGCCCCACTCCAAAAAACAAATCTAGGCTTCTGGATCCTGGCATGGTATACAAGCTAGTATCTGGCAGTAGTACCAACTAGCCCCTCTCCAAGAATGCCTGCAGGATTGATGCAAGTATTTCTCTTGCAGTTGTCTCAATGCAAGGTTTCTCACACAGTCTCTGGTGCCCACAAGCTGGTAGCTACAGCACACTTATTGGATCAGCAAGCTTTTGCCGTCTTTCACAGGACAAACAGGAACAATGCATTTCTCCAAAAAGGTGCCTTTTGTCACAGTCAGCAACAGTTCAGGTTCTGTACTTTCAATGTTGTAAAAGCCTTTGCAGTCTTTCTGGACAAGTGGCTGTGAGAGACCTGGCAAGCTTCTTCTGACAGCTTGGCTCCTTTTTCTTTGAGAGCTAATCGCCGAATCCCTCCTGCTCAAAGAGAGCTTAGAAGCTAGTCCCCATTGCATCTGCCTGTCCATCCTCCTAGGACAATAAAGAAGGGAGTCGCAGGTAAGGCTATCAGCAGGGAGGGTATTTATAAAGATGGAAAAGAGAAGGGGTCCAAGAATGGAGCCCTGGGGAACACCTGTAGTAACTGGTAGGGCAGGGGATATAGCAGGCCCAATGCGAACAGTCAGGGAGCAGTCAGAGAGATAGCTCTGAAACTAAGTTGTGATCTCCGGGGAGCAGCCAATCTGGGGTAATTTGGACAGGAGAAGGCCATGGTTTACCATATCAAACACCTGGTTGTATTTCCCGGGGTGTTCAGACAATTGTTGATGGATAACCTTCTCGAGAAGCTTGCTATGGTGAGGGAGAATTGATACGGGTCGATAATTGTCAGAGGAGAGGGAGTTTCCAGCTTTAAAGATGGGTACCACGATAGCCGATTTCCATGGTTCAGGCATAGCGGAGGTGGAAAGGGCCAGGTTAAAGACGAAAGTGAGTGGTTTGGAGATTGCAGGGGAGACTAGTTTTAGCAAGACAGGGGAGAGGCTGTCCGAGCCAGGGCTGCCATGGGAAGGGAAATTCCTTAAGAGCTTGGAGGTTTCCTTTTGGGAAATAGCCTTGAAGTAGAAAGAGGGGAAGGGGCAGAGCTAGGAGAGCAGGGAGGGGGTGGGGATGTTGTACTAGCCCCTGAGTAGAAAGGGGAGGTGGTGTTAGGAGAGCAGGGAAGGGGTGGTGATGTGGTACTAGCACCTGAGTAGGTTGCTATATTTACAGGAAGCTTACTAAGGAGGATGGAGAGATCGATAAATTTCTTGCTGAATGCCTGGGCAACCTCGGCAGGCTCAGTTAGCTGCCCCAAAGGTGAGTCTAATTGAATGGCATTACAGTGTGGGTGAGGGTTGAGAAGAGACCTAATGGAGTCCCAGAATTTTCTGGGGTTACCAAGGATCTACTTCTGGCGGTTGAGATAGTGGTTCTGTTTCAGGGATCTAGTCATGTATTTGCATTGATTGTGCAGTTGCCGATAATCGTTCCAAAGGCCTGTTGAGGGAGACGATCTGTAGGCAACCCACTTATGGTCTCTGGCTTTCATGAGGGCTAATAGGTCTTTGGTTATCCATCGGGTGCTCCCACCTCTAACTCTACGTGTTGTAATTGGGAAATGATGGTCCTGGATTGTAAGAAGGGCATTGGTGAAGAAAGCAACGGCAGAGGATACGTCTGTGATGGTGTAGAGGTGCTGCCAGTTTACTGCCTTTACATTATCCAAGAGGAGGGATATGTTGGGGCAGTTAACACTTCCCCTTTTTTTCTTTCCTTTTTTTTGATATCTCTCTCTCTCTCTCTCTTATATATATATATATATATATATATATAGATTGATATATATATATATTTTTTTTTTTCTATGTTATCCAACCCATACAGTGTTTCCATAATTTACCCAGAGATTGGGAATTTTCTGTCCATTTTTCTCGTTCATATATCTGTTGTACCTGTCCCAAAATAATATGTACTAATTCTGTTTGGGAAGTATATTGCTGTTGTAGAGTCCAATGACAACGTGCTTGCCAAATATGATATTTCAATAGCCTACAAAGAAGTCTTCATGTGCTACATGGGCAACGTGCCCAAGGTCCAGTATAAATGCCCAATATTAATATTTCATAAGTAATTGTAACAAAATTTTGATCTTGAACTCTAGTAGCCAATACATTCTAAACATTAAGTATATAGGGGCATTCAAAAAATAAGTAATCTTGAGTCTCCAAAATCATGTTACAAACATCTCTGTGGCAATATTTTTCATCTAATTTCTTATATCTGTGATTATTTTTTACACAAAGTCTTCCATGACTTGCAAGCCAAATTGTGTCCTAAAGAAATTTTGATTTTCATTTATCTGTCAATTGTCTGGTAGTGTGTGCCAAATTTTGGGGAGTTCCTTTCGGAAAATTTAATGGTTCTGTGAAATACTTTAGTAATATTTGCTCGTAAAGAACATGTCTCATGACACTCTTTAAATCACTGATTTTTATTTTCCAAATCCTAATTTTTTGCATCATTGCACTGATATAAGATGAAAGATCTTCTTTCTTCATTTTAAAAGTCCATTTATCTGTTAGCCATATTGGTAATATGATTTGTACCCATTCTTTACCCAATTCCTTCCTTATAGTATTCCCTTCCTTTAAAATAGGAACCAAAAATTACTAGGGACACTAAATAGGATGGCAGCTTAAAGATCAGCTCCACAACCCAGAGGGAAATATCCTTTAAAATCCTTTTTCTACCAGATGGTATTATATCCTCACTCTACTGTAACTTGTGGGGTAATACTCAAGCTACACTAATTTAGCTTCATTGATACAAAAAGCCTTCATTTGCTGTGTGGAAATTGCTATTACACTGAAGAGCCTCCTGGATGAGGTAGGCCTGAAAATATGGCTGAAGGCCACTTGCCACAAACCTGGGAGCAACCATCAGTTGAGGCGATATTCGGCCAACTTATGGCCCAGATGACACAAGTCACTGTGGCAACTAATCGAAACACCCAAGATGGAGGGGCATGGTCAGGACTTAAGGGCAGAATTAAGAGATCAACAATGGACCATACAGATGCTGCGCAGTAAGATGGATGACCTCGAGAATCGAGGTCGCCGTAATAATCTTCACTTCCTGGGCTTCCCTGAGTGTGTAGAAGGCAAAGATACAGAGGGGTTTCTACAATTAGCCATCGCTGAAATGCTGCAGTTGGACCCATTGATACTGCTCCAGGTGGAACACGCACACCGTACATTAGCCCCCATGTCTCAGGCCCAGGACAGACCACGACCTATCATAGCCCAATTTATTGATTTTAGGGACAAAGAGAAGGTCCTAACTAGAGCTCATGAGTTACAGCATGTAGTGTGGAGATTGAGTAGGATCCACATCTTTCAGGACTTCTCTAAGGATCTATCAGACAAACGCTGAGCATACTCTGAGGCAAGGGATAAAATGCACAGTATTGGACTGTCCTTTTCCTTGCATTACCCAGCCATGATGCAGGTTATGCATAATGGGGTCCTGAACAGTTTTGAATCTCCCGATGCACTCATGGATTTTGTACGGTGCACTGGCCACAAGAATTCACCACCACTACCAAGGGAGCCCCTTCGGCAAAAACTGCTACCGACGGGTTGGATTGCCACTCCTCTCCATCAGTGAGCAGGCCTGCACTCTGTCAAGACCTCAGGGAGCAACACTAGGAACTCCCCCTAAAAACACACTGAAAGAGTCAATCCTCAAAGAAACACGGCCGCTCGGAGCATCCTTCGGAGAGAGGGCAAGACGACACAGAGGAGGCCACAAGCATGGACACTGTTGCTCCAGATCAGTTACAGGCCTACCACACCGCTAATGGATATGAAGTTTTATGCCTCGGCTCTCTGGATCAACACCCAGGCATTGTGGATTCAACTGTGGAAGGCAGGCCTACTCCTATGTTGCAGTCCAGCTACCTGTCCCCATCAGCAACTCCTCACCAGCCACAGAATGGAGCTACAGATAGTGGAGAGCAGCGTCCACCAAAGGCTACGAGGGAGGCCTCCTCTACCAGCAGAGATCTCATCTTCAGTGTGGACCATCCTGAGTGCTCTACTTCTCCAGGGCAATTGATCAGAGAAAACCCACCGGCGTGGTCAGATAAGCAGTCATCCTATTTTCTTTCTATTCCTGTTCTTTTAATCCCCCAGGGAGTTGTAGGTATGGGGAGAGTTTGGGGTGTCTAAATTGATCGTCAGTGGACAATCTCCTTGGCTGACCCATCTGCTACCCTTTCTCCATGTTACCCATGTAAGGGAACTTTCGAGCCCCTTTTCACCCCAACCTTGACCCCTGACTTGCACTGCTACGTGGCAGAGAAGATGCCTTACTCCTATACCAGGAGGGATTCAACAAGGCTTACCAACAAGTTCTCAGTGGACATCCTGATCAAAGGTCCAGACACGTCTAGATGGCAAAGAAGGCCTTTTTTTGTACCATCTGATTAAACAGCAGAACTTTTGTGGGTTCTACCTCGCTTACTTGTGTGTGAGGGGTGAAGTCTGCTGGGAAGCTGTGTCATATAATATGAAGTATTTGTCAACATGCGTAAACTGTTGTGCTGAATGGGTAGCCGGGATGTGTTTTATGTGAGGCCCTAAGTGGTGAATGGCACAGGCCTGTGCCCCTCTGGTATGTTTTTTTTTTTATTATTATTTTTTTCTATCAAGGGGAGATCTCCCAGCCCCTGCATTGGGTGGCTTACAGTACACTCTTCATAGGTGTGATGAGCCTGACCTCACCAGAATTTTTGTTGTGAGAGCATGTTGGCATCCATCAGCAATAACCCTAGGCTCACTGAAATAGTGGGCAGTCCTCCCCCACTTACTTTCCTGCAAACCCCCACCTCATTAGAAGCATTGTGTAGTCCCACTTTAACTACCCCAGCTTCTTAGCTACGCCGCTGGAGCAGCTCTCTCAACCCTCTGGGGCTGCAATGAGCCACATGGTCCAACCTTCCTATTGGGTTGCTCAATTCTCTCGGGGGGAACCTCCCCCCCCTGCACTCACCATAGTATTAAGGATGGATGGTTACCACTTGATAATGCCCTGGGAATAGGGGCTGGCCTACAGTAGGGCTCTGTGGCCAAAGAGACACCTCTATATCCCCAAATTACATGGTACACTGTGCACAATGTATATAGTTTGTTAATGTGTTTATGTATGTTTGTTTCACAAGAGACACACACAGATGTTTCATTATTTGTTAGTATAAGGTCATCTGTTAGGGGCAGGGTATATGGCTTTACCCACTCTCTCCATATCTGGTGGTGTGCTATAGAAATTTGCCTGTTCTGGTTGGGCTGCCCTCGCCCCATATCTGCTGGTTGTTCTTGATATATCTCTTAATTAAATATATGCTCCCTATTACTAACAGGTGCTATCACTTGTCTGACATGGAGCGTCAGAGGGCTTAACACCCCAAACAAGAGGAAGCAACTTTTGGGCCACCTTAAGAGACTGGGAGCGAGGGTCGCCTTCCTGCAGGAGACCAAACTTACCGGGGGGGGGATCCTGAGAGACTGAAGAGGGAGTGGGTAGGTCAGGTCATTCATACCTCGGCTTCCTCTAGAAAGAGAGGGGTGGTGATTCTGCTTCACAAGCAACTACAATGGAAATTGCAGAGACAAGTAAGAGACCCTGAGGGTAGATGGGTGGTGGTACTCATGGATACTGGGGAGGGCCCTCTGATCCTGGGTAACATATACGCTCCGAATGAAAACTTGCCCTCCTTCTTTCACAAGTTGGCCCAGGTGCTGGGATCCATAGCTCCAGAAGACACCCCCATTTTATTAGGGGGCAATTTTAATCTTATTCTGGACCCTTTCCTGGATAGATCCCCTTCCAATACTGAGCCCCACTCCAGGGTTGAAATGGCAGTTGCTCAATTACAACAAGATTTGGCCCTTACGGACATCTGGAGAATATTTCACCCCTTCCAGTGGGACTTCACCTTTCATTCCCCAGTACATAGTTCTCTTAGTAGAATAGACTTCTGGCTCACCTCTCCTACTATTACTAGTAACACTGTTAATACCCTTATTCATCCCTTAGTTATCTTGGATCATGCCCTTGTGCATCTTGCCTTCACATGGGGCCCCCCACTCTCTAAGTCTCTGGCATGGAAGCTGGACCCATTGCTACTTCATGACCCAGATTTTCCCCCTTGGCTTCAAAAGGAAGCAATGGAATTTTTTTGGCTTAACCTCATAGCAGATACCTCTGCAGGTACCACATGGGAAGCATTCAAAGCTACTCTAAGAGGGGTGATAATAGGGTATGTGAGCCGGTGCCAAAAAAGGAAGGAATAACATTTGAAGGGGCTTGAATGACAACTCCAAGAAGCGGAGTTTGCTTTTAAGGCCCTTCATGTCCCTTCCCTTAGGTCAGAGGCAGGTCACAAGGCCACCTCTTTGAAGATGCAAGTGAATGAGCTGGTCTCTAGAAAGGCAGAGATTTTGATTATTAGACTCAAGCATAAATATTGGGAAGGGGGAGAAAAGGGGGGTAAGCTGCTGGCATACCATCTCAAAAAGCAGCAAACCAAAAGGCATATAGCAGCTTTAGAGGATGCAGGGGGTAGGACCCAGACCTTGGTGCAAGGTATTAATCAAATAATGATGGATTTTTACTCCTCATTATATAAATCCTCCAGAGCCCCAGACCCCCAGGAGGTATGCCGATTTCTGGAGTCCCTACATCTCCCCAAAATCTCGGAAGCCAAAACTAATGCCCTAGATGCCTCAATCTCAACCCAGGAGGTGGCAGACACCATCCTCTCCCTTAAAAAGGGAAAGGCCCCAGGAGGGGATGGTTTCCCTATTGAAGTGTGGCAGCTGTTGTATCCCATAATCTCTCCGGTATTGCAACAAGTATTTACTGAGTCATTGCAAACAGGGTCTCTCCCTTCATCCCTTAGGGAGGTGACTATTACTATCCTACCAAAAAAAGGTAAAGACCCTCTTAAAATGTCCAGCTACCGCCCTATTTCATTATTGAATGCTGATAGCAAGGTGCTAGCTAAGATACTAGCTAATAGACTTAATCCTCTCCTTCCCAGTTTGATCCACCCTTCCCAAGTAGACTTTGTTAAGGGCTGGTTTAGCGTGGACCATATTAGATTGTTAGTAAATTTATTCCATAAGGCCCAAACATTATCTTCCCCCGCTGCTGCCATTGCAATAGATTTCAAAAAGGCCTTTGATTCCCTGGAGTGGGACTATGTCCAACAAGTACTTTAAACTATGGGCTTGGGGCAGAGTTTTGGGCCTGAATTGGGGCAATATATTCTCACCAGCTGCACGGATACTCACCAGTGCAATGCTGTCTCCCCCATTCATACTGGGTAGGGGTACCCGTCAGGGCTGCCCACTTTCTCCACTACTTTTTGTATTGGCAGTAGAACCCCTGGTGGCCACTATTAGGTAAAATCCTCTAATTTTCAGTGTCCAGGTGGGAACAAGGGCATACTCTACTCTTATGTATGCGGATGACCTGTTGCTCCCTATAGCCAATATCATCACCTCCCTCCCTACTGTCCACCTTGTCAGATTTCTCTACATTTTCAGGGCTCAAGATTAACCAGACCAAGATGGAGGTCCTACCTTTAAACTCTAAGTGTACCTCTCAAATGATTACTCAGCATGGGCTCCGATGGACCCTGGAGGGGATTACCTACTTGGGCATTACTATCTCTCCTAATCTGCATAAAATCTGGGACCTGAATATGAAACCACTTTTTGCGTCCATTCGTACAGAACTGGACAGATGGAAATCTCTTTGACTCTCGCTTGTAGGTAAAACATCCGCAATTAAAATGGTCACAGCACCAAAAATGATGTATCTTCTCTCCCACATCCCTTTGAAAACACCTCGTTCTTGGTTTACTAAGTTAGACTCCCTGCTGGGATCCTTTTAGTGGGAGGATAAGAAACCTAGGTACATTAGAAATAAGCTCAGAGCTCATTGGTCGGAAGGGAGCTGGTGTCTTCCATGGTTAGAGGGGTATAAATGGGCCTATCAGCTGGCTCAGACGTTAAAATGGTTCCTTTTCCCTGAACACAACACTCCCCAGTGGCTGGATATGGAAAGAGAGGTATGTCAGCGTACTCACTTGGTACTATTGTTATTTAACAATCCCCCCTAAGGGCACTCACTCACTCTCATCCTACTATAGGTCCCTCTCTGGAATATTGGGCCAAGGTGCATAAGAAGTTGCGTGCCTCCCCATCTCCCCTAAGACTTATCCCACTATGGGGCAATAATGAGATTACCATCAATAAACAACCAATTGCATGGCCCTCATGGGAACGTGGTGGTATCTCATTGCTTTGAGATATGTTAATTCCTGGTACAGATACCCTTATTTCCTTTGAGGGCCTACGGAGCTCTTATGGGATCTCTCCCAAAGACTTCTGGTGATTCCTTCAAAGAAGAAGCGCCATCCTTACGTACAGACATAAGCAGCACCAAGAGCAACACATCTTCCAGGCAGAGTCATGGCTGGCCTAGAAAGAGGACAGTCAAGCCGGGTATATGAGGCCATTCGGAGCACCATCCCGTCCCAAGCAGAGGAACCCAAGCATAAATGGGAGAAAGCACTGCATGCCCCTATTATGAACCTGGAGTGGAAGTCTTGTCTAAAATTAGCTCACGGGGCATATCCTGACACCAGTAGTCAATTAATACAGAACAAGATAATTCAATCCTGGTACAGGACTCCTGTAGTCCTCGCCAAGGCAAAGCTGGTTCAGTCTGACCTGTGTTGGGAGGTGTCAGGAACTCCCAGGTGACCTGTTCCATATACTTTGGTCCTGCAGGCTGTTCTAACCCCTATGGCAGGCTACCTGTGAGATGGGGTCCAAAATACTTAGGAAGCCTGTGCCTCAGTCCCCTGAGTTGCTGTTATTAGGAATCTGGACCTCGGACCCTCACCTTCGTCTCTCCGAGTTGAAACTACTTCTGACACTCAGTATACAGGTTAAAAGACTCCTACTGTGTAAATGGTGGTCCCAGATAATCCCCTCCCTGGGGGGAGGTACTTACCTCCATGGCTCAAGTTGTCAACCGGACCAGAATATCACATACTGTGACCAATACTCTCTTTAAATATACTGCCCTCTGGACTCCCTTCCTTCTGTTTTTGAAACCTAGGGAGGGAATCGTCTGAATAGGCACAACCATGCTACTATAATGGTCTCCTCTCATGGTGCATTTAGGGGCAAGTGCTGGAGAGATTGTTGTTGAGTTATCGGGGACCCTGCTCTACAGATGACATGGTATAATATCAGTAAAGGATAGTAACTTCTCTGACAATGAAGACCTGTTTGCTTTGTGTGTGTGATCTCTTGTATTTTATAGGCATAAAGTAGAGGACAGCAGCCCTGGACCTCTCATAATTTCTGATGCTTTGTCAAATACTGCAGAAACTAGCAGGATGGGGCCAGGTAAGATATGTTTGTATGAGTTAGCCATTATGCAATGCACCAACTGCTAATACTTTCAAAGTTAATCTCCAGCCGGATAGGTGTTGTACATTCAGGCACAGAGTATTATCCTACTGCTTACCTGGCTAGTATTTCAGTTCTTTACTATTTGGCCAGCATGTTCTGTTCTCTGCTTCTACAGACATATGTAACAGTCTGTAAGACCTTTGCAATGTATCCGACTGTTTTAATGTTTGTATTGTCTTAATAAGTCAAATCAATAAAACTTATTAACTACAAAAATAGGAACCAAATTAAAGTTCCAAAAAATCATATAGAAAAATATTACAGGCTGTATCATTCCTTGACCTCCTTGTCCTACTGATCTATATGTAGTATTTCACTTAAAAGGGTTCAGTCTACTACCCCAAATTATATGAACAAAAATACATTTTCTTGTCTAAAGCTGTTGGGGGGGGGAAGCCTCAACAAAAAGCAATAATAGAATAAATGTTTTAATTAAATACACCCTTTTCAGTTTAGAGATCTGCAGCCTTTTCCATGTATATATTCATTTTCCATATAACACTACTTTAGCCTTCCAGTTAATCCTGTTCATTTCTGGCAAACCAAATTTTAAACCTAATATTTCTGCTTTAGGTTCTATGGGTACGTCATTGATCCGGGATACTCCATCTGTGACTCTGTTCTCTATTGTTAAGGCCTTACTTTTATTGAAGTTGATTTTTGCCCTGGCATATACTTTGACAATATTTCAAATACCTTTTCACAATCTGCTTCTGTGCTTAAAAATAGTCATTCATTCATTCATTCATTTGTTCATTCATTCATTCATTTATTTATTTATTTATTTATTTATTTATTTATTTATTTATTTATTTATGTCTTTGATAACCAGGTAGGTGGGTTGATCCAAAAGGACAGATTTCAGCCATGACCTGGGCCAAACAGGATGGCAGCAAAACCCAAAACTGGACATCAGTAGTTGTAAAAAAATACGTATCCAAGCAGTAATACAGATACATGTACAGGGTACTGAAAATGAACAGGAAACAGAGAGAAGAAGCATGGTAACAGTATATAGTTCTAACTGTACAGAGCAACGGTTTGCACAAATAAACTGAAATAGGTTTATATACAAGGGCTGAGTTGTAAATATCAAACTATACACATATTTATATATATGCAGTGACTTAGTTGAATTATAGGATAACATCATACAATAGTACAATAATATAGCAATTTTCCGGAGCATAGAGGAGGGGCTTCAGGATAAACGAGGTGGGAAAGAAAGGCTGACACTATGGAAAAACAGTATATTTATATGAAAATTCACCAAGAATAATGAATTCTGCGGCACTATATATATTCTGCGGCACGATGCAAATTCTGTGGCAAATTCAGCAACCGCAGAACCGCAGAATTCCAGGGGCATTGGGTATAGCCATGATCAACCCTGTAAATATCAAGCTATACATATACAGTTCTGCCTTGTTATAACGAACACCCTGGGATCCATATCTAAAGTTCGTTATAACGAGTATTTGTAATATCAGATAAAAGCAGGTAAATACAGTACTGTGATGATTGATAGCTAAAAAGAAATGAAGTTCTGTGCACCTTATTTGCAAACAGCATAATTTATTTACACACAAACATGAAATGTAATTTATAGTGCAGAAAAATACTCTAAACACACTGTAAAAAGCAATGTAGAAGTTTTAAAAAAAAAAAGAATTTTTGAGGCATCCCATAGAAATCTAAGATGTGGAATAAGACTTCATGGGAAACTAGATTGAAAGCTTTTTCCTGATCCAAAGCTACCACGTATCCATGTGCCTTTATTAAATGTCCTCTAGTAAATATTTCCCTAAGGCAAATTAGATTATCCCTCAAATTTCTCCCTGTAATAGCCATGTTTGATATGGGGATATTAGCTTTTGTACCATCTGACCCAACCTGTGACAGAGTATCACAGAGAGCAATTTAAAGTCAGTATTAAGTAAAGAGATAGGTCTCCAGTTCATAATCTCCAGCCTATCCCCTTTTTATGTTGCTTGCACGCATGTGCAAGAAACATAGTGCCATCATCGGAGATTTCGGAGGTGTGTCACCTCCTCCTCCAATTCAGGCAGTGTGCTGGCAGGCGCGGCCCCTGTAAGCCAATGCATTTTGGAGCTGTCTGTGACACGCTCCAAAATGCAGTGGCATACAGTTGAAAGGGGAGCTACGCTTGAGTGAGCAGCGACAAGAAGCTGCTCACACGCAGCCCCCACTCCGCAGGCGCGGCACGCCCGCAGATGCACTGTATAGCCGATGGGGTGCCCAATCCCCATCGGCTGAGCTACATCGTCTCCCCAGTAGTTGGTGCCACGCTGAGGCCCACCCCAGCGTGGCAATCAATCCTTTACCGGCAGAGGTGCCCAATCCCCTGTCAGCTGAACGCCCCCCCAACATCCTTGTGCCATGCTGGGGCCCACCCCAAGCGTGGCAAGCGTCCCATGATGTCTTTTTTTTTTTACCTGTAAGACAATAACGGTCCCATGCGCGTCTCCTCACCCCTCCCACAACCCGCACTCCACCTACCGCGCACTCCAGACTTCCCCACACCCCCTCACCCCATACTTACCTCCGGACCTCGCCAACGATCTTCAGTGGACGGGCACGTCTGCACTCTTCAAAGCCGACGCGAACTGAGGAAATGCGGTAAGCTGTATAACGGGCTAGATGGGGGGTTTCAACTTATTGCATATCTCAGCCATTTTGAAATTTTGCTGCAAATTTTCAACATAGATTTTTGGGACCCTTCTCATGAATGATGTCACTGTCATGGCGTTATTCGGGCCCAAAGGGTGATTTCATGCAGTGACTGCAAAATCACCCTTCAGGCCTGAATACCACCATGACAGTGACATCATTCATGAGAAAGGGGCCCAAACTTATGTTGAAAATTTAAATCCAAAAATGACTTTATTTCTGGCGTGCATTGCGCCGTTTCTACGCAGGCTCGTAAGTTCACGAACTTTCAATATTTTCACTCCAGACTTTCAACATTGCCATTTTACCACACCTTCTTATGAGTAGTACAGCTGTCATTTTTCACATCTCACCCAAAACGTGTTTCCGCCCATGTAGCGCACAATAGAGCAGTCAGTGTGCAAACTCAATGTATGGGACACATTAACAAAATCACAGTGACACTGTTCATGATCAGAGGTCTTAAAATGGCTATGTTGAAAATTGGTGAAAAATCCAAATGACTGTTTCTGAAAGCGCATAAGTAGCAGTTCTCACAAGACGTCAGAAGTTCGCAAATTTTCAATATTTACACCCAATGACTTCCAAATACCTAAACAGCACATAGAAGCAAGCAACATTCGGCATTGACAAATGCTTGTTTATGTAATCATATTAAAAAGGCTGTAGCCATTTGCTCTGACATTTCAAAATTCTCTAAAATATCATTAAATATTTCTAGTAATGGTAGGACTAATATTTCCTGAAATGATTTATAAAAGTTTGGATTTAACCTATCTGGTCCTGTAGCAGTATTATTTTGGAGTTTATTTATAGCTACAGAAATTTCTTCTGATGAAATAGGATGTGTTAAAAAAGGCCAATTTTTCTTGAGCTGGTGTGTCTATCTGAAGATCTGCTAAGAAATCTTGTATATTCTCAGTAATTTGTACAGGGGTACCAAATGAAGTGAGTAAATGTTCTGAATTACTTCCATTATTTTATCAAAATATGTGTGTTTAGACCCAAAACTGTCCCTCACTGCTTCCCATTCTCTGTTCTGTACTCTAGTTTGACAATCCTTAAAAATATCCAGGGAGTTTCTAGTCCCTTGTGTTCCTACTGTTCGTTCCATCCGTAACAATTAAGCCCTATCATAGAGATAAGTTTTCATTTTGTTTTTTAATTGTTGAATTTGTATGGACTGGTCAGTATGTTCTGTATTCTGAATAGAAGTTAGTTAATACAGCTGTTTTTATAATTTAAAAAATTTAAAAAATGCCAATTTTCCCTGTTATTGTCCCCACTTTTGATACAATTGTTGAATCACTTTTTTTGTATCCACTAGTCTCCCAATGTGTAATATATCAAACAACTAATGTGGCCCTAGCCTGTAAATGTTCAGTCATGTTACTCACTACTGTAGGGTCAGTAAACATTTGGTTGTTGATTCTCCAGTACCCTGGGCCCACATTATTTTTCCCTAACTGACCTAAAGTAATGTGAACTTCCATATGGTCTGATGTAGCATTGGAAACTGTGTCTGCTTTTTTTACCTGCCAGTGTTTGGAAACAAATATATAATCAATTCTAGACAAAACAGTGCCTCTATGACAAGTGTGGCCCCCTTTGTCTTTTATCTGTCTATAAGCATCTTTTAATTCTGCTGTTGCCAAAATTTGTTTTAAAACATTAGTATCACAATACAGTTTAGATGTTAGTCCTGTTTTATCTGTTAATTCTAATGGACAGTTAAAATGTCCACCTACTTGCAGTTGGTGTGTAAATATGGCTGGATGAGCTTGAATAAATTGATTCTTGCTTTCTTTGTTTGGGGTGCATACACTACCCCTACTTCAATGTCTTTATTCTGAATTTGAATAGCAAAGAATAAAGCTCTTCTGGGCTCTATATCCATAGTTTTTTTTTAATTTTAACCTGCCCATGAAATAAGACTCCCACCCCTGAACATACTTGATCTCCTAATGAACAAACTGTGGGGACCCATGGCCAGCATTTTTGTGACTGATAAATATTAGCTTCTGACCATACTGTAGTATCCTGTAATAAACAAAAGTGAGCATGAGATTCAAACAAGGCTTGAAATGTGATACAGCACCTTTTGTAATTTTTTATACTATTGACATTTAGTGAAATTATTTTTAAATTGTTCTCAGCAGATTTGGCCAATTGACCCCAGCAAATTTGGTCATTTAAGAATGGTGGTGTCCTGTAAAATCATCCAATCATGCTTTTTCCTTGTTTTCTTCTTCACTTTTGGTTTGTCCATGAGTTCCCCTTCCACATCAGAGGTGTCTTTTTGTGAAGCGGCCACAGACAAAGTTTCTGAATCTTCCCCCTCCTCAGCTGAATTGTCCTACAAAACTGTATATTTGTTGATATTCATGATTAAGTCTGTTTTTGGAAGTTTTGACTTGGAAATATTTCTCACTGATCTTCTTTTGCTTCGCACCACTTGATAGTCATCAGGGGGGAGGTATTGCAGATTCTTGATGTACTCCACTAAGGTTCCTTGTGTGCCCTGCTTTCTACTCCATCCATAATTTGGTCCCCATCAACTGGTGTGTTTTCAGGAGGGCAAGTAGAATTGTCTGTGAGAGTCTCTTTAGTGTCTTCTGGGCTAGTATCCTTCTGGGCTTCTGTTGTCTCAGGTATACTTATCATGCTTAGGGACCGTGTATTTATTTGTTTTTCCTGAGCTGCATGAGCAATGTCCTCTTGATTCCAGACTGAATCTTTGTTGTTAACAGCCCATGGGCACTGCAAGAAGAGGTGTCCCAGTTCCTCACATAAATTGCATTTTGGTGGATTTCTACAGCAATTTCTGGCATGCCCTGCTTGCAGACAAAAGTTACACATTAGCACATCACAAGCACTATTCAAATGATTAAAGGAACTGCACCTATGGCATGTTTTAGGTTGGTTTGGGTAAAAACCAAAGCCTTGGTCCAAACCTAGATAAAAGCAGCTGGGGAGATGAACTGGGCCTTCTTCAGTCATACACAATTTTAGTTTGATTTTGCACCCTCGAGTTCATATATTTTCACTGTCCAGTATGGGTACTGGTCTTTCCAACACACTTGCTTTTTGTTTTACCCAGTACAATATATCAGACACATGCACATTTTATTTCGGAATAGGATGGTAATAGTTTTAACTGCAGAACGAGTCAGGGGATAGAAATAAATGGTGCCATAAAGCAGAATTCTTTAAATATGCATATTTAGTCCAGAATTGTTGCAGTTGCACTGGAATGTTGATGCTGCTGTCAAAAATCGTGTCTTCTGATATATGAATCAGTGCAAAGACAGCTGCTGCTAAAAACTGCATAGATTCTTTCAGCAGTTTTCACGCCACATATACTTTGTCAGGGGGAAGGTCTAAACTGTCTTTGTATTTTAGGCATACTGCATTGTGTCTTGATCTAGGCTTACCCAGGTTAGAAAATAAATCTGCCATCCTGAATCTAAGATTTGTTTGAGGTCTAGAAATGTTCACTCTGGGGGGTTGCTGTTCCCAACCCCTGATTAGGCCCTGATGAAGTAGTTTACTCTTTATTTACAGTATTAGCATTTTCAACAGCATCATCCGAGGATGTGGAGGGTGTTGGCTGTGGTGCATTACCTTCATGCCCCTCAGATTCTAACCTTATATTATCTGGTAAAGTCTCTGGTCCCTTTGCTTGGTTACCAGCCTCAGTTTCAGTCTCAGTCTGCACTTTTTCTAAAGCAATTTTTTTAACATTTGTAATAATTTCTGAAGTGATACCTGTAATTCGAGCATCGTGCCCTGTGTCTTCACTTCTGTCTGTTGTATCCTCAGCTCCAGTGACTGCTGTCTGTAGTGGTGCCTGGGCTGTCATGCCTTGTTTGGTAGCAGCTGGAGTCTGAGGCCTTGGTCTAGGTAATGCGCTCACTGTCTCTGCTGCTGACAGGTTGCATATATCTGCTGCAGCGAGGAGCACTCCTGGGAGCCACTTTTTACCATCTGGTGCCAAAGTCCATCCCGCAGCTCGAAGATCCCTTTCAGGTGACCAAGTGACAGTACTGTGATGCAACGTTTCCTCCTCTGCTACCTCCCACTGCTCTCCTTGATTTTGTTTCACAATGTGAACCTCTGTCTGCATCTCTTCATTTCCCTTTTGCAGCTGCTGCAGCAGCCTTGTCTTTCACACTTCTTTTTCAACTGGAGACCACACCTCTGTCTCCTTCATAGCAGCTGGAACTGTGGTTGGCCTTACAGGTAACCTTTTTCTTTACCTTGAGCACAGTCCTCAGTATCAACATCTTCAATCTCAGTACCAGTCTCCATCAGAAAATCAACTACCTCACTTGCCTTGGATATTTCCATGGAACTACAGAAAGGTATTGCAATATTCTCAGAGCTCTCAGCTTCTGAACCTCCACCTCCACTGACCTCCACACAACTGTCAGTCATTCTGATGACTGGAGTGAAACAGCACCCCGTACCCAAAGAGAAGGGGAGTTTTTATTGAAAATACATCAAAATACATCAGAACCATATTAATACATGAAACAAATCATTAATAAAAAAAAATCCAACATAAAGAATATATAACAATACGTCAATGACCCATGTTACATGGAGTTGTAAGCAGAACGTAAGGCTATATACCCTAAAGGGGGAAAAAAGGGAAAGAAAAATCCTACACTTCATATTAATATCCCATTATCTCTTATCATACAAGGTATATATGAATTCATCTCTCATTTATCTATATACATAAAGTATTATTACTGCTTTTTTTCACTTATATTTAATAAAGATGTGTAACCCTCTCCACCATTTAAAGACTTTCAATGAAGAAGACATTTTTTTATCTGTCAAATAGATAGATTTCATTGCTTTCATTAATAATACATAAAAAGTGTCATAGGCCATAAATTGTTGCTGCAAAACCCACTGGCATCTAGCCTGTCATAAATAATATTTTAAGTAACAAATAAAAACTGTTAGCGTGTCCCAATCATAAGAAGAAATGAGATGGGGGAAAAAACCCAAAATCGAGGTCTGGTAATCAAGCTTTAATAACCAACTAAAACTTAATTTAATACTCAAGAAATCCCATAAACCTTTTGCATATGTACGTTTGAATAAAAAATTCTCCATAGTTTCCTCTACAACCTGACACTGCAGGTAAGGACAATACCTTTCACTCATCATTTTATGTTTAGTGTTCCTTTTAACATTCAATCTTCCATAAACAGAAATCCGTAATACTTCCCACATATAGTGAGGTGCTCTGGGATTGTTTAGCTGTTTAATGGCACACTTTTTTAATGGAGGGGAGCAATTAGTAAATCCAGGCTCATTTGGATGGATTTTCCCAAGAATAAAGTTATATAACTTAGTTGCTATATTATCTCTCACTAATTGGTGAGAGATGGACCATTTAAACAATTTTTGAGTGCAAGGTTTAAAAAATAATGGAACATAAACACATTTTGGGATACTAGGGGGAAGGCATTCCCATATTTCAAGAAAACTTTTAAAATTATTTAATTCCCATGATTGATGTAAAGCCCTCGGAAAATGAGGATCAAAATTAAAATTCTGAGAAAGGAATAAAGCATGGAAAAAAATTGAGGGCTCTACCATATCTAAACCTCCCTGAGAAATAAGTAGATAAGTGTAACACCTTTTGATGGGGTTAAGCCTACTTCCCCACAAGATGGAGAAGAAACAAGCATATAATTGTGTTTCCAAAACCAAAGGGGATATGCCATAGCAACATATAATAAGTCAGGTATAATACATTTTTTAATTACAGAAACCCTTTTTTTTTTACAATCTCCACACCTTCCACCTCTGAACCTTCAGTTCTGCCTTTTTTAGAGCTACTTCCCAGTTTTCTAGGGGGAGATTCAGGGGTCCAAAAAGTATACCAAGTATTGTACATGGTTTAGAGGAAACAATAACTCTTGATATATTTATCTGATCATCAATTACTGGTCCTAAAAGAAGGCCTTTTCATTTCCCGAGATTTAATTTTGAATTTGAAACCTTCTCATAGCTTCCAAGATAATCAATTACAGTAGAAATTAAATCCACATTAGGTAAAAAAACACAGACATCATCTGCATATGCTTGGACAACCACTTTATCCCCTCTCTTGTTCCTTGAGATACCTAAAAGAGTATCAGAGAGAGCCAAGCTCCTAAGTAATGGATCAAGGGAGAATGCATAAAGTAAGGGGCTTAATGGGAAACCCTGTTGAACTCCATTATTCACTAAAATGGGGAGAGATGATTTACCTTTGATAACTGGATAAACCAGGACTGTGTCATACATTAATTTAATCCATTGTGTAAACCCTTAAGGAACTCCATAATGTTTTAATACAGAGAATATAAAAGGCTGAAAAACCCTGTAGAAGGTCTTATTCTGATCTAGGGATAAAATACAGCTCCGTGATGGGTGTCTATTGGAGAACTCAATTAGTTCTCTAATAATTACTAGAGCAAACTGAATTTTTCTGCCAGGTATTCCACAATATTGTAGGGGATATAACAAGTCACTAGAAACTGCTCTAAGCCTATTATTAAGGATTAGAGACAAAATTTTAAAGTCGGAATTTAGAATTGTAATGGGCCTCCAGTTAATCAGTCTTGTTTTATCCCCCCCCCCTTAAAAATATATACTAATAACCTTGAAGTAAATCTTAAGGGCAAACGAGAGGCAGTTTGAAGAGGAAAAAAAACCTTTTCAAGGCATAATGCCAGAATATTACAAAAACATTTATAGAATTCATAAGGTAGTCCATCTAGGAATGGGGGCACTCCTAGCTTTAAAGAAGATATAACTTTAAGAATTTCAGGTCCCATTATAGGGTTAACCAGTTTAGGAAGATCCAAAACAGGGGATTGTGGTAAATCAATATGTTGAAGAAATTTTAAAATTTCCTTTTGTTGTGGAACTTCAAAGTTTTTTTGTTCCATAATATAGTCCTGAATAATATTATACATGTCAATAGGGGAGGTTTTAAGCTCTCCTTTGTCATTTTGTAAGGCTTCTAAACCTGAGGAATTTCTTTTATCTTTAAAGGCCTCAAAGGGATTTCCCATTGGGCTCTTTTGTGTTCCAAATGAAAGTTCTGTACACAATGTCCTTGCTCTATCATACTGACATGTCCTCATTGCTAACTTAATTTGGTTGATTTGAGGAGAAAAATCAACTCTAGAAGTATTGGCTTTAGAGAATAAATCCTTCAGTTTCCTTCTTAATGATAAGTAATGAAAAAATTGTGTAATAACCATAAGTGTCCCATAGTTTTGACACCACTTCTTAACATCATTTTTAGTATCCTTCCACCAATCCCATACATTGTCATATAAATCAGCTACAGATGTTCATGCCCATAACAATGTCGTTACACCTTGCACAACCCTAGGGGCTTGTAAAGCTGATGTGTTAAGTTTCCATCTACTTGTAGCTATATTTCTAGAAGGGGAAGAGCCAAAACTTAAAGTAATCAATAAATTCATTTATATGAGTATTATGAATGGGGGGGATTATTTGAGAAAAAGAGGTAATCAATAGTTGGTGTTAATTTCCCTTTCCTAAAAGTATACAATAACCACCCTTTTTGGTAATTCCCGCCATATTTTAAACTGGCTAAATTAATAACTCTCCCTAACGCTGTCGTGTCACGATATGTTTTATTATCTAATTTACCCATATTAGAAGATGAAAATTTGAAGTTAAACTTGCCCCCAAGATAATATGACTAGTAGTGGCCAGATAAGGTAAAAAAGTGTTGAATAGGTTAACCCATCAGCTTTAGTCTGGGGACCGTAAACAACTAGAAATCACAAATCTGCCTGTTTCCAAATCCCATCTATTATTAATAGTCTCCTGGGTATTAAATCTATCAGTTTTCTTATGGTGAAATTATATGAACCAAAAAGAATCCCTATACCATCAGCTGTATCTAATCCGAAGGACCAGTAGGAGGGTCCCCATATCCATTCAGCTGTTACAAAACGGCACTGATCTGATGTATAAAACCATGTTTCTTGTAGAAAACAAACTTTCAAATTTACCTGATGTAGGAATTGAAACAGAGTAGTTCTTTTGAATTTATTCAACAAACTGCTACAGTTTAATGACCCAACACTAAATTTAGGCAGGAGAATTTATTTAAGAGCTTTTTCTCCTTCCTTTTTTTTTCCCTTTGTAGTCATTTTGGGATGTTTTACTCCTAGAAGATTGTGAAGGGCTGGTAATTCCTGTATCCATGTCAGAATCACCTCCATTATATACAAAATGGCATAAGAGTTATCCATTTCAAAGGGAGGGGGATCATCGGGAATTGGGGGGATGTAGGGAAGGAGGGGGCTTTGAACTCCTAGTTACCCTTTTTCCATTAGGGACAGGATATTGTGGTTTTGAAGGCTCACTCTCCTGATAACATATGGGAGGAAACTCCTTTGTATTGTAAATATCTGGGGTTTTCAACCCTGTCTCTTGTTTTAGGGGAGGGCCTATGTCTGGTGCATGTCTTTTCCCAGTTTCAGCGTCTCTCTCTCGGGGGGGGGAGTTCAGGCCATTTTGTTTGATTCCTAGAAAAGGCTTCATCTTGGGCTTTTTGGATCAGTAGCTCAGGACTAAGAACTGTAACCTTGTTCTTGGCTGTCCAAGGGCAGTCCCTATAACCATGCCCAAATTCCTCACATAGATCACATTTTACCATATTGGCACATCGAAAGCTACCGTGTACTAGTTCCCCACAAATCTCACACCAAGTTGTATCACATGAACTAGAGAGATGTGTCCAGCCCCCACATTTATAGCAGGCCCGTGGCTGCCCTGCATAAAAACATACTCCCCTATCTCTGCCTAAAGTAAATGAATTTGGGATATGATCTATCTCATTGTCAGTTTGTCTCAATTTCACCTTGTATTTGCAGCTGCCAGTCCAGAAAAACTCAGAATCTAACACAGCCTCAGGAGCACTCGAGACCTCACATTTCTGAGAGAGCCAAAAAGTGATATCTTTGACATGAACCCCTTCGTTCCTAAACATTACAGTCACATATTTAATTAAATATTGTGTTAGTGGTGTAACTATGAAGGGAGACCATAGAGGGGGAAAACTTCAGCTGATTGTACCTTTGTCAAAAAAGATCTAACAAGAAAGGGGATCTAAAGCTAATATCATAGTTATCCTCCCCTAAAATGTTAATAAAGGCAAAAACATCTTTCGGTGAAAATTGTAAGGATTCTTTAAGTAGATGTTTGCCTACAAACACAAAGTCAGGTCTCTCAGTTAGGCCTCCTTTATGCTGAATCCTTACAGTGTTCCTCTGAGGTGTTGCTTCTTTCCATTTTTGGGGAAAAAAATGTCAGAAAGTAGGGGCCTTGGTTGAGGGGGGATCACTAGAATCTTTTTCTTCACATAAATTAGTTTGTCCAGGTTCTGAGTCTGATAGTAAAGGATCTTTATCAATATCAGTATTTGAATCAAGAGGATTTGAGATAGGCCTACTAGTCTGATCTATGACAGCAGGAGACCATTCAGTGGGACATGCAGACAAGGGAGAAGAAGAAGGCCAGTCTGTGTCCGGAACCCATATCCCTGCGGGGTCCATTTTCCATCCCGACTCTATCAGGGCTGTATTTGGGGACCAGATTTCAGGTTTGTCTTGTACTCTAGGAGGAAGAGAAAAAGCCTGCTGGATAAGGGCAGAAGTTGTGGGATCTGGTATTGCCATAGGATTTATATCCAGCTTCCATGGTAGGGGTGATGGATTCAAGTTGCGGTTTGCTGCTGTCAAAGCCACTCTTTTAGATTTAAACACTTCAGGAGAAAGTTTCGAATTTTGATTTTTGTTTTGAAAAAAAAAAAGCTGGTTGCATGAGTTTGATTCAAAGGATCTGTTTGAAAAATAATTTCACTCTGTAAAACACTACGAGCACCACCCTGTGCCCTTGTTCCCTTGTCATCAGCTGTATGGGAGCCAATAGTAAAAAGCATTGTTTGTTTGTCATCCATTTTCTTGCTTCAATCAGCTTGGGTACCTGAGGTATACTAGAGTTCTCAGAACGAATGTCGTGATTTGTTTGAACTCCCGATACAACAATGTTAGAAACTACTTTCTGAAAAGGGGATGGCTTTTGGCACTAGCTGCTCATTGCAATTTCGCTGATAGCCAGATTTTCCCATTTTTCATGCGTTTGACAGGGTAGATGCCCTGATTCTAGGGCGGTGCCGTCCTTTGATGCTACTGCATCACAGAACTGAACAGGGCTGTCAGCAGAGCCGGTGTCTACAGATCCACAATTATCAGGTATATTTGTAAGTACTCCTGGGTGTTGAGTAACTTGTTCTGAAGAAAACAAAAGGTTTACAGTAATACTCTTTAAAGAAATGTCACTTATCTGATGCTCAGTCCTTGAGACCTGGTGTACTTTATCCAATGGAAGCAATGTCTTTGGAAAACGTCTTGGTTCGTCCATATCTGATAACATATCTGCTGAATCATTATTTCTCTGTAAATCTGTGATTGCCTCTAGATTTTCAAGCATGGGGAGGAGGCCCTCTACCCTGCCTCAGAAACATCCATATCATCCACCGACTGAAGCAGAGTGGCCATAGTGATAGGCCAGCAGCTCCCTCTACTGACGTTCAGTAGGGGAATTTTGTTGGGGAAAAAAGGGTATTAATCCATAATCATATCAATACTTTACATTCTTAACTTTACCTTCCCTGGCCCATATACTAATATTTTCCATTTTTTAAATGTTCCTAATTCTTGTAATATTTCTTCACATAATTCCTTTTCACATAGGGACTAAATTAAATAAGCCCCCCCCCTTTTTTTTCTCTCTCTTAGTTCCTAAAATTACATACCCCTCAAAATCTAAACTCTCTCCTTTTTTTTCCCTCCTTCCTATTTACTTCTTCCCTAACATTTTATCACATTCTTTCCATATCTGCTGCATCTGCCTTCCTGTGCATTTCCCCAAATCATTTTCATATACTTGTTTTATTGTTTCTTGCACTGACCTTAATAATACATCTTGTGGTACAAATTCTTGTTGCAGAACCCATTTACATCTAGCTGGCCATAAATAGTACTTAAGGATTGCAAATAACACCTGCAAATTTTCTTTTGAGAACTTCTGCCAACTTGGAGACCAAATGACATAAATGAAATCCATATACGTAATTGTTTGAAATTGTTGAACTTCCCAACAATCAGCAATTAGATCCCAGAACTGTCTAGCATACCTACACTCCAAAAACAAATGCTCTTGTGTTTCTAAAATCTGGTTACAACTCTGCCTTAAACAATATCTCTCCTGTAGTGCCTTATGCTTATTATTACTCTTGACATTTAATTTTCCATGTATGGTCAACCATAACACGTCCCATGTAAATACTGGCACCCTCTTATTTAATAATTGCTGAAACATTTCTAAGCTATGTTGAGCATTACAATAGGGCAATACTATCTCCTCTAAACATTGTGCTTTAACCATCACTTCATAAATGTCTGTCCTTTTTTGCACCCTCATTGTTTCATATTCCACTTTCCATGCTGTTACTTGCCAAAAAATTTGCCTTTACTTCCTTTGGAACCACCTGCACTTTGTTTAACAATCTACCTTTTTTCTGTTCCCAAGCTCTTACACATGGTCCAATCCACTCCAATAATACCTTATACCATTCCCTATTTTTACTTTTCCCTGGTTCTATAACATTATAATAAATAAATATACGATAGTAAAAAGCTACCAGTTGTATCATTCCTATGCCTCCCTCCCGTATTTCACAATATGTTATATTTCTTTTGATTGGATTCAACCTGCTCCCCCACAAGGCTCTAAAAAATAGACTAAATAATCTGGTATGCATTATCTTCAGATGGGGGGTAGATATAACTCACCTACAATAATATGGGCACAATCATATTTTTTATCAGAAATATCCTCTTTTGTTTAGATAATGACATATGTAACCATCTTTCTAGAGTACCCTCTGCTTTCTTTATCTTTTCTTCCCAATTTAACATTGCTAAATTTTCTTTCCCAAACTTGATCCCCAATATTGTTATGGGTTCACTGGTCAAGTTTATTCCTGCATATTGCTTCCTTGTTAGGTTATCCCCACCCAACTTATGTCCTACACTCTTCTCCTTATTAATACAGGAGCCTGAGGCCACTAAAAATTCATGAATCTGCTTCTGTATTACTCTCTCCCTCGTAGACTCCTGGACTATAATCACCACTATAATCACCACGTCATCTGCATAGGCCAATACTTTCAAAGGAGGAAAAGAACCTGAAAGACTCATCCCTTTTATCTCTGAGTCATTCAGTATACATTAAAGCAAAGGGTCAATCCCAAATATATACAGCAACGGGCTCATTGGGCACCCCTGCTTCACTCCTCTACATAACTTTACCCTGTCACCTTTCCACCCATTCACCCTCGGAATTACTGAAGCTTCTTTATATAAACTTTTGATCCAGGAGATGTATACCTGTGGAATACCATATTGCTCCAAAACTGAAAACAAATACCCTTGGCAGAGAGAATCAAAAGCTTTCCTTTGATCTAAACTTAAGACAAAACCTGTATGACCTCTATAAAACAATTCCCTTAATAAAATTAAGTTTCCCTGTATATCTCTCTGAGGAATAGCACACCCTTGTTCTTTACTAATTAAACTATCTGCAAAACTTGCAAATTGATTAGACAAAATCTTACTTAAGAACTTAATATCTGAATTTATTAAGCAAATAGGCTTCCAGTTCTGTAACTGAGACCTGTCACCTTTTTTTAAATAAAAGAACTAACTCTGCTTCCACTAATGAAGCAAGAATATCTTGAGATTGTAATAACTCATTAAACAGCTTCACCAATTCTGACCTTAAAAGAATCACAAAAAAAAACTTATACAATTCTGCTGGAATACCATCCGAACCAGGTGTAGAATTATTTTTTGCAGTTTGTATTACTGCTTTAACCTCCTCTTCCATTATTAAAGCAATCATTTGCAACTCCTGTGCTTTTTAAATCTTTTTCTTTTCCAGTCTCTCCGTATATTGATCTTTATAGTGTGTCATAGGCTCAATACCAAAATTACTCTCTACATACTTGTTTATTATACCCAATATTGAAAACTTAACTTTATACACTGTCCCATTTTCATCTTCCAACTCTTCTATAATTTTCTTCTTGGAAATACCTTGATCGTCCTTAAATGGATCAAAAGTTTATTTCTTACTAACAGTTCCAAATCTCAAATCCTGTTTTAATGACTTGGCCCTGTCATACTGGAATTTATACATCTCTTTTTTTTACCTGTTGTATTTGTGAGCTAAAATCATGCCCCGTTGTATCAGCCAAAGAAATCAATCTATGCAGCTGTTTTCTATTCTGCAAATATTTAAAGTATTTATCCCTATTCCTTCTCACTGCTAGTTTCTGAAAAAAACATTAGCACATCCTTTTTGTGTCTACCCACCACTCTCTCAAAGAATCATACATACATTGTATAGAGATTCTAGCTTCCCATAGTCTTCTAAACTCTTTCACCACTCTTTCCTGTTCTAACAATGAAACATTTAATTTCCATGGAAGCTTCCCATGTGAATATTCAGTATTCCATTGACAATCCATATATACTGCAGAATGATCAGTAAAGGCCAAGTCCTAACTTCTGACCTTTTGACTGCTACTGACTTTGAAACCTAAATGCAAACAATTCTTGTTTTTTGTGTGCTCTTTCTAAATGTAAATTCCCCAGAGTCATGTAAAGATCTATATGCATCTTTTAACTGAGCTGTAGCAGTAATATATTTTAAGGCATTTGAGTCATAAAACATTTTACATGTTTGTAAAACTCTATCCTCTTTCTGTATGCTACAATTGAAATCCCCTTCCCATATTACTGTCCGTGCTGTACACAGAGAGAGTTGTACTTTTTTAAACAGATCCACCCTCAATGCCTTCCCCTGAGGTGCAAACATATTAATCTTATCCTCTGCCTTTTGTTAGATACATCTTAGATCAAGACCCTACTTGGCTCCAGATCTACAACCCTTGAGACTTTTAATTCTGGATTTGAAAACAAAATCCCTAACCCATCACATCAGTCTTGACCTTGAGACCAAAATGTGACCCCCTGTTTCCATCTTGCATTACACTGTGCAATGTCCTGAAAATATTTAATCCTTGTATCCTGCAAAAAAATAATGTCAACATTTAAATGCTTTAATTCTTGAAGAGCCACGTCTCTCCATATTCCATTCTTTATACTGTTGACATTAATAGTTAAGATATGGAAGTCACTCATTTATACTGAAAAGAACTCTTTTCCCTTTAACATTTGGATCTAGTAGCCCATCACTTCTTTGTGGAGCTGCCTTCATCCATCTCTGAGGATGTTCCCTTTGATGAGGCAACAGAGGAAGTGTCTGACCCAGAATCCTCTTCCTCTGATACATCCATATGCTTGTCAATAAGTAAAGGAGCAAATTCATTAGTTTGTACTTTTTCTTTCTTTTTTGTTGTTATCTTCCTTTCTTTTCCCTTTGGTTCTTTAGTTACTCCTGCTTTCTCCCTCATTCGTTTTTTGTACACCACTTTTTTAAATGGTTTTTCAGTACTTGATGTGGGGGGGGAGGCATAGCTGACTGGCCCAGAGCATGCTCCTCTCCCTCCCTTTCCTGATTTCTTCCTTCCAACTCATTAATCCCATTTTCTTTTCCATATTTACTTTCTGAGAGGAATTTTCCTGATTCTCCTCCCTAAAATGTTCCATCAAGGCCCCTTCCATAACTCCTTCCACTCCTGACATATCTTGACTTTCTTCTCCTTTTTGCTGTCCCTCTCCTTCTTTGACCACTTCACAAGACTTAACTTCTCCATCTTTCTGATTTTCCTTTTGAGGTTTTAAACCTACTTGTGCTTCCTTCTGTCTCAAGTTCCTTTCCTTTTCCTTAACAGTTTCTTGCATCCTTTTTTCAGAGGCCTAGGTGCATCCATTTTTTTGGGCCTGAGTTATCAAGGCCTCATGTGAGTGTCCATCTTCAGAATTGTGTGAGACCCATGGACATTTAATATATGAATGTCCTCTTTCTTCACAGAGGTTATATCTAAACAAATTTTTACAATGGGCTGAAAAACGACCAGTTTCCAAACAATGAGTACATTTGGGAGTATCACATGCATTACTGAGATGTAATCTGGAACCACATTTATGACAGGACTTAGACTGCCCAGGGTAAAATAGTGAACCCATGTCCTTCCCCAAGAAAAAAACATCCAGGCAAATGAGCAATACCACTGTTAGTTGTAAATAATTAGCATTTAATCTTCCAACCTCCAGTCCAAAACTGTTCAGAGTCAATTACTGGCTCTGGTTGCTCCAACGCTTCACATCTTTTTTTCATCCAGTACAAAATATCTGCTATCTTTACTCCTTCATTTTTAAACAATACAGTAATCATTCTCACTGCTGGCTTTGTGATGGGATTGCTAGGAATGGGGCCCATAAGGGAGCATCTTTCACTGTATTATACTTGACCCAAAAACTATCTAAAGCCTCCACTGTCTTAAAGCTTATGTCATAATTAAAATCATCTGTATGTGTCAAGGCAAACACTTCTGAGACATAAAATTTCAAAGAATCCTTTAGTAATCTCCTTCCAATATACACTCTGTCTGGGGGGTTCTCCAGTCCCCCTTTATACATCAATCTGATAGCATTTCTTCTTGTTGTGGGTTATCTAGTGTTTGTTTTGAACAAATCTGCCATTTGTAATAGAGGTTTATACATTTTTTGCTTCGTAGGATCCTGTAGCACATCTATCCCTAGGCCCACAGATAGATTTTCCTCACTGACCTGTGGAGTAGGCTTCTCTTGTAACTCTTTTACCCCAAGATCTACTACATTTATTATCCTCTGCTTACTAGTACCAGGAATAGCATTATTCCCCATGTTATTATCCTGTAGTTCAGTCTCTTTGTTTACATTACCCATCTTATCCTGCTCCACCATACAGTCAGCAATCTTAGTATTATTTAATACTCCCATCCATTCTGTGGCTTCTTTCTGCACCATTTCTCCCATCTCTGTTATCCTCATACTGTTGTACTCACATACTTTTTTATCCTGTGGATCTGGTGGCCAGCCGTTCTCTGTACGCACCCAGCCTGCAGCTTGTAGCACTTCCTCTGGCTGCCATTCTTGTTCCTCTGATTCTCTGACAACCTCCACTTGCTCACTTAATTTGTGTGCCATTTCCAAGGTCTTGCCCATTTTCTCCCTTCGAGGTTTCAGTAATAAGTCATGCACTCCAAAATCAACTTCTAAAACTTTCTCCGAATTTGCCAACTCACCGCCCTCTTTTTTTCCTGACATCCAGGCATTTGGACCTCCTCAGTGTCTCCGGTGCATTCTCCGGTTTTTACTCACTCAATCACCTCCACTGGTGCTTGGTTAACCATCTCAGCAACTTCTCCGGTTTCCAGACTGATTTCCTCTGAACACCCACTTTCCAACTCGCAGTTTCCTCCTTGAACTATGTTCAAGCCGATCGGTACATCGGTGTCCTGCACAATACAGTCAGTGCTTTCCAGTCTAGACATAATTGGCGAGAAGTTCATCTCTTCTTCTTCCTGGGTCTCTAGAGAAATTGAGGTTTGGGAGGAGACCAGATCCCTCACCTCCACGACATCCATCCTCCTTCCTGTCTGGCTCCAAACTGAGCTCCTCTACTCTGCTCACAGGAAGACAGGCCCCCTGCTGATAGAGTAGGGGAATTTTTTGGGGGGGAAAAAAGGGGTAAAATTCAAATCAATCAGGCATCATGCTAAATCAGTCCAAATAATGATCATATCTTCTTCTGGTAGGTTCCAACCTTCAAACTGTCCAACTGCTTCCTAATATAGACAGTAAAGCCATGAGTTCCTTGGCTAGCTGTAGCTGACAACTGCACTCCATTCATAACAATTCCACATATAATCATGCTTGGTGTCCCCATAAGTGTTCATATGTTACAGAGAAATGTAAGACTTCAATCTGTTCCTCATTCTTGGTAGTTATCAACTATAGTGTCACCCATTTTATTTTTAGTTTTTTTATGAAAATTACAAAGCAACCCCTCACCATGCTCTTCTTCATTCTGTTTTTTTTTATTGTCAAACATTAAAAATGACATACACTTGTCCCACAGATTATGCAATTTATGTCTTGCCATAAACTTAGAATCTTGCTCATAAACTTGATGAAGTGAGATTACTACATTCTTTATCATAATCTCAGGGAAGGTTTCTTGTTGTTGAATGACCCATTTGCATCTGGCTTGCCATATGAAATACTTAAAAATTGCAAATACAACCTGTAATGTTCCTTTATGAAAACCATTCCATTTGGTTGAGAAGACGGTATGCACAATTTCCATATAATGTAGGTCCTGGAACAAAGTCATCCGCCATGTTTTATTCAGTGTATCCCAAAACATTTTTTCAGATGGACATTCCAAAAATGGGTGTTCTTGTGTTTCCAAAAGCTGAAAACAAGAATTCCATGGACAATATCTGTCTCTTAATTGCTTATGCTTCAAATTGTTCTTTACGTTCAGTCATCCATGGATACTCAACCACAACATGTCCCATGCATAAGCAGGATTTCTATCATTAGTTAATTGAGATAGTGTAATCTGCATCTCAGGTACTGAACAATTAGGTAATATCAACTCTTGTCTAGTATGTTTCATCATCACATGATACAACTCCTGTCTTGTTTTAGGTCTCGTAGTTTGTCCAGGAATTTTTAATTTGACTAGATCTTGAAGCATAGTTTTTACATATCCTGGGATTATTGTCGTTCTGGTTAATAATTTCCTGTTTCCTTGTACCCATGCCATTTTACCAATTTCCACCCATTCAGAGATCATTCCTTCCCATGACTTCATCCCACTGATTGTTACAGGAAACAGATTATACTAGATAAAGATACTATAATAAAATAATCCTGGATCTATCATGTCCAAACCTCCCTCTTTTATCTGTCTATATGTTATCCCTCTTTTTATCAGATTCAGATGGCTCCCCCAAAAACTTTGAAAAAACACACTATATAATTTAGTTTTAAATTGTGGGGGAAGGGGAATACATAACTGGCATAAAGAAATATTGGCATTAATATGTTTTGGATCAATAACACCCTTTTCCATTTCAAAATCTGTAGCCCTTTCCACCCTTGGGAGATTCCTTCAGCTTTCCTTAATCTGTTTTCCCAATTTAAGACAGCTAAATCTCCTTTTACAAATATAATGCCCAGAACTGTAATGGGTTCTGTAGTCAATGCAATATCTGCATATCTTGTTTTCATGATATCTGGCTGACTTCCTATCCACATTCCTACATGTTTCTCAAAATTAATGTTTGAGCCAGATGTCCTAGAATATTCTAATATCATAGTATAATATCTAATATCATATCCATTTCTTCTGTACTTTTATCAGTAATAATTACTATGTCATCTGCATAAGCCAAACATTTTATTGGAGGCCCCAACTGTGTCAATGATATGCCCTTAATAGAATCAGACATCTGTATGGATCTTAAAAAAGGGTCAATACAAAAGGTATATAATAAGGGGCTAAGACGGCAACCCTGTCTTACCCCTCTCTGCAATATTACAGGCTGATCCGTCCACTCATTTACTCTACAGGTAAGTTTTGCCTCTTGGTACAGGCAGGTTATCCATTGCACAAATTAATCAGGTATTCCATATCACCATAAAACTGACATCGATATGGAGTCAAAGGCTTTGTGTTGATCAATGCTAAGAACATACCCTTCCTCTGCGCCCATTCCACCTCTTTGAAACAGTTCCCTGAGGACTATCAAATTATCTTGAATACCCCTTTTTGAAATTGAGCATGTCTGTGCTTTACTAATTACTTTATCTGCTATCAGAGTCAATCTCCTTGCCAAAAGTTTGGTCAATATTTAAAATCCACATTCAACAGACTATTAGGTCTCCAATTTTTTAAATCTTCCTTTGTCCCTTTTTTATATAAAAGAATCAGGTCTGCCTCTGTCATAGACTGTGGTAACATCCCTGAATCTAATAAATCATTATATAAAATAGTAAGGTCCTGAATAAAGTAATTACTGTATTTTTTATACAATTCCCCAGTATTCCCGTCTGTCCCTGGGGAAGTCCCTGTCTTCAGTGTAGTAGTTGCATATTTTAGTTCATCCTCCTCAACTGGTTTCACCATAGTGACCTCCTGGGGAGATAACATTTCTGGAATATCAAGTTTTCTTAAGTATTCTGACGAACTTTGTACTACTGGGGGTTCCCCAAACCAATGCATTACCTGTTGTTGTACTGTTTTAGAATTTCTTGCTTAGTTGACACTAACCTTCCCTTATCATCCATTACTCGTGATATTACTTTTTGTTCTGTTCTTTTACCACAATCCTTAAACGCATTAAAAGTCTGTTTTCTACACTCAGTGCAAAACCGCATTTCCTGTTGCAATGTTTTAGCCCTATGATATTGTTGTGTAAACATTTGTTTCTTTATTATTCCTATTTGCTCACTAAAATCCATCTTCAATGTTTCTGTTTTGGAAAGAAGGCTTTGAAGTTGTTTTCGTAATCATAGATAACCTATATAGGATTTCTGGGTCTGTTTTCTAGCTTTGTTTCAAAAAAAATCTTTTACCAATTTTTTTGTTTCCTCCCACCATTCAGTTTGAGAATCATACAAACATTGTACAGATTTCCCGGCAGTCCAAAAGGAATCCCATTCTCTATTAGTTGCCTCATTTTCCAACAGTAGGCTATTCAGATGCCATGGACTCTTCCCACACACAGGACTGTTTCCCCAGTTAAGTTGTATCCATAGGCCCCATGGTCAGAGAAATCAAAAGTATGAGTCTGTATTTTCTGTATCTCCAAGCAGGTGGACACAAAAAAATAGTCTATCCTTGTTGATAGGGAGCCCCTAAAATAGGTATTCCCCCCAGTTTTGTGAATTACCCTATATGCATCTTTTAAATGTGCGTTATGGACCACATCATTCAAAACATTGGAATCACAATATATTTTATGCATTGCGAGGCCCCTATCTATCCTTTGCATAGCACAGTTAAAGTTCCTTCCCCATACCACTAACCTAGAGGTATGTAAGTAAGGTTGTATAATTTTAAATAGTGTAATTCTATTAACTTTCCCCTTGGGGGCATAACTATTTATCAGTCGGAGTCTAGTATCTCCAAACTGAAAATCCAAGATTAAGGCCCTCCCAGGCTCAAGGTCTATCAACCTGGTAACTTTAAAGAGTGAGCTACTAAAAAGGATACCAACACCATCACAAGTGTCCAAGCCCTGCGACCAAAAGGATGCTCCCTTACCCCATAATCTTGATGCTTGTGCTATTTCCAAAAATGTTTTAAGTCTTGTATCTTGAATGAGAACAATATCAGCTCTAGATGACTGTAACTGTGAAAGAATAGTCAGTCTTCTTTTCCCATTCTTAATACTGTTTGTATTGATAAATAATAATTGTAAGGAAGTCATGTCAGTTTATGAAGATAGGCCATACTCTTTTATTTTGACATAGTCTTCCATTTTTGTTTTCTTTTCTTAGGAGTTGTACTTTCTTTGAGTTCTGAAGGATGATCTATCATAGAGGATGATGGAGATGAAGAGTCTGATTCTTCATCCCCCTCTGAATCACCCCAGTCATCTATTTTCGATAAGACATCATATGGATTGTTAGGGGTTACTTTCTTTGTCCCTGTCGCGACCTTTCACTCTTTACCTTTTGGCTCTGTCTTAGTACTGAGCCTGGTCCTAGGCCTTTTTCTATAGTCAACTATCTGAAATGGAGGTTTCTGCTCTTTGGGGGGGAGAAGGCATTGTGGCAGAAGCAATGTCTTGTGCTTGTTGTTCATCTTTTCCACCATCTCCTTGGTTATCTTCCTTTCCTTCCTCCTGGGGATGGGCTCCATCATTGGTCTGAACTTGTGAGCTCTCCAGCTCCATGTCAAGTGGATTTGAAAAAAGGGGGGGCTTATGTAATAACAGAAAATCATAGGATTGTGCAGCTTCTTGTTGCAAATCAGCTGTCTGAGTTTCATGTGGTACAGGTACCAGACTCACCATCCCTTCCTGAGACAGTCCTATAGGATCTCCTTTACCACTCTGGTCTCGTTCTGCATCTTGTGGCACTGTCTCTTTCTCTGTCTCTGTGCTTTGTCTCATTGCACTCTGTTTGGCTGCTTCTTTCTTCTGCCAAATGGCCTGCATCCATTTCTCTGAGGCAGCAGCACAACCTTTTTTTGTGCCTGCATAATTAATGCTTCATGTGAAACTTCTTTTCAGTATTGTGAGAGGCCCATGGACACTTCACATAGGAGTGACCTTTTTCTTCATATAAGTTACATCGAAAGGTATTAATGCACGCTGAAGCCATATGTCCAATTTCTAGACAATGGGTGCACTTTGGAGTGTCACAAGCATTACTTAAATGCAATCTGGAGTCACATTTGTGGCATGACTTGGGCTGGCCCAGATTAAACAATGACCCCCTATCTCCGCCTAAATAGAAGCAGCTAGGGAGGTGCAAAATCCCATGATTTCCTAAAAAAAGCTTACATTTGACTCTCCATCCCACAGTCCAATACTGCTCAGTATCTATCACTGTGGATGGATGTTCCAAAACCTCACAGTGCTTCTTTAACCAAAAAAGAATATCGGTAATATTAACTCCTTCATTCTTGAATATGCTGCTAAGTGTCCTTACTGCTGGTTTAGTGATAGGAATGACAAGAAATGGGGACCATAAAGGGGTATTTTTTTATCTGATTGTATTTGACCCAGAATCTATTCAAACATTCCACTGTTTTGAAGCTGAAGTCATAATTGTATTCATCAGTATGAATAAGTGCAAATACTTCCAATGCGTAAAACTTCAAAGAGTCCTTCAATAAAGTCCTTCTCACATATACTCTATTGGGTGGGTCTGGTAACCCACCATTGTAAAGTAGCCTAATAGCATTGTGGTGTGGTGCTGGTTCCCCCTTATTCTTAAATAAATCTGCCTTATATAATGATGGTTTAAATCTCAATTCTTGAGCTGGATCTTGTAGTCTAGAGACACCCATACCCACTGGGAGCTCTCCAGTAGCCATTGTGTCTTTATCAGAGGAGTCTAAAACAATATTCTGTCCAGTAATACTTTCTCTCAGTGGATCAGGTTTTTGAAGAGCATTTGATGTAGAAGCTACTTGTTTTATAATACTGACAGTATGTCCCCCATCAACAACACTGACTGAGTCTGTAGTCTTTCTATCTTCCAGTACTATATCATTGATAGAATTATTACCTACAAGATCATCTTTATGCATTAACATGTCTGTAACTTGCCCAAAGGCAGTTTTACTCGTGCAAGGCTGTATACAAACTGCACTCTGATTTGATGTACTCTGGGGTATGGAAGTAAGAGGAAACACCACTTTACCTGTCGAAGTGACTTCCAGCATGGAATATTGCACTATCACTGGATCCTAAGGGTCAGAAGACCATCCGCCTCATGATTCAGCCACCCAGCCTGCTTCCTGTAGGGCTTTTGCGGGTGTCCATACTTCCGTATCGCGGTTTGCAACTCGTTACAGTTCTAAGGTGCATCCATTATCATTTTGTTTTGCCACGGTCTGAGCTGAAACCCCCAATGTGTTCATGCCACTTCAATGAGAAACAGTACTATGGTCTGGTAAGGGATTTTATGCTGCCGAGCTCCCCTGCTTCAGTTTCGGTTGATCAAGTGTTTCACCTCGCAAGTGCTTGTAGTTAGTACTCCCAGCGGCTGCATCTTCTACTTGCAGCATTTCAGACTCAATCCGGAACTTCTCCTCCTTGTCTGCTATTTTTTGCAGCAGTAGTCTCTGTGTGGATTCTAATTTAAGCCATAATTGATTCTTTTTGAGAACGGGATCCTTCTCCACATCATCAGGAAATTGGAAGTCCTCCCGCGAATCCACATCAATTGCTTTGACCTGTCCTGGTTCCATAGAGGCAGTTTCAGAAGCCTCCAGTGGTACTGTGATTACAAGACAAACTGCCTGGTCTAAATCCTGCATTAAATCCGATTCACAAGATGTAGGCAATTCCTTTGCAATATCCACTTCAGTGAGCGATCAATAGGTCACAATCCCTTCAACTGTTGTCTCCAAATTAGAGCAGGAAACTGGGATGGAGACCTGATCCCCAGTCCCCTGACACTCCATCGTCTCCTCTGCACAGCTCTGGTCAGCCATCTTGCAGCCAGCCAGCAATTCCCCCACAGGAGAGTAGGGGAATTTCCCCAGTGTCCTGTCCAAATTTTTCACATTCACTAAAATACCACCAACAATATATTCTGGTTCAGTATTCAGTTTGTTTGCATTTGCATTCCACCCCCTGGGATGAGGCTGACAATAGGCAGTTTTGCCTAGCCCTCCATTCCTGGTAAAAACAGTAAATGAATACAAAGGTGGCAGACATAAACTCCTTAATAATTGCAGGCCTGTCAGCCTAACAGCAGTGGTCTGCAATATGCTTGAAAGAATAATTTAAGAAAGATCACATGGTTATCTGTCAGACAGTGGGCTATATGAGAATAGTCAGCATAGATTCAGGATTTGCCGGTCATGACAATTAAATTTGTTATCCTTCATGGAAAAAATGACTAGAGAAATAGATACTGGAGGCAGTGTTGATGGAACTTGTTTAGATTTTAGTAAAACCTTTGATCAGGTGACACATTTCTTGGAAGAATTTCTGATTGAAAAAGTAATATAAATCCATACTCCCACTGAGCTAGTTGGGTATACACTTGATAGCCTTACCTCCTTCTGTCCCATATAATGTAATGTAATGAAAGCCTAAATGATAGACTCTTATCCCTAAATCTACCTTGACTTCTGGTTAACTGAGTGAACATTTGGCCAGCACAGAAAGACAGATAATGTTGGCAGAAAAAGGTCATTGGTCCATACAGTGTGCCCTGTTTTATCCTTTCCTACTCTGGGACCTATTATCCAGTCTGGGTTATTGCCCTTGCCTCCCCCCCTGCCCCTGCCATATTGCTTTCCTTATGTGAAACTATCAAGCCTTTTAATTGGTTCCAGCCATGTTTGACACCATTAATGATTTTTGCACCCACCACCTCTGGTAGTAGGCAAAGAGGAGACAGAGGGTATGTGTGGATGGGGAATCTTCAGACTAGTGTAGTGTTGACAGCAGTGTCCCATAGGGGTTAGGACTGGGCCTTGTACTGTTCAACATGTATATAGGTGACCTGGTGACTGGGCTGTTAAGAATTTATCTGTTTGCCAATGACACCAAGGTAAGCAAGAAGGTAGTTTCTGATCAAGATGCCATGGCATTACAGGTTGATCTTAATAAGATTCATGACTGGGAGCAGTCTAAAGGCATGGTGTTTAAAAAGCAGAACGATAAGGTACTTCACTGTGTCCATGCTAATGCCACCCAAGTACAAGCTAAGTGACCAGGACATTGATGTTGTAGATTAAATCAGAGACTTAGGGGTTATCTTGGCTAAAAACATTAAAGTGTAAAGCAATGCAATAGTAGTCAGGATAGGAAATATGGTGTTTGGTAACATCAGGAGGAGCTTAACCAACGGTAGGAAGGAAGGTATAGTTTCTCTGCAAAGATCATATGTGAGGCCACATCTGGTGTATTGTGCATAGATACGGTCTCCTTACTTTCACAGGGTTCAGAGATGAGTTTCAAAGTTGGTGACCGAAGTGGTAGACTTGGGCTACCATGACAGGTTGGAGAGCATTGATTCACTCTCCCTTGATCTGGGTGAAATGAAGTTTATTAACTCATAAACACTGAAGAACATTCAAGACTAGTTCATGAACATCTATCAAAGTTCACCAACTATCCTACAACACAGTTCATGACCTGATCATCAAAACAAGGTACAAGAAGTTGCTGAATGATTAAAGGACCATGATGGACAAGAGAAAATCAATTTGAACAACTAGTTTGCATAATAGAATGGACAGTTTCCCATCAAAAAGTTATAAAGCATCCAAAATCAAAACCTTTGCAGTTTAGGAGTGGCAAATAGATATTTTACAAGCCAATTAACCAAACGGATTAACATTTAAGCACATCGCATTTTAAGAGTTGCACATTCTGCTGAAATAAAGAGCAGTTGGGTATTTCCAGATATACAAATAAAAGGTAAGCAGAGATTATTTTTGATTAAAGAACAATAGCAAAAGTAAGTATAAGGTAAGTTACTAAATCTAAAATGCATTGAATAAAAAGCCATTCATTACAAAATTATGAATTTGTTAAAAAATTTAATTGTCATTGTAAGTTGCTGAGGTTGTTGGATAAAACAATTAAGGGTTGAACAGGTCTCCTCCTGGATTGTACAGAGGGCAAATATTATCATTATGCTTATTATTATTAGTTTTTATTGACCAGCTAAGCACATTAGACAATTAAATACCTATTTCAGGTACATGCAAAAAACATCCTTCTTCCTACCTTAACATATGCTGCTCCAGTAATGCATTCAACTGCAGAACAGGAGTACTGCAGGATGCAAATGTTATATAATGAGATTGCATGCTTTGCCACAATGTCCCACCCGAGGATGCATCACTGTGAAGTACTGGCCTCCTAAACAGGCCATCCCTTAGCCATAGGCTATAGTACCATCTCCTGTGCAATGCATACAAATACATTAAAGACCTCCCCCAGTGAGTCTCATTGGCATTGCTGGCCCCCAAGCAATCAGGTAGATAGCTCTGCACCACTGGAAAAAATCTTCTGGAGGAACCCAGAGTAAGGACTACGGCTGGCAGCATGTCCTTCAACCATGCTGCACCTGTACTCTAGAATGAGCTCCATGCCCACCTGTAGGAAGCTAGCTGTCTGGAAGCCTTCTGTAAGGGGCTCCAGAAGCACCTGCTGGACAACAGCAAATGTGCTTGCACTTGAACATACCTATACCAAGGAAAAACCTGGACCACCCTAAACCTAACTCTCCTGCTGAATGCTCTTCAAGAATTGAGTTGAATGTGTACTGTCAATTATTGTTCTGTAAGTGTACTGTCAATTATTGTTCGGTATTAATTCCACCCCAGATCAGAATCCTGGTCCTAATGAGAGTGTATAATGAATTGTTTGCAGGTTGACTGTATGATTCCCTGATGTGTAATGTCTTGACTGTAAGCAATTGCAATTTGCTCCTACGTACTGTATCTGCAAAATGTTTTTACTCTATGTAACTAATTCCGGGTTGCCCCTGAAAAAGGGACCTTCGGGACTCAGTGGGCCTACCCGGTTAACAAACTTAAAATAAAGAAATAAAATAAATACATTCTAGGAGGTTACAATAGGGTAATACAAACAAATAAGTGCAAAATAAAACCACAGGAACAATTAATAAGAATACACAGTAACAGTGCAGTACAGTATAATAACTCGAGGCAAAGAATGAATCAGCATAGTCTGAGAAGGCAATGTAAACAAATTGGTTCAGTACTAGCAAGGCAACTAAGGTAAGAACAAATATTCACATTTAATGAGGAGCACAGCATGCCCAGCAAGTGAGAGCCCAGGGGGAAATACTAGGCTCAACAAATCATTGAATTAGGGAAGGGCCAGTCACCCCAGGCAAGTGCAAGCAGAGGCATTTTCCAAATAAATCGATAAAGATTATTTTAAAGCAGTGGTGTGAGTAGACAAACTGAACATACACAGGAGGGAGTTCAAGGGGTGCTCACAGTAAAGGCCTGATCACCCATGGTAGCACAAGTTTTGGAAACAGCAAGCAGGGACAGGTCACTGGATCTATGGGGGTGGCCAATGTTAGTAGTCTTTAACTTCCCAGCAAGTACTGGAGTGAAGGGTGGCAGTCCAGAGTACCTTATTTACAAAGCATCCTAGCATGAAGTAATGGTAATTTGGGGGGGGATAACTAGTCAAGTTTATCATAAAGCTCATAGTGATGTGGTAGGTAGGCTGCAGAGAGGGTGAAATGTGCCCATTTGGACAAAAGGGACTTAGCAGCATTGGAATATGTAAGCAGTCAATAATTAAGGGAGGGTAGAAGCACTCCCTTCGCAAGGACCAGCCAAGCAGTGAAGGTGAGGAAGTGACTGGCTCTGTAAGCCACATTAATCTCCCCATTAGCAACTATGCATACATTACTGGTATGCAAGGAGAGATCCAGTTGGGGGGTTGAGGGTGATGCTAATGTACTTGAGGAGAAGGCAGTAGCAAGGAGTAAACCATCACCACTGGACACAGGTAGGGGTTCAGGGCATCTCCTGATTTTTGTCTTCTTGTACTGTTTGAATGCACGTTTCTTTGCATTCACTCTCACAGCTACCTCCTTGTTATACCATAATGGCCTCCTTTTCCCCTTGAATATCTTTATATGCATGACCGACTCTCTTCAGCACAGCATGGCTTCCAGAGGGGGCATAGTACCTCCACTGCTCTTATTAAGGTCATATCTGACATTAGGGTGGAATGGACCAGAGCAAGCTGACCAAAGTTCACTTTGGTCAGCACTGCTCTGATATTATAATATGACTCGGCAGTGCAGGCTATGCCTGGCTAATACTGTGCTGAAGATCGTCATGCATATAAAGATATTCAAGGGAAAAGAGCCATTATGGTATAACAAGAGAGGTAACTGTGAGACTGGCAAAGAAACTGATTCAAACAGTACAAGAAGACAACCGACAAAGGGAACAGGAGGTACCGGGAGAAACAGAGGGGAGGCAGGGATGGTAGTAAGGGAAACTATGGTGCAAACAGAGGAATGTATTGCAAAATCAGTGGTGGTGGGGGGGCAAAACCTTTTACAGCTATATCGGAGAAAAAAAGAAGGCAAAGGGAGGGATAGTGAGGCTAAAAGAGGAGGACAGGGTAGAGTGGAGGGTGACAACCTGAAAGCAGACATACTTAACAGATACTTTTGCTCAGTCTTTACTGATGAGGGGACAGGAAATAGTCTGGAAATGAACAGGAAGATTAGGAATAGCATGAAAATGGAGACAGCTCCCTTTCCAAGGAAAAGGGTCCTAAAGGAACTGGAAAGAATAAGAGTCGATAAGGCTATGGGGCTGGATGGGGTACACTCCAGGGTGCTGAGGGAGCTAAGAGAGGTGGTGGCGGAACCTCTGGCAGACCTGTTAAGCAGGTCACTGGAAACGAGGGAGGTACCCATAGACTGGAGGACAGCTGATGTAGTCCCCCTATTCAATAGCGGAAGCAGAGAGGAAGCAGGAAACTATAGACAAATCAGCCTGACCTCGGTGGTGGGACAAAGCATGGAAACACTACTGAAGGAAAGAATAGTGGATTATTTCATTGCCAATGGTCTACAGGACCCTAGGCAACATGACTTTACCGGAGGGAAGGAGGTCATGCCAGAATAACCTCATTGAGTTCACTGACTGGGTGACAAGGGTGGTGGATCAGGGGGAGCAGTGGATGTGGCCTACCTGGACTTCAGCAAGGCCTTTGACACTGTGCTGCACAGGAGGCTGCTAAACAAGATGGGAAGCATGGACATGGGTAGGATAGTGGTGAAGTGGGTGGAGAACTGGTTGGACAGCAGGACTCAGAGGATGGTGTTAAATGGCTGTCACTCAGCAGAGGGAAAGGTGACCAGTGTAGTTCCACAGGGATCAGTGCTGGGTCCAGTTCTCTTCAATATCTTTATCAGCGATATCACAGAGGGCATCAAAGGGAGAATTTGCCTGTTCACTGATGACACAAAGCTCTGCAATAAGGTGGACACACCCGAGGGAATGGATAGAATGAGATGAGATCTGCAGAAGCTTGAGGACTGGTCAAGGGATAGGCAGTTGAGATTCAATGCAAAAAAATGTAAGATAATGCACATTGGGCACAAAAACCCAGGAACAAAATATCAGCTGGGGGGATATAGAATGCTCCAAACAGGAAATGGACTTCGGGGTTATCATCTCTGATAACCTCAAGGTACAGATGTAGTGTGACAAGGCAGCAGGAAAAGCAAACAGGATGATGGGATGCATAGGCAGGGATATAACCAGCAGGAAAAAGGAGGTCATATTGCCATTATACAGGACATTAGTGAGGCCACACCTTCAGTACAGTGTCCGGTTCTGGAGACCATACTTACAAAAGGACACAGACAGGGTGGAGGCAGTTCAGAGGAGGGCAACCAAGATGGTACAAGGATTACACCACAAACCCTACAAGGACAGGCTTAGAGACTTAAACATGTGCTCCCTGGAGGAGAGGAGGGAGTGGGGGGATATGATTAAGACATATGAGTACCTCACAGGGAGAAATAAGGTGCAGGAAAACCCGATTTTTCATAGAAAAAGATGCACCAGGAGTAGGGGACATGGGATGAAACTGGAAGGAGGGAGGCTCAGAGAGAATGTGAAGAAATACTTCCTCACTGAGAGGGTGGTGGACAAGTAGAATGGCCTACCAGAGGAAGTAGTAGGGGCAGAAATGATTACAGGATTTAAGAATGCATGTGACAGGCATAGGGGGTCTTGGTAGTTGGGGGAAGGAGACAAACTAGCTCTAAGGAAGAGTGAAGTAGCACATTACATGTGTAATGGGCAGACTAGGTGGGCCAAAGGCCCTCATCTGCTGACATTTGTGTATCTACGGATGCAGCAATTTTCTCCAAAAGCTTACTAAGGGGAGGCAGGATAGCTATGGGGAGGTAATTGTCAATGAATTTAGGGTCTCCTTGCTTAAACACAGAAACCACACGTGCAACATTCCAGACATCAGGCACAATACCAGTAAGTAAGGACATGTTTAATTTGTGAGAAATGGGTAATGCCAGAAATGAAGTACCAAGGCAGTGGAGCATTAGCTGCAGGTTGTCATGATCAGGACTAGCATAAGGGCAGAGACATGCTAATGACCTACAGACCTCACTGGCAAAAACATTGTTGAAGTACAAGGGGGAAATGAGACACCCCTGAGGTAGTGGAGGCCACTGTCACATCCTGGGACTCAGGACCAGAGAACAGCGAGGTGAAGCCTGAGAGGTCAGAAAACCATTTATCTTTTGTGAAGTGGACTAAACAGGGTTGCCTGATGAAGTAATCATTGTTATGGGCAGATTAGGTGGGCCAAGCGGTCCTTATCTGCCACCAAATTCTATGTTTCTATATTTCTATGTTATGAAAGCAGGGTATTTCTGGTCACTAAAAATATTTCTGGATTGTGGCTGTAAGAGTTCAGTGGAAGACTTTCATGAACTTTCATGGGCCTTTTATGGACCTTTATGTTCAAGAATGTTCATGATGACAGTTTGTCCATTTGTTGTTCTTGCACAATTCATGAACATTCATGGACATGATTGCTGAACTTTGCTGAGTGTTCATAGACTCAAGTTCATTAACTATTCATGAATACTTCACGGATATGCTAGAACAGTTCATGGTCACTTCACCTGGGGAGAATAATGAATTAAAAGATGACATGATCACCATTGTCAAAGTCCTGTACTGAATAGGTGGTTTAGATGTTAGTTAATTTTGGACACGCTGAGCTGATGGGCAAACCAGTAGGCATGCTTTCAAAATATATATTTTTTTACTTAAATTGAAGATATTTAATAGTTACAGAATTGACAAGATATACATACCACATGGGGTAATACAGAATACAACAGGATAATTAAAATTAACATGCTTGTAAATTATAGGAAATGTTTACAGGAAAAGTCTCAACCAAACTTAATTCCAAATTCTGAGTTCAGAAAACTAATGCCCCAAAGGACTCTATAAGAGGTCTGCTGTTAATACCGACTGGGTACAGGGACCTGAGGAATAAGTGCAAAAAATGGGCTAAGACTGCCAAAAGTCCCTACTTAAAAAGCCTACAAAGAATAACCCTATTGGATCCTGAAAAGTTCTTGCTGCACATCAACTCACTGCTCAAGGGTAACCCTACTCCTCCAGGTGGTACCATTAATGCTAATGGTCAGATTATTAATGACCCCTTCTTGATTGCCAACTCTTTTAATGCCTTCTTCACTGACCAAGCAAGGTACAAAACCTAGCCCCCTTGTCGTCCCCTCACCTCCCATCAATCAGATGCTAATGGTAGCTTCATCCTTACATTTTACCTAGATTGCTCGGGAAAGATGAGGTACTAGCCCTTCTGAAGTGAATAAAAGCTGATGGCTCCCCTGGCCCTGATAAATTAGCACCAAAGCTTCTCAAAACTGCTGCCCCTGCAATTGGCCTCCCAGTCAAATGGTTACTGAATGGGTCCTTCCAAGAAGGAATCATTCCCAACAAATGGAAAGCTGCAGCGGTGGTGCCCATCCACAAAGGAGGATCATGAGAGCCTTTGGAAAACTATTGGCCCATCTCCATCCTCAGCTCACTGGCAAAGGTACAGGGCAGACTGGTGTATAACCAGCTACAAGAGTACCTGGAACAACACCATCTGTTCTCTGACAAGTAGCATTGCTTTTGAAAATTCCACGGGACCGACACAGTGCTTATTAAATTTACAGCTGATACTCTGTACGCTTTGCATATAGGGTCACTTACAGGAGCCATCTTCATAAACCTAACCAAAGCATTCAATTTGGTCAATCATAAAATACACCTTGATAAGCTGACTCACTTAGGTCTAGACAGACATTCCCTTTCCTAGTTCACTAACTATCTCACTAGCAGCTCTCAGGTGGTTAAATAAAAGGGGATTCACTCAAACCACCTTCCCTTCAATGATGATGTTCCCAAGGGCCCATTACTCTTCTCCATCTTTATTAATGATGTTGGCAACAGTTGAGGTGATGCTAATCTCTTACTGTATGCCAATGATGCCATACTCTTCTGGAGTGCTGCTGATGTCAACACTATTGTCTCTATGCTCTATGCTCTCTGCAAGTCTGAATGCATTTGAAATGTAGTTTGCCCCTAACATGTTAGTAATGGACAAAAAAAAAGATAAAGTCAATATTAGTTGGATACAAGCATCTTGGTACTTCCAGGCAACACCTATTACACCTATTCACCTTATATGGCTCACCATTAGAGGTAGTGGTAAGGTAAAATATCTTGACATCTATATTGACCAAGGCCTTACATTTAAACCACATGTTGACAATGTTTATCTATTTATTTAGTTTTTATTGCCGAGTAGGTGTACTAGACAAATTCTGCCTATTTTCAGGCACAACCTGGGGGAGGGGGGAGGGGGATACAGATGAATGCCAACTGACATTGAACCACATTAAGCTGTTGGTGGTATTATTAGTGAATGGGGGGAAATTTGGCCAGGGCACTGGGAAAATTCCCCTACTGTTCTGTAGCGGGAACCCTTGCTCATTTTTTGAGCATGGAGCCAGTCAGTCAGCAGCAGACTGAGCATGGGGAAGGTTGTGCTTTGCGAGATGAGGAAACACAAGAACAAGAAATTGTGAGTAAAAATACAGCACAACAAGACATACTGGAGCAGAATGGTGTGGAAGAGATGAGATTACATCAAGATTTGTTGATAAAATAATCCCATCTGGAATTACTTATGTCTGAAACTGATCATATTGAAGAAATGGATGTTTCTGGGTTACCTTTAGAAGATGAAAAGAAATGGAAACGAGATGAGCAAAGTCCCTCTGTTTCACCTATGAAAAAAAGCCTTTTCCAAGGCACTTAAACTGAGTCTTTACTTGGTTTCCTGTCTCATGATTCAGTTCTACTGTCTTTTACAGCTGAACAGGCTACTTGGACACCTGAGACTGCTCTAACAAAAGCAGGATGGATTTTGCATGATAAAACTTGGGTTCCAGATCCAAATATTCCAATACCTGGCATAGAGAGGCAAGATCGCAGGACCTTATCTCCGACCTGAAGGTATAAATCAAGAAGAAGTGGGAACAGATGGTCTGCATACCAGCAGTGGTGTTTTGACAGTGAACTCACAGGGTGTGGCTCTGGCCTTTGATGTTACTGTGTCAGATGCTAGCCCTGACATTGATTCAGAGCTGTCAAGTGGAAGACACCAGGCTGCCAAACAGCATTCAAACTGTAGTGCTGGAACATCCAAAACTCAGACACATAGACAAAATCCTGCAGGTACTTTTTTTCCTACGAATGCAACATCTTCAACTAGCTCAGGAGAACCAGGTAGGTCAAATGACCAAAATCAGCCTCCTAGCTATGCAAATCTATTTAAAAAACCTGAAGAGGCTGCTAGATGGTGTTTTGCCATATGCTTATACTATAAAGGAGGCCTACACTTGGCCCCAGATAGAAATTATGTGGGGAAAAAACTCATTATTGATTCATTACATTTTATGCCTGCTGAAGTGTATGCATTCATACACGCAGCTGGAGACCATAATTTTGACATCAGCTCTAGGTCTGCAGCTCTTCTAGACAGATTCTGGGCAGCATATTATGAAATAAAATATACACCATTATGGAGACCTTTTGTGGCAATCCCCATCACGAGACCCACTGCTAAAATCATTACCGTTCTATTTAGAAATGAGGGGGTGAATGTGCTGAATATTGTTTATTGGTTGAAGAAAAGATGTACTGTGAATGTAATTCCCTATGCGATTATTGATGAAAATGGTTTCTGGGCAGGAGGGTAGAAATTTTCAGTTCAACTCAAATTAAATGAGGATGGCATTCAACACCTGCCAAACTGTTTTTATATCAGAAGGGATCGAGGTATACTCTTTTATCCAGGCCAGCCTCGATCTTGTTACAGTTGTGGTTCTACCTCATTAAACTCTTACTGCACTCAACTTAAATGTTCAGTCTGTGGGAGTCCTTGGTCATTCTGCGACCGTAGTAACCACAGACATTGCCAGCTATTTCCAGATATTTTGCGGAATTTCTGAAGAGTTTCTCTCTGCTGCCCCTACTGTGGAAATGCAGAAAGCATGAGATAGTTCTGGAAATATTACAGAAATTTTGGGAAAAAGCTGGCAGTGTCTGTGGCTACTACTGTACAACTTGTACTGTTTCTCCATCTTGTAATCTTTGTGGAGCTGAGGATCATGTGTTTGCATGCCATCCATGGGCTGCTCACAACTCCTCCAGTTTTCTTGAGCATGACTTTTATATTAACAAAGCCACTAGATCTCATTCTCAGACACAAACAGAACTGGGCCCCCTTCCCAGGAAAACAGGCCCAGGTCTGAGGCCAGACCCTCAGCCTTCCAAGAGTCCAGAGAGTGGTTCAAATATTAATACTAACATTTTTTCAAAACAATGTAATACCATGCACCCCCCTGAGAGTCCAGAGACTACTAATATAGAAAAGGATCCAACTGTCCCTCAAAAAGAGCCTGATTTCCACCCAGTTCCAAGGAAAAGATCCTTTGTGAAGAAAAGCTCAAAACCATCTTCCCCCCATTTGTACCTCCAACCTATATGAGCCATTACAAAGCTGGGGTGATATCATGGAGGACAAAGACTCTGATGAATTGAGGATTTGGCTTCATTGGGGACTGGGGATCCATCTGGAGGGATGCAAGCCTATACTGGCATGATGGTCTGCATCTGTCCAGGAGGGGAACCAGGATCCTAGGTGATAGGTTTAAATACTTCACTGACAAGCATTTAAACTAGCCAAGGGGGGAGGCACTGGAAAGGAACAGGGAAATCCTACCCCCAAAAAAATATCAGGGTACTAAGTGAGGTAGACACCAACACAGAGGTGTCGATAGGGAGAAGCGCAAGGGTAAATGGAGAAAGTGACAAATGCAATAAGGACAGGGATGGGGCAAAAAGGGGTAAGGCCATCAAGAAATGGAGAATAATGAGTACCAATGCTCATAGTCTGGGGAACAAGCTCCCAGAACTGGTGGCCTTGATGGAAGAGGGATGCCTGGATATCATAGCAGTCACAGAAACATGGTACACAGAGAACCATGACTGGGATGTTAACATACCAGGGTACACAACCTACAGGAGAGACTGGGAGGGCAGAAGCGGGGTAGTAGCTCTCTATGTAAGGGAAGGGATAAAAGCAACTGAACAAAAGAGTAAACAGGGAGGAGAGGAGGCACTGTGGGTCATCTTAGAGACTGGAAATGGCACCACAATCCACACAGGGGTTGTATATAGACCCCCATGTCAGGGGGAAGGAATGGACAAGGATATGATAGAAGGCATACTTAGGATGGCAGAGAAAGGGGAGATCCTGTTGATGGGGGACCTTAATATGCCAGACGTTAATTGGAGCACTTTTGTGACAGCCACATCCAAAAGCAGGGCCATTCTTGATGCCCTTCAGGTGGCATGCCTCAGACAACTAGTTTTGCAACCTACTCATGAGGGAGCAATCTTAGACCTCGTACTCTCAAATGAGGACAGTGAGAGGATCTCAGATCTAAAAGTGGGTAGCCATTTGGGAACAAGTGACCACCAAACAGTATGGTTCCTGATAAACTCAGCTACAGAGTCAAGCCATACAAAAGTGAGGGTTCTGAACTTTAGGAGGGCTGACTTTGGCAAGATGGGAGAGTGCCTTAGAAAGGCACTAGCAAACAGGCTAGAAGGAGGGGTGGAGCAACAATGGGGAAATATCAAAACTGCCATCACAGAGGCAACAAGCCTTTGTGTGAAGCAAATAAACAAATCAAAACAAAAAAAAGCCACTATGGTTCTCAAAAGAGGTGGCAGTGAAGGCTAGGGAGAAAAAAAATAGCATTTAGGAAGTATAAGAAAACACAGAAGGACCAGGACAGAGAACTGCACCAGTTAAGGCAGAAGTAAGCAGGAAGGGTAATCAGAATAGCAAAGGCACAAACTGAGGAAAAGATAGCTAACTCAGCTAAGAAGGGGGCTAAAACATTTTATAGGTATATCAGGGAGTGTAGAAAGACAAAGGGAGGGATAGTGAGGCTGAACAGAATGGATGGTGGGTGGGCAGAGAGTGACAGTGAAAAGCAGGGATACTAAATGAATACTTCTGTTCAGTATTCACAAAAGAGGAAGTGGGGGAGGTGTCTAATCCAATTAACTTGAAGCACTCTGGAGAGAGGGTCAATCCAGTCCTTTCACAGAAGAAAGGGTTCTGAAAGAACTCCTAAAACTGAAAGTGGACAAAAGCAATGGGGCCAGATGGAATTCACCCCAGAATTCTAAAAGAATTAAGCAGAGAACTAGTGACACCACTGACTACCCTTTTTAACAAATCATGGGAGGATGGTGTGGTACCTGAGGACTGGAAGAAGGCAGATGTGATTCCCCTTCACAAAAGTGGGACCAAGACAGAGGCAGGAAACTTCAGACCTGTCAGTTTGACCTCTGTGGTAGGGAAAGTGATGGAATCACTTCTGAAGGAAAGAATTGTTGAGTACCTAGAGGCCAGTGGGGCATAGGACCCAAGGCAGCATGGGTTCAGACCAAGAAGGTCATGTCAGGCAAATCTAATTGATTTCTTTGACTGGGTGACCAAAGTAGTAGACCAGGGAGGGGCTGTGGACATGGCCTACCTAGACTTTAGCAAGGCATTTGACACAGTCCCACACAAAAGATTAATAGTCAAATTAACCAGCCTGGGAGTGGGTCCCAGGGTGGTGGCCTGGGTTAAACATTGGCTGAACAACAGGACACAGAAGGTAATTGTAAATGGAGTCCACTCTGAAGAAAGAGGGTTACTAGTGGGGTACCACAGGGTTCAGTACTGGGTCGAGTCCTTTTTAATGTCTTTAAGTGACATTGCAGAGGGACTGGAAGGAAAAGTATGCCTCTTTGCAGATGACACAAAGATCTGCAACAGGGTTGATATACAAGGAGGCATGGAAAGGATGAGAAGGGACTTGGCAAGGTTGGAGGAATGGTCAGAAGTATGGCAGCTTGGATTCAGTGCAAAGAAGTGCAAAGTAATGCACCTGGGAAACAAAAACCCAGGGGAAGAGTACACAATGGGGAGGTAGTAACAACAACAAAAATGGAAAGGGACCTGGGGATAATCATATCAGATGACCTTAAGTTTGGCAAGCAATGTGAGATGGCGGTAGGGAGGGCTGGGAGGATACTGGGATGTATAGGGAGAGGCATTACCAGCAGAAAACAGGAAGTTGTTATCCCCCTGTACAGACAGTTGATGAGACCCCATCTGGAGTACTGCATCCAGTTCTGGAGACCCCATCTCCGCAAGGACATAGACAGGAAGGAGGCAGTCCAGAGGAGGGCAACTAAAGTGGTGCAGGGTCTGCAAGAGAAGCCATATGAGGAGAGGCTAAAGGAGCTTAATATGTATAGCCTTGAGGAAAGGAGGGAAGGGGGGACATGATAGAAACATTTAAGTACCTCAGTGGACTCAACAAAGTCCAATAGGGTAGCATCTTTCAGAAAAAGACATGTGCAAGAACTAGGGGATACAATCTGAAGATAGAGGGGGGACGGCTCAGGGGCAATGTGAGGAAGTATTTTTTCACAGAGAGGGTGGTGGACTGATGGAACAGCCTTCCTGAGGAGGTTGTGGGGTCTAAAACTGTGGGAGAATTCAAGAATGCATGGGACAGATATAAGGCAATTTTTGTGAGAGGTAGGAAGAAATAGACTGTTGGTTAAATAGGATCTGCAGCTTATCCTCTACGTAAGGAAATGGGCAGACTAGGTGGGCCAAGCGGTCCTTATCTGCCATCAAAGTCTATGTTTCTATGTTTCTATGATGCTTCTTTACATTTAATCCAGAGTGACTCCCCTGCTGAAAAAAAGGAAAAGCAAAAAGTTTCTAAGACCCAAAAGTGAGTCACTGCATCTCAGAGAAAGAAAACATCTTAAAAAATAAGACACTTTTTTTCAAGAGTGACTGTATTCTCTTTAAAGATAGGCAGTTTAAATATTAATAGTATAAGGTCTAATTTTAAAAGAACAGCTGCCTATGCTTTGTTACGGTGTTTGCCTCATGATATAGTCCTGTTACAAGATACTAGACTTTATACAGACCGTGATATTTCTTCTGCTTCTAAGGAATGTTTTTTAGGTATTCTTTTTGGTCCTTGGGTCAAGAAACCTGTTCAGGTATTGGTATATGTTTTACCACATCAGATTACAAGATACAAAAATTCATTGATATAGAACCAGGAAGAGCCTTATTACTTGATATTATATTTCAAGGTTTATATTTTAGAGTCATTAATCTGTATGCACCACAACAAAAAGCATAAAGGGTAGCTCTTCTTCAAAAAATAAAACCCATTTTATTTACAAGTAGACAACTTATTTGGGGAGGTGACTTTAATATAAATATACAACAGAAATCACATAGCAAATCATATTGCGATGCAAAAGAGTTGAAAAACATAATTAAACAAACCTCTTTAAAAGATGCCTTTGTACAAAACAAGGTCCCCACATTTTTTCAGAGGCCTTCTAAAATCAAGACTTGATTACTTTTTCATTTCTAATCAATTACCTAATTCTGATGCACTAACTCCAGTTCCAGTTGGAATGTGTAGTATGGTATGGGCTGCACACCCACTGGCTCACGCTGTGGACTAATGGGCGTACAGCCCTACTAACGGTGTCAGTCGGCAGGTGGCGGGGCAGCTGGCGGGTGGGGTGCTGCCGCCCACCACTGACCAGGGGAGCGGGGCTGTGGGGATCAGTGGGCAGGTGAGGAGGGGGGTCCGCTGGACCACTACGGATATAGGAATCTTTATTATTTTACTTAAGCCTGTGATCAGGCTGACAGTGGTCCACTGGACCACCAGAGGAAAAAGGAATCATTATTATTTTACTTAAGCCTGAGATCGGGCTGACAGCAGTCTGCTGGACCACCAGGGATATTGGATACTTTATTATTTTTCAAATGCCCGCAATCGGGCTGTGAGGCACATTGCTGCACCGCAGGGGACGTCGGTCCATGACGGCTGCTGCCTGGCAGGGTGCAAGGTGCAAGTTGCCGGGGATCAACGCACCTGCATGCAAATGGGACCATAATGACATGCAGATGGCTCCATTTGCACCTTGCATACATTATTGCCCCATTTGCATGTGTACTTTTGAATATCGTGGTTGTTGCACCTAGCACAAACCCCTGCTCCACTCTGGCCACTTGCGCTGGCGCAGTGCCAATGTGCCATGTGCACTGCGGGTGGCCAGGGTGCGATATTCAATGATGCTGAGCCATGGCGCAGCTCCATTGAATATCGCCCAGTCAACGCCCCTGCGCAGCCAAGTTGCGCTGCACCCAGGCTTGCACCACAGCCTGGCACAGTTTGAATATCTGGGCCTTAGATTTTAAAATTCTCTCAAAATTGTTGAGTAATAGATTGGTTAAAACTATGGAATATTTAATACACCCCTTACAATTTTGCTCCTTCCCAGGTCATAGTATTCAAGATGCCTTAATTTTGTTAAGAAAATTATTTTGAAACAAATCAGATGCTTCAAATCCTGGGTATTTGACTAATTTTGACCAAACTAAGGCTTTTGATAAATTAGCACAAGAATATTTATGATTGGCCTTACAAATGTATGGATTGCCATTTGCATTTATAAGTTGGTTACAATTGTGCTATGCCGTGACCTAAATGAATGGTTAGAACGCATTTGTTATATTAGGAGAGGTGTCTGTCAGGGCTGCCTCCTAAGCAGGATCCTGTTTGTCTTGGTGTTAGATCCCGTAATTAGAATAATAAATAATTCATCTTTATTATATGGTATCAGTTATCTTAAGTTTGGAATGTTAAAAACAATTAGTTATGCTGATGATCTATGTGTTTGTTTTCCCAATGAACAAACAGGTATACTCATCTGTAAAGTATTAATTATGTTGCTGTAAATTATTGGTTCCAGCATAAATGCAACTAAAAGTTTTTGTATAAGCCTTTTAGGAAATTCAGCAGTGAAAATTAGCATAGGTGACATACTTATTTCTGACTCTCCTCAAAAACTTTTAGGTATATATTTTGGGACCAGGAACATGGCAGAATACAACTGGGAAATATGTATAAATAAAGGGAAATAAAAAGTAATTTCTTGGGCAAATTGGAAAATGGGAAAGAGGAAAAGAGTTTTCATGATTAAAATGTTCTTAGTACCCGTTTTTCTATTTTTGTCACATTTTTTTATTACCAATAAAATATGAAACTGCTTTACTAGCCTGTTTCTTCACTGGATTTTGGGGAAGCAGGTTTAACCCGATAAAAAGGAATATTTTATATTTAGACATTAGGGAAGGAGGAGTCAAAATGTTACACCCAGTAGTTTTTTTCTTTTCTGTTTTTTTAACCACAAATTTGCAGCCTATAGTTCAGGATGGCAAAAAACTGTGGAAACCATGGGTATTAGCTCATTTACAGTATATTTTATTAGAATGAGAAAATACAAATTTCATTCATAAAAACAAAAGGTCATATCAACTATTTCCAGATTGGAACAGACTTTTTGATCTAATTCAGACTTTTAATGTATCATATGAAGAGATACGACAATATTCTAGAACAAAATTATATTACAATATTCTTCAAGAAAAGTTTTTTGAAACTCCGTTTGTTGAATTTATTGAAAAAGAACAAAAAGAGATAGGGATCAGGCTTACAGATGATAGAATTCCCAAATGTATATGGGACATAGTATGGTTAGGGGTACATAATAGAATAAATACTAGAGGGAACCATAAGCATAAAAGTATTACTGAACGATTTTGACTAAGAAATACTTGTGTATTGCAAATTGAAACTCCAGACCATTTATATTTCACTTGCCCGTTTATCATAGAGTTTTGGTCAATTTGGGAAGTTTATTGGAAATTACACCCATTTAAAAAATGGACGGATAGACAGTTGTATTATGGAATTTTCCCCATAAGTTCTGGAAAATATAATAGTAGCACACTAAATGTTATCGCAGTGTATATTTTATACTGGGTTTGGCAGGTTAGATGCAAATTTATTTCTAACAACAAGATTTATCACCTGCACAGCTGTTCTCTTTTATTTTAAATGATATGATCTATCTTAGAAACTCAGAGTTTGTTCAACTACAAAGAGGGATTTGGGAAAGATATTGGCAGTATTTTTTTTCCCTAAAGATAACATTTGAATGAATAATCATTCTTTGAGTTTACATAAATTAATACCTCTATGATCTAGAAAATATGTTTTGATTTTCCTGTGAAGGTGCTTTTTTTTACTGTTTTCACGGTATGAATTGACTACGACATGACTTCTTATTTTTTCTATTTTTTGTTTGATTTTCGAATACTTTATTTTGTTATGGATGTTTTTTTCACCATCTTTTCATGCGATTTGTAACATGATTTGTTTTCTTATTTTTTTGAAGTTTAACAAAAAAAAAAACATTTCCCTCTACTCTTTCAGTGGGTGGAGAGGTGGTATGGTAAGAATTATTTGTATCTAAGAGTTCTGGTATGCTGTAATACTTATTTATGTTTTGTTTGATTATGGAATACTATTTATGTTTTCTATTTTTCTTATGATTTTTGTATGAAGTAGCATTGGTTTGTCTGTTTTGTCCTTAAGTTTTAAATAAAAAATTCCCCTACTCTTTTTGAGAAGTGCCATGGGATCGTTAACATCCACCTGAACTACCACCAGAACTGGCAGATGGGACCTCGGTTTAATGTCTCATCTGAAAGATAGCACCTCAGGAGTGCAGCACCCCCCTCACGCTACACTGCAGTGTCAGTATTGGGATATTAACCTAAGTGCCTCGTGTGGGGATAGAACCTACAGCCTTCTGATCCCCTGGCCTCAAAGGTGAATGTGCTACCTGTGAAAGTCATACATCAGAAACTTAGCCTTCTATTGCAATTGGGTAACCCTCTGGCTCCTGAGACCAGGCTAGCCACAACAAATGGCACCCTACTTCTCTCCTTGCTATATGGTGCCTCAGTGCTGCACTTTCTAAGGAATTCAGAGACCAATAAACTGGCTGTACTGTACAATAAGATCAGCCATTTTGTGTTGAGGTCTCCCCCACAGAGACACCATTGTGAGGTCCTCACCTCTCTGAACTGGCCCACCCTACATGACAGGATGACCTCTCCACTACTTTGTCTAGCCAACAAAATGACTAAAGTCATTACACCCTCTAGTCTTTATGGACTGCTTACCCTAAAGCCCTTGAGGCAATCATTGTGCACCTCAAATTGCAACCTACTAGACATCCCCAAAATTAGGACTGACTCTGGTAAAAGGTCCTTCACCCATGCTGCCCCTTATTAGTGGAACTCACTACCTGCCCCTCTAACTAACTCCTCATCTCTCAACGGACTAAGGAAAGGGCTAAAAACCTACTAATTAGATTGCTGCCTATGCTCTTGCTACCGCTGAACCATACCCACTTCAGTCTAAGTTACTCCATGACTTCCTAAACATTATTGTCCATAGTGTGTAGCTACTGTATCTGGCATATTCCTGCTCATGTCTTGCATCCTTGTATTTCTGCTGACTGCTGTTGCTATCCTTGCATTTCTGCTGATTGTTGTTGCTAACATACATTGTCTTATTACTGAGTAATTGTGGTTTATAATTTACTGTGCGATATACCTAATTTCTTGCTTCTTGACCCATATCTGTACCTATTGTATTATCATGTTGTATATGTACTTTGTAACTTTTGTCTGTAACTAATTCCGGGTCGCCCCTGAAATAAATACATAAATAAACAAATAAATGAATTCTTACCACTGAGGTCTTACAATGGTTGTTGCACACATCTCCACTCAGGAATTAAGAGTGGCCCTTCATGGCTGCAGGATCAAGCAATGTTCACACAGCATTCTCAGAATTCGAACTTTAACTAACCTTCTAGTGTCTGTGCACTTGAGTTAAAACATGCCTTGGCTCCCGTGATGTCACATGGCTGTGACATGACATTGTCACTGGTACGTAACTTGTTTTGTTTTTTTCAGTGACATCCAGTCAGCTCCATTCAAACCTTACCCAGTTTTGTCTGGTTCTAGATTTGCTCCTTCATGAAGTAATTCTAATGGCCCTGCATAGTCTTGTTTCAGCAGAGCAGTTCAATGATCCCCCATCAGACATTCAGCATGAGTGAAACTATCTTTCCACCCCTGGTATGTGATCCTTTTTAACAATTTAACCCATTGAAAGTGGCTTGATACACAGAAATGATAGTTTAGATTATCTACAGAAAATTGAATTTTATGTACAACTAAGAAGATGACATCACAGCAATACACCATTTTGATCAGCTGAGAATATCTACTTATAGTATAATTAAGTGATCAGGTAAGGCAGAGGGAAGTGGTCATCAAAAGACCCCTCCTCATAAGCCTTATGAGGCATGAAGTAGGGATGACTACCCCTAGACATCCTTGGGTAGTCTTGTATGAAATTCTGTAAATGTTTATGTTTAAAAGGTGTGTATATCTGAGATTAGGCTATGGATTGTAGAATCTAAAAAACCAGGGAAGTTCAAACAGCCATGAATCCCTCAGGGCAAACCCTTTTATGTAGGCACAATTAAGTTTATATTTTATGTATTTTTATTTTACCCAGACTCCATGGGCCTGATTTTAGAATGGCTGGCATAAGTCATGCCAAAGGTGACTAGCACCAAATGCTGATGTGCCAGGGACCCTGCACCCGATTCTCTATTGGGCAGGGTCCCCGCTGCTAAGTCCTGTGGTTTGCACTGAATGCAAACATGCGCCAAAGGAAGGACACACCTGCACAGATTGCCGCAAATCTTTGGCAATGTGCATTACAAGTGCACAAGTGCTCCCCCAGCCCTGATACCCTTATGTATATATGATTCACTGCCCCACAGGGCTAATCATGTCCCCAATACCCCAATCACCAGCCACCCCACAAATGGCAACTGGTGTTTAAAAAGAGATTCCGTAATCCATCAGCACTGGTAGTCTAGTGGCCCCCACTCTCCCACCCAGCAGAACCATACCACCCTGCTCCCCCCTGACCTGTACCCAGCCAGCGACTGGCACAGCCCACCTCTCACCACCATGGCCAACCACCAACTGAGCTCCAGCTGAGCTCGTACTACTGTATATAGTACGCACTCAATGAATGACATCTTATTCATTGAGCGCACACTATATACAGTAGTACGTGCTCAAATGGAGCTCAGTCAGTGGCTGGCCATGGTGGTGAGAGGTGAGGTGTGCCAGTCACCGGTTGGGTGCGGGGTTGGGGAAGTAGGGTGGTCTGACACTGCCGGGTGGAGGGAGGGAGGCCACTAGACTACCAGGGCTGATGGATTATGGATTCTTTTTCAACACTAGTTGCCATTTATGGGGGCTGGCATCGGAGCATGGGAGGCATGATTAGCCCTGCAGGGCTGTGACACATATATACATTGGGGGATCAGGGCTTGTGGGGGGCATGTGTAGCCCTGTGGGGCTGATGTTGTTAGTACCGATATATTTTATAGGACACATATAATGTGACTTTTACAGCAATAAAACTTATTATTGATATACAGAAACCTAGAAATAAATAAAACAAAACACAAATATATATTGAAGGCTTGGGGCTGGGGGGGTTCTAGCCCTGTGGGGCTTTTTCCACTGCTTAGGGGAGTGGAACTTCACATGCTGCAACCCCGTATCGATGAAAAGTACACTTACACCATCTATTAGCTGGTGTAAATGTACTTTGGCAGATGTCCTCCGGGTTTTTTTCGAGAATAGCAATATCGTGGACTTGGAGGCTGCCCTTCCAGAACTGGGCACAACTGCTGCCGTAAACCCCTTAACACCATGTTGCAGGGGGTTTATAGTGTAACTGGTAGCCTAGGTCCACTTTGGCACAAGCAACATGCAACATGTTGCAGGCTGCTTTGCAGAATACTGAATGTTGCAACTTCTGGCGTAAACTGCTACTTGCACTATTTTTTTTTGGCACAAGTCAGTTTACGCAAGGCATAACCCTTTCTAGAATTGGGCCCTGTATTACTAAGGTGTATATGTGAAAAGTACAGGATCCATGATTTTAGGACTCAAACTACTCCCCGCCACTTGTTTTTACCCGTCGTCACATTCTCTACATGGAATAGCACTGGAATTCCAACACAGTAAGGGTGATTACAGGTAGGTGACACTACACAATGCGTCACACCAGGGTCCACCCACTACTGTTATCCATCAACAAAAGTATCAACAGATTATGCAAAAACTTTCAAAGTTTGCTTCACCTCAATTTTTTTTTAAGTTCATATTGAAGGTTTTCAAGTGAAATCACACTTAAACTTATATAATATGTTTCTTCACTTTTTAGAATAAAACACTAATTGCAGTTGTTAGTGAATGATGTCACCCTTTATATAAACAAGTTACTGTGGTGTGCGTATTGTTGACATTCAGCAATAACTGTGATTACTATTTTATTAAAAAAAAATAACGCTTTTTTTGTCAATAACATTTTTTATTAAAATACAATAAAAATATACAATACAGTAAAAAATGTTAGCATAGTACTGTCAATACAATTGTAAAATATAACTCACATAAAGAAATGCATCAACTTCAACATTCATCTAATGAATAATGTTCTTACACTTCCGTATAAACTCTATATAACTACAGAACTATTCTTAACCGAGAATTAACAAATTACTTTCCTTCACATCTATTAGATACAGGAGAAATATAGTATACAGCTATGAAAAAGGAAACAAAAACTGAAGAGAAACATAAGAAGAAAAAGAAGAAAGAAAGAAAATAAGAAGAAATATAACTACAGACCAAGAAATAGAAGCATCAAACCCAAACCTCCCATTTATTTTACTGGAGAATCTTTTGTTTTCCTCATATATTGTTGTACCGAGCTATATCTACTGGTATATTTATGAGAAAGACCACTCAAAGATAATGCTAATTTTTCTGTTTTGAGATTTTCAATAAACTGAGCTATGCATTCTCTCAAAGAGGGAATAGTTTCTTCTACCCAGTATTTTAATAAAGAACTTCTAATTGAACCACCTATCAATAAAATAGAATACTTTTGTTCTTGAGTCCAACCTTCTCCCATTTCACAGTGCCCCAAAATACAGGTCTCTAAATTAATTTTATCTTTCAGACTAGGTATCTCTTTAAAATACTCAATTATTTCTTTCCATAAGTCCTGAACCATAGAACAAAACCAGAACATGTTATCCAAGGACCCTTTTTCCTTTTTGCATTTATGACATATAAAATCATCCCTCAGTCCCATTTTATACATGTGTACTGGTGAGAAATAAAGATTATGTAAAGTCTTGAAGCGCATAAGTCTGAGATTTGAAGTTTTAAAAGCCTTACGTGCAAAGTCCCAGATTTTGGTCCAATCCCAGTCTTCCACCACATTGTCCAATTCTTGTGACCACCACTGAATTGGATCCATCAACACCCCTCTAAATATCTCTAGAAGAGGATTGTACGCTGATGAGATGGAGGGAAAATTATGCAATGCTGCAATGAAGGACCTAGATTCCTGCAATGAAGAGTTGTTTGACTCTAAAAACATTTTCAATTTTTGATGAAGTGATTCATATAGTACCCTACCCATTTCTGATATTTTATATTTTTTAGCTAGTACTTCATATGAGAGAATGGTGTCTCTGCCCATGACATCCTGTATTTTATGTATTCCTTTTCTAATCCATTCCTGTCTCACTAACAGTCCGGGATTTAAGTTTAAATTAGTGTTATCCCATAACGGTTGTAATTTAGAGAGTGAAAGGTTAAGTTTAAAAGAATGAGAGATGTATCTGAGAATTCTAAGTGAATCCGCCATAATTTTATTAACTGGGAATGAAATCTTTTTGGAAAAGAACACTGATTGCAAGTTGGTTCCTTTTTCCACACATATATTTTGTTCTATCTAAACCCAATCAGGGTTATATACTAACCTACCTGAGCTCATAAGCTATTTAGATAATTGGGTTAACCTGGCAGTTAAATAATAAAGAAAAATGTCCAGCAGCTTTAAACCAACCCTTTTCTTGTTGCGAGTGAGTTTATTATAAACTAATCTTATCTTTTTATAACCCTAGACAAATTTAGAGAACTCCGAATTAATGCTGTCTAACCATCTTTTATTAATAGCACATGGGAGCATAATAAGCACACAAAGTATTTTAGGTAAAATCATCATATTAATTGTCTCAATTCTTCCCCAGGTAGCTAAAGGAAATTTATCCCATTTTAAGAGAGAGAGGTAATAATGGTTTCTTTAATGACATTCATATTCCTGGCCATAGTCTGAGACAAAGTTCTATTTATTCTAATACCTAAATAATCAATATATTCCGCTGCCCATGATAAACCCAATCTAATAATCAGTTCCTTATGACAGTTATTGTTGAGAGGCAAAAAGTATGTCTTGTCCAGATTTAGCTTATATCCTGAAATGTCTCCAAAATCCTGTATTACCTTTAAAACTCTGGGCACAGATTTCTGTGTATCAGTTAGAGCAATCAGAAGATCATCTGAGTAAACTGAGGTACAGATATTGATCCTGGATACTTTGACTCCAGTAATGGCTTCATCCGAGTGAATTTTCCTTATCAAAGGATCTATTGTTAAATTAAATAATAAAGGGGATAGTGGGCAACCCTGTATAGTGCCTTTAGTGACTTCAAAGTAGGGGGATACCATACCATTAGTAACAACCGAAGAAGTCAAATTATTATATAATAATTTGATAAATCTCATAAACTTGTCTGGAAATCCATATTTAGGAAGAACATAGAAAATATATGGCCACAGGATTCTGTCAATTGCTTTTTCTGCATCAAGCGCAAGAAGGCCACACGAGTTATCTAATTTACTCGCAGTTCCAAATATATGAAAAATCTTCCATAAGTTATCTGCTGATAATCTTCCTTTCATGAATCCTGTTTGTTGTGTCAATATCAAAGAAGGGGTAACACGGCTTAACCGAATTGCAAGTATATTGGCTAGAATTTATATATCTGTATTAATCAGAGAGATGGGCCTATAATTATTACAATCAACTGAATCCTTAACTTGTTTTAGAATTAGTGTAATTAAGCCTCTAGTTTGATCATTTGAAAGCATACCCGTTTCTAACGCTTCCATGAACACCTTCTGTAATAAAGGAGTTAATTCTTTGGCAAAAGTGTGATAGAAATTAGCTGAAAAACCATCCGGTCCAGGAGTCTTATTTTTCTTAAGAAATTTGATAGCATTCAAAATTTCTTCAGTGGAAATGTCTGCTTCCAGGTCTTTAATACAAGTCTCAGATATATGAATATCTGGTATGTCTCCAAAGAAGTTTGAATAGTTTTTAATACCATCCGTAGACTCTGCTTTGTATATGTTTTTGTAAAATTAATAAAATTCTGCGTTTATTTCTTTATACTCTGTACATAAACCCTTATGTCCACTCAACAGATGGATAGCTGCAATAACTGTGGAAGTGGCATTTTGTTTAAGCCTAATAGCCAACAATTTTGAAGCACGAGACCCTGTATCCAGATAAGTGAGTTTGGCCTTCCTAACTGCAAATTCAGCTTCTAAGCTGATTGAATCATATTCATTTTTAAGTTTTGTCCATTGCACCAAGAGATCCTTTGTATCTGATTGCTCTAGTTCAGCCTCTAGTTTCTTTAGTTTCTCAGGAATCTCAGTTTGTGTTTTCTCCTTCTGTTTTTCGAGAAAATGCATTTACTTATTAGTGTCCCTCTTAAATAGCATTTGAGGGAATCCCAGATTACTCCTTTCCTAGTTTCTTTTAATTCATTCAACAATAAAAAGTCAGCAATATTATTTTTAATATATATTACTAACTCAGCATTGTTTAGTATCCCATTATTAATTTTCCACCTTTTAGATTTGTAAGAATTTTGCAATTCAGAGATACTCAACAAAACCGGTATGTGGTCAGATACAACCATAGGTTTAATAGTTGAGTAACTGACCCTTCCTGCCAACACTTTCCCAATTAAAAAATAATCTATCCTTGAACCCGAACCATGACATGTTGACCAAAATGTGAATTCTTTAGTGTTTGAATGTAAAATTCGCCATATATCAATTAGATCATATGTCGCGATCAGATCAGCCGAATCACGATCAACTTTAGACCTACCTGCTCTAAATCTAGTTCTATCCAGATTAGGGTCCAATGTAGCATTCATATCACCTGCCACGACAATATTTGAAGCTGAAAGGCTCGTCAATCTATTTTGCACTAGAGTAAAATTATTATGATTTGGTACCGTCGGTCCATAAATTTTAACTAAAGTAAAGCTTTCCCCTTTAATAAGTCCTTGTAAAATCAGAAAGTGTCCTTTACTATCAATTACCTGTGTCAGCACTTTAAAATCCACATTCCTATTTACCAAAATGAGTACACCTGCTTTTTCAGAATTGTTTCCTGCTCCAAAGGCTTGCCCCACCCACTCCCTTCTCATTAAATTGTAATGCTCTGTCTTTAAGTGAGTTTCTTGTAGGAAGGCAAAGGAGGTCCCTAATTTCTTAAGATGTCTGATAATTGAATATCTTTTAAGTTTATGATTTAATCCCCTCACATTCCATGTGACAAATGTAAAAGATTCAGCCATAGCCATCATTTATACTGAACCAATTATGTTGTGTGGTCCATGAGTTAAACTGAAAAGCATAAGTCCAGACTATTCTTCTACTTATGTAATTAATCACCCAGAGAAGCTTAAGTTCGTTGCAAAGATCATTAACTGAGGAAAAATAGAAAGAAGTGCAGCAAGGAAAAAGAAACACCAGAAAAATTAAAACCACAGAAACCAAGGCAGATATTTTGTAACAGATTTCATCCCGAATTGCTTTAGTCAAACAAATACAAGAGAGTCGTTCCCCATTAGCTACTGTCTGATTTACCATAATCTCTTCAATCCCATCCCAAGACATTCCCAAATGACGTAGAGAAGAGTTTTATCTCAAGCTCACTACCTCCCCTTAACCAGAACACAACCTGTAAAATGTGGGACAAAATGAAAAGCCTAAAATATAACAGTTCTCCATATCTGCATAAAACATTAATAAGAGGTCAAAGTGCAAGAGATCCAGCACCCACCACCACATACAATAAAAGATGCCACTCCCCAAAATCACAAAAAATAACAAAATGCTCCAAAGTGCCACAGTGCCTTTAATAAACCTGGGCATCCTCCACATCCCCAAAAAGCAGCACCCCCACCATATGCAGCGGAGAGTGCCGGACCCCCTGCACCCCGATATTGTATTTTGTCGTGAGCACCTATACTTAGTGTGTTTACTTTTGTAATTGATTTCAATGATAAGAAGTATAAATGTATTCATTTGAACTTGTTTCACCCTTTCTCACCTACTTTTCTAAGAACTGGAAACCAAAAAGGAGGTGGAACTCTAATATATTCCCTCGACCCCAACAAAGTAATATAAGCAAGCAAACTTTCAACTAGATTTGCATCAAATATCACATTTTGTTAAACATTCAATGATGTCAAAATCAACAACTTAGTTTAAGAAAGCCGAACATGTGTATTGTATCCTAACAGGTAACACTAACATCTTATTTTAGAAAAACATCAAGTCATGTTAGAGAAAAGACTTTTAAAAGTATTCTAGTCTCTTTTTGTCACCTTTGTAATGTTAACCATAACAGCCTATAAGTTCAAATCATTTTTTTTTTCCACAGGCCTTACTACTTGTTTGTGCATGCCTCAGTCTGTATATAGATAAACTAGCCGATGCCCAACTGTGTACAACAATCCAGTAGACAACATTATTAAACGTGATTAGGCAGAAAAGACCAGATACTCTATCCTACCATTTCCTTCACAGATGCAAACAGGGGATCTTCCGGGCTCCACGCAGCTTCTCCTCCATCTTAACACATTTTGCCCAGAATTCTCCTCGTGTGTGTTGCATAACCCCATGTCTGCATGTGACAAACCATATACTGCATGAGCATCAAGCTGGACTGCCTCAGCTAGCGCTATAGAATCTGCAGAGAAAAGCCGTTAGTTTCCAACCATGGGTAAGCAAAATCTTTTTTTTTTAAATGGCTGAAAATAAAAAAATTATGACCACATGGGTTCTGGACTCAGGGATAGGAAGAGCTGTTAGAAGGAAAAAAACAGGGCTTAGACTTCTCCAGCCAACACAGATCATACTCCTCTCACTTAGCCCCTCCCATGTCTACACGCACCACAAACCCTGTTTGTGTTCAAAAAACAAACCTTCTTTTCTTTGTCAATGTGTAAACTAAAAACTAGCAGAGGAGTTTGACTGTTTCCTATTATTAAGTGCACATTATTGTAAGATATGATCTATTGAATTAGACGGCTATCCAGCTAATCCTACTAACACAGAAAGCTGAAACAGAAAACCCCGGCGTAGCCTAACCGGCAGGCCTGCAGCCCTGAAAAATCTACTGTTTTACTTTAAAACTTACAAATTGTGACCGAAGCTTCGTTTGTTAATATAACTTCATTTCTCAGAAGGTCCCCTTTTCCCAAAGGGTGATCCTCCCATCACAAACTGTTGCATCACACCAAAAATGCACACTAAATATTTTCTCCTCTCCTCCCAGATTTGTAAATCTAATTCTTAGTTCACACAGTAATCGGTCTATTCAAGAACCTGCAGAACCATAAGAAAGGCTATGAGAGAAGCATTTCCTGCATTCCTAGTCATCTGAGCCCCTGTCATTCCCATCCAAACTGCACCCTGCACCCCACCCCATCACAGAACAAAAAGCTTCTTTTCTTTAACCATCTTTAGTCAAGAAATTGCCAGTCAGTTTTACTGTTGAAAATTGAAAGAGCTAAAAATTGCAGGAAAATCTCTTCTAAGCCCTTGCTTCACTGTTTCCATTCTGTTATATTCTCTGGTCCCATCTGATGTACAAATGTTAAGCTTAGTAGGATATAGCAAGTCATACTTAAGACCAGCTTCCGTCAATCGTTTCTTTACAGGGTAAAATACTAATCATACTGAGAATCATACTAAGATGGGCAGATACACAGAAGGCAGAGCCCATAAGTGTGTACCTCCAGCAAGCTGGGTTTTCATCCCATGTTTAACAAGTAACTAACTAAATTGTTTTTAAAATTTGTATGGTTAATAGAATATAGCACTGTGTTTGGTAGAGAGTTCCACAGTGGTATTATTCTTTGTGTATAAAAAAAATGCCTTTTGTTGTTCCTTGGGTACGTCAGTGCTAACTGGTACTTGAGACTTCTTAGGTTTGCTTCCCATTTGACAAAGTACATTCTCAGTTGTCTCATAAGCATATTATCAGTAGATAATTTATACATCAAGAGGAGGTCTCCTCTCATTCTTCTCTGCTCCAAGGTGTACAAATTTAGATCTTTTAGCCTAACATCATAGCCTTTATTGTGCATATTTGTAATCAACTTGGTCACTCTCCTCTGGACCCCCTCCAACCTATCTATATCCTTCCTTAGATACGGGCTCCACAAAGGGGAGCAATAATCCAGGTGTGGTCTTATATAAACTTTATATAGAGGCATTATACATATCCTATCTCTTGCAGTAAAGCTCTGTTTTATGCAACCCAATATTCTATTTGCCTTGTTGGTCACATGATCATAATGATCTTGGAAGGATATATCATTAGAAATTAAAATGCCCAGATTGTTATGTACATTAACTGATTATAACACTTGATTATTTAATAGAAATTGGTGGTGGTTATTTGTTGGCCCTAAGTGCATTTGTACACATTTACTGATATTAAAGGTCATTTGATTCTGTTTCGCCCAATTTTCTAATGTTTTGAGATCTGTAGATAATATGGATCTGTCAGCATCTGTTTTGACTTTAGGTGCTAGTTTTGTATCGTCAGCGAATATATTAATGAAGCTATTAATGTTCTCCAATAGATCTGAAATGAAAACTGAGAACAAAGTTGGGCCCAGCACTGACCCCTGAGGAACTCCACTATTCACCTGTCATAAGTCAGTTACACTCTTGTTACACTCTGGGTATGATTATACAACCATTCTTCTACCCAATTAACAATTGTGTTGTTTATATTATATTTTCTCATTTTATTTAATAGACTGTCATGTGATACTTTGTCAAAGGCCTTACAAAAGTCCAGGAAGATTACATCCACAGGGTCATTGTTTTCCATCATTTTGCTGATATGTTCATAAAAGACAAGACCTGTTTTTTTTAAAGCCATGTTGATTGCGATCTGATATTCCCTTGTTTTCTAAGTCCAATTCTAGTTTGAATTTAAGTAGAGATTCAAAGATCTTTCCCAAGACACTAGTTAGGCTAATTGGCCTATAATTTGAGATCTCCTCAGTATTACCTTTTTATGTATTGGCGTCACTACTGCTGTTTTCCAATCATTTGGTATATCGCTGTGTTGTGAAGATTTATTAAATATCTCAAATAATGGGTCTATCATCCAGTTTTTCAACTCTTTAAGTAATCTAGGGTGTAGCTTATCTGGCCCTGGAGGTTTACTAACATTTAATAAGTTTAATTTCTCTAATATCTCATCCTTGGAAAATTTGATGAAATCATCTGATTTATTATTAGGTGATGTGATTCTACAGCTGGACTTTGGATGGAAGACAGTATTAAAATATCTATTAAATTCTACTGCCATTCCCTTAGATGTACTTATTTCTTTGTTATTCACTTTGAGAGGTCCAATTGTCCTAGGTTTTTTTTTTTATTATTAACATAGGAATAACAACTTTTCCCTCCATCTTTTATAAAATGCATCCCTTCTGCGAATGACTTCTGGGGGCATATCATTAAAGATTTTAATATTGGTTCCTTCAAAAGAAATAGAAACTGAATTTCTCAGAGTTCTTTGTATGTAGAGTTTTTGTTGAAAATCAAGCAGCTGAAACACAAAAGACCTGGGTGTCTCGTTTTTGTTGGGTTTGGGTTTCAATGACCTCTGAGCACTTTCAATAAAAAATCTTGCAGCACCTGGAGGGGGGCCTGCTATAGAGATAAGCAATCTGTTGGTGAATTCAATGGGATCAGACCCCTCTGTTCCTTCTTTGAGACCAAATACTCTTAAGTTATTTCTCCTGCTTCTGCTTTCCAAATCCTCCACTTTAGCTAACAAATCAGCTATCTGTCAGTTGTTTGCCATTTTGACAGCTTGATCTTTGTTAACTTTACCTTCTAAACTGCTGACTCAAACCTCTACATCTGATATCCTAGCTTTTTGTAAAGCCAGGTCATTTTTAACAGATGTTATGCCCTCTGCCATAGAACTTAATGTCAAACTCATATTACTTATTTCCTGCATGATCAACTCAAAATGTCTGACAGTTAACGGCTGGTCTTTATTGTTTTTTTTGTTGTTTTATTTTTTTGCTTCTTGAGCCTGTGAACTACAGTATCTAGATTACTAACATCTTTATCTAGCGATCTTTTCTTAATGTTTTTATTTTCAATGTTGACATCTGACCCTTTTGCTATCGCAACCAAATTCTCATCTATTGTTGTAAGGTATTGTGCTATTTTCAAGAATAGAACAGTTGTGTGATCTGCCTATCGATCTACTTTGAGGGGGTAACCAAAATAAACACTCTGTATGCCCACTGAATTTATCCAATTGAGCTATATGCCCACTGAATTTATCCAATTGAGCTATCCAATAACACTTCCACTGATTTCTTTGAATGTTGTTTATTTTTGCAGATAACGGGGAGATTCAGAACAAAGTAAACCCGAGAGCAGCCGTGTAGTACCAGTCATCACCTGTCAGCCTCCGAGCAGTGTCCCAGACCACGACTGTCTCTCTTCTTCTTACTTATCTATTTTGTGGCTTCAGGTATGTGCCACGTTCATATCAACTACAGTATTCCAGGGCAGATGTTCATTTTAAAAGTGGTAAAAAACTTAAACACCTAATTCATTTTCATTTCGGTTGTGATTTTGGCCATTGGGGAGTAGGCCTAGCTGGAGCTCAAGCTCGCACATCCGCTCTAATCCACCACATTCAATCAAATAATAAAGCTAAAAAGACAAAGAATCTCAGCACAAAATCATTAAGGCAAGGGTTACACCAAAAGGACATTAGCAACAAAGTCAGGTTTCAAAGAAATACAAAATCACACATGCCACCATGATGCAAAGCATCATGGGATATGGGCAGACTGAGTGACCCAAGAGATCCTTATCTGCCATCAAATTCTATGTTTCTGTGTTCATATTATATAGTTAGGGTTAAGTAGGCACTTTAATGTTAAACCTCAAATTTTGCACTTTAATAACTTTGCAACTGTTCTATGAATTTGCACGAAATTTGCATGTGCAGACTTGTGTGGTAGATCTCTTTACGTGCCAAACTTTGTTTCTGTCAGATTGGTGGATTTCAAGCTGTGCATAGTACTAAAATTTTAAAATTCACCCTTGTTTGCATTATTTTTATCATTGCGCTGTGCCCAAGCAGTGGAATTTTGGTCTGAGCATTTCAGGGTACAAAGGGCTTGCTCCACATAAGTACTTTTCACTGGTTTGGTGAAAAAATATTAATCTTTTGCAAATATATTTAATTTAAAGTTTCATGTTCTGAGCATGCTCAGTTCACTCTTTTGGATAGCTTCCTGAAACGACAAAGGAATTTGATCTCACAAAAATGGGATTCTTTTTCTTGAGGGGGTCAATCCTTTGTCATGAGAAAAAAATTATTTTTAATGAGCCATCATCTTGTTTTACATTTTTCCACACAACAAACTGTCATAACTGTGCATACTGATATCTTCTACAGACACCAAAACATGTATCTTGCTCATCAGATTTGATGAGTTCTATTCAGTACTTTTTCACACCTCCAAGGCCCCCGGAACTTTTGTTTCTATTATATAAATCCTTTTTTTCAACTCGGTAACATCCTTTACCATGGATCCTTTTTCATTGTCACAAAAACAGGACTGAGCCTCGCAAAAAAGGATTAAAAAAAAATTAAGTCAGAAATCCTTTTTCGCTACTCAGGATCCTTTTTCATGAGAATGAAAAAAGTTTCATGAAAAATGATCCTATCTTGCAAAAAAAGGATTAAAAAAATAAGTTTGGAATCCTTTTTCATGACTCGGGATCCTTTTTCATGAGAATGAATAAGGATTGAAGAAAAAGGATCCTTTTTCATGACAATGAAAAAGAACTCACTGTAAGGGATCCTTTCTCACAAAAAAGGATTGGAAAAATATCTGAAATCCATTTGTGTGACAATAGATCCTTTTTTGAGCAAACAAACAAATAATTATGAAAAAGTATTTACTGCCACACAAAAGGATTTTGTAAGCCATGGCAATATATTTTTCCTGACCTTCCATTGGTGTCCAGTGGTACCCCCCTCCCCACCTTCTAGTGGCAGTCCCCCATCATCTGAGTTGTATTTTTTTATATAATCATTGGTGTCCAGTGGTACCCCCCCACCCTTCAAGTGTACCTCAGTCCCCATTTTTACCATGTTTATACTATGATGTCTTGTGGCACCCACCCCCCCACAGCCTCCGTGCTCCACATAATTGTTTAACATCATTGGTGTTCAGTGGTACCACCCCTTTTCCATGTCAGACCTAGCCTGTAAATAAGAAAAGGATCCCTCAATGTGTTTTTTTATTTTCCTGTGACAAAACAAAGTCCAACACTGATCGTACCCACACCTCTCTCCCAACTACCCACCCACTGTGCTCCCACAACCCAGTATGCCTCTTTACACCCCATGCACCCTCACTCACCTGAACTGCTACCGCAGTGAAGAGCCATACTCCGATCAAAGATGTGTTTTGCTGCTGGATCTGTTGACTACAATCCAAAATGTGAAGTTATCTTACTTCTCAGACTGCAGCCATTGGTTCCAACAGCAAGATGCATCTTTGATCAGAGAGTGAATCTTCATGGTTGTAGCAATTCAGGTGAGTGAGGGTGTGTGTGAAGGTCAAGGGGAGTGCGGGGTGGTGGGTGCACAGTGGGAGGCTGGGAGGGGTGTGTGGGTGTGATCAGCATTGGACTGCTTTTTGTTAAAGGAAAATTAAAGAAAAAAACACATCAAGGGACCATTTCCTTATTTGCTGGCTAGGTCCAACATGGAAAATGAGGGTACCACTGAACACCAATAATGTTAAACAACTATTTATGTGGAACATGGAGGGTAGGGGTTCCACTAGACACCAGTGTATAAAAATGGTAAAAATTGGGATGGGGTAGACTTGGAGGGTGGGGACGTACCACTGGGCAAGGTATTCCATGAATATAGTGAGTCATTTTGAGGGAGTCAATTTCTGTGATGTGAAAATAACGAATTTCAAATTGGCTATGTGCTCAAAATAGCACATTGTTACTTCAGCATTTTCTTTTCTTAGGAGTACTTATTTTGAAGAAGATGTAGGGGTTTGTTCTTTGGCCAGTTTTGAGCTGGTGTACTGGGTACAGTCACTGCCTTTGTCTCCGGTGGACCCGGGTTGGGGACTGGCTGTGTTTTTGTTTATTTATTATTTTTTTTGTGTTGTTTAATTTTTTTCTTTATGGATTCCCATTCCCATGCCCTCCCAAATTTGTTTCCCCCTCCCACAGGTTCACCCCCAATGTTTTCCCCTGCCAAATTCTGTTCCTCATGAAGTAGCCCCCTCCTGAGTTTTCCCCTGTCCCCCAGTATCATCCCCCCAGTGATGATTATTTTAGAAATTGGGGACATGGAGGTGGGCATAGCCCCCAGCATAAAAAGTAATTTCACATCACCCCCCCATAGAGAACCTAAGCTCTGGTCACTGTTTTTTGCAGATACTATAGTGCGCCTTGCCATTTTAGTTTTTGGCAATGTGCACTAGCTGTTTTTTGTCAGTGCTGTTTTGAAGGTATTGTTGTCATATAGAACCCTGGACACCAATGTTTGTTTTAAAAAATATATATACAATTCGGAGGTTGGGGGTGTCACTAGAGGGAAGGGATACACTGGACATCAAGGCACTATTGGAGGGTGGGGGGTACCACTGGACACCAATGATTATGTAAAAAATATATATACAACTCAGAGAGTGGGGGGGCGCTAGACACCAGAGTTATGCAGTTACAAGTAATGGGGAAGGGGCCACAATTGGAGAGTGTGGGGGTACCACTGAACACCAATGAAAATATATTAAAACATATATGGAAATTGGAGGGTGGGGTTGCCACTAGACACCAGGGCCATCACCTTAAAATTAAGGGGGAAAGGCACAATTGCAGGGTGAAGGGTTCCAGTGGATACCAGGGAACACACAACCATAAATTCCCTCCCAGTAATCTGCAATTACACAGAATTAATCTTTTGGGCAGACTCCGTAGCCCTTTTCTGCAAAGACAAGTGTCCCAAATCTCTCCATGAGGAAGGGGTGAGAGTTAGGCCTCATGACCCCATGGCACACCCCGGCATCTGTTGGCCTGTGGAGGATAGGTGGTGGGATGGTGGTGGGGGTTAGGGGCTCAACCCTAACATCTCATTTCCCCACTTTTGTTGCTTTAACTGATGCATTAAACAAAGCTTTTTGCAATGAATGTCCTTACCTTTTGAAAAAATGTAATATAACTAGTAAATAGCATGTGTTGGGAGCGCGGGGCTCGACCAGGTTGCCCATGTCTGCATAATGATATGCATCTGTGGGAGCGCAGGCCCTCTGGGCCATGCGCTCCCACTTACACATAAGAATGGAACCATACAGCAACCCTATAAGGTAAGGAACCCTTGTAGCACCAATTTGCCAATATCTCAGCAACCATAGCAGCTATGAAAAAAATTCAAGTGTCGTTGTAATCATGACAGTGAGAACTCCACCCAAGATAAATTGTCCAAATCTGCATCTTGCATCTTTTCTGAGATATGGGTACCAAAAAAGTGCTGAAAAGGCACCCTTGGAACCCTTGTGACACTAATTTGCCAATATCTCCGTAACTGTAGCAAGCAGGGAAAAAAATCCACTGCAGGTATAATCTATGACTTCCAAACTTGTTTTGACAGCTTAGTTCACCTCAGAGGGAACTAAGCTGTAGGTAGCGAAAAATCTGTATCTTGCTTCATTTTCGAGATATAGGCACCGAAAGTCACTATGGGTGCCACAATGTTATCCTATGGGAAAAATCTCAACTTTGTAATGGAATATCTATGGAACCAATTGACTTCAACACCTAAATAGCTTAATTCACATCTCTGGGGCATTCCCTTAATACCCTGCAAATTTCAAATCAAAAGACCAAACCATTAATTTACAATGCAATGGGAAAGTTTTAAAAAGTTAAAAAATTCCTAGTTTGTGAGGTAGCAAAATCCCCAACCGTGAGGTTAATCCCTGTTCACCAGCTGTCAAAATCACCATCTGTGAGAAATCCTTGGCAGTCAGATTTTGGCCATCTAGTCACAAAGTGATGGTCAAGGATTTTGCTACCTCACGAAAGGGGATTTCTGGTGGATGGGGATTTTGTCAGCTCACAAAAGAAGATTCAAAAACCCAATCCCCTTTTGTGAGCTGACAAAACCCCAGTCCGCCAGTTGATCCTCTTTAGTGAGGCAGTAAAATCCTTCACCGTCTGTCAATCCTCGTTCATGAGAAGGGCCATCTGGTCACAAAGTGATGGTTGAGGATTTTGCTACCTCACAAAAGGGGATTGCTTGCAGACTAGGATTTTGTCAGCTCATGAAAGAGGATTCAAAGAAGCAGTCGCTTTCATTGAGCTGACAGTCTCGAATCCACCAACCGATCCCTTTTCGTGAGGCAGCAAAATCCCTGACCATCAGTCATTCCTCATCTGTGAGAAGGGCCATCTGGTCACAAAGTGAAGGTCAAGAATTTTGCTACCTCATGAAAGAGGATCAGCTGATGGACTGGAATTTTGTCAGCTCATGAAAAAAAGGGATCAGAAGCGAGTCGTGGACAAAGAATTTTTAAATTTGAAAAAGACATTTTTTGGCCCAAACAAAGCAAACCAAGGGTATAGCATAGTAGAGGGTGTCACTCTCAACAAAACCCATGCCTTATTGCAACAAGAAGTCACCCGTGGAGGAAGCTATGTCATTTTGCTTGGGGGGAAAAAATGAAAACAAGATGGCAGCTCACAGACGAGGAATTTTTTCTGATGGACTGGGATTTTTTAAATCCCCTTTTGTGAGCTGACAAAATCCTTGACTGTGAGCCCAGTCCTCTTTCACAAAACACATATATAAATCTTGGAGTGAACTGAGCATGCTCAGAACCCAAAAACTAAAAATTTAATAACTTTGGAACGGATTAATATTTTTTAACCAAATGAATGCTGGTTTGTTTTTTCACCCAATCTCGTTCTATGTTCCAAATGTCAGACCAAAAGACCAAATGGTGTGGTTGCAGTGTGATGGGCAAAACACATGTAAAAAGTGGCAAAAAAACACATATTCAGCACTTTGCTGTGCATAAACCATAAGAATGACCAAAACACAACTTGGTAAATCAAAAAATATACCATACAAGACTATGCATTCCAAATTTCATGCAAATCTGCTGAACGGTTGCAAAGTTATTAATGTGCAGAAATTGGGGTTTAATATTCGTGCCTACTCCTGCGCTCCTATAATATATATATATATATATATATATATATATATATATATATATATATATATATATATGTCTATAAACAGGATGAGGTGTGGTTCATCACCTGATAAGAGCACACACAGGGTTTACTAAAACGCGAGTGCTTGTGCGAGTGCCTCATGCCAGTGGGCGTGTTTCATCAGGTGATAAACCACACCTCAGAGTGCGTTATTGAGCTTATAAAAATGGGTTCCCCAAGTAAGTATTTAAGAGAAAAATTAAAAAGAGGGAAAGCGTTTTAATAATTTGATTTTTTATTACCTGAAGTAGTAAAATAGTCCCTCTATTGAGGTATTTTCTGTATTGTGTGATGTCCACTGCATGTCCCCCCACAACACAGACATGCACACACACACAGATAGTAGCCCCACACAAGTACATTTCAAACTGTCTTTTTTTTTTAATTTTTGATTTTTCTTTTTAATGTGAGCCAGTTTTGATGGGAGTGAGCGTGCCCCTTACTGGCCCAAGTCATCACTTCTCTATGAGTGTTGTCTGTGTCACTAGAAATCCAGCAGATGGTGGTTGTGTCTCTCTATACCCTCTCAACACACCTTTGTGAAGATTTTGCCTTTTTTTGTGTGTGTGAAATTTTGTCAGGTCACAGCAAGGGACCGGTTTCAGTGTTTTACTGTGACTGGGGAACGAGTGTGTCCCTTACGAGCCCCCATAGCTACATGTTGACTTCATAGCAGCAGTACATGGTATTCTACAAGAGGCAGCTGTCACGCTTGTTCTGAAGTGGGTTTACCACTTCTGATCGTTGTTGTACATTTTAATAGCTTTACTTTATTGCGGCAAGGCTGGTGGAGGCGTGGGTCTTGGCTTTTATTTCAAAGCCGTTTTTGGTAGCACGTGGGAACGCTTGGTAGATCATGGGTAGCTGATTTTAAAGAAGAAATCATGGATGGAGAGTCATAAATGAGCAATCTGCAACAAACTTGTGAACAAGAATGTAAATGAAGGTGAGATTGTTATTGTATTTCTCGGGGAGGATTCACTAAATCAGCGAACAGACTGTACCGTGGGGGAGGGGGAGGGCTGGCAGTGACTATCGCCGGGACAGTGGTCACAAAATTTTGTTAAAAAGTTTCTGACATGCACGCATTTCCAGAGATGCTGAGTCCCGACTAGCTGAAGAGGTGCCGGTTGGCACAATATATAAGGACACAGCCTTTGGTGCCTCTCGGCCAATCAGGACACAGAATACTATTGACCTATTTTATAAGTGTATATATATATATATATATATATATATAATGGGTAATACATAAATGGTCATTTCCAGCAAAAGCACTGGACAAACACCATCAGGTGACCGTGTGTATATCAGAGCGCTACCACACACCTGCATTTTTATCCCCTAAAAAACAATATTGACATTTTATAAGATAGATAAGCCACTCTGAGGTGTGCAGTCGTGCTCTGATATATACCGCCTTGGGTGGTTGATGCACAAGGCCTGCTGCTCGTGCGTACAATGCACACCAAGGCATGCATATATCAGAGCGTGACCGCACACCTCAGAGTGGTATATCTATTACGTATATACATATATATACACATACATTATACAGTATATATTCATTGCAAAAAACTCTGTTAATGCATCAGCTAGGGTTGATAGTACCACGACAAAAGTTTGGAAATTCAGTGTTAGGATTGCCAGCCCCTACTGCCCCAACCCACCCTCCACACACTAACAACCTTTGGAATGTGCATTGGGGTTATCGCACTAACTCTCACCCCATTCCATTTATAAACAAGCTGAGGTGGTGCAGTATAAGAGAATGGGATGAGAGTTAGGCCCGATGACTCCAATGCACACACCAATGCCTGTTGATGTGTGGAGGGTGGGGTGTGGGGGTGGTAGGGGCTGGTAGCCCTAACACTGAATTTCCAAACTTTTGTCAGTGTACTATCAACCCTAATTGATGCATTAATGGAGCATTTTTGCAATGAATTTCCCTTCTTTTTGAGAGAGTTTAATGTAAATAGTAAGTGGTATGTCGTTGCAGGAGCTGAGATTCAGGCATGCTATAAATAATGACAGCTGTACTGTTCATGAGGAGGTGTGAAAAAATGCAAATGTTGAAAATCTGGAGTGAAAATACTAAAAATTAGTGAATTTACAAGCGGGCATAGAAACTGCGCAACACACGCTCGTAACGTGGTTGTTTTTTGGATTTTTTTCATAAAGTTTTCAACATGGTTTTTTTGGGACCTCCTCTCATGAACACTGACACTGTGATTTTGTTAATCCATTGTGAAAGTTGATTTCGTACAGTGACAATGCCATTCTGTGCCACAGGTGTGAAAACACATTCCGGACAGGATGTGTAAAATGACAGCTGTACTGTTCATGAGGAGATGTGACAAAATGTCAATGTAGAAAATCTGGAATGAAAATTTAAAAAATTTGTGAGTCTACGACAGTGCATTGAAACTGCACAATGCACGCTCATAACATGATAATTATTTGGTATTTTTTCACCAAATTTGCAACATGGACTTTTTGGGACACCACCTCATGAACAGCGGCACTGTTGTTTTGTGAATCAGTCCTGAAAGATGATTCTGCACAGCGAACGTGAAATCACCTTCCGAAACTGAGAAACAAAATGACAGTGCCAATGTTCATGAGGTGGGGTCCCAAGAACCCCATGCTGAAAATTTGGGGCATAAATTTCCAGAAATGGTTGAGATATCAACCTAAGTTGACCCCCCCCCATTGACTCCCATTATACGGCTTATCTTCGATTCTTCATTTTGTGGTTCAGCTTTTGCAGAGTGCAGACGTGTCTCTGGTCCTAAGAAAATTGCTGATCCCATCCTTCATAGGGTAAATTTGGGTGACAGGGGTGTGGAGAGATGGTTGCTCAGTGGGAGGGGGATAGGGGAGGGGTTACTGGGGAGACAACAATGGACTGTTTTCTATTTTAAAGGGGAAAAAAAGACGTTGATGGATGGTTTTCTTAACATACAGGTACAGAAAAAAGAGTTTTGAGCACACTGGGGTGGGCTCCCAGTGTGCCACATGAGATTTTGGGGGGGACATGCTGCCGACAGGGGGATTGGGCACCCCCATCAGCAAATTCATAAAAAAGAATAACTGGCACATTGGGGTGGGCTCCCAGTGTACCACATGATTTTTTGGAGGGGGGCATGCTGCCGATAGGGGAATTGGGCACCCCCATTGGTGACTCTAAAAGAAATCCATTGCATTTTGGTACACTGGGGTTGGCTCCCACTGTGCCACATGAGTTTTTTTTGGGGGGGGCATGCTGCCGATAGAGGGTTTGGGCAATCCTGTCGACAAGTGTTTGTTTTTTTAATGTTTTTGGGCACACTGGAGTGGGCTTCCACTGTGGCACAAGTTGTGGGGGTGAGGGGAGACATGATTTCAACACTGGGATTGGGCACCCCGATGTCAGAGCAGTTAGTGTGCACAGAACAGGAATTCGGTACAGGATGCTGCATTGAAAATTTCAATGCAGGATTTTGCATTGAATATGAAAGATATAGGGGCCCCAGCTGGTTTTCCTCATTTTGTTAGGTAAACACTTGTGTTTACCTAATGGGGGACAGATGAACACAGTGGGACCATTACTTTGGCCCAAAGAGGCCACAAAAGGATTTCGTTTTTTTTTTTTTTGCGGGGTAGAATACTGCCGGCAGCTTGACACTTTCGAAAATGAGAAAGTGCCGCATTTGTTTCTTTTTTTAAACTTAGTTTTATTATTTCATAGCACAAGTAAAACTATGGTTACATTCCATTTCATTATCCATTCTGAGCCCCTCAATGCAATAAAGTTAATTTACATAGATCACCACTGGCATTTCATGTCCTCTTTCCTTTTTTCTGTTTTTCCCTCTATTTCCATGTACCCTAGGTTGAAAAGTCCAGATCTATCTTGTTTGGAGCTGTAATGCTGGAATGCATCATCCTTCTTTCTCTCAGAAACAAACAAAAAAAGGGCTTTTGATTAAAATAAACTTGGCTGGTAATTATTCGTGTCTGACCTCTTTCTTTTTTCTAAGCACAGTACATTTCCTAAGTTGCCCACCTTTTCCCTTAACAAGTTAGGTTCATAGACCTATGATTCTGACTTTATATCAAGGCCAGTTGAGACAGAACAGTGACGCTCTCACTCTCTTCCAGAAGGCTCATAAAAGGAAGCCATACTCCATTGAATTTATCTCTCTGGAGACGAAGCTTTGCTGTAAGCTGTTCTTCCCTTTGTATAATCTTAAGAATGTCAATCCATTCTTGTGCCTTGGGTGGCTCTGAAGAGAGTCACCTTCTTGTGAGTGCTTTACCTGCTGCTTCAAGTAATGACCCCTGAAAAGATTTCTGACCATTGGTACTCCTTCTTTTAATGGGTATTCCCAGGATCATATGCTCAAAAGAGAGGGGAGTGTCCACTCCCATCATTTTACCATATAAGTTCTTCACCTCTGCCCAAAAATGCCCGACTATGGAACAGTCCCAAAATATATGATAATGTGAACCAACCTGTCCGCAACCTCTCCAACAAAGTTCTGACCCTGCAGGATTAAAATGCTTGGTTTTTGAAGGGATGTTGAAGAACCTACTTATGAGTTTCCATCTAAACTCTTTCCAATTTGGAGATGCAGATGTCCGAAAGACTCCTTCCCAAATCCTCTCCTATTGTTGGTCCCCTAATTCCTGGCCTATTTCTCTCTCCCATGTTTTTTGACACTTCAATGTTTCTCCCTTTTTACTGTCCATGTAGGTCCTAACTAACCAAGAGATCAAGTGTTCCTCCTCTGGATAGGTGACTGCCCTCCTAATTAGGCCCTTCATAGGATGAGGATCCTGTTGAATTATCTGCGCATATAAAAGACACTACCTGTAGGTATCGGTAGAAATGTGGTTTAGGTACTCCAAGTTCCTTTTGGATTGGCTTGTATGTTTTAATCTGATTGTGAGTGATGAATTGACTAAAAAAGAGAAGACCATACCTACTCCAGATTTGGAATGTATGATCTTGTCGGGGGGGCAAAGCCCTTGTATTCTGAAATATTTATTTGATTAGAAAGTGAATGTGTTATATTAAGGTCCTTTTTCACCATTCCCCATACTTTATACAGATGTTTCTGCCAAGGGTTAGGCAACTTGACCCTTACTAGTGTGGGCATTGGGGCTGTAAAATCTAGTCCGGTTCCACCATTAGTGGTGGCATTGTCCTCCATATGTACCCAAACATTATCAGAATCCTTCTTAAGATGTGCTACCCATGGTGTTACCTGAGTCATTTTGTAATAAAGTTTCAGCTTGGGCAGCCCCAACCCTCCCTGGGATTTAGGTTTCTGAAGCATGCTCCATGCTACTTTGGTTTTTATAATTCCATATAAATGTATGTAAAGTTTTTTTAGTTGTTCCCAGTCCGCTGCGGGTATGTCAAGAGGTAGAGAGCTAAATAGAAATAAAAACCATGGTAAAATGTTCGTCCTAATGGATTCTAATCTCCCCAATGATGATAAGGGTAGAAGGTTCCATCTTTGCAAGTCCTCACAGACTACTTGTATCAATTTATTATAATTAACCTTAAACAAATGTACCAGATTTACTAGGATATGAATACCCAGGTATCTGATGCTATTGCACATCCATTTGAAAGGCAGGGCATGTACCAATTCCACCGTACTGGAAACACTCACCAGTAAGACCTTGGTTTTATCATAATTAATTTTAAATCCCGATATTTCACTATACCTTTCTAGAATTTTGCCAGTATGGCATAGGTTACCACTGGATTTCGGAGATACAACATTGTATCAGCCGCATACAATGAAATGCGGTTTTCCTCTCCTGCTATTTCAATCCCCTCCAGTCTTGGGTTTGTCCTAATATGTTCTGCCAATGGCTCCATACTAAGGGCAAATAGCAAAGGCGACAGGGGGCAACCCTGTCTTGTACCTCTCTGTATCTCTGTATCTCTATTTTATATGAGACCGTTCTGTTCACTCTTACCTGAGCTGTTGGGGACTTATATATTGCTTTTAACCAGTTTAGGAATTTCTCACCAAAGCCAAATTTATGTAATGTTTTCTGGAGATATTCCCATTGGAGGTGGTCAAACACCTTCTCGGCATTGACCGTTAGTACTATTTGCTGAACTCTAGCCTGTCTACCACTCTGTAAAATGCTTAAACATCTTCTGATGTTATCTTGAAGATGTCTTTGGAGTACAAAACCTGCTTGATCTGGGTGGACCAAAGCAGGCAGTATTTTGTTCAGTCTAGATGCCAACACCTTAGTAAAAATTTTTGAATTGACATTTAATAGTGATATCGGCCTATAGGAGGCGTTGTTTTCTGGAGATTTTCTCTGTTTAGGAATTTCAAATATCACAGCTTGTCTCCATGTGTTGGGAAACTCCTCTGTACCCTCACAAAAGTTGAACAACTTGGTCAGTTGAGGGATTAACTGCTCTGTGAATCTTTGATAAAATTCTATAATGTAACCGTCCGGCCCTGGGGATTTACCCTTCTTCATCTCTTTTATTACTGCTGTCACCTCTGCCCTCATAAATGGAGTATCCAGCAATATTCTTTCTACTTAGGCAGAGTGATTTCCCCCAGGAATCTATCCATGTGTTCATTAATTTGTTCTGTGTTTTCCTCATCTGAGTATTGGGTGGCATAGTATTGCCTAAAAATCTCAGCTATCTCCTTTCAGGTATAAACCGTTGATTATTGCCCCGTCTGTTTTTTTAAGTTTTTTAACATACCTTTCTGCCTGGAGCTTCTGCAATCAGAAGGCTAAAAGTTGTCCTGCTTTGTTTCCCTGCTCGTAATACTTTTGGTTTGCAAAGTGTAACTTCCCATCCACTTGTTTGTCTACTAAATCCTGTAATTCCTTCGAAACTTTTTGCAATTTTTCATCTACCTTTCCTTGATTTATTATTTTATGTTCTTTCTCTAGCTGGATTAACCTTTTTTCTAGTGCTCCTTTTTCTTGGCATTTCTTTTTTAGTCTGGAGAAGTATAAGATTATTTTCCCCCTTAATATGGGTTTAGGCCATCCCAATACCATTTCCATCCCATTTCTTCCGGTCTGTTATGGTATTGATAATCATCAATGGCAGCTTTGATTTGTTCTCTGAATTCCCCCTTTCTAGTTATGAAGCTTTAAATCACCATGTGATAACTTTATCCCAGTCTCCAATCTTTAGCAGTAAGAAGACTGTTGCATGATTTGAAATCCATCTTGGCTGGACAGTACAGTCCTGTACCTGGTGTCTATCTACCTGACTACACAAAAAAGTAATAAATTCTGGAGTATGTCCTGTTTGGGTTTGAATAAAATGTAAAGTCCTTGGCGTTTGAGTTCATGTCCCTCCAAACACCAAATAATGCTAACTCTTTAGCCCTCTCTCTAACTACCTTACTCATATTCTTGTTTGTTTTGAGATTCTGGGAGAAGCGGTCCACCACCAGTGATCAAGAATGCAGTTGAAGTCTCCCCCAAACCAGAATCATTCCTTCCTCTAATTCTGCTATTTTCCCAAACAGTTTCTTGTAGAATGAAGGGTCATCCTTATTTGGAGCATACAGGTTAATGAGGCGTGCTTTATATGAGAACAATTTCCCAGAGTCTATCACTCCCCTACCATTTCCCCACGATACTTCCAAAGTTATCTCTAAAGGGAGACCCCTTCTTAAAAGTATTGCTGTCCCTGTTCTTTTCCCTTTAGGATGGGAGGAGCCCACCACATGCCCTACCCATAATTGTCTTATTTTTCCATGTTCCAAAGGGGTTAATCTTATTTCCTGCAAAAACACGATATCTATCTTTGTTTTTTGCAGATACTGTAGTATCTTCTTTCTTTTTACCAGAGAATTAATTCCCTGAACATTCAGGGTTGCAATCCTAATGGATCCCATTTTTATTAGATGTAGAATATGCCCTTCATTCCACCTTTCCCCACCTGTTGTCATGTTTGCTTATGTCTGTCCTTGCTTTTCCCCATCTGTGCCATCCTTTACTGTTGTCTGTTACTTTAATTACCTTATCAATATCTTTACCAGCCTTAAAAACTACATACATCGCACAACTGGTGCCTAATACAAACATGTTGCCCCTTGCCTTTAAACTTTTTAGTCTTAGGGCCAATTTGTTATAACACACAAAAAACTTGAACTGTTTTACAGTAGTGATTTGTTTCCAAGGTTTGGATCTAAATGCAGTGATGGCTGCTGTGCTTGTTTAAATACAAGCTATACCCACTGTGCTGTGGGTAGTTGTTATAATACGTCACCCAGCAGCACTGCCGGTTGTATACTGTGAGGTGGTGCGGTTAGGCCACCCTCTGTTGAACCCCTGTTATGTGGCCTGCCTTAAGAGCCCGGGGAGCCACTATGAAACTGTTTTTAGCCATCCTTCTCTCCTCCCACTCTTTACCATGGATCTGTATATTACAGCATTATTGTTCGAACAAGCTTATAAAAACAGAAAAAAAAAGATCTTTATGTCCACAGTCCCAAAGTGTTCTTCCTCTGTGGGGGCTGCTGTTCAAGGACCATTAAACCCCCATTTTCAAATAAATGAGAAGATGTACATCCACATTGATAGGAAGACAGTGAAGAAAAATGAGAAAGAAATCCTTCCAATAGGCCAACTTGTGGTGTCCACCTCCTGTGTTGGCATACAGCTTTTTCAGTTAAAATTTAGGTTGAGAATACCTTTGCCTCACAAATTTTCTGGTCTGCAATCTGGTTACATGGTTTTTTCCCTCCTCCATGTCCATTGTTGTTTCTCTCGCCATGAGCTCTCTGAGGTCTGCTCAGAGATGCACAGACCAAGAAATGGCCGTAGGGAAGGCACGCTGTGGCCTACCCACTCTACGCCACACTGTTTTTGTAATCTCTTGTTCCAGAGCCACAGTAGAGAATTCTGGAACCTGGATCCCCAGTTTACGTAAGGTCAGGGCTGCTTCATACAATGAATCAAATATATGGGGACCAATTTCTGTGAAAATGCAGTCTAGCTGGGTATTGCAGCTGAATTTTAAGATTTTTTTCTTTTGCCACCTTAATAATGTCTTTAACTTGCTTTCTTTTTGTGTTTAATATGTCTGAAAAATCTTGATCAAATGATAGATGTTCACCACCTAACGTAATGGCTCTCATTTTCTAAGCTATTTTCAGGATCAGCTGTCGGTCATGATAATCAAGCATTTTACCAATTATAGAGCGGGGCCAGGTATTTTGTTCCTTTGGTTTCTGTACTAGGGACCTGTGAGCCCTCTCAATAGCTAAGGGACGATCTACTGCAAGTTTCAGTGTTGAGTCTAGTATATGTTTAACAAAGTTTTCCATACTTGTAAAAGACTCCTCAAGCCCCTCTGGCACTCCAAAAATATGAAAGCTATTTCAAAGTGATTGATTTTCCAAATCATCTAGTTTTGACTGCAATTCCCTTTCTCTCATCAACAGATAGAGTAAAGCCTGATCATGCTGCCTGTTCGAGTCTGCCAGTGATCCCACTGCTTGCTCAGTGGCCGTGGTTCATTTGTCAATACTGCGGAGGTCTGCTTTTACATCTGCCACCAAAGATTCCACCCTGTGGAGAGTCTTAATGATGCCATCCAACATCTCCATTATCGCGCGTTGATCTAAGGGTTCCAGGCCATCTTTGGAGTCGACGATGCTAGAGACTGGGGATGCTGGGCGGGAGGTTAGTAGTGGGCCTGGTGTGTTGCATTGCAGACTGTGTGCTTTTACTTTTATTTTTGCTAGTCACCATCTCCCTCCAATAAATTTCAGCTGCTGGGATATAGAATGGCCCCAAAATACCATTTTTATATCTATTTTCTGGTGGTGGCTATTGGAGCTCCCAAATCAAGTGGCCATGCGCTCGACGACGTCACCAGAAGTCCAGCATCACATCCATTTCTTTTGAAAATTGCAACAGTGGGGGGGCAATTCTGAAAAAAGGATTTTGGGGGCTCAGATTAAAAATCTGATGCCTTCAGTGTGTTCCTTGGCTCCCGATTAGGTAAACACAACAATCTGTGTTTACCTAGGGCCATTATTTTTTAAATGGCAGCCATTTTTAGCTGCTGCTAACTGAAACAGGATGGCAGCCAATGCTTTTGCAAATAGGGTATTTTACGAACGCTGGTGGCAGCATTCGAGAGACACATATATTTTTTCCCATTGACGATAATGGGAAACTTGTTTTTGGAATAACTTTTGAACATTTTAATATTTTTTCACCAAATCTTCGAAAGGCACATCAGTGATCCAGGCTGCATCTTCCCTGAAGATCTTCAGACCAAATGGACAAATCATGTGGGCTGTGGCCACGAGCAAAGAAACACACAAAACCCCTATTTTTTTGCATTTTGGGGTGCTTTTGCAGTTCAGCAACTGCTCATCTTACTATAATGCAGCTTGCCAGATCCATAGCTTTATGGTACCAGACCGCACATGCAAAAGTTCAGGCAAATCTGTTACATGGTGCCAGAGTTATTAAAGTGCAAAATTTGGGGTTTAACATAGAAGTGGATGGGCAACCCTCACTATACTGGCACTACAATGCCAATATAATACAATATCACATATGTGTGTGTGTGTATATATATATATATATATATATATATATATATATATATATATGGATATACAAAGATGAGCTGTCAGATAAATGATTTATCTACACAAGTGCTATTTGACCTCGGGTAACCTCACGAGTGGCATAAGACATGAGTGAGGTGTCTGAGGTCAAACAGCACAAGTGTAGATAAATCAGTTATCTGACAGCTCACCATTGTATATTTCATTTATGCAATAGGGATGCTATCTATCAGTGCAGGAACATTTGGTTCTGACTGTTTATCTTTTTTTTTTAAATGATAGTTTCTGGGACTTTCGGTTAACTTTCCTAGTGTATGTCCGCCTAGCGTAGTGGTTGCTATTAAATGAAACACCACTCATTTTGTAGAAAACTTCTTGCTGATCAAATGTCATGCTCACAGTACCATGCTACCTTTTTCATTTTAAAGTTATTCACATTTGTTTGTCGAAAAAGTGAAAAGAAAATTCAATGTTATGCTGTTCTTTACTAATTATAAAAAACTAAAAGGGATCTATAAATGAAACACAACTCATTTTATAGATATTTTTGTGCTGAACATTTTTCATGCTCACAGTACCATGCTATCATTTTTCATTTTAAAGTTATTTACATTTGTTTGTCGAAAAAGTAAAGTAAAAATTGAATTTTCTGCATTTTTTTTACTAATTATAAAAAAATCTAAAAGGTATCATAGAAGTTGACGTTGACGGCAGATAAGGACCGCAAGGCCCATCCAGTCTGCCCATTTCTTTTTCTACCTTATAAATGTGCCATTGGCCTTTGTCAGTGACCTATCTATTCATAGTCATTTGTATTGCTCCCTTATGCCTATCCCATGCATGTTTGAAGCCCTGCACTGTATTCATAGCCACCACTTCTTGTGGGAAGCCATTCCATGCATCTACCACCCTTTCTGTGAAAAGAATTTCCTCACATTCCTCTTAATCGGCCTCCTCTAATCTCATGCTGTGTCCTCTGTCCTGCTATTTTTCTTATATTTAAACATGTTAGACTCTTTCACCTTGTTTATGCCTTAAGGTGTTTGAATGCCTCGATCATATCACCTCTCTCCTCCTTTGCTCAAGGGTATACATATTGAGCTCCGTTAATCTGTCCTCATATGTCTTCTGATGCAGTCCCTGCACCATTTTGGTTGCCCTTCTCTGGACTGCCTCAATTTGGTTAATGTCCTTTTGAAGGTGTGGCTCCAATACTGCATGCAGTACTCCAGATGGGGCCTAACCAATGTCTTGTACAGAGGATTATTACCTCCCTCTTACGACTTGTATACCCCTACTAATACACCTAACACCCCCTAGCCTTACCTACTGCTTTAGAGTCTGCTTGGATGATTTCAGGTCATCAGTGATAATGATGCCCAAGTCTCTTTCTTCCTTTGTGACTGCTAGCTACCTCTCCCAGCCTATAAGTGGCTTCAGGGTTTCTCTTCCCATTGCATGATTTTGCACTTCTTTGCATTAAATCCCAGTTGCCACTTTCTTCTGACCATTCTGCTAGTTTATCCAGATCTCTTCCCATTCTGCCCACCCATCTGGATCATCTACTCTGTTGCAGATCTTGGTGTCATCTGCAAACAGACAAGCCTTACCCTCTAGTCCATCTCGGAGGTCACTAATGAAGATGTTGAATAGGACTGGCCCCAGGACTGATCAATGAGTACCCCACTTGTGACTTGCATCTCTTCTGACTGTATACCATTTACCACCACTCTCTGTTTTCTGCCAGTCAACCAGTTTGCCACCCAGTTGACCAACTTCTGACCCACCCCGAGCCTACCCAGCTTATTTATCAATCTTCTATGTGGAACAGTGTCAAAAGCTTTGCTGAAGTCAAGGTAGGCGACATCAACTGCTCCCCCTTGGTCCACCACTCTGGTTACCCAGTCAAAGAAATCTATGAGATTAGTTTGACAGGACCTTCCTTTTGTAAACCCATGCTGTCTTGGATCCTGTGCCCCTATGGATTCGAGGTGTTGCACTATCCTTTCCTTAAGGGTGCCTCCATAATCTTGCCCACTACTGAGGTAAGACTGCACGGTCTGTAGTTCTCCGCCTCCTCCCTGCTACCACTCTTGTGCAGTGGGATCACATGAGCCCTTCTCCAGTCTTCTGGGACCTCTCCTGTGCTCAGAGACTCACTAAAACAATTCTGCTAATGGCTCTGCTAGTTCCTCCTTTAGCTCCTTAAGTACCCTGGGATGTATGCCATCAGGTCCCATTGCCTTATCCACCTGGGCTTAGCAAGCTCTTGTAGGACCCTTTCTTTTTGTAGAGGAGTAGTGCCCACCTCCCTCCCCCTGTGTCCATGATGCTGAGCTGTGGGCCCTGCCCTACCTTCTCTTCAGTAAATACTGAGCAAAAGTATCTATTTAGGATAGATGCCTTTACAGGGTCCTCCTCCTCACTTGCTCCCTTTTCTCCATTAAGCTTAGCAATACCCCCTCTGGACTTTCTCCTTTCACTAATGTATCTATAAAGTCTTGTCACCTTCTTTTACTGTTCGTGCTAGTGTTTCTCAGTTTGGGACTTGCCTGCCTTACTGCCTTGCCTGCTTCCCTTAGGGCAGTTTGGTATGCCTCCCTATCTTCATCCCACTGTGTTCCCTTATATTTCCTGAAGGCCAGCCTTTTGGCTCTGACCTTTTCTGCTACTGTATTTGAGAACCAAAGTGGTTTCCTTCTTCTTTGCACTTCCTTTTCTGTCTAACACAATGGGATGTTGCTTCAAGTATTGCATCCTTAATGCTTCCCCACTTTGCCTGTACCTCCTCACCTGTGTTTCTTTTTGCCAGGGCTAGCTTAACTCTGTTGGCCATCTTATCAAAGTCAGCTCCTCTGAAGTCCCATATTTTTGCCTTGGAATGGGATGATTTAGATGTAGTAGCCAAATTGAACCATACCATGTGATGGTCACTGGCCCCCAGGTGACCTTCTACCTGGAGATCTGTGATCCCTTCTTTGTTAGTCAGTACTAGATCTAGGATAGCCCTGTCTCTTGTGGGTTGCTGTACCAGTTGTTTGAGGCCCTCCCCCCCCTGCAGGGAATCCACTATGAGTCTAGTTCTGGCAGATGGGAAACTTGAAATTTTAATAACTTTGAACAGATTCTTAATTTTTCACCAAACCTTCCAAGGGCACATATGTGACCCAAACCCCATATACAATGAAAGTTTCAGACCAAACCCCCAAGTGGTTTTGGAGAAACAGCGGGTCAAATCAATAAATGAAACACCACTCATTTTGTAGATATCTGCTATCATTTTTTCATTTTAAAGTTACTTGCATTTGAATATGGTTTATACTGCTACTGAGGTCGAACATTCTAAATGACATAAGTACTATATAGATAAATGGCCAATAACATAAGCACTGTGTGGATAAATGGCTGATGACATACGCACTGTATGGATAAATGAAATTGCTCACACAGTAGCTCAAATAAATGGATTTATTTGACTCTGTTTATCTCCACCCCATTGCATATATATATATATATATATATATATATATATATATATATCTACAGTGGTAGTCATAGAAAAATTTCGCAGTACTGAGGTATACCTACTGTATGAGTTTGAAGATATGGAATGTCAAAAAATGTGAAAATTACCACTTTTTGGGCAATTTCTTTGACCTGCTGTTTCTCTAAAATCACTTGGGGGTTTGGTCTGAAACTTTCATTGTATATGGGGTTTGGGTCACATATGTGCCCTTGGAAGGTTTGGTGAAAAAATAAGAATCTGTTCAAAGTTATTAAAATTTCAAGTTTCCAATTATTTCCATATTTTGCAAAAGCAGTGCTGTAATTTGCAGCATAGTGTCGCAAATTCACAGCATTAAAAATGGGCCAATGAAAATAAACATATTTCTGGATACTTTGGAAAAAACTAATGTCAGAATCATGTTCCCCGGGTCCTGATTAGGTAAACACAACTGTTGGTATGTACTAAGGGGCAGTATTTTTTGAGTTATTTAGTTTTTTCCATACCACTGCATCGCTAACTGAAAACAAAATGGCAGAAGCACAAAAGAACTGAACCTATTTGTGAAAGAAAATGGCACTTTCGCACAGGACATCTAATTTTCCCATAGGACAGTACAGGAGAATGGCACACCCAACACCTGTTGGTCTGTGGAGGATGGGGGTGGGGTGGGGTGGTAGGGTTGAGTGGGGGTGGGGTGTTAGGGTTGTAACCCTAATACATTTCCATACTTTTGTTGCTTTAATATGAATCCTAACTGATGTATTAACTAAGTTTTTTTGCAGAGAATATATATATATGTGTGTGTGTGTGTATGTATGCAGTGGTAGTTATTGAAAAGTTTCCTACCTCGAGGTACCTTGAAGTACCACTGAGGTAATTTGCATTGACTGTAATGTGATCCTGCCTCATTCTGCCTCAGTATACGTACAGGTATATGGGATAAAACCCATGAAAAAGGTGTGGATATACATTCATTAGGGGATGATGCACAGTTATGTAATAAGTTTACACTCATGGTGCAATACAAGTTTTCTTACTAATTTTGCAAATCTAGTTATTCATCTTCTCAATAGGTACTCATTTAATTTGACTTTCAATTCTGCTTTTGTTTCTTTTTTTGTGAAAAAGTATTTACTAAGGTTCATAGAGTGCATACAATACATAATTAGCCACATTTCAAAGATACACACTTACTGTACATGTGTGGACTAGGTACAGTTGCCAGGTGATGGTATTGCCACCCTCTGGGTAAATGTAAGGCCTACACAGATCAGACAACTGTTTATCATATTGCATTGGATGAGATCTAGTAAGACAAGGATGAGCCCTATCAGGGTCACCTACTGCTTCCCCTCCTGGCAGGCTTGCTGGCCTGACCCCCCTCATCAAATGTCATTTATGTGGGTTCAGTCCAAAAAGTTGCTAGAACAAGTGGTAATGGTAAGGGTGGGGACCTAAAGAGGGAGGGCCCTTTCCAAGGAAGAATACGTAATTTCATAGATCTGTTGTTTACCCTGGATTGAGTACTGCAGCTTTTCTAGACACATACATTGCAATAGAGAATTACATCATTTAGCTAAGAAGTGTACTCCCAACTGCTTTCAAAATTGTAATTGAGGGATTTAGAGTGAATGTTACAAAACATTTCTTTTCAAACAAAGTTGCCACAGTAGATTGTGGAATGCTTTTCCTGCAACTTTATAGTAGCCAAGGTTGGGGCCATTACAGGTTTACAAAAAGCCTAGATCTATAGTATATCTAAGGGGTAGAAAATTGATGGATATGATTGTTGAATAGTGGGAGTACAGTTGAGATAGGTAATAGCTCATTCTGCCCTTAATTTTGTGATGTGATGTTATGTCTGTTATGTTATGTTATGCTATATTATATGTTACTGTATATTTTTATATTCTGCAATACAAGGTAAGGTAAATTTTATTTATATGGCACCCAATCCCAGAGGCTCCGGGCACTTTACATAAACAGAAAAGCAGGGTAGCACAATAAACATACAGTAAAACAATTGTAATAGGAGTACAGAGCCAGCCCAATGATGCTGAGGGTTGAGGCACTGGATGCCACACCTCACAGCATGCCAGCGACCCAGGTTTGGGAATGGACTTGGGCTGCTGGGGGTCGGCAGCAGAGAAGAGGATTGAGTGTCCAGAGGACTGCTCTCCTCTCCTGGAGTGGGTTGGGGACATCTCGTTGCTTCTTAATGGCACCTTGTGGAGATCGAGGGCCCTACATGGTGCAATGCAGTCAAAAGGGGGTAGAGTGTCAGCAGGTGTCAGCACTTACATGTGCAGACATCACATCATGTCTGCACTCCAGGGGAAACTACCTAAGTAGAAAACCTCAGCCCCAAGGATAGGTGATGGCAGCCTCTTAAAGCCCTTCATCTCATGCCCAATGATGGGCTCAGTTCTCTAGCTCTCCCAATCCCTCACCCAGACCTGGCTTGGCACACTTGATTATAGATAGAGCACCAGGGCGAATGGCGGCCCTGCCTTGGGGGGCCTCAGAGCTGGGGGGTCCATCGGGTTGGGCTTGAGTGGGGGGATCTGTCCCTGATTTCCCAGATACCAGACTTCAGGTAGGGTGATAGAACAGCAGTGGTGCAGGGGTATGCCTGAGAGAGTTTTCTGGCCAGCCGGTGATAAATAGAGTTGAAAAAAAAAACAGGACTACAATATCAACAGTCTAAGAATTCAATAAATAAGCAACTATAAATTAATAATAAATAACCATTTTAAAATCAACTATATTCAGACTGGAATGCCTTTTTAAAAAGATAGGTTTTTAGATCCCTTTTAGAAACCTCCACCGAGGGTGCCTCCCTCAATGATGTGGGAAGCAAGCTCCAGAGGGCCAGGCCGGCCACATCAAATGACCAATCACCTGAGATTTTCAGCTTGGCCCTTGGAACTGCTAATAAACTTTCAACAGAGAAAGACAGGGAATGGCCCAGGATGGCAGTAGTAAGGAGGTCAGTCAGGTAGCCAGGGCCCAAGCTGTACAAGGCCTTATAGGTGAGCAAACCCACCCTGAAGACAATCCTCCACCTGAAAGGCTGCCAATGCAGATCACACAGGACTGGGGTCATGTGACAAGACCTAGTCAGGTTGATCAGCAACCCGACCACTGTGCTAGAGCAAGAACTGCCCTGAGTCCTTGGATAAAAGGTTTTTTTTTTTAAGGATATGTAACCCCCTTCAAATGGGGGTTCCTAGAAAGCATGCTTGGGCTTACCTGCAACCCTGCCACTCTGTTCTCCTTCTGCTCTGCTGGGCTTCTCCCGATTCTGCCTGCACGTTTTCTTGTGTCTCCAGGTCTTGTTCCTGCCCCTGGTACCCCAGTTTCCAGCCCAAGTCCTTAATCCAGCCACTTAGGGCTCCAAATGTCCAACTGCAATCTCCCATTTGTTGTTTTTCCCCCAGGGAAGTAGGAATCACGCAGGCGCAACTAGTGCCTTTCTTTCATTAGTGCCTGTCTTACAACAGGGCAGCTGTTTTCAGTTGCAGCCGAGAAAACGAAAAGAAAGTATTTTATTTAAATTATAACTGCTGCTGCACATAGGAGAAAGGTGTTTAAGGAGGGAAAAGAGTTTAAATTAAAATGATTACTTTATCCTGGCTACACCAGATGATTTTTGGGACTCAAAGTGTCAGCCTGTCTTCTGCTGCAGGGGAGCTTAAACATTTGCAGTACGACAGGAAAATGAACTGGGCAGCTCAGTTTCTCTGTATAGCAATAGCAAGCACACCCTCTAGGCTGCAGAGCTGTGGGGCACTGGGGCAAATATTTAATCAGTTCTGGCTGCACCAGGACATTTTCTGAGATTGTACCTATTCTGCTAAAGGGACAGTGGGTTAAGCAGCCATTGCAAGCAGCCTCAGCCAATTGGAAAGCCAGAAAAACAAAGCCAGGACTTGTGGAACATTCACAACAGCTCATGGGAAAACGCCAAGTGCTCATGGGGACTTACAGGGACCTAACTGTAGACGCCAAAACACCAGACCAACAGTGCATCGAGTAAGCTTTATGCATTATTCATTTCTGTGAGTGACAGGTCCTCCAGCCAATCTGAGGTCAATCACCCCATCATCACAGCCAATCAGAAGCCTTGGGAAAGCTCTATAAGAGACAGTGTAAACCAGCATTTTGTCCGATTTGCCAGGTTCTACAGATTGAGACAGATTCAAGGAGATTCGAGCAGAACCCCCCCCCCTTAGGGGAGGGGTCCCAGGCCCTAGCCATGCTGCCAAGCCTGGAGTTGCAGTTTATCCTTTCCAGCCTGGAGATGGTTTGATTCTTTATTAATTAAGGTTAAAAGTAATTTAGTTAAGTTTGTACCTGCTAGTCTGGAAATTACCAGAGATGTCCTCCAGATGCTAGCCCTCCCTTCCATGTCGGGGAAAGATGTGGACCAAAGACCAGATGACACCATGTAGTGGTGAGAGCGATGACCAAAACCTCAGTCATGAGAGGACTGAAGATGCCAGGATGCCTTCTATATTGGAGACCAACCATGGAGGACTGCGTGAGTACCCTTGTACCCACCCGGGGCAAGGTAGAAGTTCTACAAGTTAATTTATGGGTCTGCTGGCCCTTGCAATTGTTTATGCCGGATAAATGAAATACATAACCTTGGGGCCAACATGCCCCTATCTTCTAAGTTGAGAATATCTGCGAAAGTAACTAGTCTGGGCCGCTTGGCCCGAAGAGACTGTTCCCTCTAGTGTATATCTGGTTTTCACCTTGCCTGCTGCCCAGATGGCCCAGTGCAGGTGTATTGAGTTCTGTGTTAAATCATATAAATGTACTGATATTTATCTGCACCCTCTATGGGCCAAGATTGCCCTGCTGGAGCTGCCAGCCATAGTCATGTTGCCACTTCAATGAGGACATGAGGCCCTAGAGTTTGCTATATCTGAGTTATTCATCTGGAAATGACATATTTCCACATTGCTTGATGTTGTCTGATAGTAAAGATGCTTGAGAAAAGGTATTGGTATCTAAATGTATTAGATGTGACTTTGTCAGACAGTGAAGATGCTTGAGAAAAAATATTGGTATCTAAATGTACTGATGTGACTTTGTCTGATAGTAAAGATGCTTGAGAAAAGTATCAATATGTGAGTGTGCTGAATGTGTCTACAATTTTCGTTATGCTGAATGTTCAGGATTTGTGAATTCAAGATCTGGCCAAGGTAACTTGGATCAGTTGTCTTTTCTGAAATGTTCAGTTCTGCGACAAGCAGGGCAATTTCTGCCCATCTGCAACAAGCAGGGCTACCTCTGCACCTCTGCTACCAAATCAACTGTCATTGTTGTTTGTTCACTGTCCAAGTTTACCCCTCCCTCCTAATTAAAGCTGGCCAACTTGACCAGCTGTAACATCCACCAGGCCTGCAACATGCAGGACTTTGATATCTGGGTACCCAATGTATAGTGTGAGATTGCGCAATTTCATTTGTATCTGAGACTGGTACCAGTGGTCAAATAAGTATTGTGTAACATTTGATTTAGTCAGTAGCTTAGATAGCCGGGGTTCTGGGTATCAATGTCTGGTTGAATTGTGATTGCCTTTTCTATTAATCTAGTAGCCACCCAGCTGGAGGGTTCACCAGCAAACCAAACCAAAACCTTGTACATTTTGTATATAGCAATTAGCATAACCTCTATTCCTCCTGTTTCCCCTTCCTATCTCCTATGTCCCCTGAATAAATCTGTTATCACTGTTTCGCAAATTATTGTGTGTGAGCATATTATTAGAGAGAGTCATTGATTGCAAAATGTTGAAATGTGCGTAAATGTCTATTTGCGTCATGTCTGTGGGTGGTTAATGGTATTTGTGGGTGGTATAACATTTCAGGGGGTTATACCAGGTAACAGTTAGCCCATGTAAAGCATACTCTGAGTGGAGGTACGGTGCATTGTTTAGACTTGCTATAAGTTAACAAACCCAAACCCTTCAGCCTAGCTCCTAGGTAGTAGGCAGGGGTTTAACCCCAGGAATAACGCCACCTAGGGGTTACAAATAGATTTAATAAAAAAGAAGTACATGTTCCTAATGCCTTTTTTTGCACAGATACAATGTGGAAATTGTTAAACACTTTAGTTAAAAAAGATATATAAAAGAAAACTCAACGTCTAAAATGTACAACTGATTACACCATTGGTCACCATGGCAATTAATTAATGGTGGTTATTGCAAGTTGTTAATTGGGCATTTGATTGTAAGCACTTTATTGTGAACACTTGTAGGCACTACGTGTAAAAGTATGGTCAGTTATAGTCAAGCCTCACTCCTGACAAAGAGGTTCTGGTGGCCTTGAAGTGCTGGGCTATTTGCACTTTACTGGTATGTGAACCATTACAATATGCATTTAATATGTAATGTATTTTGTTTATTTATGCTTCCATTTAATTAATATAAAAAGATTTTTTGAATGCTAGCCTGGAGTGCTGTGTACTTTATTTATGGAACTAAGGGTTTAGTCTGGGTGACATTCCTTAAGTGAGAAAAATATTTTGGACAATAGATGACACCTGGACTTCGAGTGTCAACCTGTTGTCCAGGATGACGCACAGATATTTCACCGTAGAGGATGCCTTCAATGGGGTAGATCCCAGGGCAAGACCTGTTGCCACCCCGGAGGCATTCCCATAATGCCCGTGACCAGGCTCAGTCACTAGTACCTCTGTCTTGTCAGGGCTTAGTCTCAACCAGCAAGAGGACATCCAGTCTTGAATCATGACCAAACAATCATTTAGCACTTTAACGGCGTTGGTTGTTCCTGGGGCAAAGGACATATACAGCTGGGTATCATCTGCATAACAGTGAAACTTCAGATTGCAACATCTAATGAGCTCTCCTAGGGGCAGCATATACCCCCCAAACAACATCAGTGAAAGAATAAAGCCCTGAGGAACTTCACATGACAGGGGCTTTGGGGAGGAGGAGAAAGTCCTGATCACTACCCGCTGCTTCATACTCGAGAGATAGGACTCAAACCAGTTGATGATCATATCACTTAATCCACAATATTCTCTAAGACAATCCAAAAGCACAGTATGGTCTATGGTATTAAATGCTGAAGAGAAATTGAGAACAAGAATTTTCCATTCTCCCCTCTCCCTAGCAATCAGGGGTCATTTTGCACCCTGACTAAAGCCGTCTCAGTGTCATGCCTTGTCCTAAATCCGGACTGGAATGGCTCATAGATGTTAAAGGCCACAAGATGTTCCTCGAGCTGCACTGCCACCACCTTCTCTACAACCATTCTAAGAACAGGAGGTTGGAGATAGGTCAGTAATTCACCAGGACATCAGGGTCATGCAATGGTTTCTTCAGAAGGGACCTCACCAATGCCTCCTTCAAGGCATCAAGGAAAACCCCCCTCTGAGAGCGAGCACCGCATTATCCCTGGGACAATGACCTCAGCACATCCCAGAAGAAGACACGTCTGGGCTGGGTCCAGTTTACAAAGGGTAGGCCACAGCTTTGAGATCACCTGAGTGACCTCAGCCACCTCCACAGGCCGAAACTTCCCCCTGGACAATTGAAGTATCCATGCCTCCACCAGGACCCCCACCACAGGGCAAATCTTGCTCTTCCACTGGGGAGATTTTGGACTGAATAGAGGACACTGAGCAAACTCTTCACACAATGCAACTGAAAAAGCTCTTTTCGACTGTAGACAGACAGTATGAAGCAGTTTGTCCACAGTCCAAAATAGCTGAACTGGTCTGTCCATTCCTGCATCAATCTCCCTGGACAGGAACTCTGCCTTCTTACAGTAGATTGCCCCCTGATATTCATGATAGTGAATTCTCAAGGCCAGTTTGTCCTTCTCAGACTGGGTCCTCTGCAAACAATGCTCCAACTTCCAACCCTTGACCTTCATTACCTTGAGAGCCCCATCAAATCATGGGTGTCTCAAGCAAGAAGATCTGGGTCATATACAGACTGGTGCAATGGCATCAAGTGCCTCAGAGACAGCCTTATTATAGGCCACCACTGCTTCGCTTGTGCCACTGACATGTCAGCCACTGCCAACAGTCCCTCTGGAGACAATCCCCTTAAAGGGCAATAGCTGACCATCTCAACAGGATAGGGACTATTTGGGGGGCCCAAATGAGAGCTCTATTGTGCAATGATCAGACCAAGTGACCTGATCAGTCCTGTGGTTAGTTACTTCAAGACCCAATGATCAACTGGAGGAGATCTTGTCCAAAATGAGGGGATTCGTCACTGACCCTGGCCTTGAAGTCCCCCAGAATCAACCATCTGGGAGACTCCAACATTCTGTCAATGACAAAATCCACGACTTCCTGCAGGAATTCTCCCTTCCTTCCTGGAGGATGGTAAACCAGGAGAATCCTGCAGCCAGCACCTGGACCCCAACACACCGCCACACATTCAAAGGACAAGGTCGAATCCACTGCCTGCATGGCAAAGTTCAAGCTGGATCTAAAGAAGATGGCCACTCCCCCACCCCTGCATTCCCTCCTAGGGCAGTGCACTAGAGAGTACCCAGTGGGGACAGGAGCCTCCAAAATTGGCCCAGCATTGTCCCCCAGCCAGGTTTCCATGGTGCAAGCCAGATGCCTGAAGAAATCAAGTCTGCCATAATTGGGATCTTGTGTCTCATCGATCTGGCATTGCACAGCACAGTCTGAAGGGGACAGGTAGAGACTGCAGGCCCACCAGCTACCTGCCCACTTGGTCTGATGGGAACCCTTGGGATGGACACCAAACATGTTGGGCCTCTCTCCTGGCTCCATTTACCCCCAGGGCACCTCCTGCTCCTATCTACCCTAATGTCATTTGCCTCCATTGTACCCATGGCACTCTGCTGCGAACCAACTCACCCACTATTTATACCTACCTCTTGACAGCACCTTACCCCTGTAGATGGAAGAGGGAGGTCAGCAAAGGGACAGAGGTCACACAGGAAGGACACTGTGTAAGTAATATGAAGGGATCTCTGGTCCCAGCATATTGCAGTACTAACTATATGACCCTGTTACTATTTAAAACTATTAAAATATAAACAGTAAAATAAGTACAACCTAATCCTAAACATACACCACACATGCACACTAATACAAAAATCAACCTAACCACACACTTGCACTAACTAAAACCCCTATACCATCCCTCTAATATATCAGAAAGCCAATCAATAAAACAAAAACAGGAGAATTAAAATGTTTATCAGTCCAGAGGACTTTTAAGTCCAAAGACAAATCAGTTCATTTCTCACAGAAATTTTTCAAAACTTATGTCCATGTCCAAAGAAAGCCATCGACTGCTGCAGTGCTCTCACCACTGCTAAAGAGGGCAAGTTCAATAAAAGAGAGTTGCTCTCAATGCTTCTCTTATACAGTTTGCACCAGGGAAAACCAGCAAGGTATGTAGGCCACAAAGTCCACCATATGGTGCTCTCACCACCACCCCCAGACAAACTAGATGGAAATAGGCAGTACTCACTTGGGGAGGTTTTGCAAATGGGTCGTGCACAAATCCACAGACCAGCAGGCTGGTGAAAACTCCCTGCATCTCTTTTCTGAGCGGTGACCACTCTCAAGGCAGTTCACAGAAAAGAAGTAGAACCACCCTGGATCTCCTCCTCATCTGAGTCCATCCCATTAGAGTCTCGGTTCAGTTGCCACAGAAAGATCTGTGTTTGAGCTACCAAGTCCACCACTGATAACAAAATCACTCCACCTGACCGCAACTGTTTCTTCTGCTGTCCAAAAGACCAACAGCAATCCACAATGACTGCTCAATAGTGTTGCTCCTCGATCTTCGGCTGGTTCTTTCCCCAGCAACTCTTTCCCATCTTCAAGAGTTCGAAATTGGTGATCTTTGGAGGTTGAAAGAAACTAGGTTCCCGACCAAGTTACGATCTTAAGCACCAAAAATCAGTGCAGTGTTTCAAAGTTTAAAAGTCTTCTGGACAAAAAACAGCTGATTTATAAAAATAAAAATACTAAAACTCCTAGACTACCTCACGTTCTGCCACTACATATTACTAAATGCAATGAACCTAAACACTAAAGCTACTAAAACAAAAAAACAGTCCTCACCAACAAAACGTTTAGAAGACTGTTAACTATTAAAATTCTCATGAAGGCTTAAATAACAGCATTTAAAGGGGGATTTTAAATAAAGATTTTGTGTTCAAACAGAGCACAACAGACAGACACCCAGCCTGTCGGCCATCTTAACGGTGCCAATCACATAGTTAATGTACAGCAGGGATTTTACTATTGTACAGTGCCTTTTTCTTTTTATAACTTTAAGTTTATATTTATCTAATTTATAGAGGGGTCTTAACTCACTTACATTCATGTAGTCAGTGGCTCTGGGGGATATGTAGCTAGGAGCCGCTAGTTTAGTGTCCTGCCTTTTTGAAGTGTACTGGGTCATAATGTCGTACGGTTAATAGCGTACGGCATTATGGTGCACCCCGGATATGTGCGCTGTCCATGTTGGACCTCCCCTGGAGTTAGAATCTCTAGTGGGTGGTCCGGGGGGTGCAGCCCCCTCATAACGGGGGCTGTGGAGGGCAGAGTCTCCCACAGAACAAAAGTTATCTGGTAATCGCGCAACGTGATTAAGAAGCACGGCATTCTGCAGTGCAACATTATGACCCCATGCCTTTCTGAAGGACAATAATCCAAGGGATCCTAGCTTATTCTGTCTTGTGAAATGGGTCTCAGAATCCTAGAAACTTCATTGGTCAAAACATATCACCTAACCTTTGACAAATGTACCTATTTAAGCAAATGCTGGGTTGCTGAACTACATTCTCAAGCTAGAAGTGACCAGATAACAAAACATGAACTCAGTACACTGCTGTTTTCTCTACTACCTTCAACTGTTCTCTCTCTCTCTCTCTCTCTCTCTCTCTCTCTCTCTCTCAAATACTGAACTGCATACAACCTATGTTGGGAGCAAAAAACTCTAATCAGGCACTCTGATACCAGGGTTGGATCTGCACTTTGTTTTTAATTAGGTGAGCAGCAGATAACCTGTTTAGCAAGTCAGGAACTCTATTCAGGTATTCTGTTAGCAAGGGAGGGGAAATCTGCACTGTGTTAGAAAGGGACTCTGAAATAAATGACATGTATGCTGGGTAATTTTGATCTGTTAGTACCAGACTCTGTATCATCTGAGTCTTGTTTTATTTGTAGAGACTTAAACGTTAATATCCACATATGCAGAATATAAAAGACATAGAGGTCAGCTACAGTATGTGTTATTCAGCCACCATGCTGTTAGGATTTGGTAGGTATGGACAATTCAGCAGTGACCTGGTTCAGATTCCATCCTGGATCTCATGAAACTGAACTCAGCTGATCTACAGTAGATCAGTCCAAGCAGCCCACCTCAGAGGTGGTCCAGATCAGAATCCAAGTCAAGTCACATCTTTGAGTACAGGCAACACTTCATTGAGCAGGCTCTGATTCTGATCTATAAGGGATCAGATCTCTGAGAGACTGAAGCAGATGATCAAAGCCAGTTCAAGGTTCCCCATAATCTGAACAGGGTCACCCATCCCTAGTTAGACTGAGCACAGATATGTAACCCCCCCCCCCTACAAATGGGGTTCCCAAAAAGTCTTCCTTGAGCTTGCCTAAATGCTCACTGCCAGGCTGGTGTCCTGTGTTTTAGCAGTTTAAATGTCATTGCCAGAGAGCACCTGTATAGCTTCTGTGTACTGTCTCTTTAAGAAGTGCCTGGATTGCAGTCATAATTAATCCGAGAAGAAGCTCTGTTAGAAGATGTTTTTATTTGCTGATTATTTGTTAGAGTAGCAATAGCATTGCAGTTTGTTCTAACCTGCCTTCTTTGCAGCATGGACAGTTCTGTTTGTTTCCATCATCTTGGTCCTGGACTGCAGAATGGGACAATCAGTACATTTGGGACTCTAAAATGAAGCCTGCCTACAGGGGCTGGGTGGGGCCAAAACTTGTAGGAGTTGTAGTTTTAGGCTTTTGGCACCTAAAATAACCTGGAGGGTGAGCCCTTGTTGTGACTGACAGACAGATCAGCCAACCGAACCTTTTAGATCTTGGGGAAAGTCCCACACTGCTTGCAGTTTCAGTTAGATCTGAGTTGGGAAGTGAAGAAGTAACAGCTCAAGATAGTTCGAGCAGCAATCCATAGTGAATTTGTGCAGGAGAACTGTGGAAAAGCCTGAGTTTGGCCTGCATGCCTGCCTGCTGTTCCTGAGAGGGAACTTGTGCTTTTTTCTGACTGAATCCAAATTTGGAGAGCGAATTGGGCCACTAAATTGTGACCAAGCTTTAACCTGAAGAAGACGGAAGATTTGGTGAATGTGATTGGCCTGTCAGGACTTCCAGCTACCTCTGAACTCCAGGATTGTGCAGAGACTCTGTAATTGTGACCTGAGAGCCATTTGCCTTGCACAGTAGAATTTCCTTACATGTGAATGTCCTGTGTGCTTATAGTGGGGTCGCGATTTGGTTCCCCACTGTGTGTCTGAACTGTATTTTGCTTGCTGGAGGCTGTATCCAGCTCCACGGACTGAATCTGTATCGATTTCCATTTGCCTGTGCCCTGCTACACAGGACCAGCCAGAATATTTGCTATGCAGAGAAAGACATCGATGAGAGACTGGCCTGGGGATCAGCCCCCTGCTCAACACCTTGAACAGGAATGACGCCTCGATGATTCGTGCGGGACCTGCTTCTCCGGGGCACTCCAGCTCAACAGCCTGAAGTCTCAATTTCATCCTGCCTGTGTCCAGTTTTGGGTATCGTAAGTAAACATCAGGGTAGCTCCCTGCATCAACAGCTAAATCTAAAAGTGTTGTCATCTGATTGTCTTGTTGCCTTTTCTTTCACAAACTGAGCCCTCTGGCTCCAGATTACAAATAGTGTGTGTTGTGCATGTTGCTTTCTTCCATCACAGGACCCCAACCAGCTGCAATGTTCCTGGCTAGCCCATCATTTTTCTACCTGGGTACCCAGAGTGTGTGACTGTGTAGGGACTCTGAACTGCATGCATAACTGTCTGATTAATATAGCTTTTAAGCAAATCAACCTGATTACGCCCTTTCCTCTTTCAAGTCCCCTGAATAAATCAGATTTAACTTTGTTTGCATTTAACCTGACTGTGGTTCCAGTTTGTGCCAAGAGTATTATACTGTTGTTATTTGTTGTGCTTAACCTTGTTTTACAGCTGGTCCCCAGGGTCAAGCTAGAGGAACCAGCCCTGGTGGTAGTGCAAACAGTGTGGGTAATTGCCTGGTGAATAAGGGTCATTGTGAAAGTGATTATTGTGTACTGTTCAGGACACTAGAAGGAGGGGGGGGGTTACAGTGTCCCAGAGGGCTGTACCCAGGTAAGCTTGACCACTACCAATCCTGACCTCAGGGTGGAGGCACCCATATCAGAACCTAGGCCTCTTAACCTACAACTAGCCAAGCAGGCAGTGGTAGTAGCCCTTGGGATAGTGCCACCTAGGGGTTACATATATAATTAGGGGAGCCTTACCATTCAGACCCTACCATCTTTATATTTATGCTGGTAAGAAAAAACTGTCTTTTGGAGAGTACATTGAGGATTATGAACTTCATTGCAGGGAAAGTTTCTTTTCAATGTTGATTTACCTGACTCCATGGGCAGGGCTTTCAAAATGTGGTGCAGGCTTGCATCCAGCCCTGTGCCATGACACTTTGTTTTTTGTGGTGCTCCAAGCCCTTCACTGCAACTGCACCCGATTTTACAGTCTTGGATGCAGTTGTGACAGTGTTCATGAACTGCAGCAGCCTGCGCCAAATATTTGGTGCAAGCTCCATAAAACAGGCCTACAACTTTGCCGCAAGTTAGTCCAGAAAAAGTTGGTCTAAGTTGCGGCAATTTCCACACGGGATAGACAATCCCATTAGATCACCATAAGCCCCATTAACCGTATCACTCACTGATGCACCGGGGCTTGCAGCGATCTAGGACAATTGAAAGGGTATAGAACTACAACTGTAAAAGTATAAGTGAGATACAATGCAATGCTGCAATCCTGTAACATGTATATCACACCACTAGTTATTAAACTGGGTAAATAAATCATGTTAGTTTCAGAGCAGAAGTTTATTTTCACTATTTTAACTTAGAGCACATTGTTGATTTTACTTAGAACATGTTAGATCCTGCCCACATTAACATGTATTTTAAAAAACATTTTAATTTCCATGCTTGAGAACAGTTGTAGCATTACACTTTAAGGACGGTGGGATTCTATCATATTATTAGACACATAGGAGAAATCATGGGCTATTGCCTTTTAGCTCCTTGATCCTTTGTGAATCTTTGTGAACTGAGCTCTGACACCATGCATTCTTGCTCAAGTTCCCAGGCATGATTGTGGCAGTACTGAAAAATATTACAGGTGTCGCAATGCATGCCGGGATACTCGCCAACCAGGCGCAGCAACAGATTTGGCTGAAAAATACATCATTTTGTTTAGGAGCTAATTGCAAGCTCAAGTATGTAAGTAAATCCTCTCCTCTTTGCTTTGGCATCATGTAAAAAGCCACAAGCAGTACAACAGAGGTTGTCTTAAACCATGTTACAGCACAGTTTACATCCACAATAATGTTAACATGGTTTATAAAATGGGCAAAGAAAATCTGGAATCCTGATTGGCTGGAAGCCATTTCCAGCTGTGTCCTCTATCAGGACATGTCCTAACAACAGGTACTACTTGTGCCAACCAAGACACAGCACATAGGGAAATCAATGCATGCCACCGCTCTCCCGCTGCACCTCCTCAGCTAGCATCCGACGGAAAAGTTGCAGTGGGACAGCAGTGGTGGCAGCAGCAGAGGAACAAGAAAAAAACAGTGTATGCAAGGTTCCCCATTGCAGAAACCACAAACGTTTCATCATCTGAAAAGCTTACTTTTAGTGATTGCCCATTCGTTCCATTTCTCCCGCTATTGAATAGTCTACCCAATATGCATGGACTGTTTCTTTGATCTGTGGATTCCCCAGCATTCTTGCTATCCTTTAAACAGGCAAGTGCCTAGCAGAAAATTTAGCACATTACTGCCAGCAAAGAAAAAACCCTTAAAGGCTTTACTTTTTTTTTTATACCAGTGACAGTTACGGTTTAAAAACCACAACGCAGGAAATCAGTCTGTAAGCCGGCTGCTGAGGGACACGTTCGCTTCCAATCCAGCCAGCTGCTTAGAGGAAATAAAAACAATCCAAGATGGGAATTCAGCTTGAAAAATACATAAATGGAAAGGACACACACGCACACACACACACACACACACACACACACACACACGAGGAGTCTGTATCAGTTGCAGGGGGTGCATAAGAAACTGTACAAAATGAGTCTATATGGTGGCAACTGAGAGAGACACTTGCTCCCAGTCAAGCCCACTGCTTGACATAAATGAAGCTGATTAAAGATTAAAATTCAGATTAAATAAATTAAAGGGACACACAGAAAAGAATTTGTGTATCTTGGGGGGTAGGGAAAGAAACATCACCCATAACTACAACAGATTATTCCTATACAATGACAAGAACTACTTTTTGATTTCTGTAGTCATATGACCATATTTATTTTACAGTTTTTATGTACACTTGTTATGTACATTTTTTAATTAACTAATTTACTGGCTGCCCATTTTATAAGCGGAATAAGACACTCCAAGGTGTGGTTTATGGCCTGATAAGAGCACTTCCCAGTTGCTAAAGGCAGTCGGCACAGTCGCCTCGTGCCTCATTACGCTCCTAGGGCATGCTCTTATCAGGCCATAAACCACACCTCATTGTGTCTTATTCCTTACTTAAGGCAACTGTGTTGGTCTGAAACCATGCTACAACCATGCTCCAATCAGGGTTTTAGCAGGGTTACTAAACATGGTTTGTAGCATGGTTTTACCGTGCTACAGTGTGGACACAAGACTTTTAAACCATTTTAACAGAGTTAAAATGGTGTAAAACTCAGTAAAAAGTGTTGGTGTGGACAGGGCCTTATTGCTTTCCTATAAAATATGTTAGTGTCACTTAGAACATGATTCCACTTTTAGAAACTGGAAATATTACACAGAGAACAATGGGCAGGGTATAGAGTTTAGAAATGAAAGAAAGGCAGTTTTAAGCTAAATTGAGGTAAAATAACATTAAAAATGAGGTTGCATGGTATATATACTGTTAACTGAGCTGCAGTGAAATAACACATTCATCTCTACACGAGTCGTAAGACTATTATAACTACATTGTAGTTTTACAGCTTATGATCTATGGGTCTTATCACTCACTAGTGGAGATAAACGTGTTATTCCACTGCATCTCTATATGTACTGTATTTCCTCTGCAGCACAGGAAGCTGATAAAGAAACTGAGCAACCTAGGCATGGAATCTAAAGTGGTAACTTGGTTAGAAACTGTTAACAGATAAGAGACAGAGGGTGGCAGTACACAGCGCTCACTCTGATGATGGCAGAGTGACCAGTAGGGTGCCATCAGGCTCAGTACTGTGACTAATCCTCTTCAACGTCTTCATAAATGACACTGCAGAAGAACTGGATGTGGTTGTATGCCTTTTAGCAAATGATACAAAAATCTGCAATTGGGCAACTCAAAGAGTGGCCAAGAGCATGGCAGTTGGGGTTCAGTGTCAAAAAGAGCTAAATCATGCCCCAAGGGCATAGGAACTCAGGAGCTGAGTACTGGATTTAGGTGATACTGGCATTCATTAAACAGAACATGGACCATAGGGTTATCATATTTGATGACCTCAAGGTGGTAAGGCAGTGTGACAAAGCAGTGGGTGGGGCTAGAGGGATACCGGAGTGCACAGGAAGGGGTATCTCCAACAGGAGGAAGGAGGTGGTGTTGTCACTGTATCGCTCACTTGTGAGATCCTACCTGGAGTACTGTGTACAGTTTGGGAGGCTGCATCTCAGAAAGAACATAGATGGGGTGGAGGCAGCCCAGAGGAGGGGAACAAAAATGGTGCAGAGGTTGCACAAGAAGCCCTATTAGGAGCAGCTGAGGAATCTCAACATGTACACCATGGAAGAGATGAGTGTGATACATGACATGATTGAGTCCTACAAATACTTCACAGGGGTGAACAGGGTGTAGGAGGGGAGTCTTTTTTCAAATGTGATGGAGCACCAGGACCAAGACACATGGACTGTAGTTGGAGGGGAGGGAGTTTAAGGCAGATGTGAGAAAATACTTCTTCACCAAAAGGGTGGTAGATGCTTGGAACAGACAGCCAGCGGATGTGATGGAGTTGAGAACAGTGGGAGGTTTCAAGCATGTGTGGGACAGACATAGGCTGTATTACAACATAGGCATGAAGGAGAGAGAGTTGCAAGAGACCAATTAGGGTCTGCAGAGATAAAATAGGCAGGGATCATCTATATGAAATAAAGGTACAACATTGAAAACAATGAAACTACATACATTGAACCTCCAAAAGTAAATAAAAAACACACAAAGCAATGAGAGAAAGGCAATGAGTTGGTAAATGTGGTCCTTGATGGTCTATTCCTATTCCTGTCAGTTTGTAAAACTTCTTGTTTTCTAAAGCCTCTTGAACGTACTCTTAGCATGGCAAATTAAACTCTTAATTGCATTCTGAAACTGCATGTAAAGGAAATCATCTTGTCTGTAAAGAATATTGGTCTTTCAGTTGTGAAGAGGGTAAAACCCCTCATTTGTAAAGATTTAGGATAGCAATTGGACCCTCTCACCAGTCATCCAAGTGGGTTTGCCCCTGGTTTACTCTTAACGGTGAACTGTAAGCATTCCACAATTCCTATTCTCTGTAGTAGTCTATACACAATCTTAATAAGTGTGAGTTGCCTCAAACCTTTTCAGCACTCTAATAGGGGTATTCTCCTGAGCTTTAGCACCAAAGAATTGCATAGTGGGAGGTCACGCTTTAATCCCCACTCCATACAAATACTTAAGTCCTCCTCAGCAGTTGCCCAATCTGTTGTATATTTTATTTATTTAATTTATTTGTTTAAAAAATGCTACCACCAGGAATAAGCCACCGTTGAAGTTTCACCAAGTTTCCATGCAGTTTGTTTTGGGGCAACAAGCAAGGGTCATTCATTCAGTTCATGTTCAAACACCTCACAATAGTTAATTTAATATTTCACAATGTGCTATGTAAAGATAATTTAATGCACATTAATTTAAGATTACTATGATTCCTAAATTTATCCTATGCCCAAACAGGAGTTGAACACCCTAGTTCAGTAAAAAAGGCGCATGAGGTACTCAAAACAGGAGTGCATATTGCAGTGAAAATTTTGAACTATACATTTTTATTCTATTTTAAATTGCCCCTTATCTCCAGACTTGTATTATACCCTCTTTTCCCCCATTTTGAATCTGCTTTGCCATTCTTTTTTACAATTAAAATAATAAAAGAAGCAGTCCTTGCAATAAATCTCAGATCAGGTTTTCATCAGTATTTGTGGTTGTTTTTGAATACCCATTGTTTAAGATCACTTTACATGTGACTATAATGAACTAGCATGCAACAGACACTGCTCGGTGCCCTTATGGGACAACAGGTGTACAGAAAGGGCTGAGAATAATGATGAAAACCTGAATGGAGTCATATTAAAAGGAACGCTCCTTTTACTATTTCAAATGTGAAAAAAGTGCTAAAGCAGACACAAAACTGGGAAAATAGATATTATACAAGCCAGGAGATAAGGGGTAATCTAAAATAGAGCAACCAAGCATTTGTCAATGCCAAATGTTGTCTTGCTGGCATTGGCATTGGTAGTACAGAAGTTAGCGAGATGCATAATAGGAATGTCAGTGAAGCAGTGAAGTAACGCCAACCTCACCCCTACCCTACAGAGACTGACAGGCATTGGGGATGTGCCTTTTGGTCATCAGCCAGAACTTTCACAACATTTCACCTCACCCTACCCTGCAGACACTGACAGGTGTTGCAGTGTGCCTTGGGGTCACCCCCATTCCATAAGGAAATATGCTGAGATGGGTGCAGTATAGGAAAATGGGGTGAACTTTGGGGCTGAAGACTCCAAGGCATACCTCAATGCCTGTAACTGGCTACAGGGTGGGGGTGGAATGGCATGACCATTACAGCCGATGATCCCAAGTCACACCCCCAATACCTGTCACTCTCTACAGGGTGGAGTGTTATGGTTGGAAACCCTAATACCCCAGGCATTTGCTGGCCTTTTCACTCCAAATTTTCAACGTGGGCTTTTTGTGACCCCACCTCATAAACAGTGGCACTGTCAGTTCGTAACGAAATGACAGTTACATGTTCATGAGGTATGGGTCCCAAGAACCCCATGTCAAAATTTTGGAGCCAATATTCCCAAAAATAGCTAAGATATCCACCTAAGTTGAAACCCCTCCCCCCATTGATGCCATTATAAAGCTTACTGTGTATTTCCTCAGTTTGCGGTCAGCTTTTGAAGAGTGCAGCTATGTTCCCGCTCCACCAAAGATCACAGCACTGGATCTCTAGAGGTAAGTGTGGGGTGCAGGGTGTGTGTGTGGGGAGGTGGGGTGCACAGAGGGTGGGTGCAGATTGGGGAGGGGGCAGCGGGAAGACGAAGGACTGTTTTCTTTTTTACAGGGACAAAAAAAATGGACGTCGGGAAGGTTTTCTTTATTTACAGGTTTTAAAAAAATACTTTGGGGCACACTGGGGTGGGCTCCCAGTGTGCCACATGAGCTTGGGGTGGGGAGAGACCGATGCTAATGGGGATTGGGCACCCCATCAGCAAATACAGCGGGGGGGACATGATGCCAACGGGGATTAGGCACCCCTGTAGGCAAACAAAGTGGGGGGACATGATGCCGATGGAGATTGGGAACCCCATCAGCAAAAAACTAAACTGGGGGGGACATTATGTGAATGAGGTTGGGTACCCCATCGGCAAACAAATTAAGCATTGGGGGATACATGATGCCGACGGGGATTGGACACCCCGACGGCAAACAAATTTAACTGGGGGGGCATGCTGACATGGGGATTGGGCACCCTCGGAGTCAGTTTTCTGGGGATTGTGTGGTGGATGGCAGGAGCCACCATATTTATTGAAATGTTTCACCAGGAAAAGCATGTAATGGAGTCTTGTCATCTGATGCTCCAATGAAGAAACTGCACCTCATTGGAGCGGCAGATTTCTTTCAACTCCGTGGCTCTCTGTGAAACTACTGCCATCGGCAGCTTTCTCGCTAATTGGTGGCTGAGAGATGCACTCACTAAAGCATTCCCTGCATTGTCGACAACACTGACACACCTCTGAAATCTGCTACTGCCACAATTTGTTGCTTGTGCACGTGCAAGCCAACATAAAAAGTATAGGTCAAAATTTTCACTGCTATTAAGCACTGCTGCTTTAGTATGACCATGAATTGATTGATATTTAAATATTCTTAAGAATGTCTGGGAGACAGTTCCATTCATTTGGTCCTGCACAGCAAAATTATCTTTTTCCCCAGCTTGGCAGGGTAAGAAAACATTGTCATGGAAATTTACCTTGTGAAATGATGATACCACACTCCATTTTTGGGTGCTCAATTGGCCAAGGTTTTATTACATATTCAAACAACCCCATTTTACATCACCAAAATTCTTTTATTTACAACTAACTACTTACATACATTACATCAATACAAACTCTATTATTACCCTCTGTTCTATATCACCCTACTATTCCCCTTTTCCTTCAGTGGCTCAGGTGTGCACCCAATACCCCTCTTGCATCTGTTGTTCTTCCTTCTCCTTTCCGGAGGTTGGATGTCCCAACTGACCCCCAGTTCTGTACCCCCTGGGTGATAACCCCAAGAGGTGCTCAGTCCGGCTGGATTTTAACCCAGCCCCTGCCTTGCCTCCCCCCCATAACTTTGTGCCCCCAATCCTTCTGTTCACCCCCTCACCCCTTTTTCTCATTCTTCCATCATTCCTTCCTTTATGATGTCCTCTGTTGGTAACCTAGTGATTGTCGTGATCCTTTTCCCGTTGCCATCGTTCAGCAACCTTACCCCATAGCACCTCTGTCTGATAGCACACATGTCGCTCTCTTCTGACAACCCCCTCAATTTTTATATTTCTTTTACCTGGAACCCCTCCTCTGTCTTATCCCAAGGGAGGGGTTCCATGTGAGAACAGCGAGTGCAGAAATGCGACCTTAACAACAGTGAGTACAGGTGAGCGAGACTTGACATAGTGCCCATACAGCACTGCAGGCATCAAAACAGCAAGTATGCTGTTGCAGGGAAATCCCAATACCCACCCGAACAAGCTAAGGGCTACAACCCTGAAGCAGCAGCAGGGAAAACATGTACCCTAGGCAAACACCCCCCTCCCAACAGGCACAGGGACGCACCCATAGGCAAAGCACCCCCACAGAGATAAATGGTTGAATGACGAAAGTCATGCTGCTGACCAGACAAATAGTATGAACTGGACACAGTGCCAGACATAAGGGAGGAATGCAATAAAGCAATAAAAAAAATACACAGAATGACAGGGGTGACAGCCTAGACATGGGGAATGGACTGAGGCAGGGCAAAGGCACAACAAAGATCTGAACATAGTCACGGCCTGAATGATGGCAGGAAACACATGAAGCTTTGCACCCCTAATCCTTCTGTTCACCCCCTTCCCCCCATTATTCTCATCCTTCCACTAGCCCATCTCCAGCCCTAGCAACAGATGATGGAATCCTCCCCAACCTGTGTTCCTGGCTGTCCAAACCTTCGATGGCCTCTTCTATCCTGAGTAGAAACATCTAATTTCCTACATCTGAAAGGTGAACCCCATCCTTTCTGTAGTCCCCTGTGTAATCTTATATTCAATACCATGCGTTATGTACATTCCTCCAGTTTCTATCATAAAAGCAGCCATACGTCTGTTTAGCCTTTTTCTTGCTTTCTCCAGGGTTTTGACATCCCTCGCTTCCCTCCACACTCTTCTCAGCAACATGGCTGACCAAGCAAGGACTGCGTCTGGCCACCATGCTCTCATTATTTCTATGCCCCTTTTTATCTTGTGAAAAAGTTTCACCCAGGGCCAGTATCCCAAGTCATTTCCCCCAGCGTGTAGAACCACCAGATCTGGTTTTGGCCATCTCACTTTTAATTCTTCAACTAGTGGTAGCATCTTCACCCATTTCATCCCCTGAATCCCCTTCCAGTAAACTCTTATTGTCTTGAGTTCCCACTGAAGCTGTCTCCGACTGGGCATTGCTGCAGCTCTCCACTCTGCTCAACAGATAAAGGAACGCACCAGGATCCACACAATCCTTCTGTTCGTGGCAACTGGGGGAAAAAAACTACAGTTAATCTCTTACTTTCTGATATATCTTTTGTAGCAGCTTGATTGCCATCTCCCCACCTCTTTTAATTCTTCAGCTGACCTCCCGACTGCTGCCAGCTCGGGAGTTGCCCCAATCCTGAAGGAATGGGAAGAGAAATTGCCCGCATCCCCCCCCCAGAAAAAACATCCCCTTTTTTAAGATGGAAGTCACCTGTTAACTAGTTACCAGGGAGCCATCCCCATGCAAGAACTGCCTGCTCCCCCCGGGGGGGGCGAACCCCCCCCTGTATTGCTGTAATGCCTTTAGTGTGCAGGGGCCTGAGTCCTCCCTTCTTCTCAAGTAAATTGTATCCCCCCAGCTGATCTGGTCTGTTTTGGATCTCTGAATGTAGATTGGGATGACCCTTTCTCCCCATAGCACGTCTCCCAATAGCATGCAGCACTCCCCTTCTGACCTGCCTTTTGCCACCACTTCACTGACCCTAAATGCCCCTGTTTGCATGACTAGGAACATCGCTGCAAACAAGACAGCCTCATACGATGTGTGGCATATATGTTTCAAACTACCAACTAATCTTCCCAGCAGCTCCCCAGCTACCAGTCTCCTGGTGTCTACTGTACTACCCTGAAGCCTCTGCCACCCCTGGGACATTCTCTTCACTATTGTAGACTTGCTGGGTTTCCCCAACCCTTGGAGTTTGCACACCAGGCCTATGCCTGCCAAATTGAGCCCCATGGTGGAGTGTGTCATGTCCTCATCCCATTTCTTGACCATGAACCTCATAATCTGTCCTTCCATTACTGGCCCACTTTCCTCCATCCCGGCCTGCCTCCAGAAATCCTAGAATGTCCTCCATGCACCCTCATTTGATCTCAGCGTGCTTGGCACCCATGAGTTCCAGAACAGCAGCTGGACTATTTCCATCCAATTTCCCACAGTGCTTGTGGGACCTGGTCCTCTTGACAGCCACCCTAGGCACCAATGACCTGAACCTGTCCAACTAAAGATGGGAAAGGCTCAGCTACCTTGTTGCTTACGCCCTCTATGTGACATGCTTTAAATTACATATTTAACCTTCAACCTTCTAGTACCAGCTGTCTCACCACCCTCGTGACTATCTCTGTAGATCCCGCTTGCTTGTTTAGCACCTCTACCACTGCCTGGTTGTCGCACCAAAAAATCACCCTTTGGTTCCTTAGTCTCTCTTCCCAGCTGACCACTGCTACTCATATTGGAAATATTTAAAGAAATGTTATGTCCCTCAGAAGATCCCTGACCTTGAATTCTTCTGGCCATTTTTCAGATATCCATTTCCCCCTCAAGTATGCCCCCATGCCCAGGGATTCCACGGCATCTGTGTATAATTTAAGGTCTGTGTTGAACAACTAGTCCTCTTGTCAAAATGTCACCCCATTATAGTGGCACAGGAAGTGTTCGCACTCCTGCAGATCCTGCCGTCCATCCAGTGATGAAGGAGCTTGCTTCTGCCATGGCTCTCACCAACCAGCGGGTAAATGCCCTACCTGGAGCTATTGCCCGGCAGGTGAAGTTCAGGTGACCTAAGACCTGTTGGACCACAGCTACTTGTACTCTCCATTTCCATCTCACCTGAATAATTAGCTCCCTCAATCGGTCCACTTTATTGCTGGGTAGCTGGAAAACTCCCTACTCTGCATCTACCGCTATCCCCAAATATTCCACCTTGTGTGCTGGACCCTCCATCTTGTCTGCTGCTAGTGGCATCCCCAACCTCTTCCACATAGCCTGGAAGTCCCACAACATCTTTGCTGCCCCAATCTAACTTGCCCCACTAGCAGGAAATCATCCAAATAATGTACCACTGCTCTGTGTCCATATTTATCCCCAAATACCCATTGTAACCAAGTGTTGAATGTCTCAAATGCTGTACATGCTGCTGAACACCCACTGGCATCACTTTGTCAAAGTAGTACCCCCCGAACTTAAAACCCAGTAAGTCCCATTCTTTGGGAATAACCAACAGTAGCTGGAACACTGCCTCGATATCTCTCTTGGCAAGCCATGCCCTCCCTATTGCCTTTATCAAGCCCACTGCCCTGGTCCAATGTGGTGTATGACACCATCCATTGTTCATTTCGGACTGTATCATTCACTGACTTCCCTTGGGGTAAGACAGGTGGTGAATCAACCTGTATTCCCCTGGCTTTTTTTGGAGACTAATTATAGTGGGGAGACCCAGAGCTCCTGGAACGGAGGAACTGCGAAGGTTCCTTATACCCTACCTGCATTGGCCTCCTTTTCTATCTTCCCCTGAATGATCCTCTCTTTCCTCTCACTGAGCCCTGTTTTTTTGCTGTCATGGCTCTCCTGACTCCCTCATAATGTAAGTTGAAGCCCTTAGTTAAACCCTCCCTGAATGTTTCCCTGGCTGTCTGGGTATCCTTCCATCCACTGTATGAGAATTGTGGTATGAATGGGGGTCCGGGCCATGGGAAAACCTTCCTGTGCATAGGTTTATGCCCTCCTGCTTCATCTACCCACAATGCCTCTCCCGAAACCCCCTTTTCCTGCAAACCCTCTCCCCCTGCCTCCTTGCCCAGTCCCCATGCCCATACTCCACCGAAGCCCCCCCGGAAGGGCTGACTTCCATGTTGCTGAAACCCCAGTCAGTCCCCCATAGACCAGCATCTGAGCGTTATGTGAAACCCACCACATTTTGAGCAAGCATGTCTAAATTTGCAGTGAGTGCAGCTGCAGGTGGCTTTGTTATAACCGCAGCAAGTCTTGACCAGAATGTCCCCATACCACCTCACCCCTTTGAACTCACTCCTGCTGTGGCCCAACATTGTCCTGAGCCACAGATTAGCATGTGGTATCCATCACACATCCCCATGTGTAGTCATCCACTGACAACATTTTTCATTGACAACATTCACCCACCCCCCCATTTATTTTGTATGCATCCATTATGATGACTGAATATGTTAACAGTGTATGGCTAGCTCCAGCTGCTTCTGCAGAAGTATTATGCTAAAATGAGTAAAGCCCACCATCCAAGTACCAAACATTTTCCCCTTATAGGTGGGATCCTCAGTGGTTTTTCCCACTAAAGCCAGTGCCACAGCCATCTTGGATTTTCCCACCATCTCCCTCAGTTCATGTTTTTTAGCCTCATCCTTATCAGCAAGGGCAAACATGTCCACATATTCCTTCTTCCATATTTTTTTCTTAAATGGAGTGTGGTAAAGGATCCCTAGAGTTTTATCTGGAATGCCCCCACCCCCCACACTTTTCCCACCCTCTGCCCCTCCCTCTTGCCCCTTCCCGATGTCTTGCCCTCTTTCCATGCTTGCAGTACTTCTTCTACTTCCTCCCAATCTTTTTTCCCCATGCTACCCACCAGGTAGTCCTTGAGATGTCCATCGACTGACAGGTATGCCAATGTGCCCTTAACGTTGGGCTGCTGTGTATCTCCCCCTTTGGAGAATTTGCCCTTTTTCCCCATTTTCCAGTCTTCTCTTTGTCACCTGCCATGACTTTCCTCTTCTCTGCCACCTTCTCCTTGTCCATTGCCCTCCTCGCTTCCTCCAGCAATGCCTGCACTTGGCCCATGAGGTCTGCTGCTTGTTGTGCCAGCTTCTCACCACTGTCTCTGGCCTTCTTGGGTGTCTTCTTAGATGCCATTCTATAACTCAAAAATGTTATTGCCATTAACTTCTGTCCTTGCCTTTGTAGCTTCCTTTATCTTCCTCAAGCTCTTGTCCCCCCACCCTCTTCCCAACCCATCCTATAAATGTGGTTACCAAGGTTAGAGTTTCTATTTTTGGTGATTGAATTCCAACGTACTGCCTCCTGAGCTGTCCTATAACCCCACCCCCACCAGGAACCCAGTACTGTATCGCCCCAGAGTTGGTTTCTGGAGTGCTGTAATCTCTTTTTTATACCTTCTGGGATGTTGCAACCCTCCTGGGTTCCAAATTTGTTAGTCTATCTCTTTTGTGACCTTTCAGTATCCTGTTAGGTAGAGATGTTGCAAAATAAAATGTTGCCAGTGAAATTGCTGTGAAATCAGCAATTTCACCATGCAAAATATTTCATGAAATTTTGCCATTCTGCAAAATATTTTGTGAAGTGCAAACTTGAAAAATTTCACCACGAAATGCAAAATATCTGCCATAAATGGTGAAATTGCACCCGCTAGCAGCGATTTTCTCCACTCTGCAGGTGAAATTTCACCATTTTGGGGTTAAATTTCAGAATTTTGTGATAAATTTCACATTTTTCACCCCACAAAATATTTCAGAAGAATGCAAAAATTTTGTGAAATATTTCATGTAATGAAATTTCTTCATTTCGTAAAACACTACTCTTAGGTGCCATTCTGTAACTCAAAAATGTTATAGCCATTAACTTCTGTCCTTGCCTTTGTAGCTTCTTTTATCTTCCCCTTCCTGTCTCCCCTCATCCCTGCTCCCAACCCATCCTATAAATGTGGTTGCCAAGGTTAGTGTTCCTATTTCGTGTTTGAATTCCAGTGTCCTGCCTCCAGAGTTGTCCTATAAAGCCCCACTGGGAGCCCAGTACTGTATCTCCCCAGAGTTGGTTTCCAGAATGCTGTAATCTCTCTTTTTCATACCTTCTGGGATGTTGTGGCCCTCCTGAGCTCTGAAGTTGTTAGCCTATCTCTTTTGTGACCTTTCAGTATTCTTGCATCCTATTGACCTGTAGTATTTCCAATGGGGGGCCGTGTTCCCTATCCCACTCCCTGCTACTTGGGACTGTGCCATGCCTACCCTTCCCTAATCTCTGTTTTTTATTTTATTTTATTATTTATCCTTCCCTCCCTTCCACCTTCATGACCATCACATTAATGGCTTGCTCTTATGTGCCTTAACTGCATGCCCCTGCCTCTTGAAAGGTGACCGGGTTGCTAGACTCTTACTCCAGTCTCTATAGCTAGTAGAATGCTACTAGTAAAATAGAATAACCTATATTTTAAACTGCCAGTGATATGCAAGAGTCATCCTATGGTCACTCATTTTCTTTTTTTCTTTTTTTAAGACACCCTGTAATAGTTAATTCCCTTGCATTTTATAGTATGTTTGACAGACAAGCAGATAGGTAAATAGTTGATTCCTCATCTCTAATTGTGATGTAATACATGTTAATACATACAAATGTCCTTAAACATCTTCAATATACTGCAAGCCTCTGGACTGTTACAGTATGTGCCAGTGGCCTGTCCCTTCCAATTGGAAGTACCTTCTCGGCTGTGCTTGATCTCTTTTAAAGTGTATCCAAATTATGTTTTTTGTTGTTGTTGTTGTTGTTGCTGTTGTGTGTTCCCTTCTTCCTAAAGAGGAGTGCCACCCAGCCTATGGATCTGGTTTCTCCCTTCCCCCCAGGCCGCTATCTTAGGTCTCTCGATACTGTACTTGACTTTCTGAAACAACTTCTTAACATATCCATAGAAAATGAGAATGATATATTAGTTACTAGACAAGGTTCTGACCCAGATTGTGATCCAGTCTATATTAAAATAGGTTTTTTGAGTCTCTACAAAAAAAAATCTTAGACAATGTAGGCCTCCTGGATGCACTTGGATTACATATAATTCCACTACAATCCAATCATAATTCCTTACCTGTAACTGTCCATGGAATTGGGGTTTGTCAAACGCATTGTGTAAAAAGTCATCAGAAAGGAAACAATAGCTCATCAATCTGCAATGTTACAATCTCTAATAAATAGGACATTTTGGCCATAAAGGAGGAATAACAGATCGACTCACATTCACTAGATCAACCAGACAATAATTCTAAGAGTCTTATTTTTGCCTCTTGGAATGTTGCGGAACTAATGAATAAATTTCCAGGTAGGGATCAGTTAGATTTCATTAACAAATTCACTATAACATGTCTTCAAGAAACCTGGCATGTTAAAGATTTTGACACAACGCTCAATGGTTATAGTACTTTCCATGCACCAGGGGTGACAGCCAAAAAAGTGGGGAGACCAGCTGGGAGGTTACTTACATGGGTTAAAATTGATAAAGATACTAAAGTGGATTTGGTATTCATAAATAATAATTTCCAAGCTTTTTGGATTCAATGTATAAAAAGGCCATTATGGCTTATCAGTGCATGTATATACCACCAATTAACTCCAAGTTTTATCACTCAGGAATATGGTAACAATTTGAGAAGATAATTCACAAAAGTTGCACTATTATTTCATGTGAAAATACTTTGCTATGTGAGCGTTTTAATGCTAGACTAGGTGATTTTAATGGTTATGCTGACAATGACTTCATAACTGGTGTCATACAGAAGCCTATAAACTCCCAAGACACACAATGGACCCAAGAGTTGATACAACTGGCTCCAGAGTAATTCAATTACTTTCAGTACACTACTTAGCATCCATTAATGGTAGACTACAGGGTGATAAGCAGGGAAATTATACTCACAATTCTTCAGCAGGGCCATCTGTAATAGATGGACTATATATTCTGGAATGGAGATATGACCCTGTGGGAACTCTGTGGAGTTTATACAGAAAGCAGAAAGTGATCATTTTCCTCTGATCTTGAAATCAACTGCTCTAAACAAGACCCCTGCTAGTACCCTACCTCTTCCATGTCTTGAGATATGGAACCATAACAAAATTAAATGGCATAACTCATCTGAAGGCCCGATTAGAGACATAATACAGAAAATCATTGTCTTTTTCTGTTTATCATTCTGATTTCCTAGAATTAAATAACTGTATACAAACCTGCTTTGAGCAAATTAAATTGCTTTTAACATTTCCATGCACCCAACGAAAGAGCACTACTATTAATCACACTTGGTTTGACTCAAATTGTCGTAAGGCAAAAAAAAGAGCTAAATCATATTATAAAGGAAGTTAAACATCTGAAACACCACAGTGAATACAGAATATTATATAAAGCTAGAGACAAATATAAGCAGTTTTTAACAAACAAACAAAAAGAGTTTCAACAAACATAACATGCTCAACATCATTAATAAAAATGATCACCAATCCTACTGGCTTTTAGTAGCCAAGGGGACAAATAATTAAAAATTTGAAATTGATTCACATACTGTATCCCTCTTGACACCTGGACTGCCTATTATTCAAAAAAATTCTTTCTGCCAGAATTAACGTTACCTTGAGTCTCATTAACCATAGATATGGCACTTTTTATGCCATTCACAAGAACTGAAGTCTATTTTATAATTGCATCTTTAAAATGTAAAAAGGATCCTGGACCAGACTTATTACCAGCTGAAGTCTTTTTAATCTCTCCATTACAATGGGCTACTTTACTTGCAATATACTTTAATCATTGTTGTAGTAGGCTTGAATTTCCCTGTTCATGGAATACTGCATTGATAATTTCAATATATTTTATTTATTTATTTGGGATTCGAAAACACCTTTGAGTCATAGACTCATTTACAAAGGATCCACGTTACAGAGATAAGAATGCAGACTGACAGTACTAACAATAGATCAGTGAGTAAAATGCTCAAGTAAATATACAGCGAGCAGAAGGCAAACATTCAGTTACAATGAGCAGTAGAAAGAACTCAAATACTAGGAGTTGCTTAGTGATGGTCATTACATGATAGGTATTACAGTTTGGAAACAAATTCTGACAATAACTGCTTAGGTGCAGAAGCAGGTGGGGGGGGGGGGTAAATTCAGGCCAGGGACCATCGTCAAGGTTATCGTCAGATCATGAGCAATCACAGGCACTTGAGGTCAGGAGATGTTCCCTAAGGTGGGTTTTGAAAAGCCCAAGTCTTGGTTCATTTGCTAAAGGGCCAGGTAGATTATTCATCCACTGAGAAACCCTATAGTTAAAGGATCTTTGGAATAGGGAGGTCCAGGATCCGGGAACTGAGAAGATGGTCTTGTCAGAGCTATGAGTGTGATGCACCTTAGGTTCAGGGTTGACTAAAGGGTATTGTCCGGGGAGAGAACAAGGGCAATTTTTTTAGCCAAGAGGCAGGTGTGGAACCGGATTCTGTTGTCTAGGTTTAGCCAGCCGGTATCATTAAAAAGTACATAGGTGTGCGTGAGCCGGTCACATCCCAGGAGGAGGTGGCAGGCTTTATTTAGGGAGTGATGGAGACTATCTAGGGCAGTGGTGTTTGCTGCTCCATATATTAGTAAGTCGTAATCCAACAGTGAGAGAACCGAGGAGGAGACAGCAAGCCTGAAGGTGTCCAGGGTGAGACAGTGTTTGAAGTGATATAACAGTCCCAACCTGAAATTTAAGGACTTGGACAGGTGGCAGATATGAATGTGGAAGTTATGTGCAGGGTCAAAAGTGATGCCCAGGTATTTAAAGGAGCACACTTGCTCAAGGTGGGGTCTGGTTTGCAGTTAGAACTAGAGGGCAATGTTGCTTTCTTGCATTCTGTGGATGGGAGAATAGCATAAATTTGGTTTTAGAATAATTAATAGTGAGTCACTGAGCAGTGAACCAGTTCTCAGCATAGCTGAAAGCAGCCTGAAGGGAGCAGTGAAGTTGAAAGGGGTCAGGGTTGGAGGAGAAGAGGACAGCATCGTCCACGTAAAGTAAAAGATTGCTGGTGCAGGACATGGGTAGAGAGTTGAGGAATAGGCTGAAAAGCAGCAGCCCGAGAATGGAACCCTGGTGAACGTCAGAGGACAGGCAAACTTTTTGATAAGGTGTTCCCTATTTTGACCTGCTGGGACCAGTTCATGAGGTAGTCCATAAACCAGCCCATTGCATCACGGGAGAAGCCCAGGTTGGTCAAGGTGGTTAGCAGGAGGGAGTGGTTTACGGTGTCAAACGCCTTTGTGAGGTCTATATAGACAACACCAGTGATGTGACCCCTATCCAACATAGAGTGTATGTGGGTGGTAAACTCAAGAAGGGCAGTGGTGGTACTGTGCCCTTTGTGGAAGCCATGTTGTTGTTTACAGAGTATATAATATTTGGAGAGGTGATCAGTGAGCTGCTCTGACACAATCTGCTCTAAGGCCTTGGATAGGGGTAGGAGTATGGAGATGGGGCTGTAACTATTTGTATTGGATCGATCCCCATTTTTAAAGATGGGGGTAATGGCAGCAGATTTCCACCTGGAGGGAAATTTACCTAGACACAGGGAGTGGTTTAAAATGTGAGTTAGCTGGTTTAGGACCTCCCAGAGGGTGAGTCGAAGGAGCTTCGCATCAAGGGAGCCACTGCTGAAGGAGGAGTGGTTCAGAGCTTTCATGAGATACGGTGCTGCAGAATTGGGTGTAATTTGGTGTAGATAAAAAGGGGGCTTCTGAGGGGGTAGGGACGCAGGAGGAAGGTGGATCGAAGAAATTAGGGAGGAGAACATGGTTGAGGTTTGAGAAGGTATGATTGAAGGCCTCAGCAATTTGGGTAGGGTCAGAGGTCAAAGACCCGTTGACCAGGATCTGAGCGGGAACAGGTTTAGGGTCTTTTCCACAGATTTCCTTAATGTTGTTCCAGAACTTAGACCCTGAGCCAAAGGAGGTAGTTAAGGAGGATTTATAATAGTCTGCTTTTGCCATGCGCATAGCCCAGATGCACTTGTTCTGTGCCCCTCTGTAGTTTTGCCTATCAAGCAAGAGGCCAGACTCATTGGAGAGTTACCCCAATGAATCCCTCACCCACATCAAGGCTAGGAGGCGATTGGAGAGCCATGGCACAGTGTTGCCTCTGACCATTCTTTTGGCGAGGGGGCATATTTGTCACATAGGTTGTTGAAGGCCAGGATGAAGAGGTCAAGTGCTCTGTCAGGGTTGAGGGAGTTCGTAACGAAAGACCAGTCCAGTGTGCCGAGGTGAGCTTTAAGAAGTGTCAGCTTGCCAGGGCCTAGTTTATGCTGCGATATTAATTTTGGAGGAGATCTAGGAGCTTTGCAAGTCCTGGAACAGAGGACAGGGGAGTGGTCACTAAGTACATTTGGGAGGACGGTGACATTAGTGATTTTGTGTTGCAGATTGGTGAAAACAAGGTCTAGCAGTGAGGAGGACCCCGGGACCCAGTGCGCGGGTCCCGATGGCTGGGTGATGTGACCACTTGGGCTAGATCTTGGGCTGTGGCAGCGTCCACGAGTGGAGAGACATCCTTACCTAGCCAATTGATATTGAAATCCCTAAGTATAATCTTTTCTGGATGAGACGGGAGGGTGTCCAGATAGGACAATAATGAGAGGAAGGACACCTTTTGGTCCCTGGGGGGACTGTACACAACAGTGATCAGGAGCGGGGTTTGGGAGCATCCCAAGGTTAGTTTAAGTGTGAGAGCTTGTGGCCCGAGACCCAGTAAGGGTGTTAGGAGCAGCTGCTCATGTAATATAGCCTTGCTGTAAATTGCACATCCACCCCCATGCTTTCCCATCTGGTCAACGCGGTAGAGGTTGTAGTCAGAGAGGGTGATGGATGAGTCAGGGATCCTAGGATTAAGCCAGGTTTCGCAGATGGCTATGACATCGTCTGGTGCTACAGGACTCAACCCTAGAAGGAGTCCCACTTGTTTAAGAGACTGCAGACATTAAGGGAGGCAATACGAAGGCCACGGACATGGGGTTGTTTAGTTGGATGGGTCGCTGGAGGCCCAGAGTTAGGGTATATGTTACCTGACATTAGGAGGAGGAGGAGGAGTATGAATCTACGAATAGCGCACCAAGACCTTTTGTTACTGTAGTGAGCAAGCATTTCTGACCGCATAGTGGTTGAGAAGATAGGAATGGGGAGGTGGAGTATAAGAGGGGTAGCTAGTAGGAGGGGTTGAAATGAGGGAAGGGGGGGGCTGCAGCAGTCATAGGGAGTGGTATGGCCAAAAAATGGAGCCAGGTAAGGCTAGTGTGGTACGCCTAGGGTGGTGCTCATATGTAATGATAGTAGCATAGATGGCTACATGCTTTTGTATATCTGCATGGACTGGGAGGGAGAGAGGGGCATCCCATGCACTAGAAGGAAGCCAGGCTTCCCAGGTTAATGTTGGACCTGAAGCTGGGGAGGGTATTTATAAAGTGTATTGGTTGGGGGGTAGGGTGGTCGGTATTAGAGAGCAGAGCTGGAGAATTAAAGGAAGGATTCTGGTTGAAAAGAGTAGTTCTAGGAGGTGGGATTAAACCAGGAGCAGCCCCTAGTGGTGAATGTGTATAAGTTTCAAATGGAGATGTGGGCTGATTGGTTCTTAGCTCACAGCCTCTCCCTATATAAGGGAGTGCTGACCAAGGGTGGTGGTGGAGGCAGTGGGGAGCCGGTGCTATGCGTCAGCAGGGCCACTAATTCCAATCCTCCATAGAGTGGGCTCCTCGTGGCAAGCAGAACACACATACCTGCCAAAAAGTCTGGGGGGGAGGTGAGGGTGTCCTTTTCTACAGCCCTCATGACCTCCCAGACCCTCTGTGGATCCACTCTGTTGCTGTGGAGAAAGCACAGGGAGGTAAGCTATATATACAGTGGCAGTTGAGCAAGGGGGGGGTGAGGGCAGGACAGAAACGCACACCAGAAGCAAGGTCCCAATTCAAATTAAGCGGAGTACCGTTTTAAAAGCTCCAGCCAGCATAGCGCCTTACATGCTGTAGATTCAATTGTAAAACAGGGGAAACAGAGGCTTCTTGGGGAGGAGCACACTTATTTCAACATTAAGGGGATGCAACAGCAGGGGAAATCTTTACACAACAGTAGGTAATTTACATGAAATCCTAAGATCCTAAATGCAGTTGAAGTGGTCTTTTGCATGGTGACTGCGCCATTTGGCACCACAGGTGCGAAAACACATTTTGGGCAGGGTGTTAAAAATGACAGCTGTACAGTTCATGAGGAGGTGTGAAAAAATGGCAATGTTGAAAATCTGTAGTGAACATCTGGAAAATTGGTGAAGTTCCGAGTGTGCATAGAAACTGGGCAATGCACGCCTGTACCGCAATAATTTTTTGGGAATCTTTTCACCAAATTTGCAACATGGTTTTTTTGGGACCCCACCTCGTTAGCAGTGGTATTGTCATTTTGTTAATTGGTCCCAAAAAGTGGTTCTGTGCAGCAAAGGTGAAATCACCTTTTGGGATCAAGTAACCAAATGACAGTGACAGTGTTCATGAGGTGGAATCCCAAGAACCCCATGTTGAAACTTTGTGGCCAAAATTCCTAAAAATGGCTGAGGTATCTACCTAAGTTGAAACCCCTGCATTGACTCCCATTATACAGCATACCATCATTTCTTCAGTTTGCTGGTCAGCTTTGAAGAGTGTAGACATGTCCCAGTCCACAGAAGATCACTGCTCCTAACCTGTGGAGGTAAGTATGGGGTGCAGGGGGTGTGAGTCTACAGAGGGATTGTGGGGATGGGGGAGGGGCAATGGAGAGACTACGAGGGACCATTTTCTTTTTTACAGGGAAAAAAAAAGACTTCGGGTGCAGTTTTCTTTATTTTACAGGTTACCAAAATTATTTAGGCACACTGGGGTGGGCTCCCAATGTGCCACAATAGTGTGTGTGTGTGTGTGTATGTGTGGATAGGGGCATGCCAACATGGGGACTGGGCACCCCGATGTCAGCACTTGAAATATTCGGGTGAGTGGTGGGGTCATCTGACACTGGGAGTGGGCATTTCACATTTGGAGCTCACAGTATAGCCTAGAGGTTAGAGGAACGAGCCTGATACATCCAGCAGACCAGACCTGAGTTTGATTCTCACAACCTCCACTTGCATGCTGTGTGACTCTGAGCAAACCACTTAACTGCCAAGTGCTCCCAGGTCACCCCTGAAAACAGGCACTTGTGCCTAGTGGGCCTTTACCCGGTTACCAAAGGCTAAAATAAAAAATAAAATTTCAGTGTTGGAAACATAAATAAAAAATTATTTTGGCACACTGGGGTGGACTCCCAGCGTGTCACATTAATGGGGGGAGGGGGAATATATGCTAACACAGGGACTGGGCACCCCGATGTCAGCTTTCCAGGGAGTGTGTGGTGGGCAGCAGGTGCTGCCAATGTGGAAAGCTGCACCATGGCTCATTTGTTTATTTATTGAAATGGTTCACCAGGAAAGGCACTCTGAACAAACAAGGTGCTCGGCGTCAGGAGCCAACAAGAACCATAACTCCAGCCATGCGTATTGCTGTGCATTGTAATGCGCGCATGACCAGAGTCCTGTCAACTGCTGCCAACAGAGAGAAGGAGCTGGTCAATTCATTGGTACCTGAGGAACAAGCCTCATAAAGCATCAACTCCTAACCATCCCTGATTGGAGTGGCACTTTTCTTTCAAATGAAGACTGCTTCTTTCAAACTGCTGTCATAGACAGCTCACCAGTTCATTGGTGCCTGAGGGACAAGCCCCATTAAACATCAGCTGTGTTGGGCAGAAACTCACACACCTCTAAAATGTCATACTGTCCCAAGATGTTTCATGCGTGAGCACGCAGGCAAACATAAAAAGGGGGACAAAGCTGACCCATCCATGTACAGGCCTATCTCATTACTTGACAATTTGGGTAAAACTTTCACTAAATTGGTATTAAACAGACTTACTGAATAACTGGCAATTTTAGGAGGACTGTGGGAATCACAGGCTGGGTTTCATCTGGGGTACTGTACAACAGACAACTGCTTTATTATTAGGCACCTTTTTGAAAAATATGTGACCATATGGAAGCAAAAATTGTATGCTGCTTTTATTGACTTCAGCTCAGCCTTTGATACCATCTCACAAGATTGGTTATGGAGTCTCATGAAGGAAAGGGGTTTCTCACATGAAGTAATTGCCATTATTAGAGAACTATACACAGATACCTGGGCTCTAGTAAGATTGGGAAAAAATGGTCAGTTATCCTCTAACTTTCCAACTAACACTGGTATCAGACAGGATGTGTACTTGCCTCCTTTATTATTTTGTATCTACACTGATAAGTTATTATTGCAACTGGAGCACTCTAAGTCTGACTCCCTCAAAATTACTGGCAGACACTGTGCTGTGCTAGTTTATGCTGATGACTTGCAGTTATTGTCACTAACTCAGTCTGGTTTACAGACTAAATTAAATATTCTGGAATGTTATGCAAATAAATATAATCTAAAGATTAAACGAGCACAAGAGTCAGGTGTTAATATTTTGAACAAATATTGTTAACAGCTAGAGGATTGGTGATAGGCTAAAAACTGCAAAACACTATATTTATTTTGTCTTGCAACTCTCAAGTGATAGCAGATGGACTAAACATGCAAATTCTCTAAAACTAAAGCTCAAACAGATTGCTACTTCACTTAGTATTTTTAATAAAAATTTTGGAGGCAATTCTATTAGACCGCTTATTGCTGCAGTTAAAGCAAAATATATTGCCCAGGCACTTTATAACAGGGAAATCTGGGATTCACATAACATTGATAGTTTAGAGATTCCTCTGAGTAGATTATTAAGATCTAGTATGGGCTTATGTAATTCAATACCGGCTTCTTTGGTTAGGGCTAAACTGGGGCTTTCCAGCTTGAAGGCACATTTTGCTGCCAGGAAAATAAATTATTGGATAAAATTATTACAACATAAACATGACAGGCTGACTTACTTGTGTCTAAGAGAAAAATGCACATCAATCTGTCTGGGCCATTTACAATCAATTGGCTCAATAGAACTTTCAAGATACTTCAGGATACTGGACTTGAATATTTAGAAAGTTATGACACCAGAGGTATTTCAATTAGCTTGAAATATCAAGCATATGTCAAACGTAAGGTGTCTAACTAGTATAGAACATGCAACTTAGAGCTTAATTCAAGACTTCGTATCTCTTCATGGGTACAACAAAATGACAATTCACATTACTTCAGATATTATTTATACATCCTCACTGATCCTAATCAAAGGGTGTTATACACCAAGTATAGGTTCAAATTATTTCCAAGCAATATTCTTGTTGCTAGATACAATAAGAACTCTACTTCACAGGCTACATTTTGTTCTTGCATTTCCATTTTTCCTAAAGACTTATTCCATGTAATGTTTGTATGCCCCTAGTATAATGCACCTAGAAACAAATGGTTGGTTCCTTTTTGTGACTACATCCAGTCCAGCGATCAGAACTTGCTGGTTAAAAATATTTCTTATTACGAACTACGTAACTATAATCAGGGCTGTTGCTGGCTATCTGAAGACTACTGCTGGAATTTGTCTCAGGTTTAATAAAGCTAATTAACTTGGCCAGGTCAGGAGTATGAATTTGAAACTGGTTTGAGTTGGCCATGAACTGGTCTTGATTAGATTTAGTTTGATTCTAGACAGGAATTGATTGTCCCATTGTAGTGAATAGTTATGTGCTATATTCATTTTATCTCTTTTTAACTGCTGCCTACTACATGTTAATTATATTGAGATGCCTATTTATGTATCTATGTGTCCTTAACTCCCTGAACATTCTTCGTGGTGTACTATATATATATATTTCTTTGTTTTATTTTTCATATTGTACTGTATTTTATAAATGTGTATGTTTATTTTTACTTTTGAAAATGTCATATGACTCATCAATTAAACCAAACTGAACTGAACTATTTCTGCTTGCCTGTAGCTCTGCTACACAGTATTTCACTTTTATTTAAAATTTTTAACCAGGTAACATCATCATAAGCCCGTTTTCATGGATGACCTGGACAAATAACAAATCACAAACTACACACATAAAATTTTCACAAACAGCTACATTCAAGAGATCAGAAACATAGACTATATACTTTATAAACAGTCAGTTAATACACTGACACTTGAAGTTCTCAATGAAATACTGTTGCAAATTCTGGTTGAAAGTATAATAAGATGTAAGATGATGTAATATAGATGGAAGTGAGTTCCAGTCTTTTAGCACTTTATAAACAAATTAATGTTTTGCTGAGGATGACTTCTATGAAGGCAACCTTAGGCAAAAGGTAGATACAGAGCAAGTAGCATATTTAGCACTCCTCATGTGAATCAAATTCTTAAAGTATAAGCCTGCATCATGTACTGTGGTAACAGGTCTGAGCCATCCTCCAAAATATCAGAGTGGCTCTGGCATTCAGTATTGGAAAACTCCCAAGTGTCCTTGGTTGTCTCAGGATCATCTCTATCCAAGTCATCTTCTTCTTCGACATTGTCATGATGATGCCTAGTCAAGAAAGGGGAAGGAGGTGCCCATAAGTGGCCAACCTTATGGACTAGAAATTGTAAAGGATAGATTAAGCTAAGAAATAGAAGAACTGTTGCAACAGATGTGAGAAAAGGTCAGTCCTCAAGAGTGGCAGGAGCTCCCTGTCACACCCTCTCATAATTGTCTGCAACACTTTCTGTTTGATATAATCTATGCATCCAGGGACAATAAACACATCATTATATCTGGGATCCAGTAGTGTTGCCATAAAATACAGCTGTTTGATCTAATGCTGTCAAACCTATCCACACAGCCAGCCCAGTGGTGCTGAGGATTGAGGCTCTGGATGCCACACCTCACTGGCAACTTGGGTTCAGGAATGAGCCCCGGTCATCGGAGGTCAGCAGGAACAGGAGAGGATCAGGTATCTGGAGGACTACTCTCCTCTTCTGGGAGTGGAGTGGTAGCACATGCCACACTATCAGTGTCTCCCAGTGGAGACTGGCGGCAGTGCAACTTGTGGCATGCTCTAACAGGGGATGGAGATGTCAGGGGATGTCCTATGCATGGATGCAGGAGGGCATACATCATGTGCAGGGCATCATTGCACATCTGCACCCCCACCCCAGAAAAAAAAGGAAGAAAAAATCCCTGGTTCCTGGGATAGGCGACAGTGGCCTCCAGTACCCCACAGCCACATTCCCATTGCTGGGCTCATCCCACTGGCTCTCCCAATCCCTCTCCTTGCCCTGGGTCTGGTGTACTAAATTCTAGATAGATCACCAGGGCAGACAGTGGCCCCACTGCAGACGGTTCAGAGCTGGGAGGTCCATCGGACTGGAGCGGGTGAAGAGTGTCTGTCCTTGATTTCCCAGAGGGCAAGCACCAAGTGGGTGGATGAGCTGTAGGATGACAGGGGCCTGCCTGAGAGAGTTCCCAGGGTCCAGTGCAGAATGAAAGTTCACATAAAAAAAAAATCCACAAATTGTGTCAGGAGAACCTCTGTCACTTCTTTAATGAATATTGCATTCTGCTGCTGCGATAACTTGAATGAACAAGTCATTTCACCACTTGCTCTTCCACCAGAATCATTGCTGTCAATCTTGCCAGCACCACCACCAGTGCTGCCATGTCTACCACCAGCCTTCCATTGTTGGGTTGTTGTAGAAAATTGTAAATATTGGCATGTGTGGTATCAAGTAGTCTCACCAAGGGAATGACCATACTGTAAGGTGTTGATTCAGTACTAAAATTGTTAGTGAACTAATTCTATAGTCACAGAAGCAGAGCACACCATTGCACTAGTTACACATATTCCCCAGAACCCACATCAATGAATTCAACAGTACAGAACACAAGTTTCTCTTTAATATGTCTCTGCACTGTATTAAAGACAGAGTTCCACATTGCGGACACATTTTCTGTTAAGTAATCCTGAGGAACATTGTGCTTCTGCTGGTAATGACAGAGCTCAATCCATCTGGGCAGCAATGGAAATATGTAGTATCATGTCATATGGTCTCAAGTGTTTCTTTTAACTGTGCATGTTTGTCAAGCACATGACTCATCATGAGATTTTTTGTGAGTGTAAAATAAGGTTCATGGGGGAAATCCCAATTATTCATTGTCTATAGCATGTTACTTTGACTGCCCATCATGAAGCTTCCTACCCTCAAATCATGAGGGGGTATCTAGATGTTTAGCACTGACTGGATGACCCATACAGTATTTTCCTAACTGGGCTTTCCTTCCATGAAGGACACACTAAGTAAGGCACTTACTCTATTGGTGTGCCAATGTTAGGCTGTCTACACTTACTCTATTGGTGTGCTAATGTTAGGCTGTCTGCACTTACTCTATTGGTGTGCCAATGTTAGGCTGTCTACACTTACTCTATTGGTGTGCCAATGTTAGGCTGTCTATTACAATATAACTCCTCAAGGGGCCAGAGGTGATGAAGGATGACTGAGAATGATGATGGAGCTTAATTTGTACACAACCCAATGGACAGTCTAATTTAGGAAGGCTTGGTTAGCAGTATTGCTCCAGATATACTAAACTGCACATACCCCCCACCTTCTTCAGAAGGGGCATCATCTGCATGCATACTGTTTTATACACAGTGAGAAGAACATGCAGAGAAAATGAGAATCAAGAAAACATAATTTGAGAAAACATACTTTAAGAAAATGTGATTTCAGGAAAATGTGACTGGTCTTGACTTTGTCTTTCTCATCTCATTTTACATGCAGTGGGTATATCACCTCATTTTATATATTAGATTCAAGTAAACATAGAAACATAGACCATAACAGCAGAAAAAGACCAGAGGTACGTTCGGTCTGCCCATACTCCCTATAATCGCTGGAACCTATTGTTCCTCCAGGGTATTAACCCTCCCCTTGCTATTCCTATTCTCCTCCCTGGTCTTGTCACCCCAGGAGACTACTATTTCCTTTATTCTGTCCCATGCCAGCTTGAATCCCCTGGCTGTGTTTGCATCCACCACCTTGGCCAATAGGCTGTTCCAACATTCCCCCACCATTTCCATAAAGAAGTACTTCCTTACTTCCCTTCTGAACCTTCCTCCTGTTTAATTTCCACTCGTGGCCATGGGACCTTGAGTTGGTATTCAGGGCAAATAATTCCCCACAGTTTACTTCATTAATTCCATTAAGGAACTTGAAGGTCTCTGTCATATCTTGCCTCTCCTTTCTGGTTTCCAGTGAATACATATTTAGTGCCTTGAGGCTTCCTTCATAGGATCTGCCCTGCTGACCCTAAATCATGTTTGTGCTGCACAGTTTCCAATGTATCCCTGTCCTTTCTGAGTTGAGGGCTCCAGAACTGGATGCAGCACTCCAGGTGAGGCCTCAACAGGGATATGTAGAGGGGAAGTATTGCCTCTTTTCTTCTGCTATCAATACCCCTACTGATACATCCCAGCATCCTGTTAGCCTTGCTATAGGCCTTGTTGCACAGGCTTGTTTGTTTAAGGGAGTTACTGATGATAACTCCTAGATCTTGTTCTTTGTCTGTAGTGAAAGTCTCACCCCACCCATCCAGTACTCTATCTTGGGGATCCTTTTCCCTAGATGCATTACCTTGCACTTTTTGGCTTGACTTTTAACTGCCCAACTTTGGTCACCCCTCTAGTTTTTGTAGGTCCTTCTGCATATCCCTTATTCCCTTCACCATTGTCCACCCTCCCACATATTTTTATGTCATCTGTGAAGAGACACAGCCAGAATCCCCTCACTAATGTCACTAATGAACATGCTGAAGAGGACTGGACACAGGGCAGATCCCTGTGGAACCTCGCTCGTAACCGCCCTCTGTCGTCTGATTTATCCCCATTGACCACCACCCTCTGTTGCCCCCCTTCTTGCCAAGTACCCACCCAGTTCACTGGTTTTAGCCGCACCCGGGACTTCCATCTTTTTGAGCAAATTTAGGTGCAGTACCAAATCCAAAGCCTTGCTGAAGTCAAACTACAACAGATCCACAGTGTGGTCCTTGTCTACTTTCTTTGTCACCCAGTCAAAGAAAACTATCAGGTTAGTCTGACAAGACATTCCAGCCACAAAACCGTGTTGTTTACTATCCTGGAGCCTCTTGCTCTGTAGTAGTCCATGAGGTCTTCTTTGATTAGTGATTCCATCAGCTTCCCCACCATGGAAGTTAGAGGTCTGTAGTTCCCTGGTTGCTCCTTAGCTCCCCTTTATGAAGTAGTACAACATCTGCTATTCTCTAACCCCTTGGAACTTCCCTGGACCTGAGCTGTTGAACAACCCAGCTAGTGGTTTAGCTAGTTCTGTTGCTAATTCCCTAGGTATCCTCAGACTTAACCCATCTGGTCCTGAGGCCTTTTCTATCTTATGGGCTGCCAGCTGTTTCAGGATCCTCTCACTAGTAAGTATTGGCTGCCTCATTTCCAAGATTTCCCTAGCAGCTGCTATGACGCTGCTTTCTGGCATGGACCCACAGTCCTCTTTAGTGAATACTGAGTAAAAGTAGTCATTCAAGATGGCAGCCTTTTGCTCATCCTTTTCTATCACCCTACCCCACTCAATTAGCCATGCAATGTCCCCCCTTTTTTTCTTTTCTTTTTTCACTAATATAGCTAAACATCCATTTTTCTCCATTCTTGACTACCTCCATACAAGCCATACAAAAGTAAGGGTACTGGACTTTAGGAGGGCTGACTTTGGCAAGATGGGAGAGTGCCTCAGAAAAGCACTAGCAAACAGGCTAGAAGGAGGGGTGGAGCAACAATGGGGAATTATCAAAACTGTCATCACAGAGGCAACAAGCCTTTGTGTGAAGCAAATAAACAAATCAAAATGAAAGAAAAGCCACTATGGTTCTCAAGAGAGGTGGCTGTGAAAGTCAGGAAGAAAAAGAGCATTCGGAAGTATAAGGAACAGAAGAGCAGCACAGAGAGCTGTACCAGTTAAGGCAGAAAGAAGCAGGGAGGGAAGTCAGAATAGCAAAGGCCCAAACTGAGGAAAGATAGCCAACTCAGTTAAGAAGGGGATAAAACCTTTTTAGGTACATCAGCGCGTATAAAGACAAAGGGAGGGATAGTGAGGCTGAATAGAATGAAGCAGTGGGTGGGCAGAGGGGACAGTGAAAAGCAGGAATACTGAACGAATATTTCTGCTCAGTATTCACAAAAGAGGAGGGAAGTGCCTAATCCAATTAACAGAAGCACTCTTGATAGGGGGGTCGATCCCAGTCCTTTCACAGAAGAAAGGGTTCTGCAAGAACTCCTAAAACTGAAGGTGGACAAAGCAATGGGTCCTGATGGAATTCACCCCAGAATTCTAAAAGAATTAAGGAAGGAACTAATGAAACCACTGGCTACTCTTTTTAATAAATCATGGGAGGATGGTGTGGTACCCAAGGACTGGAGGAAAGTGGATGTGATTCACCTTCACAAAAGTGGGACCAAGACAGAGGCAGGAAACTACAGACCTGTCAGTCTGACCTCTGTGGTAGGGAAAGTGATGGAGTCACTTCTAAAGGAAAGAATAGTTGAGTACCTAGAGGTCAGTGGAGCACAGGATCCAAGGCAGCATGGGTTCACAGCGGGAAGGTCATGGCATATGAAGAGAGACTTAAGGGAGAGAGACATATGAAGAGAGACTTAAGGAGCTGAATATGTATAGCCTTGAGGAAAGGAGGGAGAGGGGGGACATGATAGAAACTTTCAAGTATCTCAAGAGAATCAACAAAGTCCTAGAGGGTAGCATCTTTCAAAAAAAGAGGTGTGCAAGAACAAGGGGGCACAATTTGAAGATAGAAGGGGGGCGGCTCAGAGGTAATTAAGGAAGTGTTTTTGCACAGAGGGTTGTGGATGCATGGTGCCTTCCGAGGAGGTTGTGGAGTCAAAACAGTGGTGGAATTCAAGCATGCATGGGACAGTCATAAAGCAATTCTAGGGGTGGGGTAGGAAGAAGTAGGCTGCTGGTTAACTAGAATCTGAAGCTTATCCAATAGGTAGGGAAATGGGCAGACTGGGTGGGCCAAGCGGTCCTTATCTGCCGTCAAAATCTATGTTTCTATGTTTCTTTGCATTGAACCTCACTTGCCACACCTCAGACCATTTTCAAGCTTCCCCAAGTCCCTCCATATTTTCTCCACCCCTTTTGGATCATCTACCCTATTGCAGATCTTGGTGTCATCTGCAAATGGGCAGATCCTTCCTTCCAGCCCTCCTGCAATGTCACTAATGAAGACATTGAACAGGACTGGTCCAAGGACTGATTCCTGAGGTACCCCACTGGTTACTGCCCCTTCGCCCTGGATTGGATCCCATTTACCACCACCCTCTGCATCCTGTCCATCAGTCAGTTTCTAACCCAGTTTATCACATTGTGCCCTATGCCCAGACTACCCATTTTGTTAACCAGCCTTCTATGTCAGACAGTGTAGAAGGCCTTGCTGAAATCATAGTAGGTGATGTCCACCGACCCGCCTTAATTTACTTTCTTTGTCACCCAATCAAAAAAATGTACAAGATTCGTTTGACATGACCTTCCTGCTGTGAATCCATGTTGCCTTGAAACCTGTGCCTTGTTAGATTCCAGGTGTGCCATTATTCTTTCTTTCAACAGGATCTCCATGATCTTCCACACTACTGAGGTGAGGCTGACCAGCCTGTAGTTCTCTGCCTCCTCCCTACTGCTGCATTTGTGCAAAGAGACTACATGTGCCCTCCTCCAGTCTTCTGGAACCACTCCAGTGCTGAGTGTCTTGGTAAACATGGCTGCCAGAGGCGCTGGTAGTTCCCTTCGAAGCTCCCTTAATATCCTTGAGTGTATGCCATCTGGTCTCATAGCTTTGTCCACCTTCAGTTTTGAGAGCACTTCAAGGACTCTCTCCTCTGTGAATGGACTGGTGTCCACCTCCCCCATCCCTCTGCATCTGCTGCCCAGCTGTGGTCCCTGATCCACTCCAACTTCTGTGAATATGGAACAGAAGTATTTATTCAGTATTTCTCACTTGTCCTGGTCTCCCTCCTTACACTCTCCCTCCTCCCCTTTAAGCCTTACAATCCCTTCCTTGATTTTTCTTCATTCACTGATGTACCTTTAGAATGTCTTGTCCCCCTTTTTACTGTCTGCACTAATCCCTCCTCAGTCTGTGCTTTTGTGCTCCTAATAGTCTTCCCTGCTTCCCTTATACACTCAAGGTACACCACCCTGTCTTCCTCCTTTTGGGTCCCCTTATGCTTCCTGAAACTCACCCTTTTAGCCCTTACTTTGTCTGCCACCTCTTTTGAGAAGCATAGTGGCTTTCTCCTACACTTCCCATTGGACACCAACCTGATGCATTGGTTTGTCACTTCCACTATGGCATCTTTCAGTTTCCCTCACTGCTCCTCAACCCCTCCCCTGTTACCTTCCAATTTCCCAGGGTTACTCGAATACATCTAGCCATTTCAGCAAAGTCTGACTCTTGAAATCTAATACCTTTACCTTAGAGTAACTCGATAGAGTCTTGTCTCCTTGCTAAACCACATTACATGGTAGTCACTGGACCCCTGCTGCCCTTCTGCCTGAACCTCTGTGATTCTGTCCCCATTAGTCTGTACCAGGTCCAGAATTACCTTGTCCCTGGTGGGATCAAGCACCAGCTGCCTGAGACCTGTCCCCTGTAGGGAATCTAGGATGGCTCTGCTTCTGGCTGAAGCAGCTGCCTGGGTGGTCCAATCCACATCTGGCATATTGAAATCCCACAGCAGTAGGACTTTGCCTTTTAATGCTATGTTGTGAATTTCATCCACTAGTTCCCTGCTCAGTGCCTCCCCCTGTGCTGGAGATCTGTTGATCACCCCTATGCATACTGCTGTGCCATTGCCCAGTTCGAAGGTGACCCACTGTGCCTCGGCTTTCTTATTTCATCCCTGCACTTTTGCAGCCTTTATACCCTCCCTGACATACAGGGCCAACCCCCACCTTTTTTACCCTCCCTATCCCTCCTGAACAGAGCATAACATGGTACATTGATGTCCCATGTACGATTAGCAGTGTACCATGTCTCTGTTACTGCTGTTATGTCCAGGTCTGTGTCCGCTAACAAGACCTCCAAGTCTGGAATTTTATTTCCCAGGCTGCAAGAATTTGTCACCATGCCTTCTGTGTTTGCTGCCTGTTTTCCCACTATTCTTGTCTTCCTTTTCCTGCTTACTTCCCCCAACCAAAAACCCTTATTCTGCTACTTACTTACTGCTGCTTTGCCCTTTGTGTCTGTTTTAGGTGCTTCTGCCTGCTTTATGCCTCCCTGTTCATCCTTTCTGTCTACTCTGAGTTGTGGGGGGTGGTTGCTAGAATTTCTCTGGTCTGCTGCCCCCCACCCCCAGCTAGTTTAAATGCTTGGCAATCAAGCACTTAAACCTTTCATTCAGTACAGGGCCACATCATTCCAGGCAGGACCCCAGTCCCCAATGAAGCCATATGCCTTTTCACTGCACCAGCCCTTCAACCACTTGTTGAAGATACTGATTTGATGATTCCTAGCCTCCCCACTGCCATGGACTGGTAGTACCTCAGAAAAGTTAGAGTCTGCTACCTGTCCAAGGCTTCCTCCCAACTGCCATTTAAACATTTACACAGATGTTTAAACTGATTATATGGGAGTCTAAGTCTAAGGAATCCATGGCGGATGCTGAGCAGTAGGGGATCCTAGACAGAACTCCCCCACATCCAGGGGACAGTATCGCAAAGTGGGTACAGGGAATGCAGTGGGGTTTACAGGACCTAGGGGAGGAATACCAGTGAGAAGGGAAGTAAAATGTGTAGTCACAAGCAAGGAGGAAAGAAAACTCAAAAAGCATAAGGACAGTAGCAGAGTTAGAACAGGGGTCAAATGGAGGGAGGTATGCCGTAACACCAGAAACCTAGAATACAAACTCAGCAAGCTCCAGACACTGATGGCAGACACTATAGTAGACCAGGTGGCCATCATGGAAACATGGGCCACAGATAAAAATGACTGGGAGATGATGGTCCCTGGGTATTCACCACTCAGGAGAGATAGAAGAACTGGGAGGAGGGAGGAGTTGCCCTTTTTGTCAAGGAGGGCACTGAGGTGGTAGAAGATGGAAGTATTAGGGGTAGCAGTAGGGAGGCTGTGTCAGCATGGGTGCAACCTATGTTAGCCTCAGTCAGGAAAGTGCGCTTAGGGTTGATCTATAGGCGTCCAAGGCAAGGGAAGAAAAGGGACAGAGAACTCAAGGAAGAACTTAAGAGGGGCGTCAAAGGGGCTAGTAGTGGTGTTGGGTGACCTGAACCTGCCTGACATTGACTGCGAGGTCCCAGGACCAAGAGTCAAACATTACTGGACACTTTCTAAGACTGTCTACTGGTGCAGCTTGTTAAGTAACTTACCAGGCAGAATGTAATTCTTGATGTGATGCTCACCAATTCCGAGATGGTGAGTGCTGTGGAAATAGAGGAGCCACTTGGGAACATTGACCACAGCTGTGTGTGGTTTGAATTGGTCCTTGGGGCTGGCAACCCACAATCAAGAACCAAAGTCTTTTATTTTAGAAAGGCGGACTTCGAAAGGTTGAGGAAACTGGTCAAGGATAAGTTAGTAGGGGTGGAGCTGACATAATGGGGTGGAGGAGATGGGACTGGCCAATAAAGGGAGCCATCCTTGAAGAATGAGGCAAGCATAAGAGCAGTATATAAAAAAAACAGGTTTAGGATACCACTATGGTTCTTATCTAGGGTCAGGGAAGCAGTTAAATACAGGGAAAAGCAAGGTGAAGCAGAATGGGAAGATTATCTACAGAAAAATAAGGAGGCAAAGAGTGCTGTCAGGGAGGTAAAAGCAGACATGGAGCTTTGTATCGTGGAAACATAGAAACATAGAAACATAGACTTTGATGGCAGATAAGGACCGCTAGGCCCATCTAGTCTGCCCATTTCCCTACCTACAGGATAGGCTGCAGATCCTAGTTAACCAACAGCCTATATCTTCCTGCCCCCCACAAGAATTGCCTTATGTCTATTCCATGCATTCTTGAATTCTCCACAGTTTAGACCCCACAACTTCCTCAGAGGGCTGTTCTATGCATCCACTACCCTCTCTGTGAAATAATAGCTCCTCACATTGCCCCTAGACACGCCCTCCCTCCTTCTATCTTTAAATTGTGTCCCCTTGTTCTTGCAAGTCTCTTTTCTGAAAGATGCTACCCTCTTGGACTTTGTTGATTCCCTTGAGGTACTTGAAAGTTTCTATCATGTCCCCCTCTCCCTTCTTTCCTCAAGGGTATACATATTCGCTCCTTTAGTCTCTCCTCATTGTAAGCTTCTCTTGCAGACCCTGCCATTTTAGTTGCCCTCCTGTGGACTGCCTCTATCCTGTCTATGTCCTTATGGAGATGAGGTCTCCAGAACTGGACACAGATTCAGATGGGGTCTCACCAACTGTCTGTACAGAGGAGATAACTTCCTTTTCTACTGGTGATGCCTCTCCCTATGCATCCCAGTATCCCCCAGCCCTCCTTGCTGCCCTCTCACATTGCTTGCCCAACTTTTAGGTCATCTGATGTATCTACTCCCAGATCCCTTTCCTGTTTTGTTGTTGTTAGTATCTCACCCTCCATTGTGTACTCTTCCCTGGGTTTTGTTTCCAGGTGCATTACCTTGCACTTCTTAGCATTGAATCTAAGCACCATACATTGACCATTCCTCTAACCTTGCCAAGTCCCTTCTCATTCTTTCCACCTACCTTGTGCATCAAACTCTATTTTAGATCTTTGTGTCATCTGCAAAGAGACATACTTTTTCCTTCAGTCCCTCTGCAATGTACTTATAAAGACATTGAAGAGACAATCTAATGCTGAACCCTGCGGTACCCCTACTGTAACCCCTCTTTCTTAGAGTGGACTCCATTTACTATAACTCTCTGTGTCCTATTCTCCAGCCAATTCTTTACCCAGGCTGTCATCTTGGGACCCACTCCCAGGCTGGCTAACTTGTATATTAATGTTTTGTGTGGGACTGTGTCAAGCCTTGCTAAAGTCTAGGTAGGCCATGTCCAGGCCCTCCCTGATCTACTACTTTGGTTGCCCAGTCAAAGAAATCTATCAGATTTGTCTGGCATGACTTTCCCACTGTGAATCCATGCTGCCTTGGGTCCTGAGCCCCTCTGGCCTCTAGATACTCAACAATTCTTTCCTTCAGAAGTGATTCCATCATTTTCCCTACCACTGAGGTTAAACTAACAGGTCTGTAGTTTTCTGCTTCTGCCTTGCTCCCACTTTTGTGAAGGGGAATCACATCTGCACTTCTCCAGTCCTCGGGTACCACCCCATCCTCCCATGATTTGTTAAAGAGGGTAGTCAGTGGTGTCACTAGTTCTACCCTTAGTTCTTTTAGAATTCTGGGATGAATCCCATCAGGCCCCATTGCTTTGTCCACCTTCAGTTTTAAGAGTTCTTTCAGACCCTTTCTTCTGTAAATGAGCTGGTATCAACTTCTGTATCCAGGTGTTTCTACTGTTTGTTTTAGGTACCTCCCCACTTCCTTTGTAAATACTGAGCAAAAATATTTGTTTAGTATCTCTGCCTTTTGACAGTCACCCTCTGCCCACCCTCCCTCCTCTTTATTAAGCCTCACTAGCCCTCCCTTGGTCTTCCTTCACTCCCTGATGCACCTATAAAAGGCAAAATAATGCACCTGGGGAGAGGTAACCCTGAATACAGCTACAGGATGGGAGGCTGGAAATGCTGACAATCACCAAGGAAGAAAGTTACCTGGAGGTTATAATTTCTGATTAACTAAAGGTGTCAAAGCAGAGCACAAAGGCTGCAGGGAGGGCCAGTGGCATGCTGGGGTGCATAGGCAGAGGCATCTCTCGCAGAAGGCGAGAGATGGTGATGCCATTGTATAAAACACTAGTAAGGCCTCACCTAGAGTACTGTGTGCAATTCTGGAGGCCACACCTGAGAGACGGGCATCCAAGGTGGTACAGGGCTTGCATCACAAAATAAATGAGGAGAGATTAAAGGACTTCAATATGTTCTCGCTGGAGGAAAGGAGGGAGCGGGGTAACATGATAAAAACCTTCAAGTACCTCAACGGCATAAACAAGGTGAAACATAGAATTTGACGGCAGATAAGGACCACTTGGCCCACCAGTCTGCCCATTTCCCTACCTAATGGATAAGCTGCAGATCCTAGTTAACCAGCAGTCTACTTCTTCCTGCCCCCACCCCCTAGAATTGCCTTATGACTGTCCCATGCATGCTTGAATTCCACCACTGTTTTTGACTCCACAACCTCCTCTGGAAGGCCGCTCCATGCATCCACAACCCTCTCTATGAAAAAATACTTCCTTAAATTACCTCTGAGCAGCCCCCCTCGGGGGCAGAGGGGAGACATCTTACAATGTAGGAGTACAAGAACAAGGGGGCATGATATACAATTGAAGGGGGACAGATGAAGAGGAAATGCGAGAAAGTTTTTCTTCATGGAGAGAGTAGTGGATGCATGGAATAGTCTACCACAGAAAGTGGTGGGGCAATCACAGTGGGGGGTTTTAAACATGCCTGGGACAGTCATAAGAGAACCTTGAGGTGGGAGGGAGTGATGAAAAGTCACTGACCAGATAGGGTCAGAGGCCACATACAAGTGTTGGGCTTACAGGCAGACTGGAAGGGCTGGGCAGTCCTTATTAGCTGACATTTTCTATGTTTCTGTGTCTGATGTAGACATCAAACTTCTGATCTGAGAAATCTGATTCAAGAAAATGTGATTTGGAAAAGGTTTGATTTTGCCTTTCTCACTTCATTTTACATGAAGTGGATATAGCTGATTTAAATCAAGATTTGAGAAACTGTGATTAGTCTTGACTTCGCCTTTCTCAACTTTTGTTACATGAAGGGCAGTAAAGACTGGCGCCATCTTTGAAATGGAAGTGCTTGTGGGAGGAACAGTGTGAAATCTGTTTGCTTCTGGATGGGTGTTTTAATCACCAGATGCGCTTAATAGCCAGATGAGAAAACTGCTTGCAGTGGGAGTAAAACTATAGAAACATAAAATGTGTTGGCAGAAAAGGACTGTTAGGTGTAAGAGGTGTGGGAAAGGAAGGACACAGACACAAGTGTATGGTTATACAGGACCCAAGATAGTGGGTCAAATGATTTTTTAATAATACTTAATAAGTGGACTTATACTCAGCAAAATAAACAAAATAAAAAAAAATAAAAATAAACATTAACATTCCAGATATAGCTCAAAGTGACATCATAGTTCTAATCACGGTTCAGCTTCTGAAATAAGCTATAATACAGACTGGGTAGAAATCCCACCTGTCTCCTCAAGGTCTATATAGTGCTGCAGACCTGCTAGGCTCAGTATTACTCTGAACCTCCAACTCATCTAACTAGAACATCTGAAAATATCCCTTATATACCTGGTGTGTGTCAGATGACCACCCTAAACTCCACCCTCTTCCTAATTTAACTTAAAACATTCTTTAAACACAACACTATTGTCATTGAAACATTAATGTGGCATATGCTTGTGATAACAGTGTTATACAGAGGTTCATAACATAAAAACAACATTTATGTACAAACATTTCCAGAAAGTAGCTCACACAGGCTCCTCCCACAGGCTGTTGGTGCACAAAAATAGGGAAAAGATGGCAGGCCGGCTCCTTAGAAATAAACTGAGCAGCACTGGGGTAGGACTCTGAGACACCACTCTAAGCCTTTGGTAAGTGAATTGCATAATTATAGAAGAAACCATAGTAAAACAGCATAACATATTTTTTTTCATTCATTCTTACTGTATCCTGTGAAAAAAGGAAAAGAAAACATTTGCAAACATTCCTGTATTTAGTGTAGCTGTGTTTTGAGGCCTATACATTTTAGCAGAGAGTTTGCATTTTACTAGCTGTTGCTTTAAGAACCTGCAGTACATTATCTATATTTCATAGCATGAAAAGTACAAGCCTTTATTTTGTACAGCATTCCTAACCAATAGTAATACTAAGAGGGGAATTCAAGCTAAGCAGCTTTTGTTTTCAGCAGGCTGGTTTATTTCAAATGAACTGCTTTTAGTTTAATATTCAGCTTGCTTTCCATACAGGAGCAAAATGCATTCAGAGGAGTGAGAGTTTCAGCATGTGATTCAAACAGGGTAGTGAGGGACAGAAAGGCCAGAAGTTGCAGTTTAAAACACAAACCGCAAGTTGCAATTTGCAAGCCATCTCTGTCTCCTAATAGTGTGTATCATACTTTACTTGGGCCAGTGTCTCTTTAGTTATGCTTGCGTACAAATAAGAGGGGGGTGCAATTTTATTACATGGACCAGATGGAGGCACGCAGTGCATACACAGCTCACACAGCATGTTCCTGGTCAGTCCGTGAGATTCGGGAGACATTTATTTCTATTTTAACAACCTGTCTGCCTCTGCCTTTTTATTAAATTTACACAGTGCTTTTAAAGCATACCATCTCGCTGTCTCCAGGGGCACATTACCAACAAGACAGTGGGGGAGTATAGTGGACATAAAACCTCCTCCAGACTCAGAAACAGTATATAAAAAGAAGCGGATAGATTAGGACTTTCTACAGGTGGCCTTTCCTGTAGAAAGGTGAAATACAGCAAATTAAAAGGGTAGAAAAAAGCAGAAAAAGTGTAAGACAGGTATAGATGCTACTGCAGTAGTCTTGAAAGAAATAGATGAGTCTCGGGGGGGGGGGGGCTCCACTATGACAGTACGCCCCATGTAGTCTATCCAGTGGCTTTCTGAGGACAAATGAATCATGGTTTCTTTATCCATGCTATCACACACCCATCCCTAGTCCTCCTCTTAGAGTCTGAGAGACAGCCCCTGCTCTACCACCATGACTCCCTGTCCCTGTCCTGACACCCTCTCCACAACCACCACTTTCACAGCTGCTATTTTGTGGAACTGACATGGTAGATCTTTTCCTTTCTTCCCTTTCTCCTCCAGTTCTTTTCCTCATGGTTTCTACAAAACAGCAAATACCCCCACACACACATCCTCATTGTCAACTTTGACATACTCTTCATGTCTACCTCACCATCACTGAGATTCACTGTATCTCACTGCAACAGCCTGGGTCATGTAGATTTCAATCACTGGCACTAATGTAAGAAAAAATGATGCATTCCTGGGCCCTGTCCCACTTCCTTCATAGCCAAATTATTTGTCAAATCCTTAAAATTCCCCCTGGCACCTTTCCCACTCTGCTTCATTCTCTCTGCCCTGTTCCTGCTACTGGGGGCAAAAAGTAAGATAAAAGAAATATATATGTATTTTTGTGCTCTCCATCCACAAGCACTCAGTAAAAGAAATATTTGTAAAAAAAAATTCCCCTGTACCTTTCTCAGTCTGCTAAATTCAGTGTACCCTTCTCCTGCTACAGGGCTTACAGCTGCTAGTGCAGGCTCAGACTGTGCACTCTCTCCTCTGCAGCATGATTCCACTAGTTTGCCCTCCTGAATCTACAATTAAATGCATTGCGAATTAATTATTTGGAATGAGAATGCATGATTCTCTAGTGTGACTGAAAGTTTCCTGATCAAAAGGTCATGCTTTTTCACATGAAGAGTCCCTTCAGTAGCCAGGTGATCCCTCTGAGAGAGAAAGCGAGAGAGACGGAGAGAGTGAGAGTGAGTGAGTGAGTAAGTGAGTGAGAGAGAAAGAAAGAGCTGTAAATGGCACTGAGATGTGAATCGTGAGGCGTTATCAATATCCAGCATCATTAATTGGTTGCTGCTGGTCATGTGGCTTGCCAACAACTTGGATATGCTCAGTGTGTGGTCCCTCTAGAAATTGTTGCATCATGACTTCAAAGTGCTGAAATGCTAAAGGGAAACTGAATTTCTTCAGGTGACAGTGTCAAAACATCTTATTGGATCATGTTCACTTTAAGCAAATTCAGCATTGGCTCATCTTCATTTGGGTCCAGGCATAGGTTAAGGTGAAATGTAAGGAAATATTTAGCTTGAAGTAGTTCACAGTCATGTGGACAAGAAGAGCAGAAACTGACAGGGGAGAGCTTCAGAAGGAATGTAAGGAGTATTACTTTACAGAAAGGGTGATAGAGCCGTGGAACAGTCTGCCTGCTGAAATGGTAGGTGCTAAAATTGATGGTGGGTTCAAGAGTGATCTGTACAGAATGAAGGGTATAGTACAGTACTTGCTTAGGATGGCAAAAGCTGGGGAGGAATGGGGGAATGGATGCGGAGGGCTAAGACCCTGGAGGCAGTAGGACCCCAGTCTAAATAGGGAATTCAGGCAGACTGGATGGATTGTTGATATTTTTCTGCCATCAATGTCAGAACGGCAGAAGGAAGCAGGGAAGGAAGTCAGAATAGCAAAGGCCCAAACTGAGGAAAAGATAGCCAACTCAGTTAAGAAGGGGGATAAAACCTTTTATAGGTACATCAGCGAGCTTAGAAAGACAAGGGAGGGATAGTGAGGCTGATTAGAATGAACAGTGGGTGGGCAGAGGGGGACAGTGAAAAAGCAGGGATACTGAATGAATATTTCTTCTCAGTATTCACAAAAGAGGAGGGGGAAGTGCCTAATCCAATTAACAGAAGCACTCTTGATAGGGGGGTGGATCCCAGTCCTTTCACAGAAGAAAGCATTCTGCAAGAACTCCTAAAACTGAAGGTGGACAAAGCAATGGGTCCTGATGGAATTCACCCCAGAATTCTAAAAGAATTAAGGGAGGAACTAGTGAAACCACTGGCTACTCTTTTTAATAAATCATGGGAGGATGGTGTGGTACCCGAGGACTGGAGGAAGGCGGATGTGATTCCCCTTCACAAAAGTGGGACCAAGACAGAGGCAGGAAACTACAGACCTGTCAGTCTGACCTCTGTGGTAGGGAAAGTGATGGAGTCACTTCTGAAGGAAAGAATAGTTGAGTACCTAGAGGCCAGTCGAGCACAGGACCCAAGGCAGCATGGGTTCACAGCGGGAAGGTCATGTCAGACTAATCTAATAGATTTCTTTGACTGGGTGACCAAAGTAGTAGACCAGGGAGGGCTGTGGACATGGCCTACCTAGACTTTAGCAAGGCATCTGACACAGTCCCACAAAAGATTAATAGTCAAATTAACCAGCCTGGGAGTGGGTCCCAGGGTGGTGTGCCTGGGTAAAACATTGGCTGCACAACAGGACACAGAAGGTAATTGTAAATGGAGTCCACTCTGAAGAAAGGGGTTATTAGTGGGAAATGCAGGGTTCAGTATTGGTCCAGTCCTTTTTAATGTCTTCATCAGTGACATTGCAGAGGGACTGAAGGAAAAGTATGCCTTTTGCAGATGTCACAAAGATCTGCAACAGGGTTGATACATAAGGAGGCATGTGGAAAGGATGAAAAGGGACTTGGCAAGGTTGGAGGAATGGTGCAAGTATGGCAGTTAGGATTCAATGCAAGGAAGTGAAATAATGCACCTGGGAAACAAGAACCTAGGGAAGAATACAAATGGGTGGGAGGTAGTAACAACAACAAAAAGGAAAGGGACCTGGGGTAATCATATCAGATGACCTTAAGGTTAGCAAGCAATGTGAGAAGGCAGTAGGGAGGGCTGAGGGTATACTGGGATGTATAGGGAGAGGCATCACCAGCAGAAAACAGGAAGTTGTTATCCCTCTGTACAGACAGTTGGTGAGACCCCATCTGGAGTACTGTGTCCAGTTCTGGAGACCCCATCTCCACAAGGACATAGACAGGATAGAGGTAGTCCAAAGGAGGGCAACTAAAATGGTGCAGGGTCTGCAAGAGGCCGTATGAGGAGAGACTAAAGGAGCTTAATATGTATACCCTTGAGGAAAGAAGGGAGATGGGGACATGATAGAAACTTTTAAGTACCTCAGTGAAATCAACAAAGTCCAAGAGGGTAGCATCTTTCAGAAAAAGAGACTTGCAAGAACAAGGGGACACAATTTAAAGATCGAAGGAGGGCAGTTCAGGGGCAATGTGAGGAAGTATTATTTCACAGAGAGGGTAGTTGATGCATGGAACAACCTTCCTGAGGAGGTTGTGGGATCTAAAACTGTGGGAGAATTCAAGAATGCATGGGACAGACATAAGGCAATTCTTGTGGGGGGTAGGAAGAAATAGGCTGTTGGTTAACTAGGATCTGCGGCCTATCCTGTAGGTAGGGAAATGGGCAGACTAGATGGGCCAAGCGGTCCTTATCTGCCGTCAAAGTCTATGTTTCTATGTTTCTATGTATGTTTCTATTTGTCTATGTTATCCATTACTTTTTCTTTCTTGCCAAATTCTGGTTTTCCACCCTTACCATCTGGTTATCTGCTCTCCTCTCCCCTCCACTTACATCCATTATGTCTACTGCCTTCACTCTAGTGGTGCCTGTTCCATTTTCATTCCTCACTGAAGAAGTGCTGTTGGTCAGCCTACCTTTATTGTCCCCCTCCTTTATTTCTGAAACATAACCTCATTGTCTTAGTAAGCCCCATACACCGACACCTGAACAGAAGAGACATACATGGTACTTTGGAGAAAATAACTGTAGCCAAGCATTTATTGAATAACCAACCTATATCAGTAACATGGTATGCACAGCTCAGGAGTGTTAGCAACTCTTCAGGTGGACAGTTCCATCAACCAGTCCATCCTCTACCCCCAGGTACCATTTGTGCAGAAATACTCTTTCTGAAAGGGTACTGCCTCTGAAGGGACAATGATCTCCAAGGCCTAAAGGGTGGCTCAGATGCATGTGACATGCACCTTTTCTCTGACAGATGATGCTACACATGTAGGCAAGCCTGAAGAGGCTATCCCCTGACCAGCCTCTCCCCCCTTGGTGCCCAATTGTTGGGGCTTCACCTCCTGCCAGCCTCAGGAGAGATCCATCTCTGTCAGTGACAGATTCCTCCCATTTCTCTCTTTGTATACTCTTTGTGAGTCTGCTATGCCATCACTGTTACATAACTGTGACATACTGTACCTAACTGAATAACCCTACCTAACTTCTCTACCAGAGATGGTGAAAAACCCAGAAAACCTGACTGGAAAAACTGGGAAACCTCCTCCTCAATCCATAATATGACCCCCATAGTGGGATGGTAGAGGTCCCTACCTGTCAACTTCTTATTACCCTGCTTTTATGAGATCAGCCAGGTGGGAATCTTGTCCAGATAATATGACCCATAAGGGATGGACTACTGTAAGCTAGCCCCTATATACCCCCATAGTTCCTCCCATCCAGCCCTAGACTTCTCCTGCCCCTGGGCAGGCCTGTCTCCTACCTATATCTTCCCCTTGTACCTCCCCTTTCCCTCCCCCTCCCCCTTTTGCTGCCTGACTCGTTACTGTGTCAGGGAAGGGCACCTGCTTCAAGGGCCTCTCTGAAGGCTGCCTATTGTCTTAGTAGGCCCCATACTCCACACACCTGAAAAGAAGAGTACAGACATGGTGCTATGGAGAAAATGGCTACAGCTGTGAGTTTATTGAATAAACAACCCACATCAGTAATGTGGCATGAGCAGCTTCGTAGTTTCAGCAAGTCTTTAGGTAGTCCACGCCATCAACCGGTCCATCTTCAACTGCCAGGGACCACCTGTTTGGACACACGCTTTCCAAAAGAGTACCATCTCCAAAGGGACAATGATGTCTAAGGTCTAAGGGATGGCTCAGAGTCATGTGACCATCCCCCTCAAATGACACTACACATGCAGCCAAGCCAAAGATGGTATCCACTGACTGGCCCCCCTTGGCACCCAGTCATTGGGGCCTCACCTCCTCCCAGTTTCATGAGGAACCCATCTATGTTAGTGTCATATCCCCCCCATTACTCCCTATGTACACACCTTGGAAGACTACCATGCCACCACAGGATAACAAAGTCAATCCCACCAAAGCAGCCAAGCTAACAATTTTCCAAAGCACCATGTACTGTAGATCAGCAAGGAACATATCATTATCTTACTGCAACAAATGCACACAGTTTTGTGCATACAGCTAGGATAACTTTGTGACTATTTCAATATGTCTGAACATCATTCCCTCAATTGTGTTCATAAAAGTACATATAACCATGTTAATGATCCTGCGGGCCTTCTCAATTGCCAGTGGATTCCTGCCATGCCACCATCTTTTCCTTTGTATAAAGTGTGACCAAACTAGCACTGTACTCAGCAAAGTTTTCCTGAGCAACTGTAGGTCATTTTTTGTCCTGCATAACAACCCTAGCGATTTCTCCAGTCCTAGGTCATTGCCACCAAGGTTGACCACTAATACTTGAGATGGACCTTGCAGACATGCTTCAGTCATGACCCATGGAAGGAAATCCTGCCACCTGCTTCCCCTACACCTCATTAATTGGCCATTCTGATGTCAGGAATCCAGGACAAGGTTCTTCTCCCCCCCTGCGGCCTGCTTTGCTAACCTGGCAGTCCACAGAAAAAATGAGAGTCCACATGGCCATACTTCTTTTTTTTGAAAAGACACCTGCCAGAAAACCACAAACAACCATTATAATTAATGCAGTTCCATGTAACTTTAAAATGCCTGGAACTGGCATTGCCAAAGCGCCTGAAGCTGACAATCTGAGAAACCTTTCATCCTTGCACTGGTAGCCAACACAATGCAAAAGGAGTGAGTGTTGAATTCTCCTGGCTTCCAACCCAGCTCTTTTGTGGTGCAGGCAAGAATGTGTCAAAACTGAAAAGCTGTTGGCAGGGTACTATCTCTGTGTCAATAGAATGCAACCCATTTTCAGGCCTCTGAGTTACATATTCCTTTGCCTCTGCCCACATGTTCCAACTTGTCCCCAGGGTCGGCCTCAGGATGCATCAGTAACCCTCTGCCAGGCAGTCCACCTTACTCTTTTGGAGCTGCACACCATCCTTTTTGTCACCACTGCCACATTCTTGTCTGGCAAGATCACCTTGGCCCCTGCTGTTTTGTTTGACTGAACCAACTGGGACACTCGAAATGCCCCAGAAAAGGTTACCAAAAAAGATGTTCGAAACAGTTCCATGTCTGAGGAGGGGTGAATATACATACCACAGTTCACCTCAAAACTGTTACAACAGGACTGAGCTAATTATTCACCTCCCATCAACCCTTTTGAGTACACCCTGGAACCCTTCCAGCAACTTGCATAGCCATAAGGCACATGTATTTTCTTCAAATCTTTTGACCTTACAAAATCAAGACATGCTCATCAGGTGTTGACCAACTACCCCTGGCATCAAACCTTCTTGTTTCATTTGGACCAGGTAGTGAGATAAGTGGCCCATTGGTATTGGCCATACATTAACGCAGCCCTGGGCCCACCTTACATTTAGAAAGTTTTCTCTCCCCTCCCCCTCCCATAAGCTGCCCTTGTACCAGGAGCCAAAGAATTTCTGATTAGCTCCAAGGCCTCCTGCTCACCATCTCCCAGAGGAGGACTGGGACTTCTCTGGGATACTCCTCTGCTTTGGGCACTGATTCTCAGAATTTCTATCACTGTAAATGAGAAAGAGCATCATCAGTACCATTATCTAAGTCTGGCACATTTAATAAAAGGCTGTTCAGTACGAAGTCCTGCATGAGACTCAACAGTCAGACTTTTGCCCTAATCGCCCATTAATGGTATCTATCCACACCCATGTTTCCATTCTAAAGATGACATTGTGATCCCTGAAATGCCCCCAGACCTGAAGAGTAACCACTACTGGAAAAAGCTGAGTAAGCACACCACACCCCTTGTAAGGCAAATGCCTCAAGAGGAAATCCATATAGCATCCCAGTTCTTGACTGGTTATGACCATGGGTCAAAAGCAGAGGTGAGCGAAAGTTGCGGTTTCCGCATTTGTAGAACTTTTGAGGAAATTCTGAAATTTCATGGAATTTTCCAAACTTCCATCATTGGCAAGATTGGAATCTTCCAAATCTGTTTGGTGGATTTTCACCCTGTTCTGCAGAATTTTTTGGCTGAACTGTGAAATAATACACATGAACTGTGGAATAACAGTTCTGAAGAATTTTTTTTCCGCAGTTTAATGAATTATTCCTCAGTACCTGTAATTATTCCACAGTTCAGTGTATTTTTTTCTCTGCAGTTAAATGCAATAATCAGCAGTTTATAAATGTTTTCCATCATTCTAAGTCGGAATTTCCGTGAAAGTTGCTAATTTGATTTCCGCACTTTTGCAGAAGCGAAAATCCATCTTTCATGGACATTCCACCTGCAGGTTTTTTTGCACACCTCTAGTCAAAAAGACACCCCATTGATGCATTTCAGACATGCCAGCCAAACCACAAAACCCTCCTTCATGCTTTCAGTCACCCACAGCCCGTACTGAGGTTTATGGCATCCAGGATCCACCTTTGTCATACAATGCAGGAAGGTCCAACTCATCAGCATTACTTTGTATGGAGTTGAGATGACAGAGGAGCAGCTGGAGCTCTTGCAGCATTATTTTCCATGCTCAAGCAGCCCTGCCCAGCAACTTCCCCAGGGTGTGTAACTTCTTCTCCTGCAGTCAACACACCATGGCTCATGTGTCTATATCAGTGCCCAAAAATCATCATCCCGTTGAACAGAACATATGACACTGCCATGTGGCTAGGGTCAATATAGTTATTAAACAAATACCCTTCCAGGTAAGACAGGTAGTTTATCATCCTGAACTCCTCTGGAGCCTTCTTGGGGACCCAGTCATTAGTGGACATCTACAAACACAGCAAAGGCAGGACTGGGAAAGGGACACTGATATGCCCCTCTGCCACCTCTTTCCATATCTTCTTCTGGACCAGATCTGGTTGCTCCCTGGCTGACTTTAAATTCTCAACCTTATTCCTCTGACAAAGGCCCTTACATAGAATCCTAAAGTCACCAATAAAAAAATCTTCCAGGGTATCAATGGATGCCCAGTTTGGGCATCTGCCCAACCACAACCTAATTTTGCCCACCTTTATTGGCATTGGAGGCTTGTTGTGTCACTTCCAAAATAGCCACAGGTTGGTACCACTCAGTTTGCACTTGGTAAAAGGGTGAGAACAGCCACAGGCCATACGCTCGTGTTTAATCCTGCAGTGTTCGTTCTTGCACCCACCTTAGTCAAAATTATAGCAGTGCCAGGACTTTGACCTCCAAGTGAGGTGAACCCTTGTGATCCTGTCTTTTGAGATAGGGCTCATTTGGCTGGGAAGCTGCTGTCCATGTGATGGATGCCACCACCTCCCCATATTCTGTGACACACAACGGCTTGTCCAAAGCATTCCATTGCCTTGCCAGGTCGCTCTGTTTCTACCGCTAGAATTCCTCATTATTTTTCAACCATCTGTAACCCAGCTTCCTGGCTTTCATGGCCGGGACTCTACTGTAACAGTCCCACAGCCCATTCCCTTTCTCAGGATTTGCCTGGTCAGTTGTACCTGTGGCTATCGCAAACATGTCAACTATTTCTACCAGGTACGGCAAATCCAAACCCTTATTTTTACCACGACCCCTTTGACTTTCTCTCTCTTATCCTTCTTATCTCATATTTCCTAGGGCCAATTTAAGATCATGAAGATATCCATGTAGTCCTTGCTCAGAATCTGCTGCCGCACATTCTCCATGAGGTGGGACCCTACTGCCCCCCCGATGCTCACAAAACCTGTCATCAGGGGGTGGGCTACCACTTGCATCCCCACTTCTACCACCAGGGGCACAGCTGTAGCTGTAGCCATTGGTGTCACCACCACCCCCACCACCACAGGTACACACACGTACTCTGTATGGGACCCACTCCCATTACTGGGAAAATAGTTGCACTCTCCAAATCCAGCTCTCGTCCAGCATCTTCTTATTCAAACAACTTCTCATGTCATCCACCTTCAGTTCTAGATCTACCAGCATTGTAGAGCACTGGGTATTGTATGTAAGAGGAGGAGAAGGGTGTGAGGTTGTGAACAGGGGAGGATGATCGAGGGAGGGTCATCATATTGGGGTGGTTCGTACCAGAAGGCGCCCTGGGGCAAAACGGAATCCTGATCGTGGTTTTCCATGTCTGGTGCCCATACTCAAAGGCACCACTGATTACGGTGGGCAGATGGCCTGTGTGGCCCGCAAGGTTCGTCCAACTTGGGCGGTGTTGTGCAATGCCAGGTCCATTAAAAACAAGACCACAATAATTGCTGATCTTGTTGGTATGGTGGACCTGGCTTGCATTACCGAGATCTGGTTAGATGATAACTCTGGCCCCATTTTGGAGGATATGACTCCAGCCGGGTACTTGCTGTTACACTGTCCAAGATTGGATCATGGGGGGGAAGGGGTTGTGGTCTGTTTCAAGACCGAACTCGGCCTCACGGAGGTCCTAGTGGGGGAAGGGGTTGAGTGTTTTGAGTGTATAGTTGTAGCAGGTGTAGGCTTTTGAATTGCACTCATTTACCGTCTACCCGGTGATGAGAAGCGATTCCTTCAGGAAGTGGTGGACTTCGTCACCGATATGGCGTTCGAGTCGCCCAAATTGATGGTTCTGGGTGACTTCAATGCCTGGGTCGGCGACGAACTCTCGTAATTTGGTCAACACTTCCTCCAGTTAATGACAAAGCTGGGCCTTACACAGGTGGTTTCCTCTGCTACACAAAAATGTGGACACTCTTTGGACCTAATCTTCCTTCTAGGGGTCGAGGCATCTGATGTGGGGGTGGAATCCATTGGGCAGTCAGATCATTACACCATGGGGTTTAGTTTTTGCACCCCTTCTAGAAGGCCTGCCCTCTGGAGTTGGTTAGGTACTGCCCTTTGCGGGATATAGATCCCCAAGGCCTTGTGGCAGTGATTGACCTCTCGTCCCCCCGCGTTGGCAAGCAGTGATCTAGTGACCCTCGTGTCGGCCTATAACACAGCCATTGAGGGGGCTCTGGATTTCATTGCTCCAGTTTGTGTTCGCCCCCTCTCCCTTCGCCCCAAGTTCCCTTGGTTTGATGGGATGTTGAGGGAGATGCGGAGATGGGGCGAAGGTTAGAGAGTTGCTGGCGAAAGTCCACCCTTGATGCCGACCACCTTAGATTGATGGATCATTATTTGGTCTATCAATCTGCAATCACCCATAAGAAGGCAGAGTTCCTGTCCAGGGAGTTTGCGGTTGCTTGGAATCGACCAGCTCAACTGTTTCGAACTGTGGACAGACTGTGCAGCTCAGCCTGTCTGCAAGTTCGGAAAGACTTTTCGCAATTGGAGTGTGATAAGCTTGCTCGGTTGTTTGTAAATAAGGTGGCCGACATTAGGGCCGAACTTCTGCCATCACACTCTAGGGGGGTTGCCGTGAACCGGTGTGAGATCACGGTGCCTCGGTTTTCCTGGAGTTCCTTCAGTCAGCTGGAGTTCATTGATGTCATGAGGATCATCCAGCATATGCGCCCTACAGTATGTGCTTTAGTTTGGACCCTGGACCAACCTCCCTAATTTTGGGTTGTATTGACATCATTGGTCCAGTCCTTGTGCAGAAGTCAGGTGCTCCCTGGAATCTGGTGAGTTTCCCAGCTCCCTGAAAGAGGCAGTGGTGACACCCCTCTTGAAGAAAGCTACCTTGGACCCTGACTGTCTCGAAAACTACAGACCTATCTCTAACCTTCCCTTTGTTGGGACGGTGATTGAGAAAGTAGTGGCTGCACAACTGGAGGACCATTTGACCATCCATGACGTCTATGAACCCCTCCAGTCCAGTTTTCGTAAAAGACATAGTACCGAGGCAGCACTGGTTTGGGTGCTCAATGTTCTCTTGATGGCCAGAGATCAGAAGAGTCATTCCATTTTGGTTCTCCTCGACCTTTCTTCAGTGTTTGACACCGTAGATCACATGGTGTTAATAGAACGCCTGTAGCTGTTTTGTGGAATATCTGGAACCGTCTTAAGATGGTTCACATCACTCCTCACTGGGAGATCACAAACTGTTGTGTTCAGGGTTTTTTCCTCGGATTCAATGGCTTTGTCATGTGGGGTGTCTCAGGGTTCAGTATTGTCACCCATGTTATTTGCAGTGTATATGTTACCCATCGGAAACATTGTAAGGAGGTACGGGATGAGGTTTCACTGTTACACAGATGACACCCTGCTCTACCTTTCTTTTGCGCCCCGACCAGGAGGGAGCTCTCTCGGTCTTTAATAGCTGTCTAAAAGAAATCCAGGAGTGGATGAATTCTAGCTGGCTGAATTTGAACTCTGATAAGACTGAGGTACTGGTTGTGGACCCTGGTCGACAGATAGTGGGGTTGGGTGATGGTGCGTCTTCCGGAACTTTTCTTGGAGACATTTCTCTCCTGACCTCTGAACAGGTGCAGAACCTGGGAGTAGTTCTTGGTGATGGGCTGACACTGTATTCGCAGGTGTCAGCAATCATCAAGACTTCCTTTTATCATCTTAGGAACATCGCCAGGATTTGGCATCTTGTTCTGTCTGCCGACCTGCCAACGTTAGTCCATGCCTTCGTGTCCTCGCGCTTGGATTATTGCAACTCCTTTTATCCAGGGCTTTCTGGGGTTGAAATCCATCACCTGCAGCTAGTGCAGAACACTGCTGCCTGGCTTTTGACAGGTTCTAGTAGATTCTGTCACATTAATCCGGTTCTGCGAGAAACTGCACAGGCTGCCAGTTCAGTGGCAGATCACCTTAAAAGTTGAATTGCTGACTTTCAAAGCCCTACACGATCTGGGCCCAGTCTATCTGAAAAAACTTCTGGTTCCTTATTGCCCTAATTGATCACTCTGCTCGGCCAATGAGGGGTTGCTACAGGTTCCAAGGGTGAATTTGAAATCATCGAGCGCACCGGGCTTTTTCGTATGTGGCCACCACGCTTTGGAACTCTCTACCCCATTGGTTGTGGGAGTGCACCTCTGTGAAGGGTTTCAAGAGAGGTTTGAAGACTTTTTTATTGGAAACTGCATTTTTAGAATATTGATTGAATTAATTGTTCTGATCCAGCTGAATTTCTTTTAATGATTTTTATTGTTTTAAAGGATACCTAAACAACATTTTGGCAACAAACTATTCAAAACCTGACTCCGTAGGTGACTAAAGGAAAGGCTGCTGTATTCATTAATGCTAAAATTACATTTATATAATTTACCTAAATGTGGTTCCAGAGCACTTGAAAATTGTAAAATCAGCCTTCCAATTTCAAAAAAACAGTCTTACCTGCTTCCTAAAATGGCCACCAAATGTGCTATGTGATGACATCATTGGAGCCAGTCAAAAAGATATATGGCTCTCTCTAGTGCTAACTAGTTCTTTTTTCCCTTTGTATAGAATTGTTTCACCCAAATGGTCAAAACCATGTGCATTATTTTGTATAATACACATTAGGCTATGGTTCTGCTCATTTTGTTTACTTTAACATGCTGAAAATGTGTTTTAATCCAATCGACTTTCTCTGTGGCAAACCACAGTGCAGTACAAATCTTGAATACTCTGGTGGTCTAGTAGTTATGGTGGATCCAGGATGCTACAGTGGGGGTGATGGGGTTTTGTGCATGCTTAACATGCACTTTTTAACATTTTTATTAAACCTGTATATGTTCTCCTATTATTCTTTTTTAGTATATTTTTGACAGAACCTACAAATGTAATCCATAGTTTGAATGTAAACATTTGTACAATCAATAAATCAGACTTCTTCAACAAAGTGAAATGCAGCAGCAGCAAGCAAGTATGTTACTTTGGGTGGGGGTTTGAAGCCACACCCTTTACCACCCCCTAGAGCCAGCACTTTTCTGTAGCAAAGTTCTTGTATAGTCCAATGTTAGGTTCATACTTTCTCAAAACTCAAATATATGCTTGTCTTGTCTTCTTTTTCCATGGGAAATAATAATAATAAGAAGAACCAGCATTTATATAGTGGTTTTTATACACATTGTATCCCAAAGTGCTTTACAAGAAATACTAGACTGGTAGTGAAGTGACTGAACGTGTAGTGGCAGCCATTTCATACATTAATATCCACACACAGCCTTGGACAATTGCATGGACTGGTTTTATGGGAATGGGAACATTGGCCAGGACAATGGGTTCAGGCAGTGATCAAGGTGCTGGCAGCCCCACATCTTATTTCTCACAGTAATCTGATAATATTTCTCTCCTGCTGTCTTTCCCCTTTCCTGAATATAGCAGTACCTTGCAAGAGTGGCCTTCGCAGTCCCCTTCTGGTATTCATTATTCACTATTCCTCCTCACACCGAAAAGTGGTGAGCTCATCACCCTTCTGCATCATGAATGCAAGTAGTACAACAGTCCCTGTTTTATCTTGACATATCAGATGTAAATATATCTTTCCAGTAAATCAGGCTCATAGCAGCAGGGAACAAGGGAAATGATGGACTTTCCTATCCTTAAAAGATCTAGGTTATCTTTGATCAGGCACTATTAAATGATGGGTGTGCATGCACATCATTATGCACGTCATTTAATAATGCCTAATCATAGGTGGCTTAGATCTTATATGGGTAGAAAAGCCTATTTTTCCACTTGTGTCATGTTGCTATTAGCCTGGCTATCAGAAGATCATGTTTATTATTAATATGTAAATATAACACGGGAGACTGTACTAACCACATTCATGATGCAGAAGGGTAGTGAACTCACCAGTTTTTGGTGTGGGGAGCAGGTGAGAAGAATGAATGCCGGAGAGGGACTGAAGAGGACATTCTAGCAGGGTACAGCTATATTCAGGTTAGCTGAAGACATGAAGGAGGAAGCCGAGAAGATCACTGCGAGATCTGAAATGTGGGGTTGCCAGCATCGTGATCACTTCCTGACTGTGGATGAAAGTAGCCAGCGATGACAAATACTCAGAGTGGCAGGGCTGCACCTAAACTATTACTTGAATTTGGTGTAGGGAGATTACCCTCGGTTGGAGGGGGGTGTTGACGTTTGTTAGGACAGTATTGAGGGAGTTGTGTATAGCTTATTCAAGATTTGGAAGGGTGGTAACCAGCCAACTCACATTGTGGAGTAGAGCACAGAAAAGTACTGGAGAAGAATTGCTGGGAACTGTCCTGCGGGGTTCTGAAGATCACAGGTAAAGGAGAAGACTGACACTTAAAGTCAGGTGGATTTGCTCAAGGTATTAGTATGCCTCTCCTGCGCATAATATTGCTATCCATTGTAAGTGCAGCCTTTATGAGGGCATAAACAGCAGTTTTTCTGGTGGGTCATGATGCTTATTGCTTGGCCTTCCAGGAAGACCAAGGTGTTGGTTAATAAGGTGGGAAAAAAACACAACTGGGAACTGTACGTATTACCTTCACTGTGCAGAAGGGTGGTGATCCACTCAATGTTTACTGTGGGAGCAGAAGTCAAACATTGAGAATGTGGACTAGAGAGTGATTTGGGAGGCACTTTTTAACAGTGCCAGCTGATGATGCGTATCAGTATAGGTGTGCACAACTCTCTAAGGTACAAGATTACAATCTAAGGTGTGATAATTCTCTTCATGAGACCACAAGCTCATATGCAGCCCCAGGCAGTACTAAGGACAGGGTATGGATGGTGGGGTGTTCAACAGAAGGCAGGCTAGGTGCAGGGGGTTCATATGGAAAAAGAAAGCCTTATCTGTGGATTAACATAAGACCATGAGCTTTGGAACTGAACAATACCAGTACTTTGCTGTGTGATTCTGAGCTAGTCACTAAACTTCCTTGTGCTCCCAGGCCACACCTGTAAACAAGCTTTCAGCTTAGTGTGTCTCTCCTGGTTAACAAAAGACAAAATTCAGTGCATGATATAACCACTAGATTTATTTATTTGCTCTTCATCAGGTAGTTGAAGTATTGTACTGTAATGCAGTTTGCCAAAGAAAAAGTCAGCTGGATTGCAAAACATTTTCTGCAAGTTAAAGTAAACAAAATGAACAAAATCATAGCCTCACATGGGTACTGATCAAAATAATCCATGAGGTAATACACGGCATTGATCATTCTGGTACAACAATTCAAAATGAAGAGGGAAAGAAGAATTAGTTAGCACTATATAAATATATGTGGATCTGTGTATCTGGCTCCTATGATGTCATCATGACTCACCACTTAACACACTTGGCAGACATCTTAGGGAGAAGCCAAGGCTATTTTTTGAAAGTGTAAGGCTGATGTTTACATTTTTCAAAAGCTATGAAACTGCATTAATGTTATTTACATGAATGCAGTTTTAGCATAAATGTAAACATCAGCCTTTACTTTACCTTGCAATGAAGCCAGATTTTGGAGTTTGCAGTTTTGAAAAACTGCTTGTTTAGGTACCCTTTAATTTGTTATTTATGTACGGCACCTTGGCAACTGAAAGGCATCTTGAAAATAAAAGATATTATTATTATTAACTCACTTGCCTCTTATAGCCTCTGCATCCACTCACTCTGTGTCAGCCCCCTGCTTTTGTAAGTATCCTGTCCCCTCAGTGTCCCTGCCCCATCCTTTACTTCGTTTTTATTCAAACTCCACTAGCTGCTACTGCAGCAAAGAAAGGAAACCAAGCACACCCTACCTGCAAGGGTGAAGCTGACCATGGCAACTACTGTACAGTATGGAAAAAAACAAAGAGACGGCACGCTCACCAGGGCAAGTAAACTTCTGATGATACCCCATATGTAGAACACTACAGAAGGGTAAGCTACACTGGGTTCTTTTGTTGTTTTGCACTACATTAAAAACGTTTATGTATCCCAATGGGTCTGCCGTTTCTTTGTTTTTTCTCTGTCTGCTACTGCAAGCCTCCAGCTCCTTGGTTGTTGAAGTTAGTTATCCTGTATAGAAGTTTTGCACTACTGTAATTTTTGCACTATTCTGAATCAACATTCCCTAACAATATTAAAATATTGCAGTCGGCATCAGCAGTATTCTGTTTCACAACAATCAAGCTAGTCATTTCTTTATTATCAAGGACATGTACACAAAAACTGCACAGTTATCTTTTTTTAAAGTTCATTTAAAGAGACACTGTCAACCCCCTTAGGCCTTAAAATGTGCTGAGTAGCTGGTTCCATGTTGCCAAGTGATGGTGCCTCACTTTGGTATGCTGGCAATCTGCGCTCAAGCCCCAAGCCCGGATGTCAGGAGCACAGACTGGCAGGAAGGGAGTTCAGAGCATCCTTTGGATACTTCCCTCTGGGGGAGTTTACACTGCACCCCTACTACAGCAGTTTCTGGTTGGGGCTTGTGGCAATGTTCTTGGTGGCGTGGGTGACCACACACTGCCGGACGTCCCCACCCTAGAACATAGCTGTGGCTGTGCAGATTAGTGGGGAGGTGGGTAGGCTAGAAAAACAGAAAAACACCTGACCAAGCCAACTGGATGATGGCTGCCATCCTACCACACCGAAGCCCCCAGGGCACACCACTCTCATCCCCCAAGCCTGTAGTTCCAGAGGGGTCAGAGTCTGCAACTCCTCTCCTCTGTGCCTTCCGCTTCAGGTGAGGGGGATACCCTGGCAGTGATAAGCCGGAATCCTCTAGACACAGGTAGTGGTGGAAGCCAACGAGGGGTGAGACTGGTGGGTATCAAGGGCATGTGCAGCCCAAAGAAGTGGCGCGCTGGGGGGCAGGAGGAAAAATAGAGAAGTAAAAAAAAATGTGCAAAGTTGAAAACACAAACAACACATTTTATGATTAGTCACATTCTGTAGTGATTGTTTGTGCATATGGTAGTTTTGAATTAAATTCCTTTTTTCTTTTAAAAAGTGAAAAACTGACTGTGCACCATACTGGTGCTACCACACAAAAACGTATCTGTTTGCATTCCCTTGATCAATTCCCACTGCATCTTTCCTAAACTTGGGAACAGCCACAACACAGTCTAGCCACTCATGATGCAGTGGGAGGAGAAGAGTTTATTGAATCATGAATAACTGCACTGTTTGGAGGATTCCCCAATGTTTTGGAAGTATGTAATAACAGTAGATCAAGGATTTGAAACAAAACAAGGTTGGGTATAATTACACCATTAACATGCATTTTAGTTCTACTAAGAAAGGAAACTGATAAAACAACTAGCTACATCTGTGAATTTTAGAGAACATAAACAGTCATAAAATGTGGGGTTTTACCTAGAAATAACATGATACAAAAAAGTTTGACAGTGTCCCTTCAAAGATGAGACTTATTCAGGAGCCAAAGCCATAATCCCCTGCTTATGACAACACAGTCTTCAGTTGCTATGGAAATCCATGTGATGGCAAAAGCAGGGCATTACGACTTCAGCCCCAAGTAAACATCAGGTAGAAGAATTGTAATGGACAACACATTAGTTTTCATGTTAACACCCTATTGATAGTTTAATTAGTTAGTTAGTTGGCATCTGGGTAGTTGCAATGTGCCAAGAGTTTGTTTGATTGCAGGTAGGACCTGAGCTGTATGGCAGGACACTGACACAGACAGTGGAACAACATGAAGTAGAAAAAAAAAACATTACAAAACTGTGAGGCAGTGATTCAGTACAGAACTGGCATAAGATACAAACCTACAGTGTGGAGTGTGAGACTAGACCCATTCAAGCAGCAAATAACATACATAAAAGGTACAATGCTGCAAGTAATATATGCAGGTATCATAAATAAATAGGTATAAATTATATGATATACTACATTAGGGATTTGGCTATAGGGTACAATGAAGAGAAGGTCTGATCATTTAATTCTGTATAAAGAAGAAAATGAATTGTCAGTGTCAGTGGCTCAGCAAGTTGCACACTCGAATCTGAAAATGAAGACTGAATGGTTGTGGGTTCTAACCCCACACCAGGAACCTGGGGGGTAAACCCAAAACCAACACTGTAGCACACCATCTTTTGGATGAGATGTTAAACTGAGGTCCCATCTGTCTGTTCTAGTGCCTGCTCAGGTGGATGCTAAGGTCCTATGGCACTTCTTGAAAAGAGTAGGGGAATTTTTCCCAGTGTCCTGGCCAAACTTTCCCCATACACTAAAAATGCCACCAGCAGCTTTACCTGATAAAGTACTTCTCTTTGCATCTGTATCCCCCTTCCCCAGGGTGAGACTGAAACAAGGCAGAATTGCCTAGCCTTCCTTTCCCAGTCAACAAAAAAGAAATAAATAAGTGTATTTTGGAATGTAGTATAACTGAATTCTGCTGATTCTATCTACAAAGTATTTTTCGCTAGTGACTGGACTTCCTTTTTAAAGAAGGAACCTTATGCAATAGTCAGAAACAAGCAATGTGCTGTGCTCTGGTTTACCATGAACTCTGCTTATTATATAAAGAATCAATTCCTCTTCTCTGCAGAAATAAGTGTAAACTGGAACCACCAATTTATTTTTGATGTAATAAAAACAGAACTGGGCTAGTTGCTCAACTCAAAACTTCTCAAAAGTGTGGTGAAGACTTTTCAGCTTCTATTCAGAAGCTGTTGTGAAACACCTCAAGGGTTTTTTGCAGTCTTCATTGGTTCCTTTCGCTGAACAAACTGTTCCTTGTCACCAACAGAGGTCAATGACACCTCATAATTTATAGTTTGGAATGCAAGCCAGAGAGGAAGACGAAAGGGTTGAAATATGGTGTCAAGCTGGTATCTGCTCACATTTCACACACTAAGAAGACAAGACCCCTTGGCTGGTTGCCATGGAGAGCTTTCTTATGGAAATAAATAAGTAAGAAAGAAAAGTGAAGAGACACAAAATCCTAGTACCCAGCTGCAGAACATCTTTGAGTCTCAGAATGTTGTGTGCTTTCTGTGAAAGGAATCTTGCAGTTGGCATATAACTGCCGTAAGACAATATATAAATTTTTTTAAACCATTATTCCAAGTCTGTGGTCATTGAAGTTTGCTTTATCTGCATCATAGTCATTTGCTCTAAGTTGATTCATGTGTCTGTGGCTTAGAATACCAAACGATGAGCTTTCTGTTTGGGGGCTACTGCAGACATGATATATTGTTTTGGGCTTAGAACTGCAGAGAGGCCAGAACTGCACATTTTGTACAAAGACAGACTTGGTTATGTCTTGGTTTAGGCCCATCACACAACATTTCTATTTTATAAGCATAATTACCACAATTTCTTGGGTTTTGGGATTGAAATTATTATTTTGAAAGGTTAAACACTGCAGATGAAAGTCATGTTTTGTGTTGTTCCACCACAACAGCTTAGCTCTTGCTAAGAATAAGCACCGCTCCTTGGATGAAGCTAATTTTATCTACCATGCTTGCTTGGTTTTCAGCCTCTTGACCACAGCCAGAAGGATGTGAACCCTCATTTGTGACCAGAAAGATCCCTGGACATCTGAAACTCATGTGTATATATAAAAAAAATTCAGTTCTAAAAATGCCCATCTATAATAGCATGACCATTTTGATTGGTCAGCTGTGGTTGAATGATTCCTTACACACCCTCTGGCATGTCCATGGTATCCCAGGTTTAAAAGCAAACAACGTTGCAAAAACATGGGATGCACTGAGCAGAAATAAAAACTGTCACTTATTTAAATCTAGAGTAACAAGCATTTGTCAATGCTGAATGTTGTCTTGCTGGCATTGACATTGGTAGTGCAGAAGTTAGAGAGATGCATAATAGGAATGGCAGTGAAGTATTGAACTGAGGCCAACCCACCCCACCCTTTGAGGACTGACAGGTACTGGGTGTGCATTTGGGTCATCAGCCGTAATGTATTGCTTTCTTTCACCTCACCTACCCTGCAGACACCAACAAGCATCGTGGTGTGCCTTGGGGTTCGGCCATACGCCACCCCATTCCATATAAGGAAATATGCTGAGATGGGTGCACTATAGGAGAATGGGGTGAACTTTGGGGCCAAATAGTCCAAGGCACACCTCAATGCCTGTCAGTGGCTGCAGGCTGGGGGTGGACTGGCATGAGCATTACAGCCAAAAATCCTGTGTCACCCCTCCGATGCCTGTCAGTCTCTACAGGGTGGGGTGTTACAGTTGGAAACCCTAATGCCCCAAGCATTTGTTGGTTATTTTAACTCCATATTTTCAATATGGGCTTTTTGTGACCCCACCTCATGAACAGTGGCACTATCAGTTCGTTAGCCGAAAGGTGATTTTGCACAGCAACTGCGCCATTTGGTGCCACAGGTGTGAAAACACATTTTAGGCAGGTTATAAAAAATTACAGCTATACTGTCCATGAGGAGGTGTAAAAAAAATGGTAATGTTGAAAATCTGAAGTGAAAATCTGGAAAATTGGTGAAGTCACGAGCATGCATAAGAAGTGGGCAACAGACGCCCGTAATGCAATTAATTTGGGGACTTTTTTAACAAAATTTTCAACATAAGCATTTTGGGACCTCCGCTGATGAAGAGTATCACTGTGATTTTCTTAATCTGTCCCAAACGTTGATTTCCCACAGTGACTGCGCCATTGTGCGCCAGATGTGTGAAAACACATTTCAGGGAGGATATGAAAATGACAGCTATGCTGTTCATAAGGAGGTGTGAAAAAATGGTAATGTTGAAAATCTAGAGTAAACATATTAAAAATTCTCGAGGTTACAAGCGTGTGTGGAAACTGCGCAATGCACGTTCATAACATAGTAATCTTTAGGAATTTTATCACCAAATTTTCAACGTAAGCATTTTGGGACCTCTGCTCATGAACAGTGACACTGTAATTTTCTATCTGTCCTGAACATTGATTTCCCACAGCGACCATGCTTTGTGTGCCAGATGTGTGAAAACACATTTTGGGCAGGATGTGAAAAATGACAGCTATACTGTTCATAAGGAGGTGTGGAAAAATGACAATGTTGAAAATCTGGAGGAAAATATTAAAAATTCTGAAGTTACGCGTGAAGTGGAAACTGTACAATGTCGCTCATAACGCCTTGCTCATTTTAGAATTTTTCACAATTTTGCAACATAAGCTTTTGGAGGCCCACCTCATGAAAAGTGGCACTGTTATTTTGTTAATCGGTCCCAAAAGGTGATTCCATGCAGTGACCGCGAAATCACCTTACGGGGTCAAATAATGAAATGACAGTGACTGATTTCATGAAGTGGGGTCCCAAGAACCCCATGTTGAACATTTGGAGTCAAAAGTCAAATAAATGGCTGAGATAGCCACCGAAGTTGAAACCTCCCTTATTTTATTTTTTTTTAGTCTTTGCTAACCAGGTAAGGCCCACTAGGCACAAGTGCCTGTTTTCAGGGACAATCTGGGGGGTTAAGTGACTTGCTCAAAGTCACACAGTGGAGGTTGTGAGGATCAAACTCAGGTCTGGTCTGCTGGATTTACTAAGCTCTTAACTCTAACCTCTAGGCTATATTGCCAGCCCAACATTATACAGCTTACTTGCATTCCTTCAGTTCACAGTTGGCTTTTAAGAGTGCAGACGTGTTCCCACTCCACCGAAGATCATGGCACTGGACCTCCAGAGGTAAGTATGGGGTGGGGTGGGAGGAGGTGGGGGTGAGAGGGGTGCTGGTTGGGGACCCACCAACAGCCAGGGTATTTTTTTTGTTTAGGTAAAAAAAAAAAACAGAACAACAGCATGGGCTGTTTTCTTTCTTTGCAGGTGTATGAAACAATGTTGGGGACACTGGGGTGGGCTCCCAGTGTGCCCCATGACTTTGGGGTGTGATGTTTGCCACACTGGAGTGGGCTCCCAGTGTGGCTCACAATGAGGTGGGAGAGGGCAGGAAAATGCTGACGTGGTCAGCTTCTGAAAACAGGGAGGCACACTGGGGTGGGCTCCCAGTGTGCCACACACTCTTGGGAAAGGGTTTACACATGCTGACAGGGGGATTGAGCACCCCCGAAGTCAGCTTTCTAGGGATTGCAAGAGGCGGATGGCGGAGCTGCTGCCATGTTTATTGAAATGTTACACCAGGCAAGGCATGTAGAGGAGGCATGTCATCGGTGCTGCTGCATGACGAGCGTGGCTCTGATTGCAGCAGTGAAATTGTTTCAAGTTGGTCTCAATGCAAAACACTTGTGTCACTGCTAGCATGTTTTCTAATTGGCAAATGAGGGAGAGCACCTTCTAAAGTGTGCCCTGCATTCGCCAAAACTGCTACGCCTCCACATTTCTCCTACTATCTCCTACTACCACAAAATGATGCTTACGCGTGTGCAAGACAACATAAAAATGATAAGCAGCTGAAAATATGAAGTTCTTAGCACTTCCTAATATTTGCAGTACCCATTATGAAAAGGAGTTACCTTTAGTAATCATACTCCAACCCCCCCCCCAGCCTTTTCCAGGAAAAGGAGTATAGGATGAGATTACTGTAGTCACTCACTTTTGAGTGGAGCTTTACCACTAACTTAGAAGTGTTCAACCACAGGACTTGCACTCACAATAGTATTTGACCAATGCAATGCAATGTAATCTGCTGCAGCCTCCAAAATGGGTGTTGTAAAGAGGACACATGTCTGCTGACACACAAAGCGGCATCTTGCACACCCAGTAGCCAAATGCTATGGTATGAAGAAAGATGACAACAGACATACTGTATGTATGTATGTGTGACTGGAGAAATATAGTGATTTATTAAAGAAAAGAATATTATTTTCATATCTGTCAATATCTGTCTGTCTATTTATCTGTTTGAAGAGTTTCACAAAGGAAAGGCATACTGAGCTGAAACTGTCCATTTTCAGATGCATCCTGGGAGGAAGGGGAGTTGGGATTACAGTATAATTAAAATGCAGTGTACAGTAAATCTAGGAACATAAATATAAAATACATAATATACAGGTAATATACAGAAAATATACAAAAAAAGAGCACATATCTACACAAGTCCAAGGAACACTGGAGAGGCAGTTCCGGCAATATCAAGATAAGTAGACAACCTTGTCAACCAGGCTGAGTCACTGTATGCAGAGCGAAAAGAAGGGACTCAGTAGCAGGTACAAGAGGAAGTGGTGAGATTAGACAGAAGGGCAGCAAGGGAGAATAAGGAAGTGGTGGACCAGATGTGCAGTGGGAGTGAGTTCCAGAGTTTGGGGAAATGGTAGGAGAAAGCAGCATGGCCAGCCAAGAAGGACCAGGGTGGGAGAATAAAGGAGCAAAATGTGGAGCTGTGAAGGGTATAGGGGAGGGTGGGGGCACGGAAATGATGGTGGAAAGTTATGAAGGGAGACAGCTCAGCCAATATTTGGCTATTAAAGTAGCACGGTGGGCCACATGTCTGTCCTCAAGTGATGCATACGAACATATGAAGAAGCCAGCAGAAGAAGGCCATTTATTCTATCAAGTCTGCTCATGTTGCAGGATACACAGCTTGAGTTACTGTCCCTGCCTTCCCTCCCCACTCCTCCCATCCTCCCTACCCATGATCCTTACCTTCCCCCCAATACCTATCCCAGCCTTTCTTAAAGCTTCCTCTTGTCTTCAATGAGATGACCTCTTCCGGCAGTACATTCCACTTGTGTCCACTACCCTCTCTGTGAAGAAGTGCTTCTTGACTTCCATCCTAAAGCTTCCACACTCCAGCTTAAGGCTGTGCCCGCTCATGTTATGGTTGCCACTACGCTTAAAGAGACTCCCCTTATCAACCTTATTTATCCCTTTCAAGTACTTGAAGGTCCCAATCATGTCCCCCCTCTCTCTCTCCTGTCTTCCAGGGAGTGTGTGTTTAGTGCCCTCAACCTCTCTTCGTATGCCTTACCCTGCTGAACTGCTGTCATCTTTGTAGCTCTCCTCTGGACCTTCTCCAGCAGGTTAATGTCCTTTTTGAGGTGTGGGCAACTGTACTGAACTCCATACTCTAAATGCGGCATTACCAGTGACCTGTACAAGGGCAGTATAACCACCTCTCTCCTACTACTGAAACCCCTAGATATGCATCCCAGCATCTTGTTTGAATTTGCTGCTGCTTTCTTGCACTGTGTGGAGTGCTTCAGGTCACTAGTGATCATCACTCCCAGGTCCTTCTCCTCCTCTGATGCAGATACTTGGACTCCACCCAGGTAGTACTCTGTCCTGGGATTCCTGGCTCCAATATGCATAACTTTGCATTTCTTGACATTGAAGCCAAGCTGCTAGATCCTGGACCACCTCCCAATCTTTTTCAGACCTTCCTGTAGGTCCTGAATCCTTTCAGCTGTTTCCAGTCTCCCACAGAACTTGGTGTTATCCACGAATAGGCACATTTTGCCCTTAATGCCATCCGCCAATGTCATTGATTATGACAATGAACAACACCGGCCCCAGCAGCAAGCCCTGCGGGACCTCACTGGTTACCTCTCTGGTGCTAGATAATTCTCCCCCAATAACCACCATCTGGATTCTGTCCCTCAGCCAGTTTTTCACCCATCTGGCCATCTTTTCCCCAACCCCAAGTGAGAATGAGAGGGAAGCATAAAGAAAGCAGTGGCGGGTTCGAGGTGGGGCATCCAGTGCAAAGTGGCAGAAGGAGTGGAAGAGTGGATCCAGTCTGGACAAGGTGGATTTAGGGGCAGCACTGTAGACAATATCTCCACAGTCAAATAGTGGCAGAATCATTTTCTGAACAATGGCTCTGCGGGCCTGCAGAGTGATGCGGTTATGGTGTTAGGCTATCCATTTGTCTGTGATGTTGATGCGTTAGTTGTTGTTTAGGGTGTTTAGAGCATAAAGTGGTGTTGTGTGCAATGATCCTGCTAAGCTGCACACAATCTACCAACATCAGTGCCACTCCTAGCAGCTGGAATGGTGGGAAGACACTCAAGGTTCTGTAAAGGCCGGTGATATCACCCAACAAAGAGATGCGGGAGTCAAGAATGAGGTTCAGAGGCTGCACAGTATTTATTGACAAACAAGGGAGGAAGAATACACAGTCACGGTGCACGGCGAACTTAGCACTCTACAGTTCTTTTAAGAAGAAAACTCTAAACATTGTAAATTCTGCAAAGACTGTATAAGCAACTCTAAAGACCGTATAAACAACTCTACCCCAAGCCTGAGGTGCACCTCTGCCCACTTGGGGCTACCCTCTGGAGTACTCCAAACACAAGAAATAATACTATATTCTATAGCTAGACTCTAAGGTAGTACAATATAATACATTCACAACTTTCAAAGTCTCTTTTCATATGATGGATGATCTGTGCAGTAAGAAGAGTGAAACAAAGGAGAATTCATGGAAGGACGGCAAATACAGTAGGATCTCTGGTGGGCATGGCCAATGGGATTTCCATGGGACTATGGGGATGTGGAGAGACTTTCTTGAACAGGCCATAGGTTCATCAGCTACACCCCCCTCTCCTGGGTTGCAGGAAACAAAGAACTAGCACAAGGACTCCTCGGCACAAGTCCTCTGTTGGGCTGCTGGAATGTAGCTGTGAGGAACAAACATAAATGATCTGGCCACAGTCCTCCAGTGGACTGCCAGGATGAGACAACAGAGGCAGGAACAACCCAGCCACAGTCCTTCAGTGGACTTCCGTGATGAGATGATAGATGCAGGAACAATCTGGCCACAATTCTCCATTGGACTGCCGGGACGAGATGACAGATGCAGGAACAACCCAGCCACAGTCCTCCAGTGACTGCTTGGATGGGACAACAGATTCAAGAACAGATGAGAAGAACCCATGTAAAATGAGGACCAGGATGAAGATATCTTCAGAAGCCAGACAAGACTGTGAGCTTCTGGGCCCCAATGCCGGATGAGCCAGAGAAGAATGCAAAATAACAAATGGAGTGTTGACTTGGAGATGGAAACAATAGATCCTGAAGAAACTGTGAAAAAAAAGCAACAAACTGGAAGACAATCTGCACAGGGCCTGAATGTAACCTGGTACCAGTGGAAAACAACAAATGTAATGCTGAAAGGGGTGCAAAACATGAATGATACCCTCCCAGGAGATCCACACTGGAACAAGGGACCCTAGAGACTGGATACTGAAGGTGTGGGATGCACTAGCTGAACACCTTCCTTGATCTGCTGGAGACTGATTCTGGTGCCCATGTCCAGGAGGTTGCCACAACACAGTTCAGGGCAATTATAGGCAATGGAACACAGTTAGGGACAATTCCAGGCAATGGAATACAGTCTGGGGCATTTGCACAATTCACAAATTCAGTTACAGTACAGCATCATTGCCCTGCTAAATTGCCCTTCTCCCCTTATACCTAGCCCTGACTGGGGTTTTGACTTAGCCCGCACATGGCCACCTCTATATGCAGTCTGTGGGGAAACCTATACACACCCTCTTCCCAGCAGTGCAACCTCAGTCGCTGGCAAACTGCCCTGGGAGCAACTTGTACAGGGCTTACATTAATTAGCTAGCCCCTTCTTGCTACTGACACACTTGGGGCTTAATTATTTCAACATAAATGGGAGAATAGAGCTTCTTGGCTGACTAGCCCTGTCTCCACTAGCCCACCTGGGTTCCTTAGATTAACTAGGGCTTGCCTTGCCCCTTTAATTCCTCTAGACACTGCATTAATAAATATTTAATTAAGCTGACTAGGACTTGATGTCCTAAGCTCCTCCCCTGTGCAGCGGGTAATGAATATTTTTTTCTTTCAAAACAGGGCCTTTCTTCCCTTTTCTCCACCCCTTAGGCATCACTGTGCTTAATCAATATTAATTTTATTCAAATTTCTGGCCCGCTCCCTTTAGGCTCTGACTGACTTTTTCCCCCACACCTAATGGCACTTCAAATAATAAAATCTTTCTTTTTAAGTTTAAATTCAGGTGGAAAGCACCTCACTGCTGGTGCTGCCACTGACTCAGCACCGCAGCCCGGAGTGAAGAGAAGAAGGGAGTAGCAGTGGGAGGGATGACTGGAGGACCTCAAAGGGGCTTCTGGATGCTCTGCCCACAATGCTCCTAGGTGACCTGGCTCAACTCCCAGAGGATGCAGCCCCGCTTGTGGGCACTGCTGGTGAGAGGCAAAATATAATTTTTCTTAATTTAAAAATAAAACAACAAAAGGGGGTGAATTGATCCCACACCACACAGCCGATCACCTTTCTTTAGGTGACCTGTTGCACACACTGAAGCCGCATCACCACAGAACTGGACTGCTCACTGGACGTCTTCAGGGAGAGAGAGCTGAGGCCCCCAGACAAGCCCTATGGATGGCTTCAACCTAACCATGCAAACCCACTCTGTCCACCTCGATTTTGTGGCATCCTCACTCCTGCTCCCACACTGGCAAAATGACAGCTCCTAACAAAAATGGACATTTTCAAATGGTACACTCGGGGTTCTAGTTCTGGAACCTGGAGCTTGCACCTGCCAGTCACTGCTTTTCTTTGAAAACAAACATCATGCACTAGGCAGAGACAGCAGTCCCAGCATGTGGATAACCATGGCTCATGCTGCCTGCTTGGGGTGGGGGCAACAAGAAGCAGACAGCCAGGAAAGCACAGGAAAAGTTATTTTTATTTTATATATGCTCTGCTGCCTTGCGATTTTGGGGGTGGGGACACATTATAGAGGGGTCACTAGCACACTGCCCCTACACTACCCTGATGTCCACACTGAGGGCCCTGAGGGGCATTTTATTTATTTAATTAATTAACTTTCTGTTGTGCTCCCATACTTTGGGCCACTACAGATCTATCTATCTATCTATCTATCTATCTATCTATCTATCTATCTATCTATCTATCTATCTATCTATCTATCTATCCACAAAGAAGTGGGAAAAATGATGCCTTGACTAGTATGTTCAGTAAAAGCAACATACCAAAAGTATGTATTGTATAGGATAGTGTATGATGTCCCATACACTGAGGCTATTCTTCACCTGAGTGTTTTCTATGATGGCAGATGACTTTGAGAGTGAAGCTGGAGAGGTCCCTTTACTGGCATAGAAAACATGAGGGGTAAGAGTAGCCAACTAGTGTATGGGATGCCATACACTGTTCTTTATAGTGCATGGCCCAAACAAAAAGATTAGCTTACCTTTTTGATGTGGATGGAGCCAGCATTTGTCGTCCACAGCAACCATTTCACTGGCATATGATTGCGGGGAAGCTCGCACACACAAAGATTCAACCGCCCCATCCTATGAACAGCGCTGATGGGGGAGGCTGCATAATGACATCCTCACTAATGCAGAACAAAAAGTTGTTCTGCGTTAGTGAGGACTGCACTGCTAAAGCAGAACAACTTTTTACAGTGTATGGTTTTCCATACACAACTTTCGACCATACACTGTATTGTTGTTACTGTCATTACAATGGATATTTTGAAGGTTACTGTCATCACAGTGGAATTCTGAACCAGTCAGAGGTCAGGCTTTATAAGGCTGAAGACATCACAATTGTTTAGTATAACACTGAAGCCAGCTGTGGAAATCAAAGAAAAACTGTTACATCTTCAAGCAAACAGTAAATTTAAAAGCTACACTACTTACTAACTAGTAAACTACAATTGTATATATCAAAAGTACAATGCCCTGACTCACAAAATGCAGTTTATCATCACTATAGAGGTGGCAGTATTTTTAAGAAAGAAGGTACTCCAAGGGGTTATGTTAATGCTCTAGTTAATCACCTCTGGGGGCCTAATGTGGCAGTAGGCACAACCAAGCGCCACATTAGGCCCCCACAGGGGTGATTAACCAGAGCATTGACATAACCCTTGGGAGTACCTTATTTGTTGTTATAAAAATAAAACACTAAAGCCCATTTAAAAAGAGTGCCTGTTTTTATTTATTTATATCAAATATCAAATGTGAGATATTTAGTTAAACAGTCCATCTGCTACCTTTGGAATGCTTTTTTAGAACTTCTAGGCATGCTGTGCTGCTCATTTCCATGATGTGCCTACTAAACACAGACAGGGCTCAGCTAACTACATTATAACTTGTAGCCTGCCACCCGTGCCAACTGTCTCAATCCTGTCTCCATATTCACCAGCTGGTGTAGGCAATTACAAAAAAAATAAATAAATAAGAAAGCACACATAAAGGTAAAAGTCTAAAAACTTGAAAGCAGTTTAAAAGTTAAAATCTTGGAATCTGTTTACTCCTGCTGCCCACGCTTGAGCCTATCTGTCTTGCAGTCTAGACTCACCAGACCCCTCACTCACTCCCTCCTGTCTCTCTCCAACAGCCTGTTTAGAAAAGAAGAGAAACCTATAAGTAAAACATTAAGCAGTCAAAAGCTAAAGAAAAATGACAACTCAATGCTTCTATCCATGCTCCTGCTAAAGCAATTTCACTGCAAGGCATCCAATCTTTCTGTTAGGAAATATAAGAGAAAAAAAAACTTATTAAACCAATACTCAGCAATGTTTCCTCCAAGCCATGCTGACTCACAACCTTGCTTCAGCACCTCGTTCCTCTGTCTGCAAGAAGAACACCATTCTGCGGTAAACAGTGAAAAACCAAGTGCAAACTAAGCACATTGCTGGGATAAGTTGCCAAGCAAAGACTCACCACCAATGTCAAGACTGCAAACAAAAGAAATCAGTGCTACAGCAGGGAAGGGAAAGTGTACTGGGGGACTTGGCTGTTTATGTTGTGAATCCCCTCACATTTAGCTCATTATTTCCTGCCTCACCCCTGTCGTAGCATTGATTTTTTTTGTTGCAGTCATGGTCTGTGTATGTGGGGTTGGTGAACCAAGTGTGTCATTGTCATGGCAATGCTTGCTAACTGATGTGAGTTTTTTTTTTAATTTAAATCAAAGACTGGAATTACTATGTGAGGTTGTGAATAAATGCACTTTTATCACCTGGCAGGACAGACCGAGTGTGGTCTGATCCTTAACCTTGTTTTATATTCTGGCAGGAACAGAGCAGGCTCAGACAAGGTCAGAGCTTGCAAATACAGTGCAGAATGAAAGACTGACAGAGATGAGGAAGAATACTTATGGTTCAGTACAATATTATATTTAAATTATTCAAATTAGTGTGCATCAGCGATCAGAATGGGCTGTCCTGCAACATTTCAGTGACTTTTTTTTATAAAGTTGGGAAGATTTATGTTTGACAAGACTTGGTGTTGCTAATGTTAGCTGTGATGGTGGCTCTTGGTTCTAGAGATAGAATCATGATAAAAAGGGACTCGATTCACAGGAATATTGCTCTGGTAAAATGGCTCTGTTGGCATACTAATAAAAGATTAATGTAGGGCAGCTGGAATGTTATTAACCAATCAAACTGCTCCATTGTGACAACCCTTTCTATAATCATAACTAATTCATGGCTGTTTGTGACAGACTGGTCCTTCCCAGACTCAGCCTCTATCACTGCTAATTGAGTTCTCAGTGCTCCAGTAACTGCCACCACTCAGTTTCACACTCTTTTGAAGAGTCTCCAGGTTCATGTCCCTTCAGAACCACTGCACTCACAGTACAGTGCTCCTTACTTCAAATCAAATCAAATCTTTATTTATCCAGGCGATCACCATTGAGCAAGCTCATTTATAAGGTGGACCTGACTTAAGGTCAAACAATCACCCCTTTCTGTCACAGTTGAGAACACCTTACTTTGGAAATAGGATATGGTAACTGTAGCCTTCTTCTTCTTCTTCTTCTTCTTCTTCTTCTCCTCCTCTAGGGGCAGAAAAACTGTTATTGTCAGTTATAAATTGGTTAGCTGTACCTCAAAGCATTCAATCACAGACTGTGAAACATAAAAATAATATTTTTAATATTTCAGAATAACTACACATACTCTACAGGATATTACAACAAACTATAGAAACAGCAATTCTACAGAAAACGAAAAAAATGTGTTTACATCCAGAACTCTCTAGTGCCCCCCCAACTCTCTCTCTCTCTCTCTCTCTCTCTCTCTCTCTCTATGCAAGGTTTAGCTTATATGACAGGGTGAGTCCTGTCTGGGGTGGATGCCTATGTGTGGGGTGTCCAGGACCTCCCCCATTCCTTTTGTTCTTTGTTTCTGTGGGACAGCTGCTCGCACTGGAAATGAAAATGAAATATGTTTGCTGTATGCTTGTCTATTTTAGGGTGTTACATTTAATGACTTCATGGAAATAAAAAGAAAAAGATATGATGAGTTCCAAGGGTTGGCAGGAGAAAGGAGAAGAGGAGTGCACCCTTGTTCTCCCGTTCCCCTGGAAAACCCAGTGGAGCCTTCATGGACTTACTATCTTATTAAAACTATCTTTTGAGATGAAACAAAATAGAAACATAAAACTAGGGCTTGGCAGACTGTTCCATGGAAATCTGGACCACTGGATTGAGCCCACAATCCATGGACCCAGATAAGTACGGACTTCACCACAGAAGTCCGTTTCCGGGTCCGTGGAAGTGCCATTTGTGCCATTGTGTGTATTGTTGCCAAGGGGATGCCATTGGCACACTCGCTCCATGTACAGGCAGCTGGCAGCATCCAATCAGGCAATAGATGTTCACATGAAGCACTTGTGGTATTTATTTATTTAGTTTTTGTTGACCCGGTAAGTGCACTAGACAAATCCTGCCTATTTTCAGGCACGACCCGGGGGAGGGGGATACAGATGAATGCCAACTGACCTTGAACCAGATTAAGCTGTTGGTGGTATTTTTAGTGAATGAGGGAAATTTGGCCAGGACACCGGGGAAATTCCCCTACTCTTTTCAATAAGTGCTATGGGATCTTTAACATCCACCTGAACAACCACCAATCCAGGCAGATGGGACCTCGTTTAACGTCTCATCTGAAAGACAGCACCTCAGAAGTGCAGCACCCCTCTCATGCTGCACTACAGTGTCAGTACTGGGATATTAACCCAAGTGCCAGATGTGGGAACTGAACCCACAGCCCTCTGATCTCCCAGCCTCAGAGGCGAGTGTGCTACCTACTGAGCCACTGAGCCGTGCTGAGTGCACAACGCAGCCCAGACAAGAGTAGGACGGGTTGGAGGAACACCACACTTATCCCTGCAGCAGCTGCCAGAAGAAGTTGCTGAAAAAAAAAAAGCACACACAAAAATATATACACATGTTGATGGGGAGGGAAGAGAAAAGGAAAGAGAAATGACTCGATTTACTGGTGTGAGGGGGGAGAAACTGATCATCAGGGGAGGGTGATGGGTCAGTACTGGAGTAAGGAGGAATCCAGAGGGACTGGAGAGATAGTGATGGCCTGGGTACTGCTGGGGGGGAGGCAAAAGGCAGGCAGTGTGGCAGTGTGACTGTGTACATGAGCAAGGGCAGGCTAGCAAAATCTTTGACTTGTGGCATAAAGATCCAGAGGAGAGAGGGAGTAACTACTGGAGGCCCAAGAGAAATTTTACAGTTACAGAAAATCCTAAATGAAAGTTTTTTTTCCTTTCTTGGCCTCAGACAGTGTAGCTTTGTACATGAGCAAGGGAGGGCAGGCTGGCAAAATCTTTAACTTGTGCCATTCCAAATCCAGATCCAGAGGAAAGTGGGAGAGACTACTGGGAGCCCAAGAGAAATTTTACAGTTACAGAAAATCCCAGATAAAAGTGTTTTTTTCCCCTTTTCTTGGCCTCAGACAGTGTAGTTGTGTACATGAGCAAGGGCAGGCTGGCAAAATCTTTGACTTATGCCATTCCAGAACCATATGAGAGAGTGAGAGACTACTGGTGGCCCAAGAGAAAGTTTACAGTTACAGAAAATCCCAGATATTTTTTTTCCTGGCTTCAGTGTGGCTGCATGTACAGGGCAAGGGCTGCAGGCTGGCAAAATAAGTCTTTGACTTGTGACATCCAGAGGGGAGAGAAAGAGACTGCAGTGGGGCCCACGAGAAATGTAACAGTCCCAGAATCCCAAATAAATGTTTTTCCTGGCTTTTCAGTGTGGCTGTGTGTACAGGGCAAGGGCAGCAGGCAGGCAAAATATATCTTTGACCTGTGCCATCCAATCATGAATCACAATCTCTTGTTAACATTCATTCACAATTTTGTGCAGAGGGGGGGGAGAGAGAGAGAGAGAGAGAGAGAGAGACTGCAAGGGGGGGCCATGAGCAATGTAACAGTCCCAGAAATCCCAAATATGTTTTTCCTGGCTTCAGTGTGGATGTGTGCCAAGGACAAGAGCAGCAGGCTGGCAAAATAAATCTTTGACTTGTGCTGTCCAGAGGGGAGAGAGAAAGAGAGATAGAGAGAGACAGAGAGACTACAGGGGGGCTCACGAGAAATGTAACAGTCCCAGAAATCCCAATTTTTTTTTTCCTAGCTTCAGTGTGGCTGTGTGTACAAGGCAAGAGCAGCAGGGTAGCAAAATAAATCTATGACTTATGACATCCAGAGGGGGGAGAAAAGGAAGACTGCAGGGGGGCACATGGGAAATGTAACAGTCCCAGAAATCCCAAATACATTTTTTCCCCTAGCTTCAGTGTGGTTGTGTGTACAAGGCAAGGTAGCATGCTGGCAAAATAAATCTTTGATTTGTGCCATTCAATCATGATCACTTGTTAATGTTTACTCATGATTTCATGTATTAAAAAAAAATACTGTTTGGACACATAACATACAAGTTGACGCACCTGTGCTGCTGGCTGTGGGTGGACCAGGAGATAGAATATGACTTTGTGACTCATAGCAGGCTGTTTACACTACAACACAAGTAAAGTACAACTACACACACATGTCATCATCACTCATTCCCCTTTATTCCTCCTTATTATCATTAGTTTTATAGTATATTGCGTTATTATTACATATAAGCATTAACCAACCCAGATTGTGGGACTGTGCTGCATGTGGCTATGCACTGGCTGTGTGTGCATCTCTAATTCAAATTCTGAGGCATACTTAACAGTTGCTGAATTTGGTCACTTAACAGTAATAGTACTGTAGGAGTCAAGTCAGGCAATTTTGGAAGGAAGTGGTGGTGGACTGCTGTGCTGTCAGAGTGTACTGTGTACAATCACGAGTCATGACAGTAAATTTGTCCCTGGCCTGTGAGTGTGGGTGGAAGTCATCAGAAGGACATTAAGTAAGTTAGAAGGATCTTAGTCTTTTACAGGTTAGAATATTAATGATATAGGTATTTGCATCTGTCTGTCTGTCTTTCTCTTTCTCTCTCTTTCTCTCTCTATCTCTCTCTCTCTTGCTGTCTTTCCCAGGACAGTCATGTCACAGACCCAACCAGGATATGCCATCATTACAGGCCAGCCATGAAGGGGCTAGTAGTGAGTGATTGCTTTTTTATTTAGCAGTTTTACATTAATTTTGATACAAATAATCCATTAAATTATTTCCCTTGGGCCTCTGTGTCAAATGTGACTGACTTTGGCCACATTTATGCATTTTATTTTGCATTTTTTCAAATATTTGTCAATAAATCAGAACTAATCAGAACAAATCAGAGTTCCTGTTCTTATATAATAAGGGTCAGAACTTCACCAAGTTCTTCTAGCCCTACATAAAACTCCCTTAACATAAAACAACCTTAACCAAGAAAAGAGGAGTTGAGTCTAGGCTAGAAAAATTAACATGTATGAACATGTATGTCTTCACTGTTTGATGGGGAACTCCTGAGAATAAGAGGTTTATACTGGTTTTAGCAAAAAGTGGTGGATCACCTGACAGTGATGTCATCCATGAAAGGTATAAAAAAAATACCACTTGGAGTAACAAATATAGATACGCGAATCAGTTGAATACTGACTACCAAGTGAGGAGGACCTCAGAAGTGTGTGCTTGTTTCCACGCTGTTCTATTTGCAAAGGCTGAAGCTAAGCTTCAGGAGTTTTCAAAATTAGAAAGTTGGCTGGATACTGGACATAGAATAACCTTTTGTTTTCTGTATGGTTATTATTTATATTTTTTTCATTTTCTGATTTGAATAAAATAATGCACATTTCCATTTTTATGCACCTGACTTCTGGTTTGTTGTGTCTGTTTTATCCCACACCTTCACAGTGGTGTTAGAAGTGGGATTTCTGGTACATCTAGACTGCCTGGGAGATGTTATCAGTGGGTATTGAACCAATACCCAGACAGATGCAAGAAGATCAGTGTGCTGTGGCAAAAAACATATCCATTGACTCATGCCATTGCAGAGAAGACTGGAGAAAAACCTGGACCTGGATTGTATCTTGGAGCCCAAAGAAAGGTGAAGGATGAGCTGGAGAGAGAGACAGAGGGACAGATGGAGGAGAGAGCCCTGGAGGATCCCAGTGACCTCATATGATGGCTTTGTATGAAGCAGCTGAAGATGGAGCAGGAACAAACAGAGGATCAATGACAACAGGAAGAGGATCAACAATGGCAGGATGAGAAATGGATGGATACCCTGTGAGCAATTCAAGACCTTAACCCAGGTCAGCCAGATCGAAATATATCCAGAGATATTAAATTGACTAAACCAACAGAAGTTCCAACCCTTCCAGAGTTCTGGTGGGGTGATTGCCAATAGTAAGGACTGTTGCCCTCTTGTGCAGGGGTGTGTGTGACAGGGTGACTCCTGTCTGGGGTGGATGCCTATTTGTGGGGTGTCTGGGTTGCCCCCATTCCTTTTGATCTTTATTTCTGTGGAACGGCCTCTCACACTGTGAATGAAAATGAAATACATTTGCTGTATGCTTGTCTATTTTAGGGTGTCACATTTAATGATTTCATGGAAATAAAAAAAAAAGACATGATGAGTTCCAAGGGTTGGCAGGACAAGGGAGAAGAGGAGCATGCCTGCATTCTCCCATTCCCCTTGCAATCCAGTGGAACCCTCATAGACTGTCTTATTAAAACTATATTTCCAGATGAAACAAAATAGAAGCATAAAACCCCCTTAACATAAAACAACCTTAACCAAGAAAAGAGGAGTTGAGTCTAGACTAAAACAATTAACATGTATGAACATGTATGTCTTTACTGTTTGATGGAGAACTCCTGAGAATAAGAAGTTTATACTGGTTTTAGCAAAAATGGGTGGATCACCTGACGGTGATGTCATCCATGAAAGGTATAAAAACCCACCACTTGGAGTAACAAATATAGACAGGGGAATCAGTTGAATACTGACTACCAAGTGAGGAGGACCTCAGAAGTATGTGCTTGTTTCCACGCAGTTCTTTTTTCAAAGGCTGAAGTTAAGCCTCAGGAATTTTAGAAATTAGAAAGTTGGTTGAATACGGGACATTGAATAACCTTTTGTTTTCTGTATGTCTACTATTTTTATTTTTTTGTTTTCTGATTTGAATAAAATAAAAACATGCGTTTGTGTTTTTATGCACCTGACTTCTGGTTTGTTGTGTCAGTTTTATCCCATGCCTTCTCAGCTTACCACAAGACTCTTGAATGTCTCCTGCCTAACGGACTTCAGAGCTCCGATCAGAGATAAAAAAAAATCACAGATTCAAAACTCTTTGTTTCCCAGCATCCATTAGGGAAACCAGTGTTGTCTAGTTTTAAGATGTCTATTACTGTAGTACGTTTGTCTTAGATGAAGTCTGGGTGTCATCATAGGCCTTGAGAGAAATTTACGACCAGGCCTCTGCTGGTTTGAACAGCAGAAGCTCTCACAAACTTCCAAATGACAACCTGATGTTTTGTAGTGCAGTATTAGCCACTGTTAAGCAATTTTAAATTACAAATTGTAGTGACCATACAGATATCCAGCCTTCACAACAGGTACCGGCCATCACATCTTTCTCCCTTGAAGAAAGAAAACAAATATTGCTAGCAGTGCTAACTGATTTTTTTTGGTGTGAGCCCACTGTCCTCTGTTGGTGGAACCCCCACCTTAATTTCTCCTAGGTCTCTCTTGCTGCATAAAACACAGGAAAAAACCAAAATGGAAAAAAGCGCAGTGGCCCTATTGTCTGAAAAACCCATCTTGACCCTGAAAAAGGGGCCCTTGGTTCCAGTGGATTACATGGTTACCAAAATGAAATAAAAAAAAATCTGCAGGGCCATTCTGTGACCCACTTCAATGCTGGATAACCACATTATAGGTCTACAACACCAACCTCCACCTTAACAATGTTGCATTCTGGCCACAGGTCCTATGCAGCCATGTAAGGGGGTTGTGATCCATAACCAGGGTGAACCCCCTGCCATACAAGTATGGTTGCAGTTTCTGCAAAGCCCAGACAATTTCCAAGCATTCCTTCTCTACGGTTCTGTAAGCCTGCTCTCTGGGCAGAAGCTTCCTGCTCAGGTACATGGCTAGGTGCTCCTCCCCCAAGCTCGTGACCTGACTCGGGACTGCACCTTACCAATGATCAGATGATCTACATACAAAATGAACTTAAGAGAGTAATCTGAACTGGTGAGCACAGGCGCCCAATACAATGCCTCCTTCAGCTGCTGGAAGGCAGTATCACAGGTTTCCATCCACTGAACCTTCTCTGGAATTTTCTCCATAGTGAGATCAGACAGGGGTTTGGCCATGCTGCTGAAATTTGGCACAGACTTATGGTAGCACCCTGTTGTCCCCAGGAAAATCTCTACTTTACTTTTGTTCTGGTCATGGCCCATCCCTGGATGGCCTCAATTTCACTGGCTCAGTCTTGATGTACCCACTTCCCACCCTGAAGGTATGACACTTCTGCCATTCCTATCTGGCACATCTTCATTTTGACTGTCAGCCCAGCAGTCTGCAGAACACTTCAGTCACCTGCTGGATGTGATCCTCCAGGGTCTGGCTATAGATTGAGATGTCATCTATGTACACCAGACAGAAGTCTCCTATCCCCCTGCAGGATGTAGTCCATTAGCTGCTGAAAGGTGGCTGGTGCATTCTTCATCCTGAATGGCATCACCCTGAATTAAAATAGTCCAAATGGGGTAATGAAGGCTGACTTTTCTCTGGCTTCAGGGGTTAGGGGCACCTGCCAATAACCTTTTGCCTGGTCTGTGGTGGACAGGAAATGGGCTCCCTCTAATCTCTCTAAGGCTTTGTCCATCCTGGGCATGGGGTATGCATCTAACTCTGTGCAGCTGTTGCGCTTGTGGTAGTCAATGCAGAACCCTATGGCCCTGTCCTTTTTGGGAATCATTACCACTGGGGAGGTCCAGGGACTACTGTACTCTTGAATCACCTAGAGGGCCAGCATCTCTTTGATCTCCCCTCTATGGCACGTCTTACCCCTTCTGGGACTCTGTAGGGTGATTATCTCAGCAGAGGCTGGACCCCTGTATCCACATGGTGTTCTGCCAAGGTGGTATATCCCAGCTTCCCTGTGAACATGCCACCAAATGCACTCAACACCCTCCTCATTTCAGTAGCTTGGGTTGACATGACAGAATCCCCTGAGGAGTACCCTTCACTTCTCCCAGGAGACCTGCCAGATGGTCTGTTGCTGCCCCTTCCTCCAGAGAGCTGCACACAGCCAAGACTATCTCAACCCTGGTCATGGTTGGGTTTCATCATGTTTTCATTGTAAGCCCACTGTTTGTGCCTCCTGTTGGGTAGCTCCACAGCCTAATTGACTTCATTCACCCTCCTGACCAATGAGTAAGTCCCCTCCCAAGCCATTGGCAATTTATTCTGCCAGATGGGGATAAGCACCATTACCCATTGCCTGACTTCATACTCCCAGGCTCTGGCCACATGATCGTACCATGTATTTTGCTTGTGTTGTGCAGCAGCTACAGGGTTTTATTTAACTGCAAAAATCGATTAGCGTTTTGCTCATAAAAGTGCTAAAACATTGTGAAAATGCATAGCACTTGCTTCACTGTGTTTAACAAGCATAACACTTCTAGAAAACCTGTATGAATACTTTCTGTATAGTTAGCATTGTCCCAAGAAAAAAAATGCTAATCAATTATTTAAAACTCTGAGCTAGGTGCTCCTGGGCAAACCCCATAAGCTCCTTGAGCCAAGACCTGAAATTCAGGACATACACCATAATAGATTCCCCTTGGGGAGCAAGCTCACCCACCCATTCATCCCTTACTAAATCAAAGGGGCCTGTATCCTATGGCCAAACAGGGGCTTCAAGTGTGAGAACCCTGTGGACGCGTGTGAGATTTCTCTATATGGGAATTGGAGGTGGGGTAGGTACTTGTCCCACTCTCCGGCATGTTGATCAGTGAATGCCCTTAACATTTTCTTAGGAGACTCACCGAATCACTCAACCAGACCACTAGTCTCCAGGCTCCTGGCTTGGGATTCTGTATACACATAGACGCTGCATTCACCTGCAGGCAATGCACCTAGCAGTGTCTGCCTCCATACTACTCTTGGTGGACTATGGTATAGTAATCTATGGGTCTGCTGACCTTACTGTCCTTCACAGCATCAACCTCACCCTAAATAAAGCCTGCCATCTGGTATCAAAGTGTGACAGGCTAACCCATACCTGTGAGCTTTACAAATCTACTGGTTGGCTAAACTTCCAAGATAGGCTAAAATATCTCACCTGTCTCCTTGCAAAAAAGATACTACACAAACAGGCACCTATTGGCCTCTACACCCTCATCGAAACAGTTACTCACAGGAGAGCACCAAGGCACTCTGCAATCACCCCATTCAAAGTACCTCACTGTAGAACCTCCCTTGGCCAGTAGTCCTTCCGATATTGAGCCCCCTTGTGGCTAAACAACCTAGCGTCCAGTATCTACCTTGCATCCAATCTGATCCAATTTAAAGCTGATCTCAAATACTTTCTCCATAACTCTGCAATCTGTGAATGTTCATAATGTACTAATGTACTTAACTCGCCCCCCCTTCTAGGTTTCCTCCTCTATTGCAATGAAATAGCCCTCAGCATAGGGATTTCTTCTTTCTTCTCCCATGCTAGAGCTCATTCAAACTCACTGTAAATATTTTATGACTCTGAGCCTAGTATTGTGCTCCTCCGAAGCTTATACTGTCTTATAAACATATTATTAACCTAGACCTCTTTAAGATCACTGCTGATGTAACTATGCTATGTTAACTGTGCTGAATATTTTGAAGTGCATATTTAAGTGATGTTTGTATATTTTTCTTTTTACTGATGTGGAGCCTTTGCAAAGGAGTCTATGACTCAAAGGTTGTAATTCCGATTCTTTCAATAAATAAATAAATAATCTTGGGGTGGCATGGTGAGGCCGGAGCTACCTAACTCACACACTTCTTCCAGAGACTAACCATCAGATCAGATATGAAGTTGGTGCCCTGATCTGACAGAATCTCCTGAGGAAAACCCATAGGGCTAAATATCCCCAGCAGTTCACTGGCCACCTTCTTAGCCTCAATGGAGAACATGGGTACTGCTTCTGTGTACCTTGTGGCATAATCTATAACCACCATGATGTACCACTTGTCAGTGTGACTTGAGGTGCTCAGGGGCCCCACAATGTCCATGGCAGCTTGCATAAATGGCTCTTTTTTTCCAATTGTTTAACCAGGTGAGACACACTAAGCTGAAAGCTTTCTTACAGGTGCAACCTGGGAGCACAGGTAAGTTAAGTGACCTGCTCAGGGTCACAGTATATGCAAGTGAGGGTTATGGGATTCAAACCCAGGTCTCTAGATTTGCAGCTCAGAGCCTTAAACCACTGTGCTATACAGCCTCCCTCTTCAATAATGGGTAAGGGAATCAGGGTTTCTTTAACCTTGTCCCCAACCTGTGCTACCCTCTGGCACTGTGGACAGGTCTGGCAGTAGTTTGACACCTTTGAAAATACTGGGCCAATAACAATTATTCATCAGCCACCATTTTGTACTGCTTACCACAAGTGTCCTGGAAAGGATATGGCATGGGCTAAGGCCAGAAGCTGCTGCCTATATTCCTAAGGCACCATTATCTGCCAGATCACCCCTTCCTCTGGTCCCCCCCCCCGGAACCCACTCACAGTGACAGAATCCTATTCTCCCAGTACACTTCCCTTTTCCCCACACCTGGACAGCCATCTTCCCCACTGGTGGCTAACTCTTTTAGCTTTTGCAGGGATGGGTCATCTTACTGCACTCTCCCCAGCTTCACATGCCTGACCTTCCCCAGAACACTCTCTGCTGTGGGAAAGCCACCCCTGGCTGGACTCTTCTCTGTCAGTAACTGTGACTCAGAATTGTTGCTCCCAACTTGTTCTTCAGCCACAATTTGTCCTGCAACTGAGGTGGAGGTTGTTTCCTCTTGCACTGTCCCCTCAGTGTCCTCAGGAGCTTGTTCCTTCCTCTTGCTATGGGTAGTAACACACACAATGTTGGCCCTACTATCAAAGTCATTACCCATGATTACATCCACATGCAGGTCGGGTATGACACCCACATCCCATATGCCCTGGCCACTTTCCCAGCTCAAAAAGATCTGGGCCAGTGGCACTGAGACTGCTGGGTCTGACACCTCTAATCCTAGAAAACCAGTCAGACAGGATCTGTTCCTTTTGAATTAAGTCCTGCTTCACCAAAGAAATGGAGGCCCAAGTGTCCCTCAGTCCCTGGGTCACCATCCCACTACAATTTGTAATTTTAAACTGGTTAGCAGTGACTAATACTGCACTACAAAATGTTGGGTTGTCATTTCGAAGTTTGTGAGAACTTTTGCTGTTCAAACTAGCAGAGGCATGGTCGTAAATTTCACTCAAGGCCTTTGATGACCAACCAAATGTTTTGTAGTGCAGTATAAGCCACTGCTAAGCAATTTTAAATTACAAATTGTAGTAATCATACAGGTATCCAGCCATCACAACAGGTATGCATCCATTACACCATGCTACTGGTGAGCTATGATCCTGCCCCGCCTCCTCTCTCTTGAAGATAAATTGCATATTTTGAGTCAGACCACTGCATGTCACATATAAAACAGTTGCACATCATATATTATACGTGTGCAGTATTAGGGTTGAGTAAGCAATTCAACGTTAAACCCATCTTGTTACACCTTAATAATTCTGCCCCTGTTCAACCAATTTACTTGAAATTTGGAAGTGACAGAGTTGGTGCCAGGATCTCTGGATCCTGACAATGTCATGGAAAGACGTTCATTGGGAGCAAAGTTACAGAAGTGCAGAAAACATATAAATTACATAAATTACGACCTTTTCTTTTGCTCATCTACAACTAAAAAACTAGAAAGATTTCAGACTTTGCAGGTTTGATAAAGTTTGCTCCAAGGTGTGCGCTTTTGCATTTTTCAAGTCCCTAACTTGCCTGATTTTTGAGAAAATTAAGAAAAACTGTGCACATGCTCAGTTTAAAAATTGAACTTTCTAATGTTAGCTGAATTTTAAGACCACATTTCTTAATGTGGTCATTTGATGAAAATACATGCATGTCCGAGTGGACAGGACTATCCTGACACTGCAAACAGCATCTGTATCAGCTTTACTAGTGTTCATTCAGTTGGGGCAGGGCTACACATCAGTGCTAGCCTGCCCATGCTGAGCAAAGCTGTGCATGGATTTCTTTTTCTTATGGTCCTTTGACCATTATTTACATCTGGCCTCTTTTATGTAAACCAGACACCAGGCAGCCCAGTCCCCAGTGCTGGCTAAAAATTGTAGTTTCTGACACTGAGGTGCTCACCCCTGGTGCCAGTTAAAGCAGCAGCACTTGTTAATAAACATATTTTTTTTTTTCAGTAATAAGCGAGACTCAAATAGCCAACTAGAGGGGAGTGGTCTGAGTGCTGAGTGCACTCTGCCCCACCTACCCACCCACCTGCAGCGAGACTCAGAACAGCGAGCCAGAAGGGGAAGTACAGACAGCAGCTACCTGTGCAAGAGTGGGAGTCAGTGAGGACTTTCCCCAGTGTTTAGAAAGTGTGGTTCTGGATTTTTGGTGGTCCAAGTCCTAGTACTGGAGGAAAAGTAAGGACATACCAAAGCCCAAGAATATGGAAGGGATTGCCAGAGACTGATATTAAACTCGTTGGAAAAATAAATTGCGTGTTAGAACTGTGTTGGATCTGCATGCTGGGAAGTATTATTGCACTACAGAGACAAGCTGGGAGAGTTGGGTGAACAAGAACTTTTAATTTTTAACTTTTATAATCTGCATATTGTACACAGAAAGGGTCAGGGAACACTTGAATCTTATTAAGAAGAAGACTTTTTATCTGAGAGGTCTATTGCAAACAAAGGACCCTGAAATTGTAGGTTCTCTAAATTGCTGTATAATTAATAGTCCTGATAGACACCTAGTATGTTAATTAGCATCTACTAGTTAGGTGTCTAGGAATTTTTCGTGCTTGTTTGATTTTTTTTAATCGTGACTGTTATAAGTGAAATACCTACTTTGAATCTATAAAATTCTCTAGTTCATTGGGTATATTGTGTGTTATTGGTGTACCCCTTTTGCTCATCCTGATTAGTGTTGAATATATAAAGAAAATTTAAAAAGCAAATAATGATGACTAGGCTATCAAAAAGGAGGATAAATGCAAATCCTATATGTTATAAAAATCAGAAAAAAAAACAAAAGAAAACTTTGGAAGGAATGGTAAAGAAAACAGAGATGAAACTCACTAGCTATATTTTAGCCCCAGGAAGTCAAATAAATATTGTGGGGAAAAAAGAGACTTTAAGAGTTCAATGTTCAATTCTTCCTTCTATAAGTTCCTTCCCTATAGAAATTGACAGATTAAACCCTCGACAGTTAAGTGCAGATGAACATTCACTAATGAGATCTATAAGGATATTTGAAACAGAAAATGAAGGTCAGATCTTACAAGAAGAAGATTTAGAGCAAAAAGAATTGGATGAACAACAGAACTGGAGAAAGGTGGGGAAGCATAATAATATGTAACAGTATGAGGAACACCTAGGAAAAGAAAGAAAATATTGGATGCAGAATATAGACTTGGAGCAAAGAAATATTAAAAAGAATGTTAGAGATGTTTCACATCAATGTCCTAGTGCTTCATTTCTTGGTGATTATGATGCCTTTCTTACCCCATATGTACAAAGGCTTGAATTAGATCCTCCATCTAGATCTCTTCCAGATATATCTCATTTAATTCAGAATAGAACTGAAGAAAATTTAGAAGACATATACATAAGGGAAGGGTGGAGTAAGGACAGTAATAGAATGAATGACAGGTAAAACAATCTCCTTTTTTGGAAATTCTAAAAGAAATAAAGAGTGGGATTTTATTAAATAATGAATTATTAATTAATCTTACAACAATGTTAAGTAGACATTTGATAAAGAATGCAGATGGTTAAAAGGATACCCTTGCTGAAGAGACAAAAGATAGAAATGATGAAAAAAGAGATAGAAAGGAAGGTAACCCAAAGGAAAAGATAAAGACTACAATGATAGAAACTGGTAATAAGGAAAAAGGGGAGCTAGAACAATTAGTGCAGAATTTACAGGGAATTAAAGGGACTAAGAACAATACATCTAAGGAAAAAATACAAAGGAGTAAAGGGAAGGAGGAGAAACAGAAACAGGAACAGGAATAGAGTAAGATTAGAAAGAGAAAAGAGAAAGCAGAAAATGGGAGGCAAACTTTTAGTGAAGAAGAGAAAATGTTAGGAAATCTTGAAGAAAGTTTATATATAGAAAAAAGGAAAGAGAGAAACAGATTGAGAAAGGAGAACGATTACCTACAGTTTTCTTTAAAGGCATACCACGAGCAAAAAATGAAAATCATGTAACCTTAAAACTAGTTGTATATAAAGTATGCAAGGGGGTTTTAGGAAAGAGGTTTCCATGGAATGATACAAATTCTACTTATAGATATCATGGAGGTAAAGAACCAAGTGGGATCTGCTTAGTGGTAAAAAGTAGCAATGTTAGGAAACAGTTACTGACAATGAAAGAACAGTTCAGGGAGATGGAAATAAATGCAGATACATCTATAGAACAGAGAAATATTAAAGGAAGGGATACTAAAGACATGATTTTTTGGTCAGAAAAGAAGAATAACGAAAAGGGCAAACAACAAAAGGGTAAGGTTCAACAGAGAATATCGTACTATATGAAACCAGTAATGAGTGAACATGTATTAACAGCAGATGTGGAATATAAGAGAGTGATAAGAGGTAGACTGCAAAAAGGGCCTAAAATAAATAGCAGTATAATTTTGGATGAAACCCAAAATGAGGAAACATTGGATAGTCATAGGAGTGAGAACCTGTATGGAGTGGGAGAAGAAAGTGCAGAAGATGGAACAGAAGAAACAATATAAATAGATTGACAATATGATCATAAGAAAATTGATATAGGAGAACAAAAATTATGCATCTTAAATTGGAATATAGCAGGAGTTGCTGAAAATTGAAAGACAATGGAATACTTAGATTCTTAAATAAAAGGCACATAATTATGTTATAAGACACTTGGGTAAATACTCTAGAGGGCTACCACTTGGAAGGATATCTGGGGTGGCACATCCCTGCTAAAAAGACACGTTTTTATGGGTGTTCTGCAGGAGGAATTAGTACCTTTGTTAGAATGATGTCTGGTTTAATATGTAAATGCAGTTGGAATGATAAGAACTTTAATATTCTGGTTATTGAAATGGAGTGGGAAAACAAGGAGAAATTGTTATTGGTAAATGCGTACTTTCCACCTGATACCAATGCTTCTCCCATCATTCACTGCATATGTAGATATTTAGAAATATTAGATCAATTACAGACCCAATATCCAGGGATTACGATTATTGCTGCAGGGGATTATAATTTAAGACTAGGGGAAGAACAAGAGAAAAAGGGTAATAACTGGAATTTGGATATTTTTTAAATTCCTATTAGAAAATCTTGTGATAAAAAGAAAAGTAAGGCTGGTAATAGATTTTTAGCTGAATTATGTAAATTGAATATGTGGATTGTGAATGGAAGAAGCAGTGGGGATAAAACTGGTTTATATACTTATGTGCATAAAAATGGTCTGAGTTTGCTGGACTAGATAATTGTAAATATATATTCTTATAAAAAGATTTGTAGTTTGGAAATTGTTGAAAACTGGGACAGTGATCACGGACCATTACTGGTGAATCTGGAATGTCCAATTATAATTGTTAAGGATGGTGAGGATAGAAAAAAGTGGATAGACCAGAATACGGATATCAAGAAAAGTAAAAGAATACAATGGAATAAAGTGAACAAGAAACAATTAAAAGGCTATCTAAATTCATTAGAAATAGAGGAATCAAAGAAATGCTGCATGAATGTACTACAGGATAATTTAGACTTAGACTTAGAACAAGATCAGAAGAAAGATATGTTTTCAGAATATCTGGTGTTAGAAAAATAATATATAGAGAACTGGAGAAATAGCAAAAAAGGGGTAAAACAAGAAGATATTTTTTCAGTGTGAAATGGTATGATGGTGAATGTATTAAAACGAAAAAGTTAATAAATCAAAATGGCAGGAGAATAACAAAAATTAATAATGTAGAAGATAGAAAAGCCTTGAAATTCTTAAAGTCTGACTATAAAGTATTGATTAAAAATAAAAAGGATAAATATAATTATGATCTGTGGAACAAATTGCAAACAGCTATTCAAGAAAAAAATGGAAGTGATTTTTGGAGATTAGTGGCATTTGGAATGGATGATATAAGATATAATATAACAGCAGTTATTCCACCAGAAAAAAATGGGTACATTTCTTTATGAAAATGTTCAGCAGTAACAAGAATATGTATGAACAAGAGATAGGTATGGAGGTAGATAATGCTGAAAAGTTAAATTGGACGGAATTTACAAAAGAGGAGATAGTGCTGGCAATACAAAAACAGAAAAGGAATAAAGCCCCAGGCATAGATAACCTTGGGTTGGAGTTATATCAGATAGATGTTGAATGCTGGGCTGAAATATTATTAAAATTATATAAGAATATATTGAAGTATATAAGAATACCTGAGAATTGGAATGTAGGAGTAATAGTACCCCTCTTTAAGAAAGGGGATATGACAACGCCAGAAAATTATAGGCCAGTAACACTACTGAGCATTCATCAAAAAATATTTACTAGACTTATCTTGAACTGGCTAGAACATTGGATGGAAGACAATGATGTTCTCTCTAGATTTCAAGTAGGTTTTTGCAAAAATGTTGGATCAAGGAAGGGAAAGATATGTACTGCTTTTATTGACATTAAGTATGCATTTGATTCAGTCCATAGAGTAACTCTATGGGAAATTCTAAAGGACTTGGGTATGGACTCAGAATTATTGAATATTATCACGATATTGCATCAAGAAAATAAACTTATTGTTAGATATAACAATGAAGGTGATATGAGTGAAGAAATAAAAGCCACTTGTGGGGTAAGGCAGGGGTGCATATTGACACCATCTCTATTTAACTTATATATTGATAGAGTTGTGAGGATTTTAGAGGAGGTGGATACTTTTGCACCAAGGATAGAAATGACTAGAGTATAAATATTGTTATACGCAGATGATGCGGTGGTAGTTTCTTAAACTCTGCTTGGTTTAAAAAGAGTTGTTGAAGCAATAATAAAATAATTAGAGATGCTGCATGTGCAATTAAATCAGGGAAAGGCTAAAACAGTGGTATTTGGAAGTAAGTCCAAAAATAAACAAAAATGGAGAATTGGGAATCTAGAGTTAGAGGAAGTGAGAGAGTTTACATATCTGGGGGTAATCTTTAGTGAGGATTTAAAATGGAAAAAACAAATAGAGAAAATAAATGAAAATGCATTAAAAACCTTAACTGGAATCAAGCATTTAACAAAAACAAAAATAGGTAGACATTCCTTTATACCTCAGTATAGATGCTTAAAAGCAAAAGCTAATTCTCAAATTCTGTATGCCTCGGAGGTTTGGGGACTCCCGGGTAATTATGAAAAACTGGAAATTATCCAAAATAAGTACTTAAAAAATCTGTTAGGTCTACCAATGTGGGCCTCTAGGGCTGGAGCAAAACTAGAAATGGGAACTTTATCAATCCAAACAGAAATTATAAAAAGAAACATAACATATTGGAAAAAAAATTATAACAACGCATGAAGATAGTCTCATATATAAATGCTGGATAGATGCAAATAATAGTGATGGGGGAGGAGGTATAAATTGGTTTAGTATATTAAATCAAGTACTAAATAAATCTGGATTACCCTATAATTATATTTTTGATTCTGAAGGTGTTAAAAAGGGCATACCAGAATTTGTACAAATGGTAGACCAGAGAATAGAAGATCAAGTGATACAAGCTGACTTGGGAAGGATAAAATACTCATGTGATGGTTCTCCATTTAAGAAAATTAAAACAATGTTTGGAATAGAGAGCTATTTATTAAAATGTGAGAATGAGAAACATAGAAAAGCAATTACTAGATTAAGACTAGGTGAATTTGGTTAATGGGGAGAGAGAGAAGCATAGTGGTTTTAACCAGATGGACACTTGTATAGGTTGCAATAGTGCTGCTGTGTCCAGTGCCCACTTAATTTTAGACTGTAACGCATACAGTGACATAAGGAGACTATACATTGAGCAACCCTTTCAAAACCTTGTAGGTATGAACAAGGATGAGCAAATAAAGGAGATTTTAAATTGTAAAAACTTGAATAAGACATTCACTTTAGCAAATTTTGCACATAGAATGGCAAAAAAAATGAAGTGGGGTATTTAATTTAGTTGAAGGTGTATATGGATTTAATAATTGTTTATATTAACTTTTTAAAGCTACTGGATATGACAATATAAGCACTGTGAGAAATTGAGAAGGTTAGACATATGTTTATGTGATTTTAACATTTTGTGTGTAACAAATGATAATTTTTATACATACTTGGAAATAAACTTTACCTCACCTTACCTACCAGTAATAAAGTTTGTCTTGCAAATATATCAAGATACATATTTTTCTTTTCATTTTCTTCCATTCTTGAACCAAGATATGGAGTCTTGAAGTTTTTTTAAAGTTACCATGCACATGTGCCACACCCTTGCCACACCCATGCCACATTCACCACGAAAAAAATTAAATATTTTGTGCTATTTACTATCAGAAACATGCAGAAGAATTATACTAATGCAGCTACAGCATGAACCTAGCATGCACACTCATCAAGTAACACCAGGGGAAGAAATTTAAAAAAATGGTGAATGGTGACCATCTTTAATGATGTGAGTCATTAATTACAAGATCAGCTATAAAAAAGTCTTACCACTCCTGTGAAAGCAAAAAAATACACTGAGCATGAATCTTAGGTTGTCAGAAATATATTTATGCTAAAAAACTATGATGAATTGTTTCACCAACTAACAAATGCTGCTGCATTAATTCCCCATCCCCTTTTCCATTCCTGACTCTGGGGTGCCCCAATCCCTGGTGCTGGTTAATTAAAAGTCTGCACACCCCTGACTAACTAAGATGCTGAGACAAGGATGCCCAATCCCTGTTGCTGGATACATAACCCCCACCCCACTTGCTGCAAGTGTGCAACACTGAGGAGACCACCCCCAGTTTCACTAAACATCAAACCAACACTGGAGTGTCCAATCCCTAGTGTCAGTACCTGTTATACAAAATCAAACCCCTCAGTGTCTTTTTTTTTGTTCCTGTAATAAAGAAAATGGTCCACCAATATCTGTTCCACTGCCTTGCTGTCACCACCATTATCCTCCCCCACCCAACCCCATGCTCAGCAAGCACCAACCCAAACTCCTCTACCCCTTAATTACCTGCTGGTGTCCAATGCCATAAACCTCTCTAGGCTGGAGAAACACCTCTTCTTTCTTTAAAGCCAGACTGGGAACTGATGAAATCAAATAAGTGCAATTAATATATTTCCAATGCATTTTGAATTTTTACTCATAACTTAACCATTTTTTAAATATTTTTACTCCAGATTTTCAACATGGCTTTTGTGTGACCTCATGTCATGAATGAAGGAGGTGAAATTTTTCATATCCAGTCTAAAATTTGATTTTGCAGTCACTCCGCAAAATCACATTTTGGGCAGGATTTTAACATTTTCGCATTGTTTGTCTTACCTAATGACAGCTGTCTGTGGTTGTTTGTGTGGACTTGTCATTTTGCTGCTAGGAGGTGGTGAGTTAGGGTTGGAAGCCCTAATGCCACATTTCCCTACTTTTGCGGGATTAAGTTAAATTCTAACTAGTGCATTAACACACTTTTTTTAAAAAATAGTAGGATCATATCCTCATTCAAATGGGACCCAAAAACAGATGCAGATGCATAAGGCCCAAGGGAAAACTCCAACTGTCGATGGAAGTAAAGCAACTGATGTCTAGAATTCATTATACAGTCTGGTAGGCTGCAGAAGTGCATGGTCCAGCTTCCATGTGGCCCCAGATACAGATGCACAGGGAAAAGAGTCCCTCTTAGCCAAAACATAGGGTCCTCTAGCACCTAAGGGTGCAGAAGTGAAGGGCCCTATGTTAAGAGAAGAGTTCTCTTTGGTGTATGGTACTTGGGTCTGTACAGGCAACCCTGCACCTTCCTTTCCCAGGCTGGGGGGGTGGTGTTGCATGACAGTGCCATCCCCACAGTCTCAGCCCATCCATGTAGCACACTGAGCTTGCTCCTGCACTCAGCTTACCAGCACATGATCACAAAGCACTACCCTGTGCGGTAAAGACTGGTCCAGTACACAAAATGTCTTCATAATGTTTTTTTTTTACCTCAGATTTTTAAGATAGTTGTTTTATGACTCACCCTCATAAACAGAACATGTGGCACTTTTAGAATACTGGCTGAAACATAATTTTGCAAGAGCAATAACACGTCTCATGTAGGTTTTGAAAAATTACATCTGTTGCATTTATGAACTGGTGTGAAAAACTGCCTATATTTAAAGTTTGGAATTAAAATATTAAAATTTAGTGAAGTTATGAGTGAACATTTAAATATTTCAACATTCACTCATAACATGTCATTTTAACATATTTTTTGCACTAAAAATTTAATCCCTACATCCTGAACCCGGTAGGTGAACATTTTCAAATCTTGCCTGAAATGTGATATCACACAATGTCTGTGACATCACCATTTGGCACATACTTGAAACATTTCAATTGCCTTGCTCATGAGGTGGGGTCACAGAAATGGCATAATGAAGATTTGATGTAAAATATTGAAAGATTGGAGTCAAAGGACTGGAGTTTCAAAGCCCAAAAATGATGCACAGTGCTTGTGCCAAACAGAAGGGACACAAGAGGCACCATGCATCACAATTTGGGGCTGGTCCCATTTTCGTACCATGGCTGTGGAAAATGTGGCTCCCTTGCACCAAATCAGCCTTGTGCCAGTTCCACATCAGGAACAGGGGTGTGCCATGGTGAAAGGGGGCTTGCGGCAGACCTCAGCTCCACCATCCTCTACATTGTGATTTTTGAAGCCCCGCAACAGCTGCATGTGGTGCCAATGCTTAGACCAGCCAGAACTGGTCTCATGGTCCTGTGCACCACCGTCCTGAGTGATAGCAATGACCAGGATGCATGCCATGTACGAGGTGCCCCAAACCCCAGGAGCACCACTCTGATACCCATGTCTAGACTATATGTAGATAGAAAGCAGACTGATCACTGATGTGGGGATGTAGATGTGCTGCAAGGGCACTACCATGAGTTAGTCATAAGCATTTTCTAGTCGTGGACCAGCAATATAGTGTATTGCTCACCATGGGTGCAACATCTTGTTGGTGTGAGCTGCATGTCGCATTTTCCCATGTCCCATACCCCACACCCTGGGCAAACCACAGCATGTCTGGTATGGTCATGACTTGTCCATTCCCAACACAGCGTGGGCAATCCTTTAAGATCTGCACTGCTCCATAGCCCACATAATGTCCAGTAACACTGTAATGCTCGGTTGACCTGTGGAACTCAGTCACACAGCTCCTCTGAACTTCATGAGATCTGCCATATGCTGGGACTGCCCTACCATGCTATGCATCCATTACACACTAATGCCTGTGTGTGCCATCCCTAGGAGACCACAGCAGTGCACTTGTGCTACTGTAGGTTGGACAACCCCCCCCCATCAGGAGGTCAATGGCAGCTGTTACAGGTGTTCATGCATCATGCATACTGAGTATGACCATAATCCACAGGATGCCCTCTACACACAGAGGAGAGGACATGGGACATGCACAGTCCGTGTCAGGCAGTACCCTCAATGGACATTTCTGGCAGACCTATGATGTGGGGTGACTAGTGGAGGCAAAGGTTGATACAGTACCCACAATTTGCTGAATGTGTTGTCCTTACAGGCACACATTTCAGGGACAATTCTTCACAGTGAAGGACACACCTGCAATTTCTGGACTGTGTGCTTAATTGTGCAGCTTTAGTCGTACATGGTGGGTGTCACCTAGGAGGTCTGGGGCCAGTGCGACACACTTCAGGATTTGACAAAAGGGTCTGTCAATCTCCTCCTGTGTGCCAGCTTTTTTGTGTTACTTCTCTGCTTGCAGTATCTGTGGCAACTTTGGTGCTGGGACTCCTACTCTATGAAAATCTAATGCAGCATCCCTGCTGCACCCAGTGTTACTGCAAGTGGTGATTCAGCACAACTTGCATTGCTCTAATGGGTAATTTAAAATCCAGCCCAGTTAGTGAAGTTATGGATGAACATTGAAATATCTCAGTGTTCACTCAAAACTCCATATATTTATGTCACATTTTCAACACATCCTTCTTATGAGCCCTCCTCATGAACCTGGTGGGTGAAAATATTCAAATCCCACACAAAAGGTGATTTTTGCACAGCAACCATGGAAATCACTTTTTGAGATGAATTTGAGAATGTTCACCTACCTTGTTCATGAAGTGGGGTCCTAAAATTGACATGTAGAAAATTTGGTTTAAATATATTGGAAAATGACAAAGTTATGAGTACAAGTTTCAAACCAATTGAAATACAGTAAACCAGACTTATCTTATTTCCTCATGAGATCCAGAAAAAAGAGATGATCTGATGCCTTTTATTGGACCAGCATAGATGTTACAAAAGAAAAATACATTGGTCCAATAAAAGGTATCAAATCATCTCTTTTTTTCTGGATCTTTTGTCATAAGGACCAATTTGACAGCATAACTAATTTTCTGTGTCTTATTTTCTCATATTGCAGTCGGTGGTTCCATCAACATGATATGTTTTCCATTGGAGATTGGACCTAGTTATGGGACATGTTCAAGTGAATGTGGGGGTGGATACTGAGTTGAGGGTCTGGGTGGGACAGATCAGTGAGGGATTGTTTTCTTTTTTACATTTTATATTACTTACAAATGAAAAAGATCAAGGAGGGACATTTTTCTTATTTGACAGGAGGACACTGCCAACACTGTGGATTGGGCACCCCAGTGTCAGGATACTGTTTGTTCACACTGGTAGTGGGTACCCCAGTGTTGCCACCTATATTTTGGTGGGTGGGCATCCTAGAGGAGAGTTAGAACAAAGTTATATGGGGGTGGGCACCCCAGTCCACTTAATGTATATTAAACAGATATATAGATTATAAATATTATATGTATATATATATATATATATATATATATATATATATATACACAGTATATATTTATTATCTGCAAAAAAACTTTGTTAATGCACCATTAGGGGTCTGGCATCAAAAGTAGAGAAATGGCATCTTATGGTTCCCAACCCTAACACCTCACCCCTACCCCGCATGCAGGGACAGGAGGGAGGGGTGTGCCTTGGGGTTGCTAACCCTAATGCTCACCCCACTGCAAATGTAAGTAAGCTAAGATGGGTACAGAACAAGACAATGGGGAGAGCACTAGAGTTTGCAACGACAAGGCATACCCCTCACACCTGTTCCTGCATGCAAGTTAGGGGTTGGGTGCTAGGGTTGGAAACTGAGGGTGGGGATTGGGTCTTAAGGTTGGGAACCCTAAGATGTAATTTCTCTACTTTAGATGCTAGAACCCTAATGGTGCATTAATGAAGTTTTTTGCATAGAATTTCCCTACTTTTGAGAAAGTATAATCATATGGAACCCTAATGGTGCATTAACGAAAGTTTATGCAGAGAATTTCCTTACTTTTTGAGAAAGTATAATGGAATGCTTATTTGCTTATGGGAGTGCGGGTGCCTCTGGGCCCTGCGCTCTTAGCCATGCATAACTTTTTGAGAGATTGTAACTGTATCCTCATTTTCCTGTGGGAGCACAGGTCCCAACTAGCATCACTCCATACTCCTCTGTGTATTTGTGTGTTGGACCGCATTAGTACTTAATAGTATCCATATTTCTGTGTGGGAGGGCAGAGCTCTCCAAGCCCTGCACTCCCATGCATGAAGTGACAAAGAAACACTTGCATACACATCACATTACAATGTTATCCTCTGGGAAATTAAGGCAAGGCAACTTTTATTTATTTAGCTCCCTATGCAGAGGCTCAGTGTGTTTTACATCAAATGATACAATAAAAAGATATTAAGCACCAAGAAAAGGATCAAATCAAAAATCAGCATAAAATCAGATTAAATCATAGACCTTTCCAAATAAACAAGTTTTGAGAGAGGCTTTAAAGGCCTCCACTGAGCTGGCCACCTAATAATTGTTGGGAGAGAATTCCAGAGGAGTGGGGCAGCTACACCTAAGGCCCTGTCTCCAGATCATTTTAAACGTGAGGGCAAAATGACCAGAAGTCAGCATCGGTGGAGCATAGGGGACAGACTGGGGAGTATGGAATCAGGAGATCTTTTAGGTAGTCACATCCCAAAACACATAGGGCCTTGAAAGTTAACAAGCTGATCTTGAAGGTGATACAAGCACTCACAGGCAGCCAGTGCAGAGAGTGCAGAAGAGGAGTGACATGGTCCCTCATAGAGGTACCAGTCAACAACCTAGCTGCAGGTGAAGCATCAAACCTCCAGATAACCCTAGGTATAGGGTATTACAGTAATCAAGTTGACTGGTGAAAAAAGCATGGATAACCATAGCCAGGCCCGAGGGAGTCAGATATGGGCAGATCAGGCAATATATTGAAGATGGAAAAAGCCAGCCCTGATGACCGATGCAACCTGTTTTTGCAGATCCAGTCAACCATCAAGGATGACATCCAGGTCCTTTACCATCCTGGTCACTGAGAAAGGGCAGCCGTCAACTATAAGAGGAGGCAGCCTCCTATCAGTGAAGACACCCCCATGACCTGGCTCGATTACCATAACCTCAGTTTTGCCTGGGTTGAGGCACAGCCAGTTTACAGACATCCAGTCATTAATCTCAGCCAAACAACTACTCAGTGTATCTGAGGCAGAGAGGTCATCAGAAGTAAAAGAGAGGTGCAACTTGGTGTCATCTGCATAGCAGTGAAAACCCAGATTGTACTGTCTAATGATCTCTCCAAGCAGAAGCATGTACATGGAGAACAACAGAGGTGCCAGAATGGACCCCTGCGGGACCCCACAAGACAGCACAAAGGGACTGGAGGAGAAATTCCCAAGAACTACTCACTGTGATTGACTGGTGAGGTAGGAGCGAAACCAGAACAAAATGGTGCCAGTGGCACCCACATATTCCCACAGTTGATCCAGCAGCACATCGTGATCAACCGTGTCAAATGCAGAAGAAAAGTCCAAGAGTGCAAGAATAGTATAATGCCCTCAATCCCTTGCCATAAAGAGATCATATGCCACCTGGACCAGAGCTGTCTCAGTGCTGTGCCAAGGCCAAAAACCTAACTGGAGACAGTAAAGACTGAGCTGTAGGAGGAAATACGCACCCTGATAGAGGATGCTTTGTCAGCAAAGAACTGCCCAAACTGGTTGCATTTTTCTGTAGAAACAGCTGTCCTGGACTGGAGACAGGAGGGATTTAATCAACTGTCAACAATGCAGACCAGTACAGCAGGGCAGTTCTTTATCGCAGCAATTGACCAAGACAAAAATTCAGATCTCCTATGATCAATTGAGTTGCAGCACCAACCTGCCATCTTCTGCACATGACCATCTCCAGGAACGTTCCAACCTATGCCCCTTAGTCTTCAACTGATGCAGCTAAGCACAGTACCATGGTGAGTGGTGCTGGGAGGTCAAGTGGCGAATGCAGTAAGGTGCAATCTGGTCCAGAGTCTCGGTCAAGGCCATGTTATAGGTGTCAACTCCAGCTTCTGGACCTTGAGCACAAGCTAGCATCAGGTCCAAAATGACCAGTGAGTCCTGGAGCTGTAGAGGATCAAATTTATTTCTTGGATGCCACCGTATCAATTCCACAAGGGTGGTTAATTTATAGGGGGCCTGTACTGGAACTCAACCACATGATGATCCAACCAGGTGGCTGGATCAACCTTGACTGCCCATATATCAAGTCCAAGTGGGAAGACCAGATCCAGAGGATGACTGTGAATATGTGTCCCAGAGGTAACTACCTGAGTCAATCCCAGCTGAGACATCAGCTGGAGGAGCTCTTGACGAAAAAGCAAAATGTAAAGTCATAGAACTCCAGAGCAAAGTAATATATTTTCACCAAACCAGCAAAAGGCACATCTGTGAGGCAAGCCCTCATTACCCTGAAGATTTCAGCCCAAAATTTAAAACCGTTTCTTCACAGTACAGTGACAAAGAAATGACTCTGTACACTTCCCAGTACAATGTAATCCTAAGGGAAAGTAAGCAAAATGTAAAGCCGCAGAACTCCACAGCAAAGCACTGTATAAGAGAATGAATTCACTGCCCTTACATTTCACTGTTTTGTCCACTCTGACATTTTCACAGCAGTTTGATTTGGCTGAAGTACAAGAGCAAGCTAAATTGTCAGTTGCAGCATATATTTTCACTGGTGTATAGTTTTCACTGGATTTTCTAAATGGTGAATATAGCAAAATTTTTATTCCAGTGGAAAGAATGTCTTATACAGTAATATAGTTTCATCAAACTAGCAAAATGAAGATCTATGAGGCAAGCTGTTTGTACCCTGAAACTTTCAGCCCAAAATTCCAAACCTTTTCTTTGCTATGAAGTGACAAACAAACAGCCTTATAACAATCAGTTTCTGCAAATTGCAGAAAAGGAATCCTGTTTTGCAGTAAAGCAGAATCATTTTACATAATTTGCAGCAAAGGATTCTATTTTACAGAAAAAATATTTCTGTGATATGCTGTAAAATAATTCCATGGATAAAATAAACATATTTCTGGTCATTTTTTTTAAACTCACCCCAGAATCCGATTCCTCAGGCTGCAATTAGATGAACACAACTATTGGTGTTTACCAACTGTATTTTTTTGAGAAATTTAAGTTTGTTTGCCTCACTAACTGATAACAAAATGATGGTAGCATGAACGAGAATTCTGCATTTGCAGACTAGGATTCTGCAGTCATGATCAAGAATCCTGTTTCGAGCCTCACATCTAAATTTTTTCATAGGAAATAATGGGAAACTGAATGGATTAATATTGTTTCACCAAACTTTCAAATGGCACATCTGTGACCTAAGCCCTATAAACTCTAAAAAATTTCAGACCAAATGCCCAAGCTATTTCTGAGAAATGTGGTGACAAAGAGTTTGACAAAACATGATAATTTTCACATTTTGTGACACTCGATGTCTCTACACCTGCACATCCGACCAGAATGAAACTCACCACATCCAGAGATTTTTAGTCCCCGATGGTGCATGCAAACTTTCATGTGAATCAGTTGCAAAGTTATCAAAGTTCAAGATCTGGGGTTTAACATAAAAGTGACCATTGAACCTTAATATGGGGTGATATATATGTATACATATATATGTGTATATATATATATATATATATATTATATGCAAAAAAAACTGTGTTAATGCATCATTTAGGGTTAAAATACAAAAAGTCAGGAAATGAAAATCTTTAGGGTTGCCCCTCCCCCCTGGACCTGCCCATCATCCCAAGATTGACAGCTGACGGAGTGTGTCATTGGGGTTGTGAGGCCTAAATGTCTCCCCATTCCATCTGAAATTACATTCACAAGCCACAGTAAATCAGAATGTGGTGACATTTAGGCCTCAGAACCCCAATGGCACACTCTGTCAGCTGTCAATCTTGGGATGATGGGTGGGTCCGGGGGAAGGGGCAATCCTAAAGATTTTTCATTTCCTGACTTTTTGTGTTTTAACTCTAATGATGCATTAATGCAGTTTTTTGCATAGAATTTCCTTACTTTTTGGGAAAGAATAAAAAACTAAGAACTTGCACAAGTTGGTGAGTGACAGCACGGGTCCTTTGGGCGCTGAGCTCTCACCAGCTTGTAAATGTAACACCACAATTCACATCTACGGGACATACCAAGAGCACTCTCCAAATTTCAATGCAAAAGACCAAACCATGTCCAAGATATAACATATTAAAGTTTGACATTTTCATTCGTCAGAGTTGCAGAATTCCACACCTGTTAACATTTTACAGGCACAACGACTGACTACTGCATCCATGACACTACAGCTGGGTTCCCTATCAATTTCAAGCCACCAGCACAATGCAAAACACTGTCCACAACACGTAAATTGTGTCACACAATATCTCCGAAAAAAAAAAACATTTCTATGACACGTAAACACAGTAATTCACATCTACTGGACATGCTGTGAACACCCTCCAGATTTCAAGTAAAAAGACCAAACCATTTCCGAGATATTTAAGTAAGGATTAAGGCATGAGAAAGGAGGCATTTACAAGGAATTAATGCATGGTTGATTGAGGGGGATTGGTGCACGAGGCTGAAGGCCGAGTGGTCCGACCACCCAACCATGCATTAATTCCTTGTAAATGCCTCCTTTTGAGTGCCTTAATGCACTTGTAACATGGATGCATAAACAGGTTATAATGGTGGTAACACTGTCGCACTGGTGAGACAGCTACAAGGATGCACATGGCACAGTTCTACTCTGTGTTTATTTACAAATGTCTTCTTAACTGTATTACAGATATTGTTACCGAACACTTTTTACCATTGCTACTAATAAACTTCAATATTTTTTCATACTATGCTTTCCTTCTTCTGCATTAGTATTACCTGTTCCTGCTTGTTCACACATTTCTAAACAGCAGAATTTTTTTTTTATTTAGTTTAAGAAACTATTTACATAACTGCGTGCTATGCATTCTGGAGTGTCATACTAATTAGCAGTTTTGAAACGCTCAGCTCCTCTATCCTCCTACTGATTATGCAGTCCAACAGCAACATTACAATTTCCCTTACTACTTGTTGTTTCCCAAGTATATAGCTATGATTTCTCTGTGTGCTGCAGTTTCTCAGTATTTCTTCTTCTCTCACCTCTGCTACACATTGCTTTTCCCTGTCTTCTGTGCGCACCTGTGTTTCAGATGCGGCTGCTTTGACCCAACTCACTGTGCTGTATTTCCATGATAGTGGAAATTCATGGTGCTGTTGACTGTGAAGCGCAACATGTGGAACAGATTATTGAAGTACATCTCCTCTGCTTTGCTACTTGCTGCAACTGGTCCCCTTCCCCAATTATTGGCTTCTGTTCCATCTTCCATCTACTGGGCACTTTCCTTGTGGTCAGCAGCGCTGCCAGTTGCTCACTGTTCTGAGTCTCTTATCGGGTCCTCTGCCGTTGCCGCACCAGTCTCATGCAAGCCTGCTGAGCTGGCAACCAGCTTGTCCTCACACATTCTTTTCGTCACAGTTCTCTGTTCTTCCTGGCCATATACCTCCTGAGCTGTGTTATCACACATTCTTTTTCTGTCTCTTCTTCTGATCGTATCTACAGAGGTGCTTGTTCCTGCATTGCTGTCTTTCTGTCTTCTCTCCCCATCTTTCATGATTGATACTCATTGGAAGCAGCATGACAAAAACAGCCATGTGGAAGTTCATGAAAAACTGATTCGGGGAAATACAGAGATAGGAATCTCATTCTGCAACAGATATTTATAAGAGTCAGGAGTGTAGCCAGGAAATTCAGAGGAGTACACCAAGTTGACACACTGTTACCCCCTTCCCATTGTCCATGTCCTGCGCCCCCCCATCTGTGTCCTCCCACCCGAGGTAATCAAACACACACACACACACACACACACACACACACACACACACACATACCACAGACTTCTCGACTCTTTCTAGTTAGTCACCGCACAAACTCCCCTGTCCATAATCCCTCACTGCTGGGCAGACTCCTGTTCACAGTCTCACATAGGTAAACTCCCTTAACAGTTTCATTAATGTATACACCCCCCACCATACACATACACACACACACACACACACACACAGGCACACACACGCACTACCTCTTGAGTCTTTTAAACTCCCTTTAAATGACACTTTTATTAATGTATCCACCTTGCTTATCCCCCCCCCACACACACACACATCCCCCTTCTGAATGGGGGACTGATTAGTGGATAGCACCCACTTACAATCTAACAATTTTCAAACCAGTACCTTTTGTCCTTTGCTATTTAACTTTGTAACACTCCATTTGCAATATGAATAATTATACCAAAGTATCAAATTTTTCATGCCTTTTTGGATTCTGTGATAGAATGGATAATGAACAATCTGCAAAACCCTGTATTAAAGGAATACTGTCAGCCCCCACTAGGCCTCAAACGGTCCCTAGGTTAAAAAACACATTTTATGATTAATCACATTCTACAGAAAGTGGTGATGTAGCTGGTAGTTTAATTCAGATTCCTTTTTCTCTTTTTAAAAGTGAAAAACTGTCTGGCCATCATATTAGTGTTACCATAAAAATGTACTTAGAAACCTAGAAACATAAACATCTGACGGCACAATAGGACCCCTTGGCCCATCCAGTGTGTCCTTTTAGCCCATCCCCATAGGTAACCTTAGACCCCACTCCTTGTAGCCCTCCCCTGCCCCCCCGATGAAGACTCCATTCCCCCTTTTTTTCCTCCTGTTCCCCCCTCTTATGGATTCCCATGTATTTATCCCATGACCACCTGAATTCACCTAAAGTTTTGGCCTCTACCACTGCTTCTGGTAGTCTGTTCCAGGGGGCCACCATAATCCCTCACTGCTGGGCACAGACTCTCATCCATAACCCTACATAGATAAACTCCCTTAACAGTTTTATTAATGTATACACCCTACCCCCACACACAACCCTACCTCTTGACTCTCTTTTAATTAAACTCCTTTTAACTACGTTTTATTATGTACCCACCCTGCTTAACCACCACACATGCATACACACACACAAAAAAAACATTCCTCATGATAAAGCATGGATAATATCTTAAAAGTCTCCTTGGCCTGCTTTTGTAATGGTCACAGTCTGGGGGAGTTTAGACCCAAGCTAGCTGAGCAGCAGTACCCATCTGCTCTTTCCTTCACCCCATCAGTCTTCTCTTAGTTGTACCGAGCTGAGCAGTGGTCTATGTTTTAGCTCAGCTTTACCTCACCCTTCACCCCACACAGTCCCTCCCTGACTGAGTCTGACCCACACCCACCAGGTCCCATGCATGCATATATACACTTAAACTATTACCTCACATCTCAAATTAACTGACAATAAGGACAAACAAACACACTGCAGAGCAGTCAGTGCAATAATTCAAATAATAATTTAAATGCTAAATACCTGACTGGATTCTCTTCCCATGCAATGATCTGATCTTTAGCAAGGGATTCAGGCAGCAGGTAAACACTCATCAGAAACAGGCTGCAGTTATTTCCAGGGTAGGACATGCACATTAACTGACAAGGAGGACTCAAATTTTTAACAACAAGAACAATACACTGTCTGCAGCAGCAGACAAACAGTCCCAACATAAGCTGCAGCTATTACCAGAACACTCTCCTGATGACTTTGACAACTCAACTACTAAGAAACAATCCCACTGCACTGCAGTCAGTGCAATAATTCAAAGACCCATTTGAATGCAAAATACACACAAATTATATACAAATAATTCAAATATCTGTGCTTTTGCAATCCGATCTTCAGGATAACTAGCGATGCAATCAGGCAGCAGGTACAGTCAGGTACAGCAGTCAGAAATGGAACTTGAAAAAGCTGCAGTTATCCACAGCAGGACACTCCAGATGGACAGTATTGGCCGAGGTAGGACAGGCAGGCAAGCAGGGTCCTCTTCCAGGCAACAGTGAGTGAACTGATCCTCAGCTAGGAAGACTGAGGTGCCATGCAGTGAAGTGGAACAGACTGAGACTCGGGCCCACTCAAGAGAAAAAAAACAAATAATGAAATACAGCTCAGTTTTGATGTAAAGGATAGTGATCGAGTCTCGGCTTCTTCCTGACCACATAGGCATGCACTGGCAGCATCAACTCACTTGCTCCTCTCATCCAGTCCTCCTCAGCTTGCATCAGCTCAGCTCACAAGTCCTTGCCTGTCTTGCAGCCACTAGCCACTCCGACCTCAGCTCAAAATCATGCTAGGCTAGCTCGCTGCTCTGGAGGACAACAACAGTGGTGCTCTGTCTGCTCTGCACCACCGGTATGGTGATCTTTCTTCACCTGAAATGAAAATGCCACTGTAGGATTTGGTAGACAGTTCTCCTCGGTCTTTCTCTCTCCCGCAGTTCCACTCGAGTACAAGGCTGCTCCTATTAGGCTCCAAAGTGAAGAAACACAGTGCATTGTTTGTTGAACTAGAAGCATTTAAACAAGCCTCCCCTCACTAGTCACTCTTCCTACCTAAAATGGTAGCCAATCAAGGACATACTGTACATGGCAACTACACCCACAGAGCTAATTGAAACATGCACTTACAAGGTCCGAAGAGCGCACACACACCCTCGCCAAAAGCTTGAATAGGATGTAAGCAATAACCCACGATAGGGTGTGTGTTTATTGGGGCTTAGTCAACACCCAAGGTGCATTGTGAGCACAAGGCCACAGCCTGAGTGTCCTCACAGCACCCAGGGTGTTGATTAATCCCCAATAAATGCACACCCTGGAGTGGGTTATTGCGCTTATAACATGGGCCAATTTTGGGGACAAATGGACAAAAGCTGTTGGTATAACACAGAAAACATGTGGGAACTACTTAGTGTTCTCCCACTATTATTGGCCGTGGAACCATAGTTTTCTGTGTTCTGCCACCATTAAAATAGTTCAACAGATAGAAGTTTGTGGTGAACAGGCCACAGATTATTGAATCAAGCAGCACCTGGAACTTGTTATTGTGCTGTGAAAACTATGCAGGATGGTTTGAATCACTCAGCACCTGCAACTTGTTATTCTGCTGTGAACACTATGCTGTCTTTCTATATTGCTATTCTATGCTAACACTGCATGTATATTTTTTGTTCGACTGCACTCTGTGATTTCACACATGCCGCCCCCAACAACAATACTGAGGTTTCAAACTCCACAGAGCACCCAGATCACGGCATAATTAGCACAGACAGGCATTATTTACTATGATTTCACTACGGGACTTCTGACATTATACTGCCCGATGTGACTTCGGCACTTACATGTGGCACATGGGACACCCATACCCCCTCAACGACTACACTAACCTTTGAAACTCCCCGGTGCACTCAAATCACGGCATTAATAACACACACAGGCATTACTTAGAATCATTTCACAACGGCACTTCACTCATTATGCTGCTGCTGCATGATTGAAATTCACCATTTACATGTGGCACACAGACGACTTCGATCACTGGTCGCATACAATGCATCTCAGACGTTGCTTGCGTTGCATGACTGCCTCCATAGTGCTATTATGCTGTTACTCTACTATTCTGGAATTACTGCTGCTCTCCATCTGTCTGCTCACTTCTTTTCCACCTACTATCAAGTCTCACTTCTGATCTCTCCACGTACAGGTGCAGAGTTTAACAGGCTACCTGCATGTGGACAACCTGCTATGTGTTGCATCCCTTTCAAAGAACTACGCTGTTGCATTTCAACAGTTAGGATTCAGACACAGGAAAGAGCATTTCTCTCTGTAATGATGTTTCAACGCCGACATACTAGGACCTTCAAGGTCCACTGAGTGGGTGAATGGGCACTGTTGCTTAGGTAATTAACTGCATTGCATGACCATGATCGAGGGGATCCCCGGGAGAAATAAAGTAAGCAATATGCACTTCTGATGGAAATGCCAATGGGTTCTATCTCTCTGATGTGGGTACAAGCTTTTATGTGAATAATGCACTTATGTAGCCCAACTATGTGGGTTGCTCACTTAGCAACATAATTTAATGGCTGCCACTCAGGAATGTGAATCCTAACAAATAAGAAGTGCGGCTCTAAATCAGCCTAACTAGCAATTGGCAGATGGACTTTTCATTATGCAAGTCCAAAAGCCTGGAATGCCATCCCTGCAGTCTAAGACCAACAAATACACAAATAAAGCTATAGAGAATAAAAACATGGTTAATTAAACTGGGGAAAAAACATTATCTTGTTGTTTTAGCTTGGTGTAGGTTATAGCTTTTAACCTGATTGTTTGACCTCCCTTATTAAGAGTTATTAAACTGAATGCTTCTAAGCCTTGTTTTTTTGATGTTAATGTGTACATAAGTTGTACATAATAACTGTAGACATAGAACAGCTCTACATCAGAATGAAGCCCCCCTGAGCAAAACCCACCCTCATTTGTCTTCCTAGGGCTGAGAAATTAGATTTTTTAATTCAGCCATCTCATCCCTCGCTCGTGATGCATGATCATGATCAAAGAATGTCACGATCAAAGAATTTGCAAGTTCGTGATCAAAGAATTTGCAGACTCACAATCAAAGAATAAAAAATGCTGTAAATCAAAAATTGGAAGGAATTGCGGTAAACCACCACCATGGTTCGACAGAAGGAACCCCCTGCGCAAAATCCACTCTCATTTGACTTCCTAGGGCACCCCTGAGCAGAGAAAATTTATTTTTTAATTTGGCCATCTCATCCCTTGCTCGTGATGCATGATCGCGATCAAAGAATTTGCAGGCTCGCGATCAAAGATCATTAGCAAGCCACGATCAAAGATTTTAAAACCTTATAACTCTATTTTTTGACCACTTTGGATGAACTCAAAGGCATGGCTCAGTAGATTGAAGCCCCCTGAGTAAATACCATCCAAATTTTACTTCTGGAGTGACCCCTGAGCCGAGATATTTGTGTTTTTATGATCAGAAGTACAGGGTTTTAAATAATTGATTACCAGTTTTTTCCTTGGGACAATACTAACTGTACAGAAAGCATTTATATAGGTTTTCTAGAAGTGTTATGTTTGTTAAGCACAGTGAGGCAAGTGCTATGCATTTTCACAATGTTTTAGCCCTTTTATGAGCAAAATGCTAATCAATTTTTAGTGTTAAATAAAACCCTGAAGTATAAAAACAAGATGACGGACCTCACAATCAAAGAATTCTCAGGGACAAAGATTCTTGAACCACAAGGCTGCAAATTCTTTGACTGCCAGGTGGGACCAGATGGCCGGAACCCCATTCTTTGTTCACAAAACATACATATATATTTTCCCATTGACTTATAATGGGAACTTAAAAGTGGCATAACTTTTCAATGCCTTAATATTTTTTCACCAAATGAAAAGTGGCACATTTGGCCACAAAAGCGCTTTCAAACGAGTTATCTTGCAGAGTGGTACACCACACAACAGCCACACAGGGCCACATACAAAATTACAAAAGCTGCCTCCAAAAATGAATAATTTTGTATTTTTCAGCATTTTGGTGTGCAAAGACCATAAGTCCAACCAAAAAGAAATTTGGCAAATCAAGAGACCTGTCATGCCTTCCACGCATACCAATTTTCTGGCAAATCCGTTGAATGGTTCCAAAGTTATAAACATGCAAAATTTTGACTTTAACATAGAAGTTACATCTCAACCCCATGCCACTATAATATATATCTACTAATTGTACTTAGCTTCATATTGTAAATAATTGTATATATACTCTGTACCATTGTGCATATTGTTAGATTGTTAGTAGCAACTATTTTGTACAACTGTGTATTCCACTTTGTTTTATTACATTTACCCTCTGTTTGTATCTGTACCCCCTTCCCTGTGTTGTACCTGGAAGTGAGCTTCACTCATAGTACCTTTCCCAGTCATCAACTTATAAATAAATAAAATAAATATAATATATATATATATATATATATATATGCAATGAGGTGGACATATATTCAGTGTGATAAATGCATTTATCTGAGTCACTGTATGTATAAATACATTTATACATACAGTGACCATTTATAAACACAGTTACTATGTCACAAATCTCTTTAGAATTCATTTAGAATGTTTGGCCTCAGAAGCAGTTCTAACCATATTCAAATGGGAATAACTTTAAAATGAAAAAGATAGAATGGTACTGTGAGCACGAAAATTGTTCAGCACAAAATTATCTACAAAATGAGTGGTGTTTCATGTATAGATTCCTTACAGATTTTTTACAATTAGCAAAAAAGCAGAAGAAAATTTAATTTTTTTGTTCACTTTTTTGACAAACACATGTGAATAACTTTAAAACAAAAATGATAGCATGGTACTGTGAGCATGAAAAATGTTTAGCACAAAAATATCTACAAAATGAGTGGTGTTTCATTTATAGATACCTTTTTTTTATAATTAGCAAAAAAAAGCATAAAATTCAGTTTTCTTTTCCCTTTTTTGACAAACAAATGTGAATAACTTTAAAATGAAAAAGGTAGCATAGTACTGTGAGCATGACGTTTGTTCAGCAAGAAGCTTTCTACAAAATGAGTGGTGTTTCATTTAATAGCAACCACTATGCTAGGTAGACATACTCTAGGAAAGTTAACCAAAACTCCCAGAAATTATCATTTAAAATAAAGATAAAGTCAAAACCAAATGTTCCTGCACTGATAGAAAGCATCCCTATTGCATAAATGAAATATACAATGGTGAGCTGTCAGATAAATTAGTTATCTACACTTGTGCTGTTTGACCTCGGACACCTCACTCTTGGCTTACCTGCCACTCATGAGGTTACCCAAGGTCAAACAGTACTATGTAGATAAATCATTTATCTGACAGCTCACCATTGTATATCCCATATACATATACATATATATATATATATATATATATATATATATATATCATTATATGTCATCTGTTAGCACCCTTTGCAAACTGTGCAAGAGGCCTTTTGGCACCATGCAATTCTGCTTAAAGTTGAACCAGCTTGAACCAGCATAACATTATGTGTTGATTTGCATATGCAGCCCATGATGCTTTGCATTGTGTGGGCATGTTGATTTGTATTTTCTTGAAACTTGGCTTCCCAGCCAAATGCCCTTTGGGTAACCCTTGCCTCAGTGTTTGTGCACAGAGGTTCTTTGTCTCATATATATATATATATATATATATATATATATATATATATATATATATCTGGGATACATGATGGGCAGGAGTGTGATATGAAAAATATTTTCACTCCTACAGAGTGAGCTTTGGATACTCATGAGTGCCAAAGTATTCAGAGTTCACGATGCAGGAGTGAAGATATTTTCTATAACACATGATCTGCACATCATGTGTTCAATTCATGCAATAGGGGTACAAGTTTCAGAAGTATTGTTATGATTTTTTGTGTTCTGTTGCTGTTTCTGTGTTTGCTGTTTCTGTGTATGAGATTTTCTGAATGGGCTGGCAGTGTTACAAACTCTGTGGGAAAAGCTGAGTGTGTTTTGCAATGCTAAGTAAGTTAGCTTCAGGCAGCAGTGAGAAAGACTGTTTTGTGAAGCTGTGTCCTTTAGAATTCTGGCTGTAGTCAAGCTGATAGCATCACAGTAATGGGCTAGGAGTGAGACAGAGTGTGGGGAATAGGTGAGAATGTTTTGCCATGGAAATTCAGTTTGCTGCAGGCAGCAGTGAAAAACAGACTTTTGTGAAGCTGTGTCCTTTAGAATTCTAGCTGCAATCAAGTTGAGAGTATCACAGCAATGGGTTGGGAGTGAGACAGATATAGGAAACAGGTGAGAATGTTTTGCCATGGTAATGGAGTTGGCTGCAGGCAGCAGTGAAATATCTCACAGTGGTGATGTCATGACATGATTTATCTCTAGTTGTGATGTCACAACATGATTTATCTCTTGTGGTGATGTCACCACAGTGAGGATGTATGTTTTTATCACACTCATTTATCCTTCGCCTCTATTGTATAAATATATATATATATATATATATATATATATATATATAAAACACAAAATCACAAATCCACCATAATGCAAAGCATCATAATCTGTATATACAAATCACCATAAAATGTTACTGGTTCAACTTTAAGCAGGAAATGTGGTGGTGATTTGCATATACAGCCCATGATGCTTTGCATTATGAGGGTATGAGTGATTTTGTATTTCTTTGAAACTTGGCTTCCTGGCCAATGCCCTTTGGGGTAATTCTTGCCTCAGCACTTACGCACTAAGGTTCTTTGCTTTTTAGCTTGTTTTTTGGTTTTATTGGGCTCACCACAACCCAAACCTGATAGACCAACTTAGAGTAGCTGGTTCATTTGACTGGGGTGTCATACAGATGAGACACACTGATGAATCCTGGTAGGACAAAACACGTGTCTGTGTCTACTGTTGGCACCCTTTGCAGACTGTGTGTCAGGCCTTTTGGCACCATGCATTTCCTGCTTAAAGTTGAACCAGCAAAACATTTTGTGGTGATTTGCATATACAGCCCATGATGCTTTGCATTATGGGGGTATGTGTGATTTTGTATTTCTTTGAAACTTGGCTTCCCAGCCAATGCCCTTTGGGGTAACCCTTGCCTCAGTGATTATGCACTAAGGTTCTTTGATATGTGTATATATATATATATATATATAGTATATATACACACACACACACACACACACACACACACACATTGGGAAGGGGGGTCAGACAACCTGAAGTGGAGGAGCGAGCAAGCAATTCTAGGATTGGCCAGCCTGGACCACTTTTAAAATAAGCAAGATATCAGGGAAGAATGAAGGAGGGCTGGCTGAGCTTGGCAGCTAAGGGAATAAAAGAAATACAAAAAAATAGATGGATAGATAGATAGATAGATAGATAGATAGATAGATAGATAGATAGATGGTTGATAATTGAGAGAGAGAGGGAGATCAGTCGGGCAATCACCTGGTCACTGCTCACGCAACTCCAGCTGCTGCTACACAAATAAAGAAAGTCCCTCTATCCTCCTACAGAGACCACAAGTGAACAGCTCCTCTCGTCTCATTAAGCTGGACACCCAGGATTTGGAGATGCCCAGAAACCTTAATTCCAGCCATATTTTCAAAAAACTAACACCAGAATCTACATAAACAGTCCCATTAACCTAGGTTTAGGTGGATGTTTTTTGAAAATATATCATTTTTTATGTTTTTCAGTGTTTAAAGATGCAGCCATTACAATATTTTTTCTCATGACTAATAATTGCAACAGATAAACCCTCACAATCATTTTTTTTTTATCATTTGTATCACAGGCTTATCCAAGAATCCTACCGAGCATACTCAGAAAAAAAAAATTAAATCCTTATAACTCTGGAACCATTTAATATATGTTCACAAAATCTTCAAAATACACTACCTCAGCAGAGGCTGCTTCTAGCCTGAAGGCTTAATGAAAACATTATGTACTGTCTACACTGTACATGAGAGTTACCAAACATGTTTTAAGTATAGAAAAAATGTAATTCATTAAAAATTGATGTTCTGTATCTTGGATGCCACACGAGATACTGTCATGAAACATTGCACATCTTGAGACCCTCCCAGCCAGACCATGCATGCAAAGTTTGTAGCTATTTTGTCTAACACGCCAAAGTTATTAAGGTGCAAATCCTTGGGTTTAACATAACTACTGTGCCAGTATAATATGCATTGATACAAAATAACTTGTTCTATGCTCATTCAAAGACACATTAGCAAATAACTGTAGGGGAGGCAATATGGTATAATGGTTACTAGACTATGGGTATGGGAGTTAGATGACCAACGTTCAAATCCTACCAGAGCCACTTACTCCCTGTGCTTCAGTTTTGACAGGTGTAAAACTGGTAGAAAAGCAGAATCCCAGTAAAAATGAAGTGCTGCATTTCCCTTGGGCTATCCTGGTTAAATAAATTGTAAAAGGAAAAATAATAATAATATTCCTCTTTTGGCATAGCTTAATGTTTTTAAAGACAATGGGCCCAATTCTCAAAGCCCTTAGAATGATACAAGGTGCCTGAGTCAAACATAAATGACACAAGTGGCACCTTGCATCAAAACAATATTTCCTAAGCCATTCTCAAAAGCAGCCTGCTGCAAATGCAGTCTGCTTGCAGCAAAGGGGGCTTGCAACAGCTTTGCCCCATAAAATGGGCTGCAGTATGACACTAGGGGGTTTGCAGCAGATGCAAGTTGCCACATCTCCTACATTGGTATTCTACAACCACCCACAGAGGACAACTATCTAAGTGTACTTAGGTGTCCTCTGGGGATTGCACCAATATGCTACCTGCCAGTCCCCCATTGTACATGCAGCTCCCCCACCCCAACAGCCCCAGTCATCCATAATATGTATATTAAGTTCCCTGGTGGTCTAGTGGCATCCCCCCCAGCCTGGATCACCCATCATATTTCATTAAATTTTGCTGGTGGTCTAGTGGTATCCCCACCAAAACCCTGATTGCCTGTTATGAATAATGTACTATTCCTGGTGGTGCTCCAGCCACAATCTCCCATTGTTGCTGTCAATCACTGAGTGCATACTATATACAATATGTGCTCATACAGAGCTCAGTTGGCAGCTGGTCGGGGTGGTGAGTGGTGGGCTGTGCCAGTTGCCAGCTCATCTATGCAACTGGGAGAGTAGGATGGTGGGGCATTGCTGAGTGGGGGGTCCACTAGACCACTAGGCATTTGTAAACAGCTATTAATGGGGGATTGGGGCTGGAACACTCCACTAGACTAGCAGGTATAGTGTATTATTCATAACAGGTGATCGGGGATTTGGGGGGGATATCACTAGGCCACCAGCAAAATTTAATGAAAAATGATGGATGATCGGGGCTTGGGAGGGATGCCACTAGACCACTAGTGTTAGTTACACAACTGTGATGGACAATTGGGGCTGGGAGGGCAATAGCCACCATGGACTATTGTATGTGGTGCTATTGCTGCGTGGCTGTCCTGGGGCTTGTGGCACATCTTCACAATGCACCATTTGTTTGGCATGTGATGAAGGTTTTCTGCAAGTCAGGGGCCTTAGCCACTGGGACCCTGCCTAATAGAGAATTGGGCACTGGGTGCCCAATGCATCAGCAATTGGTGCAAGCCACCTTTGGCACACCTTGCACAAGAATTTTGACAATCAACCACAATATATTTTTCATATAGATTCCCACAAAAATGCAAGAATATACTCCTCATTAAGACATTTTTTTTTAAATATGCTGAAGGAAAAAACAAGCATTTATCATTGACGAATGTTGTCTTGCTAGCATTAGCATTGGTAGTGCAGGAGTTAGAGATGCATAATAGGAATGGCAGTGAAGCTCCTTTTATCTATGTCCCTACATTGCGCTCCAACACTTTTTGGATTAGTAAGACAACTTGTATTGCATTGTGTACTGATTCTGCAACCCCAATTGGTTACACCATTAATGTACCATCAAAAAATGGCAATGTTGAAAATCTGGAGTGAAAATATGAAAAATTGGTGAAGTCATGAGCAGGCACAGAAACTGTGCAATGCATGTCCCTAACCCAATTATTTTTGCAACTTTTTGCAACTTTTTTAACTACATTTTCAAATCGAATAAGCTTTATTTAGCACGCCTAAAGAAGGAACAATATTCCAAAAAAGTTTGTAGGATATGGTTACACTTATGCTCAATAACAGAGACAAAAATAAACCAAATGGTGTACGATTTAAATAAAATCTTACATTCCTTCCCGCCACTACTACCCCCAAACCCCCCTCCCATCTCTCCATCAGAGGATATCCAGAAGAATAGAACAAGTTGGAATAATCCAAACTGTCAGGCAAAGGAGGCATCTGTATTATAATAGGAATATTTAGGTTGTCAGTAGATTCTGAAGGGGTTCCCAAATATTTTGGTAATGTAAGAGTCAGCCAGCCATACTGGTAATAAGGCGCTCAGCTTGCAGGACAAAGAATATCTCCTTGTGCCACTCAAGATATTGAGGTATCTCTTTATCAAGCCCATGTCACAGGATAACTTTCTTTGCACATACAGAAATTAAGGCCCTATGTGGTTTCTGATTCCCAGCCAAGATGTTAGTATAGTCCCCCAAAATGCATATTTAAGGGAGGAAAGCATTATTCAATCCCAAGAGAGGATCTAGATGGGTTCGAATAGAGTTCCAAAAAGGGGCCACTTTTTCACAGGACCATAGAATATGGAGTAAATTACCAGGCTCTCTACCACGCCTGGAACAGAGGTCATCTGGGAGTTTACCTATACTGTACAGATGAACAGGGCTATAGTACAGGTTGTGAATAATATTAAACTGCATAAAGTGGTATTTGTCCCATTTGATAAATTTAAAAAGGTGTTTCCAGATAGTGGTCCAGTTCCTGGGAGCATCAAATGGTGGAAGGGAGTGGTCCCAGCAATAAACTCTTGGCCCTTCATTGATAGCCAGGAAATCTTGTAGTGCTCGATAGTAATATGACATTTTATGTGAGACAGGAGCCTGATGAATGAGAGGGACGATTAAGGTACTTAACGAACAAAGCCATGGACCACTGCCAAAATTTTGCAGAAGCATATGTGAAAGTTGGAAATATCTAAAGCACAAAGAGGTGGGCCAGTGATATTTGATACGGGCATCTTGGAAGGATAACAGCTTTTGATTGAAGGTAAGATCATCAACCAATTGCACCCCCATACAGGGCCAAAACTTCTCAGACAGAAGCTGTCCAGCTATATGGAAATTAGGATTCCCAAACACTGATTGGGATATGTCTTTTTATGGACAGACTTTAAAAAAAGAGCAGAGTTGCAAGTGAACCCGTAGGGGTGCTTCCAGAGGGGAATCTTGTAAGGACAGGGGAAGTTTCTTCTTTGGGAAATAAGGTAGGAAATGAATATCCAAACCATTATCCGAACACAGAGAACATTCAATGTCCAACCACTGCAGAATATACTGCCTAGTGGAGTCACCTCCTGGTGTTCCCACCCAGTAGGAAAGATGAATGAGGTGGAGGGCCAAGTAATACAAGAAAATGTTTGGAGCCTGCAAGCCTCCATCCGATTTGATGCACATAAGCTTAAATAATGCTCTGCGTGCTGTTTTACCATGCCATAAAAATGAAGAGAGAAGTCGATGGACCTGATTAAACCACAATTGGGAAAGGGCTGAGTTAAACTCTGGAGTAGGTACAGTAATCTAGGGAGACTATTCATTTTTATGATATTCATATAGCCCCATAATGTCAGTGGAACTAAGGACCAATGATCTAGATCAACTTTAAGATGGGTCACTAGGGAATCTAAATTAAAATGATGCATTTTAGAGGAGAGGTACTAAGATAAATTCCTAAATATTTCAATTTATTTGGCGTCCAGATCAAACCGAGGTGCGTAGTATCAGCTTGGAAGGTAACATTGTTCAGAGGCATAATTTCTGTTTTAGTAAGGTTTAATTTGTATTTAGAAAGAGCACCAAACTGAGAGATAATCTGAAGGGCAGCTGGTAGGGATGTGGCAGGGGAAAAGATGTGTAGCAAAATATAATCTGCATAGACAGAGAGCTTGTATTCTGTTTGGCCAATTGGGATGCTCAAAACCAGAGGGGAAAGATTAACTTTGCAAATGAGAGGTTCCAAGAAAAGATTGAATAAATAAGGAGAGAGTGGACAGCCCTGCCTGGTGCCCTGGTGAAGGGGAAATGGCGATGATAATACTCCGTTACACAGAATTTGGGCTGTCGGGAAAGAATACAGCACCCTGAACCATTGAATAAATGCTTGGGGAATACGATATTTAGGAAGTAGGGTAAATAAGTAATCCCATGAAACATGGTCAAAGGCCTTTTTGGCATCCAGGGACACCAAGGCTGCAGGAGTAGAGGAGTCCTAGGATACCGAAAAGAGATAGGACAGCTTCCTAAGGTGGTCAGCTGACAGTCTACCCTGAACAAAACTGACTTGTTCTCTGCTGATGACGAAGTCCCACTCACATCCCAACCTACATGCCAAAACTTTAGCCAAAATTTTCATATCAACATTAATAAGAGATATTGGTCTGTAGTTGGAGACAAGTAGGGGGTCCTTGTCAGATTTAAGTAGGACCACTATGGTTGCTACCGTGAGAGAGAAATCAGAAAGACCATTTGTAAAAATATGATTATAGGTATCTAAGAGAATAGAAGCCAATTGGTCTTTACAGGATTTGTAAAAATTAGTGGGAAAACCATCCGGGCCAGGTGTTTTGTCTGTGGCCAGACAGTCAATAGCTTGGGTAACTACTATTAGAGTTAATGGAGCTTATAAAAGGGTAACTTGTGAATCTGTCAGCTGGAGAATGGGCACATCTTGCAAAAAGGAATCTACCTAGGCTGAAGAAAAAGAGAATGGAGGGGGGGCATATAGATTCTGATAAAAAATTCTGAAGGAGTCAACAACATCTCATGGGGAAGTGAAGAGAGAGACAGATTCAGTATGGATAGAGGCTACAATTCTAACTGACACTTGGAAGCATAATCGAAGGGCAAGCAGTTTTCCCGCTTTTTCTCTCTGGTCAAAATATTTTACCTTTGAATGAAGCAGGAGATGTTCTGCTTTTTCCCCTAAGATGGTATTATACTGAAAGCAGAGACTTTCCAATCATCTCCGCTCAGATTGGGGGGAGGTCTGGGAAATCCGTTCCTCTAGGGCACGTATCTGGGTTAACAGGGAGGATAAAGTAGTAGAGGTTTGTTTCTTTTGCGTAGTTGCTAAATGGATCAACTCCCCTCTAAGAGCACATTTCAGGGCTCCCCACAATATAACCAGAGTAGGCATGGAGGGGGAGATAATCTCCATGAAGGAAGAAATAAAGGATTGAAGATGTTGCAGCAGGACACTGGATTTAAGTAACTGATTGTTTAGGCTCCAAACTTGATCTCTGTTCAGAGAGGAAGTAAGCTGAAGATGCAAAAGGGCACGGTGGCGGTCTGAAATTACCTTGGCTGAGTAATGATGTAATAGAGCCCCAGGTATGCACTCTGCCCCTATTAAAAAGTAATCAATATGAGAAAAGGAATTATGTGGAAGAGAGTAGAAAGAGAAATCCCGAGTATCAGGATGCAAGGCCCTCCATGGGTCAACCAATCCCATGGAGTCTATCAATTCCCGGAAAGCCAGTTGGCCACGAGAGAGTGCCAAATGGGCCTTGCCAGATCTGTCGAGATCATTGGACTGGACTAAATTCCAATCTCCCCCAAGTACAATGGGGTGGGATATCCATGGAGCTAGGATGGACATCAATTCAATTCAATTCAATTCAGCTTTATTTTTAAAAGGCGCTTTTCTTAAAACCAAAGTGCCTGTACATTTTGAACAATAAATACAATAAAATTAAAACTAAAATAAATCATTAAAAGCTATGCTAAAAAGGTGGGTCTTCACAGCTCCTTTAAAACTAAGGACGGTCGGGCAATTTCACACCTGACGAGGTAGAGAATTCCATAGGGTTGGTGCCATAAAACTAAATGATCTAGCACCTGATGTTTTCAGATGGACCCTAGAAATCTCTAGCAATCCCTCGTCAGTGGATCGGAGGGGGGGGGAGGGACAGTAGGGGCAAAGGAGTTCTTTCAGGTAGGTAGGTTCCAGGTCATGTAGGGCTTTATAGGTCAGCAAACCGACCTTGAAGGTGATTCGCCAAGCCACTGGCAGCCAGTGCAGTCCGTGAAGCACAGGCATTATATGGCTGGATCTAGAAGATCCAGTCAACAGCCTGGCTGCATTCTGCACTAGCTGCAGGCGGTTCAACCCCGATAGCCTAGGTATAGGGAATTACAGTAGTCAAGATGGGAGGTAGCAGGCGTGGATCAACGTTGGAAGGTCATCTGGAGGAACCAGGTGCTTCACCTGGCAATATTCCTCAGATGGAAAGGAAGTTTGACCACCTCGACACCTGAGATTTAAGCGCCAGACGGTCGTCAATTATTACGCCAAGATTCCGCACCTGATCTGAGGTTGCCAACTGAACACCTCCAAGCCATAATCCTGAGGGTGATCCATCCGGCAGACCCGCCTCACATTGGCCTTTGTCCACAACCAACACCTCAGTTTTCTCCGGGTTTAACCTCAGCCAACTCCCATTCATCCAGTCTTGAATTTCTGCAAGGCAGTTATTAATACCGACAAGGCAGCATCCTGGCTGGGCACAAAAGACATATACAGCTGGGTATCATCCGAATAGCAGTGAAAACCCAGACCGTATCATCTAATAATTGCTTCTAAAGGCAGCATATACACCGCAAACAACATGGGCTCTAAGATAGAACCCTGCGGTACCCCACAGGATAGGGAGACTGATGCTGAGGAAAAAATTCCTGACACCGCTCTCTGAGTCCTACCCTCGAGGTAAGATCGAAACCATCTGAGGACCGTACCAGATAGTCCACAGACAGACCGCAAATGTTCTAACAGCACACCACGGTCAACGGTGTCAAACGCTGCAGAGAGATCAAGTAGTACTAAGATGGATCGAGTCCTACGATCTCTCGCTATTAGGAGGTCATTTAGTACCCGAACCAGTGCTGTCTCGGTACTATGCCTTTTCCTAAATCCAGATTGGAGAGAATCGTAGATATTGTTGTTGGTCAGATGATCTTCCAACTGTACTGCAACCACTTTCTCAATAACTTTACCCACAAAGGGTAAGTTAGAGATTGGCCTGTAATTTGTTAGACAATCTGGATCTAAGGAGGATTTCTTCAATAGAGGCTTAATCAAGGTGGTGAAAATATGGGGATCGTCAGAGGTGGGACCGTAAACAGCCTCAAGTATGATTTCCAAGTGGCCCAGTAATGCCCGGAGAATTATATATCGACCTTGTGGATCTGTAACTTCTTGGAGGAGGTGGATAGGGACACTCCGAGCAATTAAGCTAGCCATCCCTTTTTATGGGTGTTTAAGCCAGCTCCGAATGCATGTCCCACCCAGGACTGCCTAAAAAGGAGGACCTGGGATGGGAGTAAGTGAGTCTCCTGCAAGAAAACAACATCTGCGAGTAATTTCTGTGAATGAAGCAAGACCTTAGTCCATTTAGTAGGGGACTGGGCACCATTAATGTTCCAGGTACAGAACTTATAGGTAGTCATTGTGATATAGTAACTGGAAATCAGAAAGCATGAGTAGGAGCAGCGAAGTAAACATATAAGTGATATTTGACTGCTCTGACAGTATCCATCTCCCAGGAGGGCCCTGCCTGCTTCAGTCCATTCCTCTGGTGGTGTCCACCCCTCCCACCCAAGGCCCAACAATCCTCAACCAACCCCCATATAGTAACACAACCATAGTAATGGGAGGATCAAGATGAAACACCCCCAATTAAGTAATAACCCATACAACCAACAAGAAGAAACTCCAATAACACCACCAATTAGAAGTATCCCAACCCCCCTCCCCCTTCTAATCAGTTCGTGAAGGCACCGAAGATCAATGCCATACCTAGCCCCACAACCGCTGCCCCATCCACCCAGTACTAAAACACCTGTAATAGCCTAAGAAGAATGATGAATCTGTCTAAACTTGGGTCCTTAGGGAGGAGAACCTCACCCATCTAAAATTACTAGGTACCCAGAGATGGACCCCACCCTGTATCTACCTTGGGGTATTATAACAGGGTTATCAATAAGTTATAAAGGTATATAAAACTGTTAGCAGCAAACCATAATATAGGAACACAGACAAAAAGCACTGTGGTTCAATACATACACAAGAGCTGAATGATATGTCTGAAACTGTGTACAAAGAGTGACTAGTAAATATCAGTTGAACATTAACTATAACAAGGTAATGTGCTCTAAGTAAACAACAAGAGTTAATGGCAAAAAAATGTCTGGTACTCCAAACCTCTGAACAGTCTTGAGCTAGCAACCCCCCCCTAAATTATGAATAAGAAGGAAATTAATGGTGTAACCAATTGGGAGTTGCAGAATCAGCACACAATGCAATACAAGTTGTCTTGCTAATCCAAAAGGTGTTGGAGTGCAATGTAGGGACATAGATAAAAGAAGTCCCTGCTGAGATCCTGCATATATGCAGAACTGACAGATTTAGGTCTGTTGATGGAGGAAGGAGCCCACGGCAAGTCAAAAAAAAATCCTTTGTGCCAGTCGATAACTTGAGAACAGTTTCTATTGGTTCTGGGTCCTGAAGGTCAGTCATCACTCCATGCGAGAAATTCAGGAAAAGCAACAAAGAAAGGCAAAATAGGGGACCCCAACTGAAGGAATAACTCAGTGTAGGGCTACAGGGTTGAAATCACCTAAGAGTCCATGAAGACAGCCCTGGAAAGAAAATAAAATTCTTGCCACTTGTAACTCTAGCTCCTGAAGAGGCGCGTAGAAACCATGAACTGCCATCAAAGTTCCAAAGAAATAAAGTTCTGGGAAGAAAACCCAGAAGTAGCAAATCAGCAGCCAATGCCACACTACTTGGTTTAACTGACAGCTATGTAGTTATGACATGAAATATGCATCAGCCAGCTTTAAACAGATCAGGAAGGAGGGACTGAAGCTCCTTGGAGGCATGAGCAGAGTCCTCAAATGTGTGCCAAGTATTCTGCACACGAACTTGCAACTGGGCAGGATATAACATTCTAAATTTGATCCCAGCTGATATAAGCTTAGAAATGGTTGGGGAGAAAAGATGCCCTCTTTTGTCTAACAGTAGCTGGGCGATCTTGTGAAACCCAGAGTTTATGACCTTCCCTGGTGATAGATTGAATGTCCCTGAGCTTAGCCAACACATGTTGTTTGTCGAGGTAGTTTAGGAGACGTAAAACAAGGGGCCAAGGAGATGTGCCAGGTGGAGGTCTAGGGCACAAAGCCTGAAGTGCCCGTTCTATCACATATTGCAGCCCATTAGGTGACAGTCTGGCCAGCTTGTCTAACAACTTTTGGGTGAATATAACAGGCGTGGAACCTTCTGCATCCTCAGGAAGTCCTAAAATCACCAGTCTTTTCCACCTACTTCTACCCTCAAGATCTTCTCATTTCAATTCCATCTTGTGCAGGCACTGATGGAGTGAAGAGAGTTCAGGGTCCAGTCACTCTCGCCACTTCTCAAGGGATACTGACCTGGCTTCCACATCACCAACTCTCCGAGATGTGTCACGAATACCTTTTCGGAGTGAAGTGAGTTCTACAGCAAGGGTGGTAAGTGAGTCCTTAATTGGTTGCAGTTCCAGTAAAAATCATTCCTCCGAGAGCAGGGTAGTCCTTTGCATCTTAGAAGGAGCCTGACCCGAGACAGCATTGTGGCCTTTAGATTTCTTTGGGACCTTGTCTGGAGTCTGTGGAGGTGTATGACGCGGGAGACTTTGACACATCTCTGCATCCATTTCAACAGAAAATACCTAACAGAAAGTTCACCTGCATCCACCAGAAACAAAAATGCAACTGTAGAATTAAATATTTAGAAAAGTTAGGCTGTGAACTGTTAAAGAATTAAAGAAGATAGCCCAGGTGAGTGTGAGCAGGCAAGAAGAGCTGTTAGCGCGATCTGTGCATCACATGACTCAACCACATTTTCAACATAGGCATTTTGGGACCTCCCCCTCATGAACAGTGGCACTGTGATTTTGTTAATCTGTCCCAAAATTTCATTTCCCACAGTGACCACGTCATTGTACACCACAGGTCCAACACATTTTGTGCAGGATGTGAAAAATGGCAGCTGTACTGTCCATAAGGAGGTGTGAAAAAATGCCAATGTTGAAAATCTGGCATGAAAATATTGCACATTTGCAAAGTTACAAGGGTGAGTGGAAACTGCACAATGCATGCTTGTAACACAGTCATTTTATGGACTTTCATCACCAAATTTTCAACATAGGCATTTTAGTATCTCTGCTCATGAACAGTGTCACTGTCATTTTCTTAATCTGTCCCTAAAACTGATCTCCCACAGTGACCGTGCTATTCTGTGCCATAAGTGCAAAAAACACATTTCAGCCTGGTATGTAAAATGACAGCTGTACTGTTCATAAGGAGGTGTGGAAAAATGCCAATGTTGAAAATCTGGAGTGAAAATATTACAAATTCATGAAGTTATGAGCATGTGTGGAAACTGCGCAATGCACGCTCATAAAACAGTAATTTTGGGGATTTTTTTCCACCAAATTTGCAACATAGACTTTTTGACAGCCCTCCTCATGTGCAGTGGCACTGTTGTTTTGTTAATCGGTCCTGAAAGGTGATTCTGCGCAGTGACCATGAAATCACCTTTCAGGATCGAATAACACCATGCCAGCAACTGAATTCATGAGGAGGGGTCCCAATAACCCCATGTTGAAAATTTGGTGCCAAAATTCCCCAAAATGCCCTAGATATGCACCAAAGTTGAAAAAACCTTATTTATGCCATTATACAGCTTACCAGCATTTCTTCCGTTCGCAGTCGCCTTTGAATAGTGCAGATATGTTCCAGATCCACTGAAGATCATTGCACTGGGCTCCGGAGGTAGGTATGGGGTGAGGGTGTGTGTGGGGAGGCAGGGTACGCAGAGGGTGGGTGCAGGTTGGGGGGGGGCAGGAGAGACTGCAAAGGGACCATTTTCTTGTTTTACAGGGGAAAAAAGAAGACAATGAGGGTCGGTTTTCTTTTTTTGCAGGTGTTTGTTTGGTACACTGGGGTGGGCTCCCAGTGTACCACCTGCATTACGGGGAAGGGGACTGCAGCTGATGGGAACTGGGCCCCCCGTCAGCACAGAAATGGGTGGGGGGCACACATGATGCCAAGGAAAATTGGGCACCCTCTCTGCACAGAGCACAAATTGGGGGTTGGGGACATTATGCCAATGTGGTGTGGGCTCCCCCATCAGAAAACTGAACTAGGCAGGGGGGACTGAAGCCGACAGGGATTGGGCCTATCGGCAAGAAAAGACTGTCAGAGGTTGCATGATGCCAAGGGGACTGGGCACCCTTGGCACACAATTGAATGGGAGGGGCATTATGCCGATGGGAGTGAGCTTCCTATTGGCAAATGAAATGGGTCAGGGCATGCTGACAGGGGGATTGGGCACCCCTGAAGTCAGCACTCTGTGTAGTAGCAGTCAGTGCTGCCATGTTTATTAAACTGTTTCACCAGAAAAGGCACATTGGGAGGCACGTTATTGTGCCACTGCGTGATAAGCTTGGCTCTCATTGCAGTGGCACTTTTCTTTGATCTGATGGCCACTTTATGTATTGCTGGTGTCAGCACCTGCATGCTGGCTTATTGGGAAATGAGGGACACACCTACTGATGTGTGCCCTGCATTCGCCCACAGTGACCACACCTCCTAATCTGCTACTACTGCAATATGTTGGCTGGCACGCAAGTGTGACCCAACATAAAAAGGCCAGTAGATTTACATTGTATAGGAATTGAGAATGTGTATAGACATCTGTGGCACATCAAGGGTTATCAAAGAAAAATGCAATTCAACAGTGATTGGTATTGAAAACTCAGTAGCAGTTGCCACCTACTCCCTAGCCTACTAGAATATGATACAGTGCATAATGCATTACAAAAAGCAATGTCATACAGTATATTATGCTAACAGAAATTCTAATAACTTATTTCAGTTTAATCAGTGTAGCATGAATGATAGAACTAAGTGTTTTTCAAACCCTGCTCAGTTTTTAAAGTGCATGTTTTAGAGAATCTGAAGCATTCTTTTATTTGTATTTGCATATTATAGTACTGTACACAAGCCTGCTGTTTTTCTTCAAATGCCTACTATAATTTATATGTTCAGTTTTTACTGCTCCCAGCAGAGAGGAAAATCATTTTACTAAGGTTATAGCAGACGAATAGCTTTAGCTCACCCCAAGTAATTCTTTTCTACTCAGGTTTGTACCACAGATGAGCTTAGTCCTTGCTGCCAGGTAGCATTTTAAAAAAATCCTTCATGTGTGCATGTGTGCACACAGCTCAAAGTGCAGCTATAGTGCAACAGCTTGCAGCAGCTGAAATGTAATTATGAAGAGCCACATGCGGTTGCAGAGCCACAGGTTCCTAACCCCCCACCCTAAATGAATGCTGCCTTATTTTTCAAAGAAACTTTACCCATCAGTGTGAATAAACAGCTATGTTTCCCCATCAGTGGTTAATTAGAGATGGCAGTGTGACAAGTCTGCAGTACCTTTTCATGTTACTGAATTTAAAAAAAGTGATTAGAAAAATAGTGGTCAGATTCTTCATCTACAAAGCTGGGCAATGGGACTATAAGAGGGATTTTGACAGATATGGCAGCAGTGCAGTCAAGTAAACTGATTAGCAAATGCTACAGTTTTTGCTAAACAATTTGTTACTGGCTGCTTAAAATGTATGACATTTTCTAGAAGTGTTTATCAATACCTGTCAGACAATAAGGGGGGAGGGAGGTTCAGATGACATGAAAAACTTTACTGTTTCTTTAATCCTTGAACAAGGGCATAAGTACAAAGAAGAGCGATATGACCAAAAGGAGGTTGTTTTGTAGCTCCGATATATTGATGGCCATTTTATGAATAAGGACTTAAAGCATTATGGCTTTAAGAGGCCTTCTGCCAGTGTTGATGCAAGAGATGGCTTATTAGCAACATTTTTTGTCATGATGACCCTACCAAGCTAGTGCACTGCCTGGAGTTAATAACAACTTTCAAAGTAGTCAGCTATCACTTTTTATATCTCAAGTATTTTCCTTTTCTGTTTTGCTAATTAGAAGATTTTCCATCTGACGGTACCAGGTGTGATGCATGGAACAACACTTGACTGGAGGCTGACATAGTTCTGTGTCTCCCTTCCCATTACAGTATAACACCATCTTTCTGAACTGCACTTAACTGGAAACCTCAGGTATCCAAAACAGAGCTGTGTTCCCCACAGACAGCTGTTAATCATAGTTGCTAGTGCATTCGTTCATGCATTCAGTTTTCAGGTGCTGCTTAGCGGGTGGGCAGAAGGTAAGATTATACTAATTATTCTCTGCTCTGAGAACACTGCAAGCAGTTAAAAAGTGATTAGAAGTCTCTCACACCCCAAGAAATCACAACCCTCATCCTGTTCCTGTAGTTTTGGTAACCCTGGTGAGCAAATTTATTGCTGGACCAACAGCCTTTTTCTCTCCAGAAAAGTGCAACCCTCATCCTGTACCTGTACTTATGGTAGCCCATGAAGCCAAATCTGCTGCTGGACAACCAAACAGACTGTTTCAGTTTGTTTTACCCAGAGAAAACAAATATTTAGTGACCCTTGCTGAATCCACCATTGCACTAAAGCCCAAAGTAAGACATCAATAAGCCAGTAAGATATCACGTTAGAGCAGTGAAAACTAATGTTTTTGGGCCCTTCACTGAACCCACCACAAAGTCTCTCCTCTCTCTGTTTCGTTCCCAGGAGTGGTGGCTGCATTAACTAATGGAGTCTCCCTTGAGTCGGTCACAATTGGACATTAACTTCAAGGCAGTCCTTCAGGAACAAAAATAAATAACAGTACACTGTTAATGAATGAATGACTGTAAATGAATTAAGCTGTTCAGTGTCTTTGTACTGTGATAAGTTTAGGAACCTTGATTAACTGAAACTCTGTTTATCCAAATGTTTTTTATGTCCTTATGACATTCGGGTAAATGGGGTTTTACTGCACATAATCAGCACTGTGATCTCACTGACTGTGACTTCACTGGCAACTATGAAAAGCTAGCCCCCTGCTGCTTGAGTGGTAACTTGTGATGCACGTTATCAATCAGGCAGCAAGGCTTAAGATGCAACAATGAGTGAGGTCACATGCTGATGATGTCATGGGAGGAATAGAACAAGATATGTCTGTTTCCAGGTGTAGATCACTGCTTTTCATATCACACCAAATACTATTAGGTTGAAAACCTTCTAGTGAGCCAATAGAAAACACTTTAAAAATAAAAAGTCATAAGGGACTACTTTTTTGGCACTACTGGTTCATTAAAAGTGTCTTAGAAAATGGATGTATCTTTGTACAAAAATATTTTCTGTACTGGTGGGGGATGGTACCTCTGTAAATGAAAGGACTTTACAAATCTATGATAATAAATCAGAAGTTGAAGCCAAGAGTTCAACAAATTTACTGCACCATTTGCCATATATCACATGGTATTTTTACAACTCTTACACACATAGGCTGTGTTCTTTCAAGAGTCCCTTTTGCTTATACCCAAGGTAAAGGCTCCATAAGTTATTTTATAGATAATGGAACTATTTCCCTGCCTATTTATTCAAAACCAACTACCCGAGGATTACTTTAGAGTTCAGCAAAAGGATAAACTTTTTTTCTTTTTCGTTTTTCACTTTCTAATCCAGTTTGGTTGGAGTTGCTTCAAATCCCTTTGAGCCCTGCAGTTTCTCCATTCTCCCACAGAGCTGAGATTTCCCTTCAGGCCAGCTGGCAGGAGTTATAAGATATAACAATATCTCCGGAGGAAGGAGCTGGGGCCTGAATGGGGCCTTTTGTCCAGGTCTCTATCAAGGCAGATTAATTATGCATTGCAGAACACAGTTTAAAGCCTTGAATTAGGCCCTTCTTGTGAGTAGAGGACAGTGTAGGCCTGCGACTAAAAAGAATTCTATTTCCTTCACAGGATGGTCTTACAATGAATGAATATCAAGAAGAATTAAAGAAAAAAAAAGGCAATTAAACAGTATTTGGTATTTAAAACTCAGTAGCGGTTGCAATTAGCATTTAGGAAGGTGATTCTGCTGGTGTTTTTCACATGATCACTCAACAAGGGATGGGACATTAAGGATTTTTCAAGTGTTCTCTGCAATACAGAGCTATTTTTTCCAAGTAGCTGTCAATCAAAGGATACACAAAAGTGGGGTTATTGTTGCTGTTAAGCATTTACCTGGAAATACATCTTGAATGGTTAAGGGAGTTCTTCAAGAGTTTCTGTTTGTACCCTAATTTACCAACAGACCCCCCAAATAAAAGGAGATATTACATCTTAAAGAGCAGTCCTGCAATCTGTTTTATGTAAATTTAATATAAATAAGTCAATACATAAAGGTATACCGTCAATCTGTTCAACTCCCCAAACCTATCAGTTCGTTAGAATAAGGATTTAAACTTAAATATAAAATTTTCCTTATTTATTCTGTGTATCACAAACTATGCCATTTATCTCTCCTTATGCAGGTGCAGGGATTACATAACTCCCTTGTGGCTTTGACACTCCTAAGTTACTGTCTTACCCCTCACACTTGGAAATAAACTGCATATTTTGAGTCAGGCCATTGTGTATCCCCTAGATGCTAAATGATGGGTTATAAACATAGTTACAGTTGTTTTCTCAATGTACTACAACGGAGCCCACATATATAATATGGGACACACATTACAGATGTTTGGTTTTAGTGGATTGTTGCTGCTTGCCAAAACACCACTAATTGACTACTATGCTCCACCATGATATAGTGGATAGCAAGCCCTTATATAGCAGATGCCTAGAGTGGTTTAGAGTGGCTGAGAAGCTGCCCCACTGTCCCTAAGTACTGAGAATTAGATTTTTAGGAGGCAGGAGATAGGTAGGAGTAGTTTAGGAGGCAGTATAGTGCAGTGGGTTAGGGCTCTGAGCTACAAACCTGGAGACTTGGGTTTGAATCCCACAGCCCCCACTTGCATACTGTGTGAAACTGAGCAAGTCACTTAACTTTCTTGTGCTCCCAGGTCACACCTGTAAACTAGCTTTCAGCTTAGTGTGTCTCTCCTGGTAAAAAAAAATAATGTAAATTCTAACTCTGTTCCTCTTATAAAATTTATACAAGAATACCACTGTGACAAAGCAACTTTGTAAACAGGGCTGCTAACCATAACAGTTATAGCCTGTATAAAAAAATATATATAGATCTTTAATACTACTACTGTGCTATGGCATCCAAATACAGCACTCACTCTCTAGAAAGGTGGGATCATAATGGAGATACAAAGTCTCCAAAAAGGAGTTCACATGACCTGGCAGTACATTTGTCTTTGCCAAAGTTTACTTTTTTGAACCTGAAGAAAAAGAGATTTTAGAGCACAATAATATTGTCTTTAAGAGGGCAAGCATGAAACAACAGAGCACTGATAGTGTGAGCACAGAGCAATGTCTATCCGATGTCTTGCTGGATCTTCTTAATGACTACAAATCTCACAACTTGTTCATCCAGTGTCTTGCTGGAGCATCTTGGTGCCTACAACTCTCACAACATGTTCAGTTGTGATGAGACTTTTTTTTCTAATCGTATGTGGGTTACAGTTCCATGGCCTATAAAACAGAGATGCCACCAGGTCTAAAAATTGAACTGCCAGACAGCTCACAAGATCTTACAACAACAGCCAGTTTTTAAAAAAGTTAACATCCTTGATGCAATCCATCTCGTGAAAACAACCTCAGACTGCATCTTGCAAAAAACAATTGTCCAGTGCTTTGTGGAGGTAGGTTTCATATCAGATGCAGTAGAGACTGAGACTGAACAGGAACGAGAGTATCTTAAACTACCCACTAAACTGACTCACTGTCCTAGAATTTAATCAGCTGTGTTATCTCAGGAACCGAATAGAAGAGAATGAGTCAATGCTGGCTTAACAGAGGTGATCTCAAGCATGTCCACATCAATGGCATCATCAAACTTAGAATCTGATGGTGAACTCAAAAAACATTGAAACAGACAGTGACTCACCTGCAATCCCCACCAATGTCAGAGCAGCCCAGTTAAAATGATGATATCAGCTATGGAACAGAGAGAGGATGTCCAACGCACTGGTAATTGACACACATCCCTGGTGCACTGTGAGGCACAAGTCTGTAGGCTTCCAACAACCTGGGAAGTGCATCAATGTAGCTCCACATGGTCCCTTCCCTTGAGAGTGTTATTGTGCTTGTACTTTTTTAACTTTACAAAAGGTTTTTTTTCCTCCCATAGAGCTTTTTCCTCACATGGGTTTAGTGTCCTGCAGGTTATTCAGCCCTGTCTCTGTCTCCCATGCTCGACATCCAATATCCTCAACTAACCTTGTCCCATAATTGCCTCCGTAGTTTGCTGCCTGGGACAGGGCCAGGAATGGGTGGGCCATCCACCCCCCACTCAGTGATTCATATCCAGAACTGGGGGTCAGTGGTCAGTAGGTCATGTGGGAAGGGGGGCAGGCAGCAGGGATTCATTAAGCCAACACCAGTCCTTTTCCATTTTCTCCCTTGTCTGCAACCATAGTGGCACATAAACATGTGTGCATAGAGGCACACACATTCTACAGAACCTTGCCCCCTCCCTTCCTCATCTCTTGCATACCAGTTCTGCCACCCAGCCTCCACCAGGTGGCAGCCAAGGAGTGAGACGGCATACCTCCCCACTCCAGGAGAGGACAGCAGTGCATTGGACACTCAGTCCTCTCCACCACACTTGACCCCCAGCGACTCGAACTTGTTCATGAAACCAGGTCACTGGCATGGGAAAAGGTAAGGTGCACCAGGTGCCTCAGCCCTCTTGGCAACTGGGCTGGCTGCTATTTTACAAGTTTTAAAATATTTAAACAAAGAAGCTTACATATTTAGAAATACAAATAATTGTAGAAATGTTTACAAAAACAGGCTGAAAATAGTTCTTTTGCCTGCTGGATCTTATTTTCTGTTTTGCTTTTTCATATATTTACCAAATGAGACAAATGAGACATAGTTATAGCTTTTTACATGGTTTTGTAGTTTTTCAAGGGCAGTCTGTGGATTACAGTCAGTGCTGTTGAAGTGCTATCATCAATGATTTGTACCTTTTGTTTAATTATTTGACACTCTTTGATGTCACACTATTGAGCTGGACATATCTTTCTTCATTTTTGAAGCACTATTCGCGAGACTGTTCATCAAGACTGTTTGGAACATACAGAGTGATGTAAAACTGTTTTTGGAGACAGCAGGACTGTGGTATGGAAACAATAGACATGTACAGAATTGTATTGAAAAGGATCAGGTGAACAGGTACACTAGTGGTAAACACAATGCTCACTGAGCGGCTCCCCCCACCTTCCTTTCCCTACTAATTCCTCCGCCCCTATCTCCCTCCCTTCTACTCCCACCAGCTCTCCCCCTACCATAAGTTTTGCACCTTTTGTTATCTTTTGCTTCGTTGGAGATTGTATTCTATTGTAACAAAATTGTAATTGAACTGTAACTTTTTTGTTTGTAAGTACTGTGTCCCTTGTACTACTGTTCTGATGTCCTCTTTGTGACGAGGTACCTTTGTAAATGAGCCTCTGGCTCAAAGGTTTCTAAACTGATGTTTAACTAAATAAATAAATAAATAAACATGATCATGATTGTTAAACTATGCAGTTCAGGCAAATTAAACTAATACAAATACATCATTTTCAGATGGGATTTCAAAACTCATGTTTTTTAAGATGGGATTTTCTTCTTTGACAAGATTGGGTTAAAAGCTGTTTAGGTTGTAAGTGTTACTGAGGAGACAGAATGACTTTCTGTTGCAAAGTAGTATCAAAACAGAGGATATTAGAGAAAGAAATGTCTGGAAATAGTTTCTGAAAACTATGAGATGCTGTACTGATTTGTCATGTGGCAAAGTGTTGGGATACCCATGTGTTGTGTTGTATTAATGCATGGTCAGCTGACTTGTTTTAGCAAATGATGTTTACAGGATTTTTTTGATATACTTTTTATAAGTGAAATATGCGACAGCGGAAACAAACAAGAGAAGCATAAAAGACTGTTTCTCCAAGTAGCTGAGCTGATAATTAACTTATTTTATAGTATAGATTATTTTTCATTTTTAATGTTACAAACTAATTAAATTTTCAGTTTTTACCAACAAAAGTGCATTACATTGCACTATTGCATTGGTCACATACAGTACAGCACAGAAACTAAATTCTCTCCAAGTAGCTTACAGTGACACCAGCCATAGTAGAAAACCAAGTTACAGATAAAGTAGTCCACTATAAACAGGTTTTTCTGTACTGTTCATTGTGCAACATTGGCTCTTTTTTCCACTTATCTTGCTTTTTCTCAAATACAGTATGAGTGCATTTGTCTTGTATATGACTGGAATCATCATGTGTATAGAGTCAAATAACATACAGTGCAGTATTTAGTCATTTGTTAAATATTTAGTTGAAAACCTCAAAAACAGTTTAACTTAAAGAAAATGATAGCGTGACAATATTTATATGCTAGTTTTGAAACATTGTGCCAGACCACCAATATACTGGAGTTATGCTTTCTTTCCTGGAAATCTCTACATGAACACAATTCTTTGCAAAACTTTATTAGGAAAATATTAAGGTCACACTCTGCAAGTACAGTAGCTGTGTTACTCTCGTCCCTTATTTTATTTATTTATTTAAAATTGCTTCACCGAGACAGCATGTTGAGCAGATAAATTACATGTAACTTTTTCTTGTTCTCTGATGCATCCTGGCCTAGGGGACAGGTTTCTGAGAGAGGCACAACAGCACAGGCAGAGTGCAATATCAGCAGTGCATAAAGTGTGCATAAAAATTGCCGGGTCTCTAAGGGATATAATCATAAAAAGATACATGGACTACTACAGTGGAAGTCCTTCTTTTTCTTTAGTGTGGAATTTGTCTTTTCATTATTATCCAATGTTTCAGTAATAAGTGAAAATGTAGGCACAAAACATGAAGACACTGTAGGACATTGAGGTACAAAGGAACTATGGGTGACACTGCACTCTTGAAGTCATGGTAAGAGGAAACAGATGGGAAGTAAGGTCCCTGCTTTGAGACCCTGTGAGACCCTGCTTAAATCCCTCAAAAAAATTTTGCCAGGTACAAGACCCTGCAAAATCCAACCCACTTTAAGCCCTGAATGTGGCTCAGTAGGCATTAAGCATGCTTGCCTCCATAGTAGGGCTGGGAGAACTCAGTGAAGTTCTGAGCCTTATTAAATAAGAACCAGAACACAATGGAGTTCTGATTTGTTATGATTAGTTCTGACTAGTTGTGATTATTTATAAATATTTGAAAAATGCAATAAAATGCATAAAAGTAGCCAAAGTCGGTCATATTTAACACAGAAGCCCAAAGAAAATCATTTAATGCATGATTTGTATAAAAATTACACTGAAACTGCTAAACACAAGCAACAACTGCTAGCTGCTTCATGGCTGGGCTGTATTGGTGGCATATCCTACTTGGGTCCATGATGTGAGTGTGCTGAGAGACAAACAGACAAACAGATACAAGCACTATTTTGCCTGCCTGCCCTGTACAGTGTACACACACTGCACAGTCACAATGAGGCAAAGATGAATTTCTTTATTTGTGATTTATGTGACTGTAAAATTTCTCTTTGGCCCCCAGTAGTCTCTTTCTCTGTTTCTCCTCTGGATGGCACAAGTCAAATATATTTTTTTTGCCAGCCTGCTCTTGCCCTGTGTATACACACAGCCACACTGGGGCCAAGAATAAATATAATTTGTGATTTCTGTGACTATAACATTTCTTCTTGGCCCCCAATAGTCTCTCTCTCTTTCTCCTCTGGATGGCCAAATCAAAGATTTATTTTGCCAGCCTGCCCTTACCCAGTACATAAACAGCCACCATGAAACCAACAATAAACATTATTTGTGATTTCTGTGATTATAACATTTTTATCTTTGTTCCCCAGTATTCTAGTCTTTCTCTCTTTCTCCTCTGGATGGCACAAGTCAACATTTATTTTGCCAGCATGCCCTTGCCCTGTACACAACTCTCCTTCCCCTTTCTGGTATTCAATATGTAATTTCCAAACCCACATAGGATAGTAAGGCTACAGGACAGCTATTTTCTGGGGCCCTGTATCACTAAGTTCAAGTTAAAGTGTAGGTAGCTTGGGTGTGCCACACTATAGTAACCACTAGCCAGGAGTCAGGATATAGGGGCCTATCTCAAATTACTGATGAGTTCCAGGAACCACTCAAACCATTTCAGGTTCACCTAGGACATACTGCACAGACTAGTCAGGCAGTTTGTGAGATACTAAGTCTATCTCCATCTCCACTCTGCTCTGTTGCCATTGACGCATCTCCTTCAAGACGGATGGTGGTTCAAAAATCATGGAGAGAACAAGACCGATAACACAGCTGACCCAAGAGTCACTGACTGACCACAGCACCTGCAGCATGTGCTCAAATCTCCCCAACACACTCCATGTGACTGCAATGTGTGATCCTCCGGCTCCTGGGCTCAGCTCTACCCTCCTTTCCTCAGTCTTTGGTCCACCTTTTACCATCCATTCCTCTAGCTGTTTAAAACTGCAGTGCATAATAGGCAATGGCATGGCAACTTGGGGGGTGGGAGGGTGTCCAGGGCAGGAAAAGAAATAAAATGATAAAATCCCAACCCTATTAATATTATTCCCCCCATCTGTGGGGCACCAGGCATGCAGAAACAAAAAGCGCTGCTTTCCACAGACCTGGAATGGTCAGAGATGGTGGAAGTAGTGAGGGGGAGGTTTGAGGCACTGGGCAGGCTGTGTGGTGAGCTGGGGGAATTGGTGGCTTTCTCAGAGGTGCTCCCAGTACCTTATTCTAATACGGTGAGAAAACAAAGAATTGTGGAGTTCAACACCTGGCTGAGGGTGTGGTGTCAATCCAGGGGATATGGGTTGGTGGGGTACTGGGACAGAACCTGGGACAACAATGAACTCTATGCAGGGGACAGGCTGCACCTGAATGGGGAAGGGGTTATTAAAGCAGAGGACAGGGGAATCCATGAAGGTGGATTTAAAGTCAGTGGGGGGTGGCGAGTGGACAGATGGTAGGCTGGGATCCCAGAGAGGTGAGTCAAATGAGCTTACCCCCCAGGCTGGTAGGGAAGAACTTAGAGCAGAAGCACGGGGGGGAGGTTAGGAGTAGGGTAATTCAGGGAAGGGAGGGGCAGGGACAAGTTGGAGGGTGGTCTTACAGAATATGAGAAGCCTTGGTAACAAATCAGTGGAATTACAGGCTCTCTTGGCAATAGGGAGGGTGGACATAATGGCCATCATGGAAACATGGCCACCCAGTACCAGGAATGGGATCTGATGATCCCAGGGTATAGAATATTCAGGAAGGATAGGGCTAAGGGGAAAAGGAGGTGGCAATATATGTACTGGAGGAGATAAAGTCCAAAAGGAGGAGGGGGAGGAAAGCAGAACAGAGGCTCTATGGATGCTGTTCCAAGACTTGAGAGGTAGGACAGTGAGGATGGAGATGGTGTACAGGCTGCCTGCCCAAAGGGATGATCTGGATAGGAGATTAGTAGAACAAATTAGGAGGGTCTGTAGAAATGGCAACATGGTGGTGGTGGGGGACTTCAACCTACTGGGGGTGGAGTGGAGCACCCCAACCACTTTCAGTGCCAAAGAGCAGGTCATATTAGAGACATTTCAGAACAGTTTCCTGGTGCAGTTGGTCCATGAGCCAACTAGACTGGACAGGACTCTAAACCTGGTTCTATAAACTGGGGAGGCTGTAAGAGGTCTGGAGGTGGAGGACCACTGGCTGGGAGTGACGGTTCATGCTCAACATTGGCAGGGAAACAGGAGTTATGGGTTCCAGGGTGGTTGACTTTAAGGGGGCAGGCTTTAAAAGGATGGGGGAAATTTTGGGCAGCCATCTGACTGGAATTCAACCGCACATGGATGCCAGTCAAAAATGGGATATTATTAGTAAAGGGCTGGTGGAGGCTACAGGGACACGCACAAGAATAAGGAGTAAGAAGGGAAGGGCAAAAAAAAAAAAGCTGGCTAATGGAAGGGGTGAGGTCCAAAAAAAAGGCATTTCAGAGACTCAAGAAATTGGGAGTGGGATAGCAGGGAGGTGTATATGAAGAAGTCCAGGGAGGTTACCAGGCTGGTCAGAGCAGCCAAGGCTTCCAGAGAATTGAGGATGGCACAGGGCATTAAGAGTGGAGAAAAGGACTTCTTCAGATACATTGGTGAAAAATGGAAAAACAAGGATCAGATTGTGAGGATTAGGATGGATGGGTGCTAGGTGGAGAAAGGGGAGGACCAGGCAGAGGCACTTAATGATTACTTCTGCTCATGCTCATGAAGGAGAGTGGGAGGCTGACACCACCTGGTAGAGGAGGAGTGGGCAGTGGAGGGGAGGGGGTGATGGATATAGGGATTATGGAGGTTAGGGTACTGAAAAAATTAAGGGCTCTGAGGGGGGATAAGGCACTGGGTCCAGATAATATTCACCCTAGGGTACTCAAGTAACTAGCAGAGATCTTGGCAGGACCACTGGATGACCTGTTCAATACCTTCTTGGACACAGGATGAGTTCCACAGGATTGGAGGATGGCCCATGTGGTATCCATTCATAAAAAGCGGACCTAAGGATGAACCAGGCAACTACAGGCCAGTGAGCCTCACATCAATCGTGGGAAAACTCATGAAGATGATCCTAAAAGTGGGGCTGGTGACCTTTTTGGAGAACAGTGATCTCCAGGATGGGCAGCAGCATGAGTTTGTCTCAGGAAGATCCTGACAGACAAAACTGATTGAGTACTATGACTGGGTGATGAGGGAACAGGACAAAGGCCATGCGGTGGATGTCCTGTATTTGGATTATAGCAAGGCCTTTGATTCTATGCTGCATGGGAGACTGCGGGGGGGAACTGGAATATATAGGGGTGGGAAAAATGATGGTTAATTTGATCATCAATTGGCTGAGGGGAAAGCAGCAAAGGGTGGTGTTGGGGGGGAACTCTCATCAGCAAGGGATGTGATGAGTGGGGAGCCACAGGGATTGGTATCAGGATGGTGTTGTTCAGGATAGTCACAACAGAGATCTCCCAAGAGGTCATCCGGAGTAAGATCAGTCTCTTTGCAGATGACATAAAGATGGGAGCTATGGTAGATGATATTGAGGGGTGGAGGGGGCTGCAGGAGGACCTGACCAAACTACAGGAGTAGTCGGAGGCGTGGCAGATGGGGTTTAATGCCAAAAAGTGCAAGGTACTGCACTTCGAAGCTAATAATCAAGGGAGGAGCTATCAGCTGGGGTGGGGGTATGGCTGGAATGCACCAGAGGAAAAGGATCTAGGGGTGCTTATAACTGGAAGTATGAATAAGTGCAGGAAGGCAACAGCAAAAGCCAACAGGATGCTGGGGTGTATAGTGAGGGGAATCTCCTCCAGAAATAGGGAGGTGATCCTGCCGCTATGCAGGTCGCTAGTCAGGCAGCATCTGGAAAACTGCATGCAGTACTGGCATCCATTCCTGAAGAAGGACATCAGCTTGTTGGAGGGCATACAGCAGAGGGTGACAAGGATGATCCAGGGATTGGAGGGTTACTCCTATGAGGAGAGGCTGTGTGAGCTGAATATGTATTCCCTGGAGGGGAGGAGAGGAGGGATTGGAGGACATGATTGAAACCTTTAAATACTTAAAGAGGATAAACAAGACTAGCACAGAAAGGATTTTCCAGATTAGAAGGGGGAGGGTCATGAGGGAGCACCAGCTGAGATTAGAGGGTGGAAGATTCAAGAGGGAAGTCAGGAGGCATTATTATACAGAGAGGATGGTGGATAAGTGGAATGCTCTGCCGGAGGAGGTGGTAGCCTGTACCATGGCAGGCAGTTTAAGAGATAATGGGACAGAGTGGGGGTAATTAAGAAAAGGGGAGGGTGGGTGGGGCAGCTACAAACTGAGGTGCTAGCTGCACAATTGAGCAGACTCGATAGACTGTGAGGCCTGTTTCTGCTGGTGTTTTCATATATTTGTAACTGGACTTCTGCAGTGAAGTCCGTATTTATCCAGGTCCGTGGATTCAGGGTTCAATCCAGGGGCCCGGATTTTGGATAGAACAGTCTGCCCAACCCCTACTTTATAGTCAGATTATCAGAAGGTTGTGAATTCTACCCCCACACCATGTACAGTATTTGGAGTTATACCAATAGCTGACACTACAGTGCAGTACGTCGGTGGGAGAGCTGCTGTCCTTTGAATCAGAAATTAAACCAAGGTCACTTCTGCCATTCTGTGGTTACTGTCCCTTGGCACTTATCAAAGAAGAGTAAGGGACTTTCCCCGGAGCCATGGACAACCTTCCCTGTCAATAAAACAGGCCCATGCAACCCACCCTCAGGATGCATCTGGAAATGAGCTATAGCAGATCAGTGTGCCCTTCCTAGTCAAACATTAACTAAATACTGGAAATACAAAAATAATAAAGCTAAATAACAACACTGGAAATGAGAAGGAATAATAATAATTAAAAAAAAACCACCAAAGAATTGGTGCACACACCAAGGACCACAAAACAGAAGGATTTATTCCACACTCAGAACTGCATACAGTGCAAATTAGACCAACACCCCTATGTAGTACCTCCTCCTGGAAGCTTCATCGGGGGGCAGTATTAAGCAGTACTAGCATCATAGTGACCAAGAAAGAGATACAAGTACAGTATGGACAGACCAATAGAAATACAAAACTAGACACAGACGCCAGACACACAGATTTAATGCTACTTGCAGAATGACCAGGGCAGGTGTCTAAGGGTAAGAGAAGTTGGTCACTGCCATATAGAGTTCAGCTTACATTCAGACCTTCCTGACTTCAATTTAACTTTGATACTTCAGTTTAAACCCTTTGTGTCCTTGGTATGGGAATACAGCAGAGTACAAGTAGGGATATGTGGCAACTCTTCACAACCCCTTGCCCACCCCAGTCACTTCCCACCCTCCACCCCATCCCACATGCCCCCAGACTGTTTTTTTGTTTTTAAAAAAAGAAAAAAAAGTGCAATCTACTAGGCTGGCATAGTGCCAGAAGCAGGCATTTCTTTTTAATAGAAAGCATGCGTCTGGGGGAACAAGGGAGGGGTGGAGGGTGTGAAGTGACTGGAGTGGGGGAGAAAGTAAGGGCGAGGGAAATGGGCCAGAGCTAACTTCAGTATGGGCTTCAAGCTGGGGCTTGATAATTCAGTTTAAATTTGTCAATCGCTCCGAACCTCTATGGCTCCTAATGTAATAATTAGCATTGGGTAAAGCAGATTACAAATAGGGGGTGAAAAAGCACTGCAGTCAGCAGTGCACATATATGACTTTAAGATACTTGTGGCAGGTGCTATTGGTATGCAGCTATTCTGGATTCCTGTTTGTAGTAGGGTTGTTACCTTTGGATGAGGCAAAAACCGGATCCTAAACTCTGCCCCTAGCCCCACCCCTTTTCATGACTGATAGTGCATTTCTCCTCCTCCAAAGCCATTGCTATGTCAGTAAAAGACAACACTTAAAGCAGCAGTTCAACAAAAATGTTAACATACTGTACCTGTTAAAGTTACTTTCCTAGGTATTTTTTTTTATTGACATTGGTTTATCAGATAAACATACAGAGATAAAAGGAATCTCATTTCAGATATGATCTAAGGGGACAGGGGACATACTGTAGATAGCATACAATAGTATACATGGTATATAATGATATATAATAAAGAAATTGTCTGTTCCCGATTATGTGTACTTAATATCTTTTTCTGGCGCCATTTCCTTTTCACGTCCACATTACTATTTCAGGGCCAAAGAAGTGACCACACTTTTTTTCATCAGGAAAATAAATAATTTGAAACATTTAAAAATGCACAAATTCTGTTAAAGATGAAAAAGTTTACCTGAAAATGAAAGTGGAAGACAACTGGATTTTTTTAATTCTCTGACTGGGTGACCAAAGTAGTAGACCAGGGAGGGTCTGTGGACATGGCCTACCTAGACTTTAGCAAGACATCTGACATAGTCCCACACAAAAGATTAATAAACAAATTAGCCAGCCTGGGAGTGGGTCCCAGGGTGGTAGCCTGGGTAAAAAATTGTCTGGACAACAGGACACAAAGGGTAATAGCAAATGAAGTCCTCTCCGAAGAAAGGGGAGTTACTAGTGGGGTACCGCAGGATTCAGTACTGGGTCCGGTCCTTTTTAATGTCTTTATAACTGACATTGCAGCGAGATTGGAAGGAAAAGTATGCCTCTTTGCAGATGAAACAAAGATCTGCAACAGGGTTGATGCACGGGGGGGGGAGCGGAAAGGCTGAGAAGGGACTTGGCAAGGTTGGAGGAATGGTCAGAAGTATGGCAGCTTAGATTTAATGCAAAGAAGTGTTAAGTAATGCACCTGGAAAACAAAAACTCAAAAACTCAGGGGAAGAGTACACAATGGGGGGAGGGAGGTATTAACAACAACAAAAATGGAAAGGGACTTGGGGTAGTCATATCAGATGACCTAAAGGTAAGCAAGCAATGTGAGAAGGCAGTAAGAATGACTTGGTGGGGTGTACCGGGATGTATAGTGAGATGCGTCACCAGTAGAAAACAGGAAGTTGTCATCCCTCTGTACAGACAGTTGGTGAGACCCCATCTGGAGTACTACATGCAATTAAGGAGGCTCCATCTCCACAAGGACATAGACAGGATGGAGGCAGTCCAGAGGAGAGCAACCAAAATGGTGCAGGGTCTGCAACAGAAGCCATACAAAGAGAGAGACTAAAGGAGCTTAATATTTATGCCCTCGAGGAAAGGAGGGAGAGGGGGGACATGACAGAAACTTCCAAGTACCTCAAAGGAATTAACAAAGTCCAAGAGGGCAGCATCTTTCAGAAAAAGAGATGTGCAAGAATAAGGAAGCACAATCTGAAGATAGAGGGGGGATGGTTCAGGGACAATGTAAGGAAGTATTTTTTAACAGAGAGGGTGGTGGACACATGGAATGTCCTTCCTGAGGAGGTCATGGGGTCAAAAACAGTGGGGGAATTCAAGAATGCATGGGACAGACAAAAGGCAAATCTGGTGGGGGTTAGGAAGACATAGGCTCCTGGTTAACTAGGATCTGCAGCTTATCCACTAGGTAGGGGATTGGGCAAATTAGGAGGGCCAAGCAGTCCTTATCTGCTGTCAAAGTCAATGTTTCTATTTTTTTGTTTACTGTTGCAGAAGGTGGGGGCAAGACGTTTTGACCAGCTTTGTTGCTATACCACTTTAAGATATAGAGTGAAAAAGATTAGGTTAAGTAACTGCTAACTGTCCTAATGGTCATACTTTATACTTCCCAGGTTAACTGCTTTCACAGACAAAGGGCTATATTGACAACAGAACTGCCCAGCTGAAAAGATGATGATTTTATAATGATTCATCATTAATAAACATTAAAAATGATGTGCAAAGATCATGATCAAGATTCAGAAACCATCATTGTGATCATGACTAACAATGATTAAACATGAACGTTAAAAGGCTGCCAATCAGAAACCATCATCTTATAGAAATGGTGATTGTGATCAATGATGATCACATATCATCATGATTTTTCATGGTTTCCCATGGCCAAGAGTAGTGCAATACAGTTAAGCAAATTAATTTACCTTTTTTTCTATAGTTGTGAAATTTGTTGTGTTTTTTATTTAGACATCTTTACTGGTATCATCAGTTATGATACATGTTCCATACTAACATGCTAGCTTCAATTGTACTTACTCTGATACCTCATTTCTTACTATTTTTATAAGGGCTCATATCAGTTTATATATATCCTATAAATTATTCCTTTTATGATTATGATGAGTTTCTACAAGTCCCTGGTTTCTGCTCAAAACCTTTTATAAAAGCTGGCAAAATACTACTGTCAAGGCAAAATCATGTCAAACAAAGAAATTACCATTGTTTTGGGTCATAAATTGTGCTATTGACATATGCAAATTAGTTATGTAAATCTGAATACTGTATCGAACATTGCATTTCCTCTTCCTAAAGGTAGTAAAACTTGACTTCACATGATTTACATTATACTGTATTTGCTATTGCTGATATTTGACATTCATATCTTCATATTAGGAACACAACATTTTGGTAAGTATTACTCATGTGACTTACAGTGTTATAATACAGAACTAATACAGTCATCAATGATCATCAACAACCATCATTTGATCATCCACAAATCATCAAAAACCATCACGCTGAATTAAGCTTACAAAAATAATCAATAATCATCAGTTGGTGATTTAAAACTTACATGCTTGATGTTTAAATCATGATCTAGATTATGATGTTAAATCACGATATCGCTTGATCATATGGTAACATCTGACGATTAACAGTGAACTGTCATGGCTGATATTCAAAAAGCATGACTGATGATTTACCAATTCGCCAGGGTTGTTTGTAACCTGGAAATGCAGCTGAATCAATGAATGATATGACAAAATATGTTTCAAAAGTATGTAAGCACTCACAATTGCTCAAACACCTGACCAGCACTGAGAAAAACTGGATTACCAGTTAGGGCCCCAAGAAAACCTGATTACCAGGTAAAAAAAAACTGACAGGTGGCAACCCTAAGTTTGCGGTGTTGTGACAGATTCTGCAAAGCCCACTAAAGACATGTTTACACTGCCAATGAGATATCTCTGATCCCGAGTGCTGCGCTTTCCAGCACCACCCAAGACAATCCAGCAGAGCATGGTTTGCAATGGTGCTGAGAGGGGCCATCCATCTCGGGGTGGTCAGCAACTTGGGGATGTCGGCAGGCGCTATGTGCCAGATCAAGCAGCGCAGCCTGTCCACATGGCTGCTTAGGTCAATAGCCCTGGAATGCGTCCTTACTCATAGTAACATAGCAACATAGTAGTTGATGGCAGATAAGGACTGCTTGGCTCACCTAATCTGCCTGTATTCCCTGCCTGCATCAGCAGCCACTGACCCTACTTGGTTATTGGCTATTGCCTCTCTTCACCTCATCTATTTTATTTTTATTTATTTGGTATTCAGAAAATAACCTTTGAGCCAAGGCTGTTTTACAAAGATTCCACATCATGTGAACAGAGTATAGACATTCAATTAAGAAGGTTACAGAGTTTTAGGACATTTGAGACACTGAACAGCACAACAATCAGGAAAAGGTTACAGAGTTTCTTAGACATTTAAAACACTATACAGCATATGGACAACAACTTTAGTTGATCATAAGTGCAGGTAATGTGCAGAGGCATGAGAGGTTAGGTTAGGTTTGGCAGAGGGTTAGTAAGGACAGGAATTTGGTTGGGGAGTAGGGGGGCCTCTAGTAAAAGTGGTCAGGGAGGCAGGGCTGAGGCCAGGGAGGCAGAGACCCATCCTAGTGTGGAGATGGGGGGAGGGGGAGTGGGTGTAAGGGGTTTACAGGAGCAGCCCCTTAGAGTGATTCAGAGTCATTGTCAAGGAACGTGTGGGAGGGTGGCTTCTGTCTTGTGCTGAGAATCGTTGCTGTTAGCAGAGCCAGACCTGGTCATCCAGAGTCTCTCAGCTGTTGGAGAAGCAGGTGCACACAGAACTGGAGGTCAGGTACTGCTTAAGGTCTGATTTGAAGCTGTACAGGCTAGTGGAATTCCGAATGGACTCGGGTACCTCATTAAGCCAAAGAAGGGCTCTGTAGGAGAAGGCGCGCTGTCTGAGAGCTGTGTGTCAGAAAGGCACCGCAAGGGCCCCCTGTGTTCTGCTTCTGGTTATATGTTCTGAGCCTGTGAGGGAGAAGATGCCTGCTATGCACGGGGGGCTTTCCCCAGTAATGCTTTTTTGCCTAGGAGGCATGTGAGGAATTTAGTCCTGCACCCAAGAGACAGCAGGTGTGTCTGTTCATAGAGGTAACAGGTGTGGGTCATTCGATTGCCATTCAGGATGAGCCTGCAGGCCTTGCTGAGAGCTACGTGCACCCTCTTGAACACAGAGTCAGATGCTGCACTGCTGACAACCAGGCCGTAGTCAATGGTGGAGAGGATGGAGCTCATGACTGATAGGTAGATGGCTGCCAAGGCAAGGTGTTTTCTGTGCCTGTATAGCACACCAAGCTTGTTGTTGACTATCTTGACTACCTAGTTGACATGTTAAGCATAGGATAAGGTGTCATCCAGGGTTTCTCCAAGGTATTTGAAGGAGTGCACCTGTTCCAAGGGGGCGAGTACATTGTTGGTAATGTTTATGGTGGGGAACTTTTTCTAGAGCTGGGGGCTGGATAGGAGCATGGTCTTGGTTTGTTTGTAATTGAACAGAAGTTGGTGCTCGACGAACCAGTCTTCTGTTTTACTGAAGGAGTGCTGAAGTGCTGCTTGGAGTGGCTCAGTTCAAGAGTTGCTGTTTAGGATGACAGCATCGTCCGCATATAGGATTATCTTGGCGTCACAGGCTTGAGGAAGATTATTTAGGAACAGGCTGAAGAGCAGGGGTCCCAAGATGGATCCTTGGGGGACCTCCACCATGATTTCCCTGGGTTCAGATGCTGTTTGTCCTATTTTTACCCATTGTGACCTGAGGGACAGGTAGTCTCGGAACCAGAGTGTTGCAATGGCGGCCACCCCCAGGCTTTGTAGCTGGGCCAGTAAGAGGGTGTGGTTGATGGTGTCAAAGATTTTTGTTAAGTCTATGAACACTGCCCCCGCTAGTTTGCCTTCATCCATAGCTTTGTGAGTAAAGTCGGTGAACTCTACAAGGGCAGTCATGGTACTATGCCCCTGCCTGAACCCGTACTGGTTGAGACATTGCAGTTGGTATTTGCTGATGTAGTCTGTTAGTTGGTCCACCACAGTCTTCTCAAGGGCCATGGATGGGGGGGGGGATTGAGATCAGCCTGTAATTGGACACATTGGTTTTGTACCCGCTTTTCTGGACAGGAGTGACCAGCGCTTGCTTCCAGGTGGCTGGAAATTGTGCCAGGGTCAGGGATTTGTTGAATAGTTTTGTAATAGGCTTGATGAGCACATCAAAAGATTGAGATACCAGCTTCATGTCTACTCCATCGCTACCCATTCTGGTCTTCTAGAGCACTTTTTTTTATGTAGAATGTTGCCTCTTTTATAGTAACTCCCTGGAGGTAGAAGGTAGAGTGAGAGGTACTGCGTGCTTTGTCATCTGAGGGAACCTTGGCAGGGTGTAGGTAGTCAGGAGGGAGTATTGTGCTTAGATCTGTGAAGGTAGAGTTGAGGGACTCTGTGATGAGGCGTAGGTCTGTGGTAGTAGAGCTGTTAATGTGGAACAGCTGTGGGTTTCTCTTTTCTTCTTCCCCCAAGAGATTCTTTAAGTTTCCCCAGAACCTTTTGCTGTCACCGCAGCTTTTATCGAGCAGTTCCTTGTGGTGATCTGCTTTATCCCTCCATATTAGATGCATGCAGTGGTTTCTAGCTGCCCGTTACAGCTAGTGGTCATGGTCTTTACCTGAGGCCCTGGCTTTTAACCAGAGGTTGTCCCTCTCCTTCATCATGGCTAGAAGCTTGGCTGTGATCCAACCATTAGTGGTCCCCTGCACATTCCTCCTTTTTAACTGCGCTTATCGGTCGTAAATATTGTTGACTCCATCTGTGAAATACTTCAGAGCCTGGTCCAGGTCTGGCAGTGTATCAATGGGCCACCAGTTGTGGCTGGATAGAGCATTTTTAAGCAATCCTAACTGACCTCTTTCAAGATCCTGCTCTGTATAGTGATGGGGGGCTGTTTTTGAACTTATCTGACCATCTGAGGGTGACAGGGGAGTGGTCGCTCAACGTAATTGGTAGCACCTTGACCTCAGATATTTGTGATGGGGAGTTTGTGAGGATCCAGTCAATGAGCAAACTCTTGCCTGTGTTGTGATTCCTTCTGGTTGGTTCCATGACTAGCTGTGTCAGGTATATGCTTGCCACAATATCCTTGAGGTGGTGGCATCCCTTATGTCTATTCCATGCATGTTTGAATCCCCCCACTGTGTTAGCACCTGCCACTTCCTGTGGTAGGCTATTCCAAGCATCCGCCACCCTGTCCATGAAGAAAAACGTTCTCACATTTCCCCTTATCCTGCCCCCCTCCAATCTCATATCGTGTCCCCATGTCCTTGTACAACTCTTGTACTGAAAGATGTCACCCACCTACACTTTATTCAAGCCTTTAAGATACTTGAAGGTCTCTATCATATCCTCCTGGTCCCTCCTCTCCTCAAGTGTATACATGTTGAGGTCTTTTAATCTGTCCTCATATGCTTTCTGATGCAAGCCCTTCACCATCTTGGTCGCCCTTCTCTGGACCACCTCCACCCTGTCTATGTCTTTGCAAACATGTAGCCTCCAGAATTGAACACTGTATTCCAGATGAGGCCTCACCAGTGTTTTGTACACTGGCATCACCACCTCCCTTTTTCTTCTAGGGATAACCCTTCCTATGCACCCCAACATCCCACTGGCCCTCCCCATAGCCTTGTTACACTCTTTTGTCACCTTTAGGTCATCTGAGATGATTATTCCTAAATCCCTCTCTTCACTGGTGACTGTCAGCAGTTCTTCCTCCCCCATCCTTTAGCTCTCTGCAGGGTTTCTTCACCCCAGGTGCAGGATCCTGCACTTCTTTGCATTAAACTTCAATTGCCACACCTCTGATCACTCTTCCAACCTTATCCAATCCCTCCCTCCTCATTCTTGCAACCCCCTCCTGTGTGTCTACTCTATTGCAGATCTTGGTATCATCCGCAAATAGGCAAACTTTCCCCTCCAGCCCTTCAGCAATGCCACTGATGAAGACATTAAAAAGGACTGGCCCCAGTACCGATCCCTGAGGTATCCCACTGGTCAACCTCCTTTCCTCAGATTTGATCCCATTTACTACCACCCTCCGCTTCCTGTCCCTCAATCAGTTACTAACCCAGTTTTCCACTTTGTGGCACACCCCCAGGCTACCTAGCTTGTTCACCAGTTTTCTGTGGGGTATGGTGCTGAAGACCTTGCTGAAATCGAGGTAGGCGATATCCACCATTCCTCCCTGATAAACCTCCTTCGTCATCCAGTCAAAAAAGTCAATTAGATGTATTTGACATGACCTTCCTGCTGTGAATCCCTGCTGCCTTGGATCCTGTGCTCCCATGGTTTCAAAGTGTTCCACAATCCTCTACTTAAGCAGCACCTCCATGATCTTACCCACTACTGAGGTGAGGCTGATCGGCCTGTAGTTTCCTGACTCCTCCTCCCTGCTACCACTCTTGTGAAGAGGGACTACATTTACTCCCTTCCAGTACTCTGTAACCACTCTTGTATTGAGTGACTCACTAAACAGGGCCATCAGCAGTTCTGCTAGCACTGTCTGTAATTACTTTAATATCCTGGGGTGTATATCATCTGATCCCATTTCTTTGTCCACCCTCAGTTTTGTGAGTTTCTCAGTACTCCTTTTTTATTTATTTATATTTTTTATTTAGTGTGCTTTATCTCCTCCATCTGGACTGGCCCCCTTTGGCGACCCCTGCCCCCACCCCATCATCCATCCCCCAGGACTGATCTCCCCAGTGTTCCTGCCTGTCTTACCCCCAGGGTGGGGCCTTCGGGGGTCCCATGTTCCTTTTGTTGATTCTTTAGCTCCATGTCATGGGAATCCCTCAGAGCGATGGTGCAGGTCCTGCAGAGCAATATGTGTGGTATACTGCACAGTCCAGTATTTTCCAGTGTTCTCCCCTTCCCACAAGACTGCATAGATGCACACATGGAGGTGTGCGCATGTACCTGCTGGAGCAAATGCCCTCCCTCCCTCCCAGAGCTGATGGGGCCTACTGCCCCTCTCCCTGTGGTCACCCAGGGGGTGGTAGAGTAGCAGCCACCATTCACCCTACCTCACTGAGATGGGAAGCATCTACCCAGATGCTCCACTCACCCCCCCAGCTGGTTCGCTGATGACCTAGGCTTGTTCCCAAACCCAGGTCGCCAGCATCACGGCCGGTAGTGCTACCACTGCACTGGCTTTCCGGACATGTCTCTACTGCACACATGCTTGGAGACAGGATCAGCAGGCAACTTACCATGCTACGGTAAGTGACCACACATCTCCTTATTGCAGCAGAGCATGTGAGATACAGTAATAGTGATAACTGATTGCTAATCCCAAGGTGTACACCTCCCTGTAGTCTCTGCTTTACCTCTATGCCAGTTACTATATTCCTTTGGCTGCATTGACTTTCAGATTATATAATATTATGCATTAAGGTCCCTACATCCACTAAACTGATTGGTTGGCCGCAGTCTTTAACCACTGGTAAATTCCAGCATAACCCATGGGTAAAGTTCCAGTCATCCCACCTGAACGCTGCACAAAAAAAAATCACTACTCCTCTTCTTTCTTTTTCAGCTCTGTTTCGCTACCAGCTTGAATTTCTCCTCCTGGTAACACTCACAACTCAACTAAGTTCTCAAAGCACATTACTTTACTTTAAACAATCCCCAAAGCCACTTTCCATAGCACGAAAAACATTTTTTTTTTTTTTTGCAATTGGTCTTTTGTGAAAGCTTGCACGCACCTCACCTCTCTCACAATTTCTCTGCTATTAGCTGGGCTCCCTCTCTACAATCCCCTCAAGATTGTCAGCTACCATCTCCAGAGTAGATGCTTGCTGATAATAACTGCAAATATCCTGGTGCCCTAAATAATAAATGCCTGGTCTCCTGAACACTTTAAACCAAAATAAAAAAAAGCATTTGTCAATGCCGAATGTTGTCTTGCTGGCATTGGCATTGGTAGTGCAGGAGTTAGAGATGCATAATAGGAATGGCAGTGAAGTACTGAAGTATTGAAGTGATGCTAACCCCATCCCCACGCTGCAGAGACTGACAGGCGTTGGGGTGTGCCTTTGAGTCATCGGCTATAACACTCATGCCATTTTACCTCACCCCACCCTGTAGACACTGACAAGTGTTGTGGTGTGCTTTGGGGTCTTTGGACATTATACTTTCCCCATTCCATAAGGAAATACGCTGAGGTGGGTGCAGTATAGGAGAATGGGGTGAACTTTGTGGCCAGACACTGCAAGGCACACCATGATGCCTGTCACTGGCTGCAGGGTGGGGGTGAGTGTGGAATGGCATGAGCATTACAGCCGATGATCCCAAGTCACACCCCTGACACCTGTCAGTCTCTACAGGGTGGGGTGCTAGAGTTGGAAACCCTAACACTGTGGGCGTGTGTTGGTATTTTCACTCCAAATTTTCAGCATGGGCTTTTTGTGACCCCACCTTATGAAGAGCAGCACGATCAGTTTGTTAGCTGAAAGGTGGTTTTACACAAATAATGACAACTGTATTGTTCATGAGGAGCCGTAAAAAAATGGCAACGTTGAAAATCTGGAGTGAAAATATGAAAAATTGGTGAAGTCATGAGCATGCATAGAAACTGCGCAACACACGTCCGTAACCTAATTATGTTTTGGGAGTTTTTTAGCCACATTTTCAACATAGGTATTTTGGGACCTCCCCTCATGAACAGTGGCACTATGATTTTGTTAATCTGTCCCAAAAGTTGATTTCCCACAATGACCATGCCATTGTGCACCACAGCTGTGGAAACACATTTTGGGCAGGCTGTGAAAAATTACATCTGTACTGTTGATAAGGAGGTGTGAAAAAATGCCAGTCTTGAAAATCTGGCATGAAAATAGTGTAAATTTGCTAAGTTACAAGGGTGCTTGGAAACTGTGCAATGCATGCTTGCAACACAGTCATTTATGGACTTTTGGCTCCAAATTTTCAACATAGGCATTTTAGGACCTCTGCTTATGAACAGTGTCACTGTCATTTTCTCAAACTGTCCCGAAAACTGATTTCGCACAGTGTCCGCGCTATTCTGCTCCGGACGTGCGAAAACACATTTTGGCCAGGATATGTAAAATGACAGCTGCACTTTTCATCAGGAGGAGTGGAAAAATGCCAATTTTGAAAATCTGGAGTGAAAATATTACAGATTCACGAAGTTACGAGCATGCATGGAAACAGCGCAACACACGCTCATAAAACAGCCATTTTGGGGATTTTTTTCACCAATTTTGCAATACAGGCTTTTTGAGGGCCCTCCCATGAACAGTGGCACTCTCATTTTGTTACTCAGTCCCAAAAGGCGAAATCACCCTTTCAGGACTGAATAATGCCATGACAATGACTGAATTCATGAGGAGGGTTCCCAATGAGTCCATGTTGAAAATTTGGTGCAAAAATTCCCCAAAATACCCAAGATATGCACCAAAGTTGAAAAACCCTATTTATGCCTTTGTACAGCTTGCCGGCATTTCTTCAGTTCGTAGTCGGCTTTGAAGAGTGCAGATGTGTTCCCGGTCCACCAAAGATCATTGCGCCAGACTCCAGAGATAAGTATGGGGTGAAGGGGGTGTGGGGAGGCAGGGTGCGCAGAGGGTGAGCGTGGGTTGTGGGAGGGGGCAGAAAGACTGCAAGGGACCATTTTCTTCTTTCACAGGGTTAATTTTTTTTTTTTTAAAAACATCGCAGGATGGTTTTTATTTGCCACACTGGGGTGGACTCCCAGCATGCCACCTAAGTGTTTTTTGGTGGGGGGATGCTGTAGCTGACAGGGGACTGGGCACCCCCATTGGCACACAATGAAAGCGGGGGGGCAAGAGCCGAGGGGGATTGGGCACCTCCCTTGGCACATATAAATGGAGGAGTGCATTATGCCGATGGGGAGTGGGCTCCCCCGTCGGCACATACATTGAGGCAGGGCATGCCAACAGGGGGATTGGTACCCCCGAAGCCGGCATTATGGCAGGCAGTGTGCCTCCATGTTAAATTTTTTTTCTCACCAGGGAAAGCAGATGGGGAGGTCTGCTGAATATGATGAGCTTTGCTCACATTGCAGCGGATCTTTCCTTAGGTGTGCTCACCACATTATGTATGCATGGTGTGGCACCGGCATGCAGGCTTATTGGGGAATGAGGGACGCACCTACTGATGCGTGCCCTGCATTCGCCCAACAGTGACCGCGCCCAAATCTGTTACTACCATTAGTATGCCGGCTGCGTATGTGAGCCAACATAAAAGAGCTACCAATCAGACCCTTACTTCTTCCTCACCACAAAACCCACACTCAACCCAGAACAGACGGTAAAGTACAGCAGCCCCTCAGTACTCACACCACACTCTCTCCCAGAGCCTAAACAACACGGCCACTCACAATTCACACCAGGCTCTCTTTTTAATAAAAAAAATCCCAGCATGTTATTGTGTGTGTATGAGGGGGACAACTGCAGCCATAATCTCCCTAGCAACATGGTACTATCTAACAGGGATGACAGATATTACAAAAAAAGGAAAATCTATTAAAAAAGCTTTGAATACAGTAAAATAAACATTCTGATTAACTTTTTTAAATTTTTTTTTATTATAATCCATTCTATAATTGCAAAAATCCACTCCAGGGTGTGGGTTATGCTGAATTTACCCACTTCTGGTGTACAGTAGTTTAGTCACTCAGCCTGCAGCTTCATGACCAAACCACACGAAGCATAGGTAAATCCAGCATAATCCACACCCTGTCATGGATTAGTTCTTATATACCCCCTGTCACCCCAATGAAAAACAAGTTATGCATCACAAAACAAAAAAATCTACACTGGTAGACTGTTAAACTGACTTTGGGGGTGGCTGAAACAGATCCATGACACCGGTTCAACAAAGTTGTTGACCGACATTATAGAGACTGCTTTATGTTGACCACAACTGCGGTTGGCATAAAGCCATTCCATGAAGACTTTGTTTTCTTTGGGGAACTTTGTAATTGAACCCACCATAACTAAAATAATCAACTACGAGTCAGAGTTGATTCAGGGAAGGGGTGCAAGACCCCCAGAAAGCAGTGCCAGGGTCCTGGACTGACATTACAGCGACCTGTTGCTGTTGTTGCTGTAATGTTGGTAGCGGTAAAATTGTCAAACTGGCATCAGCATACTGACTGAAAGGAGGGGAACCACTGAAAAGGAAGAGTAAGTGGATAACCTAGCTAGGGCTCTCCTAGAACTAAAGTTAGGAACATTGTGGAGGAAAGCAGCTGAGGCAGGTGTTCATTCTTAACTCATTGAGTCCTGGTGGCCATTTTGGGTAAGGTGTTCTGTAATGGAAGGTTCCGATGCCATATGGCATCTACTGGATCCAATTTTAATAGGTTATGATAAGATACCAGGGAAGGAGGTCTCATTAAGCTGGCATAAAACAGGAAAAACAGGAAATTAAGGTGGTTAGGGGAAGATGAAGAGAGAAGATCTGTAAAAAACAGGAGATGTTTAGGCACAAGATGGAAAGCAGTACACCTTAATGCCAGAAGCCTGGGAAACAAAATTAATAAGCTCCAAGCAATGATGACAGATGCAGGGTTTGACCTTATAGTCAGTATGGAAACTTGGACCACAGGTAATAATGACAGGGACCATGTTGTTCCAGGCTACATCATGTGTAGGTGGAATGTGGAAATGTAAAGGAGGTGGGGTAGCCCTTTATGTCAGGAAAGGCATTGAGGCAGTGGAGGATGGGTCCATCATGGGAGGAAATTGGGAAACAGAATCGCTGTGGGCTCAGCTCATGGCAGCATCAGGTAAAACATTGCTCGTAAGGGTGGTCTATAGATCACTGGGACAGGGGGATGAGGGTGATAGGGTACTAGGGTCAGAAATAGAGAGGGGATCCTGAAGGGGGAGGTGATGATAGTGGGGGATCTCAACCTGACAGACATTGATTGGAACATTCCTGCAGCTAAGAGCACCAGATAACAGGCCTTGCTAGATACATTGCAGGACTACCTACTGGTGCAGCTGGTCAAGGAACCCTCAACACAGGCTTTCATTCTTTATGTGGTGCTCATCAGCTTGGAGATGGTAAGTGGAGTGCAGGTTTGGAACCAATGGGGTCCAGTGACCATAATACTATATGGTTCGAGTTGGCCCTCAGTGCAAGTATGCCCTCATCACAAAGGCTGAAGTTTTGGATTTCAGAAGAGCAGACTTTAACCAGATGAGGGAATTAGTTCAGGATAGGTTAAATGGAATAGACAGAAGTAGGAGAGTGTATGAAAGATAGAGATAAATTAAAGGGACCAGTCTTGAGGCAACAAAGTCATGCTTGGAGACAGTTACCAAGAGAAACAGGTACAAGAGATCAATCTGATTCTCTAAAAAGGTCAGGGAGGCAGTGAGGGCCAAAAAGAAGGCATTCACCAGGTACAAGGAGAGACAGTGGGATGAAGAATGGAAGGAGTACCAAGTAAAACTAGAAAGGCCAAGAGAGTAGTCAGGGATGGAAAAGCAGACACAGAGCTGCGTATTGAGGATGGAGTCACGGGAAGGAAAAAGAGTTTTTTAGATGTATTAGGGAAAAAAGAAAGCTGGAAGGAGGAACCGTTAGGCTGACAGAGGGAGGCATGGCAATACAGGAGGATGACCAGAAGGCAGCTGTTCTGAATGACTAGTTCTGCTCAGTATTCACAAGGGAGGATAGTGGGTCTTTGCTAGAGAGCAGCATAAAGGCTGCTGAAAAGGGAATTCCAGAAATGAGGCAAAAGATATTTACAAGTGATAGTGTCAGAAAAGGGCTTTCGGCCCTGAAGATAGAGAAGGCCACTGGGCTGGATGGGATGAATTCAAGGGTATACAGGGAACTGGCATCAGAAGGGCTGTTCAATAGTTCAGTTTAGTCAGGTGTGGTTCCAAAAGACTGGAGTGTACTCGATGTAGTTCTGCTGTACAGAGGTGGGGACAAGAAGCAATTGGGAAAATACAGACCTGCCAGTCTTACTTCCGTTGCGGGTAAACTGATGGAAACACCAGTCAAAGAAGATCTGGTGGACTAATCGAAGAAAAATCGACTGCAGAGTAACATATAGAATGGTTATGTGGCAGGCAGGTCTTGTCAGACCAACCTAATAGTATTCTTTGACTGCATAACTAGGAAAATGGATAAGAGGCAAGCCATGGATTTGCTGTTTTTCTTCTTCAGCAGGGCATTTGACTTTGTGACACACAGAAGGTTGCTAAAGCACCTAGAGCAGCTAGATGCAGTCAATGACATAGATGGGTGAGAAGCTGATTGGAGGGAGAGAGCAGAGGATAGTGGTAATCAGAGTCAAATCCAGGGAGAGGGATGTCATTAGTGGGGTGCCATAGGGATCAGTTCTGGGTCCAGTTCTTGTCAAGATTTGGCAGTTGAAATCCAATGCCAAAATGTGCAAAGTGACGTGCATAGAAAACAAGAACTACAAGACAGAGTATTGGATGGTAGGGGTTAAGCTGGCACTGTTTCTGAGGACAGGGACCTATGAGTCATCATATGTGACTCTCTTAAACAATCAAGCTAATGTCATAAGGCCTACAGTAAAGCAAACTGGATGTTTGGTTGTATTAGGAGTGGTTTTGATAGCAGGAGGAAAGAGGTATTACTACCTCTCTACAGATCACTGGTGAGGCCACACCTGGAACACTGTGCCCAGTTCTGGAAATCTTACCTAAAGAAAGACAAGGACAGGCTGGAGATGGTGCAGTGTAGGCTAATGAAAATGATTCTGGGCCAGCAGGGCAGATCCTATGAGCAAGGCCCCTACTTTTCTGCGGCACATTGGGACCATGTTCTGCGGCAAGACTACCATTTGCCACAGAACTTCTGTGGCTGTGGTTTGTAATTTCTGAGGAAGTTCTGCGGCACTGATGAACTACCACATCACAGTGTTAGCTTGTCATCCTGACTTCACTTTCATGGCAATGGTTATAGCAGTCAGGATGGGGGAAAGCACAGTAACACTAGTTCAAAAAATAACAGACTTATAACATTAATTTTATGCCTAAAAAAGCAAAACACAAAATTATCCCTTAATGTTCTAGCCTATTGTATAAATGAAATACACAGAGGGGACCTTATGTGATAGGGGATTTCTATACTCATGCTATCTATACCACTCGTGAGGTCCCCACTGTGTATCACTTATATATTTATGTGTGCTGTCTACAACCACTCATGAGGTTGCATGTAAATATATATGATATCTGTAGCATTCATAAAAGTGTGTGTGTATACTGTAGGTATATATGCGTGTGTGTGTGTGTGTAATATATATATATATATATATATATATATAGTGAGGTAGAGATATTGTGTGTGTGTGTGTGTGTGTGTTTTTAAAATTTACATGAAATTGTATCCTCATTCATACCAATCCCTTTGGAAATGGAATAAACAGAATAAAGAAGATATTGCAAAACTCATTTTTCATGCCAACCTGCTTCCCCTGTCACACTACATAACACCATCAGGACATGGCATGTATGTGAACCTGTTGTGAGATAAAGTTCTTCAGACCATCACAATGTGCCCCCATGTGACAGAACACTGCACCATACCTTCCACGGCTCAGAGCAGTGATGTGTTCCCCCAATCCTTGTGCTGCCCAGCCAGCTCCCAAAGTTCACCTCTGAACCCGAGTTGCCAGCAAGGAAACACAACATGCTATGCTGTGGCCCAACAGCTAGCCATGCACACAATATTTCTCCATAGCTTTTAGGTGATTCTATAAACCAATTACAATATGTAATCAATAACCCTGGCAAAAATGTGTACAGCGCAATTATTTATTTAAAAGGTCTATTCTTTCAACAGGTCTACACGTTATTATATTCCACTTTTCTGGGCATAATCTCAAGAGGGAGCAATATTAGACTTGATACTCTCAAATGGAGATGGAGAGAGGATCACAGATGTAGAAGTGGGTAGCCATCTGGGAACTAGCGACCATCGAACAGTATGGTTCACAATAAACACAGAAATAGAGTCAAGCCATACAAAGACAAAAGTACTGGACTTTAGGAGGGCTGACTTTGCCATAATGGGTGAGTGCCTAAGGAATGCACTAGCAAATGGGCAGGAAGGAGGGGTGGAAGAACAATGGGAAATAATAAAAACTGCCATCACAGAGGTAACAAGCCTTTGTGTGAAGCAAATAAACAAAACAAGACGATAAGAAACCACTATGGTTCTCAAAGGAAGTGGCAGTGAAGGTTCAAGAGAAAAGAAAGCATTCAGGAAGTACAAGGAATCGCAGAAGGAGCAGGACAGAGAACTGTATCAGTTAAAGCAAAGGAGGCTGGGAAGGCAGTCAGAACAGCAAAGGCCCAAACCGAGGAAAAGATAGCCAACTCAGTTAAGAAGGGGATAAACCCTTTATAGGTACATCAGGAGTGAAGGAAGACCAAGGGAGGGATAGTGAGGCTTAATAAAGGGAGGGAGGGTGGGCAGAGGGAGACTGTGAAAGGCAGAGATACTAAACAAATATTTTTGCTCAGTATTTACGAAGGAAGAGGGGAGATACATAAAACAAACAGTAGTAACACTCTGGATACAGAAGTTGATACCGCCCATTTACAGAAGAAAGGGTTCTGAAAGAACTCTTAAAACTGAAGGTGGACAAAGCAAGGGGGCCTGATGGGATTCATCCCAGAATTCTAAAAGAACTAAGATAGAACTAGTGACACCACTGACTATCCTTTTAACAAATCATGGGAGGATGGGTGGTACCCGAGGACTGGAGGAGGGTAGATGTGATTCCCTTCACAAAAGTGGGAGCAAGGCAGAAGCAGGAAACTATAGACCTGTTAGTTTAACCTCAGTGATAGGGAAATGATGGAATCACTTCAAAGGAAAGAATTGTCGAGTATCTAGAGGCCAGAGGGGCACAGGACCCTAGGGCAGCATGGATTCACAGTGGGAAGGTCATGCCAGACGAATCTGATAGATTTCTTGACTGGGTGACCAAAGTAGTAGATCAGGGAGGGCTGTGGACATGGCCTACCTAGACTTTAGCAAGGCATTTGACACAGTCCCACACAAAAGATTAATATACAAGTTAGCCAGCCTGGGAGTGGGTCCCAAGATGACAGCCTGGTAAAGAATTGGCTGGAGAATAGGACACAGAGAGTTATAGTAAATGGAGTCCACTCAGAAGAAAGGAGGGTTACTAGTGGGTACCGAGGGTTCAGTGATAGAACCAGTCCTCTTCAATGTCTTTATAAGCGACATTGCAGAAGGACTGGAAGGAAAAGTATGTCTCTTTGTAGATGACACTAAGATCTGAAACAGAGTTGATGCACAGGGTGGGGTGGAAAGGATGAGAAGGGACTTGGCAAGGTTAGAGGAATGGTCAAATGTATGGCAGCTTAGATTCAATGCTAAGAAGTGCAAGGTAATGCAGCTGGGAAACAAAAACCCAGGGGAAGAGTACACAATGGGGGGTAAGATACTAACAACAACAAGAATGGAAAGGGACCTGGGGGTAGTCATATCAGATGACCTAAAGATGGGCAAGCAATGTGAGAGGGCAGCAAGGAGGGTTGGGGGATACTGGGATGCATAGGGAGAGGCATCACCAGTAGAAAACAGGAAGTTATTATCCCTCTGTACAGACAGCTGGTGAGACCCCATCTGAGTACTGTGTGCAGTTCTGAAGACCCAATTCCGAAAGACATAGACAGGATGGAAGCTGTCCAGAGGAGGGCAACTAAAATGGTGCAGGGTCTGCACCGAAGTCATATGAAGAGAGACTTAAGGAGCTTAATATGTATAGCCTCGAGGAAAGGAGGAGAGGGGGACATGATAGAAACTTCCAAGTACCTCAAGGGAATCAACAAAGTCCAAGAGGGCAGCATCTTTCAAAAAAGAGGTGTGCAAGAACAAGAGGGCACAATTTGAAGATAGAGGGGCTCAGAGGTAATTTAAGGAAGTATTTTTTCACAGAGAGAGTTGTGGATGCATGGAACGGCCTTCCGGAGGAGGTTGTGGAGTCAAAATCAGTGGGGGAATTCAAGCATGCATGGGATAGTCATAAGGCAATTCTGGGGGGTGGGGGTAGGAAGAAGTAGGCTGCTGGTTAACTAGGATCTGCAGCTTATCCAGTTGGTAGGGAAATGGGCAGACTGGGTGGGCCAAGCGGTCCTTATCTGCCGTCAAATTCTATGTTTCTCTGTTTCTATAATTACTTTATTTTTCTTAAAAATGATAGGTTAATTCATTTTACCGGTATTTAATTTCAGATGGCATCTCTATACCTTAAAGACAAAAATAAGTTTGTACAAAGTAAGATATGGACTTAACAGGTCTATGCTATTGTCAAGGTTTTGTTTAAGTTGGCCCTAGTGTAATAACATAAGACTGCAAATTGTATTAGGCTGTAGTGCAGGTTGAGCAAATATCACTGTGACTGATGTGCTGTGCCACCGCCTCTGGCACTAGGAACTGAGGTAGATAAGTGACTATTCAGTTCTGTGGCAGAATGTAGCTATTTCATGAGCTAATGTATGATGTTATAGTATTAATAACATCACATTCTGAGCATAGAGGGGAATTTGGATATAAAAAGAGGGGAAGGGAACCAGGTTCTGTGGATAAATGGAAATATTAATAAAGAATCGCCAAGAACAATGAATTCTGTGGCACTGCAGAAGTTCTGCGGTAGGTTGCAAGTTCTGTGAAGAATTCTGCGGCCGCAGAGTTCTAGGGGCCTTGCCTATGAGGATTGGCTTTGAGCACTGAATATGTACTTATTTAAGGCCAGAATAGAGGGGGGAGATATGATATCATAGGGACTTCAAGTCCCTGAAATGAATGAACAAGAGTAGTGAATCTAGAACACAAGGTCATGAGTGACAGCTGGTGTGCAGGGGTGTCGGCAGGCATATGCTCTGTAGTAGCAGAGTACAGTAAAAAAAAAATTAGGCAGGGGCAAGAAAAAAGAGGAAAGCAAGGACACTGTGACTCACACTGTATCTGTGTCGCACTGAGCCCTTTTGCATTTGTTGTTCACTGTGGGCACTGATGCCACCAGCCAAATACACAAACGAGAGCAACTTATCAGGTAGGCAGAAAAACAAAGGAAGGAGGATTACAGGAAGAAACTGATTACTTGAACTCAGATATGGCAAATGGAGAGCTATTGGTGTGGCATGGCAATGCATATTTTCATTTATGTTTACATAACGGGGGGGTCAACAAAGTCCAAGAGGGTAGCATCTTTCAGAAAAAGAGACTTGCAAGAACAAGGGGACACAATTTAAAGATAGAAGGAGGGCGGGTCAGGGGCAATGTGAGGAAGTATTATTTCACAGAGAGGGTAGTGGATGCATGGAACAGCCTTCCTGAGGAAGTTGTGGGGTCTAAAACTGTGGGAGAATTCAAGAATGCATGGGACAGACATAAGGCAATTCTTGTGGGGGGCAGGAAGATATAGGCTGTTGGTTAACTAGGATCTGCGGCCTATCCTGTAGGTAGGGAAATGGGCAGACTAGATGGGCCTAGCGGTCCTTATCTGCCGTCAAAGTCTATGTTGCTATGTTTCTATGGGTCAACAGTGCATCAGTTTTGAGTACAAGTTTAAAATTCCTGGCTACACCCCTGCCGGTGTATGTGTGTGTGTGTGGTGGGGTCATGAGGTACATGAGAAAGTTTTATTTTACAGAGAGAGTAGCTGAACCATGGAAAAGTCTGCTAGTGAAGGTGGTGGATGTCAAAACCATTGATGGTTTCAAACACAGTTGTGACAGAATTAAGGGCATAGTCATTAGTCAGGCAAGATAGTAGTAAGACAGGGAGCAAGGGGAATGATACTATCGGCGAAGAACTCATATGAACAAAAGGTCTCACGGTTTATAGAGTATTATGGGCAGACTGGATGGACCATTGGTCTTTTTCTGCCATTGTTATCCATGTTTCTATGATGGTGACCACTCATTAAGTCCACTACTAGTCTGGCACAATGTGTATGAGGATGCAGATGCAGTAATGTAAGCTACTGTGGCTATCTATCTGAGAAAGAAAACTATGCATTGCAAAAATGAATTCACAAGCTAGGGCTTCCTCTTAAAACTAGAAAAGTAAGGAAATATGACATTAGGATTTTTGAACCTTACTGTAACTCCAGCTGCTGCACCTCACTGAACTGAATGCTGAATGAAATCTAGCTATCAAACAGTACAAGGAATGCAGCTACACACCCCTGACAAGCACTGCACTTGTTACTGCTACTTTGTGAGTGCTCACAAAGTCTGCTACAGGCAGTGGGTGATGATTTAACTGCTGGAAAGCTTACAAGGAGGAGATTCAGGACGGAGGAATGTGAGGAAGTTTTAGTTTACAGTGAGAATTGTTGAGCCATGGAACATTCTCCCAGCCGAAGTGGAGGGTGCAAAAAACATTAAAGTTTTCAAGCATGGCTGGGACAGAGTAAAGGGCTTAGTAGTTAGTCAGGAGATAGTAGTAAAGCAGGGAACAGAGGAGCGGGTAGTGCAGACAAAAAACCCATATAGACAACAGGTCTCAGGGTAAGATAGGGTATTATGGGCACACTGGATGGACTGATGGCCTTTTTCTACCATCATTGTCTGTGTTTCTAAAAGAAAAGAAATGAAAAGACATTAATGTAGGGCATTACATTACTTTCCAATATTGTTCATCCATGGAAGTTTTTTTCTTTTTTACAGTTTAACTGCTACAGTGACTCGGATAAAGCAATGGTGGTGTTACGACCCACTCCAGCACTATCAGCATCATCATTTTAGCCCCTGCCACCAGTATCACCATGGCTACCACCACGAGACTTGCACTATATTTTGTTGGGTTACTGTAAAAGATCATAAATAACTGTGTGTGTGGCATTCAAGGAAAATAGAAACGAATATGGAATAGTTTAAGACCAGATGGAGCAGAATCACCATGAAATGATGATCAGGCTTTCACAGATCTTAGCTGACTTTGGTTGACTAATTACCCTTGTTTAAAGTAGGACAAGGAAAAGCAATAAATTATAAACATTAAAAAACAAACAAACAAAAAAAAACACTTGAGTACAGTCCTAATATAAGGCAGTATCAGCAGTAGGTGCACTGGACTTTGTTGATTCTGATCACCCAATCACTAGGAACACCCAATAATACAATTATTCTGATTTGCCTAGCTATCTGATCAAGTAGACTCGGTATGGAAAAGACCTTGCTAAATGTTGCTGATTCAGTACTGAAATCAACACTCTCACACCTTTTTCAGAAGTAGCATCTTCTGGTCTTAACTTTGCCTTTCTCGCTTCATTTTTTATGACATGACTGGGCATGGATTTGCCTTTCTCACCTCATTTTACACGAAGGGGCTATAGTAGATTCAAGAAAGTGTAACCTGAGTGTAGCGGACTGTTCAGGACCCTCGGAGTTCACCTCTCACCACCTCCTGTGTGGGACAGCCTGGGTTACCTAAGGATGTGCTACACTGGGTACACTGTCCTAATGTTGCGTGGTGCTTCCACCTGGGGTGGCAATATGGGGTACCTGGATGCTGGCACACCAGGCTATCACCCCCCAGGAAACAATGCATAAACTGCCTAAACAGTCTCTCCCTTAAAACATGACACAGTAAGTAATGATAATCCCCAAACTATGAAATGTAATTCAAACAAATAATTTATTGAAAAGGGGGGAATGGAAAGAACGGGGGCCGGGGTCAGCAAGGTAAAATGAGATCAATGGGGTAGCAGTAAATGCTACTGTATGCAGGAGATTGCCAATACTTTTTGGAGGTAATAAAACAGTTCAGTATTTTGCCCCACAGAATCTGCCCACCCTCTGGCAGTCCTCAAACCCCCAGTTCTGGTGCATTCAGCTTAATTTCCCCCAAAGTCAATGGGTGACAGCTCTGTTTTTATGTTGTAGTGGGTACCACAATGGAGATGCTGCTATCAAGGTGGCGCTTGATGGCATGCTTTAAAAAGTGACAGGTAGGCCATCTGGGTAGCACTGAGGGTCGAGGCACTGGACGCCACACCTTATGCCACACCAGTGACTCAGGTTTGAGAGTGAGATTGAGGCACCGGGGGGGGGTGGCCGGGGAGGGGGGAGAAGGTTTGAGCATCTGATAACAGCTCACCCTCTCCAAGAATGGAGTGTTGAGGGCTTTGACAATAGTATACCTCTTGACGGTGGCTAGGGGTTTTGCACCAACAGCCCTAAGTGTAAGCGGATGGTAGGACATGGCGGACATCAGTGTGGCATGCACAGGAGCATTTGCACTCCCTGGACATCATCACATGTCCTCAGTCACCGTTGAGGGGAACCAAGCACTGAACAAAAAAAAAAAGCCCTGATGTCTGGGAGGATGACATCACTCTGCAGCTCCACGCCTACCGCCTGCCCTCCCGGTTTCTGATACCTCCGATCTTTACCTCCACCCACAGGACATTTTATTTAACATAAGGAAGCACCAACGAGCAGAAGGCAGCCCTGCCTCGTGGGGCATAAGCTGGAGGATGTCCTGCAGGTGTGTCACAGGTGGGTCGGAGGTCATAGCAAGGCGGGACAAAGCTGGGAGCTGACTGATGGAGTTCCCATAGGAAAAAAGGGTTGTAACAAAAAAAAGTGGCAAGTAAAACACTCCTTAAACACAGCTGTTGCAGAACATTAACAGTAACTGTTTAAACTGATTGAAAAGGTTTGCAAAAGGGACCCTTTTTGTAATCCATAGGATGGGATGCTAGGTGACCTCCACAGGTCTTCTGCCTGGGCCTCTCACACTGGCACATGCCTGCCCAGGACTTCTGCTTCAGTCCCTGGCACAGTAAACTTTCTCTTCAGTTGCAGGCCTGAACCTTGGACTTTTTACTGAGTGTTTGATGCCTCAGTCAGTACCTCTGGTGCAGCTTGCTTGGTCAGGCTCGGTGGATACAGTTGCTCCCAGCTGGGATGCAGGCTTCCTCAGGCTTGCTGGTGGTTTCTCTGCAGCTGTTCTCTCTCTCTCACTCTCTCTCTCTCTCTTTTGCTGTCTGCCTGAGGCTTGAGACCTTGAACAAGGTGGTGGCTTTCTCAGACTGGAGACACTGCAGAAGCTAGGCCCCCAAAGGGGAAAGGTCTGTGGTGGGGCAGAAAACACCCAGCTCCAAACTTGATTTGGAACTGCAATTTTGTTTAAAACTGCTTTTTCTCTTCACACAAACAATTTTACTGGGATCCCAGAGTCTTTCAGCGTGCCACGCCTGCAGTGCCTGGTCACACAGTGGAACACTGGCCTACACCTTAACACACAGTCACTCACTTGACAGTCTGAGTGAACGTGCCTCGATCCCTCGAAACAGCCTCTTTTTATTTGTTGTGAAACTCAATGCCAGACTGGTCAGGCTTGTTCCCAGGCAAACAGTTTGCAGCACAAATCTGGCTCCTGACTGGCTGAAATTCAAGCGCTGCCATTTTATCTTAATCCCCCAGTACTGCTTTTACAGTTCCCTGGCTCTATTGATTGTTCTGGGGCCAGGGATGTGATTATTTAACTGGGAAATTAGCCTGTTGCTGAGTTGGAGGCTTCTGAATGGGTTGCCATCTGGGAATTGCTCTCCCAATTGGTGTGCATGCACACTGTCTCTAGTTCTCCTTCATAGCCTGTTGCCCAGTCTAGGCCAAGAAACCTTCTCAGTATGCACCCAATGGCATTTTGAACATTCATTGCTGGCTCCGCTACCTCTTCTGGAGCTGGGATCCTACTTTGGAATGTGTTGGGGGACCCTGTTTCATTATCAGAGCTACATCTCCTCTTCCTCATCCATCAGTAGCATTGCATTTCTTGCACCCTGACCAGTTGCTTGCACTTGGGTCAGGGAATCTGTGTCTTGTGCCTGATGGTGCATGTCCACCTAGACCTAGTCCCCACAGTGCAGTCCTGGGGCTGGGTAATGGTGGGCAACACCAGCCATGATGATCACAAGTGGAGCCCTGGGCTTGGATCTGGCCAGAGATCCTAGAATCCATATTGGTTGCCTGGCTGGTTGCTCTTTTCAACAATCCTAGGGGACCAGAGGGTGAAGATAATGGTCAGGTATCTGTAGGAGGAAGTCCAGGTAAACCCCAGATTGGGGGGACTTACACACTCCCCCTACCAGACTCTTGGCACCCTCACAAAATCTATGTCCATACTATTCAAAAGTCCAAAACCGGCAGTGGCATAAGCATTTATATCAACACTATATTTATGGTTATCTAAAACCTGACGCCTAAATAATCAGTGCATTTCTACATATTTACAAAGCACACATTTCTGTCTAGAGAGTTGATACCTATCTATTCAAAAGGCACAGTTGGCAAAATGTTTATAGGCAACATCCCATTACATTCCCCAACACTGAAATGTATCTCTCTGAATGATAACTGTGGAAATGGGCAAGGCACACACAGTAGGTGATACAAACTTACAGGCCACATGAATGGGGAGGTCAGAGGAAGCAAAGGAAGTGTAATAAGTTAGCTTAGCAATGGGCTTAGGCTCATGTCCAGACATTCTGAGTAACACTGCTTCTTCCTCAGGAAGGAGTAGTGCTTTTCCCTCTTCCAGCTCTGTGTCTAGCACAAAGTCATTGTCAGGAATGACAAGATTTACTTCAGTTTCAAGGATGTGTTCCTCAAAATCCAATTCCACACCATTGTCAATAACTGGATTTTAAACTTGCTGAATTGCCAATTCCTCCAGCACAAAGGGTGTTGCATTTGAGTTCAGATTGTAAGAAAGTTCATGGTTTGCAAAGTCATCAATGAGCTGTACTAGTGGATAATTCTGTATTTCTCCATTCCATAGGCTTAACTTGCATACTTTGTGGTATGCTAGGTACTCTGGTACAACACACAATGTCATGATCACTGTCGTCAGAACTACTTTCCACTGGCTCTGGCACAGGGGCTGCATTAGGAACACTGGTGTCAGTACTAGGCACCTCACATTTTTATGGATTTGTTTGACTCTGAGTTTTTGGTCTATAGGCTACTAGGCATTCAATTTTAGGCACAATCTCAGGTACAATCTCTCCAGTGTATAAGATGTGATTCCTATGGACAGTCTTTTCTAGGCCTCAACCTTCTTTTTGGTGAAACTTGTAGACAGGCAAGTCAGGCATTTGCTCAACTTTAATGTAGGATTCTGTTGTCCCACAGTTCTGAAGTTTATTTTTTTCTTGTAGGCCCAAGTTTCTCATGAGGACATGATCTCCAGCCTGTAACACCTCATGTTAAACTCATTTGTCGTATCTGTATTTTTTTGCAGGGCTGTTCTTGACTGCGGTCTCGGAGGCAAGCTAATATGCTTTTTGTAGCTGCTGATGCAGTTGCCTGGTATATTCCAAATAGGTCTGTTCTGATGCATCATCAGCTGAAACTCTGAAACAGAGATCCACTGGTAGCCGCGCTTCTCTGTCAAACATCAAGTAGAATGGGGACCTTTGAATGGAGTCATTTTGATTGCAGTTGTGTGCATGTACCAGGGAACTAACTTTCTGTCCCCAATTTGGTTTCTGAGCTGGGTCCAACATGCCCAACGTGTCAAGCACTGTTTTGATAAAGTGTTCCACCTGAGGGCCCCCTTGAGGGTGATAAGGTATGATTCTCGACTTTCTGATACAATAGGTTGCCAGGGACTCATTTACAAATCAATTTTCAAAATCCCTCCCTTGGTCAGAGTAAATTGTTTGAGGGATGCCACAATGATTTTCATTTTACTGCAGTACTTTGACAAGGTTCCACCAAGCCTCATCGACAACGAAGTTGTTGAAATGCGGCACGGTGAAAGTCACAATGTCAACAGGGGAAATTTCACCTGTCAGACATTGGCTGTGTAACCTCCCTATTCAGATGCTTACCTGTTTGCCCTTTTCAGGCTACCAATTTTCCCAGTTTTCTCCTTGTGGTCCCCAATTTTCCCCACTTCCTGGCAGTATCACTTGAAGTCCCCAGTGTCCTGGATCCTCCTTTTGGGCACTGCATTTTTTTTTTTTTTACAGGATGGGTTCCGGGGAGCTTGAGCACGGTGCTGCCAGTGTGGTTTTGCACCTCGAGAGCATTCCGGCACTCCACGCATGTGCAGATGTGCATTTCAGTTTCTGTCATTCGGCGGCCATTTGAATTGCCTTGTCAGTGGTCCCAGTCCCTATGTGGAGCAAAATGGGGACTGGAGATGTTCAGGGGGCCAGAGAGGCAACAGAAAAGCAGCAAAAGTTGTTTCTAGGAGCGCCAATCACTCACAATGAATATGAGAGCTGCCTCATGCATATTAATAAGGCACCTCATGAATATTAATGAGCTAAGTATGTCCAGTGCCTGGGTGCTAAAGTGATTGGCGCTAGCAACAGACTGGAAAACAAAATGTTTAAACAGTGAAGAGGGTTATCAGAGGGAAGGGGCTGCTATAAAATGGTGGGGCTACTGTGAAATGGAAATATATATTTTGGTTGCAGGAGGGCTGGAAATGTAGGGGAAGTATGAACTGCCATAGGTCTATAAATGGGCTACCTGGGCACAGGCTAAAATGGCGGCAGCGACAGCAAAAGGGCTAAAGTGAGATGGTGAACAGTGCAGGCAATTAACAATGCGCAGGTGTTTTTACATTCCTATTGGGGAATACTAAAATTAAAATACTTATTCTGGCTGCAGGGATATTTTAAAATTGAAAACCTCTGTGGACTCCAGTGGGACTGTTTAATCTGCAGCCATATTTGCAGCCATGTGATGCCAGCTTAACCAATCACAGGGCCAGGATTCTCCAGGAGGACTGTGGGACTGTCTGAAAAGACTGTTGGGGGGAGGGAAGCTGGTGAAAGTTTAGGCGCCTTTTTCAACAGCCAATCAGGCATCGAGGTAGCCTCATGCATATTATTTTTTGAAAAGGACAGTAGCTTCAGCCAATGGGGAGATGCCAGAAAGCTCCCAAAACAGAAGGACTTTTGGTTTCTGAGTCATTTCGGCAGGAGCCCCTCCAGAGGGAGGGGGGATCCAGCCCATATGGAGAGAATGGGGCTTCAAGGCTGGGAAAGGGCCTGCCTGGGGGCTGCCAGCAATCTGTCCCCCAGGTCTGATCATGCCTTTCCCTATCTGGAAAGTGAAGAGAAAGATTGTTCTGGCATTTCTGCAGAGAACGAGAGAGCGAGAGAGAGAAAGATGCAGGATCCTGCTTCAGGCTGCTGTGGAAAGAAGTGGCACCACAGCGGTGAAAGTGTTCAGAGAAAAGGATGACCAAAATTGGAAAATGGATTATGGAAATTGACTGGTTTTGTGTGAAGAGTATGAGGAGAGAACCTCTTCATTTTTTGTCTGCACCACAATGGTGAGGCACCAGTGATGAGAGATCTGTGTGAGAGAACTGTGAAAAGAGTAAAGGTTCTGTCCAACTCTGGAGAAGACAAAGCTTCTAGAGAGAAAAGGGAAGGACACAAGGTTTCAAGACTGGTTTTGACATTGGAAAATGGATAATGAAAATTGGACTGGAATCTGATTCTGAGAAATTGATGAGAGACCCTCTTCAGTGTTCTTTTGCACCTGTACGGTAAGAGCAAAGAATTTCTGTCATGCTTTAGAGGGACAGAGAAAAACCCTGAATCTGAGAGTCAGATTTGAGGGAACTTGTGTGTGAGCCAGAGCAAGAGTGGCTGCTTTTGTGAAGTAGAGAGACTGTAAAAGCAGAGAGATGGGCAGGTGCATTCCAGGCCAGGAACCTGCTGTCTGCTCTTGAAATACAGCTAGGAAAGAAACTGTTGTTATGAACCTGGAGTTCAGACTCTGCTGCTACCCCCAGGGTCTGAAAGACAAAAAAGCTGGGGTAAACTGCTCTGGTTGCACATCAGAGCTGGCCACCAGAAGAAAGAAGAAAGATCCGAAGTTTCCACCTTAACCCAGAGTCAAATAGGGAACTCACTAACCCCCACCAACTGGGTTCTGCTGGCTACAGGGGATCTCAAGTTTATGCCCGGGTGCTAGGGTACTCTGACCTGAGAGGGAGCCGGGCTGCGGTGCTGCTCCTAGGTCTGGGTCCTCTATGGTCGATGGGCCTTGCACAGTAGCTCTACAATAGGCCTGAACAGGTTAAAGGGGACAAGCTGCGAGACCTTCAATCAAGCTGAAGATCCGAGCTGCAGCATTCTTCCCCCTATCTAAAGTCCATCAAGTCATCGATTCCAAGGTTTTTCTGTTCCACCAACCCCAGGACTTTCAGTCGCAGAGCCACCAGGGACTGATTCACAGAACTGTGAGTAAAGGCAGGAACTGCCGTTCAAAAGCTGGGGATGTACATAGTTGCTCTCATTTTATGCTCACTGGCATAGAAGGTAAAATCAAAGCTAAGCTAAATAAGGGAAAATGTAAAAAGTTATTTGATTCATCAAGTGCACCAATGCTGCCCGACCAGCTGCACCACAGGCCTGCAACTAGACAGCTGGGTACCCAGGAACAGAATTTGGGGGGGTTGTTCTGAACTGGTACCAGTTGGGGGTCTGTGAAAGTTAATACCTGCAGCAGTTAGCTAGACAGAGAGAGTTAGTGACTGTGCTAATTAAAGTGTGGGCTGAGTACAAATGGGGAAGTGATTGTCTGAGAATGCTGAATCTTTAAATGCAAATTTAGGAAATGTTATACTTAACCTCTATTCCATTCTCTCCTTCCTTACCCTCCCCATGTACTGTAAATAAATATGATGTTACTGTTTTGGAAAAGTCTTGACTCAAGAGCCTGATTTAGTGAACATATTATTACCTGAAGTTGAAAATGCCAAATGCTGGATTTTTTTTTTATTCTGGTATCCATGTCTTGAGTGACTGTATGGGAAGGTGGGTTGGTACAGCATGCCAGGGGGTTGGTTGTACTGGTAAAAATCATACCCACTTAAAATGTACTCTGGGTGGAGGCGCGGCCATTTTTATTTTCATTCTTGGGAAAGGATTCCCAGTAACAGCAAATGGGAACCCAGGCCCCATTAACCTGGTTAGAGGCCACCCAGGCAGGGGTAGTAGCCCTCTTTAGGACAATGCTAGGGATACAACTGCTTTTTATTGTGGGGCGTTCTCCCCTGCACCCCCCACACCCCTGATCTCTAGAGATCCAACTCCAAGTTGCACTTGAATGGGAAGGGGGGGAGTATCATGGGAAAACAGCGAAATTTCACCAGCTGAGATAGTACAGCGACAGTTTAGAATTTTGTTGAAATTGTTGCTGTAATAATTTTCACTGTAGTAATTTTGCTGTTTCAACATGATACGCTTTGACAACAGTGGTTGCTTTTTGTTCTTTTGTCAGGTACGCCCGAGCATATCAGGTGTAACAGTCATTTATCACTAGGATGTTGCCAATGTTTTATCTATCAGACTCCAGCAAGAGGAATTGCCTACACATTAGTTCAGGTGGCTCACTGATTTTGATTGAGGAAATGTTCTGCTCTTTTTGGCAAAGTTTTTCTTTTCATACATCTAAGACAGATTGTATAATGCTTTTTAAATTATTTTGCCATTTTGGGTCAATAAAAATGTGTTCATATTAAGTACAGGGTGTGGTCAAACCCCAAGTGACCCATGTCATCATGTAATGATCTGATGACAGCTGTACTGTACTTTCACAGCAATAGTAGCTGTTGTTGAGGGAACTCAGGGTGTGTACCATCATAGCTATGAGCAGCCCTTCTTTTAGAGACATATGTTCCATTCGATCAATAACAGAAGAATATCTGGATGAGTTAGTTGCACTTAACTTACATCATGTCCTTTCTCCAGAGCAACTAAAACTCCACATAATAAACATTCTTCCCTCTCAGCTTGTTTGAGTTCAGGCCAGCTAGGGTGAGACAAAGGTGAAAGGCCCAAACCAGTCAAGTTAAGGTAGGCTGTTGGAATAGCATCTGGAGAGGCCTCCAGCATATAGATTGCTATGTGAGGGTTTTCAGGAGTGGCACTATCTGTAGTGTCAAATTTCAAACACATTGCCTTTACTGCCACATTTGGGATTAACATACTTGTGTCTAGCCAATCAGGGTGTGGATGCTGGCATAATGCATCAGCATCAATATTACTTCACCCCCACTATAAACTATTGTAGTAAGTAGCTCAAGCTGAGGGACACTGACGTCATGCTGCGTTCAGTTTGGCTGTTGTAATTACATAGGTGTGTGGGTTGTTGTCTATTTTCACTGTGAACTGGGCCCATACAAGTAATTATAGAAGTTTTCAGAGACAGTCCAGTTAAGGGCCAACAATTCAAATTTGTGCACAGAAGAGTTTCTCAGACAGGTTCAAACTGCAGCTGGCAAAGGTAACTGGACAAAATCCCTCTGGGTGCCCCTGGTATAAGACTGTTCCTAGGCCACTTAAACTGACATCTGTGTGCAATATGTAGGGTTTTGTGGAATCGACAAATACCAGCACTGGTGCCTCACTTAGGCATTTGATAATCTCTCTGAAGACCACATCAAACTGCTCAGTCCACCTAGCACCAAATGGCTTGTTCACCTTTCAGTACTCTGTCTGGGGATTGTCCCTCTTGGAATGGGCTTTCTTTTTGTTTGTAGGTGGGTACTACTGGGTGAGGTCATTCACAGGGCAGACAACAATTAAATAGTCTTTAACAAACCACCTATAGTAACCACAGAACTGGAGAAATGACAGTAGTGTCTTTAGGTTGTGTGGTCTAGGCCAAGCGGTGAGGACCTCTGCTTTGGCTGGGTGGGTCTGTACCCCATTGGCACAAACAATGTGGCCCACATATTTGACCGTGGGCTGGCAAATCAGCAATTGTCAATGGACACCTTCAGACAGAACTCCTCCAATCTATCCAACACCTTCATAAGCTGGGCTCTATGCTTTTCAAACATATGCCTAAACACTATTAAGGGAAACCATATGGCTAACATTGGATATTAAAAAACAAAGTAAGACTATGGAAAAAGCTTACAAAAAACTAAATTGGAACCATCAGACTCCAATGTACTCACTTATAAAAAGGAACTCAAATTACTTAAGGAGATGATAAGGAAAGCAAAGTATAAGGTAGAATTCAAACCTGCCCATGAGAAGGATACTAAAGCACTCTTCTCCTATATTAATTGCAATAAAAACTTATCAAGGGCCATTGGGCCTTTATCTCAAAATGGAGCAACCATTATAGATGACACCAAAACAGCAAACCATTTCAATTCATACTTCTGCTCAGTATTCTCTAGGGGGGACAAAATAAATAAAACACAGAGAGCTGAAACTTGTGAAAATGTGTATGTTTTTTTCTGAGGATGAAGTCTTAAATGCATTGGGTGAAATAAAATAAAAAACTCCAGTTCAGGGTCGGACAGCATTCACCCTAGATTTTTAAGGGATATGGCTGAACAACTCATCAACCTACTTACTATTATATTCAACAAGTCTCTTGAACAGGGGATAGTGCCCGATGATTGGCGCACAGTGATCATTATTCCTATCTTCAAAAAGGGTAATAGAAGCTCGGTGGAGAATTATCCACCCATCAGTCTTACATCGGTTTGCTGCAATGTTATGGGGAAATTAATAAAAACACAAGTAGAAACTCAAATAATCAACCTTGGTCTTAATGATATACAACAACATGGGTTTAAGAATAACTTTTCCACCACTACCAACTTAGAGACATTTTACAATAACGTAAGCTACAGCATAGACAACAACAAATCTTTGTAATTTTATTAGATTTCCATAAAGCCTTGAATACCATCCCCCATCATATACCAATAAACAAATTACTGATTATGGACTTTAAACCTGTTTTAGTCAAATGGATTCAAGACTGGTTGCTGCACAGGAAACAATGTGTCAGAATTAACAGTTACCTATCAGAAGAGGGATGTGTTAGTAGTGGGGTACCCCAAGGTTCAGTATTGAGCCCCACTTTGTTTGGTATTTTGTCATTTATATGAACCTCCAGACAGTTAGTTGCATAAATAAGTTCACAGATGACATGAAGTTATGGGTTGATACATTTTAAACACCTAAATATCATCAATGACCTACTAACAATAGAAGAATAGGTGATCAGAAATGGGATGTCATTCAATGTGGACAAATGTGTAGTTATGCATTATGGGAAAAACAAGGTAGTCTGTGATAACGGTGACCGCGACTGAGCGCTTTCAAAAAGGGCAACCATCATGGTACCTGTGCACAGGGCTACCTGGCAGGGGGGAGACCAGATGAGGGGTAGGCGAATATAGCAAAAGGATGTTGCTCTGTATACAAGCGCACAGGTGGGGGGGGACCATGCTGTGTGGTGGGCAGAAGGGGAGGGAGGGTTTGTGGGGTGTAGTGTGATGTGGGCTGCCAAGCTGGCCATGTGTTGTGGTGGGCTGGTGGAAAGCTGGGTTTGGGATGGTGCCGGGTTCAGTTCTGGGCACTCTTGTTTTGTGCGCATGTCATTTTTTTTTTTGTTTTTTTTTTCGTTTTGTACCCCCCGACATGCACCCCCCTGGAGATGAGAATCCTTTAGTGGGGAGGTGAGGGGTGCAGCCCCTCTATAAAATAGAAAACCTAAGTCTTGGGGTACCTTTGTTGTTAGCTATGAGTGTACATCGCTAAAATTTATATTTGGCGAAGTACACTCGCCCACAAATGGCAATCACTATTCCGCAGTTGTCGTTATCACATGGAACCAAAAACAACCCAAATTACTCATACCATCTAAATAATGCCCCCATCCAAAATTCAGAATCTTAGATTGATCTTGATATTATATTTAATAATAAATTTACAGTTTCTGATCATTGCAGAACGGTCACTAAAAAGGCTAATAGTATGACAAAGTGGATAAAGCATTCCTTTGTTTCCAGATCAGAACAGGGTCTGATACCCCTTTACAGAAGCTATGTAAGACCATATCTTGACTAAGGCTCCCCATTTTAAACCTGTACTTAAAAGGGGATATTACTCTACTTGGAAGGGTCCAGAAATGCATCACTAAGATGATAACTCATTTGAAAAACAAATCTTATAAAGACTGAATGAGACATGTCTCTTCTCATTACAAGAATGAAGGCAACATGGTGACCTATTGTTACTGTATGAAATCTTCAATTCCTCTGAACTAAATTCCCTATGCAGGCTTAAATTGAATCCAAAGGGATAACAATTTACATTCCCGCATTAAACAATTGATAGTACCAAGGGCAAATACATTAAAAAGAGACAACTTTTTACTGTACGCACTATAAAATCTTGGAATAAACTGCCTAAGATTTGGTGGATAAAAGCACAACCAATGGTTTCAAAAAGGGATAGGATAAGTGCTTGGTCAAAAAATAGAGTAATGGTGTTTGCAGTTTATTTTGACCCATTTGTGTTGGGGGACAATCTTGTTGGGCTCTCCTAGCCTTCTTTGGTTCACCAAAATCCAGTAAATTCAGTAAATCCAGTACGTCATCTTGGTATAGCAGTACCTCAAGCAGATGCACAACTCACACTGCTTTTTCCATCAGTCTGCAAAACATGGCTGGGGCTCCGGCTATACATTGCTGCATCCTCTTGATTTGGTGGAACACCAGCAGGCAGATAAAAGCTGTCTTCTCTTTATATGCCTCTGCCAATGGGATTTGGTAATAGCTACTGTGTAGGTTCAGCACCAAGAACTACTTGCTTCCCATTAAGCTAACTGGGGCATCTTCGACTCTGAGTATTGCGTACTGGTCACCACTGTCTTCTTGTTAAGGGTGCAGTAATTTGTGCACATCTGAATGGCTCTGGTCTTCCTGGCCACCACCATGTGTGAAGCCTAGACATCTGGGCTCCTTCATGATCTCTATTGCCAGTAGCTCTTGTAAATGGCACCTGATATTCTCAATGTCAGCAGAGGCAGTAGTCAATATTTCTCCCCAAAAGCATGGCCACCTAGAAAACAGATGTGGTGCTCTTCTCCTTTGATGTATTTCATGTCCCATTCATTCATGGAGAGCACTTTCTGGTGCTTGGTTAGTTTGTTACTTAGGCTCCTCTCGTACTGTTCAGGTATGGGCAAGTCTATATATTTGAACACTCCATGGTCAATTTCTGTGGCAGTAGCAACTTCTGGGTCCATTCCAGTCACACTGTTGGCATGGAAGATATTCACCAGCACTCATGTGTTCCATAAAATAACATGTTTCTCAATCTCTTTCTTCATCTTTACAATTACTTGTGTCACCCAAAGGGTGGCAGGCAGTGGTATCACTCCTCTCTGGACCCTCAGTCCTTCATGCAGGCTGTTTTCATCTGGTTCATCAATGATGAGAGAAGGTTCAGCTGGATGATGCTGGAACTTGGCTATACCATCCACACGACACGGTCTGTTGGGCTGCAAGACCACCTCCTTGCTGTTGACCTGGTGAATCACTCCAGTGGGGTCTTCTTGCACCACTGTCTTTGCGGCATCAAGTGTCAGGCTCACTCTCTTTACAATTGCTTGCAAGGGTGGAATCTGTAGGCGCTGTGCTCCTCCTCTTTCTTTGCACATTTGGGACAGCCTCCCAAATATGCCTGCGTTGGTACAAATCAACGCAGGTGTGTCATCCAAGGTTTTGGATTCCTGACATACAGTAGCTATGCTACTGAATCAATCCTGTGTGGCACTCCCTTGCACACTCCAGGGACCTCAAATTGCACAATACAGTAACCATCATAGGGGTAGCTGGTGTCACTCAGGCCCCACAGGGCAAGCCCTTTCAAAGGCATGAGAGGCAGGTGTTTTGAGTAGCTGTTACAGAAAGAATGGTCGATAATAGTAATTTGTGACACACTCTCAAGTAAAGCATTGCATAGTTGTCCTTCAGTGAGGATTGTAATATCCTCTCTGGGGCCCAGTAGTCATGAAGGCAACTCATTCTCTCAGAGCATTTCAGGGTCAGTCTATTTTATGGGGCATTACACTGTCAGAGACCCAGGCTGCTCCTTCACTGGGCTCTGCTGTTGTTTCCCTGATGTAAGGGTTGGCGTTCCCATTTCAAGTTCACAAGCTGTGGATTTGCTCCTTGAATGCATCCTTGGGTTGTCTGTCTATCCTACTCACATGTGTAGCAAAACATATTGTTACTAGGACGAGGTGGAGTTTGTGACCCATGCTGAGGGTCAGCAGAAAATCTGGCAGCACTTTCTCTTCCTGGAGGCCTGGACTTGACTGTTGACTGCTGTTCATGTGTTATCAATTGCTCCTTCAGGTGCTTTATTTTGTGTTCAAGCCCAATGGCATCTATCTGAGGGACTTCAGTAGTAGCTTATTTATTTATTTATTGAAATGTTTCACCAGGAAGGCAGACTGAGCAGCAGGTTTTTCGTCTCCCGGTGTGACCTGGGGGGAAGGGAACATGGGGATAGGATATACATATATACAGCACTTAACAAAGAATTGCATAAGAATTACATACAAATACAAGTGTTTACAATTGTAGTGACGTGGTGGAATAGCAGGGTGCTAATAGTTTGGAACTGGATAGTTACATGATTACAGTTAGAAATTGTTTACTACAATTGAGCAAAAAGACATATAATGATAAATTCTAAGTGACATATACTGAGTAGCTTGATTAGGCTGAATAGAGATTCAGGTGTTGACCTAGGAGAAGCTAACAGGGATTAACTCAGACAGTTCAAGATTTGCTATGGGACAAACAGAAGTGCAAATTTACTAGAAGTGCTAAAGATGGGGTCAGACATATCTAGGCTAAGAAGTGAAATGTGGCAATTTAGAATCATGTCAGACAAGGTGGTATAACCCTGCCAGGGGTATTGGATGGAGGGGGTGAGGTTGAAAGGGGGGGTGGATGGGAAGGAGGATAGAAGAGCCCTGTCAAAGGTTAGGGTAGAGGAGGTGAGGGTGCAAGGGGGTGGATGGGAAGGAGGATAGGAGAGGCGGAGGACATTGAACCCATGCTGACCTGTTCCAGTTGTTGAGAACCATGCTAGCGGATGGAGCAGATCAGCAATTTGAGCAAAGCAGGGGAGAAAGTAGGAGGGCGGGGAGAGGGGTAGATAAAGAAGAGGGGAGAAGCAATGGTGTATCAGGATGGGGAAAGAAGAGGAGGGGCAGAGAAGGGTCAACCAGGGCCTGCTCACTCCAACTGTGCTAAGCACCTTGCTTGCACAAGGTAGAGGTGGGGCATGATTGGAGGGAGCCAAGTTATTAGGTATTGACAGTAAGTAAGCTACGGGATACAGGGAGCCTGATAAAGTTTTAAGAGACCAGAAGAGAGGTTTAGAGAGAGACAGAGACAGAAGAGAGAACTAGTCCCAGTAGAATCCCTTAAAGGATGCAGAGAAGCCCAGAAGGAAGGGGGTTGGGGATGGGTATTGGGTGGAATGGGGGTAAACTCCTGATACCAAATTAAGGAGCAGAGGATAACAGCAAGAATGCAGGGAAGGCCTGTGGGGGAGGGAGTTGAAGACAGGGAAAAAAAGAGATGAGATTTGGGGGAATGGGGGAAGGGATGTTTCAGGAGAAGTGGGGTGGATATGAGTTTATTCTGGGCAATTCAAAGGGGGAGTTAGGGGGGTCAAGGAAGGAACAGCTAGGTATAAGGTAGTTATAGAAGGCAGAGCTGATGAAGTAGGAAGAGGATAAGTGTTGTATCTGAGAGGAGAGGGAGTTCCAAATTTTTGGAAGGCGATGTGAGTAACCAGATTGGCCAATAAGAGTGGATCTACGGGGGACTACCAGGGTGTGGGAGTCGGTTGATCTAAGGGAGTGGGAGGGTGGGTGGTGGCATTTTAAATGAGGGGGAGAGGTATGACGGGAGCTCACCCAACCAGTGCTTGGAGGTGAGGTTTGCACAGTGGGAGAGACACCAATTAGTAAGAGAGGGGAAGGAAAGGGCATGATAAAGATCAGAGTGGTGGGTGCCAGAGGGAGCATCCAGGGCAAAGTGGCAGAAGGAATTGAAGAGGGTATCCAATCTGGCCAGGGAGGACTTGGGAGCAGCACCATAGACTACGTCACAGTAGTCAAAAATGAGCAGTATCATCTTCTGAACAAGTTCATGCTTGGCTGTAGGAGGGATGCAGCTATGGTACCTGAACAGGGCACCAAGCTTGAGGCACAATTTTTTCTGGATGGCATCAATATGCCCAGAGAAGTTTAGGTGTTAGTCCAACCAAACACCTAGGTATCTGAAAGAGGATGTGTCCTCAAGTAGAGTCCGATCAAGGGTGTGGAAAGTGGGCAGGGAGGGAAGCCTAGAGAGTCTCTGCCTTGTGCCAAAGGTCATGGAGACAGTCTTCTTAATGTTGTGGAAAAGTTGCTGGTTAGCAAACCAGAGCTTAACCTTGTCAAAGTCATGCTGCAAGTGGGTTGTAACCTCAGCAGGACAGGAGCCAGATGCATGCAGGACCGTATCATCGGTGTACATGTGTATACCAGAGGAGAGGGAGCAAACAGAGAGAAGGTCATTTAAGAAGATGGAGAATAGGAGGGGCCCTAGTACAGAGCCCTGAGGGACGCCAGTGTTAATTGGGAGGGGGGAGGTGATGTCTGAAATCTTAACTGACTGGGTTTGGCCTGTAAGATAGACCTTGAACCAATTAGTGGCAGAGGAAGACAGACCAGCTGCCGGAAGGGCATCAATGAGAAGGGAGTAGAAGACAGTGTTGAAGGCCTTGGCCAGGTCAACAAAAATGGAAGAGGTGATTTTACTATTGTCCATTCGGGTTAGGATGGAATCAGTGAGCCGTAGAAGAAAGGTGGTGGTTGAGTGGTTTTTCCTGAAGCCAGATTGGAAAGGGGTGAAAAAGGATGTATCTGGGACAATATGTTCTTGAAGTTTGGCAAGGGTAGAGAGGAGAGAAATGGGGTGATATTTGCCAGGGGATGAGAGATCACCCCCTTTGGGTAGAGGGAGGACCACTGCATATTTCCATGGAGAGGAGACAGAGGCAGTAGAGAAAGAGAGATTTATGATTATAGAGATACGATACACAATGGCCGGGGCAGAGAGTGAGAGGAGTTTAGGGTCAAGACAGTCAGGGGAGGATCCTTTAGAGGGGTTGATGGTGAGAAGGGTGCTCAGGACATCATTTGGAGTTACTGAAGCAAAAGAGAAGAGGAGTTGGTGGTGGAGGGAAGGATACTCTGTTAGGGGGTGGGGAGGGGGTGAGGTAGAAGGGGAAGGACTTTAGTAACTCAGTGGCACAGGAGGTGTAGTAGGAGTTAAATTCTGCTGCTGTGGCAGGTGGATCAGCCACTAGTGATTCATTTACTTTAAGCACTGGGGGAGTGCGAGGTTCGGGGGGTAAATAGGGTGTGGACCACCTTCCAGAACTTTGATGGGGAATTAATGTTTAGTGATGAAGGCAGATTTGAAATATTCAGATTTGGCTAATCTTGTAGCCCTGGT